>CM077286.1:32581403-37381403 GCA_039654925.1 Anguilla pacifica | reverse complement strand
TGACACAATGAACAGTCCTGGCCATCTGATCTTGAACTCGGCGATCATGGGCTTGTCTCTGACGACCTCCTGCCTCCTGTATGCAAAGGTCTTGGCCATCTTCTCTTTGACAACTTTATCATTATGTCTCTTCTTGACCTCAGATAACAATGCCAATCTTTCACCTTCGAGACTGTCCTGGGTCTCTCCAGCAGGATAGGGAGGACAAAAATTTACCTCTGCCTTTCTGGGTTTTTTGACATCATAGGCAGGCTTACATCTATCTGCAGGTTTGTGCTTGAGGGAATTGATGCTCAATTCTGGGCACCTCAGGTTTCTAAGCTTTGTCCTATAGTTTGCCATCTTGTACTTGAGGCTTACTTTCCATCCGTACTGAAAGACCACTGAAAGACCCTTGTTCTCTCAAACATGGATGTGCTTTGATTAAAGCTTCAGCAACAGATTCTATTTCCAAGTTTGAAGGATATGCCTTGAACTTAATGATGTGCTCAGCCAGACTTTCCAAGATGTCCGATTTAAGTTTGTGACTGGGGTTCAGAATAACTCCACTTGATATGAAGGCCTGGTTTGCACTTTGAATTTGCACCTCCACATCATATGGAAACTTTGGTATTTGGAATTCTGTGGGCCACTGTGATCGAGCAGTTTCTGAATCAGGGGAGGAGAGTAACATTGTGTCAGAAGATGACAAAGATGTTTCTTCCCCACTCTGGCTCATGTTGCTTTGGTTGAGGTCTGGAGCATCTGACAAGCAGATGATTTTCACTGTGCTCTTGTCTTGAATATCGCTAATTTGGTTAAGGTTAAACTCATTATCAAAGTCACTGTCCATGTACTGGGGTCTAATGTCCCCCTCTATATCAAACTGACGTTTGATCTCGTTTGAAAGATCCTCCACAGACTTTGGCATGCCTGATTCTATGGTCAGTTTTTCAGCATTGTTGGCACCAAGGATAATCCGCAGTTTTACTGGTGTAGCCATCATTCAAATGCTTCAGTCTAGAAAAGACAAAAATACAAGTATAAAGCCATTAAATATGTATAAATTAAAAGCATTACAATTGGAAAGTCAACACCTGGCTTTGATCATACGCATTTCTAACGCTAACTATGACCTCAGTAGTTTACATATACACATCTCAGACTGAATGCCAACAAAAAATTTATATTAAAAACTTCATTGCCTCAAAAATTGTACAGATGTACCTAATAGACTGTCAGATTCAACCAGTGACAAGGAGTTAGTGCATGCACAGAAACACGTCACTATACAGCCAAGTGGACATAGGTGACAGGTGTTAAGTTAGTATTAGGTGCTCATGCTAGTGAGAATAAAGTGCACATTTAGTAAGCTATCAGTTAGAGCTGTTTACTCACATATTCAACACATGCTTTTAATATAAGGATATCTTTTAAACGTAACGAGTCGAAGGGGTCCAATGAAGTAGTCATGTAATGGGTACTTCTCTGCCAGTTCGTCATGTGTTATCAGGGACATTTTGCCAGTTGGACATGGTTGCAGTTCAAAGGCCCGGTAATGATGCCTAAACCAAGCTGAGAATGTCCTGACAATGAAATTCAGTGTAGCCTGAAGTACACATATCCTTATTATCTCTCCGAATTCAGGTAGCCCATCAGTAAATCCACAGATGACTATCATCCCCTTTCTATAGTTGATCCCCTTACAATCTGCACTTTTAGCCATGTTTACTTCTGTCATGTTTGGGTACATCTGCTGGATAGGAAAGGATATGTCATCTTTCAGCACCTCAAGAGGAACTCTCGATGCACTTGACACTTCAACTCCAGGTTTCTGTGGACATAATGAGTGTAAGTGATAGGCAATCATCAGCTGGTGTTTCCTTGACAGTGTTAGAGCAACATTCTTGAAACACTTGGTATGACGAGCAACTTCTTTTAAAAAACTGTGCTTGCCCTCAAATCGCATGGTCCAGACTCCAACTAGAGGACCAAAACATCGGATCATGTGAGGGTAATGCTCCAAGTAGTGATGCTTTGGCAGAAGTTTTCGGTTGGGAAATGCTTCTTGATATTTCTGTCTGTGATCAGAAATTTTGAACTGAAGATATCCAATGGATTCTTCTGTATCGATCTGGGCAACAGCAAGTTCCACTATCTCTTTTAAATCCAAAATTATCTCCCACACTGGTTCACCATCAGGTATAACATCTCCAATCATGAAAGGCAGAAATCTTAAGAGAGTCCAATTTTCAGCCGCATTGCCACCTATTGTGTTTTTGCTTAAAAATGTTTGTGGCACAATATGGGGACAGTTTGTTTTATCTTCTCATTTATAGGGAAAACTGAGAATCACCTTATTTAAAGTGTCCAAAGAGAGGTATTTTTTGGATATTAACACACCCAGACACTGTGCAAGTTCCACTGGAACAACACCCTCCAATAGATCATGAAGTAAGTCAGGGGGATATCCAGTTGTTACATCAAAATGAGAAAGATTTTCTGTCAGCACACATGGCCTTTTCACTCCAACACATGGCTTTCCACTCTCCACTGCATGTTTGACATGCTCTTTGTGCCTGTCCTTGGATCGAAGACTAAACTCACCCGACAAAACCTGCTTGGTCTGAAAGTCACTGAAACGTCCTGTGCAAAATCGACAAACATACTCTCCTGAAAAACTCTCCACAAAGCCTGCAATCCCATGGGCACCCAGATTGTCTGCGGCTACACATTGTACTGTGCTTTTAATATTTTTTCCAATCTGTGGGACAAACACCCCATGCTCTTCCAAGACAACCAGATCACGCAAAAGAGGTTCAAGCACTTTTCCATATCCATATCCCTTGATGTAGCTACTTTTACACAGTACTGCCAAGTAGATGGATGACAAAGAGGAGTGCTGGCCTGGGGGTAAGTTGCTCAAAATCCAGTACATCGCGCAAAGTTTGTGCTTCTTTCTGGAAGTACCCAGAGGGTTGCACACTTCAAACTCATCAATATAAAGGGTCACACTTATTCTCATTTCCCCTGCAGATAGGAACTGATTTTGTTTGAAAAACTCTCCATCCTGAAATGACTTGTATTCTTGTTGTGCAGTTTCATTTGAGTGAGCACTATAGTTTACAACTACATCATCAGTTATACCATCTTTGCTAAGCAGCTGCTGTAATGACTGCAATAATGGTACATATTGGTAGGTATGGTTGCACTCCTTATTCAAAACATATTCAACTGGTTCAACTACTTGGAATTTGTCTTTGAAGTACTGTTTCCGCTTAAAAGCAGTGCCAAGTGGGCCCTGATCGCCAATTGTTTTTGTCAAGGGGTTAGAGAGGCAGACTGCAGAGGTCAAATCCTTAATTTCTGTCGCATTAAGACCAAGATGATGCTTAGTACAAAAATCTGAAACAATGGCATTTAATGTAGTCAGGGACGCAGAACTCATCAGGAAGTGCAAGTCCTGTAAAAGCTCATCGACTGCACAGCTGGGAACATGGAGTATGTTTTCCAGCTTAAGCAACAATGCTGCAAATTTCTCTTCTATCATCTTCTCAACATTTTCTGAGATGTCTGTCTGAAACTAGACTGCACTTCTTGCTGGGCTTTTTCTAATACTTCACTGTCTCCATGTTCACCTGAAAGACTTGGGCTTTCAAAACTGTCTCTTACTGCAACTATTCCAGGTTTAAAGTCACGGTAAGAATAACCAAGGTGCTTTCTATTTTTATACGATTTAAATGTCCCATAGATGATTGTCCTAAATGTACAACCCTTGAACATGCAGGGGACTGTTTCATTGGCTTGGAAATGCAAATTTATGAGTAAAATATTCATTTTCAGAGGCAATTTCAGAGAATCCACAAACATGACAGTTGAATGTGGAAAATGACAATGTTTGTTGTGATGTCTCTCTGTTATGGACTCTACAGATATGTGACCTGAGCGCATTCCATGACTTAAATGTACATGGACAACTAATATATGGGCAAGGATATGGGTGCCTGCGCCCATAATGTGGATGTTTTAACCTATAATGTTTAAGTAACTGGCCCCTAGTTGAGGTCTTTGAACTGCAACCTTTACACTGCCACATTCAAATCTGGGATAAAACAACAACAAAGGGGTATCAGTAAAGGAAACTTAACTTGTAAAACAGTTTTCTTTAGAAAAGTCTGACTGTTAACATACCACGCGCAAGCTCAGCAGTGCCGCCTACACCACATCAATGAAGGAGGGAGCAGATAAAGGCTATCACAGCCAGGATCTGAAATTCAACATGTTAACAGCAGCCATCAATTAATGAAATTCATTACTTGCTTTTAAGAGAACTAGAGATCTAAAAATAAATAAGCTATTCAAAACGAGAGCAAGAGAATGAAGCTGTCATCTAACAAATGTTTCTAAAAATAAAAATACTGACAACCCGATTCGCAGTAATTAAGTAGCTAGTTGTGATCATACCTGTTATGAGTACAGAGCCTTGGCCAGACAGGAGGGAGCACGAATCAATGAACCATCATTCAGGACCTGAAATATGGCAACGTGATGATTACAAAAAGAGAGAGAAAATAAACCAAAATAAATTCATAAAGATGTTAACAGATTAATTATTGGTGCACTTTTTACAGGGTCCTTTAGACAGTTCCTTCAAGCCTGCTTTTATATCATTCCAATCACTCAACCCAATTAAAAAATAATTTTAAAAAAGAAAAAAAAAAAAAGAACTGTACTGATTGGGCTGGGGGAAACCCCAAAATACTTCATAGTCTAAATAAATGTGCAAAGTAAACTTTCAAATTCACCACAAATAAGTGGATGGGTGCTGCCCTACTGCTTTGAAATAGAAGATGACTGCCATGCAGTGTCACAGCTAACCATGCCTCAGGTCCACAAATGGGTACCTTTCCCAGTTTTTATCTGTGTTGAATGCAGAAAGATGGCTTAAATTAGTTCATTCTACTTTGAAAGAAAATATGATATGAACAACCTTCTTTTTGGCTAAAGATACATTGACTTTATCCATATACAGCAAGTATAGTAAAATATCACAGCAAGTCCGATAAAATATAAACACATTCTTTTGAACTGCAAATCAAAAATTCACTACAAATGCAACTCAGCGATGTGAGAAACTTCACTTACTGGCTAAATGAACTGTAGATATTTTTTGTTGTGGTCACTTCAATTGCCCAACATTTATTTAGGCACTTGATTTCTGTAGCTGTAACTCAAAACAAAATTCATACCAATGGTGAACTGTGGCAATACCTATTTCTAATCTTCACTGACAGCACAACATTGCTGGACCACAATACATAGCTTCTCATTACAGCATTAACTGTCTGTGTCACACTTGAAAAATAAGGATAAAAACCTCCTTTGGCTAATCATTGTAAAAAAATGTGTTGCACCTTTAAGAAAATGTAATACAAAAACAAAACGGTCAGTTTACAGTTAAAATACTTACATATAACGTTATGGCCAGTCATGTGCTCAAAATAAATTGGTTGGGAAAAAAAGGTTGAAGCAGCCTTAAGTTCTCTCCTTCACCTGCAAAGGAGGTTTTTGGAAATTCAGAGAGGGAAAAAGAGGCACACTAAATTTCGTAATTTGTAGCATTAAATTTACCTAAAACCCATGTCTGCTCTGTGACACGGCACTCTTTTTTCCATTTATATTAGCATATAGCTTACACAACTTTAGGCTAATAGCGGTTCATTCAAGTTCATAAACACTACAAACGTAACGTATTGGTCGAATACAAGACAACCCTAATTATAAGACGTGAGCAGAATGTGAGGTGGTAACTTTACCTCAAGCCTACAGCCACTTACCGGTGCTTTATTTCAGTAAGTTACGTGTAACGTTACACTGAGTTTTGGTCCGCTAACCGAATAGCCCAAAATATCTGGTTGTTTAAAACTACCTGTTTTTACTCGCATGCAAACACGTAGCATTTCCTGTACCTGCTGCACAATAAAAGCCTCCCGCTGGTTCGCCGATGGAAATCTTTTAATATGTAGCAGCATGAAGATGATGGAACTTCAACAGCCCTGAAACGGCTGACCGGGATCAGTCAAAATAAGCCTGATATCTGAAAGTACAGACAGGAACACGAGAGTAAAACTAATCACAGAGACTCGGTTACAAAAGCAGCCTATTCAGAGCTAAACGCAGACATGTAAAAACAGAGCTTTCTCTGTGGTCACCAGCACAGACTCGGGTGTTGAACAGCCTGTAAACAGTGTTGCTATCGCCTGCAAAGAGTAACGTTCATAGACTGAATGTAAAGTTTTATACAATGGCTTGGCTGAATACTCGATTCTGCTCAATTCCAAGGGTGGGCATTATTTCTCAGAAAAATGGACACCTCGGCCTTTTAACAGTTCTAAAATCAATGCGCTACAAAATCCAGCATTCTAAAGCAGTTAAAACAGCAACATTATTCTTTCGATTTTGAATTGCTGTTACGTCCCCTCACATTTTCAATGTCCAATTTCGCAATAGATGGCAACGCTGAATCACGGTTCTAGTTACTGGCTTCATTTAGGGATGCCAACCATCCCGAAAAATACGGAATTGTCCCTTATTTGGACAGTAGAATAGGCGTTCAGTATTTAACTCATGGCTACGGGACGCGTTTTCATCCGTATCTTTGTGAACGACTCCGTTTGTAGTAACCACTGTTTTGAATACAATTCAATAGTTAGCTAGCTAGCTGGCCCGGATAACAATCATGCTGTGAGACCATTCTGACCTTAAACCCAGAATTTTAATGTTGGCTAGGTGACAAGTGACGGCGAACCTATCATAAAGCTAATTGGCATTCAAACCCGGTTTCAGAGTGTCTTGGAAAGACGCTATGTCTACACTGCGCGACCACATCATTTAAAAAGCAAGACAGTGCTAGGGAGATTAATTTGATTAAGTTATGGTTTCATGTAGTTTTCCTAAATAATGTACTGACAACTGACCAAAATCGGTGCTAATTCTATGGTATAAAACAAAATAACTATTTTTTCTTGATAGAATCGTTGGTTTCATAGAACTAAGACCAGAGAGGTTTTTGCTTAACAACGGTGCAAATGGAACTACCAACCAGTTTTTTTTTTGTTTTTTTTTGCATAACAACGGTCCAGATAGAACTATCAACCACAATCTTGCTTGACAACGGTAAAATAATATCATGCCCAAACGGCCGCGGAGTATTTCACTTTCAGCTGATTAAGTCGATAAAAATCACTAAATATAAAAGTGACCATATACAGTCATTGTTGGTAACCCGTTGTATAAGTGGAATAAACCCCTCCGGGCTGTCCCGCGATTGGAAAATAATGTAATAATAATAATAATAATAATGTAATAAAAAATAATGTACTTCGGTGGTGGTACTCCAATTGGCTTCGCCTCGGCTGCATCACCACAACCGTCGTAGGCTACATTATTTTCCAATAAGGAGACAGCCCGTCCTGGTTTATTCCTTACATATAATGATATTTACATACCGACTATGGTATGGTTTCACAGTGGTAACGTGTTCACCAGAGGTGTTCACGGACTGGCGGGGCTCAGCGGGATAAAAGCAGACAGACCTGGGTCATGCAGCTAAGTTAGCTAGCTAACATGTCCAAGTCCCACCTGCTCTCTAAAACTACACAAGCACGCCAAAAAAGAACATTGAATTTTGTATCACAAACACAAAATAGGCTACAATCATGCTCAATATGAAAATACTACAAGAAATAGGTACGGGTGAAAAGAAATGTCCTCCTACCTCTTTCAACTCAGAAAACGAAGACCAACAGCAATTTGTCCGCCGAAATTAACTCAATGAAGATTTGGAGGGAAACTAGGAGCAGTCAAGTGGCCTTGCGCATGTGCAGTCTGAAGCCTCTTAATCTTCTTGTTCTTTGGGGTTTTACGGCATCTGGCGTTGCATTACGGCCACCTTCTGAATGCAAGTATCTCAATCCTAATTCACTTAACTTAAATGTTTTGTGATGAAACAACACATTAATATTTTGTACAGATAACGAGAGACACAATTACATCGACTTTATTATAAAAATATATTTTAACTTAACAAAGACATGTATTTTAAGTATAATGAAAATAAAAAATAGTATAAAGTGCACAACCCACCTCATTCATTTTTTTGAGTGCAGTGCACATCATGAAGAAGTACACCCTCTCTGAAAAATGGAAATCCAGCTTTATCGCTTTACAAATAAAAAAAGATTTGGGGTTCCTATATTATGTAGTGTTTCAGCAACACTGCAATACTGCAATGCTAAACAGGAAAGCATGTTCTTTTTAACCAACATTATAAAGAGCCATGTTGCAAATGAGTACACCGCCTCTGAGCAAAATTTGTTTCTGCTTCTAAATTATGACCATCACAAAAAAGAAAACAAAATTGACAGCTATTAAACATATACTTAACCGCAACATAGAAAGATATGTCATCAATAACTGTAAAATCAGTGAATTAGCCAACATTGAGTGCTTTGATGTTTGATGGGGAGTGCTGAGCAACATCAAAATTCAATTGAGCTCCTTTGGGTCCTTCTTAGTCTTGATATGTTTCATTGGTATCTGGTAAACCAGTGTTGCTGATACACTGCATCATATAGGAACCCCAAATATTGTTATTTGTAAAGAAATATAGCTGGATTTCCTGGATTTCCATTTATGATGTGCACTGTCTGTGAATGAAAGTAGTCATGTTTAGTACCCCCCAATTCCCATAGAGATCCATTCAAATGCAAAGAGTTTTAGTATCGCTTGTAGGACAACTTGAAAATAAGATATCCAGACTCTGATGATGTTGATAGGTCACGGACATCAGGAAGTCATGGCATGCAAAGGATATGCAACCAAGTATAAAAAAATGACAATTTAATCTATGATTATGTTAATTTGTCCAATTATTTTTGAGCCCCTAAAATTGGGGGGGACTATGTATAAAAAGGGCTGTAATTCCTACAATGTTCACTTGATATGGATGTAAATATGGTCAAATCAAAGCTGAAAGTCTGCACTTTAACCACATTGTGACTGTTTTATGTCAACGGTTTGTTTGTTGGAGAACAGAATGAAAAAAACAAAGAATGTGTCCCTGTCCATACACATACAGACTGCACTGGATATTTACTTTAATTTGTTGTACAACGCAAAACCTGGGAATAAAAGAGGGTGAAGGGAAAAACCCGTGGCCCGTCCAACCGCCCGACCAGGTGCAGGATTACCTGGAACTGAGTGAGAAAGAAAGAGAGAAAAACGGCCCAGAAAGCACTGGGGCTTCCTTATTATAGGGTTTACCCCCAGGTGCTCTCAATTAGAAAGGGGTGCACCGCACACACTGGCCGACTCCTGTAACTACAATAAAAATAAAACAATATTAGAGACAGTCGTCACATCTGTTTCCAGTATCAGTGCATCACTCTGCTGTTTGAAGTGAGCCGTCAGCACCAGCAGAACATATGGAGCTGCCACACTGGTATTGCTTCGGGTCAGAACAGCCTTGACTTCACTGTTGGTAGGGTTTTTCTTGAGGAACTCCATGATATTTCACCCATTTCCTTCAAGAGATGCTTCCAGTTTTCTCAAAATGTTGATGTCTGATAGCATCTCAAAATGTGTACACATACTCCTAGGGACAAACAGGTATGGCCACTGAGATTTCAGATATTCAAGTGTGTGGGCCGGTGTTGTGTTTATCATCTTGCGCTGTAAGTAGTATGTTGCCTCCATGAGATTCTGTACTTCTCCCCTTTCAATCCCAGACAAGCCCTCACGAGAGAAGAACTCCAAAAGTATCTTCTTTTTCTCTTCCAGTGTGCTTCCTGTTTCTTCAGGTGGAAGGTCTGGCTGCCACCGTGTGCAGCCATAGCTATCTGCAGGGCCTGTGTTTGGCTTTGCCCCTGTGGTGACAGACCTGCACCGTGCCAAAGTGTTATTTCTCTTTAAATGCTCAACATGAATTTTTATTTGACTCAGGAGAGATGCATATCCTCCCCCTATAAATTTCCCTTCTATCATGTCAGCGAAGGACTGTGGAAACCCCTTGACAATCTTGACAGAAATTATGAGGCACTGCGACCACGAAGGGTTGGCCTCAAACTTCCTCATTTCGTCCACCAAGACCCGAAACATTTGCCTTCTATCTGCTGGTGAGGGCCTTATCCCACTTTCAGTGGCAGTACCAATACCTGGTGGCATGTTCTCCCAGGGTACCTGGAAAGTTTCTGGCCAGTTTTGCTTTACTGGTGGCCGTGTGGAATGTGATGGTGAAGGGCTACTGGATCTCGAGGAGCTTGACAGTGATGAACTGCCTTCTGGGGACAGGAGTAGGGGGGTAGCACAACTTATGGCATCTGGCAATGAAAACAAAAATCTATCATTATCAATATTGACTAAAATGATGCCGTAATTAATTAAATAAAACAATAAGCATTTTAATACACTCTTTAATTTGGTAGTGAAGTAGTAAATATACAGTACCTGCTCATTTCCATGCATTTAAAAGTTTTCTGCACTGGCTTGGTCGAATAACCTCTGCAATTTCCTGTTCTCTTATGTACTGCAAGTCATCTTTGCTTTCCACTCCCTGGTGTAAGATCGTTTCAACCAACAGAATGAGCGTCTCTTCTGGCACACTTGGCAGGACAGAAATGACTGCGTCCTTGATGCTCTCACTTATATCAGACATTCTGGAGGAAAGGAGTGGTGAAGGGCTATTAAAGACAGACCAAACATGTTGTACACAGGCAAAGGGTAATAGTCAAGGAGGCGTGCATGATGTAGGCAGAAATAATATGAAATGGGGTTCTCTGAGCCCATCTTTGGGCAGTAAATCCCCTGATCAAAAAGGAAATCAGACTGGCATTTCTCTGTGACAAAGTAAACACAACTGTTGCAAACAAGAATCAGTTCTATCTTGCCAAAGACTAGTCCCTCATCATTCTTCTCCAAGACAACACACATGCCTTTTTTGTAGCTTGTGCCTTTAACGGGGACATTGTGTACAGCCACAGAGTTAAGTAGCTGGAGGCCTAAATGATCAACAAATTGTTTAATCTTGTCATTGTAATCATTTGGAAAAGAAATCTGTACCTCTATCAAAAATGACACAAGGTGGAAACACATTACCAGCACAGAGAGATGCTTGTAAAAGTTGATGCCTCTCTGCTAATGTGGAACACAAATTCTTGAAGTTGTGTCATTTGTAAGCACACTGTTTAAAATGTGTGTGTGTTTACTCTCAAACCTAAGGGTCCATAAGCGAATAAGAGGCCCAAAGCAAAGTATCAGTTCAGGATAGTGACATATATAATGGCGTTTCGGCTTAAGTGGGTGATTAGGAAAACAATCCTGTCGACTTGGCAAATACTCCTCAATAAGGACTCTCAAGTAGGCCACCTGGCTAGTTGCAATGGCAGGAGCACAAACAAATTCAACTTTTTGCCTTAGCTGCAACACAAATTGCCAAACTTCATTTTCAACTGGATTTTAAATTTTGTCCCCAATCAAGAGAGGCAGAAGTCTAAGGAAACACCAATTCTGGACAGCATGTCCACTCAATTTCTCACTTCCTGGATTCATTTCACATGGCTTATTGCTGGCATCATTGCCAAGGTACCTGAAGTGATTAAGCCGTCCATTCAGTTCTCTATACGTGAAGAATTTCTGATTTGTGACAAAATGACTTAGGTATAGAGCCAAGTCACATGCGACGATACCCTCAAATAAGTCATGGCCCAGACAAGGAGGCAGACCAGGTTGGCACACATGGAAGTGGGTTAATTTGATAAATTTGGAATCAAGTTTAATTCCCAGTGACAGTTTTGATGTACTTACGTTATGCTGCATGCTGTGCTGCACGCTGTCCTTGTATGATGCAATTGTTTTCTTTTCACCTGTTGTGAAGGGAGATGACAAAAATTGAGCATGGTCAACAGTACATAATCTGCAGAAATGGGTGCTTTTACTGAAGTTTTCACTAAAGCCACCAATACTGTGTGATCCCAGATTATCTCCAGCTATGGCACACAATGTTCCTCGGTACACATGTCCATCAGGTAAGACTATACCACTTAAATCACAGTAGCGGATTTACCACTTCAAAAGCGTCCTGGTACAGTGCCAGACCAAGAGATTACTCTTACTTCTTAAACAGTACATTTGCTGCCACATTGCTACCATCCCAGATGTCTTCCAAGACATCTCTTGATCTAGACAAAGACAGTATCTCTTGTTTGTTGCTATGTGTTTGCTGCTTGACCGACTGACACTGAAAGAGTGATCGAAGTGCATCTTTTAACGGAATGTATTGAGCAAAACATTCCTTCCCTGAATCATTCATTCCAAGATAAAGTGGGACTGGCTCAATGTAATGTAAAAACTGTTTTTGTCTTTGATCAGTTTTCAAGGTACCAGTGTTGCATGCCCGAAACAAATCCTCGGATTTAAGAACCTCTATGACATTCTCTCTCTCACTATCAGAGATATCCAATGATACCAGCTTTTCGTCCAACTTATGAAGTAAATGAGACTGACTGATATCATGCACTGCTTGAAAATCCTCAATAATAGACTGTATGACTGATGCTGGCAGTAAAAGTTTTGCCTGCAACTTTAAATAAAAGAAAGCCAAATTGTGCAAGAAAAGGGATTCATCTGCTCTCTCTGGCAGCACCGCTGCTTGGTCTCCCTCATTATCATCAGTTATGTCGTCAGTCAAATCCCCCTCCAACACTGAAACATCCTCAACTTGTTCATTGGTTGCCGTTAGTCTCGTCTCTCTTCCTACTGTTTCATGGCCCAATAGACTGGATGCTGTACAAGACTTATGTACTCTTGAAAAATGAGAAGTAAAGGAAGAGACGACTGAAAACGTTCTCCCACACTGACGAAATGGACAAGAAACTGCCCTGCCCTCTCTGATATGAGATTTCAAATGAGAGTTTAAACTGGATAAATCATTGCATCTAACATCGCAAAATTCTACATGACAAGATACACGCTCGATTGCAGTTACCTGTGCTCTCCTGTTATCTTGATGCTCTCGATATACATGACATTCCAACTGCGTTACGTTTCTGAACGAACGGGTGCAATCTAAAAAGGCGCATTTAAACGACGCGATTGGAAGAATCGCACGTACTTTCATATGCCTAACAAACGCATACTTCGTTAAGCATTGGTGACCACAATACTGACATGGAAACATGCTTTCATACTAAGCTATCGCTGGCGAATGATTGGCCGTTATGATACGAACTAGTTTTATGAATTCGAAACGCACGTAGCCTACCTGCGCAATCCAGCGACTCTCTAGCCAGCTGCAACAAAAAATATTCGAAATACAGGGTTGCCTTGGAAAAGAACAAGAAGATTAATGTGAAATACAGATCAACGTATTCTGTTGGAAATAAAAAACGAACAAATTGTAATATAATTACTTTTAAATTCGCGTAGCCTGTTAGGTATGACACTCGAAACTTGGCATTGCTTTGTTAGCAAATTCTCTGCCGCCACTACTAACCAATGGCTTCCCAATATCCTTTGCAATTTCCAGTTAATTACTGCAAATTCAAACGGTGATATGCAGTTAAGAGCAAAACGCCCACAATGCTGTTCTGTCTCCAGCAATGTGCTGTATATCAATAAAACCGCAGGTTACTGTCGGAATTTCCCTGTAATTTCACATCAATTTCATACCGTGTACCAACAATGACTATATATATGTTTATTTTTATAGATTTAATCAGCTGAAAGTGAAATGTTCTTCTGCGGGCGTTTGGGCATATTATTTTGCCGTTGTCAAGCAAAACTCTGGTTCGTAGTTCTAATTGGACCGTCGTTATGCAGACACTCTGGTTGGTAGTTCTATTTGCACCGTTTTTACTCTGGTCGTTAGTTCCATGAAAACAACGATTTTATCAAGAAAAAAATAGTTCCTTCTCGTTTCATAGCATGCAATTAGTTTATACCATGTGTAAAGCTACCATACGTTTTTTGGCATTACATTTGTTGTGTTCAATAATAGATGTTACAGGTTGAGTGTATTCTGACCACTAGGAGGAGGCATTGTATTGCTTTAGTGAGAGTAGTTGGAAGTCTAAACCTAGTAAGAATGTGACGTGGGGGAAAGTGTCTTGACCAGGAATTCGGGTAAGATGCATACGCTCCTGCATTCGGCAGCAGGTGTGTGCATCATCCGTCAAATTCGCCAATAATCAAGCACCACCGCTATTACTAGTAATATTGACATTCATTCTAAGAAATGCATGCCCTCGCAGGCGTTTTGGGCAGACGCAGCCTTACATTTAAGGACTTATAAATACCTGGGGCAAATAAAAGGATGGCTTGGGCTCCACAGTGAACGAAGAAGCTCATGCATTCGGTAGCAGGTGTGTGCATCTCCGTTTTAAAAACAGTTGATTACGCAAATAGCGATCTCATAAATCCAAGTTCCTGAGACATAAATTATTATCCAGACCATCTAAAACGAATTTTGTGCAACAGGAAACAATCTACAAGTGGTACACGTTCACCAAATAGATCGCGTGGGCACCGGACTGCGCTGCCACAGTTCGTTGCGCGAATAGCGATCTCATAAATCCAAATTCCCCAGACAAAAATAATTAACCAGTACATCCATCACGAACGCTGTGGCATTGGAACTATTTAAACAAATAATTGCGCAAATACAAACGTGTAATCGGGCGCAGGTGTGTGCGTCACCGTTTTAAATACAGTTGATTACGCTATTGGCGATCTCATAAATCCAAGTTCCCGAGACAGAAATTATTATCCACTCCATCTAAAAGAATTTTGTGCAACTAGAATCAATATACAAGTGGTACACGTCCTCTGAATCGATCGCGTGGGCACCGGACTGGGCAGCCACAGTTCGTTACGAAGAGCCATCTCATAAATCTAAATTCCCCAGACAGAAATAATTAACCAGTGCATCCAACACGAACGCTGTGGCATTAGAAACTATTTAAAAAAACAATTGAGCAAATACAAAGGTGTAATGGGGCGCAGGTGTGTGCGTCACCCTTATAAATACAGTTGATTACGCTATTGGCGATCTCATAAATCTTTGTTCCCGAGCCAGAAATTATTATCCAGTCCATCTAAAACGAATTTTGTGCAATAGGAAACAATCAACAAGTGGTAAACCTTCACCAAATAGATCGCGTGGGCACCGGACTGCGCTGCCACAGTTCGTTGCGCGAATAGCCATCTCATAAATCCAAATTCCCCAGACAGAAATAATTAACCAGTGCATCCAAACACGACCGCAGTGGCATTGGAAACTATTTAAACAAATAATTGAGCAAATACAAAGGTGTAATCGGGCGCAGTTGTGTGCGTCACCCGTTTTAAATACAGTTGATTAGGCTTTTAGCGATCTCATAAATACAAGTTCCCGAGACAGAAATGATTATCCAGTCCATCTAAAACGAATTTTGGGCAACTGGAAATAATATACAATTGGTACAAGTCCTCTGAATAGATCGCGTGGGCACCGGACTGCGCTGCCACTGTTCGTTAGGCGAATAGGTATCTCATAAATCTAAATTCCCCAGACAGAAATAATTAACCAGTGCATCCAACACGAACGCTGTGGCATTGGAAACTCTTTAAAAAAACAATTGAGCAAATACAAACATGTAATCGGGCGCAGTTGTGTGCGTCACCCGTTTTAAATACAGTTGATTACGCTATTAGCGATCTCATAAATACAAGTTCTGGAGACAGATATTATTATCCAGTCCATCTAAAACGAATTTTGTGCAACTGGAAACAATCTACAAGTGGTACACGTCCTCTGAATAGATCGCGTGGGCACCGGACTGCGCTGCCACAGTTCGTTGCACGAATAGTGATCTCATGAATCCAAATTCCCCAGACAGAAAAAATTAACCAGTGCATCCAACACGAACGCTGTGGCATTGGAAACTATTTAAACAAACAATTGAGCAAATACAAACGTGTAATCGGGCGCAGTTGTCTGCGTCACCCGTTTTAAATACAGTTGATTACGCTATTAGCGATCTCATAAATACAAGTTCCCGAGACAGAAATTATTATCCAGTCTATCTAAAACGAATATTGTGCAATATGAAACAATCTACAAGTGGTACACGTTCACCAAACAGATCGCGTGGGCACCGGACTGCGCTGCCACAGTTCGTTGCGCGAATAGCAATCTCATAAATCCAAATTCCCCAGACAGAAATAATTAACCAGTGCATCCAACACGAACGCTGTGGCATTGGAAACTATTTAAACAAACAATTGAGCAAATACAAACGTGTAATCGGGGCGCAGGTGTGTGCGTCACCCGTTTTAAATACAGTTGATTACGCTATTAGCGATCTCATAAATCCAAGTTCCCGAGACAGAAATAATTATCCAGTCCATCTAAAACGAATATTGTGCAACTGGAAACAATATACAAGTGGTACACGTCCTCTGAATAGATCGCGTGGGCACCGGACTGCGCTGCCACAGTTCGTTACGCGAATAGCGATCTCATAAATCCAAATTCCCCAGACAGAAATAATTAACCAGTGCATCCAACACGAACGCTGTGGCATTGGAAACTCTTTAAACAAACAATTGAGCAAATACAAAGGTGTAATCGGGCGCAGGTGTGTGCGTCACCCATTTTTAATACAGTTGATTACGCTGTTGGCGATCTCATATATACATGTTCCGGAGACAGAAATTATTATCCAGTCCATCTAAAACGAATTTTGTGCAACTGGATACAATATACAAGTGGTACAAGTCCTCTGAATAGATCGCGTGGGCACCGGACTGCGCTGCCACAGTTCGTTACGAATAGCGATCTCATAAATCTAAATTCCCCAGACAGAAATAACTAACCAGTGCATCCAACACGAACGCTGTGGCATTAGAAAATCTTTAAAAAAACAATTGAGCAAATACAAAGGTGTAATCGGGCGCAGTTGTGTGCGTCACCGTCTTAAATACAGTTGATTACGCTATTGGCGATCTCATATATCCAAGTTCCCGCGACAGAAATTATTATCCAGTCCATCTAAAACGAATTTTGTGCAATAGGAAACAATCTTCAAGTGGTACACGCAGGGGTTTAATTGGGCCGGAGCCCACCGGAGCTGAGCTCCGCCTCCTCACTTCCAAATTGCACCTTGCCGGAGCTGAGTTCCGTCTCCTTCAATATCATATCATCATATCACACTTGTATTTTTTAAATCTCCCAGTAAATGTAATAGCATGTAAGTCTTGATGTATAATTCTCTAGACAACAAATAGAGACATTTGAGTCGAATTCTACACCCAAAACTATGTAAACAATGAGCTTGTAACACTTATCAGACGTCATCAAACGCACGTGCGCCCGCACGCCATCACGCAAACCGAGTTTGTAATGGCGCGAATCGCATTCGTCTCGAACATTACGATTACGTCAAATTGTTTTTCTCCTCGGTAAGTTTCAAAAGTTCAATTCTGAGTTAGCTAACATTTTATGTGTATTTACTAAGCTGTCTGTTAAGCAGGATTAGCTGTGTGTTGCCTTTGTGGACTGAAATGGCTGTTTTTAGCTTCTCAGGCAGGCATCACATCAGAAACTGTGTAAATCAGCTGAAATTAAGCTAATTTTAGCGGCCAGTAACTGTTAGCGCACATAAAGCCTAAAACTATAAGCCACATTCCTCATGAGAAAAACTAACGTTGAACGGACGTTAACTTCTTGTGGAAGCGGCCGCTTCCCAGTGTTTTGTTCGGAACATGATGAGTTTATGTTTGTACAATAAGTGGAAGATATCTGAGTAACTTGGATAACTGGCAGCTTTTTAGTTAGCTAAGCTAATTGTGTTCATTCATTCAGAGGCTTAATGAACAGTCAGTTTTGACAATGAAAAGGAAGAGGACCTTCAAAGATTTTTTTTTTTGGTAAGTGTGGTCGCTTTGCTTAAAAAAAAAAAAAACTAATGCTGAATAGGAATGAAGACAATGACGATATTAAAGCCCAAAGTCATGTGTAGAATAAGTAATTTTTCATAATCAAAAACATGTTTAACTAATACTATTGTGTTCTCTCTTCGTTATAAGCGCTCCATTGCACATCTACTCTAACTGCATGTTTTAGCATAAACTGTACAGATATTTTTTTTCCTAGACATGACAGAAATTGTTGTAATAGGATAAAAGTGCACCAAAATGAACAGTTAATAATTTGGCCTTAATTAACAAGTATTTTGTTGGTTATTTTCACAGTAGTATACTGGATGTCTGTTAGCAGGTGTATGCATTTAAAGTATGATGGAAAAGAGGCCATGACTGATATAAATGTGAACTTTGCATCAGAAGCACCAGCACAGCCCTCAGCAACAGCAGTAGCAGCAGCACAGCCCTCGGCAACAGCAACAGAAGTAGCAGCAGCACAGCCCTTAGCAACAGCAGCAGCACAGCCCTCAGCAACAGCAGTAGCAGCAGCACAGCCTCAGCAACAGCAGTAGCAGCAGCACAGCCCTCAGCAACAGCAGTAGCTGCAGCACAGCCCTCAGCAGCAGCAGCAGCAGCACAGCCCTCAGCAACAGCTGAAAAGCTGAATGTGCTTTCACCTAAAACCTGGCCTACTCCAGTGCCATTGCTCTATGGAGAGCTCGAAGTAAGAGAACTCTGTGATTGTTTCAAAATAAGTTACTCTAGTGTAAAGCAAGCCTTCAGGGACTTTAAACAGAATCCAGATATGACACCCAGGGAGGGACTCTTAAAACTGAAACAAGCAGCTGATACAATGGTTGTAAGCACAGCCGAATGTGAACAAGGATCTTCTGTCATGAACACTGTTGTCTCACCACTTCGCACTCAGCTGAAGGTACAGAATGTTTCCTGCCTAATGTTTATCAACATAGTGGGTCCACCATTAGAGGTTTGGAACCCAACAAAGTATGTCAAGAAGTGGGTCATGACCAGGAGGTCAGCAGACCTTACAGCTTGTAGAGAGAGACAGGAAAGACAGGAGAAACATGCTTTCAGCCCTATTTGGAACCTCATGAATTAAAATGAAATGACTAAAGCTAATATGTGAACTGATGGCATGAGATATAAATAAGTGGTGTGAGATGTAAATGTGGCGTAAGATGTTGTGAGATGTAAATAAAGATGCATTGAAAGACGTTGACCATTGACGGTAATATGTAAACAAGGGCTCCCCCTACTTAGAAAACCCAATTTAACCACTGTCTGTACATTAGCAAACGCGTTGGGGTGAGAGAACGTTGCTGTCCCTGCTACAACGGACTGAATGTGTAATGCAGCTCTAATGAGACCAAAGTTCCCAATACGCTGGGATATTACACAGTGTTACAAAAGCAAAATTTGACATATTATACATAGTTAGAAAGCTTATTGTGTCACCTACTGAATAAATGAATTCTCAATCAAGCCAGTTTGTACTACAAAGTTCGACAACACCCAAAGCAACATGTGTGGTATTACAAGCCCACATCGTTTTCTGAAGTAAGACTGGACCAGAAGCTGCTGCACACGTGTTGTTGACGGCGTTGTTGCACTCTTTAGTACAGTCTGGCTTGTTTGAGAATTCGTTTATTCAGTAGGTGAGAGCATAAGCTTTCTAACCAGGTATAACAGCACGTCTAATTTTGGTTTTGGAATATCGTTTTTTAGGTCAACCGAAAGTTTTTTAATCGTCGCATACAATGCATGTAGTCTTTGTTAGCATTAGCATTCAAAGACGCTGGACCTGACGAAACGTCGTCAAAGAATTTGCGTAATATCTTGTGAAATACTATTATTATTGAGGACTTCTGGGTATGCCTAAGCCATATGTTTTGTTGATATACCTAGCTGACAGCGTTTTCATTTGTAATTTTGCATTTGGAATACTGTTTTATCCGTTCACTTCCGCGTTCAGCTATATCCTTTCTGGTGGCTGGTGAGGACGAACAGCGGACCGCATCACGTGTGCAAAGCCGACCAATGCTGTAACTTAAAAATTCACATTTTTATGACGTCACCGTCCCCATTCATTTTCAATGGGAAAAATTGGCCATAAAAAGTCATATTTCTCAAAAACCGTGCAACCGTGCAACTTTCCACAAAGTAATAGCAATCGATTCCCAAAGAAGCCGGTCAATTTGACATATGGCACGTGTATGTGGTGCGAAAACTCTGGGAGGAGTAGCGGTCCAAAAAATGGGTGGAAAGAAATAAAAATAATAACTAGACAATTCCTGCAGAAATTGTGAAGTGTGGTTGCTGCCAATGCAAAGTCGACTTTGTGCTGAACAGAGTGAACAGTGGTAGGTAGTTGCTATGATGTTCTGGTGGTGACTATGGTGTTTTAGGTGGTGTCGAGGATGTTGCTAGGCGGTTGCTATGGAGTTCTAGGTGGTTGCTATGGTGTTGCTAGGTGGTTGCTATGGAGTTATAGCCGGTTGCTATGGTGTTTTAGGTGGTTGCTAGGGTTATGCTAGGCAGTTGTTATGGTGTTCCAGGTGGTTGCGAGGGTGTTGCTAGGTGGTTGCTAGGGTATTCTAAGTGGTTGCTAGGATGTTGCTAGGTGGTTGCTATGGAGTTATAGGCAGTTGCTAGGGTATTGCTATGCAGTTGTTATGGTGTTGTAGGCGGTTGCTAGGGTGTTGCTAGGGTATTCTAGGTGGTAGCTAGGATGTTGCTAGGGGGTTGCTATGGTGTTCCAGGTGGTTGCTAGGGTGTTGCTAGGTGGTTGCTATGGTGTTCCAGGTGGTTGCTAGGGAGTTGCTAGGTGGTTGCTATGGTGTTCCAGGTGGTTGCTAGGGTGTTGCTAGGTGGTTGCTATGGAGTTCTAGCTGGTTGCTATGGTGTTGCAAGGTGGTTGCTATGGAGTTATAGGCGGTTGTTAGGGTGTTGCTAGGCAGTTGTTATGCTGTTCCAGGTGGTTGCTAGGGTGTTGCTAGGTGATTGCTAGGGTATTCTAGGTGGTTGCTAGGGTGTTGCTAGGCATTTATATGGAGTTATAGGCGGTTGCTAGGGTGTTGCTGGGGTATTCTAGGTGGTTGCTATGATGTTGCTAGGTGGTTGCTATGGAGTTATAGGTGGTTGCTAGGGTGTTGCTAAGCAGTTGTTGTGGTGTTCCAGGTGGTTGCTAGGGTATTCTATGTGGTTCCTAGTGTGTTGCAAGGTGGTTGCTATGGTGTTGCTAGGTCGTTGCTATGGTGTTCCAGGTGGTTGCTAGGGTGTTGCCAGGCGGTTGCTATGCAGTTCTAGGGGGTTGCTAGGGTGTTCTAGTTGGTTGCTAGGGTGTTGCTATGTGGTTGCCATGTAGTTTTGGTAATTGCTAGCATGTTGTAGGTGGTTGCTATGGTGTTCCAGGTGGTTGCTAGGGTGTTGCCAGGCGGTTGCTATGCAGTTCTAGGGGGTTGCTAGGGTGTTCTAGTTGGTTGCTAGGGTGTTGCTATGTGGTTGCCATGTAGTTTTGGTAATTGCTAGCATGTTGTAGGTGGTTGCTATGGTGTTCTCGGCGGTTGCCTGGGTGTTGCTAAGTCGTTGCTATGGAGATCTAGGCTGTTGCAAGGCTGTTCTAGGTGGTTGCTAGGGTGTTGCTAGGTGGTTCCCATAGAGTTTTAAGCAGTTGCTAAGGTGTTGCTAGGTGGTTGCTATGGAGTTCTAAGCAGTTGCTAGGGTGTTGTAGGTGGTTGCTAGGGTGTTGCTAGATGGTTGCTATGGAGTTCCAGGCGGTAGCTAGGGTTTTCTAGGTATTTGCTATAGAGTTCTAGGCAGTTGCTATGCTGTTGCTAGGTGGTTGCTATGGCGTTCCAGGCTGTTGCTAGGCTGTTCTAGGTGGTTGCTAGGGTGTTGCTAGGTGGTTGCTCCGTCTTTACTGAGTCCAATGACGTGATCCATAATTCTCTATGACAAACGGTTGAAAAGTTATGAAATATCAAATGTCGGCCAATCAGGAAAGGGGGCGAGGTTAATTTACACCAATGGACAAAGGACTCTCTAACACGTCCAATGAGGCATCCCACAATTTGAGGGCAATTTTGCCCCATAGAGATGAATGCTGAATGTCCAAAGCCAGAGAGAGACCAGAGGACTGCTGCTAGAAGACAGACCATTGTGACATCACAAGGCTGAGAAGACAGCATTGTGACATCACAAGGGAGAACATTCCACCATTCATTCTCTATGGGAAAAATTCCCCCAAAAAAGTCAAATTTCTCAAAAACCGTCCACCCAAACTTTCCACAAAGTAATAGCACTTCATTCCCGATCAAGCCGCTCGATTTGACACATTGCACATGTATGTGGTGCGAAAACTCTGGGAGGAGTAGCGGTCCAAAAAATGGGTGGAATAATAATAATAATAACTAGACAATTCCTGCAGAAATTGTGAAGTGTGGTTGCCGCCAACGCAAAGTCGACTTCCTGCGGAACAGAGTGAACAGTGGTAGGTAGTTGCTATGATGTTTGAGGCGGCTGCTAGGGTGTTGCTAGGTGGTTTCCATGGAATTCTAGGTGGTTGCTAAGGTGTTCTAGGTGGTTGCTATGGAGTTCTAGGCAGTTGCCAAGATGTTGCTAGGTGGTTGCTATGGAGTTCTTGGTGGTTGGTAGGGTGTTGCTAGGCATTTGCTATGGTGTTCCAGGTGGTTGCTAGGGTGGTGCTAGGTGGTTGCTATGGAGTTCCTGGTGGTTGCTAGGTGGTTGCTATGGTGTTGCTAGGTGCTTGCTATGGAGTTATAGCCGGTTGCCAGGGTGTCACTAGGCATTTGCTATGGTGTTCCAGGTGGTTGCTAGGGTGTTGCAAGGTGGTTGCTATGCAGTTCTAGGTGGTTGCTAGGGTGTTGCTAAGTGGTTGCTATAGAGTTCTAGACAGTTGCTATGGTGTTACAGGTGGTTGCTAGTGTGTTGTTAGGTGGTTGCTATGGAGTTCTTGGCAGTTGCTAGGGAGTTCTAGGTGGTTGCTATGGAGTTGCTAGGTCATTGCTATGGAGTTATAGGCGGTTGCTAGGGTGTTCCCAGGGTATTTTAGGTGGTTGCTAGTGTGTTGTTAGGTGGTTGCTATGGAGTTATAGGCGGTTACTAGGGTGTTGCTAGGCAGTTGTTATGGTGTTCCAGGTGGTTGCTAGGGTATTCTAGGTGGTTGCTAGGGTGCTGCAAGGTGGTTGTTATGGTGTTGCTAGGTGGTTGCTTTGGAGTTATAGCCGGTTGCTAGGGTGTTGCTATGCATTTGCAATCATGTTCCAGGTGGTTGCTAGGGTGTTGCTAGGTGGTTGCTATGGAGTTATAGGCGGTTGCTAGGGTGTTGCTTTGTGGTTGGTAGGATTTTCTAGGTGGTTGCTAGGATGTTGCTAGGTGGTTGCTATGGAGTTATAGGCGGTTGCTAGGGTGTTGCTAGGCAGTTAGTGTGGTGTTCCTGGTGGTTGCTATGTTGTTGCTAGGTGGTTGCTATGGTGTTCCAGGTGGTTGCTAGGGTGTTGCTAGGTGGTTGCTATGGAGTTCTAGGTGGTTGCTATGGTGTTGCTAGGTGGTTGCTATGTAGTTATAGGCGGTTGCTAGGGTGTTGCTAGGCATTTAATATGGAGTTATATGCGGTTGCTAGGGTGTTGCAAGGTGGTTGCTATGGAGTTCTAGGCGGTTGCTATGGTGTTCTAGGTGATTGCTAGGGTGTTGCTAGGTCGTTGCTATGAAGTTATAGGCGGTTGCTAGGGTGTTGCTAGGCAGTTGTTATGGTGTTCCAGGTGGTTGCTAGGGTGTTGCTAGGTGGTTGCTATGGAGTTATAGGCAGTTGCTAGGGTGTTGCTAGCTGGTTGCTATGGAGTTCTAGGTGGTTGCTAGGGCATTGCTAGGCGGTTGCTAGAGTATTCTAAGTGGTTGCTAGGATGTTGCTAGGTGGTTGCTATGGAGTTATAGGTGGTTGCTAAGGTTTTGCTAGGCAGTTGTTATGGTGTTCCAGGTGTTTGCTAGGGTGTTGCTAGGTGGTTGCTAGGATGTTGCTAGGTCGTTGCTATGGAGTTATAGACGGTTGCTAGGATGTTGCTAGGTGGTTGCTATGGAGTTATAGGCAGTTGTTAGGGTGTTGCTAGGCAGTTGTTATGGTGTTCCAGGTGGTTGCTAGGGTATTCTAGGTGGTTGCTATGGAGTTCTAGGTGGTTACTATGGTGTTGCTAGGTGGTTGCTCGGGTATTCCAAGTGGTTGCTAGGATGCTGCTAGGTGGTTGCTATGGAGTTATAGGCGGTGCTAGGGTGTTGCTAGACAGTTGTTATGGTGTTCCCAGTGGTTGCTAAGTGGTTGCTAGGATGTTGCTAGGTGTTGCTAGGTGGATGCTATGGAGATTTAGGTGGTTGCTAAGGTGTTGCTAGGTGGTTGCTATGGAGTTATAGCCGGTTGCTAGGGTTTTGCTATGCATTTGCTATGGAGTTATAGGCGGTTGCTAGGGGGTTGCTACGGTATTCTAGGTGGTTGCTAGGGTGTTGCTAGGCATTTGCTATGGAGTTATAGGCGGTTGCTAAGGTGTTGCTAGGGTATTCTAGGTGGTTGCTGGGATGTTGCTAGGTGGTTGTTATGGTGTACCAGGTGGTTGCTAGGGTGTTGCTAGGTGGTTCCTAGGATGTTGCTAGGTGGTTGCTATGGAGTTATAGGTGGTTGCTATGGTGTTCCAGGTGGTTGCTACGGTGTTGCTAGGTGGTTGCTATGGTGTTTTAGGTGGTTGCTATGGTGTTGCTAAGTGGTTGCTATGGGGATCTAGGCTGTTGCAAGACTGTTCTAAGTGGTCGCTAGGGTGTTGCTAGGTGATTCCCATAGAGTTCTATGCGGTTGCTAAGGTGTTGCTAGGTGGTTGCTAGGGTGTTGCTAGATGGTTGTTATGGAGTTCCAGGTGGTTGCTAGGGTTTTCTAGGTATTTGCTATAGAGTTCTAGGCAGTTGCTATGCTGTTGCTACGTGGTTGCTATGGCGTTCCAGGCTGTTGCTAGGCTGTTTTAGGTGGTTGCTAGGGTGTTGCTAGGTGGTTGCTCTGTCTTTACTGAGTCCAATGACGCGATCCATAATTCTCTATGACAAACGGTTGAAAAGTTATGAAATATCAAATGTCGGCCAATCAGGAAAGGGGGCGAGGTTAATTTACACCAATGGACAATCGACTCCCTAACACGTCCAATGAGGCATCCCACAATTTGAGGGCAATTTTGCCCCATAGAGATGAATGCTGAATGTCCAAAGCCAGAGAGAGACCAGAACACTGCTGCTAGAAGACAGACCATTGTGACATCACAATGCTGAGAGGACAACATTGTGACATCACAATGGTGAACATTCCACCATTCATTGTCTATGGGAAAAATTCCCCAAAAAAAGTCAAATTTCTCAAAAACCGTCCACCCAAACTTTCCACAAAGTAATAGCACTTCATTCCCGATCAAGCCGCTCGATTTGACACATTGCACATGTATGTGGTGCGAAAACTCTGGGAGGAGTAGCGGTCCAAAAAATGGGTGGAAAGAATAATAATAATAATATGTGGGATAATAGTAGTGTGATTGCCTAAGGCAACCACACTAACTAGACAATTCCTGCAGAAATTGTGAAGTGTGGTTGCCGCCAATGCAAAGTCGACTTTGTGCTGAACGGAGTGAACAGTTTCTGTAGTATAAGCAGAGACAGGGCATTGTGTACCTGCTATAACATCACTACAACGAGTTGATTTGCGACACATATATTCAGAGCTAAATTATCCTTTCATCAAAATTTGAGATCTCAGTGTTTTACTTGCGGTATGCGGTGACGAGTGACGGCGAATCACAAAGCTAGCTGGCATGTTCAGAGGGTCTTGGAAAAACCCTAAGTCTGACGTGTAATGCAGACTGATGTGTAATGCAGTTATAACGAGACCAAAGTTTCCAACTCGCTGGAATATAAAACGGTATTACAAAAGTAAAATTTGACATATTATACATTGTTAGAAAGCTTATTCTGTCACCTATTAGATCGATGATGTGTAGATCAAGCCAGATTGTACTACAAAGTTCGACAACACCCAAAGCAACATGTGTGGTATTACAAGCCCACTGAAGACCGGATCAGAAGCTGCTGCACACGTGTTGTTGACGGCGTTGTTGCACTCTTTAGTACAGTCTGGCTTGTTTGAGAATTCGTTTATTCAGTAGGTGAGAGCATAAGCTTTCTAACCAGGTATAACAGCACGTCTAATTTTGGTTTTGGAATATGGTTTTTTTAGGTGAACCGAAAGTGTTTTAATCGTCGCATTCAATGCATGCACTCTTTGTTAGCACTAGTAGCATTCAAAGACGCTGCATTTGACGAAACGTTGTCAACGATTTTGCGTAATATCTTGTGAAATAGTATTATTTTTGAGGAAATCTGGGTATGCCTAAGTCATATGTTTGTTGATATACCTAGCTGACAGCGTTTTCATTTGTAATTTTGCATTTGGAATACCGTTTTTATCGCGTGCACTTCCGCATTAAGCTATATCCACTGTGGTGGCTAAGTCGCCAGGAAACCTCGTTTGAACAACACAATCCGTGCATGTACGTCTTCGTCAAGGTTTTATCTACATTGTGGTATGAATCATTTGAAGTTTACGAATGTGTGTTTTCTGTAATTACGACGAAAATGGAGATATGCACCGCATCTGGATTCTAAATTTCCTGTAGATGAAGCAGGTTAAAAGTGCATCACGTGTGCTAAGCCGACCAATGCTGTGACTTCATAATTCACATTTTTATGACGTCACCGCCCCATTCATTTTCAATGGGAAAAATTGGCCATAAAAAGTCATATTTCTCAAAAACCGTGCAGCGAAAATTTCCACAAAGTAATAGCCATCGATTCCCAAAGAAGCCGGTCAATTTGACATATGGCATGTGTATGTGGTGCGAAAACTCTGGGAGGAGTAGCGGTCCAAAAAATGGGTGGAATAATAATAATAATAATAATAATAAACTAGACAATTCCTGCAGAAA
Organism: Anguilla pacifica; assembly: GCA_039654925.1. Lineage (NCBI taxonomy): Eukaryota > Metazoa > Chordata > Actinopteri > Anguilliformes > Anguillidae > Anguilla > Anguilla pacifica. The sequence goes on along the minus strand of CM077286.1, from coordinate 37,354,422 downwards.
TTGTGAAGTGTGGTTGCCGCCAACGCAAAGTCGACTTTCTGCTGAATAGAGTGAACAGTGTTAGGTAGTTGCTATGATGTTCTGGTGGTGACTATGGTGTTTTAGGTGGTGTCTAGGGTGTTGCTAGGAGGTTGCTATGGAGTTATAGGCGGTTGCTAGGGTGTTGCTAGGTGGTTGCTATGGAGTTCAAGGCAGTTGCTAGGATGTTGCTAGGTGGTTGATATGGTGTTCCAGGTGGTTGCTAGGGTGGTGCTAGGTGGTTGCTATGGAGTTCCAGGTGGTTGCTATGGAGCTCTAGGTGGTTGCTAGGGCATTGCTAGGTCGTTGCTAGGGTATTCTAAGTGCATTCTAGGATGTTGCTAGGTGGTTGCTATGGAGTTATAGGCGGTTGCTAGGGTGTTGCTAGACAGTTGTTATGGTGTTCCCAGTGGTTGCTAAGTGGTTGCTAGGATGTTGCTAGGTGTTGCTAGGTGGATGCTATGGAGATTTAGGTGGTTGCTAAGGTGTTGCTAGGTGGCTGCTATGGAGTTATAGCCGGTTGCTAGGGTGTTGCTAGGCATTTGCTATGGAGTTATAGGCGGTTGCTAGGGTGTTGCTAGGCAGTTATTATGGTGTTCCAGGTGGTTGCTATGGTGTTGTTAAGTGGTTGCTAGGGTATTCTAGGTGGTTTCTATGGAGTTATAGCCGGTTGCTAGGGTGTTGCTAGGTGGTTGCCAGGGTATTCTAAGTGGTTGCTAGGGTGTTGCTAGGTGAATGCTATAGAGTTCTAGGTGGTTGCTATGGTGTTGCTAGGTGGTTGCTATGGAGTTATAGGCGGGTGCGAGGGTGTTGCTAGGCAGATGTTTTGGTGTTCCTGGTGGTTGCTAGGGTGTTGCTTGGTGGTTGCTAGTGTATTCTAGGTGGTTGCTAGGAGGTTGCTATGGAGTTATTGATGGTTGCTAGGGTGTTGCTATGCAGTTTTTATGGTGTTCCAGATGGTTGCTCGGGTATTCTAGGTAGTTGATATGGTGTTGCTAGGTGGTTGCTATGGAGGTACAGCCGGTTGCTAGGGTGTTGCTAGGCATATGCTATTGAGTTATAGGCGGTTGCTGGGGTGTTGCTAAGTGGTTGCTAGGGTATTCTGGGTGGTTGCTATGGAGTTATAGCCGGTTGCTAGGTTGTTGCTAGGTGGTTGCTATAGAGTTCTAGGTGGTTGCTTGGATGTTGATAGGTGGTTGCTATGGAGGTATAGCCACTTGCTAGCGTGTTGCTAGGCAGTTGTTATGGTGTTCCAGGTGGTTGCTAGGGTGTTGCTAGGTGGTTGCTAGGGTATTCTAGGTGGTTGCTAGGAGGTTGCTATGGAGTTATTGATGGTTGCTAGGGTGTTGCTAGGCAGTTGTTATGGTGTTCCAGGTGGTTGCTAGGGTGTTGCTACGTGGTTGCTAAGGTATTCGAGGTGGTTGCTATGGAGTTATACCCGGTTGCTAGGGTGTTGCTAGGTAGTTGTTATGGTGTTCCAGGTGGTTGCTATGGTGTTGCTAAGTGGTTGCTAGGGTATTCTAGGTGGTTGCTATGGAGTTACAGCCGGTTGCTAGGGTGTTGCTAGGTGGTTGCTAGGGTATTCTGGGTGGTTGCTATGGAGTTATAGCTGGTTGCTAGGGTGTTGCTAGGTGGTTGCTATGGTGTTCCAGGTGGTTGCTAGGGTGTTGCTAGGTGGTTGCTATAGAGTTATAGGCGGTTGCTAGGGTGTTGCTAGGCATTTGCTATGGTGTTCCACGTGGTTGCTAGGGTGTTGCAAGGTGGTTGCTATGCAGTTCTAGGTGGTTGCTAGGGTGTTGCTAGGTGGTTGCTATGGAGTTCTAGGCAGTTGCTATGGTGTTGCAGGTGGTTGCTAGTGTGTTGTTAGGTGGTTGCTATGGGGTTCTAGGCAGTTGCTAGGTTGTTCTAGGTGGTTGCTAGGGTGTTGCTAGGTCATTGCTATGGAGTTATAGGCGGTTGCTAGGATGTTGCGAGGGGGTTGCTATGGAGTTCTAGGCGGTTGCTAGGTCTTTACTGAGTCCAATGACGCGACCCATAGCTCTCTATGACAAACGGTTCAAAAGTTATGAAATATCAAACATCGGCCAATCAGGAAGGGTGGCGAGGCTGATCTACACCAATGGACAAAGGACACTCTACCATGTCCAATGAGGCATTGCACTATTTGTGGGCAATTTTTCCCCATAGAGATGAATGGCAGAATGTTCAAATCTAGAGAGAGACCAGAGTACTGCTGCTAGAAGACAGAGCATTGTGACATCACAATGGTGAGAAGACAGAGCATTGTGACATCACAAGGCTGAACATTCCGCCATTCATTCCCTATGGGAAAAAATTGCCCACAAAAATTCAAATTTTTCAAAAACCGTGCAGCGAATCTTTCCACAAAGTAATAGCACACCATTCCCGATGAAGCCGCTCGATTTGACATATTGCACGTCCATGTGGTGTGAAATCTCTGGGAGGAGTAGCGGTCCAAAAAATGGGTGGAAAGAAAGAATAATAATAACTAGACAATTCCTGCAGAAATTGTGAAGTGTGGTTGCCGCCAATGCAAAGTCGACTTTCTGCTGAACAGAGTGAACAGTGGTAGGTAGTTGCTATGATGTTCTGGTGGTGACTATGGTGTTTTAAGTGGTGTCTAGGGTGTTGGTAGGTGGTTGCTATGGAGTTTGAGGCGGTTGCTAGGGTGTTGCTAGGTGGTTCTATGGAGTTCCAGGTGGTTGCTATGGAATTCTAGGCGGTTGCTAGGGTGTTGTAGGTGGTTGCTGTGGAGTTCTAGGCAGTTGCTAGGATGTTGCTAGGTGGTTGATATGGTGTTCCAGGTGGTTGCTAGGGTGTTCTAGGTAGTTCCTATGGAGTTCTAGTTGGTTGCTAGGGTGATGCTAGGTGCTTGCTATGGGAATCTAGGCAGTTGCTAGGTTGTTGCTAGGTGGTTGCTATGGAGTTCAGGGCGGTTGCTAAGGCATTCTAGGTGGTTGCTTGGATGTTGCTAGGTGGTTGCTATGGTGTTCCAGGTGGTTGCTATGGTGTTGCTAGGTGGTTGCTATGGAGTTCTTGGTGGTTGCTAGGGTGTTGCTAGGTGGTTGCTATGGAGTTATGGCTGGTTGCTAGGGTTTTGCTAGACTTTTGTTATGGTGTTACAGGTGGTTGCTAGAGTGTTGCTAGGTGGTTGCAATGGAGTTCTAGGTGGTTGCTAGGGTGTTGCTAGGCATTTGCTATGGTGTTCTAGGTGGTTGCTAGGGTTTTGCTGGATGGTTGCTATGGAGTTCAAGGTGGTTGCTAGGGTGTTGCTAGGTGGTTGTTATGAAGTTATAGCTGGTTGCTTGGGTGTTGCTAGGCATTTGCTATGGTGTTCCAGGTGGTTGCTAGGGTGTTGCTAGGTGGTTGCTAGGATTTTGGTAGGTGGTTGCTATTGAGTTATAGGCAGTTGCTAGGGTGTTGCTATGTGTTTGCTAGGAGGTTGCTATGGAGTTATAGGCGGTTGCTAGGGTGTTGCTAGGCAGTTATGCTGTTTCAGGTGGTTGCTATGGTGTTGCTAGGTGGTTGCTAGGGTATTCTAGGTGGTTGCTAGGGTGTTGCTAGGTGGATGCTATGGAGTTCTGGGTGGTTACTATAGTGTTGCTAGGTGGTTGCTATGGAGTTATAGCCGGTTGCTAGGATGTTGCTAGGCATTTGCTATGGAGCTATAGACGGTTGCTAGGGTTTTGCTAGGGTATTCTAGGTGGTTGCTAGGATGTTGCTAGGTGGTTGCTATGGAGTTATAGGCAGTTGCTAGGGTGTTGCTAGGCATTTGCTATGGAGCTATAGATGGTTGCTAGTGTGTTGCTAGGGTATTCTAGGTGGTTGCTAGGATGTTGCTAGGTGGTTGCTATGGAGTTATAGGCGGTTGCTAGGGTGTTGCTACGCAGTTGCTATGGTGTTCCAGGTGGTTGCTAGGGGGTTGCTAGGTGGTTGCTATGGTGTTCCAGGTGGTTGCTAGGGTGTTGCTAGGTGGTTGCTATGGAGTTCTAGGTGGTTGCTATGGTGTTGCTAGGTGGTTGCTATGGAGTTAAAGCTGGTTGCTAGGGTGTTCTAGGTGGTTGCTAGGGTGTTGCTAGGTGGTTGCTATGGTGTTCCAGGTGGTTGCTAGGGTGTTGCTAGGTGGTTGCTATGGAGTTCTAGGTGGTTGCTATGGTGTTGCTAGGTGGTTGCTATGGAGTTATAGCCAGTTGGTAGGGTGTTCTAGGTGGTTGCTAGGGTGTTGCTAGGTGGTTGCTATGGAGTTCCAGGTGGTTGCTAGGGTGTTGCTAGGTGGTTGCTATGGAGTTCTAGGTGGTTTCTATGGTGTTGCTAGGTGGTTGCTATGGTGTTCCAGGTGGTTGCTAGTGTGTTGTTAGGTGGTTGCTATGGAGTTCTAGGCGGTTGCTAGGTTATTCTAGGTGGTTGCTAGGGTGTTGCTAGGTCGTTGCTTTGGAGTTATAGGCGGTTGCTAGGGTGTTGCTAGGAGGTTGCTATGGAGTTCTAGGCGGTTGCTAGGTCTTTACTGAGTCCAATGACGTGACCCATAATTTTCTATGACAAACGGTTCAAAAGTTATGAAATATCAAACATCGGCCAATCAGGAATGGGGGCGAGGCTGATCTACACCAATGGACAAAGGACTCTCTACCATGTCCAATGAGGCATTGCACAATTTGTGGGCAATTTTTCCCCATAGAGATGAATGGCAGAATGTTCAAATCTAGAGAGAGACCAGAGTACTGCTGCTAGAAAACAGAGCATTGTGACATCATAAAGGTGTGAAGACAGCATTGTGACATCACAAGGGTGAACATTCCACCATTCATTCTCTATGGGAAAAATTTCCCAAAAAACGTGGAATTTCTCAAAAACCGTGCACCGAAACTTTCCACAAAGTAATAGCACACCATTCCCGATCAAGCCGCTCGATTTGACATATTGCACGTGTATGTGGTGCGAAAACTCTGGGAGGAGTAGCGGTCCAAAAAACTGGCGGAATAATAATAATAATAATAATAATAATAATAAATAAATATGTGCAATAATAATAGTGTGTTTGCCTAAGGCAACCACACTAACTAGACAATTCCTGCAGAAATTGTGAAGTGTGGTTGCCGCCAATGCAAAGTCGACTTTGTGCTGAACGGAGTGAACAGTTTCTGTAGTATAAGCAGAGACAGGGCATTGTGTACCTGCTATAACATCACTACAACGAGTTGATTTGCGACACATATATTCAGAGCTAAATTATCCTTTCATCAAAATTTGAGATCTCAGTGTTTTACTTGCGGTATGCGGTGACGAGTGACGGCGAATCACAAAGCTAGCTGGCATGTTAAGAGGGTCTTGGAAAAACCCTAAGTCTGACGTGTAATGCAGACTGATGTGTAATGCAGTTATAACGAGACCAAAGTTTCCAACTCGCTGGAATATAAAACGGTATTACAAAAGTAAAATTTGACATATTATACATTGTTAGAAAGCTTATTCTGTCACCTATTAGATCGATGATGTGTAGATCAAGCCAGATTGTACTACAAAAGTTCGACAACACCCAAAGCAACATGTGTGGTATTACAAGCCCACTGAAGACCGGATCAGAAGCTGCTGCACACGTGTTGTTGACGGCGTTGTTGCACTCTTTAGTACAGTCTGGCTTGTTTGAGAATTCGTTTATTCAGTAGGTGAGAGCATAAGCTTTCTAACCAGGTATAACAGCACGTCTAATTTTGGTTTTGGAATATGGTTTTTTTAGGTCAACCGAAAGTGTTTTAATCGTCGCATTCAATGCATGCACTCTTTGTTAGCACTAGTAGCATTCAAAGACGCTGCATTTGACGAAACGTTGTCAACGATTTTGCGTAATATCTTGTGAAATACTATTATTTTTGAGGAAATCTGGGTATGCCTAAGTCATATGTTTGTTGATATACCTAGCTGACAGCGTTTTCATTTGTAATTTTGCATTTGGAATACCGTTTTTATCGCGTGCACTTCCGCATTAAGCTATATCCACTGTGGTGGCTAAGTCGCCAGGAAACCTCGTTTGAACAACACAATCCGTGCATGTACGTGTTCGTCAAGGTTTCATCTACATTGTGGTATGAATCATTTGAAGTTTACGAATGTGTGTTTTCTGTAATTATGACGAAAATGGAGATATGCACCGCATCTGGATTCTAAATTTCCTGTAGATGAAGCAGGTTAAAAGTGCATCACGTGTGCTAAGCCGACCAATGCTGTGACTTCATAATTCACATTTTTATGACGTCACCGCCCCATTCATTTTCAATGGGAAAAATTGGCCATAAAAAGTCATATTTCTCAAAAACCGTGCAGCGAAAATTTCCACAAAGTAATAGCCATCGATTCCCAAAGAAGCCGGTCAATTTGACATATGGCATGTGTATGTGGTGCGAAAACTCTGGGAGGAGTAGCGGTCCAAAAAATGGGTGGAAAGAATAATAATAATAACTAGACAATTCCTGCAGAAATTGTGAAGTGTGGTTGCCGCCAAAGCAAAGTCGACTTTCTGCTGAACAGAGTGAACAGTGGTAGGTAGTTGCTATGATGTTTGAGGCGGTTGCTAGGGTGTTGCTAGGTTTCTATAGAGTTTTAGGCAGTTGCTAAGATGTTGCTAGGTGGTTGATATGGTGTTCCAGGTGGTTGCTAGGGTGGTGCTAGGTGGTTGCTGTGGAGCTCCAGGTGGTTGCTAGGGCATTGCTAGGTGGTTGCTAGGGTAATCTAAGTGGTTACTAGGATGTTGCTAGGTGGTTGCTATGGAGTTATAGGTGGTTGCTAGGGTGTTGCTAGCAGTTGTTATAGTGTTCCAGGTGGTTGCTAGGGTGTTGCTAGGTGGTTGCTAGGATGTTGCTAGGTGGTTGCTATGGAGTTATAGGCGGTTGCTAGGATGTTGCTAGGTGGTTGCTATAAGGTTGCTATTGAGTTATAGGTGGTTGTTAGGGTGTTGCTAGGTAGTTGTTATGGTGTTCCAGGTGGTTGCTAGGGCATTGCTAGGTGTTTGCTAGGGTATTCTAGGTGGTTGCTAGGGTGTTGCTAGGGGGTTGCTATGGTGTTCCAGGTGGTTGCTATGGTGTTGCTAGGTGGTTGCTATGGAGTTCTTGGTGGTTGCTGTGGTGTTGCTATGTGGTTGCTATGGAGTTATAGCCGGTTGCTAGGGTGGTGCTAGGCATTTGCTATGGAGTTATAGGCGGTTGCTAGGTTGTTGCTAGGGTATTCTAGGTGGTTGCTAGGATGTTGCTAGGTGGTTGCTGTGGAGTTATAGGCGTTTGCTAGGGTGTTGCTAGGCAGTTGTTATGGTGTTCCAGGTGGTTGCTAGGGTGTTGCTAAGTGGTTGCTATGGTGTTCCAGGTGGATGCTAGGGTGTTGCTAGGTGGTTGCTATGGAGTTCTAGGTGGTTGCTATGGTGTTGCTAGGTGGTTGCTATGGAGTTATAGGCAGTTGCTAGGGTGTTTCTAGGCAGTTGTTATGGTGTTCCAGGTGGTTGCTAGGGTGTTGCTAGGTGGTTGCTATGGTGTTCCAGGTGGTTGCTAGGGTGTTGCTAGGTGGTTGCTATGGAGTTCTAGGTGGTTGCTATGGTGTTGCTACCTGGTTGCTATGGAGATCTAGGCTGTTGCAAGACTGTTCTAAGTGGTTGCTAGGGTGTTGCTAGGTCGTTCCCATAGAGTTCTAAGCGGTTGCTAAGGTGTTGCTAGGTGGTTGCTATGGAGTTCCAAGCAGTTGCTAGGGTGTTTTAGGTGGTTGCTAGGGTGTTGCTAGATGGTTGTTATGGAGTTCCAGGTCGTTGCTAGGGTTTTCTAGGTATTTGCTATAGAGTTCTAGGCAGTTGCTATGCTGTTGCTAGGTGGTTGCTATGGAGTTCCAGGCTGTTGCTAGGCTGTTCTAGGTGGTTGCTAGGGTGTTGCTAGGTGGTTGCTCCGTCTTTACTGAGTCCAATGACGCGATCCACAATTCTCTATGACAAACGGTTGAAAAGTTATTAAATATCAAATGTCGGCCAATCAGGAAAGGGGGCGAGGTTAATTTACACCAATGGACAATCGACTCTCTAACACGTCCAATGAGGCATCCCACAATTTGAGGGCAATTTTGCCCCATAGAGATGAATGCTGAATGTCCAAAGCCAGAGAGAGACCAGAGCACTGCTGCTAGAAGACAGACCATTGTGACATCATAATGGTGAGAAGACAGCATTGTGACATCACAAGGGTGAACATTCCACCATTCATTCTCTATGGGAAAAATTCCCCCAAAAAAGTCAAATTTCTCAAAAACCGTCCACCCAAACATTCCACAAAGTAATAGCACTTCATTCCCGATCAAGCCGCTCGATTTGACACATTGCACATGTATGTGGTGCGAAAACTCTGGGAGGAGTAGCGGTCCAAAAAATGGGTGGAATAATAATAATAATAATAATAATAACTAGACAATTCCTGCAGAAATTGTGAAGTGTGGTTGCCACCAACGCAAAGTCGACTTCCTGCTGAACAGAGTGAACAGTGGTAGGTAGTTGCTATGATGTTCTGGTGGTGACTATGGTGTTTTAGGTGGTGTCTAGGGTGTTGCTAGGTGGCTGTTATGGAGTTTGAGGCGGTTACTAGGGTGTTGCTAGGTGGTTGCTAGGGTATTCTAGGTGGTCGCTAGGCTGTTGTAAGGTGGTTGCTATGGTGTTGCTAGGTGGTTGCTATGGAGTTATAGTCGGTTGCTAGGGTGTTGCTATGCATTTGCTTTGGTGTTCCAGGTGGTTGCTAGGGTGTTGCTAAGTTGTTGCTATGGAGTTATAGGCGGTTGCTAAGGTGTTGCTAGGTGGTTGCTAGGGTTTTCTAGGTGGTTGCTATGGGTTTCTAGGCAGTTGCTATGGTGATAAAGGTGGTTGCTATGGTGTTGCTAGGTGGTTGCTATGGAGTCCTAGGTTGTTGCTAGGGTGTTGCTAGGTGGTTGCTATGCAGTTCCAGGTGGTTGCTAGGGTGTTGCTAGGTGGTTGCTAGGGTATTCTAGGTGGTTGCTATGGTGTTGCTAGGTGGATGCTATGGAGTTATAGCTGGTTGCTAGGGTGTTGCTATGCATTTGCTATGGTGTTCCAGGTGGTTGCTAGGATGTTGCAAGGTGGTTGCTATGCAGTTCTAGGTGGTTGCTAGGGTGTTGCTATGTGGTTGCTATGGAGTTCTAGGCAGTTGCTATGGCGTTACAGGTGGTTGCTAGTGTGTTGTTAGGTGTTTGCTATGAAGTTCTAGGCGGTTGCTAGGGTGTTCTAGGAGGTTGCTAGGGTGTTGCTAGGTCGTTGCTATGGAGTTACAGGCGGTTGCTAGGATGTTGCTAGGGGGTTGCTATGGAGTCCTAGGCGGTTGCTAGGTCTTTACTGAGTCCAATGACGCGACCCATAGTTCTCTATGAAAAACCGTTCAAATGATACGAAATATCAAACATCGGCCAATCAGGAAGGGGGTTAAGGCTGATCTCCACCAATGGACAAAGGACTCCCTACCATGTCCAATGAGGCATTGCACAATTTGTGGGCAATTTTTCCCCATAGAGATGAATGGCAGAATGTTCAAATCTAGAGAGAGACCAGGGTACTGCTGCTAGAAGACAGAGCATTGTGACATCACAATGGTGAGAAGACAGCATTATGACATCACAAGGGTGAACATTCCGCCATTCATTCTCTATGGGAAAAATTTCCCGAAAAAATTCAAATTTATCAAAAACCGTGCAACGAATCTTTCCACAAAGTAATAGCACACCATTCCCGATCAAGCCGCTCGATTTGACATATTGCACATGCATGTGGTGCGAAAACTCTGGGAGGAGTAGCGGTCCAAAAAATGGGTGGAATAATAATAATAATAATAATAATAACTAGACAATTCCTGCAGAAATTGTGAAGTGTGGTTGCCGCCAGTGCAAAGTCGACTTTCTGCTGAACAGAGTGAACAGTGGTAGGTAGTTTCTATGATGTTCTGGTGGTGACTATGGTGTTTTAGGTGGTGTTTAGGGTGTTGCTAGGTGGTTGTTATGGAGTTTGAGGCGGTTACTAGGGTGTTGCTAGGTGGTTGCTAGGGTATTCTAGGTGGTCGCTAGGCTGTTGTAAGGTGGTTGCTATGGTGTTGCTAGGTGGTTGCTATGGAGTTATAGTCGGTTGCTATGGTGTTTCTATGCATTTGCTTTGGTGTTCCAGGTGGTTGCTAGGGTGTTGCTAAGTTGTTGCTATGGAGTTATAGGCGGTTGCTAGGGTGTTGCTTGGTGGTTGCTAGGGTTTTCTAGGTGGTTGCTATGGGTTTCTAGGCAGTTGCTATGGTGATAAAGGTGGTTGCTATGGTGTTGCTAGGTGGTTGCTATGGAGTCCTAGGTTGTTGCTAGGGTGTTGCTAGGTGGTTGCTTTGCAGTTCCAGGTGGTTGCTAGGGTGTTGCTAGGTGGTTGCTAGGGTATTCTAGGTGGTTGCTATGGTGTTGCTAGGTGGATGCTATGGAGTTATAGCTGGTTGCTAGGGTGTTGCTATGCATTTGCTATGGTGTTCCAGGTGGTTGCTAGGATGTTGCAAGGTGGTTGCTATGCAGTTCTAGGTGGTTGCTAGGGTGTTGCTATGTGGTTGCTATGGTGTTTTAGGTGGTGTCTAGGGTGTTGCTAGGTGGTTGTTATGGAGTTTGAGGCGGTTACTAGGGTGTTGCTAGGTGGTTGCTAGGGTATTCTAGGTGGTCGCTAGGCTGTTGTAAGGTGGTTGCTATGGTGTTGCTAGGTGGTTGCTATGGAGTTATAGCCATTTGCTAGGGTGTTGCTAGGGTATTCTAGGTGGTTCCTAGGATGTTGCTAGGGTGTTGCTAGGTATTTGCTATGGAGTTATAGGCGGTTGCTAGGGTGTTGCTAGGCGGTTGTTATGGTGTTCCAGGTGGTTGCTAGGGTGTTGCTAAGTGGTTGCTATGGTGTTCCAGGTGGTTGCTAGGGTGTTGCTAGGTGGTTCTATGGACTTCTAGGTGATTGCTATGGAGTTGCTAGGTGGTTGCTATGGAGTTATAGCCGGTTCCTAGGGTGTTCTAGGTGGTTGCTAGGGTGTTGCTAGGTGGTTGCTATGGTGTTCCAGGTGGTTGCTAGGGTGTTGCTAGGTGGTTGCTATGGAGATTTAGGTGGTTGCTATGGTGTTGCTAGGTGGTTGCTATTGAGTTATAGCCGGTTGCTAGGGTGTTGCTAGGGTATTCTAGGTGGTTGCTAGGGTGTTGCTAGGCAGTTGTATTGGTGTTCCAGGTGGTTGCTAGGGTGTTGCTAGGTGGTTGCTATGGTGTTCCAGGTGGTTGCTAGGGTGTTGCTAGGTTGTTGCTATAGAGTTATAGGCGGTTGCTAGGATGTTGCTAGAGGGTTGCTATGGAGTTCTAGGCGGTTGCTAGGTCTTTACTGAGTCCAATGACGCAACCCATAGTTCTCTATGACAAACGGTTCAAAAGTTATGAAATATCAAACATTGGCCAATCAGGAAGGGGGGCGAGGCTGATCTACACCAATGGACAAAGGACTCTCTACCAAGTCCAATGAGGCATTGCACAATATGTGGGCAATTTTTCCCCACAGAGATATATGGCAGAATGTTCAAATCTAGAGAGAGACCAGAGTACTGCTGCTGGAAGACAGAGCATTGTGACATCACAATGGTGAGAAAACAGCATTGTGACATCACAAGGGTGAACATTCCACCATTCATTCTCTATGGGAAAAATTTCCCAAAAAAAGTGGAATTTCTCAAAAACCGTGCACCGAAACTTTCCACAAAGTAATAGCACACCATTCCCGATCAAGCCGGTCGATTTGACATATTGCACATGTATGTGGTGCGAAAACTCTGGGAGGAGTAGCGGTCCAAAAAACTGGCGGAATAATAATAATAATAATAATAATAAATATGTGCAATAATAATAGTGTGTTTGCCTAAGGCAACCACACTAATAATAATAATAATAATATGTGGGATAATAATAGTGTGTTTGCCTAAGGCAACCACACTAATAAATAAATAAATAATATGTGCAATAATAATAGTGTGTTTGCCTAAGGCAACCACACTAACTAGACAATTCCTGCAGAAATTGTGAAGTGTGGTTGCCGCCAATGCAAAGTCGACTTTGTGCTGAACGGAGTGAACAGTTTCTGTAGTATAAGCAGAGACAGGGCATTGTGTACCTGCTATAACATCACTACAACGAGTTGATTTGCGACACATATATTCAGAGCTAAATTATCCTTTCATCAAAATTTGAGATCTCAGTGTTTTACTTGCGGTATGCGGTGACGAGTGACGGCGAATCACAAAGCTAGCTGGCATGTTCAGAGGGTCTTGGAAAAACCCTAAGTCTGACGTGTAATGCAGACTGATGTGTAATGCAGTTATAACGAGACCAAAGTTTCCAACTCGCTGGAATATAAAACGGTATTACAAAAGTAAAATTTGACATATTATACATTGTTAGAAAGCTTATTCTGTCACCTATTAGATCGATGATGTGTAGATGAAGGCAGATTGTACTACAAAGTTCGACAACACCCAAAGCAACATGTGTGGTATTACAAGCCCACATCGTTTTCTGAAGACCGGATCAGAAGCTGCTGCACACGTGTTGTTGACGGCGTTGTTGCACTCTTTAGTACAGTCTGGCTTGTTTGAGAATTCGTTTATTCAGTAGGTGAGAGCATAAGCTTTCTAACCAGGTATAACAGCACGTCTAATTTTGGTTTTGGAATATCGTTTTTTTAGGTCAACCGAAAGTTTTTTAATCGTCGCATACAATGCATGTAGTCTTTGTTAGCATTAGCATTCAAAGACGCTGGACCTGACGAAACGTCGTCAAAGAATTTGCGTAATATCTTGTGAAATACTGTTATTATTGAGGACTTCTGGGTATGCCTAAGCCATATGTTTTGTTGATATACCTAGCTGACAGCGTTTTCATTTGAAATTTTGCATTTGGAATACTGTTTTATCCGTTCACTTCCGCGTTCAGCTATATCCTTTCTGGCTGGTGAGGACGAACAGCGGCCCGCATCACGTGTGCAAAGCCGACCAATGCTGTAACTTCATAATTCACATTTTTTATGACGTCACCGCCCCATTCATTTTCAATGGGAAAAATTGGTCATAAAAAGTCATATTTCTCAAAAACCGTGCGGCGAAAATTTCCACAAAGTAATAGCCATCGATTCCCAAAGAAGCCGGTCAATTTGACATATGGCATGTGTATGTGGTGCAAAAACTCTGGGAGGAGTAGCGGTCCAAAAAACTGGCGGAATAATAATAATAATAATAAATATGTGCAATAATAATAGTGTGTTTGCCTAAGGCAACCACACTAACTAGACAATTCCTGCAGAAATTGTGAAGTGTGGTTGCCGCCAATGCAAAGTCGACTTTGTGCTGAACGGAGTGAACAGTTTCTGTAGTATAAGCAGAGACAGGGCATTGTGTACCTGCTATAACATCACTACAACGAGTTGATTTGCGACACATATATTCAGAGCTAAATTATCCTTTCATCAAAATTTGAGATCTCAGTGTTTTACTTGCGGTATGCGGTGACGAGTGACGGCGAATCACAAAGCTAGCTGGCATGTTCAGAGGGTCTTGGAAAAACCCTAAGTCTGACGTGTAATGCAGACTGATGTGTAATGCAGTTATAACGAGACCAAAGTTTCCAACTCGCTGGAATATAAAACGGTATTACAAAAGTAAAATTTGACATATTATACATTGTTAGAAAGCTTATTCTGTCACCTATTAGATCGATGATGTGTAGATCAAGCCAGATTGTACTATAAAGTTCGACAACACCCAAAGCAACATGTGTGGTATTACAAGCCCACATGGTTTTCTGAAGAAAGACCGGACCAGAAGCTGCTGCACACGTGTTGTTGACGGCGTTGTTGCACTCTTTAGTACAGTCTGGCTTGTTTGAGAATTCGTTTATTCAGTAGGTGAGAGCATAAGCTTTCTAACCAGGTATAACAGCACGTCTAATTTTGGTTTTGGAATATCGTTTTTTTAGGTCAACCGAAAGTTTTTTAATCGTCGCATACAATGCATGTAGTCTTTGTTAGCATTAGCATTCAAAGACGCTGGACCTGACGAAACGTCGTCAAAGAATTTGCGTAATATCTTGTGAAATACTGTTATTATTGAGGACTTCTGGGTATGCCTAAGCCATATGTTTTGTTGATATACCTAGCTGACAGCGTTTTCATTTGTAATTTTGCGTTGGAATACTGTTTTATCCGTTCACTTCCGCGTTCAGATATATCCTTTCTGGTGGCTGGTGAGGACACGTACAGCGGACCGCATCACGTGTGCAAAGCCGACCAATGCTGTAACTTCATAATTCACATTTTTTATGACGTCACCGCCCCATTCATTTTCAATGGGAAAAATTGGCCATAAAAAGTCATATTTCTCAAAAACCGTGCAGCGAAACTTTCCACAAAGTAATAGCCATCGATTCCCAAAGAAGCCGGTCAATTTGACATATGGCATGTGTATGTGGTGCGAAAACTCTGGGAGGAGTAGCGGTCCAAAAAATGGGTGGAATAATAATAATAAATAAACTAGACAATTCCTGCAGAAACTGTGAAGTGTGGTTGCCGCCAACGCAAAGTCGACTTCCTGCTGAACAAAGTGAACAGTGGTAGGTAGTTGCTATGATGTTTGAGGCGGCTGCTAGGGTGTTGCTAGGTGGTTTCCATGGAATTCTAGGTGGTTGCTAAGGTGTTCTAGGTGGTTGCTATGGAATTCTAGGCAGTTGCCAAGATGTTACTAGGTGGTTGCTATGGAGTTCTTGGTGGTTGCTAGGGTGTTGCTAGGCATTTGCTATGGTGTTCCAGGTGGTTGCTAGGGTGGTGCTAGGTGGTTGCTATGGAGTTCCTGGTGGTTGCTAGGTGGTTGCTATGGTGTTGCTAGGTGCTTGCTATGGAGTTATAGCCGGTTGCCAGGGTGTCACTAGGCATTTGCTATGGTGTTCCAGGTGGTAGCTAGGGTGTTGAAAGGTGGTTGCTATGCAGTTCTGGGTGGTTGCTAGGGTTTTGCTAAGTGGTTGCTATGGAGTTCTAGGCAGTTGCTATGGTGTTACAGGTGGTTGCTAGTGTGTTGTTAGGTCATTGCTATGGAGTTATAGGCGGTTGCTAGGGTGTTCCCAGGGTATTTTAGGTGGTTGCTAGTGTGTTGTTAGGTGGTTGCTATGGAGTTATAGGCGGTTACTAGGGTGTTGCTAGGCAGTTGTTATGGTGTTCCAGGTGGTTGCTAGGGTATTCTAGGTGGTTGCTAGGGTGCTGCAAGGTGGTTGTTATGGTGTTGCTAGGTGGTTGCATTGGAGTTATAGCCGGTTGCTAGGGTGTTGCTATGCATTTGCAATCATGTTCCAGGTGGTTGCTAGGGTGTTGCTAGGTGGTTGCTATGGAGTTATAGGCGGTTGCTAGGGTGTTGCTATGTGGTTGGTAGGATTTTCTAGGTGGTTGCTAGGATGTTGCTAGGTGGTTGCTATGGAGTTATAGGCGGTTGCTAGGGTGTTGCTAGGCAGTTGGTATGGTGTTCCTGGTGGTTGCTTTGTTGTTGCTAGGTGGTTGCTATGGTGTTCCAGGTGGTTGCTAGGGTGTTGCTAGGCAGTTATGGTGTTGCTAGGTGGTTGCTATGGAGTTCTTGGTGGTTGCTAGGGTGTTGCTAGGCATTTGCTATGGTGTTCCAGGTGGTTGCTAGGGTGGTGCTAGGTGGTTGCTATGGAGTTCCTGGTGGTTGCTAGGTGCTTGCTATGGAGTTATAGCCGGTTGCCAGGGTGTCACTAGGCATTTGCTATGGTGTTCCAGGTGGTTGCTAGGGTGTTGAAAGGTGGTTGCTATGCAGTTCTGAGTGGTTGCTAGGGTTTTGCTAAGTGGTTGCTATGGAGTTCTAGGCAGTTGCTATGGTGTTACAGGTGGTTGCTAGTGTGTTGTTAGGTGGTTGCTATGGAGTTCTTGGCAGTTGCTAGGGAGTTCTAGGTGGTTGCTATGGTGTTGCTAGGTCATTGCTATGGAGTTATAGGCGGTTGCTAGGGTGTTCCCAGGGTATTTTAGGTGGTTGCTAGTGTGTTGTTAGGTGGTTGCTATGGAGTTATAGACGGTTACTAGGGTGTTGCTAGGCAGTTGTTATGGTGTTCCAGGTGGTTGCTAGGGTATTCTAGGTGGTTGCTAGGGTGCTGCAAGGTGGTTGTTATGGTGTTGCTATGTGGTTGCTTTGGAGTTATAGCCGGTTGCTAGGGTGTTGCTATGCATTTGCAATCATGTTCCAGGTGGTTGCTAGGGTGTTGCTAGGTGGTTGCTATGGAGTTATAGGCGGTTGCTAGGGTGTTGCTATGTGGTTGGTAGGATTTTCTAGGTGGTTGCTAGGATGTTGCTAGGTGGTTGCTATGGAGTTATAGGCGGTTGCTAGGGTGTTGCTAGGCAGTTGGTATGGTGTTCCTGGTGGTTGCTTTGTTGTTGCTAGGTGGTTGCTATGGTGTTCCAGGTGGTTGCTAGGGTGTTGCTAGGCAGTTATTATGGTGTTCTAGGTGGTTGCTAGGGTATTCTAGGTGGTTGTTAGGGTGTTGCTAGGTGGATGCTATGGAGTTTTAGGAGGTTGCTAGGGTGTTCCTAGGGTATTCTAGGTGGTGGCTAGGATGTTGCTAGGTGGTTGCTATGGAGTTATAAGCGGTTGCTAGGGTGTTGCTAGGCAGTTATTATGGTGTTCCAGGTGGTTGCTAGGGTGTTGCTAGGCAGTTGCTATGGTGTTCCAGGTGGTTGCTAGGGTGTTCCTAGGTGTTTGTTATGGAGTTCTAGCTGGTTGCTATGGTGTTGCTAGGTGGTTGCTATGGAGTTATAGCCGGTTGCAAAGGTGTTGCTAGGCATTTGCTATGGTGTTCCAGGTGGTTGCTACTGTGTTGTTAGGTGGTTGCTATGGAGTTCTAGGTGGTTGCTAGGGTGTTGCTAGGTCATTGCTATGGAGTTATAGGTGGTTGCTAGGGTGCTGCTAGGCAGTTGTTATGGTGTTCCATGTGGTTGCTAGGATGTTGCTGGGTGGTTGCTATGGAGTTATAGGCGGTTGCTGTGGAGTTCTAGGTGGTTGCTAGGGTATTGCTAGGCGGTTGCTAGGGTATTCTGAGTGGTTGCTTGGATGTTGCTAGGTGGTTGCTATGGAGTTATAGGCGGTTGCTAGGGTGTTGCTAGGCACTGTTATGGTGTTCCAGGTGGTTGCTAGGTTGTTGCTAGGTGGTTGCTATGGTGTGTTCCAGGTGGTTGCTAGGGTGTTGCTAGGTGGTTGCTATGGAGTTCTAGGTGGTTGCTATGGTGTTGCTAGGTGGTTGCTATGGAGTTATAGGCGGTTGCTAGGGTGTTGCTAGGCATTTGCTATGGTGTTCCACGTGGTTGCTAGGGTGTTGCAAGGTGGTTGCTATGCAGTTCTAGGTGGTTGCTAGGGTGTTACTAGGTGGTTGCTATGGAGTTCTAGGCAGTTGCTATGGTATTACAGGTGGTTGCTAGTTAGTTGTTAGGTAGTTGCAATGGAGTTCTAGGCGGTTGCTATGGAGTTCTAGGTGGTTGCTATGGTGTTTCTAGGTGGTTGCTATGGAGTTATAGGCATTTGCTATGGTGTTCCAGGTGGTTGCTAGGGTGTTGCTAGGTGGTTGCTATGGTGTTTCAGGTGGTTGCTAGGGTGTTGTTAGGTGGTTGCTATGGAGTTATAGCCGGTTGCTAGGGTGTTGCTAGGCATTTGCTATGGTGTTCCAGGTGGTTGCTAGTGTGTTGTTAGGTGGTTGCTATGGAGATCTAGGCGGTTGCTAGGTTATTCTAGGTGGTTGCTAGGGTGTTGCTAGGTCGTTGCTTTGGAGTTATAGGCGGTTGCTTGGGTGTTGCTAGGAGGTTGCTATGGTGTTCTAGGCGGTTGCTAGGTCTTTACTGAGTCCAAAGACATGACCCATAATTCTCTATGACAAACGGTTCAAAAGTTATGAAATATCAAACATCAGCCAATCAGAAAAAGGGGCCAGGTTATTCTACACCAATGGACAAAGGACTCTCTACCATGTCCAATGAGGCATTGCACAATTTGTGGGCAATTTTTCCCCATAGAGATGAATGGCAGAATGTTCAAATCTAGAGAGAGACCAGAGCACTGCTGCTAGACAACAGAGCATTGTGACATCATAAAAGTGTGAAGACAGCATTGTGACATCACAAGGGTGAACATTCCACCATTCATTCTCTATGTGAAAAATTTCCCAAAAAAAGTGGAATTTCTCAAAAACCGTGCACCGAAACTTTCCACAAAGTAATAGCACACCATTCCCGATCAAGCCGCTCGATTTGACATATTGCACGTGTATGTGGTGCGAAAACTCTGGGAGGAGTAGCGGTCCAAAAAACTGGCGGAATAATAATAATAATAACTAGACAATTCCTGCAGAAATTGTGAAGTGTGGTTGCCGCCAATGTAAAGTCGACTTCCTGCTGAACAAAGTGAACAGTGGTAGGTAGTTGCTATGATGTTCTGGTGGTGACTATGGTGTTTTAGGTGGTGTCTAGGGTGTTGCTATGGAATTCTAGGCGGTTGCTAGGGTGTTCTAGGTGGTTCTATGGAGTTCTAGGTGGTTGCAATGGAATTCTAGGCGGTTGCTAGGGTGTTCTAGGTGGTTCTATGGAGTTCTAGGCGGTTGCTATGGAATTCTATGCGGTTGCTAGGGTGTTCTAGGTGGTTGCTATGGAGTTCTAGGAAGTTGCTAGGATGTTGCTAGGTGGTTGCTATGGAGCTCCAGGTGGTTGCTAGGGCATTGCTAGGTGGTTGCTAGGGTATTCCAAGTGGTTGCTAGGATGTTGCTAGGTGGTTGCTATGGAGTTATAGGTGGTTGCTAGGGTGTTGCTAGGCAATTGTTTGGTGTTGCAGGTCGTTGCTAGGCTGTTGCTAGGTGGTTGCTATGGAGTTATAGGCGGTTGCTAGGTGGTTGCTATGGAGTTCTAGGCGGTTGCTAGGGTGTTGCTACGTGGTTGCTTGGGTATTCAACGTGGTTGATATGGTGTGATAGGTGGTTTCTAGGGTGTTGCTGTGTTGTTGCTATGGAGTTCTAGGCGGTTGCTAGGGTGTTCATGGTGGTTGCTAGGGTGCTGCAAGGTGGTTGCTAGGGTATTCTAGGTGGTTGTTAGGGTGTTGCTAGGTGGTTGCTATGGAGTTCTAGGTGGTGGCTAGGGTGTTACAAGGTGGTTGCTATGGAGTTCTAGGTGGTTGCTAGGGTGTTGCTAGACATTTGCTATGGTGTTACAGGTGGTTGCTAGGGTGTTGCTAAGTGGTTGCTAGGGTAGTCTAAGTGGTTGCTAGGGTGTTGCTAGGTGGTTGCTATGGTGTTCCAGATGGTTGCTAGGACGTTGCTAGGCAGTTGCTAGGCTATTCTAGGTGGTTGCTAGGGTGTTGCTAGGTGGTTGCTATGGAATTGTAGGCGGTTGCTATGGTGTTCTAGGTGGTTGCTATGGAGTTCTAGGCAATTGCTATGATGTTGCTAGGTGGTTGCTAGGGAGTTCTAGGCGGTTGCTAGGGCATTGCTAGGTGGTTGCTATGCTGTTTTAGGCAGTTGCTAGGGTGTTAGAGGTGGTTACTAGGGTGTTGCTAGGTGGTTGCTATGGAGTTCTAGGTGGTTGCTAGGGTGTTGCTAGGTGGTTGCTAGGGTGTTCTCGGAGGTTGCTAGGGTGTTGCAAGGTGGTTGCTAGGGTGTTGCTAGGTGGTTGCTAGGGTGTTGCTAGGCAGTTGTTATGGTGTTCCAGGTGGTTGCTAGGATGTTGCTAAGTCGTTGCTGTGGAGTTCTAGGTGGTTGCTAGGGTGATGCTAGGTGGTTGCTATGGAGTTATAGCTGGTTGCTAGGGTGTTGCTAGGTGGTTGCTATGGAGTTATGGCTGGTTGCTAGGGTGTTGCTAGGTGGTTGCTATGGAGTTATAGTCGGTTGCTAGGATGTTGCTAGGGGGTTGCTATGGAGTTCTAGGCAGTTGCTAGGATGTTGCTAGGTGGTTGCTATGGAGTTTTAGGTGGTTGCTAGGGTGTTGCTAGGCATTTGCTATGGTTTTCCAGTTGGTTGCTAGGGTGTTGCTAGGTGGTTGCTATGGAGTTCTAGGTGGTTGCTATGGTGTTGCTAGGTGGTTGCTAAGGCATTCTAGGCAGTTGTTAGGGTGCTCTAGGTGGTTGCTAGTGTGTTGTTAGGTGGTTGCTATGGCATTCCAGGCGGTTGCTAGTGTGTTGCTAAGTGGTTGCTATGGAGATCTATGCTGTTGCAAGGCTGTTCTAGGTGGTTGCTAGGGTGTTGCTAGGTGGCTCCCATAGAGTTCTAAGCGGTTGCTAAGGTGTCGCTAGGTGGTTGCTATGGAGTTCTAAGCAGTTGCTAGGGTGTTCTAGGTGGTTGCTAGGGTGTTGCTAGATGGTTGCTATGGAGTTCCAGGCGGTTGCTAGGGTTTTCTAGGTGTTTGTTATAGAGTTCTAGGTAGTTGCTATGCTGTTGCTAGGTGGTTGCTATGAATTTCCAGGCTGTTGCTAGACTGTTCTAGGTGGTTGCTAGGGTGTTGCTAGGTGGTTGCTCTTTCTTTACTGAGTCAAATGACGCGATCCATAATTCTCTATGACAAACGGTTGAAAAGTTATTAAATATCAAATGTCGGCCAATCAGGAAAGGGGGCAAGGTTAATTTACACCAATGGACAAAGGACTCGCTAACACGTCCAATGAGGCATCCCACAATTTGAGGGCAATTTTGCCCCATAGAGATGAATGCTGAATGTCCAAAGCCAGAGAGAGACCAGAGCACTGCTGCTGGAAGACAGACCATTGTGACATCACAAGGCTGAGAAGACAGCATTGTGACATCACAATGGTGAACATTCCACCATTCATTCTCTATGGGAAAAATTCCCCAAAAAAAGTCAAATTTCTCAAAAACCGTCCACCCAAACTTTCCACAAAGTAATAGCACTTCATTCCCGATCAAGCCGCTCGATTTGACACATTGCACATGTATTTGGTGTGAAAACTCTGGGAGGAGTAGCGGTCCAAAAAATGGGTGGAAAGATAGAATAATAATAATAATAATAACTAGACAATTCCTGCAGAAATTGTGAAGTGTGGTTGCCGCCAATGTAAAGTCGACTTCCTGCTGAACAAAGTGAACAGTGGTAGGTAGTTGCTATGATGTTCTGGTGGTGACTATGGTGTTTTAGGTGGTGTCTAGGGTGTTGCTATGGAATTCTAGGCGGTTGCTAGGGTGTTCTAGGTGGTTCTATGGAGTTCTAGGTGGTTGCAATGGAATTCTAGGCGGTTGCTAGGGTGTTCTAGGTGGTTCTATGGAGTTCTAGGCGGTTGCTATGGAATTCTATGCGGTTGCTAGGGTGTTCTAGGTGGTTGCTATGGAGTTCTAGGAAGTTGCTAGGATGTTGCTAGGTGGTTGCTATGGAGCTCCAGGTGGTTGCTAGGGCATTGCTAGGTGGTTGCTAGGGTATTCCAAGTGGTTGCTAGGATGTTGCTAGGTGGTTGCTATGGAGTTATAGGTGGTTGCTAGGGTGTTGCTAGGCAATTGTTTGGTGTTGCAGGTCGTTGCTAGGCTGTTGCTAGGTGGTTGCTATGGAGTTATAGGCGGTTGCTAGGTGGTTGCTATGGAGTTCTAGGCGGTTGCTAGGGTGTTGCTACGTGGTTGCTTGGGTATTCAACGTGGTTGATATGGTGTGATAGGTGGTTTCTAGGGTGTTGCTGTGTTGTTGCTATGGAGTTCTAGGCGGTTGCTAGGGTGTTCATGGTGGTTGCTAGGGTGCTGCAAGGTGGTTGCTAGGGTATTCTAGGTGGTTGTTAGGGTGTTGCTAGGTGGTTGCTATGGAGTTCTAGGTGGTGGCTAGGGTGTTACAAGGTGGTTGCTATGGAGTTCTAGGTGGTTGCTAGGGTGTTGCTAGACATTTGCTATGGTGTTACAGGTGGTTGCTAGGGTGTTGCTAAGTGGTTGCTAGGGTAGTCTAAGTGGTTGCTAGGGTGTTGCTAGGTGGTTGCTATGGTGTTCCAGATGGTTGCTAGGACGTTGCTAGGCAGTTGCTAGGCTATTCTAGGTGGTTGCTAGGGTGTTGCTAGGTGGTTGCTATGGAATTGTAGGCGGTTGCTATGGTGTTCTAGGTGGTTGCTATGGAGTTATAGGCGGTTGCTAGGTGGTTGCTATGGAATTGTAGGCGGTTGCTATGGTGTTCTAGGTGGTTGCTATGGAGTTCTAGGCGGTTGCTAGGGCATTGCTAGGTGGTTGCTATGCTGTTTTAGGCAGTTGCTAGGGTGTTAGAGGTGGTTACTAGGGTGTTGCTAGGTGGTTGCTATGGAGTTCTAGGTGGTTGCTAGGGTGTTGCTAGGTGGTTGCTAGGGTGTTCTCGGAGGTTGCTAGGGTGTTGCAAGGTGGTTGCTAGGGTGTTGCTAGGTGGTTGCTAGGGTGTTGCTAGGCAGTTGTTATGGTGTTCCAGGTGGTTGCTAGGATGTTGCTAAGTCGTTGCTGTGGAGTTCTAGGTGGTTGCTAGGGTGATGCTAGGTGGTTGCTATGGAGTTATAGCTGGTTGCTAGGGTGTTGCTAGGTGGTTGCTATGGAGTTATGGCTGGTTGCTAGGGTGTTGCTAGGTGGTTGCTATGGAGTTATAGTCGGTTGCTAGGATGTTGCTAGGGGGTTGCTATGGAGTTCTAGGCAGTTGCTAGGATGTTGCTAGGTGGTTGCTATGGAGTTTTAGGTGGTTGCTAGGGTGTTGCTAGGCATTTGCTATGGTTTTCCAGTTGGTTGCTAGGGTGTTGCTAGGTGGTTGCTATGGAGTTCTAGGTGGTTGCTATGGTGTTGCTAGGTGGTTGCTAAGGCATTCTAGGCAGTTGTTAGGGTGCTCTAGGTGGTTGCTAGTGTATTGTTAGGTGGTTGCTATGGCATTCTAGGCGGTTGCTAGTGTGTTGCTAAGTGGTTGCTATGGAGATCTATGCTGTTGCAAGGCTGTTCTAGGTGGTTGCTAGGGTGTTGCTAGGTGGCTCCCATAGAGTTCTAAGCGGTTGCTAAGGTGTCGCTAGGTGGTTGCTATGGAGTTCTAAGCAGTTGCTAGGGTGTTCTAGGTGGTTGCTAGGGTGTTGCTAGATGGTTGCTATAATATGTGCAATAATAATAGTGTGATTGCCTAAGGCAACCACACTAATAATATGTGCAATAATAATAGTGTGATTGCCTAAGGCAACCACACTAATAATAATAAATATGTGCAATAATAATAGTGTGTTTGCCTAAGGCAACCACACTAATAATATGTGCAATAATAATAGTGTGTTTGCCTAAGGCAACCACACTAACTAGACAATTCCTGCAGAAATTGTGAAGTGTGGTTGCCGCCAATGCAAAGTCGACTTTGTGCT
Organism: Anguilla pacifica; assembly: GCA_039654925.1. Lineage (NCBI taxonomy): Eukaryota > Metazoa > Chordata > Actinopteri > Anguilliformes > Anguillidae > Anguilla > Anguilla pacifica. Next base: position 37,330,975 of record CM077286.1, on the reverse strand, counting down.
GAACGGAGTGAACAGTTTCTGTAGTATAAGCAGAGACAGGGCATTGTGTACCTGCTATAACATCACTACAACGAGTTGATTTGCGACACATATATTCAGAGCTAAATTATCCTTTCATCAAAATTTGAGATCTCAGTGTTTTACTTGCGGTATGCGGTGACGAGTGACGGCGAATCACAAAGCTAGCTGGCATGTTCAGAGGGTCTTGGAAAAACCCTAAGTCTGACGTGTAATGCAGACTGATGTGTAATGCAGTTATAACGAGACCAAAGTTTCCAACTCGCTGGAATATAAAACGGTATTACAAAAGTAAAATTTGACATATTATACATTGTTAGAAAGCTTATTCTGTCACCTATTAGATCGATGATGTGTAGATCAAGCCAGATTGTACTACAAAGTTCGACAACACCCAAAGCAACATGTGTGGTATTACAAGCCCACTGAAGACCGGATCAGAAGCTGTTGCACACGTGTTGTTGACGGCGTTGTTGCACTCTTTAGTACAGTCTGGCTTGTTTGAGAATTCGTTTATTCAGTAGGTGAGAGCATAAGCTTTCTAACCAGGTATAACAGCACGTCTAATTTTGGTTTTGGAATATGGTTTTTTTAGGTGAACCGAAAGTGTTTTAATCGTCGCATTCAATGCATGCACTCTTTGTTAGCACTAGTAGCATTCAAAGACGCTGCATTTGACGAAACGTTGTCAACGATTTTGCGTAATATCTTGTGAAATCGGATTATTTTTGAGGAAATCTGGGTATGCCTAAGTCATATGTTTGTTGATATACCTAGCTGACAGAGTTTTCATTTGTAATTTTGCATTAGGAATACCGTTTTTATCGCGTGCACTTCCGCATTAAGCTATATCCACTGTGGTGGCTAAGTCGCCAGGAAACCTCGTTTGAACAACACAATCCGTGCATGTACGTGTTCGTCAAGGTTTTATCTACATTGTGGTATGAATCATTTGAAGTTTACGAATGTGTGTTTTCTGTAATTACGACGAAAATGGAGATATGCACCGCATCTGGATTCTAAATTTCCTGTAGATGAAGCAGGTTAAAAGTGCATCACGTGTGCTAAGCCGACCAATGCTGTGACTTCACCGCTCACATATGTATGACGTCACGTTTTACATTATTCCCTATGGGGAAAAATTGGCCATAAAAAGTCATATTTCTCAAAAACCGTGCAGCGAAACTTTCCACAAAGTAATAGCACACGATTCCAGAAGAAGCCGGTCAATTTGACATATGGCACGTGTATGTGGTGCAAAAACTCTGGGAGGAGTAGCGGTCCAAAAAATGGGTGGAATAATAATAATAATAACATGTGCGATAATAATAGTGTGATTGCCTAAGGCAACCACACTAATAATAATAATAATAATATGTGCGATAATAATAGTGTGATTGCCTAAGGCAACCACACTAACTAGACAATTCCTGCAGAAATTGTGAAGTGTGGTTGCCGCCAATGCAAAGTCGACTTTGTGCTGAACGGAGTGAACAGTTTCTGTAGTATAAGCAGAGACAGGGCATTGTGTACCTGCTATAACATCACTACAACGAGTTGATTTGCGACACATATATTCAGAGCTAAATTATCCTTTCATCAAAATTTGAGATATCAGTGTTTTACTTGCGGTATGCGGTGACGAGTGACGGCGAATCACAAAGCTAGCTGGCATGTTCAGAGGGTCTTGGAAAAACCCTAAGTCTGACGTGTAATGCAGACTGATGTGTAATGCAGTTATAACGAGACCAAAGTTTCCAACTCGCTGGAATATAAAACGGTATTACAAAAGTAAAATTTGACATATTATACATTGTTAGAAAGCTTATTCTGTCACCTATTAGATCGATGATGTGTAGATCAAGCCAGATTGTACTACAAAGTTCGACAACACCCAAAGCAACATGTGTGGTATTACAAGCCCACTGAAGACCGGATCAGAAGCTGCTGCACACGTGTTGTTGACGGCGTTGTTGCACTCTTTAGTACAGTCTGGCTTGTTTGAGAATTCGTTTATTCAGTAGGTGAGAGCATAAGCTTTCTAACCAGGTATAACAGCACGTCTAATTTTGGTTTTGGAATATCGTTTTTTTAGGTCAACCGAAAGTTTTTTAATCGTCGCATACAATGCATGTAGTCTGTTAGCATTAGCATTCAAAGACGCTGGACCTGACGAAACGTCGTCAAAGAATTTGCGTAATATCTTGTGAAATACTGTTATTATTGAGGACTTCTGGGTATGCCTAAGCCATATGTTTTGTTGATATACCTAGCTGACAGCGTTTTCATTTGTAATTTTGCATTTGGAATACCGTTTTTATCGCGTGCACTTCCGCATTAAGCTATATCCACTGTGGTGGCTAAGTCGCCAGGAAACCTCGTTTGAACAACACAATCCGTGCATGTACGTCTTCGTCAAGGTTTCATCTACATTGTGGTATGAATCATTTGAAGTTTACGAATGTGTGTTTTCTGTAATTACGACGAAAATGGAGATATGCACCGCATCTGGATTCTAAATTTCCTGTAGATGAAGCAGGTTAAAAGTGCATCACGTGTGCTAAGCCGACCAATGCTGTGACTTCACCGCTCACATATGTATGACGTCACGTTTTACATTCATCCCTATGGGGAAAAATTGGCCATAAAAAGTCATATTTCTCAAAAACCGTGCAGCGAAACTTTCCACAAAGTAATAGCACACGATTCCCAAAGAAGCCGGTCAATTTGACATATGGCACGTGTATGTGGTGCAAAAACTCTGGGAGGAGTAGCGGTCCAAAAAATGGGTGGAATAATAATAATAATAATAATAATAAATAATATGTGCGATAATAATAGTGTGATTGCCTAAGGCAACCACACTAATAATAATAATAATATGTGAGATAATAGTAGTGTGATTGCCTAAGGCAACCACACTAATAAATATGTGCAATAATAATAGTGTGTTTGCCTAAGGCAACCACACTAATAATAATAAATATGTGCAATAATAATAGTGTGTTTGCCTAAGGCAACCACACTAAATATGTGCAATAATAATAGTGTGTTTGCCTAAGGCAACCACACTAAATATGTGCAATAATAATAGTGTGTTTGCCTATGGCAACCACACTAATAATAATATGTGCGATAATAATAGTGTGATTGCCTAAGGCAACCACACTAATAAATAAATAATATGTGCAATAATAATAGTGTGTTTGCCTAAGGCAACCACACTAATAATAAATAAATATGTGCAATAATAATAGTGTGTTTGCCTAAGGCAACCACACTAATAATATGTGCAATAATAATAGTGTGATTGCCTAAGGCAACCACACTAATAATAATAATAAATATGTGCAATAATAATAGTGTGTTTGCCTAAGGCAACCACACTAATAATAATAATAATAATAATATGTGAGATAATAGTAGTGTGATTGCCTAAGGCAGCCACACTAATAAATAATATGTGCAATAATAATAGTGTGTTTGCCGAAGGCAACCACACTAATAATAAAATATGTGAGATAATAGTAGTGTGATTGCCTAAGGCAAACACACTAATAATAATAATAATAATAATAATAATAATAATAATAATAATAATAATAATAATAATAATAATAATAAATAATATGTGCAATTATAATAGTGTGTTTGCCTAAGGCAACCACACTAATAAATAATATGTGCAATAATAATAGTGTGTTTGCCTAAGGCAACCACACTAATAATATGTGCAATAATAATAGTGTGTTTGCCTAAGGCAACCACACTAATAATGTGTGAGATAATAGTAGTGTGATTGCCTAAGGCAACCACACTAATAATATGTGCAATAATAATAGTGTGTTTGCGAAGGCAACCACACTAATAATAATAATCCTAACAGATACAATAGGATTCCACGAGCTTCGCTACTTGGACCCCTAATAATAATCCTAACAGATACAATAGCGTTCCACCAGCTTCGCTGCTTGGACCCCTAATTAAAGCCGCAAGCGGCGTTGGGAGGGGTCCAAGCATTGGCATCATCGTGCCCCCTATGGAGCGATTTTAAAATGGCTTTGTCCTCATGATCATATGCCTTCACCCAACTAAATATTATGATGATTGTATAAAATATTGATGACTTAGGGCCAATTTTGTGCTAAGAGACGCTGGCGGATGACTTAGTTGCGTCACCATGGATGTGTCCTGGCCGCTTCCCGTAAAGGCCTTTACTATGTCGTAACACTTAGATGGTATGTCGTAACACTTAGATGGCCCGGCGTGTATGCACAGCTGCAGTGTTTCTGTGCCGCAACTAAAAAAGGTGTCACACTAGTGTTGTCACGATACCAAAATTTTGACTTTGATACTGATACCAGGTTTAGTATCACGATGCTCAATACTGAAATGATACTTGAAACTTAAACGATGCTAATTCAATGCTCGGTACCTAACAATCCTGAAATTACCTTAATAGATCAGAAACGTCCACAAGGGTTGCCCTCATTTTCGAATTCATGGTTTATTAACAACCTGGTTCATTAACAACCTTTAAGTTGAAGCCTCTTCAACATATTAATATGCATAGGCCTATAGTGTTACAACACTGAACAATAGAAAAATATGTTAAATATATTTCAAAAATTAAACAGTTGTAAACTAAATAATGTTTAAAACAGGTCTTTCACCTGTAAATAGATTTAAAAAGCAACATATTTTAATAACAATACAGCATCTATCTATAATAAAATATTTCCAAATTGGAACACCTATTGGTACTGAAGTGAACTGAGTCAAAGCTTGCGCTGTATCAAGGAGCTGAGTCCAAGCGCAAGTCACCTCACTTGGCGACCTTAGTTGCTACTGCCTTCTAGCGAAGATTCTGAAAAATTACACTTTTCATCCTCTAAATCAGTAATGCGGGAGACAATTTTCCCTGGCTTTTACATTTGACTCAAAACTACCGAACGTCGGAATATTCTAATACCGAACCGTTTCTTTTTTATTTATTTATTTATTTATTTTAAGTACAGAGAAAGTGCTGAAGTTTTGGTATACCGTGCAACACTACGTCAGACACATATTCCAATCCATTGCTCAGCTTAGCAGAGAATGCACATTTCAGAGCGCCACAGAGACAGATAGAATAATATGACATAAATACACATTTCAAATAATAAATAAGACATTGAGAAAAAACGGAAAAAAGACGTAATATCAACTCGCGATCCGCGCGCTGCACGCAAAGTAGCCTACCGTTTTATTCATTTAGACATTGGCAGATAAGAAAAATTTTGGTTACGCTGACCTATAAAACACTATTCCAAAAGCAAAATCAGACATGTTATACATCGTTAGAAAGCTTATACTCTCACCTACTGAATAAATGAATTGTCAATCAAGCCAAATTGCACTAAAAAGGGCGACAACGCCGTAAGCAACAGGTGTGGTATTAAGCACAGCTGTTATTGAAGATAGCCGACCCTGGCGTCACAGATGCGCGTATATTTCGCAAACGGATTGTCCAAGACAATATATGACCACTCATTCGCAAAAGGGACATCTCTACGCGTAAAACCAGTGGTAAGAATTTATATTTATTCGATGTTTAGTCCCAGATATTGAATGTAGAATGACATGGCATAATTTTAAAAAACTTTGTCTCGTTTATTTCCTTATTCAGTGAGCAGCGTTTTCACTGCTATATTGGCATATTTTAGGGCTAACGTCGGGTTTATCTTGTTGCTACGGAATATTACATTACATTCCATTACAATACAGGCATTTGGCAGACGCTCTTATCCAGAGTGACGTACAACAAAGTGTATAACCATAACCAGGAACAAGTGTGTCGAAAACCCTAGAGAGAAATGCCGTTCCAAGTGCAGGGAACAACCGTTAGTTCAACTTGGACCCTGTAGGTTAAACTGATTAACACTAACACAAACAAAAACAGCAACAACGCAGTCTATGCAAAAATACAAGCAATAGTTAAGACGAGTGCATTAACTAAGTCACCAACGAAACAGCTAACTAGTTACAACCCTAAGCTTACAGTCAATTTAGAGATTAAATTGAGAAAACAATTTCTGTCAGCATAATGACGGATTTAAAGACTAAACGAACTCACCCGATATTGTCTTCAAATGGACCGTATAATTTATTTAGACATTGGCAGACTACAGCATAAATTGCGTCTTTTGTTTATATTCAATATTAGAAATTGCAGCGAGAAACTGCAGCTGTAGACACAAGATAGTTTGTTATGTTATGGTAGCAACGGCACGAAGCGGACTATATGCATTACCGTCATTGTTTCATTGGACCAGCGTGTTTTCGCGCGTTTGCACAGAAACTCAGAATCTATCAATAAAATGGTTTAGCTATTTCTCAGCATAATGACAGATTCAAAGACTAAACGAACTCACCCGATACTGTCTTCAAATAATGTCTGGCACTGTCTTCCACTGCTTCCCCGACGTTCAGACCGTCCCCTCACTGATAAAAACTAGACCCTACGGTGTCGGATTACTTGCGTCGCCATGGATGTCGCTTGCCGTAAAAAAGTTTACTAGATGTCGTAATCGTTTAGATTTGGAGCCACAGCTCTTCCGCACCCCACCTAATAAAAAAGTCGAAATGGCAGGCAAACAATATGGCGGAGATATGTAGCCCCAACAGCAAAGTTGTAGAGCACGTTCAGATGCATAGGTGGATGAAGTTTTGTGTTGATCTAACTTATGGTGTGGGAGTTATGGCCTTTTACGCAAAACCCTTTGTTATAGCGCCACCATCTGGCCGACATAGGTCATTTTTAGTGCCTGAGTAGTGGGGGGCCATAGGAACCCACCTGCCAAATTTGGTTGCTGTAGGCCTTATGGTTGCTGAGCCTCAGACACTTTTAGCGGAGAAAAATAAGAATAATAATTAAAGCCGCAAGCGGCGTTTCCTCATGATATGCCTTCACCCAACATATCTACTGAATATCATGATGATTGTATAAAATGTTCATGACTTATGGCCAATTTTGTGCAAAGAGACGCTGTCGGATGACTTAGTTGCGTCGCCATGGATGTGTCCTGGCCGCTTCCCGTAAAGGCCTTTACTTTGTCGTAACACTTAGATGGGATGTCGTAACGCACTTATGGCCTGGCGTGTTTGTACAGCTGCAGTGCTTCCATGCTGTAACTAAAAAAGGCGTTACACTAGTGTTGTCACGATACCAAAATATTGACTTTGATTCCGATACCAAGTTTAGTATCACGATAATTAATACTGAAACGATACTGATTCAATATTTGGTACCTAGCGATACTAAAATTACCTTAATAGATCAGAAACGTAATGTCCACAAGGGTTGACCTCATTTTCAAATTCACGGATTATTAGAAACCTGGTTTATTAAGTTCAACATATCAATAAGCATAGGCCTATAGTGTTACAACACTAAACCATGGAAAACTATATTAAATATATTCCAAAAATTAAACAGTTGTAAAGTCGATTATCTTTAAACAGGTCTTTCACTTTAAAATAGATTTAAAAACAGCATTTTTTAATAACAATACAGCATCTATCTATAATAAAATATTTACAAATTAGAACAGCTATTGCTACTGAAGTGAACTGAGTCTAAGCTTGCGCTGTATCAACCACAAAGAATGCACAAGCGCAGGTCACCTCACTTGCCAACCTTAGTTGCTACTGCCATCTAGCGAAGATTCTAACAAATTACACTTATATCCTCAGTAATGCGGGAGACAATTTTCCCTGGCTTTTACATTTGACTCAAAACTACCGAACGTCGGAATATTCTAATACGGAACCGTTTCTTTTTTAAGGACCGAAAAAGTGCTGAAGTTTTGGTATACCGTGCAACACTACGTCAGACACATATTCCAATCCATTGCTCAGCTTAGCAGAGAATGCACATTTCAGAGTGCCACAGAGACAGACAGAATAATAATGAATACATTTTAAAAAACGAAACAAAAAACGAAATATCAACTCGACAACCCTGCTAGCATGCGTGCTGTGCGAAGAATACCTTATTATTTATTTAGACATTGGCAGACTACAGCATTTGCGTCTTTTGTTTATATTCAAGAGTAATTGCAGGGAGAAACTGCAGCTATGGACACAAGACAGTTTGTTATATTATGGTAGCAACCTGATTGAAGCGGACTACATATATAGGCTATATTTACCGTCATTGTTTTATTATACCAGCGTGCTTTCGCGCGTTTGCAGAGAAACTCAATTACTATCAATAAAAATGGTTTAGCTATTTCTCATCATAATTTCGAAAATAATTTTCAACCGTCCACCTCGTTTTAGCAACGTTCCAACACTGTCGTCGTCACTGTTCCATGGGTCACAAAAACTATTACACTAACGCTTGCATTGCAGTGTGAAATATCCGCATTATATAATGCCACTAACCTATTTAAAGACACTCAATTTCAAAAATAACGTATACAACCGAAATATTTTGAGGAGTAATACTTACATAGCAACATGACATTTTATCTGTGTTTAGTAGTATAGAGACAGAAAATCAATGACAAAGTCCTATCCACTTCTGTTTTGCGTCAGAAAACGATGTCAGATAGGTCTATCAGCAAAGAAATGGCTTAGCTATGCCCCGAAGTCCTCAATAATAATAGTACTCTCCAAGAAATTATGAAAATCGTTGACAACGTTTCGTTAGGTGCATCGTCTTTAATGCTACGCCACAGTGAATGCGCAAGTGAATGCGAGAAGAAAATATTCCGTTACGCTGAACTATAAAACGCTATTCCAAATGCAAAATCAGACATGTTATACATCGTTAGAAAACTTACTCTCTCATCTACTGAATAAATGAACTGTCAATCAAGCCAAATTGTACTAAAAACGGCGACAACGCCGTAAGCAACAGGAATCACAAACGGATTGTCCAAGACAATAAATGACCACTCAGTCGCAAAAGGGACATCTCTACGCGTAAAACCAATGATAAGATTGTATATTTATTCAATGTTTAGTCCCAGATATTGACTGTAATATGAGATGGTATAATTAAAAAAAAAACTTTGTCTCGTTTATTTCGTTATTCAGTAAGCAGCGTTTTCACTGCTGTATTGGCATATTTTAGGGCAAATGTCGGGTTTATCTTGTTGTTACGGATTATTAGCCTACATTACATTACAGGCATTTGGCAGACGCTCATACCCAGAGCGACGTACAACAAAGTGTCTAACCATAACCAGGAACAAGTGTGTTGAAAACCCTAGAGGGCAGTATCCTACCGTTCCAAGTGCCCCAAGACCGTCCCCTCACTGATAAAAAAACTAACCCTACGGTGTCGGATTACTTGCGTCGCCATGGATGTCGCTTGCCGTAAAGAAGTTTACTAGATGTCGTAATCGTTTAGATTTGGAGCCACAGCTCTTCCGCACCCCACCTAATAAAAAAGTCCAAATGGCAGGAAAACAATATGGCGGACATATGTAGCCGCAATAGCAAAGTTGTAGAGCACATTCACATGCGTCGGTCTATGAAGTCTTGTGTTGATCTGACTTACGGTGTGGGAGTTATGACCTTTTAGGCAAAACCCTTTGTTATAGCGCCACCATCTGGCCGACATAGGTCATTTTTAGTGCCTGAGTAGTGGGGGGCCATAGGAACTCACCTGCCAAATTTGGTTGCTCTACGACTTATGGTTGCTGAGCCTCAGACACTTTTAGCAGAGAAAGCTTCCACGCCCCAACGTAAAAGTTAAAATGGCGGGCAAACAATATGGCGGACATGGGTGGTGCCAATGGCAAAGTTGTAGAGCACGTTCAGATGCATAGTTCGATGAAGTTTTGTGTTGATCTAACTTATGGTGTGGGAGTTATGGCCTTTTACGCAAAACCCTTTGTTATAGCGCCACCATCTGGCCGACATAGCTGATTTTTAGTGCCTGAGTAGTGGGGGGCCATAGGAACCCACCTGCCAAATTTGGTTGCTCTACGACTTATGGTTGCTGAGCCTCAGACACTTTTAGCGGAGAATAATAATAATAATAATAATAATAATAATAATAATAATAATAATCCTAACAAAAACAATAGGGTTCCACCAGCTTCGCTGCTTGGACCCCTAATAATAATAATCCTAACAAAAACAATAGGGTTCCACCAGCTTCGCTGCTTGGACCCCTAATAATAATAATTAAAGCCGCAAGCGGCGTTGGGAGGGGTCCAAGCATTGGCACCATCGTGCCCCCTATGGAGCGATTTTAAAATGGCTTTGTCCTCATGATCATATGCCTTCACCCAACTGAATATCATGATGATTGTATAAAACATTGATGACTTAGGGCCAATTTTGTGCTAAGAGACGCTGGCCGATGACTTAGTTGCGTCACCATGGATGTGTCCTGGCCGCTTCCCGTAAAGGCCTTTACCATGTCGTAACACTTGGATGGCCCGGCGTGTATGCACAGCTGCAGTGTTTCTGCGCCGCAACTAAAAAAGGTGTCACACTAGTGTTGTCACACTTCGCTGCTTGGACCCCTAATTAAAGCCGCAAGCGGCGCTGGGAGGGGTCCAAGCATTGGGCATACATGTTTTTTTGGCAGTATTGTGGCTGCTATGGAGCGATTTGAAAATGGTTTTGTTGTCATGATCATATATGTTCATCCAACATATGTGGTGAATATCATGATGATTGTAGGAAATATTGATGACTTACGGGCAATTTTGTGGTAAGAGATGTTTCGTCGATGTTAGAGAAGTGTGTTGGTTGACAGTGGGCATAACGTGTATGTGACTGGGCCCATTTATATTGCGTTTATGTAGGTTTTTCTGCTGAGGCTGTGTATGTGATTTGGTGCTGAGTGGGGCAAAATTGAGAAAGCCTTGTAGAAAAACCTGTTTTTCAAAAAAGTAAAAGTGGAGGGAGAAGAATATGGTGGACACAGGTGGAGAGAATGGGAAAGTTGTAGAGCACGTTCAGATGCATAGGTGAATGAAGTTTTGTGTTGATGTGGATTATGGTGTAAAAAATCATGAACAAAATGGCAAGAGATCAGAAAACACCAAGTGAAAATCTATGAAAATAAAACATGTGAAAAGGAAAATCACAAAGAAGAAAGACAAGAGATCACAAAAAGATTAAGTAAAATTTTTTAATTGTAATATAAAGAAAGAAAAAAATACAGGGTAAAATCATAAGTAAAATGGCAAGAGCACAAAAACGCAAAGGGAAAATAAATGTAAATGTAATATACAAAATAACGCACATGGGCCATCCAATTATTGGTCATCCCGTGTATGCCCCTCTCCACAGAATGAGATTGTATTTTTAGCGGTAGCTGACTGGGGGGGGGGAGGCACACACTTTTTAAAATGAGTTATGAAATAATACCATATAAGGTGGGGCACTGGAAATACTTGAATTGGGAAGTACACTTTGTGAGAAAGAAATAACAGAATATATACAGTTCCATGGCTTCAAGTTGTGTCAAACAAATAAGGAAATATATACAGTGGTCTATATAATAGCTTTAATTTGTGTGAAAGAAGTGGAAAACGTATACAGTGAGTGCTCAATTGGTAGAGTGTGTGAAATAACGGGAAAATATACAGTGCTCCACTGGCAACACTTTGTGTAAAATAAATGGGAAAATATACAGTGAGTGCTGCATTGCTACACTTTAAGTGAGCGCTGCACAGCCTACCTGTTGCAAAGTGTGCACTGTTTGTTTCAACATCTTATTTTACGGGGCTTTGTAGAAAAATATACCAATGCACTATCATATGGGAAGGCGTCAGGATGGGGTCCATTTATGGAGATGCTGAAATAGGCAGCCAGGTGTTGTTCCTTGAAGCTGGTTTCGGAGGTCTGTTTTCACCTGAGAATAAAGGAAAGAAAAAAGGAAAACCAGGAAGTGCAGTAATATAAAGAAAATGCGTAATTATTTGTTGTGCTTTTCAAAGTGATGCTCTTACCCTGTTCATCGTCAAGAAATCATGTTCATACTGGAAATGGGGTCAAGTAGTGCAATGTATTTACAGAATATAGTGTTGTTTCCCCAAAGATGGTATTTGTTGGTATAATTGTGGTGCATATTGATTTTCTATTTTCAAAATGTATCCCAAAATGTCTTCATGATTAGAAGAAATTTTGGGATAGCGCTTTTGATATTGCTTGTGTTGAAAGTGCTGTGACTGAAACATGGATAGGTGTAGTCACTTGCCACATCTGTCCAAAATGTAAACAAGTCAGGCAGTTTTCACAGGAGGGGAAAATTTTACAGCGTGCTAACCTTGACAAGCCAGTTGTATTGTAATGTTAAGTTATATCTATCCTTACTAGCTAGGGTCCTTACCTGCTTGCTAATAACTTATTGTCAGGGTTCTGTGTTTTTCCCCTGCCTTCCCCTGTTTGGGCCGCCAGATGGCGGCACTTCGGTTTTGTGTCCTTCTCTCCCCTGTGTAATTGTATCATTGTTTTCAATTATCCCATTATTGTTTTTTGATTGTCTCGTTTTCCCTTCCCTCTCTGTGGCCTAATTGTTCATTGTGCCCTCCTGTGTCTCGTCTGTGTCGTGTCTATTTAAGTTTCCCCTCCCCCTGACTCAGGTGCTGGATCCTTGCGTGTAGCTTGTCGGTTTGTTGGTTTGATGGTTGTTTGCCTGTTCCCTGCCTGTCTGTAGCCTGCCTTGTCCATGACCTGTTCCTTGCCTGCTCTGTTCTCTACGTGTTTTGGGATCGTTGTATTTTCGTTTTCCTGCGTTTTTGGAGTTTTTTCTTTGTTTGGTTATAGCCGCCCTGCGAGGCTTTCTGTTCCCTTTGTTCCCCTTTGTGCTAAGTAAAGCCTTTTGTTTGGCTCATTTTGGAATTTTGTGTTTTTTCTCTGCGTTTGGGTCCTCACCCCCCTCGACCCGTGACAGAAGGATCCAGCCAGAGCTGGACCCAGCAGAGGTTTTTTTTCTTTTTTCTCTCTACATGGTTTTTGGTTTTTTGCTGGCCATGCCCCCGGTGTGGAGCAAGCCGGTGGTGGCTGGGGAGGTTCCTGGCCTAGGTCCTGCCGTTGGGCAGGCTCCCCCATCCAGTAGCCAGTGGGCGGAGAAGCTTTTTGACACGGTCCAGGGGTCACGCCCATTTCTGGACTACGTGGGGGAGTTTCGCGCCGTAGCCGCGAAGGCTAACCTGCCCCAGTCCATTGTATGCCAGCTCTTTAAGGACAACATGAGGGACGCCCTCCATGGCGGGCTTATGTATTCCGGCCTGGACAAGTGCGGTGATTTTGAACTCTTGTTCGCCACGGCCCTGCAGTGGGACCAGCACCTCCGGGGGGTCGCGGGTATGCCCTCCCTGGCAGAGAGGTACTCCCAGCCCAGCGAACCGGAGCCCGCCGTCCCGCCGGAGCCGCCCGTTCTGTCTGTCGTCCAGCAGGGGCCGTCGCCGCCTGCCCTGCCTGTTGTCCAGCAGGGGCCGTCGCCGCCTGCCCTGCCTGTTGTCCAGCAGGGGCCGTCGCCGCCTGTCCTGCCTGTTGTCCAGCAGGGGCCGTCGCCGCCTGCCCTGCCTGTTGTCCAGCAGGGGCCGTCGCCGCCTGCCCTGCCTGTTGTCCAGCAGGGGCCGTCGCCGCCTGCCCTGCCTGTTGTCCAGCAGGGGCCGTCGCCGCCTGCCCTGCCTGTTGTCCAGCAGGGGCCGTCGCCGCCTGCCCTGCCTGTTGTCCAGCAGGGGCCTTCGCCGCCTGCCCTGCCTGTTGTCCAGCAGGGGCCTTCGCCGCCTGCCCTGCCTGTTGTCCAGCAGGGGCCTTCGCCGCCTGCCCTGCCTGTTGTCCAGCAGGGGCCTTCGCCGCCTGCTCGGCCCGCCGTCCCGCAGGAGCTGCCTGCTCGGCCCGCCGTCCCGCAGGAGCTGCCTGCTCGGCCCGCCGTCCCGCAGGAGCTGCCTGCTCGGCCCGCCGTCCCGCAGGAGCTGCCTGCTCGGCCCGCCGTCCCGCAGGAGCTGCTTGCTCGGCCCGCCGTCCCGCAGGAGCTGCCTGCTCGGCCCGCCGTCCCGCAGGAGCTGCTTGCTCGGCCCGCCGTCCCGCAGGAGCTGCCTGCTCGGCCCGCCGTCCCAGAGAAGCCGTCGGCTCTGCCTGGAGTCTCGCAGGGGCCTTCGCTGCTTGCTCCGCCCCGAGTCCTGCAGGGGCCGCCTGTTCCGCCTGTTGTCCCGCAGGGGCCGCCTGTTCTGCCTGTTGACCCGCAGGGGTCGCCTGTTCTGCCTGTTGACCCGCAGGGGTCGCCTGTTCTGCCTGTTGACCCGCAGGGGTCGCCTGTTCTGCCTGTTGACCCGCAGGGGTCGCCTGTTCTGCCTGTTGACCCGCAGGGGTCGCCTGTTCTGCCTGTTGACCCGCAGGGGTCATCTGTTCTGCCTGTTCACCCGCAGGGGTCGCCTGTTCTGCCTGTTCACCCGCAGGGGTCGCCTGTTCTGCCTGTTCTGCCTGTTGACCCGCAGGGGCCGCCTGTTCTGCCTGTTGACCCGCAGGGGTTGCCTGTTCTGCCTGTTGACCCGCAGGGGTCGCCTGTTCTGCCTGTTCTGCCTGTTGACCCGCAGGGGCCGCCTGTTCCGCCTGTTGTCTCAGAGGGGCCTCCGAATCTGCCTAGTGCTCTTGCCCTGCCTAGTGCTCTTGCCCTGCCTAGCGCTCTTGCCCTGCCCAGTGTTCCTGCGCCCCTTTGTGTTCCCTCGTCCCCCAGTGTTGTCGCTTCCCCTAGTGGCCATCCTCCCCCTAGTGTTGTCGCTTCCCCCAGTGGCCGTTCTCCCCCTAGTGTCGTCGCTCCCCCTAGTGGCCGTCCTTCCCTTAGTGTCGTCGCTCCCCCTAGTGGCCGTCCTTCCCCTAGTGTCGTCGCTTCCCCTAGTGGCCGTCCTTCCCCTAGTGTCGTCGCTTCCCCTAGTGGCCGTCCTTCCCCTAGTGTCGTCGCTTCCCCTAGTGGCCATTCTCCCCCTGGTGTCGTCGCTTCCCCCAGTGTCCGTTCTCCCCCTGGTGTCGTCGCTCCCCCCAGTGTCCGTTCTCCCCCTGGTGTCGTCGCTCCCCCCGGTGTCCGTTCTCCCCCTGGTGTCGTCGCTCCCCCCGGTGTCCGTTCTCCCCCTGGTGTCGTCGCTCCCCCTGGTGTCGTCGCTCCCCCCGGTGTCCGTTCTCCCCCTGGTGTCGTCGCTCCCCCCGGTGTCCGTTCTCCCCCTGGTGTCGTCGCTCCCCCCGGTGTCCGTCCTTCCCCTGGTGTCGTTGCTCCCCCCAGTGGCCGTCCTTCCCCTGGTGTCGTCGCTCCCCCCAGTGGCCGTCCTTCCCCTGGTGTCGTCGCTCCCCCCAGTGGCCGTCCTTCCCCTGGTGTCGTCGCTCCCCCCAGTGGCCGTCCTTCCCCTGGTGTCGTCGCTCCCCCCAGTGTGGTCGCTCCCCCCGGTGTCCGTCCTCCCATTGGTGTAGTCCCTTCCCCTGGTGTCGTCGCTCCCCCCAGTGGCCGTCCTTTCCCTAGTGTTCAGTCTCCCTTTGTTGTCGCTTCCCCCGGTGTCCGTCCTCCCCCCAGTGTCCGTCCTTCCCCCGGTGTTGTTGCTTCCCCCCGTGTCCATTCTCCCTTTGGTGTTGTCACTCCCCCTAGTGTCCGTGCTCCACCCAGTGTTCTCGCACCACCCAGTGCTTCCGACCGCGTGTCTCTATGTTCTCCGGCCCCCTTGTCTGGTTGTCTGCCTGCCTGTTTGTCTGCCTGTTTGCCCGTATGTGTGTCAGCCAGTTTGTTGGCCTGTTTATCTGCCCCCCAGGCCGTCGGCCCATCGGCCAATGTGTTCTCCCGCCTGTCTGCCTGTATGTCTGTGTGCCAGTCTGCGTGTTTTTTGTCCTGTCTGCCTGTTTGTCAGTTAGTATGTCAGTCTTTGGGTTCACCCCTTTCCCTCCCTGTCTGTCTGTCCCTTTGTGTGTCTGTCGGTGTTGCAGTGTCTCTCCCCGCCTGCTTGTCCCTTTGTTTGTCTTTGTAGGTCTCCCCGTGTTGTTCCCGTGTCTGCGTCAGTCCGTTTTTTCTGTCTCATTCCGCCCCAGTGTAGTGTCACGTCTCGTTCCTTGTAGTGTTGAGTCCGCTCCGTGTTTGTCGTGTGTCGTGTGTGTGTGTCGTGTGTGTGTGAGGTTGGGTCTTGGTCTTGCCCCTTCCTGTCGTAGGTCCAGTCCGGTGTTCAGTCTTGAGTCTCTACCCCGTCCAGTGTTCTCTCGTCTCGTCATGTACCAGTCCGGTGTTCTGTCTTGTCTTATTCCCAGTCCTGTGTACAGTCTCTTCTAGTCTTGTTCCAGGCCAGTGTTTCTGTCTAGTCACGTCCCGGTTCCTGTTCCTGCCCCAGTCCTGAGTCAGTCCTGTTCCTGTTCCCGAGCCCCCGAGTTTCCCGAGCCCCCGAGTTTCCCCAGCCCCCGAGTTTCCCCAGCCCCCGAGTCCGAGTTTCCCGTCCAGCCCCCGAGTCCGAGTTTCCCGTCCAGCCCCCGAGTCCGAGGTTCCCGTCCAGCGCCCGAGTCCGAGGTTCCCGTCCAGCGCCCGAGTCCGAGGTTCCCGTCCAGCGCCCGAGTCCGAGTTTCCCGTCCAGCCCCCGAGTCCGAGTTTCCCGTCCAGCCCCCGAGTCCGAGTTTCCCGTCCAGCCCCCGAGTCCGAGTTTCCCGTCCAGCCCCCGAGTCCGAGTTTCCCGTCCAGCCCCCGAGTCCGAGTTTCCCGTCCAGCCCCCGAGTCCGAGTTTCCCGTCCAGCCCCCGAGTCCGAGTTTCCCGTCCAGCCCCCGAGTCCGAGTTTCCCGTCCAGCCCTGAGTCCGAGTTTCCCGTCCAGCCCTGAGTCCTGAGTCCCGTTCCTGATCGTGTCTCACCCTGTTTCCTGCTCCCACCCTCCTGTTCACCCCCTCCCAGGGTCGGCCTCTTGGGACGTCAGGAGCCGTCCCTTGGGGGGGGGGGGTACTGTCAGGGTTCTGTGTTTTCCCCCTGCCTTCCCCTGTTTGGGCCGCCAGATGGCGGCACTTCGGTTTTGTGTCCTTCTCCCCCCTGTGTAATTGTATCATTGTTTTCAATTATCCCATTATTGTTTTTTGATTGTCTCGTTTTCCCTTCCCTCTCTGTGGCCTAATTGTTCATTGTGCCCTCCTGTGTCTCGTCTGTGTCGTGTCTATTTAAGTTTCCCCTCCCCCTGACTCAGGTGCTGGATCCTTGCGTGTAGCTTGTCGGTTTGTTGGTTTGATGGTTGTTTGCCTGTTCCCTGCCTGTCTGTAGCCTGCCTTGTCCATGACCTGTTCCTTGCCTGCTCTGTTCTCTACGTGTTTTGGGATCGTTGTATTTTCGTTTTCCTGCGTTTTTGGAGTTTTTTCTTTGTTTGGTTATAGCCGCCCTGCGAGGCTTTCTGTTCCCTTTGTTCCCCTTTGTGCTAAGTAAAGCCTTTTGTTTGGCTCATTTTGGAATTTTGTGTTTTTTCTCTGCGTTTGGGTCCTCACCCCCCTCGACCCGTGACACTTATTTGAAGAGTTGGGTCTTGGAGATTGACAGTGTTTTGTTAAGAACATAGGTAGAGGAACTTATGAGAGTTAAGTTGAATGCATCAGTTAGGGGAAAATGTGTGCAGAGGTCTTAATGAGACGAAGCATTTGTGAACTCTGGATTGATTTTATTCAGGAATTTGGCCAGCTGTGTTGTCTGTGGGGAAAAGCCAACAACAAATCTTCCTCCTGTGCATGATCACGTTTTGAGTGTGCACGGAGAGGAGGGCCTATTCACAGATGGGCTGGGACGAATAAATCAATGTATCGGAAAGAGTTCATTGTTTGCTTCAGTTAGCTAATGGCATTGGTCTTGTGTCATAGGCTGCATTAGAGGCAATAATTTGATTCAGCATTTGTTTTCTGGAATTTGTAATGATTTACTGGAAAACATCAATGACAATACAGTTATGGAAACTGAAATATGTTTGCATTATTTGAATATCAATTTGATAAGCTGTGTTATCTTTGACATAGATATGGTCGATTAAGGTGGCCTTTTCAGTAGTTGCTTTTTTAACAAGTTGGGTGTATCCATGTTGCTGCATGAAATCTTGAACAGTTTGTGTAATGAAGAGATTTTCATTGAAGTCGCCCATTATTATTTTGGTTCCCAAGAATGTGTCAAGATGATCAATCAAATGCAGCAGTTTTGTTCTGAAAGTAACCAAACTGTAGGATGGTGGTCTGTAGAGGATGGCAACGTTTGCTTGCAGGGACTTTATGTTGAATGTTAAGCATTCAATGTTTAGACATGGCAAATGTGTGATGTTGCAGTCTGCATCATTTTTAAAGTAAACTCCAACACCACCATGCTGCTGTTTCTTCAGTTCCATGAAGATATGTTCAGTGTCATCATATGCAAGGCACCTTGGTTTGCTGTGAAATGAAAAGGTGTTGAGATGAGTGTCTTGGGTAGAATGTTGTTGTTTTAGCCATGTTTCTGTCACACAAATGACATCAGCTGCAAAATACCTGTGATCACATCGAATGTCTTCGATATGAGCAGAAAGTCCTTGAACATTGTGCAGAAAAATTCTGTATGTTGTATTGAAGGATTGAAGTGGTGGCTCAATGAATGCAGGCATGTTTTGTATTGAAGTGTGAATTGTGTCATTAGCATATATAGCAGTGGCTTTAAAATCTTCGATGATGAGTCCTTCAAGAGAGGTTACAAGACTCAGTGCTACATATGCTTGTCCAGAGCTGAACATTTTCTTGAGAGAGACAACAGCTTTCTCCACTGTTAAGCCTTGTACTTCGTGAACAGTGCAAGCCCAAGCTAACTTCAGAGCAAACTGACATCTCACACCACCACTGTTTGTAATTCTGTCCTCTTCAGGCTCAATTGGTGTGGCTTTTTCCAGTCCAGGTTTGGAAGATGGTTTCTTATTTCGAGCCATTTTTCCGACTTTTTCATTATCAAAGGTGACATATCCTTGATGGGAAAGTGTCATCATCCTTGTAACATATGTCAGAAACTGTTCCAAAGACTCCATTTGCAAGTCCATCTGAAACATCAATGTTTTTCAGTAACATGACACGTGTATGTATGCCAAGATGCAGTGTATTTACCAAACAAGTATTGTAAACTTTGAGATGGTGTGTCATTTTTCTTTTCAAGCGACCAGTTTTAGCATCCCTGTCAAAATCTTGAGCTTCAATGGAAGTGGTATGAGGGCACATTTTGTTCAACATCTGAAAATTATGAGTGTCAACTTGTTGGTTTGTTGCATAAATGTGAAGATCTTCACTGAATTCTCCTTCTCCTGTCTCACGACTTTTCAGCATGTTGATATCTTGTTGTTGCAGTGGTTGCCTTTTCTTGTGTGTTCTTAAGCGATTTTAGCAACTGTGCAAAGTGTGTGTCTTTCTGTCTGAGTATTTCTGTGAGTTCTGTTACAGCAAAATGATTTTGCCATAAGTTAACACCACTTTGTTGAGTATACAAGGGTTTTCCTTTGACTGGTGGCAATTGATATAGGTCTCCTACTGCAATGATAGACACTTTACCAAAAGAGTCACCTGTTTGTTTGATCTGTCTTAACCGTCCATGGATATATGTAAGAAGTTTATGATCAACCATTGAAATTTCATCAATAATCAGTATTTGGAGCTTGTTGAGTTTGGCTCTCAAAGTATTAATTTTTTCTTCTGCAAGGGGTTGATATGGTAATGAGACATCTATTCCAATTGAAAAACAATTGTGTATTGTAGCAGAATCAATGTTGTAAGCAGCAACACCAGTTGGAGCAGTGAGTAACACATGCGTGTCATCGGGGTTTCCTGATAGCTGTGACAAGATACGAGATGCTTCATAATTGATTGCTTTTATCAGGTGGGACTTGCCTGTGCCAGCTCCTCCAGTGATAAATACATAAAATGGATCTGGGTTTTCGTTGTTGAGTTTTTGTAAACACCAGTGGCGAATCCTGTAAAATAATTGCAGCTGTTTTTCATTTAGTGACCGTAGGAGACACATTGCAGTGTCCTTTTGCAACCCACAGAACCTAGGTTGAATAGTGAAAGTGTTGCTTTCATCTGGCTGCAGATCGGGAAGGATTTCGTCAGTTTCGTCTGTGTTTGTTACATGATTGGTCATTGCTTCCAGACACTGTAGACGTTGTAATTCTGATTCTGGGCAAATTAGCGCCCATGCATCTTCTGGTGGTCCATCTCTGTTTAGCTGTTCTTGAGCCTTGTCAATTCCGTCAGCTTCTTTTTCAAAGAGTTTCTGATTTGTGTCAACCAGAAATTTCACAGCCTGAAGTTCACTGTTGATGATTTTGACAACGCCTGTGTGATAGAAGTCTTCAAATGTGTTGAAGTTTGGTGGTTTCAACTCAGAATCGTTGTAATGAGGAAGGAATAACTGTAGCATACTGTGGTAATATTTTTCAGGATTTTTTGTGCGTGAGAAGTGGGCATAACGCACAACAGCAGCGTCTGTGCGTGTCCTCTTCATTACAAATCCTAAGTCCTGATCCAGTTTTATGCTGTTAGGTGATGACTTGTCTGATTTTGACAGAATTCTGTACTGTGATGCAAAGGTTGCCAAACACATTTCAGGAAATGCTTCTGTTTTTGGTCTTCCTTTGTATTTGTCTGTGATGCTGTTCATCCATATGCTGTCATTTTCCTTGTTAATACATTTGAGTCTTTTCTGAAGAAGATGAAGCGGAAGACTCATTTTGATAGGATGTTGACCAGTTGGAATGAACTGAACCTTTCTTGATCCCTCTTTGAGTCTCATATTGGTTAGCCGGTATATGCTCTCTTGTGCAGATACTTCTCGGTTATGAAGATAAACACTGCCAAGTTTCCGCAAGGCTAGTTTAGCATCAGTGTTATTTGAGGCCTCTTTTTGGGCTTGTTGTAGCAATAATCCCATTTCTCTCTCTTGCTTAGATATATAAGATATTATATACACAATGCAAGAGTAGGCGTCAACAACATACTGAATATCCATATTTGCATTCCAGCATCGGAGAAGTTGTGTGTTATACTGATTTACCCAAACATCAGATGGTTTTCTCTGTAAAACAACATTGGTTTTTTTGGTCATGCGTATGTATGCAGCTTCAAACAGCTCCTGGGATATACCAATAGATGCAAAGAGGGAATCTGCAGAGTCAAAAGATATGTCAGCATTCATGACAACTTGCCGTACTCTCTCCATAATCTGTCCTGCAAGTTCCATTGAAAGCCTTGGATGATTGGTTTGTTTTTGAGGTTGTTTTTGGTTAGGCTCACTATTGTGGTGCATTTCTTCTTCAGAAATTTTATTCCTTGTGATGAAAGTGTTTTTTGATGGTGGCCGCGGGAAGTTAAAGCGACAGACAGTTTTGTTTTTTCTGCAGCTCTTTGAATGCCTTTTGCTATGCTGTTGCACAGTAGAGACAATGTCGTGCATTTCCTTATCATCAAGAGGTGGCATTTCACATGTCACATATTGATCAATAAATGCTACAACATCTGCATCATCAGCTTTATCAACTTGAGGTGCATTTTCAACCCAGAATAGACAATGAGTATGAGGTGAACCTCGTTGTTGAAATTCCACTCTGTAGAAGTAGTCAACAATTTTTCCAATTGGTTGAGCTGGTGACATGATGACATCTTTAAGGAAACAATGAAAGCGATAATCAAACATTCTGGCAGCTGTGACGGGATTCTTTCTCAAGAGATCACATCTCTCTGACCAGTCCAGATCATCAGCATTTATATGTTTCCCTTCTAGCCGGAGGAAAATTTGCAATGTCTCTTTCCATCGCATGTCAGCTGAAGAAAAGGAACAAAACCATGTTGGGATTCCAAGCTGTCTAACCATAGCAAAAAGGTCTTTCTGAACACTTTGCCAGAAAGCAGGTGTGCCTCTGATAGGTTTCATGAATTTGTATCCCTCGTCAAAATGGAGAATTCTTTGAAGTGAATCTTTGTTCATTAGCATGTCTGATGTAATTTTTCTGCCAGAGTCATATCCTTTTCTTAGTGCAATAGATACATTTGAGACCACTTGGTTAATCTCAGATAAATATTGTGCATAAAAAATGTAGTCCAGGTTCTTTGCAAATCTTCCATCTGCATTGAGTATCCGGTTATTAAAATATCTACATATGGTTAACTTTTCTTCCCTAGTATCATTAAAAGTACCAGTTCCTTTGGGGAAAAGAACAGGGAAGCATTTTGCTTCATTGCCTTCATTGGTTAATAATCTGACTGGGTTGTTGTCTTGTGCTGGGGCCAGAGACAAAATTCCATCAAAGTGCTGATCCATCACCTCTTGGACAATATCAACAGGTTGTAAACATGTATCATTGAACATTCCATGTTGCTGTGTCTCATGTATTGATTCATCAATGTGTTCATCATCTGGTGTTGTTTCAGTTTCAGTGGATGCTTCATCATTAGTGTTTTCTGGATTAATCTCAACACAGGTTTCATTGTCAAAAGATATAGGTTCACGTGTGCTGATGTATGTCATCATTTTCATTGGGTTGTTGAATTTTGTTCAGTGGATTAATCCATTCGTTGTTGAAAGTAATATCTTTATACCATGGGTTATGTTGTTTCAAATATGAGAAAGCTTTATGAATAGCAGCACTGTTTACATATTGATATTCGTAGTGGCCTTTGTATGTTAACTTTCTCTTTAATTTCACACGGATCATCAAATTATCATGCTCTGGTCTTGGAAGTACACTTGCAATCTGAGGGACATTAGATGGTACACACGTGATAGGTCCATGAACACCATTTTGTCCCCCTTTTGGTAAAGCAAGCATCTTCATAAAAGGAATGTTTACCGCAATCAAATGTTGTTCCAAAGAATTTAAGTTCTTCAGCTGTGGTGGAATAGGACTCAAAACCAAATTATTAGCAACACTTTCCGGAGGCATTCTTCCATCAAGAAGTTTTCTGTGACATGTGTAGCAAATCCACAGTGTACTATTAGGATCTGCGCAGTGTTTTACACAGGCACTTTCGCATTTGTGAAGGTATGTTTCAGTAATGCATTTACTGGCCAATGAAGCTGTAGCATTGCCTTTTTTTCCATATGTGTCTTTTTTACATTGTATGACTTGTTGTTTAAACAATTGTCGATGGCATACGGAGCAGACATATTGGGGACCAGTGCTAACCTTGTTTTTGAATTCCTGAGCAATGTAGTCCATTTGTTGTCTTTGTTTCTTTGATGCAATCCTTCTGGTAATATTATACTGTTTCAGATTTTCCTTGTGTTGTTCATCAGTAGCATATTTGTCTATGCTGTATTGTTTTATACTTGATCGGTGTTGGTCACGAGTGGCATATTTGTCTATGCTGTATTGTTTTGTACTTGCACGGTGTTGTTCATCAGTGGCATATTTGTCTATGCTGTATTGTTTTGTACTTGCACGGTGTTGTTCATCAGTGGCATATTTGTCTATGCTGTATTGTTTTGTACTTGCCCGGTGTTGGTCATGAGTGGCATATTTGTGTATACTGTATTGTTTTGTACTTGCACGGTGTTGGTCATGAGTGGCATATTTGTCTATGCTGTATTGTTTTGTACTTGCACAGTGTTGTTTATCAGTGGCATATTTGTCTATGCTGCACTTTTACTTATTTGCACGATGTTGTTCATCAGTGGCATATTTCTGTGCACTGTATTGTTTCACATTTGCCTGGTGTTGGGCATCAACGGCATATTTCTGTGCACTGTACTGTTTCACATTTGTTCGATGTTGGGCATCAGTGGCATATTTGTTTATGCTGCGTTCTTTGATAGTTTTCTTGTAGTTTTCATCTTCATTGTATCTTTTAATTCCTCTTCTATTTTTTGCATCTCGGAACTGTTTGTTGATTTCATATTGCTTGTTTTTTCTCTCAAGGTCACGTCGACTCGAAGAACTCCTTATCTGATGTGACTGTGGCCATTCACTGGATTTCTTGCAGAGTTTAGTGCATTGGTCAGAATTGTGTTGCTTAACGCATGTAACTACTTCATAATGAGATTCGTTGCAGTGTTTTAGGTATATAGCTGTGTCAATTGTCTTTCCATTTGTTGTGGAATACTTGAACCACTTGTTGTGACTGTATGTGAAAACATCAACTCCAAAGAGATCTGCAGCTGCTTGTATTTCCACCTCAGTTGCCCAAGTTTGAACATATTTCATGCGTGATGCTTTTAGATAGTCTTCAACAGAAAAATATCCATGTCGGAGAATAGGAGCATACTGTAATGCGTTTGTTTCCATATGTTTAACCACAGCTAGTCGGATTTTTCTGTGATGATCTTCACTTCCACTAATGGAAAATGACAAAGCTCTGAAAAAGCAGTTACCATCACCTACAATAGCCTTTGTCTCACAAGGATCCTTCATTGGGATATTCATTGGAACTGGTTCTTGTGTATGAGCGTATTCAGGAGAGTTGTGGATGATGTTAATTTTTGAACAGGGTGATTTTTTTTGCTGCATAGTGAAAGGAGAGAATGTGAGACATGGGCTTTCCATTTGATTGACAAAAACAACCTCATCTGCACTTGGATTAGGCATTGTTGGGTTGCGCTTAGACATGTTGTAATGTAATTGACATTGTTTTGACCTGTTCAAATGTACCATCAGCCTTTGAAATGGCTTTTGACAGCCCTTACATACATCTAGGGAAGTCATTGTTGTGGTATAAGTGAGATTATTGGCTTCATGTAGATTGTGGGATTCAGGACCTATATTTTGAATCTGGAGATTACTGGTGATAGCTGCAAGATCTGTTCTTTTGTGGTTTTCTTTGGCGTGCTTACATGTTGTTTCATATGTTCTGGGACAATTTCTTTCTGTGTTTTTATTTACATTACACGGTGAAATATTTTTTCCTGTGACATCTACAGGATTACTCTGCAACTGTCTCTTCCTTGTAACTTTCATCTTTGTTGCACTGGCTTCAATTGGAGTGGCCTCTTTCTCTTTTTGACATGGTAGCGGTTGTTGTTCAACATGGTTGACGCCTACATTGACCTCAGTTTGCTTATGTTTTTGCAGTTTTTGACGTTTGGCAGCTTGCCATAGAGGTTTTTGGTCTGCGTGCTTCACACTTTCTTCTTGATGCAAAGATTGGAAGTTGTAATGTAATTGACATCGTTTTGACCTGCGCAAATGTACCAGCAGGGTTTGAAATGGCTTTTGACAGCTGTTGCATACATCTGACAAAGTTATGGCTACGGTATCGCTGGTATTATTGCCTTCATCTAAATTGTGGGATTTTGGAGCATAATTTTGAATCTGGACATTACTGGTTGAAGCTGCAAGCTCTGTTCTTTTCTGGTCTTCTGTGGCCTGTGTACATATGGTTTTATTTGTTGTGGGAGAATCTGCTTCTGTGTTGTGTAAATCGTTTCCAATGAGCTGAAACATTTGTGCTAAAGACCTAGGAGTCGTATACGTGCCAGTCTTGTATGCATCCACCAAAACAATTGTTTTGTTAACATCAACATTAGAAACAGGAATGAGGCTTTCGAAATGATGGCCATTGTATGCCAACACCAATGGAACATCAGTATCTCTTGCATTTGCTGGATCTATTGCATCTGCAGATATTACATATATTGGACTATGAGGTTGAGCAGTTGTTGTTTTCCAAGGTGTGTTGAAAACAAGGATATCTTTCTTAGTAGTATGAGCACAACTAAGGATAGCCATATCACCAAAATAGTCAAGGTCATATTGGTTAGTTTGCAAAGTTTGCCATGCTTGTCTCCACTGCTGTTCTGTATATATGTTTGGATAGTATGGAGATGCCTTAATTTTCTGTTCACCTACAGTATTCCAGACCTTTCTATAGTGCTCAGGCCTTTCTGGCAAATGTTCTGCAAAACATTGCCTTGCATTTATGTTATCAATAATGGATTCATACAAGCAATTACCATTGGCCTTGTTTGGATTGCCACTTAAGTTGGATACCATGCTGCTCTGCTATGCTAATTGCTGTCTCAAATATTGAGTTGCCTTCACCTATACCTCATCTTGTGTGGTCCTTGGTCTTTTTTATGGCAAGTACTGCAGCTGGTCTGCTGTTTATTTCTTTTTGTTTGTTTTCAATATCAGCATGAGCTACTGTCTGTAAGCACAGTTCACAGTTGTCATCACACAGTTCTGCAATACTAAACTTATTGGGACATTCAAAAGTGCGCAGGAAGGGAACACAGAAATTACTTACCATCACCCGGCTATATACCCCATTTATGTGTTGTGTATCCTGAAGCCCTTTGCCTACTTCTGAAGGCATGTGACCCCCTTCCCCCTGACCAACAACACTTCCTTCATCCCTAGCAAACTTCTGTTTCTGTACTATTTGACTAGCCAACTCCTGTTTCAGCCCTCTCTCAGTAGGCAACTCCTGCTTCTGTTCTGTCTGTGTAACACTGGTGTGTATGTTTCCCATCTTTCTCCTCCTTACTACCTTATCCCTAACATCTTTCTGTTCTACAACTTCTTTGACCCTGTCAACTACTACCAAAGGCCTACGACCCACATGACCTGAACCAGCACCACTTAGCTTTTTGATGTGCAGGGATTTCTTCTCAGCGACAGACTGGGGTGCTGGGTCATGGACAGGCTTGGCGTTCTGGCGGTAGGCCGAAGGGTAACATAGGACGTATGTGTCAAAGATGCGTTCCATCCTACCCCCGCTGAGAATTCCCTGTAAACACAAGTTGATGTTAGGAGTTAATTGCGTTGAATACTTACAGAATACTTTTTAGAAAACGTAATTGAACAGTTGTACAAAGCGTATACATCAGCACAAACTTACTTGCTGTATGTCAACAAACAGTCCTTTGGCAGCATGCTGACGTATACAATGACGCCGGTCCCGAACCTGCATCCTCACATCTAGAAACAAGCACAAACAACATGACTTAAATGAAATATGGGTCTCCAACATAACAGTAACACATCGGGATGCAGACACATTGGCATGCAAGAATTACCTGGAACAGTAGGCAGCAGGTGTGTCCATTGGTCATGGTCGACATACTTCATTTTAACAGCTGCACAAAAGAACATACAGATGTATGGGTTTAGAAAAACCAAAAAAAAAAAAAAGAAAAAAGCAGAGACAGAACATTGTTCAAATATTGGACACCACTAACAATGGACAATTTTATGTAACACACAGAGCAGTTATTACCTGGAAAGGGCCGATAGGATGTTGCTGAGCGCTGAGATGGAGCAACACACTGTGGCTGTGATGAAGTACCATGCTCCTTCTTGTTTTTGTGGAAGCATCGTTTGAGTGTAGGATGCACTCTAAGTGGCACAGGATTGACGGGGATGTGCAGGATGGTGTATGAAGTGTTCCAAATGAAGTCCGCAAGGAGAGGCATACCTTTGTCATCACTTAGGTGTACCAAATCCTGACACCACAGATGCCTTAAACAAAAAGTAATGACAATAATAATGAAGTCCCAGAGAAACATGCATAAGAATGTACTATGAACAGTGATGTTGTAACCACAACTTCTTGGAACATACCTTTTGGATGGCTGGAAAACATCATTTGTTGAGAAGTACCGCACTCCCATCTTTGCTGCAACTCGGTGATATTCCTGCTTTAGCAGAAGCTGGTATTCCAGTGTTGCATGTACATGACGTATTGGGAAATCCACCACAAACACCTACAAATAACAAATTGCTATTAGCATTAAAACAAAACCTACTTAATTTCTGTGACTATTACTAGTCCCTTTGTGAACACATATCGTTTCACTGAAGGACATTATTGCCTTTGTCTGAGTGTGTTTATGATTTCACACATACCTTGTTTGGCCAGTGTTGCAATGCAACACTGAGGAGAGTCCCAAATGCCCTGGCAGCCTCCTCAATAGTGCGACTTGAGGTCATGTTGTTCCCCGGAGCAAGCAGGCACACTGCATCCGGAGTACGTGGAGTATCACCAAGATGGGAGATCTCCAAACGCAACGCTGTTGCATCTCCTCCAGGTGTGGCCATAAAACCAAAGGACAGCCGACCCTCTGGCATGTTCACAACTCCATCAGCAAAAGATCTGAGATGTGAATCGCCAACAACGAACACAAACTACATAAAGAAAACACAAATCAAACATGTTAGTACATAAGGGAAAAGACAAATCAAACATGTTAATACGCTAATGAATGTTGTTACAACACCAATTGATGTAACAACCTTGCATGTATCCAATTATATCGTATGACATGCTATACAGTACATAACATAGTATTAGAAAGGCACTTTTGCATACATCACCTCTTTCTCATTGGCGTGACAATTGTCAGGGAACACAGTCTTGTGCTGATGCCCAGTGATGTCTGACACAGGCCATTGGCGGACTTTATGACGTGAGCCACACCCTGCCATGACTTAACAGGAAGAACTATATTAACTTGATGCCACATAAGAAAACATAGCATTACTGCTGCTACTTGTTGTTTGCACATCAAAGTCATTCACACATGGTACAATGTTACATGTTCACTCTGTGATGATGTGTTTGCCATGAACATGAAGGCCACTTAGTCCTTCCATTCATCTCATAATGTGCATTACAGCTTTTTTTAAATAAAGAGCAAACAACAACTTTCACCACTTAGCGCACATGTCAAATCTGGCAAATCCTTGGCCATTTAGGGGGTACCCTATTTAAAGCTTTGTAACCCCAGAAGTGGACACCACAGACACTTGAAAAATGGCTTAAATGAAGGAAGACATCTGTACCATTTACAATACTAGCTTAGATTACTTTATATTCATAATTTTGATCGAAATGTAGTGTCACAAATACAACTGTCTAGGCAAAAAATCTAAAATGAGTTTGCTGTTTTTTAGTCCGCAAAGAAATACTGGGAGATTGCATATATGCAGCACGTTGAAGTATAGCAATAACTTCTTGAGGCAGAAGTTCATAAAATGTAAGGGGATATGTAGAATTACTACAGGGTTGGGTCCGTTTCCAGTTTTGCCCACCCGGTCCGATGTATGAGCTTAAACCAGTTTGATTTCATGCAAACCGACTGAACCAGAATTTGTCATTATGAGACGTTCTGGCAAATGAAAAAGTAGACTACATGAGCAACCTGTGCCAATGGCGCTAAATACAACTTGTATTGCATTAGTAATAAGCAATATGACAACGTGATTAACGTAATCTTATGTTTGTTTATAAACGGAGCCACTAGTGTCTGAGTGCAAAAAAAACATTGACAGGCTGTGCGCAATTTAGTTCCGAGGCCGGCAACAAGGAGATCAAGTTTCATTATACAACGGCTTGGCTGAATACTCGATTCTGATTGGTCCACGGGTTATTATTTCTCAGTAAAGGGACACCTCGGCCTTTTAACAGAAAATCAATGCGCTACAAAATCCAGCATTCTAAATGTTTAAACAGCAACATTATTCTTTCGCTTTTTAATTGTTGTTACATCCCCGCAATGTCCAATTTCACAACTGATGGCAACGTTGAATCACATTTGTAGTTACTGTTGCTAGCTTTACAAATCGGAATCGTCCCTTATTTGGACAGCAGAATAGGCGTACCACATTTAACTCATGGATACAGACGCATTTTCATGCGTACGTTTGTGAACGATTGGGTTTATAGTAACCGCTCTTTTGAATACAATTCAATAGTTAGCTAGCTAGCCGGGATAATAAGCATGCCGTGAGACCATTCTGACGTAAAACCAAGAATTTTAATATTGGCTACGTGACGCGAACCTATCATAAAGCTAGCTGGCATTCAAAACCCATTTCAGAGGGTCTTAGAAAAACGCTATGTCTACACTGTGCGACCACACCATTTAAAAAGCAAGACAGTGCTAGGGAGATTAATTTGATTGACGTATGGTTTCATGCAGTTTTATTAAATAATGTAATGACAAAAATGACCAAAATTTGTGCTAATTGTATGGTATAAAACGAGAAGGAACTATTTTTTCTTGATAGAATCATTGTTTTCATGGAATTAACGACCAGAGGTTTTTGGTTAACAACGGTGGAAATAGAAACCAACCAGAGTTTTTGCATAACAACGGTCCAAATAGAAATACCAACTAGAGTTTTGCTTGACAACGGTAAAGCCGCTACACTCTCATTCATGTGCTCTCATTATGTTCCGCTGAGTCACGTGCGACGCCTAGTGGTAAAATTCGGTATTACCGGTCCGATCCCGTATTTGGCTTAATATCAAAGTGGTTTGAAAATTTTTACATTTTACATTTTTCCAACCCTAATTACTACACATATAAGATGCAAAAACTAAGCAGTGCACCCAGCGTCTCCAAATCTACCCAAAATGTCTGAATTATGCATTGCTGTAGCCTAAATCACAACAAATTCCCAGATTTCACTACAAATCAACTTTACTGAAGGAACTCACTGTGCATCATTTTCAAGTGGTAATTACAAGCTTTCTGTTGGTACAGTGGTCTAAAATAGCTTGGGGTCCCGAAACAAATCCAAAATCTGTCCAAAAAGGAATATGATGCCTTTAGTCCACTGTAATGCATATACATGAGCCCCTTATGAAGGTTTAAGATGAAACATTGATATCAGATTTAAACATAATGCACAAATATTGTCACATAATGCTGCACAGTACCTAAATGTGTAATGATTAACTATTGTATGTATTTCTATACTCTGTACTCTTGTACGTTTTTTTGCATGGGGATGAGACGATATGAAAACAATTTTTAACCGTCGACCACGTTTTGGCAATGTTCCAACACTCTCCTCATCGCCGTTGTATGCGTCACAAAAACGGTTAGACTACTAACTAACGCTTACATTACAGTGTGAAATATCCACATTATGTAATACCACTAACCTACTTAAACACACTCAATTTCAAAAATAACGTATATACCCGAAAGCAGTAATACTTGCATAGCATATCAGTAGATAGAGACGCTTCGGTTTTCTCCAGAAAACGATGTCAGATAGGTGTATTAGCAAACATATGGCTTAGCTATGCCCCGAATATTGCCCCACAATATCGCTGACAAGGTTTTGTTAGGTGTAGCGTCTTTACTGCTACCAAAGAGTGAATGTGTCAGTAAATGCGGTAAGAAAATTGTCGTTTACGCTGACCTATAAAACGCTACTCTAAAAGAAAAATTACAGGCGACTGAATGCATTCACATTGCACAAATAACTGTTAACAACATTTATAGCACTTTTTGGTAATTTGTATTTGTTCTAATACTGTAGCTTATTCTTCTGCCTAGTTGGCTTTGCAGAGGTTAGGTCAGAATAGTGTTCACTGTGTGAACTAAACTGTGTTCTTGGCTAGAAATAGCTGTACAAAATAAGTATTCTATCTTATTGAACCTGTGTTTTGTAATTGTCCATGACCATGAAATGCACCTTTTGCAGCGTCTGCCAAATAAATGTAATGCAATGTAATATAGCACAAAACATGCACACGTCATAAAGATTTTGTTGTTGAATTGATGAATTCAACTCCCATCGTCATTTCCATATAATCGCAAAATGACAAGAATAAATACAATGAAAACTCGGACTTGCGTGTTTTTAACTAATATTGCAGTGGTACACCCACCGTTTGCTTTCATCTATTTTAGAGTCCTTCAAACTTATCGCTAGCGGAGCAGCTAAATACTTGAGTGCAGTAAAATTATGGCACTTTGCAAAAGCAAAAGGCACGATTACTAGAATTAACCTGTTATTTTACCCTGACAAAAAGTGCGGAAGGCGATTTTTCCCCGTTTGATTTTACTGTATATCCAAAGTAAATTACGCAGAACTACCGCATACCTCACATAACTGTGTCAAACATTTTGAGTCAGTTATAAGGGGCTAACAAACAAAATCCGGATGGAAATATTCAGCAACCGAATTAAAGCGTTCGCATGTTTTGGTACATAATATGCTGTCCGAGCACGAATGCTTAATATTTTATAAAAACAGACTTGATGCTAAAGCAAGAAAAGAACAGAAGGGCATACATGTTATAATCCTCGATCTTAATTTCTCATCTGTTCCAAGAAGTTGGCAGGCTATAACCAAAAGTAGGCTACTGCGCGACATAACATAAAAGTTTGAATTGAAGTTATTATTATGAAAATAATAAATCGGTTCACAGCTGCAGATTTTTACTCGACCAATGAGAAATGTTCAGCGCTGCTAGGCCCACCGTAAGTTCCTGTACTTTTGGCAAGTACTACCCGCCGAGCAGGGACTTTTGGGGGGGTAAAATAATTTAGACCCTGGTCCCTGTGGTGGAAATGCACTGAGATCCTAAAAAGGTTCCTAGTTCCTGCGGCGGAAACATGGCTAAAGTCAGCACTTTGAACCGCGTACTGAGAGGTGGAGTACACTGGTGGGCGCAGTATATTTACTCGCCTCCGGGCGGCGGTGTAATGATACGTGTGGACGGGGCCTAGCAGCAAAGTTAACGTTAACCGACTATTTTATATGATCTGAAAGAGTACATTAGCCAACGCTGCAAAAGTAGCTGCATAAACAGTTGATTACAGTGAGATTTAGCACATTCGTGCAAAACACGTAGCCAAGGTAGGAAGCTATTCGCCAAACAATGAAGACAAGAAACTTACCCCAGGCCTGGTTTGTCAACGCTGGTCTTCAATGAAAACTGTGGTCGTTTGTTAACGTGTCGATTCCAATTGTCTTAATAAACAAATGTTTTAATAGAAATTTGACTGTTAATGTTTATTATTTGCTTTTTAATTCAACTATGAGAGATATAATGGTTTCACAAGGAAAACTACCTCAAACGAAGGCGCTTGCTAAGTAGCTACCCAGAAGTGAAATGGCAGGCAGGAAGCCTCTGGGGTTTTATCGACGCTGAGAATGCTGGGATTTTTCCCAGAAGCCACTGACTTTCAAACTAGGAAAAGGTAGAAGCTGATTGTAGAAATCTTCACACACTTCACCGCATAGATAAATCGTCTCCATTCCACTCATAGCTACCTAGCTATGGCATGTCCTCGCCTCTGCAACGTTATTTGTTGTCGTCCGTGTGTCCATACATCTGTACTAGCTCATTCAATGCACGTTAGTAAATATATTCATATTCTTGTGTTTTTATCTGTAGGCCTTGTATTTTATGCTATGTATGTCTCTATGTGCCCCCTCCCCCGCATCGTTTGGTGAAGCCGAAGCACTCCTTTCGTTTACATATGTCTGCACATTGTGTTAATGTCAATGAAATTGCATTTGCCCCACATTTCTTTTGAATCGTATGAGTCTGTTCTCAAAACTGTAAATGTCTGATGTTTTTTCTCAGAGTACCGATTTAACATAACTGGACGTCCAAATGTATTTACTCCCATTTCTCCCCTACTTTTGAGACGCGCTAGCAATTAAAAATGCTAAGCGATGGCAAAACCTATAGCCTAACTATGAAGCTATTATATAGTCTATGCTGCTGCATACTACCTTACTACCTACTCTTGAACATCATTCCGATACTTTTGTTTGTTGCATTCATGGGGAAGGCATACGTTTGTGGAAAGCAATGCACGCGCATTTACGCAGATACCCGCCGTTGCCTTTAACATTATTTTACATCTACCAGTATGCTTTGGTTATACTTTTCTGAGCAGTAGCTGTCTATATCTCGGTTGTTGCCCCACATATGATTTGTGCAGATAACACAGAAGCGTGAGATACGCTTGTATCCACCGACATTGTGCGCATGAGAACTACAGTCTCTTGATGTGTGAATGTGTGAACATTTCCAGCCTATTTGTTGTTGCGTAGTAAGTGTGGCTGCTTGTCTCTGAGAATAATGTGAGGACAAGCATTGGATTGCTCATCCTGCGTCCTAATGTATATTGGCCCTGTAGTTTTAAAGACATTTGAATGCAGCCATTGCCCTCCTGCTCATCTTCATCATCACACTATTGTTAACATAACTGGGCGCTTTTAATGCAAAGTGGTCATCATTGCATGTGAATGCATGAACGCGCCAGATCTCCGCTTCACAGGACAGCCATTTACACGTCTGGCCGCTCCGGAGGACAGGCATTCACACGTCTGAGTACCACCGCTCAGTGCGCGCTGCCTAACTATCAACCTATTGTATAGTCTATGTTGCTGCATACCATCTTTTCTTCAACATCATTCCGATACTTTTATTTGTTGGATTGATAGGGAAGGCATAAGTTTGTAGAAGGCAATGCACGAGCATTTATGGAGACACTCGACAGATATGAAACGCTGTTTGTGCGTCATCCAAAAACGGTTAAACAAATGAACAGTTTATGAGTAATACAAACGTTTGCATTGATGTTAAACATTTTATAGACAGTTTCTCGGAGTGACCACAATTTGCCACGCATAGGCCACGGCGGTACTCCTGCGGGGCGCCGTGGGATATATATATATATATATATATATATATTACTTATACTATCTTTTCTTCAACATCATTCCGATACTTTTATTTGTTGCATTCATAGGGAAGGCATAAGCTTGTGGAAAGCAATGCACGCGCATTTACGCAGATACCCGCCGTTGCCTTTCACTTTATTTTACATCTACCAGTATGCTTTCGTTATACTTTTCTGAGTAGCAGCTGTCTATATCTGGGGTTTACCCCACATTTCATTCGCTTACAGCTTAGCAGAGCATGCACATTCACAGACAGATATCATGCCCAAAATCTCTCCGGAAAGTAATATAATACTTTTCGTCCACTGTAAAGCATTTAAATGAGCCCCTCATGAAGGATTAAGATGGAACATTGCTATCAGATTTGAAAATAATTGAAAAATATTGTCACACAATGCTCTACAGTATCTAAATGTGTAATCATTCAGTCTTGTATGTATTTGTGTACTCTGTACTCTCGTATGTCTTCTTGTATGGGGATGGGACGATATAAAAACTATTTCCAACCGTCCACCACGTTTTGGCAATGTTCCAACACACTCCTCATCACTGTTGTAGGCGTCACAAAAACTATTACATTACTAATAACTAACGCTTACCTTGTCTGAAATACTAATGCTTACAGTGTGAAATATCCATATTACGCAATACCACTAACCTATTTGAAGACACTCAAGTGAATGCGATGACAAGCAAATTTTCGGTTACGCTCACATATAAAACGCTAGTCCAAAAGCAAAATCATACCTGTTATACATCGTTAGAAAGCTTATACTCTCAAGTACGGAATAAAAACGGCGACAACGCCATAAACAACAGGTGTGGTATTACGCACAGATATTTTTGAAGGTACCCAGGTATCAAAATGTGCGTATATTAACACACGGATTGTCCAAGACAATATATGACCACTCAGTTTCAAAAGGGACACCTCTACTCGTAAAACCAACCGTAAGGTTTTATATTTCTTCTATATATATATATATATATATATATATATATATATATATATATATATATATATATACTGCATTGCGTTGTCGCAGTTACTTGACTTTTACTCTTTGTAATGAAAATAAAGTTTAATATAACGTCATGTAATGATGCTGGCCACTGTGCTCTCCTGTTTGACTGAGAATAGCAGATATTAAACGCTGTTTGCGCGTCATCCAAAACCGGTTAAATAACTGAACAGTTTATGAGTAATACAAACGTTTTGGATTGATGTTTTAAAAAATTATATACAGTTTCACGGCGTAAAAGCCTGTTTTTGTTTTTTTTCCCTTCGTGTCCCCCCACTACGTGGTAGAATCCGGCGCCAGTGGGCGTAGGTATCAGAAATGGTTCTAAGGTGACGAAACTACCTGATGACGTTACGAACAGCAAAGGGTCGCAGAGTATTTAATAATGAGCGCGAAGAGCTGGGCCACACAAATAATACAATGGCTGAAGGAACACCTCAACACGCGTCGCCATCCAAGTTACCAACAGTACACAGCGAAGACGGGAAACAGCTGCGGGAAAAATTCCAGCTACTTGTTGTAAGTGCAAGCCTATATACTAAAATCAGCAGTAGTCTACATTATGCGTATACAACTGTTGAATGGCTTATAGGTGGCGGTATAAATAGCATGAACCAATACTTCAATCAGGACGTACAGTGACGGTTTATATTTTGATGTCATATTACAGTATGCCTGCCGAGACCAGTCTGCCAGTCGGGACGAATTGGCAGCAGAGGCCTTGAAGGCGGCCACATGGGCACTGGCCACTATAGGCAGATTGGAGCGACAGAACCGCGCCGCCAACCAGCGAAGTCGCCAACTGCACGAGCGAGTGCTCAATCTGCAGCACAAACTAGAGGCCTCTGACTTGGAAGTAACAAAGCTACAAGCGACCGTGGCTTTGCAGTTTGATGGTACGTTGCTAATCTGAAGGAGAAATTACGTATTTCTAATTTTAAAGCAAACACAGATCGCCTGACAATGAATTACTGTTCAATCCATATATTCCTTTAGATCGGAGAATGGCGACGACGGCTCGTGCAGATGTGGAAGAAGGAGCTGATGCAAGCGCAGGCAGCGAGCCTACTTACGATCACCTGCCAGACTGAGGGAGGGCAGAACATACAAACACGGACTTTATTCATGTGTGCCCCCAGCCCTTGCTCCGTTTGATGAAGCCGCAGCACTCATTTTGTGTACATACGTGCGTGCACATTGTGTTAATGCCAATAAAATTGCATTTGCCCCACATTTCTTTTGAATCGTGTCAGTCTCTCCTACAAACTGTGTAAATGTCTGCTGCGTTTTCTCAGGGTATCGACTTCAAATAACTGCAGGCCAGATGTATTTACTCCCATTTCTCCCCTACTTTTGAGACACGCTAGCAATTAAAAATGCTAAGCGACGGCAAAACCTATAGCCTAACTATGAAGCTATTATATAGTCTATATATTTATCTTTTCTTCAACATCATACCGATACTTTTATTTGTTGCATTCCTAGGGAAGGCATAAGTATGGAAAGCAATGCACGCGCATTTACGCAGATACCCGCCATTACCTTTCACTTTATTTTACACCTACCAGTATGCTTTCGTTATACTTTTCTGAGTAGCAGCTGTCTATATCTCGAATTTTCCCCACATTTCATTCGCTTACAGCTTAGCAGAGCATGCACATTCACAGACAGATATCATGTCCAAAATCTCTCCAAAAAGTAATGTAATGTTTTTTGTCCGTTGTAAAGCATTTAAATGAGCCCCTCATGAAGGCTTAAGATGTAACATTGATATCAGATTTGAAAATAATTCAAAAATATTGTCGCACAATGCTCTACAGTACCTAAATGTAATCATTCAGTCTTTTATGTATTTATGTACTCTGTACTCTCGTATGTTTTCTTGTATGGGGTTGGGACGATATAAAAACTATTTTCAACCGTCCACCACGTTTTGGCAATGTTCCAACACGCTCCTGGAACTCAAGTGAATGCGATGACGAGCAAATTTTCGGTTACGCTCACATATAAAACGCTAGTCCAAAACCAAAATCAGACATGTTACACATCGTTAGAAAGCTTATACTCTCACCTACTGAATAAATGAATTGTCAATCAAGCCAAATTGTACTAAAAAGGGCGACAACGCCGTAAGCAACAGGTGTGGTATTACGCACAGCTATCTTTGAAATTAGCCTACCCAGGTATAACAAAATGTGCGTATGTTTCACAAACGGATTGTCTAAGACAATATATGACCACTCAGTCTCAAAAGGGACATCTTTACGCGTAAAACCAGTGGTAAGATTGTATATTTATTCAATGTTTAGTCCCAGATATTGACTGTAGAATGACATGGTATAATTTAAAAAATAAAAATTTGTCTCGTTTATTTCGTAATTCAGTGAACAGCGTTTTCACCGCTGTATTGGCATATTTTAGGGCTAATGTCGGGTTTATCTTGTTGCTACGGAATATTGCATTACATTACAGGCATTTGGCAGACGCTCTTATCCAGAGCGACATAGGCTACAACAAAATGTATAACCATAACCAGGAACAAGTGTGTCGAAAACCCTAGAGGGCAGTAGCCTACCGTTCCACGTGCAGGGAACAACCGCATAGTTCAACTTGGACCCTGTAGGTTAAACTGATTAACACTAACACAAACAAGAACAGCAACAACGCAGTCTATGCAAAAATGAAAATAAAAATTTGTCTTGTTTATTTCGTAATTCAGTGAGCAGCGTTTTCACCGCTGTATTGGCATATTTTAGGGCTAATGTCGGGTTTATCTTGTTGCTACGGAATATTGCATTACATTACAGGCATTTGGCAGACGCTCTTATCCAGAGCGACGTAGGCTACAACAAAATGTATAACCATAACCAGGAACAAGTGTGTCGAAAACCCTAGAGGGCAGTAGCCTACCGTTCCACGTGCAGGGAACAACCGCATAGTTCAACTTGGACCCTGTAGGTTAAACTGATTAA
This sequence comes from Anguilla pacifica, assembly GCA_039654925.1. Lineage (NCBI taxonomy): Eukaryota > Metazoa > Chordata > Actinopteri > Anguilliformes > Anguillidae > Anguilla > Anguilla pacifica. Next base: position 37,292,582 of record CM077286.1, on the reverse strand, counting down.
CACTAACACAAACAAGAACAGCGACAACGCAGTCTATGCAAAAATACAAGCAATAGTTAAGACGAGTTAAGTCACCTACGAAACAACTACCTAGTTACAACCGTAAGCTTACAGTCAATTTAGAGATTAAATTGAGAATACGATTTACAGCATAAATTGCGTCTTTGGTTTATATTCAATATTAGAAATTGCAGCGAGAAACTGCAGCTGTAGACACAATATAGTTTATGTTATGGTAGCAACGGAACGAAGCGGACTACGTATGTATTACCGTCATTGTTATATTATACCAGCGTGTTTTCGCGCGTTTGCACAGAAACTCAAAACCTACCAATAAAATGGTTAAGCTATTTCTCACCATAATGACAGATTTAAAGACTTCACGAACTCACCCGATACTGTCTTCAAATGGATCCATGCCAAAGAAAAGTAATTATTCATCCTCTCAAAACGCTTTTACTAACAAACTTTTGGTATCGTAGCACGCACTCTGGGTAGCACTGTCTTCAATTCCTTCCCCGACGTTCAGACCGTCCCCTCTCTGATAAAAACTAACCCTACGGTGTCGGATTACTTGCGTCGCCATGGATGTCGCTTGCCGTAAAGAAGTTTACTAGATGTCGTAATCGTTTAGATTTGGAGGTCCAGCTCATCCGCACCCCACCTAATAAAAAAGTCCAAATGGCAGGCAAACAATATGGCGGACATATGTAGCCCCAATAGCAAAGTTGTAGAGCACATTCACATGCGTCGGTCGATGAAGTTTCGTGTTGATCGGACTTATAGTGTAACAGTTATAGCCTTTAAAAGAGTGATCCTTTGTTATAGCGCCACCATCTGGGCGACATAGGAGATTTTTCGTGCGTGAGTAGTGGGGGGCCATAGGAACCCACCTACCAAAGTTGGTTGGTCTACAACTTATGGTTGCTGAGCCTCAGACATTTTAGCGGAGAAAACTGCCACGCCCCAACGAAAAAGTCTAAATGGCGGGCAAATAATATGGCGGACATAGGTGGTGCCAATGGCAAAATTGTAGAGCACGTTCAGAGGCATAGGTCGATGAAGTTTTGTGTAGATCTAACTTATTGTGTGGGAGTTATTGCCATTTACGCAAAACCCTTTGTTATAGCGCCACCATTTGGCCGACATAGGTGGTTTTTACTGCCTGAGTAGTGGGGGGCCATAGGAACCCACCTGCAAAATTTGGTTGCTGTAGGACTTATGGTTGCTGAGCCTCAGACACTTTTAGCGGAGAAAAATAAGAATAATAATAATCCTAACAGATACAATAGGGTTCCACCAGCTTCGCTGCTTGGACCCCTAATTAAAGCCGCAAGCGGCGTTGGGAGGGGTCCAAGCATTGGCACCATCGCGCCACCTATGGAGCGATTTTAAAATGGCTTTGTCCTCATGATCATATGCCTTCACCCAACATATCTACTGAATATCATGATGATCGTATGAAATATTGATGACTTATGGCAAATTTTGTGCTAAGAGACGCTGTCGGATGACTTAGTTACGTCGTCATGGATGTGTCCTGGCCACTTCCCGTCAAGGCCTTTACTTTGTCGTAACACTTAGATGGCATGTCGTAGCACTTAGATGGTCCGGCGTGTATGCACAGCTGCAGTGTTTCTGCGCCGCAACTAAAAAAGGCGTCACACTAGTAATGTCACGATACCAAAATTTGACTTTGATAGTGATACCAGGTTTAGTATTACGATACTCAATACTGAAATGATACTTGAAACTTAAACGATGCTAATTCGATACTCGGTACCTAACGATACTGAAATTACCTTAATAGATGAGAAACGTAATGTCCACAAGGGTTGACCTCATTTTCGAAATCATGGTTTATTAACAACCTGGTTCATTAACAACCTTTAAGTTGAAGCCTCTTCAACATATTAATATGCATAGGCCTATAGTGTTACAACACTGAACAATAGAAAAATATGTTAAATATATTTCAAAAATTAAACAGTCGTAAACTAAATAATCTTTACAACAGGTCTTTCACCTTTAAATAGATTTAAAAACAGCATATTTTAATAACAATACAGCATCTATATATAATAAAATATTTCCAAATTGGAACACCTATTGCTACTGAAGTGAACTGAGTCAAAGCTTGCGCTGTATCAAGGAGCTGAGTGCAAGCACAAGTCACCTCACTTGGCAACCTTAGTTGCTACTGCCTTCTAGCGAAGATTCTGACAAATTACACTTTTCATCCTCTCAATCAGTAATGCGGGAGACAATTTTCCCTGGCTTTTACATTTGACTCAAAACTACCGAACGTCGGAATATTCTAATACTGAACCGTTTTTATTTTTTTATTTTATTAATTTTATTTAAGTACCGAGAAAGTGCTGAAGTTTTGGTATACCGTGCAACACTACGTCAGACACATAAAGCAATCCATTGCTCAGCTTAGCAGAGAATGCACATTTCAGAGCGCCACAGAGACAGATAGAATAATAACACATAAATGCACATTTCAAATAATAAATACGACATTGAGAAAAAACGGAAATAAAAGACGTAATATCAACTCGCGATCTGCGTGCTGCGCGCAAAGTAGCCTACCGTTTTATTCATTTAGACATTGGCAGATAAGAAAAAATTTGGTTACGCTGACCTATAAAACGCTATTCCAAAAGCAAAATCAGACATGTTATACATCGTTAGAAAGCTTATACTCTTACCTACTGAATAAATTAATTGTCAATCAAGCCAAATTGCACTAAAAAGGGCGACAACGCCGTAAGCAACAGGTGCGGTATTACGCACAGCTATTATTGAAGATAGCCGACCCAGGCGTCACAGATGCGCGTATATTTCGCAAACGGATTGTCCAAGACAATATATGACCACTCATTCGCAAAAGGGACATCTCTACGCGTAAAACCAATGGTGAGATTGTATATTTATTCAATGTTTAGTCCCAGATATTGACTGTGGAATGACATGGTATAATTTTTTTAAAAGTTAGTCTCGCTTATTTCGTTATTCAGTGAGCAGCGTTTTCACTGCTGTTTTGGCATATTTTAGGGCTAACGTCGGGCTTATCTTGTTGCTACGGAATATTACATTACATTACATTACAGGCATTTGGCAGACGCTCCTATCCAGAGCGACATACAACAAAGTGTTTAACCATAACCAGGAACAAGTGTGTCGAAAAACCCTAGAGGGCAATAGCCTACCGTTCTAAGTGCAGGGAACAACCGCATAGTTCAACTTGGACCCTGTAGGTTAAACTGATTAACACTAACACAAACAAGAACAGCAACAACGCAGTCTATGCAAAAATACAAGCAATAGTTAAGACGAGTTCAGACTAAGTCACCTACGAAACAACTACCTAGTTACAACCCCAAACTTACAGTCAATTTAGAGAGTAAATTGAGAATACGATTTCTCTCAGCATAATGACGGATTTAAAGAGTAAACGAACTCACCCGATATTGTCTTTAAATGGATCCATGCCAAAGAAAAGTAATGATTCATCCTCTCAAATAGCTTTTAGTAACAAACTTTTAGAAGCAAAAAATGAAATACCAACTCGCCATCGATGCTACCTACGCGCAGAGTACCGTGTTATTCATTCAGACACTGGCAACTACAGCATAAATTGCGTCTTTTGTTTTATTCAATATTAGTAATTGCAGCGAGAAACAGCAGCTGTAGGCAAGATAGTTTATATTATGGTAGCAACCGAACGAAGCGGACTACATATGTATTACCGTCATTGTTTAATTATACCAGCGTGTTTTCGCGCGTTTACACGAAACTCAAATACTATCAATAAAATGGTTTAGCTATTTCTCAGCATAATGACAGATTCAAAGACTAAACGAACTCACCAGATATTGTCTTCAAATGGATGCATGCTCAAGAAAAGTAATTATTCATCCTCTGAAAAAGCTTTTACTAACAAACTTTTGGTAGCCTCTTCCAGTGCTTCCCCGACGTTCAGACCCTACCCTCACTTATAAAAAATAGACCCTACGGTGTCGGATTACTTGCGTCGCCATGGATGTCGCTTGCCGTAAAGAAGTTTACTAGATGTCGTAACACTTAGAATTCGGAGGTACAGCGCTACCGCACCCCACCTAATAAAAAAGTCCAAATGGCGGGCAAACCATATGGCGGACATAGGTGGTCCCAAAAGCAAAGTTGTAGAGCACATTCAGATGCATCGGTCGATGAAGTTTTGTGTTGATCGGACTTATGGTGTGGCAGTTATAGCCTTTAAAAGTATGATCCTTTGTTATAGCGCCACCATCTGGGCGAAATAGGTGGTTTTTCGTGGCTGAGTAGTGGGGGGCCATAGGAACCCACCTACCAAAGTTGGTTGGTCTACAACTTATGGTTTCTGAGCTTCAGACATTTTAGCGGAGAAAACTGCCACGCCCCAACGAAAAAGTCTAAATGGCGGGCAAACAATATGGCGGACATAGGTGGTGCCAATGGCAAAGTTGTAGAGCACGTTCAGAGGCATAGGTCGATAAAGTTTTGTGTTGATCTAACTTATGGTGTGGGAGTTATGGCCTATTGCGCATTACCCTTTGTTATAGCGCCACCATCTGGCCGACATATGTGATTTTTAGTGCCTGAGTAGTGGGGGGCCATAGGAACCCACCTGCCAAATTTGGTTGCTCCAGGACTTATGGTTGCTGAGCCTCAGACACTTTTAGCGGAGAAAAATAATAAGAATAATAATAACTAGACAATTCCTGCAGAAATTGTGAAGTGTGGTTGCTGCCAAAGCAAAGTCGACTTTCTGCTGAACAGAGTGAACAGTGGTAGGTAGTTGCTATGATGTTTGAGGCGGTTGCTAGGGTGTTGCTAGGTTTCTATAGAGTTTTAGGCAGTTGCTAGGATGTTGCTAGGTGGTTGATATGGTGTTCCAGGTGGTTGCTAGGGTGGTGCTAGGTGGTTGCTATGGAGCTCCAGGTGGTTGCTAGGGCATTGCTAGGTGGTTGCTAGGGTAATCTAAGTGGTTACTAGGATGTTGCTAGGTGGTTGCTATGGAGTTATAGGTGGTTGCTAGGGTGTTGCTATCAGTTGTTATGGTGTTCCAGGTGGTTGCTAGGGTGTTGCTAGGTGGTTGCTAGGATGTTGCTAGGTGGTTGCTATGGAGTTATAGGCGGTTGCTAGGCTGTTGCTAGGTGGTTGCTATGAGGTTGCTATTGAGTTATAGGTAGCTGTTAGGTTGTTGCTAGGTGGTTGCTATGGTGTTCCAGGTGGTTGCTAGGGTGTTGCTAGGTGGTTGCTATGGAGTTCTAGGTGGTTGCTATGGTGTTGCTAGGTGGTTGCTATGGAGATCTAGGCTGTTGCAAGACTGTTCTAAGTGGTTGCTAGGGTGTTGCTAGGTCGTTCCCATAGAGTTCTAAGCGGTTGCTAAGGTGTTGCTAGGTGGTTGCTATGGAGTTCTAAGCAGTTGCTAGGGTGTTTTAGGTGGTTGCTAGGGTGTTGCTAGATGGTTGTTATGGAGTTCCAGGTCGTTGCTAGGGTTTTCTAGGTATTTGCTATAGAGTTCTAGGCAGTTGCTATGCTGTTGCTAGGTGGTTGCTATGGAGTTCCAGGCTGTTGCTAAGCTGTTCTGGGTGGTTGCTAGGGTGTTGCTAGGTGGTTGCTCCGTCTTTACTGAGTCCAATGACGCGATCCACAATTCTCTATGACAAACGGTTGAAAAGTTATTAAATATCAAATGTCGGCCAATCAGGAAAGGGGGCGAGGTTAATTTACACCAATGGACAATCGACTCTCTAACACGTCCAATGAGGCATCCCACAATTTGAGGGAAATTTTGCCCCATAGAGATGAATGCTGAATGTCCAAAGCCAGAGAGAGACCAGAGCACTGCTGCTAGAAGACAGACCATTGTGACATCATAAAGGTGAGAAGACAGCATTGTGACATCACAAGGGTGAACATTCCACCATTCATTCTCTATGGGAAAAATTCCCCCAAAAAAGTCAAATTTCTCAAAAACCTTCCACCCAAACTTTCCACAAACTAATAGCACTTCATTCCCGATCAAGCCGCTCGATTTGACACATTGCACATGTATGTGGTGCGAAAACTCTGGGAGGAGTAGCGGTGCAAAAAATGGGTGGAATAATAATAATAATAATAACTAGACAATTCCTGCAGAAATTGTGAAGTGTGGTTGCCGCCAATGCAAAGTCGACTTTCTGCTGAACAGAGTGAACAGTGGTAGGTAGTTGCTATGATGTTCTTGTGGTGACTATGGTGTTTTAGGTGGTGTCTAGGGTGTTGCTAGGAGGTTGCTATGGAGTTTCAGGCGGTTGCTAGGGTGTTGCTAGGTGGTTCTATGGAGTTCTAGGTGGTTTCTATGATATTCTAGGCGGTTGCTAGGGTGTTCTAGGTGGTTGCTATGGAGTTCTAGGCAGTTGCTAGGATGTTGCTAGGTGGTTGATATGGTGTTCCAGGTGGTGGCTAGGGTGGTGCTAGGTGGTTGCTATGGAGTTCCAGGTGGTTTCTATGGAGATCCAGGTGGTTGCTAGGGCATTGCTCGGTGGTTGCTATGGTATTCTAAGTGGTTGCTAGGATGTTGCTAGGTGGTAGCTATGGAGTTATAGGCGGTTGCTAGGGTGTTGCTAGGCAGTTGTTATGGTGTGCCAGGTGGTTGCTAGGGTGTTGCTAGGTGGTTGCTAGGATGTTGCTAGGTGGTTGCTATGGAGTTATAGGCGGTTACTAGGGTGTTCTAGGTGGTTGCTAGGATGTTGCTAGGTGGTTGCTATGGGGTTATAGGCGGTTGTTAGGGTGTTGCTAGGCAGTTGTTATGGTGTTCCAGGTGGTTGCGAGTGTATTCTAGGTGGTTGCTAGGGTGTTGCAAGGTGGTTGCTATGGTGTTGCTAGGTGGTTGCTATGGACCTATAGCCGGTTGCTAGAGTGTTGCAATGCATTTGCTATGGTGTTCCAGATGGTTGCTAGGGTGTTGCTAGGTGGTTGCTAGGATGTTGCTAGGTGGTTACTATGGAGTTATAGGCGGTTGCTAGGGTGTTGCTAGCTGGTTGGTAGGGTTTTCTAGGTGGTTGCTAGGATGTTGCTAGGTGGTTGCTATGGAGTTATAGGCGGTTGCTAGGGTGTTGCAAGGCAGTTGTTATTTTGTTCCAGGTGGTTGCTAGGTTGTTGCTAGGTGGTTGCTATGGTGTTCCAGGTGGTTGCTAGGGTGTTGCTATGGAATTCTAGGTGGTTGCTATGGTGTTGCTAGGTGGTTGCTATGGAGTTATAGGCGGTTGCTAGGGTGTTGCAAGGCAGTTGTTATTTTGTTCCAGGTGGTTGCTAGGTTGTTGCTAGGTGGTTGCTATGGTGTTCCAGGTGGTTGCTAGGGTGTTGCTATGGAATTCTAGGTGGTTGCTATGGTGTTGCTAGGTGGTTGCTAGGGAGTTAAAGGCGGTTGCTAGGGTGTTGCTAGGCATTTGCTATGGTTTTCCAGGTGGTTGCTAGGGTCTTGCTAGGTGGTTGCTATGCAGTTCTAGGTGGTTGCTAGGGTGTTGCTAGGTGGTTCCTGTGGAGTTCTTGGCAGTTGCTATGGAGTTCTAGGCAGTTGCTAGGGTGTTGCTAGGTGGTTGCTATGCAGTTCTAGGCGGTTGCTATGGTGTTCTAGGTGGTTGTTAGGATGTTTCTAGGTGGTTGCTATGGAGTTATAGGCGGTTGATAGGGTGTTGCTAGGCAGTTGTTATGGTGTTCCAGGTGGTTGCTAGGCTGTTGCTAGGTGGTTGCTATGGTGTTCCAGGTGGTTGCTAGGGTGTTGCTAGGTGGATGCTATGGGGTTTTAGGTGGTTGCTATAGTGTTGCTAGGTGGTTGCTATGCAGTTCTAGGTGGTTGCTAGGGTGTTGCTAGGTAGATGCTATGGAGTTCTGGGCGGTTGCTAGGGTGTTGCTAGGTCGTTGCTATGGGGTTATAGGCGGTTGCTAGGATGTTGCTAGGGGGTTGCTATGAAGTTCTAGGCGGTTGCTAGGTCTTTACTGAGTCCAATGACGCAACCCATAGTTCTCTATGACAAACGGTTCAAAAGTTATGAAATATAAAACATCGGCCAATCAGGAAGGGAGGCAAGGCTGATCTCCACCAATGGACAAAGGACTCTCTACCATGTCCAATGAGGCATTGCACAATTTGTGGGCAATTTTTCCCCATAGAGATGAATGGCAGAATGTTCAAATCTAGAGAGAGACCAGAGTACTGCTGCTAGAAGACAGAGCATTGTGACATCACAATGGTGAGAAGACAGCATTGTGACATCACAAAGGTGAACATTCCACCATTCATTCTCTATGGGAAAAAATTCCCAAAAAAAGTGGAATTTCTCAAAAACCGTACACCGAAACTTTCCACAAAGTAATAGCACACCATTCCCGATGAAGCCGCTCGATTTGACATATTGCACGTGTATGTGGTGCGAAAACTCTGGGAGGAGTAGCGGTCCAAAAAACTGGCGGAATAATAATAATAATAACTAGACAATTCCTGCAGAAATTGTGAAGTGTGGTTGCCGCCAATGCAAAGTCGACTTTCTGCTGAACAGAGTGAACAGTGGTAGGTAGTTGCTATGATGTTCTGGTGGTGACTATGGTGTTTTAAGTGGTGTCTAGGGTGTTGGTAGGTGGTTGCTATGGAGTTTGAGGCGGTTGCTAGGGTGTTGCTAGGTGGTTCTATGGAGTTCCAGGCGGTTGCTATGGAATTCTAGGCGGTTGCTAGGGTGTTGTAGGTGGTTGCTGTGGAGTTCTAGGCAGTTGCTAGGATGTTGCTAGGTGGTTGATATGGTGTTCCAGGTGGTTGCTAGGGTGTTCTAGGTAGTTCCTATGGAGTTCTAGTTGGATGCTAGGGTGATGCTAGGTGCTTGCTATGGGAATCTAGGCAGTTGCTAGGTTGTTGTTAGGTGGTTGCTATGGAGTTCAGGGCGGTTGCTAAGTCATTCTAGGTGGTTGCTTGGATGTTGCTAGGTGGTCGCTATGGTGTTCCAGGTGGTTGCTATGGTGTTGCAAGGTGGTTGCTATGGAGTTCTTGGTGGTTGCTAGGGTGTTGCTAGGTGGTTGCTATGGAGTTATGGCTGGTTGCTAGGGTTTTGCTATGCTTTTGTTATGGTGTTACAGGTGGTTGCTAGAGTGTTGCTAGGTGGTTGCTATGGAGTTCTAGGTGGTTGCTAGGGTGTTGCTAGGTGGTTGCTATGGAGTTATAGCTGGTTGCTAGGGTGTTGCTAGGCATTTGCTATGGTGTTCTAGGTGGTTGCTAGGGTTTTGCTGGATGGTTGCTATGGAGTTCAAGGTGGTTGCTAGGGTGTTGCTAGGTGGTTGTTATGAAGTTATAGCTGGTTGCTAGGGTGTTGCTAGGCATTTGCTATGGTGTTCCAGGTGGTTGCTAGGGTGTTGCTAGGTGGTTGCTAGGATGTTGGTAGGTGGTTGCTATTGAGTTATAGGCAGTTGCTAGGGTGTTGCTATGTGTTTGCTAGGAGGTTGCTATGGAGTTATAGGCGGTTGCTAGGGTGTTGCTAGGCAGTTATGCTGTTTCAGGTGGTTGCTATGGTGTTGCTAGGTGGTTGCTAGGGTATTCTAGGTGGTTGCTAGGGTGTTGCTAGGTGGATGCTATGGAGTTCTGGGTGGTTACTATGGTGTTGCTAGGTGGTTGCTATGGAGTTATAGCCGGTTGCTAGGGTGTTGCTAGGCATTTGCTATGGAGCTATAGACGGTTGCTAGGGTGTTGCTAGGGTATTCTAGGTGGTTGCTAGGATTTTGCTAGGTGGTTGCTTTGGAGTTATAGGCGGTTGCTAGGGTGTTGCTAGGCATTTGCTATGGAGCTATAGATGGTTGCTAGGGTGTTGCTAGGGTATTCTAGGTGGTTGCTAGGATGTTACTAGGTGGTTGCTATGGAGTTATAGGCGGTTGCTAGGGTGTTGCTACGCAGTTGCTATGGTGTTCCAGGTGGTTGCTAGGGGGTTGCTAGGTGGTTGCTATGGTGTTCCAGGTGGTTGCTAGGGTGTTGCTAGGTGGTTGCTATGGAGTTCTAGATGGTTGCTATGGTGTTGCTAGGTGGTTGCTATGGAGTTAAAGCTGGTTGCTAGGGTGTTCTAGGTGGTTGCTAGGGTGTTGCTAGGTGGTTGCCATGGTGTTCCAGGTGGTTGCTAGGGTGTTGCTAGGTGGTTGCTATGGAGTTCTAGGTGGTTTCTATGGTGTTGCTAGGTGGTTGCTATGGAGTTATAGCCGGTTGCTAGGGTGTTCTAGGTGGTTGCTAGGGTGTTGCTAGGTGGTTGCTATGGAGTTCCAGGTGGTTGCTAGGGTGTTGCTAGGTGGTTGCTATGGAGTTCTAGGTGGTTGCTATGGTGTTGCTAGGTGGTTGCTATGGTGTTCCAGGTGGTTGCTAGTGTGTTGTTAGGTGGTTGCTATGGAGTTCTAGGCGGTTGCGAGGTTATTCTAGGTGGTTGCTAGGGTGTTGCTAGGTCGTTGCTTTGGAGTTATAGGCGGTTGCTAGGGTGTTGCTAGGAGGTTGCTATGGAGTTCTAGGCGGTTGCTAGGCCTTTACTGAGTCCAATGACGTGACCCATAATTTTCTATGACAAACGGTTCAAAAGTTATGAAATATCAAACATCGGCCAATCAGGAATGGGGGCGAGGCTGATCTACACCAATGGACAAAGGACTCTCTACCATGTCCAATGAGGCATTGCACAATTTGTGGGCAATTTTTCCCCATAGAGATGAATGGCAGAATGTTCAAATCTAGAGAGAGACCAGAGTACTGCTGCTAGAAAACAGAGCATTGTGACATCATAAAGGTGTGAAGACAGCATTGTGACATCACAAGGGTGAACATTCCACCATTCATTCTCTATGGGAAAAATTTCCCAAAAAACGTGGAATTTCTCAAAAACCGTGCACCGAAACTTTCCACAAAGTAATAGCACACCATTCCCGATCAAGCCGCTCGATTTGACATATTGCACGTGTATGTGGTGCGAAAACTCTGGGAGGAGTAGCGGTCCAAAAAACTGGCGGAATAATAATAATAATAATAAATAAATATGTGCAATAATAATAGTGTGTTTGCCTAAGGCAACCACACTAATAATAATAATAATAATAATAATAATAATAATAATAATAATAAATATGTGCAATAATAATAGTGTGTTAGCCTAAGGCAACCACACTAACTAGACAATTCCTGCAGAAATTGTGAAGTGTGGTTGCCGCCAATGCAAAGTCGACTTTCTGCTGAACAGGGTGAACAGTGGTAGGTAGTTCTATGATGTTCTGGTGGTGACTATGGTGTTTTAGGTGGTGTCTAGGGTGTTGCTAGGTGGTTGCTATGGAGTTTGAGGCGGTTGCATGGGTGTTGCTAGGTAGTTCTATGGAGTTTTGGCGGTTGCTATGTAATTCTAGGCGGTTGCTAGGGTGTTCTAGGTGGTTGCTATGGAGTTCTAGCCAGTTGTTAGGATGTTGCTAGGTGGTTGATATGGTGTTCCGGGTGGTTGCTAGGGTGGTGCTAGGTAGTTGCTATGGAGCTCCAGGTGGTTGCTAGGGCATTGCTAGGTGGTTGCTAGGATGTTCTAAGTGGTTGCTTGGATGTTGCTAGGTGGTTGCTATGGAGTTATAGGCGGTTGCTAGGGTGTTGCTAGGCTGTTGTTATGGTGTTCCAGCTGGTTGCTAGGATGTTGCTAGGTGGATGCTATGGAGTTATGGGCGGTTGCTAGGGTGTTCCTAGGTGGTTGCTAGGAGGTTGCTATGGAGTTATAGGCGGTTGTTAGGGTGTTGCTAGGCAGTTGTTGGGTGTTCCAGGTGGTTAATAGGATGTTGCTAGGTGGTTGCTATGGAGTTATAGGCGGTTGCTAGGGTGTTGCTATGCAGTTGTTAATGTGTTCCAGGTGGTTGCTAGGGTGTTGCTGGGTGGTTGCTAAGGTGTTCCAGGTTGTTGCTAGGGTGTTGCTAGGTGGTTGCTATGGAGTTCTAGGTGGTTGCTATGGTGTTGCTAGGTGGTTGCTATGGAGTTCTTGGTGGTTGCTAGGGTGTTGCTAGGTGGTTGCTATGGAGTTATGGCTGGTTGCTAGGGTTTTGCTAGGCTTTTGTTATGGTGTTACAGGTGGTTGCTAGAGTGTTGCTAGGTGGTTGCTATGGAGTTCTAGGTGGTTGCTAGAGTGTTGCTAGGTGGTTGCTATGGAGTTATAGCTGGTTGCTAGGGTGTTGCAAGGCATTTGCTATGGTGTTCTAGGTGGTTGCTATGGTTTTGCTGGATGGTTGCTATGGAATTCAAGGTGGTTGCTAGGGTGTTGCTAGGTGGTTGTTATGAAGTTATAGCTGGTTGCTAGGGTGTTGCTAGGCATTTGCTATGGTGTTCCAGGTGGTTGCTAGGGTGTTGCTAGGTGGTTGCTAGGATGTTGGTAGGTGGTTGCCATTGAGTTATAGGCAGTTGCTAGGGTGTTGCTATGTGTTTGCTAGGAGGTTGCTATGGAGTTATAGCCGGTTGCTAGGGTGTTGCTAGGCATTTGCTATGGAGCTATAGACGGTTGCTAGGGTGTTGCTAGGGTATTCTAGGTGGTTGCTAGGATGTTGCTAGGTGGTTGCTATGGAGTTATAGGCGGTTGCTAGGGTGTTGCTAGGCATTTGCTATGGAGCTATAGACGGTTGCTAGGGTGTTGCTAGGGTATTCTAGGTGGTGTCTAGGATGTTGCTAGGTGGTTGCTATGGAGTTATAGGCGGTTGCTAGGGTGTTGCTACGCAGTTGCTATGGTGTTCCAGGTGGTTGCTAGGGGGTTGCTAGGTGGTTGCTATGGTGTTCCAGGTGGTTGCTAGGGTGTTGCTAGGTGGTTGCTATGGAGTTCTAGGTGGTTGCTATGGTGTTGCTAGGTGGTTGCTATGGAGTTAAAGCTGGTTGCTAGGGTGTTGCTAGGTGGTTGCTATGGTGTTCCAGGTGGTTGCTAGGATGTTGCTAGGTGGTTGCTATGGAGTTCTAGGTGGTTGCTATGGTGTTGCTAGGTGGTTGCTATGGAGTTATAGCCGGTTGCTAGGGTGTTTTAGGTGGTTGCTAGGGTGTTGCTAGGTGGTTGCTATGGAGTTCCAGGTGGTTGCTAGGGTGTTGCTAGGTGGTTGCTATGGAGTTCTAGGTGGTTGCTATGGTGTTGCTAGGTTGTTGCTATGGTGTTCCAGGTGGTTGCTAGTGTGTTGTTAGGTGGTTGCTATGGAGTTCTGGGCGGTTGCTAGGTTATTCTAGGTGGTTGCTAGGGTGTTGCTAGGTCGTTGCTTTGGAGTTTTAGGCGGTTGCTAGGTTATTCTAGGTGGTTGCTAGGGTGTTGCTAGGTCGTTGCTATGGAGTTATAGCCGGTTGCTAGGGTGTTGCTAGGCATTTGCTATGGAGCTATAGACGGTTGCTAGGGTGTTGCTAGGGTATTCTAGGTGGTTGCTAGGATGTTGCTAGGTGGTTGCTATGGAGTTATAGGCGGTTGCTAGGGTGTTGCTAGGCATTTGCTATGGAGCTATAGACGGTTGCTAGGGTGTTGCTAGGGTATTCTAGGTGGTGTCTAGGATGTTGCTAGGTGGTTGCTATGGAGTTATAGGCGGTTGCTAGGGTGTTGCTACGCAGTTGCTATGGTGTTCCAGGTGGTTGCTAGGGGGTTGCTAGGTGGTTGCTATGGTGTTCCAGGTGGTTGCTAGGGTGTTGCTAGGTGGTTGCTATGGAGTTCTAGGTGGTTGCTATGGTGTTGCTAGGTGGTTGCTATGGAGTTAAAGCTGGTTGCTAGGGTGTTGCTAGGTGGTTGCTATGGTGTTCCAGGTGGTTGCTAGGATGTTGCTAGGTGGTTGCTATGGAGTTCTAGGTGGTTGCTATGGTGTTGCTAGGTGGTTGCTATGGAGTTATAGCCGGTTGCTAGGGTGTTTTAGGTGGTTGCTAGGGTGTTGCTAGGTGGTTGCTATGGAGTTCCAGGTGGTTGCTAGGGTGTTGCTAGGTGGTTGCTATGGAGTTCTAGGTGGTTGCTATGGTGTTGCTAGGTTGTTGCTATGGTGTTCCAGGTGGTTGCTAGTGTGTTGTTAGGTGGTTGCTATGGAGTTCTGGGCGGTTGCTAGGTTATTCTAGGTGGTTGCTAGGGTGTTGCTAGGTCGTTGCTTTGGAGTTTTAGGCGGTTGCTAGGGTGTTGCTAGGAGGTTGCTATGGAGTTCTAGGCGGTTGCTAGGTCTTTACTGAGTCCAATGACGTGACCCATAATTTTCTATGACAAACGGTTCAAAAGTTATGAAATATCAAACATCGGCCAATCAGGAATGGGGGCGAGGCTGATCTACACCAATGGACAAAGGACTCTCTACCATGTCCAATGAGGCATTGCACAATTTGTGGGCAATTTTTCCCCATAGAGATGAATGGCAGAATGTTCAAATCTAGAGAGAGACCAGAGTACTGCTGCTAGAAAACAGAGCATTGTGACATCATAAAGGTGTGAAGACAGCATTGTGACATCACAAGGGTGAACATTCCACCATTCATTCCCTATGGGAAAAATTTCCCAAAAAACGTGGAATTTCTCAAAAACTGTGCACCGAAACTTTCCACAAAGTAATAGCACACCATTCCCGATCAAGCCGCTCGATTTGACATATTGCACGTGTATGTGGTGCGAAAACTCTGGGAGGAGTAGCGGTCCAAAAAACTGGCGGAATAATAATAATAATAACTAGACAATTCCTGCAGAAATTGTGAAGTGTGGTTGCCGCCAATGCAAAGTCGACTTTGTGCTGAACGGAGTGAACAGTTTCTGTAGTATAAGCAGAGACAGGGCATTGTGTACCTGCTATAACATCACTACAACAAGTTGATTTGCGACACATATATTCAGAGCTAAATTATCCTTTCATCAAAATTTGAGATCTCAGTCTTTTACTTGCGGTATGCGGTGACGAGTGACGGCGAATCACAAAGCTAGCTGGCATGTTCAGAGGGTCTTGGAAAAACCCTAAGTCTGACGTGTAATGCAGACTGATGTGTAATGCAGTTATAACGAGACCAAAGTTTCCAACTCGCTGGAATATAAAACGGTATTACAAAAGTAAAATTTGACATATTATACATTGTTAGAAAGCTTATTCTGTCACCTATTAGATCGATGATGTGTAGATGAAGGCAGATTGTACTACAAAGTTCGACAACACCCAAAGCAACATGTGTGGTATTACAAGCCCACTGAAGACCGGATCAGAAGCTGCTGCACACGTGTTGTTGACGGCGTTGTTGCACTCTTTAGTACAGTCTGGCTTGTTTGAGAATTCGTTTATTCAGTAGGTGAGAGCATAAGCTTTCTAACCAGGTATAACAGCACGTCTAATTTTGGTTTTGGAATATGGTTTTTTTAGGTCAACCGAAAGTGTTTTAATCGTCGCATTCAATGCATGCACTCTTTGTTAGCACTAGTGGCATTCAAAGACGCTGCATTTGACGAAACCTTGTCAACGATTTTGCGTAATATCTTGTGAAATACTATTATTTTTGAGGAAATCTGGGTATGCCTAAGTCATATGTTTGTTGATATACCTAGCTGACAGCGTTTTCATTTGTAATTTTGCATTTGGAATACCGTTTTTATCGCGTGCACTTCCGCATTAAGCTATATCCACTGTGGTGGCTAAGTCGCCGGGAAACCTCGTTTGAACAACACAATCCGTGCATGTACGTCTTCGTCAAGGTTTTATCTACATTGTGGTATGAATCATTTGAAGTTTACGAATGTGTGTTTTCTGTAATTACGACGAAAATGGAGATATGCACCGCATCTGGATTCTAAATTTCCTGTAGATGAAGCAGGTTAAAAGTGCATCACGTGTGCTAAGCCGACCAATGCTGTGACTTCACCGCTCACATATGTATGACGTCACGTTTTACATTCATCCCTATGGGGAAAAATTGGCCATAAAAAGTCATATTTCTCAAAAACCGTGCAGCGAAACTTCCCACAAAGTAATAGCACACGATTCCCAAAGAAGCCGGTCAATTTGACATATGGCACGTGTATGTGGTGCGAAAACTCTGGGAGGAGTAGCGGTCCAAAAAATGGGTGGAATAATAATAATAACTAGACAATTCCTGCAGAAATTGTGAAGTGTGGTTGCCGCCAATGCAAAGTCGACTTTGTGCTGAACGGAGTGAACAGTTTCTGTAGTATAAGCAGAGACAGGGCATTGTGTACCTGCTATAACATCACTACAACGAGTTGATTTGCGACACATATATTCAGAGCTAAATTATCCTTTCATCAAAATTTGAGATCTCAGTGTTTTACTTGCGGTATGCGGTGACGAGTGACGGCGAATCACAAAGCTAGCTGGCATGTTCAGAGGGTCTTGGAAAAATCCTAAGTCTGACGTGTAATGCAGACTGATGTGTAATGCAGTTATAACGAGACCAAAGTTTCCAACTCGCTGGAATATAAAACGGTATTACAAAAGTAAAATTTGACATATTATACATTGTTAGAAAGCTTATTCTGTCACCTATTAGATCGATGATGTGTAGATCAAGCCAGATTGTACTACAAAGTTCGACAACACCCAAAGCAACATGTGTGGTATTACAAGCCCACTGAAGACCGGATCAGAAGCTGGTGCACACGTGTTGTTGACGGCGTTGTTACACTCTTTAGTACAGTCTGGCTTGTTTGAGAATTCGTTTATTCAGTAGGTGAGAGCATAAGCTTTCTAACCAGGTATAACAGCACGTCTAATTTTGGTTTTGGAATATGGTTTTTTTAGGTCAACCGAAAGTGTTTTAATCGTCGCATTCAATGCATGCACTCTTTGTTAGCACTAGTAGCATTCAAAGACGCTGCATTTGACGAAACGTTGTCAACGATTTTGCGTGATATCTTGTGAAATACTATTATTTTTGAGGAAATCTGGGTATGCCTAAGTCATATGTTTGTTGATATACCTAGCTGACAGCGTTTTCATTTGTAATTTTGCATTTGGAATACCGTTTTTATCGCGTGCACTTCCGCATTAAGCTATATCCACTGTGGTGGCTAAGTCGCCAGGAAACCTCGTTTGAACAACACAATCCGTGCATGTACGTGTTCGTCAAGGTTTTATCTACATTGTGGTATGAATCATTTGAAGTTTACGAATGTGTGTTTTCTGTAATTACGACGAAAACGGAGATATGCACCGCATCTGGATTCTAAATTTCCTGTAGATGAAGCAGGTTAAAAGTGCATCACGTGTGCTAAGCCGACCAATGCTGTGACTTCACCGCTCACATATGTATGACGTCACGTTTTACATTCATCCCTATGGGGAAAAATTGGCCATAAAAAGTCATATTTCTCAAAAACCGTGCAGCGAAACTTTCCACAAAGTAATAGCACACGATTCCCAAAGAAGCCGGTCAATTTGACATATGGCACGTGTATGTGGTGCGAAAACTCTGGGAGGAGTAGCGGTCCAAAAAATGGGTGGAATAATAATAATAATAATAACTAGACAATTCCTGCAGAAATTGTGAAGTGTGGTTGCCGCCAATGCAAAGTCGACTTTGTGCTGAACGGAGTGAACAGTTTCTGTAGTATAAGCAGAGACAGGGCATTGTGTACCTGCTATAACATCACTACAACGAGTTGATTTGCGACACATATATTCAGAGCTAAATTATCCTTTCATCAAAATTTGAGATCTCAGTGTTTTACTTGCGGTATGCGGTGACGAGTGACGGCGAATCACAAAGCTAGCTGGCATGTTCAGAGGGTCTTGGAAAAACCCTAAGTCTGACGTGTAATGCAGACTGATGTGTAATGCAGTTATAACGAGACCAAAGTTTCCAACTCGCTGGAATATAAAACGGTATTACAAAAGTAAAATTTGACATATTATACATTGTTAGAAAGCTTATTCTGTCACCTATTAGATCGATGATGTGTAGATCAAGCCAGATTGTACTACAAAGTTCGACAACACCCAAAGCAACATGTGTGGTATTACAAGATGACACCGTTTTCTGGAGTAAGAGCGGACCAGAAGCTGCTGCACACATGTTGTTGACGGCGTTGTTGCCCTTTTTAGGTCCGTCTGGCTTGATTGAGAATTCGTTTATTCAGTAGGTGAGAGCATAAGCTTTCTAACCAGGTATAACACGTGTAGTTTTGGTTTTGGAATATCGTTTTTTAGGTCAACCGAAAGTGTTTTAATCGTCGCATTCAATGCATGCACTCTTTGTTAGCACTAGTAGCATTCAAAGACGCTGCATTTGACGAAAGGTTGTCAACGATTTTGCGTAATATCTTGTGAAATACTATTATTTTTGAGGAAATCTGGGTATGCCTAAGTCATATGTTTGTTGATATACCTAGCTGACAGCGTTTTCATTTGTAATTTTGCATTTGGAATACCGTTTTTATCGCGTCCACTTCCGCATTAAGCTATATCCACTGTGGTGGCTAAGTCGCCAGGAAACCTCGTTTGAACAACACAATCCGTGCATGTACGTCTTCGTCAAGGTTTTATCGACATTGTGGTATGAATCATTTGAAGTTTACGAATGTGTGTTTTCTGTAATTACGACGAAAATGGAGATATGCACCGCATCTGGATTCTAAATTTCCTGTAGATGAAGCAGGTTAAAAGTGCATCACGTGTGCTAAGCCGACCAATGCTGTGACTTCACCTCTCACATATGTATGACGTCACGTTTTACATTCATCCCTATGGGGAAAAATTGGCCATAAAAATTCATATTTCTCAAAAACCGTGCAGCGAAGATTTCCACAAAGTAATAGCCATCGATTCCCAAAGAGGCCGGTCAATTTGACATATGGCATGTGTATGTGGTGCAAAAACTCTGGGAGGAGTAGCGGTCCAAAAAACTGGCGGAATAATAATAATAATAACTAGACAATTCCTGCAGAAATTGTGAAGTGTGGTTGCCGCCAATGCAAAGTCGACTTTGTGCTGAACGGAGTGAACAGTTTCTGTAGTATAAGCAGAGACAGGGCATTGTGTACCTGCTATAACATCACTACAACGAGTTGATTTGCGACACATATATTCAGAGCTAAATTATCCTTTCATCAAAATTTGAGATCTCAGTCTTTTACTTGCGTATGCGGTGACGAGTGACGGCGAATCACAAAGCTAGCTGGCATGTTCAGAGGGTCTTGGAAAAACCCTAAGTCTGACGTGTAATGCAGACTGATGTGTAATGCAGTTATAACGAGACCAAAGTTTCCAACTCGCTGGAATATAAAACGGTATTACAAAAGTAAAATTTGACATATTATACATTGTTAGAAAGCTTATTCTGTCACCTATTAGATCGATGATGTGTAGATCAAGCCAGATTGTACTACAAAGTTCGACAACACCCAAAGCAACATGTGTGGTATTACAAGCCCACTGAAGACCGGATCAGAAGCTGCTGCACACGTGTTGTTGACGGTGTTGTTGCACTCTTTAGTACAGTCTGGCTTGTTTGAGAATTCGTTTATTCAGTAGGTGAGAGCATAAGCTTTCTAACCAGGTATAACAGCACGTCTAATTTTGGTTTTGGAATATGGTTTTTTTAGGTCAACCGAAAGTGTTTTAATCGTCGCATTCAATGCATGCACTCTTTGTTAGCACTAGTAGCATTCAAAGACGCTGCATTTGACGAAACGTTGTCAACGATTTTGCGTGATATCTTGTGAAATACTATTATTTTTGAGGAAATCTGGGTATGCCTAAGTCATATGTTTGTTGATATACCTAGCTGACAGCGTTTTCATTTGTAATTTTGCATTTGGAATACCGTTTTTATCGCGTGCACTTCCGCATTAAGCTATATCCACTGTGGTGGCTAAGTCGCCAGGAAACCTCGTTTGAACAACACAATCCGTGCATGTACGTCTTCGTCAAGGTTTTATCTACATTGTGGTATGAATCATTTGAAGTTTACGAATGTGTGTTTTCTGTAATTACGACGAAAATGGAGATATGCACCGCATCTGGATTCTAAATTTCCTGTAGATGAAACAGGTTAAAAGTGCATCACGTGTGCTAAGCCGACCAATGCTGTGACTTCACCGCTCACATATGTATGACGTCACGTTTTACATTCATCCCTATGGGGAAAAATTGGCCATAAAAAGTCATATTTCTCAAAAACCGTGCAGCGAAACTTTCCACAAAGTAATAGCACACGATTCCCAAAGAAGCCGGTCAATTTGACATATGGCACGTGTATGTGGTGCAAAAACTCTGGGAGGAGTAGCGGTCCAAAAAATGGGTGGAATAATAATAATAATAATAATAATATGTGCGATAATAATAGTGTGATTGCCTAAGGCAACCACACTAACTAGACAATTCCTGCAGAAATTGTGAAGTGTGGTTGCCGCCAATGCAAAGTCGACTTTGTGCTGAACGGAGTGAACAGTTTCTGTAGTATAAGCAGAGACAGGGCATTGTGTACCTGCTATAACATCACTACAACGAGTTGATTTGCGACACATATATTCAGAGCTAAATTATCCTTTCATCAAAATTTGAGATCTCAGTGTTTTACTTGCGGTATGCGGTGACGAGTGACGGCGAATCACAAAGCTAACTGGCATGTTCAGAGGGTCTTGGAAAAACCCTAAGTCTGACGTGTAATGCAGACTGATGTGTAATGCAGTTATAACGAGACCAAAGTTTCCAACTCGCTGGAATATAAAACGGTATTACAAAAGTAAAATTTGACATATTATACATTGTTAGAAAGCTTATTCTGTCACCTATTAGATCGATGATGTGTAGATCAAGCCAGATTGTACTACAAAGTTCGACAACACCCAAAGCAACATGTGTGGTATTACAAGCCCACTGAAGACCGGATCAGAAGCTGCTGCACACGTGTTGTTGACGGCGTTGTTGCACTCTTTAGTACAGTCTGGCTTGTTTGAGAATTCGTTTATTCAGTAGGTGAGAGCATAAGCTTTCTAACCAGGTATAACAGCACGTCTAATTTTGGTTTTGGAATATGGTTTTTTTAGGTCAACCGAAAGTGTTTTAATCGTCGCATTCAATGCATGCACTCTTTGTTAGCACTAGTAGCATTCAAAGACGCTGCATTTGACGAAACGTTGTCAACGATTTTGCGTAATATCTTGTGAAATACTATTATTTTTGAGGAAATCTGGGTATGCCTAAGTCATATGTTTGTTGATATACCTAGCTGACAGCGTTTTCATTTGTAATTTTGCATTTGGAATACCGTTTTTATCGCGTGCACTTCCGCATTAAGCTATATCCACTGTGGTGGCTAAGTCGCCAGGAAACCTCGTTTGAACAACACAATCCGTGCATGTACGTGTTCGTCAAGGTTTTATCTACATTGTGGTATGAATCATTTGAAGTTTACGAATGTGTGTTTTCTGTAATTACGACGAAAATGGAGATATGCACCGCATCTGGATTCTAAATTTCCTGTAGATGAAGCAGGTTAAAAGTGCATCACGTGTGCTAAGCCGACCAATGCTGTGACTTCACCGCTCACATATGTATGACGTCACGTTTTACATTCATCCCTATGGGGAAAAATTGGCCATAAAAAGTCATATTTCTCAAAAACCGTGCAGCGAAACTTTCCACAAAGTAATAGCACACGATTCCCAAAGAAGCCGGTCAATTTGACATATGGCACGTGTATGTGGTGCAAAAACTGTGGGAGGAGTAGCGGTCCAAAAAATGGGTGGAATAATAATAATAATAATAACTAGACAATTCCTGCAGAAATTGTGAAGTGTGGTTGCCGCCAATGCAAAGTCGACTTTCTGCTGAACAGAGTGAACAGTGGTAGGTAGTTGCTATGATGTTCTGGTGGTGACTATGGTGTTTTAAGTGGTGTCTAGGGTGTTGGTAGGTGGTTGCTATGGAGTTTGAGGCGGTTGCTAGGGTGTTGCTAGGTGGTTCTATGGAGTTCCAGGCGGTTGCTATGGAATTCTAGGCGGTTGCTAGGGTGTTGTAGGTGGTTGCTGTGGAGTTCTAGGCAGTTGCTGGGATGTTGCTAGGTGGTTGATATGGTGTTCCAGGTGGTTGCTAGGGTGTTCTAGGTAGTTCCTATGGAGTTCTAGTTGGATGCTAGGGTGATGCTAGGTGCTTGCTATGGGAATCTAGGCAGTTGCTAGGTTGTTGTTAGGTGGTTGCTATGGAGTTCAGGGCGGTTGCTAAGTCATTCTAGGTGGTTGCTTGGATGTTGCTAGGTGGTCGCTATGGTGTTCCAGGTGGTTGCTATGGTGTTGCAAGGTGGTTGCTATGGAGTTCTTGGTGGTTGCTAGGGTGTTGCTAGGTGGTTGCTATGGAGTTATGGCTGGTTGCTAGGGTTTTGCTATGCTTTTGTTATGGTGTTACAGGTGGTTGCTAGAGTGTTGCTAGGTGGTTGCTATGGAGTTCTAGGTGGTTGCTAGGGTGTTGCTAGGTGGTTGCTATGGAGTTATAGCTGGTTGCTAGGGTGTTGCTAGGCATTTGCTATGGTGTTCTAGGTGGTTGCTAGGGTTTTGCTGGATGGTTGCTATGGAGTTCAAGGTGGTTGCTAGGGTGTTGCTAGGTGGTTGTTATGAAGTTATAGCTGGTTGCTAGGGTGTTGCTAGGCATTTGCTATGGTGTTCCAGGTGGTTGCTAGGGTGTTGCTAGGTGGTTGCTAGGATGTTGGTAGGTGGTTGCTATTGAGTTATAGGCAGTTGCTAGGGTGTTGCTATGTGTTTGCTAGGAGGTTGCTATGGAGTTATAGGCGGTTGCTAGGGTGTTGCTAGGCAGTTATGCTGTTTCAGGTGGTTGCTATGGTGTTGCTAGGTGGTTGCTAGGGTATTCTAGGTGGTTGCTAGGGTGTTGCTAGGTGGATGCTATGGAGTTCTGGGTGGTTACTATGGTGTTGCTAGGTGGTTGCTATGGAGTTATAGCCGGTTGCTAGGGTGTTGCTAGGCATTTGCTATGGAGCTATAGACGGTTGCTAGGGTGTTGCTAGGGTATTCTAGGTGGTTGCTAGGATTTTGCTAGGTGGTTGCTTTGGAGTTATAGGCGGTTGCTAGGGTGTTGCTAGGCATTTGCTATGGAGCTATAGATGGTTGCTAGGGTGTTGCTAGGGTATTCTAGGTGGTTGCTAGGATGTTACTAGGTGGTTGCTATGGAGTTATAGGCGGTTGCTAGGGTGTTGCTACGCAGTTGCTATGGTGTTCCAGGTGGTTGCTAGGGGGTTGCTAGGTGGTTGCTATGGTGTTCCAGGTGGTTGCTAGGGTGTTGCTAGGTGGTTGCTATGGAGTTCTAGATGGTTGCTATGGTGTTGCTAGGTGGTTGCTATGGAGTTAAAGCTGGTTGCTAGGGTGTTCTAGGTGGTTGCTAGGGTGTTGCTAGGTGGTTGCCATGGTGTTCCAGGTGGTTGCTAGGGTGTTGCTAGGTGGTTGCTATGGAGTTCTAGGTGGTTTCTATGGTGTTGCTAGGTGGTTGCTATGGAGTTATAGCCGGTTGCTAGGGTGTTCTAGGTGGTTGCTAGGGTGTTGCTAGGTGGTTGCTATGGAGTTCCAGGTGGTTGCTAGGGTGTTGCTAGGTGGTTGCTATGGAGTTCTAGGTGGTTGCTATGGTGTTGCTAGGTGGTTGCTATGGTGTTCCAGGTGGTTGCTAGTGTGTTGTTAGGTGGTTGCTATGGAGTTCTAGGCGGTTGCGAGGTTATTCTAGGTGGTTGCTAGGGTGTTGCTAGGTCGTTGCTTTGGAGTTATAGGCGGTTGCTAGGGTGTTGCTAGGAGGTTGCTATGGAGTTCTAGGCGGTTGCTAGGCCTTTACTGAGTCCAATGACGTGACCCATAATTTTCTATGACAAACGGTTCAAAAGTTATGAAATATCAAACATCGGCCAATCAGGAATGGGGGCGAGGCTGATCTACACCAATGGACAAAGGACTCTCTACCATGTCCAATGAGGCATTGCACAATTTGTGGGCAATTTTTCCCCATAGAGATGAATGGCAGAATGTTCAAATCTAGAGAGAGACCAGAGTACTGCTGCTAGAAAACAGAGCATTGTGACATCATAAAGGTGTGAAGACAGCATTGTGACATCACAAGGGTGAACATTCCACCATTCATTCTCTATGGGAAAAATTTCCCAAAAAACGTGGAATTTCTCAAAAACCGTGCACCGAAACTTTCCACAAAGTAATAGCACACCATTCCCGATCAAGCCGCTCGATTTGACATATTGCACGTGTATGTGGTGCGAAAACTCTGGGAGGAGTAGCGGTCCAAAAAACTGGCGGAATAATAATAATAATAATAAATAAATATGTGCAATAATAATAGTGTGTTTGCCTAAGGCAACCACACTAATAATATGTGCGATAATAATAGTGTGATTGCCTAAGGCAACCACACTAACTAGACAATTCCTGCAGAAATTGTGAAGTGTGGTTGCCGCCAATGCAAAGTCGACTTTGTGCTGAACGGAGTGAACAGTTTCTGTAGTATAAGCAGAGACAGGGCATTGTGTACCTGCTATAACATCACTACAACGAGTTGATTTGCGACACATATATTCAGAGCTAAATTATCCTTTCATCAAAATTTGAGATCTCAGTGTTTTACTTGCGGTATGCGGTGACGAGTGACGGCGAATCACAAAGCTAGCTGGCATGTTCAGAGGGTCTTGGAAAAACCCTAAGTCTGACGTGTAATGCAGACTGATGTGTAATGCAGTTATAACGAGACCAAAGTTTCCAACTCGCTGGAATATAAAACGGTATTACTAAAGTAAAATTTGACATATTATACATTGTTAGAAAGCTTATTCTGTCACCTATTAGATCGATGATGTGTAGATCAAGCCAGATTGTACTACAAAGTTCGACAACACCCAAAGCAACATGTGTGGTATTACAAGATGACACCGTCTTCTGGAGTAAGACCGGACCAGAAGCTGCTGGACACATGTTGTTGACGGCGTTGTTGCCCTTTTTAGGTCCGTCTGGCTTGATTGAGAATTCGTTTATTCAGTAGGTGAGAGCATAAGCTTTCTAACCAGGTATAACACGTGTAGTTTTGGTTTTGGAATATCGTTTTTTAGGTCAACCGAAAGTGTTTTAATCGTCGCATTCAATGCATGCACTCTTTGTTAGCACTAGTAGCATTCAAAGACGCTGCATTTGACGAAACGTTGTCAACGATTTTGCGTAATATCTTGTGAAATACTATTATTTTTGAGGAAATCTGGGTATGCCTAAGTCATATGTTTGTTGATATACCTAGCTGACAGCGTTTTCATTTGTAATTTTGCATTTGGAATACCGTTTTTATCGCGTGCACTTCCGCATTAAGCTATATCCACTGTGGTGGCTAAGTCGCCAGGAAACCTCGTTTGAACAACACAATCCGTGCATGTACGTGTTCGTCAAGGTTTTATCTACATTGTGGTATGAATCATTTGAAGTTTACGAATGTGTGTTTTCTGTAATTACGACGAAAATGGAGATATGCACCGCATCTGGATTCTAAATTTCCTGTAGATGAAGCAGGTTAAAAGTGCATCACGTGTGCTAAGCCGACCAATGCTGTGACTTCACCGCTCACATATGTATGACGTCACGTTTTACATTCATCCCTATGGGGAAAAATTGGCCATAAAAAGTCATATTTCTCAAAAACCGTGCAGCGAAACTTTCCACAAAGTAATAGCACACGATTCCCAAAGAAGCCGGTCAATTTGACATATGGCACGTGTATGTGGTGCAAAAACTCTGGGAGGAGTAGCGGTCCAAAAAATGGGTGGAATAATAATAATAATAATAACTAGACAATTCCTGCAGAAATTGTGAAGTGTGGTTGCCGCCAACGCAAAGTCGACTTTGTGCTGAACGGAGTGAACAGTTTCTGTAGTCTAAGCAGAGACAGGGCATTGTGTACCTGCTATAACATCACTACAACGAGTTGATTTGCGACACATATATTCAGACCTAAATTATCCTTTCATCAAAATTTGAGATCTCAGTGTTTTACTTGCGGTATGCGGTGACGAGTGACGGCGAATCACAAAGCTAGCTGGCATGTTCAGAGGGTCTTGGAAAAACCCTAAGTCTGACGTGTAATGCAGACTGGTGTGTAATGCAGTTATAACGAGACCAAAGTTTCCAACTCGCTGGAATATAAAACGGTATTACAAAAGTAAAATTTGACATATTATACATTGTTAGAAAGCTTATTCTGTCACCTATTAGATCGATGATGTGTAGATCAAGCCAGATTGTACTACAAAGTTCGACAACACCCAAAGCAACATGTGTGGTATTACAAGCCCACATGGTTTTCTGAAGTAAGACCGAACCAGAAGCTGCTGCACACATGTTGTTGACGGCGTTGTTGCCCTTTTTAGGTCCGTCTGGCTTGATTGAGAATTCGTTTATTCAGTAGGTGAGAGCATAAGCTTTCTAACCAGGTATAACACGTGTAGTTTTGGTTTTGGAATATCGTTTTTTAGGTCAACCGAAAGTGTTTTAATCGTCGCATTCAATGCATGCACTCTTTGTTAGCACTAGTAGCATTCAAAGACGCTGCATTTGACGAAACGTTGTCAACGATTTTGCGTAATATCTTGGGAAATACTATTATTTTTGAGGAAATCTGGGTATGCCTAAGTCATATGTTTGTTGATATACCTAGCTGACAGCGTTTTCATTTGTAATTTTGCATTTGGAATACCGTTTTTATCGCGTGCACTTCCGCATTAAGCTATATCCACTGTGGTGGCTAAGTCGCCAGGAAACCTCGTTTGAACAGCACAATCCGTGCATGTACGTCTTCGTCAAGGTTTTATCTACATTGTGGTATGAATCATTTGAAGTTTACGAATGTGTGTTTTCTGTAATTACGACGAAAATGGAGATATGCACCGCATCTGGATTCTAAATTTCCTGTAGATGAAGCAGGTTAAAAGTGCATCACGTGTGCTAAGCCGACCAATGCTGTGACTTCACCGCTCACATATGTATGACGTCACGTTTTACATTCATCCCTATGGGGAAAAATTGGCCATAAAAAGTCATATTTCTCAAAAACCGTCCACCCAAACTTTCCACAAAGTAATAGCACACCATTCCCGATCAAGCCGCTCGATTTGACATATTGCACGTGTGTGTGGTGCGAAAACTCTGGGAGGAGTAGCGGTCCAAAAAATGGGTGGAATAATAATAATAATAATAATATGTGCAATAATAATAGTGTGTTTGCCTAAGGCAACCACACTAATAATAATATGTGCGATAATAATAGTGTGATTGCCTAAGGCAACCACACTAATAACTAGACAATTCCTGCAGAAATTGTGAAGTGTGGTTGCCGCCAATGCAAAGTCGACTTTGTGCTGAACGGAGTGAACAGTTTCTGTAGTATAAGCAGAGACAGGGCATTGTGTACCTGCTATAACATCACTACAACGAGTTGATTTGCGACACATATATATTCAGAGCTAAATTATCCTTTCATCAAAATTTGAGATCTCAGTGTTTTACTTGCGGTATGCGGTGACGAGTGACGGCGAATCACAAAGCTAGCTGGCATGTTCAGAGGGTCTTGGAAAAACCCTAAGTCTGACGTGTAATGCAGACTGATGTGTAATGCAGTTATAACGAGACCAAAGTTTCCAACTCGCTGGAATATAAAACGGTATTACAAAAGTAAAATTTGACATATTATACATTGTTAGAAAGCTTATTCTGTCACCTATTAGATCGATGATGTGTAGATCAAGCCAGATTGTACTACAAAGTTCGACAACACCCAAAGCAACATGTGTGGTATTACAAGATGACACCGTCTTCTGGAGTAAGACCGGACCAGAAGCTGCTGGACACATGTTGTTGACGGCGTTGTTGCCCTTTTTAGGTCCGTCTGGCTTGATTGAGAATTCGTTTATTCAGTAGGTGAGAGCATAAGCTTTCTAACCAGGTATAACACGTGTAGTTTTGGTTTTGGAATATCGTTTTTTAGGTCAACCGAAAGTGTTTTAATCGTCGCATTCAATGCATGCACTCTTTGTTAGCACTAGTAGCATTCAAAGACGCTGCATTTGACGAAACGTTGTCAACGATTTTGCGTAATATCTTGTGAAATACTATTATTTTTGAGGAAATCTGGGTATGCCTAAGTCATATGTTTGTTGATATACCTAGCTGACAGCGTTTTCATTTGTAATTTTGCATTTGGAATACCGTTTTTATCGCGTGCACTTCCGCATTAAGCTATATCCACTGTGGTGGCTAAGTCGCCAGGAAACCTCGTTTGAACAACACAATCCGTGCATGTACGTGTTCGTCAAGGTTTTATCTACATTGTGGTATGAATCATTTGAAGTTTACGAATGTGTGTTTTCTGTAATTACGACGAAAATGGAGATATGCACCGCATCTGGATTCTAAATTTCCTGTAGATGAAGCAGGTTAAAAGTGCATCACGTGTGCTAAGCCGACCAATGCTGTGACCTCACCGCTCACATATGTATGACGTCACGTTTTACATTCATCCCTATGGGGAAAAATTGGCCATAAAAAGTCATATTTCTCAAAAACCGTGCAGCGAAACTTTCCACAAAGTAATAGCACACGATTCCCAAAGAAGCCGGTCAATTTGACATATGGCACGTGTATGTGGTGCAAAAACTCTGGGAGGAGTAGCGGTCCAAAAAATGGGTGGAATAATAATAATAATAATAATAATATGTGCGATAATAATAGTGTGATTGCCTAAGGCAACCACACTAACTAGACAATTCCTGCAGAAATTGTGAAGTGTGGTTGCCGCCAATGCAAAGTCGACTTTCTGCTGAACAGAGTGAACAGTGGTAGGTAGTTGCAATGATGTTCTTGTGGTGACTATGGTGTTTTAGGTGGTGTCTAGGGTGTTGCTAGGAGGTTGCTATGGAGTTTGAGGCGGTTGCTAGGGTGTTGCTAGGTGGTTCTATGGAGTTCTAGGTGGTTTCTATGAAATTCTAGGCGGTTGCTATGGTGTTCTAGGTGGTTGCTATGGAGTTCTAGGCAGTTGCTAGGATGTTGCTAGGTGGTTGATATGGTGTTCCAGGTGGTTGCTAGGGTGGTGCTAGGTGGTTGCTATGGAGTTCCAGGTGGTTTCTATGGAGATCCAGGTGGTTGCTAGGGCATTGCTCGGTGGTTGCTATAGTATTCTAAGTGGTTGCTAGGATGTTGCTAGGTAGTTGCTATGGAGTTCTGGGCGGTTGCTAGGGTGTTGCTAGGTCGTTGCTATGGGGTTATAGGCGGTTGCTAGGATGTTGCTAGGGGGTTGCTATGGAGTTCTAGGCGGTTGCTAGGTCTTTACTGAGTCCAATGACGCAACCCATAGTTCTCTATGACAAACGGTTCAAAAGTTATGAAATATAAAACATCGGCCAATCAGGAAGGGGGGCAAGGCTGATCTCCACCAATGGACAAAGGACTCTCTACCATGTCCAATGAGGCATTGCACAATTTGTGGGCAATTTTTCCCCATAGAGATGAATGGCAGAATGTTCAAATCTAGAGAGAGACCAGAGTACTGCTGCTAGAAGACAGAGCATTGTGACATCACAAAGGTGAGAAGACAGCATTGTGACATCACAAAGGTGAACATTCCACCATTCATTCTCTATGGGAAAAATTTCCCAAAAAAAGTGGAATTTCTCAGAAACCGTGCACCAAAACTTTCCACAAAGTAATAGCACACCATTCCCGATCAAGCCGCTCGATTTGACATATTGCACATGTATGTGGTGCGAAAACTCTGGGAGGAGTAGCGGTCCAAAAAATGGGTGGAATAATAATAATAATAAATAATATGTGCAACTAGACAATTCCTGCAGAAATTGTGAAGTGTGGTTGCCGCCAATGCAAAGTCGACTTTGTGCTGAACGGAGTGAACAGTTTCTGTAGTATAAGCAGAGACAGGGCATTGTGTACCTGCTATAATATCACTACAACGAGTTGATTTGCGACACACATATTCAGAGCTAAATTATCCTTTCATCAAAATTTGAGATCTCAGTGTTTTACTTGCGGTATGCGGTGACGAGTGACGGCGAATCACAAAGCTAGCTGGCATGTTCAGAGGGTCTTGGAAAAACCCTAAGTCTGACGTGTAATGCAGACTGATGTGTAATGCAGTTATAACGAGACCAAAGTTTCCAACTCGCTGGAATATAAAACGGTATTACAAAAGTAAAATTTGACATATTATACATTGTTAGAAAGCTTATTCTGTCACCTATTAGATCGATGATGTGTAGATCAAGCCAGATTGTACTACAAAGTTCGACAACACCCAAAGCAACATGTGTGGTATTACAAGCCCACTGAAGACCGGATCAGAAGCTGCTGCACACGTGTTGTTGACGGCGTTGTTGCACTCTTTAGTACAGTCTGGCTTGTTTGAGAATTCGTTTATTCAGTAGGTGAGAGCATAAGCTTTCTAACCAGGTATAACAGCACGTCTAATTTTGGTTTTGGAATATCGTTTTTTTAGGTCAACCGAAAGTTTTTTAATCGTCGCATACAATGCATGTAGTCTTTGTTAGCATTAGCATTCAAAGACGCTGGACCTGACGAAACGTCGTCAAAGAATTTGCGTAATATCTTGTGAAATACTGTTATTATTGAGGACTTAGGGGTATGCCTAAGCCATATGTTTTGTTAATATACCTAGCTGACAGCGTTTTCATTTGTAATTTTGCATTGGAATACTGTTTTATCCGTTCACTTCCGCGTTCAGCTATATCCTTTCTGGTGGCTGGTGAGGACACGTACAGCGGACCGCATCACGTGTGCAAAGCCGACCAATGCTGTAACTTCATAATTCACATTTTTATGACGTCACCGCCCCATTCATTTTCAATGGGAAAAATTGGCCATAAAAAGTCATATTTCTCAAAAACCGTGCAGCGAAACTTTCCACAAAGTAATAGCCATCGATTCCCAAAGAAGCTGGTCAATTTGACATATGGCATGTGTATGTGGTGCGAAAACTCTGGGAGGAGTAGCGGTCCAAAAAACTGGCGGAATAATAATAATAATAACTAGACAATTCCTGCAGAAATTGTGAAGTGTGGTTGCCGCCAACGCAAAGTCGACTTTCTGCTGAACAGAGTGAACAGTGGTAGGTAGTTGCTATGATGTTCTTGTGGTGACTATGGTGTTTTAGGTGGTGTCTAGGGTGTTGCTAGGAGGTTGCTATGGAGTTTCAGGCGGTTGCTAGGGTGTTGCTAGGTGGTTCTATGGAGTTCTAGGTGGTTTCTATGATATTCTAGGCGGTTGCTAGGGTGTTCTAGGTGGTTGCTATGGAGTTCTAGGCAGTTGCTAGGATGTTGCTAGGTGGTTGATATGGTGTTCCAGGTGGTGGCTAGGGTGGTGCTAGGTGGTTGCTATGGAGTTCCAGGTGGTTTCTATGGAGATCCAGGTGGTTGCTAGGGCATTGCTCGGTGGTTGCTATGGTATTCTAAGTGGTTGCTAGGATGTTGCTAGGTGGTAGCTATGGAGTTATAGGCGGTTGCTAGGGTGTTGCTAGGCAGTTGTTATGGTGTGCCAGGTGGTTGCTAGGGTGTTGCTAGGTGGTTGCTAGGATGTTGCTAGGTGGTTGCTATGGAGTTATAGGCGGTTACTAGGGTGTTCTAGGTGGTTGCTAGGATGTTGCTAGGTGGTTGCTATGGGGTTATAGGCGGTTGTTAGGGTGTTGCTAGGCAGTTGTTATGGTGTTCCAGGTGGTTGCGAGTGTATTCTAGGTGGTTGCTAGGGTGTTGCAAGGTGGTTGCTATGGTGTTGCTAGGTGGTTGCTATGGACCTATAGCCGGTTGCTAGAGTGTTGCAATGCATTTGCTATGGTGTTCCAGATGGTTGCTAGGGTGTTGCTAGGTGGTTGCTAGGATGTTGCTAGGTGGTTACTATGGAGTTATAGGCGGTTGCTAGGGTGTTGCTAGCTGGTTGGTAGGGTTTTCTAGGTGGTTGCTAGGATGTTGCTAGGTGGTTGCTATGGAGTTATAGGCGGTTGCTAGGGTGTTGCAAGGCAGTTGTTATTTTGTTCCAGGTGGTTGCTAGGTTGTTGCTAGGTGGTTGCTATGGTGTTCCAGGTGGTTGCTAGGGTGTTGCTATGGAATTCTAGGTGGTTGCTATGGTGTTGCTAGGTGGTTGCTATGGAGTTATAGGCGGTTGCTAGGGTGTTGCAAGGCAGTTGTTATTTTGTTCCAGGTGGTTGCTAGGTTGTTGCTAGGTGGTTGCTATGGTGTTCCAGGTGGTTGCTAGGGTGTTGCTATGGAATTCTAGGTGGTTGCTATGGTGTTGCTAGGTGGTTGCTAGGGAGTTAAAGGCGGTTGCTAGGGTGTTGCTAGGCATTTGCTATGGTTTTCCAGGTGGTTGCTAGGGTCTTGCTAGGTGGTTGCTATGCAGTTCTAGGTGGTTGCTAGGGTGTTGCTAGGTGGTTCCTGTGGAGTTCTTGGCAGTTGCTATGGAGTTCTAGGCAGTTGCTAGGGTGTTGCTAGGTGGTTGCTATGCAGTTCTAGGCGGTTGCTATGGTGTTCTAGGTGGTTGTTAGGATGTTTCTAGGTGGTTGCTATGGAGTTATAGGCGGTTGATAGGGTGTTGCTAGGCAGTTGTTATGGTGTTCCAGGTGGTTGCTAGGCTGTTGCTAGGTGGTTGCTATGGTGTTCCAGGTGGTTGCTAGGGTGTTGCTAGGTGGATGCTATGGGGTTTTAGGTGGTTGCTATAGTGTTGCTAGGTGGTTGCTATGCAGTTCTAGGTGGTTGCTAGGGTGTTGCTAGGTAGATGCTATGGAGTTCTGGGCGGTTGCTAGGGTGTTGCTAGGTCGTTGCTATGGGGTTATAGGCGGTTGCTAGGATGTTGCTAGGGGGTTGCTATGAAGTTCTAGGCGGTTGCTAGGTCTTTACTGAGTCCAATGACGCAACCCATAGTTCTCTATGACAAACGGTTCAAAAGTTATGAAATATAAAACATCGGCCAATCAGGAAGGGAGGCAAGGCTGATCTCCACCAATGGACAAAGGACTCTCTACCATGTCCAATGAGGCAGTGCACAATTTGTGGGCAATTTTTCCCCATAGAGATGAATGGCAGAATGTTCAAATCTAGAGAGAGACCAGAGTACTGCTGCTAGAAGACAGAGCATTGTGACATCACAATGGTGAGAAGACAGCATTGTGACATCACAAAGGTGAACATTCCACCATTCATTCTCTATGGGAAAAAATTCCCAAAAAAAGTGGAATTTCTCAAAAACCGTACACCGAAACTTTCCACAAAGTAAT
This sequence comes from Anguilla pacifica, assembly GCA_039654925.1. NCBI lineage: Eukaryota > Metazoa > Chordata > Actinopteri > Anguilliformes > Anguillidae > Anguilla > Anguilla pacifica. Next base: position 37,259,285 of record CM077286.1, on the reverse strand, counting down.
AGCACACCATTCCCGATGAAGCCGCTCGATTTGACATATTGCACGTGTATGTGGTGCGAAAACTCTGGGAGGAGTAGCGGTCCAAAAAACTGGCGGAATAATAATAATAATAATAACTAGACAATTCCTGCAGAAATTGTGAAGTGTGGTTGCCGCCAATGCAAAGTCGACTTTCTGCTGAACAGAGTGAACAGTGGTAGGTAGTTGCTATGATGTTCTGGTGGTGACTATGGTGTTTTAAGTGGTGTCTAGGGTGTTGGTAGGTGGTTGCTATGGAGTTTGAGGCGGTTGCTAGGGTGTTGCTAGGTGGTTCTATGGAGTTCTAGGCGGTTGCTATGGAATTCTAGGCGGTTGCTAGGGTGTTGTAGGTGGTTGCTGTGGAGTTCTAGGCAGTTGCTAGGATGTTGCTAGGTGGTTGATATGGTGTTCCAGGTGGTTGCTAGGGTGTTCTAGGTAGTTCCTATGGAGTTCTAGTTGGTTGCTAGGGTGATGCTAGGTGCTTGCTATGGGAATCTAGGCAGTTGCTAGGTTGTTGCTAGGTGGTTGCTATGGAGTTCAGGGCGGTTGCTAAGGCATTCTAGGTGGTTGCTTGGATGTTGCTAGGTGGTTGCTATGGTGTTCCAGGTGGTTGCTATGGTGTTGCTAGGTGGTTGCTATGGAGTTCTTGGTGGTTGCTAGGGTGTTGCTAGGTGGTTGCTATGGAGTTATTGCTGGTTGCTAGGATTTTGCTAGGCTTTTGTTATGGTGTTACAGGTGGTTGCTAGAGTGTTGCTAGGTGGTTGCTATGGAGTTCTAGGTGGTTGCTAGAGTGTTGCTAGGTGGTTGCTATGGAGTTATAGCTGGTTGCTAGGGTGTTGCTAGGCATTTGCTATGGTGTTCTAGGTGGTTGCTAGGGTTTTGCTGGATGGTTGCTATGGAGTTAAAGGTGGTTGCTAGGGTGTTGCTAGGTGGTTGTTATGAAGTTATAGCTGGTTGCTAGGGTGTTGCTAGGCATTTGCTATGGTGTTCCAGGTGGTTGCTAGGGTGTTGCTAGGTGGTTGCTAGGATGTTGGTAGGTGGTTGCTATGGAGTTATAGGCGGTTGCTAGGGTGTTGCTATGTGTTTGCTAGGAGGTTGCTATGGAGTTATAGGCGGTTGCTAGGGTGTTACTAGGTGGATGCTAGGAGGTTACTATGGAGTTATAGGCGGTTGCTAGGGTGTTGATAGGGTATTCTAGGTGGTTGCTAGGATGTTGCTAGGTGGTTGCTATGGATATATAAGCGGTTGCTACGGTGTTGCTAGGCGGTTGCTAGGGTGTTGCTAGGTGGTTGCTATGGTGTTCCAGGTGGTTGCTAGGGTGTCGCTAGGTGGTTCTATGGAGTTCTAGGTGGTTGCTATGGAGATGCTAGGTGGTTGCTATAGAGTTATAGCCGGTTGCTAGGGAGTTCTAGGTGGTTGCTAGGTTGTTGCTAGGTGGTTGCTATGGTGTTCCAGGTGGTTGCTAGTTTGTTGCTAGGTGGTTGCTATGGAGATCTAGGTGGTTGCTATGGTGTTGCTAGGTGGTTGCTATGGAGTTATAGCCGGTTGCTAGGGTGTTCTAGGTGGTTGCTATCGTGTTCCAGGTGGTTGCTAGTGTGTTGTTAGGTGGTTGCCATGGAGTTATAGGCGGTTTCTAGGGTGTTGCTAGGGTATTCTAGGTGGTTGCTAGGATGTTGCTAGGTGGTTGCTATGGAGATATAAGCGGTTGCTAGGGTGTTGCTAGACAGTTGTTATGGTGTTCCAGGTGGTTGCTAGGGTGTTGCTAGGTGGTTGCTATGGTGTTCCAGGTGGTTGCTAGGGTGTTGCTAGGTGGTTGGTATGGAGTTCTAGGTGGTTGCTATGGAGTTGCTAGGTGGTTGCTATGGAGTTATAGTTGGTTGCTAGGGTGTTCTAGGTGGTTGCTAGGGTGTTGCTAGGTGGTTGCTATGGTGTTCCAGGTGGTTGCTAGGGTGTTGCAAGGTGGTTGCTATGGAGTTATAGGCGGTTGCTAGGGTGTTGCTAGGCTGTTGTTATGGTGTTCCAGGTGGTTGCTAGGGTGTTGCTAGGTGGTTGCTATGGAGTTATAGGCGGTTGCTAGGGTGTTGCTAGGGTATTCTAGGTGGTTGCTAGGATGTTGCTAGGTGGTTGCTATGGAGATATAAGCGGTTGCTAGGGTGTTGCTAGGCAGTTGTTATGGTGTTCCAGGTGGTTGCTATGGTGTTGCTAGGTGGTTGCTATGGAGTTCTAGGTGGTTGCTATGGAGTTGCTAGGTGGTTGCTATGAAGGTATAGCCGGTTGCTAGGGTGTTCTAGGTGGTTGCTATCGTGTTCCAGGTGGGTGCTAGTGTGTTGTTAGGTGGTTGCTATGGAGTTATAGGCGGTTGCTAGGGTGTTGCTAGGGTATTCTAGGTGGTTGCTAGGATGTTGCTAGGTGGTTGCTATGGAGATATAAGCAGTTGCTAGGGTGTTGCTAGGCAGTTGTTATGGTGTTCCAGGTGGTTGCTAGGGTGTTGCTAGGCAGTTGTTAAGGTGTTCCAGGTGGTTGCTATGGTGTTGCTAGGTGGTTGCTATGGAGTTCTAGGTGGTTGCTATGGAGTTGCTAGGTGGGTGCTATGGAGTTATAGCCGGTTGCTAGGGTGTTCTAGGTGGTTGCTAGGGTGTTGCTAGGTGGTTGCTATGGTGTTCCAGGTGGTTGCTAGTGTGTTGCAAGGTGGTTGCTATGGAGTTATAGGTGGTTGCTAGGGTGTTGCTAGGTGGTTGCTATGGTGTTTCCGGTGGTTGCTAGGGTGTTGCAAGGTGGTTGCTATGGAGTCATAGGCGGTTGCTAGGGTGTTGCTAGGCGGTTGTTATGGTGTTCCAGGTGGTTGCTAGGGTGTTGCTACGTGGTTGCTATGGTGTTCCAGGTGGTTGCTAGGGTGTTGCTAGGTGGTTCTATGGACTTCTAGTTGGTTGCTATGGAGTTGCTAGGTGGTTGCTATGGAGTTATAGCCGGTTCCTAGGGTGTTCTAGGTGGTTGCTAGGGTGTTGCTAGGTGGTTGCTATGGTGTTCCAGGTGGTTGCTAGGGTGTTGCTAGGTGGTTGCTATGGAGATTTAGGTGGTTGCTATGGTGTTGCTAGGTGGTTGCTATGGAGTTATAGCCGGTTGCTAGGGTGTTGCTAGGGTATTCTAGGCGGTTGCTAGGGTGTTGCTAGGCAGTTGTATTGGTGTTCCAGGTGGTTGCTAGGGTGTTGCTAGGTGGTTGCTATGGTGTTCCAGGTGGTTGCTAGGGTGTTGCTAGGTTGTTGCTATAGAGTTATAGGCAGTTGCTAGGATGTTGCTAGAGGGTTGCTATGGAGTTCTAGGCGGTTGCTAGGTCTTTACTGAGTCCAATGACGCAACCCATAGTTCTCTATGACAAACGGTTCAAAAGTTATGAAATATCAAACATTGGCCAATCAGGAAGGGGGGCGAGGCTGATCTACACCAATGGACAAAGGACTCTCTACCAAGTCCAATGAGGCATTGCACAATATGTGGGCAATTTTTCCCCACAGAGATATATGGCAGAATGTTCAAATCTAGAGAGAGACCAGAGTACTGCTGCTGGAAGACAGAGCATTGTGACATCACAATGGTGAGAAAACAGCATTGTGACATCACAAGGGTGAACATTCCACCATTCATTCTCTATGGGAAAAATTTCCCAAAAAAAGTGGAATTTCTCAAAAACCGTGCACCGAAACTTTCCACAAAGTAATAGCACACCATTCCCGATCAAGCCGGTCGATTTGACATATTGCACATGTATGTGGTGCGAAAACTCTGGGAGGAGTAGCGGTCCAAAAAACTGGCGGAATAATAATAATAATAATAATAATAAATATGTGCAATAATAATAGTGTGTTTGCCTAAGGCAACCACACTAATAATAATAATAATAATAATAATAATAATAATAATAATAATAATAATAAATATGTGCAATAATAATAGTGTGTTAGCCTAAGGCAACCACACTAACTAGACAATTCCTGCAGAAATTGTGAAGTGTGGTTGCCGCCAATGCAAAGTCGACTTTCTGCTGAACAGGGTGAACAGTGGTAGGTAGTTCTATGATGTTCTGGTGGTGACTATGGTGTTTTAGGTGGTGTCTAGGGTGTTGCTAGGTGGTTGCTATGGAGTTTGAGGCGGTTGCATGGGTGTTGCTAGGTAGTTCTATGGAGTTTTGGCGGTTGCTATGTAATTCTAGGCGGTTGCTAGGGTGTTCTAGGTGGTTGCTATGGAGTTCTAGCCAGTTGTTAGGATGTTGCTAGGTGGTTGATATGGTGTTCCGGGTGGTTGCTAGGGTGGTGCTAGGTAGTTGCTATGGAGCTCCAGGTGGTTGCTAGGGCATTGCTAGGTGGTTGCTAGGATGTTCTAAGTGGTTGCTTGGATGTTGCTAGGTGGTTGCTATGGAGTTATAGGCGGTTGCTAGGGTGTTGCTAGGCTGTTGTTATGGTGTTCCAGCTGGTTGCTAGGATGTTGCTAGGTGGATGCTATGGAGTTATGGGCGGTTGCTAGGGTGTTCCTAGGTGGTTGCTAGGAGGTTGCTATGGAGTTATAGGCGGTTGTTAGGGTGTTGCTAGGCAGTTGTTGGGTGTTCCAGGTGGTTAATAGGATGTTGCTAGGTGGTTGCTATGGAGTTATAGGCGGTTGCTAGGGTGTTGCTATGCAGTTGTTAATGTGTTCCAGGTGGTTGCTAGGGTGTTGCTGGGTGGTTGCTAAGGTGTTCCAGGTTGTTGCTAGGGTGTTGCTAGGTGGTTGCTATGGAGTTCTAGGTGGTTGCTATGGTGTTGCTAGGTGGTTGCTATGGAGTTCTTGGTGGTTGCTAGGGTGTTGCTAGGTGGTTGCTATGGAGTTATGGCTGGTTGCTAGGGTTTTGCTAGGCTTTTGTTATGGTGTTACAGGTGGTTGCTAGAGTGTTGCTAGGTGGTTGCTATGGAGTTCTAGGTGGTTGCTAGAGTGTTGCTAGGTGGTTGCTATGGAGTTATAGCTGGTTGCTAGGGTGTTGCTAGGCATTTGCTATGGTGTTCTAGGTGGTTGCTATGGTTTTGCTGGATGGTTGCTATGGAATTCAAGGTGGTTGCTAGGGTGTTGCTAGGTGGTTGTTATGAAGTTATAGCTGGTTGCTAGGGTGTTGCTAGGCATTTGCTATGGTGTTCCAGGTGGTTGCTAGGGTGTTGCTAGGTGGTTGCTAGGATGTTGGTAGGTGGTTGCCATTGAGTTATAGGCAGTTGCTAGGGTGTTGCTATGTGTTTGCTAGGAGGTTGCTATGGAGTTATAGCCGGTTGCTAGGGTGTTGCTAGGCATTTGCTATGGAGCTATAGACGGTTGCTAGGGTGTTGCTAGGGTATTCTAGGTGGTTGCTAGGATGTTGCTAGGTGGTTGCTATGGAGTTATAGGCGGTTGCTAGGGTGTTGCTAGGCATTTGCTATGGAGCTATAGACGGTTGCTAGGGTGTTGCTAGGGTATTCTAGGTGGTGTCTAGGATGTTGCTAGGTGGTTGCTATGGAGTTATAGGCGGTTGCTAGGGTGTTGCTACGCAGTTGCTATGGTGTTCCAGGTGGTTGCTAGGGGGTTGCTAGGTGGTTGCTATGGTGTTCCAGGTGGTTGCTAGGGTGTTGCTAGGTGGTTGCTATGGAGTTCTAGGTGGTTGCTATGGTGTTGCTAGGTGGTTGCTATGGAGTTAAAGCTGGTTGCTAGGGTGTTGCTAGGTGGTTGCTATGGTGTTCCAGGTGGTTGCTAGGATGTTGCTAGGTGGTTGCTATGGAGTTCTAGGTGGTTGCTATGGTGTTGCTAGGTGGTTGCTATGGAGTTATAGCCGGTTGCTAGGGTGTTTTAGGTGGTTGCTAGGGTGTTGCTAGGTGGTTGCTATGGAGTTCCAGGTGGTTGCTAGGGTGTTGCTAGGTGGTTGCTATGGAGTTCTAGGTGGTTGCTATGGTGTTGCTAGGTTGTTGCTATGGTGTTCCAGGTGGTTGCTAGTGTGTTGTTAGGTGGTTGCTATGGAGTTCTAGGCGGTTGCTAGGTTATTCTAGGTGGTTGCTAGGGTGTTGCTAGGTCGTTGCTTTGGAGTTTTAGGCGGTTGCTAGGGTGTTGCTAGGAGGTTGCTATGGAGTTCTAGGCGGTTGCTAGGTCTTTACTGAGTCCAATGACGTGACCCATAATTTTCTATGACAAACGGTTCAAAAGTTATGAAATATCAAACATCGGCCAATCAGGAATGGGGGCGAGGCTGATCTACACCAATGGACAAAGGACTCTCTACCATGTCCAATGAGGCATTGCACAATTTGTGGGCAATTTTTCCCCATAGAGATGAATGGCAGAATGTTCAAATCTAGAGAGAGACCAGAGTACTGCTGCTAGAAAACAGAGCATTGTGACATCATAAAGGTGTGAAGACAGCATTGTGACATCACAAGGGTGAACATTCCACCATTCATTCCCTATGGGAAAAATTTCCCAAAAAACGTGGAATTTCTCAAAAACTGTGCACCGAAACTTTCCACAAAGTAATAGCACACCATTCCCGATCAAGCCGCTCGATTTGACATATTGCACGTGTATGTGGTGCGAAAACTCTGGGAGGAGTAGCGGTCCAAAAAACTGGCGGAATAATAATAATAATAACTAGACAATTCCTGCAGAAATTGTGAAGTGTGGTTGCCGCCAATGCAAAGTCGACTTTGTGCTGAACGGAGTGAACAGTTTCTGTAGTATAAGCAGAGACAGGGCATTGTGTACCTGCTATAACATCACTACAACAAGTTGATTTGCGACACATATATTCAGAGCTAAATTATCCTTTCATCAAAATTTGAGATCTCAGTCTTTTACTTGCGGTATGCGGTGACGAGTGACGGCGAATCACAAAGCTAGCTGGCATGTTCAGAGGGTCTTGGAAAAACCCTAAGTCTGACGTGTAATGCAGACTGATGTGTAATGCAGTCATAACGAGACCAAAGTTTCCAACTCGCTGGAATATAAAACGGTATTACAAAAGTAAAATTTGACATATTATACATTGTTAGAAAGCTTATTCTGTCACCTATTAGATCGATGATGTGTACATCAAGCCAGATTGTACTACAAAGTTCGACAACACCCAAAGCAATATGTGTGGTATTACAAGCCCACTGAAGACCGGATCAGAAGCTGCTGCACACGTGTTGTTGACGGCGTTGTTGCACTCTTTAGTACAGTCTGGCTTCTTTGAGAATTCGTTTATTCAGTAGGTGAGAGCATAAGCTTTCTAACCAGGTATAACAGCACGTCTAATTTTGGTTTTGGAATATCGTTTTTTTAGGTCAACCGAAAGTTTTTTAATCGTCGCATACAATGCATGTAGTCTGTTAGCATTAGCATTCAAAGACGCTGGACCTGACGAAACGTCGTCAAAGAATTTGCGTAATATCTTGTGAAATACTGTTATTATTGAGGACTTCTGGGTATGCCTAAGCCATATGTTTTGTTGATATACCTAGCTGACAGCGTTTTCATTTGTAATTTTGCATTTGGAATACCGTTTTTATCGCGTGCACTTCCGCATTAAGCTATATCCACTGTGGTGGCTAAGTCGCCAGGAAACCTCGTTTGAACAACACAATCCGTGCATGTACGTCTTCGTCAAGGTTTTATCTACATTGTGGTATGAATCATTTGAAGTTTACGAATGTGTGTTTTCTGTAATTACGACGAAAATGGAGATATGCACCGCATCTGGATTCTAAATTTCCTGTAGATGAAGCAGGTTAAAAGTGCATCACGTGTGCTAAGCCGACCAATGCTGTAACTTCATAATTCACATTTTTATGACGTCACCGCCCCATTCATTTTCAATGGGAAAAATTGGCCATAAAAAGTCATATTTCTCAAAAACCGTGCAGCAAAACTTTCCACAAAGTAATAGCGCACGATTCCCAAAGAAGCCGGTCAATTTGACATATGGCACGTGTATGTGGTGCGAAAACTCTGGGAGGAGTAGCGGTCCAAAAAATGGGTGGAATAATAATAATAATAATAAATAATATGTGCGATAATAATAGTGTGATTGCCTAAGGCAACCACACTAATAAATATGTGCAATAATAATAGTGTGTTTGCCTAAGGCAACCACACTAACTAGACAATTCCTGCAGAAATTGTGAAGTGTGGTTGCCGCCAATGCAAAGTCGACTTTGTGCTGAACGGAGTGAACAGTTTCTGTAGTATAAGCAGAGACAGGGCATTGTGTACCTGCTATAACATCACTACAACGAGTTGATTTGCGACACATATATTCAGAGCTAAATTATCCTTTCATCAAAATTTGAGATCTCAGTGTTTTACTTGCGGTATGCGGTGACGAGTGACGGCGAATCACAAAGCTAGCTGGCATGTTCAGAGGGTCTTGGAAAAACCCTAAGTCTGACGTGTAATGCAGACTGATGTGTAATGCAGTTATAACGAGACCAAAGTTTCCAACTCGCTGGAATATAAAACGGTATTACAAAAGTAAAATTTGACATATTATACATTGTTAGAAAGCTTATTCTGTCACCTATTAGATCGATGATGTGTAGATGAAGGCAGATTGTACTACAAAGTTCGACAACACCCAAAGCAACATGTGTGGTATTACAAGCCCACTGAAGACCGGATCAGAAGCTGCTGCACACGTGTTGTTGACGGCGTTGTTGCACTCTTTAGTACAGTCTGGCTTGTTTGAGAATTCGTTTATTCAGTAGGTGAGAGCATAAGCTTTCTAACCAGGTATAACAGCACGTCTAATTTTGGTTTTGGAATATGGTTTTTTTAGGTCAACCGAAAGTGTTTTAATCGTCGCATTCAATGCATGCACTCTTTGTTAGCACTAGTGGCATTCAAAGACGCTGCATTTGACGAAACCTTGTCAACGATTTTGCGTAATATCTTGTGAAATACTATTATTTTTGAGGAAATCTGGGTATGCCTAAGTCATATGTTTGTTGATATACCTAGCTGACAGCGTTTTCATTTGTAATTTTGCATTTGGAATACCGTTTTTATCGCGTGCACTTCCGCATTAAGCTATATCCACTGTGGTGGCTAAGTCGCCGGGAAACCTCGTTTGAACAACACAATCCGTGCATGTACGTCTTCGTCAAGGTTTTATCTACATTGTGGTATGAATCATTTGAAGTTTACGAATGTGTGTTTTCTGTAATTACGACGAAAATGGAGATATGCACCGCATCTGGATTCTAAATTTCCTGTAGATGAAGCAGGTTAAAAGTGCATCACGTGTGCTAAGCCGACCAATGCTGTGACTTCACCGCTCACATATGTATGACGTCACGTTTTACATTCATCCCTATGGGGAAAAATTGGCCATAAAAAGTCATATTTCTCAAAAACCGTGCAGCGAAACTTCCCACAAAGTAATAGCACACGATTCCCAAAGAAGCCGGTCAATTTGACATATGGCACGTGTATGTGGTGCGAAAACTCTGGGAGGAGTAGCGGTCCAAAAAATGGGTGGAATAATAATAATAACTAGACAATTCCTGCAGAAATTGTGAAGTGTGGTTGCCGCCAATGCAAAGTCGACTTTGTGCTGAACGGAGTGAACAGTTTCTGTAGTATAAGCAGAGACAGGGCATTGTGTACCTGCTATAACATCACTACAACGAGTTGATTTGCGACACATATATTCAGAGCTAAATTATCCTTTCATCAAAATTTGAGATCTCAGTGTTTTACTTGCGGTATGCGGTGACGAGTGACGGCGAATCACAAAGCTAGCTGGCATGTTCAGAGGGTCTTGGAAAAACCCTAAGTCTGACGTGTAATGCAGACTGATGTGTAATGCAGTTATAACGAGACCAAAGTTTCCAACTCGCTGGAATATAAAACGGTATTACTAAAGTAAAATTTGACATATTATACATTGTTAGAAAGCTTATTCTGTCACCTATTAGATCGATGATGTGTAGATCAAGCCAGATTGTACTACAAAGTTCGACAACACCCAAAGCAACATGTGTGGTATTACAAGATGACACCGTCTTCTGGAGTAAGACCGGACCAGAAGCTGCTGGACACATGTTGTTGACGGCGTTGTTGCCCTTTTTAGGTCCGTCTGGCTTGATTGAGAATTCGTTTATTCAGTAGGTGAGAGCATAAGCTTTCTAACCAGGTATAACACGTGTAGTTTTGGTTTTGGAATATCGTTTTTTAGGTCAACCGAAAGTGTTTTAATCGTCGCATTCAATGCATGCACTCTTTGTTAGCACTAGTAGCATTCAAAGACGCTGCATTTGACGAAACGTTGTCAACGATTTTGCGTAATATCTTGTGAAATACTATTATTTTTGAGGAAATCTGGGTATGCCTAAGTCATATGTTTGTTGATATACCTAGCTGACAGCGTTTTCATTTGTAATTTTGCATTTGGAATACCGTTTTTATCGCGTGCACTTCCGCATTAAGCTATATCCACTGTGGTGGCTAAGTCGCCAGGAAACCTCGTTTGAACAACACAATCCGTGCATGTACGTGTTCGTCAAGGTTTTATCTACATTGTGGTATGAATCATTTGAAGTTTACGAATGTGTGTTTTCTGTAATTACGACGAAAATGGAGATATGCACCGCATCTGGATTCTAAATTTCCTGTAGATGAAGCAGGTTAAAAGTGCATCACGTGTGCTAAGCCGACCAATGCTGTGACTTCACCGCTCACATATGTATGACGTCACGTTTTACATTCATCCCTATGGGGAAAAATTGGCCATAAAAAGTCATATTTCTCAAAAACCGTGCAGCGAAACTTTCCACAAAGTAATAGCACACGATTCCCAAAGAAGCCGGTCAATTTGACATATGGCACGTGTATGTGGTGCAAAAACTCTGGGAGGAGTAGCGGTCCAAAAAATGGGTGGAATAATAATAATAATAATAATAATAATATGTGCGATAATAATAGTGTGATTGCCTAAGGCAACCACACTAATAACTAGACAATTCCTGCAGAAATTGTGAAGTGTGGTTGCCGCCAATGCAAAGTCGACTTTGTGCTGAACGGAGTGAACAGTTTCTGTAGTATAAGCAGAGACAGGGCATTGTGTACCTGCTATAACATCACTACAACGAGTTGATTTGCGACACATATATATTCAGAGCTAAATTATCCTTTCATCAAAATTTGAGATCTCAGTGTTTTACTTGCGGTATGCGGTGACGAGTGACGGCGAATCACAAAGCTAGCTGGCATGTTCAGAGGGTCTTGGAAAAACCCTAAGTCTGACGTGTAATGCAGACTGATGTGTAATGCAGTTATAACGAGACCAAAGTTTCCAACTCGCTGGAATATAAAACGGTATTACAAAAGTAAAATTTGACATATTATACATTGTTAGAAAGCTTATTCTGTCACCTATTAGATCGATGATGTGTAGATCAAGCCAGATTGTACTACAAAGTTCGACAACACCCAAAGCAACATGTGTGGTATTACAAGATGACACCGTCTTCTGGAGTAAGACCGGACCAGAAGCTGCTGGACACATGTTGTTGACGGCGTTGTTGCCCTTTTTAGGTCCGTCTGGCTTGATTGAGAATTCGTTTATTCAGTAGGTGAGAGCATAAGCTTTCTAACCAGGTATAACACGTGTAGTTTTGGTTTTGGAATATCGTTTTTTAGGTCAACCGAAAGTGTTTTAATCGTCGCATTCAATGCATGCACTCTTTGTTAGCACTAGTAGCATTCAAAGACGCTGCATTTGACGAAACGTTGTCAACGATTTTGCGTAATATCTTGTGAAATACTATTATTTTTGAGGAAATCTGGGTATGCCTAAGTCATATGTTTGTTGATATACCTAGCTGACAGCGTTTTCATTTGTAATTTTGCATTTGGAATACCGTTTTTATCGCGTGCACTTCCGCATTAAGCTATATCCACTGTGGTGGCTAAGTCGCCAGGAAACCTCGTTTGAACAACACAATCCGTGCATGTACGTGTTCGTCAAGGTTTTATCTACATTGTGGTATGAATCATTTGAAGTTTACGAATGTGTGTTTTCTGTAATTACGACGAAAATGGAGATATGCACCGCATCTGGATTCTAAATTTCCTGTAGATGAAGCAGGTTAAAAGTGCATCACGTGTGCTAAGCCGACCAATGCTGTGACCTCACCGCTCACATATGTATGACGTCACGTTTTACATTCATCCCTATGGGGAAAAATTGGCCATAAAAAGTCATATTTCTCAAAAACCGTGCAGCGAAACTTTCCACAAAGTAATAGCACACGATTCCCAAAGAAGCCGGTCAATTTGACATATGGCACGTGTATGTGGTGCAAAAACTCTGGGAGGAGTAGCGGTCCAAAAAATGGGTGGAATAATAATAATAATAATAATAATAATAATATGTGCGATAATAATAGTGTGATTGCCTAAGGCAACCACACTAACTAGACAATTCCTGCAGAAATTGTGAAGTGTGGTTGCCGCCAATGCAAAGTCGACTTTCTGCTGAACAGAGTGAACAGTGGTAGGTAGTTGCAATGATGTTCTTGTGGTGACTATGGTGTTTTAGGTGGTGTCTAGGGTGTTGCTAGGAGGTTGCTATGGAGTTTGAGGCGGTTGCTAGGGTGTTGCTAGGTGGTTCTATGGAGTTCTAGGTGGTTTCTATGAAATTCTAGGCGGTTGCTATGGTGTTCTAGGTGGTTGCTATGGAGTTCTAGGCAGTTGCTAGGATGTTGCTAGGTGGTTGATATGGTGTTCCAGGTGGTTGCTAGGGTGGTGCTAGGTGGTTGCTATGGAGTTCCAGGTGGTTTCTATGGAGATCCAGGTGGTTGCTAGGGCATTGCTCGGTGGTTGCTATAGTATTCTAAGTGGTTGCTAGGATGTTGCTAGGTAGTTGCTATGGAGTTCTGGGCGGTTGCTAGGGTGTTGCTAGGTCGTTGCTATGGGGTTATAGGCGGTTGCTAGGATGTTGCTAGGGGGTTGCTATGGAGTTCTAGGCGGTTGCTAGGTCTTTACTGAGTCCAATGACGCAACCCATAGTTCTCTATGACAAACGGTTCAAAAGTTATGAAATATAAAACATCGGCCAATCAGGAAGGGGGGCAAGGCTGATCTCCACCAATGGACAAAGGACTCTCTACCATGTCCAATGAGGCATTGCACAATTTGTGGGCAATTTTTCCCCATAGAGATGAATGGCAGAATGTTCAAATCTAGAGAGAGACCAGAGTACTGCTGCTAGAAGACAGAGCATTGTGACATCACAAAGGTGAGAAGACAGCATTGTGACATCACAAAGGTGAACATTCCACCATTCATTCTCTATGGGAAAAATTTCCCAAAAAAAGTGGAATTTCTCAGAAACCGTGCACCAAAACTTTCCACAAAGTAATAGCACACCATTCCCGATCAAGCCGCTCGATTTGACATATTGCACATGTATGTGGTGCGAAAACTCTGGGAGGAGTAGCGGTCCAAAAAATGGGTGGAATAATAATAATAATAAATAATATGTGCAACTAGACAATTCCTGCAGAAATTGTGAAGTGTGGTTGCCGCCAATGCAAAGTCGACTTTGTGCTGAACGGAGTGAACAGTTTCTGTAGTATAAGCAGAGACAGGGCATTGTGTACCTGCTATAATATCACTACAACGAGTTGATTTGCGACACACATATTCAGAGCTAAATTATCCTTTCATCAAAATTTGAGATCTCAGTGTTTTACTTGCGGTATGCGGTGACGAGTGACGGCGAATCACAAAGCTAGCTGGCATGTTCAGAGGGTCTTGGAAAAACCCTAAGTCTGACGTGTAATGCAGACTGATGTGTAATGCAGTTATAACGAGACCAAAGTTTCCAACTCGCTGGAATATAAAACGGTATTACAAAAGTAAAATTTGACATATTATACATTGTTTGAAAGCTTATTCTGTCACCTATTAGATCGATGATGTGTAGATCAAGCCAGATTGTACTACAAAGTTCGACAACACCCAAAGCAACATGTGTGGTATTACAAGCCCACTGAAGACCGGATCAGAAGCTGCTGCACACGTGTTGTTGACGGCGTTGTTGCACTCTTTAGTACAGTCTGGCTTGTTTGAGAATTCGTTTATTCAGTAGGTGAGAGCATAAGCTTTCTAACCAGGTATAACAGCACGTCTAATTTTGGTTTTGGAATATCGTTTTTTTAGGTCAACCGAAAGTTTTTTAATCGTCGCATACAATGCATGTAGTCTTTGTTAGCATTAGCATTCAAAGACGCTGGACCTGACGAAACGTCGTCAAAGAATTTGCGTAATATCTTGTGAAATACTGTTATTATTGAGGACTTAGGGGTATGCCTAAGCCATATGTTTTGTTAATATACCTAGCTGACAGCGTTTTCATTTGTAATTTTGCATTGGAATACTGTTTTATCCGTTCACTTCCGCGTTCAGCTATATCCTTTCTGGTGGCTGGTGAGGACACGTACAGCGGACCGCATCACGTGTGCAAAGCCGACCAATGCTGTAACTTCATAATTCACATTTTTATGACGTCACCGCCCCATTCATTTTCAATGGGAAAAATTGGCCATAAAAAGTCATATTTCTCAAAAACCGTGCAGCGAAACTTTCCACAAAGTAATAGCCATCGATTCCCAAAGAAGCTGGTCAATTTGACATATGGCATGTGTATGTGGTGCGAAAACTCTGGGAGGAGTAGCGGTCCAAAAAACTGGCGGAATAATAATAATAATAACTAGACAATTCCTGCAGAAATTGTGAAGTGTGGTTGCCGCCAACGCAAAGTCGACTTTCTGCTGAAAAGAGTGAACAGTGGTAGGTAGTTGCTATGATGTTTGAGGCGGTTGCTAGGGTGTTGCTAGGTGGTTTCCATGGAATTCTAGGCGGTTGCTAGGGTGTTCTAGGTGGTTGCTATGGAGTTCTAGGCAGTTGCTAGGATGTTGCGAGGTGGTTGATATGGTGTTCCAGGTGGTTGCTAGGGTGGTGCTAGGTGGTTGCTATGGAGTTCCAGGTGGTTGCTATGGAGTTCCAGGCGGTTGCTAGGGCATTGCTAGGTGGTTGCTAGGATAATCTAAGTGGTTGCTAGGATGTTGCTAGGTGGTTGCTATGGAGTTATAGGTGGTTGCTAGGATGTTGCTAGGCAGTTGTTATGGTGTTCCAGGTGGTTGCTAGGATGTTGCTAGGTGGTTGCTATGGAGTTATAGGCGTTTGCTAGGGTGTTGCTAGGTGGTTGCTATGGAGTTATAGCTGGTTGCTAGGGTGTTGCTAGGCATTTCTATGGAGTTATAGGCGGTTTCTATGGTGTTGCTAGGGTATTCTAGGTGGTTGCTAGGATGTTGATAGGTGGTTGCTATCGAGTAATAGGTGGTTGCTAGGGTGTTGCTAGGCAGTTGTTATGGTGTTCCAGGTGGTTGCTAGGGTGTTGCTAGGTGGTTGCTAGGGTATTCTAGGTGGTTGCTAGGGTGTTGCTAGGTGGATGCTATGGAGTTCTAGGTGGTTACTATGGTGTTGCTAGGTCGTTGCTATGTACTTATAGCCGGTTGCTAGGGTGTTGTTAGGCATTTGCTATGGAGTTATAGGCGGTTGCTAGGGTGTTGCTAGGGTATTCTAGGTGGTTGCTAGGATGTTGCTAGGTGGTTGCTATGGAGTTATAGGCGGTTGCTAGGGTGTTGCTAGGCAGTTGTTATGGTGTTCCAGGGGGTTGCTAGGGTGTTGCTAGGTGGTTGCTATGGTGTTCCAGGTGGTTGCTAGGGCATTGCTAGGTGGTTGCTAGGGTATTCTAAGTGGTTGCTAGGATGTTGCTAGGTGGTTGCTATGGAGTTATAGGCGGTTGCTGGGGTGTTGCTAGGCAGTTGTTATGGTGTTCCAGGTGGTTGCTAGGGTGTTGCTGGGTGGTTGCTAGGATGTTACTAGGTGGTTGCTATGGAGTTATAGGCGGTTGCTAGGGTGTTGCTAGGTGGTTGCTGTGGAGTTCTAGGTGGTTGCTAGGGCATTGCTAGGTGGTTGCTAGGGTATTCTAAGTGGTTGCTAGGATGTTGCTAGGTGGTTGCTATGGAGTTATAGGCGGTTGCTAGGGTGTTGCTAGGCGGTTGTTATGGTGTTCCAGGTGGTTGCTAGGGTGTTGCTAGGTGGTTGCTAGGATGTTGCTAGGTGTTTGCTATGGAGTTATAGGCGGTTGCTAGGGTGTTGCTAGGTGGTTGCTAGGAGGTTGCTATGGAGTTATAGGCGGTTGCTAGGGTGTTGCTAGGCATTTGCTATGGAGTTATAGGCGGTTGCTAGGGTGTTGCTAGGGTATTCTAGATGGTTGCTATGATGTTGCTAGGATGTTGCTAGATATTTGCTATGGAGTTATCGGTGGTTGCTAGGGTGTTGCTAGGGTATTCTAGGTGGTTGCGAGGATGTTGCTAGGTGGTTGCTATGGAGTTATAGGCGGTTGCTCGGCTGTTGCTAGGCAGTTGTTATGGTGTTCCAGGTGGTTGCTAGGGTGTTGCTAGGTGGTTGCTATGGTGTTCCAGGTGGTTGCTAGGGTGTTGCTATGGAATTCTAGGTGGTTGCTATGGTGTTGCTAGGTGGTTGCTAGGGAGTTATAGCCGGTTGCTAGGGTGTTGCTAGGCATTTGCTATGGTGTTCCGGGTGGTTGCTAGTGTGTTGTTAGGTGGTTGCTATGGAGTTCTAGGCGGTTGCTAGGTTGTTCTAGGTGGTTGCTAGGGTGTTGCTAGGTCGTTGCTATGGTGTTATAGGCGGTTGCTAGGAGGTTGCTAGGGGGTTGCTATGGAGTTCTAGGCGGTTGCTAGGTCTTTACTGAGTCCAATGACGCGACCCATAGTTCTCTATGACAAACTGTTCAAAAGTTATGAAATATCAAACATTGGCCAATCAGGAAGGGGGGCGAGGCTGATCTACACCAATGGACAAAGGACTCTCTACCATGTCCAATGAGGCAGTGCACAATTTGTGGGCAATTTTTCCCCATAGAGATGAATGGCAGAATGTTCAAATCTAGAGAGAGACCAGAGTACTGCTGCTAGAAGACAGAGCATTGTGACATCACAATGGTGAGAAGACAGAGCATTGTGACATCACAAGGGTGAACATTCCACCATTCATTCTCTATGGGAAAAATTGCACACAAAAATTCAAATTTTTCAAAAACTGTGCAACGAAACTTTCCACAAAGTAATAGCACACCATTCCCGATCAAGCCGCTCGATTTGACATATTGCACGTGTATGTGGTGTGAAATCTCTGGGAGGAGTAGCGGTCCAAAAAATGGGTGGAATAATAATAATAATAATAAATAATATGTGCAATAATAATAGTGTGTTTGCCTAAGGCAACCACACTAATAACTAGACAATTCCTGCAGAAATTGTGAAGTGTGGTTGCCGCCAATGCAAAGTCGACTTTCTGCTGAACAGAGTGAACAGTGGTAGGTAGTTGCTATGACGTTCTGGTGGTGACTATGGTGTTTTAAGTGGTGTCTAGGGTGTTGGTAGGTGGTTGCTATGGAGTTTGAGGCGGTTGCTAGGGTGTTGCTAGGTGGTTCTATGGAGTTCCAGGCGGTTGCTATGGAATTCTAGGCGGTTGCTAGGGTGTTGTAGGTGGTTGCTGTGGAGTTCTAGGCAGTTGCTAGGATGTTGCTAGGTGGTTGATATGGTGTTCCAGGTGGTTGCTAGGGTGTTCTAGGTAGTTCCTATGGAGTTCTAGTTGGTTGCTAGGGTGATGCTAGGTGCTTGCTATGGGAATCTAGGCAGTTGCTAGGTTGTTGCTAGGTGGTTGCTATGGTGTTCATGGCGGTTGCTAAGGCATTCTAGGTGGTTGCTTGGATGTTGCTAGGTGGTTGCTATGGTGTTCCAGGTGGTTGCTATGGTGTTGCTAGGTGGTTGCTATGGAGTTCTTGGTGGTTGCTAGGGTGTTGCTAGGTGGTTGCTATGGAGTTATGGCTGGTTGCTAGGGTTTTGCTAGGCTTTTGTTATGGTGTTACAGGTGGTTGCTAGAGTGTTGCTAGGTGGTTGCTATGGAGTTCTAGGTGGTTGCTAGGGTGTTGCTAGGTGGTTGCTATGGAGTTATAGCTGGTTGCTAGGGTGTTGCTAGGCATTTGCTATGGTGTTCTAGGTGGTTGCTAGGGTTTTGCTGGATGGTTGCTATGGAGTTCAAGGTGGTTGCTAGGGTGTTGCTAGGTGGTTGTTATGAAGTTATAGCTGGTTGCTAGGGTGTTGCTAGGCATTTGCTATGGCGTTCCAGGTGGTTGCTAGGGTGTTGCTAGGTGGTTGCTAGGATGTTGGTAGGTGGTTGCCATTGAGTTATAGGCAGTTGCTAGGGTGTTGCTATGCATTTGCTATGGAGCTATAGACGGTTGCTAGGGTGTTGCTAGGGTATTCTAGGTGGTTGCTAGGATGTTGCTAGGTGGTTGCTATGGAGTTATAGGCGGTTGCTAGGGTGTTGCTAGGCATTTGCTATGGAGCTATAGACGGTTGCTAGGGTGTTGCTAGGGTATTCTAGGTGGTGTCTAGGATGTTGCTAGGTGGTTGCTATGGAGTTATAGGCGGTTGCTAGGGTGTTGCTACGCAGTTGCTATGGTGTTCCAGGTGGTTGCTAGGGGGTTGCTAGGTGGTTGCTATGGTGTTCCAGGTGGTTGCTAGGGTGTTGCTAGGTGGTTGCTATGGAGTTCTAGGTGGTTGCTATGGTGTTGCTAGGTGGTTGCTATGGAGTTAAAGCTGGTTGCTAGGGTGTTCTAGGTGGTTGCTAGGGTGTTGCTAGGTGGTTGCTATGGTGTTCCAGGTGGTTGCTAGGGTGTTGCTAGGTGGTTGCTTTGGAGTTCTAGGTGGTTGCTATGGTGTTGCTAGGTGGTTGCTATGGAGTTATAGCCGGTTGCTAGGGTGTTTTAGGTGGTTGCTAGGGTGTTGCTAGGTGGTTGCTATGGAGTTCCAGGTGGTTGCTAGGGTGTTGCTAGGTGGTTGCTATGGAGTTTTAGGTGGTTGCTATGGTGTTGCTAGGTGGTTGCTATGGTGTTCCAGGTGGTTGCTAGTGTGTTGTTAGGTGGTTGCTATGGAGTTCTAGGCGGTTGCTAGGTTATTATAGGTGGTTGCTAGGGTGTTGCTAGGTCGTTGCTTTGGAGTTATAGGCGGTTGCTAGGGTGTTGCTAGGAGGTTGCTATGGCGTTCTAGGCGGTTGCTAGGTCTTTACTGAGTCCAA
This sequence comes from Anguilla pacifica, assembly GCA_039654925.1. Classification (NCBI taxonomy): domain Eukaryota; kingdom Metazoa; phylum Chordata; class Actinopteri; order Anguilliformes; family Anguillidae; genus Anguilla; species Anguilla pacifica. The sequence goes on along the minus strand of CM077286.1, from coordinate 37,240,073 downwards.
TGACGTGACCCATAATTTTCTATGACAAACGGTTCAAAAGTTATGAAATATCAAACATCGGCCAATCAGGAATGGGGGCGAGGCTGATCTACACCAATGGACAAAGGACTCTCTACCATGTCCAATGAGGCATTGCACAATTTGTGGGCAATTTTTCCCCATAGAGATGAATGGCAGAATGTTCAAATCTAGAGAGAGACCAGAGTACTGCTGCTAGAAAACAGAGCATTGTGACATCATAAAGGTGTGAAGACAGCATTGTGACATCACAAGGGTGAACATTCCACCATTCATTCCCTATGGGAAAAATTTCCCAAAAAACGTGGAATTTCTCAAAAACTGTGCACCGAAACTTTCCACAAAGTAATAGCACACCATTCCCGATCAAGCCGCTCGATTTGACATATTGCACGTGTATGTGGTGCGAAAACTCTGGGAGGAGTAGCAGTCCAAAAAACTGGCGGAATAATAATAATAATAACTAGACAATTCCTGCAGAAATTGTGAAGTGTGGTTGCCGCCAAAGCAAAGTCGACTTTCTGCTGAACAGAGTGAACAGTGGTAGGTAGTTGCTATGATGTTTGAGGCCGTTGCTAGGGTGTTGCTAGGTGGTTTCTATAGAGTTTTAGGCAGTTGCAAGGATGTTGCTAGGTGGTTGATATGGTGTTCCAGGTGGTTGCTAGGGTGGTGCTAGGTGGTTGCTATGGAGCTCCAGGTGGTTGCTAGGGCATTGCTAGGTGGTTGATAGGGTAATCTAAGTAGTTACTAGGATGTTGCAAGGTGGTTGCTATGGAGTTATAGGTGGTTGCTAGGGTGTTGCTAGGCAGTTGTTATGGTGTTCCAGGTGGTTGCTAGGGTGTTGCTTGGTGGTTGCTATGGAGTTATAGGCGGTTGCTAGGCTGTTGCTAGGTGGTTGCTATGGAGTTATAGGCGGTTGCTAGGGTGTTGCTAGGCATTTGCTATGGTGTTCCAGATGGTTGCTAGGGTGTTGCTAGGTGGTTGCTATGGAGTTCTAGGTGGTTGCTATGGTGTTGCTAGCTGGTTGCTATGGAGTTATAGGCGGTTGCTAGGGTGTTGCTAGGCATTTGCTATGGTGTTCCATGTGGTTGCTAGGGTGTTGCTAGGTGGTTGCTATGGAGTTTGAGGCAGTTGCTAGGGTGTTGCTAGGTGGTTCTATGGAGTTCTAGGTGGTTGCTATGGAATTCTAGGTGGTTGCTATGGTGTTCTAGGTGGTTGCTATGGAGTTCTAGGCAGTTGCTAGGATGTTGCTAGGTGGTTGATATGGTGTTCCAGGTGGTTGCTAGGGTGGTGCTAGGTGTTTGCTATGGAGCTCCATGTCGTTGCTAGGGCATTGCTAGGTGGTTGCTAGGGTATTCTACGTGGTTGCTAGGATGTTGCTAGGTGGTTGCTATGGAGTTATAGGAGGTTGCTAGGGTGTTGCTAGGTGGTTGCCTGGGTATTCTAGGTGGTTGCTAGGAGGTTGCTATGGAGTTATAGGCGGTTGCTAGGAAATTGTTATGGTGTTCCAGGTGGTTGCTAGGGTGTTGCTAGGTGGTTGCTAGGGTATTCTAGGTGGTTGCTAGGGTGTTGTAAGGTGGTTGCTAGGGTATTCTAGGTGGTTGCTAGGGTGTTGTAAGGTGGTTTCTATGGTGTTGCTAGGTGATTGCTATGGAGTTATAGCCGGTTGCTAAGGTGTTGCTATGCATTTGCTATGGTGTTCCAGGTGGTTGCTAGGGTGTTGCTAGGTGGTTGCTATGGAGTTCTTGGTGGTTGCTATGGTGTTGCTAGGTGGTTGCTATGAAGTTATAGGCAGTTGCTAGGGTGTTGCTAGGCATTTGCTATGGTGTTCCAGGTGGTTGCTAGGGTGTTGCATGGTGGTTGCTAGGGTGTTGTAAGGTGGTTGCTAGGGTGTTGCTAGGTGGTTGCTAGGGTATTCTAGGTGGTTGCTAGGGTGTTGCTAGGTGGTTGCTAGGTGGTTGCTATGGAGTTATAGGCGGTTGCTAGGGTGTTGTTAGGTAGTTTCTAGGGTTTTCTAGGTGGTTGCTAGGATGTTGCTAGGTGGTTGCTATGGAGTTATAGGCGGTTGCTAGGCTGTTGCTAAGCAGCTGGTATGGTGTTCCACGTGGTTACTATGGTGTTCCAGGTGGTTGCTAGGGTGTTGCTAGGTGCTTGCTATGGAGTTCTAGGTGGTTGCTATGGTGTTGCTAGGTGGTTGCTATGGAGTTATAGCCGGTTGCTAGTGTGTTGCTAGGCATTTGCTATGGTGTTCCAGGTGGTTGCTAGGGTGTTGCAAGGTGGTTGCTATGCAGTTCTAGATGGTTGCTAGGGTGTTTCTAGGTTGTTGCTATGGAGTTCTAGGCAATTGATATGGTGTTACAGGTGGTTGCTAGTGTGTTGTTAGGTGGTTGTTATGGCGTTCTAGGCGGTTGCTAGGATGTTCTAGGTGGTTGCTAGGGTGTTGCTAGGTCATTGCTATGGAGTTACAGGCGGTTGCTAGAATGTTGCTAGGTGGTTGCTGTGGAGTTCTAGGCAGTTGCTCGGTCTTTACTGAGTCCAATGACGCGACCCGTAGTTCTCTGTGACAAATGGTTCAAAAGTTATGAAATATCAAACATCAGCCAATCAGGAAGGGGGGCACTGCTGATCTCCACCAATGGACAAAGGACTCTCTACCAAGTCCAATGAGGCATCCCACAACTTGAGGGCAATTTTGCCCCATAGAGATGAATGCTGAATGTGCAAAGCCAGAGAGAGACCAGAGCACTGCTGCTAGAAGACAGACCATTGTGACATCACAAGGCTGAGAAGACAGCATTGTGACATCACAAGGGTGAACATTCCGCCATTCATTCTCTATGGGAAAAATTCCCCAAAAAAAGTCAAATTTCTCAAAAACCGTGCACCCAAACTTTCCACAAAGTAATAGCACACCATTCCCGATCAAGCCGCTCGATTTGACATATTGCACATGTATGTGGTGCGAAAACTCTGGGAGGAGTAGCGGTCCAAAAAACTGGCGGAATAATAATAATAATAACTAGACAATCCCTGCAGAAATTGTGAAGTGTGGTTGCCGCCAATGCAAAGTCGACATTCTGCTGAACAGAGTGAACAGTGGTAGGTAGTTGCTATGATGTTTGAGGCGGTTGCTAGGGTGTTGCTAGGTGGTTCTATGGAGTTCTAAGTGGTTTCCATGGAATTCTAGGCGGTTGCTAGGGTGTTCTAGGTGGTTGCTATGGCGTTCTAGGCAGTTGCTAGGATGTTGCTAGGTGGTTGATATGGTGTTCCACATGGTTGCTAGGGTGGTGCTAGGTGTTTACTATGGAGTTCCAGGTGGTTACTATGGAGCTCCAGGTGGTTGCTATGGTGTTGCTAGGTGGTTGCTATGGAGTTATAGCCGGTTGCTAGGGTGTTCTAGGTGGTTGCTATCATGTTCCAGGTGGTTGCTAGTGTGTTGTTAGGTGGTTGCTATGGAGTTATAGGCGGTTGCTAGGGTGTTGCTAGGGTATTCTAGGTGGTTGCTAGGATGTTGCTAGGTGGTTGCTATGGAGATATAAGCGGTTGCTAGGGTGTTGCTAGGCAGTTGTTAAGGTGTTCCAGGTGGTTGCTAGGGTGTTGCTAGGCAGTTGTTATGGTGTTCCAGGTGGTTGCTATGGTGTTGCTAGGTGGTTGCTATGGAGTTCTAGGTGGTTGCTATGGAGTTGCTAGGTGGTTGCTATGGAGTTATAGCCGGTTGCTAGGGTATTGCTAGGTGGTTGCTATGGTGTTCCAGGTGGTTGCTAGTGTGTTGCAAGGTGATTGCTATGGAGTTATAGGCGGTTGCTAGGGTGTTGCTAGGTGGTTCCTATGGTGTTCCCGGTGGTTGCTAGGGTGTTGCAAGGTGGTTGCTATGGAGTCATAGGCGGTTGCTAGGGTGTTGCTAGGCGGTTGTTATGGTGTTCCAGGTGGTTGCTAGGGTGTTGCTAGGTGGTTCTATGGAGTTCCAGGTGGTTGCTAGGGTGTTGCTAGGTGGTTCTATGGAGTTCTAGGTGGTTGCTATGGAGTTGCTAGGTGGTTGCTATGGAGTTATAGCAGGTTGCTAGGGTGTTCTAGGTGGTTGCTAGGGTGTTGCTAGGTGGTTGCTATGGTGTTCCAGGTGGTTGCTAGGGTGTTGCTAGGTGGTTGCTATGGAGATTTAGGTGGTTGCTATGGTGTTGCTAGGTGGTTGCTATGGAGTTATAGCCGGTTGCTAGGGTGTTGCTAGGGTATTCTAGGCGGTTGCTAGGGTGTTGCTAGGCAGTTGTTATGGTGTTCCAGGTGGTTGCTAGGGTGTTGCTAGGTGGTTGCTATGGAGATTTAGGTGGTTGCTATGGTGTTGCTAGGTGGTTGCTATGGAGTTATAGCCGGTTGCTAGGGTGTTGCTAGGGTATTCTAGGCGGTTGCTAGGGTGTTGCTAGGCAGTTGTTATGGTGTTCCAGGTGGTTGCTAGGGTGTTGCTAGGTGGTTGCTATGGAGTTATAGCTGGTTGCTAGGGTGTTGCTAGGCATTTGCTATGGTGTTCTAGGTGGTTGCTAGGGTTTTGCTGGATGGTTGCTATGGAGTTCAAGGTGGTTGCTAGGGTGTTGTTAGGTGGTTGTTATGAAGTTATAGATGGTTGCTAGGGTGTTGCTAGGCATTTGCTATGGTGTTCCAGGTGGTTGCTAGGGTGTTGCTAGGAGGTTGCTATGGAGTTATAGGCGGCTGCTAGGGTGTTGCTAGGCAGTTATGCTGTTTCAGGTGGTTGCTATGGTGTTGCTAGGTGGTTGCTAGGGTATTCTAGGTGGTTGCTAGGGTGTTGCTAGGTGGATGCTATGGAGTTCTGGGTGGTTACTATGGTGATGCTAGGTGGTTGCTATGGAGTTATAGCCGGTTGCTAGGGTGTTGCTAGGCATTTGCTATGGAGCTATAGACGGCTGCTAGGGTGTTGCTAGGGTATTCTAGGTGGTTGCTAGGATGTTGCTAGGTGGTTGCTATGGAGTTATAGGCGGTTGCTAGGGTGTTGCTAGGCATTTGCTATGGAGCTATAGACGGTTGCTAGGGTGTTGCTAGGGTATTCTAGGTGGTTGCTAGGATGTTGCTAGGTGGTTGCTATGGAGTTATAGGTGGTTGCTAGGGTGTTGCTACGCAGTTGTTATGGTGTTCCAGGTGGTTGCTAGGGGGTTGCTAGGTGGTTGCTATGGTGTTCCAGGTGGTTGTTAGGGTGTTGCTAGGTGGTTGCTATGGAGTTCTAGGTGGTTGCTATGGTGTTGCTAGGTGGTTGCTATGGAGTTAAAGCTGGTTGCTAGGGTGTTCTAGGTGGTTGCTAGGGTGTTGCTAGGTGGTTGCTATGGTGTTCCAGGTGGTTGCTAGGGTGTTGCTAGGTGGTTGCTATGGAGTTCTAGGTGGTTGCTAAGGTGTTGCTAGGTGGTTGCTATGGAGTTATAGCAGTTGCTAGGGTGTTGCGAGGTGGTTGCTATGGAGTTCCAGGTGGTTGCTAGGGTGTTACTAGGTGGTTGCTATGGAGTTCTTGGTGGTTGCTATGGTGTTGCTAGGTGGTTGCTATGGTGTTCCAGGTGGTTGCTAGTGTGTTGTTAGGTGGTTGCTATGGAGTTCTAGGCGGTTGCTAGGTTATTCTAGGTGGTTGCTAGGGTGTTGCTATGTCGTTGCTATGGAGTTATAGGCGGTTGCTAGGGTGTTGCTAGGAGGTTGCTATGGAGTTCTAGGCGGTTGCTAGGTCTTTACTGAGTCCAATGACGTGACCCATAATTTTCTATGACAAACGGTTCAAAAGTTATGAAATATCAAACATCGGCCAATCAGGAATGGGGGCGAGGCTGATCTACACCAATGAACAAAGGACTCTCTACCATGTCCAATGAGGCATTGCACAATTTGTGGGCAATTTTTCCCCATAGAGATGAATGGCAGAATGTTCAAATCTAGAGAGAGACCAGAGTACTGCTGCTAGAAAACAGAGCATTGTGACATCATAAAGGTGTGAAGACAGCATTGTGACATCACAAGGGTGAACATTCCACCATTCATTCTCTATGGGAAAAATTTCCCAAAAAACGTGGAATTTCTCAAAAACCGTTCACCGAAACTTTCCACAAAGTAATAGCACACCATTCCCGATCAAGCCGCTCGATTTGACACATTGCACGTGTATGTGGTGTGAAAACTCTGGGAGGAGTAGCGGTCCAAAAAACTGGCGGAATAATAATAATAATAATAAATAAATATGTGCAATAATAATAGTGTGTTTGCCTAAGGCAACCACACTAACTAGACAATTCCTGCAGAAATTGTGAAGTGTGGTTGCCGCCAATGCAAAGTCGACTTTGTGCTGAACGGAGTGAACAGTTTCTGTAGTATAAGCAGAGACAGGGCATTGTGTACCTGCTATAACATCACAACGAGTTGATTTGCGACACATATATTCAGAGCTAAATTATCCTTTCATCAAAATTTGAGATCTCAGTGTTTTACTTGCGGTATGCGGTGACGAGTGACGGCGAATCACAAAGCTAGCTGGCATGTTCAGAGGGTCTTGGAAAAACCCTAAGTCTGACGTGTAATGCAGACTGATGTGTAATGTAGTTATAACGAGACCAAAGTTTCCAACTCGCTGGAATATAAAACGGTATTACAAAAGTAAAATTTGACATATTATACATTGTTAGAAAGCTTATTCTGTCACGTATTAGATCGATGATGTGTAGATGAAGGCAGATTGTACTACAAAGTTCGACAACACCCAAAGCAACATGTGTGGTATTACAAGCCCACTGAAGACCGGATCAGAAGCTGCTGCACACGTGTTGTTGACGGCGTTGTTGCACTCTTTAGTACAGTCTGGCTTGTTTGAGAATTCGTTTATTCAGTAGGTGAGAGCATAAGCTTTCTAACCAGGTATAACAGCACGTCTAATTTTGGTTTTGGAATATGGTTTTTTTAGGTCAACCGAAAGTGTTTTAATCGTCGCATTCAATGCATGCACTCTTTGTTAGCACTAGTAGCATTCAAAGACGCTGCATTTGACGAAACGTTGTCAACGATTTTGCGTAATATCTTGTGAAATACTATTATTTTTGAGGAAATCTGGGTATGCCTAAGTCATATGTTTGTTGATATACCTAGCTGACTGCGTTTTCATGTGTAATTTTGCATTTGGAATACCGTTTTTATCGCGTGCACTTCCGCATTAAGCTATATCCACTGTGGTGGCTAAGTCGCCAGGAAACCTCGTTTGAACAACACAATCCGTGCATGTACGTCTTCGTCAAGGTTTTATCTACATTGTGGTATGAATCATTTGAAGTTTACGAATGTGTGTTTTCTGTAATTACGACGAAAATGGAGATATGCACCGCATCTGGATTCTAAATTTCCTGTAGATGAAGCAGGTTAAAAGTGCATCACGTGTGCTAAGCCGACCAATGCTGTGACTTCACCGCTCACATATGTATGACGTCACGATTTACATTCATCCCTATGGGGAAAAATTGGCCATAAAAAGTCATATTTCTCAAAAACCGTGCAGCGAAACTTTCCACAAAGTAATAGCACACGATTCCCAAAGAAGCCGGTCAATTTGACATATGGCACGTGTATGTGGTGCGAAAACTCTGGGAGGAGTAGCGGTCCAAAAAATGGGTGGAATAATAATAATAATAATAATAATAATAATAATATGTGCGATAATAATAGTGTGATTGCCTAAGGCAACCACACTAATAATAATAATAATAATAATATGTGGGATAATAGTAGTGTGGTTGCCTGAGGCAACCACACTAATAATAAATAATATGTGCGATAATAATAGTGTGATTGCCTAAGGCAACCACACTAATAAATATGTGCAATAATAATAGTGTGTTTGCCTAAGGCAACCACACTAATAATAATAGTGTGTTTGCCTAAGGCAACCACACTAATAATAATATGTGCGATAATAATAGTGTGATTGCCTAAGGCAACCACACTAATAATAATAATAAATATGTGCAATAATAATAGTGTGTTTGCTTAAGGCAACCACACTAATAAATAAATAATAATATGTGCAATAATAATAGTGTGTTTGCCTAAGGCAACCACACTAATAATATGTGCAATAATAATAGTGTGTTTGCCTAAGGCAACCACACCAATAATAATAATCCTAACAGATACAATAGGGTTCCACCAGCTTCGCTGCTTGGACCCCTAATAATCCTAACAAATACAATAGGGTTCCACCAGCTTCGCTGCTTGGACCCCTAATAATCCTAACAGATACAATAGGGTTCCACCAGCTTCGCTGCTTGGACCCCTAATTAAAGCCGCAAGCGGCGTTGGGAGGGGTCCAAGCATTGGCACCATCGCGCCCCCTATGGAGCAATGTTAAAATGGCTTTTTCCTCATCATCATATGCCTTCATCCAACATATCTAGTGAATATCATGATGATTGTGTAAAATATTGATGACTTATGGCCAATGTTGTGCTAAGAAACGCTGGCGGATGACTGAGTTGCGTCGCCATGGATGTGTCCTGACCGCGTCCCATAAAGGTCTTTACTATGTTGTAACACTTAGATGGCATGTCGTAACACTTAGATAGCCTGGTGTGTATGTACAGCTGCAGCGCCTCCATGCCACAACTAAAAAAGGTATCACACTAGTGTTGTCTTGATACCAAAATTTTGACTTTTATACCGATATCAGGTTTCTCCACCCTAACTCCCCAGTGGTGGAACGAACTTCGCGTCCCTCTCCGAACCTCCCCCTCACTACCCATCTTCCGCCGTGGCCTGAAGACTCATCTCTTCAGACTATACCTAGACTAACCACCACCATGCTGTATATTTCACTCTTGAATAAAATAAATAAATAAATAAATAAAAACACCCCTCCCCCCCCCCTTTTCATGTCACTTGTTACATGTTGCCCCATCCCAGCACCTTTTGGTAATTTGTATTTGTCCTAATACTGTAGCTTATTCTTCTGCCTAGTTGGCTTTGCAGAGGTTAGGTCAGAATAGTGTTCACTGTGTTTTCTTGGCTAGAAATAGCTGTACAAAATAAGTGTTATACCTTTTTGAACCTGTGTTCAGCAGATGCCTATGACCATGATATGCACTTTTTGTACGTCGCTTTGGATAAAAGCGTCTGCGAAATAAATGTAATGTAATGTAATGTTTAGTATAACAATAATTGATACTGAAACGATACTGATTCAATACTCGGTACCTAACGATACAGAAATCACGTTAATTGATCAGAAACATAATGTCCACAAGGGTTGACCTCATTTTCGAATTCACGGTTTATTAAAAACCTGGTTTATTAACATCCTTTTGGTTGAAGCCTATTCAACATCAATAAGCATAGGCCTATAGTGTTACAACACTGAACCATAGACAACTACATTAAATATATTTCAGAAATTAAACAATTGCAAAGTAAATTATCTTTAAACAGGTCTTTCACTTTTAAATAAATCTAAAAACAGCATATTTCAATAACAATACAGCATCTTCCTATAATAAAATATTTACAAATTAGGAATAGGTTTGTACAAATTTACAAACCTATTGCTACTGAAGTCACCTGAGTCTAAGCTTGCGCTGTATCAACCACGAAGAATGCACAAGCGCAGGTCACCTCACTTGCCAACCTTAGTTGCTACTGCCGTCTAGCGAAGATTCTGACGAATTACACGTTTCATCCTCTCAATCAGTAATGCGGGAGACAATTTTCCCTGGCTTTTACATTTGACTCAAAACTACCCAACGTTGGAATATTCTAATACCGAACCGTTTCTTTTTTTTTTTTTTTTTTTAAGTACCGAGAAAGTGCTGAAGTTTTGGTATACCGTGCAACACTACGTCAGACACATATTCCAATCCATTGCTCAGCTTAGCAGAGAATGCACATTTCAGAGCGCCTCAGAGACAGAATAATAACACATAAATACACATTTCAAATAATAAATACGACATTGAGAAAAAACGAAACAAAAGACGAGATATCAAGTCGCGACCTACGCGCAGAGCAGCCTACCGTTTTATTTATGTAGACACTGGCATATAAGAGCATTTTCGGTTACGCTGACCTATAAAACGCTATTCCAAAAGCAAAAACAGACATGTTATACATCCTTAGAAAGCTTATACTCTCACCTACTGAATAAACGAATAGTCAATCAAGCCAAATTGCACTAAAAAGGGCGACAACGCCGTAAGCAACAAGTGTGGTATTACACACAGCTATTTATGAAGATAGCCGACCCAGGCGTCACATATGCGCGTATTTTTCACAAACGGATTGTCCAAGACAATATATGACCACTCATTCGCAAAAGGGACATCTACGCGTGAAACCAATGGTAAGATTGTATATTTATTCAATGTTAAGTCCCAGATATTGACTGTAGAATGACATGGTATAATTAAAAGAAAAATTGTCTCGTTTATTTCGTTAGTCGGTGAGCAGCATTTTCACTGCTGTATTGGCATATTTTAGGGCTAATGTCGGGTTTATCTTGTTGCTACGGAATATTGCATTACATTACATTACAGGCATTTGGCAGACGCTCCTATCCAGAGCGACGTACAACAAAGTGTTTAACCATAAACAGGAACAAGTGTGTCGAAAACCCTAGAGGGCAGTAGCCTACCGTTCCAAATGCAGGGAACAACCGCCTAGTTCAACTTGGACCCTGTAGGTTAAAATGATTAACACTAACACAAACAAGAACAGCAACAACGCAGTCTATGCAAAAATACAAGCAATAGTTAAGACGAGTTAAGTCACCTACGAAACAACTACCTAGTTACAACCCTAAGCTTACAGTCAATTTAGAGAATAAATTGAGAATACGATGTAAAGCATAAATTGCGTCTTTTGTTTATATTCAATATTAGAAATTGCAGCGAGAAACTGCAGCTGTAGACACAAGATAATTTATATTATGGTAGCAACGGAACGAAGCGGACTATACGTGTATTGCCATCATTGTTTTATTATACCAGTGTGTTTTTGCGCGTTTGCACAGAAACGCAAAACCTACCAATGAAATGGTTTAGCTATTTCTCACCATAATGACAGATTTAAAGACTAAACGAACTCACCCGATACTGTCTTCAAATCCATGCCAAACAAAAGTAATTATTCATCCTCTCAAAAAGCTTTTACTAACAAACCTTTAATAGCCTAGCATGCACTCTGGCTGGCACTGTCTCACTTTCCCCAACGGTCAGACCTTCCCCTCACTGATAAAAACTAGACCCTACGGTGTCGGATTACTTGCGTCGCCATGGATGTCGCTTGCCGTAAAGAAGTGTACTCGATGTCGTAACACTTAGAATTTGCAGCAGCAGCTCTTCCGCACCCCACCTAATAAAAAAGTCCAAATGGCGGGAAAACCATATGGCAGACATAGGTGGTCCCAATAGCAAAGTTGTAGAACACATTCAGATGCATCGGTCGATGAAGTTTTGTGTTGATCTGACTTATGGTGTGGGAGTTATGGCCTTTTAAAGTATGACCCTTTGTTATAGCGCCACCATCTGGCCGACATAGGTGATTTGTAGTGCCTGAGTAGTGGGCGGCCATAGGAACCCACTTCCCAAATTTGGTTGGTGTACAACTTATGGTTGCTGAGCCTCAGACATTTTAGTGGAGAAAACTGCCACACCCCAACTAAAAAGTTAAAATGGCGGGCAAACAATATGGCAGACATAGGTAGTGCCAATGGCAAAGTGATAGAGCAGGTTCAACTGCACAAGTTGATGAAGTTTTGTGTTGATCTAACGTATGGTGTTGGAGTTATGGCCTTAAACGCAAAACCCTCTGTTATAGCGCCACCATCTGGCCGACATAGGTGATTTTTAGTGCCTGAGTAGTGGGGGGGCCATAGGAACCCACCTGCCAAATGTGGTTGCTCTAGGACTTATGGTTGCTGAGCCTCAGACACTTTTAGCAGAGAAAAATAATAAGAATAATAATAATTAAAGCCGCAAGCGGCGTTGGGAGGGGTCCAAGCATTGGCACCGTCGCGCCCCCTATGGAGCAATTTTAAAATGGCTTTGTCCTCATGATCATATGCCTTCACCCAACATATCTACTGAATATCATGATGATCGTATGAAATATTGATGACTTATGGCCAATTTTGTGCTAAGAGACGCTGTCGGATGACTTAGTTACGTCGCCATGGATATGTCCTGGCCGCTTCCCGTCAAGGCCTTTACTATGTCGTAACACGTAGATGGCCCGGTGTGTGTGTACAGCTGCAGCGCTTACATGCCGCAACTAAAAAAAGTGTCACACTAGTGTTGTCACGATACCAAAATTTTGACTTTGATACCGATGCCAGGTTTAGTATCATGATAATTGATATGGAAACAATACTGATTCAATACTCGGTACCTAACGATACTGAAATTACCTTAATTGGTCCGGCGTGTATGCACAGCTGCAGTGCTTCTGCGCCGCAACTAAAAAAAGGCGTGACACTAGTGTTGTCACGATACCAAAATTTTGACTTTGATACTGATACCACGATACTCAATACTGAAATGATACTTGAAACTTAAACGATGATAATTCCATACTCGGTACCTAACGATACTGAAATTACCTTAATAGATGAGAAACGTAATGCCCACAAGGGCTGACCTCATTATCGAATTCATGGTTTATTAACAACCTGGTTCATTAACAACCTTTAAGTTGAAGCCTCTTCAACATATTAATATGCATAGGCCTATAGTGTTACAACACTGAGCAATAGAAAAATATGTGAAATATATTTCAAAAATTAAACAGTTGTAAAGTAAATAATCTTTAAAACAGGTCTTTCACCTTTAAATAGATTTAAAAACAGCATATTTTAATAACAATACAGCATCTATCTATAATAAAATATTTCCAAATTGGAACACCTATTGCTACTGAAGTGAACTGAGTCAAAGCTTGCGCTGTATCAAGGAGCTGAGTGCACACGCGCAAGTCACCTCACTTGGCAACCTTAGTTGCTACTGCCTTCTAGCGAAGATTCTGACAAATTACACTTTTCATCCTCTCAATCAGTAATGCGGGAGACAATTTTCCCTGGCTTTTACATTTGACTCAAAACTACCGAACGTCGGAATATTCTAATACCGAAGCGTTTCTTTTTTTTTTTTTTTTTAAGTACCGAGAAAGTGCTGAAGTTTTGGTATACCGTGCAACACTACGTCAGACACATATTCCAATCCATTGCTCAGCTTAGCAGAGAATGCACATTTCAGAGCGCCACAGAGACAGATAGAATAATAACACATAAATGCACATTTCAAATAATAAATACGACATTGAGAAAAAACGGAAATAAAAGACGTAATATCAACTCGCGATCTGCGTGCTGCGCGCAAAGTAGTCTACCGTTTTATTTATTTAGACATTGGCAGATAAGATAAATTTTGGTTACGCTGACCTATAAAACGCTATTCCAAAAGCAAAATCGGACATGTTATACATCGTTAGAAAGCTTATACTCTCACCTACTGAATAAATGAATTGTCAATCAAGCCAAATTGCACTAAAAAGGGCGACAACGCCGTAAGCAACAGGTGTGGTATTACGCACAGCTGTTATTGAAGATAGCCGACCCTGGCGTCACAGATGCGCGTATATTTCGCAAACGGATTGTCCAAGACAATATATGACCACTCATTCGCGAAAGGGACATCTCTACGCGTAAAACCAGTGGTAAGATTGTATATTTATTCGATGTTTAGTCCCAGATATTGAATGTAGAATGACATGGCATAATTTTAAAAAACTTTGTCTCGTTTATTTCCTTATTCAGTGAGCAGCGTTTTCACTGCTATATTGGCATATTTTAGGGCTAACGTCGGGTTTATCTTGTTGCTACGGAATATTGCATTACATTACATTACAGGCATTTGGCAGACGCTCCTATCCAGAGCGACGTACAACAAACTGTTTAACCATAACCAGGAACAAGTGTGTCGAAAACCCCAGAGGGCAGTAGCCTACCGTTCCAAATGCAGCGAACAACCGCCTAGTTCAACTTGGACCCTGTAGGTTAAAATGATTAACACTAACACAAACAAGAACAGCAACAACGCAGTCTATGCAAAAATACAAGCAATAGTTAAGACGAGTTAAGTCACCTACGAAACAACTACCCTAAGCTTACAGTCAATTTAGAGATTAAATTGAGAATACGATTTACAGCATAAATTGCGTCTTTTGTTTATATTCAATATTAGTAATTGCAGCGAGAAACTGCAGCTGTAGACACAAGATAGTGTGTTATGTTATGGCAGCAACGGAACGAAGCGGACTACATATGTATTACCGTCATTGTTTTATTATACCAGCGTGTTTTCGTGCGTTTGCACAGGAACTCAAAAACTACCAATAAAATGGTTTAGCTATTTCTCAGCATAATGACAGATTTAAAGACTAATCGAACTCACCCGATACTGTCTTCAAATGGATCCATGCCAAATAAAAGTAATTATTCATCCTCTCAAAAAGCTTTTACTAACAAACTCTTGGTAGCCTAGCCTGCACTCTGGCTGTCACTGTGTTTCATTGCTTCCCCGACGTTCAGACCCTCCCCTCGCTGATAAAAACACTGTGTTTCATTGCTTCCCCGACGTTCAGACCCTCCCCTCGCTGATAAAAACTAGACCCTACGGTGTCGGATTACTTGCGTCGCCATGGATGTTGCTTGCCGTAAAGAAGTTTACTCGATGTCGTAACCGTTTAGATTTGGAGCCACAGCTCTTCCGCACCCCACCTAATAACAACGGCCAAATGGCGGGCAAACCATATGGGGGACATAGGTGCTCCCAATGGCAAAGTTGTAGAGCACCTTCAGATGCATAGGTCGATGAAGTTTTGTGTTGATCTAACTTATGGTGTGGGAGTTATGGCCTTTTACGCAAAACCCTTTGTTATAGCGCCACCATCTGGCCGACATAGGTGATTTTTAGTGCCTGAGTAGTGGGGGGCCATAGGAACCCACCTGCCAAATTTGGTTGCTCTACGACTTATGGTTGCTGAGCCTCAGACACTTTTAGCGGAGAAAAATAATAAGAATAATAATAATAATAATAATAATTAAAGCCGCAAGCGGCGTTGGGAGGGGTCCAAGCATTGGCACCATCGCGCCCCCTATGGAGCGATGTTAAAATGGCTTTGTCCTCATGATCATATGCCTTCATCCAACATATCTACTGAATATCATGATAAGCAATGGATTGGAATATGTGTCTGACGTAGTAAAATATTGATGACTTATGGCCAATTTTTGCTAAGAGACGCTGGCGGATGACTTAGTTGCGTCGCCATGGATGTGTCCTGGCCGCTTCCCGTAAATGTCTTTACTATGTTGTAACACTTAGATGGCATGTCGTAACACTTAGATGGCCTGGTGTGTGTGTACAGCTGCAGCGCTTCCATGCCGCAACTAAAAAAGGCGTCACACTAGTGTTGTCACGATACCAAAATTTTGACTTTGATACCGATGCCAGGTTTAGTATCATGATAATTGATACTGAAACAATACTGATTCAATTCTCGGTACCTAACGATACTGAAATTACCTTAATTGATCAGAAACGTAATGTCCACAAGGGATGACCTCATTTTCGAATTCACGGTTTATTAAAAACCTGGGCTGCGTTTCCAAGTTTCGATGTACCTTAACGTTTTACGAAGGTTCTTAAGGTATACCTTTCAAAGGGAAACCGCTTTTTTACGAGCGTTTCCCAAACTATACCTTAAGGCAACTGTTAAGGGACAACTCAAAGGTACATCGTAAGTTGGAGCTGGCCTTCACTGTGGTGCTGAAAAGTTTATCAATCGATGCCAAGCGAATCGATTGTCTCACTTGTAAAGGCTTGTGAATGACGTTTTAATATAACAAATGTTGTCATAATCATTTTACATCAATCTAATATTGCAGAAGAGGAAGCTATGCCTAATAGAGATCATCTGTTAATCTCTTTAAGAGTCAGTTAAGACGAGACCTTGTGGTAGTTTCAATAAATACGTACATATAGACTGCAAAGGATAAAATAAAAAGCATCAATCGGGACATATAAGCCATAGTCTGGGACTTCGTGGAAGCCCAGGGAAAAGGATATAAGCTACATATGGGTGAATTATTTTGTTCTTATTGAAACAAAGGTCTAATGTTAATTTGTTTTTGTCACACAATCCATAGGCAACTGTAGCAGCATATCCACTGATTCCCGCGAACTTTTCTCTGAAATGCAAAAATGATCGTAGATGAAAGGCAAAAGCGCGTCTGTGGAAATTGATCATGATGAATTCTATACCGGGTGCCTTATGAATAGGTCTACCTGTTAAAGTGATTTGCTCATCCACCTTAATTTGCTGTTGGATAATCTTAAGTTTAACCAAGAATATTGGTTAAACCCAATCATTATTGGGTTGTTTACCGAAAATCGTAAAACAACATGCTAAGAAAAATGTTCCGTAATGTTGATATTTACCCAGTGCTATTTTGTTTTATATAGGAGGTGTAAGCTAAAGGAAGGGGATGTAGATCATTTGGCTATGTTTGTTTATTATGAGCCACCGTACCTGTATGTGTGTTTATGGCTAGGCCAATCAACGTGCTCTAGATCGGTCATGCAAGTAGACTCACTCAACGTTGGCTTTGCACACATAGGTTTTATATTCTTAATAAACCGGCAGTTTGTTCCAAGTCAGTGTGATCATTGACTCACACACAAACGAACTAATTCCTACGGGGTATGCAGTCGGAAAAGCCATATCCTCAGTTAGCGCCACTACGTATAAATTAAAAAAACTTTTTTTTTTCTTCACAAATTGGATTAGTATTCTGGATAGGCCCTATACTTAATTGCCATCCTTATGGAAATAGACAGGTGAAACGACAACATTCTCATGACGTGCTATGCACAGAAACGTTGATTGATAATTAATTTTCGTAAAGTTAATATTAAACTATCTATGTAATTTTCGCATGCAGATGTGCTACTAGATGCGCACTGTAGTACAACTGTCGATTTGAAAAGCAAAATGTTGGCATAATAAGGCTGAAACCGCGGATCGCATCGCTAAGGGACAGCTTACGAGTGCCTCAGACCACCCTTTTAAAGGTATACCTTAATTAAGGTATACCTTAGCTAAGGAGACGCTGGGAAACAGCTCGAGAGCTAAAGGAAGAACTTAAGGTATACCTTACGACGCACGTAGCGCTAAGGAGACTCTGGGAAACGCAGCCCTGGTTTATTAACAACCTTTAAGTTGAAGCCTGTTCAGCATATCAATAAGCATAGGCCTATAGTGTTACAACACTAAACCATAGAAAACTATATTAAATATATTTCAGAAATTAAACAATTGCAAAGTAAATAATATTTAAACAGGTCTTTCACTTTTAAATAAATCTAAAAACAGCATATTTCAATAACAATACAGCATCTTCCTATAATCAAATATTTACAAATTAGAACACCTATTGCTACTGGAGTCAACTGAGTCTAAGCTTGCGCTGTATCAACCACGAAGAATGCACAAGGGCAAGTCACCTCACTTGGCAACCTTAGTTGCTACTGCCTTCTAGCGAAGATTCTGACAAATTACACTTTTCATCCTCTCAATCAGTAATGCGGGAGACAATTTTCCCTGGCTTTTACATTTGACTCAAAACTACCGAACGTCGGAATATTCTAATACCGATCCATTTTTTTTTCTTTTTTTTAAGTACGGAGAAAGTGCTGAAGTTTTGGTATACCGTGCAACACTACGTCAGACACATATTCCAATCCATTGCTCAGCTTAGCAGAGAATGCACATTTCAGAGCGCCACAGAGACAGATAGAATAATAACACATGAATGCACATTTCAAATAATAAATACGACTTTGAGAAAAAACGGAAAAAAAGACGTAATATCAACTCGCGATCTGCGTGCTGCGCGCAAAGTAGCCTACCGTTTTATTTATTTAGACATTGGCAGATAAGAAAAAATTTGGTTACGCTGACCTATAAAACGCTATTCCAAAAGCAAAATCAGACATGTTATACATCGTTAGAAAGCTTATACTCTCACCTCCTGAATAAATGAATTGTCAATCAAGCCAAATTGTACTAAAAAGGGCGACAACGCCGTAAGCAACAGGTGTGGTATTACGCACAGCTATTATTGAAGATAGCCGACCCAAGCGTGACAGATGCGCGTATATTTCGCAAACGGATTGTCCAAGACAATATATGACCACTCATTCGCAAAAGGGACATCTCTACGCGTAAAACCAATGGTAAGATTGTATATTTATTCAATGTTTAGTCCAAGATATTGACTGTAGAATGACATGGTATATATATTTTTAAAAAGTTAGTCTAGCTTATTTCGTTATTCAGCGTTTTCACTGCTGTATTGGCATATTTTAGGGCTAATGTCGAGTCTATCTTGTTGCTACGGAATATTGCATTACATTACATTACAGGCATTTGGCAGACGCTCTTATCCAGAGCGACGTAGGCTACAACAAAATGTAAAACCATAACCAGGAACAAGTGTGTCGAAAACCCTAGAGGGCAGTAGCCTACCGTTCTAAGTGCAGGGAACAACCGCATAGTTAAACTTGGACCCTGTAGGTTAAACTGATTAACACCAACACAAACAAGAACAGCAACAACGCAGTCTATGCAAAAATACAAGCAATAGTTAAGTCACCTACGAAACAACTACCTAGTTACAACCCTAAGCTTACAGTCAATTTAGAGATTAAATTGAGAGTACGATTTCTCTCAACATAATGACGGATTTAAAGACTAAACGAACTCACCCGATATTGTCTCCAAATGGATCCATGCCAAAGAAAAGTAATGATTCATCCTCTCAGATAGCTTTTACTAACAAACTTTTAGTAGCAAAAAATGAAATACCAACTCGCCATCGATGCTACCTATGCGCAGAGTACCGTGTTATTTATTCAGACACTGGCAACTACAGCATAAATTGCGTCTTTTGTTTATATTCAATATTAGTAATTGCAGCGAGAAACAGCAGCTGTAGACACAAGATAGTTTATATTATGGTAGCAACGGAACGAAGCGGACTACATATGTATTACTGTCATTGTTTAATTATACCAGCGTGTTTTCGCGTGTTTACACGAAACTCAAATACTATCAATAAAATGGTTTAGCTATTTCTCAGCATAATGACAGATTCAAAGACTAAACGAACTCACCAGATATTGTCTTCAAATGGATGCATGCTCAAGAAAAGTAATTATTCATCCTCTGAAAAAGCTTTAACTAACAAACTTTTGGTAGCCTCTTCCAGTGCTTCCCCGACGTTCAGACCCTACCCTCACTGATAAAAACTAGACCCTACGGTGTCGGATTACTTGCGTCGCCATGGATGTCGCTTGCCGTAAAGAAGTTCACTAGATGTCGTAACACTTAGAATTTGGAGGTACAGCGCTACCGCACCCCACCTAATAAAAAAGTCCAAATGGCGGGCAAACCATATGGCGGACATAGGTGGTCCCAAAAGCAAAGTTGTAGAGCACATTCAGATGCATCGGTCGATGAAGTTTTGTGTTGATCGGACTTATGGTGTGGCAGTTATAGCCTTTAAATGTATGATCCTTTGTTATAGCGCCACCATCTGGGCGACATAGGTGATTTTTCGTGGCTGAGTAGTGGGGGGCCATAGGAACCCACCTGCCAAATTTGGTTGCTCTAGGACTTATGGTTCCTGAGCTTCAGACACTTTTAGCGGAGAAAACTTCCACGCCCCAACTAAAAAGTCTAAATGGCGGGCAAACAATATGGCGGACATAGGTGGTGCCAATGGTAAAGTGATAGAGCATGTTCAGATGCATATGTCAATGAAGTTTTGTGTTGATCTAACTTATGGTGTGGGACTTATGGCCTTTTACGCAAAACCCTTTGTTATAGCGCCACCATCTGGCCGACATGGGTGATTTTTAGTGCCTGAGTAGTGGGGGACCATAGGAACCCACCTGCCAAATTTGGTTGCTCTAGTACTTATGGTTGCTGAGCCTCAGACACTTTTAGCGGAGAAAAATAATAATAATTAAAGCCGCAAGCGGCGTTGGGAGGGGTCCAAGCATTGGCACCATCGCACCCCCTATGGAGCGATTTGAAAATGGCTTTGTCCTCATGATCATACACCTTCACCCAACATATCTACTGAATATCATGATTATTGTATAAAAAATTGATGACTTATGGCCAATTTTGTGGTAAGAGACGCTGGCGGATGACTTAGTTGCGTCGCCATGGATGTGTCCTGGCCGCTTCTCGTGAATGCATTTACTATGTCGTAACACTTAGATGGCATGTCGTAACACTTAGATGGCCCAGCGTGTATGTACAGCTGCAGCGCTTCCATGCTGTGACCAAAAAGGGGTGTCACACTAGTGTTCTCACGATACCAAAATTTTGACTTTGATACCGATACCAGGTTTAGTATTATGATAATTGATACTGAAACAATACTGATTCAATACTCGGTACCTAACGATACTGAAATTACCTTAATAGATCCGAAAGGTAATGTCCACAAGGGTTGACCTCATTTTCGAATTCACGGTTTATAAAAAACCTGATTTATTAACAGCTTTTAAGTTGAAGCCTGTTCAGCATATCAATAAGCATAGGCCTATAGTGTTACAACACTAAACCATAGAAAACTATATTAAATATATTTCAAAAATTAAACAATTGTAAAGTAAATTATCTTTATACAGGTCTTTCACTTTAAAATATATCTAAAAACAGCATATTTCAATAACAATACAGCATCTTCCTTTAATAAAATATTTACAAATTAGAACAGCTATTGCTACTGAAGTGAACTGAGTCAAAGCTTGCGCTGTATCAAAGGGCTGAGTACACAAGCGCAAGTCACCTCACTTGGCAACCTTAGTTGCTACTGCCATCTAGCAAAGATTCTGACAAATTACACTTTTCATCCTCAGTAATGCGGGAGACAATTTTCCTTGGCTTTTACATTTGACTCAAAACTACCGAACGTCGGAATATTCTAATAGCGAACCGTTTATTTTATTTTTATTTTTTTTTAAGTACCGAGAAAGTGCTGAAGTTTTGGAATACCGTGCAACACTATGTCAGACACATATTCCAATCCATTGCTCAGCTTAGCAGAGAATGCACATTTCAGAGCGCCACAGAGACAGATAGAATAATAACACATGAATGCACATTTCAAATAATAAATACGACATTGAAAAAAAACGGAAAATAATAATAACACATAAATACATATTTCAAGTAATAAATGCGACATTAAGAAAAAACGAAACAAAAGACGAGATATCAAGTCGCGACCTACGCGCAGAGCAGCCTACCGTTTTATTTATGTAGACACTGGCATATAAGAAAATTTTCGGTTACGCTGACATATAAAACGCTATTCCAAAAGCAAAAACAGACATGTTATACATCGTCAGAAAGCTTATACTCTCACCTACTGAATAAATTAATTGTCAGTCAAGCCAAATTGCACTAAAAAGGGCGACAACGCCGTAAGCAAGAGGTGTGGTATTACGCACAGCTATTTTTGAAGATAGCCCAGGCGTGACAAATGCGCGTAGCCTATATTTCTCAAACGGATTGTCCAGGACAATATATGACCACTCATTCGCAGAAGGGACAACTCTACGCGTAAAACCAGTGGTAAGATTGTATATTTATTCAATGTTTAGTCCCAGATATTGAATGTAGAATGACATGGCATAATTTTTAAAAAACTTTTATGTTGTTGCTACGGAATATTATATTACATTATAGGCATTTGGCAGACGCTCTTATCCAGAGCGACGTACAACAAAATGTTTAACCATAACCAGGAACAAGTGTGTCGAAAACCCTAGAGGGCAGTAGCCTACCGTTCCAAGTGCATGGAACAACCGCATAGTTCAACTTGGACCCTGTAGGTTAAACTGGTTAACACTAACACAAACAAGAACAGCAACAACGCAGTCTATGCAAAAATACAAGCAATAGTTAAGACGAGTGCATTAACTAAGTCACCTACGAAACAGCTAACTAGTTACAACCCTAACCTTAGAATAAATTTAGAGATTAAATTGAGAATACGATTTCTCTCAGCATAATGACGGATTTAAAAACGAACCCGTTATTGTCTTCAAATGGATCCATGTCAAAGAAAAGTAATGATTCATCCTCTTAAAGCTGTACCGTAGCGTATTATTTATTTAGACATTGGCAGAGTACAGTATAAATTGCGTCTTTTGTGAATATTCAATGTTAGAAATTGCAGTGAGGAACTGCAGCTGTAGACACAAGATAGTCTGTTATCTTATGGTAGCAACGGAACGAAGCGGACTATATATGTATTAGGCTACCGTCATTGTTTCATTATACCAGCGTGTTTTCGCGCGTTTGCACAGAAACTCAGAACCTATCAATAAAATGGTTTAGCTATTTCTCAGCATAATGACAGATTCAAAGACTAAACGAACTCACCCGATACTGTCTTCAAATAATGTCTGACACTGTCTTCCACTGCTTCCCCGACGTTCAGACCGTCCCCTCACTGATAAAAACTAGACCCTACGGTGTCGGATTACTTGCGTCGCCATGGATGTCGCTTGCCGTAAAGAAGTTTACTCGATGTCGTAACCGTTTAGATTTGGAGCCACAGCTCTTCCGCACCCCACCTAATAAAAAAGTCCAAATGGCGGGCAAACCATATGGCGGACATAGGTAGTCCCAAAAGCAAAGTTGTAGAGCACATTCCGATGCATCGGTCGATGAAGTTTTGTGTTGATCTGACTTACGGTGTGGGAGTTACGACCTTTTAAAGTATGACCCTTTGTTATAGCGCCACCATCTGGCCGACATAGATGATTTTTAGTGCCCGAGTAGTGGGGGGCCATAGGAACCCACCTCCAAAATTTGGTTGGTGTACAACTTATGGTTGCTGAGCCTCAGACATTTTAGTGGAGAAAACTGCCACGCCCCAACTAAAAAGTCGAAAGGGCAGGCAAACAATATGGCGGCCATAGGTGGTGCCAATGGCAAAGTGATAGAGCACGTTCAGATGCATATGTCGATGAAGTTTTGTGTTGATCTAACTTATGGTGTGAGAGTTATGGCCTTTTACGCCTAACCCTTTGCTATAGCGCCACCATCTGGCCGACATAGGTGATTTTTAGTGCCTGAGTAGTGGGGGGCCATAGGAACCCACCTGCCAAATTTGGTTGCTCTAGGCCTTATGGTTCCTGAGCCTCAGACACTTTTAGCGGAGAAAAATAATAATAATAATAATAATAATAATAATAATCCTAACAGATACAATAGGGTTCCACCAGCTTCGCTGCTTGGACCCCTAATAATAATAATAATAATCCTAACAGATACAATAGGGTTCCACCAGCTTCGCTGCTTGGACCCCTAATAATAATAATAATTAAAGCCGCAAGCGGCGTTGGGAGGGGTCCAAGCATTGGCACCATCGCGCCCCCTATAGAGCAATGTTAAAATGGCTTTTTCCTCATCATCATATGCCTTCATCCAACATATCTAATGAATATCATAATGATGATGTAAAATATTGATGACTTATGGCCAATTTTGTGCTAAGAAACGCTGGCGGATGACTGAGTTGTGTCGCCATGGATGTGTCCTGACCGCGTCCCATAAAGGTCTTTACTATGTTGTAACACTTAGATGGCATGTCGTAACACTTAGATAGCCTGGTGTGTATGTACAGCTGCAGCGTCTCCATGCCACAACTAAAAAAGGTATCACACTAGCGTTGTCTTGATACCAAAATTTTGACTTTTATACCGATATCAGGTTTCTCCACCCTAGCTCCCCAGTGGTGGAACGAACTTCCTGTCCCTCTCCGAACCTCCCCCTCACTACCCATCTTCCGCCGTGGCCTGAAGACTCATCTCTTCAGACTATACCTAGACTAACCACCACCATGCTGTATATTTCACTCTTTAATAAAAAAAAATAAAAAAATTTAAAAAAACACCCCCCCCCCCTTTTCATGTCACTTGTTACATGTTGCCCCATCCCAGCACCTTTTGGTAATTTGTATTTGTCCTAATACTGTAGCTTATTCTTCTGCTTAGTTGGCTTTGCAGAGGTTAGGTCAGAATAGTGTTCACTGTGTGAACTGTGTTCTTGGCTAGAAATAGCTGTACAAAATAAGTATGATACCTTTCTGAACCTGTGTTCAGAAGTTGCCTATGACCATGATATGCACTTTTTGTACGTCGCTTTGGATAAAAGCGTCTGCGAAATAAATGTAATGTAATGTAATGTTTAGTATAACAATAATTGATACTGAAACGATACTGATTCAATACTCGGTACCTAACGATACAGAAATTACGTTAATTGATCAGAAACGTAATGTCCACAAGGGTTGACCTCATTTTCGAATTCACGGTTTATTAAAAACCTGGTTTATTAACATCCTTTAAGTTGAAGCCTATTCAACATATCAATAAGCATAGGCCTATAGTGTTACAACACTGAACCATAGAAAACTATATTAAATATATTTCAGAAATTAAACAATTGCAAAGTAAATTATCTTTAAACAGGTCTTTCACTTTTAAATAAATCTAAAAACAGCATATTTCAATAACAATACAGCATCTTCCTATAATAAAATATTTACAAATTAGAACACCTATTGCTACTGAAGTCACCTGAGTCTAAGCTTGCGCTGTATCAACCACTTAGAATGCACAAGCGCAGGTCACCTCACTTGCCAACCTTAGTTGCTACTGCCGTCTAGCGAAGATTCTGACAAATTACACTTTTCATCCTCTCAATCAGTAATGCGGGAGACAATTTTCTCTGGCTTTTACATTTGACTCAAAACTACCAAACGTCGGAATATTCTAATAGCGAACCGTTTCTTTTTTCTTCTTTTTTTTTTTTTTTTTTAAGTACCGAGAAAGTGCTGAAGTTTTGGAACACCGTGCCACACTACGTCAGACACATATTCCAATCCATTGCTCAGCTTGGCAGATATTGAATGTAGAATGACATGGCATAATTTAAAAAAAACTTTTATGTTGTTGCTACGGAATATTATATTACATTATAGGCATTTGGCAGACGCTCTTATCCAGAGCGACGTACAACAAAATGTTTAACCATAACCAGGAACAAGTGTGTCAAAAACCCTAGAGGGCAGTAGCCTACCGTTCCAAGTGCATGGAACAACCGCATAGTTCAACTTGGACCCTGTAGGTTAAACTGGTTAACACTAACACAAACAAGAACAGCAACAACGCAGTCTATGCAAAAATACAAGCAATAGTTAAGACGAGTGCATTAACTAAGTCACCTACGAAACAGCTAACTAGTTACAACCCTAACCTTAGAATAAATTTAGAGATTAAATTGAGAATACGATTTCTCTCAGCATAATGACGGATTTAAAAACGAACCCGTTATTGTCTTCAAATGGATCCATGTCAAAGAAAAGTAATGATTCATCCTCTTAAAGCTGTACCGTAGCGTATTATTTATTTAGACATTGGCAGAGTACAGTATAAATTGCGTCTTTTGTGAATATTCAATGTTAGAAATTGCAGTGAGGAACTGCAGCTGTAGACACAAGATAGTCTGTTATCTTATGGTAGCAACGGAACGAAGCGGACTATATATGTATTAGGCTACCGTCATTGTTTCATTATACCAGCGTGTTTTCGCGCGTTTGCACAGAAACTCAGAACCTATCAATAAAATGGTTTAGCTATTTCTCAGCATAATGACAGATTCAAAGACTAAACGAACTCACCCGATACTGTCTTCAAATAATGTCTGACACTGTCTTCCACTGCTTCCCCGACGTTCAGACCGTCCCCTCACTGATAAAAACTAGACCCTACGGTGTCGGATTACTTGCGTCGCCATGGATGTCGCTTGCCGTAAAGAAGTTTACTCGATGTCGTAACCGTTTAGATTTGGAGCCACAGCTCTTCCGCACCCCACCTAATAAAAAAGTCCAAATGGCGGGCAAACCATATGGCGGACATAGGTGGTCCCAAAAGCAAAGTTGTAGAGCACATTCCGATGCATCGGTCGATGAAGTTTTGTGTTGATCTGACTTACGGTGTGGGAGTTACGACCTTTTAAAGTATGACCCTTTGTTATAGCGCCACCATCTGGCCGACATAGATGATTTTTAGTGCCCGAGTAGTGGGGGGCCATAGGAACCCACCTCCAAAATTTGGTTGGTGTACAACTTATGGTTGCTGAGCCTCAGACATTTTAGTGGAGAAAACTGCCACGCCCCAACTAAAAAGTCGAAAGGGCAGGCAAACAATATGGCGGCCATAGGTGGTGCCAATGGCAAAGTGAGAGAGCACGTTCAGATGCATATGTCGATGAAGTTTTGTGTTGATCTAACTTATGGTGTGAGAGTTATGGCCTTTTACGCCTAACCCTTTGTTGTAGCGCCACCATCTGGCCGACATAGGTGATTTTTTCCTAACAGATACAATAGGGTTCCACCAGCTTCGCTGCTTGGACCCCTAATAATAATAATCCTAACAGATACAATAGGGTTCCACCAGCTTCGCTGCTTGGACCCCTAATAATCCTAACAGATACAATAGGGTTCCACCAGCTTCGCTGCTTGGACCCCTAATAATAATAATAATAATCCTAACAAAAACAATAGGGTTCCACCAGCTTCGCTGCTTGGACCCCTAATAATCCTAACAGATACAATAGGGTTCCACCAGCTTCGCTGCTTGGACCCCTAATAATCCTAACAGATACAATAGGGTTCCACCAGCTTCGCTGCTTGGACCCCTATTAATAATAATAATCCGAACAGATACAATAGGGTTCCACCAGCTTCGCTGCTTGGACCCCTAATAATCCTAACAAATACAATAGGGTTCCACCAGCTTGCCACTTGCCAACCTTAGTTGCTACTGCCATCTAGCGAAGATTCTGACAAATTATACTTTTCATCCTCTCAATCAGTAATGCGGGAGACAATTTTCCCTGGCTTTTACATTTGACTCAAAACTACCGAACGTCGGAATATTCTAATACCGAACCGTTTCTTTTTTCTTTTTTTTTTTTAAGTACCGAGAAAGTGCTGAAGTTTTGGTATACCGTGCAACACTACGTCAGACACATATTCCAATCCATTGCTCAGCTTAGCAGAGAATGCACATTTCAGAGCGCCACAGAGACAGATAGAATAATAACACATGAATGCACATTTCAAATAATAAATACGACATTGAAAAAAAACGGAAAAAAAGACGTAATATCAACTCGCGATCTGCGTGCTGCGCGCAAAGTAGCCTACCGTTTTATTTATTTAGACATTGGCAGATAAGAAACATTTTGGTTACGCTGACCTATAAAACGCTATTCCAAAAGCAAAATCAGACATGTTATACATCGTTAGAAAGCTTATCCTCTCACCTACTGAATAAATGAATTCAATCAAGCCCAATTGTACTAAAAAGGGCGACAACGCCGTAAGCAACAGGTGTGGTATTATGCACAGCTATTATTGAAGATAGCCGACCCAGGCGTCACAGATGCGCGTATATTTCGCAAACGGATTGTCCAAGACAATATATGACTACGCATTCGCAAAAGGGACATCTCTACGCGTAAAACCAATGGTAAGATTGTATATTTATTCAATGTTTAGTCCCAGAGTAGTGGGGGGCCATAGGAACCCGCCTGCCATATTTGGTTGCTCTAGGACTTATGGTTGCTGAGCCTCAGACACTTTTAGCGGAGAAAAATAAGAATAATAATCCTAACAAATACAATAGGGTTCCACCAGCTTCGCTGCTTGGACCCCTAATAATAATCTTAACAGATACATTAGGGTTCCACCAGCTTCGCTGCTTGGACCCCTAATAATAATAATAATCCTAACAGATACAATAGGGTTCCACCAGCTTCGCTGCTTGGACCCCTAATAATCCTAACAAAAACAATAGGGTTCCACCAGCTTCGCTGCTTGGACCCCTAATAATAATCCTAACAAATACAATAGGGCTCCACTAGCTTCGCTGCTTGGACCCCTAATAATAATCCTAACAAATACAATAGGGTTCCATCAGCTTCGCTGCTTGGACCCCTAATAATAATCCGAACAGATACAATAGGGTTCCACCAGCTTCGCTGCTTGGACCCCTAATAATAATCTTAACAGATACAATAGGGTTCCACCAGCTTCGCTGCTTGGACCCCTAATAATCCGAACAGATACAATAGGGTTCCACCAGCTTCGCTGCTTGGACCCCTAATAATCCTAACAAATACAATAGGGTTCCACCAGCTTCGCTGCTTGGACCCCTAATAATAATTAAAGCCGCAAGCGGCGTTGGGAAGGGTCCAAGCATTGGGCATACATGTTTTTTGGCAGTATTGTGGCTGCTGTGGAGTGATTTGAAAATGGTTTTGTTGTCATGATCATATATGTTCATCCAACATGTGAATATCATGATGATTTTAGGAAATATTGATGACTTACGGGCAATTTTGTGGTAAGAGATGTTTCATCGATGTTAGAGAAGTGTGTTGGTTGACAGCGGGCATAACGTGTATGTGACTGGGCCCATTTATATTGCGTTTATGTAGGTTGTTCTGCTGAGGCTGTGTGTGTGATTTGGTGCTGAGTGGGGCAAAATTGAAAAAGCCTTGTAGAAAAACCTGTTTTTCAAAAAAGTAAAAGTGGTGGGCAAAGAATATGGTGGACATAGGTGGATAGAATGGCAAAGTTGTAGAGCACGTTGAGATGCATAGGTGAATGACGTTTTGTGTTGATGTGGATTATGGTGTGGGATTTATGGGCTTTTTAAGCATGACCGTTTGTTATAGTGGCACCATCTGGTCGACATAGGTGATTTGTAGTGCTTGAGTAGTGGGGGGCATAGGAAGCCATGTATGAAATGTGGTTGGTGTAGGACGTATGGTTGCTGAGTGTGAGAAACTTTTAGGAAAGAAAAATAAGAATAATCCTAACAGAGACAATAGGGTTTCAGCAGCTTTGCTGCTTGGAGCCCTAATAAGAACTAGATAGTATAGGTGGCAGTAATATTGATTCCCTTTGCAAATGAGGTAGCATGACATGGCTGGTATCCAAGATCTGTAGTTTCATATGATCACCACTGTCAGGGTAGCTTAAAAAATGGGCCTGCTTGAGGTAGACTGTAAAATACAAATATGGCTAAGTATAAAATGAAGTCTGTACAGTGTGTTAAGAAAGTTTTCGTAAGACAATGTGAGAATGGTAAAGATGTAGTGATTTTTAGTCCAAGAAGTCCAGTTAATGTCGTTAAGGATAATTGCATATTTAAATGTATTATTTAATGTAACCAGTAATAGGAGAATAGTAATTGTTTATTTGAAAGTGTTTTGGAAAATGACACAGAAAAGACTGGGAATCGCAAATAAAATGGCAAGTGATGAGAAAAACACCAAGTAAAAATGTATGCAAATAAAAAATGTGAAAAGACAAATAAAAATCATGAACAAAATGGCAAGAGATCAGAAGACACCAAGTGAAAATCTATGGAAATAAAACATGTGAAAAGGAAAATCACAAAGAAAAAAGACAAGAGATCACAAAAAGATTAAGTAAATTTTTTTAATTGTAATATAAAGAAAAAAATACAGAGTAAAATCATAAGTAAAATGGCAAGAGCGCAAAAACGCAAAGGGAAAATAAATGTAAATGTAATATACAAAATAACGGGCCATCCAATTATTGGTCATCCCCTGTATGCCCCTCTCCACAGAATGAGATTGTATTTTTAGCGGTAGCTGACTGGGGGGGTGGGGGGGGTGGGGGGGGAGGCACATGCTTTTTAAAATGAGTTATGAAATAATACCATATAAGGTGGGGCACTGGAAATATTTGAATTGGGAAGTACTTTGTGAGAAAGAAATAACAGAATATATACAGTTCCATGGCTTCAAGTTGTGTCAAACAAATAAGGAAATATATACAGCTTTAATTTGTGTGAAAGAACTGGAAAACATATACAGTGAGTGCTCAATTGGTAGAGTTTGTGAAATAATGGGAAAATATACAGTGCTCCACTGGCAACACTTTGTGTAAAATAAATGGGAAAATATACAGTGACTGCTGCACAGCCTACTTGTTGCAAAGTGTGCACTGTTTGTTTCAACATCTTAGTTTACGGGGCTTTGTGCAAAAATATTCGAATGCACTATCATATGGGAAGGCGTCAGGATGGGGTCCATTTATGGAGATGCTGAAGTAGGCAGCCAGGTGTTGTTCCTTGAAGCTGGTTTCGGAGGTCTGTTTTCACCTGAGGATAAAGGAAAGAAAAAAGGAAAACCAGAAAGTGCAGTAATATAAAGAAAATGCGTAATTATTTGTTGTGCTTTTCAAAGTGATGCTCTTACCCTGTTCATCGTCAAAAAATCATGTTGACAGTTCATACTGGAAATGGGGATCAGTAGTGCAATGTATTTACAGAATATAGTGTTGTTTCTCCAAAGATGGTATTTGTTGATATAATTGTGGTGCATATTGATTTTCTATTTTCAAAATGTATCCCAAAATGTCTTCATGATTGGAAGAAATTTTGGGATAGCGCTTTCGATATTGCTTGTGTTGAAAGTGCTGACTGAAACAGGGATAGATGTAGTCACTTGCCACATCTGTCCAAAATGTAAACAAGTCAGGCAGTTTTCACGGGAGGGGAAAATTTTATGACAGCGTGCTAACCTTCACAAGCCAGCTGTATTGTAATGTTAAGTTATATCTATCCTTACTAGCTAGGGTCCTTACCTGCTTGCTAATAACTTATTTGAAGAGTTGGGTCTTGGAGATTGACAGTGTTTTGTTAAGAACATAGGTAGAGGAACTTATGAGAGTTAAGTTGAATGCATCAGTTATGGAAAAATGTGTGCAGAGGTGTTAATGAGACTAACCATTTGTGAACTCTGGATTGATTGTATTCAGGAATTTGGCCAGCTGTGTTGTCTGTGGGGAAAAGCCAACAACAAATCTTCCTCCTGTGCATGATCACGTTTTGAGTGTGCATGGAGAGGAGGGCCTATTCACAGATGGGCTGGGACAAATAAATCAATGTATCGGAAAGAGTTCATTGTTTGCTTCAGTTAGCTAATGGCATTGGTCTTATGTCATAGGCTGCATGAGAGGCAATAATTTGATTCAGCATTAGTTTTCTGGAATTTGTATTGATTTACTGGAAAACATCAATGACAATACAGTTATGGAAACTGAAATATGTTTGCATTATTTGAATATCAATTTTATAAGCTGTGTTATCTTTGACATAGATATGGTCGATTAAGGTGGCCTTTTCAGTAGTTGCTTGTTTAACAAGTTGGGTGTATCCATGTTGCTGCATGAAATCTTGAACAGTTTGTGTAATGAAGAGATTTTCATTGAAGTCGCCCATTATTATTTTGGTTCCCAAGAATGTGTCAAGATGATCAATCAAATGCAGCAGTTTTGTTCTGAAAGTAACCAAACTGTAGGATGGTGGTCTGTAGAGGATGGCAACGTTTGCTTCCAGTGACTTTATGTTGAATGTTAAACATTCAATGTTTAGACATGGCAAATGTGTGATGTTGCAGTCTCATTTTTGAAGTAAACTCCAACACCACCATGCTGCTGTTTCTTCAGTTCCATGAAGATATGTTCAGTGTCATCATATGCAAGACACCTTGGTTTGCTGTGAAATGAAAAGTTGTTGAGATGAGTGTCTTGGGTAGAATGTTCTTGTTTTAGCCATGTTTCTGTCACACAAATGACGTCAGCTGCAAAATACCTGTGATCATATCGAATGTCTTCGATATGAGCAGAAAGTCCTTGATCATTGTGTAGAAAAATTCTGTACGTTGTATTGAAGGATTGAAGTGGTGGCTCAATGAATGCAGGCATGTTTTGTATTGAAGTGTGAATTGTGTCATTAGCATATATAGCAGTGGCTTTAAAATCTTCGATGATGAGTCCTTCAAGAGATGTTACACGACTCAGTGCTACATATGCTTGTCCAGAGCTAAACATTTTCTTGAGAGAGACAACAGCTTTCTCCACTGTTAAGCATTGTACTTTGTGAACAGTGCAAGCCCAAGCTAACTTCAGAGCAAACTGACGTCTCACACCACCACTGTTTGTTATTCTGTCCTCTTCAGGCTCAATTGGTGTGGCTTTTTCCAGTCCAGGTTTGGAAGATGGTTTTTTATTTTGAGCCATTTTTCCGACTTTTTCATTATCAAAGGTGACATATATCCTTGATGGGAAAGTGTCATCATCCTTGTAACATATGTCAGAAACTGTTCCAAAGACTCCATTTGCAAGTCCATCTGAAACATCAATGTTTTTCAGTAACATGACACGTGCACGTGCCAAGATGCAGTGTATTTACCAAACAAGTATTGTAAACTTTGAGATAGTGTGTCATTTTTCTTTTCAAGCGACCAGTTTTAGCATCCCTGTCAAAATCTTGAGCTTCAATGGAAGTGGTATGAGTGCACATTTTGTGCAACATCTGAAAATTATGAGTGTCAACTTGTTGGTTTGTTGCATAAATGTGAAGATCTTCACTGAATTCTCCTTCTCCCGTCTCACGACTTTTCAGCATGTTGATATCTTGTTGTTGCAGTGGTTGCTTTTTCTTGTGTGTTCTTAAGCGATTTAGCAACTGTGCAAAGTGTGTGTCTTTCTGTCTGAGTATATCTGTGAGTTCTGTTACAGCAAAATGATTTTGCCATAAGTTAACACCACTTGGTTGTGTATACAAGGGTTTTCCTTTGACTGGTGGCAATTGATATAGGTCTCCTACTACAATGATAGACACTTTACCAAAAGAGGAATAGTCACCTGTTTGTTTGATCTGTCTTAACCGTCCGTGGATATATGTAAGAAGTTTATGATCAACCATTGAAATTTCATCAATAATCAGTATTTGGAGCTTGTTGAGTTTGGCTCTCAAAGTATTAATTTTTTCTACTGCAAGTGGTTTATATGGTAATGAGACATCTATTCCAATTGAAAAACAATTGTGTATTGTAGCAACATCAATGTTGTAAGCAGCAACACCAGTTGGAGCAGTGAGTAACACATGATATGCGTGTCATTGGGGTTTTCTGATAGCTGTGACAAGATACGAGATGCTTCGTAATTGATTGCTTTTATCAGGTGGGACTTGCCTGTGCCAGCTCCTCCAGTGATAAATACATAAAATGGATCTGGGTTTTCGTTGTTGAGTTTTTGTAAACACCACTGCCGAATCTTGTAAAATAATTGCAGCTGTTTTTCATTTAGTGACCGTAGGAGACACATTGCAGTGTCCTTTTGCAACCCACAGAACCTAGGTTCGATAGTGAAAGTGTTGCTTTTATCTGGCTGCATATCGGGAAGGATTTCATCAGTATCCTCTGTGTTTGTTACATGATTGGTCATTGCTTCCAGACACTGTAGACGCTGTAATTCTGATTCTGGGCAAATTAGCGCCCATGCATCTTCTGGTGGTCCATCTCTGTTTAGATGTTCTTGAGCCTTGTCAATTCCATCAGCTTCTTTTTCAAAGAGTTTTTGATTTGTGTCAACCAGGAATTTCACAGCCTTAAGTTCACTGTTGATGATTTTGACAAAGCCTGTGTGATAGAAGTCTTCAAATGAGGTTTGGTGGTTTCAACTCACAATCGTTGTAATGAGGAAGGAATAATTGTAGAATACTGTGGTAATATTTTTCAGGATTTTTTGTGCGTGAGAAGCGGGCATAAAGTACAACAGCAGCATCTGTGCGTGTCCTCTTCATTACAAATCCTAAGTCGTTATCCAGTTTTATGCTGTTAGGTGATGACTTGTCTGATTTTGACATAATTCTGTACTGTGATGCAAAGGTTGCCAAACACATTTCAGGAAATGCTTCTGTTTTTGGTCTTCCTTTGTATTTGTCTGTGATGCTGTTCATCCATATGCTGTCATTTTCAGTGTTAATACATTCGAGTCTTTTCTGAAGAAGATGAAGCGGAAGACTCATTTTGATAGGATGTTGACCAGTTGGAATGAACTGAACCTTTCTTGATCCCTCTTTGAGTCTCATATTGGTTAGTCGGTATATGCACTCTTGTGCAGATACTTCTCGGTTATGAAGATAAACACTGCCAAGTTTCCGCAAGGCTAGTTTAGCATCAGTGTTATTTGAGGCCTCTTTTTGGGCTTGTTGTAGCAATAATCCCATTGCTCTCTCTTGCTTAGATATATAAGATATTATATACACAATGCAAGAGTAGGCATCAGCAACATACTGAATATCCATATTTGCATTCCAGCATCGGAGAAGTTGTGTGTTATACTGATTTACCCAAACATCAGATGGGTTTCTCTGTAAAACAACATTGGTTTTTTTTGACATGCGTATGTATGCAGCTTCAAACAGCTCCTGGGATATAACAATAGATGCAAAGAGGGAATCTGCAGAGTCAAAAGATATGCCAGCATTCATGACAACTTGCCGTACTCTCTCCATAATCTGTCCTGCAAGTTCCATTGAAAGCCTTGGATGATTGGTTTGTTGTTGAGGTTGTTTTTGGTAGGCTCACTATTGTGGTGCATTTCTTCTTCAGAAATTTTATTCCTTGTGATGAAAGTGTTTTTTGATGGTGGCCGCGGGAAGTTAAAGCGACAGACAGTTTTGTTTTTTCTGCAGCTCTTTGAATGCCTTTTGTTGTGCCAATGTTGTGCATTTCCTTCTCATCAAGAGGTGGCATTTCACATGTCACATATTGATCAATAAATGCTACAACATCTGCATCATCAGCTTTATCAACTTGAGGTGCATTTTCAACCCAGAATAGACAATGAGTATGAGGTGAACCTCGTTGTTGAAATTCCACTCTGTAGAAGTAGTCAACAATTTTTCCAATTGGTTGAGCTGGTGACATGATGACATCTTTAAGGAAACAATGAAAGCGATAATCAAACATTCTGGCAGCTGTTACCGGATTCTTTCTTAAGAGATCACATCTCTCTGACCAGTCCAGATCATCAGCATTTATATGTTTGCCTTCTAGCCGGAGGAAAATTTGCAATGTCTCTTTCCATCGCATGTCAGCTGAAGAAAATGAACAGAACCATGTTGGGATTCCAAGCTGTCTGACCATTTCAAAAAGGTCTTTCTGAACACTTTGCCAGAAAGCAGGTGTGCCTCTGATCGGTTTCATGAATTTGTATCCCTCGTCAAAATGGAGAATTCTTTGAAGCGAATCTTTGTTCATTAGCATGTCTGATGTAATTTTTCTGCCAGAGTCATATCCTTTTCTTAGTGCAATAGATACATTTGAGACCACTTGGTTAATCTCAGATAAATATTGTGCATAAAAAATGTAGTCCAGGTTCTTTGCAAATCTTCCATCTGCATTGAGTATCCAGTTATTGAAATATCTACATATGGTTAACTTTTCTTCCCTAGTATCATTAAATGTATCGGTTCCTTTGGGGAAAAGAACAGGAAAGCATTTTGCTTCATTGCCTTCATTGGTTAATAATCTGACTGGGTTGTTGTCTTGTGCTGGGGCCAGAGACAAAATTCCATCAAAGTGCTGATCCATCACCTCTTGGACAATATCAACAGGTTGTAAACATGTATCATTGAACATTCCATGTTGCTGTGTATCATGTATTGATTCATCAATGTGTTCATCATCTGGTGTTGTTTCAGTGGATGCTTCATCGTTAGCGTTTTCTGGATTAATCTCAACACAGGTTTCATTGTCAAAAGACAGAGGTTCAGATGTGTGCTGATTTAAGTCATCATTTTCATTGGGTTGTTGAATTTTGTTCAGTGGATTAATCCATTCGTTGTTGAAGGTAATATCTTTATACCATGGGTTATGTTGTTTCAAGTAGGAGAAAGCTTTATGAATAGCAGCAGTGTTTACATATTGATATTCATAGTGGCCTTTGTATGTTAACTTTCTCTTTAATTTCACACGGATCATCAAATCATCATGCTCTGGTCTTGGAAGTCTTGCAATCTGAGGGACATTAGATGGTACACACATGACAGGTCCTTGAACACCATTTTTTCCCCCTTTCGGTAAAGCAAGCATCTTCATAAAAGGAATGTTTATTGCAATCAAATGTTGTTCCAATGAATTTAAGTTCTTCAGCTGTGGTGGAATGGGATTCAAAACCAAATTATTAGCAACACTTTCCGGAGGCATTCTTCCATCAAGTTTTCTGTGACGTGTAACAAATCCACAGTGTACTATTAGGATCTGTGCAGTGTTTTACACAGGTGCTTTCGCATTTGTGAAGGTATGTTTCAGTAATGCATTTACTGACCAATGAAGCTGTAGCATTCCCTTTTTTTCCATATGTGTCTTTTTTACATTGTATGACTTGATGTTTAAACAATTGTCGATGGCATACAGAGCACACATATTGGGGACCAGTGCTAACCTTGTCTTTGAATTGCTGAACAATGTAGTCCATTTGTTGTCTTTGTTTCTTTGATTCAGTCCTTCTGGTAATATTGCACTGTTTCAGATTTTCCTTGTGTTGTTCATCAGTAGCATATTTGTCTATGCTGTATTGTTTTGTACTTGCACGGTGTTGTTTATCAGTGGCATATTTGTCTATGCTGCACTTTTTCTTATTTGCACGATGTTGTTCATCAGTGGCATATTTCTGTGCACTGTATTGTTTCACATTTGCCTGGTGTTGGGCATCAGTGGTATATTTCTGTGCACTGTACTGTTTCACATTTGTCCGGTGTTGGGCATCAGTGGCATATTTGTTTATGCTGCGTTCTTTTATAGTTTTCTGGTAGTTTTCATCTTCATTGTATCTTTTAATTCCTCTTTTATTTTTTGCATCTTGGAATTGTTTGTTCATTTCATATTGCTTGTTTTTTTCTGTCAAGCTCACATCGACTTGAAGAACTCCTTATCTGATGTGACTGTGGCCATTCATTGGATTTGTTGCAGAGTTTAGTGCATTGGTCAGAATTGTGTTGCTTCACGCATGTAACTACTTTGTAATGAGATGCGTTGCAGTGTTTTAGGTATATAGCTGTGTCAATTGTCTTTCCATTTGTTGTGGAATACTTGAACCACTTGTTGCGACTGTATGTGAAAACATCAACTCCAAAGAGATCTGCAGCTGCTTGTATTTCCACCTCAGTTGCCCAAGTTTGAACATATTTCATGCGTGATGCTTTTACATAGTTTTCAACAGAAAAATATCCATCTCTGAGAATAGGAGCATACTGTAATGCGTTTGTTTCCACATGTTTAACCACAGCTAGTCGGATTTTTCTGTGATGACCTTCACTTCCACTAATGGAAAATGACAAAGCTCTGAAAAAGCAGTTACCATCACCTACAATAGCCTTTGTTTCACAAGGATCCTTCATTGGGACATTCATTGGAACTGGTTCTTCTGTATGAACATATTCAGGTGAGTTGTGGATGATGTTAATTTTTGAACAAAGTGATTTTTTTTGCTACATAGTGAAAGGAGAGAATGTGAGACATGGGATTTCCATTTCATTGACAAAAACAACTTCATCTGCACATGGGTTGCTGTTAGATTTAACGTTGTAATGTAATTGACATTGTTTTGACCTGCTCAAATGTACCATCAGCCTTTGAAATGGCTTTTGACAGCCCTTGCATACATCTAGGGAGTCATTGTTATGGTATCACTGGTATTATTGGCTTCATGTAGATTGTGGGATTTAGGACCTATATTTTGAATCTGGAGATTACTGGTGATAGCTGCAAGATCTGTGCTTTTCTGGTCTTCTTTGGCCTGCTTACATATTGTTTCATTTGTTCTGGGGGAATCTCTTTCTGTGTTTTTATTCACATTACACAGTGAAACATTTTTTCCTGTGGCATCTACAGGATTACCATGCAACTGTCTCTTCCCTGTAACTTTCATCTTTATTGCACTGGCTTCAACTGGAGTGGCCTCTTTCTCTTTCTGACATGGTAGAGGTTGTTGTTCAACATGGTTTAGGCCTACATTGACCTCAGTTTGCTTATGTTTTTGCAGTTTTTGACGTTTGGCAGCTTGCCATACAGGTTTTTGGTCTGCGTGTTTCACGATTACTTCGTGATGCAAAGATTGCAAGTTGTAATGTAATTGACATTGTTTTGACCTGTGCAAATGTACCAGCAGCGTTTGAAATGGCTTTTGACAGCTGTTGCATACATTTGGCAAAGTTATGGCTACGGTATCGCTGGTATTATTGTCTTCATCTAAATTGTGGGATTTTGGAGGGTAATTCTGAATCTGGACATTACTGGTTGTAGCTGCAAGCTCTGTTCTTTTCTGGTTTTCTGTGTCCTGTGTACATATGGTTTTATTTGTTGCAGGAGAATTTGTTTCTGTGTTGTGTGAATCATTTCCAATGAGCTGAAACATTTGTGCTAAAGACCTAGGAGTCGTATACATGCCAGTCTTGTATGCATCCACCAAAACAATTGTTTTTTTAACATGAACATTAGAAACAGGAATGAGACTTTCAAAATGATGGCCATTGTATGCCAACACCAATGGAACATCAGTATCTCTTACATTTGCTGGATCTATTGCATCTGCAGATATTACATATATTGGACTATGAGGTTGAGCAGTCGCTGTTTTCCAAGGTGTGTTGAAAACAAGGATATCTTTCTTAGTAGTATGAGCACAACTAAGGATAGCCATATCACCAAAATAGTCAAGGTCATATTGGTTAGTTGTTTGCAAAGTTTGCCATGCTTCTCTCCACTGCTGTTCTGTATATATGTTTGGATAGTATGGAGATGCCTTAATTTTCTGTTCACCTACAATATTCCAGATCTTTCTATAGTGCTCAGGCCTTTCTGGCAAATGTTCTGCAAAACATTGTCTTGCATTTATGTTAGAAATAATGGATTCATACAAGCAATTACCATTGGCCTTGTTTGGATTGCCACTTCTAAGTCGGATACCATGCTGCTCTCCTATGCTAATTGCCGTCTCAAATATTGAGTTGCCTTCACCTATAACTCCTCTTATGTGGTTCTTGGCCTTTTTTATGGCAAGTACTGCAGCTGGTCTTCTGTTTATTTCTTTTTGTTTGTTTTCAATATCAGCATGAGCTACTGCCTGTAAGCACACTGTCTTGTTATGGTCTGAATCTCCCCCACTTGTGTCATGCACAGAAGGCATCCCCTTGTACAGTGTATTTGGTGTCTTACTTGGCAATGATTTCACCCCATTTGGCTTACAAGTTATTGGCAATGTGTTGTCATCAAGCAGTTCTGCAATACTGAACTTACTGGGACATTCAAAAGTGAGCTGGAAGGGAACACAGAAATTAGTTACCATCACCCAGCTATATACCCCGCTTATGTGTTGTGTATCCTGAAGCCCTTTGCCTGCTTCTGAAAGCATGTGACACCCTTGCCCCTGACCAACAACACTTCCGTCATCCCTACCAAACTTCTGTTTCTGTACTATTTGACTAACCAACTCCTGTTTCAGTCCTCTCTCAGTAGGCAACTCCTGCTTCTGTTCTGTCTGTGTAACACTGGTGTGTATGTTTTCAAACTTTCTCCTCCTTACTACCTTGTCCCTAACATCTTTCTGTTCTACAACTTCTTTGACCCTGTCAACTACTACCAAAGGCCTACGACCCACATGACCTGAACCAGCACCACTTAGCTTTTTGATGTGCAGGGATTTCTTCTCAGCCATGGACTGGGGTGCTGGGGCATGGACAGGGTTGGCGTTCTGGCGGTAGGCCGAAGGGTAACATAGGACATGTCAAAGATGCGTTCCATCCTACCCCCGCTGAGAATTCGCTGTAAACACAAGTTGATGTTAGGAGTTAATTACGTTGGATGCTTACGGCCTACTTTTTAGAAAACATAATTGAGCAGTTCTACAAAGTGTATACATCGGCACAAACGTACTTGCTGTATATCAACAATCAGTCCTTTGGCAGCATGCTGACGTATACAATGACGCCGGTCCCGAACCTGCATCCTCACATCTAGAAACAAGCACAAACAATATGACTTAAATTAAATATGGGTCTCCAACATTACAGTAACACATCGGGACACAGACA
Organism: Anguilla pacifica; assembly: GCA_039654925.1. Lineage (NCBI taxonomy): Eukaryota > Metazoa > Chordata > Actinopteri > Anguilliformes > Anguillidae > Anguilla > Anguilla pacifica. The sequence goes on along the minus strand of CM077286.1, from coordinate 37,199,910 downwards.
CACTGGCATGCAAGAATTACCTGGAACAGTAGGCAGCAGGTGTGTCCATTGGTCATGGTCGACATACTTCATTTTAACAGCTGCAGAAAAGAATATACAGACATATGGGTTTAGAAAAACCAAGAAAAAAAAGAAAAAAGCAGAGACAGAACATTGTGCAAATATTGGACACCACTAACAATGGACAATTTTATGTAACACACAGAGCAGTTATTACCTGGAAAGGGCCGATAGGATGTTGCTGAGCGCTGAGATGGATCAACACACTGTGGCTGTGATGAAGTACCATGCTCCTTCTTGTTTTTGTGGAAGCATCATTTGAGTGTAGGATGCACTCTAAGTGGCACAGGATTGACAGGGATGTGCAGGATGCTGTATGAAGTGTTCCAAATGAAGTCCGCAAGGAGAGGCATACCTTTGTCATCACTTAGGTGTACCAAATCCTGACACCACAGATGCCTTAAACAAAAAGTAATGACAATAATAATTAAGTCCCAGAGAAACATGCATAAGAATGTACTATGTACTCCAAGAACAGTGATGTTGTATCCACAACTTCTTTGAACATACCTTTTGGATGGCTGGAAAATATCATTTGTTGAGAAGTACTGCACCCCCATCTTTGCTGCAACTCGGTGATATTCCTGCTTTAGCAGAAGCTGGTATTCCAGTGTTGCATGTACATGTCGTATGGGGAAATCCACCACAAACACCTACAAATAACAAATTGCTATTAGCATTAAAACAAAACCTACTTAATTTCTGTGACTATTACTATTCCCTTTGTGAACACATAACATTTTACTGAAGGCCTTTGTCTGAGTGTTGTGGCACCGCACTGGGCGTGACGGTACAGGCGGGGCGGCACAGAAATACACAGACCAGAGGTTTGGGGAAAAATAGCCCAACAGGGCCTTTTATTTAACAAAACTTCTATACAAAAACAAAAACAAACTCAACAGCTAAAGTCTCTTGTCAGAATTAAATTAAAGTAAAGCAACCAAAATTAGGAGTAACGGCGTCCGGGAGACCGTTGAGGGGATCCCTCTTCAAAGCAGGAAGAGGGATGTGGTCCTGCGTCTCCACCGGATTCAGAAAAGTAGGGAAAAAGTTACAAACAGTTTTCACCAGCTCTCCTGCAGCCCAAAACCCCTCTCCTCAAGGGAGACAACAGGCCTCCTTTTAAGCTCCCAGTCATTTCCCTGGAGTGGCGGCAGCTGTGTTGCCTCATTGATTGCAGGTGTGTTGCATGCAAAGGAAGGAGTTGGGGAATTTCCACTTTGCCTCTCTCCAGGGTCCTGTGGCTGAGCTTCATAGTGTGGAGCTGTCCCGGGTCCTGAAGAGCTGGCCTGGTGGCAGGTTTTAGCTGATGCCTATAAGACTGGGAGGGGCACTGTGGGGGCATGCCCCGATCCACGCCACAGTGTGTTTATGATTTCACACATACCTTGTTTGGCCAGTGTTGCAATGCAACACTGAGGAGAGTCCCAAAGGCCCTGGCAGCCTCCTCAATAGTGCGACTTGAGGTCATGTTGTTCCCCGGAGCAAGCAGGCACACTGCATCTGGAGTACGTGGAGTATCACCAAGATGGGAGATCTCCAAACGCAACGCTGTTGCATCTCCTCCAGGTGTGGCCATAAAACCAAAGGACAGCCGACCCTCTGGCATGTTCACAACTCCATCAGCAAAAGATCTGAGATGTGAATCGCCAACAACGAACACATACTACATAAAGAAAACACAAATCAAACATGTTACTATATGGAAAAGACAAATCAAACGTGTTAATAAATACGCTAATGAACGTTGTTACAACACCAAGTGATGTGACAACCTTGCATGTATCCAATTATATTGTATGACATGCTATACAGTACATAACATAGTATTAGATGCTATAGACTACATAAGGCACTTTTGCATACATCACCTCTTTCTCATTGGCGTGACAATTGTTAGGAAACACAGTCTTGTGCTGATGCCCAGTGATGTCTGACACAGGCCATTGGCAGACTTTATGACGTGAGCCACACCCTGCCATGGCTTAACAGGAAGAACTATATTAACTTGATGCCACATAAAAAACATAGCATTACTGCTGCTACTTGTTGTTTGCACATCAAAGTCATTCACACATGGTACAATGTTACACGTTCACACTGTGATGATGTGTTTGCCATGAACATGAAGGCCACTTAGTCCTTCCATTCATCTGATAATGTGCATTACAGCTTTTTTTAAAATAAAGAGCAAACAACAACTTTCACCACTTAGCGCACATGCCAAATCTGGCCAATCCTTGGCCATTTAGGGAGTACCCTATTTAAAGCTTTGTAACCCCAGATGTGAACACCACAGACACTTGAAAAATGGCTTAAATGAAGGAAGACATTTGTACCATTTACAATACTAGCTTAGATTACTTTATATTCATAATTTTGAACGAAATAAAGTGCCACAAATGCAACTGTCTAGGCAAAAAATCTAAAATGAGTTTGCTGTTTTTTAGTCCGCAAAGAAATACTGGGAGATTGCATATATGCAGCAGGTTAAAGTATACCAAAAACTTCTTGATCACAAGTTCAGAAAATGTAAGGGTATATGTAGAATTACTACAGGGTTGGGTCCGTTTTGGCCGTCCGATGTACGAGCTTAAACCGGTTTGATTTTATGCAAACCGACTGAACTGGCATTTGTCATTATGAGACGTTCTGGCAAATGAAAAAGTAGACTACACGAGCAACCTGTGCCGATGGCGCTAAATCCAACTTGTATTGCATTAGTAATAAGCAATATGACAATGTGATTAACGTAATAGTATGTTTGTCTATAAACTGAGCCACTAGCGTCTGAGGGCCAAAAAGAAACATTGACAGGCTGTGCGCAATTTAGTGCCGAGGCCGGCAACAAGGAGATCAAGTTTCATTATACAACGGCTTGGCTGAATACTCGATTCTGATTGGTCCAAGGGTGGGCATTATTTCTCAGTAAAGGGAAACCTCTGCCTTTTAACAGAAAATCAATGCGCTACAAAATCCAGCATTCTAAATGTTTAAACAGCAACATTATTCTTTCGCTTTTTAATTGTAACTGATTGCAATGTTGAAGCTAGCTTTACAAATCGGAATCGTCCCTTATTTGGACAGTAGAATAGGCGTACCGCATTTAACTCATGGCTACAGACGCATTTTCATCCGTATGTTTGTGAACGATTGCGTTTATAGTAACCGCTGGTTTGAATACAATTCAATAGTTAGCTAGCTAGCTAGCTAGCCAGGATAACAAGCATGCCGTGAGACCATTCTGACCTAAAACCAAGAATTTTAATATTGGTAACGTGACGCGAACCTATCATAAAGCTAGCTGGCATTAAAAGCCTGTTTCAGAGGGTCTTAGAAAAACGCTATGTCCACACTGCACGACCACACCATTAAAAAAGCAAGACAGTGCTAGGGAGATTAATTTGATTGACTTGTGGTTTCATGCAGTTTTATTAAATAATGTAATGACAAAAATGACCAAAATTGGTGCTAATTGTATGGTAAAAAACGAGATGGAACTATTTTTTCTTGATAGAATCATTGTTTTCATAGAATTAACGACCAGAGGTTATTAACAACGGTGGAAATAGAAACCAGCCAGAGTTTTTGCATAACAACGGTCCAAATAGAAATACCAACCAGAGTTTTGCTTGACAATGGTAAAGCCGCTACACACTCATTCATGTGCTCTCATGTTCCACTCGGGAGCGGCTGAGTCACGTGCGACGCCTAGTGGTAAAACTCGGTATTACCCGTCCAATCCGGTATTTGGCTTAATATCAAACCGGTTCGAAATTTTTTATTTTTCCACCCCTAATTACTACAGATCTAAAATGCAAAAACTGTCCTCATCACTGTTGTATGTGTCACAGTGTATCCAGCGTCTCCAAATCTACCCAAAATGTCTGAATTATGCATTGCTGTAGCCTAAATCACAACAAATCCACATATTGCACTACGAATCAACTGTTTTTACTGAAGCAAGTCACTGTGCATCATTTTCAAGTGGTAATTACAAGCTTTCTGTCAGTACAGTGGTCTAAAATAGCTAGGGGTCCAGAAACAAATCCAAAATCTGTCCAAAAAGGAATATAATGCCTTTTGACCATTGTAAAGCATATACATGAGCCCCTTATGAAGGTTTAAGATGAAACATTGATCAGATTTAAACATAATGCACAAATATTGTCACACAATGCTGCAGAGTACCTAAATGTGTAATAATTAACTACTGTATGTATTTCTATACTTTGTACTCTTGTATGTTTTTTTGTACGGGGTTGGGACGATATGAAAACAATTTTTAACCGTCCACATTTTGGCCATGTTCCAACACTGTCCTCATCACTGTTGTATGTGTCACAAAAACGATTACACTACTAACTAACACTTACATTACAGTGTGAAATATCCACATTATCTAATACCACTAAATAATACTACTTAAACACACTCAATTTCAAAAATAAGGTATATACCCGAAAGCAGTAATACTTATATAGCAATGATGTGTTCAGTAGATAGAGACAGAGACGGTAAATCAATGACAGTTCTATCCGCTTCGGTTTTCTCCAGAAAACGATGTCAGATAGGTGTATCAGCAAACATATCACTTAGCTATGCCCCGAATATTGCCCCGCAATATCGTTGACAAGGTTTCGTTAGGTGTAGCGTCTTTACTGCTACCACAGAGTGAATGTGTAAGTGAATGTGATAAGAAAATTGTCGGTTACGCTGACCTATAAAACGTTATTCTAAAAGCAAAATTAGATATGTTATACTTCGTTAGAAAGCTTCTGCTCTCACCTAGTGAAGAAATGAATTGCCAATCGTCCAGACTGTACTAAAAAAGGGGACAACGCCGTAAAGAACACGTGTGGCATTAAGCACAGCTATTTTGGAAGGTACCCAGGCATCAGAAATGCGCGTATATTTCACAAACGGATTGTCAATATATTAGACCACACAGAATCAAAAGGGACATCTCTATGCGTAAAACCAATGGTAAGGTTGTATATCCATACAATATTTAGTCGCAGATATTGACTGTAGAATGACATGGTATAATTTCATAAAACGTTGTCTCGTTGGTTAAATTTGCATGAATTATTTTGATCTCAAGATCGCGATTTCCTGGGGGGACTAAAAAGTGGCACTGAAGCGAGGCACCAAAATTTGCGTAGTGATTTGGTCCGGTCGGTGCTGACCATACAGCAACCGGTGCCATTATGGTACTGGTTTTCGGTACCCAACCCTAGTTATAAGACTTGTATCTGAACAGATTTGGCCTGACAAGAACAACAAACATGATATAACAAGCCAATATACAGATTGTAACAGTTTTATATATACTCTCAAACACATTCATTATGTTTTTTATGAGAACATTCACTTTGATGTCTTGACATCCGAGGCGACTGCATGCATTCACATTCCACAAATAACTGTTAACAACATTTATAGCACTTTTTGGTAATTTGTATTTGTTCTAATACTAGCTTATTCTTCTGCCTAGTTGGCTTTGCAGAGGTTAGGTCAGAATAGTGTTCACGGTGTGAACTAAACTGTGTTCTTGGCTAGAAATAGCTGTACAAAATAAGTATTCTATCTTATTGAACCTGTCTTTTGTAGTTGTCCATGACCACGAAATGCACTTTTTGCAGCGGCTGCCAAATAAATGTAATGTAATATAGCAAAAAAACATGCACACGTCACAAAGATTTTGCTGTTGAATTGATTAATTTGACTCTCGTCATTTCCATATAATCGTAAAATGACAAGAATAAATAGAATGAAAAATCGGACTTGCGTGAAATCTTTAATTAATACTGCAGTGGTATACCCACCGTTTGCTTTCATCTTTTAGATTCCTACAAACGTACTGCTAGCAGAGCAGCTAAATACTTGAGTGCAGTAAAATGATGGCAGTTTGAAAAAGCAAAAGGGACGATTACTAGAATTAACCTGTTATTTTACCCTGACAAAAAGTGCGGAAGGCGATTTTTCCCAGTTTGCTTTTACTGTATCCCCAAAGTAAATTACGCAGAACTACCGCATACCTCACATAACTATGTCAAATGTTTTGAGTCAGTTATAAGGGGCTAAGAAACAAAATCCGGATGGAAATATTCAGCAACCAAATTAAAGCGTTTGCATGTTTTGCTATGTAATATGCTGTCCGAGCACGAATGCTTAATATTATATAAAAACTGAGAGGTGGATTACACTGTCGGGTGCAATATATTTATTCGCCTCCGGGCGGCGACGTAATGGTACGTGTGGACGGGGCCTAGCAGCCAAGTTGACGTTAACCGACTATTTTATATGATCTGACAGAGTACATTAACCAACGGTGCAAAAGTAGCTGCATAAACAGTTGATTCCAGTGAGTTTTAGCACATTCGTTGCAAAACATGTAACCAAACTATCCGCCAAACAATTAAGACGATAAACTTACCCCAGGCCTGGTTTGTCAACGCTGGTCTTCAATTAAAACTGGTCGTTTGTTAACGTGTCGATTCCAATTGCCTTAATAAACAAATGTTTTAATATAAATTCGACTATCAATGTTTATCATTTGCTTTTTAATTCAACGATGAGAGATATAATGGTTTCACAAGGAAAACTACCTCAAACGAAGGCGCTTGCTAAGTAGCTACCCAAAAGTGAAATGGGGGGCAGGAAGCCTTTGGGGTTTTATCGATGCTGAGAATGCTGGGATTTTTCCCAGAGGCCACTGACCAGCAAACTAGGAAAAGGTAGAAGCTGATTGTAGAAATAATCTTCACGCACTTCACCCTATAGATGTCCTCAAATCGTCTCCATTCCAGTCATAGCTACCTAGCTATGGGATGTCCTCACCTCTGCAACATTATTTGTTGTCGTCCGTGTGTCCATACATCTGTACTAGCTCATTCAATGCACTTTTGTAAATATATTCATATTCTTGTGTTTTTATCTGTAGGCCTATGTATTTTATGCTATGTATGTCCCTATGCCCCCCCCCCCCCCCCCCCCCCACACCGTTTGGTGAAGCCGAAGCACTCCTTTCGTTTACATATGTGTCTGCACATTGTGTTAATGAATAAAATTGCATTTGTCCCACATTTCTTTTGAATGGTATGACTCTGTTCTCCAAACTGTGTATATGTCTGCTGTTTTTTCTCAGGGTACCGATTTAACATAACTGGACGCCCAAATGTATTCACTCCCATTTCTCCCCCTTTGAGGCGCTAGCAATTAAAAATGCTAAGCGATGTCAAAATCTATAGCCTAACTATGAAGCTATTATATAGTCTATGCTACTGCATACTATCTTTTCTTCAACATCATTCTGATACTTTTATTTGTTGCATTCATGGGAAAGGCATACGTTTGTGGAAAGCAATGCACGCGCATTTACGCAGATACCCGCCGTTGCCTTTCACATTATTTTACAGCTACCAGTATGCTTTGGTTATACTTTTCTGTAGTAGCTGTCTATATCTCGGTTTTCCCCCACATATGATTCGTGCAGATAACACTGAAGCGTGAGATACGCTTGTATCCACCGACATTGTGCGCATGAGAACTACAGTCTCTTGATGTGTGAATGTGTGAACATTTCCAGCCTATTTGTTGTTGCGTAGCAAGTGTGGCTGCTTGTCTCTGAGAATAATGTGAGGACAAGCATTGGATTGTTCGTCCTGCGTCCTAATGTATATTGGCCCTGTTGTTTTAAAGACATATGAATACAGCCATTGGCCTCCTCCTCATATTCATCATCACACTATTGTCAATATAAATGGGCGCTTTTCATGCAAAGTGGTCATCATTGCATGTGAATGCATGAACGCACCAGATCTCCGCTCCACAGGACAGCCATTCACATGTCTGGCCGCTCCGGAGGACAGGCATTCACACATCTGCGTACCACCGCCCAGTGGCGCGCGGCGTAACTATCAAGCTATTATATAGTCTATGCTGCTGCATACCATCTTTTCTTCAACAGCATTCCGATACTCTTATTTGTTGGATTGATAGGGAAGGCATAAGTTTGTAGAAGGCAATGCATGAGCATTTACGGAGACACCCGACATTGCCTTTCACTTTACTCAGTGGCTGTCATTCTGTTGCACCGTTTATACTCACTCTGTTTATACAGTACGTCCTGTCAATATTCTTCATACTGCATATACCTTTCCTTTTCATACCTTTCACATTCTATATAGGCTATATATATAATACATATGTACATACGCTGCATTGGACTTTATTGCTTCTTTTGCACTTCAGGTGGCATGCTAACTGCATTTTGTTCTCCCAGTACTTGTGCTTGGTGCAATGACAATAAAGTTGAATCTAATGTAATGTCATGTATTGATGCTGGCTATTGCCCTACTAACAAAATGTGGTTGTGGCGACGTACTATTAACATCCTCTATTCGTCTCGTAACGTCCGCGTTACGTATCAATTTACGTAAAAACATAAGACTAGCGTTATTACGTTAATTACCTTTCCACAACATTGCTGATTGGTCACTTACTTATTAAACCCCGACGATACATCTAGAGTTTGTGTATTAAAAAAGGTATATCATGGTGTTGTAATTTTGTTCTCCATTCTATCCTACCAATGAAATGCCATTGCTTCTGTAATTCATATCTTCAAAAAAAATTTTCAGAGATACTCAGTGCAGCAATACAAAATGTACACATATCAAGCCCAAATGGAATAGAAAGCCTTTATTGTCATTGTATAGAATACCACTGAGATCAGGTTCAAGTTACATTTCTAGGTACGCAATATGTGCTGAAGCAAGCATAATTATGGTACAGAAGATGAGACAAACATACAAAACTAGATACAAAAACAACATAAAAAGGGTGACTTGCACTAGTGCAATGTCTATAGCAGGTCCCCCAAAGCATATGTGCTAGTATAATATGCAGTACCTCCTCATCACCATAATCACTTCCACCACCATCATAAGCATCAACTGCAGCATATTGACAGAATATCATGACTACATCCTCCCTAGTGTTTTTCTGATAAAATGATGGCATTACCATCATTACAATTTATTGATATGTCAACAGATTGAAGTACACAAGAACTAAATTTAAAACACCCGAAACTCCTTGTCAATAAAATATGCATTGTTTTGCATTGTTGTAGTTTCAGGACAGTAATAACCATAGACCAATGATTTCAACATTATAACAGTGTTGAGTATTTTTGTCTTTTTCAAGCAGTGAACTACATTTAAGTTAGGATCCCCCACATATTAAAGTAGGATGTCTGCAGGCATTAGCAAGTTAAATTTAAGGCTTTTTAGACATTTTAAATGCTTCTTAGAATAACATTTAAGACAGTTTGCCACACAAGTAAGCACAGGCAAGTTGTACTCTCAGCTACTTGACATTTTTACAGTTATCTAAAACGACAACATTGACATTTTACATTACATTACATTACAGGCATTTAGCAGACGCTCTTATCCAGAGCGACTTACACAACTTTTTACATTGTATCCATTTTATACAGCTGGATATATACTGAAGCAATTTTGGTTAAGTACCTTGCTCAAGGGTACAACGGCAGTGCCCTACCCGGGAATCGAACCTGCAACCTTTCGGTTACAAGCCCAGTTCCTTACCCACTGTGCCACACTCCGTCCCTTATAAATATTTGGACATAATAAATATTTGGACATTTGTCCAAATATTTATTCTGGTCCAAGAAAAGGACACATTGTGGGCTTTTACCATTGAAATACAAACACATTGTAACCACAGATAAATACACCACGATATATTCAACTGTCATGATGTATTAGACAATTTTATGAACAAAAATAAATTTAAGACAATTTAGGACTTTTTAAGGGCTTGTAATCACCCCTAAAGACATGTCACATTCATTTTTTCATGTTACTTAATTTTCAAAAATGCTTTCCATGTTAGCTATTTAATAAGGTTATAAGAGCTCAATAGAGTCTTATTACGTACTATACAGTTCCAAATCACACTGCCCAAATTCACAGGCCTCCCATGCATTGTTCAACTTGGAATAATGGAACTTGGAATACAGTCACTCTTGTCTCAGGCATGTCTTAAGTGGGGAAGGCTGGACCTCGGGTTCTTCACTGGGGCAACAGTCATAAGACCATGTGTGGGAGCTGAAAGGATATTAAATTGGACCAAGTAAGAAAAATACATTGAGTAACACACGCAGCAGGCTAAAATCGTAATTGTGTTTTGACAATGACAAACAGTCAATGAGCAAAGAGCTGTTTCCATATAATATCCATAACTACCTTTATTCTGATCTTGTGCTTTAGTTTCCATTTGAGCTGTTGCGCCAAATGTAGAGAACTCTGCAAAACAAAATCAATTTAAGTCAGTATTTGGTTAAAATACAGAGAAATACTCTTGATCAATATTGATTACACAATGCACTGGCGTGAAGCCAAAGCCTATTTATTTATTTATTTATTTATTTATTTATTTAATTTTTTTAAGACCACGATTACACCAGGTATAGAGTAATAATGCTAGAGGATTTGGGGGAAAAAAGTTGAGTTTTTGGATTTCTAATGGAAATAATGTTTCGCTAAATGCTTTCAAAAGAGCGCAAAAATAGCTTTCAAAAGAGGCGCCAACAATGCTGGCTTGAAAAGGCTTGCTAGCTCCAGTTTGTCAAACACCAAAAACCAAATGAAGACCACACAACTATTTTATATCATGTTTAATACCACCTTAGTTGCTACTGCCATCTAGCGACGATTATGACAAATTACACTTTCCATCGTCTAAATCAGCAATGCGGGAGACACGTTTCCCTGGCTTTTACATTCAGTGCTGAAGTTTCGGAATACCGTGCAACATTACGTCAGACACATACCTATGCCAATACATTGCTCAACTTAGCAGAGAATGCACATTTCAGAGCGCCTCATCAGAGACAGATAGAATAATACACATTTGAAATAATAGATAGGACATTGAGAAAAAACGAAACAAAAGACGAAATATCAACTCGCGACCTGCGTGCTGTTCGCAGAGTAGCCTACCGTATTATTTATTTAGACACTGGCATATAAGAAGACTGTAGAATGACATGGTATAATTTAAAAAAACTTTGTCTCGGTTATTTCGTTATTCAGTGAGCAGCGTTTTCACTGCTGTATTGGCATATTTTAGGGCTAATGTCGGGTTTATCATGTTGCTACGGAATATTACATAACATTACATTACAGGCATTTGGCAGACGCTATTATCCAGCGCGACGTACAACTAAGTGTATAATCATAATCAGGAACAAGTGTGTGGAAAACCCTAGAGAGAAGTACCGTTCCAAGTGCAGGGAACAACCGCATAGTTCAACTTGGACCCTGTAGGTTAAACTGATTAACACTAACAAGAACAGCAACAACGCAGTCTATGCAAAAATACAAGCAATAGTTAAGACGAGTGCATTAACTAAGTCACCTACGAAACAGCTACCTAGTTACAACCCTAAGCTTACAGTCAATTCAGAGATTAAATTGAGAATACGATTTATCTCAACATAATGATGGATTTAAAGACTAAAGGAACTCACCCGATATTGTCTTCAAATGGACCGTTTTATTTATTTAGACATTGGCAGACTACAGCATAAGTTGCGTCTTTTGTTTATATTCAATATTAGAAATTGCAGCGAGAAACTGCAGCTGTAGACACAATATAGTTTGTTATGTTATGGTAGCAACGGAACGAAGCGGACTATACATGTATTGCCATCATTGTTTTATCATACCAGCGTGTTTTCGCGCGTTTGCACAGAAACGCAAAACCTACCAATAAAATGATTTAGCTATTTCTCACCATAATGACAGATTTAAAGACTAAACGAACTCACCCGATACTGTCTTCAAATGGATCCATGCCAAAGAAAAGGAATTATTCATCCTCTCAAAAAGCTTTTACTAACAAACCTTTAATAGCCAAGAATGCACTCTGGTACTGTCTTCCATTACTTCCCCGACGTTCAGACCCTCGCCTCATTGATAAAAACTAGACCCTACGGTGTCGGATTACTTGCGTCGCCATGGATGTCGCTTGCCGTAAAGAAGTTTACTCGATGTCGTAACACTTAGAATTTGCAGCAACAGCTCTTCCGCACCCCAACTAATACAAAAGTCCAAATGGCGGGCAAACAATATGGCGGACATAGGTGGTCCCAAAGGCAAAGCTGTAGAGCACATTCAGATGCATCGGTCGATGAAGTTTTGTGTTGATCTGACTTATGGTGTGGGAGTTATGGTCTTTTAAAGTATGACCCTTTGTTATAGCGCCACCATCTGGCCTACATAGGTGATTTTTAGTGCCTGAGTAGTGGGGGGCCATAGGAACCCACCTGCCAAATGTGAATGCTCTAGCACATACGGTTGCTGAGCCTCAGACATTTTAGTTGAGAAAACTTCCACGCCCCAACTAAAAAGTCAAAATGGCGGGCAAACAATATGGCGGACATCGGTGGTCCGAATGGCAAAGTTGTAGAGCACGTACAGATGCATAGGTCGATGAAGTTTTTTGTTGATCTAACTTATGGTGTGGGAGTTATGGCCTTTTACGCATAACCCTGTGTTATAGCGCCACCATCTGGCCGACATAGTGCCTGAGTAGTGGGGGGCCATAGAAACCCACCTGCCAAATTTGGTTGCTCTAGGACTTATGGTTGCTGAGCCTCAGACACTTTTAGCGGAGAAAAATAATAAGAATTAAAGCCGCAAGCGGCATTGGGAGGGGTCCAAGCATTGGCACCATCGCGCCCCCTATGGAGCGATTTTAAAATGGCTTTGTCCTCATGATCATATGCCTTCAACCAACATATCTACTGAATATCATGATGATCGTATGAAATATTGATGACTTATGGCCAATTTTGTGCTAAGAGACGCTGTCGGATGACTTAGTTACGTCGCCACGGATATGTCCTGGCCGCTTCCCGTCACGGCCTTTACTTTGTCGTAACACTTAGATGGGATGTAGTAACGCACATATGACCTGGCGTGTTTGTACAGCTGCAGCGCTTCCATGCTGTAACTAAAAAAGGCGTCACACTAGTGTTGTCATGATACTGAAATTTTGATTATTATTTTGATTTAATTATTTTGATTTAATTTTGCTTTAATTAATACTGAAACGATACTGATTCAATACCCGGTACCTAATGATACGGAAATTACCTTAATAGATGAGAAACGTAATGTCCACAAGGGTTGACCTCATTTTCAAATTCATGGTTTATTAACAACCTGGTCCATTAACAACCTTTAAGTTGAAGCCTCTAACATATTAATATGCATAGGCCTATAGTGTTACAACACTGAACAATAGAAAAATATGTTAAATATATTTCAAAAATGAAACAGTTGTAAAGTAAATAATCTTTAAAACAGGTCTTTCTGTCGGGGTGTATGGTGGGTTTGGACCCAAATGCGGAGTGCAGGGAAAGAAACTCAGAACTCCAACAGGTAAGGAACAAACAAAGACTTTACTTACAAAAAGGGAACACAGGAGCCAAACGCAGGGAACAAAAGGGAACAAAAAGCCTCGCAGGGCAACCTTCACAAACACAAAACCAGGAAACCAGAAAATCCAAAATCCAAAAAACGTAGAAACCGAATCTGGGCAGGAACACATGGGTCAGGGTCGGGAACAGGAACATGAACATACCATCACGCAATCAGCAATCAACAACCGACAAGCGACAAGCGACAACCCAACAAGCAACAAGGATCCAGCACCTGAGTCCAGGGGAAGGGAAACTTAAATACAGACACTGACGAGACACAGGAGGGCACAATGAACAATCAGGCCACAGAGAGGGAAGGGAGAACGAGACAGCCAATAGAATAATCGAAACCAATAATACAATTAAACAGGGGGGAGCAGGACACAAAACAGAAGTGCCGCCATCTGGCGGCCCAACAAGGGAAAGACAGACAAACAGGAACACAGGACCATGACACTTTCACCTTTAAATAGATTTAAAAACAGCATATTTTAATAACAATACAGCATCTATCTATAATAAAATATTTCCAAATTGGAACACCTATTGCTACTGAAGTGAACTGAGTCAAAGCTTGCGCTGTATAAAGGAGCTGAGTGCACAAGCGCAAGTAACCTCACTTGGCAACCTTGGTTGCTACTGCTTTCTAGCGAAGATTCTGACAAATTACACTTTTCATCCTCTCAATCAGTAATGCGGGAGACAATTTTCCCGGGCTTTTACATTTGACTCAAAACTACCGAACGTCGGAATATTCTAATACCGAACCGTTTCTTTATTTTTTCTTTTTTTTTAAGTACCGAGAAAGTGCTGAAGTTTTGGTACACCGTGCAACACTACGTCAGACGCATATTACAATCCATTGCTCAGCTTAGCAGAGAGTGCACATTTCAGAGCGCCACAGAGACAGATAGAATAATAACACATGAATGCACATTTCAAATAATAAATACGACATTGAGAAAAAACGGAAAAAAAGACGAAACATCAACTCGCGATCTGCGTGCTGCGCGCAAAGTAGCCTACCGTTTTATTTATTTAGACATTGGCAGATAAGAAAAAAATTGGTTACGCTGACCTATAAAACGCTATTCCAAAAGCAAAATCAGACATGTTATACATCGTTAGAAAGCTTATACTCTCACCTACTGAATAAATGAATTGTCAATCAAGCCAAATTGTACTAAAAAGGGCGACAACGCCGTAAGCAACAGGTGTGGTATTACGCACAGCTATTATTGAAGATAGCCCACCCAGGCGTGACAGATGCGCGTATATTTCGCAAACGGATTGTCCAAGACAATATATGACCACTCATTCGCAAAAGGGACATCTCTATGCGTAAAACCAATGGTGAGATTGTATATTTATTCAATGTTTAGTCCCAGATAGGGACTGTGGAATAACATGGTATAATTTTTTTCAAAAGTTAGTCTAGCTTATTTCGTTATTCGGTGAGCAGCGTTTTCACTGCTGTATTGGCATATTTTAGGGCTAATGTCGGGTTTATCTTGTTGCTACGGAATATTGCATTACATTACATTACAGGCATTTGGCAGACGCTCTTATCCAGAGCGACGTAGGCTACAACAAAATGTATAACCATAACCAGGAACAAGTGTGTCGAAAACCCTAGAGGGCAGTAGCCTACCGTTCTAAGTGCAGGGAAAAACCGCATAGTTAAACTTGGACCCTGTAGGTTAAACTGATTAACACTAACACAAACAAGAACAGCAACAACGCAGTCTATGCAAAAATACAAGCAATAGTTAAGACGAGTTAAGTCACCTACGAAACAACTACCTAGTTACAACCCTAAGCTTTCAGTCAATTTAGAGATTAAATTGAGAATACGATTTAAAGCATAAATTGCGTCTTTTGCTTATATTCAATATTAGAAATTGCAGCGAGAAACTGCAGCTGTAGACACAAGATAATTTATGTTATGGTAGCAACGGAACGAAGCGGACTATACGTGTATTGCCATCATTGTTTTATTATACCAGTGTGTTTTCGCGCGTTTGCACAGAAACGCAAAACCTACCAATAAAATGGTTTAGCTATTTCTCACCATAATGACAGATTTAAAGACTAAACGAACTCACCCGATACTGTCTTCAAATCCATGCCAAACAAAAGTAATTATTCATCCTCTCAGAAAGCTTTTACTAACAAACCTTTAATAGCCTAGCATGCACTCTGGCTGGCACTGTCTTTCTTTCCCCGACGGTCAGACCTTCCCCTCACTGATAAAAACTAGACCCTATGGTGTCGGATTACTTGCGTCGCCATGGATGTCGCTTGCCGTAAAGAAGTTTACTAGATGTCGTAACACTTAGAATTTGCAGCAACAGCTCTTCCGCACCCCACCTAATAAAAAAGTCCAAATGGCGGGCAAACCATATGGCGGACATAGGTGGTCCCAATAGCAAAGTTGTAGAGCACATTCAGATGCATCGGTCGATGAAGTTTTGTGTTGATCTGACTTATGGTGTGGGCGTTATGGCCTTTTAAAATATGACCCTTTGTTATAGCGCCACCATCTGGCCGACATAGGTGATTTGTAGTGCCTGAGTAGTGGGGGGCCATAGGAACCCACCTCCCAAATTTGGTTGGTGTACAACTTATGGTTGCTGAGCCTCAGACATTTTAGCGGAGAAAACTGCCACGCCCCAACTAAAAAGTTAAAATGGCGGGCAAACAATATGGCAGACATAGGTAGTGCCAATGGCAAAGTGATAGAGCACGTTGAGATGCATATGTCGATGAAGTTTTGTGTTTATCTAACTTATGGTGTGGGAGTTATGGCCTATTACGCCTAACCCTTTGTTATAGCGCCACCATATGGCCGACATAGGTGATTTTTAGTGCCTGAGTAGTGGGGGGGCCATAGGAACCCACCTGCCAAATTTGGTTGCTCTAGGACTTATGGTTGCTGAGCCTCAGACACTTTTAGCGAAGAAAAATAATAAGAATAATAATAATTAAAGCCGCAAGCGGCATTGGGAGGGGTCCAAGCATTGGCACCATCGCGCCCCCTACGGAGCGATTTTAAAATGGCTTTTTCCTCATGATCATATGCCTTCATCCAACATATCTCCTGAATATCATGATGATTGTATAAAATATTGATGACTTATGGCCAATTTTGTGCTAAGAGACGCTGTCGGGTGACTTAGTTGCATCGCCAGGGATGTGTCCTGGCCGCTTCCCGTGAAGGCCTTTACTATGTCGTAACACTTAGATGGCATGTCGTAATGCACATATGGCCTGGCGTGTTTGTACAGCTGCAGCGCTTCCATGCTGTAACAAAAAAAGGCATCACACTAGTGTTGTCACCATACCAAAATTTTGACTTTGATACCGATACCAAGTTTAGTATCACAATAATTAATACTGAAACGATACTGATTCAATACTCGGTACCTAACGATACTGAAATTACCTTAATAGATCAGAAACTCAATGTCCACAAGGGTTGACCTCATTTTCGAATTCACGGATTATTAAAAACCTGGTTTATTAACAGCCTTTGAGTTGAAGCCTGTTCAACATATCAATAAGCATAGGCCTATAG
This sequence comes from Anguilla pacifica, assembly GCA_039654925.1. Taxonomy (NCBI): domain Eukaryota; kingdom Metazoa; phylum Chordata; class Actinopteri; order Anguilliformes; family Anguillidae; genus Anguilla; species Anguilla pacifica. The sequence continues at coordinate 37,182,748 of CM077286.1, read as the reverse complement.
TGTTACAACACTAAACAACAGAGAAATATATCAAATATATTTCAAAAATTAAACAGTTGTAAACTAAATAATCTTTAAAACAGGTTTTTCACCTTTAAATAGATTTTAAAACTGCATATTTAAATAACAAAACAACATCTATCTATAATAAAATATTTGCAAATTGGAACACCTATTGCTACTCACGTGAACTGAGTGAAAGCTTGCGCTGTATCAAGAAGCTGAGTGCACAAGCGCAAGTCACCTCACTTGGCAACCATAGTTGCTACTGCCTTACAGCGAAGATTCTGACAAATTACACTTTTCATCCTCTCAATCAGTAATGCGGGAGACAATTTTCCCTTGCTTTTACATTTGACTCAAAACTACCGAACGTCGGAATATTCTAATACCGAACCGTTTCTTTTTTTTTTCTTTTTTTTTTTTAAGTACCGAGAAAGTGCTGAAGTTTTGGTATACCGTGCAACACTAGGTCAGAAACATATTCCAATCCATTGCTCAGCTTAGCAGAGAATGCACATTTCAGAGCGCCACAGAGACAGATAGAATAATAACACATGAATGCACATTTCAAATAATAAATACGACATTGAGAAAAAACGGAAAAAAAGACGTAATATCAACTCGCGATATGTGTGCTGCGCGCAAAGTAGCCTACCGTTTTATTTATTTAGACATTGGCAGATAAGAAAAAAATTGGTTACGCTGACCTATAAAACGCTATTCCAAAAGCAAAATCAGACATGTTATACATCGTTAGAAAGCTTATACTCTCACCTACTGAATAAATGAATTGTCAATCATGCCAAATTGTACTAAAAAGGGCGACAACGCCGTAAGCAACAGGTGTGGTATTACGCACAGCTATTATTGAAGATAGCCGACCCAGGCGTGACAGATGCGCATATATTTCGCAAACGGATTGTCCAAGACAATATATGACCACTCATTCGCAAAAGGGACATCTCTACGCGTAAAACCAATGGTAAGATTGTATATTTATTCAATGTTTAGTCCCAGATATTGACTGTAGAATGACATGGTATAATTTTTTTTAAAAGTTAGTCTAGCTTATTTCGTTATTCATGGAGCAGCGTTTTCACTGCTGTATTGGCATATTTTAGGGCTAATGTCGGGTTTATCTTGTTGCTACGGAATATTGCATTACATTACATTACAGGCATTTGGCAGACGCTCTTATCCAGAGCGACCTAGGCTACAACAAAATGTATAACCATAACCAGGAACAAGTGTGTCGAAAACCCTAGAGGGCAGTAGCCTACCGTTCTAAGTGCAGGGAACAACCGCATAGTTCAACTTGGACCCTGTAGGTTAAACTGATTAACACGAACACAAACAAGAACAGCAACAACGCAGTCTATGCAAAAATACAAGCAATAGTTAAGTCACCTACGAAACAACTACCTAGTTACAACCCTAAGCTTACAGTCAATTTAGAGATTAAATTGAGAGTACGATTTCTCTCAACATAATTACGGATTTAAAGACTAAACGAACTCACCCGATATTGTCTCCAAATGGATCCATGCCAAAGAAAAGTAATGATTCATCCTCTCAGATAGCTTTTACTAACAAACTTTTAGTAGCAAAAAATGAAATACCAACTCGCCATCGATGCTACCTATGCGCAGAGTACCGTGTTATTTATTCAGACACTGGCAACTACAGCATAAATTGCGTCTTTTGTTTATATTCAATATTAGTAATTGCAGCGAGAAACAGCATCTGTAGACACAAGATAGTTTATATTATGGTAGCAACGGAACGAAGCGGACTACATATGTATTACTGTCATTGTTTAATTATACCAGCGTGTTTTCGCGTGTTTACACGAAACTCAAATACTATCAATAAAATGGTTTAGCTATTTCTCAGCATAATGACAGATTCAAAGACTAAACGAACTCACCAGATATTGTCTTCAAATGGATGCATGCTCAAGAAAAGTAATTATTCATCCTCTGAAAAAGCTTTAACTAACAAACTTTTGGTAGCCTCTTCCAGTGCTTCCCCGACGTTCAGACCCTACCCTCACTGATAAAAACTGGACCCTACGGTGTCGGATTACTTGCGTCGCCATGGATGTCGCTTGCCGTAAAGAAGTTTACTAGATGTCGTAACACTTAGAATTTGGAGGTACAGCGCTACCGCACCCCACCTAATAAAAAAGTCCAAATGGCGGGCAAACCATATGGCGGACATAGGTGGTCCCAAAAGCAAAGTTGTAGAGCACATTCAGATGCATCGGTCGATGAAGTTTTGTGTTGATCGGACTTATGGTGTGGCAGTTATAGCCTTTAAATGTATGATCCTTTGTTATAGCGCCACCATCTGGGCGACATAGGTGATTTTTCGTGGCTGAGTAGTGGGGGGCCATAGGAACCCACCTACCAAAGTTGGTTGGTCTACAACTTATGGTTGCTGAGCCTCAGACATTTTAGCGGAGAAAACTGCCACGCCCCAACGAAAAAGTCTAAATGGCGGGCAAACAATATGACGGACATAGGTGGTGCCAATGGCAAAGTTGTAGAGCACCTTCAGATGCATCGGCCGATGAAGTTTTGTGTTGATCTAACTTATGGTGTGGGAGTTATGGCCTTTTACGCAAAACCCTTTGTTATAGCGCCACCATCTGGCCGACATAGGTGATTTTTAGTGCCTGAGTAGTGGGGGGCCATAGGAACCCACCTGCCAAATTTGGTTGCTCTAGGACTTATGGTTCCTGAGCCTCAGACACTTTTAGCGGAGAAAAATAATAATAAGAATAATAATAATAATAATAATAATCCTAACAGATACAATAGGGTTCCACCAGCTTCGCTGCTTGGACCCCTAATAATAATCCTAACAGATACAATAGGGTTCCACCAGCTTCGCTGCTTGGACCCCTAATTAAAGCCGCAAGCGGCGTTGGGAGGGGTCCAAGCATTGGCACCATCGCGCCCCCTATGGAGCGATTTTAAAATGGCTTTGTCCTCATGATCATATGCCTTCACCCAACATATCTACAGAATATCATGATGATCGTATGAAATATTGATGACTTATGGCTAATTTTGTGCTAAGAGACGCTGTCGGATGACTTAGTTACGTCACCATGGATATGTCCTGGCCGCTTCCCATCAAGGCCTTTACTTTGTCGTAACACTTAGATGGCATGTCGTAACACTTAGATGGTCCGGCGTGTATGCACTGCTGCAGTGTTTCTGCGCCGCAACTAAAAAAGGCGTCACACTAGTGTTGTCACGATACAAAAATTTTGACTTTGATACTGATACCAGGTTTAGTATTACGATACTCAATACTGAAATGATACTTGAAACTTAAACGATGCTAATTTGATACTCGGTACCTAACGATACTGAAATTACCTGAATAGGTGAGAAACGTAATGTCCACAAGGGTTGACCTCATTTTCAAATTCATGGTTTATTAACAACCTGGTTCATTAACAACCTTTAAGTTGAAGCCTCTTCAACATGTTAATATGCATAGGCCTATAGTGTTACAACACTGAACAATAGAGAAATATGTTAAATATATTTCAAAAATAGAACAGTTGTAAACAAAATAATGTTTAAAACAGGTCTTTCACCTGTAAATAGATTTAAAAAGCAGCATATTTTAATAACAATACAGCATCTATCTATAATAAAATATTTCCAAATTGGAACACCTATTGGTACTGAAGTGAACTGAGTCAAAGCTTGCGCTGTATCAAGGAGCTGAGTGCACAAGCTCAAGTCACCTCACTTGGCAACCTTGGTTGCTACTGCCTTCTAGCGAAGATTCTGACAAATTACACTTTTCATCCTCTCAATCAGTAATGCAGGAGACAATTTTCCCTGGCTTTTACATTTGACTCAAAACTACCGAACGTCGGAATATTCTAATACCGAACCGTTTCTTTTTTTTTTTTTTTTTTTTAAGTACTGAGAAAGTGCTGAAGTTTTGGTATACCGTCCAACACTACGTCAGACACATATTCGAATCCATTGCTCAGCTTAGCAGAGAATGCACATTTCAGAGCGCCACAGAGACGGATAGAATAATAACACATGAATGCACATTTCAAATAACAAATACGACATTGAGAAAAAACGGAAAAAAGGCGTAATGTCAACTCGCGATCTGCGTGCCGCGCGCAAAGTAGCCTACCGTTTTTATGTGGTATTTATTTAGACATTGGCAGATAAGAAAATTTTCGGTTACGCTGACCTATAAAACGCTATTCCAAAAGCAAAGTCAGACATGTTATACATCGTTAGAAAGCTTATACTCTCACCTACTGAATAAATGAATTGTCAATCAAGCCACATTGCACTAAAAAGGGCGACAACGCCGTAAGCAACAAGTGTGGTATTACGCACAGCTATTTTTGAAGGTAGCCACAAATGCGCGTCTATTTTGCAAATGGGTTGTCCAAGACAATATATGCTCACTCAGTCGCAAAAGGGACAGCTCTACGCGTAAAGCCAATGTAAGATTGTATATTTATTCAATGTTTAGTCCCAGATATTGACTGTAGAATGACATGGTATAATTTTTTTTAAAAGTTAGTCTAGCTTATTTCGTAATTCAGTGAGCAGCGTTTTCACTGCTGTATTGGCATATGTTAGGGCTAATGTCGGGTTTATCTTGTTGCTACGGAATATTGCATTACATTACATTACAGGCATTTGGCAGACGCTCTCATCCAGAGCGACGTACAACAAAATGTATAACCATAACCAGGAACAAGTGTGTCGAAAACCCTAGAGGGCAGTAGCCTACCGTTCCAAGTGCAAGGAACAACCGCATAGTTCAACTTGGACCCTGTAGGTTAAACTGGTTAACACTAACACAAACAAGAACAGCAACAACGCAGTCTATGCAAAACTACAAGCAATAGTTAAGACGAGTGCATTAACTAAGTCACCTACAAAACAGCTAACTAGTTACAACCCTAATCTTACAGTCAACTTAGAGATTAAATTGAGAATACGATTTACAGCATAAATTGCGTCTTTTGTTTATATTCAATATTAGAAATTGCAGCGAGAAACTGCAGTTGTAGACACAATATAGTTTATGTTATGGTAGCAACGGAACGAAGCGGACTACATATGTATTACCGTCACTGTTATATTATACCAGCGTGTTTTCGCGCGTTTGCACAGAAACTCAAAACCTACCAATAAAATGGTTTAGCTATTTCTCACCATAATGACAGATTTAAAGACTTAACGAACTCACCCGATACTGTCTTCAAATGGATCCATGCCAAAAAAAGTAATTATTCATCCTCTCAAAACGCTTTAACTAACAAACTTTTGGTATCCTAAAAGTGCCACTCTGGGTGGCAGTCTTCCATTCCTTCCCCGACGTTCAGACCGTCCCCTCACTGATAAAAACTAGACCCTACGGTGTCGGATTACTTGCGTCGCCATGGATGTCGCTTGCCGTAAAGAAGTTTACTAGATGTCGTAACACTTAGAATTTGGTGGTAAAGCGCTACCGCACCCCACCTAATAAAAAAGTCCAAATGGCGGGCAAACCATATGGCGGACATAGGTGGTCCCAAAAGCAAAGAGAGACATTCAGATGCATCGGTCGCTGAAGTTTTGTGTTGATCTAACTTATGGTGTGGGAGTTATGGCCTTTTACACAAAACCCTTTGTTATAGCGCCACCATCTGGCCGACATAGGTGATTTTTAGTGTCTGAGTAGTGGGGGGCCATAGGAACCCACCTGGTTGCTCTAGGACTTATGGTTGCTGAGCCTCAGACACTTTTAGCAGAGAAAAATAATAAGAATAATAATAATAATCCTAACAGATACAATAGGGTTCCACCAGCTTCGCTGCTTGGACCCCTAATAATAATAATAATCCTAACAGATACAATAGGGTTCCACCAGCTTCGCTGCTTGGACCCCTAATAATCCTAACAAAAACAATAGGGTTCCACCAGCTTCGCTGCTTGGACCCCTAATAATAATAATCCTAACAAAAAGAATAGGGTTCCACCAGCTTCGCTGCTTGGACCCCTAATAATAATCCGAACAGATACAATAGGGTTCCACCTGCTTCGCTGCTTGGACCCCTAATAATCCTAACAGATACAATAGGGTTCCACCAGCTTCGCTGCTTGGACCCCTAATAATCCTAACAGATACAATAGGGTTCCACCAGCTTCGCTGCTTGGACCCCTAATAATCAATGTTTTTTTGTTTATTATACTTATTTAAAAATCGGGACACATTGGCTGCATAACTGCTGATCCCAATGTCGTCAAAAAAGTCAAATAATGGCCAAACCGATATATCGGTCGGGCTCTAATTAAAATGAATGAACTAAACAGAAATAATAAAAAGTGTAATTTGCTAACCCACATATACAGCATGAAAATACACAAATACACATTCAACAAATACGTTTACCCCACTTTCTCACAATTATACAGAATATTGAAACCAATTCCCCCCTCAGCATTAAACCATCGTCCAACCTTGCACTTTGCAGTCATTTACATTGGCAGTGCGCCATCGTCAAGTAACTGTCTAAAAGCGTGAATTTTTTTTGGTCAAATGTGTCCTTGGTTTTAAAGAAGAAGGCCGGTCAGTAAGCACAGCTGAGCTCCGGTTGTATCCGCATGGCCTGGAAATATTGTAGGAGGCTAACTGTAGGTGTAGATGGTATGTCATAATGCAGTGTATACATTCGGTGAACAGCGGGTAGATGTGTTGCAAAAGCAATAGTTGAGAAGTAAAAGACAATTATTAGTGAGCAAATAAGCATGTATAAGAAATTTTCTTCAGATGGGGCTTGACCTGTAACTGAACGATCCACAGAGTCCCGTGACATTACCACTGAGACGTGAAGTGACTAGCTGCAAAGACTGGCAATTTTCTTGGGTAAAAAGATATGTCCATTTTGCATGTGTATATGACATTTTGATTGGCTGGTGTATGAAAAATGACCAATGGGGAGACATATTCTTTGTGGGCTAGGAGGCAGGAAAAAGTAGAAGAAGAAGAAGAAGAAGGAGAGAATGCAAAATTCCCTTAGTTTGGGGTTTTATTGTGTGGACATGATGTTGTTAATGAATTCTCTTGAAATGGAGTCAGAATGTACCACAATTAATGTTTTTAATGGCTGAGAGTCTGTGGCTAGTGCGATTATTTCTGTGGGGTACCCTGAAAAGTGCCAAACTCTCTGTGCTGTATAGGTATGGGGCATGCCCCGCCAAGGTGTAACTTGGCTGGATGGCATACCTGCCATCCCAATGTTTGATCCAAACAGCTGTATCAGTCAATGTAACATGTCACCACATGGGCTAAAGTTAAAGTTGATATGTACATATTTGTATGAAGATCCAGTCTGAGTTGAGCATATCCAGTCAATTGGTTAATTAATAGTCTAATGACAACTGGCTAACAACCCTGTTCTGTTTAACTCCGCAGGTGGGGGGTGTCTGCACTTTTGCCTGGCTAGTAATTCCAGTAAGCCATTATGCAATATCAAAACTATGCGATCTGTTAGTTACTAAACGACTGTTTACAATTACATACATTTGGATTCCTTGACATACTCACACAACATATAGTTGAGGCCAAAAGTTTACATACACCTAAGCTAAAGACATATGCAAGCACAATTTGTTTACTTGATTAATGGTTGATTAAGTACTTGAGGGAGTTTCAGTGTTTAAGGTTAATATATAGCTTTTTAAAACTCTTTGAGGAGTAGGATCATTTGGTCTATGCTTGTGGACTGCCCTCTTCAATTCAAACCACAAATTCAACAATTGTATATATGTACATCATTCTTATATTTATGTGGTACAATTTAAGAATCAGCTTACCACTTTAAACCTGCTTTTTAACCCCTTTGATTTTAGAACATTTAATTTTCCTCCATTGTCCAGTCTTTTTATCTTCCCCAGTATCTTTTTTTCTCCTGTACATTTATCTTTCTGTGTTCTCTAACCTGATGGTTTGTGTATTTATAGAATATGTTGTCCCTGTAATGTTTTCCTACGCAAATTGCAGGGGCACACTTCTCCCTGCGTACCATTCAGCTGGTAAAGGTAAGCACAGAGATTTAAGCCGAAATTACATCAGAAGCGGAGTGTACGCATAAGCTAAGTGTGCCAGTCCCAGCATGTCAGTTACATGTCAGTGCAGTCCATCAGTGTCTGTGCATTGTTGTTAATTAAATTTTCATTAACATCACAGTTATTTACATTTTTAAAGTTAAATGCTATTTTGTATTATTGTTGACACCAAATTTTCTGCATGCATTTTTGAAAAAGTAAGCTACTTTTTTGAAGTAGGCTATCTTTAATAAACAAAACAATTTTTGAGTGTATCTTATTTGCTGTAGTTTGATATTTTTTTCAAAGTGAAGTATCATTCTTAGTGAAACCGCTCTTTCGAAGTGGAGTGGTTTCACTAAGTGGAGCTTTCAGCAAAGACTGTTGGGGAGGGTGGATGAATTTGGTTTTAGGTCTCCAGGCCACTTGACAACCCCTGTTCAGTTGGCGATAAAGGATAAAAACACAGTATATAAACAAACACCAGTATCTGTATTGGCAAATGTAGAAACCATCTTTTGTTTTTCCCTGAGAAAAAATACAAAGAGATGGAGTGTCCAGAATGAATTAAATAGGCTACATCATGCAATACCCCTTGCAACAGCCACGGCTGTGCTGGGTGTCATACCACTCCCAGTGCTTTTCTACCTCAGCAATTAACTTTCTATGGTCCATCTTGTCAACTTTCTCAAAAGATTCCTGTGCAACCTGTGTTTACTTTAAATGTTTTATAAGGTTGTGTTGTGACCTGATTGGTTAATCTTCGTTGAACCCTAGGGGACGTATATATTTGCATCCCTTTATTTAGGCCAGTGGTAACCAACCCTGTTCTTGGCACTAGTTGTACCAGCTGGTACATTATTTACTAATGTACTATGTACATTATGCCTGGTCTTATGCTTATGTTCAGTGTAGAATGTGCTCAACGTCAGACGTGCACCAACTGGGCTACACCTGGGTGTAAATTAAAAAGAACAACCTCTGAATATGGCACGTCTTGTTTGTAGATGGCCCAACCAGTGCACTTTCAGATGCAAGAGAATATTGCAAGACCCAACAAATTCTCTGTATATATGTGTATAATGAGTTGATTGAACACTTGTTTCGTCAGGGTTGAGCTGTTTGAATTAATCGACGAGCTCTCACCTCAATTAGATCATGTGTCTGACCAGAACAGTGCGCTGTCTCTGGCATTGTAGTTGCTAATAGCACTATACTCAGATTTTACAGCAATGGTGCTTTTGAGTATACTTTTATGGGATAGAATTAATGTTAACAAATCAAGCAATAGTAGTATTGTAGCACAGCAACGTGCACTGCCTAGCAACATTTGCACAATAGAATGTATGAACATGAACGAGCATTGAGTACACTGGACTTTTCTGTGCTTTGTCTTATTTTTAGATGGTGCAAGAGGTGTAAATATTAAACGCAATGTTGGACGTAGCTACAACCGACTTAACAGATCTCATTTAGCTGATAATTACAAGTCAGGTGTGCCAAATTAGGGATGAAAAGACAAACTACATGATGATCTCCAGGAACATTGTTGGTTACCACTGAGTTAGGCTATGTGTTTAAACAGCTACCTAAACATTTACTAAACACCCATTTTAATTTATTTGGGAGACAGTTACGTGATACGCCCTATGTTTATTTCAAAAACAGATTGGACATTTATCATCTCTGTGATGACGCTGGACATGTGTACCAAAATGACCAAATCCCCTGATCCTATGGGAGTCCGCAAATTTTCAGGACATATTTATTTTGAAAAACAACAAAGAAATCCAAAAATGATTTTGTATTTTATTAATTCTGTAGTGAATATCTATACTTCTGATACTGGACAAAACTTTGACATGCATTTTCCCAAAGGTGGGCCCCAATAACTCTCTAAATGGCCCCAAACCTCTTCAAATTGGAATATTGTGTCTATATTTTTTCCCAGCCATATTCCGCTTCCCCGTGCTAATTCCATTCAGGGTGGTACCTCTGGAACCTCACAAAACAAATATTCTTTATTTACCATTCTCTCTTTTTGATGAAGCTCTGTATTTCAAACAAATTGTGTCCTTTTGGAGAGGCTTTGTGTACAAAATGTGTTCATAATGGTCACTTATCACACAAACTAAATTCATTTAGAAACAATCAAACCATTTGGTTTTACCTTGCTGTGTGCTGTGACCTGCGCTCAGCTGTCAGGCTTGCTGTAAATCAGGCTTGTAAGCAGTAAGTAGGCTTCTGTAATTTGCATGAAATGAGGCACAGTGTCCCAGCACCCCTATTTTTAGTTATCGAAGCTTACAAAGGAATTTCACAGGGAAGTGTGAAGTAAGTGAATTCATTTTTTACCAAAAGCATCACAGGTAGACACACTTACAGATCTCACCCTGATCACAACAGGGTGAGAACCCACAAGGAGGAAAATTTTGAAGATATAAAATCAAATCATAAACGATTCACAATAATATAGTCCCCTTTATCACCACTACAGTGTTTTTTATGCAAGCATTTGCTGATAAACAAAGCTGTGATAAACAATTGATCAAGTGTGTGCTAAGCTTCCACTCCTGCACAATGCGAAAACGCAAAGTGAAAGTAACTGGGGTACACAGCAGTATACAGTAGCTAAAACATCATTTCCACAATAAGAAAAATGTGAACTACATTCAAAAGCTGTATAATTGAGCTTGAAAACGACGACACTGTATGGTTACTGTACCCTATATGGGTTTTACAGATGATAGAGAGGGTAGATTTTTTCAGGTAGTAGCTTGCTTTTAGGTCATTTACTTGGCACTGGAATGTCTTATTGAGGTCATTTTTGCTCTTTGTAAGGTAAGAAGTTGTCTTCTTAGAAACTCTATTTATGTACATAGACATGCTCATCTTCAAATGCTCCAGAAAACCATTTCAGCTCAATGGAAATAACCCATAATGAATTCTGATTTTTTCTAGCCTGTTGACAAAGAGCAGATTGATTGCTTGAGGGGGATTTTAGTGATATCAATACCATCACTGTAGTATTAGCAGTTATCTATTATGGGCATTTATTGGTTTGTAAAATACCATAATCGTCAACCTTTGGGGAAGGCGGCTTCCTTGTTATTTATTTTGTTATCTCTAGTGGTTTTACCAGTTGAAATGGGTTTTTTGCATCAAAGTGTGAAGCTTTACAATTGTGTACTCTAGGTGTTACAGCTGTGCACCTTGAATCAGTGACAGATAAAAGAAATAATTTAAGAGAATGCTATTTTTAGGTGAATATTAAATATTTTTATATGAAAATTGAAGGGATAGACTGGTTGGAGAGCTCTATAAATGTTGATGCGGTGAAACCGCTTCTCTTATTTTAAGAGGGAAAGGAGAGGAAAATATATTTTTGAGAGGAGCTGTAATTAGGGACAGGTTGGCCTTGTTACCCATAACATTTTTGTGGGTATTTGAGTGAAATTTACATTTATAAAAGGTTATTCATAGAACTTTGTGGTCAGTCTGTGAAACTTAACAGTAGTCAGTTTTAAGCACCGTCTGTTGGCCAATGATATCCATTTCACTTAGGATTATGGGACAAGCAAGGATTAATTAAAAATATGTTTATTTTCTGAATCCAGCAGTTCCAACAGTAAATGCCCTTGTAAAAATGTTCAGCACTCTGAATGCTGAACACAAGTGATATTGCATGCTAGAACCCCTCACTTAACCTACATGTAAAATATATGTGATTTGATTTAATTCAATAATTATGTTTAAAATTTGAATTATCGACTAAATTGCCAAATTTATTTATAGGTCAGTCTACAGAAAATCGGTGGAATCAACCAACAAATCAAAACATCTCAGGTTTTATAAATTAAATAGTTGAATTTACTAAAAAGCAGTCAATTACATTCTTTACTGAATGCAGACTCACTACTTCTAAATCACAAAACAGAAGAACGTTGTGTGCATCTGTGTTCCCGTTTCTCGCCGCTGCTTCTTCAAGCGTCTTTGAGACTATGAAAAGCGCTATATAAAATAAATTTATTATTATTATTATTACATACAACAAAACATTAAACAATTTATTATGAAATACCAGAAAAGAGAGAGGGACGGATAAGCCAGACCTTGCCAAAGTATCACCCACTTCCAGTTTAAGCCCCACAGGATAAAAGGAAACCAGCTAAAAACACACAACCAAGGAACCACCATGAAATTAAAAACAGAAAAACCCTTCTTCTTCAAGGCACCAAAATCAACACAACAACATTTTTCTTGTGGCAATCTTAAATACATTACCCAGCTTGACTTGAGTATGTTTGCCCTGATTGGGTGATGCCGAGTTAAGGTGTAGGAGAGAAGGGAAGGGGGGTCAGACTAGATGTTTGCCCTGATTGGGTGATGCCGAGTTAAGGCTAATTCATACTTTCCGCGTCCGTGTGTCCGCGAGGGTCCGCTTTGGTCCGCGTGACGTAAATGTCGTCATCTGCCTATGTCCGCGAGGGTCCGCGCAGACCCCTATGCAGACATCCGCGCGCAGCCCAAAATTTGTGACCGCGCAGACTGTACGCATGGCAAGCGCGCCGACTGCGCACGCTCCAGATAACAAAATTTAATGGATGCTTGTTTTGAAGAGAGTTGTTACCCACATTTATATTGTCTAGCTGAGCATTCATAAAAATACTCTTTCACCATTCAAAAATCGTATTCCGTCATAGCAACAAGATAAACCCGACAATAGCCCTAAGATATGCCAATACGGCAGTGAAAACGCTGCTCACTGAATAACGAAATAAACGAGACAAAGTTTTAAAAAATGATACCATGTCATTATACAGTCAATATCTGGGACTAAATATTGAATAAATATACAACCTTCCCGTTGGTTTTACGTGTAGAGATGTCCGTTTTGAGACTGAGTGGTCATATATTGTCTTAGACAATCCGTTTGTGAAATACATGCGCATTTTTGATGCCTGGGTACATTCCAAAATAGCTGTGCGTAATACCACACCTGTTGTTTACGGCGTTATCACCCTTTTTAGTACAGTCTGTCTTGATTGACAATTCATTTATTCAGTAGGTGAGAGTATAAGCTTTCTAACGATTTATAGCATGTCTAATTTTGTCTTTGGAATGGCGTTTTTTAGGTCAGCGTAACCGGAAATTTTCTTATCATGGCATTCAATTACGCATTCACTCTGTGGTAGCAGTAGAAAACACTGCACCTAACAAAACGTTGTCAACGATTTTTTGTAATTTCTTGGAAAATAGGCTACTATTATTATTGATGACTTCTGGGCATAGCTAAGCCATATGTTTGCTGATAGACCTATCTGACATCATTTTCTGGAGCAAAACAGGAGCGGATAGAACTGTCATTGATTTACTGTCTCTGTCTCTATCTACTGAACAGTGGCGTCGCTAGGGGTTGAAGCCCCGGATGTTTTTTGTCCAGCCCTGGACCTTTTGACACCAAAAAAAAGAAAAAAAAATATTTTTTTTGACACCCGAATAAAAAGATACAGCACCAAATATAATTCCATTTAATGGAGCCCTAACGTAAACAAATCACCCCCTTCAAATCGAGCAGTAAGTAACCTAACCGACTAGTAGGCGCAGTAGGTTGCAATCAGATGATTTGATGGCTAGCACTGGTACAGTATTTTTCAGTCACAGAGTTCTGAGTAACGGACTGACAGTTCCACTTGTCTGACAAACGTACGCAGACTACGCACTACGCAGAGTTCTGTAGACGAGTCCGAATATTTCTCATTCAGTAACGTTAGTGTCAGAGAACTGTCTGAAACGACGGATATCCGTGGATTTTTTTTTAGAAAATATCGAGGCAGGTTGTTGAGGAGGAGGTTCAAGAGAATAATGATGAGGTTGAGAATGTAACTAACGTTACAGCGGAGAGCAAGTCAGCAGATCAGCCGGAGAGTGCAGATTAGCTAGCTTCAGGTTTGCGCAGGGCAGCACAGGGTTGATGATACTGGCTATACATGCAGCTAATTGTGATTAACTAAAATTAGGCTATTAGCGAGCTAAAATCAGATTTAGAAGTGTAACGTCAGCAAAATAATTATTCGTGATGCCAGCTCAGTAACGTTAGTATGGCTAATGTTAGCTAACAACGTTAGCTACTAACGTAACTGGCTGGATAAACCAGCTAACGTTGTTAGCTATGTATTCTTTTTTAGCTTTCCTGCCCAGTGCCTTGCCAGTTTACATGTTAGTATGAAAGATTTAAAGAAAGCCATTACATATCATCACTCACAGCTGCGTAGGATAAGCAGCTAGGTAGTTAGCTAGCTATTTATGGATAGTATTTTGTTTATTAATTTAGTTACAGTATATCTTATACATATTCTGGTAGCTAAGTGTGTTTGTATAGCCAGTTATATTGAATAATGTAGCTATTTACTCTGTTAATCTGTTTCTCTACTGTAACATAACCAGTTACATTAATTATGTAACTACATAGCTGTCTTCATTCTGCTTTGCAATATAGCCACATGCATACATATTACATTCATTCAACATTATATCCCTATACTTACCAGATTAGCATAGCACTGTCACTATTATTTTTTGTAATCTACAGTAATGTTTGTCTAAAACTCCACGTGCCCCTGATGTCTTTGAATCCTAGAAACACCGCTGCTACTCAACACAGATTACATTTCATCATTGCTATGTAAGTATTACTGCTTAAAATATTTCAGTTAAACACGTTATTTTTTAAATTGAGTGTCTTTAAATAGGTTAGTGGTATTTTATAATGTGGATATTTCTGTAATGTAAGCATTAGTTAGTAGTGTAATAGTTTTTGTGATGCATGCAACAGTGATGATGAGTGTTGGAACATTGCCAAAACATGGTGGACGGTTGAAAATTGTTTTCATATCAAATATTGTTTCCCATCCCCATACAAGAAAACATACGAGAGTACAGAGTATAGAAATACATACAAGAGTTAATTATTACACATTTAGGTACTGTGCAGCATTGTGTGACAATATTTTTGCATTATGGTTAAATCTGATATCAATGTTTCATGTTAAACCTTCATAAGGGGCTCATTTATATACTTTACAATGGACAAAAAGCATTATATTCCTTTTTGGAGAGATTTTGGATGTTTCTGTACCCCTAGCTATTTTAGACCACTGTACTGACAGACAACTTATAATTACCACTTGAAAATGATGCAACAGTGAGTTTCTTGAGTGAAAACAGTTGATTTGTAGTGGAATACATGTATTTGTTGTGATTTACAGCAATGCATAATTTAGACATTTTGTTGTTATTTGATGGTCGCTAATAAATAAAACAATTTGTATAGGGGCAAGTAAAAATTGACTTTGGGCAAGTAGATTTCTGACCCACTTGCCCGACCGGGCAAGTGAAAAAAAAACCTTAATGTTGAACCCTGTCCTGGATCAAACTCCTTGACCACAAGTTCATAAAATATAAGGGTGTATATATACAACTACTAAAGATCTATGAAGCAAAAACTAAGCAGCATCTCCAAATCTATCCAAAATGTCTAAATTTTGCATCGCTGTAAATCACAACATATTCACGTGTTTCACTACAAATGAACTGTTTTGAGTCAAGAAACTCACTGTTGCATCATTTTCTTAGCCTGTAGGAAAATTGTATAGTAGCTACAACGTAGTGCTGTTGCATCTATTTTATGTTTTTCCTCATTCGGTATTTCGTTATTCCAGACATTTAGTTAGAATTTGGATGATAATATGGAATCCTGTGTGGAATAAGTAACACTAGCAGGCCGTAGGTCCATCATAGCTGTCACACTTCTAAAGTGAATGACTTTTTCATGAAGTTATCCGTAGCCTATCCAAATATTAGCTTCTTTATTTTCTCAAATACAACAAAATATGTATATGTTCATGGCTATGGATAACTGGTACCTAATGCAAATAGTAACTAATTTATCTGACCTGTGTTCTGTAGTTGTTCCAACATCCTTCAGCATGCAGTTATTGTGTGTCACTATTTGCTAAGCCATTGAATAGAAGCATTATTAACTTTGTTAGTGAAGTTGGCTACATGTAGCTAGCTAGATAGCATGCATGCTGTATGGAATTCAGTTCCCCTGTTTGAAATAAATGGAAGTGAATTAACTAGCTAGGTAAGTTGCAATTATAAACAATAACAACAGTTCCTATGGGGGGGGGAGGACATCTTGATGGGAGAATAGAATGTGATACCGAAGCTACTCAACCTCAGGCATCTAGCTGCCTAACTTAACTAGCTCAAAGTAATGTTCCTTACAGGTCCATCAGAAAACAGGCCAACTCCGTGTCGCTTTTGGTAATGCCACCAAGCAAAAGCAATTTCAATTACACTTGGCTGGGATCTGATCCTAAATCACAGGCTCTGTAGCCACACCCACCCCTTCCCACACAGAAAAGAGCACCACACCCAGGGACATCCCAAACACATTTTAGAATAATAAATGCAGGTAAAAGGTGCACACATTCGGCTAAAGTGCGTAAAGACTGAGATTTACATCCTAGATATGCCTTAGCATAGTTATTTTACAATATTTTCAAGTAGAAAATCTTTTGTATTATGCCTTTAAATTTTTGGTGGGTTTTTGTGCTCACAAATTCACTGACACGATGGAATCCCATGTGCATTCCCTGGAACCTGTTTGGTAGTGTAGATTATTATGGGCACACAAAAATTTGATTGGCTTACAGTGATAGATAAACAATTTATTGCTGCTTTAATGTTTAAGCATGTTAAATCAGACTCCCATTTCCTCCTAAAAGGATTATTCTAGACCAAAGCTGATTCCTAACTGATCAAGCAGAGATCATTGCAGGGTCACAAGAGAAAGGGGACATGACGGGAGAGGAGAGCCAGTTCTGTAGTCAGGGAGCCATAGACCAACCATTTCCTGTGTATAGTAATACATCATTACGCTGCATTTCTCTCGTTTTACTGGTGCAAACCTCCAGTGCGGCAAAAACACTATTTGTCTCATTAGCATCTTTAAAAGCCCTCCAAATCCTTCGTAAACGTGGCCCATTGCTTCTAAACATATCAGCCTATCAAAATGACTGCCAGTACACTGTCTTCTTCACAGGCCAGCAGACATTTGATATGTTGAAATTCTTATGCTTTCATAAAATGGCAGCAGCAAGTGAGTTGACTGACTTTGTTACTGAGTGCCCCTTGTGGGAAATGCCTTATTCATGTTTTATGGGAGCTAAACCCCTCTGTCTGGAATCATGCTTGTACACACTTAATCTACTTGCTTATATTGTTCACCCCGTGTCATTGATGGACAGGGGTAATGAAAGAGTCATCCATGGTAACAGTGCAGTTTTGTTTTTGTTAATTTAAAACTCACAGTGAATTACAACCCCAATTCCAAAAAAGTTGGGACGGTAAATGAAATGCAAATAAAAACAAAGCAGTAACTTGTAAATTTACTTTGACTTGAGTTAAAACAAAAACAGTATAAGGACAAGGTATTTAATGTTTTACCTAATTAAGTTAATTGTTTTTTGAAGATATACATTTATTGTGAAGTTATGCCTGCAACACATTCCAAAAAAGTTTGGACATATCACAATTGATGTTAAACAGGTGAGGCAATCGTGTTATAAGCAGCCTCCAAGAAAGGCCTAGTCCTTCATGAGCAAGACTAAATGGGACGAGGCTCGCCAATTTGCCAACAGATGCGTCAGCGAATAATCCAGTACTTTGAGAACAACGTTCCCCAAAGACAAATCAATAGGATTTTGGGCATTTCACCCTCTACAGTGCACAATATAATTAAAAGATTCAAGGAATCTGGTCATATCTCAGTGTGTAAAGGAAAAAAACCACTTCTGAATACACGTGATCTCTGATCCCTCAGACAACACGGTCTTAAAAGTCGTCATGCGTCTGTAATGGATATCATGACATTGGCTCGAGAATACTTCGGTACACTTTGTCAGTCAACACCATTCGCCGGTACATCTACAGATTCAAGTTAAGGCTTTATTATGCAAAGCAGAAGCCATACATCAACACTGTCCAGAAGCGCCGCCGACTTCTCTGGGCTCGGTCTCATCTGAGATGGACAGTAGCACAGTGGAAGTGGTTTGTGGTCCGACGAGTCAACATTTCAAATAGTTTTTGGACAAAACAGCCGTTGTGTCCTCCAGGCCAAAGAGGAAAAGGACCATCCAAGCTGTTATCAGCATCAGGTCCAAAAGCCAGCGTCTGTCATGGTATGGGGGTGTGTCAGTGCCCATGGCATGGGTAACTTGCACATCTGTGAGGGCACCATTAACGCATAAATATATGTACAAATTTTGGAGCAACATATGCTGCCATCCAGACGCCGTCTTCTCCCGGGACGTCCCTGCATTTTCCAGCAGGACAATGCCAAACCACATTCTGCCCGGATTACAAGTGCATGGCTGCGTAAGCAGAGAGTGCGGGTGCTAGATTGGCCTGCCTGCAGTCCTGACCTGTCTCCGATTGAGAATCTGTGGCACATTATGAAGCACAAAATACGGCAACAACGCCCTGTACATTTTTGCAGCTGAAGACCTGCATAATGGAAGAATGGGGGAAAATTCTGCTTTCTAATCTTAACCAACTGGTGTCCTCAGTGCCCAAATGCTTAATAAGTGGATTAAAAGAAATTGTGATGTTACACAGTGGTAAACACTGGACTGTCCCAACTTTCTTGGAGCATGTTGCAATCATCAGATTTGAAATGAGTGTATATTTTCAAAAAACAATTAAATTAAAGGTAAAACATCAAATAATGTTCTGTTGTAGTGTTTTCAATATAGTACAGAGTGAATAGAATTTACATTATCACTCCTTTTTGTTTTATTAGCATTTTCCATACTGTCCCAACTTTTTTGGAATTGGGGTTGTAAACCTGAAATGTATATTAGGTCATGTCTTTGTATAATCCACAAATAACCAATAAAGTGTATTTTGGTTTAACACCATAAATTTAATACAGAAATATAAAAATTGCTTTGCTCCATGTATGGATCATTCACTTCTGGACACAGAAAGATTGTTGATAAGATTTGTGTGTGTGTGTGTGTGTGTGTTTGTTTGTTTTTGTGTGCTTTCAGTGTCATTTGCTGAATAAATTGGGGTTTAGCCATTTTCAAATAGTGATTTACTGATTTAAGTTCCAACTATAATGACATCTGTAGGTATAGTGCATAGTTTCCATAGAAACTCATCTCATGACAGGTGAGGTTATCTGTGTTCAGGTGCATAAGGTTGTTTGTATCTTATTTTCTTGTTTTACACTCAAATGGAATTTGACTTCTGATGTAATCTCAATTCAGCTGAGATAAAATGAGGGGCAGAATACAGAAACTATAACCTAGAAACCACAATGCCAACATCACGCTGTTGGGCAGTCATTCAGAGTGCACAACATAAAATATGTTTTTTTCCACAGGACTTCTGAAATTATTTATTCTTACATTTTGACACTAGAAAAACTGAAAGCTGCCTGAGAAGTTTTTTCAGTTGCATAATCCAAATGGCGCTTGAATTCATATGGTAAATTAAGTATTTGTGTTTTTGTGGGTTTGTCTGAATTAGGCAGTTCTGTTGTAATGAAAGTAGGTTATTCAATGTCTTGAGCTCAGGCCCAATTAAGAGTTAGTCTTAAAGGGGCTTCTGAGTTAAAGCTTAATTTGCATTGCACAATCAAAATCAAACAGCCCTGTATTTTAATCGGTCAAATTGGCCTTCAGCAAGATTATTTACTGATATGAATATTTGCATTCTCATTTCTCTTTGTGTTTATTTGTGTTTTAAATCCACTACCTCTTTGCTTCTTTTGCAGGACCACCCCAACTACAACCCGTCTCTGTGTCACGCCTTTGTTCAGGATGTCTGCGATGAGATGGCTGCCTTCCCTTTTCCACCTCTGAGCCTGAATGTCATTCTGCTGGTCTTCGTCCTCTCAGCCATCCACCCAGCTCGGTAGGCAATGGTCAGGTGACAAAGAGGGGCTTTCGATTTGTCACCTACCACAATTCACCCCCTTCCCTTACCCCTACGGTGGACATCCTTTATTTCTCTCTCTCCTAATTGAGCTTTAAACCAGCCAGGGGAAACAATGTTTAAAAAGTGTGTAAAAAGTTGTGTAAGTCGCTGTGGATAAGAGCATCTGCTAAATGCCTGTAATGTAACGTAATGCATCTGCATGCTGCTCTAAGCAGAGTTGTAGTTGGCTTGGATTTGGTTCCTTTTGGAAGTCCGCAGCAGTGCCTGGCAGACCCTTCGCCAGGTTCTCCTGCAACACCTGATGAAGTGGAGGACTGAAGGCACACCGACATCCTCCTCTTGTTCAGGAAACAGCGGTGGCTGGAACCCAAGATGACACTGGAATAGCGACATCCCGGTAGCTGAGGACTGGAGGGTGTTGTGGGCGTACTCTGCCCACAGCAGCTGAGAGCTCCAGGACGAGAGGTTGTTAGCCCCCAGGCTTCTTAGTGTGGCCTCCAGCTCCTGATTAACCCTCTCGATCTGCCCGTTAGACTGGAGGTGGAACCAGGAGGAGAGGCTGGCTGTGGCCCCAATCAGCTTGCAGAATGCTCGCCACACACGGGAGGAGACAATGTCCTGGGGGAGACCAAAAACTCGAAAAACATGGTCAAGAACAAGTTTAGCTGTCTCAAATGCTGTAGGTAACTTAGGTAAAGGTGTAAAATGGCAGGCTTTGGAGAACCTGTCTACTATAACTAAAATAACACCGTTACCTTCAGAAACTGGCAAGCCGGTGATAAATTCCATTGAGAGGTGGGACCAGGGACGACTTGGGATGGGGAGGGGATGCAGCAGACCTTGTGGGCGTTGTTGCTGGTTCTTACTCTGGACAGACACAGAGCAGCCGGCCACAAACACTTTAATGTCCTTCATCATATCAGGCCACCAGAAACATCTACAAAGAAACTCGTATGGTCTTTAGAATCCAGGATGGGCAGTGAGGTGAGACGAATGTCCCCACTGGAGGACTTGGGATCTCACGGCTCTGGCCGCAAACAGAAGTCCACTGGGGCCTGTTCCGGGATCTGGGTCGTTCTGAAGTGCCTGTTTTACTGCAGTCTTGATTCCTCAGCGGATAGGTACCACTATTCGTGATGTCGAGATAACCGGCCTCGCATCATCATCTCGACTGGTGGGAAGAAGTTGCCTTGATAGAGCGTCTGGCTTCTTGTTCTTGGTTCCGGGGCGGTATGAGAGTGTGAAGTCAAAACGACTAAAAAAAAGTGCCCACCGGGCAGATGCTTGGCTTGTTGGAGGTATTCCAGATTTTTATAGTCGGTCCACACCAGGAATGGATGTTGGGCCCCCTCCAGCCAGTGTCTCCATTCTTCCAGAGATAGTTTAACAGCCGGAAACTCCCGGTCTCCAACATCATACCTAGACTCAGTAGGAGTCAAGCGGTGAGACAGGAAGGCAAAAGGGTGCAGTTTCCCATCAGATGAGCATTGAGAAAGAATGGCACCTATTCCCACTGTCATGTCTAGGAACCGACAGAATTCAACATCCAATCACCAATCTGTAGAAAACAATTTTACAAGGGAAAAGACACCACAGCAGCAAGCTCTTCAGAAAAGTTAGACTTTATTTGTACAAGTGCACAAAGCCGGATCAATTCCGTCGAATTGAACCTCGATTGTCAGTTTTACATTCATTTTATACACAAATGTACCCCACAACTCCCCTTAATACATTTCTTAAAATACCATCTGTCCTTCTTGGCACCACAATGACATCCTACTCTTGGGTCGACCTGACCGTCTTGGCACCACAATGATTTTCTGTTCTTAGGTGATAACGTCATTGTGGAAAGTTACCCCAACTTTCCCTTAAAGAATATTAGTCTTTATTCTGTAATTTTCCATTAAGAATACAAGTCACAGCCTCCTGTAATTTTCCATTGTATTCAGGTTACATAGGGGTCACTGTAAAATATTAGTCTTCTAGTACATTTATTAGCAGTTGATCAGTTTGAAAATATAAGTGTATGGTTAGTATTTGATTAATGTTTTCTGCTGAGTGAGTAAGTGTGGTTTTTTTAAGCCTTCTGCATTCTCTTGCTTTTGTTCTACAGTTGATAATATGGTTTGTTGCGTTTCCATAAGCTTAGCTGCAACTACTGATATAGGTTCATTGGATTACATATTGATTATATGAGTGTATAGTTATACATGTGATATATTTTTATCATGAAGCATCGAGAGTTTGGAGGAAACAGTTTGATCAACATTGATGGGAATACCCTAACTTTAACATGTGACGTCATCACAATCATGGGGATTCTCAAAATTTTCCTACACCACATCCGAGGCATCTACCTCAACAATGAATGGCAATGCTGGATCAGGAAGCGCCAAGATGGGCGCTGAGGAAAAACATTGCTTAACCCCTTAGTGCACATGCTAAATCTTACCAATCCTTGCCCATTTAGGGGGTACCCTATTTAAAGCCTTATAACTCCAGATGTGAACACCACAGAGAGAAAAATGGCTAAAATGAAGCAAGACATTTGTACAATTTACAATACTAAAGCAGATTAGTTTATATTCATAATTTTGGAAGAAATAAAGTGCCAGAAATGCAATTGTCTAGACAAAAAATCAAAAATGAATTAGCACTTTTTTTAGTTTGCAATGAAATACTGAGAGATTGCATATACAGCAGGTTAAACTATACATGTGCTGGATCAAAAACCTCTTGACCACAAGTTCATAAAATCTAAGGGTGGATATGTAGAACTACTATAGATTTACGAAGCAAAAACTAAGCAGTGTACCCAGCGTCTCCAAATCTATCCAAAATATATAAATTATGCATTGCTGTAAATCACAACATAGTGCCGACCACTAGGGGGCTTGCACGAAGGGCTTAAGCTCCCAGAATGCCTGGTCAGCCTCTTGAGTCCAAGCATAGGGAGCACCACTCTTCTTAGTTAGGGAAGAAATGGGAGCAGCCACCGAACTGAAGTCTCTGATAAACTTGTGGTTAAAAATTTGCAAATCCAAGAAATCTTTGGACCTCCTTGATGGACCTTGGAGTAGGACAGTCACGCACTGCTTGGGTCTTCTTTGGGTCCATTTGAATTCGACCCTCCCTAATGACAAATCCAAGGAAGGAGACCTCTGTGACATGAGATTCACACTTCTCTGGTTAGACAAAGAGGTTATTCTTGAGCAGGTTATTCTCTGGTGGTCAAAGGTAGTTCAACCCATGACACACACAACACACATTTGTTTTTTATCTGAGATAATGATGTGATGCTGTGTCAATAGCCAACTTGTTATTGCAAGCGAGTGTGTCATCTAGTCACGCGTCATCGTAGCAAGCCGTGTTATCTAGCTTTGTCGTGATAACATGAGAGAAGGATTGCTTTCACGAAAGCGCATTGTAGTTTTTTTCACCACCAAATTCTTATGGACAGGGAAGCCTCACGGTACATATTTCATCCAGTCAATTTAATTTCATCTAGGCTAACGTTACACTTGATTCAATCATTAGCTCCGCTAGATAAAGTCTTACTCTTTGAGATCATGTAGTAGGAATAAAATAAGAAAATATAATTCATTTAACTTACTGAGAATAGATAATAAGAAATAATGAAGCTGTGTCAATAGGTAATGCGTTATTGCGAGCGAGTGTGTGTCATCTAGTCACGCGTCAGAGCGCATAGTAGTTTTTTCACCACCAAATTCTTATGGACAGGGAAGCTCGCTAGATAAAGTCTTGCTCTTTGAGATCATGCAGTAGGAATGAAATAAGAAAATATAATTCATTTACTGAGAATAGATCATAAGAAATAACAAATTAAAAACAACAACAATTATAATATTCATAAAAATACATATTTGACACTGGAAAATGGATTTTTTAAAATTAATGTTTTATAGATGGCTGGAAAAGAAAGGAGTAAAAGCAAGGTGTGGAGTTATTTTGATTTCACACCACTTGAAGATGGCGTTAATATATATATTTAATTTATATTCATCTTCTACATTTTTTATTTATCAAAAAGTTCTTTGTTTATTTTTATTTATTTGTTTGCTTATAAGTTAAATGTTCTCAAATATAGAAACTTTAATAAAATATAGGTTTGCACTTTTTGACAAAATATCGGTCAAAACATTGGTAATTGGTGGGCTAGGCCTCTCCAAAATCGGGATCAGCATCGGACCCAGAAATATGGCATCGGTCAGGCTCTGCTTTTATGCACTGCAGATTTATTGAAAGTACCTGGAATTGTTAGGTACATAAATCATATCTGTTTTGTAATTGGCATTAATTCTTGAATCTGTGATCTTTGATTGCCTTGGCTCATCTGTGTTAGTCCTTTCATTTGAGCCAGCAATGCAAGTAGCACTTTCTCTAATGGGCTGTACTTTTGAGCAGGTGAAGATGGTTAATGATGTTTCTGCATAAACAGAAATGACCTAATAATGTGTTTGCACTTAAATGAGGCAACTGTTTCAAGATGTGTGGCATAAAGAATAGACTGATCCATATTTACCAGCTCCCAGTCATCCTTGTTGCTGGTGATTAAATATTAAATCATTTTCATTATATTGTGAAACTGATTAAATAAATGAATTTATTTTTTCCTCTTTCCTTGGCAGAATGCAAGGAGTTGTAGCTCGACTGACCACGTACCTCAAGCCTGGAGGGATGTTCCTGTTTCGGGATTATGGTAGACACGACTTATCACAACTTCGATTTAAAAGAGGTATTAGGCATCACCGCTGTCAAGGGGTTTGTATTAACTCCCTTGATATTGACTCTGGTCTTGACCTTTTTTTTGCAGAGCTCTGCCCTTTCGGTAGCCATGCTCTCTCTCTCACACACGCACACACACACACACCACTCTCACATAACTCATGCACAAACACAGACACAGACACACTGACATACACACACACACACACAGATATCTTATCACTTTTGTCCATATGTCCATCTCGTTTGCTATTTCTTTACTTCCTCCTATACGTTGGAGAAATATCCCTCCTGGAAGGTTTGTCTTTACACCAGCGTGCCCAGATTACTGAACTCAGACATTCAGTGCTGGTGCAACCAAAGTATGAGTTAAAAACAGAAACGCGTTGTTTTAGTTTCATTAGTAGACGATACACGACAACTGTGCCGAATACAGAGTTTCGCAGCGCCACCATTGTCGCTCTGGTCATTCGTTTAACACACCCCCCTCCCTGCAGTCTCATCTACAACTAAACCCCCCACCCATGACATAATGGACAATAATCTGTGGTAGCAGTAAAACAAAGATGCTGCTAACAAAACGTTGTCACGATTTTTCGGAATTTCTTGGAAAATACTATTATTATTCAGGACTTCTGAGCAGCAAACATATAGCTAAGCTATATGTTTGCTGATAGACATATCTGACATGGTTTTCTGGTGTAAGACAGGAGCGGATAGAACTATATCATTGATTTCCTGTCTCTGTCTCTATCTACTGAAAGCAGATAAGATTACATTGTTGCTATGTCAGTACTACTGCTCAAAATACTTTGGCTATATATGTTATTTTTGAAATTGAGTGTCTTTAAATAGGTTAGTGGTATTATATAATGTGGATATTTCACACTGTAATGTAAGCGTTAGTTAGTAGTGTAATAGTTTTTGTGAAGCGTGCAACAGTGATCACGTGAGCGTTGGAGCATTGCCAAAACGTGGTGGACGGTTGAAAATTGTTTTCATGTCATCCCATCCCCATACAAGAGAACATACGAGAGTACAGAGTATAGAAATACATACAAGAGTTAATTATTACACATTTAGGTACTGTACTGCATTGTGTGACAATATTTTTGCATTATTTTTTTACCTGATGGCAATGTTCCATCTTAGAACTTCATAAGGGGCTCATTTATATGCTTTATAATGGACAAAAAGCATTTTATTCATTTTTGGAGAGATTTTGGATATGTTTCTGGACCCCTAGATGTTTTAGACCACTGTACTGATGGAAAGTTTGTAATTCCCACTTGAAAATGATTCAACAGTGAGTTTCTTGAGACAAAACAGTTGATTTTCAGTGAAATACGTGAGTATGTTGTGATTTACAGCAATGCATAATTTAGACATTTTGGATAGATTTGGAGATGCTGGGTACACTGCTTAGTTTTTCCTTCATAAATCTATAGTAGTTCTACATATTCACCTTTAGATTTTATGAACTTGTGGTCAAGAAGTTTTTGATCCAGCATATGTATAGTTCAACCTGCTGTATATATGCAATCTCTCAGTATTTCTTTGCAAACCAAAAAAGTGCAAATTAATTTTTGATTTTTTGTCTAGACAATTGCATTTGTGGCACTTTATTTCTTCCAAAATTATGAATATAAACTGATCTGCATTAGTATTGTAAATTGTACAAATGTCCTGCTTCATTTAAGCCATTTTTCAAGTCTCTGTGGTGTTCACATCTGGAGTTATAAGGCTTTAAATAGGGTACTCCCTAAATGGGCAAGGATTGGCAAGATTTGGCATGTGCGCTAATGGGTTAAGCAAAAAAGACGAAGAAAGCACAGCCTATCGAATGTAGCACACAAGCTTTTTAGAGCTAATTAACTCAATACACACTCTTTTACTCCAAGATAATTAAGAGAAAAATTAGCATTAACAGTGCAAGTGTGCAAATGCATTTTGAATTGTTTGTGGGTGTGCCGATTGCATCTTGTATACGTGCAGACATTTCATCGGCTAACATTTGAGTGTTTATTCATAATCTTTCACTTTTGGATGGATTGAGCAACATCTGTTGTCACTGGTAGTAACAACAGTTCATTTTCATACTCCAAATTCAAGAGTTACCAGTGTTGTGCATGAACGCGCTAAAGCGGCGTTCATTGAACGTGCTCATATTTCTGGTGAACGGTGAACTGAATGTATCCTTTTGCAACTAATGAACGTGAACATGAGCGTCGTTAACTCTAGAGTAAACGACGCTCATGCACTGCTTACCATAGACATATATACATTTGTTCATAAAAGTTTTTCAAATAGTCATATGAACTGGCTTCAGCAGTACTTGTAGCTGCGTTGCTAAAATTAGAGCCAGTTTCACTAGCCATGCTGGCATGCTGGTTGCCGTAAATCCTCGTCGGGTGCTGTAAGGTTTTTAACTGGAACCTGCACCCCAGTTCTGAGGTGCTGAGCACCCAAGGGCACTGGGTACACAGGCATCCTTGGGAAAGACGGAGGTGGAGAAGCGAGGTGGCTGGTAAGAGTCTATGACGGGATTGGCCATCAGGTGCTGGCTTGCCGATGCGTTCCCGGGATTGGCCCTGCCCGCAAAAGGAACGGCCAGGCCCAGGGCCTTCAAAGCTGGATAAAGGCACTATAAAGTCCTGCCTTCTGCCAGAGTGGGTGGGGCCAGTGTGTTTTCCATGTACTGCGTGCTGGGGGCCTTGGGGTTAGAGCATGCCTCACAGAATACATAACCTCGCCCTTTAACACTGATCTGGAGCAGCCCCTGGAGGTGGTCCAGACACTTCCCTGGAAATCACAGGGGCCGCTTGGCCATGTGCCTGAACAACCTTGGGCATGAGCACTAGCCCCACGCATCAAGTTGTTGACCTCCTGCAACATCTTCACCGCTAAGTCACTGGGAGCAGGAGAGGACATGTGCTGCAGCAACTCCTCCAAATGCACCAACAGTAGTACTTTTGTGCTGGCTAGCTGAGCCAACAAAGCAGAAGCCTGGAAGTCTTTGCACAGCTGACTGTCAGTAACCCAGCAACACTTATGGAAAAGCTGGGAATCTCGTTCAGCCCAGCGAACAGCCCCTGCGAGAATTGCAGATACAGGCCCAATCTGTGGAACCACCAGCACCCCATAGGAAACAGCACCAGCCAGACTGGACACTATTGCACATCAGTTTATATTCATAATTTTGGAAGAAAAAAGTTTTCAGTACTAATGGCAAATGTTTGCAAAAACATTTTATTCACCCAGTAGCCTCTATTGTTACACTCAAAATATGCTCAAGGGCAAGGGAATGTGAAATATATTTTATTGCTTACAGTTGTGAATTAACAAATTATCAAGCAGTCGTTTACTTAATTTAAAACATTGAGAGAAACTGTATCAAATGGACCATCTCTGACAGCTCCATTAAGATAACATCCCATATGGCAGAAAAATTATATAAAATAACCCACCTGAACATCATGCTATGTTCAGGTTTTTTTCAGGTTTGTGCTATACACTGTATACTCTAATTCACCCATTACACAAAATCTAGTGCATACTCTACATCAGGGGTGCCCAATACATTATTTTAAAAAATGTATCTGTTAAAATTTGAATTCTCCTCATTTTCATCCCTCTTCACTACTTCTGCTTCTGCCTGACAGACATGTACACTTGGTTGACATGAAATACGGCCAATCTGCTGGTGTTTGTTGCATTAAACGTGCCCATTCATGATATAGACACGGTTGTCCACTCAAAATTCTGTGGTATGGTCACATAAGTATTTAATATTACATGACAGCAACACAAAAACTTTGCCAAATCATTTTATATGGGGCAGAGCAGTCGTGGTAGTGATGCAACAAATCAGGTCAATTTTGGGCAGGGAATTTCGCTTTCAATATCTGATGGATAATGGTATAAATAAAGTTGGGATTTTGTCCAGATAGGATACTAATCTAATCATTTAACTTTTTACGTGACAGCAAACTTTGCTAATAGATTTATATGGTCCGGGGCAGTCATGGTAATGATAAATCTGGTCTATTTTTCTATCATGGCTATTCAACATCAGTTTGTCACAGATTACTTAATACTGCATGCATCCACTGTCCAGCACATAGCAAGGGCTTTTTTGCCGATACGTCTTTTTTACTAAGCAAATTAACTAATTACGAAGTCATTACTAAGTAAATTAACTTAATTGAAAGCTGACCAATTAAGTGCGTTCAACAATGTGCCCAACTGCGCATACTCAATACAGTATATGGCGCCAATCTTGTGGTGGAAGAAGACTGGTCTCATGACTAATTTGTATCTGTTCCCCCCCCCTAAAACAATTCATAGTAATACTACGAATAATGGACTCCCGACGTCACCTGACATAAGAGTTTCTCCGAATCAACATGAAAATTGTCTATTTTTATTTCACCAGTGAATTAATGAAAGGGTAAGCCATCGTTGATATTGAATTTCAAACATGCATTTTAAGAAAACTTTTTTCATAATTATAATTTAATGCAATATGATGAATAAGATAAGATAGACTTTATTGTCCCAAAGGAAATTTGTTTTAGACACATCTAGTGCTTGCTCTACAAAAACAGTATACATAATAACACACAATAGGACAGCACAATTGCACATTGCCCATTATACATATAGCACATACATACATTATATACATAATACACAAATTGCACAATGCAGCGGACCTCCTAGCTCCTAACCTTACCTCCTACGCTGCTATTCAGAGCTTTAATAGACAAGGGAACAAAGGAGTGCTTATACCTATTCAATTTGCATTGGGGGATCCTGAAGCGTCTGCCTGAGGGGAGGAGCTGGTATTCAGGGTTCAGCACATGGGTGGGATCTGAAATGATCTTCTCTGCCTGTCTGATAAGTGTCTTCTCAAAGACAGTCTGGAGTGCAGGGTGTTGCCTGACTCCGATGATTTTCAAGGCTGTCTGGGTGAGTCGGTTGATCTGGCCCTTCAGCTGGACAGAGAAGTTACCAAACCAAGCTGAGATGCCATACCGCAGAATTCTCTCAACTACAGCATGATAGAAGAGGAGCAACACTTTCTGACTCACACCATTCTCTAGCTTTTTCATCTCTTCTTTATATGTCCCAATTGTCCTTTATTACATAGTGAACTACCCAGCTGTTTCCCGCATAGTTGGCTATGTAGCTAGCCAGCTATATGTTCACTTAGATAAGTGAGGCTGCAGTATTATCATTAATAATGGATTTAGCTTGTAAGCCTGCCATCAGACTGTGCGATTTTCGGTTCTTTTGAAACACATAACACCAGGGATCTGAGCAGATCTGTCAAATTTAAAGAGAATACTATGTCCCCATTAACGTATTTGAACTGCAATTCCCACGATTCAATGTGCTGTCTGAAGTTGAACACGTTTGGTTCTTTGAATGAACTGTTTTGAAACCTCTGATTTAGAAATAGAGAATTGCTCATACAAAACCCAAGGTGAAATAAATGTTTAGTTATTAGTTTAAAACAAAACAATCACTTAAGCATAGCACACAGTAGATGTAGAATGTCAGTCTAAGATAAGTATCGTGGTCATTTGTAACATTTTATAACATTTGCACTGATTATAGCCTAATTAGACATTTATTTTTGCCGATTCATAGCACTGTCCTTAGGTTTTGTGTTAAAACAGTGTGTCAATGTGCATCATATTTAACAATGTTGCCCCCATTCTTAGTAAAAAAAAAAAAAAAAAAAAAAGTGGTAGGCTGTTCATTTAACAAAATAATACCAAGTTCTCAACTTTGTAAAGTAGGCCTCATGATGTGCAGCAAACAAAAAAAGGTAAATGAAGGCATAAAATAGAATGCAATGCTGTGATGCCACCAACAAAGGACTGCAGCTCTAATCCTGAAGGCTGTAACATAAGCATAAGTCCAGGAAATTGAATTCAAATTGTGGTAATATTCCCTAGAAGGGACAATTAATTGTCAATTGTCAAGTTTTGAACCTAATTATAACCATTAAATTGTAATAAACACTATAAAATGACTTATAAGCCACATCATATGTAAACCATTCCTCCTTGCTAGCTAGGTTAGATCCTGTTAGAGCAGTAACCTTACACTACCAGACAAAATGTTAGAAAACAACATAAACTAGACTTTACATTACATTACATTACAGGCATTTGGCAGACGCTCTTATCCAGAGCGACGTACAACAAAGTGTATAACCATAACCAGGAACAAGTGTGTCGAAAACCCTAGAGAGAAGTACCATTCCAAGTACAGGGAACAACCGCATAATTGAACTTGGACCCTGTAGGTTAAACTGATTAACACTAACACAAACAAGAACAGCAACAACGCAGTCTATGCAAAAATACAAGCAGTAGTTAAGACGAGTGCATTAACTAAGTCACCTACGAAACAGCTAACTAGTTGCAACCCTAAGCTTACAGTCAGTTTAGAGATTACAGGGAGGTAGGGAGGGATGGGGAGAGGTGCAGCCTGAAGAGGTGAGTCTTCAGTTGTCGCTTGAAGACTTTACCTGCATTCAATGTGTAATAATGTTGTATTACTGAGTTACTGTACACTAATAGATTCTATAGCAGTTTCAAACTCCAGACATTACACCAGAATAAAGAAAGTTTTTGATTCCACATGTCTAAGCTTGAAAGCTATTTAATTGTCACTCGCTAAATGTTGCTGACTGTTAACATCCCTAAAATGGACCTTTAGCTGGCTAGCACAGTGCCGTGAAAAAGTATTTGCCCCCTTCCTGATTTCCTCTATAATTGCATATTAGTTACACTGAATGGTTTCAGATCTTTAGACAGAATGTAATATTAGACACAGGGAACTTGAGTAAACACAAAACACATTTTTTTAAATTATTATTTATTTCATGAAAAAAGTTTAATAACTTTTTTGATGAAGTAACACCCATACCACCAATGTGAAAAGGTAATTACTCAATTAGTTACTCAATCAACCAATTCATCCATCCATCCATCCATCATCTATACCCGCTTATCCTGAGCAGAGTTGTAGGGGGTGCTGGAGCCTTTCCCAGCATGCTTTGGGCGAGCAGCCAGCCCTGTTGAATCTAAAGAACACTCATATTGATCTTTATGATTCGTGAGTTAAGTAGTCATCAAGTTTCTACAAGCACACTATGCTATGATCAAAGGAAATTACAGAAGAGATGAGAAAAAAGTTGTTGAAATATGTTTGGAAAAAGTTACAAAGCCATTTGAAGGCTCTGGGACTCCACCAAACCACAGTGAGAGCCATTATCTACAAATGGAGAATATTTAGAATAGAGGTGAACCTTCTCAGTAGTGGCCTGCTTACCACAATATCTACAAGGGCACAGTGACAACTCATCCAGGAAGTCACAAAAGATTCCATAAGAATATCCGAAGAACTGCAGCCCTCTTTAGCTTACGGTCAGTGTTTATGACTCCACAATAAGAAAGAGACTGGGCAAAAATAAGATTCATGGGAGAGTTGCAAGGAAACCACTGCTAACCAACAAAAACATTAATGCTCTTCTCATATTTGCAAAAACACACCTGGAGACTTTTGGAATAATGTTCTATAGACAGATGAGTCAAAAGTGGAATTTCTTTACGGCATGGGTCCCATTATGTTTGCCGTAATTTTACAGTAACAACATCATACCAACAGTGAAACGTGGTGGCGGTAGTGTGATGATGTGGGAATGTTTCACTGCTTTGGGCCCTGGACAACTTACCATTATTGAAGGAACCATGAACCATGAACTCTGCTCTGTACCAGAAAATTCTTAAGGAGAATGCTCGGTCATCTGTCCATGAGCTGGAGCTGAAGCTGAAGCTGAAGCATAATTGGGATATGCAGCAAGACAATGATTACACACAAAAAAATGTCCACATCTGAATGACTGAAAAGAAATAAAATTAAAGTTTTGGTGTGGCCTTGTCAAAGTCCTGAATTGAACCCATTAGAGATGCCGTGGCAGGACCTGAAATGAGCAGCTCATACTTGAATACCTAACAATTTGTCTGAATTAAAGCAGTTCTGCAAAGAAGAGTGGACTAAAATTCCCTTTAAGCGATGTGTAAGCCTGATATAAAATTATAGCAAGCGTTTCATTTCAGTTATTGCTGCTAAAGCAGGTGCAACCAGTTATTAAGTTTAAGGGGAATTTCTTTCTCACATGGGTGATACGGGTGTTTAGTAACTTTTTTCATTAAATGAAATAATTTTTAAAAA
This sequence comes from Anguilla pacifica, assembly GCA_039654925.1. Lineage (NCBI taxonomy): Eukaryota > Metazoa > Chordata > Actinopteri > Anguilliformes > Anguillidae > Anguilla > Anguilla pacifica. The sequence goes on along the minus strand of CM077286.1, from coordinate 37,149,641 downwards.
CGTGTTTTGCGTTTACACAGGTTCCCTTTATCTAATATTACATTTTGCATAAAGATCTGACCATTCAATGTGACAAATATGCAATAGTTAAGGAAATCAGGAAGGGGGAATATACTTTTTCATGGCACTGTATGAAGCCAGCTATGCGAGACACAGCTTGGTAGTTTGTCAGTGCAAGACAGTTGGGACAGGTAAATAAAAGATTAAAAAGCTAGAGAATGATCAGTCATATTGCATTAAAATGCTATTATGAAATTAAAAATATTTTCTATTATTGTATGTTTGAAATTCAATGTTGGCGTTGGCTTACCTTTATATTGATTTACTGGTGTGCACCATTGTCTCATTTTACTGTCAATATCTGTGACTAAATATGGAATAAATATACAACCTTACCATTGGTTTTACGTGTAGAGACGTCCCTTTCGAGACGGAGTGGTCATATATTGTCTTGGAATATCCGTTTTTCAAATATGCGCTCATTTTTGACGCCTGGGTACCTTCCAAAATAGCTGTGCATAATACCACACATGTTTACCATGTTGTCGCCCTTTGTAGTACAATCTGGCTTGATCGACAATTAATCTATCCAATAGGCGACAGAATAAGCTTTCTAACAATGTATAATATGTCTAATTTTACTTCTGGAATAGCGTTTTATAGCTCAGCGTAACCAAAGGTTTTGTCTCATTATTGCTGCATTATGCATTCAGTCTGCGGTAGCAGTAAAAGACACTACACCTGGCGAAACTTTATCGATGACTTTTGTCATTTCTTGAAAAGTATTACTCTTGAGAATTTCTGAGCATGGCTAAGGCATATGTCTGCTGACAGATCTAGCTGATATACTGTTTTCTGGACAGAACAGCATTGATTCTGTCTCTGTCTCTATCTACTGAACACAGATAACATTTCATCATCCTCATGTATTTCTGCTCAAAATATTTTGGTTATATACGTTATTTTTGAAATTGATTGTCTTTAAATAAGTTAGTGGTATTTTATAATGAGGATAGTTCACACTGTAACTTAACTGTTTGTTGGCAGCTAAGTAGTGTTTGTGTTTAATGCACCAGATGTGGCCTGAACTGAACATTGCCAAAACATGGTGTACGGTTGAATATTGTTTTAATGTCGTCCCCTCCTTATATAAGAAAACATGACTGTTGTAGTCTGTATTAGTATCTGTTTGCTGTTAGTGTTTATTTTATGTTTCTGTAAGTTTATTATTTTTCACATCCTCCGTCCCAGTATTTTCATTCTCCCGGTTTCACTTGTCTCCCCAGTGCCGTCTCTGTGTCTGTGTTCCCTGAGCTGCTTCACTCCCCTGTATTTGCGTGATTTCACTATTCGGGTGGTTCCGGGTTTTTGTGGTTTCCCCCCTTCTTTCCAGTCTCGTTTTACTTACTTCCTGCTTATATCTAGTTTTACTAATTTCTACTAATCCTTACTAACTTATAGATTGTAAAGTACTAACCTCATTAATATACTAACATGTTAATATTACTAATGGATTAACAAACAGTAGTTTTGGGTTTTTGATAGTTTAAATCACTATACTAATACATTAACCATTCTCCCCTTTTCCATGCTGCGCTGTAGCTCCGCCCCTTTTCTTTCTAGTCTGCCCTAACGCTGAGTTCTGCAATTGCCTGCACCTGCCTCTTGCTCTAACTGCACCTCTCTCTCTCTGCACGTGTTTTACCTGCTAAACCCAGGCCGTCTGTTATCATTGTTGTCTATGTGATTCCAGTCCGCGTTTTGTCAGTCCCGTCATTTAATTAGTTATCCTCATGTTCTTCACCTGGATGTTGTTTGTTACTCCGCCCTCACTCACATAACCCCTCCTTGATTGTTACCTTCCCCAGTGTATGAATGTCAGTCTTTTCCACCAGCTCCGTCAGAACGTTGATCCTATTCACTGTGCCGATGTATTGTAAGCCTTTGTTTATCGAGATTCCTGAGATGCCTTTTCCGTACGACTTCGAGTTTGCCTGCCCCTTTTGTTTGATTGCTTTCTGGTTTGACCTTCGCTTTGTTTTGACTTCTCTTTTGCCTGTTCCTTTGTACCTTCGCCTATCTGATCTCCTGGTTTTTGATTTTTTGCTCGTTTACCACTATTCTTTTGGAAACTCGATTTTGTACCGTCCTATCTCTGATTACCTGGCTTTGAACTTTGGACTGAATAAAGACAATGTTTTTTGGATTTCCCTGGTCTGCGTTTGGGTCCTTGCACAAAGCATTTCAATGACATACTGTAGAGTACAGAAAAACATACAAGAGTTAATGATTACACACTGAGGTACTGTACCACATTGTGTGAAAATAGGTGGCACGTTTATATGCTTTATAATAGACAAGAAAAGAAGAGCATTTCATTCATGTTTGGAAAGATTTTGGATATGTTTCAGAAACCCACAATTTTCGGCCACTGTACTGACAGATAGCTTGTAATTCCTACCTGAAAATGATGCAACAGTGAGTATCTTCTCAGAAATTCTCAATGATATTTTTCCCAGAATGACAGAACTCAATGAAAGTTTCGCTGAGTGCAGTGTCTTTTACTGCTATCACAGTGAATGCATATGGCGGCGATGATGAGACAGAACTTTCGGTTACACAGGCTTAATAAACTGTATTCAAAAAGTAAAATTAGATGTTATACATTGTTAGAAAGCTTATAGTTCACTCCTATTCTGGATGGCCCAGACTTTCTGCCAGGCTGTCAAGACCAGGGTTTTGAAGCCTGGTACAGCCAGGGGCTAACAAAGCTAGGAGATCTATTTGATGGCCAGACTTTACTATCCTTTCAGCAGCTACAGCAGCGTTATGGCTTACAGAAATGTGAGTTTTTTTAGGTATTTACAAATCAGATACTTCATCACTAAAGATACCACATTAACAACCAATAGTGCCACTTCACATGTAGAAAGGGCCTTGTCTTTACAGGTATCCAAGAAACGCATTAGTGTATTTTATAGAGCCCTAAATTCCAATTAATCTCTAACTTCCCAAGCTACTAAGCAAGCCTGGGAGAGAGACTTGGGCATCAAATCTACTCAGTTTAGAATTGTACATCGCACACATATAACACCTGCTCTCAAGAACAAAATGGATGCTAATGCGTCTCCACTCTGCTGTAAGTATGACTCCGAGATGGGCAACTACGTTCACTGTTTCTGGTCATGTGTTAAGCTACAAAGCTATTGGTCTGGTATTGTGGATGAACTGTGTGTTATTTTTGGTGTTCCAAAAGAGTTAGACCCTATATGCCTCCTACCTGGTCTCCCAGATGGTCATATTATAAATGTCAAACACAAGAGGCTATTCAATTTATTGACTTTTGCCGCTAGGAAGAATATTTTGCTCTTTTGGATCAAGGATACTGTTCCAACAAAAAAGTTGTGGCACAATCTTATAATGGAGTGTATTCCTAATGAATACATCTCATGTATGCTTCACTCCTCAGTGGACGCTTTCTATAATGTCTGGGACCCTTACTTAGAATATATTGGACCTACGCTGTCATCCTCCATACTACAAGGGTTTCCTAAACCGGCTTAGCTTGTCTCTGTACCTTCTTTACTGCAAACCAGTTTTCCTGTAACCTTGCTATTTGTTTAAATATTTATCTATTTGATGTTGCCTTTTTATATTGTAGGGCGTGGTGAGGGTTGTGGATGGATATAATGCCCACTATCTTTTATTTCTATTTTTATTTTTTATTCTTACCTATTCATTTTATTTGTCATATCATGTCTGAGCTGTTTTGTCCTGTGTTGTATATGAAAAATGTAATAAATATATTCTTTAAAAAAAAAAAAAAGAAAGCTTATACTTTCACCTACTGGATGAAATAATTGTCAATCAAGCCAGACTGTACTAAAAAGGACTACAATGCTGTAAAAAACTTGTGGTTTTACACACAGTCATTTTCGAGGATACCCAGGCATCACAAATGAGCATATATTTCACAAACCGATTGTCCAAGACATTATATCACCACTCAGTCTCGAAGGGACACCTCTATGCGTAAAACCAATGGTAAGGTTATTTATTTATTCAATATTTAGTCCCAGATATTGACTGTAGAATGACATGGTATCATTTTATAAAACTTTGTCTTGTTTATTTTGTTATTCAGTGTGTTTTCTTCTTGTTGTTTCGCACTTTAATATGACGCCGTTGGCGCTCAAATGAGTACGTACTTCTGCTTACACCTAGGACGTCAGTTGACTAGGCGGTCCTTCACTGTGGCCGAGGACGCATTCGTGTACACACTGCTAAATGAATGTGGTCATATGCGACCCAGACCACCTTCGAATGTGGTCTGAGTGATCGGATCTCAATGCGTCCTCAATGCATCTTGGGTGCATTCACACCTGTGGTTAGAGCTGTCCACTTGTGATCGGATCACCCGAGACACATTTTAATGCCAGGTCTGAACAGGGCCTTAGGTGCAAAATGCAGGCGAGTTTCAGGTGGGAGGCCATAATGCAGCAAGTCAAAGGGCCATTTTTTAAATGATTATTATTAAACCTTTATTTAACCAGGGAAGGTCCCATTGAGATTAAAAATATATTTTTTTGCCCTGGTCAAGACAGGCAGCAGCACAAAAATGTTGCAAATAAGACAAAACAGTACAACAAACAATGACAACAGTGACACAAAAGATAAAACTTTTATGCATGAAATTGTGAAAAGGTTCATAAACAATGAAATAGTGAATACCTTAACCAGATAGCAAGCGACTCTTTCCACAGTACAGGCCCAGGAAACACAAATCTGTGAATGCTTTGCTGATGTGTTGCTTTAATACTTTTTGCATTCATAAATGGCCCAGAAATATTTTTAAACAATTCTTGCAACAACAAAAAAAAAGTCTTGTTTTGTTTGTTTTTGTGTCACTCCGTGAGCAGCGTTTTCGCCACTGTATTGGCATATTTTAGGACTATTGTTGGGTTCATCTTGTTGCTATGACGGAATATGAATTTTTAGTGGTGAAAGAATATTTTCATGAATGCCCAGATAATTGACACTATTGTTCAGTGTGTCATGCATGGACAGTGTAGTTACAGATGAGACTTCAGGGAAGGGGGTAAATAGAAACTCCGTCTTCGGTATAGTTGTCAATGTCAGGACACCGCCATCATGGCCACTAGGGGGATTGCACCAACAAGTTAACAAGCAGATATACCGATTAAAGTGGCCACTGAGTGTGTATTTGAATGTGTAGATGAACGACAGCTTTATATTTTGTATTAGTTTTAAATGAGCAATACTGAAACAAACTAATTAGTGACAGATTGAGTCTGTTCACTCAACAACACATTAAATAAAATGGAAAAGTACTCGCAAGAAAACACATGCAATCAACTGTGTACACATGGTTTTGTTATTTATCTTCTTGGCTTAAAATGAAATAGTGCTGTTTAGACATTTACAGTTGAGACCAAAAGTTTACATACACATAGGCTAAAGACATTCAAACTATTTTTCACTACTCCACACATTTCAAGTTACCATACATTTCCAGTCAATTAGGGTATCTACATTATTTCCATTAGAGGTCATTTCAAAATAATAGCTATAAGACAGATTTATTTCAGCTTTTATGTACTATATCACATTGTCAGTGGGTCAAAAGTTTACATACACTTTGTTAGTTGTGAGGTGGTGGCACCTCTCACTCTGATTTCTGTGGGTTAATTGTCCCTGATGAGGGGCAGGTGTGTGAGTGCTATGGTGAGGTGATGGCACCTCACAGGCATTTGCTCTGAGTTAATTGTCCCTGATGAGGGTCAGGTGTGGGAGGCCTATATCTAGCCCCTGATTTCTGGGGTTCAGCGCAGACTCATTGTTTGTCATGCTCTTGGTGTGTAGGGGTGTAAGAATCGGCAGAAGTTACTGCATTGATCCTATCTGCCAGATTTGATCACCATTTAGTTTCTTCTCTAGCTGATTATCTCTTAGCTCTGTGGAGGACATTTTGCCCTCGTCTCTTTAGTTTTCCTTTTGTTTTCTACCCGCCAGGCTGCGAGTGTCCTTTTTCTTTTGTAAGTTACTCCACTCTGTTTTTATAGTGGGGTTTTACTTTCTGGGTTGCTACGCTGCGGTGGTGTTTAGTTTCTTTTAGTTTTCTGAGTCCACTGACAGAAGTTTCAGTGAGTGGAGGGAGCGATTATTTAGCTCTTTATTATTTGGTATTTCCCCTGTCCCTTTCTATCGCTCGGCGGTTTTGTGGTTACCCCTCGGGGTTAACTTTAAGATCCCCACAATTGCATCCCACCTTCCGCAACCGTGACAGTTAGTATTTGGTGGCATTTTCTTTTAATCGCTTAACTTGAATCAAATACTTGGGGTAGCCTTCCACAAGATTCTCCTAATATTTTGCCAGAATTATTGCCCATTACTCCTGACAGAACTGGTGTAACTCAGTCAGGTTTGTGGGCGTCCTTGCTCGACACGCTTTTTCAGTATTGTGAAAACTGAATTTGAATATCTTAAGCCCAGGTGTATGTAAACTTTTGGCCTCAACTGTAATGCTGTAATGAGTATTCATTTAGAAGACCTTGAATCTGATGTTTGAGTTTTTTGTATGAGGCTAAATCGGCCTTGCACGAACACGTCGCTGTTTATTCTTGGCTATTGAACAGGTAGGCTTAAAGTCATGAAAGTGGTTTACAAAAATGTCTCAGATGCCAGAATATGATATGTTTGCTTACAAATCATCAATAGCCTCTCTTGCAGCATACATTTTCTCTTTGTAGGCTCTTTGTAAACTCAAGTTTAATAGTCCAGTGACCACTCCAGTCATTTGAAAACACCTTAGATACAGTCTCTAAAATGATTATGGTGATTATGATGATTCAAAGAAAAAGATTTTTCACTGTTGCCAAGTTATTTAAAAACTTGACAAAAGCTAATCTTGAATGGGACGGGTAGTCTCCTTGGAATACAGCTTTTAGATAAATTTGCATCTATAAAATGAAACTAATGGTAAATGTGTCAGAACATATTTTGTACTAAGGAATCAAAGACTACTCTTTCTTTCAGTAAAACAGAACAGTGTTGTTAATTGTGTAACTCAACACAGTATGGAGGGGGGCATCACACAGCTCTCAACTACTGAATGCTTAAAAATATCATCAGATGTGATTTTGGTCAAAAGGAGAAGCACAGATTTGGAATCTTGAAGTACCAGATACCAGGTTTAGTATTACGATACTCAATACTGCAATGATACTTGAAACTTAAACGATGCTGATTCGATACTCGGTACCTAACGATACTGAAATTACCTTAATAGATGAGAAACGTAATGTCCACAAGGGTTGACCTCGTTTTCGAATTCATGGTTTATTAACAACCTGGTTTATTAACAACCTTTAAGTTGAAGCTTCTTCAACATAGTGTTACAACACTAAACAATAGAAAAATATATGAAATATATTTCAAAAATTAAACAATTGTAAACTAAATCTTAAACAAGTCTTTCACCTTTAAATAGATTTAAAAACAGCATATTTTAATAACAATACAGCATCTATCTATAATAAAATATTTCCAAATTGGAACACCTATTGCTACTGAAGTGAACTGAGTCGGAGCTTGCGCTGTATCAACGAGTGCACAAGCGCAAGTCACCTCACTTGGCAACCTTAGTTGCTACTGCCATCTAGCGATGATTCTGACAAATTACACTTTTCATCCTCTAAATCAGTAACGCAGGCGACACATTTCCCTGGCTTTTACGTTTGACGCAAAACTACCGAATGTCAGAAAATTCTAATACCGAACCGTATCTCTTTTTTTTTTAAGTAGCGAAAAAGTGCTGAAGTTTCGGAATACCGTGCAATACTACGTCAGACACATATTCCAATCCATTGCTCAGCTTAGCAGAGAATGCACATTTCAGAGTGCCCCTATCTGTCTCAGATAGAATAATAACACATAAATACACATTTCAAATAATAAATACGACATTGAGAAAAAACAAAACAAAAGACAAAATATCAACTCGCGACCTGCGTGCTGCGCGCAGAGTAGCCTACCGTATTATTTATTTAGACGTTGGCAAATAAGAAAATTTTCGGTTAAGCTGACCTATAAAACGCTATTCCAAAAGTAAAATCAGACATGTTATAGATACATCGTTAGAAAGCTTTTACTCTCACCTACTGAATAAATGAATTGTCAATCAAGCTAAATTGTACTAAAAAGGGCGACAACACCTTAAGCAACAGGTGTGGTATTACGCACAGCTATTTTTTGAAGGTAGCCTACCCAGGTATCACAAATACACGTATATTTCACAAACGGATTGTCCAAGACAATATATGACCACTCAGGCTCAAAAGGGACATCCCTACATGTAAAACCAGTGATAAGATTGTATATTTATTCAATGTTTAGTCCCAGATATTGACTGTAGAATGACATGGTATAATTTTTAAAAACTTTGTCTCATTTATTTCGTTATTCAGTGAGCAGCGTTTTCACTGCTGTATTGGCATATTTTAGGGCTAATGTCGGGTTTATCTTGTTGCTAAGGAATATTACATTACATTACAGGCATTTGGCAGACGCTGGTATCCAGAGTGACGTACAACAAAGTGTATAACCATAACCAGGAACAAATGTGTCAAACCCTAGAGAGAAATACCGTTCCAAGCGCAGGGAACAACCGCTAGTTCAACTTGGACCCTGTAGGTTAAACTGATTAACACTGATTAACACTAACACAAACAAAAACGCAGTCTATGCAAAAATTCAAGCAATAGTTACGACGAGTGCATTAAGTCACCTACGAAACAGCTACCTAGTTACAACCCTAAATTACAGTCAGTTTAGAGATTAAATTGAGAATGCCATTTCTCTCAGCATAATGACGGATTCAAAGACTAAACAAACTCACCCGATATTGTCTTCAAATGGATCCATGCCAAAGAAAAGTAGTGATTCATCCTCTCAAAAAGCTTTTACTAACACACTTTTAGTAGCCTAGCATGCACTCTGGCTGGCACTGTCTTCCGTTGCTTCCCCGACATTAAGACCCTCCCCTCACTGATAAAAACGAGACCCTACGGTCTCAGATTACTCAGTTGCGTTGCCATGGATGTCTTCTAGCCGCTTGCCGTAAAGAAGTTTACTAGATGTCGTAACACCTTAGATTTGGAGCTACAGCGCTACTGCGCCGCAACTAATAAAAACGTCCAAATGGCGGGCAAATAATATGGTGGACATAGATGGTCCCAATAGCAAAGTTGTAGAGCACATTCAGTTGCATCGGTTGATGAAGTTTTGTGTTGGTCGGACTTATGGTGTGGCAGTTATGGCCTTTTAAAGTATGACCCTTTGTTATAATGCCACCATCTGGTTGACATGGGTGATTTGTAGTGCCTGAGTAGTGGGGGGCCATAGGAACCCACCTGCCAAATTTGGTTGCTCTAGGACTTATGGATGCTGAGCCTCAGACACTTTTACCGGAGAAAAATAATAGGATTATTATTATTATTATTATTATTATTCTTAACAGATTCAGTAGGGTTCCACAGCTTCACTGCTTGGACCCCTAATAATAATAATCCTAACAGATACAATAGGGTTCCACAGCTTCGCTGCTTGGACCCCTGATAATAATCCTAACAGATACAATAGGGTTCCACCAGCTTCGCTGCTTGGACCCCTAATAATAATAATCCTAACAGATACAATAGGATTTCACCAGCTTCGCTGCTTGGACCCCTAATAATAATAATCCTAACAGATACAATAGGATTTCACCAGCTTCGCTGCTTGGACCCCTAATAATTCACTTAACTTATTGAGAATAGACAATAAGAAATAATGAGGCTGTGTTGATAGCTAATGCGTTATTGCGAGCGAGTGTGTGTCATCTAGTCACGCGTCAGAGCGCATTATAGTTTTTTTCACCACCGATTTCTTATGGACAGGGTATGCTCGCTAGATAAAGTCTTACTCTTTGAGATCATGTAGTAGGAATAAAATATGAAAATATAATTCATTTACTGAGAATCGATAATAAGAAATAATAACAAATTAATCACAACAATATTAATAATATTAGTATTCATAAAAATTCTATTTACTTGTTTGCTTGTTCATTGTATAATACAAGTTAAATGTTATTTTCATATATTGAAGTTTAATATATATATTTAATTTAATATCATCTTTTACATTTTTTATCTATCAAAAAGTTCTTTGTGTGTTTATTTTTATTTATTTATTTGTTTGCTTATAGGTTAAATGTTCTCATACATAAACTTATAAACAAAATATAAATTTTTCAAATTGATTTGAAATTTTTCACTTTTTGAGGAAATATTGGTCAAAACATCGGCAATCCAAACTCTCCAAACTCGGGATCGGCATCGGACCCAAAAATCTGGCATGGGTCGAGCTCTGTATAAAATAAACTATCCTCTGACTCGCAGACCATAACACTAGGTCAGGACACCTAAGTTAGTGCCAACTCTCTCTTGTGGAACAAGAAGTTTTCCTCCCAAATCTACCGGCATCTCCCAATCATTAGCTTCCTTTAGGTGGCCTGACTCATGCCTGCCTAAAAATCTACCTCCTAGACCTTTCTCTTCCTCATGGACAAATTGAATGGCTGCACTCTGTACCCGATTACAACCTGTACTCTTCTGCTTTCAATTCCTGCCGCTAAGCTTTTCAAAACCTGGTTATGTCGCCATGTATACCGACCTTGAGAAAGACTAGTCTTAACAGCCTGACCGAATATGCCTCAAAGTTGCCTACTCTGAACACAGTGGACACGACGGCTCCCCATCTACCCACTCTTTTAGGTTCTGTGGTGATGGCAGCACATCATAAGTAGCCCCTATCAGGAATTTTATACGATATTCCTCCGTACTCCACAGGTCCCTCCAGCTAGGCTTCCACCTCTCTACACTTTCCCAGTTCATCCACTGTCCTTGCTTAGCCTGGGCCACAGCCTTTGTACACCTCACTACTTCCTCTTGTCAACGTACCTACTCCACTACCAGCTTCTTCCTTTCTGTGGGACCTGCTTTGCTCCATACTGGTTTTCCTGAGCTGAGTCCTAAGCCCCCCCGCCCTTGTTGCACCTTACCTACAATGTCTGTATGCCTAAGAGCTGCCTTTGCTTCCTGTACTGCTTGTTTTGGGCTCCATTTCCTCCCTCTAGTTGGATTTGGGAGCAAGTTACTAACTACTGTAACTTTGCTCCCTGATAGCAATAACTCTGTTCTTACCTTCGTACACTTAAACTCCCCTGTTAGACTAGTTACTGGTAGCTGGAGAATGCCTTTCCCATACAATGCCACACTACTAATACACTGAGGAACTCCTAGCCATTTCCTAATATACAAATTAACCAACCTATCAAGCCTTTCCACCTTGGATATTGGCACTTCATATACTGACAATGGCCACATCAGCTTAGGGAATAAACCAAACTGCAAACACCATAACTTCAACTTGCCTGGAAGCCCTGACTTCTCTATCCTTCCTATCCCCTCTACAACGTCTTTCCTAAGTTGTTCTAACTGTTCACTGTCATTCAACTCCTCATTATACCACCTACCCAAACTTTTCACTGGCTTGTCCCTTAGAGATGAAATTTCTTCCTCATCTACATAAAACTTTCTCTCTTATTACTGTCACTCTGGTCAATGAAATGCTTTTCGACTTACTAGGTTTAATCTTCATCCTAGCCCATTTGAGATTCTCATTTAACTCCTCTAGTAACCTTTTAGTACAAGGCAATGTAATGGTCACCAGTGTCATGTCATCCATGTAAGCCCTAACTGGTGGGAGGCACAGCCCGCCCTGCCGTCTCTCCCCACCTACCATCCACTTTGATAATAATTACTTCCATCCCCATTGGGAATGCTAGTGGGGAAATAGTACACCCTTCCATAATGCCTCTCTCTAGTCTCTGCCATGCTGTTGTAAAATCTGTAGTACTAAACACATTCTAATATCTTGAAAGTATGCTTTCACCAAGTTTACAATCATCCCGACACTCTAATGAAATCAAAAGCACTCCAAATAAGGCTACCGAACCAACACATTCGCCAGGTTTAAAAATACCACATGTAAATCTCTTTTTTCTATCTTAGCTGTCTGAATCTGGTGCCATATCATGCTAGTGTGTTCTATGCACCCTGCAAAACCTGGGATTCCTGTTTCTGCATTGTGGTATCTATTAAACTATTCCTTTCTAAATAGTTTGGTAGCGTCTGTGCCACTATACTAAAGAAAATCTTACCTTCTACATTCAGGAGGGATGTGGTCAGAAATTGGCTTAAAACTGAGGACTTTCTCCCTGGGAATTACGATTCCCCCTGCTCTGCACCAAGCTCTTGGTGTAACCTGTTTATCCCATACTACTCTCAATAACCTCCACAAGAATCAAATTACATCAGGCACACTTTTATAAACCTGGTAGGGGACTCCATTCGGCCCTGGGGCTGAAGAAGCCTTTGCACGCCTTACTACAGCTTCCACTTCCTTCCACCTTGGTTGCATAATATCCATCGTATAACTCTCTCTTCTAACAGTGGTATATCAGGAGGAAGGCCCATTTCTCTATTCTTTCCTGCATCTGAGTATGTCTTTTTTAAATATTCCACTACCTCTTGCTTTGAAGATTTGAGTTGCCCACCCTTTCCTTGACTGAATATTCCTTTAATGAACTTAAATGGATCCCTATAGATAATATAACACACAATAGCAAATGTAGTTACGTAGGCTGTTAGTCATGTTTGAACCGTTCATAGGTGATTTTCAAAAAAAATGGCATTTGTATATTTGTTGATGCCCTTTTTATACAATTTTCATCAGTAGCACTTCTACCGGAGGTGCACAAGCCTTGCAATTGTAGAAGCGATGTGTGAAGCTCAATGCAAAGGTTACGCTAACGGACTACTTCAAGACGCACTGCAGAGGTGTGGGAAGATATGCCAGAGGTGTGCAGGATTCAGAAGTCACAAGATCTCATTGCCACTGTCTCGTTTTTGTTTGCTTTCTTGTTATGAAAACTAGCTAAATGAGTGTCCAAAGTAACACTGGAAGTGGTGGAAGTTTGGAGGGGACGCCATCTTGGTCCCATATCACAACATCCCCAACACCGGGCTTGATAATACAATATTTTTTTACCACATAATTAGGACCTCCAGAAATTTCAAGATGTTTTGTTGAACGTGCAACTAGCTGCTGGGGAATTAAAGTCCCAGTCGAGTTACGCGGAGGCCGTGGGTTAGGTTACTGTACTACAGTACAGCCAGTCAATAGTCAATCAGTCTAACGTACGTGATATGAAAAAAAAAAAAAAATGTCAAGAGGCCAAAAACAAAACAGCTCGCAGTATTTATGTGTTAATCGCTAACAGAAAAACAACAATCCCAGCTGTCTGATTCGGCAATTTATATTAGTGTTTAGCAGCCTCTGACCAAACAGTGTTCACTTAGCTAAATAGATGCGCTTGCTCATTTGATCCTTTGCTGTTGGCAAGATGTCTGATAATAAAAAGGGTCGGGTCTTCTGACATAATGATGATCGAAAATGAACGAATGCATGTTTTTGAACGACTCTTTTTAGTGACCGGTAGGTCAGCCTGTTGAACGTCAGAGTGCTCATGAATCGGACTCTCCCTGCATTTTTTCACTCAAAACTGCTGGCTGCTACGGTAGGTGCAGCTCTCAAAGCATAGCAAGCAGAACAACCAATGAATGAGCGAGATTGAATTAAACGTTCTCTCAAACTATAGGACATCAATGGGACAACCAATGAATGAGCAAGTTGAATCGGAGTTGAGTCGAGACAGGCAGCCTGCACGCACTGAACGAGATCGAATGAACCAGTCTCTCGAACTAGGACCTCTGCTACTTGCCCTTCAAAAAGAATGACAAATCGTTGGTCTGTCACATTTCTGTAACATCGTATTGAGCTTACATAGCCTTACCTACATACAAGTAGGATGAAGAATCTATGTTTCAAAATGAATATTTTATCTTTATTAATGTAAACGTATACATGATGAATGGTAATGCATTAAAGAGAATATTGGTGGGGCGTGCAGTACTAGTTGTCGAACGTGCGTGTATTATAACGGAGTGTCACGGAGAAACTGACGCCATTTTTTTGAAAAAGTGTCAAAACTCGAGAGGTTCGAAAGATTCGATACATTTACATGTATCAACTCGGAGGAACCGGTACTGTGGAAAAAAAAAAACGGTCTGCCCACCACAAGTGCTCATCAACCAGTGTAAAATGGCAAACCAAATTCAGCTTTCGCCACCGAGAAAAAGCAATTCCAAGGTTAACTAGATTTTGAACGAGCCCTGTCTGATTGTCTTGTTACTTTGCAAACCTCAGCCTCTGTAGCCACACCCTCCACTCCCCACCCAGAACACATTTTAGAATTACAAATGCAGGTGCAAAAGTTTGGTTAAAGTGAGATTGCCAGTGCATTACAGATATAACATAACATAACATAATGACGAGAACAGTTCAGCCCAACGATGCTCGTCATGTACCTAACTAAATTAGTGCTCTGATTACCTACAGATTAGTATCTAACTCTGTATCAAGCCTAGTCTTGAAAATCCCCAGAGTTTCTGCCTCTACTACGTGACCTGGAAGGCTATTCAACACATTGATTACTCTGTGTGAAAAAAATCTTCCAAAAGTCTATATGGAATCTACCTTTAGTTAATTTCAATTTACGTCCCCTTGTTCTACTGACAGAACTCAACCTGAAGAATCTCTTGTAGTTCACTTTGAGGCTATTAAATTCATAAAGGGGATCAACAATCAAATCACCCCTGAGTCGCCATTTACTAAGCTTGTTTACTAAGCGTCTTTCCTCATCTTTCATACCAGGAATCAATTTAGTTGCTCTTTGAATTTTTTTTGCAAAGCCTCTATCTTTCTTGTACGGTCCCCAGAACTGCACACAATACTCCAAGTGTGGTCTAACAAATGCATTGTATAAGATAAGTATAACTTCCTTGGATTTATACTCAATACTATTGGCTCTATATCCCAGCATCCTGTTGGCCTTTTTTTACTGCTACAACACAGTGTCTAGAACCAGAAAGGCTTTGATAATCCATTACACCCAAGTCTTTTTCAAACTGAGCACATTCCAATTGTGTTGCTTCCATAAAGTAATCCTGCCTTATGTTTTTATTTCCCACATGCAGAACTTTACATTTGGCTATATTACATTTCATTTCCCAGGTTTCCGCACACTTCTGGATTTTATTTAAAGCTTCTTGGATTACTTTAGTAGCTTCAAAACTATTAGCTGGGCCTCCCAGTTCTGTATCATCTGCAAATTTGACTAACGTACTTTCTATGTCCCTATAATAGTGTTCACACTATTATAGAATCCCTGACAGCTTCCATCCTGCCAGTCTGCACTTCCCTGCCCTTTACACTTTCTGACCTCCTTGCCCCCTGAATCCCTAGATTAAATATGCCTTAGCATTGTTATTTTATAATGTTTTCAAGGTAAAGGTCCTGCATTGTACATCTTTAATGCCTATGGAACAACTGCAAATATTTTTGTTTAATATAGCCTAGTCAAGCCAAGTACCTGGGACATAGGCATTAATAACTAGTTGCAGTTTTTGATCCGAACAACACAATTAATATGACATCCATATTAGTGTTGGGAGTGCATTTTGATGGTATGGGCAGGGTTTCCCCAGAAAGTTGTTAGGCCCGGTGGCAAGTATATTTTGATGGGGGCCGGCGGCCAGGCACGGGCCGGCAGCCAAGTGTCTTTTTTGATGGGGGCCCGGTGAGGGCCAGTGACAGACTGATGGCAGCATTAAGGTAGGGCCCTATAATTTCTGTGATAACAGAATCACGGACAGAATTGCGGAATTGAGAATTTTAAAAAGCTATAACACAGATTCCATAGGGAATCCCTACATTAAGTCAGTGCTAAAAGCTGCCCGGAGATTTGTAAATATGACTACGTAATGTGAATGTTGTTATAATCAAGTCATTTGTTCAACAGACATTTTAAAAAAATCAACAAATATTTACAGCATAGCAGAGTCTTACAAAGGATCTGACAACAATGTAGTCTTGGAATGCTGTGGTTTCAACAACAACAAAAGAAATTAAATTCACTCTAGTGTGTTTCTTTTGCACCTCTGCACCTTGAACTAATGCACTTGTTGTACGTCGCTCTGGATAAGAGCGTCTGCTAAATGCCTGTAATGTAATGTAATGTAAATTAAATTAAATTAAATAATATCAAGGTTTTTGCACCCTACAAAAAACTTGTATTCAAGTCCTGATTGGCTGCTGAATCATACAACAAGCCTTCGAATGCTGGGCACATTTAAACATTTAAAATACTGTCTAAGGTTTTTTGGCCTTTACAGTAGGCTACCTTTTCTCCTTGACATTATCCCTAAATGGCACAAAGGAAATTTCTGTGTTACTGACAGTTTGGCTAGATGGCTATGTTAGCTATATGATCACGTTGTCATAAAATTTTTCCCGACCTTGTTTACATTTTGAACAGATGTGGCTCCCGGGTATAGTTGTTTCCGTCGCATCACTTTAGACACAAGCAATATCGAAAAAATCCTGAAATTTCTTCTTATCGTGAACACTGCCTGACCCTCAACCGTAGCGTTTTTTCCCCAAAGATGGTATTTCTAGATACAGCCTAATTTTGCTGCTGTGTTTACACATTTCTATGGTTGCCGGTTAGACACTCTTCACCGTAAGAAGAAATATTAGGATTTTTCCGATATTACTTGTCGAAAGTGCTGCGACGGAAACAACGATTGATTTATTCTGTAGCCACATTTGTCCAAAATGTAAACAAGTCAGGCAGTTATCACGGTCGGAAAAATTTTATGACAACGTAACCTTGTGATAGTTGGAAGCGTCGAGTGTTGAATGTCACTCTACGCACAATGAGGATAAAGAACACTGATCTCAGACCTGCGATTTTCCTATTCGTTCACGTTTTAACCAACAGCTGTCGATGGTGAGCTTTTCACCCGAGCCGCCACACTGTAACTGTAGTTTAAAAAAACATTTAACCATCCTGTTATCTTCAAATTTACTAACATCTTGGGGTCAATTTGATTCCAGCAATTTAAACTTCCAGAAAATGATTATAATTAAAACTGTTACCCCAAGTTTGTGTCAGGTACTTTGTTTCTTTGTTCACTACCTAAATTTAAAAAAAATTCCCCGGTGCTCAGGCCCGGCGGGGGGTCAACTTAGGCCCAGCGGGCCGCAGGGCTTGCAATACACTGGCAGAAACCCTGATGGGATTAATGCCTTTGCACAAGCTCCCTAGTGGCCAGGACTCCTTCATCCTGCTCAACTCAGACATTAAGTGCTCCTTCAACCAAACCAAACAACCCTGAGTTCTAGCTTTATTAGTAGACGATACATGACAACTATGCAAAAGAGAGTTTCTACAGGTTGTTCATTTCACAATCACCCCCTGCCTGCAGTCTCATTCTATACCTCCAAGCATGACACACCCTGTTGATGGCATAGAGGGCCTTTGGATGGAGTAAGATGGCTGCAGTAGCTTTTAGTCCATATAAGGCAAAATTAATTTTGATTAATGTAGAGCAGACAAATAACAGTTATGTTCAATACCTTTGTGTGCCTCCTCTGTACTGCCCAAGGGATTCTTTGAAGCTGGACATGACATCAGCTCCACTCTGTCTCTCCAATAATATAGTCCGCTATGGTCCCTAACCTCTCCGGGATAATCTTTTCAACATCAGTATTGTGTACTTGCTGCATCTCTGAAAAGGTCTAAAAAGAAATTGTGAAATGTTTTTTATAGATTTAATGTCATGTATATACAACCAAAATAATTGCAAAAAAAAAAAAGAGTACTTAAGAGACAGAGGGCTAGGTATTCTTCCAGCGGCTCTTACTGAATGTGTGTCTATGTATTGGGCACAATGTCCTTTTCATCTTATCCAATAAGAGAATGTTTGATCTAATTTTGCTGTATTCCTTAAACATCCTTGTATTAGAACTTGGTTCGTTTCAACAGGACATGAAAATGAGAGCATGTTTTTGGTTCTTGAACAAGATATCTTTATGTCACTGTTGATGGTTACATTACTCAGAGGGTATGTGACAGAGAGTCTCCACCATTCATGCCAACCTCATCTGTGGACAAATCATAAAAGACGGAACAAATATTAAGTTTTACCAGAAAATTTGGCTGCAGTGCAACAGTTTCAGAATGGATTGTTTTATACCTATTTTGGCCATGATTTATTTGAATCTTTTCTCTTTCTGGTTTGGGACCTGCAGTCTGCCCATCACTCTTCCTTCTGATTGGCGGCCTTCGGTCCAGATGGCCAAAGGCAGCCATCTGGCAACAAGAGAATGAGATGGCAACAAGAGAATGTTGTTGTTTCTTAAACTTATTCCAGACCATGCCAAGCCAAGATTCCTTAGAGATAGTAAATGGAGAATGTGAATAGTATGGATAGTGATAAATCCATGTGGTCCTATATCCATTTTCTGTAATGTGCAGTATACAATAGGTTCACTCGCATGTCCCACTCTGGTACAGACTCTCAGAAATGGGTACTTGGTACACGAAGTGTTGGATACGTTTAGAACAAGGCAGCAGGTTAGTTTTTTTTGTCTCTGTAAAGCTGCTTTGCGACAAAGATCCTTTGTTAAAAGCGCTATACAAATAAAACAAATTGAAAAGATAACATGGGTGTTCGATTGAGATACAGAAATTAAGAACTCAAGACTGTGGGATTGAGAGGTGAGCGGTCTGAACTGCGTGTTACATAAGACGAACGATTCTTACAAGGTGTATGAGCACATTGTATCAAAGAGGACCTGAACTAGTTCTGATTTCCACTTCGACAGGTGTGCAGGTGTGTACAAGACCTCACTCTGTTGAGCTAGCTTTCCCTTAAGGACAGTGGAGAACTCTAGGAGACAGAATAAAAGTGGCCAAATTGCTTTCTCAGAGGGGGCATCTTTTGAGTGCAAAGTAATGGGTTTGTCATGATGGAAAGGGCTTAAAAATAAAAACATGAGTTAATATTTGTAAACGGGAGTTCATTTACAGTGACACACAAACACAAGAAGTTTTATTCATAGTCACCTTTCAATTAAATCTATTGCGGTACTCTGCTATTATATACTGCTATTCTTATTCTGTATATTCTCATTCAATAAGTTATACATACGCTACATTTCCAAAAATATGAGGACACATGAACATCCATTAGTCCATAGTCTTCCTGGTCGTTTTGTGGAATTGAAGAATCACAGAGTAAAATTATGGCGGTCTGAAAAAGCAATGGGGACGATTACTAGAATTAACCTGTTATTTCACCCTGACAAAAAGTGCGGAAGGTGATTTCCAGTTTGCTTTTACTGTATCCCCAACGTAAATTATGCAGAACTACCGTATACCTCACATAACTGTATCAAACGTTTTGAGTCAATTATAACGGGCTAACAAAGATAATCCGGAAGAATATATTCAGCAACCAAATTAAACCGTTTGAATGTTTTGGTATGCTGTCCCAGCACGAATGCTTAACATTTTATAAAACGAATACTGAAACAAGAAAAGTTCCGAAGAGCACACGTTATAATCCTCAATCTTTTAATTTCTCATCTGTTCCAAGACGTTGGCTGGCTATTACCAAAGGTAGGCTACTGCGCCGCATAACATAGGCTACAAGATTGAATTCAAGTTATTATTATGAAAATAAATTGGTTTGCTGCTGCAGAATTTTAAAAATGTCGGTTGAAATAAAATACTGTGAGTCATCGACCAATCAGAAATATTCAGAGCTTGCGCCCCACCCAAAAAATTCCGGAACTTTTGGAAAGTACTACTCTCCAAGCAGGGACTGTTTCTGGGGTAAAATACAGTCCCCGGAACTTAATTTAGACCCTGGTCCCTGCAGTGGAAATGCACTGAGTTCCTCAAAACGTTCCTAGTTCCTGGGGAAAGTTCCTGCAGTGGAAACGCGGCTCTAGAAATTGACATTTTACATCGCTGGTCTTTTATTCCAAACGGAAGC
Organism: Anguilla pacifica; assembly: GCA_039654925.1. Classification (NCBI taxonomy): domain Eukaryota; kingdom Metazoa; phylum Chordata; class Actinopteri; order Anguilliformes; family Anguillidae; genus Anguilla; species Anguilla pacifica. Next base: position 37,129,551 of record CM077286.1, on the reverse strand, counting down.
AGTTGTTGATCACCCCTACCGGCAGATTAGGAGGAGTGGGGAGATAGAACTCAATGTATTTCAATGCACAATGATGGAAATTAATTCAAATAAAATACTTGTCGTTAACCGATTTGCAAAATATTCGGGAGTTCAGGTCCTTGGCCTGCTGCCAGCATGCACAACATTTACCAACAATTATTAGGCTGATCGGCCCAGTAGTGTGCGAGATAAGCTGCAGACAGATACACAAACAAACACACACACGACCAAACACATAATCCCCTCCAGGCTCTCGCCTGGCGGAGATAATGAAACGAAATTTACATGGTGAAGAACGTGCTCTTTGGTTGGTAACATTTATGAGTACTGCTGGCTGTAGCCTCTAGCAACAATAAACTTAAGTCTTGATTTGGCAAATTTGATATGATTGTTATATTCTCAAACTCCTTAATAAATTATCCTTTTTGCACTTAAAGACGAATACCACTGAATTTATTAATTCATATGTTACACTTTATTGTTAAAACAGTTGAATTCATATTTCTGCATATAGTTAATGTTACTACTAGTATTACTGAACCATACTATATTGATTGAGTATCACGTATGAGACCAAGATGACATGCTAAATAGTAATAATATGAAATTGCAATAGTAAAAAGCAATTTATTACTTTTAGCTGGTAAAAAATCTGTCATTTCTCATCTACCAGCCACCTTGACAGGTAAGCCAAAAAGTTCATTTTGGACACTGAATTTTGGATTCTGTGAAATTAAAAACAAAATGTGCTGAACACCGTTTTCAGATACATACAGATGCAGGTGCATCCCTCACTTCTCATTGGCCGTTCCTGAGGGCTAGAGGTTTTCTGCTCAGAGCGGCAATAATCTGTCAGTTATGTTCCCACCCACAGCTGGTACTGTCATGCTTGTGTTTGGGTTCTCTGGGGAGCACACTAACATTTATGAGCGCTCTAGATGAACATGTTACTACAGGGAAGATCTTATTCTGTCGTAAATATGCAATATGATTATAGCGACATTCAGAGTGTTTCACAGACCTAACTACTAACAGAATTTTCTCCTTTTCTCTGACAGATTAGACAAAATAGTTAATCTCCAACAAGTCTGTCTTTTGGGGACTACATGATACACCCAAAGCAGTTTTCGATCAAGTGTGTCCAGGTTAGAACAATCAGTTGTCACGGTTTCCAACAGTGCATTGCAAGCCCGGCGGCCCGCGGGCCGAAGTTGACCCCCCGCCGGGCCTAAGCATCTGGGAATTTTTTTTTTTTCTAATGGATTTTTAAGATGTTTGTTATATGAAAACAGCAGGTCTGAGATTAGTGTTCTTTACCCTCATTGTGCATAGAGTGACATACAACACTTGACGCTTCCAACTATCACAAGCTAACGTCACCTAGCAAGACACCATTTCTAATTAACCTCGTAGGTAAGTAGTTATATTAACTTAAGCAGTGTGTAGGTGACATTAAAGCAGTAGCATGAATGTAACGTTCGATACATTGTAACACTGGCAGACTGGGGGGGGCAGGGAGGGGCGGTGCCCCCATCATTGAAAAAGCGTTGCTAAAGTGCCCTCTAGAGAGCCAAAAACGAGCGGAAGTGCCTTATCGGCTGCCCTTCACATGGGGAAAAAAATGAATGAGTGCCCTCTAGGGTGCCCCTTCATGCAATAAATTATGATGATGCCCTAGAGCAAGAAAATTTAATAACGCGTCTTAAGGAGTGCCCTTCTAGTGGAGAAAACGTGATGCAGTGCCCTATAAGGTGCCCTTACAATGGTCTAAACTTAACGTTCCCGATGGGTGCCCTTCCAATGGAAAAGGGTGCCATTATGAAGTGCCCTCTACCCCGCCCCTACATGACAATGTCCCAAAGGGTGCCCTTTCCAGTAGAGAAAACGGGATGCAGTGTTTGTATAGGGTACTCCTACAGGTGAGAAAACATCACGAAGTGCCCAATTAGGTGCTCCTCTAATGGAGAAGTGCCACTCCAGTGGATAAAATATGAGCAGTGCTGTAGACGGTGTCCCTACATGCCTGAGAATGTGGGGAAGTTTTCTAATGGATGCCCCTCCTGTGTAGAAAATGTGATGTGGTGCCATATAGGTGCCCTTACAATGGGATAAACTTGACGCACCCTACAGGTGCATTTCTGATGGAAAAAAACTCATGAAGTGCCCTCTTAAATGCCCTTCCATGTGAGAAACCAAGATGCATCATTGCTTTTTGCACGCTGGTGGGACCCCATGTCGTGCAGTAGGTGCCCTTTTTATTTTTTCACCCCTGCCCTTCAAACAGCCTGAGTCCACCACTGCAATGTAACATTACGACTTATTAATCACCATCGAAATAACAACTTCACTTGTTTATTAATAACGTTAGCTTGATGACACTGATGGTAAATGGTAAATGGACTGCATTTATGTAGCGCTGTAGGGAAGTTTCCTCAGATGAATGGTTTCAACAACCAATCAAAATTCGAGACGTCAGTAGAACCCAACATATTGCAATAACAGGAACACGACAACAATTTAAAGAATATACATTAATTGATTATCATAATGTGATGGTAACAGGCTAATAAGAGGCTGGCAGTACTGCCATTTAACTATGGTTAGTTCGTGTTATTGGTTAGTGACACGCTACTCTATGTTACTTGGTTAATTCATTATATCAGTCTCATAAATAAACAGTTTAACCACGTACTACAAAGTCAGGGAATTTGCTATTCCTGACCAACATACGCAAAACAAACATAACACAACAACAAACAGCAGTAAAATAACCTAAACAGGGATTTCAAACTTTACTATATGCTATACTTTGATGTCAGTGTCAAATGTGCGTTTCAATATATAATGGTGATTGTAAGGAAGGCCTTAATTCCGTTATGTGATGCTCGTTCAGCTGGTCAATTGGTCCCAGGGGTCCGTGGCAGGTGCGCAGTGACGTGGGAAACTTCTGTGAAGTCGGGGTCGCGACAGGTTCCAGTTAAGACGTCGGATGTGCACAAACCTTCCACTTGGGTCCCGGCCGCAAGGGAGATACGGAGGAAAGGTATGCAGATACGTGTTTCTCAAACAGTTGTAGGTGGAAATATACCGGCTTGGTTTATTTCACGGACGGTGGCAGACCAACTCAGGCAGGTCTCCAGCGAAGTGCAAAGTTGGGAAGCGCAGCAAAGTCCAGTGATGTCCTTAAGGAGATGCGCGTCTGGTTTGTTAGGCAATGCCTTAGCTCAGAGCATAGTTGTTAGGTTTCTTGATTACTTTTATCCTCAAAAGTCACTGACGCGACGGATGCCCAACGTATGATCTCTAATGTCATTGGCTTATTATTTTGGCCACAGAAACATTTGATTGGCTTGTGCTATTGGAGCGGTCAATGCAACATGAATAGATAGCCCGTTGATTACTGCGTTAATGTTTAAGCGTGTTAAATTGGGTTCCCCCTTCTTCCAAAAAGGGGGTATTCCTTGCTGATGCAGGGTTTCCCCCAGAAAAGTTGTTAGGCCCGGTGGCAAGTATCTTTTGACAGGGCCCAGGGGCCTACTATAAAAGCCAAAAGGCTTGTTGTTATCCAAGGCTTGTTGTAAGATTCAGTAGCCAATCAGGACACTTTTCAAGTTTTTTTTGTAGAGTGCAAAAACTTTGATATTATTTATTTTAGTTTAATTAATTTTTTTTTGTTGTTTTTGAAAACACAGCACTCCAAGACTGTACATTGTTGTCAGATTCTTTGTAAGACTCTGCTATGCTGTAAATTGTTGTTGATTTTTTAAAATGTGTGTTGAATAAATGACTTTATAACAACATTCACATTACGTAGACATATTTACAAATCTCCAGTCAGCTTTAACACTGACTTAATGTGGGGCCCTATGGAATCTATTATAGCTTTTTTAAATTCTCAATTCCGCGATTCCGTCCGTGATTCTGTTTTCAGAGAAACTATAGGACCCTACCTTAATGCTGCCATCAGTCTGTCACTGGCCCGCGCCGGGCCCCCGTCAACAACAACACTTGGCGCCAGCCCACGCCAGGCCGCCGGCCCCTGTCAATAGATACTTGCCACCGGGCCTAACAACTTTTCTGGAAACCCTGAATGGGGTATAAATGGTATCATGCAGACCAGAGGTGGGTAGAGTAGCCAAAACCTGTACTCAAGTAAAAGTATTGTTACTTTAAAATAATAATGACTAAAGTAGAAGTAAAAGTAGTCATCCAAATAATTACTTGAGTAAGAGTAAGAAAGTATCTTGTGAAAAGACTACTCAAGTACTGAGTTACTTCATATAATCTGATTTAATGTTGAAATAAGAAGAGCAAGATGAACGTAAAAATCTAAATGTCCAAAATATAAAATTGTAAATGCTTGTCCAATAGAAATAAACAAAATATAAAATAGCCATGTGCAAATTCAAATATGGCCTAAATCATATCCCTTTAAATAATACAGTACACAGGAGGTTCGTCAGAAGAGGAGGATTTTCGCTTTCTGTTGGACTCTATTAAGTCTGTATACCCCGTCAGTTTGTTGGGGTGAACCCTCCGTTGACAGAAAAATTATCAATGAGGCTACAGGGATTTATACTTTAAAATAGACTCATCATCACAACAAAGAGGAGCCTAATCAAATTCAAACAGAAACTTTTTATGTGGGAAACATAATGCTTTGTAGCACCATTATTGTACCTTATGATGCACTTCTCCACGATATTCCAAAGTCTCATGATGCCTTGCGCGGAATATGTGCAGAACTTCCGGTTTAGCGTAAACAAACGTTATGTATGCTATGCAATGTTCCAGCGCTCACGTCATGACTGTTGCATGCTTCACAAAAACTATTACACTACTAACTAATGCTTACATTACAGTGTGAAATATCCACATTAATACCAGAAACCTATTTAAACACACTCAATTTCAGAAATAACGTAAATAACCGAAGTATTTTGAGCAGTAATAGCCTACTTACATAGCAATGATGAAATCTTATCTGTGTTCAGTAGATAGAGACCGAGACCGTAGATCAACAATACAGTTCAATCCGCTTCTGTTTTGCTCCAGAAAACAATGTCATCTAGGTCTATCAGCAAACATATGGCTTAGCTATGCCCAGAAGTCCTCAATAATAATAGTATTTCCCAAGAAATTACGAATAAACCTTGACCACGTTCCGTGCTGCGTCTTTTACTCTACCACAGAGTAAATGCATAAGTGAATGCGATGATAAGAAAAATTTCGGGTAACGCTGACCTAAAAAAAGCTATTCCAAAAGCAAAATTAGACATGCTATATATCGTTAGAAAGCGTATACTCTCACCTACTGAATAAATGAATTGTCAATCAAGCCAGACTGTACTAAAAAGGGCGACAACGCCGTAAACAACGCGTGTGGTATTACGCACAGCTATTTTGGAAGACACCGAGGCATCACAAATGCCCGTATATTTCACAAACGGATTGTCCAAGACAATAAATGACCATTCAGCCAAATAGTTAGCTATCCACAGTCAAAACTATCCTACAACATACCGCCACATATTTTCTCAAGTTGGAAGTTGAGTTCTTGTAGGCTGAAATGTCCACATTTCTAGGCAGACAAAGAAGGCAGCGCATAATGTAACTACTGTTTTTGGTAGTCTGTAAGTAAAACGTACTTTGAACGTGGCCAGGGGTGTTCTGCCTCCTACGAATCACCCGCCGTTGTTTCAGCCATTGTTGTCGCCCACTCATCCTCCTGTGTGCTGTGACTGGCTACGTTTGATTGGTGAAACAGAGTCATGTGGGGCTATGACAGAGCCAAAGCAAAGACCAGTCAGCCTCTTTGGCCGAAGTCTCTCTGAGAGAATGAACCGAACAGAACGTGCATTGAATAAAAAATGGGTGAAAAATAAAAGTAACGAGCGGAATGTAGCCGAATATAACGGAGTAAAAGTAACATTTTTTCTTCACAAATATACTCGAGTAAAAGTGAAAAGTATGTTGCATTAAAACTACTCTTACAAGTACAATTTATTCAAAAAGTTACTTAAGTAAATGTAACGGAGTAAATATAACGCGTTACTACCCACCTCTGATGCAGACCAATGCAAATTGTATCCAATTGTTAAATTGCCATAAGAGTAATTACTGCACTTGATATTTTTCAGGTATTAAGACATGAGATATACTAAAAAGCATCAAGAGGGGATTATAGAACACCAAGATGAGTATTTTTTTGTTTGGGTATTTTTTTGTTTTTTCCTTTTATTATATTTATTTTTCTTTTATTCCAGTTTTCACATGCCATAATACAACCAATGGCTGCATGATGCACAGCAATAGCACTGCATTTCTCAGCCACAAAAACTACAACGTAACCTGCCATGCTTCAGCCACATGCCAAAGACGAACTGATGGAAACGAAGAAGAATATCATAAAGGATTTACAGGTGATGGACTATCAACCTGTGTGGATGTCAGTAAATGCAGACATGGACAATCTTGTGGCAATGATCAGGATTGCATCAACACACTGGGAAGCCACAGGTGTGACTGCACTCCTGGATGGACAATGAACAGTGGTTAAGTATGTGAGATAAAAATGCTCTTGGATGTGGCCTGTGCCAGCTAATGGGATTATTACTGTTTGTAACCCACATATGTATGTTAATAATGTACAATGGGAATTTTTTAACAATTGTTATGAATCTAGGGGACTTAAACCAAATTTAGCATGTGGCTGGGTCAATTCAACCAATTAAGACTGTTTTATCTCAACATAGATCGTAAAACCGGGTTACAAAGATATTAGACTCACTGGAAATAACACATGTTGTATGAATACAAGACTTAAATTTAACTTCAAAAGATGATGTTTGCATACCAGTAATTCATTCCGTGTTCAGGTCAACCATCAAATAGCCATTGGGGGCAGGAAATTATACTATATAAAAAACAAAATAGAACTAAATTTAGAAGAAAATCCCAAATTATTAAGATAAATGCAGGTGAGAGGGGTTTGATTCAGTGAATTCACAACTATATTAATGCTCTTTCAGGAATGAAGGGGAACTACCAAGACACATACTAGGACCTGATTTTCAAGGGAGTTACAGCTGCATCAGAACTGGCATTAGTGGTTGTATCGGCTCTGATTTGTTACCTTCGGGTGTTAATAAAACAACACAAAATGGATGCTGAGTACAGGGAAAAGGAAGGCTGTACTGGAAGCCAGAAGCAGCTTGTGTGTGGAGTCGCCTAGTGCTACTGGGACTCCCTTCCCTTGATACAGCTCCATTGTGGTTGTTCCTTAAGTTCTATCTCCTTAAGTTCACTATGTTGTGAGCCTGTGGCCACTTCAATAAGAATATGTTGTTCCTTTCTCTCTTGTTTGCATGTAGGTCAAGGTTAAAGGGGGGACTATGTTGGGAAAATTCACAATTAGATGACAATGACCATTTGGTTTCCTTCCGCACCACATATATATGTAACAGTGTCCACTTGTTTGCCTGTTTTTGCCCAATCAAGGACAGGAACCTGCATTTTATTTCAGTATTCTATTTCAGGTGTGGGGCATATAAGCTGTACCCACACATATGGGGCGATATAGCTCAGGAGGTAAGACCGATTGTCTGGCAGTCGGAGGGTTGCCGGTTCAAACCCCGCCCTGGGCATGTCGAAGTGTCCTTGAGCAAGACACCTAACCCCTAACCTCCAACTGCTCTGGCGAATGAGAGGCATCAATTGTAAAGCGCTTTGGATAAAAGCGCTATATAAATGCAGTCCATTTACCATTTACATCGCTATGGTGTGATTGAACTGCCTTGCTTCCACCCGGTATGCTGCATACTGTATTAACGACCGTTTTTGCTTTGTTAATAAATTGTTATTGACCTGAACTTGGAGTTGTACTTTACGAATTCCTAAACATCGTTCCAGAATCTTCCCTAAATGCTCGATTGGGTCCAGATCCGGTGACTGAGCAAGTGAAACCACTCTGCTTCATTGTACTCTCTGCATTGTCATCCTGGAAGACACTACTGAGCAGAAGGCAATACTGCAATTTGGAATGAAGGTGATCATTCAGAATATAATTCAGTTAAATTTTATTTGCACAGCACTTTTTACAGAGACAATGTCACAAATGTTTTACTGAGAAAATAGAAAAGGGATCATTTTTAAAACCTGGCTATAAAGGGGAGCAGAGGATCTCTTGAGTAAATAATCAAATTGGTTGGACAAGTGACAATCTGAGGCATGCAACAAGCTGATAAGATACAGACCAAATGAAGAACTGCATATTGATATGCAGTTTAGAGGACCGAGTTAGAATGGGAGGTGGGGCTAGTGGATCTGTGAGCTCAGAGCAGGGAGATGGTGGAAGCCCCTCTAAAGAAAACTGAGAGGAAAAAGGTTAGGCACTATATACTGACCAGCTACTTTAGGTACACCTGCTCGCTAACGGCTACACCTCAGTGTATATAGCATGCTGACGTGGGGAAGACATTTGACGTGGGGAAGACAACTGTTCGACCACACATTACAATGGGGAAGATGCGTGAACTTTTTGATTGAGCGGCTCTGTCTTCGGTATGGGTTGGTGCCAGATGTGGTGGTTTTTACGCAATCTGGAACGGTGCAAGCTAAAGCGCAGCAGTTCTATGAAGATGACAGACAAACCAGAAGAAGCTAACAGAAAAGCTACAAATGTTCATATAATACTTTTTTTTTTTTTACAACAGTGTGCAGAATGCACATCAAAACAAAATTCTCAGTGTGTTATGCTATAGCAGCATAAAGGATGTTAAGGAAGGTGGGGTGCACATTCGTGATTGTGGACTGACCATATCCCAACACACTGCAGAACAGCAAACATGAGAGTTCAAATGCTGTGAGAGGACTTCAGCACTGTCAGCTCGGCTCAAATAAGAGCTCCTGATTCCCCAGACATATTCCCCAGACATGCCCAAGCATGCAAAGACAGGAGTTTCAACTAATATCCATCCAATAGTCATACTTGGAATTTTCAAATAGCAAACCCCTTGTGAATAAAGCAGTCTTAGAGGAGGGAACAAGGATTAGTAACTCCATAGATATTCTGGATACAAAACATTTCAATCCATATACTTTACCAGTACAACCTTGTAGTGAAATACTAAATTCAATTTACATAATGTTATGATGATGAAAGAAAGATGAAGTTCTGTTGTGGTAGTCGTGGTTTTTAACAAATGTATAATTGCCTGTCATCTGTACTGTATATAACTGTGCTTTTAGCAAACTGTAATCTCGCCTTTCTGTTCTTCAGGCTTATCAGTGCTTTGCATCTTGTAGTGTACCCTCTGTAGTGCTGCTAGTGTAGTCTTCGATGTATGGTAGACTTTGGCAGGTCTACACTTGCATCCAGGACAGTGTTTTTGATCTGTTGGGCTGTTGTCAGGGGGGTATTCTTCACCATAGAAAGTATTCTCCGGTCATCCACTACAGTGCATGTACAGTGGACTACATGTGAAGTTTATGTTCTTTATAACATTGAGAAATTTTAACATTACTTAGGTGTAGGCTTCAAATGAGCCCTCTAGGTATTCTGCCTCTCCCTGCACTGTATATTACTTGTTATCTTTGTCATTTTCGTGTATTATTTAAATCGTGCAAAAATAATAAAACTAAAACAAAGTGGTCTTCCTCGGTCTACCGGCTCTTTTGACATAATTGAGTTCACCTGTTGTTTTTTTTCTTGTTAATGATTAACCAAACTGTTGACTTGTGCATGTGGGTTTTTGCAACGTTCCCTGATTGACTGATTTTCATTTCTAATCTTTTCTAAGAGGACAGGCCAGCTTGATTTTCATTGACACTGCTGTCTTCCTCATGTTGTCACACTCCAACAACAATCTCTAAAGGCAATTGCAAAGTCTAGAATCAAGACTAGACATCAACAGCTCTCCTGCATTCACTAACAACACAAATGAATATACCTGCCTAATGAAACACATCTGAGAAGCCAATTCAACAAATCTTTGCAGTACCTTAAAATGGGGGGACCATGTACAAAAGGTGCTGTCATTTCTAAACGGTTTATCCGATATGGATGAAAATACCGTCAAATCAAATCAAAGCTGACAGTGCATCCTTTCAAACTCAAAGTGCTAGAGAACAGAACCAAAATAACAAAAAATTTGTCACTGTCCAATGAATTATGGTGCTCTCTGTAGCAAAGAGCAGTGGTCTCCCAGACCTCGAGGGCCAACAAGAGAGCCTTGAATATGAGGCAAATGAGTGTCAAAACCTCCCAGAACACGAGGGCAATGGCTTTATGGTCAGTAGTGCCATTGCAGCAAACTTATTTACCAATTAAATGTAAATTCCTTAATTTATTTTATGTGGATTTAATTGTGCCTTTAAAAGTTTTTTTTAACAATTCATTTTTATTCATGTAATTCAATGTAATCCAGAACAGTTATGGATTATGCAAGGAATGTCTGGTAGTGTAACGTTACCGCATTTGAGTTTTTATCGCATTATTTTTCTCATTTTACTAATAAATGTTACAAAAAGCCTTCTAAGAATGAAATGTGCAGAGAAATATATGTTATATTAGCTGGATTTCAGCACATTTAAACCATTCAACATATAACTAAAAACATTGAATTTGGCTCAGGCAACTCGTTGAGTTTAATCCGTTATGTTAGAGACCAACTCGTAGCCAGAGTATAGTATTATGTGTTAGCCGAGCCAAATTAAACTTAAGATTTCATTTAACCAATAAATGTGACTAAATTCTTCTAAGAATGAAAATGGGGCGAATAATGTGCTCATATAACTGTATTTTATCTCATTTTAAATATAGCTTCTGTGAATAAGTAATTGGCTCGTAGCCAGTACTAGTATCTGTTGTAGTGTGGGGTGCGTAAATGGAGTTGTGTGCTTTAGCAAACGCTGAGTTGATGTTGTTCGCTGGTACAGAGAGCAATTTTAAATTTTCATAATTGCCCGGCTAACTTGTTGGAGCTAGCTTAGCTGCATCGAGTTAATCAACCCTCCCCTTGTTGCTGTTAGCGCTAGGTAGATTTTTGTCGGTTTAGAATGCAATTGTGAATTAAGGAACTGACAAGATAACAGCGGATGAAAGAGACGTTCACTTTACGTCTTAAGACGTTCAAGTTTAAAGTAGCCTACAATTAACGCTACACTTGAAATAGAACTATACCCTCTAACCAATATAAAGCATCCTTTGAAAGAAACTAGGATACACTGAGGATGGTGACTGTCAAGGAGCGTCACCACACGTCACAAGCACGCATGTTATCTTAAATACATAACAGCATTCTCTCTGTACTTGTGAACTTTCGAGTGCGGTCTACCTGATCGGACATCACAAGAACACAAGTCCGAAGTACTTGGTATTGATAAACACCCAAAGACCTTAGTGGTTCATTATTAGAATCAGGTGTGTGCACCCACAATGGACCCTTTTTGAATAAGACTGGGGCTTTAAAACATGAAGAGCACGTAATTTAAAAAAATTAACAGCTTGTTAAAATTCTGGGATTGTATTGAGGTTGGAATGAAAACCACATACATCGTACATACATTGTATAATATAATACAGTATAATTTGGTTCTGTTGGGCCCTTGATTCCTGAATCACCTCCTGGTTTTTCCTCCATGGCATGGTTGAATACAAAGACTATTTTAGGTAACCCCAGTAACATCTGCCTCAGAGATGACATCTGATCCCCCAGAGGTACTGAATTGTTTTCGAAAACTGCTTAGGGGCCAACTGAAAATCATTCTTTAAGGCCTCTCCAAACTCCTCCCATTTTGCTTCTACAACTGCACCAGATACAACCTTTTTTTCCTGTCTGCTGCATCAGAAGCCCTCCGTGCCAACAGTGCCCATAATGTTGCGTAATGAGGATTTGCTGAGAATGCCTGAAAGAGAATCTGTCCAGAATGATTTTAGCTCTCACCTCCAAGAGATTCTTTTGTATCCTAGAGGAGGAGTTTTGAGACATTCAATCTGAATGGACCCAGTTCAAAACTTCTATTGTAAAAGCGGCTACTAGGGGTCATTACGAGTCTTCTGTAACAGGAAATAGGATAATGGGATAATGGGTAATGGGAATGAAACTGCAGACGAGTAAGAGGCCTATGTAGCCTGGCTAATCTTCAAAGGCTTGCTGGGATAGAAGCGGCTATAAATGGTCAACGTTGGGACAATTCATTTGCAGGCTGTGACCACGAGTCTGAATAGCGTAGAGAAAAAATGGATGAGGAGAGTGAAGAAAAAGCAATGTGAGTGTGGTTGAACACACATGGCGGAACAAACAATGAAGAAAAGTATGAGGCATGTACTTGCAGTACATGCAGTATATTGCGGAGTGACTAAAGAAGGATTGAGAACTGGATTTGTATACACAAGTACGTGTATCCAGAAATAGCAGTAAGTGCATAAACATACGCACACTTGACAGGAAATATAATACGGAAGAGAAGAAAGAGAATATATCTTCAACCTTTGCAAGCCCACGTACATTAGGCCACTATTACCAAACAAGGATCAGATTGTTTTCGTTTTAGTTATTTTTAATGCTGCTTTCAAATAGGCAGGTCGGGAGAGGTATAGAAATATGACTAGGAAGCCGCATTGCCATGACATTAATGGAAGGTTGGGGAAAGGTTAACTCCTTCACACAAGCCTAGTGGCCGGAATGTTGAGATTGCTCAACTCAGAGACTCATTGTCCCTTCAAACAAACTACGAGTGGAAACAACATACTCTATGTTTCAGCTGTATTAGTAGATGGTACACTACAACGATGGCAAATATGGAGTTTCTAAGTGTTTCTAAGCAACAATACTCCCCAAGCATGACACACTGAACAATAGCATGAATTTGTGAGTTCATAAAAATATTCTATCACCCCAAAAAAATTGTATTCCTTCATAGCAACAAGGTGTAGCGGCTGCAGAATGGTTGCTCAAGGAGACCAGTCACACTAGGCTTCAGGAAGGATCTGCCCTTTAATTGTCTCTATAAAGAGCAGCACAGGGCACGATCAGTACACACAGTGTTAACAGGCTCTCTCTCATTCACCAGCACAAAAGCTGTCCAAGTTCTGGCGCGTTTTTTTGTTGTTGTTGTAATACACAAAATAATACAAATAAAATAAGTGCACAGTAAATAAAACCGATCTTTTCCTCCAAATTCAAGCTACTCATTCAGTACAGTTCTTCCATAAAAGTACACAAAATATATCACAGATAACAATTTTAACACGGTAACATACCTATAAAGAGCAGCACGGGGCACCAGTACACACAGTGTTAACAGGCTCTCTCTCATTCACCTGCAGCGAGTTAGGAAATATGCAATTGAGGAGAAAATCTCCGACAGATCTAACAGCAATAATGTCCGTTTTTCTGACGAAACTCAATGACAAACTCAAGGAAACATTAGCAATGATGTATCTTTACATTTCCCTGCACTTTAAACCAGGTTATAATACTTTTAAACACGCTGGATTATTCAAAGGAGAGAGAGTACCACAACACGTCTTACCAGCACAAAAGCTGTCCAAGTTCTGGCGCGTTTTTACAACTACGTCCCTTCTGCAGCTAATTGTGCGTCAATAATTAAAGCCCCCCCTGCATTCCTTCAGTATTAAATTGGCGATATACCAAAACTTTGACCCAATGAAAGAAAATATAACACACTGGTTTTGAGAATGTTCACCAAAAAAATAGAAATAAAACACAAACATATTGACTCAGCTACAAAGGCAAAAGCTAATAATAGCCAGAATGTAATTCAGAATGGAACACACTCTTACTAGACGAGAAATAAGAGACTACAAGTGTTTAAAGCGATGCATAAAAAATATCTAAAGACAAAACAGTTTATTTTACTCAAATCTACGATAAATTAAATTAAATTACGAACGAAAGAAATCGACAAAATCAAGCAGAGCATCTTAGATCAGCAGCAGATTTATAGTTTACCAACTGTACTCCTCGAAAGTGTATAGTGACAGCTTTAGAAAAATTTGTAAGCAATTTAGTTTTACCCTAGCTCACACTGCAGGAAGCATCTTTGATAAATTCCCTCTTGCCTTTAACGGAAATGGAAGAAGCTTTGTGTTTTATGAATAAAGTTAAATCCCTTGGATTGGACAGACTGCCCCCAGAATTGTTACTGCCCCTATGGAAACAGATTGGGCCCCGAGTATTAAATTCTGTCCACTCGTTGGAAATTGGCTCATCCAAAAAGTTGGAACGGCTTCTAAGTGAGCTATGTGTCGCTATCAGTGTTGCAAAGTTTTGCTGTTCTAAATGTGTGCATTTTGTGTATCCAATGTAATTATTGGCTGATGAGTATAAATGTCCAAAACCGCAACCTAAGTTACTATATAATACATCTTACTTTAGTATGTACTACGTACATCATACGAAAACAGCTAGTATGTACATGTTTTGGTTACTTAACTTTGCCACGGTCCTGGGGTCATCAGTAGCCTTTTTAAAACACGTTTAAACGCAACTAGAATTCGCCTCATAAGATTTACGAGATTCACAACAGAGATTCTGTTGTGTTAGATATCTCCAATGTATAAAGGCTAATTGGAACTTTCCAGTCAATATTTAACTCAGAACAAGTATCTCGAATAGCCTACTTCATGAGTATGGGGTGTACAGCAAGAGTAGGCATACGCATGCATAACTTATAGCCAACTACCGTAGTTCTGGATCTAAAGATCTAAAGGAATATATTTACAGCATCCCTCCCAGCCATAGATGTTAAAACCGACCCAAGAAAAAGGAGGATAGCTACAATATTAAACAGGATTTAAAATTTTTAAAATGATTTTATTACTCTGTCACAAATACTATACAGCGTGTAACCCTGCTAGACCCTGCTAGACATGAAAAATGTTTTAAACTAGGTAAACAGCTTTCGCTATGCAGTCGTGAGCTAGCTGAGAAAGCCCTAAAAGACAACACCACCATTTGCTGGAGTTTTTATTTGGCCATAATTCAAGCGGTAGCTTGCAAGTTTCTTTAAAGAATAATAATTTGGTGCCCAACATGAGACCGTGTAGGCCTATGTCCAATTCCCACCTCTAACTTGGAATAACTAATTGTCTTCCAACCACGTTGACGGAGCAACCCCAATGGGTAAATATATCAGTCTGACCTCACAAGCAAACCGTTTGCAAATCCATGGCTTTCGTGCTATCTACCTAACTTCAAATTAGTTATACGACGGAAATCTTGCTGTAAATAAGAAATTATTAAATATCCCTTTGAAAACTCATCAGAAATAATCCCTTGCAATCATACCATATGATTGGCTGCAGAGACAGATGAGCAGTCGCGATTTATTTTGGGGAGTCTGCTGGCCATTGAGTAAGCTTGATTGCATAATCGGAATTTTTTGCTCAGCTAGTAAACATCTGGGTGCTTTTAATGTACATCAACTGAACATTTTATGCAGTTGGATCACACTATATACTTATTTTACTTGCCAGTTTTCTAACCGACGTAATATGCATTCGGGAACTTTTTTCATACACAAAATAAACCTAGTATGCAATGCGAATGCACTGAAAGTGGATATTTTGTCTTAAACTAATAGAGTTCTTAAAATAAAATTTAAAAATCCAAGAAATACAGCCAGTTCGTGCCTATATTTCTTGTCAACCCTGAGACAATAAACAACAATTGCTTTTACCCAAGTACAAATGTGTCGCCGTCCACTCGTCAACTGAATAACCAATACTTTTGACAAGCTTCCTAATCAAGCTCTATCAATACTTTTTGCACTTCGTTTGATGAACTTGATAGAGCCTTTAAGTGTGAGGATGAATCATTGTGGACACTGTAGTTAAAGAAAAAATAGGCTTAAAACTCTGCAGAGATAATGCCGCTGACATATTTTCAAGTTTTCGCTGAAAGTGAGAGTTTGAATACACGGATCAGAGCAAGTACATGACAACTGTGTGTGTGGTCCAAGCAAACCACAAAAGCTTTGTGTTGTTTGTGGAATTGATAAGAGGAGAATGACAGTGGGGTCTGTGTAAAAGGAGAAAAAAATTATTTAAAAAATATATTGCACTTTGTATTTCTTCAACTACGTTTTATTCCATTTCCATTTTGTGTTTTGTCATGCACATTTTTCTCATTGTTTCTGCCATATGTCTCAATAAATTTTCACTTAGTGTATAAAACAACACTATAATTAATAAATACAAACGTTGACATTTTTTCAGCTTTTTATTTGACTCATCTAAAAAGAGGCCCATAGCAGGTTTTGTAACTCAAGTTCCTTGAGTTGTTTCCTTTATTTCAAGAAAATAGTTTTGCAATATATGTTTTCAGAATCTTTATCAAATTAGGTTATTACTGATGCATAAATTAATGCTGTAATGCTGGTATCCAGCAGGAGCAGGAGTCTTTCAAAAAATACAACATAGGGAAATTTGAATAAGAGCAACTGCTGAAGATGTATTCCACCCGGGGAATCTTTTTGATGCTCTATTTAATTTATCCAAGCTTATGCAAATCAAATATACAGGAAAATATACAACAAAGAAGGGAGAAGGTCTTCAGTTTTCAGTTTATAATTGATTTCAATCTTTCAGGTAGGGCTGGTGTTCTCTCCAAACATTAGCAAAACAACTGTTTTTGCATAACTGGTATTCAACATTTTTAGATGGGTTAGGGAAGAAACTGTTGGGATACACCGCTTGAGATCAACTTCAGTGAAACTTTTTACATTCATTTTTTTATTTACTTATTTAATTTTTATATTTCACTTCTCCAAGTTAATGTCGGTCTCCGTTGGGGTCGTGTGTACATCTTTAGATTGTCTTTTTTTTTAGACATATTTAATCTATTGTCTTGTATATGAAGCATGTATATGAAATACAACAAAATGAACAGCCTCCAGGAGTGAGATACACATAGCATACAATCAATCAGTATTTCAACATGACTTTGTTCAAATGGTTATTGAGTTGGTAATATTACACCTGCCTATTTAACTCTGCATATTACTGTAATTATTTATTAATAAATATAGATACAAACAGCCGTCACTTAATTCTCCAAAACAGAACATTTCTATCTTAACCCCTAGGACATGCCAAATCTTTTCCCATTTAGGGGTACCCTATTTAAAGCTTTATAACTCCATATGTGAACCACAGAGACTTGAAAAAAACATTTGTACCATTTACAATACTAACTTAGATTATTTCTTTCAAAATTATTAATATAAATTAAAGTGCCACAAATGCAACTGTCTAGGCAAAAAATAAAAAATGAATTTGCACTGTTTTAGTTTGTAATGAAACACTGAGAGATTGCACAGATATACACTACATGTCCTGGATCAAAAACTTCTTTACCAAAAGTTCATAAAATTTAAGGATGGATATGTAGAACTACAGAAGATCTATTAAAAAAATGGATTTGTAAATATATATTTTTGGTTTGGCGGTGAATGCATGCACTATCATGCCTAACAAAGTACTATTCATGTCTCAAATACTAAATCTGTGTACAGCAGAGCACCAGAATGATCAAGAGGACCTAAGCCGATAGCAGAGAAAGAGTATAGAGCACAGCCAGGGCTGGACAGCATTGCTGGCATCAGTCATGAACGGAGGCTCATGAGCAACTGCATAGTGGTGTGAAATAGAATGCTTATCCTGGAGTACTGATTTTTGAATGACACTACCTCAAAAATGCCATGGCTGGCTAACCTGACAGCAGCTTGATGCTTGTACAGAGGTAGAAACTACCACACTCTTTGTCATGGTCTCCTGGGTGAATAGCAGAAATCATTGAATAGCACTGGATATGCGAGAACCTCTTTTTTCTAATTAGAGGACTGTATTTTGATGAGAACGCATCAAGTCACTGCTGATGGCCCCAGTCCAATTGTACCGATTTGTGAATGTGAATATGCATAGCTGAATTTTATTTTATCAGTGTCTAACCTTACAAAACGTAAAAGATGGAACTATACATACGGCTTTTGAACACTCTGACAATAGAAAAAAAGGAAATACAGTAAAAGGCCACTAACTTTAAAAAGATAGCATGGGTACAAATAAACTGGGAAGTAGCTTATTAAGTAGTCTGAGTTTTACACCCCCCCATGCAAAGACATGTATGCGCATTTAGGATACTGTCTGATAGAGGCAGCGCATGGGTTGTTTAAAATTGCCAGCGTAGGCTACCCTTGCCCATTATCCAAATTCAACCAACGGAAATGCATTTTTGAAAAAATAACTAGGTTATAAACGCACATACAATCTATGAAGGTATAATGTGGCAATAAAAGTTTCTTTGAGTTACTTGGTGTTATTTCACCTAAAAATAAATAAAACAAACACACACATGCAAAGCATTTTTTCAGAATGAAACATTTTATGCTATCCTTAAGAACAAGAAAGGCAAAATGACAAATGTGTTTGCAACCTCCTCCTCTCACATTTATGTTACATTGATACTGTTGGGTAAATTTTACGTCAGTGAGAGTGTGAGAAAATGCAAATATTATGCCTATGATGGGGAAGCTCATTTCCAGCAGGAACTTCATCCCACCCGCAGGGGAAAGCAATATAATTGGGTCTCTGCATTGGGGTCTTACCAATTATTACAATATGTAACAACATATGCCCACTATCAGAGGTTGAGAAAATGTGCAAGCAGAAGGATGATAGCAGAGGAGGCTCTAGAACAAATCTTTGATCGGGACAGTGTCTGAAAATGAGAACAATCAATTGTCCTCATGACGAGTTGTCAGATGAGGAAGAAGTGGGCATTGTCTGACACCCATCAGCACTGAGACAAACATTCATGTCATAAAATGGTCCTCATCCCAAAATATACATCAGACAACAACACTATCAGCTGCAAATATAATGTAGTCTAGATGTTGTCACTGCCCACTAGGGTGGCAGCAGCACATATAAAGTCTGCTTCTGAGTTGGTTTTTCCTGATTCAATTCAGAAAGCAGCGAAACATTAATTTGCAGTGACATCCTTTATCTCATGCTGTAAAGAGACACACACACATTCTTGTTAAGGCTTCTTATACAGATTCAATTTGTTTTCAGTAAAAATGTTTAGTAGACGAAGATTTTAATAGAATGCGTAAAAAGGTTTTTTGTCTGTATTCATCAACACACCTCATAACAAAAAACAAAAAGATTTGTAAACAATATTTTAAAAAGCAAATAAAACAAATGTATTTTATTTCTTGGTTTTTTGCCAATTTACAGAATTTTTCAAATGAAAAACAAGTGAATAATCATAAGGGGACCATGATCTGTGTGGGATGAAATACACCATTATACTGTTAGTAACTGAGGTAAAGATAATGTTTAGGGAGAAAATGTTGTTTTGAGTACTATTACAAAATTAAACATGCGCCATGTTATCTTGACCCAAAACATTTTTGCCATTCCTGACAGTTAAACATAACAGCATAACCAAAAAAATAAAAAATGTGAACAATCTCTTTAACTTATAACTTTGGCTCCCCCTGGTGGACCTAAAGACATTGCATGATCACAATGACATTTCAGTTTTTCGTGGTTATACACATAAAGTCCCTTGGAGAAGAAACAAAAGACTTAAATACAAACATTGCACCAGAAAAGTAAAATGCCATCTGTTTTATTGCTTTAATAAGACAACAGGATAATTTTTTACTGGGTGGGCTGGAGCACCACCGTCTGGTTTCCAACCGCATATTCCAAACTCCACATCTTTGCACAGCAAATGGCTTTGTACAACACAGCAACAGTAAGAAAGGGTAAGAGCTTACTTGAACACACAATACATGGAGACACACGAATATAATCGCACCTTGTTCAATAGAGATCTGTGCTGAAATACAGAAAAGAGACGACTGGAGCAAAAATCAAGCATTAAAAGAACTTACCATGGCATAATTTAAACCAATTTCATATTGTGGAATGAGGCTAGATTTGGGGTCAAAGACAGAGTCAGATCAAAATAAAAGAAAAGATGATTTACAAAAAGCTACTGAGGCTTAACAGGAATAGACTACAAGTGATCCCTTGACATACTTCAGCACAATCTTTGTACTCCCGCTTCTTTGTTATTTTTCAGTTCTCAACTGCTTTAATCCCCAGTGGATCAGCACATTGGTTTGACCCTCTCCTCATCCCCACCCCCCAGGTTTGATGTGCTGTATTCTGTGCAAAGGATTGTGGAAACATTTTCCTGTGGTTAAATAAATACAGCGGAGGGAGCCGGGCCCGCAGAAGGAGCCACTCACTGTTATGAGGCCACGGAGGACACCTGTGTGTCTGTTGACTCCGGGCAAGGAGTTTCAATGGCAACCGCTGCCTCAGTGAGAGCCTCTGTGAGCACATGGCTGGCAACAGGGGTGTTGGGAGAGGCTGAGGCATCCAGGATGAGCGCAGGAGTTTGCTCAGCAACGACTGGGACAGAGGCAGGGATGACGGATGGGGGGCAGGTCACTCCAGGCGCCATTGAAAGCTGGGAGGGGAGCACGGCAGACAGGGGCAGTGGAGATATACCAGGAAGGTTCAGAGGAGGTAGAGGAGCAAACGGAGGGAAACCTGTAGCTGAAGAGCAGAGCAAACAGCCTAAATATACACTCAAAACCATTCCATATCCTTGCATAATATTCAGATCCTTTTGGAAGTCAATTTCCACTTTGATTTGTGAGTATTGAATTTGACGCCATTCAACAGCCCTTGAAATGGCATGATATAAACTACTGATATAAACGTACAGTATAAAAGACTACATAGAAATTTTCATGGATTTTGGAGTAAGTCCAACTACCCCTAATCACCTGATAATGTTTTGGGCTTGCAACTAAAATAAATTTAACATTTGCTTTGAGAAAAACTACTTTGACTCTTCTGTAGGGACTTCTTAAACAACTATATTAAAACTGAAAGGTTTGTGTTGAAAATCCATGAGTTATCAATGACCTTCTGTTTAAGTGCCTACCTACTCCAGCGTCAATTTTGACATTGCTTTAACTGTTGCTGTACCTGATGTAGGTGGTGGCAGACCTCCAATGCCTGCCAATGACACCACACTTAAGTCTGGTAAGGGGATGTTCAAATTTGGCAAGTTGGGAAGGGGGGGCAGACTTCCTGGTAAGGGCATCAGACCTGTATTAAAAAATAACGTAAGAAATGTTAATCAATCAATAGTCAATGACTTTAATAAGCTACTGAAATAATTAATGTGCTATTCCCTAGCATGAAAGATGGAAAGGATTGCTCTGACTTGACCTGGCAACGTGGCAGCAGGGTTGATAGGGGGCACAGCACTCATAGAGGGGCTCATTGATTTTGGCAGCAGAGGAACAGTGGGGACACCTTGTACAGGGGACACACAAAGACAACCTTCAGAATTCCCGAAGTCCTTCACCGACATCACGTCAACATGCACTTCGCATCTACTGTTCCCAAAGCGAGGGGACAATCTGGAACAACCCATTTAAGAAGCAGGAAGGGTCAGGCATTACCTGTGTGTAGAACACTGGGAATGGTGGGTGAGGTTGAGCTGATTGACAGACCAGACAGCCCTTCCTCAAGCTCAGTGGGAGCAGAAGGCACAGCAGATGGGCGACTGACAGCCGAGAGCTGCACCTGAGACATAAGCACACGTTGCTGAATAGTAAAGGTCAGTTGCATTTAACCAAGAAATGAATAATTATAATGTACACCTTGCTTCGTTAGGAGTCATGGAGTCCTGCACCAGTACTCTGTAGGGTTGCGCAACTGTCCTCTATGCCAGTGGTTCCCAAACTCAGTCTTGGGGCACCCTGTGTATGTTGGTTTTCATTCCACCCACAATTGCAAAACAATTTAAACTGTGCTTTAATTCTAAAAATTCAGCAAGATAACAGTGCCTAAATATCTCACATCTCCAAAAACATATGAAAACATAAAAAATATTGACCAGTTTGGTCAATAGCCTCTCGTCTGGTCAATGGAGGTATTGCCAAGCTGTGCACTCAAGTGCAGGATGAGTATAGTTGCTGACTGGCATGCTAATTGACAAAGGAGACTACAGCTGGAGCTGGACATTCCAGATGTTGGAGTAATGAAAAATCGGGATTAAAAAGCAATTCTGAATTAAGCTCACCTCCGTGAAGCCATCCTTTAGTGGACTAGAGGGCTCACTGGAAATTTGTCCAGGGAAATAAATCTTTTTCCCTTCCTCAAATGGTCGGGTTGGTATCCTGTGGAGGTACCCATAGCCAATCCCACAACCCAGACTGTAGAAAAGAGAGAACACATGAAATTTCAGCCAAAGCTCTTCCATCCACATCTGCTGATAAGGGGGACCAGAGAGCATGCCTCACCTGCCTTCTCCACCCCAAGCACTGTTGGGTGTGATGACCACCTCTCGACAGTTGTCTGTATCTGTGTTGTACACATACAGCTTTAGGCCCTTCCCTTCATGTGTTTCAATGAGTGAGAACAGATCCTCAGACTATGGAGAGACAAAATATTAATAAAGTGGTTAATAAAGCAACAACCAAACACTAACACAAAGCCCTCATCCCTCATATGGGATCAACAGGTCGGGAGAATAAATAAATGACAAAAATGAAATTAATTTTTAAAAACGTGTTTTGTGTTTACTTAGTGTCCCCTTGTACAACAAAAGATTTTGGCTAAAGATCGGAAATCAGTGTGGCAAATATATAATAATAGAGGAAATCAGAAAGGGGGCAAATACTTTTTAACAGCACTGTATTTAAGGCTTTATAACTGACGATTTGAGCATCACAAAGACTTGGAAAATGGCTTAAATGCAGCAACACACATTTACCAATTACAATTTGTTTATTTCCATAATTCAGTTAGAATTAATAAGCCACAAATGTAATAATCTTGGCGAAACTGCAAAAACGTTGTTCTTTAAAAAAAAAAAAAATACTGTGGGCCACATAATGTAATGCTATACATGTCATGGATCATATACTCCTTGACCATAAGTGTACAAAATCAGCAGGTGATATGCAGAAAAGATCTATGAAGCAAAAAAATAAGCAGTGCACCCTGGTGTCCCTTAGTCTCCCCAAATCTATCCAAAATTGCTGTAAATCATAACAAAATCATATATCACTACAAATCAACGGTTTTGAATCATGAATCAGCTAGAAAGTTAAAACTTAGTTGCAACTGGGTCTTCCAGTAGGACAATGATGCTAAGCATACCTCCAAAGTTGTAATATAATGGCTTTAAGGCAACAAAGTGAAAGTATTGAAGTGGCAATCACATCAGCCCTGACCAGAATCATATCAAATCAAATAGTGGGCTGAACTGAAAAAACATGTTCAAGCAAGGAGGCCCACAAACCTGATCGAGTTACACCAGTTCTGTCAGGAGGAATGGGCAAAAATTCCGGCAAAGTATTGTGAGAAGCTTGTGGAAGGCTACCCCAAGCGATTCAAGTTAAGCAATTAAAAGGCAATGCCACCAAATACTAACAACCTGTATGTAAACTTTTGACCCCCTGGAATGATATTTTATTTTATTTAACCCTTATTTACCTTATTTAGGAACGCCCTGCTTCACACTCACACACATGCACACCTGGGAGCTGCCCAGTACAACCACAATCCTCTATTGTTGGCCACTGAGTAGCTCCACTGAAGGGAGAGAACATTTTTTAGCCAGTTAAATCAGGGGATGATTAGGTGGCAAGTTTTTGTGAGAGCCAGATCTGGGATTTTAGCCAGGACACCGGGGAACCCCCTACTCTTTGCGAATAGTGTCATGGGATCTTTAATGACCACAGTGAGTCGGTTTAACGTCTCATCTGAAAGACAGCATCTCGTACAGCACAGTGTCCCCATCACTGCACTGGGGCATTGGGGTTTATTTGACCAGAGGGAAGATTGCCCCCTTCTGGCCCACCAACACCACTTCCAGCAGCAACTCAGTATTCCCTGGTGGTCTCCCATCCAAGTACTAACCAAGCCCACACCTGCTTAGCTTCAGCCAGTCGGTAGGAGCAGAGTGCGTAGTGGTATGGCTGCTGGCAAAATGATATATGATATAGTGAATTAAAGCTGAAATAAATTGTAATCAATTGTTTTAAAAATTACCTTGGATGTGAACAAAGTAGATGCCCTAATTGACTTGCCAAACGAAATGTAAGGCAACATGAAAATTGCAGAGTTGTGAAAAATTGAGTTGAATATCTTTAGCCTAGGTGTAAATGTAAACTTTTGGCCTCAATTGTATATTAATTTCTTACAGCCCCAATTACATGCCTGTGTCTAAAAATAGCATTCTCTTAAATTATTGCTTTCTTCAGTCACTGATTCAAGCTGCACTGCTGTAAGTGTAGACTCTTCACAGTTTGATGCATAAACAATAAGACAGTCCCCTTCCCAACAGGAGGGCAGAAATTAACATCCCAGGCTGATGATTATGGTATTTTATAATCCAATAACTCTGCAACAAATCAAACAACTGCTAGTACTATAGTGATAGTCTTGATATTGCTAAAATCCCCCTCTGATCCCAAAGCAATCAATCTGTTCTTTAAATACAGGCCAGCAAAAATCTATTTCCATTGAATTGAAAGCCTTTTCACAAGCATTTGAAAACAGGCATTTCAATGTATGTAAATACCATACGTGAAAACTGAGGTTTTTCTAAAAAAGCAACTCCTTACCTTACAAAAATGATGTCAATTACACATTCCAGTGCCGAGTAAATTACCTAAAAAGCAAGCTACTACTACCCTCTCTAAGATTTACCCATTGTGACTTTTGCCTCAGCTAAGAAATCCTGTGTAAGTTACTAGAGCCCGACCGATATATCGGTTTGGCTGATATATCGGCCATTATGTGACTTTTTTGACGACATCGGGATCGGCAGTTATGCTGCCGATGTGCCCCGATTGTTTAATAAGTATAATAAACAAAAAACAATGATTATTTATCTGTACTTGTCTGTTCGAATGTTGTAATTGCTATTTACTAAAATTATCCAGTAGAGGGAGCTCTGCACAGATTCGATTGCCGCAATAAAGGTATGTATATTTAGTGAAAGTTTTTAACTAAATGCGTTTATACGACCACTATGTTTATCAATCCTCATTATCAAGCGAGCGAGCTAGCTAACATATTTGGTTCACTTTAGCAAGCTAGCTGGCTAGCAAGCCTTTATGAAGTGGCAGTGAGCACATAAGCAGCGTAGGAACTACATTTCCAGAGGACGCTGTATTCTCAAATAAATAACCAGCCAAAATAAAATGGTGATTGAATGTATCACACATTTGTTTTTTTATCTGAGATAATGATATTAGCTACTATATGATGCTGTGTCAATAGCCAATGCGTTATTGCAAGCGAGTGTGTCATCTAGTCACGCGTCATCGTAGCAAGCTAACCAGACAGTAAAAACGCAGATAAAACACTTCTAACATGGATCATTTTAAGCCATGTTATCTAGCTTTGTCGTGATAACATGAGAGAAGGATTGCTGTTGGAGAAATGAATCAACCAACAGTTAGCGCGGGTAACCTGCACAAAAGCGCATTGTAGTTTTTTTCACGTATTTCATCCAGTCAATTTAATTTCATCTAACGCTACACTTGATTCACTCTTTAGCTCCGCTAGATAATGTCTTACTCTTTGAGATCATGTAGTATAAATAAAATAAGAAAATATAATTCATTTAACTTACTGAGAATATATAATAAGAAATAATGAGGCTGTGTCAATAGCTAATGCTTTATTGCGAGCGGGTGTGTCATCTAGTCACGCGTCAGAGCGCATTGTAGTTATTTTCACCGCCTAATTCTTATGGACAGGGAAGCTTGCTAGATAGTCTTACTCTTTGAGATCATGTAGTAGGAATAAAATAAGAAAATATAATTAATGTACTAAGAATAGATACTAAGAAATAATAATAAATTAATAAAAACAATAATAATATTCATAAAAATACATGTTTGAAACTGGAAAACTGATTTTTTTTAATTAATTTTTTATAGATGGCTGGAAAAGAAAGGAGTAAAAGCAAGGTGTGGAGTTATTGTGATTTCACACACTTAGATGGTGTTAATATATATATTTGATTTAATTTAATATCATCTTTTACTTTTTTTAATCTAAAAAGTTCTTTGTGTGTTTATTTTTATTTGTTTGCTTATAAGTTAAATGTTCTTAAATACAGAAACTTTAATAAAATATAAGTTTTTCAAATTGATTTGAAAAGGTTGCACTTTCTGACAAAATATCGATCAAAACATTGGTAATCGGTGGGCTAGGCCTCTCCAAAATCGGGATCGGTATCGGACCCAAAAATCTGGCATCGGTCGGGCTCTATAAAGCCGCGTTTCCACCGCAGGAACTTTACCCCGGAACTAGGAACCTTTTGAGGAACTCAGTGCGTTTACACCGCAGGAACTAGGGTCTAAATTTAGTTCCGGGGGCTTTATTTTACCCCTAAAAAAGTTCCTGCTCGGGGGGTAGTACTTTCTAAAAGTACCGGAACCTTTGGGGTGGGGCGCAAGCGCTGAAAATTTCTGATTGGTCGACTACTTGCAGTGTTTTATTTTCAACCTCCATGTTTAAAAATATGCAGCCCCAAACAGATTTATTTTCATAATAACTTCAAATCAAACTTGTATGTGATGCGGGGCAGTAGCCTAGTTTTGGTTATAGCCTGCCAACGTCTTGGAATTATAAAGTGTGCTCTCCTGTTCTTTTCTTGCTTTAGTATTCATTTTATAAAATGCTAAGCATTCGTGCTGGGACAGCATATTACATACCAAAACATTCAAACGGATTAATTCGGTTGCTGAATATTTTCTTCTGGATTTTCTTTGTTAGCCCGTTGTAACTCAAAATGTTTGGTACAGTTATGTGAGGTATGCGGTAGTTCTGCGTAATTCACATTGGTGATACAGTAAAAGCAAACTGGAAATCACCTTCCGCATTTTTTGTCAGGGTAAAATAACAGGTTAATTATAGTAATCCTGCCTTTAGCTTTTTCAGACTGCCGTAATTTTACTCTGCCATTCTTCAATTCCGCAAAAAGACCAGGAAGACTATGGACTAATTTATGGTGCATGGTTCACATCCGGAGGGCACACTTCGCTGCTTGGCTAGCAGTAACTTCGAAGGAAAGCAAATGGTGGCTGTACCACTGCTAATTTAAATTTTCACGCAAGTCCGAGTTTTCGTTCTATTCTTGTCATTTTGCGATTAGCCTATATGAAATTGACGATGAGAAAGTAATCAAACAGCAAATTTTTTACAACGTGTGCATGTTTTCTGCTGTTGTTGCCAGTTATATTGGAAATGTGAATGCATTCTGTCGCCTCGGATGTCAAGACATGAAAGTGAATGTTCGCATAAAAACATAATGAATGTGTTTGAGAGGATATATAAAACCGTTACAATCTGACTATTGGCCTGTTATATCTTATTTGTTGCATAACAACGGTCCAAGTTCAACTACCAACGACAGTTTTGCTTGACAACGATAAAATATGCCCAAGCGGCTGCAGAAGAATTTCAATTCCAAATGATTAAATCGATAAAAATCAATAAATACAAAAGTAACCATATATGTGACGGGTGCTGGAGAAAAGGTCCTCAAGTCGCAAATCTTGAAATCGCGCTAGGAGGCAAAAAAGGTTTTTTAAATTTTTTTTTACTGTTTTCCTTTTTTTCATATTATGAAAGTTAAAGTGTTGAAGAAGTCACTCAATAGAATAAACAACATTTTTAGGGTCACTAAATACTTATAATTTGTCAGCAAAATCAGCTTGTTTTAGTGATTCTTACAGCCGGGTTTTGGAGGCGTGATGGGGGTGCAGTTTAATTAGCATGTTTGATTTCGTTGGCTATTGTCACTTTGTTTCGGTCAAGCCACCGCCCATAAATAAAGCCGTGTGGTAGTAGCCTATGTTTGTTTACTGTGTGAGGTTGCTAGAATGGCGGACGCTCAATCAGTAGGTGAGAGGATAAGCTTTCTAACGATGTATAACATGTCTAATTTTGCTTTTGGAATAGCGTTTTATAGGTTAGCGTAACCGAACATTTTCTTACCATGGCATTCGCTCTACAGTGTTTCCTGTGGAATTGATCTCTTGGTGTGGTGGTGGGTGTCCGAAAGGGGGGGGGGGGGGTGTAGCAAAGGCAAAAAATGTTTAAGACTATGAAAACATAACCTCTTGAGACTTCTTAACGGTTTATTTTTTATTATCTAAATCTATCTTATAGCTCTGACGAGCTCTTGATACAAGGAATAACAGTTTTCAAGAGCTAAAAAGTACTTTCAGACATACTTTAAAACCATAAAAGGTTTGTTAACCCTTGTATTGTTTGTAAATATTGAAGCAAAATAGGCCTGTATTTTGAGTTATGGTGGGGTGAGAACAATTAAAAGAGCACGTTGTCCATCTAGAAGTTCTATCTTCAAGATTAGAGCACTATATAACCAAAATTGATACTCAGGAAAAGTTACATATTTCACTTTACAAGGGACACTTCTGCTAAATTAACTCAATTACCATGACAAAATAGTACTTAGAATGTTTTATCTTTTTATTTAACAATATAAGTTGAACTGGGTTCACATTCAAAGCCCTCTCTCTCTCTGTCTCTCTCACACTCAATGACAGAGTTCACATGCATTGTCCATGCAAAAAAAAGGAAAAAGTGAGAAAAATGGCTTTAAAGATTCTGTTCTGTTACATTCTAATTCTACTGAGAAGCATGATACAAAAATGTCCTAACTAACCTAGATGTTTGATTAATGTATTTTTTATTAGCTAGTTTTATCTGTATTCATTTCTGGACAGTGCAGCAGCTTGTGAGACTGCTCCTCTCGTTATAATCGTAATCGTCATTAGAATGCAGCCCTCTTTGTCAGCTGTAGCAACTGTAGCCTAACTCTCAGTTTTGCTAGCTCACTACATTCACAAAACCTTAAAAATAAACACTTTCCCTTTCGTTTTCATGGGAAAAAATTACCATGCTGTATTATGGAAATGGAAGTAGTTGAATCACTCGAACATTTTAAATGCCCTAAAAAATATATTTTATTTTTTTTTAATTCGCGCTGTTTTGGCGATTTGCCAACAATTTGCGGTCGCGACATCTGACGGGCTTCTCCAGGTCACCATTTTAATCAGATGTATTGTGCCATTATAACAGTAGCTCTAGATTTAAAAAAAAAAAAGGTAGGCACGTAGCCTACGTAGCTCAACTGGAACAGGTTCCTCTTCGGCTCAAACAAACACTGTTTATTTTCAGATAACGTTACATATTTATCACATTTATTTTTTACTTGTCCGATCAGACAACTGCATGAGGCATTCCACTTGCCCGAACAGAGTTAGGATCCGCCAGTTGTCATCACCGAATTATAGTTAACGCCAGTGCTTCAGATGGGCAGGAGCTGTCGAGACTTGTATATGAGTACCGACTCTTCTTTTGATTACCAACATTAATTTATTTTAAACAGTATGTATTTTGAGGAGTAGGTACCGGCACTTATTTTGGTCCAATTAAAACACTGGTTAACACTATGGTATTTTTGTAATATTTGAAGCGTCGCTACCTACCTTTTCCTTGTCTTTCGGTGGCTGAAGAGTGAGTCAAAGTGACGCTTTGACAGACCGTGCGACATTCGCGGCTTAGGCTCTTTTTGAAAATAAATATGTGGACGCGACAGTATGGATTTGAAAGCGCATTTAGGCAGAAATATTTAGAAAGTTTAACATTTTTAATTTATGAATTTAATATATAGGCTATATACAGTATATATATTTTTTTTATTTAATTTTTTTTTTTTTTTAATTATGGTGTGGCGGCAAGGATTTTGCCGTGGCGCCACGCCACGGCAAAAACCTTACCAGCGGAAACGCTGCTCTATATGGTAGCATTAAAAGACGTTGCACCTAACGAAACGTTGTCAACGATTTTTCTTAATTCCTTGGAAAATAACATTATTATTGAGAACTTCTGGGCATAGCTAAGCCATATGTTTGCTGATAGACCTATCTGACATCGTTTTCTGGAGCAAAACAGAAGCGGATAGAACTGTCATTGATTTACTGTCTCTGTCTCCATCTACTGAACATAGATAAGATTTCATCATTGCTATGTAAGTATTACTGCTCAAAATATTTCGGTTATATACGTTATTTTAGAAATTGAGTGTCTTTAAATAGGTTAGTGGTATTATGTAATGTGGATATTTCACACTGTAATGTAAGCGTTAGTTAGTAGTGTAATAGTTTTTGTGACGCATACAACAGTGATGAGGAGAGTGTTGAAGCATTGCCAAAACGTGGTGGACGGCTGAAAAATGTTTTCATATCGTCCCATTCCCATACAAGAAAACATCAAGTGTACAGAGTATAGAAATACATACAAGAGTTAATTATTACACATTTAGGTACTGTGCAGCATTGTGTGACTATATGTTTGCATTATGTTTAAATTATATCTGTTTCATCTTAAACCTTCATAAGGGGCTCATATGCTTTACAATGGACAAAAAGCATTATATTCCTTTTTGGAGAGATTTTGGATTTGTTTCTGGACCCTTAGCTATTTTAGACCAGTGTTAATAATTTCGACATTTTGGGTAGATTTGGAGATGCTGGGTACACTGCTTAGTTTTTGCTTCATAGATCTTTAGTAGTTCTACATATCCACCCTTAGATTTTATGAACTTGTGGTCAAGAAGTTTTTGATCCGGGACATGTATACTTTAACCTGCAATCTCCCAGTATTTCATTGCGAACTAAAAAAGGAGCAAATTCATTTTAGATTTTTTGCCTTGACTATTGCATTTGTGGCACTTTATTTCTTACAAAATTATGAATATAAAGTAATCTAAGATAGTATTATAAATGGTACAAATGTATTGCTTCATTTAAGACATTTTTCTAGTCTCTGTGGTGTTCACATCTGGAGTTATAAAGCTTTAAATAGGGTAACCCCTAAATGGGCAAAGATTTACAGGTACTCTAGTGGGGGAGTGGTTGGGGTGGAGTTAACTAGCTATTGTTCCCACCCATTATCTCCCTGTGAGAAGTCTGAAAAGTTCAAGATCTTTCAAGGGGATTTTCTCTGCTACTTGATTTTAGGAGTACCAACATTCAAATAAGCATATCTTCTTCAACTATTTTCAGATTTCAATGTATGACACATCATCTGAATGCTTATAATCTGCACTTTCGTAATCTGTAAAAAACTGAAAAATGACTGTTACGTCCCTAGCCTCTGCTTGCCTGAGTAGTGCAGGTGGAGGTAATACCCAATTGCTTAATTGCTTGATTGCCTCCACCTGCCTGTGGCCCAATATAAGCCCTGCAGTATGAGGCTGGGGAGAGTAGATTCTTCTTTCAGGTTCTTTTGTGTGTGGCTGGTGGTTTGATTTGTGGTTTTGTGTTTGTAGTTTTTGTGAAGACTGTTTTGTTTGAACTTGGTGGGTTTTCCTTTGTTTTAGTTTGTGATTAGACATTTATTAATTCTAATAAATGTCTGAGTTTGTGTTTTTAGATGAGTTTCAGTCTTGTGTTTTGGTGCATCTGGATTTTGTTTGTTGCGGCTAGTCGAGCCAGCCGTAACAAAATGGGGGCTCGTCCGGGATCTGCCATCCCACTTCTGACACCACGGACACTCACACTTCCCTGCGGCGGCGAGGACGCCGCACGCAGACACACAGGTCCCTGCGGCGGTGGCGAGGACGCCGCGCGCAGACACACAGTTCCCTGCGGTGGCGAGGACGCCGCGCGCAGACACACAGGTCCCTGCGGCGGCGAGGACGCCGCGCGCAGACACACAGGTCCCTGCGGCGGTGGCGAGGACGCCGCGCGCAGACACATAGGTCCCTGCGGCGGCGGCGAAGACGCCGCGCGCAGACACACAGGTCCCTGCGGCGGCGGCGAGGACGCCGCGCGCAGACACACAGTTCCCTGCGGCGGCGAGGACGCCGCGCGCAGACACACAGTTCCCTGCGGCGGTGGCGAGGACGCCGCGCGCAGACACACAGTTCCCTGCGGCGGTGGCGAGGACGCCGCGCGCAGACACACAGTTCCCTGCGGCGGTGGCGAGGACGCCGCGCGCAGACACACAGTTCCCTGCGGCGGTGGCGAGGACGCCGCGCGCAGACACACAGGTCCCTGCGGCGGTGGCGAGGACGCCGCGCGCAGACACACAGGTCCCTGCGGCGGCGAGGACGCCGCGCGCGCAGACACACAGTTCCCTGCGGCGGCGAGGACGCGCGCAGATACACACATACACTTCCCTGCAGTGACGGCGGCAGACTTCTCTGGACAGTTTGTGGACATTTGCAATTTATTTTTTTGTTTTGTATAATAATTTGAAAAAAAAAGACCTTTAGTTTGTCTTTTTTTGTCTTATGGGTGGGGGTGTTACGTCCCCAGCCTCTGCTTGCCTGAGTAGTGCAGGTGGAGGTAATACCCAATTGCTTAATTGCTTGATTGCCTCCACCTGCCTGTGGCCCAATATAAGCCCTGCAGTATGAGGCTGGGGAGAGTAGATTCTTCTTTCAGGTTCTTTTGTGTGTGGCTGGTGGTTTGATTTGTGGTTTTGTGTTTGTAGTTTTTGTGAAGACTGTTTTGTTTGAACTTGGTGGGTTTTCCTTTGTTTTAGTTTGTGATTAGACATTTATTAATTCTAATAAATGTCTGAGTTTGTGTTTTTAGATGAGTTTCAGTCTTGTGTTTTTTGTGCATCGGGACTTTGTTTGTTGCGGCCAGTCGAGCCAGCCGTAACAATGACCTTGCCCTACTTGAGGACCAAAACACCAGCACCTGTCACATATAGTCATTGTTGGTAACCCGTTGTATATAAGTGGAATAAACCCCTCCGGGCTGTCCCGGTTATTAGAAAACAATGTAGGCTACTTCGGTGGTAGTATGGGGTTACAGAAGAAATCATAGGACAGATGGACCGACGACAACGTCGCTTTTACATACGTCAGTGGGCTAATTTGCCTAATCTTCGCGGGACTTTAGACCGCGGTGGAAACGCAGACAACCATGGGCTGAAGGAACCTTTTAGTTCCTTGAAAAGTAGTTCCTGGGACTAAAAGTCCCGGGTACTTTTGGTGGAAATGCGGCTTAAGTTACATACTCATACAGTGTTGTATTCTTAAAACTCAATTACATAGTTTTCGAATGTAGCTTGTGGCTTCCTTCTGAAAGCTGAAACTACATCTTATCTATTCTACTGCGTACCAACTTACTTTCACTCTGCGTTTTCACATAGCGCATGAGTGGAAGCTTAGCGCACACTTTACTGGAGCTTGATTTGTTTATCGGCAAAATAAACTGCAGTAGTGAAAAGGGCCAGGGCTCCAACTAACTTTTTACATTGGTTGGACTGGTGCACCAGCACATGGTGGACCCAAACTTTTTCACTGCCGCAATAATACATTTTAAGCATTACCTTTTTTGTCAGTTCCCATACACATCGGTAATTTAACACATTATGTAAATGAGTGTAAACAGGAATAAAGGTGCAGATTAGTGTTGTCACGATACCAAAATTTTGACTTCGATACCGATACCAGGTTTAGTATCACAATACTCGATATTGAAACGATACTTGAAACTTAAACGATACTGATTCGATACTCGGTACCTAACGATACTGAAATTACCTTAAGAGATCAGTAATGTCCACAAGGGTTGACCTTATTTTCAGATTCACGGTTTATTAACAACCTGGTTTATTAAGAACCTTTAAGTTGAAGCCTGTTCAACATATTAATAAGCATAGGCCTATAGTGTTAGAACACTAAACAATTCAAATAATATATATATATATTATGTTAAATATATTTAAATAATTAAACAACTGTAAACTAAAGAATCTTTAAAACAGGTCTTTCACTTTAAAATAGATCTAAAAACAGCTAATTCTAATAACAATACAGCATCATCCTATAATAAAATATTTCCAAATTAGAACACCTATAGTATAGTGTTAGAACAACACCATATTAAATAACAGAAATAAAATCTTTCCAAATCAGAACACGTTGAGCCTGAGGCATTACTTTTCTCTCTCTCTCTTGCTAGTCGCTACTGAAGTGAACTGAGTCGAAGCTTGCGCTGTATCAACGACATGAATGCACAAGCGCACGTCACCTGACTTGACTACCTTAGTTGCTACTACCATCTAGCGAAGATTCAGACAAATTACACCTTTCATCCTCTCAATCAGTAATGCGGGAGACACATTTCCCTGGCTTTTACATTTGACCTAAAAGTAGGCTACCGAACGTCGGAAAATTCTAATACCAAACGGTTTTTTTTTTTTTGGTTTTTTTTAAGTACCAAAGTTTTGGTAGGCTATACCGTGCAACACTAGTGCAGATAAATGTTTTTTCTTTATTTAAATCACAGCACAAACAAGAAATCACAATAACCTCAACTGTTTAAAAAATAATAAACTTAAAAAGTGCTGATGTTTAAAGTGTTTGACAAACTCAAATAAATAAATCAAACTCAAATAACTCAAACAAAAGTGTGCGCTGCTCCCACCCACCCGAACGAATAATTTTCTCCGATTTAGAGACCCACACCGATCACACATTAAGGTTATTTCCCATTATTTCGCAGCTGTTGCATATGACATACTCAGCACTTGATTTGTCATGGTTAAGTATTTCACTAAATCGCTCCCACACGGAACTTTTCTGCCCTTCCTTTTTTTTTTTTTTTTTTTAAATTCTCCTTTTCAAAATTTTCTCTCGTATCTTTTTTTGCCACAATAGCTGCTGAAGACAAATGGATGCTGCAATTGGCGCAATGAGAGTCTAGTCTGCTAATTCGTGCCTGACGAAAAATGAATCTTAAAATATGTTCACATTTTAGAGAATGTAATTAATATTTACCTTATTAATTATGGATTATTTCACTCATCCGCTGTTAATCATAATGTTAATTTTTGTGACTCGGTTCGCCCGATCCGCGGATATAACTGCGATCCGCGCATCACTAATACACATGCCTTATTTTTTTCCCCACCCGCATTCAGCGAAGAAGAATATCAGGGTCAGAGCCAACCAGAAGCAGAATAGGGGCGGGCCTTCGCAGAATGTGGGTGGGGAAAAAAAATAACGCTACACACAGAGACAGACCTGTCAGGCGTACCGGTGCAACCAATGAAAATGTTTAGTCGCACTTAACAGATTTTTGGTCGCATGTGAGACCAAAATGGTCGCACTCTGGAGCCTTGAGGGCACTATATTATTATAAATATTTTATGATTTGATTTTATATTTGTCATTTTCCTCCTTGTAAACTCTCACTCTGTTGTGATCAGGAGGTTTACTGCTGACAAGCCTGATTAACAAACAGTCTGTCAGCTGATTGCAGGTCAGAGCACGCTAAAAGGTAAAACCAAGTGGTCTGTTCGTAAATTAATTTTGTTTGTGTGATAAATAACCCTTACGAACACATTGTGTACATAGAAGCTCTTCAAAAGGATAGCAAAAAAAAGTTTGGGAAAATAAAGAATATTTGTTTTGCAGGGTTCCAGAGGGAACGTTCCTACAAACACAATTGGCAGTGTTCGCAGGTGGGAAGCTGGTGAGGGTATGAATCCTGATCATTGCATCAGTGACTCCTACTGGTTGGTCGGGGCGCCTGTTCAGCAGGGAGGGGATCTGGGGGAGATAATGTGAACCTCCGCATGCGTTACTCTCTTCCAGTGAAACTCCTTGCTGTCAGGTGTAAAGAAGCGGCTGGCAACTCCACATGTATCCGAGGAGGCATGTGGTAGTGTACACCCTCCCCAGACCAACAGAGGATAGCACATCGACCAGGACTGTGATACACAAGGGGAATTGGTATAATGGCTAAATTGGGGAGAAAATGGCAACAAAAAAAAAGAATAAAGAAAATAAATTATTTTTGGATTTCTTTGTTCCAGAATATGTCCAGCATGTTTACGAAGTGAGACTCCCATAGGATAAGGGGATTTGGTCATTTTGGTATGTGCTCTTTATTTCAAGCTTGGAACCATGTCTCTACTGTAAATAATTTTGTAGATGGGGTTTATTTAAGACAGGGGGATTCTTACAAAAAGCCCTGGATTTTAAGTTGGGTTTAAGTGATTAATAAGTGAATTACTACCTTACCTATCCAGTTAACTAGGAGACTATTTGTCATTGTCAAACAGACTCAGAAACAACTACGAGCTACAACATCCGCACTTATGTCGCTACAGCATTTTCCATTACACAAAATAAAAATAGAATAGACTCTAATCTACCTCTAGTGAGTGAATTAGTCTAGCATCATGTCGATTTAACTTGTTTTCCATCAGCGTTGCAATAACCTTGTGCATCATGCTGTACTTGACTTCCTCTCTCTAAAGCATCACATAATATGAATATGATCATTCCGAAGATTGCTGAAAAAGGAGAGCAAAAAGAGTAAGCAATTTGATCTTTAAAAGCTTATTACTTTCTAGTGTAACCAAAATAAATAAATAAATAGTCGGACAGTGGCTGCACGCAATGTTATTAACAATTGTAGGACAATCTAATTAAGTTGAAGACATACATACACTTAATTGCATGCAACATGTCTATAATTTTATAAAGGAAATCCAACAATTTCATTTATTTAGTAAACTATTTACTTTTTGAGTCTATGTAATAACACTTTAGTGTGTATGTGTGTGTACGTAGTAGAGTTCTATATCTAGTATTGGGCTGAGCTACTAGCTTAACGAGCCTACGTTTTCCAGTACCATGTGTGTAGTTTCTAAAAATTTCTAAAATCAAGTAGCTACAACTGTAGGCTAGCTGTACTGGCACAACAGTAAAATTGTTAGACCAGCATCATAGCGGACAAAGAAAATCCCAGACAATATCCATTGTCCATCGGATATTGAAAGCAAAACCAAAAATGGACCAGATTTAGCGTGTCACCACAACTGCTCCACCAGTGTTTCCTGTGGAATTGGTGTGGTGGTGGGTGTCCGACGGTGGGGGAGGCACGTTGTAGTGAAGGCAAAAAAGTTTAAGACTTTTTTGGGTGCACCAAAATTAAAAATTTTGGAAACATTTTGGGTGCACCTAAATTATGTGCTGGTGCACCTAAATGAAAAAGTTAGGTGCACCAGTGCAACCAATGTAAAAAGTTAGTCTGGAGCCCTGAAAATACTTAAATGTCTTCTTGTAGTGTAGATCTGATCAAGATGCCATTTGGAACAAGACCACTGTTCAACTGTCTAACTAAATTATAAAGGAAATATTCCATTTTCAAAGATGGTGGAAGGAGCGCCAATCATATTTTGGTACATAAAAACTAGCATACGATGCATCAATTCTTAATATGATTAATTCCAGACTTGGTCTTTGGTCATAAAAGAACATGTTTTGCATTGAATGGCACGTCAGTCGAAATAAAATAAAACTTGAACAGCATTCTTAGCTTGAGAAACATGGCTATAAAAAACTGAATACTTAGCACTGTCAGCCATTGTCCCATCTGAGAAAATACTGAAAAATCTTATTCTCATGAAGCAAAAGTGTAATCAACCGTAAATTTGGAACATGAATGCTTTGTTCAACTGCCTAACTAAACTGCAAACAAGAAGTTTCAACATTTAAAGTGGTCTGATTAATTCCAGGCTTGATTTTCAGCCTTTAAAAAAATTTTGAATCGATGGTTTGCATGTAGTTCACTCATTTTTCTGAACAAGGCAATAACTGAATGGTCTGAATAGCATGAACAACATGGCTGACAGCAGGGTTTTAATATCCATTAATATCCATCTAATCCAGTTTTATGGCTTTCTGGGCTTTAAAGAATAAATCCATAAAAATGCATGGTGTTGTTAGATGTACATGGTTGACTTGCAGCAAGTCAAAACTTGACTGCTTAAAAAACATGGGCGCATTTTAAAAAATCGAATACTCAGAATTTTTGGTTATTTTTTACATTTGAAAATACGTAATTTTTTGCTATTAATTTAAGTTTACACAACCACATATTGGTTTTGGGTTTAACTGATTTATGTACAGTGCCATGAAAAAGTATTTGTCCCCTTATTTCCTCTATTACTGCATATTTGTCACACTGAATGGTTTCAGATCTTTAGTAGACAAATTGTAATTTTAGACAGAGAATTTTAGTAAACAGAAAATACAACCATTCAGCGTGCCAATTTTTCTGCATTTTGTGTCGATTATTTATTTAATTACTGTATTTTTAAAAACTGGTTTATTTAACATTAGAAAGGGTGATCTAAGTGTTATCTAAGCAACATTGACCATATTGTCATTGTTGGTGCTAGATGCTGTAGTTCCAGCATCACAGAAACAAGTCTCTCTCCTTGGTTACAGAGTCTACAGACAACGGGGTGAAAACACCATCCACTGATCAAGCAGTTCTGTGGCCAAGAACACCTTAATTATGAGAGAGATCAGGGGAGGATGGACAGACTTATTCAAGCTAAAAGAAAAGCCACATGCTCAAATAACAGCTATTTACAACAATGATGCACAAAAGGGCATCTCTGAACCTTGAAGTGGATGAGCCAATCACCTGCCAACTGCAGCCTCATCTTTTGGTTCTTAGCTGACAGGAGTGGCATTGTGGACTCCTGCTGTAGTGCATCTACGTCAAGATTCAACGTGCGGTGCGTTCAGAGATGCCCTTCTGCACACCACGGCTGTAACAAACTGAACAGCTGCTATTTGAGTATTTGAGGCCTTTCTGTTAGCCCGAAAGAGTCTGCCCATTCTCATCTGGCCTCTCATTAACAAGGTGTTTTCCCCCAAAGAATAGTTTTTTCAATGACGTAAACAAGATAACTAAAAAACTAAGACAAGAAGCATGGTCATATTAAAAATGTCATTAACAGTCAATTGGACAATTGAGTGGTGTGAAATGCTGCACACAACACTTTCCAAATTCTGTACTGTGTATTATAAACAAATGACAGATGATCTAATCAAAGCTTCTCAGTATCTTTAATCCAATCATTAGCATGCAGGCGATGATGAAAGGTGGGTACATACACGTGACCAGATAACGTTCTAACGGGGAAAAACACAAAACATGGTGATCAGGCAGCT
Source organism: Anguilla pacifica (assembly GCA_039654925.1). Lineage (NCBI taxonomy): Eukaryota > Metazoa > Chordata > Actinopteri > Anguilliformes > Anguillidae > Anguilla > Anguilla pacifica. The sequence continues at coordinate 37,090,405 of CM077286.1, read as the reverse complement.
AAATACTGAATACGTATAACCACCCTTGCCCCAGCTGGTTTACGGGAGAAAGTAGTATGGACAACTTTATACAGACTCTAAGGAAAACAAAATGCAATGTAAGCCATGTGTACTTAGTAATGTACTGTACTTCCTACTAATGATAGGCGTATTGCAGAAACAGTCTTATTGAGACAAAAACACTGGACTTACGTTATGCTCACCGTCAAAACAAATCAGAGTTCTGCATTTGCAAATTTAAGACATAGGAGATTTATATGAATATTTTCAGTAAAAATCTTTCCATTTTCTCTTTTTATTCTTTATATTATTTTATATTATTTACCCACTATAATGTGATGAATATAACAAGCTAAACTCATTCGTAGTACAATGCTAAATACTTACAATTTCATTTTAATTCTCCCACTGGGCCTGTACTTAACCAATTTTAAATAAAATGAACTGAAGTCGCTTTCTCCCCTAAGATTGCCTTCTTTGCCTCCAAAATCACTTCTGCCTAGAGCAAGGTGTGGTCTACTTAAAATTGAATAAATACCACCTGAAGAGTTTCAGAATTGGTCATATGCCTTTCATATTCCAAAAGCAACATGTCTGCAAATAGTTCATGATCCAATTATTTTAGATACTGTGTAATAATAACAAGAGAAATAAGATTCTTGGAAGAAATAATGATGATTGTAGCATCGGTGCATAAAGGTCAGTCAGTGAAGGGGGGAAGTGCATCAGAGGGTAAGCTGCAATGGCATGAAGTGATGAGCTGTGGTATTCAGATTATAGCTATACCTGACCTGGTAAAAACATGACTACACAATGGAGATTTATTGCGGGAGTGGAGCCCCCAGGAAATAGAAAGAAAACAGGCGAACTTCAGGTCAAAGAAACCACTAACGACAAGTTAGCTAACGTTAATGTTTGGTTACGGTAGGTAACATTAGCTAAGTTAACAATAATTAGCCAGCTAGCTAACGCATAAGCTATCATTCTATCATAGCTTAACGTAGCTATCATATAACGTTAGCTACTTGTGGTAGCTAAGGGAAAACTAACCACATGGACAAAAACGATGTCCTCGACTATAACGTTAAATGATATCAGTAAAACATATACAATGAAAAGAAATTTAATGGTGAAGAACGTGCTCTTTGGTTGGTAATATTTATGAGTACTGCTGGCTGTTGCCTCTGATTTGGCAAATGTGATCTGACTGTTATATTCTCAAACTCCTTAATAAATGATCCCTCTTACCACTGAATTTATTAATTCAAATGTTACACTTTAGTGTTGAAACTGAATTAATATTTCTGCATACAGTTTATGTTACTACTATTATTACTGCACACTACTATAATATTCATTGAGAATCACATATGAGACCAAGATGACATGCTAAATAGTAATAATGGAAAATTGCAATAGTAAAAAGCAATTTATTATTTTTGGCTGGTTAAAAAATCTGTCTGGCCTGTAAATTTTTTCATCTGCCAGCCACCAAAAGACTGACTTGGAACACATCTGGCAGAGAGGATAAGAGGAAAACAAGGTGGACCATCAGCAAAACCAACTTAAAAAGAAAAGCTACAAACCTACCACCAATCCACGACGGAGAGTTAAAGACTATGCAGTGAGTTATGATTAATGGATTGAAAACACTAACTTCAGGTTTAACTAAGTCACCCAATTTGGGTAAGTTGGAAATGACTTTGTTTTGTACCCATTTAATGTTAGCTAATTTAAACTAATTTTCGTTTAAATAAATCTTAACGTAGCTACTTTAAGTACTTTATTTTGTCGGGTTATACTTTTGGACTGAGGCAGAGATCAATCACAGAGAGGGCCCTTTTATACAGGAGAAAGGCTTACCCTCTGAGCCTGTTAACACAGACTCTAACATTGTTCCAGGAGAGACTTTGTCATGGAGTGAAACCATGACCTGTGGACATTTTCAAGCAAGCGCACATGGTCGAATGCATTTAAACCCCTGTTCATGTTCTTTTTAATTGCGCACAACTTAACAACCCTATAAAGGAACGTGAAGGAAGGAGGGAAAAATGTACTTCTCATTGTTTGTGTGTGTTCTGAAGGTGAATTGTAAATGAATGAGAACAAGAAAATATGGCAAAAACGGAAAAGAAACAATGTTCGTTTTACCGCGAATTTAAAATACTTTTTTTTTTTTTTTAAAAACGACCGCAATTTCTGTTAAATTAAATTGGTAGCGGTACCATTGTTTGTCGTAAATTTGTGGGGAAAAAAATTAAATTATTGAAGGTAAAATGTAACATTCATGTTAAACACTGTTTTATTTTGCATTATATTAAAAGTTAACAAACTCCACCCAAACATACAACGGGTTTTTCTGGAAGCCTTCCAAGGAAGCGTGGGCCATACCATGGGGCTTTTTAATGGGGGTGTTTGGGACACGTCATGTGAAATCCCAAGGGGGGAGGATGTATGCATTTGCTTTTGTTTTCCGTAATGGGAAATTCATTATTCACATGAATTTGTTCATGCATAGTAATTATGTATTGTTGGTTCTTGAAATGTAAATGTAAAATAAGACATAATGATAAAGGGAAGAAACTTTTTTTTGTAATAAGATTGCCAGGGGAGGGGCTTGGGCTATATAAGCCAGAGGAAAAGTCCTCCTGAGGTGGAATTTTTATTTCCTGTGTGTGCTGAATGGTCCTGCTAGACACGCAGCTTATTTCAACAAGTAGGGCCTACTAGGCATAGCCTACTGTGTTTTGTTTACTCATTTTGTTTTGTTTGTGGTATTAGTTGTATATATATTTTGTTGTGTCGTCACCTGTACATATTTTGCACCGGTTCTGGGTTTGAAGCAGGTCTCCTGTAAATAAACCTGGGTGAACAGAAGTTTTGGTCTCCTGCCACTCTTTTGCTGCTACAACCACTGCCGGACTCCCTCACAGACTTTGTTTTTGCCATTTTTTCTTTTTTGTTTTATTGTTATCAACATACACTTAACACGTTCATGTTCCTAATTGCAATAACTGAGGGGGTGCTTTTCGGGTTAGAATTTGACATACAAATTAAATGGGTGGGCAAAACAATCATCAGGTTAAAATAATTTCCTTTAATGTCAATGGGATACTTAATCCAATCAAGCGAACCAAGATACTATCAAAGCTTAAGAAAGAAAAAGTGCAAATAGCCTTTCTGCAGGGACGCAGGAATCAGAACATGCTAAATTGAAAATAAATGGGTTTAAATATGTCTACTCATCATCTTATCGATCTGGTCATAGGAGAGGAGTTGCAGTTTTAATCTCAAATAATCTGGTATATGAACACCTGTCAGAAATAAAAGACAAGGAGGGGAGGTACATAATGATAAGAGGTAATACAGAAGGCACATTAGTTAGCTTACTGAATTTGTATGTTCCACCAGGAAGTGACTGGAATGTTTAGAAACACATCTTTGATATAGTGGCTACTGAAACACAGGGAATACCAATTTGTGGAGGTGATATGAATGTTTGGCTAAATACAAACCTGGACTCATCAAGACAAATTCAAGAGCTAAGAAAATTAACATGGCCATGCAAGAAATGGGAGTGATAGATCTGTGAACAGATCTGGGTGAACAGAAGTTTTGGTCTCCTGCCACTCTTTTGCTGCTACAACCACTGTATAAATATAAATATAAATATAAATAAATATGATTTATATCCATCCAATAGAGATTATACGCACTTCTCAGCACCACATGCAGTATGTTCTAGAATAGACTACTTTTTAATATTTAAAAAGGAGAGATACAAAATTATAGATTGTGGAATAGGAACTATAGATATGTCAGATCATAGCCCCATCTCTCACCCTCAACTTGAATAGAAAATCGAAATTAACAGTGTGGAGGTTAAATTTAAGCATACTGAATAACACCAAATTAAAAGGAACTTTAAAAGAGGAAATTAAAACATATCTGGAGCTGAATGATACGGGAGAGGTGAATCCATCAATACTTTGGGATGCACTCAAGGCAGTGAGGAGGGGGAATATTATAGCAAAGACCACAATTATTAAAAGGCTAAGGCTAGAAAAACTGAATAAGCTACAGTCAAAACTGAAAGAAGTACAAGATCTTCATAAGAACAAAATGGATTCTAAAATTAAACAAGAAATGAACCAAATTAAGAACGAAATAGATGAAGTGGTTGGTATGGAATACTAGGCAGTTGCTAGCATGTTCTAGGTGGTTGTTATGGAGTTTTAGGTGGTTGCTAGGGTGTTGCTAGGTGGTTGCTATAGAGTTCTAGGCAGTTGCTAGGGTGTTGCTAGGTGGTTGCTATGGACTTGTGGTTGGTTGCCAGGGTGTAGCTAGGTGGTTGCTACGGGGTACTAGGCAGTTGCTATGGTGTTCCAGGTGGTTGCTATGGAGTTCTAGGTGGTAGCTAGGGTGTTGCTAGGTGGTTGCTATGGAGTTATAGGCAGTTTCTAAGGTGTTGCTAGGTGGTTGCTATGGAGTTATAGGCGTTGCTAGGGTGTTACTAGGTGGTTGCTATGGCATTCTAGGCGGTTGCTAGGGTGCTCTTGGTAGTTGCAAAGTTGACTGTGTTGAACAGAGTGAACTGTGCTAAGTAGTAAGTATATTATTCTAGGCAGTTGCTAGGGTGTTTTGGGTGGTGTCTAGGGTGCTGCTAGGTAATTGCTAAGGAGGTCTAGGCAGTTGCTAGGGTGTTCTAGGTTGTTGCTACGGTGTTGCTAGATGGTTGCTATGGAGTTCTAGGCGGTTGCTAGGGTGTTTTAAGTGGTTGCTAGGGCGTTGCTAGGTGGTTGCTATGGAATTCTCAGCAGTTGCTAGCATGTTCTAGGTGCTTGCTATGGAGTTTTAGGCGGTTGCTAGGGTGCTGCTAAATGGTTGCTATGGAGTTCTAGGTGGTTGCTAGGGTGTTGCTAGGTGGTTGCTATGGAGTTCTAGGTAGTTGCTAGGGTGTTGCTAGGTGGTTGCTATGGAGTTATAGGCAGTTTCTAAGGTGTTGCTAGGTGGTTGCTATGGAGTTATAGGCAGTTTCTAAGGTATTGCTAGGTGGTTGCTATGGAGTCATAGGCGGTTGCTAGAGTGTAACTAGGTGGTTGTTATGGCGTTCTAGGCACTTGCTAGTGGGAAAAAATGGGAAAAAATTTTGGGTGGGAAAAAATTCTGAAAAATGTCAAATTTCTCAAAAACCATCCACCCAAACTTTCCACAAAGTAATAGCACACTGTTCCCGATGAAGCCGCGCGATTTGACATATTGCACGTGTATGTGGTGCGAAAACTCTGGGAGGAGTAGCGGTCCAAAAAATGGGTGGAAAGAAATAATAATAATATGTGAGATAATAGTAGTGTGATTGCCTAAGGCAACCACACTAACAATAAACTAGACAATTCCTGCAGACATTGTGAAGTGTGGTTGCCGCCAATGCAAAGTCGACTTTGTGCTGAACGAAGTGAACAGTTTCTGTAGTACAAGCAGACAGAGTATGGTGTACATGCTATAACATCACGGCAACGAGTTGATTTGCGACACACATATTCAGAGCTAAATTAACCCTTTGTCAAGACTTGAGATCAGTGTTTTACTCACGGTATGCTGTGACGAGTGACGGCGAATCATAAAGCTAGCTGGCCAGTTCAGAGGGTCTTGGAAAAACCCTGTCTACACTGCACGACCGCACCATTTTAAAAAGAGAGACAGGGCTAGGGAGATTAATTTGATTGACTTATGGTTTTACGTGAAGTTCAGCTCATTTTCACCATTCAACTAAAAACATTTAATTGGGCTGCAATTCAGAGTTTAATCTGTTACCTTAGATACCAACTCATAGACAGAGGATAGCCTATTACGTGTTAGCCGAGGCAAATTTCTAAGAAAGAAAATGAGGCGAGAAATACGTGTTAAAATAGTTGCATACAGCTTCTGTGAATAAGCATCGGCTGGTAGCCAATACTAGTAACTTCTGTTATAACGAGGGGTGCATCAACAAGCAAGCGGAGTTGTGTACTGTAGCAAACGTGTTGGCGCGAGAAAGCGTTGCTTTCACTGACTGAATGCTTAATGCAGTTATAAAGAGACCAAAGTTTCCAACACGCTGGAATATAAAACGGTCTTACAAAAGTAAAATTTGACATATTATACATTGTTAGAAAGCTTATTCTGTCACCTATTAGATCGATGATGTGTAGATCAAGCCAGATTGTACTACAAAGTTCGACAACACCCAAAGCAACATGTGTGGTATTACAAGCCGACATCGTTTTCTGAAGTAAGACCGGACCAGAAGCTGCTCCACACGTGTTGTTGACGGCGTTGTTGCACTTGTTAGTACAGTCTGGCTTGATTGAGAATTCATTCATTCAGTAGGAGAGAGTATAGGCTTTCTAACCATGTATAACACCATGTATAATTTTGGTTTTGGAATATCGGTTTTAGGCCAACCGAAAGTTCTCGTCATCGCATTGAATGCATTCACTCTGTTAGCACTAGCATTCAAAGACGCTGCACCTGACGAATTTGCGTAATATCTTGTGAAATACTATTATTATTGAGGACGTCTAGGTATGCCTAAGCCATGTGTTTGCTGATATACCTAGATGACAGTGTTTTCATTTGTAATTTTGTATTTGGAATGCCGTTTTATCGTGTTCGCTTCCGCATTCAGCTATATCCTTTCGCCAGGAAACCTCGTTTCAACAACACAATCCGTGCATGTACGTCTTCGTCAAGGTCTTATCTAAATTGTGGTATAAAGCATTTGAGGTTTACGAATGTGTGTTTTCTGTAATTACGACAAGAGAGATATGCACCGTATCTGGGTTCTGAATTAAGAACAACAAGTAGATTAAGGCAACCACACTAATAAATAATATATGCAATAGTAGTAGTGTGTTTGCCAACGGCAACCACACTAATAATAATGTGTGAGATAATACTACATTCAAGCGCAGACTAAAGACTCATCTCTCCAGGCTGCACCTCTCCCCACCCCTCTCTAGCCTCAATGTACTCAGTTAGGCTAATGCGATCACATTAGTTTTGTACTTGGCAGGATTGTTTGTTTGCTGAACAGGTTACCCTACAGGGTTGTAGTCCTGATCTATGTGGTCACTTCAGGCACTCCGATCTTTATTTCACTCGTGTGTTTTTCTGCACCTCTGTACCTTGAACTGATGCACTTGTTGTACGTCGCTCTGGATAAGAGCGTCTGCTAAATGCCTGTAATGTAATGGAATTTAATGTAATATTCCGTAGCAACAAGATAAACCCGACATTAGCCCTAAAATATGCCAATACAGAAGTGAAAACGCTGCTCACTGAATAACGAAATAAATTAGACAAAGTTTTAAAAAATTATACCATGTCATTCTACAGTCAATATCTGGGACTAAACATTGAATAAATATACAATCTTACCACTGGTTTTACGTGTAGAGATGTCCCTTTTGAGCCTGAATGGTCATATATTGTCTTGGACAATCTGTTTGTGAAATATACGTGCCTTTGTGATACCTGGGTAGGCTACCTTCAAAAATAGCTGTGCATAATACCACACCTGTTGCTTACGGCGTTGTCGCCCTTTTTAGTACAATTTAGCTTGATTGACAATTAATTTATTCAGCAGGTGAGAGTAAAAGCTTTCTAACGATGTAGCTATAACATGTCTGATTTTTCTTTTGGAATAGCGTCTCATAGGTCAGCATAACCAAAAATTTTCTTATTTGCCAATGTCTAAATAAATAATACGGTAGGCTACTCTGAAATGTATATTTATGTGTTATTATTCTATCTGTCTCTGGGCACTCTGAAATGTGCATTCTCTGCTAAGCTGAGCAATGGATTGGAATATGTGTCTGAAGTAGTGTTGCACGGTATTCCGAAACTTTAGCACTTTTTCAGTACTTAAAAAAAGAGTATTAGAATTTTCCGACGTTCGGTAGTTTTATGTCAAATGTAAAAGCCAGGAAAATGTGTCTCCCACATTACTGATTTAGAGGATGAAAAATGTAATTTGTCAGAATCTTCGCTAGATGGCAGTAGCAACTAAGGTTGTGGAGCACTTTAACTTCTGATTGGATAAGTACTATATAAATAAAGATTTATTACGATTATTATACACTTGCTTCCAGTCATCATGTATGTCTCCAGTATTTAGACAATGTATAATTTTTAAATGATTAATGCTTCAAAAGTTGACAAAGGATGGTTAGTTTGAAAGTTACAGATCTCATAGGAGTAAATGAGTACAGCAATTCTGAATATTTTTTGCTTTAATATTTAGCAATTTAAGTCACTCAATAAAATTTCTATCGAAAGAGTTTATAATATGGCAACGTTACAATTCTTCATTAATTTGGCAATATTTCTCCCTATTCTTTACCAGAGGCCATTTCATTTATAACCCAATTTTAGAAATGTCAAGTGAATAACACTTAAACATAACTTCTGTATGAAAGCACAAATGTATTATTTCACCTCATTCATGACTGTATCTGCTCCAATGATGTAGTCTGTGTGTGGTCTCATTCCAGCCAGTGCAGCAGGAGAATTAGGCTCCACTTCCTAGGGTGAAAAGACAGATCATATTTACACTTATGTACAGTGCTCATATTTATTTACAGATGTGTTTATGACAAAAGGCTGTGGGCTTTAATAACTAGCACACTACTCAAGGCTATTGCTGTACTTATTTCCTGATTTGAATTTGCTCTGGGAAAAACTCTAAGTGGTATAATGAGTGCAAAAACAGTTGGCACTATCTGCTCAATAGCTAACATCCGAAATCCACTGTTCAGCCAGAGATCCATCCCTTTCATCATCTACTTTTAAGAGGCAAGCTGCAGAGAACAAAGAAAATTATCCCAGGGTTTATCACAAGGCAAAGTTTCAAAAGGAGGTATTCAACTTTAAAGCAAGGTCTAATTTGTAATGTTTATACTACAAATATTCTTAAATTGAATTAATCAACAATCTGAATAGAATGATGAGTTCAGAAACAGCAACCAAATTCATTTGAACTACTAATGCAATGATATTTTCCTTTTTGTTATCAGTGAAATGTGTCAACCATTTTTTAATGAAACTCCTTGAAGGCATAATATGCAGGATTTTTTTTAGCCTTGCAGTGTCAGGATGACAGGATGAATGATAAGGGAAATGAGTGGGAAATGGGTAAGGGAAAAGTACAGCAAACCGATGATTAACTCTGGTCTATATCTGCCTATCCAAATCTAACTGAAAACTGGCTAGTCTACAAAGGGTACTGGGCACAGGGTGGCTTTGAACGTTGAACTTACAGACAGCTAGTCTGAAACCAAATGTCTGAATAGCAACCCCCAACGCAGAGTTAAAACTCCACCCAGAGTACCTTCAAAAATAACAATGCTAAATAAAGTTCTGTCCCAATGGAAGGATTTGTAGTTAGCTGGGAACACACTAACCGGAGCACTATACGGCAAGCAGAGGCAAAACGAGAGTCGAGGTCGAGAAAGAGCGAAAGGTCAAACACGAAATCCAATCAGCAAACAAAGCATATTTAGGCAGAGGTTTAGGCAAGAATCGGAAACAAATACGAGAGTGAAAGGTCAGAAACACAAAATCACAGGGAAAACCAACTAGAAGGGTTAAGGCAGGAATTGGAGTCAAAGGGAACGAGTCAGTGGTCATCAGCAAACAAACCAGAAAAGGGGAATCGCAATTTTAAAAAAATAGGTCAAATACAGTCAAACAAAGCAATCGCTATTCACAAAACACCAAGCATGAATTTGAAGAGCCAGTCTGCACTGCTAAGTGGAAAATGGCGGCTTTATCAAGCCAAGTAACCAGAGATGGAAACGGCCAATTCGATGACAAACCGAATAGACGAAACACACACACAGAGACAAACGTAAACACAAACTAACAATAGGGGTTACGACAGACAGCAAGAAGACAGATTCGACTATAGCTTCATTCAATTATGTTGAACATATAACTCAATTAATTCCATTATGTTGAACATAATGGGGGTTGAATCATTGGGACTTTTATTTTGAAAATGTCAGACCCTTGCAAAAGTCATGGTCGTCGCTAGCTTCACACTCCAGCTGACGCCACCAAGGAAAAGCAATTGCAAGGTTAATTCTAGTTCTTGAATGAGCCTTGCTGTATCATTGTTGCTTCCACTAAAAACTGATCCCAAACCAAAGGCTCTGTAGCTACACCCACCCCTCCCCACACATAAGTGTCATGACCAGAAAGATCCCATTTTAGAATATCATAATACACACAGAGATAAAGGTGTACGGATTCCGCTAAAGTGCGAATAGACCGAGATTGCCAGTGCATCATACCATGCTTTACCATGGTTATTTTACAATGTTCTCATGGTAAAAACCCTGCAACAGGCAATACACTTACAGTTACCGCAGTTTTATAATGCATGCTTCATTTCCAATATGCCCATGCAAGGCTCCAGAGTGCGACCATTTTGGTCACACATGCGACCAAAAATCTGTCAAGTGCGACTAAACATTTTCATTGGTCACACCGGTGCGCCTGACATTTAGCAGGTCTGTCTCTGTGTGTGTATGTGTATAGCGTTATTTTTTTCCCCACCCGCATTCTGCGAAGACCCGCCCCTACTCTGCCTCTGATTGGCTCTGACCGTGATATTCTTCTTCGCTGAATGCGGGTGGGGAAAAAAAATAAGGAATGTGTGTATTAGTGATGCGCAGATCGCAGTTATATCAGCGGGCACCGCGGTTAATCTGCTGATCGGGCGGGCCGAGTCATAAAAATTAACATTTTGATTAAAAGCGGATGGGCTGTGGGTGGGTGAAATAATACCTAATTAATGAGGAAAATATTAATTACATTCTCTAAAATGTGGTCCAAGGTCCATTTTTCATCAGGCACGAATTAGCAGACTAGACTCTCATTGCACCAATAGCGGCGCCCATTTGTCTTAAGCGGAAATGGAGGCAAAAAAGATCTGAGAGAAAATTCAAAAAGGAAAATTTAAAAAAAAAATTTTTTAAAAAAGGAAGGGCAGAAAGGTTCGGGTGTGTTCAGAAAGGTGTGGGAGCGATTTAGTGAAATACTTAACCATGACGAGTCAAGTGCTGGGTATGTCATATGCAACAGCTGCGAAATAATGAGAAATAAGGGTAAAGTGTGATCAGGTATTAGGGCCACATTGAGGGGAAAAAAATTCTAAGATTTCGAGAATAAGGTAAGAATAAAAGTATTACAAGAATAAAGCCATAATTTTAGGCTACGTGGGGAAATATCAGAAGAGCAGCCTGCCGCCTGTGTTAAAATGAGGAACGTGGAGCATCTTCTTATAAAGTTATACTTTAGTATAGGTTTCACAAATAACGAGATACTTAATCTTTTAGCACATCAGCACCACATTATCATAAGTAACAGGACTTTTACAAGACTGTGCAAGAAACTTTTTTTATTCCGAAAAAAGAACCACACGGACTTGGAGGAAATTGCAGGCTCAGGCTGCCATTAGACTGTCCTCTCGCCAGTTTTGTTGGTTGCAGGGAATATATTTTCCTAAAAATTGTTTTTTTCCTCAAAATTTTACAATTTTATTCACGTAATATTATGATTTTTTCTTGTAAAATTACAACTTTATTCTTGTAATATTACGACTTTCTCTTGAAATATTATGACTTTATATTATTCTCATTAAATTATGACTTTATTCTTGTACTATTATGACTTTTTTTTCCTCAATTACGACCTTATTCTCGAAATCTGATTTTTTCCCCCTCAATGTAGCCCTACTACTCCGTCGTAGGGGTGTGGGTCTCTAATTTGGAGAAAATAATTAGTTCCGGTGGGTGGATGATGCGATTCGGATGACGTCAGAGCCGATCCGCGCATCACTAGTGTGCATGTGTGAAACCGCGCCCTGTACTCCTCCGGGAGCAGCGCACACTTTTGTTTGAGTTATTTGAGTTTGTCAAGCACTTCAAACATCAGCAATTTTTAATTTTTTTTTTTAAACAACTGAGGCTATTGCGATTTCTTGTTTGGGCTGTGATTTAAATAAAGAAAAAACATTTATCTGGACCTTTATTCCTGTTTACAATCTTTTACATAATGTGTTAAGAAATTACCAATGTGTATGGGAACTGACAAAAAAGGTAACGCTTAAAATGTATTATTGCTGCGCCAAAAGGCGTGGTGAAAAATTTCGGGTGCACCTAAATTATGTGCTGGTGCACCTACATGAAAAAGTTAGGCGCACCAGTGCAACCAGCATAAAAAGTTAGTCTGGAGCCCTGCCATGTGTCCTCTTTGGGACTACATATCTTGTATAACACTTTCAGCAGAGCTTGTCCACAAACTATGCCGGTATTAGCATACAATCCTGAATTAGAGAGTATATCAGAGTGTAGAGTGTGTACTGCAATGATTTCCTAAGGATATGAATCTAATTTTCAACTCATAACTACAGGTCACATGGTTGCTACATCATTACATCAAAATCACCATTGTTCTAGTCCAACAGCTCTGTTGGTAGAGCATTAGATATTAAGTAGAACACTACAGATACTGAAAAATATCTCCATTCATATACTGTACATCGCTCTGGATTAAAGTGTCTGCTAAGGAGTAAATATACAGTATGTACATAAGGTATGCACATAATGGAAAACTCAGTAACTTAATCCGTAACAGTACTTGAAGTTGTCATACGTCCAACTAGGTAAAAACAAGAAAATTATGTGAATCATATGCTATGGCCTTCGCAGTCACCAGACCTCTACTCAATGGAACATCTATGGGAAATGTTGGACTGACATGTTAGACAGCGCTCTCCACCACCATCATCAAAAAATAAAATATGGGAATATCTTTAGGAACAATGGTGTTCCATTCCTCCAGCAGAGTTCCAGAGTTCCATTGTAGAATCTATGCCAATGCACACTGAAGCTGTTCTGGTAGCTCGTGGTGGCCCAACACCTTACGAAGACATTTTATTTAGGTTTTTCCCTAAATTTGTCACCCGTCCGTAGGTTGGATGTGTTACCTCCCTTAAGGAGGAAAACTTAAGCAATTTTTGGAAATTGGAGCTGAAATCATCATGTTGTCAGGTTCACCCATATCATTGGCTCTGGAGGTGAAGTACTGCCATATTTCTCTCACACACACACACACACACACACACACACAGACACAGACACACACACACCACTAGGCACCCCAACTGCATAAACTTCAATTCTTAAAGGCACAGCATTTATTTTCCAGTGGATGCTAATCAATACGGTACAACAGAAAGCAATGTCAGGTGCATATCAAATGGTGCAAAATGTCAGTATTGCATTGCATACTGCACAACCCTACGTTACACTCAAAATACTTTCTAGGACAACTAATTATTTTCCAGGACATTTTGACAGTTTTCTAATTTTCCATGACTGGAAAACAGCATAAAAAGTGCAGGTTTTCTAAGACATTTGAGACCCCTTATTATTTTTCAGTTAAATCATAAAATGTGATGACCTAAAGAGTAGAGTGCCATGATAAAGTATTTGCCCCCTTCCTGATTTCCTCTATTACTGCATATTTGTCACACCAAATGGTTCACTCATACTGAACCTTGTGTCGTCACAAAATGTCTACAAGCACACAATACCACAATCCAAAAAAAAAGTTGGAATATTTCGGTCTGAAAAGGGTTACAAAGCCATTTCTAAAGCTCTGGGGCTCCACAAAACCAGAGAGAGCAATTATCTCAAATGGTGTATTTTCCCCAGGAGTGGCTGTCCGACCAAAATTTCTCTAAGGGCGCAGTGACAACTCATCCAGAAAGTCACAAATGGTCCCAGAAGAACTCTCTAGCCTTAGCTAAGGTCAATGTTCATGTCTCCACAATAAGAAAAGCCTGGGCAAAAATGGGATTCTTGGGAGCAGAGCAAGGCAGAAAACACTGCTAACCAAGAGAAACATCAATGCCCTTCTCACCTGGATGATCCTCAAGCCTTCTGGGATAATGTTCTATGGACAGATGAGGTAAAAAGTGAAATTTCTTGGACAACACAGGTCCCACTATGTCTGGGGTATAGCAAATACAGCATTTCAGGGAACAGCATACCAACAGGCAAACATAGTGGTGGCAGGGTAATGGCATGGGGATGCTTGGCTACCTAGGGACCTGGATGACTTGCCACTACTGAAGGAAGCATGAAGTCTGCTCTGTACCAGAAAATACTTAAAGGGCAAGATGCAGATTAAATCTTTTAAAGGATTTACAATTCTGGGCTCATGAAGGGGATGGTTTGAAAAAAAAAGTTTTTTAAAATAAATAAACTACAGGCCACATGGGCTGAAATGCAGTAAAAAGTAGCCATTCTAAGCTACGCCCCAATAAAATGTGAAAATCGGCCAGTGACGTAACAAAGGGGAGGCCATTCCTTGCCTGACCCCACCAGAGCGCAGTAGGCCACTTGCTAGTAAATAGATTTGTTTCACAGCTAGCTAGAATAGTGAACGACAGTGTTAGTGCAGGTAGTGCAAACTCTAGCCTGTTGTCAGGGCATGGAGTTCACCACCCCCCCCCCCCCCTTCGCTGGAAAAAAGTACCTATTTTTGTGAGTGCATGCATTTTGTGCGGGAATTTCCACAGCAGCATCTGTCACAAAAAATGTGGTAGTCTGTGGTGGGCATTTTAGGGGGGAGGATTATATTTCTGGGGATATGATGGAGTTCAGGATGGTATTTCGAAGAAAGGACCGTGTGAGACTGATACCTTGTGCGGTCCCATCTGTTCGCTCAGTTCTATGGACATCAGCAGCCTCTGTCACAAGCGCCGGTGGGAAAATTACTGACAGAGCCAACACACATTCAGCTCGAAGGAAACGTGAAATGTATACGGCTAGTTATTGCAACTAGCTAAATATCTACTCAATAAAGGAGTAATGTTTAGTGAATAATGTTTAGTTTGCTGTTAACCTGGGTAGCTAGCTAAACCGATTGATCAATTAGGCATCATAACTACCGTTAGCCAGCCAGAAGTCAAGACCTTGTAAGTGAGGTAACTCATCTATGTGGTAAGCTAGCTCAAAGTCAAAGTCAAAAGTCAAAGTGCTTTATTGGTCAAGTGCACAGTATAACACAAGGTCATTCTGAGCAAAGAAATTCTTATGACATGGCAGGCAGCAACTACGTAGAAGCAAGACAGCAAAAAATATCACAAAAAATATCAAAAATATACATAATATTAAACATTAGCAGCAGTACCAGCCTGTACAGATGGGGGATATGGACAATGAGAATAGGAGTATTAAATATTTAAATATTAAACATATAAAGTGCAGGAGTGCTGTTGAATGTGTGCATAAGTTTGTGATAATGTACACTGAACGTACATAGGAAGTGAAGGAGCATACATAGGAGGTTATGTGATCAATGTGATCCCTGAGATTAATGTTGCTGGCTGAAAAGCCTGATGGCCTGGGAGAAAAAACGGTTTGTGAGTCTGGTCGTCCGTGCCCAGATGCTCCGGTAGTGTCTACCAGACGGCAGCAGCGAGAACAGACCATAACCTGGGTGGCTGTAGTCTTTTATGATTTTCTGTGCTTTCCTAAGGCATTGTGTGTGGTAGATGCCTTGCACAGAGGGGAGGTGGCAGCCAATGATGCGCTCCGCTGTCTTCACCACCCTCTGGAGGGCTTTGCGGTCAGCAGCGGAGCAGCTGCCGTACCAGGCAGTAATGCAGCCAGTGAGGATGCTCTCAATGGTGCACCTGTAAAAATTGATGAGGGTTTTGGCAGACATGCCAAACTTCTTGAGTCTCCTCAGGAAGTAGGACGTAGTGTGGCACAGTGGGTAAGGAACTGGGCTTGTAACTGAAAGGTCGCAGGTTCGATTCCCGGGTAGGGCACTGCTGTTGTACCCTTGAGCAAGGTACTTAACGATCATCTCTTCAGTCTTGCAGACGTTGAGAGAGAGGTTATTGTCCTGGCACCATGTTGCCAAGATGCTGACCTCCTCTCTGTAGGCGGTCTTATCATTGTTGGAGATGAGACCCAGGATGGTGGTGTCGTCTGCAGACTTAAAGATGGCGTTGGAGCTGCGTGTGGCCACACAGTCGTGCGTGAACAGGGCGTACAGGAGGGGACTGAGTACACAGCCCTGAGGGGCTCCAGTGCTCAGGGTCAGTGCAGAAGAGGTGAGGTTACCCATTCTCACCACCTGGGGTCTGCCCGTCAGGAAGTCCAGGATCCAGTTGCAAAGGGAGGTGTTAAGACCCAGGTTCCTGAGCTTGGGAATGAGCTTAGAAGGCACAATTGTGTTGAATGCTGAGCTGTAGTCTATAAACAGCATCCTCACGTATGTGTCTCCCTTATCCAGGTGGGAGAGGGCGGTGTGCACTGTCAGGGCGATGGCGTCCTCCGTAGATCTGTTGGGGCGATATGCGAATTGAAGGGGATCCAAGGTGTCAGGAAGAAAGGAGCAGATGTGGGTTCTGACTAGCCGCTCAAAGCACTTCATGATGATGGAGGCCAGTGCTACAGGGCGGTAGTCATTCCAGCAGGAAATGGCAGGTTTCTTTGGTACAGGAACAATGATGGTATGTTTGAAGCAGGTGGGGACTGCAGACTGGTTCAGAGAGAGGTTGAATATAGAGGTGATTACCTCCGCTAGCTGGTCGGCGCACGCTCGGAGGACACGGCCTGGAATGCCATCTGGCCCTGGTGACTTCCGAGGGTTTACTCTTTTAAAAGCTCTCCTCACGTCAGCCGTAGATAGGGACAGAGTGCAGTCGTCCTGGTCCTCATATAGTAGGGATGGTGTTGCTCGCCTCAAACCGTGCGTAGAAGGTGTTGAGCTCGTCCGGAAGAGAGGCGGCGGGCTGGGCATCACTGCTATTTCTCCCTTTGTAGTCTGTGATGGAACGCAATCCACACCACATGCGTCTTGGGTCGGAACTGTGGTAATTAGACAACTTATCCCTGTAGGCTCTTTTGGCATCTCTGATGGCTTTCCATAGGTCATATCTGGACTTCCTCAAGGCCTCCAGGTCCCCAGAGCTATGGGCAGAGGACCGTGCTCTGAGCTTAACACGGACATCGCCATTAACCCAAGGCTTCTGATTGGGGAAGGGGATGACTTTCGGGATGAAATCATCAATGCACTTGGAGATGTAGGCTGAGACAGAGTCCGTGTATTCATCAATGTCCCCATCAGCTGCAACACAGAACATCTGCCAGTCTGTGGTTTCAAAACAGTCCTGGAGGGATTCCTCACTCCAGCGTTGAACTGCCCGAAAAACCGGTTTTTCCTGTTTTAGGCGTTGTCTGTAGGTTGGGAGGAGAAGAATGGAGGTGTGATCCGCCTTGCCAAAGGCAGGGCGGGGGAGGGTTTTATAGCTGTCCCGTATTTGAGAACAACAATGGTCAAGAGTCTGGTCACCACGGGTAGGAAAGTTAATGTGCTGGTGATATTTAGGCAAAACTTTCCTCATATTAGCCCTATTGAAGTCGCCAACAACAATAGAAGCTGCCTCAGGGTGAGCGTTCTCTAGTCCATTAATTACTCCGTAAAGGTTTTCTAGCACACGCGTTTTATCCGTCTGCAGGGGTATATAGACTGCTGTGATTATAGCGGAGCTGAATTCCCGAGGGAGGTAGAAGGGACGGACCTTTATAGTTAAGAGCTCCAGGTCTGGTGAGCAGTGTTTAGTGAGTACTGCTACATCCGTACCCCAGGGAGAGTTAACCATAATGCAGACGCCCCGGCCTCTGCGTTTACCTGACTCCGTAGTTCTGTCCTGCCGATAGATGGAAAATCCAGCCGGGGTAACAGCCGAGTCAGGCACCGTAGGGTCTAGCCAGGTCTCAGTAAACGCCAGCACGCAGCAGTTCGCAATGTCCCGCTGGAAGTTAATCCGTGCGTGTAGTTCGTCCATTTTGTTATCCAGGGATTGAACATTTGCCAGTAAAATGCTCGGTAACGGCGGATTGCAGTGTCTCATCCGAGATCTGCATAGGATACCGGCACGTTTGCCTCTTTTCTTTCTCCTTCGTCGGCGTATTGGTAAACACAGCGGTGGCAGGACAAAGGGGTCGCAGCATGTATTCCGGTAAGTTGGAAAAAAAAAGTTTGTGTCCAGTGCCGAACGAACTCCCAAAAGTGCTTGTCGATCATACTGTATGAGCGACAGTGCAGTCTGTGCAAAGATAAAAACAATAAAAATAATAATAAACAAGATAATAAACAAAGAGCTACGAGTTGGTTGCGGAGCCATTGTCAGTGCAGCCTTCCCACGGCGCACCGGAACCAGAAGGTTCTATAGGCACTATAGCTAGCTATAGTGTAACTTCATATCTGATACGAGGTCACTTTGGCAGACGGCTCTGGTTGATTCACAAAACCGACAGCCGGTTAGTCAGTTACGTCTCTACTTCGGGTAGTTTCTTTGAAGAGCCCGGATATATATCTTTGTTACATTAACTGTCTCATACTGAGGGCACCATCTCTCTTTCATAAACTTTGACTGTTGCATGAGTCTCTATTTGCGTTGTGTGCAGCACTCGTGAACAGGCTGATCATACATCAGACCGGCACATCTGGGAACTTTGCCTTGTAAACACGTCCCAGCCCCGTTTGGGGGAAAACAAATGACACTCGCCATAGACTTTAATGTAAAATAGCAGTACAAAACAAAACCAATAGAAAACCACCAGAATTAAATTAGTTTATAAATGACCCAAAGACACTATGTCAAGTAAATATGTCCACTCTGCCTGCCATAGAACCCGCAAGATACATCGAAAAGATTAATTCGATCCATCTTCAGTCATGTCCCTTCAGTCTCCCAGCATCAAGCTGGTGCAATAACCCCACTCAATGGCCAGAGGTGTCCTACCCAGACATCTATTTTTACCTTATTGAGTCTCCACGTGAGCAAATTACCAGTGAAATATTTTAGTTTTCAGTCCTGTTCTACAAATAGTATGCTAGCTAGACATAGCACTGCACTCTGACAACTGGGCCTAGCTATAGCCTATACGTTAGCCTGGTCGGTCTAGCCTGAGCACCCAACTAGTAACTGTTAGTAGCCTACAAAGAACCCGGGCCCCACTATAACTCATTTTTTATATAATGTAGGTTACAGGAGGCTATGAATTTTTATACAATTAGCTACCTTGATTCTGCAAAGCGGATGAGCGCTCAGCGTACACAGGCTCGCTGCCACTGTCCTGCCCTTGCAATATATTCTGTGGCTCACAAACGGAGATTCCTCCATCCCCATTGGATTTCTTGCAGAGTTTCGTACTCTTTGTGGTTGTTGGCACTACATGCGATGCTTGCTTTCTGGCACTGTGAAAACGGCTGAGTTTTCTTGAAACAGAAAGGGTCTGTCTTCGGTGGGGGGAAACGGAGGGCAAGTAATCAGGGTGAAGTCTGTCATTTCTTTTACTTTGGAACCCTGAAATCACGATACATCAAAGTTAGCAAAGGTTAGCATTAATGTGTTAGCCTAACGTAGCGATGGGCTTTCAGTAATCTAAACACAGGGATAGTATTTATAGCTATCTATCTGGCCATAGCATATAATTGTTAATCAGACACAGAGTTAGCTAAGTTAGCTATAAGTGTGTGGACATGCAGGGTCCCATGGCTTCCCATTGTCTTCCCTTCGTATAGCTTGGAGCCATAAAGCCCTTCTATCAGGATCTTTTTTTAGGACATGGCAGGGGAACAAATCGGAGATCAGCAGTTTTGGATTTATTGTTGGTTACAAAGCAACTCTTCGGCATAGCGTTAATTTAAACCGGTTCGTTTAAAGTAGAAGATTGGAGACATGTTGCAACATCCTGTTTACGCTGTTGCCGTCTACGCGGGACGCGGTATTGTTTTTCCCCAAAAGGGGGGTGGTGATGAGAGAGTCTACTCTGGACGACGTATTGCCGGTCTGATGTATATGCTTGTGCTGCACAAGTTGTGCATGCAGTGTAATTAGATTTTGTTCCTGACCTTCATAGTTCTTGAGAAAGCGATTAGCTTGTGCCAACGTATCCAGTAAGCCAGAATAATTCAAGACAGAGCTAACCAGAGTCAGTGTCAAAAAGCTTATGTTCAGCAAGCAACATCACAAGTTAACTAGTTAACCAAGTTAAGTAGGAGAGATAGCTAAAGTTCGCTAAGGTACCATAGACATGACACTAGGCCAACTAACCCTGGTTTTCTAATTAGACTATTTGCACAGATGTTGTCCCCACCAGACAATAATGTCCGATCAGAGTAAAAAAAATAAAGTTCTGTTCATTTTTATTGAATTCACCTGTCAGTTACCCTCCAGTTTGTGATATTATTTAGCTAGCTGGCTACAACCAATCAACTGGTAAATGTGTGGGCATGCTCGTTAGCTATCATCAGGACAGTCTGCTATAGAGCAACTAATATAAGACAGTTGAGGCTGTTTTGTACTTCTGCTAGTCTGCACAGTTTCTGTAATTTATTTAAATAAACATGCTGTATTTTGTATTATTGTATTAGAGCTCCAGTACAATTACTTAACTGGGATGTTGCTAGCTAAACATAAGCTTTCAGACACAGCCTCTACCTGATAACTGCTCGTTTTAGCTACTAGCCAACTTAGCAAGCAATGTTAAGCAGCAAAAACTTTGTCATAGTACAGTAGCTCTCACGAGTGTGCAGTTTGCAACAGGTTCTCACACCACGACTTCATCTGTTGGCGTGCCCCACTGTTTTTTTTTTGTTTCTTGCCTATTCCTGGTCCCTTGGGCACCTTGCAGGCTCTAAATTAAACGACTGTGGCTCATCACAAGTATTGGCAAGAGGATTTTATATCTCATCAAGTCTCCGCGATGTTGAGATTGGGATTCATCTTCCTGTTAATATTGCTTACCTTGCCACTGATCGTAGCTCTTGCTCTGTTACGACTCCCCTATGTTACATCCCGTTCGATTTCCCCAGATTTGAGGTGGGCGTGGCCGATCACGTTACAAAAGTAAGCACAGATGTAATTCTAAATGTTTTTTGTTTTTTTTTTATTTTAACCCTTTAGCGCACATGCCAAATCTTGCCAATCCTTGCCCATTTAGGGGGTACCCTATTTAAAGCTTTATAACTCCAGATGTGAACATCACAGAGACTTGAAAAATGGCTTAAATGAAGCAAGACATTTGTACAATTTACAATACTAACGCAGATTAGTTTATATTCATAATTTTGGAAGAAATAAAGTGCCACAAATGCAATTGTCTAGACAAAAAATCAAAAATGAATTTTTAGTTTGCAATGAAATACTGAGAGATTGCATATATACAGCAGGTTAAACTATACATGTGCTGGATCAAAAACTTCTTGACCACAAGTTCATAAAATCTAAGGGTGGATATGTAGAACTACTATGGATGTATGAAGCAAAAACTAAGCAGTGTATACCCAGCGTCTCCAAATCTACCCAAAATGTCTAAATTATGCATTGCTGTGAATCACAACATATTCACGTATTTCACGACAAATCAACTGTTTTGACTCAATAAAATCACTGGTGCATCATTTTCAAGCCGGAATTACAAGTTCAGTCCGATCAGTGGTCTAAAATATCGAGGTGTCCAGAAACATACCCAAAATCTCTCCAAAATTAAATAAAATGTTTTTGTCCATTATAAAGCATATAAATGAGCCCCTTATGAAGGTTTAAGATTCTATCATTATATTTAACATTGCTATCAGAATTTAAAAATAATGCAAAAATATTTTCATACAATGCGGTACAGTCTATGTTCAGTAGATGGGGACAGAGACAGTATCAATGATACTGTTCTATTCCCTTCTGTTTTGCTCCAGAAAACGATGTCAGCTAGGTCTATCAGAAAACATATGACTTAGCTATGTCCAGAAGTCCTCAATAATAACAGTATTTCCAAGAAATTACAAAAAATCGTTGACCACGTTTCGTTAGGTGCAGCTACCACAGAGTGAATGCGTAAGTGAATGCGATGCTAAGAATATTTTCGGGTACGCTGACCTATAAAACGCTATTCCAAAAGCAGAATTAGACATGTTATACATCGTTAGAAAGCTTATACTCACCTACTGAATAAATGAATTGTCAATCAAGCCAGACTGTACTAAAAAGGGCGACAACGCCGTAAACAACAGGTGTGGTATTAAGCACAGCTAATTTGGAAGGTACCCACGCATCACACATGCGCACATATTTACCAAACGGATTGTCCAAGACAATATATGACCACTCAGTCTCAAAAGGGACATCTCTATGCGTAAAACCAATTGTAAGGTTGTATATTTATTCAATATTTAGTCCCAGATATTGACTGTAGAATGACATGGTATCATTTTTAAAAACCTTTTCTCGTTTATTTCGTTATTCAGTGAGCAGCGTTTTCACTGCTGTATAGGCATATCTTAGGGCTATAGTTGGGTTTATCTTGTTGCTATGACGGAATACAATTTTTTAGTGGTGAAAGAATATTTTTATGAATGCCAAGATAGACAATATTGTCCATTATGTCAAGGGTGGGGGGTGTTTTCTTGATGAGACTGCAGGGAGGGGGTGCGTGTTAAATGAACGACCAGAGCGACAACGGTGGCACTGCGAAACTCCGTATTCGGCATAGTTGTCGTGTATCGTTTATGCGTTTATGTTTTTAACTAGTACTTTGGTTGCAGTAGCACTGAATGTCTGAGTTCAGTAATCTCGGCACGCCGGCATGCCGACCACTACGGGCTTTGCGCTAAGAGGTTAAAAACCCATTGCTACATCATTTCTCCACATATTAAATCACTGGGTATGCCAACCTACTAGTTGCCCTTTAAGGAGAATGTCTGGTCATCTGTCCGTGAGCCGAGGCTGAAGCATAATTGAGTTATGCAGCAAGACAATGATCCAAAACACAAAAGAAAGACCACGTCTGAATGGCTTAATAGAAACAAATGGCTGAATAGTTTTGGCGTGGCCTAGCTAAAGTCCTGACTGAACCCAATAGAGCTGTGACAGGACCTGAAATGTGTAGTTAATGCACAAAAACCTACCAAACCTACTGATCTGCAAAGAAGAGTGGTCTAAGATTAAACTACAGTGATGCAAAAGACTGATATCAAATTATAGGTGTTTCGCTTCAGTTATTGCTGCTGAAGCTGGTACAACCACTTGTTAAGCTTAATGGCGCAATGACTTTTTCACATGGGTGATGATGTTTGATAACTTTTTTGTTTTGTGTTTATTCAGGTACCCCTTTGCCTAATTACAATTGTATAAACATCTGAAAAAATTAAATAAGTGGAAAAATACTTTTTCCACAGCACTATACACTTGTGTATGCATGAATGCTTATTCGCTATTATAAGTCCTGAGGTACGCAAGTGGTTCATAACCCCCTCCCACAAAATTTCTATGAATTTCAAACTTACCAAGACTTTCCACAATTACTTGAATACTGACCACCAGTTTACATCTTTAAAGCTACAGCTAAGTTTGCCCCACAGGGGACATTGAAAAAGGCACGTAAACGGACCAAAGAGCTAAAAATAAACAGACCATAGCTGCATCCTCATCTTTGTAACCTGCTGACATATCTCTCTGCATTGCTCCCCTCTTCTGTGAGGTTGCCATTGTACTCACCAGCACATGCCACACATTCTCATTGGCTCCCTCAAAGCTGCAGAAGCGGATGCTGACCCCCAGGAGGCCCTGCCCACCCCATAGGTTGCTGGGTGTGACTGTGGTCTCTCTTAGCTCCAGGGTCTTGCTGCTGTAGACCAGCATCTTCACTGGTTTCTCCACATTAGCCTTCAACAAGTCTTTTAGAGTATCATTATCTTTATTCTGAGGGAGACAAGAAGATGTTATCCACTAGAAATGCAAGTATCCTGCAGCAATGGAACATACAGAGGGAAGGGGGAAGCTGAGCAATATATGGGCATCCATCACTGTGAAATAATGGAAAAACACAATTTGACCAGACTCCTCCTCCTGGTAATTACAATGTATTTTACATGCATCGGGGCCAGAGAGATTGGTTTCCAGATGAATGTGTGAATACTCATAAAATTTGAAAAAACAGATAAACCAGCAAGTCAGCCCTCACATTTCTCATCTAACACAAATCTTGGCTCAAACTGGGAAGTTCCAAGATGTGGCAGCATTATAATGACTTAATGACTTATTTGAACTATTTCAGCTACAATGACTCATGCCCTCTTTAGCTGTTGGTAACAGAGAGATTCTGAAAAATGTCTGTAACAGACATAGGAAATTCACACAGGTAAGGCACATAACTTCAGAGGCTATTTTATCAGGCAACAGAGAATGCAGTACCTCTTCCAAAGGCCAGGATTATGGGGGATTAATAATTAAGAAAAATGATTCATTAAACACTGAATCAATTAAATTGCGATTACATTAAATATTGCATTGAATAAATTACAATTCAATTAAATATTGCATCAAATATAATAATTTAATTGCATTGTATTTGATTGCCTTACATTTCTATATTCACTAACCGTTTCATCAATTTGATGCACTGCAATTCCAATCACCACTCCTTTTATCAAGTTCACTGCTGCTTTCACTACCACATTCATCAGTTTGATAGCTTTCGACACCGCTTCTATCAAATCGATGGCAGTTTCACATTTTCACCAAGTATCAATCAAATGAACAAGTAACCTGTTTTTTCAGATTTAGTTTGCTTTTTCAAGGACGCTAGCTTATTAATTTTGCTATTCCACCTCCCCCCTTCCCTGTGCACAATTGACAAACCCCCCTACTCCAATCTACAATGGCTCTACTCCAAGCTTTTTTGGGCTTGTTGTTTGTTTTCGATGGCAAAGTTGCTTATAGTCTCCTGAAAGTTGACAACACTGCTATCCAGCAGTAAGATCATGTGCTGACCTGTTTTTGCACATGGCTAAGTGTCCGTTATGGAAAAGATATTTGGTGTGCGATTTCAGTGTCTGACATTTAGCTCAAACGGGCTTTACATTTACTTATCATTATCATCTCTGCCAGGCGTGAGCCTGGAGGGGATTATGCGGTCGTGTGTGTGTGCGTGTTTGTGTATCTGTCCGCAGCTAATGTCGCATACTACTGGGCCGATCAGCCTAATTCTTGTTGTGCATGCTAACAGCAGGCCAAGGACCTGAATTCTTGAATATTTTGCAAATCGGGCAACAACAAGTATTTTATTTGAATTAATTTCCATCATTGTCTATTGAAATACATTGAGCGCTAACTCCTCACTTCTCCAACCGGCCAGTAGGGGCCGCAAGTGATCAGCAACTGCTTCCGTTTGGAATGAAAGACCAGCGATGTATAATGTCAATTTCAACATGAAAATACCAACAAAACAATCTACCAACTAATGGGGTACGTTAATATTTGAATCTGTGGCAATTATTTTGTTGGCATTTTCACGTTGCAATTGACATTTTACATCGCTGGTCTTTTTGAATTGTTCCTGTCCATACTGTTCCTGTCCAGATTTGAAACGAAAGTGCCAGACTATAACGTCAAAGTTAGCTCTGTCAAACACATCGTGGCTGATATCAATGAAATTAGCTAACATGTCACCACTTTTACCGTTATTTCACTGAATCGGTGATTTTGGGATTTTCACTGGTACGTGGTAAAAACTTGTAATATTGTATTTGTCTGGCTGTATTGATTGTGTAGCCTCTATTGTTGCATCAGCAAAGCTAACACGCCTGGCAGAGATCTGCACTCTACTGAGTGCACTCTTCTAGTTAATATTATTAGTCAAATTATCTAGGTAAGCGCACACAACAGTTAGGTAGCTCCATATGCCTATGTGACAGCAATTGACAGAGTTGGTGTATGTTAATTTATGTCACATAGGTAAGCAGTCAAGGTACCACGATAGCACCATGTGTGTAGCTTAAGCCTACAGCAGTAAACTATTTTTTGTAGCTGTAAATGTCAGCTAGCTTGTGATTTTAGTTCCCAGTTGGTCACTGTTGCATTTATTAGTATACTGGGCCAGCTGTACTACGACACCCTTTTGTGAATCTTTTTGACCAATCTTTTTGGCAATCAATTTACTCCGTTGGAAATATGGGAGAGCAACTACCCCCAAGCCCGCAATCACAATCTCCCACCTCTTAAACCATTCTGGAAACTTCTGGGCTGGCCCACCTATAGCCCAAATATGTGAATATGGGCTGTGCTGTCAGATGATTTTGCCCCAAACACAGTCCCTGATTCCAGCTACTTCTGCACTTGAGCGCTAATGTTAGCTAACGAGGTACCTTAACTGCTTAGCCCCATTAAGGGACAGCAACTGATATAGGCTATAGCAACTCTGTCAATTGCAGTAGCAATGCGGTCACATAATAGGACTGCTTAAGGCCGGATTCACACCAAATCAGGCAATGCGGCACATTGCCGAAGGGCTGTGCGGTGGTGTGGGCGTGTCACTATGTGGCCCACTTGTGTGACGTCGTGTTGTGAACTTTAACTCCCCCCCCCCTCCATTTTCTGTCCGCTAGCTCAAAAAAAAAATGGGACAAAAACGCAAACCGAAGGAAGCTTCTTGCTATCGTTATTTTACAGCGTAGACTGCCAGCCAGACGCAGACGTCGAAGCCAAGCGAGGACACAACTGGGAGAGTATCATCGTTTGGTCCATGAACTCCATAGTGTTAGGTACAATAAACTAACATGCAAGAACTGCTAAATAGCGAATCTTTTATACAGCTTAATTCCGAAGTTCGGAATTGATATTTAGCTAGTAGCCTAATTATTGTTTCGGTACTCGTCCCATTACCCGGTACTGTCAAATCACGATGATGATAATAAAATAAAATCTTAGGAAATGAGTCGCGTCAGTAATTCATCTGACAGTTGCTCGGTAAACAGTGGACTGCTACATGGTAATTTAAACAACATATGTGATTGGCCACTGCAGCGTGACGTCGGGTTGCGTTCCGGCAAATGTTGACTCTGGTTCAACTTTCTTGCCGCAGGCTGCTGTGTTTTTTTTAGCACCCTATGCGGTCAACCACTGCCGCAGCCTAAACGCACTACCCCCATTCAAATGAATGGGAAGACTGCCGTTTTTGCCGCACAACCCTGCGGCAAGCTGATCTAGTGTGAATCCGACCTAACTGCTATGTGTGCTTAGCCAGCCAGCCAGCACAACAATCAGTCTGTAGCCAATGTTGATGGAGCAAATGTACTAGCTGCTTTTTTATTAATAAGAATAACAATATGATGATAAAATGTAAAGCCTCTTTGAGCTCAATGGCAGGCACATTGAAATACACACCAGACATCTTTTCCATAATGAAGTCGGACACTTAGAAACAGATGACCACAAGATCCCACAGCTGGATATTCCGGCAAGAGCTACTGATTGTTGAGTGCACAGACATGGGCTACGTAGGTGGGTGGGGTAATTCAATTTACAGTTGGTGAAAATGTGAAACTGCCATTGAATTGATTAAAGTGGTGTCGAAAGCAGCATTAAATTGATAAACGCAGAAGTGAAAGCAGCAGTGAACTCATAAAAGCAGTGGCAATTGGAATTGCAGTGCATCGATTTGATTAAACTGCTGGTGAACAAAAAAAAGTGAAGGCGATAAAATACAATATTTAAAGGAATACTATGCAGGATTTTGCAGCCCTTGCAATGTTTGTAAAACCCACTCACACCTCCTTTGTCCTCAAACTCACCCACACCTCTGCTGAGGACACACCCTTGAGAATTGCAAGCAAAATATCAAGCAAAGAGGTGAGGTGTTCAGAGATATTGAAAATAGCATTTTTAGCAACATGAATGATTCCATATAGATGGCAATAGTAATTATGTAGTGTTATAACAATCTTCACTCCGGGCTACTCCGTAGTGCCAGTGCAGCCATTTTGTATTTTTCCTCGCTTGGTATTTTGTTATTCTAGGCCATGTTTCATGAAGCAGGATTATAGAGTTAGCTGGATAACTACACTGAGTAAAACTCGGAACCCTCCCAAATCTGGAACATGGGCTGAAAAAGAGCTGTTCTGGGTTTTACTCCGCCCAGTTATCCAGCTAACTCAGTAACCCTAAAATACCCCCCCTGGACATTTAGCTAGAATTGGGATGTAAAAATGGAATCGCGTATGGAATAAGTAACATTAGCAGGCCATAGGTCTATCGTAGCTAGCTAATATACTTGTGAAGTGAACGACTTGTTCATGAAGTTATCCACAGCCTTTTCAAAGCTGTTAGCAGCTTTGTTAGTGAAGTTGGCTACACGCAACGTTGCCTAGATTGCATGCATGCTGTATCAATTCCTTATTGAAATAAATGCAGGTGAATTACAGAGCCAGCTAAGTTGAAACTCTAAACAGTAACAGCAGTTCCCATGGGGGGGGGAGATATCTTGATATTATGCAAAAGCTACTCAACCTCAGGCATCTAGCTGCATAAGGTAAGTAGCTAAAGGTCACGTTACTTACAGGTCCATCAGAAATCAGGCTAACTCAACATCGCTTTCAGCTTACGCCACCAAAGAAAAGTAACTCCAAGGTTGACTCCAGTTTTTGAACGAGCCCTTTTGGCTTGTATTTTCGCTTTTCTGTATCTAGGCTTCTTAGCATCGGCCACTGCAGCAGCTGACTAGCAACAAACACTTTGCTGGAATCTGATCCCAGACCACAGGCTCTGTAGCCATGCCCACCCCTCCCACACCGAAAAGAGTGCCACACCCAGAAACATCCCAAACACATTTTAGAATAACAAATTCAGGTGAAAGGTGCACGAATTTGGCTTAAGTGTGAAAACACTGAGATTGCGAGTGCATCATAGATATGCCTTAGCATAGTTATTTTATAATATTTTCTAATAAAAACTCCTGCATAGTATGCCTTTCATTTAATTGCATTTTATTTGATTCAACAGTTTATTTAATTGCAATTTTACTGATCCAGCGTTTAATAATTTTGTTACTTCCACCCCTCCGGGTCTTACAATGGCCCAAACTACAATATGCTTCCAACACAGCAGTGATCTTCTCAGCATTTGCTAAAGGTGGTTTTAGAGCACAGAAAGGCAACTACCTTTATCAAGCCTCCTCGACACAAAAAACGTCGAATACACAACATTCAAACACTCACCAATCTAGTATTATTTATGGACACAATAAAGTCGAAGAACGGTTCCAATCCTGCACGGTGGCCTGGAGAATTCTCTTGCACCTGCAATACAGTGACCACGTTTCAGAAGCAGCAAAACAGGTTTTGTCAGATAGCTATGCTCATTCATTCTTACATCACCTAATGGGTTTCATTAAGGGTACCTGTATGCAGGGCACCTAAAGTTTAAGTCAAGCAACTGTATAAAAAAGCAAACAGATTTATCACCGTTAGTTATACGTTGCCTGTCTAGGAAATCTGCTCGTATCGGCTAGCTAACAAAATGTGCCCTTCATATTCTAAGACAAACAAATAGACCAGTATCGACGACAGTTCAGACTGATCACCGCACCCACTGAGCAGCCCATTACCTTAATGTTAGAGGAGACCGGTTGCACAGGTACCCTCATTCACTGGGTGCATAGACAGTAACTAGCTCAGCTGATAAATATCAGCTATCGTGTAGCTAGCTTGACTATATGCTGTCATGAATAGGTAGTCAGCAATTTCATTTTAACTGCAGGAGTAATTTAACCGAATTAAAAACAGACACCCAAGCTAGTAGCTGGGTGTCCAAGCGCAGTTATCGGTACAGTAAGCCAATGAAATCAATCATATTAATTGTTGGCTAGCTCGCAAATACGCTGCTAAAGTTAGTTGTTCTTACTTAATCCTTAACGTTGACTCGCTAAGCACGAGGATAACGTTAACATCTGACGAAGGTTCATTATAAAAGCTTCAACTAGCAAAATATCCCAACCTCACATTAGACGCAATAATAGCCTGTCATGTGTAGTTGCTATGTAGGCTAACGCTACGTTAATAATTAGCTACCAAAACACGTTTCACGTTAGCCGACCAGCTTGCTAATTAGCTGATTACTTTTTCTTGATAATGCACATGTACATTTTCTGAAAAGCAACGTATTTTGATACAGTTAAGCAAACAAAAGATTATCCACGACTATAATTAGCATCTTCTGTACATGAGCTAGGCCGCACTGAGATCCCTGGCCTCGGCTTCCCAAGTCCTTTGCTCGGAGAGTTAAAGCTATAGAGTGCGGCTCGTGAAAACTTAGCACTAGCATTTGTCGCGCTGATAGCAGTTTTTTTTTTTGGACAATGGTATCACGAATAAAACTGCATACTCTGAGGACGTGGTAACCCTCGGACCCTCCTCCAGGAATCTCTACACTCTGCGATCCCCCCATATCTCCCAGATTCTTGAATGTTTGTGCTTTGGGTGCAATCCTCCAGTTCCGGAAACTCGGCAAGATACAGCTGCAACACAACAAACTAGCCCGCGAGCAACAGACTTATTACGTGGCACTCCGATCCAGGAAAAGGGATGCTGGGATTTTGCTATTTTCGCATTTGACTGTGGGGTGCGCTGGTCTGCACATTTGTGTGGACCAGTTTTGGAATGGGTTAATTCTAATATTAAGAAAAACACGTTTTCAACGTACAAAAATGGCAGGTTATTCACACGTACAAAGCACTGGCTGCGTCCGAATAGTCTTTTTTGCTTAGGAAGGTTCCTAACTGAGTGAAATGACCCGGAAGTATCTAAATGGCAGCCATGATAAGAGCTGTTCGAATTCTCTCAATGCTAAGGAAAGGTGCTTCAATGCTTCCTGTCTTATCTCCTTTAGCATAGGGCACACTGGACCGTCCTTTACGAAAGGAAAGGAGATAATGCCGTCCCACAATTCCTTACGGCAGCAAGATCTAAAGCGAAGCACCATTCGGCCGTTCACGAAAGCAAACGATCAGACCATAATCAGCATATTAGCCATAACAGAGAAGTCTGTCTTTCAAGAAAAAGGGATATGTGACGTTTTTAGCCAGATGATGTTTTTAATTCAACATGTTTGAAACTTAAGAATGATGATATGTACAGTAACAGATTTATAGGCCTAACATGTTATGCCTATCTTGCATACATTTAACAATTATTTTCATACAATCATAATTGGGATTCATGTCGAGAAATATGAGTGGACAGGAGGTGAGCGTGAGCAACCATTATCAATGTGACAACCATTTCGTTTCACTTTTGTGACTGGTACTTTTTTAAAATTTCAATTCCAACCTTTGTAATGAAGTAATATTTTTCACCGGGTTGTCCACGTTTATATAACCTGCATGAAACAACAAGGCAAGAACGCACGGGGCGAAGTATATAAGCTGCGCTTTTAGTAGACCATCTTCGGAACATTGTAGTTTTACCACGACGGACCCACGTCAATAACATCCGCCGTCACATAATTACGTAGCTTAGTATAAGTGTATTCGGATTTTTTTAGCACCGCGTTTGTCTTTTCCTAAGTCCTTTTGAATTCTCCTTCACATGTTTCCTTAGCCTCATGAAATTTTCCATCGAGGTCAAGGAAAAGTGGTTAGGAAAAGCCACAGGACGTAATTTTTTTGACTATTCGTACCATTCATTCAAACTTGAAAAATTTAGGCCTGCTATCAAAATTAGGCCAAGTTACAACAAACAATATTGGCTACCTTAGCCCACACAAATTAAACAAGCTGTATTCGCACCATGCTGCTACCCAATGTTTCCTAAATTATTTAACTTCGCCCTGAGTTTTTTAATCTTACCATCTGAAGAGATTGTGGTCATTCAAACTTTATGTCACATCAGTGTCAAATGGCAATCATTTATTGTGGAAATAGGGGACACCGGGATTGGTTGGCACACTTTTCACTCATTGCAGTATTTCTCTAGCATAATTTATGTTAGTATATTCTAACTAGTAGCAAACAAAAGGTTAAGGTCTCAACTATACATAAATATATTTTAATGTCCACAAATGTTTTCTAAAATTAAGTGACTAATCAATTCTGTCATGTTGTTCACACATTATGATATATGATTTGAAAGCCTGTGATGAGTGATGTTAGCTGGGTAACATAATATTATCACAGAGGTGGGTTCCAATGTGAGTGGGGTTGGCTGGCACACTGATTTTGGGATTGGTTGGCACAATGTAAAAATGTTATAGTTACAAAGAATGAAGCAACCAATAGTAACAATTTTCAACCAGAAAACATGAATATTCAACAGAATAAATATAATATCTAAAATATAAAATGTATAATAAATATTATATAAAATAGAGTTGAAACCAAACAATATTTTTTAACCGGTTCATTATTTGAAATGCCACATACCTATAGGCCTACAATTCTCACTAGGTTACTTTATATTTTATCTTCGTCCCTTTCTCTCTCCTCTTTCTGTTTCTGTGTGTGTGTGTGTGTGTGTGTGTGGGGGTGTAAGCCTGTGTGTCTATGTACATGTATGTTTCTGTGTCTGTGTGTGCGACTGATGGGACAGTAACCACAATATAGTATACAAAGCCCCCCTTACACACAGGCACGTGGATCTGTATATAATTATGTTCAGTCATGTGCAGTATATATACACTACCGGTCAAAAGTTTTAGAACATCCCCATTTTTCCAGTTTTATTGAAATTTAAGCAGTTCAATTCCAGTGAATGACCAGAAATGATACAAAGGTAAGTGGTAAGCTGCCAGAGGTTAAAAAAAAGTTTAGGTTACCAAAAATTAAAAAATAATGTAAATTTCAGAGTTATAAAAAAGGGAACAAGTTCCCTTTTTCAGGGAACAAGTAATGGGTTAACAACTTACAGCTTTTCTGCAGCAATGGAAGTAAATTAAGCTTTGAAAGTTGATGCAAATAATTCCTACAGGTGTCCCAACTTTTACTGATTACTTATAAACCCTCTGTCTGTACAAAATCAGTGTATTACTACACCCTCTGAAGCATTATTTGGACAATATTGAGGAAGTAGTATATTGCTATCATAATGGTGAGAAAAAGACAATTAACAAAGGAAGACCATTATAACCCTTAAAAATGCAGGATATATATATATGGCATTCACATTCTGTCAAAAAGTTTGATGGATTGAAACCCTGCCCCTTTCCCCCCCCCCCCCCCCCCCTGCGGTTTTTTGACGAGTTTACTTGAGTCAAAGCCCGCCCAACAGGGGCGGCACCCACCCCCCGGCACCTGTTCCTTTTGCAGAGTTGTTCATTTTGTAATTTAATATTTCTTTTTTTCCCACGGTGCACAGGAACTGGCACCATGGGCTATGCATGGTGACTAAAGACTCACCTCTTCAGGCTGCACCTCTCCCCATCCCTCCCTACCTCCCTGTAGTCTCTAATTGACTATGTAAGCTTAGGTTTGTAGCTAGGTAAGCTTTTTATCTTAGTTTATTTTAGTTATTGCACTCATGCCTACTTAATTATTGCTTTTATTATTTACATAGACTGCTTTGTTGCTGCTTTTGTTTGTGTTGATCGGATGAACCTACAGGGTCCAAGTTAAACCACGTGGTCGCTCCCTGCACTTGGAACTGTACTTCCCTCTAGGGTTTTCAACACACTTGTTCCTGGTTATAGTTATACACTTTGTTGTACATCGCTCTGGATAAGAGCGTCTGCCAAATGCTTGTAATGTAATGTAATGTAAATTGTGGTCACTCACTCACTCACGCACTCACTCTCTCACGGACAACCTTTGAGGGAGGTTTGGTGGGACACATGCGCAGGTGGTACTTCGTTTAGTAGGACGCCTGCGCAGGTGATACGGCACAACATTTTTTTTCAGTCATTGTTTAATATTGTTTTTATTTTCAGGGGAGTCGTTTTTATTTAGGGTTGTTGGTTTTTAGCATAGCACATGCGTTGATTTGGCTTATATTTTATTTTAATGGAAATGTTTGTTTTTAAAAGTAAAAGAATCTGTGAGGGAAAGTGTTGAAGAACTTTGTGCCTTTTAAACGTTTGAAAAGGGGAGTTTTGTGTAAAAGTGCTTAAGCAACTTAAAACATTTTATTCTTTTTATTCTTTTAAAACACTATCCGCCACCAAATACACAAGCAGGCAAATAAAAGCATTAATAGGGTTACATGCGTTAAAAATGTTTAAAACAAGTGGAAATTGTTAGAAAAGTTTGGTAGTTAGTTCGTAAAGTAGATTAGTTTGTTAGTTAGATGAGGAGACGGCATTGTGTGTATGCGCATTA
Organism: Anguilla pacifica; assembly: GCA_039654925.1. Lineage (NCBI taxonomy): Eukaryota > Metazoa > Chordata > Actinopteri > Anguilliformes > Anguillidae > Anguilla > Anguilla pacifica. The sequence goes on along the minus strand of CM077286.1, from coordinate 37,056,194 downwards.
GTTTTGTGTCAAATAGTTTTTAAGAAAAGCGAAAGCGTGTTAAAATTGTAAAATTGTAAAACAAGTGAAATTAGAAAATAGTTACATCTTAGTATTGTCTGTAAAGCAAATGCAAAGCGTGACAGTTGTAAGTTATCAGGCTATGTGTGAAAAGAGTTTTCTTTCTAAAAACTATGACAGAAGACATTTAGAGACAGAAGCGAGCAATACTTAGGTTATTTTCTCTGTGGAAAGCCTTCTTCGGATAGAAGACCGTAGTTTGTCAAGAGAGCAAAAAGTGCGAGCTGGAGCTGCTCTGTGTCCTGAGTCTGTGAGCCGACTGGCAGCTGTCACATCCAGTCCCCGCGGAGGCTCGGGGGGGGGGGGGGTGGTGTAGGCTGTGGTTTGTCATGTGACCACATGACGGGAGACAATGAAGGGAGGGATGCTTTGAGGGCGGGTTTTTCAAAAATGTGTTTTTTAATTTCAGCACTTTGAGGAATTTTGCAAAATATGCTACGATACTGTCACAAACTGTTTAACAAGATGTTAGCCTACTTAGATAAGGCCTACAATGAAATCTTATCTCAAAAAAACGCCATAGCCTATGAACAAGAACAACGGTTTCAAGAAAAGCGGATTCTGCATTTTTGGCAACCCTTTTATGTTTATGTCTCCAGGTGTTAACAAAAAAATAGGCTATAAGACACAAACTTTTGTTTTAAATAACGCAAAGAGCCTAACATATATTTATATAAACTAGGCCTAGGCCTACAGAATAGAGCTGCAATATAACTAATGAACATAGCTCCACCCATTTGTTAGCAATTCTTATTTTTACGTATAGCCCACCTCCCTTTTTAAAGTAATGTAGGATGAATTATATGCACCAAGTTTTAAAACGAATGTTTTAGGCCGACGTTTACGTTGGTAAGCTTTTGTCTAATAGGTAGACTACAGCAGTAACAAACACTTTTGGCCATGGATTTTGTTTTAAAAACACGACTAAGCTATGATATAGCAGAACCAGAAATAGGCTATAGGGTGGATTCAGCAAATGTGGGACACTTTTTGGTAGATTCAGTGGGAGACTATCAAAAACTTTTTTACTTGCACCAGTGATGTTTCTATGAATAAGTCTTCTTAACATCTCTGTGTGGAAATTTTATTGAAATGTGTTTGTATAGAAAATTAACACCCTTAAATATAGCATGGCACCAGAGGTGGACAATCCAGGTTCAGAAAGTAAAAGTTCATCCCAGGATTTTGTTCCAGTCACCTGGATTTGCTTATGAGCACAATTTTTCAGCCAGGAGGTAGGGCTAAATCAGCTGGCTGAGTTCAGGGGTGGATGAAATACGTGGCAAGACTTTTCCTTTCTGACCCCTGGAATGTCCACCTCTTTCACTCAGTCAAAGTATTCAGGTAATGTGGGACAGCATATATGGTAAAGTGGGACAGTTATTCAGAACTACAGCTTCCCTGTGGTGAAAACTAGAAGAGCATGCATTTGAAAGTATTAGCAGAATAAAATCAAACACAACAATATTCAAGAACTAAAAGTAAATTAATTCACTATATCACAAAAATATGACCATACATTTAGTGGGCATCACATTTATACAGTATAGGGTCTCTAGCTAATACAAGTTTTTAGAGTTTTGTTCACTCATTCAGAGATCCAGTGCAGATATCTAGGGCCAGCAGCTCAGTATTTTATTTTATCTTTATTTTTATTCTTATTAGGGGTCCAAGCAGCGAAGCTGGTGGAACCCTATTGTATCTGTTAGGATTATTAGGGGTCCAAGCAGCGAAGCTGGTGGAACCCTATTGTATCTGTTAGGATTATTATTATTATTATTAGGGGTCCAAGCAGCGAAGCTGGTGGAACCCTATTGTATCTGTTAGGATTATTATTATTAGGGGTCCAAGCAGCGAAGCTGGTGGAACCCTATTGTTAGGGGTCCAAGCAGCGAAGCTGGTGGAACCCTATTGTATCTGTTCGGATTATTATTATTAGGGGTCCAAGCAGCGAAGCTGGTGGAACCCTATTGTATCTGTTCGGATTATTAGGGGTCCAAGCAGCGAAGCTGGTGGAACCCTATTGTATCTGTTAGGATTATTATTAGGGGTCCAAGCAGCGAAGCTGGTGGAACCCTATTGTATCTGTTTGGATTATTAGGGGTCCAAGCAGCGAAGCTGGTGGAACCCTATTGTATTTGTTAGGATTATTATTATTAGGGGTCCAAGCAGTGAAGCTGGTGGAACCCTATTGTATCTGTTAGGATTATTATTAGGGGTCCAAGCAGCGAAGCTGGTGGAACCCTATTGTATCTGTTCGGATTATTAGGGGTCCAAGCAGCGAAGCTGGTGGAACCCTATTGTATCTGTTCGGATTATTAGGGGTCCAAGCAGCGAAGCTGGTGGAACCCTATTGTATCTGTTAGGATTATTATTAGGGGTCCAAGTAGCGAAGCTGGTGGAACCCTATTGTATCTGTTCGGATTATTAGGGGTCCAAGCAGCGAAGCTGGTGGAACCCTATTGTATTTGTTACGACATAGCTCAGGAGGTAAGACCGATTGTCTGGCAGTCGGAGGGTTGCCGGTTCAAACCCCGCCCTGGGCGTGTCAAAGTGTCCTTGAGCAAGACACCTAACCCCTAACCTCTAACTGCTCTGGCGAATGAGAGGCATCAATTGTAAAGCGCTTTGGATAAAAGCGCTATATAAATGCAGTCCATTTACCATTTACCATTTGTTAGGATTATTATTGTTAGGGGTCCAAGCAGTGAAGCTGGTGGAACCCTATTGTATCTGCTAGGATTATTATTATTAGGGGTCCAAGCAGCGAAGCTGGTGGAACCCTATTGTTAGGGGTCCAAGCAGCGAAGCTGGTGGAACCCTATTGTATTTGTTAGGATTATTATTATTAGGGGTCCAAGCAGTGAAGCTGGTGGAACCCTATTGTATCTGTTCGGATTATTAGGGGTCCAAGCAGCGAAGATGGTGGAACCCTATTGTATCTGTTAGGATTATTATTAGGGGTCCAAGCAGCGAAGCTGGTGGAACCCTATTGTATCTGTTCGGATTATTAGGGGTCCAAGCAGCGAAGCTGGTGGAACCCTATTGTATTTGTTAGGATTATTATTATTAGGGGTCCAAGCAGTGAAGCTGGTGGAACCCTATCGTATCTGTTCGGATTATTATTATTATTATTAGGGGTCCAAGCAGCGAAGCTGGTGGAACCCTATTGTATCTGTTAGGATTATTATTAGGGGTCCAAGCAGCGACGCTGGTGGAACCCTATTGTATCTGTTAGGATTATTAGGGGTCCAAGCAGCGAAGCTGGTGGAACCCTATTGTATTTGTTAGGATTATTAGGGGTCCAAGCAGCGAAGCTGGTGGAACCCTATTGTATCTGTTCGGATTATTATTAGGGGTCCAAGCAGCGAAGCTGGTGGAACCCTATTGTATCTGTTCGGATTATTATTATTAGGGGTCCAAGCAGCAAAGCTGGTGGAACCCTATTGTATCTGTTAGGATTATTATTATTAGGGGTCCAAGCAGCGAAGCTGGTGGAACCCTATTGTATCTGTTAGGATTATTATTATTAGGGGTCCAAGCAGCGAAGCTGGTGGAACCCTATTGTATCTGTTAGGATTATTAGGGGTCCAAGCAGCGAAGCTGGTGGAACCCTATTGTATCTGTTAGGATTATTAGGGGTCCAAGCAGCGAAGCTGGTGGAACCCTATTGTATCTGTTCGGATTATTATTATTAGGGGTCCAAGCAGCGAAGCTGGTGGAACCCTATTGTATCTGTTAGGATTATTAGGGGTCCAAGCAGCGAAGCTGGTGGAACCCTATTGTTTTTGTTAGGATTATTATTATTATTAGGGGTCCAAGCAGCGAAGCTGGTGGAACCCTATTGTTTTTGTTAGGATTATTATTATTATTATTATTATTATTATTATTATTATTAGGGGTCCAAGCAGCGAAGCTGGTGGAACCCTATTGTATCTGTTAGGATTATTATTCTTATTTTTCTCCGCTAAAAGTGTCTGAGGCTCAGCAACCATAGCTCTTACAGCAACCAAATTTGGCAGGTGGGTTCCTATGGCCCCCCACTACTCAGGCACTAAAAATCACCTATGTCGGCCAGATGGTGGCGCTATAACAAAGAATCACTCTTTTAAAGGCTATAACTGTCACACTATAAGTCCGATCAACACAAAACTTCATCGACCGATGCATCTGAATGTGGTCTACAACTTTGCTTTTGGGACCACCTATGTCCGCCATATGGTTTGCCCGCCATTTGGACTTTTTTATTAGGTGGGGTGCGGAAAAGCTGGAGCTCCAAATTCTAAGTGTTACGACATCGAGTAAACTTCTTTACGGCAAGCGACATCCATGGCGACGCAAGTAATCCGACACCGTAGGGTCTAGTTTTTATCAGTGAGGATAGGGTCTGAACGTCGGGGTAGCACTGGAAGAGGCTACCAAAAGTTTGTTAGTAAAAGCTTTTTCAGAGGATGAATAATTACTTTTCTTGAGCATGCATCCATTTGAGGACAATATCTGGTAAGTTCGTTCAGTCTTTGAATCTGTCATTATGCTGAGAAATAGCTAAACCATTTTATTGATAGTATTTGAGTTTCCTGTAAACCCGCGAAAACACGCTGGTATAATTACACAATGACGGTAATACATATGTAGTCCGCTTCGTTCCGTTGCTACCATAATATAAACTATCTTGTGTCTACAGCTGCTGTTTCTCGCTGCAATTTCTAATATTGAATATAAACAGAAGGCGCAATTTATGCTGTAGTTGCCAGTGTCTGAATAAATACACGGTACTCTGCGCGTAGGTAGCATCGATGGCGAGTTGGTATTTCATTTTTTGCTACTAAAAGCTTGTTAGTAAAAGCTATTTGAGAGGATGAATCATTACTTTTCTTTGGCATGGATCCATTTGAAGACAATATCGGGTGAGTTCGTTTAGTCTTTAAATCCGTCATTATGCTGAGAGAAATCGTATTCTCAATTTAATCTCTAAATTGACTGTAAGTTTGGGGTTGTAACTAGATAGTTGTTTCGTAGGTGACGTAGTCTGAACTCGTCTTAATTATTGCTTGTATTTTTGCATAGACTGCGTTGTTGCTGTTCTTGTTTGTGTTAGTGTTAATCAGTTTCACCTACAGGGTCCAAGTTGAACTATGCGGTTGTTCCCTGCACTTAGAACGGTAGGCTACTGCCCTCTAGGGTTTTCGACACACTTGTTCCTGGTTATGATTAAACGCTTTGTTGTATGTCGCTCTGGATAGGAGCGTCTGCCAAATGCCTGTAATGTAATGTAATGCAATATTCCGTAGCAACAAGATAAACCCGACATTAGCCCTAAAATATGCCAAAACAGCAGTGAAAACGCTGCTCGCTGAATAACGAAATAAGCGAGACTAACTTTTTAAAAAAATTATACCATGTCATTCCACAGTCAATATCTGGGACTACACATTGAATAAATATACAATCTCACCATTGGTTTTACGCGTAGAGATGTCCCTTTTGCGAATGAGTGGTCATATATTGTCTTGGACAATCCGTTTGCGAAATATACGCGCATCTGTCACGCCTGGGTGGGCTATCTTCAATAATAGCTGTGCGTAATACCACACCTGTTGCTTACGGCGTTGTCGCCCTTTTTAGTACAATTTGGCTTGATTGACAATTCATTTATTCAGTAGGTGAGAGTATAAGCTTTCTAACGATGTATAACATGTCTGATTTTGCTTTCGGAATAGCGTTTTATAGGTCAGCGTAACCAAAATTTTTCTTATCTGCCAACGTCTAAATAAATATAACGGTAGGCTACTTTGTGCGCAGCACGCAGATCGCGAGTTGATATTACGTCTTTTTTTTTCGTTTTTTCTCAATGTCGTATTTATTATTTGAAATGTGTATTTATGTGTTATTATTCTATCTGTCTCTGTGGCGCTCTGAAAAGTGCATGCTCTGCTAAGCTGAGCAATGGATTGGAATATGGTTCTGACGTAGTGTTGCAAGGTATACCAAAACTTCAGCACTTTCTCGGTGCTTAAAAAAAAAAAAAAAAGAAACGGTTCGGTATTAGAATATTCCGACGTTCGGTTGTTTTGAGTCAAATGTAAAAGCCAGGGAAAATTGTCTCCCGCATTACTGATTGAGAGGATGAAAAGTGTAATTTGTCAGAATCTTCGCTAGAAGGCAGTAGCAACTAAGGTTGCCAAGTGAGGTGACTTGCGCTTGTGCACTCAGCTCCTCGATACAGCGCAAGCTTTGACTCAGTTCACTTCAGTAGCAATAGGTGTTCCAATTTGGAAATATTTTATTATAGATAGATGCTGTATTGTTATTTAAATATGCAGTTTTTAAATCTATTTAAAGGTGAAAGACCTGTTTTAAAGATCATTTAGTTTACAACTGTTTCATTTTTGAAATATATTTAACATATTGTTCTTTTGTTCAGTGTTGTAACACTATAGGCCTGTGCATATTAATATGTTGAAGAGGCTTCAACTTAAAGGTTGTTAATGAACCAGGTTGTTAATAAACCATGAATTCGAAAATGAGGTCAACCCTTGTGGACATTACGTTTCTGATCTTTTAAGGTAATTTCAGTATTATTAGGTACCGAGTATCGAATTAGCATTGTTTAAGTTTCAAGTATCATTTCAGTATTGAGTATCGTAATACTAAACCTGGTATCAGTATCAAAGTCCAGATTTTGGTATCGTGACATCACTAGTGTGACGCCTTTTTTAGTTGCGGCGCAGAAACACTGCAGCTGTGCATACACGCCGGACCATCTAAGTGTTACGACATGCCATCTAAGTGTTACAACATAGTAACGGCCTTTACGGGAAGCGGCCAGGACACATCTATGGCGACTCAACTAAGTCATCCGACAGCGTCTCTTAGCACAAAATTGGCCATAGGTCATCAATTTTTTATACAATAATCATGATATTCAGTAGATATGTTGGGTGAAGGTGTATGATCATGAGGACAAAGCCATTTTCAAATCGCTCCATAGCGGGTGCGATGGTGCCAATGCTTGGACCCCTCCCAACGCCGCTTGCGGCTTTAATTATTATTATTATTCTTATTATTTTTCTCCGCTAAAAGTGTCTGAGGCTCAGCAACCATAAGTCGTACAGCAACCAAATTTGGCAGGTGTGTTCCTATGGCCCCCCACTACTCAGGCACTAAAAATCACCTATGTCGGCCAGATGGTGGCGCTATAACAAAGGGTTTTGCGTAAAAGGCCATAACTCCCACACCATAAGTTAGATCAACACAAAACTTCATCGACCTATGCATCTGAACGTGCTCTACAACTTTGCCATTGGCACCACCCATGTCCGCCATATTGTTTGCCCGCCATGTTAACTTTTACGTTGGGGCGTGGAAGCTTTCTCTGCTAAAATGTCTGAGGCTCAGCAACCATAAGTCCTAGAGCAACAAAATTTGGCAGGTGGGTTCCTATGGCCCCCCACTACTCAGGCACTAAAAATCACCTATGTCGGCCAGATGGTGGCGCTATAACAAAGGATTTTGCCTAAAAGGTCATAACTCCCACACCGTAAATCAGATCAACACAAAACTTCATAGACCGACGCATGTGAATGTGCTCTACAACTTTGCTGTTGGGGCTACATATCTCCGCCATATTGTTTGCCTGCCATTTGGACTTTTTTATTAGGTGGGTTGCGGAAGACCTGTGGCTCCAAATCTAAACGATTACGACATCTAGTAAACTTCTTTACGGCAAGCGACATCCATGGCGACGCAAGTAATCCGACACCGTAGGGTCTAGTTTTTATCAGTGAGGGGACGGTCTGAACGTCGGGGAAGCAGTGGAAGACAGTGCCAGACATTATTTGAAGACAGTATCGGGTGAGTTCGTTTAGTCTTTGAATCTGTCATTATGCTGAGCAATAGCTAAACCATTTTATTGATAGGTTCTGAGTTTCTGTGCAAACGCGCGAAAACACGCTGGTCCAATGAAACAATGACGGTAATGCATATAGTCCGCTTCGTGCCGTTGCTACCATAACATAACAAACTATCTTGTGTCTACAGCTGCAGTTTCTCGCTGCAATTTCTAATTTTGAATATAAACAAAAGACGCAATTTATGCTGTAGTCTGCCAATGTCTAAATAAATAATACGGTCCATTTGAAGACAATATCGGGTGAGTTCGTTTAGTCTTTAAATCCGTCATTATGCTGAGAGAAATTGTTTTCTCAATTTAATCTCTAAATTGACTGTAAGCTTAGGGTTGTAACTAGTAAGCTGTTGCGTTGGTGACTTAGTTAATGCACTCGTCTTAACTATTGCTTGTATTTTTGCATAGACTGCGTTGTTGCTGTTCTTGTTTGTGTTCGTGTTAATCAGTTTAACCTACAGGGTCCAAGTTGAACTAACGGTTGTTCCCTGCACTTGGAACGGCATTTCTCTCTAGGGTTTTCGACACACTTGTTCCTGGTTATGGTTATACACTTTGTTGTACGTCACTCTGGATAAGAGCATCTGCCAAATGCCTGTATTGTAATGAAATGTAATGTAATATTCCGTAGCAACAAGATAAACCCGACGTTAGCCCTAAAATATGCCAATATAGCAGTGAAAACGCTGCTCACTGAATAAGGAAATAAACGAGACAAAGTTTTTTTAAATTATGCCATGTCATTCTACATTCAATATCTGGGACTAAACATCGAATAAATATAAATTCTTACCACTGGTTTTACGCGTAGAGATGTCCCTTTTGCGAATGAGTGGTCATATATTGTCTTGGACAATCCGTTTGCGAAATAGCCGACCCTGGCGTCACAGATGCGCGTATATCTTCAATAACACCTGTTGCTTACGGCGTTGTCGCCCTTTTTAGTGCAATTTGGCTTGATTGACAATTAATTTATTCAGTAGGTGAGAGTATAAGCTTTCTAACGATGTATAACATGTCTGATTTTGCTTTTGGAATAGCGTTTTATAGGTCAGCGTAACCAAAATTTATCTTATCTGCCAATGTGTAAATAAATAAAACGGTAGACTACTTTGCGCGCAGCACGCAGATCGCGAGTTGATATTACGTCTTTTATTTCTGTTTTTCCTCAATGTCGTATTTATCATTTGAAATGTGCATTTATGTGTTATTATTCTATCTGTCTCTGTGGCGCTCTGAAATGTGCATTCTATGCTAAGCTGAGCAATGGATTGGAATATGTGTCTGACGTAGTGTTGCACGGTATACCAAAACTTCAGCACTTTCTCGGTACTTAAAAAAAAAAAAAAAAAAGAAACGCTTCGGTATTAGAATATTCCGACGTTCGGTAGTTTTGAGTCAAATGTAAAAACCAGGGAAAATTGTCTCCCGCATTACTGATTGAGAGGATGAAAAGTGTAATTTGTCAGAAGGCAGTAGCAACTAAGGTTGCCAAGTGAGGTGACTTGTGCTTGCACTCAGCTCCTTGATACAGCGCAAGCTTTGACTCAGTTCACTTCAGTAGCAATAGGTGTTCCAATTTGGAAATATTTCATTATATATAGATGCTGTATTGTTATTAAAATATACTGTTTTTAAATCTATTTAAAGGTGAAAGACCTGTTGTAAATATTATTTACTTTACAACTGTTTAATTTTTGAAATATATTCAACATATTTTTCTATTGTTCAGTGTTGTAACACTATAGGCCTATGCATATTAATATGTTAAAGAGGCTTCAACTTAAAGGTTGTTAATGAACCAGGTTGTTAATAAACCATGAATTTGAAAATGAGGTCAACCCTTGTGGGCAATACGTTTCTCATCTATTAAGGTAATTTCAGTATCGTTAGGTACCGAGTATCGAATTAGCATTGTTTAAGTTTCAAGTATCATTTCAGTATTGAGTATCGTAATACTAAACCTGGTATCAGTATCAAAGTCAAAATTTTGGTATCGTGACAACACTAGTGTGACGACTTTTTTAGTTGCGGCGCAGAAACACTGCAGCTGTGCATACACGCCGGACCATCTAAGTGCTACGACATAGTAAAGGCCTTGACGGGAAGCGGCCAGGACATATCCATGGCGACGTAACTAAGTCATCCGACAGCGTCTCTTAGCACAAAATTGGCCATAAGTCATCAATATTTCATACGATCATCATGATATTCAGTAGATATGTTGGGTGAAGGCATATGATCATGAGGACAAAGCCATTTTAAAATCGCTCCATAGGGGGCGCGATGGTGCCAATGCTTGGACCCCTCCCAACGCCGCTTGTGGCTTTAATTATTATTATTATTCTTATTTTTCTCCGCTAAAAGTGTCTGAGGCTCAGCAACCATAAGTCCTAGAGCTACCAAATTTGGCAGGTGGGTTTCTATGGCCCCCCACTACTCAGGCACTAAAAATCACCTATGTCGGCCAGATGGTGGCGCTATAACAAAGGGTTATGCGTAAAAGGCCATAACTCCCACACCATAAGTTAGATCAACACAAAACTTCATCGACCTATGCATCTGAACGTGGTCTACAACTTTGCCATTGGCACCACCTATGTCCGCCATATTGTTTGCCGGCCATTTTGACTTTTTCGTTGGGGCGTGGCAGTTTTCCCCGCTAAAATGTCTGAAGCTCAGCAACCAAAAGTTGTACACCAACCAAATTTGGGAGGTGGGTTCCTATGGCCCCCCACTACTCAGCCACGAAAAATCACCTATTTCACCCAGATGGTGGCGCTATAACAACGGATCATACTTTTAAAGGCTATAACTGCCACACCATAAGTCCGATCAACACAAAACTTCATCGACCGATGCACGTGAATGTGCTCTACAACTTTGCTTTTGGGACCACCTATGTCCGCCATATGGTTTGCCCGCCATTTGGACTTTTTTATTAGGTGGGGTGCGGTAGCGCTGTACCTCCGAATTCTAAGTGTTAGGACATCTAGTAAACTTCTTTACGGCAAGCGGCATCCATGGCGACGCAAGTAATCCGACACCGGAGGGTCTAGTTTTTATCAGTGAGGGTAGGGTCTGAACGTCGGGGAAGCACTGGAAGAGGCTACCAAAAGTTTGTTAGTAAAAGCTTTTTCAGAGGATGAATAATTACTTTTCTTGAGCATGCATCCATTTGAAGACAATATCTGGTGAGTTCGTTTAGTCTTTGAATCTGTCATTATGCTGAGAAATAGCTAAACCATTTTATTGATAGTATTTGAGTTTCGTGTAAACGCGCGAAAACACGCTGGTATAATTAAACAATGACGGTAATACGTATGTAGTCCGCTTCGTTCCGTTGCTACCATAATATAAACTATCTTGTGTCTACAGCTGCTGTTTCTCGCTGCAATTACTAATATTGAATATAAACAAAAGACGCAATTCATGCTGTAGTTGCCAGTGTCTGAATAAATAATACGGAACTCTGCGCGTAGGTAGCATCGATGGCGAGTTGGTATTTCATTTTTTGCTTCTAAAAGTTTGTTAGTAAAAGCTTTTTCAGAGGATGAATAATTACTTTTCTTTGGCATGGATCCATTTGAAGACAATATCGGGTGAGTTCGTTTAGTCATTAAATCCGTCATTATGCTGAGAGAAATCGTATTCTCAATTTAATCTCTAAATTGACTAAGATTAGGGTTGTAACTAGTTAGCTGTTTCGTAGGTGACTTACTTAATGCACTCGTCTTAACTATTGCTTGTATTTTTGCATGGCCTGCATTGTTGCTGTTCTTGTTTGTGTTAGTGTTAATCAGTTTAACCTACAGGGTCCAAGTTGAACTATGCGGTTGTTCCCTGCACTTGGAACGGTACTTCTCTCCAGGGTTTTCGACACGCTTGTTGCTGGTTATGGTTATACACTTTGTTGTACGTCGCTCTGGATAAGAGCATCTGCCAAACGCCTGTAATGTAATGTGAAATTCCGTAGCAACAAGATAAACCCGACAATAGCCCTAAAATATGCCAATACAGCAGTGAAAACGCTGCTCATTGAATAACGAAATAAACGAGACAACGTTTATTTAAATTATACCATGTCATTATACAGTCAATTTCTGGGACTAAGCATTTAATAAATATACAATCTTACCATTGGTTTTACACGTAGAGATGTCCCTTTTGCGACTGAGTGGTCATATATTGTCTTGGACAATCCGTTTGTGAAATATATGCGCATATGTGTCGCCTACCTTCAGAAATAGCTGTGCGTAATACCACACCTATTGCTTAAAGCGTTGTCGCCCTTTTTAGTACAATTTGGCTTGATTGACAATTAATTTATTCAGTCGGTGAGAGTATAAGCTTTCTAACGATGTATAACATGTCTGATTTTGCTTTTGGAATTTGGAATAACCGAAAATTTTCTTATATGCCAGTGTCTAAATAAATAACACGGTAGGCTATTCTGCGAGCACTTCGCAGGTCGCGAGTTGATATTTCGTCTTTTGTTTTGTTTTTTCTCAATGTCCTATCTATTATTTGAAATGTGTATTATTATTCTATCTGTCTCTGAGGCGCTATGAAATGTGCATTCTCTGCTAAGCTGAGCAATGGATTGGAATATGTGTCTGACGTAGTGTTGCACTTAATACCGAAACTTCAGCACTTTTTCGGTACTTAAAAAAATAAACTGTTCCGTATTAGAATTTTCCGACATTCCGTAGTTTTGTGTCGAATGTAAAAGCCAGGGAAATGTGTCTCCCGCATTACTGATTGAGAGGATGAAAGGTGTAATTTGTCAGAATCTTCGCTAGATGGCAGTACCAACTAAGGTTGTCAAGTGAGGTGACTTGCGCTTGTGCACTGCTCGTTGGTACAGCGCAAGCTTGGACTCAGTTCACTTCAGTAGCAATAGCTGTTCTAATTTGTAAATATTTTATAATAGGAAGATGCTGTATTGTTATTGAAACATGCAGTTTTTAGCTCTATTTTAAAGTGAAAGACCTGTTTAAAGATAATTTACTTTACTAGCGTTTAATTTTTGAAATATATTTAATATAATTTTCTATGGTTTAGTGTTGTAACACCATAGGCCTATGCTTACTGATATGTTGAACAGGCTTCAACTTAAAGGTTGTTAATAAACCAGCTTTTTAATAATCCGTGAATTCGAAAATGAGGTCAACCCTTGTGGACATTACGTTTCTGATCTATTACGGTAATTCAAGTATCGTTAGGTACCGGGTATTGAATCAGTATCGTTTCAGTATTAATTATCGTGATACTAAACTTGGTTACGGTATCAAAGTCAAAATTTCGGTATCGTGACAACACTAGTGTGACGCCTTTTTTAGTTACAGCATGGAAGCGCTGCAGCTGTTCAAACACGCCAGGTCATATGTGCGTTACGACATCCCATCTAAGTATTATGACATCCCATCTAAACGTTACGACATAGTAAAGGCCTTTACGGGAAGCGGCCAGGACACATCTATGGCGACGCCACTAAGTCATCCGACAGCGTCTTTTAGTACAAAATTGGCCATAAGTCATCAACATTTTATACAATCATCATGATATTCAGTAAATATGTTGGGTGAAGGCATATGATGATGAGGAAAAAGCCATTTTAACATTGCTCCATAGGGTGCGCGATGGTGCCAATGCTTGGACCCCTCCCAACGCCGCTTGCGGCTTTAATTATTATTATTTTTCTCCGCTAAAAGTGTCTGAGGCTCAGCAACCATAAGTCCTAGAGCAACCAAATTTGGCAGGTGGGTTCCTATGGCCCCCCACTACTCAGGCACTAAAAATCACCTATGTCGGCCAGATGGTGGCGCTATAACAAAGGGTTTTGCATAAAAGGCCATAACTCCCACACCATAAGTTAGATCAACACAAAACTTCATCAACCTATGCATCTGAACGTGCTCTACAACTTTGCCATTGGCACCACCTATGTCCGCCATATTGTTTGCCCGCCATTTAGACTTTTTAGTTGGGGCGTGGAAGTTTTCTCCGCTAAAATGTCTGAGGCTCAGCAACCATAAGTTGTAGACCAACCAAATTTGGTAGGTGGGTTCCTATGGCCCCCCACTACTCACGCACGAAAAATCACCTATGTCAACCAGATGGTGGCGCTATAACAAAGGATCGTAATTTTAAAGGCTATAACTGCCACACCGTAAGTCCGATTAACACAAAACTTCATCGACCGATGCATCTGAATGTGCTCTACAACTTTACTATTGGGACCACCTATGTCCGCCATATGGTTTGCCCGCCATTTGGCCGTTTTTATTAGGTGGGGTGCGGAAGAGCTGTGGCTCCAAATCTAAACGGTTACGACATCGAGTAAACTTCTTTACGGCAAGCGACATCCATGGCAACGCAAGTAATCCGACACCGTAGGGTCTAGTTTTTATCAGTGAGGGGACGGTCTGAACGTCGGGGAAGCAGTGGAACACAGTGCCAGACATTATTTGAAGACAGTATCGGGTGAGTTCGTTTAGTCTTTGAATCTGTCATTATGCTGAGAAATAGCTAAACCATTTTATTGATAGGTTCTGAGTTTCTGTGCAAACGCGCGAAAACACGCTGGTATAATGAAACAATGACGATAGCCTAATACATATATAGTCCGCTTCGTTCCGTTGCTACCATAACATAACAAACTATCTTGTGTCTACAGCTGCAGTTTCTCGCTGCAATTTCTAACATTGAATATTCACAAAAGACGCAATTTATACTGTACTCTGCCAATGTCTAAATAAATAATATGCTACGGTAAAGCTTTAAGAGGATGAATCATTACTTTTCTTTGACATGGATCCATTTGAAGACAATAACGGGTGAGTTCGTTTACTCTTTAAATCCGTCATTATGCTGAGAGAAATCGTATTCTCAATTTAATCTCTAAATTTATTGTAAGGTTAGGGTTGTAACTAGTTAACTGTTTCGTAGGTGACTTAGTTAATGCACTCGTCTTAACTATTGCTTGTATTTTTGCATAGACTGCGTTGTTGCTGTTCTTGTGTGTGTTAGTGTGAACCAGTTTAACCTACAGGGTCCAAGTTGAACTATGCGGTTGTTCCCTGCACTTGGAACGGTAGGCTACTGCCCTCTAGGGTTTTCGACACACTTGTTCCTGGTTATGGTTATACACTTCGTTGTACGTCGTTCTGGATAAGAGCGTCTGCCAAATGCCTGTAATGTAATGTAATGTGATATCCCGTAGCAACAAGATAAACCAGACATTATCCCTAAAATATGCCAATAGCAGTGAAAACGCTGCTCACTGAATAACGAAATAAACGAGACAACGTTTTTTTAAAATTATACCATGTCATTATACAGTCAATATCTGGGACTACGCATTTAATAAATATACAATCTTACCATCGGGTTTAGAGCGTAGAGACGTCCCTTTTGCGAATGAGTGGTCATATATTGTCTTGGACAATCCGTTTGTGAAATATATGCGCAAATGTGACGTCTGCGTCGGCTACCTTCAAAAATAGCTGTGCGTAATACCACACCTGTTGCTTACGGCGTTGTCGCCATTTTTAGTACAATTTGGCTTGATTGACAACTCATTTATTCAGTAGGTGAGAGTATAAGCTTTCTAACGATGTATAACATGTCTGATTTTGCTTTTGGAATAGCGTTTTATAGGTCAGCGTAACCAAAAAATTTTCTTATCTGCCAATGTCTAAATAAATAAAACGGTAGGCTACTTTGCGCGCAGCACGCAGATCGCGAGTTGATATTACGTCTTTTTTCCGTTTTTTCTGAATGTCGTATTTATTATTTGAAATGTGCATTCATGTGTTATTATCTGTCTCTGTGGCGCTCTGAAATGTGCATTCTCTGCTAAGCTGAGCAATGGATTGGAATATGTGTCTGACGTAGTGTTGCACGGTATACCAAAACTTCAGCACTTTCTCGGTACTTAAAAAAAATAAATAAATAAAAGAAACGGTTCGGTATTAGAATATTCCGACGTTCGGTAGTTTTGAGTCAAATGTAAAAGCCAGGGAAAATTGTCTCCCGCATTACTGATTGAGAGGATGAAAAGTGTAATTTGTCAGAATCTTCGCTAGAAGGCAGTAGCAACTAAGGTTGCCAAGTGAGGTGACTTGCGCTTGTGCACTCAGCTCCTTGATAGAGCGCAAGCTTTGACTCAGTTCACTTCAGTAGCAATAGGTGTTCTAATATGTAAATATTTTATTATAGGAAGATTCTGTATTGTTATTAGAATATGCTGTTTTTAAATCTATTTCAAAGTGAAAGACCTGTTTAAAGATTATTTAGTTTACAATAGTTACATTTTTGAAATATATTTAATATATTTTTCTATTGTTTAGTGTTGTAACATGATAGGCCTATGCTTATTAATATGTTGAACAGGCTTCAACTTAAAGGTTGTTAATAAACCAGGTTTTTAGTAAACTGTGAATTCGAAAATGAGGTCAACCCTTGTGCACATTACGTTTCTGATCTATTAAGGTAATTTCAGTATCGTTAGGTACTGAGTATTGAATCAGTATTGCTTCAGTATCGAGTATCGCGGTACTAAACCTGGTATCGGGATCAAAGTCAAAATTTTGGTACCATGACAACACTAGTGTGACACTTTTTTTAGTTGCGGCTTGGAAGCACTGCAGCTGTACATGCACGCCGGGCCATTTAAGTGTTACGACATCCCATCTAAGTGTTACGACATCCCATCTAAGTGTTACGACAAAGTGAAGGCCTTTACGGGAAGTGGCCAGGACACATCCATGGCGACGTAACTAAGTCATCCGACAGCGTCTCTTAGCACAAAATTGGCCATAAGTCATCAATATTTCATACGATCATCATGATATTCAGTAGATATGTTGGGTGAAGGCATATGATCATGAGGATAAAGCCATTTAAAAATCACTCCATAGGGGGTGCGATGGTGCCAATGCTTGGACCCCTCCCAACGCCGCTTGCCGCTTTAATGAAAAATATTACTTTTTTTTACATTTTGAAAAAAATTTCATGCCTAAAATTATTCATACCCTTTCTCAGTAATAAATGGCAACGCCTTTATTTGTCACCACAGCAGTCAAACGGTTCTTATAATTGCCAACAAGGTTTTTGCACGTCTCCACAGGGATTTTGGACCACTCCTCTTTTACGAAGATCTCCAGGTCCTTGAGATTGGAAGGCTTCCTTGCCATCACTCTGGTCTTTAGCTCCCTCCACAGATTCTCAATGGGATTCAAGTCTGTACTCTGGCTGGGCCACTCCAAAACGTTGATATTGTTTTCTGTTAACCATTCTGTTAACCATTTCTTGACCACTTTGTATGTTTCGGATCATTGTCTTGTTGGAAGGTCCAGTGCTGCCCAAGGCCAAGTTTTTCTGCAGACTGCCTGATGTTTCGCTCCAGAATCTTAATGTAGTCCTCTTTTCTCATGATGCCGTTTACTTTGACAAGGTTGCCTGGCCCATTGGCTGAAAAATACCCCCAAAGCATTACATTCCTACCACCATGCTTGACCGTGGTGATGGTGTTCTTGGGGTTGAATGCTTCTCCTTTCTTTCGCCAAATGAAAGCCACGTCCCTGTGTCCAAACAATTCCATTTTCGTCTCGTCCGACCACAGAATTGATGACCAAAAGCTTTCTTCTTTGTCCAGGTGAGCTTTTGCAAAGGCTAGGCGAGCTTTTGTGTGCCTGTCTTGGAGAAGTGGAGTCCTCCTTGGTCGGCGTCCATGGAGGCCAGCCTTGTGCAGTGTCCGCTGGAGTGTCTGCCTTGAGATGTTGGTACCAGAATTGTTCATATTCTTCAGGATGGCCTTGGTGGTGATCCTTGGATTCTTCTTGGCCTCTCGCACTACCATTCTTGCCAGCGCAGCGGTCACTTTTGGCTTCCTACCACGCCCTTTTTTCACAGTGTGGAACTCCTTGTACTTTTTGATGATGCTTTGCACTGTGGCCACTGGCACTTGAAAACACTTGGATATAGCTTTGTAGCCTTTCCCAATCTTGTGAGCAGCCACAATGCGCAACTGGAGGTCCTCACTAAGCTCTTTGGTATTAGCCGTGACTTGCAATTGACTAGAAACTGACTAGAGAACAACTGTATCAGCTGTTCTCAATTTATAGTTGATTAGAATGCTCTAGAACATGGTAGAAATTACCAGGACCATTTGGAATGGTATACATGCTTGCATTTCCTCAAAAATTAGCAAAAATTTCAATGGGTATGAATAATTTTGGACATGGCATTTTTTGTAAAAATGTAACAAAACATAGAAATAGGTAACATTTTTCATTAATATCTCTAACACAATGTCTTACCATCTTTTGTCACCTTATGTCATTTCCAGCCAGAAGAAACCTATTTGTCAAATGAAAATTCACTATAACTCAAAGTTTGGCATGGGTATGAATAATTTTGGGCCTAACTATATATATATATAAAATAAAAATGTAAAAATAATTAAAATGTTCAGAATGCATGGTGTGACTAAACTCCTTATGGGGCAAAGTGCTTGTGCAACTTGAAACATTTATTTATTCTTTAAATCAAGCAATATGTGAGAATATGTAAGTAGCTAAGTTTTAAAGATGTGGTGTACCTTAGTTTAAAGAAAAGAAGTCTATGCAAGTATGCAAAGTCTTCACAAGCCGATAGGGTGCCGATTTAAATGTGTGAAAAAAGCAAACAATAGCAATATTGTTTAAAAGCATGGATAAGCAAAAGTGTGGAAAACAGGGCAAAAGTTATGTTAAGCTGCGAAGAAAAATGTATAACAAGCTAGGCACAAAACCGTCCAGACCCACAGCGCAACTTGGCAAACTATATTTTTTGGTTGATTTTACGCGCTCATATATGGCAATTGGTTCTCTCAGAATTCTGACTGATAGGCAGGTCAATATTTTCACTGGAGGCTTGATACATCCCGCCTTATAACTTCAAAGTCCCAGGTCATTTGTGAATGGTTTAAATGGATTTTGAAAATAGACACTTCATCATGCTACAATCATGATAACGGCAATGACTGTGCTGTGCAGTTTAGGTAGCAAACAACAAGGCTGAATCCTTTTGACGTAATTTACATAGAAACTATACGCTCAGATCGCCTAGTTTCACTCACTGTGGCCAAGCGGAATCGATAACGTTTCAGAAAATACATAACGTTAAAAGATTCAATCTTCTACTGGGACTTTTGCCGTTTATTGAGGGTGTGACCGAAAATGTCGGTGCCGCTGACTATAATCGAATATTTTTCCAGTGGTGTCACTAAGGTTGGTGACACCCGGTGTGGTCGACCATTGGTGTCACCCGATGGTGCCCGGTGGGGGGGGGGGGGGGGGTTCTGTGGGCTCAAGGAATTGCGTGTTACGCATTCAAGTAACAAAGTGCTTCTCATTACATTAATACCACTACTTAAATCAACCGGCAGTAAACTGCTTCAGAGAAATTCAACTCGTAGCTACAGAAAACACTGCACAAAAAATTATTGGCAGTCATTTCGCTGTCACCCCCCTCTGATGGTGTCACCCGGTTCGGTCCCCACCCCCATTGTGATGCCTCTGTGTTTTTTACATTTACCATTCGATTGAGCAAGTACCATTCTCAGTACATTTTTATGGGTTAGTGGTTAATGCAAATTAACATTCTCGTTACTTCTACTATCTATGAAAATAACTTAGAAAATATCTAGTTAACAAAACTCGAATGTGCAATGTCATATTACAAAACGTGGAGCTCTTATATTTGAAAACAAAAGAGTACCAGAGCTTAAAATCTCACGGAGTAAAATAAAATGTCCGGCCGCCATTATCTATCTCCCCTTTATGAGCCTGGTACACACGACTGTAATGGCAATAACTACACTATAAACATAACACTAGGCTACTAAACATTTACATTCTTTTACCAGCATTTAGGCTTTCTTATCATACATTTTGTGATATTTTGGGTGCTTTTACACGACACTAACCTGTTAAACAGATTAAAAAAGGAAAAAGGACAACATTAGCTGTTGTTCTATGGGTTCCTCCAGGCAGAATGACGAGAAGACCAATGGCCGCAACGGACAGTTCCGCTGAGTATGGAATGCCGCTTAAGTCAATATTAAATAAATAAATAAGTACATAAATACATAAATATGCCTATGAAATAAATAAATATGGCTATGAAATAAATCCTGAAATAAATAAACGAGGCAATGAATATATAAATAAACGTAAATATAAATACATAAATGAGTCAATATATTTCAATAAATAAATAAATAGGTTTTTATTTCAAAATGACATTTTTCAAAGGACTACTTTTATTTATTTCATGCTACATTTATTTATTTCCATCTGTTATATTCAAATGAATGGGGCGTAGTTATCTCACAGATTCAGACCAAAGCAACAGCGGCACCAGAACAGCACTGAATCTATAGACGCTTTCAACGGTAACAACATAAACAAACGTTACTGCGCATGTGCGTTGTTCTGGCCCTAACTTAACTTCTGGCAGACTTCTGCGAACAATCAATAACAACAGAGTCCCTTTAGACTATTTCTGATAACAAGCAAAATTAAAGCCGCAAGCGACGTTGGGAGGGGTCCAAGCATTGGCACTATTGCGCCCCCTATGGAGCAATTTTAAAATGGCTGTGTCCTCATGACCATATACCTTCACCCAACAAGCCTGTTCAACATATTAATAAGCAGAGGCCTATAGTGTTACAACACTAAATAATAGAAAAATATATGAAATATATTTCAAAAATTTAACAATTGTAAACTAAATAATCTTTAAACAGGTCTTTCACTTTTAAATAAATCTAAAAACAGCATATTTTAATAACAATACAGCATTTTCCTATAATAAAATATTTACAAATTAGAACACCTATTGCTACTGAAGTCAACTGGGTGGAAGCTTGCGCTGTATCAGCGAAGTGAATGCACAAGCGCAGGTGACCTCACTTGGCAACCTTAGTTGCTACTGCCATCTAGCGAAGATTCTGACAAATTACACTTTTCATCCTCTCAATCAGTAACGCGGGAGACAAATTTCCCTGGCTTTTACATTTGACTCAAAACTACTGAACGTCGGAATATTCTAATACCAAACTGTTTTTTTTTTTTTTTTAAGTACCGAGAAAGTGCTGAAGTTTCGGTATACCGTGCAACAGTACGTCAGACACATATTCCAATCCATTGCTCAGCTTAGCAGAGAATGCACATTTCAAGAGCGCCTCAGAGACAGATAGAATAATAACACATAAATACACATTTCAAATAATAAATACGACATTGAGAAAAAACGCAGAGCAGCCTACCGTTTTATTTATTTAGACATGGGCAGATGAGAAAATTTTCGGTTACACCTATAAAACGCTATTCCAAAAGCAAAATCAGACATGTTATACATCGTTAGAAAGCTTATACTCTCACCTATGGAATAAATGAATTTAAGTCAATCAAGCCAAATTGCACTAAAAAGGGCGACAACGCCGTAAGCAACAGGTGTGGTATTACGCACAGCTATTATTGAAGATAGCCTACCCAGGCGTCACGGATGCGCGTATATTTCATAAACAGATTGTCCAAGACAATATATGACCACTCATTCGCAAAAGGGACATCTCTACGCGTAAAACCAATGGTAAGATTGTATATTTATTCAATGTTTAGTCCCAAATATTGACTGTAGAATGACATGGTATAATTTTTAAAAACTCACCCGATACTGTCTTCAAATGGATCCAGGCTCAAGAAAAGTAATTATTCATCCTCTCAAAAAGCTTTTACTAAAAAACTTTTGGTAGCCTAGCATGCACTCTGGCTGGCACTGTCTTCCATTCATTCCCCGACATTCAGACCTTCCCCTCACTGATAAAAACTTGACCCTACGGTGTTGGATTACTTGCGTCGCCATGGATGTGGCTTGCCGTAAAGAAGTTTACTAGATGTTGTAACACTTAGATTTGGAGATCCAGCTCTTCCGCACCCCACCTAATAATAAAGTCCAAATGGCGGGAAAACAATATGGCGGACATACGTGGTCCCAATGGCAAAGTTGTAGAGCACATTCAGACGCATCGGTCGATGAAGTTTTGTGTTGATCTGACTTACGGTGTGGGAGTTATGACTTTTTAAAATATGACCCTTTGTTATAGCGCCACCATCTGGCCGACATAGGTGATTTTTAGTGCCTGAGTAGTGGGGGCCCAAAGGAACCCACCTACCAAATTTGGTTGGTCTACAACTTATGGTTGCTGAGCCTCAGACATTTTATCAGAGAAAAATAATAATATAATAGTAATAATAGTAATAATAATCCTAACATTACATTACATTTATTTGGCAGACACTTTTATCCAAAGCGACGTACAAAAAGTGCATTTCATGGTCATAGACAACTGCTAAACACAGGTTCAGTGAGGTAGAATACTTATTTTGTACAGCTATTTCTAGCCAAGAACTCACACAGTGAACACTATTCAGACCTAACCTCTGCAAAGCCAACTAGGCAGAAGAATAAGCTACAGTATTAGGACAAATACAAGTTACCAAAAAGTGCTGGGATGGGGCAACATGTAACAAGTGTCATGAAAAGGGGGGGGGGGGGTGGAGATTTAGAGTGAAATATACAGCGTGGTGGTGGTTAGTCTAGGTATAGTCTGAAGAGATGAGTCTTCAGGCCACGGCGGAAGATGGGTAGTGAGGGGGAGGTTCGGAGAGGGATGGGGAGTTCGTTCCACCACTGGGGAGCTAGGGTGGAGAAGCTCTGTGATCCCTTTGGGCGGGTGGGAGGGGTTACAAGGCACCCTGCTGCTGCAGAGCGAAGTGATTGAGCAGGCACATAGAATCGAGTCATGTCCTGCAAGTAGATGGGGGCTGTCCTGTTGGCAGCAGTGTAGGCAAGGGTCAGTGCTTTAAACCGGATCCTGGCAGCAACCGGTAGCCAGTGGAGTGATCGCAGCAGAGGAGTGACGTGGGAGAATTTGGGAAGGTTGTAGATGAGTCGGGCAGCGGCATTCTGAATCATCTGTAGTGGCTGTATGGCACAAGCTGGCAGGCTTGCAAGGAGAGAGTTGCAGTAATCAAGGCGAGAGGTCACCGTAGCCTGGACGAGCAGCTGGGTGGAGTGCGTCGTCAGGTATGGTCGAATCCTTCTGATGTTGTACGGAAGGAATCTGCAGGACCGTGATGTTGCCTTGATGTGCTCCTTGAGGTCCAGTTGGTCATCCAGGACCACCCCCAAGCTCTTGGCAGAGTGAGAGGCAGTCACTGTGGTGCCATCAACCGTGATTGAGAGCTCACGAAGTAAGGAGGTCTTGCACGGGAAGAAGAGCAGCTCAGTTTTGTTGAGGTTTTCACCACCAAATTCTTATGGACAGGGAAGCTCTTTGAGATCATATAGTAGGAATAAAATAAGAAAATCTAATTAATTTACTGAGAATAGATACTAAGAAATAATAATAACAGATTAATAACAACAACAATAATAATATTCATAAAAATACATGTTTGAAACTGGAAAACTGATTTTTCTTAAATTAATTTTTTACAGATGGCTGGAAAAGAAAGGAGTAAAAGCAAGGTGTAGAGTTATGTTGATTTCACAAACTATATATATTTAATATCATCTCTTACATTTTTTTATCTAAAAAGTTCTTTGTGTGTTTATTTTTATTTGTATTTGTTTGCTTATAAGTTAAATGTTCTTAAATATAGAAACTTTAATAAAATATAAGTTTTTCAAATTGATTTGAAAATGTTGCACTTTGACAAAATATCAGTCAAAACATCGGTAATCGGTGGGCTAGGACTCTCCAAAATCGGCATCGGCATCGGACCCAAAAATCTGGAATCGGTCGGGCTGTAATTATAATATATTTGCAAGTCAAAAGTTTGATTACACCTGCTTAAAACAATTTTGTCATGATTAATATTTCATTATATGATATGTGTGCTTATACAAACTGACAACCATAAGTGAATTGCATTCAATTATTTAATAAAAATGGAAATAATGTATTTTGTATATTGCAACATATGTTTTCATTTTCAAGTATTTACAGAAACTTATGTTGTAATGTAAAAAAAAAAAACTTGTTGCGATGTAAAACACTGTCAATTATAAATAAAACCAAGTTTCTGTTCATGATTTCCATTTTTATTTAATAATTAAATAATTGAATCAGCTTATATAGGCACACATCATATAGGCCTAATGAAAAAAAAAAAAGTATTCAATTGAAAAATTATCTAGGAATGTAAGCTTTTGTAACTAGAGGTTTAGCTAAATTATTACCTGAAGCTCCTTGGTGGCTAATGTCAAAATCATAATTGCACAATGTGCAAAATGCATGGTGCGGAAGTTTTGATGGGCGGAGGCACGGCCATTGCTCCTGATATTTTGCGAGGAACTTCTGGGGTGCATGAACTCGCTTCTTTTAGTAGGTCTGCTGCTCTCTCTCCTTGTCAGTATCCTCGTCATCTGAGGTCATGATTATTTTCTTACTGCAAGGCTGGTCGGGTGACTGGCTGCAATAATAGGAATTATTTGCTACGTTAGCAGTCTATAGTCAAACACCTTTGCAATGGTCACTTTGCTCCAACAGAGCATGCGCGATTCAAAGTTTGAACAGGGAGTCTTCGTAGCGTTTGAGTTACTGCAGCTACATTACTCCATCAGTTATTCGCATGTCTTGTAACGAGGCTAAATCGCATGCGAGCTACTACTACGGCTAACTATATACACAAATTTATCTCATTAGGATATACCCCTTGAAATGCATCATCTCGTAAAGTTACCGAACATGTTTTAACGTTTTATATGTTAAAGTAATAATCTCGAAGATTTTCATTAAAATAAATGTCATTAAATGTTATTAATTTATACTATTATTATTATCATAATTCATGATTTAAAAACTTGGTGTCTGTGGCGACATTCCCGGGAAAAAATCACAAGCGGCGCACAGTTAGTGACGCGTTTTTCATCACCCATCAGTGGTTGGTCCGCCAGAGAGGGTAGGCGGAACTAACGCAACAGGCTCGCTCTTCAACTCACTTGTGTGTGAGCGGCGTACTGTTTTTTCTGGTGTCTGCATGCGTTACAATAACAGAGAAAGGGGGGGTTGGGGGAGTTATGGAACCCTAAAAAGTTTTTGTGTAACATGAGAGATCATATTATTTGTATTTTTATATTACATTTAATGACAATGTAACTTTACTAAATTACATAGCTATTTGCACAGCTAACGCTAGCTACCGGACCATATCAAGAAAGACAACATTAGTTTAGACAACGTTGCGCACAGTATCCATCTCTCATATCAGGTAACGTTGCGTTAGCTAGCTAGCTAATGTAATTAACACAATCTAATGTCGGCTAACAATTAGAAAAAAAAACAAGAAAAAAATAAGAAAAAAACACTAGCTAACGCTACTGACCGGTACCGACCTCACAAACCGTCTCTCGAATGCAATGCTACCTTGTTGCAACGTTGCAGTGTAGCTAACTAAAGGCCAGTTCAGATCAATGATTCGCAACGAGACTGGGTGCAACTTGCAAAATTCCAAGACGTCTGATTGTAAACATTCTAAAACTGCACTTGGCGATTTGACAAGGACGGTCTTTTAAAACCTCAGGGCAGGCAACGGCTCTGCTACTAGCCAGTTCACACCGCTGCAATTTTCTCTGCAACATTCTAAAACCGTTTCGCCTCGTTGAAAATCATTGATCTGAACTGGCCTTAACGTTACCATTATTTACATTGCCATCAAGTTCATCAATATATTATAACGATCGGAATAAAGCAGGGGTATGTGGAGCAGAGCAGTCTGATTTCTGAAGACGTCATGCAGGAGAAAACTAAATAAAAGAATACGGCAGTATGGATTAGCATTGTTATTATTTTATTACGCTTCCTCATATGTTCCTTCAGCCTTTATTCCCTTTTTGATGAAATCTCCTGTTTTTGTTTTATTCTTCTTCTTCTGATTGCTAATTTAAACCCCGCGCTCAGCTTTATTCTTGAACAGTTTACCTAGCAAAACCAGAAACACCAGGGGTAACATTTTGCAAGGCAGTTGTTTCAAAAATACCACACAACAATCATTCACGAAAAAGACTGCTTATTGTGCACGACATAAATAATTGCACGAGCCACAGCGAATCCCGCAAATTCTTCTCTGTAGTGTAAAGCTGTTCATACCGGGCAAAAGGTGGATAAAGAACGTTTGCAGAAATTGATCATCACTAATTCTACCCCAGGTTTGCTACGGCATTTTAACCCGGCTCGGCAGTGTAAAGACATCTTGAGTTAGCCTACAACGAACGAGTATGTACATAACGTTACTTTTATAACAACCGTTTTTTATTAAGTAAATAGGAAGTGTTATAGTTGGCGTGCCAACTGACTGACATCACAGGCGACACTGGTTGGATCCGGTTGGATCTATGGGAAGCGAGGTCCAAAAACACACCTGTAATTACCGCTTCTCGCCATTGGCACCGCCATAGAGAACGAAACTGAAATCTTCAAGATTGTCACTTTAACATTACGGTCACATTTTTGTGCTTGATTATTACTCCCCACTTCCCATTTTACATCATCAATGCAGCGTTACGCCTCGGTGGATAATAAAGTACCGCTGCGTATCAGTGGATTGAGTGGGTCAGGGAGGGGTTACAGAACCACAAGCACAAGGTCGTAGCATCTGGTTCAATCCGAGGGATGTAGTTTAAATACCAAATAAATGTACGGCATTGTTTTGTATTAATTGGTTGCTTTCCGTAATTAAATTACAATAATATTTTTTTTTTTTTTTTGCGTAGTTTCAGCTGGCATTTCGTACCTGCGTATTTTGACCAAGAATTGCGTTGTTGGTACACAAAATGCGTGCAGGTTGGCAGGTCTGGGTAAATAACACCCTATTTGTCTTTATATAGAAAGTCAAGAAACTATATCAAGGGCTATTGTTATTTATTTTCACAGAAACTTGCATGAATTACTGCTGTTTCTGATGCACCTGTCTGTGGGCCTGCCTCTCAGGGATCTTGCCAACCGTTTTGGTATTCACCGCACCACAGCCAGCAGAATCATTGTAACCTGGACGCACTTTCTGTATCATCTACATGGTTCCATCTGCCTGTGGATACCACCAGAAGTCAAAGCTTTACCACCAGAGTTTTCATCATTCCCTGACACACGTGGTGCTTGACTGTACAGAAATCTTTTGCCAAACTCCCTCCTCTCTTGTTTTGCAGAGTGAGGTGTTTTCAACATACAAATCACACACCACATTCAAGGTCATGATTGGCATTGCACCCCATGGTCCCATCACCTTTGTGTCTGCGTTGTATGCAGGTTCTCTGAGTGTTCGGGAGATTTTCAAGCTGTCTGGCATTACCAAACTCCTAACAGCAGACATGGCTATTATGGTAGACAAGGGCTTTCTTGTGGACACCCTCGTTTCCTGCAAGGTTTACCGACCTGCCTTTCTTTCGAAGAACATCCAAAAGTGTAGGGAGGATGTCCAGCAGTCTGTTGCCCGCTTGAGAGTCCATGTCGAGAGGTGTATCCGGAGGGGAAAGGAGAACAAACTCTTTGACAAAGTCATACCTTTATCAGTGTGTGGAAGCATTGATCGGCTGTTCAGTGTGGTTGGCTTACTGGTAAACTACGAGAATGGACCACTGCATAGGCAGGTAAACATTGATTTGTAACAAATTATAAAGCAAACTGCCATGTAAAAGTAAAAAAAGAAGTAATCTCCCTTCTCCCTAATGATTGCAGCAACTTCTGTTTCTTTGTAGATCCTCTGGATTACCATGTCCTCTTCTGCAAACACTACAAAGTCACACCACTCCATTCCTGTAATCAGGAGATGGCCTTGGACCTGCCAGTAGTAGCTGTGCTGCTGTTTCAATTTCATGGTGTCACCGCAATTTCAGGTATTTACAGTCAACATAGCTTTTGACATTTGGGCATTTGATCTCCAGCCAAAGGGTAGATTTTTGGTTGGGTCAAACACAAGCCCATCAGGAGATGGCCCTAACCAGGGAGCATCCGGGTGGATGACAAAACTACAAAGCCAGTAATTGTTGTTCTTTACCCGACAATACTCCTGAATGGCAACAGGCTCCAATGCAAGGCCCCTCTTCATCAAAGCTGTTTGAGCCACACCCTTTCTTATTCGTTCAGCAAAGTGTACTCCTGAACTCTGACCGCGGACATGGCAAATCTCCCTGAAGCAGGAAGATGTGAGCCTATTCCTCCTGACTCTGTGCCACTCTACAGAGACACTCTGCTCCTTTGTAGCAACCTCTATTTTCCTGGCCATATCCAAATTAGTTTCTATTGATTGCAGATGTAGCTGCTGTTGGAGACTGCACACAAACTGGCAGCTAGTAGGCTCCAACCTGTAACCATCTAGAGGTAGAGGTGGTGGTGGAGGAGCAGCTGTGTGGAATAAAATAATACGGCTCACGGGTGCTGGTAGGAGATGAGACTGCCTTCCTGAACTTTCCCAAACGCTGAGTCAACCAGTGGGACATCAGCACTGGTTACCATGGTGGTGATGAGTGGTGCAATGTCTGCTGAAAAGTCCTTATAAGCCTCAGCCAATTTAAGGACATCAGGATCAGGCAGCTCCCCCCACACTGCTTTGTAAAGTGTGCTGCTGTGTGGAATTTCATTTCAAAATTCAAATTAGAAAGAATAATTTTACGTTGAAAGACAGTTTTGTATAACAGGTTAATTACCTTACACCATTAGGAACAGTCCTGAGCAGGGACTTTTTTGGGGGTAAAATAGAGGGTATGCACTTGACATCACAGTAAGTGGAAGTCACTGCGGTTACACCCACTGACTACAGAAAGACTACTGAGTGGCAGGGTTAGCGTTCAGCTTGAATGCCGCGAAAACACAAAAAACACATCTAAAATAGAAAAGAGCTGTTGTGTGATTGACTGTACACATAGATTACCAAGAAATCAGAGCTATCTTTTTACAGACTGCGGAAAGCTAAAGAAAAGAGAAACAACTGGAATCCAGGCACCGAAACGTGGATTTGCAGTTGTCATTTTGTGTCAGGTATGTTGGATTTTTGGGTAAAATCATACCTTAAGTTATGTACTGTATTGACTACTCGTCAATTAAATATTTAGTATGTTTCTGTGTAACTGAAAAGTTTTTGTCAGCATTTATTAATAAAGTTCCTCAAAAGGTTCCTAGTTCCTGGGGAAAGTTCCTGCGGTGGAAGTTACAGAACCTATCCTAGCCACATCAAATCCCCAGAACATAATTGTAACAGAACTGGCTTGGAACTGACGAACAACTGAACTGTCTTCCATCCTACTCTGAGGTTGTGAGGTTTCTCATGTTTCCTCATAGACCTATGGCAGGTAGTTTGGACGCTCACTCTCCCTATTCGTTGATCTTTAGCTGATACTGGGGACAATATCACGTTAGCATCAACACACTGCAAAGTTAGCTGGTTAGCAAGATAGCTAATTCTCTGTGGCTGTTCATGTTAGGTAGCTACTAAGCTAGTAAGTTAACTTACCTTCGTAATTATTGATGTAACTGGAGACATCTTGAAGCCCTTCTCTCGCTTACTCCTTGGTGCTGATGTCGCAGCTCGAATGATGCGGTGAACATCATTAATTGTTATCCGTGGAAGATCTTGAAGACATCGCGTGAAGAAAGCCATTTTGTTGTTGATAAACTGACCGGGGTCAGAAAGCGGAAATGCTTGTACACACCGTCCTCAAACCGGAAGTTGTACAACGTCGTCTTACGCAACTAGTCAATTGCCAACGATGAGCTATGCTAGGCTCCCTAGCTAACGTTAGCTGGAACATTATTTCACGATATTATTAAAGGAATAACATGGTGGTTGAATGTGACACTTGCCAGTTGTCTTTAGGCAACAACAAAACATAATGTGCATAATTTTTTTTATTATTCAGTCATTTAAATGTATTTTAAAACGGATTTTTCTAAGCCTAAATTCTCCACTATAAAAGTTCACCCGAACTGTCTGGGCGTGGTAATGAGAACTGTCAGTTAGCTATGATTGACAGATCGTGCCCCGTTACCATAGCTACCTCCATGATACGGGCTTATCTTGGGACACTGAATTTTCACAAGCTAGCTAACTTAGTATATAAAGTATCCACAGCTAAGGACGTTGACTTATATCCAATAATAATTTTTGCTAGCTAGCTAGCTAGCCAGCCACGTTAAGATAACACCACAACTATAACGTCCTTATGAAAGCAAACTAGCTAGCTAATGGTATCGATAACATTACATTATGAAAGCAAACTACATAGCTAGCTAACGTTAGCTAGCTAGCTATAAATGAATATGACCAACCAGAGATTGTCTAATAGTCCTTAAAAGGCACTCTAAAAAGTGAACCTAACGTAAGTCAAATATTTGCATTGTCTTGAGCTATCCATTTAGAATCACAGCATATCTGACTGACTGTAGGGATGGCAAAACGTAGTTTTAGAATGTCGCCTGCAGTGTATGCGCATGAGCTTGACAATACATTTCTCACAGAAAAGGTAGTTTGTCACCATTTTTTAAGTTTATTACAGTGGTGATAGAAGTGACAATAATTAAAGCCGCAAACGGCGTTGGGAGGGGTCCAAGCATTGTCACCATCACACCACCTATGGAGCGATTTTAAAATGGCTTTGTCCTCATGATCATACACCTTCACCCAACATATCTACTGAATATCATGATGATTGTACAAAAAATTGATGACTTATGGCCAATGTTGTGCTAAGAGACGCTGTTGGATGACTTAGTTGCGTCGCCATGGATGTGTCCTGGCCGCTTGCTGTAAAGGCCTTTACTACGTCGTAACACTTAGATGGCATATCGCAACACTTAGATGGCACGGTGTGTATGCAGAGCTGCAGCGCTTTCGCGCCGCAATTAAAAAAGGCGTGAGACTAGTGTTGTCAGGAATCACCATACCAAACAGGGTTTCCCCCAGAAAACTTGTTAGGCCCTGTGGCAAGTATTTTTTGACAGGGGCTGGTGGGCCGGCGCGGGCCGGCGGCCAAATGTCTTTTTTGACGGGGGCCCGGAGCATTATGGTAGGGGCCCTATAGTTTCTGTGATAACAGAATCACGGATGGAATCGCGGAATTGAGCATTTAAAAAAGCTATAACACAGATTCCATAGGGCCCTACATTAATTCAATACTAAAAGCTGACTGGAGATTTGAAACTATGACTACGTAATGTGAATGTAAATAAGTCATTTATTCAACACACATTTAAAAAATCAACAACTATTTACAGCATAGCAGAGTCGTACAAAGAATCTGAAAACAATGTACAGTCTTGGAATGCTGTGTTTTCAACAACAACAAAATAAATAAAATAAATTATATCAAAGTGTTTGCACTCTACAAAAAACTTGTATTCAAGTCCTGATTGGCTACTGAATCTTACAACAAGCCTTGAAATGCTGGGCACATTTAAACTTTTAAAAAACTGTCTAAGGTTTTTTAGCTCTTACCTTTCCTCCTTGACATTGTCCCTAAATGTCACAAAGGAAGTATCTGGGTTACTGACTGTTTGGCTAGCTAGCTAAGTTAGATAAATGACCACGTTGTCTGACTTGTTTACATTTTGGACAGATGTGGCTCCTGAGTAAATCTATCGTTGTTTCCGTCGCAGCACTTTTGGCACAAGCAATAGCCTGAAATTTCTTCTTACCGTGAACAGACCTGAAAAACTCATCAGGGGTGAAAAAGGTGACAAAGATGCAAACCCCCTAGGGGTGCCCAGTGGCATGCCCCCCTGGAAGAAATGTTTTTAAATATCAGCTTTTTAAATGTGGATTTACAGTAGATTTTAGCATGAGGATATAGGGAAAAACTCACCCTAGAATGAATGTAATCTTACTGCTAATGTCCCCCTTACATCACAAAAGTAATTAGTTCAGGGACATCAGTTCAGGGCACTTTAAAAAAAAAAAGTCAAGAGAGTGCACAGCCGGGTCCAAAATTGTATTAAAATGCATTGCATCCACTATACAATAAAGTTGATCAAACAAAACAAAAACATAATATGCACAACAACTGACAAATCAAATGGAAAACACGGCTTATGTTATATTTTGGTAGAGAGAGAGAGAAAGAGAGAGTTTTTATAGTGGTAATATGGTGTGGCAAGGTGTGTTCAATTACACACATTATCTAACTGACTAGTACTGATAGTTCAACGTAAGGCACAGTGGTGGCTGCTGAGCTGAAAATCGAGGAGGCAGAAAACTTCCCCTGATTATTAGGGGTCCAAGCAGCGAAGCTGGTGGAACCCTATTGTATTTGTTAGGATTATTATTAGGGGTCCAAGCAGCGAAGCTGGTGGAACCCTATTGTATCTGTTAGGACTATTATTAGGGGTCCAAGCAGCGAAGCTGGTGGAACCCTATTGTATCTGTTAGGATTATTATTATTATTATTATTAGGGGTCCAAGCAGCGAAGCTGGTGGAACCATATTGTATCTGTTAGGATTATTATTATTATTATTATTATTATTATTAGGGGTCCAAGCAGCGAAGCTGGTGGAACCCTATTGTATCTGTTAGGATTATTAGGGGTCAAAGCAGCGAAGCTGGTGGAACCCTATTGTATCTGTTAGGATCATTAGGGGTCCAAGCAGCGAAGCTGGTGGAACCCTATTGTATTTGTTAGGATTATTATTAGGGGTCCAAGCAGCGAAGCTGGTGGAACCCTATTGTATCTGTTAGGACTATTATTAGGGGTCCAAGCAGCGAAGCTGGTGGAACCCTATTGTATCTGTTAGGATTATTATTATTATTATTAGGGGTCCAAGCAGCGAAGCTGGTGGAACCATATTGTATCTGTTAGGATTATTATTATTATTATTATTATTATTATTAGGGGTCCAAGCAGCGAAGCTGGTGGAACCCTATTGTATCTGTTAGGATTATTAGGGGTCCAAGCAGCGAAGCTGGTGGAACCCTATTGTATCTGTTAGGATTATTAGGGGTCCAAGCAGCGAAGCTGGTGGAACCCTATTGTTTTTGTTAGGATTATTATTCTTATTATTTTTCTCCGCTAAAAGTGTCTGAGGCTCAGCAACCATAAGTCCTAGAGCAACCAAATTTGGCAGGTGGGTTCCTATGGCCCCCCACTACTCAGGCACTAAAAATCACCTATGTCGGCCAGATGGTGGCACTATAACAAAGGGTCATGCGTAAAGGGCCATAACTCCCACACCATAAGTTAGATCAACACAAAACTTCATTGACCTATACATCTGAAGGTGCTCTACAACTTTGCTTTTGGGAGCACCTATGTCCGCCATATTGTTTGCCTGCCAATTGGACTTTTTAGTTGGGGCATGGAAGTTCTCTCCGCTAAAATGTCTGAGGCTCAGCAACCATAAGTTACAGACCAACCAAATTTGGTAGGTGGGTTCCTATGGCAATAGTAAACTTCTTTACGGCAAGCGACATCCATGGCGACGCAAGTAATCCGACACCGTGGGGTCTAGTTTTTATCAGTGAGAGGAGGGGCTGAACGTCGGGGAAGCAATGGAAGACAGTGCCACCCAGAGTGCATGCTAGGCTACCGGAAGTTTGTTAGTAAAAGCTTTTTGAGAGGATGAATAATTACTTTTCTTGAGCATGGATCCATTTGAAGACAGTATCGGGTAAGTTCGTTTAGTCTTTGAATCTGTCATTATGCTGAGAAATAGCTAAAACATTTTATTGATAGTATTTGAGTTTCTGTGCAAACGCGTGAAAACACGCCGGTATAGGCTAATAAAACAATGACGGTAATCCATATATAGTCCGCTTTGTCCTGTGGCTACCATAACATAACACAACACACTATCTTGTGTCTACAGCTGCGGTTTCTCACTGCAATTAATAATATTGAATACAAACAAAAGACACAATTTATGCTGTAATCTGCCAATGTCTGAATAAAAAATACGGTACTCCAAGCGTAGGAAGCATGGATGGCGAGTTGATATTTCGTTTTTTGCTACTAAAAGTTTGTTAGTAAAAGCTTTGAGAGGATGAATCATTACTTATCTTTGGCATGGATCCATTTAAAGACAATATCGGGTGAGTTCGTTTAGTCTTTAAATACGTCATTATGCTGAGAGAAATCGCATTCTCAATTTAATCTCTAAATTGACCATAAGCTTAGGGTTGTAATTAGGTTGTTGTTTCGTAGGTGACTTAACTAGTCTTAACTATTGCTTGTATTTTTGCATAGACTGCGTTGTTGCTGTTCTTGTTTGTATTACTGTTAATTAGTTTAACCTACAGGGTCCAAGTTGAACTATGCGGTTGTTCCCTGCACTTGGAATGGTAGGCTACTTCCCTCTAGGGTTTTCGACACACTTGTTCCTGGTTATGGTTATACACTTTGTTGTATGTCGCTCTGGATAAGAGCGTCTGCCAAATGCCTGTAATGTAATGTAATATAATGTAATATTCCGTAACAAGAAGATAAACCCGACATTTGCCCTAAAATATGCCAATACAGCTGTGAAAACGCTGCTCATTGAATAACGAAATAAACGAGACAATTTTTTTTTATTATACCATGTCATTCTACAGTCAATATCTGTGACTAAACATTGAATAAATATACAATCTTACCATTGGTTTTACGCGTAGAGATGTCCCTTTTGCGAATGCGTGGTCATATATTGTCTTGGACAATCCGTTTGTGAAATATACGCGCATCTGTGACGCCTGGGTCGGCTATCTTCAATAATAGCTGTGCGTAATACCACACCTGTTGCTTACGGCGTTGTCGCCCTTTTTAGTGCAATTTGGCTTGATTGACAATTCATTTATTTCGTAGGTGAGAGTATAAGCTTTCTAACGATGTATAACATGTCTGAATTTGCTTTTGGAATAGCGTTTTATAGGTCAGCGTAACCGAAAATTTTCTCATCTGCCACTGTCTAAATAAATGAAGCGGTAGGCTGCTCTGCGCGTAGGTCGCCACTTGATATCTCGTCTTTTGTTTCGTTTTTTCTCAATGTCGTATTTATTATTTGAACTGTGTACTTATGTGTTATCATTCTATCTGTCTCTGAGGCACTCTGAAATGTGCATTCTCTGCTAAGCTGAGCAATGGATTGGAATATGTGTCTGACGTACTGTTGCACGGTATATCGAAACTTCAGCACTTTTTCGGTACTTAAAAAAATAAAAATAAATGGTTCGCTATTAGAATTTTCCGACGTTCGGTAGTTTTGTGTCAAATGTAAAAGCCAGAGAACTGTGTCTCCCGCATTACTGATTGAGAGGATGAAAAGTGTAATTTGTCAGAATCTTCGCTAGATGGCAGTAGCAACTAAGGTTGGCAAGTGAGGTGACCTGCGCTTGTGCATTCTTCGTGGTTGATACAGCGCAAGCTTAGACTCAGTTCACTTCAGTAGCAATAGCTGTTCTAATTTGTAAATATTTTATTATAGGAAGATGCTGTATTGTTATTGAAACATGTAGTTTTTAGATCTATTTTAAAGTGAAAGACCTGTTTAAAGATAATTTACTTTACAACTATTTAATTTTTGAAAGATATTTAATATAGTTGTCTGTGGTTCAGTGTTGTAACACTATAGGCCTATGCTTATTGATATGTTGAACAGGCTTCGACTTAAAGGTTGTTAATAAACCAGGTTTTTAATAATCCGTGAATTCGAAAATGAGGTCAACCCTTGTGGACATTACGTTTCTGATCCATTAAGGTAATTTCAGTATCGTTAGGTACCGAGTATTGAATCAGTATCGTTTCAGTATTAATTATCGTAATACTAAACTTGGTATCGGTATCAAAGTCAAAATTTTGGTATCGTGACAACACTAGTGTGACGCCTTTTTTAGTTACACATGGAAGCGCTGCAGCTGTACAAACACGCCAGGCCATATGTGCGTTACGACATCCCATCTAAGTGTTACGACATCCCATCTAATACGACAAAGTAAAGGCCTTTACAGGAAGCAGCCAGGACACATCCATGGCGACCCAACTAAGTCATCCAACAGCGTCTCTTTGCACAAAATTGGACATAAGTCATCAATATTTTATACGATCATCATGATATTCAGTAGGTATGTTGGGTGAAGGCATATGATCATGAGGACAAAACCATTTAAAAATCGCTCCATAGGGGGCGCACTTGTGCCAATGCTTGGACCCCTCCCAACGCCACTTGCGGCTTTAATTATATATTAATATTACTATACTAATAGTAATGTTACCTGCCATAATTTTCTTGTGTCCATTGGCTCTTAAATTAAGATTCTATTTTGCTGATTCCACAATATAATTTTGATTACATTCTCATTTTGATATTGCTACTAATAGCCTAATATCATTAAAATGTTATTAGCTGTAGTATTTCTGTCTTTGTATGATGGTGGTGCTGATGATGACAATGTAATCACATATTAAAAATAAATATGCCAATATAAATTGAAAAATGAGAATAGCTATATTTAATTTGCTCTTACAATGTTTCAAATCATGCTAATTAAGATCAAGTGGCGATGAAGATGATAACATGTCATTTACAAAGAAGGAATATAATACATATGCCTTATTTATCAAGATTTTATGTAAATGTTTGCATTTTGCCCATTTGTTTATTATTTCTCAACTAACTCATAGTCCATTGCATTCAGTAAAAATTTGGCTGTGTGCTGTGATAAACCGACCATCACATCAGTGGCTACAGCTTTTTAGAATTAAATTAGTTCCCTTTTAATTGTAGGCTACTACTCATCGCTTTTCTAGGGATACGAACTTTCACTTTTCAGTGGATTTGTCATATCTTAGCATGTATTTCATGATTTAAAAAAAACAGTACCCAAGTTCAGGAGAGCATGACTAACAACATTACAGTACAGCAAATCGTATCAAAAGGTTGTCATTGCCCATATTGTACTTTTTCCTGTAAACAATGAAAACGACCCAATATTGTAGTAGGTGACAAGCTCTTATTTTAGTACTACACATTGTTCATATACATATAAATTTAAAGCACATCGCATGTTTCCATTTGAATAAAAAATAAAACTTACTCTTGATGAATTTTTTTTACTTTCTCTCAGTAAGAGGCATTCAAGTCAAAGCAAGCAGATAAATCAAGTGAATTATATTAGCTAGCTGTTCCAGTCTGCAATCGCTTTTCACAATGGTACATTATGCTTGAGATCAGGGTCACGCTGGCTAAGAATAGCTATAAACCGTAGGGAGATCATTTACGGATTTAGAAAGCTTAGACTACAATTGAATCATCGATTTCCTTTAATTTAAACAACAGTAGCTAGAAAGTACCTAGCTCCCATAACACAGAATGGCTGAGTGCACACTTCTTGACTGTATGATTTAAACCAATCAGAAGTTGTGGCTAGCCTGCTAGCTAGATATAATTACTTGTAACAGTTGACTGCCACTGAATGTTTGTATCGTTCGGAAAAGTTAGCCATCTACAACTGTTCTACTGTCTAGCTAACTGGCTGTGGCTAGTAAGTAAGACAGCTCGATAGCTAGCTTGTGAATCCTAGTAGTTATTTAGTTAGCTAGCTAACCACAACTTCTCACTGCATTTCAGTACTGCTAGCTTTTTCATAAGTAGACAACATATCTAGCTAGCTAATGTAATGTACAGTCTTGCCGAATGCCTCTATAAAAGTATCAACTCACTTATTTATTACTTTTACTTGGTTAGAAACCATATCAGAAATGACCACAATGAGTCCTGTGGCTAGCCAGCAAAGCCACAGTCACAGTTCAGTGGCCACAGTTCGTCAGATGATTTGGTTAATGTCATTTCTCTGCGTTTACCGTGATCCTTCACATTTAGGTACCCAGTGCACACGCTCTGGTGCCAAAGGCCCATGGTCAAACATGGCTGTGTCCATGAATTGGCTTCATGCGCCTTTGAGCAGCTCCCATAGGAATCCAAGGAACCGGTAAATGGAAGCTGTCTCTAGTTCTTGTATATCTCAATGTTTGAAACAAACTTGTTTCCTAAACAGATGAGGTCAGGTGACTTCTGTTCCTGGTGTGGAGGTTACGTGAGTTCCAGTCCTTGATATGGAGATCATGTACTTCCAGTCACAGCGTGGAGGTCCCCCTGGTAAGGGTCGCCCAGCGTGCTGCAGGAGTGAGAAAATAAGAAGAAAAGATGGAAAGAAGTAGAAGAACTAAAGAAGAAAAGAAAAAGTGAAGAAAAGAAAAAGCCGAAGGAAAGAAGAAAAGAAGAGGAAGAAGGAAACAACTACAATACCTGCTATCCCAATCCAACTCATTTGTTGTTAGTTTTGCATTCATTTTTATCCCTGACCAGTGTTGATAGATATAGACAGATTATAGCCATTTTCCCTTCATTTTTGGTTAACTTCTAGTTTCTAATCTATTAGAGAGCATGTGAGAGTTCTGTCCTTGCTCAGAACTTGTCCTGAACTCAGTATCCTTGGGAGGCCGCATTTGGGTTCATGAGACTATTTACTGTGAATTATATGTGTGAATAACTCACATATAATGAAAGTCTATTTTTGTTTGATTCAATCATATAAAAATGTAGACAATTTGACAAGTATCACATGAGCACATTTACATTATTCAAAATATGCCAGGTCATAAAGGAATTCATTGAGAATACTCAAACGCTTCTTGGAGGCCAATTTGCTGTGGTGTTTTATACAGTTTTGTTGCAATAAAAAAACTATTATTACTATTACTTTTCATGAGTAGCTTTTAAAATAT
This sequence comes from Anguilla pacifica, assembly GCA_039654925.1. Classification (NCBI taxonomy): domain Eukaryota; kingdom Metazoa; phylum Chordata; class Actinopteri; order Anguilliformes; family Anguillidae; genus Anguilla; species Anguilla pacifica. The sequence continues at coordinate 37,017,429 of CM077286.1, read as the reverse complement.
ACATCTAAAATTATTAAGGAACATATAACAGTGGACAAAATAAAGAGAGGACGCAATGCACATTTTAGGCAAATTTTATTGAGTAAACCTTTCTTTAATTGGCCAGACATCCAACATTATTTATTACATATAAACTGGGAATGTATCAAGGATAGGACTATGAAAGTGCAAACAACATGTCAAGAAGTTGTTTTACTATATAAAATTTTACTGGGCAATAAAATACTTAATTTTTCATGTTAATAATTTGTCTTCACTTGTACCAAGAAAATACAAACATAATTTAGTATGCCCCTTTTCATACTGCATAGTTACACTGCAGCAGACAACATAAAATTCCAGAAGAAATCCCACACCAATTTTAATAAGTCCATATATAGCACTCTTTACACAGCTTCACTTTTGCAAGAGACATTCCATTGTAATATGTTCGTTTTCTTGCTGTTCTGATTTCAAAACAGCCACAAACGAAATTTGAGAGATGAATTTAAAATTTGAAACTTTCATGAGTTTCAGGATTCTATTTTAACATAACACAACATAACAAAGCCAACAATATATTTCATTGTGAAATTTACAATAATTTAGAGGGAATTTCCATTTCAAATAAGGATTACAACATTTCTAAAATATTTAGGATGTTTCCCACAATTCTTTTATTATTTCTGGACATTAAAATTGCTTTCCCAATTTCTCACAGCATTGCACTTCTCTATAACTAGTTTGCACATTTCTTTCTGTGCATGCCTCATGTGCAGTAAGTTTGGGACAAAGACTTTTTTCTTGACCTGGCTCCATATTCCTCAATTTTCTATTTGTAATCCAGACAGGCTAACAAACATACATTCTCAGCTTTTATTTATACACTTCAATTTCACCATGTATAAATTGCAGCACTTTTTACATTGGTCAATATTTGCTAAGACGTATCCAAGGTACTAATATACTAAGTTTAACTGCTGAGGCTAACCTGTTAAAGATTACAGTTAACATTCACAAATAAATGGAGATACACAACAACTCATTAAGTTAGATGTAGATTTAAATGTAACTGTCCATACTAAAAGTGCCTGTCCTGGGAAAATGTCTTGTGGACAGATGAGACCAAGATTCAATTGCATCAGAGTGATGGCTATTGTGGAGGCGAAGAACTGCCCAAGATCCAAAACCACACCCCCTCATCTGTGAAATATGGTGGTGAGGGTGCTATGGATTGGGCATGTATGGTTGTTGTATGTTTATGGTAAGGGTTAGCTCACTTGCTTCATTGTAATGGTGTGCTTGGCCAGGTCTCCCTCAAAAAAGAGATTTTAATCTCAAGGGATTTCCTGGTTGAATAAAGAATAAAATAAATATAACTTCTTCTGCTAGCAGTAGCTGGATGAATTCTGAAGTGTACCGAAGCAACTTATCTGTTTAAATTTAAGCATCTGCTTCCGGATGGCATCGTGACAAAACACTCAGCATGACACTATGTCCCAAACATTATGGTGCTGTTAAATATAAAAAGTGCTGTTATTTCTACATGGTGAAACCAAAGAGTATAAAAAATGCAGAGAATGTGCACTTTGGCCACATCTGAATTGTGGAGTAAAGAAAAAATGTCTCTGTCCCAAATGTTATGGAGCTCACTATAAGTCAAAAACTGTTAACATTTACAATTAAATGGAGACAACTCGTAATGTTACATATAGATATAATTCATTTAGATTAGATATAATCAATTTAAATACAACTGTCATCCATAAGTACTTGGACAGTGACACGTTTTTTGTAGTTTTGGCTCTGTACTCCGGCACACTGTATTTTAAATAACCTGATGAATATGAGGTTTAATGTACAGACTAGCAGCTTTAATTTGAGGGTTAGGTGGAATTCAGCGACTTTGTAGTCATCATTCAATGAGCCAAAACAACAAAAATACTGGCCAAATACTTAGAGACTGCACAGTGCATGCTATGTTTGGTGCATCAAAATGTCTTTAAATAATCTAAACAGTTAATAAGGTTTAAAAACAAAAATATGTTAAATGTATTATATGTTAATTTTAAATGTCATTTCAATACACTTCATTTGATTTATATGAACTTACTGTGAGAAGTGTGAAGTGTGTTTATACTTCAATGCTGAGGTACTTCTGAAATGTGGCAATAACTAAAAAACACAAATCCAAATAAAGGCACATTCAGTAGAAAACCATTAGGGATCAGCTGCAGCATTAATAAGTGAATTTCCAAATGTAGCCATCATTGTCTATTCCATTATGATTAAGTTATGTAAAAAAAAATTAGCTGATTGAATTTCCAAATTTCTCTTCTCAAGTCCGGACTGTGATTTTTCAAATGCAGACTTCACTGTTTTTCATTTCTTCCTTTAACTGTTAAAAGTCTATTTTGTGTTAATTACATAAATACTAATGGATCATTTCAGGGGAAGGGGGTTCTGATTGGTTATTTGCAATGTAGGCACAATATGCATGTTATAACCTTGGTTCCTTCTGGAGTGCATTATGCTTAGACAAATTGCAGCTTGGCACCTTTTCTGACAGAAATAGGCAGGCAGAAAAAGGTTGATGGGAATGAGATCAGGTTTCCTGGTCAAATTCACAGTCACCAATCTCTGAGCAAAAGTTAAAGACTCCTGTCACTTGCACCCTGCAACTATTGTCCCATTCTAGTGAAAAAAACCACTCTGATCCCAAGGATCCCACATATATATTACTCCATATATGAGAAACAACATACAAAAATCATTTGCTTTCTCATTTACATGAAGTTTGCATCTCAATTCTCTCTGTGTTCTTGCCAACTTTTTTTTTTTACAAACAATTATTTTATCCACATCTAGTACATGTATACATTTTTTTCTGATTTCAGCAGTCTACAATTTGCTTTAGATTTTAAATCAAAACAGTTTCTCTCCCAATGTGCTACCCAAAACATTTTTTTTGTTCAGTTGCTGCCACAGTTGATAATTTTCCTGTGTGATAGTGGGTATAGATATTACAGGAGGCTCTCAAACCAGGTGGACTTGCTCCTCCCACTCAGGGCTGTTTGGCTGAAGGTCAGGAAGAGACTCACATTCAGGGACATCAGGATGACTGGGATCAGCATTACAGTCAACTTGTCTGTTGTCAGGCTCTGTGCTCAAGACACCCACAGTGGCCATGCCCTCCAACTCCAGCTGGGTGAGGCCCACTGCCTCGTCCCCAGTTTGGGATGACTGATCTCCCCCATCTACATTGTCCTGCATTGCAGGGTCCCTCTGCATGTCCAGGAGAGGGACGTAGGAGGTGGAGGGGATGAATGCAATGCTCTGAGGGTTAATGTCATGGAACCAGGCCATGATGTTGCCAAGCAGGTTGGCATTGGTGGTAGGCTCATGGCAAGTGGAGTTTGTGTCACTGGAGGAGGAGAAGATGCCTCCTGGAGACTCACCAAAGGGATGCAGGTTATCAAAGGGCTCAGGGGTGTATTGACTGGTAATGTTTCCCAGTCTCATCAAGCCGTCTCCCAGCTCCAGGAGCTCAGAGCTGCTCAAGGCACCACGAGGCAGCTCCACACTGGGCAGCACAGGGTCCAGTCTGGATGGCAGAGAGGTGCCAATTGCTCCCATGGAGGCTTCATTGTTGAGGATCTCCTGAGTCTCACCATCCATAACCAGCCAAGATTCCTGCAGAGACAGCTGAATAGCCAGCAGGACATTGGGGTCATCCTCATCCAGAGAATTAAGGCCCTGGAACAAAGCAAAAGTCATCCTTAAATAAAACTCAACTTAAAGCAATAAGCAAGTCATTTGAGAGATATAAAAATTCTGTTAGCATTTCAGAAGAGAAACCTGGTCCACATTGCATATGATTTTGGTCCATAATTAAATTTTTAACATCAAAACCTCCATGTAGAATGTACAGTTCATGTACAGTTCTTTATATACAGGGTCCCCCAATATAGGATCACAAAAGTAATTGGACAGTTAGCTGTTTCTTGGCCAGCTGTGTCTCTTCGCAACATTGCATCATGCACAATAAAGCTAACAAAAAAGCTAATTCCAAGAGAGGGATCTGTATTTGGAGTTGCTGTTGCCATTGTCTCAACATCAGGACCAAATAACTGTTAATGCAAGTAAGCCTCATGATTTTTCAGAATCATTACGCATCATCACTGCCACTGAACATTTGAAAGCACCACATTTAACTTGAGATAACAGAAATTATATGGAGTAAATTTATGCTGTTCTATCCAAATAAAAAATCTGGGAATAGTTTTGCAGCTCCACATTTTATTCTGCTTTTGAGTACAGTTTTCTGGACTTTATAAATACTTAAAAATATACTGAATTTATAAATTTATAACTTTGTGAGGGAGCATCAGTATAAGGGCAGGATCATTCATTACATGTTTCCCAGATGAAAACTTGTGTTTCCTTGGATTCAGCTGTTGTCTTGTGACAACATCCATCATCCATCCATTTTCTATCTCCATTTTCTGAAGCAAGCCATTTGCATTTACCATTTCCAATAGTAATTTAAATTAGTTCATCTTCATAATTTAAGTAGAAATAAAGTGCCAAAAATGCAATTATCTTGGCGAAAATGCAAAAATTAAGTTGATCTTTTTTAGTTTGTCATGAAATACTGAGAGATCCCATATATAAACAAGGTACCACTATACATGCCCTGGATTATACACTTCTTGCCCACAAGTGTGCAAACTCTGGGGGTGATATGGGCAACTACTAAAGATCTATGAAGCAAAAGGTAAGCAGTGTACCCTGGTGTCCCTTAATGTCTTCAAATCTATCCAAAATGCCTAAATTGTGTATTGCTGTTAATCACAATATAATCATGTATTTCACTACCAATTGTTTTGACTCAAGAAACTCACCTTTACATAATTTTCAAGTGGGAATTACTATCTTTCCACCAGCACAAAGGTCTAAAACATTTAGGGGTCCAAAAACATATCCAAATTCTGTCTAAAAATAAATAAAATGCTTTTTGTGTATTATAAACATAAATTTGCCCTTTATGATGGTTTAACATGTTGGTGTAATCCCCCTAGTGGCCACGACATTGGCATCCTGCGATTGTTCAACTCAGACTTTCAGTACTCCTGCAACCAAACTATGAGTTGAAAATGTGGAAGAATATGCTGTTTAATCATTGTTTTATATTATATACTCTAACACATAAGTGATTAGAAATGTATTCTTTTAACAGTTTTCACGTGTAATGACTAACTCACATATTCTTACCTTCGCGTGAGAGGAGAACATGCTCTTTATTAAAATGATGAAATCTCAAGCATGAGATAATGACATGTGCTTTGAGATACTCTATGAACAGTTCCATGAACAGAAGATGGCCCCCCTTTCCCACTTTTCTCTCTCTCCTCATGTTGCAAAATAATTGGGCGCAGTGTCTTATCTTAGCTTTGCTAGCAAACCGAAATGTCAAGGTTGCAAGAAAAGAAAGTGTCTTTGTGTTAATTATGGAAGAGACGTAATTTCTGGGAAATGTTTTTCTGCAAGGGAAGTATACGTGTGGCATGCAACCAAGCGCAGAACCTAAAAGATAAGATTCCCTATAGAAAGTGTGCAATTTCTTTGTTATGTTGAGTTCATTGCGGTATGCTGGGGAACTCTTGTCGGTCCGCACATGCTGTCTTTAGCCCCTTTTCCACCAAAGGGCTGAACGGTTCTGAGCACGAAGAGGAACGGTTCCAATGGTGTTTCCACCTGGAAACGGTTTGGCGCAGAACGATTACAGAACGAGTATTAAAAATAAACCCAACCCTTTAAAGCATTAACATATGCGAATACAGTGGTGAATATACTGCTCACTGAATAACGAAGACAAATTATCCTAAAATTATACCATGTCATTCTATTGTCAATATCGGCAACTAAATATGGAGTAAATACACAATCTTACCATTGGTTTTACACATAGAGATGACATAGAGATCCCTTTCAAGACTGAGTAGTCATATATTGTCTTGGACAATCCGTTTGTGAAATATACACTCATTAGTGACGTCTAGGTATCTTCCAAAATAGCTGTGTGTAAAACCACATGTTGTTTATGGCATTTTCGTCATTTTTAGTGCAGTCCAGCTTCATTGACAATTCTTTTATCCAGTAGGTGTCAGTATAAGCTTTCTAATGATGTATAACATGTCTAATTTTACTTTTGGAATAGCATTTCATAAGCCAGTGTAACCGAAAGTCTCATCAGCACTGTCTTACTTTCACTCTGTGCAAAACAGTAAAAGACACTGCACCCGGCAAAAAAACGTTACCGATCACATTTCAGAAAATATTATTATTCTTGAGAACTTCTGTGCATGGCTAAGGCATATATTTCCTGATAGACCTAGTGGATACTGTTTTCTGGACCAAGAAGAGGAGAACGACAACAATGATTCTTTGTTTCTGTCTCTATCTATTGAGACTTTAAGACTACATCTTCCAGCTCAAAATATTTAGGTTATAGATGTTATTTTTTAAACTGAGTGTCTTTTACTGGTACTTCATAATGACAATATTTCAGACTGTAATGTTTATGCATTCGTTGGTAGTAGTCTGTTTGTGTTTCATGCACCGGATCTGATGTGAACCTGGAACATCGACAAAAGTTTTTGGTGGCCGGTTGAATATTATTTTAATGTCGTTCCATCCCCATACAAGAAAACATTACATACTGTAGAGTACAGAAAAACACACAAGAGTTAATGATTACACATTTCGGTATGTGTACCACATTCTGTCCCACAGAATTGTTTTTTTTCCCCATCTGATATCAACGTTTCATCTTAAACATTGTAAAAGGCAAAGTTATATGCTTTATAATAGACAAAAAGCATTTTATTCATTTTTGGAGCAATTTTGGGTATGTTTCTAGTAGGGTTGTGCAGAGACGTCATTATCTGTATCTATATCTGTATCTGTATCTGTTCAACCAGCAAAATTATCTATCTCTGTATCTGTATTGGGATAGAAGACCGGAGGTGGGCGTGGTTTATACCGGAAGTCACGTTAAATTGGGCAAATGTTGTATTCTAACCTAATATTCATTAGCAATGCAATTGTTGTGCCTTCAGAGCATCAAATTGATTTAATATTGGCATATAATTAATTATGAAATATATTTCCACATCCTCATACTGTACTTTTCATCTCTCTCATTTTTCCATTTTTTTTTTTTTTACTAAACTAAGTTTTATGAACTGTCTGAACCCCACCACCACTCCCGCTCTAACTGGGGGACATTGAACAATCAGAAACTAAAAAAAATGTTTTATAAATCAAAAGATTCTGTGTTGCATTGGAAATAGAAACTATTTACAGTAAAGATATACAGAAAAATATCCTTCAGTTGAAGGGAATAATCTTAAATTCCAATGATGCTGCGTTCGCGTTTCTTGATGTGTTAACGTTACTGCAGTTCGCTACGGGAACGTAAATTTCTGTGAATTTTTTTGGATAGACTGCAAACTATCTAATGTCCTCATGTTTTCCCTTGGTGGCAACTGTTACCATGAAAATCTGGACTGGATTTCGTGTTAATTTAATAGCCAAGACCTATGGCTGATACATACAGCATGTTACATCTTAAACGGATGAATATTGACTGAAATACAAGGTAAAACGTCGGTTTTTTCATTATTTTGACTGGGGTTTTTTTTTTAATGGAAGAAATTAACACATACAGCTAGAAACTACAGGTTTTCTAAGCTTCGTTTTGATGTATAGGTTATGGCGGTTTGAAAGTAAAAAAAAGCTGACACACCAGGCTTTTGTCACGCTAGCTCCCGCACCTGACACCTCCTCCTCGATACGAGAGTTTCCCTGAGTGATAGCCGGGAACGGTCAGCTCTCAGTCCGCTGCCTGCGTTGTGCTGACTTGGTGGGGGCGATTACAGAATATAGCGATCACTTTTCAATAATGTGTAGTAAATGAAAATAGTTAGTGAAATCAAAGTCCTATGTTGCAAACAGAATGTGCATTTTTATCTTGTGGCCATCCACAATGACATGAATGGAGCGGACTTTTTTTCCTGAATCCGAATAGAATCCGGGTAGAAGAAATATCTGTTTCCATCTCATTATTTGTGCTTTCCCAAATACAGTATTCGGATTCAGATACATCGCTAGTTTCTAGACCCCTAGATATTTTAGACCCCTGTACTGATGGAAAGCTTGTAATCCCCACTTGAAAATGATGTGAAAGTGAGTTTCTTGAGCCAAAACAGTTGCTCTGTAGTGAAATGAAATTGATCAGCACTAACGCTAACATCAGCCTGATACATTTCTTTTGAACCTTTTGGAAAATGCAAACATTTCACTTAAAACATTAAGATGCATTGAGCTTGCTAGCTGTTATGACCTGGTTTAGGGTCAGTCCGTAACAGGGTGAATAAGGAAAACCGGTATGGAAACGTACTTCAAACCAATCAGTTACTCTGGTTCCTATCTGCCTTTCCAAATTCAACTGAATGCTGGCCAGTCTTTGAAGGTTACTGGGTATGGGGCAGTTTTTGAGCACTGAACTTCGGACAGTTAGCTGATAGTCGGCAACTAAAAGCTTGAATAGTGTACCCCCTACGGAGCTTTAGATCTCAACCCAGAGTAGCTTCAAAAACAATAAAGGAAAAATAACAAAACAAAATAACAAACTTGTGTCTCGATGAAAGGATTTTTAGTCCAGCTGGGAACACACTAACAGGAGCACTGGGATGATGAGAACAAGTCAATGGTTATACTCAAGATCTAATCAACAAACAAACCAGAAGGGCTAGACGGGAATCGGAGTCAAACAAGATAGGGTCAAACACACAAAGTCAAATGAAGCAATCACTAAACACACGGCACCAACCATGAGTTTGAAGAGCTAGTCTCTGCTGGTAGGTGGCAAATGGCAGCTTTTTAAAGCCGAGCAACCGGATACGGAAACGAGTAATTAGATGACAACTGGACCGAAGAAACACACGCAAAAGTAACAAATGTGAACAAACTTACGACTGGGGTTGTAGCACCAGCAAACTAGCATTACAATCTGAAATTGTTAGTGCTAGCTAGCCATATCAAAGTAAGTTAGTTAGACAGTTAGCTAGCAGGTCTAGTTAGTTTAACATAAGAGATGTAACAGAGATCCTAGCTACTAAAAATATAACATTAGTCACCCCAACTGCAATTAGCTGTCTAGCTAACAGATAGCAAAGACAATATGATACATAACGTTAATATAACTGGCTAACTACATGGTCTTGCCCTTGCTTTACTGGATCCGACTCAAATTGCCTGGTTGCCACTTCAGAGCGAGTCATTGTGTGACTGACTGCCTGCTGCTGTCACAATTAACTATTAGCTAAGGTGCACGCTCTTCATGATGGAGTGCAGCTAAGTTTTCTGCTCTAGCTGATCTCTTTTGGCCACCCTCACTTCGCTGGAGCTGGCACAATATCAAAAAATTCTTGTCATTTTGGACAGTCTGATACTGTCCTTCTACTGGTGTGCCAATATGCTGCTGCCTGTCTGTCGCACTGTCACTGGCCATAACAGTCTCCCATTGTTCTCACCTAATGTTCGTTTAGAACTTTAGAATGATGGAATTATTCAAACTTGAAGAGGCTAGCCTGATTTTATAAGTCAGCATTGTGTCTTGCCATGTGAAGTCTCTTGAACATTTCAGGATCCAAATTTAGAATTTTGAGGTCTCATTCAAATTTAATTGGGATGACAGGTATACCATTCCACCAAGTTACACCTTGGCAGGGCAGCATGCCTCATACTTATACAACACTGAGTTTGCCACTTTTCAGGGCCCTTGGCCATTTAAAAAATGCATTTATGTACATTCTGACCTTATGATAACAGACAGAATTCATAAGAACTTCACACGTCCACAAAATAAAGCCCCAAACAGGGAATTTTCTTCTATTCACCTATGACAGCTCCGCAACACACAACAACCACAATCACATTGCTTGAGCAATGGTCGAAGTTGTCAACTGCTTCAGATTCCTTGAACTTCAGATATGACAACCTCACCTGAACCACAATCACTGACTGCATTCTGAAGAAGAAGGTACATTTTCTACAGTGTCTGAAGAAGTGTGGCATGGGCAGACAAACGCTTGTGAACTTCTACCTCAGCACCATTGAGAGTGTCATCACTGACGGCATCACCGCCTGGTACGGCAACACCAAATTACAGGACAGGAAGGGTATTTATAAAATCATGAGAATGGCACAAAAATCATAGGATCTGAGCAAAAATCCGTTGCCGTTGAAGACGGCAAGTGTTAGCAAATGTTCGCGAACATATTCAAACATATGCAAACTTTTTTCTGTTCACCACGAACATTAACTAATGTTACCAAACAGTCTGAAAGGGTAGTGTGCCACGAACAAAAATGACTGCTGACAGTAAAGACACTGAGCGAAAAAAGGTTGCCTGTTTCATCTTGAAATGTGACCGAAAAGTAAAATCATCATATTGAGGAATGACTACCTCGGCATATCGCTCAATTCTGCAGACCTGTTCATTAGTTGCGCTACATGACAATACAGAGTGTACTAGTATAATATCTTTCATGTCATGGCGGCTATCAGTGAAGTACTCTAATGTGGTGGAAGCCACTGTGAAGACCCTCTGTTTAGACACATCCATTTTTAATAAAAAATGCGTTGGTGGCAAACTAAATGAAATGTTTATTTAAAATCGTTCAACATTAACTGTTCGCTGCAAACTTAGTTTAACATGTGCGCATCTTGAATGCACGTCAGATCTACACTGATCACAAAAAAAAAAAAAAAAGCATGAACCGTACAGGACCCAAATCACCCAGGATACCAACTGCCGAACCCATTCGATTATTTACTCATTACATTTGTTGCCATATATTCTATCCTTATTTTTATGCAGACCGGCCAGAGGTGAATGGGCTACGTAGCTGGGTTCCTTCCAAGATTTCTTACCTTTGGGGAGTTTTTCTCACCACCGTTTCAGTTTTGTTTTCTGCCCTACTGGGGAGGATTTACCTGACCTGCTTTCTTTTTGGAAGTACAGGCCTGGTTTCTGCCCAGCTTTCCTTCTGTTTCTCTATTAAGCATCTTTGTGACTGTTCTCAGTAAAAAGTGCTATAAAAAATTTAAAAAACTGAGTTGAATTGTGCAGTTGAAGCAGGGCAAGTACATAACACCAGTCCTGATTTTCAGAGGGGCTGGCAGGGATATAGTAGTCATGAAGTCAGGAACTGGTCAGAATACTCACAGAAGCTGAACTCACCATGGAGGGCCCATGTCTCCATCCACCACCACCTTCAAGGCATCTGTGTGGACACAAGAAGTCAGGAGACATTGGACCTTGCCAACTGCATAACACAACCAGGCAGATAATATAGGCAGGGATCACAAGTGATAAAAAGGGTAATAATCAAAAAAGGAATAAGGCAAGTCTATGCCAAAGAAACCATGAACCATATTAAATGCAATTAGCTTCTTCATCAGATCCCTGAAAGGTCCATTAGATTAAAAAAAAGCATTGAGTTTTAGCGACTATTGTAGCAACTGTGATCCAGATGTATCACCAGGCAGCTTTCACTTATTCTGTATTAACTGCAGGCACCCAGAGCAGCAGCAAGTCCTAAGAATAAGTTCAACTCTCTGATTAATAAGCCTGTGAAGATAAAATGGATACAGAAAATGGCCTTATAAATGAACAGAAGCTCTCTTCTCACATAAGGACAGGGGCACTATTTTATACAAAATACAGTGATGGGTACTATATGCATCACCAGTTATAAATCTCAATGCTGAATGGTAAACAGCATCTAATGGTCTGAGGCTATATTTACACTGCAGGTTTTGATTTCCAGTCCTGTTTTTATTTTCCCTATATCAGATTTTTTTTCAAGCTATTGCTTTCTAAAATATTTTGAGAGGTCTTCAACAAATATCCCCTGCAATTTAGCCTGTACCAACAGGCTTAAAAGGCACATAATTCATCCACTGGCCTGAGCTTTCATCCTCCATTTCACTACCTTTAATATTTAAAGGCATACTATGCAGAATTTTTACCTATCTTTCGCTTTCACCGAATTCATACACCTTTACCAGTATTTATTATTCTAAAATGTGTTTGGGACTTTTCTGGGTGTGGGACTCTTTGCTGTGTGGGGAGGGATGAGTGTGGCTACAGAGCCTGTGGTATGGGATAATGTTTTGGAGTGTTTCTTACTAGCGAGCTAGCCCGCCTATGGCCCTGATACAGCAAAGCAAAAAGACAAGCAAACAGGGCTCATTCATGAACTAGACAGTGGTTTAGGGTTTTGTTTGACACAATTGCCTCTAGGGCAGAGGTTTTACCAGCCAGAGGGAAATACTTGCGAGGTTTTGACAGTAGGAAGCAGCAGAGTGTCATTTTTCCTCATAAGTAGATCTTTCATTATACTGCATTGATGTTAATAGAGAATTTTAGTTGACATAATTCGGTGGTGCATTTCGGGATGACTTGCCATCTTTAGAGAAACTGTGATGTGGAGATAACATTCATATTTGGAAAAACAGAGGCATTATGTTTTTGTTTCTATTCGCTGGACAACTAACTCCACTCTGACAGGTTGTGGACTGGTGTGCTGTGTACCCATGACATGTTCTACATTACCATCTAAAATGAGTTTAACCCTTTTGTGTAATCCCCCTGGGCTGCGTTTCCCAGAGTCTCCTTAGCGCTACGTGCATCGTAAGGTATACCTTAAGGTCTTCCTTTAGATCTCGAGCTGTTTCCCAGCGTCTCCTTAGCTAAGGTATACCTTATGGAAGGTATACCTTTAAAAGGGTGGTCTGAGGCACTCGTAAGCTGTCCCTTAGCGCTGAGCTCCGCTAATCCTGTCTCAGTTTTGCCTTATTATGCCAACATTTTGCTTTTCAAATCGACAGTTGTACTACAGTGCGCATCTAGTAGCACATCGACATGCGAAAATGACAGTTTAATATTAACATTACGAAAAGTAATTATCCAATCAACGTTTCTGTGCATAGCACGTCATGAGAATGTTGTCGTTTTACCTGTCTATCCCCATCATGATGGTAATTAAAGATTGCATGAGACACAAAATGGGGCTAGTGCTGGGCAGCATGTGTAGGTAATGCAATTACTATAGGTATTTATTTGTATAGCATGCATTGATGGAAAAACATCGTGGCTCTTAGTTTGGGTCATCTTGCTAGGTTACCACAACAAAAAATGATCAGGCAATGTAACATTGTCAAGTCATTGGAAACAGGTATCATAACGTTCGTTCAAAACGTAGCTATAGCGTATCAACTACTAGCATTGATCTAACGTTTCTGTGTATAATTTATACAATGTTAGCTACGTTTAGCTAGCTAGCTAGCTACAATCAATTTAGTTAGCTAATTGTTCATAACTATTGAAGTCTTGTTACTGGTCAGCTAGCTATTAGCTATCGCTTATCATGAGTTTGTTACCTGAAACAAAGTCAGTGATACAGTGAGAGCACCTATTCGACCACCTTCGTTCGACAGACAGGAAAACGTAAACTGATTTGCAATTATATATGAAATCAGTGAAATATCGGTAACAACCTGTACCTAGTTAAGTAGGAAAAAATGTCCTTGTTATCCTCCCGTGGTTATCTTTTCAACACTTTCACGATTTTTTTTCTGTGCCGGCAAATAAGTCAGAGGTGGTCCAGCGCTAGCTTTTGGTTGCTAAGGGGACGTGTATCCACAACCCTATATAAACGAATGGAACTTGCGTATTTGAGGTTAATATGAAAAAGGGTGGTCCTATCAGCACGTCTAGGAATCCGTACATATTCACTATTGTAACTCAAGTCGCAGGACGCAAAATAGCCGTTGGGAAAGCAGTTTGAAAGTATAAAGCAACGTCTGCGCCATTGGCTTTAATAGGTCACGATGAGATAATTATGAGCGTGTTGCTTGTCTTAAAGTTGATATAGTAAATAAACCTGTATTAGTTTACTAAATGTGTATGTATGATGTTGGTTTATTTATTTATACAGTTCATTATGTGTATTTTCACAGGACTTACATTTTAATAGGTAACGGTGTGCAGTTATTTCTCAAAAATACAAAGTAACAATGGGCAAGCACCAGCTATAATAATTGCAGGGATTCAAGAAATTCGTTTCACAATTCCCTAGTGGGGTTACAAAGTTAAATAATGTATTTTTACAAATTTTCGAAATGGCATTTCTTCCAAGTTGCACCCCACAGCACAACAACCTGAGCCCAACGCCAGTCTGCTCATCAGTTTAACTTTCACTCAGTTTGTAATCGGTGCCATATTAGCCAGTAAACGCAAACCCAATTAAAGCCGCAAGCGGCGTTGGGAGGGGTCCAAGCATTGGCACCATCGCGCCCCCTATGGAGCAATTTTAAAATGGCTTTTTCCTCATGATCATATGCGTTCACCCAACATATCTACTGAATATCATGATGATTGTATAAAACAGCGGTCCCCAACCCCCGGGCCACGGACCGGTACCGGTCCGTGGGTCATTTGGTACCGGGCCGCACGAGAAAGAATAAATAACTTACATTATTTCCGTTTTATTTATTATCTGAGTCTGAACGATGTTTTATTTTGAAAAATGACCGGATTCTCTCCGTTACATCTCGGTCACGTGATACGTTAACGCTAAAATCTGACAATGACACCCGAAGTGTGTGGCTTATGTCCAGTCTACTCCGTAATTTTGTTTTGGTTGCTGTCACTGCAGAAAACCCCGCTTCACACAAATAGGATGTCGGAAATGGCAACAGGGTTTTCAGTGGTGTTGTGGCAATCTCAGGGTATTCTGCCATGACTTTAATCCAGAACACCGGTCTGTTTTTTACTCGTTGTGCTTGCTTATGGGTTAAATTTTAGTTAAGACTCAGATAATAAATAAAACGGAAATAATGTAAGTTATTTATTCTTGTCTCCCATTACCCCTAGATGGGACCGTCTCGTTGCAGAGAAACAAGCTCAGGGCTCCCATTGATTTAGCGTTATGGTGAGTTAAAATTTTCATGCACTTTATATTCGTTTTTGTGGTGTATCTGTATCTTATTTTTAAGGCATGTTTAAACGTTACCATAGCGACCAGAGAGCGTTAGGGGGCAGAGAGGATGTTACTCATGTTATGTTGTTGGCGCGATGTTACGAGGACGCTGCTACTAAAGTTGCATACGAGTACACAGTGGATTCACGTTTATTATTATATTTACAATATACCACAGTTTTTATGCCGGTCGTATCATTTTATTTTTGTTGTATTTATCCGCCACACCTTAAAGGCCGGTCCGTGAAAATATTGTCTGACATTAAACCGGTCCTTGGCGCTAAAAAGGTTGGGGACCGCTGGTATAAAATATTGATGACTTATGGCCAATTTTGTGCTAAGAGACGCTGTCGGATGACTTAGTTGCGTCGCCATGGATGTGTCCTGGCCGCTTCCCGTGAAGGCCTTTACTATGTCGTAACACAAGAAAGTTTGTTATATTATGGTAGCAACGGAATGAAGCGGACTACATATATAGGCTATATTTACCGTCATTGTTTTATTATACCAGCGTGTTTTCGCGCGTTTGCAGAGAAACTCAATTACTATCAATAAAAATGGTTTAGCTATTTCTCAGCATAATGACGGATGGGGATGGGACGAAAATAATTTTCAACCGTCCACCACGTTTCAGCAACGTTCCAACACTCTCGCCATCACTGTTCCGTGGGTAACAAAAACTGTTACACTAACGCTGACATTGCAGTGTGAAATATCCACATTATATAATACCACTAACCTAGTTAAAGACACTCAATTTCAAAAATAACGTATATAACGAAATATTTTGAGCAGTAATACTTACATAGCAATATGATATTTTATCTGTGTTTAGTAGTATAGAGACAGAAAATCAATGACAAAGTCCTATCCGCTTCTGTTCTGCGTTAGAAAACGATGTCAAGGCCTACCAGCAAAGACATGGCTCAGCTATGCCCCGAAGTCCTCAATAATAATAGTACTCTCCAAGAAATTATGAAAATCGTTGACAACGTTTCGTTAGGTGCATCGTCTTTAATGCTACACCACAGTGAATGCGCAAGTGAATGCGATAAGAAAATATTCCGTTACGCTGAACAATAAAACGCTATTCCAAATGCAAAATCAGACATGTTATACATCGTTAGAAAGCTTATACTCTCACCTACTGAATAAATGAATTGTCAATCAAGCCAAATTGCACTAAAAAGTGTGACAACGCTGTAAGCAACAGGTGTGGTATTACGCACAGCTATTTTTGAAGATAGCCGACCCAGGCGTCACTAATCCGCGTAGGCTATATTTCACAAACGGATTGTCCAAGACAATATATGACCACTCATTCGCAAAAGGGACATCTCTACGCGTAAAACCAGTGGTAACATTGTATATTTATTCAATGTTTAGTCCCAGATATTGAATGTAGAATGACATGGCATAATTTTAAAAAACTTTGTCTCGTTTATTTCGTTATTCTGTGAGCAGCGTTTTCACTGCTGTATTGGCATATTTTAGGGCTAACGTCGGGTTTATCTTGTTGCTACGGAATATTGCATTACATCTTAAATTACAGGCATTTGGCAGACGCTCTTATCTAGAGTGACGTACAACAAAGTGTATAACCATAACCAGGAACAACTGTGTCGGAAACCCTAGAGGGCAGTAGCCTACCGTTCCAAGTGCAGGGAACAACCGCATAGTTCAACTTGGACCCTGTAGGTTAAACTGATTAACACAAACACAAACAAGTACAGCAACAACGCAGTCCATGCAAAAATACAAGCAATAGTTAAGACGAGTGCATTAACTAAGTCACCTACGAAACAGCTAACTATTTACAACCCTAACCTTACAGTCAATTTAGAGATTAAATGGAGAATACGATTTCTCTCAGCATAATGACGGATTTAAAGACTAAACGAACTCAACCGATATTGTCTTCAAATGGATCCATGCCAAAGAAAAGTAATGATTCATGCTCTCAAAGCTTTTACTAACAAACGTTTGGTAGAAAAAAATATCAACTCGCCATCCATGCTACCTGCTTCCTACACTCAGAGTACCGTATTATTTATTTAGACATTGGCAGAGTACAGCATAAATTGCGTCTTTTGTTTATATTCAATGTTAGTAATTGCAGCGAGAAACTGCAGCTGTAGACAAAAGATAGTGGGTTATGTTATGGTAGCAACGGAACGAAACGGACTACATATGTATTACCCTCGTTGTTTTATTATACCAGCGTGTTTTCGCGCGTTTGCACAGAAACTCAAATACTATCAATAAAATGTGTTAGCTATTTCTCAGCATAATGACAGATTCAAAGACTAAACGAACTCACGCGATACTGTCTTCAAATGGATCCATGCTCAAGAAAAGTAATTATTCATCCTCTCAAAAAGCTTTTACTAACAAACGTTTGGTAGCCTAGCATGCACTCTGGCTGGCACTGTCTTCCATTGATTCCCCGATGTTCAGACTTTCCACTCACTGATAAAAACCAGACCCTACGGTGTCGGATTGATTACTTGCGTCGCCATGGATGTCGCTTGCCGTAAAGAAGTTTACTAGATGTCGTACCACTTAGATTTGGAGCTCCAGCTCTTCCGCACCCCACCTAATAAAAAAGTCCAAATGGCGGGCAAACCATAAGGCGGACATAGGTGCTCCCAATGGCAAAGTTGTAGAGCACATTCAGCTGCATCGGTCGATGAAGATTTGTGTTGATCTGACTTACGGTGTGGGAGTTATGGCCTGTAAAAGTATGACCTTTGTTATAGCGCCACCATCTGACCGACATAGGTGATTTTTAGTGCCTGAGTAGTGGGGGGCCATAGGAACCCACCTACCAAATTTGGTTGGTCTACAACTTATGGTTGCTGAGCCTCAGACATTTTAGCAGAGAAAGCTTCCACACCCCAACGAAAAAGTCAAAATGGCGGGCAAACAATATGGCGGACATAGGTGGTCCCAATGGCAAAGTTGTAGAGCACGTTCAGATGCATAGATCGATAAAGTTTTGTGTTGAAACAGGCAATCTTTGACCTCTTAGTGTCTTTCCTGTCAGCAGTCACCACTTCACCACGTTTATCTGTCCTTGAAAAGTTAGTGTGGTCTTCTTAAGCCGCGTTTCCACAGCAGGAACTAGGGTCTAAATTTAGTTCCGGGGGCTTTATTTTACCCCCAAAAAAGTTCCTGCTCGGGTGGTAGTACTTTCCAAAAGTACCGGAACCTTTGGGGTGAGGTGCAAGCGCTGAAAATTTCTGATTGGTCGACTACTTGCAGTGTTATTTGTTTTATTTCAACCGCCATGTTTAAAAATCTGCAGCCGCAAACCGATTTATTTACATAATAACTTAAAATCGAACTTGTATGTTATGCGGCGCAGTAGCCTAGTTTTGGTTATAGCCTGCCAATGTCTCGGAATTATAACGTGTGCTCTTCTGTTCTTTTCTTGCTTTAGTATTCATTTTATAAAATGATAAGCTTTCGTGCTGGGACAGCATATTAACTACCAAAACATTCAAACTGATTAATTCGGTTGCTGAATATTTTCTTCCGAATTTTCTTTGTTAGCCCGTTTTAATTGACTCAAAACGTTTGGTACAGTTATGTGAGGTATGCCGTAGTTCTGCGTAATTCACATTGGTGATACAGTAAAAGCAAACTGGAAATAACCTTCCGCACTTTTTGTCAGGGTAAAATAACAGGTTAATTCTAGTAATCGTCCCTTTAGTTTTTTCAGACTGCCGTAATTTTACTCTGCCATTCTTCAATTCCACAAAAAGACCAGGAAGACTATGGACTAATTTATGGTGCATGGTTTGCATCTGGACGGCACACTTCGCTGCTCCGCTAGCAGTAACTTTGAGGGAAAGCAAACGGTGGCTGTACCACTGCTAATTTAAATTTCCAGGCAAGTCCGAGTTTTCGTTCTATTCTTGTCATTTTGCGATTAGCCTATATGGAATTGACGATGAGAAAGTAATCAAACAGCAAATTGTGTGCATGTTTTCTGCTGTTGTTGCCAGTTATATTGGAAATGTGAATATCTAGGAGGTGGTAGCAAAGTAAGAGTTAGCAATAAATAATTATTGCAGCATTAATATTTTCCATAAAGAAAATAACTTAGGAATGGATTACAAACAAAATAGTGTACTGTAGCATGAACAAAAATAGGGTATAAATGGAAAAAAAGAACGTAGATTTTAATATAGAAATGTCTCCGACATTTTAAGGAAGTGAATGTGCTTATTTTGAAATATGTGTGAAGTTTCAGGTGACATTGGAGTGGAATAGATCTGAAATCAGAAGTCTCATGTAATAGTCTCGCGATATTGGGGTCATATAGCTCAACATCCAATCAGAGTATTGATTTGCTGCGTGAGTTAACGTTATCCAACATTCTTTCGTTTAGAGCTTTCTTTTCTGCTGCGAATGAGGTTGATGGCGTTCGCGTGTGGGATTGCTCTGAAGATTATGCGATGAATCACATAGGCTACTAAGTTCTAAGTAAATACTATTTTTTTCGAAAATACAAGTTGGATAAGTGGAGAAATTCCTGTTTTGCGATATATCGATCTAAACCCGGCTATTGTGCGCAGTGGAATTCGGAGAAAAAACGTGAGTCAACTTAATCTACTTTTAGATCGCCATGGTTGCTAACAGTAGCCTATTGGCCGCATGAAACCGAACAAGATTTGGTTGTTGTGTGAGTTTAGATATTTAAAATGCTGTCTACTCTATTCCTATGTCACCTGACTCTGCAAAGTGGACGGAGATCTGGAGTGTGTGAGCCGTGTTCTTTCACAAGCTAGGATGGTATGCCTATGAGCGAACTTTTCTGGTGAGCGAATTTTATTGCTAAATCCTTGTGAGTGAATTAGTTGAATCCGACCTTTGCGAACTGTTGAATAGTTAAAAGCAATCGTTTCAGCGATTTAGTTGCGGTTGAGCGTTTTTAGAGATTTCTGTGTCTGTGGAAATCTGGGTGTCTGTGGCGACATAAACAAAAAAGTCACAAGCGGCGTATAGTTAGGGACGCGTTTTCCATCACCCATCAGTGGTTGGTCCGCCAGAGAGGGTAGACGGAGCTAACGCAACAGGCTCGCTCTTCAACACACTTGTGTATGAGCGGCGTACTGTTTTTTCCCTGGTGTCTGCTAGCGTTACAATAACAGAGAAAGGGGGGGTTATGGAACCCTAAAACGTTTTTGTGTAACATGAGAGGTCATATTATTTGTTGATGTAGATTTCTTATTACATTTAATGACAATGTAACGTTTCTAAATTACATAGCCTAGCTATTTGCACAGCTAACGCTAGCTACCGGACCATGTCAAGAAAGGCAACATTAGTTTAGACAAAGTTGCGCACAGTAGCCATCTCTCATTTCAGGTAACGTTGCGTTAGCTAGATAGCTAATGTAATTAACACAATCTAATGTCAGCTAACAATTAGAAAAAACGCTAGCTAACGCTACCGACTGGTACTGACCTCGCAAAACGTCTCTCGAATGCAATGCTACCTTGTTGCAACGTTGCAATGTAGCTAACTGAAGGTTGGTTCAGATCAATGATTCGTAACGAGACTGGATGCAACTTGCAAAATTCCAAGACGTCTGATTGTAAACGTTCTAACTAGACTTACCGATTTGACAAGGTGGGGTCTTTTGAGACAACAGGCAACGGCTTCAGACGCCCTGCAACTAACCAGTTCACACCGCTGCAATTTTCTCTGCAACATTCTAAAACAGTTTCGTCTCATTGCGAATCATTGATCTGAATTGGCGTTACCGTTATTTACATTGCCATCAAGTTCATCAATATATTATAACGATCGCAATAAAGCCGTCTTTACACACAGCATTAACCTGGGGTATAGGTGGAGCAGAGCCGAGTCTGATTTCTGTGTAAAGATGTCAAGCCAGAGAAAACTAAATTTTTATTTATTTTAAAATATAGGATATGATGGATAAGCAGGTATAGGGTTCTAGGGTGGCTGACATGGATAGGGGTTTTATAGTAGGACTCGGTGTAAAGCATGGAGGATAAAATATAGCTTAGGGTGAAGGGATTTTTGAGTGTAAATCTATTGTCTGATACACACTCCGGAGCAGAAGGTGGCGGTAATTCACCAATAAGCTGTGTACCACCCGCTGTATAACTAGGAGACGGTATATCCAATCACATGCGCATGTTGCTGTGACGTAGTCTTGGAAGAAGGTCGTTGTGATTTCAAATTCTCCGTGGGAAAATCTGGCGGCGTTCAAGGGCAGGTAAGCGTTTTACGCCTTTATATTTTTAACTGAATGTATTAATGCAACAATACTGGATGCCAACCGCCGTAAAAGCTAACAAGAATAACTGAATGCATTGGAGACATTTTAAGTTAGTAGTATTTGCAATATAATGATGGAGCCCTACTTTCAACATGCATGTTTGCAGTTCTAGCTTAATGTTGCTAATGCTTTAAGTTAGTAGGTGAAATGGCGTCTGTTCAGACCTGGCGTCTGTTTAGGTTTGAGTTAGTGTTCTGTTAGATAACATATTTGCTGCTTTGAGTATTTAACGCTGATAGCCCAGTGCAAATGTAATGTTACCTAGCTGATCTCGGCGATGGCCTGGTTAGTTAGCTAACAATTGAGCTAATTCGACATGCATAAACGGCTGTCCGTGAAGCACCTTTGTTCATGTCCTTTTAGCTAGCATTGTTGCCAGCGCCTCTTTTGAAAGCTATCGTGTGTGGCGCTCTTTTGAAAGCTGTAATTCACCTTGTCCACGTCCTAATGAGATATCAACATGTTGGTTAAAATATGCATCATAAATATGATATAAAATAGTTGTGTGGTCTTCATTTGGTTTTTGGTGTTTGACGAACTGGAGCCAGCAAGCCTTTTCAAGCTAGCATTGTTGGCGCCTCTTTTGAAAGCTATTTTTGCGCTCTTTTGAAAGCATTTAGCTAAACGTTATTTCCATTAGAAATACAAAAACTCAACTTTTTTTCGTCAAAATCCTCTAGCATTATTTCTCTACCTGGTGTAATCGTGGCCTTAAAAAAATTAAATAAATAAATTGGCTTTGGCTTCGCGCCAGTGCATTGTGTAATCAATATTAATCAGGAGTATTTCTCTGTATTTTCACCAAATACTGACTTAAATTTATTTTCTTTTGCAGAGTTCTCTACATTTGGCCCAACAGCTCAGATGGAAACTAGAGCACAAAATCAGAATGAAGGTAGTTATGGATATTAACCTATATGGAAACAGCTCTTTGCTCATTGACTGTTTGTCATTATCAAAACACAATTACGATTTTAGCCTGCTGCGTGTGTTACTCAATGTATTTTTATTACTTGGTGCAATTTCATATCCTTTCAGCTCCCACACATGGCCTTATGACTGTTGCCCCAGTGAAGAACCCGAGGTCCAGCCTTCCCCACTCAAGAAATGCCTGGGACAAGAGTGACTGTGTTCCAAGTTGATCCAAGGTGATCCTAACTTAAATGTAGCTAGTTCACTGCTTGAAAAAGACAAAAATACTCAACACTATTAATGTTGAAGTCTATGGTTATTACTGTCCTGAAACTATGGTTATGGTTGGTCTATGGTTATTACTGTCCTGAAACTACCCTTCACCCTTTTTATGTTTTTGTATCTAGTTTTGTATGTTTGTCTCATCTTCTGTACCATAATTATGCTTGCACATATTGCCTACCTAGAAATGTAACTTGAACCTGATCTCAATGGTATACTATACAATGACAATAAAGGCTTTCTATTCTATTTGGGTTTGATATGTGTACATTTTTTATTGCTGCACTTAAAGTATCTTAAATTTTGAAGATATGAATTACAGAAGCAATGGCATTTCATTGGTAGGATAGAATGGAGATCAAAATTACAACACCATGATATACCTTTTTTAACACACACAATAAAAATGTAGTAAGTGACCAATCCGCAACGTTGTGGAAAGGTAAATAACGTAATAAAGAAGTTTAAACAACGTGGCAGCGATGTAAATCTATTACGTTACGATAGATGACTGCCTGGCGACGTAATCACAACGTAACTGTTACGTATCCACAACGTTGTTTTGCGACGTCACAGCGACGGGCTGCTGGTCTTAGGTTTTTATGGTAATACTATGTAAATTGAGACGTAACGCGGACATTACGAGACCAATAGAAGACGTTACTAGTACGTCGCCACAACCACATTTTGTTAGTAGGGATAGTTGGCGTGGCCCAGGTGCCAACTGACTGATGTCACACAGGCGACACTGGTTGGATCCGGTTGAATCTCTGGGAAGTGAGGTCCAAAAACACACCTGCAATTACTGCTTTTCGCCTTTGGTACCGCCAAAGAGAACGAAACGGAAATCTTCGAGATTGTAACTTCAAAGAAAACGCCAATTCGCGTTTAAGGGTTCTTGGGCATTTCTGAACATGATGTGTTGAACCAGTGCGTTGTAATTTGGCGCTCCGCCTGTGTGTATTTGGCAAGTGCGCTAGCAGTAAAAATAAAAGGGAAAGTAAATTATGGGTCAGAGCAACTAATTAATACGGTGATGTTTATAAGAAAGTATTTAGCCATGTGTATGGTTGATTTAATGAAGAGTAATGAGACACAAAGAAATGAATCACATAAATGTGTAATTGGAGCAGTTTATGATCACAACTATATGTAAATGCATAGAGAGTGAATATGTAATCCTCTTTTTGGCCTATTCAGGCCGGGTCTTTTCCTTTCTCCCTGTTTGTGTTAGATTCGACATCTTTGGAGGAAAGTGGATTTCTTCTGCTGATTCTCTGCGCTACTACAGTGGTGGTAGAGTTCAGCAGTTGTGGCGAGCCAAGCTAATTGATGGGACAATTCTGAAAGATCTGAACTGTTGCTTTCATCTGAAATCCTGGTAGGACTGATCATTGCTAGAACACTGAAGGACACATTTAATAGACTGTATATTTTCATTCCCTTCATTGGACTGAAAAAAAGGGATTCACTGTTTCATTGGTTGAGGTTACTTTTATTGCTCTGTTGATTGATATTGATATTTGGGGAATTGATACTATTTCTTTTAAAAGGTGTTTTGATACATACACCAATGTTAAAAGATCTTTTGATGTATATACATTGAGGTTAAAATGTGTTTTGCTAAAAGGGGTTTAGCTCATGGAAAAAAAAAACAGCGTGTGAGTTAAACTAGTTGGGTAGCTTAACTCTAGGCCAACCGCCAATATAGGATAATTTCGATTTAAAACTAAGCAACCACTAACTACGGTCTACTTAAGTGATGTTGGTTATACACTGTGAGTGATTTCATTCAAGAAATGAAGCAGTCCATTAATTCATAAATTATTTATATTTTTATTTTTTTAGACAGTTAACCCCTTAGCGCACAAGCCAAATCTTGCCAATCCTTGCCCATTTAGGGGGTACTGTACAATTTACAATACTAACGCAGATTAGTTTATATTCCTAATTTTGGAAGAAATAAAGTGCCACAAATGCAATTGTTTTGACAAAAAATCAAAAATGAATTTGTCCAATGAGGAGATGGAGTCTTTCTGGGCCTGAGCATTTCTGATGATGTAATCAGCAGGAAGAAGATGGAAAAAATGCGAAATCCCCTAAGTTTGGGGCATTATTGTGTGGACGCGTGAAATTTCTTGTGAATTCTGTCTGTTATGCTTAGAGCCCGACCAATGCCAGATTTTTGGGTCTGATGCCGATCCCGATTTTGGGGAGTCCTACCCCACCGATTACCGATGTTTTGACCGATATTTTGTCAAAAAGTGCAACATTTTCAAATCAATTTGAGAAACTTATATTTTATCAAAGTTTCTATATTTTAGAACATTTAACTTATAAGCAAACAAATAAATAAAAATAAACACACAAAGAACTTTTTGATAGATAAAAAAATGTAAATGATAATATTAAATTAAAAAAAAATATATATATATATATATATATATAAAACACCATATTCAAGTGGTGTGACTTAAAAATAACTCCATGTTGCTTTTACTCCTTTCTTTTCCAGCCACCTATAAAAAAAATAAATTTTCCAGTTTCAAACGTGTATTTTTATGAATATTATCATTGTTATTAATTTATTATTGCTTAGTATCTATTCTCAGTAAATGAATTATATTTTCTTATTTTATTCCTACTACATGATCTGAAAGAGTAAGACTTTATCTAGCGGAGCTAATGAGTGAATCAAGTGTAACGTTAGATGAAACTAAATTGATTGGGTGAAATGCGTATTGTGAGGCTTGTCCATAAGAATTCGGCTGATACATCCAGAGGATCATCAGACCCTACACACCAGCCAGACCTCTCCGTTCTGCTACCTCTGGACGCTTGGCACCTCTCCCTCTTCGTGTCTGTACTTCCCGCTCCCGTCTGCTGTCTGTCCTGACCCGTCGCTGGTGGAATGACCTCCCCGTGGCGGTCAGAACAGCAGAGAATCTGACTACCTTCAAACGCAGACTAAAGACTCATCTCTTCAGGCTGCACCTCTCCCCACCCCTCCCTAGCCTGTAGTTTAGCTCAGTGTACCTAGTTAGGCTAATACGATCACGTTCGTTTTTATTTGGCAGGATTGTTTTTGTCTGATTCTGATTACCCGCGCTTGGTTGTTGGTTGATTCACTTCTCCAACAGCAATCCTTCTCTCATGTTATCACGACAAAGCTAGATAACATGGCTTAAAATGATCCACGTTAGAAGTGTTTTATCAGAGTTTTTACTGTCTGGTTAGCTTGCTACGATGACGCGTGACTATATGACACACTCGCTTGCAATAACGCATTGGCTATTGACACAGCATCATATAGTAGCTAATATCATTATCTCAGATAAAAAAACAAATATGTGATTCATTCAATCACCATTTTATTTTGGCTGGTTATTTGAGAATACAGCAATGTCCTCTGGAAATGTAGATCTTACGCTGCTTAAGTGAACCAAATATGTTAGCTAGCTCACTCGCTTGATAATGAGGATTGATAAACATAGTGGTCGTATGAACGCATTTAATTTAAAACTTTTACTAAATATACATACCTTTATTGTGGCAATCAAATCTGTGCAGACAAGTCTTACAATGGAGAATATTGGATGAGGCAGGGGTGACAAACATCTTATTACAGAAGTAGCGCGTCAGCTGCTGCAGTTCACACTTGTATTAGAGCTCCCTCTACTGGATAATTCTAGTAAATAGCAATTGTAACGTTCGAACAGACAAGTGCAGATAAATAATCAATGTTTTTTTTGTTTATTATACTTATTTAAAAATCGGGACACATTGGCTGCATAACTGCCGATCCTGATGTCAACAAAAAAGTCAAATAATGGCCGATATATCGGCCAAACCGATATTGGTCGGGCTCTAGTTATGATGCGGTTTCAGCGTACAGAAATGAATGCTTTTAATGGCCAAGGGCCCTGACAAGTGCCAAATTCTTGGTGTTGTATAAGTATGGGGCATGCTACCCTGCCATGGCAGGGCTTCAGACTAACTTTTTACATTGGTTGCACTGGTGCACCTAACTTTCATTTAGGTGCACCAGCGCTAGGGGTGTGCAGATACGTCATTATCTGTATCTATCTGTTCAACCAACAAAATTATCTGTATCTGTATTCAGATAGAAGACGGGAAGTGGGTGTGGTTTATACCGGAAGTCAAGTTAAATCTCTCTCTCGTTAGAGAGAGAGAGAGAGAGAGAAAGAGAGAGACAGACAGAGGGATGTTACGCACGGCTGCTAGCTGTATCTGGAACTCCGGCACACACACCAACAAACTTTGAGCCACTGCGGGAGCTAGTGAGACAAAAGCCTGGTGTGGCAGCTGGATTTCTTTCAAACCCTCGCAACCTATACATCAAAATGAAGCTTAGAACCTGTAAGTTTCAGCTGTATGTGTTAATTTCCTCCATTAAAAAAAAATCCAGTCAAAATATTTTCAGAAACGTTTTACCTTGTATTTCAGTCAATATTCATCCGTTTAAGATGTAACATGCTGTATGTATCAGCCATAGGTCTTGGCTATCAAATGAACACAAAATCCAGTCCAGATTTCATGGTAGGCTAACAGTTTCCACCAAGGGAAAATATGAGTACATCAGATGGTTTGCAGTCTATCCAAACTTAGTTCAGTAGGAGAATAAAATAAAACGGGCGAAAAAGTTCATGTACTGTTATGTAATTAGTGTTGTAAAGTGGGCATTCACGTTTCCCTAGCACATCAAGAAACGCAGACGCAGCATCATTGGAATTTAAGATTATTCCCTTCTTAAATTCCAATGATATTCATTTTTCTATATATCTTTACTGTAAATAGTTTCTATTTCCAATGCAAAACAGAATCTTTCCATTTATATATTTCCTCAGTTTTTTTTTAATTACACCGGCTGACCACTGTGGCGTTTCTACTAACTATATTTCTTCACAAGGCTACTGTAGAAAACGTTCTTATCAGCAAACGCCCCATTCCTACATTTGTTACCTCACCGTGTTCTCTATCTATCCACATACAAACAATTTCTACATATTAATTGTCTGTAACACCCCATTAAAACATTACATTTAAAAACATAATTATAACTACTAGTACTGAATGTGAGAAGTACATTT
This sequence comes from Anguilla pacifica, assembly GCA_039654925.1. Classification (NCBI taxonomy): domain Eukaryota; kingdom Metazoa; phylum Chordata; class Actinopteri; order Anguilliformes; family Anguillidae; genus Anguilla; species Anguilla pacifica. The sequence goes on along the minus strand of CM077286.1, from coordinate 36,989,710 downwards.
ATACAACAGTTTTCCAATGCAATTTCACATGTTCAACAACTATTTAAATGAGTCATTACCGTCTATTTTATACAGTTCAATAAAGAAACTCATCTTGTCTTTGCATTATAGTCTGTGATCATGTCACCTACATGCCCATACACGGGTCATTTCTGTTGATTTTCGAGATGGTGCAAGCCTCTTTTTTACTTACACCACCGCACCCTTTGTCACAACACAACCATTGTTTTACATGTATAGCAAAGCAAAAGTGCTAAACGGTACACGCTCATCAGAATGTACAAATTCACACAATGATACCCATAATCCGCAACCATTACTTAAAGGGTTACTTCGCATTTTTACACCCAGGTCCGCTCCACTGTTCATCACGAATCATGTCCTCAACTTGTCCGCCCCAAAATCTCGCTCTGCCTCTGCCTATGCTGTGTGGATATTTGACATTTATATGCATTACTGTTCTCACTTTCTCATAAATACTTTGCAAAAAGAAATATCTTCATTTCAACATACAAAAATGTCAAGTTACTCACACATACAAAGCACTGTCTGTAACTCATTCATTGAAACTGGCAAAATCTATGCCTGCCATTAAAAGTGTTGATATCAAAATGATGCCAAGTTACTGTACTACAAACAATATAGGCTATCTTGCCTCACCAAAATTAAAGAAGCTGTATTCCAAAGCAGTGCTACCAGATACTTTCTAAATTGTACATTGTCTTGCAACAGTAGACTACATGGAAGTTTTGATGTAGGCTACAGTAATTTACAGTAATGGTAATAAAAATCCAGCATAAATTATCTGACACGATTAAGTTATGAACAACTGAAATGGGAGACTACTGACATGCCAGAGCTGTTTGAAGTAAAGTTTCACAGGCTAAATATTTTCTGAGAAAATGAGAAATTCAAAAAACTGTTGCATTGTTACCGACTCTGCTCTGTGACCAGTAGCTATACAGTAAAATTTTTAATTTTTAATTGCCCAAATTATTGAAATGAAAAGTTTAGCATTTTGATATGTAGAAAATCTAGCCTATAGCCAGTGTGGTCTACATGTGGTGTTCTAACAATTGCTGTGGTTATAACCTATGAGCTAGATTTCTGTAACAAGTGTGATATGCCGATACAGACCTGCATCTGCATCTGGGTCACAGCAACATTTCTAAAATAATCGGGTAATAGGGGCTCCCTTAACTGGCTTTGCACCCCCTGTCCTAATACTCAAATGTGTTTTCACGTGGGCAATGATTTTGTACTGGTAATAAATCACTTATCGCCTAGAAGGAAAAGCGCTATAATTTAGAAATACAACCATTGGAATTGATTCAGCTGTGTACTTTATTTCAAGAAAATAATTTAGCAACATACCCTGTTGTTCCCTAATATGCATGAGTTCAGATTTCTGTGGGAGCAGAAAGTAACCGGAAGTAAAAATAAATAAAAAAACTTTAAAAAAAACACTACCTTTCTAATGTTAAACGACCACATATTTGTGTAAAAACCCATAGAAACATTTTTATGTTCTATTTGCTCCAAGATTTGCAAGAAAGCAAGTGAAATCATCTTCACTAAATTTATTTTGGAGATATCCGTTTACTCTGCACCAAGCAGGTTTCTTTTGTTTCGCAAATGAGTTATTAGTGTAATTAGTTATTCGATTTTTCAGAAAACAGTTTGCCAATTTATTTTTCATACATGATGGCATAAATGCTAGAATATAATCAAATAACAATATATAAATCGCTGACGTGTGTGTGTGTGTGTGTGTGTGTGTGTATATATATATATATATATATATATATATATAACTTCATTAGGTCTACTTGTTCAAATGCAAACTGCACCCGTTAACGCAAATATCTAATCAGCCAATCACGTGGCAGCAACTCAATGCATTTAGGCATGTAGACATGGTCAAGACGATCTGCTGAAGTTCAAACCAAGCATCAGAATGGGTAATAAAGGTCATTTAAGTGACTTTGAACGTGGCATGATTGTTGGTGCCAGACGGGCTGGTTTGACTATTTCAGAAACTGCTGATCTACTGGGATTTTCATGCACAACCATCCCTAGGGTTTACAGAGAATGGTCCGAAAAAGAGAAAATCCAATGAGCGGCAGCTCTCTGGGCGAAAATGCCTTGTTCATGACAGAGGTCAGAGGAGAATGGCCAGACTGGTTCGAGCTGATAGAAAGGCAACAGTAACTGAAATAACCGAGGTATGCAGAAGAGCATCTCTGAAATCTCTGAATGCACACCACGTCAAACCTTGAAGCAGATGGGCTACAGCAGTAGAAGACCACACTGGGTGCCACTCCTGTCACCTAATGAAGTGGCCGGTGAGTGTGTGTGTGTGTGTGTGTGTGTGTGTGTGTGTGTATATATATATATGAAAATGTTTCCTTTAATACGGTGTAAAATTAGCTGCTTCCCTTGGCATGTAATCATTATCATTGGGGGGAAGGGTATCATTGTGTGACTTCTGACTTTTAGGCAGCTTAACATTTTAGGACATAACATTGTGAAAAATAAACTGTCAAAATATGTTTTCTGAAAAACCACCAAAACGAGTTTGACATTTTACGTGGGTTTTATGTTGCAAACCAATATGACGAGAGTTACTGGATCCATAAAAATTTTCAGATGTCTTCTATGCTGATACCAGCCCAATACCTGGTATTATGGCTTTATTTTTCCCAAATACTAATGTTATCTTGCTAAGAATTCATCTTAAGATAGCGAATCACCCTGAAATGCAATGCGGCGTGACGTCACATACAATGCAGAATGATGGAAGCTGTCCTTATGAGGAAAAATTACACTCTGCTGCCCCCTACTGTCAGAATCCTGCAAGCATTTCCCTCTGCACAGCGGAACCTCTACCGTAGAGGCAAATGCGTGAACTGAAACCCTAAATCACTGCACCTGACTAAGACATAGTCTTTGGCATCAAGAACACAAACTCAAAAAATTAGCTTTTGTGACCACTGATTGCCTCATACGGATGTCGTTAGTGCCGGCGTGAATAACAATTTTGGAAAATTGACATATACCCTTAGCCAGCACTTTCAGATTTGCCTAGATGTCAGTTGCTCTACTATTGACTATTGACTACTATTGCTGGTTTAAAAACTCTCACATCTTGGGCTGTGGAGTCGCCAATTATTAATGGCTTCTCAGGTTTCTGTTCCTGGGGCAAATGGGTGAGAAAGTTCCAGAGGAGGAGGTTGAGTGCGTACCATAGGCTTTTTGCTAAAACCATAGGTTTTAGATATGCATGGATTTTCACATAACCAACACCACTTTGTCGTAGCTTATATCTAAGTGAGAGAAATTCTGCAAAGTCATGAACGAAGCTAGTGTATGGGCCTGTAGACAGTCACCAAGACAATGGGGTGAGAGAAAAGGCCGTTCCTACCATCATCAGGCTGAGAGATGTTCATAAATAGCACTTCCAAGGAATCAAATTCCTACTCTGGTTTTGTAATTGCATGAATAAGGATTTTGTAGCAACACCACCCCCTCTTTGACAAAGATGGAGTAATTGAATATGAAGCCTGGTGGAGAGGAATCATTTAAAGAAAATTTCTCGTCCACTTTCAGCCATGTTTCAGTGAGAGAATACATAAAGACCATAATTGGTTCATTCACAAGAGCTGCCTTAGAATTAAGGGATCTTATGTTTAGTAGTCCAAATTTCAAAATATTATTCTTGCATTTCATACTAGTCAGTGGCGTAACGCAAAATCGGGGCCCCCCGCAAGGAGGGGACGAGGGCCCTTTTGCAACGGAGGTGGATCTCAAACGGTTATAGCGGTAAATTTATTGTATGGCTGCATACAGCATTGACCGTATGGTATATACAGCTATATCAGCAACACCGCGCTGCCTCTTTGCTCAGAATGCCGACACTCAGGAATGTGTGTGTGTGTGTGTGTGGGTATCCACACAGCTACACACATCCATACACAAACCAGCACAGAGAACAGACCTACAAATAGGCCTAAGGCTAGGCCAACATCTTACCCCAAGTTAATTTGATTCCATGATTAATAAATATCCCTAATAATCTCTAATAGAATTAAATATATACTTACCTTTAACAATGACCAAAACGCCCTTTCCTCCTTGCATTCTTCTGTGCGAATTCCTTCACAATGTTTCTTCCCAGATAGCCAAGGAGAGCCTGTTCTACACTGGGCCTGATCTGTTCACCGACTCGTCGCACAATCGGCCTATAGTTGGTTTCTGCGGTCGGGCCAGAGCCATTATGCAACACGGCCCAAAGCTGGGCTGTGACATCTGGCCCGGCTCTGGCAAACGACTCACAGCCACACGATTTTTCTTGGTTGTGATTGGTTAATTTTAGAGTTCTGGAATTAGGTCTGTTATATTGGTAGTCTATTGCTTTTTCATTAAAGCCGAATATCACCCTAACTGCCCTTAACAAAACACAATAATAAACCTCTTTATATGCAGATGCCATTGATGTAAATATCTCACTAAGATTTTATGTAGGTTTACTAGCTTAAGTAGACTATCCGATTTCACACTGCTCGTACTTAACATCGGGGGAAAGTGATGCTGCTTATCTTAACTGTCTTCGCCTATGAAATTACAACAGGAAACCGCAGTCAAGAGTAAGAGTCAAGAAATTTATTTGTGTATTGTTAAACTATATATATATATATATATATATATATACACACCAATAATGACAATAAGAAAAATGAAATAACAATGTTTGTTATATCTGCTGGTTAATATTTAACTACAAATCTAAAAAATAAGTTGATTAATATTTATTTATTTATTTATTTATTTATTCTGATTACGACAAAGCTCCCTATTCCTTTGTCCACCTCCTCGGTCGCTTGAGTAATTCAGCCAGCGAATTATGTAGCCCTCTATTTCTTTTTAACTGGCGGCCCTTGACTCGGGGTTCTTTCTTGTTGCGTCTGTGGGGGGAAAAAAAAAAAAGTAATATGAAATATTCCTACTAGAGGTGCCCAAACCTTTCCACTGGCCAACACAAAGCGCTGTACGGGGGAGGGTGAATGAATTTGATGATTAAAAAAACACATAACACTGCACTGCAGTCATTACATAGCCTACATTAAAAATCACAGAGGATGAAAACTCAATAAAGCCTGAAGGCTTATTTCCATTGCGGTCCTCTAGTAGGCTATAACACTTAACACACTACCCGATAAAAGCAAGACAACAAGACAGCAAGCGAAGACAATACAATCAACGTATAATTAGCAGGCGGAGGGGCAGCTATGTGAACATGCTCATCCTTTCTTGGTCATAATAGTTAAAATTGAAATTGCTACATGGTACTTTGTGACGATTTCTGTAAGGCCACTTTAAACGTGCTCTGTGGAACACTCAATTTCAGGTTTGTGGGCAGATTATTCCATTGTACTGCTGCACTGTAGAGAAATGTGTTTTTGCCCATTAGGCTATTGAATCGAAAAGGTATGGAGTTTGTAAACTACCTTTCTCAGCCAAGCGTGGATTTGGCGCATGACGTATGAATGACTACATATACAAATCATTTGTGTTTTATATAGCCTACCCTTTCTTTAAAAATCACATTCATGGTAATGGACTTTTTAATTTCATAATAGCATGTCAGAACTTATGTATTGCAAAAACGTAATTTATATTTGTGGTACTTTATTTTGGCAGAAGTCTTGTCTTTTCAGATATGCAAAGAGGTTGCTGGGAGATATGCGTCTTGTTGTCACGTGTCTTTTTATTATGTGATGATCAGGTGTGCAGCTCTTAGTTTTGGCGGTAAAATTTTAATGTCTGCGACAGTGTATGGTACTAGCTAAGTGAAGATGAGACAAAAGAGTAGTCCTAGCCATAACAAAGGGAATCTAAATGCCTTATGCGTGGATGGATTTTCAAAAAAGCAGTCTCGTCTCAACTGTGGTAAAACGTCTGACCACAACATTAAATAAAAGGCCTTCCCTGCTGTCATTCTGTATCTGCCCTGGACTGTGTTGCACTGGTTATACGTAAGTTCGTGATAAAGTTTGTGAAATCGTTTTAGCGCCGTTTTGGTTTTTAGAGCCGTAGTTAGTAGATTTTGACCATGCTTTTAAAATTATGAAACTGCATGGAAACACATGGAATGTAGCCCACATGAAGTAAAACTTTTTTGGAGAAGGTTTCGGCTAGCGGTTACAATTAATTTGGATGTCTCCTCGTGACAACTGAATGGGTACAAACTTTCAAAATAACGATTATGGTTGTTTAGCTAGCCTCCTTCAAACAAAATAGTCCATGGTTTCATTTTATTTGCTCCTACTTAGGGGTACTTGTAGCGTTTAGTAGCTTACTATTCTGCGTAAAAGCTAGTTTGTATGTTTGTGCAACCCATTTTGGTTTAGTACTGTTAGTGTAAAGCAGGGCTGCCCGACCCTGTTCCTGGAGTTCTGCCATGCTGTAGGTTTTCATTTCAACCCTAATTTGGCACCCTTGATTCTACTAATTAGCAGCTCAACAAGCTCTCTCTGTTGAATAAATTGTGTTTTATTAGGGTCGGAGTGAATCTCAACAGGACAGTAGATCTCCAGGAACAGGGTTGGGCTGTCCTGCATTAAGTAATCTATAACAGGGCTGCCCAAACCTCATCCTGCCGAGCTACCATCCTGTAAGTTTTTATTTCAACCTTAATTTTGCACACTTAGTTCTATGAATTAGAAGCTTAACGAGATATCTAGCTGTTGCTAGGGTTGGGCCCATGTAAAAATATTCAAACCGGTTTGATATTAAGCCAAATGCCGGACCGAACCGGTAATACCGAATTTTACCACTCGGTGTCGCACGTGACTCAGCCGCTCCCGAGTGGAACTACCACGCCAATTTTGATCCAGGCTGCAAAAATGATCCAGGTGACGCAATGACATTCTAAAACAGCTGTTATGTGATGTAGTTAACGTTTCGTTACAGCCTTCGTTGCAATACGGACTCTGCCAGCCTTGATACATTCTGTTGTGATAAAGATACTAAGACAACTCAGCATTTTCTCTGGTTTAACGGTTTATTTTCCAGTCTGAAATGCGATGGTATTAGTAAATGGCTACACATGTCATCTAACTTGCAAGTAGTTGGTTATCTCTCTGGATATAAATTAAATGTTTTTAACAGAAAATAATAATAATAAATGCGATTTTATCCATGGAAATGGCTATACAAAAAGGCAAAATTAATGTTGTGGTCGTGATCGCCTTGGCACAGAGCACTCATACGGCAGTATGCACTTGTAGCTAGCCACCGCTGTAGCATTTTCAGGAATTTGGAAGCATGCAGCTGAAATCCTCTACGGAAAGCAACCTCACAGCGATCTCATCTACGATCTGTAGGCAGTGTTGTGCTTCACTTTGGGGGCTTATTCCGCTCTTGCAGCTCGTTTCCAGCCCAAACCACTGCAAAGAGAGCAAACTTTTAAAATTTTTGTCAGTGACATTTCCTTCTGACGTCTGACGCGACCAGGCACTAAATTGTGCCTGTCAATCCTTTTTTTTTTTGCAGTCAGACACTAGTGGCTTATAAACAAACATATTATGTTAATCACGTTGCCATATTGCTTATTACTAATGCAATACATGTTGGATTTAGCGCCTTCAGCACAGGTTGCTGACGTAGGCTACTTTTTAATTTGCCAGAATGTCTTATAATGACACGCCGGGCGGTTTGCATAAAATCAAACCGGTTTAAGCTCATACACCAGACCCGACCAGCAAAACCGGAAACCGACCCAACCCTAGCTGTTGCATGAGACATATTTTGTTAGGCTTGGGGTGAAAAAGTATAGGACAGCGTTGGCCAGCCCTAGTGTAAACCTTCATTTAGTAGTTATAACTAGCCCGTATTTGATTTTACATACAGCCTAGCTGGTGCAACTGGCTATTGTTGTTCATGACCCTGCCTGTCACAGTCTCAACATTACATTACATTACATTATAGGCATTTAGCAGACGCTCTTATCCAGAGCGACGTACAACAAGTGCATTAGTTCCAGGTGCAGAGGTACAAAAGAAACATACTAGAGCGAAATAAAGATTGTAGTGCCAGTAGTGGCCACAGATCAGGACTCCAACCCTGTAGAGTAACCTGTTCAGCAAACAAACAACCCTGCCAAATACAAACTAGCACTGAAATCACAATTTCCTGATCAGAATTAGACAAACAATCCTGCTACATAAAAACTAACCTGCTCGAATTAGCCTAACTAGGTAAATTGAGCTAAACTACAGGCTAGGGAGGGGTGGGGAGAGGTGCAGCCTGAAGAGATGAGTCTTTAGTCTGCGTTTGAAGGTAGTTAGAGTCTCTGCTGTTCTGACCGCCACGGGGAGGTCATTCCACCAGCGCGGGGCCAGGACAGACAGCAGACGGGAGCGGGAAGTACAGGCACGAAGAGGGGGAGGTGCCAAGCATCCAGAAGTGGCAGAACGGAGAGGTCTGGCTGGTGTGTAGGGTCTGATGATCCTCTGGATGTATCCAGGTGCTGACCCCTTAGCTGCCTGGTATGCAAGCACCAAGGTCTTAAATTTGATGCGAGCCATAACAGGCAGCCAGTGGAGGTCAGTGAGCAGGGGGGTGACATGGGAATGTCTGGGGAGGTTGTAGACCAGACGCGCTGCAGCATTCTGGATGAGCTGCAGGGGTCTGATGGCGGATGCTGGCAGACCAGCCAGCAGTGAGTTGCAGTAGTCCATACGGGACAGGACCATTGCTTGAATCAGGAGCTGGGTTGCGTAGGTGGTGAGGAAGGGGCGGATTCTCCGGATGTTGTACAGGAAGAACCTGCACGTTCGACTCACCGCCGTGATGTTCTGGGAGAGGGACAGTCTGTTGTCCATCACCACTCCGAGGTTTTATGCGGTGGGTGATGATGACACCACGGTGTCCCCTAGGGTAATGGAAAAGTCAAGGAGGTTAGAGGATGGAGCAGGGATGAAGATCATCTCTGTCTTACCTGGGTTCAGCTTAAGATGGTGGTTATCCATCCAGCTCTGGATGTCCCTCAGGCAAGCAGAGATGCGAGCAGAGACCTGTGTGTCAGAGGGGGGGAAGGAGAGAAAGAGTTGGGTGTCATCGGCATAACAATGATAGGACAACCCGTGAGCAGAGATTACAGGACCAAGAGATTGGGTGTACAGGGAGAATAGAAGGGGACCAAGGACTGAGCCCTGGGGAACTCCTGTGGCAAGGGGGCGAGGTGCCGATACTGCACCATCCCAGGAGACTTGGAAGGAGCGACCGGAGAGGTAGGACTCGATCCAGTCTAGTGCTGTGCCACAGATCCCCATAGCTGCCAGGGAGGACAGGAGGATGGGGTGGTTGACTGTGTCAAAGGCAGCAGAAAGGTCTAGAAGGATCAGGACAGATGAATGGGAAGCTGCTTGTGTGGCTTGAAGCGACTCACTGACCGAGAGGAGTGCGGTCTCTGTCGAGTGGCCAGGTCTGAAGCCGGACTGGTGGGGGTCTAGGAGGTTGTTCAGTGAGAGAAAAGAGGAGAGTTGGTTAGAAGCAGCTCGTTCAATGGTTTTGGATAAGAAAGGGAGGAGGGAAACAGGACGGTAGTTCTGGATGACAGAGGGATCCAGAGTGGGCTTTTTCAATAGTGGGGTGATGTGGGCCAGCTTGAAGGAAGAGGGGAAACATCCAGAAGACAGGGAGGAGTTCACAAGGGAGGTGACAAACGGGAGGATGTCAGGTGTGGTAGTCTGGAGGAGAGAGGAAGGGATGGGGTCAAGAGCACAGGTGGTAGGGCGGTGGGAGAGTAGGAGCTGGGAAACATCAGAGCAGAGTGCTAACTTTCTAAATTAAATTGAATAAAGATATACCTGCGGAGCAGCATAGGGCAGGAGAGACTTTTATTTTCTGTCAATACCATCATAGTTTTAGAGCTGAACTTCATGAGTTTCGAGGATTTTGCACAACGTGAGGCTCATCGATGCCCTTCCCATGTGTGAGTAGGCTAAGTTTTATGGCTTTTCAAGGTGTCTGCTTTTTCCATGGGTCACCATGCTAGCCTGTTGTAATTACACTGTACACTGCCAAATATTTTACAAAAATGTATGAATTTTACAGTAAAGGTCTGTAAAATGGCGATGGTATGAAATTGTAAATTGTTATTTCCACAGTGAAGTATTGCATCCATTTATATAACTGGATGTACAATGGCAGTGTCCTACCCAGGAATCGAATCTGTCACCTTTAATATGGTTCCTTCCATTCCGCTGCATGGAATGGAAGGATACTACACTGCCACCGAAAAGGTATATTGCTTTTTTACATTGCCTCCTTATTACTTAGTGTTAGGATTATTTTGCCCTTCTCTATGGAGTCAAATGCAGGATGATGAAGAACACGCTGACGACGTCGTCTCAGAGAATTTGATGTTTATTACAATACGCAAGGGAGAGACAAACTCAGAACATTCGGGCAGTGCGCCAAGCAAGTCTCTGCTGATCACGCGGTGTGGTGTCTGGATATACAGTTTGCGATCATACATATCAAAAGATTGAGTTTAGTGGCGGGCCAGAGACAAATGGTCTTGTCCCTCCCTGGGAACCCTTGCAGCCATTTAGCATAGAAATGTGACATCCTTGCTGCAGGCACTGGAGGTGTTATAGAGGCTATGCATTGACGTCACTTTCCCACCGGAATACGCTCCCTCAGTCGGGACTTAGTGGCAAAACATGCAGCGATATGGCTGCCTTTAGTAGAAAGAACTGCAAAACCGGGAGTAAAACAAACGATTATCTGCTTAAATTAAGGGCAGTTGGACTCGACAGTGATCCTTACAACTTACTAAAGAACCAGTGGTCCATGCACAGTCAACAAGAAATCGGAGCTATCTTTTTACAGACTGCTGAAAGCTAAAGAAAAGAGAAGCAAATGCATCGCTGCAATTTTCAGAAACAACTCTAATCCAGGCACCGAAATGTGGATTTGCGGTTGTTATTTTGTGTCAGGTATGTTGGATTTTTGGGTAAAATCATATCTTAATGTTAGCTAGCCAAGCATATAAATTATCTAACCATCCCCCCTTTGTTTGTAGAACACAAGGCTCATCATCATGGATTTTTAAAAAATAAATGCTGACAAATCTATAGTTACACAGAATATAAATGAAAGATGCTGAATATTTAATTGATGAGTAGTCGATACAGTACATAACTTAAGGTATGATTTTACCCAAAAATCCAACAGACTTGACACAAAATGACAACCGCAAATCCACGTTTCGGTGCCTGGATTCCAGTTGTTTCTGCGAATTGCAGCGATCCATTTGCTTCCCTTTTCTTTAACTTTCAGCAGTCTGTAAAAAGATATCTCCGATTGCTTGTTGAATCTATTTGTACAGTCAATCGCACAACAGCTCTTTCCCATTTTAGATGTGTTTTTTGTGTTTTCGCGGCATTCAAGCTGAACGCTAACGCTGCCACTCAGTAGTCTTTCTGCCACTCAGTAACCACAGTTACAGTTACAGTGGGTGTAACCACAGTGACTTTGACTTACTGTTACGTCATGTGCATACCCTCTATACTGAGACACACTACAGAGGTGCTAGACACAGGCATGCAAACTACAGACACAGTAATGGGATGAAAAGGACGCTCAATATACTATATATATATATATATATATATATATATAAAATGAAACTGCGAACCTACCATTAGTATGGAAATAAGTCATTAAGGATTGGACGTAAGCTCTATTTTTCATGTTAGACTAATTTATGCTATTTTTAAGTGCTTTATTTTTGCCTTTTTCAATGTTTGAGTTAAGCTATTTTATTGTCAGGCAATTAGAAGACCTATCTGATGCAGGACCAAGGCTAAGGAGATGCGCACTAAATGGATAGCTATTCTGAGTACAATTAGCCTTATAAAACTTGTCTGCTCTTGAATTAGCCAGCTCACATATGATGACTGCTCTCATTTTCAGGTCTTTGAAGGCCATCTTCCCATACACTCCCTTCCAATTTATTTGCATTCCCAGGGTATTGGCTATGAGCCAACCCAGTATGTTCCAAACAGAGGATTTGGTGTTTCTACCTCCAATGGCTCCTAGGTAAGCAATCTGCAAAATGCAGTGTAATACAAAGCAAAAAATGTCAACTTTTATTTCATTCAAAACATGTCGTCAGCCCTTAGTCTACCCCTACATTGAACAAATTCATTCATGTGATGAGTCTTGATGTTAAACATGATTACAAATAGCGTAATAACAGCAGTTGACAGTAGTCAGTAAATGGCAGAAAGAATAGCTTTTCATTAATCAACACTAAATCTGCGCACTTCATGGAGCTGGGCACTGCAGCATTGTAACATTTTACATTAAACATAAAAAATAAAGGATTATTCCATAATGGTAGTTAGTATGGAACGCAACATGGAGACCTTCAGCGGAAGTTAATGCAGGTGCATGTCCTCTACATAAGCTGTTCTTTTCTACAGCTTTCAGAATGAATTTGAAAATTAGTTTTTGTTCTGGCCGTGTGGCCAATAGTAACGACTAATGGCACTGAAAAATGACGTGCTGTTTCTTTAAGTGACTGCACAGGAAAATGGCAGATATGACCACCTGTATGATTGGAAGATTATTTACCATTTTAGCTCTGAATCTTTTTTTGTTTGGAGCCTCTGGCCATGATTCATGGTGATCCAATTCCTCTGTGCTTTCTAGAGGATAACCAAATTCAGTCGGCAACTCAGGGGTTTCGCCTCCAGTTTGTTGTTCTTTTATGGGGAAAAAAGCGTGTGTTTCACATTTTATTATACCTTGTGGGTTTTGGATTTCTTTTTAATTTTACTCTAGAAATTTATTTTCCTTGAAAACAAACGTTGATTACCTTGCAAAAAATGTAGTATATTATTCAGTGTCACCACCTGCTCAATTACTCCATAATTGTCAATAAATGCAGTTCAGCAGCTACATGAACGAACAATCAAATGATCAGTTATAAGCAAGAAGCCATTATGATTGTGCTATCCCTTGTTATATTTGTCCCAAGTTTGAATTTATATAGAGGCATTTGATTGCCCTTCTGTATGTAGTAAGGTTTGTGTAACCTACCACTGCATGGAATGCAGTCCCCTTGGTGTGAAGGAAAATGGTCTTCCAGTTTCTGTCTCTGCAATAATCAAATTGAAATATCACCAAAGAGCAAATAAACTACAATATCTTAATTTGCCAAATGTTTACAACAAAAAACAACTTTTTGATTAAATACTCATTAGCTGTAAGTTAAATTCACATTTCACTGGGACTTCACCCTGGGAAGGTAACAATACTTTGGCAAAGAAAAGAGTATTTCAAGCACTAAACTTCGGCTTTGAAGCTGTTACCCCTGTAAGATGTATTGCGATCCATGTTTAACGGGTTAGTGCACGCTGATGCATGCACAGACATGCCTAAGGCAGATCCATTCCGCACCAAACCAAAAACGATTGCTTTGCATATTCATTTATATATTTAAATTAACTACGAGTTGTCCTGAAGGAATTTCTACCAAAATGGTTACCTCTGGACATTGAGGAGGGACCCAGGTGATCACCTGAGCTTTCCAGCCCTTGATGGTAGTGCTCTGAGGCTTCAATGGAGACAACAAGATGACATTTTAAAAGCAATTCTAAAATCAAAATCTGGTTCTTTGTCACTAGTTGCCTGCGAACTATAAATTTTGATTGTGTTTGTTAGTAAGTTTTTACTTCAAGTTAAAATTACCTCTGTACAGATTGGAGGAAGCCTGATGGTCACCAGACTCTTCTGAGAGAGGAGACCTCAGTAATGGTGCGGATGGCCTGTTCGATAAGGAGTTGGGAATTTGAATAAGAGGAGACTCAGGAAAAGTAATATATTTTTTTGTTTTATTTCTTAATTCTTCCTCGACCTCTTCCTCACCATCATCTTCATATTCAAGCATCCTGCACAAAAGTGTAATTGTATTTTTAAAGGTTAAATGTGTTACAGAATTAATAACTTTTCCATACATAAGAAATACACTACATGGACACCTCTTAACATTAGTGGGTTTGGCTACTTCAGCGACACCCATTGCCAACAGGTGCATAAAATCAAGCATACAGCCATGTAATCATTATAGGCAAACATTAGCAGTAGAATGGGTCATACTGAAGAGCCCAGTAACTCAACGTGGCACTGTCATTGGATGCCACCTCTCCAAGAAGTCTGTCAAATTTGTGCCCTGCTAGAGCTGTCCCAGTCAATTGCAGTTGCTATTATTGTGAAGTGGAATTTTCTAAGCGGTAGCAATAGGCCATACAAGCCAACAGAGCGGGATTGCTGAGTGCTGCAGCATGTAAAAAATCGTCTGTCCTAGGTTGCAACTCTCACCACTGAGTTCCAGACTGCCTCAAAGCAACATCATCACAAGAACTGTTCGTTTTGAGCTCTGTAAAATGGGTTTCTATGACCAAGCATGCGCAATGGCAAGCGCCGGCTGGAGTGGTGTAAAGCACACCGTGATTGGTCTCAGGAGCATTGGAAACACGTTCTCTGTACTGATGAATCACGCTTCACTATCTGGCTGTCTGATGGATGAATTTGGGTTTGGCGAATGCCAGGAGACCAACTCCATATTACTGCTCATGGTTTTGAAATGAAATGTCCAACAAACACACATGGGTGTGATGTTCAGATGTCCACATACTTTTGGCCAAGTGTTGTACATACTTTTTTTTAGACCTTATCAGATCTTTTCATACAAAATTAATTTACCTTTTCTTCCTCTTGCGTTTTTTGTTCTGTGCATCAGCTCTTTGGACTGAAGGTCAGAGGTGGAACAGTGAACGGACAAGCTAAGTTTTTGCCTTGCCTCCTGATAGGTTTCTGAAAATGTGAGTGAGAATGCTGTGTTGTTCATTTTAGAAAATGCAATCACACTTGTTATGATATACTCAATCAAATCAATTAAATTAATGCAGTGTAGTCTGTAAAGCCGCGTTTCCACCGCAGGAACTTTACCCCGGAACTAGGAACCTTTTGAGGAACTCAGAGCTGGGGGCTTTATTTTACCCCCAAAAAAGTTCCTACTCGGGGAATAGTACTTTCCCAAAGTACAGGAACCTTTTGGGTGGAGCTTGCAGCGCTGAACATTTCTGATTGGTCGAGTACTCGCAGCATTTTTTTATTTTATTTTCAACCGCCATGTTTAAAAATATGCAGCCGCAAACCGATTTATTTACATAATAACTTCAAATCAAACTTGTATGTTATGTGGCGCAGTAGCCTAGTTTTGGTTATAGCCTGCCAACGTCTTGGAATTATAACGTGTGCTCTTGTGTTCTTTTCTTGCTTTAGTATTCGTTTTATAAAATGCTAAGCATTTGTGCTGGGACAGCATATTACGTACCAAAACATTCAAACGGATTAATTCGGTTGCTGAATATTTTCTTCCGGATTTTCTTTGTTAGCCCGTTGTAATTGACTCAAAACGTTTGATACAGTTATGTGAGGTATGCGGTAGTTCTGCGTAATTCACATTGGTGATACTGTAAAAGCAAACTGGAAATCACCTTCTGCACTTTTTGTCATGGTAAAATAACAGGTTAATTCTAGTAGTCGTCCCTTTAGCTGTTTCAGACTGCCGTGATTTTACTCTGCCATTCTTCAATTCCACAAAAAGACCAGGAAGACTATGGACTAATTTATGGTGCATGGCTTGCATCTGGAGGGCACACTTCGCTGCTCGGCTAGCAGTAACTTCGAAGGAAAGCGAACGGTGGCTGTACCACTGCTAATTAAAATTTTCACGCAAGTCCGAGTTTTCGTTCTATTCTTGTCATTTTGCGATTAGCCTATAGAATTGACGATGAGAAAGTAATCAAACAGCAAATTGTTTACAACGTGTGCATGTTTTCTGCTGTTGTTGCCAGTTATACTGGAAATATGAATGCATTCTGTCGCCTCGGATGTCAAGACATGGAAGTGAATATTCGCATAAAAACATAATGAATGTGTTTGAGAGGATATATAAAACAGTTATAATCTGACTATCGGCCTGTTATATCCTATTTGTTGCATAACAACGGTCCAAGTTCAACTACCAACGACAGTTTTGCTTGACAATGGTAAAATATGCCCAAACGGCTGCAGAAGAATATTTCAATTCCAGGTGATTAAATCGATAAAAATCAATAAATACAAACGTAACCATATTTAGTCATTGTTGGTAACCTGTTGTATATAAGTGGAATAAACCCCTCCGGGCTGTCCCGGTTATTAGAAAGTAATGTAGGCTACTTCGGGTTACAGAAAAAATCATAGGACAGATGGGCCGACGACAACTTCGCTTTTTCATACGTCAGTGGGCTAATTTGCCTAATCTTCGCAGGACTTTAGACCGCGGTGGAAACGCAGACAACCATGGGCTGGAGGAACCTTTTAGTTCCTGGAAAAGTAGTTCCTGGGACTAAAAGTTCCGGGTACTATTGGTGGAAACGCCGCTTTAGTCTCACTCTAGGCCTACCTGTTTTTGCTATTTTTCTTACAGCATAGCGGGTCCAGTCCAGCCCTGGTTTTTCTTTTTTTTCAATGCCTTTATTTATTTTGGCCTCACTGATATAGCATGGCCACCAGGTTATTCCGTTCTCCATCCAATTACTTGGCACAATGTTCACTGATTTTGCGGCAGTGAATTCCACCAGAATATACATTTTCTGGCGAAGGAATTGATTAAAACAATGTCAGATAAGGTTGTTGCAGCATCAAAAAAGGATCCTGCCATAGTCCAAGGATAGGTTTTGTAAGATCAAATATTTCAGCACTCCAATAAAGAAGAAAAAGGTAAGAACAAAATTATGATTAAATGGCTGTGTGTTTTCAGGCCTGCTCTTCAATGAGAATGTGTAAACTCCTAGCAGAGCTCTGCCAAAATAAAATAAAAAATAAAATAAACTCAATTTTAACATCATCTTAGAGAAGCTGGATATCACATAAATTTAAATGTTTAGGCGAATGACCCCAATGACCTAGTCTAGAGGTGCTCAGCACGTCGGGCTACAGTGTATGTATTAGTGGGGATGCAGTGAATCCGTTTCTGTATGGCAGTAGCACACAGTTTTTTCCAGATTTCCTCAATGTTGACTACATCAGAAAGATGTGAAACCAGTACATGTCTGAGAGTTGAATCAAATGGATTGTTGAAATGAGAAGCCGTTCTGCTGAACTGTTTGTATACAAGGTAAATTCCACTATCTGTTTCTACAATGTTTTTCACCAAGCCAATTTCTTGTCTAATATAAATCTGCGTCTGTGACCTTCACACAAAATTCAGATAAATGTTTTTCCAAGAATTGTCTCCTTGCCAAAATGCTTTCTGGCACAGGCCCACTTTTTTTGCTGGGTCCTTGTTGTCTGCAACCGATGAATGCTCGGATAACTGACAAATAACGTGCCAAAGGAAAGTTGGGTTTTCTAACAAATTTTTTGAGGGTTCTCATATGTTTTTCATACGGGTATGCTGAGAGAATCTAAGGGACTGTGTATTTTAACGTCCTCTGCCAAATGTAAAAGGCCGTGCACATTATAAACAATTTGTTCTGATCCATATAATTGGCCAAAGTGTTGTACAAAAGATACTAAGAGTCTATGTGCAAAATCATTATATTATAAAAACAGAAAGTTGTTATAAACTGCTGTGTCCAGTATTGGGGCTAAGACAACTGGACCTGTGTACAGCAGAAATTGTCTGAATTCTGTGGCCTTCCATTTCTCCAGTTCTGTGACTTGTCTGGGTTTTCTTGCAAACTCAGAGGGTACAAACTTTCTCAAATCTGTTAGAGATCTGGACAGACTACGTACAAGATTGGATGGTAATCGGATGTTGAGTGGGCCTTTCAACCAAAAAGTTAATAGTCTTTTGCAAACTCCCATATAGACCAAATGCATATAGACTACAGGAAAGTAAGGAATGAAGCGAACTTTTGATCCAAAACAGGGAGGAGGGCCATTATGATGGTCTTCATCACTCATTAGTTGAAAGGAATTATCAGTTCTCATTGTAAAATTGGTCTCAGGAAAGGTCATACAAAAATTTTGGTATTGACCAGTTTGGGTGCATTTGTCACAGCCATGAAATGCAGTATGACCCTTCGTATTTTTAACAAAAGACCTGGCAGGTTTGTCGCAGATGACCGTAGACAATTTCAAAGTTAGAGTCTTTCCCTGAAAAACAAAACTCTCGGTAACTGCCTGGAGATCATGAGCAAAATTCTGCAAAAACTCACTACTGGATGTGGTTTTCTCGCAGAAGAGACCAATTACAAATGGAGTAATGGAGTGTCCACATATTCAATAATTATAATTTACCTGTGGGACGTTTATGCTACATGGCATACATAGCTATATTGATAACAGAAACGTGACCAAAAGTGTAAAGTAATAAAGTAGAAAAAATTTAAAATATTGTAATTGCATCTGACATCATTGTGACCTGACATTATCTAGCTATGTGCAGTAGTCTGAATCGTTTCATTTTGACTGCCAGCTTTCAGTCCAGCTGACCGACGGTTGCGAGATGAGTTACTGTTAGTGTAGCTAACGTTAATCTAGAAAAGTGGGTGAACGAACAACGCTGAAGTTGGCTCCCGATTTGAAATTTTTGGTCCACCTTAAATCGGTGCGTTATATGATCGGATGGTTTCGCGGTTTGCAAAGGCTATAATTTGCTTCCTAAAGTGAGTACGGCTGAAGTGAGAAATTGAACAAAGGTGGTGATTTGAATTTAGTTATTATTTTTATTTTATTTTGTTACGTTCAAATGACATGTCGCTTTCTGTAATATTGAAATATCCGATACCCAAGTGTCATGCATTTTGTTTTTTCCTCAAAATATGATTGTCTTAATGTTACGTGTGTATGAGAGAACAGGAAATAATGTACATTTTAAATGGTGTGGATGAAATATCACTGCTCCGTATTCAAATAAAACTCCAAACGGTCTATATAAACAAATACAGTAATACAATCCTATTGAAAAATGGACATATTAGATGAATATTAAAGTTTGGATAAGAATTTCTCCCCAAATGTAGAAGTTCAGAAAATTCTGACACTTGTACCTGGCAAAGGGGTCCTGGTCTACAGCCTACCCCATTTCTGTGAAATTTTACTCTAGCATTTATTAATAATCCTTACTCAATCTTTCATTGTAATCCAATAGATGGCAATTGAAAAATATGAAAGTTTGTATAAGTATTTCTCTCCAAATGTAAAAGTTCAGAAAATTCTCACACTTGTACCTGGCAGAAGGGGTCCTGGTCTACATACTACCCCATTTCTGTGAAATTTCACTGTAGCATGTTTTAATAATCCTTACTCAAACTTTCCTTATACTCCAATAGATGGCAATTTAACAAAGTTAATTTTTGGATTGACATATCACTCCAAAATTTCACTGTAGCATTTTTTAATAATCCCACTTCAAACATTTATTGTAATCCATATGGGGTGTGCAGAGACGTCATTATCTGTGTCTCTAGCTGTTCAACCATTAATATTATCTGTATCTGTATTCAGATACAGATAATAGTTGGCGTGGTTTTTACAGTAAGTCAAGTTAGACCCCCCCCCCTTAAACTGGGGTGACATTGAACAGATACTGATGGTATATATAAATGGACAGATTCTGTTTTGCATTGGAAATATAAACTATTTACAGTAATGATATAAAGATAAATGAATATCATTGGAATTTATGAAGGGAATAATCTTTAATTCCAATGATGCTGCGTTCGTGTTTCTTGATGTGCTAGGGAATCGTGAATGCCCACTTTACAACAGTAATTACATAACGGTACAAGAACTTTTTTTGCCTGTTTTATTTAATTCTCCTACTGATCTTAGTTTGGATAGACTGCAAACCATTTGATGTCCTCACATTTTCCCTTGCTGGCAACTGTTGATTTTCGTGTGGCACACGCAATTTCCAGGTCAAGTTAAACAAATAAGCTTCTTTTGATGCCAACTTTTTTTTTTTTTTAAACATAAGTATATATGCTATATATAAGGCAAGTTATTTGAACCTCAACATGCATTTTGGGGTGAGTCTGCCACTGAAGTTAAAGGCCTTTTGTGGGGTGCATCTGCAAGTTAACATTAATGAAGCTCATCAATTTGGAGTGACCCTGCGCTGATCTCTGGTTAGATATGGATGCCTTGTTCCTCATGATTTTATTCAGCATATGGCATATACCTTGAATCAGAATTCATTAAAATGTGCAAATGCACTTTTTATACCCTATGTCTAGCTCATTGATTTCATACCATCGACCTGAGTGACATGCATTTGATCTTCCGATGTCTTCACACGTGTAGTGTAGGATAGAGGCAACCTTGCATGTGATTTGCTTGACGATCCTTTGTGGTTTACATGGATTCACTGGACTTCTTCCTTTAATATGGTAACCTGTCAGCGTCAGCACCCATTGCCAACTACAAAATCATCTTCCTGACACTTTATTGTGATCACATGCTCCACTGTCATAATTGATTGACTCGCCCATTGAAAGTGAATCGCTCCTTGTCTCACTACAGATCGGGTTTAGAATTTAACATATGTAATGTATTACTCCGAATTTGAATGTCCATGGTTCTGTGTTTCTGTCTCTGTTTTTCCTTGTTAGGCTGCCAGATGGGGATACTTCAGTTTTGTGTTTCAGTTCCTTCTCCAGCCTGTGTTAATTGTATTATTGGTTTTAATCATCCTGTCATTCTTCCCACCTGTGTCTTGTAATCCCCTCCTTTTCTTGTTTGAATATGTATTGAGTTCACCTGTGTCTTGTCTATTTAAGTTCTTTGTCCCCTGTCAGGGTGCTGGTTCCTTGTCTTCATTTCTGACTATGTATCTGCCTGCGTTGGTCCTGCTTGTGCGTTTCATGTGTTTCTGCCTGACCGTGTTATTGACCTGCTTGTGTTTCTGACTGTTTCCGCCTGTGCGTTTCTGTGTGCTTCAGCCTTTGTCTCTGCCTTTTGTTTTCTGGACTTGAGATGTTCTGTTTTGTCCTGAAGTTTTTTTGTATTTTTTTCTTTTATATGCCCCTCGTTGGCTCTTTGTTCTGTTTTTTTAGTAGTCTTCATTTGTATAAACATTTTTGAGTTTTGTGTTTCTTCCCAGGCTGACCACCGTACCGTGATAGAAGGAACCAGCCTGTTCTGGAACTGCCCAGCAGGGTTCCCTAGGACGTGTTCCTGTTCCTTATTCCTGTCCCTTGCACGGCCCAGACTGCAGTGGGGTCTGCCTGCTCGGCCCACTGTTCCGCAGGAGCTGCCAGTCTCCACCCGGGCACCCACCGCCTGCTCCGCCCAGTCTCCCACAGAGGCCACCACTGCCACCTGTTTGAGTCCTGTTCCGTGTTTGAGTCCCGTCCTATCTAGTCCAATAATGTTCTGTTCCGCCCGGTTCCCCCCCATGCTTGGACCCCATCTCGTCTCGTTTTGACCCTAGTGACGTTCCTGCAGTGTTTCAATGGATTTCAACGGGTCTGTGCAGTTCAGGCTCTGAGCATGCACCTGGGATGCTCAAAGGAAAGACACTAATACTTGGGATTCATCAGCCAGTTATCACTCAAGTTGTTACCTTTGAAAATTATTAAATGGGCTCAGAACTAAACCTTTTCTCCACCAGTCCATAACTACCTGCATTATAAAAAATCTGATTTTTTACATCCAACTGGCAAGCTGAATCAATGCTGAGAGGTAATGCTTGCCAAAGCTACAGGTATGATTAAAAAAGGTTTCAGCTCGGTCTGTGAAACTAGGCAGAATAGATGCTTGTCTTAGGAGCAGGAGCTCGGTCAGATCATAAATTGAACCCATTTCAATACTTTTTTTCAGAACTCAGAACATTTCGGAACAAAAGTAGCTGTGATGGACAAATCGGTGTATAATGTGAGGTGTGTTGCACCAGGTGCATAGTATTTACAGTATGATACCCAGTGACTGTTAATTGAAAACAAACGTAAATGATATTACGTGGATTGCATCAGGCACTGTCAAGAACATTGAGGAACAGAAAAATGCCAAAAAATGATAATACATAATCTAAGAAAAGAAGTTGTTTAATATTGATCATTGGCATGGAAATGTCAGGGGGGTGTGGGCGCCCAAAATTTCATGTGATTGGAGCAATTTAAAATCTACTGACACCCAAACAATCTATCGATCTCACGTTCTCTGAAGAGACAAACCACAGGATGCCTTATACATGCCTAACATTTCCCATTAAGTTTGAATACAATCATTAGGTAGGCCACTCCTTGTCATTGATACTTATGGTTTCAGTTTTATTAAATAATAAAATGACAAAAATGAGCAACATCTGTGCTAATTGTATGGTATAAAACGAGAAGGAACTATTATTTCAAGATAGCATCACTGTTTTCATAGAATTCACAATCAGAGGTGTTCTTGCTTCATAACGGTACAGACTAGAATTTTTGCATAACAACGGTCCAAACAGTACTACCAACCATTTTGCTTGACAACCAAAGGAAAAGCCCTACACTCATTCAATGTTCCACTCGGGCACGGCGACGCCTACTAATAAAAATCGGTATTATCAGTCCGGTGCGGTATTTGTCGAAATGTAAAAATTATCAAACTGGTTTTATATCGGCCTAAATCTAATTGCCACAAGACAAAGGTAGTTGTGTTGCATTAGTGTTTGAAGCCCGAAAGAAAAGTTTTCCTCCTTTATTTGGGTGTTAGTTCCTTTGGTTGTGGCTTGTTTCCTTTCATACTTGCTCTGACTGCCATTCTCTTGAGCCCTAAATACTGCTTTACCCATTCTGAGCAAGACATCCTCAAGCCATGCTGAGTAGGAATTTAAGGTATTTATTGGGTCAGTTTACAGTTTTGCCGTACAGATCCGGTGTATGAGCTCAAACCGGTTAGACTGTATTCGAACCGACATTTGTTTTATGACAGGTAGACTACTGGAAATTTATTAAGTAGCAACACGAAATATGAAACCGGTTTGATAATTTTTACATCGGCCAAAACCCAATTGCCACAGGACAAAGGTTGTTGAAGCTTACGATGAAAATTTAGCCTAAATATAATCTTAAGGTTAATCTGAAAATTGACTAAGCTAAAGTTTAAGGTTAAGCTGAAAATTAAGCCTCAGCTTAATTTTCAACTTAACATTAAGCATAAGCTTCATTTTCAGTTGTTGTTAAGTTGTTAAGCTTAGGCAAAGGCTTAATTTTCATCATTCATCATGAATTTACAGCCCTATAAGCTTAGGATGAATTGTCAGCCCTATCAGCTTAGGCTGAATTTTCAGCTGAAAAGCCGGGGCTGAATTATCAGCCCAGTCGGCACATTCAGCCTAAGACCATGCTCAGGCTGAATTTTCAGTTCTATCAGCGTAGGCTGAATGTTCAGATGAAAAGATGGGGCTGAATTATCAACTTAGTCGGCACATTCAGCCTAAGCCCATGATCAGGGTGATTTTTCAGCTCTATTAGCTTAGCTGAATTTTCAGCTTAAATGCTGGGGCTGAATTTTCCACTTAGTCATCACTTCCAGCCTAAGCCCATGCTCAGGCTGAATTTTCAGCACTGTCAGCTTAGGCTGAATTTTCAGCCCTATCAGCACATTCAGCCTAAGCCCATGCTCAGGCTGAATTTTCAGCCCTATCCGCTTAGGCTGAATTTTCAGCTAATATGCTGTGGCTGAATTTTCCACTTTGTCGGCACATTCAGCCTAAGCGCATGCTCAGGCTGAATTTTCAGCCCTATTAGCTTAGGCTGAATTTTCAGCTGAATGGATGGGGCTGAATTTTCCACTTAGTCGGCACATTCAGCCTAAGCCCATGTTCAGGCTGAATTTTCAGCCAAATTAGCTTAGGCTGAATTTTCAGCTGAAATGCTGGGGCTGAATTTTCCGCTTAGTCGGCACATTCAGCCTAAGCGCATGCTCAGGCTGAATTTTCAGCCCTATTAGCTTAGGCTGAATTTTAAGCTGAATGGATGGGGCTGAATTTTCCACTTAGTCGGCACATTCAGACTAAGACCATGCTCAGGCTGAATTTTCAGCCATATTCGCTTAGGCTGAATTTTCAGCTGAAAAGATGGGGCTATATTATCAACTTAGTCGGCACATTCAGCATAAGCCCATGATCAGGGTGGTTTTTCAACTCTATTAGCTTAGGCTGATTTTTCAGCTGAAATGCTGGGGCTGAATTTTCCGCTTAATCGGCACTTTCAGCCTAAGCCCATGATCAGGGTGAATTTCAAGCTCTATTAGCTTAGCTGAATTTTCAGCTTAAATGCTGGGGCTGAATTTTCCACTTTGTCGGCACATTCAGCCAAAGCCCACGCTCAGGCTGAATTTTCAGCCCTAACAGCTTAGGCTGAAATTTCAGCTGAAAAGCTGAAAAGCTTAATTTTCAGCCTTAACAGCTTAGGCTGAATTTTCAGCTGAAACACTGAGGCTGAATTTTTTCCTTAGTTGGTACATTCAGCCTAAGCCCATGCTCAGGCTGAATTTTCAGTCCTATCCGCTTAGGCTGAATTTTCAGCTGAAATGCTGGGGCTGAATTTTCCGCTTAGTCGGCACATTCAGCCTAAGCCCATGCTCAGGCTGATTTTTCAGCCCTAACAGCTTAGGCTGAATTTTCAGCTGAAAAGCTGAGGCTGAATTTTCAGCTGAAACGCTGAGGCTGAATTTTTTCCTTAGTTGGTACATTCAGCCTAAGTCCATGCTCAGGCTGAATTTTCAACCCTAATATCTTAGGCTGAATCTTCAGCTGAATAGCTTAGGCTGAATTTTCCACTTCGTCGGCACATTCAGCCTATGTCCATGCACAGGCTGAAAATTCAGCCCTATCAGCACATTCAGCCTAAGCCCATGCTCAGGCTGAATTTTCAGCCCTATCAGCTTAGGCTTAATTTTCAGCTAAAACGCTGTGGCTGAATTTTCCACTAAGTCGGCACATTCTGCCTAAGCGCATGCTCAGGCTGAATTTTCAGCCCTATTAGCTTAGGCTGAATTTTCAGCTGAATGGATGGGGCTGAATTTTCCACTTAGTCGGCACATTCAGCCTAAGACCATGCTCAGGCTTAATTTTCAGCCATATTCGCTTAGGCTGAATTTTCAGCTGAAAAGATGGGGCTGAATTATCAACTTAGTCGGCACATTCAGCCTAAGCCCATGATCAGGGTGGTTTTTCAGCTCTATTAGCTTAGGCTGATTTTTCAGCTGAAATGCTGGGGCTGAATTTTCCGCTTAATCGGCACTTTCAGCCTAAGCCCATGATCAGGGTGAATTTTCAGCTCTATTAGCTTAGCTGAATTTTCAGCTTAAATGCTGGGGCTGAATTTTCCACTTAGTCGGCACATTCAGCCAAAGCCCACGCTCAGGCTGAATTTTCAGCCCTAACAGCTTAGGCTGAATTTTCAGCTGAAAATCTGAAAAGCTTAATTTTCAGCCTTAACAGCTTAGGCTGAATTTTCAGCTGAAACACTGAGGCTGAATCTTTTCCGTAGTTGGTACATTCAGCCTAAGCCCATGCTCAGGCTGAATTTTCAGCCCTATCAGCTTAGGCTGAATTTTCAGCCCTATCAGCACATTCAGCCAAAGCCCATGCTCAGGCTGAATTTTCAGCCCTAACAGCTTAGGCTGAATTTTCAGCTGAAAAGCTGAAAAGCTTAATTTTCAGCCTTAACAGCTTAGGCTGAATTTTCAGCTGAAACACTGAGGCTGAATTTTTTCCTTATTTGGTACATTCAGCCTAAGCCCATGCTCAGGCTGAATTTTCAGTCCTATCCGCTTAGGCTGAATTTTCAGCTGAAATGCTGGGGCTGAATTTTCCGCTTAGTCGGCACATTCAGCCTAAGCCCATGCTCAGGCTGATTTTTCAGCCCTAACAGCTTAGGCTGAATTTTCAGCTGAAAAGCTGAGGCTGAATTTTCAGCTGAAACGCTGAGGCTGAATTTTTTCCTTAGTTGGTACATTCAGCCTAAGTCCATGCTCAGGCTGAATTTTCAACCCTAATATCTTAGGCTGAATCTTCAGCTGAATAGCTTAGGCTGAATTTTCCACTTCGTCGGCACATTCAGCCTATGTCCATGCACAGGCTGAATTTTCAGCCCTATCAGCTTAGGCTGAATTTTCAGCCCTATCAGCACATTCAGCCTAAGCCCATGCTCAGGCTGAATTTTCAGCCCTAACAGCTTAGGCTGAATTGTCAGCTGAAAAGCTTAATTTTCAGCTTTAACCGCTTAGGCTGAATTTTCAGCTGAAACACTGAGGCTGAATTTTTTCCTTAGTTGGTACATTCAGCCTAAGCCCATGCTCAGGCTGAATTTTCAGTCCTATCCGCTTAGGCTGAATTTTCAGCTGAAATGCTGGGGCTGAATTGTCCGCTTAGTCGGCACATTCAGCCTAAGCCCATGCTCAGGCTGATTTTTCAGCCATATTCGCTTAGGCTGAATTTTCAGCTGAAAAGATGGGGCTGAATTATCAACTTAGTCGGCACATTCAGCCTAAGCCCATGATCAGGCTGAATTTTCAGCTGAAAAGCTGAGGCTGAATTTTCAGCTGAAACGCTGAGGCTGAATTTTTTCCTTAGTTGGTACATTCAGCCTAAGTCCATGCTCAGGCTGAATTTTCAACCCTAATATCTTAGGCTGAATCTTCAGCTGAATAGCTTAGGCTGAATTTTCCACTTCGTCGGCACATTCAGCCTATGTCCATGCTCAGGCTGAATTTTCAGCCCTATCAGCTTAGGCTTAATTTTCAGCTAAAACGCTGTGGCTGAATTTTCCACTAAGTCGGCACATTCTGCCTAAGCGCATGCTCAGGCTGAATTTTCAGCCCTATTAGCTTAGGCTGAATTTTCAGCTGAATGGATGGGGCTGAATTTTCCACTTAGTCGCCACTTTCTGCCTAAGCCCATGATCAGGCTGAATTTTCAGCCCTATCAGCTTAGGCTGATTTTTCAGATGAAATGCTGGGGCTGAATTTTCTGCTTATTTGGCACTTTCAGCCTAAGACCATGCTCAGGCTGAATTTTCAGCCACATTAGCTTAGGCTGAATTTTCAGCTGAAAAGATGGGGCTGAATTATCAACTTAGTCGGCACATTCAGCCTAAGCCCATGATCAGGGTGATTTTTCAGCTCTATTAGCTTAGCTGAATTTTCAGCTTAAATGCTGGGGCTGAATTTTCCACTTAGTCGCCACTTTCTGCCTAAGCCCATGATCAGGCTGAATTTTCAGCCCTATCAGCTTAGGCTGATTTTTCAGATGAAATGCTGGGGCTGAATTTTCTGCTTATTCGGCACTTTCAGCCTAAGACCATGCTCAGGCTGAATTTTCAGCCACATTAGCTTAGGCTGAATTTTCAGCTGAAAAGATGGGGCTGAATTATCAACTTAGTCGGCACATTCAGCCTAAGCCCATGATCAGGCTGAATTTTCAGCCCTATCAGCTTAGGCTGATTTTTCAGCTGAAATGCTGGGGCTGAATGTTCCGCTTAATCGGCACTTTCAGCCTAAGCCCATGATCAGGGTGAATTTTCAGCTCTATTAGCTTAGCTGAATTTTCAGCTTAAATGCTGGGGCTGAATTTTCCACTTAGTCGGCACATTCAGCCAAAGCCCATGCTCAGGCTGAATTTTCAGCCCTAACAGCTTAGGCTGAATTTTCAGCTGAAAATCTGAAAAGCTTAATTTTCAGCCTTAACAGCTTAGGCTGAATTTTCAGCTGAATAGCTTAGGCTGAATTTTTCGCTTAGTCGGCACATTCAACCTATGCCCATGCTCAGGCTGAATTTTCAGCCAAATTAGCTTAGGCTGAATTTTCAGCTGAAAAGATGGGGCTGAATTTTCCGCTTAGTCGGCACATTCAGCCTAAGCCCATGCTCAGGCTGAATTTTCAGCCCTATCAGCTTTGGCTTAATTTTCAGCTAAAGCACTGTGGCTGAATTTTCCACTAAGTTGGCAAATTCAGCATAAGCGCATGCTCAGGCTGAATTTTCAGCTGAAAAGCCGAGGCTGAATTTTCAGCTGAAACGCAGAGGCTGAATTTTTTTCCTTAGTTGGTACATTCAGCCTAAGCCCATACTCAGGCTGAATTTTTAGCCCTATTAGCTTAGGCTGAATATTCCGCTTAATCAGTCCATTCAGCCTAAGTCCGTGCTCAGGCTGAATTATCCGCTTAGTCAGCACATTCAGCCTATGTCCATGCACAGGCTGAATTTTCAGCCCTATCAGCTTAGGCTGAATTTTCAGCCCTATCAGCACGTTCAGCATAAGCCCATGTTCAGGCTGAATTTTCAGCCATATTCGCTTAGGCTGAATTTTCAGCTGAAATGTGGCTGAATTATCAACTTAGTCGGCACATTCAGCCTAAGCCCATGATCAGGGTGAATTTTCAGCTCTATTTGCTTAGCTGAATTTTCAGCTTAAATGCTGGGGCTGAATTTTCCACTTAGTCGCCACTTTCTGCCTAAGCCCATGATCAGGCTGAATTTTCAGCCCTATCAGCTTAGGCTGATTTTTCAGATGAAATGCTGGGGCTGAATTTTCTGCTTATTCGGCACTTTCAGCCTAAGACCATGCTCAGGCTGAATTTTCAGCCACATTAGCTTAGGCTGAATTTTCAGCTGAAAAGATGGGGCTGAATTATCAACTTAGTCGGCACATTCAGCCTAAGCCCATGATCAGGCTGAATTTTCAGCCCTATCAGCTTAGGCTGATTTTTCAGCTGAAATGCTGGGGCTGAATGTTCCGCTTAATCGGCACTTTCAGCCTAAGCCCATGATCAGGGTGAATTTTCAGCTCTATTAGCTTAGCTGATTTTTCAGCTTAAATGCTGGGGCTGAATTTTCCACTTAGTCGGCACATTCAGCCAAAGCCCATGCTCAGGCTGAATTTTCAGCCCTAACAGCTTAGGCTGAATTTTCAGCTGAAAATCTGAAAAGCTTAATTTTCAGCCTTAACAGCTTAGGCTGAATTTTCAGCTGAATAGCTTAGGCTGAATTTTCCGCTTAGTCGGCACATTCAACCTATGCCCATGCTCAGGCTGAATTTTCAGCCAAATTAGCTTAGGCTGAATTTTCAGCTGAAAAGATGGGGCTGAATTTTCCGCTTAGTCGGCACATTCAGCCTAAGCCCATGCTCAGGCTGAATTTTCAGCCCTATCAGCTTTGGCTTAATTTTCAGCTAAAGCACTGTGGCTGAATTTTCCACTAAGTTGGCAAATTCAGCATAAGCGCATGCTCAGGCTGAATTTTCAGCTGAAAAGCCGAGGCTGAATTTTCAGCTGAAACGCTGAGGCTGAATTTTTTCCTTAGTTGGTACATTCAGCCTAAGCCCATACTCAGGCTGAATTTTTAGCCCTATTAGCTTAGGCTGAATATTCAGCTTAATCAGTCCATTCAGCCTAAGTCCGTGCTCAGGCTGAATTATCCGCTTAGTCAGCACATTCAGCCTATGTCCATGCACAGGCTGAATTTTCAGCCCTATCAGCTTAGGCTGAATTTTCAGCCCTATCAGCACGTTCAGCATAAGCCCATGCTCAGGCTGAATTTTCAGCCATATTCGCTTAGGCTGAATTTTCAGCTGAAATGTGGCTGAATTATCAACTTAGTCGGCACATTCAGCCTAAGCCCATGATCAGGGTGAATTTTCAGCTCTATTTGCTTAGCTGAATTTTCAGCTTAAATGCTGGGGCTGAATTTTCCACTTAGTCGCCACTTTCTGCCTAAGCCCATGATCAGGCTGAATTTTCAGCCCTATCAGCTTAGGCTGATTTTTCAGATGAAATGCTGGGGCTGAATTTTCTGCTTATTTGGCACTTTCAGCCTAAGACCATGCTCAGGCTGAATTTTCAGCCACATTAGCTTAGGCTGAATTTTCAGCTGAAAAGATGGGGCTGAATTATCAACTTAGTCGGCACATTCAGCCTAAGCCCATGATCAGGGTGATTTTTCAGCTCTATTAGCTTAGCTGAATTTTCAGCTTAAATGCTGGGGCTGAATTTTCCACTTAGTCGCCACTTTCTGCCTAAGCCCATGATCAGGCTGAATTTTCAGCCCTATCAGCTTAGGCTGATTTTTCAGATGAAATGCTGGGGCTGAATTTTCTGCTTATTCGGCACTTTCAGCCTAAGACCATGCTCAGGCTGAATTTTCAGCCACATTAGCTTAGGCTGAATTTTCAGCTGAAAAGATGGGGCTGAATTATCAACTTAGTCGGCACATTCAGCCTAAGCCCATGATCAGGCTGAATTTTCAGCCCTATCAGCTTAGGCTGATTTTTCAGCTGAAATGCTGGGGCTGAATGTTCCGCTTAATCGGCACTTTCAGCCTAAGCCCATGATCAGGGTGAATTTTCAGCTCTATTAGCTTAGCTGAATTTTCAGCTTAAATGCTGGGGCTGAATTTTCCACTTAGTCGGCACATTCAGCCAAAGCCCATGCTCAGGCTGAATTTTCAGCCCTAACAGCTTAGGCTGAATTTTCAGCTGAAAATCTGAAAAGCTTAATTTTCAGCCTTAACAGCTTAGGCTGAATTTACAGCTGAAACACTGAGGCTGAATTTTTTCCTTAGTTGGTACATTCAGCCTAAGCCCATGCTCAGGCTGAATTTTCAGCCCTATCAGCTTAGGCTGAATTTTCAGCTGAAATGCTGGGGCTGAATTTTCTGCTTAGTCGGCACATTCAGCCTTAGTCCATGCTCAGGCTGAATTGTCAGCTGAAAAGCTGAGGCTGAATTTTCAGCTGAAACGCTGAGGCTGAATTTTTTCCTTAGTTGGTACATTCAGCCTAAGCCCATACTCAGGCTGAATTTTTAGCCCTATTAGCTTAGGCTGAATTTTCCGCTTAATCAGCCCATTCAGCCTAAGTCCGTGCTCAGGCTGAATTTTCCGCTTAGTCGGCACATTCAGCCTTAGTCCATGCTCAGGCTGAATTTTCAACCCAAACATCTTAGGATGAATCTTCAGCTGAATAGCTTAGGCTGAATTTTCCACTTCGTCGGCACATTCAGCCTATGTCCATGCACAGGCTGAATTTTCAGCCCTATCAGCTTAGGCTGAATTTTCAGGCCTATCAGCACGTTCAGCCTAAGCCCATGCTCAGGCTGAATTTTCAGGCCTAACCGCTTAGGCTGAATTTTCAGCTGAATAGCTTAGGCTGAATTTTCCGCTTAGTCGGCACATTCAACCTATGCCCATGCTCAGGCTGAATTTTCAGCCAAATTAGCTTAGGCTGAATTTTCACCTGAAAAGATGGGGCTGAATTATCAACTTAGTCGGCACATTCAGCCTAAGCCCATGATCAGGGTGAATTTTCAGCTTTATTAGCTTAGCTGAATTTTCAGCTTAAATGCTGGGGCTGAATGTTAAACTTAGTCGCCACTTTCAGCCTAAGCCCATGATCAGGCTGAATTTTCAGCGCTATCAGCTTAGGCTGATTCTTCAGCTGAAAAGCTGGGGCTGAATTTTCCGCTTAATCTGCACTTTCAGCCTAAGACCATCCTCAGGCTGAATTTTCAGCCATATTCGCTTAGGCTGAATTTTCAGCTGAAAAGATGGGGCTGAATTATCAACTTAGTCGGCACATTCAGCCTAAGCCCATGATCAGGGTGATTTTTCAGCTCTATTTGCTTAGCTGAATTTTCAGCTTAAATGCTGGGGCTGAATTTTCCACTTAGTCGACACGTTCAGCCTAAGCCCATTCTCAGGCACATTTTTCAGCCCTATCAGCTCAGGCTGAATTTTCAGGCCTATCCGCTTAGGCTGAATTTTCAGCTAATATGCTGTGGCTGAATTTTCCACTTAGTCGGCACTTTCAGCCTAAGACCATGCTCAGGCTGAATTTTCAGCCATATTAGCTTAGGCTGAATTTTCAGCTGAAAAGATGGGGCTGA
This sequence comes from Anguilla pacifica, assembly GCA_039654925.1. Taxonomy (NCBI): domain Eukaryota; kingdom Metazoa; phylum Chordata; class Actinopteri; order Anguilliformes; family Anguillidae; genus Anguilla; species Anguilla pacifica. The sequence continues at coordinate 36,957,771 of CM077286.1, read as the reverse complement.
ATTATCAACTTAGTCGGCACATTCAGCATAAGCCCATGATCAGGGTGATTTTTCAGCTCTATTAGCTTAGCTGAATTTTCAGCTTAAATGCTGGGGCTGAATTTTCCACTTAGTCATCACTTTCAGCCTAAGCCCATGCACAGGCTGAATTTTCAGCACTGTCAGCTTAGGCTGAATTTTCAGCCCTATCAGCACATTCAGCCTAAGCCCATGCTCAGGCTGAATTTTCAGCCCTATCCGCTTAGGCTGAATTTTCAGCTAATATGCTGTGGCTGAATTTTCCACTTAGTCGGCACATTCAGCCTAAGCCCATGTTCAGGCTGAATTTTCAGCCAAATTAGCTTAGGCTGAATTTTCAGCTGAAATGCTGGGGCTGAATTTTCCGCTTAGTCGGCACATTCAGCCTAAGCGCATGCTCAGGCTGAATTTTCAGCCCTATTAGCTTAGGCTGAATTTTAAGCTGAATGGATGGGGCTGAATTTTCCACTTAGTCGGCACATTCAGACTAAGACCATGCTCAGGCTGAATTTTCAGCCATATTCGCTTAGGCTGAATTTTCAGCTGAAAAGATGGGGCTATATTATCAACTTAGTCGGCACATTCAGCATAAGCCCATGATCAGGGTGGTTTTTCAACTCTATTAGCTTAGGCTGATTTTTCAGCTGAAATGCTGGGGCTGAATTTTCCGCTTAATCGGCACTTTCAGCATAAGCCCATGATCAGGGTGAATTTCAAGCTCTATTAGCTTAGCTGAATTTTCAGCTTAAATGCTGGGGCTGAATTTTCCACTTAGTCGGCACATTCAGCCAAAGCCCACGCTCAAGCTGAATTTTCAGCCCTAACAGCTTAGGCTGAATTTTCAGCTGAAAAGCTGAAAAGCTTAATTTTCAGCCTTAACAGCTTAGGCTGAATTTTCAGCTGAAACATTGAGGCTGAATTTTTTCCTTAGTTGGTACATTCAGCCTAAGCCCATGCTCAGGCTGAATTTTCAGCCCTAGTAGCTTAGGCTGCTTTTTCAGCCCTATCAACACATTCAGCCAAAGTCCATGCTCAGGCTGAATTTTCAGCCCTAACAGCTTAGGCTGAATTGTCAGCTGAAAAGCTTAATTTTCAGCTTGGACCGCTTAGGCTGAATTTTCAGCTGAAACACTGAGGCTGAATTTTTTCCTTAGTTGGTACATTCAGCCTAAGCCCATGCTCAGGCAGAATTATCAGTCCTATCCGCTTAGGCTGAATTTTCAGCTGAAATGCTGGGGCTGAATTTTCCAATTAGTCGGCCCGTTCAGCCTAAGCCCATGCTCAGGCTGAATTTTTAGCCCTATCCTCTTAGGCTGAATTTTCAGCTGATATGCTGAAAAGCTTAATTTTCAGCCTTAACAGCTTAGGCTGAATTTTCAGCTGAAACACTGAGGCTGAATTTTTTCCTTAGTTGGTACATTCAGCCTAAGCCCATGCTCAGGCTGAATTTTCAGCCCTATCAGCTTAGGCTGAATTTTCAGCTGAAATGCTGGGGCTGAATTTTCTGCTTAGTCGGCACATTCAGCCTTAGTCCATGCTCAGGCTGAATTGTCAGCTGAAAAGCTGAGGCTGAATTTTCAGCTGAAACGCTGAGGCTGAATTTTTTCCATAGTTGGTACATTCAGCCTAAGCCCATACTCAGACTGAATTTTTAGCCCTATTAGCTTAGGCTGAATTTTCCGCTTAATCAGCCCATTCAGCCTAAGTCCGTGCTCAGGCTGAATTTTCCGCTTAGTCGGCACATTCAGCCTTAGTCCATGCTCAGGCTGAATTTTCAACCCAAACATCTTAGGATGAATCTTCAGCTGAATAGCTTAGGCTGAATTTTCCACTACGTCGGCACATTCAGCCTATGTCCATGCACAGGCTGAATTTTCAGCCCTATCAGCTTAGGCTGAATTTTCAGGCCTATCAGCACGTTCAGCCTAAGCCCATGCTCAGGCTGAATTTTCAGGCCTAACCGCTTAGGCTGAATTTTCAGCTGAATAGCTTAGGCTGAATTTTCCGCTTAGTCGGCACAGTCAACCTATGCCCATGCTCAGGCTGAATTTTCAGCCAAATTAGCTTAGGCTGAATTTTCAGCTGAAAAGATGGGGCTGAATTATCAACTTAGTCGGCACATTCAGCCTAAGCCCATGATCAGGGTGAATTTTCAGCTTTATTAGCTTAGCTGAATTTTCAGCTTAAATGCTGGGGCTGAATGTTAAACTTAGTCGCCACTTTCAGCCTAAGCCCATGATCAGGCTGAATTTTCAGCGCTATCAGCTTAGGCTGATTCTTCAGCTGAAAAGCTGGGGCTGAATTTTCCGCTTAATCTGCACTTTCAGCCTAAGACCATCCTCAGGCTGAATTTTCAGCCATATTCGCAAAGGCTGAATTATCAGCTGAAAAGATGTGGCTGAATTATCAACTTAGTCGGCACATTCAGCCTAAGCCCATGATCAGGGTGATTTTTCAGCTCTATTTGTTTAGCTGAATTTTCTGCTTAAATGCTGGGGCTGAATTTTCCACTTAGTCGACACGTTCAGCCTAAGCCCATGCTCAGGCTGAATTTTCAGCCCTATCAGCTCAGGCTGAATTTTCAGGCCTTTCCGCTTAGGCTGAATTTTCAGCTAATATGCTGTGGCTGAATTTTCCACTTAGTCGGCACTTTCAGCCTAAGACCATGCTCAGGCTGAATTTTCAGCCATATTAGCTTAGGCTGAATTTTCAGCTGAAAAGATGGGGCTGAATTATCAACTTATTCGGCACAATCAGCCTAAGCCCATGATCAGGGTGATTTTTCAGCTCTATTAGCTTAGCTGAATTTTCAGCTTAAATGCTGGGGCTGAATTTTCCACTTAGTCATCACTTTCAGCCTATGCCCATGCTCAGGCTGAATTTTCAGCACTGTCAGCTTAGGCTGAATTTTCAGCCCTATCAGCACATTCAGCCTAAGCCCATGCTCAGGCTGAATTTTCAGCCCTATCCGATTAGGCTGAATTTTCAGCTAATATGCTGTGGCTGAATTTTCCACTTTGTCGGCACATTCAGCCTAAGCGCATGTTCAGGTTGAATTTTCAGCCCTATTAGCTTAGGCTGAATTTTCAGCTGAATGGATGGGGCTGAATTTTCCACTTAGTCGGCACATTCAGCCTAAGCCCATGTTCAGGCTGAATTTTCAACCAAATTAGCTTCGGCTGAATTTTCAGCTGAAATGCTGGGGCTGAATTTTTCCGCTTAGTCGGCACATTCAGCCTAAGCGCATGCTCAGGCTGAATTTTCAGCCCTATTAGCTTAGGCTGAATTTTAAGCTGAATGGATGGGGCTGAATTTTCCACTTAGTCGGCACATTCAGACTAAGACCATGCTCATGCTGAATTTTCAGCCATATTCTCTTAGGCTGAATTTTCAGCTAAAAGATGGGGCTATATTATCAACTTAGTCGGCACATTCAGCCTAAGCCCATGATCAGGGTGGTTTTTCAGCTCTATTAGTTTAGGCTGATTTTTCAGCTGTAATGCTGGGGCTGAATTTTCCGCTTAATCGGCACTTTCAGCCTAAGCCCATGATCAGGGTGAATTTTCAGCTCTATTAGCTTAGCTGAATTTTCAGCTTAAATGCTGGGGCTGAATTTTCCACTTAGTCGGCACATTCAGCCAAAGCCCACGCTCAGGCTGAATATTCAGCCCTAACAGCTTAGGCTGAATTTTCAGCTGAAAATCTGAAAAGCTTAATTTTCAGCCTTAACAGCTTAGGCTGAATTTTAGGCTGAAACACTGAGGCTGAATTTTTTCCGTAGTTGGAACATTCAGCCTAAGCCCATGCTCAGGCTGAATTTTCAGCCCTATCAGCTTAGGCTGAATTTTCAGCCCTATCAGCACATTCAGTCAAAGCCCATGCTCAGGGTGAATATTCAGCCCTAACAGCTTAGGCTGAATTTTCAGCTGAAAAGCTGAAAAGCTTAATTTTCAGCCTTAACAGCTTAGGCTGAATTTTCAGCTGAAATGCTGGGGCTGAATTTTCCGCTTAGTCGGCACATTCAGCCTAAGCCCATGCTCAGGCTGATTTTTCAGCCCTAACAGCTTAGGCTGAATTTTCAGCTGAAAAGCTGAGGCTGAATTTTCAGCTGAAACGCTGAGGCTGAATTTTTTCCTTAGTTGGTACATTCAGCCTAAGTCCATGCTCAGGCTGAATTTTCAACCCTAATATCTTAGGCTGAATCTTCAGCTGAATAGCTTAGGCTGAATTTTCCACTTCGTCGGCACATTCAGCCTATGTCCATGCACAGGCTGAATTTTCAGCCCTATCAGCTTAGGCTGAATTTTCAGCCCTATCAGCACATTCAGCCTAAGCCCATGCTCAGGCTGAATTTTCAGCCCTTATCAGCTTAGGCTTAATTTTCAGCTAAAACGCTGTGGCTGAATTTTCCACTAATTCGGCACATTCTGCCTAAGCGCATGCTCAGGCTGAATTTTCAGCCCTATTAGCTTAGGCTGAATTTTCAGCTGAATGGATGGGGCTGAATTTTCCACTTAGTCGGCACATTCAGCGTAAGCCCATGCTCAGGCTTAATTTTCTGCCATATTCGCTTAGGCTGAATTTTCAGCTGAAAAGATGATGCTGAAATATCAACTTTGTTGGCACATTCAGCCTAAGCCCATGATCAGGGTGATTTTTCAGCTCTATTAGCTTAGCTGAATTTTCATCTTAAATGCTGGGGCTGAATTTTCCAATTAGTCGGCCCGTTCAGCCTAAGCCCATGCTCAGGCTGAATTTTTAGCCCTATCCTCTTAGGCTGAATTTTCAGCTGATATGCTGAAAAGCTTAATTTTCAGCCTTAACAGCTTAGGCTGAATTTTCAGCTAAAACACTGAGGCTGAATTTTTTCCTTAGTTGGTACATTCAGCCTAAGCCCATGCTCAGGCTGAATTTTCAGCCCTATCAGCTTTGGCTTAATTTTCAGCTAAAGCACTGTGGCTGAATTTTCCACTAAGTTGGCAAATTCAGCATAAGCGCATGCTCAGGCTGAATTTTCAGCTGAAAAGCCGAGGCTGAATTTTCAGCTGAAACGCTGAGGCTGAATTTTTTCCTTAGTTGGTACATTCAGCCTAAGCCCATTTTCAGGCTGAATTTTTAGCCCTATTAGCTTAGGCTGAATATTCCGCTTAATCAGCCCATTCAGCCTAAGTCCGTGCTCAGGCTGAATTATCTGCTTAGTCGGCACATTCAGCCTATGTCCATGCACAGGCTGAATTTTCAGCCCTATTAGCTTAGGCTGAATTTTCCGCCCTATCAGCACGTTCAGCATAAGCCCATGCTCAGGCTGAATTTTCAGCCATATTCGCTTAGGCTGAATTTTCAGCTGAAATGTGGCTGAATTATCAACTTAGTCGGCACTTTCAGCCTAAGCCCATGATCAGGCTGAATTTTCAGCCATATCAGCTTAGGCTGATTTTTCAGCTGAAATGCTGGGGCTGAATGTTCCGCTTAATCGGCACTTTCAGCCTAAGCCCATGATCAGGGTGAATTTTCAGCCCTATTAGCTTAGGCTGAATTTTCAGCTCAAAAGATGGGGCTGAATTATCAACTTAGTCGGCACATTCAGCCTAAGCCCATGATCAGGGTGAATTTTCAGCTGTATTAGCTTAGCTGAATTTTCAGCTTAAATTCTCGGGCTGAATGTTAAACTTAGTCGCCACTTTCAGCCTAAGCCAATGATCAGGCTGAATTTTCAGCGCTATCAGCTTAGGCTGATTCTTCAGCTGAAAAGCTGGGGATGAATTTTCCGCTTAATCTGCACTTTCAGCCTAAGACCATCCTCAGGCTGAATTTTCAGCCATATTCGCTTAGGCTGAATTTTCAGCTGAAAAGATGGGGCTGAATTATCAACTTAGTCGGCACATTCAGCCTAAGCCCATGATCAGGGTGATTTTTCAGCTCTATTTGCTTAGCTGAATTTTCAGCTTAAATGCTGTGGCTGAATTTTCCACTTTGTCGGCACATTCAGCCTAAGCGCATGCTCAGGCTGAATTTTCAGCCCTATTAGCTTAGGCTGAATTTTCAGCTGAATGGATGGGGCTGAATTTTCCACTTAGTCGGCACATTCAGCCTAAGCCCATGTTCAGGCTGAATTTTCAGCCAAATTAGCTTAGGCTGAATTTTCAGCTGAAATGCTGGGGCTGAATTTTCCGCTTAGTCGGCACATTCAGACTAAGACCATGCTCAGGCTGAATTTTCAGCCATATTCGCTTAGGCTGAATTTTCAGCGGAAAAGATGGGGCTATATTATCAACTTAGTCGGCACATTCAGCATAAGCCCATGATCAGGGTGGTTTTTCAACTCTATTAGTTTAAGCTGATTTTTCAGCTGAAATGCTGGGGCTGAATTTTCCGCTAAATCGGCACTTTCAGCCAAAGCCCACGCTCAGGCTGAATTTTCAGCCCTAACAGCTTAGGCTGAATTTTCAAGCGAAAAGCTGAAAAGCTTAATTTTCAGCCTTAACAGCTTAGGCTGAATTTTCAGCTGAAACACTGAGGCTGAATTTTTTCCTTAGTTGGTACATTCAGCCTAAGCCCATGCTCAGGCTGAATTTTCAGCCCTAGTAGCTTAGGCTGCTTTTTCAGCCCAATCAGCACATTCAGCCAAAGCCCATGCTCAGGCTGAATTTTCAGCCCTAACAGCTTAGGCTGAATTGTCAGTTGAAAAGCTTAATTTTCAGCTTGGACTGCTTAGGCTGAATTTTCAGCTGAAATGCTGGGGCTGAATTTTCCGCTTAGTCGGCACATTCAGCCTAAGCCCATGCTCAGGCTGATTTTTCAGCCCTAACAGCTTAGACTGAATTTTCAGCTGAAAAGCTGAGGCTGAATTTTCAGCTGAAACGCTGAGGCTGAATTTTTTCCTTAGTTGGTACATTCAGCCTAAGTCCATGCTCAGGCTGAATTTTCAACCCAAATATCTTAGGCTGAATCTTCAGCTGAATAGCTTAGGCTGAATTTTCCACTTCGTCGGCACATTCAGCCTATGTCCATGCACAGGCTGAAAATTCAGCCCTATCAGCACATTCAGCCTAAGCCCATGCTCAGGCTGAATTTTCAGCCCTATCAGCTTAGGCTGAATTTTCAGCCCTATCAGCACATTCAGTCAAAGCCCATGCTCTGGCTGAATTTTCAGCCCTAACAGTTTAGGCTGAATTTTCAGCTGAAAAGCTGAAAAGCTTAATTTTCAGCCTTAACAGCTTAGGCTGAATTTTCAGCTAAAATGCTGGGGCTGAATTTTCCGCTTAGTCGGCACATTCAGCCTAAGCCCATGCTCAGGCTGATTTTTCAGCCCTAACAGCTTAGGCTGAATTTTCAGCTGAAAAGCTGAGGCTGAATTTTCAGCTGAAACGCTGAGGCTGAATTTTTTCCTTAGTTGGTACATTCAGGCTAAGTCCATTCTCAGGCTGAATTTTCAGCCCTATCAGCTTTGGCTTAATTTTCAGCTAAAGCACAGTGGCTGAATTTTCCACTAAGTTGGCAAATTCAGCATAAGCGCATGCTCAGGCTGAATTTTCAGCTGAAAAGCCGAGGCTGAATTTTCAGCTGAAACGCTGAGGCTGAATTTTTTCCTTAGTCGGCACATTCAGCCTAAGCCCATGCTCAGGCTGAATTAGCAGCCCTATCAGCTTTGGCTGAATTTTCAGCCCTATCAGCACGTTCAGCATAAGCCCATGCTCAGGCTGAATTTTCAGCCCTATCAGCTTAGGCTTAATTTTCATCTAAAACACTGTGGCTGAATTATCCACTATTTTGGCACATTCAGCATAAGCGCATGCTCAGGCTGAATTTTCAGCCCTATAAGCTTAGGCTGAATTTTCAGCTGAATGGATGGGGCTGAATTTTCCACTTAGTCGGCACATTCAGCCAAAGACTATGCTCAGGCTGAATTTTCAGCCATATTCGCTTAGGCTGAATTTTCAGCTGAAATGTGGCTGAATTATCAACTTAGTCGGCACATTCAGCCTAAGCCCATGATCAGGGTGAAATTTCAGCTCTATTTGCTTAGCTGAATTTTCAGCTTAAATGCTGGGGCTGAATTTTCCACTTAGTCGCCACTTTTTGCCTAAGCCCATGATCAGGCTGAATTATCAGCCCTATCAGATTAGGCTGATTTTTCAGCGGAAATGCTGGGGCTGAATTTTCTGCTTAATCGGCACTTTCAGCCTAAGACCATGCTCAGGCTGAATTTTCAGCCATATTACCTTAGGCTGAATTTTCAGCTGAAAAGATGGGGCTGAATTTTCTGCTTAGTCGGCACATTCAGCCTAAGCCCATGCTCAGGCTAAATTTTCATCCAAATTAGCTTTGGCTGAATTTTCAGTTGAAGTGCTGGGGCTGAATTTTCCACTTAGTCGGCACATTCAGCCTAAACCCATGATCAGGCTGAATTTTCAGCCCTATAAGCTTAGGCTTAATTTTCAGCTAAAGCACTGTGGCTGAATTTTCCACTAAGTTGGCACATTCAGCATAAGCGCATGCTCAGACTGAATTTTCAGCTGAAAAGCTGAGGCTGAATTTTCAGCTGAAACGCTGAGGCTGAATTTTTTCCTTAGTTGGTACATTCAGCCTAAGCCCATACTCAGGCTTAATTTTTAGCCCTATTAGCTTAGGCTGAATTTTCAGCTGAAAAGATGGGGCTGAGTTTTCCGCTTAGTCAGCCCATTCAGCCTAAGTCCGTGCTAGGGCTGAATTTTCCGCTTAGTCGGCACATTCAGCCTAAGTCCATGCTCAGGATGAATTTTCAACCCTAACATCTTAGGATGAATCTTCAGCTGAATAGCTTAGGCTGAATTTTCCACTTCGTCGGCACATTCAGCCTATGTCCATGCACAGGCTGAATTTTCAGCCCTATCAGCTTAGGCTGAATTTTCAGCCCTATCAGCACATTCAGCCTAAGCCCATGCTCAGGCTGAATTTTCAGCCCTATCAGCTTAGGCTTAATTTTCAGCTAAAACGCTGTGGCTGAATTTTCCACTAATTCGGCACATTCTGCCTAAGCGCATGCTCAGGCTGAATTTTCAGCCCTATTAGCTTAGGCTGAATTTTCAGCTGAATGGATGGGGCTGAATTTTCCACTTAGTCGGCACATTCAGCCTAAGCCCATGCTCAGGCTTAATTTTCTGCCATATTCGCTTAGGCTGAATTTTCAGCTGAAAAGATGTTGCTGAATTATCAACTTAGTCGGCACATTCAGCCTACGCCCATGATCAGGGTGATTTTTCAGCTCTATTAGCTTAGCTGAATTTTCAGCTTAAATGCTGGGGCTGAATTTTCCAATTAGTCGGCCCGTTCAGCCTAAGCCCATGCTCAGGCTGAATTTTTAGCCCTATCCTCTTAGGCTGAATTTTCAGCTGATATGCTGAAAAGCTTAATTTTCAGCCTTAACAGCTTAGGCTGAATTTTCAGATGAAACACTGAGGCTGAATTTTTTCCTTAGTTGGTACATTCAGCCTAAGCCCATGCTCAGGCTGAATTTTCAGCCCTATCAGCTTTGGCTTAATTTTCAGCTAAAGCACTGTGGCTGAATTTTCCACTAAGTTGGCAAATTCAGCATAAGCGCATGCTCAGGCTGAATTTTCAGCTGAAAAGCCGAGGCTGAATTTTCAGCTGAAACGCTGAGGCTGAATTTTTTCCTTAGTTGGTACATTCAGCCTAAGCCCATACTCAGGCTGAATTGTTTGCCCTATTAGCTTAGGCTGAATATTCCGCTTAATCAGCCCATTCAGCCTAAGTCCGTGCTCAGGCTGAATTATCCGCTTAGTCGGCACATTCAGCCTATGTCCATGCACAGGCTGAATTTTCAGCCCTATCAGCTTAGGCTGAATTTTCAGCCCGATCAGCACGTTCAGCATAAGCCCATGCTCAGGCTGAATTTTCAGCCATATTCACTTAGGCTGAATTTTCAGCTGAAATGTGGCTGAATTATCAACATAGACGGCACTTTCAGCCTAAGCCCATGATCAGGCTGATTTTTCAGCCCTATCAGCTTAGGCTGATTTTTCAGCTGAAATGCTGGGGCTGAATGTTCCGCTTAATCGGCACTTTCAGCCTAAGCCCATGATCAGGGTGAATTTTCAGCTCTATTAGCTTAGCTGAATTTTCAGCTTAAATGCTGGGGCTGAATTTTCCACTTAGTCGGCACATTCAGCCAAAGCCCATGCTCAGGCTGAATTTTCAGCCCTAACAGCTTAGGCTGAATTTTCAGCTGAAAATCTGAAAAGCTTAATTTTCAGCCTTAACAGCTTAGGCTGAATTTTCAGCTGAAACACTGAGGCTGAATTTTTTCCTTAGTTGGTACATTCAGCCTAAGCCCATGCTCAGGCTGAATTTTCAGCCCTATCAGCTTAGGCTGAATTTTCAGCTGAAATGCTGGGGCTGAATTTTCTGCTTAGTCGGCACATTCAGCCTTAGTCCATGCTCAGGCTGAATTGTCAGCTGAAAAGCTGAGGCTGAATTTTCAGCTGAAACGCTGAGGCTGAATTTTTTCCATAGTTGGTACATTCAGCCTAAGCCCATACTCAGACTGAATTTTTAGCCCTATTAGCTTAGGCTGAATTTTCCGCTTAATCAGCCCATTCAGCCTAAGTCCGTGCTCAGGCTGAATTTTCCGCTTAGTCGGCACATTCAGCCTTAGTCCATGCTCAGGCTGAATTTTCAACCCAAACATCTTAGGATGAATCTTCAGCTGAATAGCTTAGGCTGAATTTTCCACTACGTCGGCACATTCAGCCTATGTCCATGCACAGGCTGAATTTTCAGCCCTATCAGCTTAGGCTGAATTTTCAGGCCTATCAGCACGTTCAGCCTAAGCCCATGCTCAGGCTGAATTTTCAGGCCTAACCGCTTAGGCTGAATTTTCAGCTGAATAGCTTAGGCTGAATTTTCCGCTTAGTCGGCACAGTCAACCTATGCCCATGCTCAGGCTGAATTTTCAGCCAAATTAGCTTAGGCTGAATTTTCAGCTGAAAAGATGGGGCTGAATTATCAACTTAGTCGGCACATTCAGCCTAAGCCCATGATCAGGGTGAATTTTCAGCTTTATTAGCTTAGCTGAATTTTCAGCTTAAATGCTGGGGCTGAATGTTAAACTTAGTCGGCACATTCAGCCTAAGCCCATGATCAGGCTGAATTTTCAGCTCTATTTGTTTAGCTGAATTTTCTGCTTAAATGCTGGGGCTGAATTTTCCACTTAGTCGACACGTTCAGCCTAAGCCCATGCTCAGGCTGAATTTTCAGCCCTATCAGCTCAGGCTGAATTTTCAGGCCTTTCCGCTTAGGCTGAATTTTCAGCTAATATGCTGTGGCTGAATTTTCCACTTAGTCGGCACTTTCAGCCTAAGACCATGCTCAGGCTGAATTTTCAGCCATATTAGCTTAGGCTGAATTTTCAGCTGAAAAGATGGGGCTGAATTATCAACTTATTCGGCACAATCAGCCTAAGCCCATGATCAGGGTGATTTTTCAGCTCTATTAGCTTAGCTGAATTTTCAGCTTAAATGCTGGGGCTGAATTTTCCACTTAGTCATCACTTTCAGCCTATGCCCATGCTCAGGCTGAATTTTCAGCACTGTCAGCTTAGGCTGAATTTTCAGCCCTATCAGCACATTCAGCCTAAGCCCATGCTCAGGCTGAATTTTCAGCCCTATCCGATTAGGCTGAATTTTCAGCTAATATGCTGTGGCTGAATTTTCCACTTTGTCGGCACATTCAGCCTAAGCGCATGCTCAGGCTGAATTTTCAGCCCTATTAGCTTAGGCTGAATTTTCAGCTGAATGGATGGGGCTGAATTTTCCACTTAGTCGGCACATTCAGCCTATGCCCATGTTCAGGCTGAATTTTCAACCAAATTAGCTTCGGCTGAATTTTCAGCTGAAATGCTGGGGCTGAATTTTTCCACTTAGTCGGCACATTCAGCCAAAGACTATGCTCAGGCTGAATTTTCAGCCATATTCGCTTAGGCTGAATTTTCAGCTGAAATGTGGCTGAATTATCAACTTAGTCGGCACATTCAGACTAAGACCATGCTCAGGCTGAATTTTCAGCCATATTCGCTTAGGCTGAATTTTCAGCGGAAAAGATGGGGCTATATTATCAACTTAGTCGGCACATTCAGCATAAGCCCATGATCAGGGTGGTTTTTCAACTCTATTAGCTTAAGCTGATTTTTCAGCTGAAATGCTGGGGCTGAATTTTCCGCTAAATCGGCACTTTCAGCCAAAGCCCATGCTCAGGCTGAATTTTCAGCCCTAACAGCTTAGGCTGAATTTTCAAGCGAAAAGCTGAAAAGCTTAATTTTCAGCCTTAACAGCTTAGGCTGAATTTTCAGCTGAAACACTGAGGCTGAATTTTTTCCTTAGTTGGTACATTCAGCCTAAGCCCATGCTCAGACTGAATTTTCAGCCCTAGTAGCTTAGGCTGCTTTTTCAGCCCAATCAGCACATTCAGCCAAAGCCCATGCTCAGGCTGAATTTTCAGCCCTAACAGCTTAGGCTGAATTGTCAGTTGAAAAGCTTAATTTTCAGCTTGGACTGCTTAGGCTGAATTTTCAGCTGAAATGCTGGGGCTGAATTTTCCGCTTAGTCGGCACATTCAGCCTAAGCCCATGCTCAGGCTGATTTTTCAGCCCTAACAGCTTAGACTGAATTTTCAGCTGAAAAGCTGAGGCTGAATTTTCAGCTGAAACGCTGAGGCTGAATTTTTTCCTTAGTTGGTACATTCAGCCTAAGTCCATGCTCAGGCTGAATTTTCAACCCTAATATCTTAGGCTGAATCTTCAGCTGAATAGCTTAGGCTGAATTTTCCACTTCGTCGGCACATTCAGCCTATGTCCATGCACAGGCTGAAAATTCAGCCCTATCAGCACATTCAGCCTAAGCCCATGCTCAGGCTGAATTTTCAGCCCTATCAGCTTAGGCTGAATTTTCAGCCCTATCAGCACATTCAGTCAAAGCCCATGCTCTGGCTGAATTTTCAGCCCTAACAGTTTAGGCTGAATTTTCAGCTGAAAAGCTGAAAAGCTTAATTTTCAGCCTTAACAGCTTAGGCTGAATTTTCAGCTAAAATGCTGGGGCTGAATTTTCCACTATTTTGGCACATTCAGCATAAGCGCATGCTCAGGCTGAATTTTCAGCCCTATAAGCTTAGGCTGAATTTTCAGCTGAATGGATGGGGCTGAATTTTCCACTTAATCGGCACATTCAGCCAAAGACTATGCTCAGGCTGAATTTTCAGCCATATTCGCTTAGGCTGAATTTTCAGCTGAAATGTGGCTGAATTATCAACTTAGTCGGTTCATTCAGCCTAAGCCCATGATCAGGGTGAAATTTCAGCTCTATTTGCTTAGCTGAATTTTCAGCTTAAATGCTGGGGCTGAATTTTCCACTTAGTCGCCACTTTTTGCCTAAGCCCATGATCAGGCTGAATTATCAGCCCTATCAGATTAGGCTGATTTTTCAGCGGAAATGCTGGGGCTGAATTTTCTGCTTAATCGGCACTTTCAGCCTAAGACCATGCTCAGGCTGAATTTTCAGCCATATTACCTTAGGCTGAATTTTCAGCTGAAAAGATGGGGCTGAATTTTCCGCTTAGTCGGCACATTCAGCCTAAGCCCATGCTCAGGCTAAATTTTCATCCAAATTAGCTTTGGCTGAATTTTCAGTTGAAGTGCTGGGGCTGAATTTTCCACTTAGTCGGCACATTCAGCCTAAACCCATGATCAGGCTGAATTTTCAGCCCTATAAGCTTAGGCTTAATTTTCAGCTAAAGCACTGTGGCTGAATTTTCCACTAAGTTGGCACATTCAGCATAAGCGCATGCTCAGACTGAATTTTCAGCTGAAAAGCTGAGGCTGAATTTTCAGCTGAAACGCTGAGGCTGAATTTTTTCCTTAGTTGGTACATTCAGCCTAAGCCCATACTCAGGCTTAATTTTTAGCCCTATTAGCTTAGGCTGAATTTTCAGCTGAAAAGATGGGGCTGAGTTTTCCGCTTAGTCAGCCCATTCAGCCTAAGTCCGTGCTAGGGCTGAATTTTCCGCTTAGTCGGCACATTCAGCCTAAGTCCATGCTCAGGATGAATTTTCAACCCTAACATCTTAGGATGAATCTTCAGCTGAATAGCTTAGGCTGAATTTTCCACTTCGTCGGCACATTCAGCCTATGTCCATGCACAGGCTGAATTTTCAGCCCTATCAGCTTAGGCTGAATTTTCAGCCCTATCAGCACATTCAGCCTAAGCCCATGCTCAGGGTGAATTTTCAGCCCTATCAGCTTAGGCTTAATTTTCAGCTAAAACGCTGTGGCTGAATTTTCCACTAATTCGGCACATTCTGCCTAAGCGCATGCTCAGGCTGAATTTTCAGCCCTATTAGCTTAGGCTGAATTTTCAGCTGAATGGATGGGGCTGAATTTTCCACTTAGTCGGCACATTCAGCCTAAGCCCATGCTCAGGCTTAATTTTCTGCCATATTCGCTTAGGCTGAATTTTCAGCTGAAAAGATGTTGCTGAATTATCAACTTAGTCGGCACATTCAGCCTACGCCCATGATCAGGGTGATTTTTCAGCTCTATTAGCTTAGCTGAATTTTCAGCTTAAATGCTGGGGCTGAATTTTCCAATTAGTCGGCCCGTTCAGCCTAAGCCCATGCTCAGGCTGAATTTTTAGCCCTATCCTCTTAGGCTGAATTTTCAGCTGATATGCTGAAAAGCTTAATTTTCAGCCTTAACAGCTTAGGCTGAATTTTCAGCTGAAACACTGAGGCTGAATTTTTTCCTTAGTTGGTACATTCAGCCTAAGCCCATGCTCAGGCTGAATTTTCAGCCCTATCAGCTTTGGCTTAATTTTCAGCTAGAGCACTGTGGCTGAATTTTCCACTAAGTTGGCAAATTCAGCATAAGCGCATGCTCAGGCTGAATTTTCAGCTGAAAAGCCGAGGCTGAATTTTCAGCTGAAACGCTGAGGCTGAATTTTTTCCTTAGTTGGTACATTCAGCCTAAGCCCATACTCAGGCTGAATTTTTTGCCCTATTAGCTTAGGCTGAATATTCCGCTTAATCAGCCCATTCAGCCTAAGTCCGTGCTCAGGCTGAATTATCCGCTTAGTCGGCACATTCAGCCTATGTCCATGCACAGGCTGAATTTTCAGCCCTATCAGCTTAGGCTGAATTTTCAGCCCGATCAGCACGTTCAGCATAAGCCCATGCTCAGGCTGAATTTTCAGCCATATTCACTTAGGCTGAATTTTCAGCTGAAATGTGGCTGAATTATCAACATAGAAGGCACTTTCAGCCTAAGCCCATGATCAGGCTGAATTTTCAGCCCTATCAGTTTAGGCTGATTTTTCAGCTGAAATGCTGGGGCTGAATGTTCCGCTTAATCGGCACTTTCAGCCTAAGCCCATGATCAGGGTGAATTTTCAGCCCTATTAGCTTAGCTGAATTTTCAGCTTAAATGCTGGGGCTGAATTTTCCACTTAGTCGGCACATTCAGCCAAAGCCCATGCTCAGGCTGAATTTTCAGCCCTAACAGCTTAGGCTGAATTTTCAGCTGAAAATCTGAAAAGCTTAATTTTCAGCCTTAACAGCTTAGTCTGAATTTTCAGCTGAAACACTGAGGCTGAATTTTTTCCTTAGTTGGTACATTCAGCCTAAGTTCATGCTCAGGCTGAATTTTCAGCCCTATCAGCTTAGGCTGAATTTTCAGCTGAAATGCTGGGGCTGAATTTTCTGCTTAGTCGGCACATTCAGCCTTAGTCCATGCTCAGGCTGAATTGTCAGCTGAAAAGCTGAGGTTGAATTTTCAGCTGAAACGCTGAGGCTGAATTTTTTCCTTAGTTGGTACATTCAGCCTAAGCCCATACTCAGGCTGAATTTTTAGCCCTATTAGCTTAGGCTGAATTTTCCGCTTAATCAGCCCATTCAGCCTAAGTCCGTGCTCAGGCTGAATTTTCCGCTTAGTCGGCACATTCAGTCTTAGTCCATGCTCAGGCTGAATTTTCAACCCAAACATCTTAGGATGAATCTTCAGCTGAATAGCTTAGGCTGAATTTTCCACTACGTCGGCACATTCAGCCTATTTCCATGCACAGGCTGAATTTTCAGCCCTATCAGCTTAGGCTGAATTTTCAGGCCTATCAGCACGTTCAGCCTAAGCCCATGCTCAGGCTGAATTTTCAGGCCTAACCGCTTAGGCTGAATTTTCAGCTGAATAGCTTAGGCTGAATTTTCCGCTTAGTCAGCACAGTCAACCTATGCCCATGCTCAGGCTGAATTTTCAGCCAAATTAGCTTAGGCTGAATTTTCAGCTGAAAAGATGGGGCTGAATTATCAACTTAGTCGGCACATTCAGCCTAAGCCCATGATCAGGGTGAATTTTCAGCTTTATTAGCTTAGCTGAATTTTCAGCTTAAATGCTGGGGCTGAATGTTAAACTTAGTCGCCACTTTCAGCCTAAGCCCATGATCAGGCTGAATTTTCAGCGCTATCAGCTTAGGCTGATTCTTCAGCTGAAAAGCTGGGGCTGAATTTTCCGCTTAATCTGCACTTTCAGCCTAAGACCATCCTCAGGCTGAATTTTCAGCCATATTCGCAAAGGCTGAATTATCAGCTGAAAAGATGGGGCTGAATTATCAACTTAGTCGGCACATTCAGCCTAAGCCCATGATCAGGGTGATTTTTCAGCTCTATTTGTTTAGCTGAATTTTCTGCTTAAATGCTGGGGCTGAATTTTCCACTTAGTCGACACGTTCAGCCTAAGCCCATGCTCAGGCTGAATTTTCAGCCCTATCAGCTCGGGCAGAATTTTCAGGCCTTTCCGCTTAGGCTGAATTTTCAGCTAATATGCTGTGGCTGAATTTTCCACTTAGTCGGCACTTTCAGCCTAAGACCATGCTCAGGCTGAATTTTCAGCCATATTAGCTTAGGCTGAATTTTCAGCTGAAAAGATGGGGCTGAATTATCAACTTATTCGGCACAATCAGCCTAAGCCCATGATCAGGGTGATTTTTCAGCTCTATTAGCTTAGCTGAATTTTCAGCTTAAATGCTGGGGCTGAATTTTCCACTTAGTCATCACTTTCAGCCTATGCCCATGCTCAGGCTGAATTTTCAGCCCTATCCGATTAGGCTGAATTTTCAGCTAATATGCTGTGGCTGAATTTTCCACTTTGTCGGCACATTCAGCCTAAGCGCATGCTCAGGCTGAATTTTCAGCCCTATTAGCTTAGGCTGAATTTTCAGCTGAATGGATGGGGCTGAATTTTCCACTTAGTCGGCACATTCAGCCTAAGCCCATGTTCAGGCTGAATTTTCAACCAAATTAGCTTCGGCTGAATTTTCAGCTGAAATGCTGGGGCTGAATTTTTCCGCTTAGTCGGCACATTCAGCCTAAGCGCATGCTCAGGCTGAATTTTCAGCCCTATTAGCTTAGGCTGAATTTTAAGCTGAATGGATGGGGCTGAATTTTCCACTTAGTCGGCACATTCAGACTAAGACCATGCTCATGCTGAATTTTCAGCCATATTCTCTTAGGCTGAATTTTCAGCTAAAAGATGGGGCTATATTATCAACTTAGTCGGCACATTCAGCCTAAGCCCATGATCAGGGTGGTTTTTCAGCTCTATTAGTTTAGGCTGATTTTTCAGCTGAAATCCTGCGGCTGAATTTTCCGCTTAATCGGCACTTTCAGCCTAAGCCCATGATCAGGGTGAATTTTCAGCTCTATTAGCTTAGCTGAATTTTCAGCTTAAATGCTGGGGCTGAATTTTCCACTTAGTCGGCACATTCAGCCAAAGCCCACGCTCAGGCTGAATATTCAGCCCTAACAGCTTAGGCTGAATTTTCAGCTGAAAATCTGAAAAGCTTAATTTTCAGCCTTAACAGCTTAGGCTGAATTTTAGGCTGAAACACTGAGGCTGAATTTTTTCCGTAGTTGGAACATTCAGCCTAAGCCCATGCTCAGGCTGAATTTTCAGCCCTATCAGCTTAGGCTGAATTTTCAGCCCTATCAGCACATTCAGTCAAAGCCCATGCTCAGGGTGAATATTTAGCCCTAACAGCTTAGGCTGAATTTTCAGCTGAAAAGCTGAAAAGCTTAATTTTCAGCCTTAACAGCTTAGGCTGAATTTTCAGCTGAAATGCTGGGGCTGAATTTTCCGCTTAGTCGGCACATTCAGCCTAAGCCCATGCTCAGGCTGATTTTTCAGCCCTAACAGCTTAGGCTGAATTTTCAGCTGAAAAGCCGAGGCTGAATTTTCAGCTGAAACGCTGAGGCTGAATTTTTTCCTTAGTTGGTACATTCAGCCTAAGCCCAATTTCAGGCTGAATTTTTAGCCCTATTAGCTTAGGCTGAATATTCCGCTTAATCAGCCCATTCAGCCTAAGTCCGTGCTCAGGCTGAATTATCTGCTTAGTCGGCACATTCAGCCTATGTCCATGCACAGGCTGAATTTTCAGCCCTATTAGCTTAGGCTGAATTTTCCGCCCTATCAGCACGTTCAGCATAAGCCCATGCTCAGGCTGAATTTTCAGCCATATTCGCTTAGGCTGAATTTTCAGCTGAAATGTGGCTGAATTATCAACTTAGTCGGCACTTTCAGCCTAAGCCCATGATCAGGCTGAATTTTCAGCCCTATCAGCTTAGGCTGTTTTTTCAGCTGAAATGCTGGGGCTGAATGTTCCGCTTAATCGGCACTTTCAGCCTAAGCCCATGATCAGGGTGAATTTTCAGCCCTATTAGCTTAGGCTGAATTTTCACCTGAAAAGATGGGGCTGAATTATCAACTTAGTCGGCACATTCAGCCTAAGCCCATGATCAGGGTGAATTTTCAGCTTTATTAGCTTAGCTGAATTTTCAGCTTAAATTCTCGGGCTGAATGTTAAACTTAGTCGCCACTTTCAGCCTAAGCCCATGATCAGGCTGAATTTTCAGCGCTATCAGCTTAGGCTGATTCTTCAGCTGAAAAGCTGGGGCTGAATTTTCCGCTTAATCTGCACTTTCAGCCTAAGACCATCCTCAGGCTGAATTTTCAGCCATATTCGCTTAGGCTGAATTTTCAGCTGAAAAGATGGGGCTGAATTATCAACTTAATCGGCACATTCAGCCTAAGCCCATGATCAGGGTGATTTTTCAGCTCTATTTGCTTAGCTGAATTTTCAGCTTAAATGCTGGGGCTGAATTTTCCACTTAGTCGACACGTTCATCCTAAGCCCATGCTCAGGCTGAATTTTCAGCCCTATCCGCTCAGGCTGAATTTTCAGGCCTATCCGCTTAGGCTGAATTTTCAGCTAATATGCTGTTGCTGAATTTTCCACTTAGTCGGCACTTTCAGCCTAAGACCATGCTCAGGCTGATTTTTCAGCCATATTAGCTTAGGCTGAATTTTCAGCTGAAAAGATGGGGCTGAATAATCAACTTAGTCGGCACATTCAGCCTAAGCCCATGATCAGGGTGATTTTTCAGCTCTATTAGCTTAGCTGAATTTTCAGCTTAAATGCTGGGGCTGAATTTTCCACTTAGTCATCACTTTCAGCCTAAGCCCATGCTCAGGCTGAATTTTCAGCACTGTCACCTTAGGCTGAATTTTCAGCCCTATCAGCACATTCAGCCTAAGCCCATGCTCAGGCTGAATTTTCAGCCCTATCCGCTTAGGCTGAATTTTCAGCTAATATGCTGTGGCTGAATATTCCACTTTGTCGGCACATTCAGTCTAAGCGCATGCTCAGGCTGAATTTTCAGCCCTATTAGCTTAGGCTGAATTTTCAGCTGAATGGATGGGGCTGAATTTTCCACTTAGTCGGCACATTCAGCCTAAGCCCATGTTCAGGCTGAATTTTCAGCCAAATTAGCTTAGGCTGAATTTTCAGCTGAAATGCTGGGGCTGAATTTTCCGCTTAGTCGGCACATTCAGACTAAGACCATGCTCAGGCTGAATTTTCAGCCATATTCGCTTAGGCTGAATTTTCAGCGGAAAAGATGGGGCTATATTATCAACTTAGTCGGCACATTCAGCATAAGCCCATGATCAGGGTGGTTTTTCAACTCTATTAGCTTAAGCTGATTTTTCAGCTGAAATGCTGGGGCTGAATTTTCCGCTAAATCGGCACTTTCAGCCAAAGCCCACGCTCAGGCTGAATTTTCAGCCCTAACAGCTTAGGCTGAATTTTCAAGCGAAAAGCTGAAAAGCTTAATTTTCAGCCTTAACAGCTTAGGCTGAATTTTCAGCTGAAACACTGAGGCTGAATTTTTTCCTTAGTTGGTACATTCAGCCTAAGCCCATGCTCAGACTGAATTTTCAGCCCTAGTAGCTTAGGCTGCTTTTTCAGCCCAATCAGCACATTCAGCCAAAGCCCATGCTCAGGCTGAATTTTCAGCCCTAACAGCTTAGGCTGAATTGTCAGTTGAAAAGCTTAATTTTCAGCTTGGACTGCTTAGGCTGAATTTTCAGCTGAAATGCTGGGGCTGAATTTTCCGCTTAGTCGGCACATTCAGCCTAAGCCCATGCTCAGGCTGATTTTTCAGCCCTAACAGCTTAGACTGAATTTTCAGCTGAAAAGCTGAGGCTGAATTTTCAGCTGAAACGCTGAGGCTGAATTTTTTCCTTAGTTGGTACATTCAGCCTAAGTCCATGCTCAGGCTGAATTTTCAACCCTAATATCTTAGGCTGAATCTTCAGCTGAATAGCTTAGGCTGAATTTTCCACTTCGTCGGCACATTCAGCCTATGTCCATGCACAGGCTGAAAATTCAGCCCTATCAGCACATTCAGCCTAAGCCCATGCTCAGGCTGAATTTTCAGCCCTATCAGCTTAGGCTGAATTTTCAGCCCTATCAGCACATTCAGTCAAAGCCCATGCTCTGGCTGAATTTTCAGCCCTAACAGTTTAGGCTGAATTTTCAGCCCTAACAGTTTAGGCTGAATTTTCAGCTGAAAAGCTGAAAAGCTTAATTTTCAGCCTTAACCGCTTAGGCTGAATTTTCAGCTAAAATGCTGGGGCTGAATTTTCCGCTTAGTCGGCACATTCAGCCTAAGCCCATGCTCAGGCTGATTTTTCAGCCCTAACAGCTTTGGCTGAATTTTCAGCTGAAAAGCTGAGGCTGAATTTTCAGCTGAAACACTGAGGCTGAATTTTTTCCTTAGTTGGTACATTCAGCCTAAGCCCATGCTCAGGCTGAATTTTCAGCCCTATCAGCTTTGGCTTAATTTTCAGCTAAAGCACTGTGGCTGAATTTTCCACTAAGTTGGCAAATTCAGCATAAGCGCATGCTCAGGCTGAATTTTCAGCTGAAAAGCCGAGGCTGAATTTTCAGCTGAAACGCTGAGGCTGAATTTTTTCCTTAGTTGGCACATTCAGCCTAAGCCCATACTCAGGCTGAATTTTTTGCCCTATTAGCTTAGGCTGAATATTCCGCTTAATCAGCCCATTCAGCCTAAGTCCGTGCTCAGGCTGAATTATCCGCTTAGTCGGCACATTCAGCCTATGTCCATGCACAGGCTGAATTTTCAGCCCTATCAGCTTAGGCTGAATTTTCAGCCCGATCAGCACGTTCAGCATAAGCCCATGCTCAGGCTGAATTTTCAGCCATATTCACTTAGGCTGAATTTTCAGCTGAAATGTGGCTGAATTATCAACATAGTCGGCACTTTCAGCCTAAGCCCATGATCAGGCTGAATTTTCAGCCCTATCAGCTTAGGCTGATTTTTCAGCTGAAATGCTGGGGCTGAATGTTCCGCTTAATCGGCACTTTCAGCCTAAGCCCATGATCAGGGTGAATTTTCAGCTCTATTAGCTTAGCTGAATTTTCAGCTTAAATGCTGGGGCTGAATTTTCCACTTAGTCGGCACATTCAGCCAAAGCCCATGCTCAGGCTGAATTTTTAGCCCTATCCTCTTAGGCTGAATTTTCAGCTGATATGCTGAAAAGCTTAATTTTCAGCCTTAACAGCTTAGGCTGAATTTTCAGCTGAAACACTGAGGCTGAATTTTTTCCTTAGTTGGTACATTCAGCCTAAGCCCATGCTCAGGCTGAATTTTCAGCCCTATCAGCTTTGGCTTAATTTTCAGCTAGAGCACTGTGGCTGAATTTTCCACTAAGTTGGCAAATTCAGCATAAGCGCATGCTCAGGCTGAATTTTCAGCTGAAAAGCCGAGGCTGAATTTTCAGCTGAAACGCTGAGGCTGAATTTTTTCCTTAGTTGGTACATTCAGCCTAAGCCCATACTCAGGCTGAATTTTTTGCCCTATTAGCTTAGGCTGAATATTCCGCTTAATCAGCCCATTCAGCCTAAGTCCGTGCTCAGGCTGAATTATCCGCTTAGTCGGCACATTCAGCCTATGTCCATGCACAGGCTGAATTTTCAGCCCTATCAGCTTAGGCTGAATTTTCAGCCCGATCAGCACGTTCAGCATAAGCCCATGCTCAGGCTGAATTTTCAGCCATATTCACTTAGGCTGAATTTTCAGCTGAAATGTGGCTGAATTATCAACATAGTAGGCACTTTCAGCCTAAGCCCATGATCAGGCTGAATTTTCAGCCCTATCAGTTTAGGCTGATTTTTCAGCTGAAATGCTGGGGCTGAATGTTCCGCTTAATCGGCACTTTCAGCCTAAGCCCATGATCAGGGTGAATTTTCAGCCCTATTAGCTTAGCTGAATTTTCAGCTTAAATGCTGGGGCTGAATTTTCCACTTAGTCGGCACATTCAGCCAAAGCCCATGCTCAGGCTGAATTTTCAGCCCTAACAGCTTAGGCTGAATTTTCAGCTGAAAATCTGAAAAGCTTAATTTTCAGCCTTAACAGCTTAGGCTGAATTTTCAGCTGAAACACTGAGGCTGAATTTTTTCCTTAGTTGGTACATTCAGCCTAAGTTCATGCTCAGGCTGAATTTTCAGCCCTATCAGCTTAGGCTGAATTTTCAGCTGAAATGCTGGGGCTGAATTTTCTGCTTAGTCGGCACATTCAGCCTTAGTCCATGCTCAGGCTGAATTGTCAGCTGAAAAGCTGAGGTTGAATTTTCAGCTGAAACGCTGAGGCTGAATTTTTTCCTTAGTTGGTACATTCAGCCTAAGCCCATACTCAGTCTGAATTTTTAGCCCTATTAGCTTAGGCTGAATTTTCCGCTTAATCAGCCCATTCAGCCTAAGTCCGTGCTCAGGCTGAATTTTCCGCTTAGTCGGCACATTCAGCCTTAGTCCATGCTCAGGCTGAATTTTCAACCCAAACATCTTAGGATGAATCTTCAGCTGAATAGCTTAGGCTGAATTTTCCACTACGTCGGCACATTCAGCCTATGTCCATGCACAGGCTGAATTTTCAGCCCTATCAGCTTAGGCTGAATTTTCAGGCCTATCAGCACGTTCAGCCTAAGCCCATGCTCAGGCTGAATTTTCAGGCCTAACCGCTTAGGCTGAATTTTCAGCTGAATAGCTTAGGCTGAATTTTCCGCTTAGTCAGCACAGTCAACCTATGCCCATGCTCAGGCTGAATTTTCAGCCAAATTAGCTTAGGCTGAATTTTCAGCTGAAAAGATGGGGCTGAATTATCAACTTAGTCGGCACATTCAGCCTAAGCCCATGATCAGGGTGAATTTTCAGCTTTATTAGCTTAGCTGAATTTTCAGCTTAAATGCTGGGGCTGAATGTTAAACTTAGTCGCCACATTCAGCCTAAGCCCATGATCAGGCTGAATTTTCAGCGCTATCAGCTTAGGCTGATTCTTCAGCTGAAAAGCTGGGGCTGAATTTTCCGCTTAATCTGCACTTTCAGCCTAAGACCATCCTCAGGCTGAATTTTCAGCCATATTCGCAAAGGCTGAATTATCAGCTGAAAAGATGGGGCTGAATTATCAACTTAGTCGGCACATTCAGCCTAAGCCCATGATCAGGGTGATTTTTCAGCTCTATTTGTTTAGCTGAATTTTCTGCTTAAATGCTGGGGCTGAATTTTCCACTTAGTCGACACGTTCAGCCTAAGCCCATGCTCAGGCTGAATTTTCAGCCCTATCAGCTCGGGCAGAATTTTCAGGCCTTTCCGCTTAGGCTGAATTTTCAGCTAATATGCTGTGGCTGAATTTTCCACTTAGTCGGCACTTTCAGCCTAAGACCATGCTCAGGCTGAATTTTCAGCCATATTAGCTTAGGCTGAATTTTCAGCTGAAAAGATGGGGCTGAATTATCAACTTATTCGGCACAATCAGCCTAAGCCCATGATCAGGGTGATTTTTCAGCTCTATTAGCTTAGCTGAATTTTCAGCTTAAATGCTGGGGCTGAATTTTCCACTTAGTCATCACTTTCAGCCTATGCCCATGCTCAGGCTGAATTTTCAGCCCTATCCGATTAGGCTGAATTTTCAGCTAATATGCTGTGGCTGAATTTTCCACTTTGTCGGCACATTCAGCCTAAGCGCATGCTCAGGCTGAATTTTCAGCCCTATTAGCTTAGGCTGAATTTTCAGCTGAATGGATGGGGCTGAATTTTCCACTTAGTCGGCACATTCAGCCTAAGCCCATGTTCAGGCTGAATTTTCAACCAAATTAGCTTCGGCTGAATTTTCAGCTGAAATGCTGGGGCTGAATTTTTCCGCTTAGTTCGCACATTCAGCCTAAGCGCATGCTCAGGCTGAATTTTCAGCCCTATTAGCTTAGGCTGAATTTTAAGCTGAATGGATGGGGCTGAATTTTCCACTTAGTCGGCACATTCAGACTAAGACCATGCTCATGCTGAATTTTCAGCCATATTCTCTTAGGCTGAATTTTCAGCTAAAAGATGGGGCTATATTATCAACTTAGTCGGCACATTCAGCCTAAGCCCATGATCAGGGTGGTTTTTCAGCTCTATTAGTTTAGGCTGATTTTTCAGCTGAAATCCTGCGGCTGAATTTTCCGCTTAATCGGCACTTTCAGCCTAAGCCCATGATCAGGGTGAATTTTCAGCTCTATTAGCTTAGCTGAATTTTCAGCTTAAATGCTGGGGCTGAATTTTCCACTTAGTCGGCACATTCAGCCAAAGCCCACGCTCAGGCTGAATATTCAGCCCTAACAGCTTAGGCTGAATTTTCAGCTGAAAATCTGAAAAGCTTAATTTTCAGCCTTAACAGCTTAGGCTGAATTTTAGGCTGAAACACTGAGGCTGAATTTTTTCCGTAGTTGGAACATTCAGCCTAAGCCCATGCTCAGGCTGAATTTTCAGCCCTATCAGCTTAGGCTGAATTTTCAGCCCTATCAGCACATTCAGTCAAAGCCCATGCTCAGGGTGAATATTTAGCCCTAACAGCTTAGGCTGAATTTTCAGCTGAAAAGCTGAAAAGCTTAATTTTCAGCCTTAACAGCTTAGGCTGAATTTTCAGCTGAAATGCTGGGGCTGAATTTTCCGCTTAGTCGGCACATTCAGCCTAAGCCCATGCTCAGGCTGATTTTTCAGCCCTAACAGCTTAGGCTGAATTTTCAGCTGAAAAGCCGAGGCTGAATTTTCAGCTGAAACGCTGAGGCTGAATTTTTTCCTTAGTTGGTACATTCAGCCTAAGCCCATTTTCAGGCTGAATTTTTAGCCCTATTAGCTTAGGCTGAATATTCCGCTTAATCAGCCCATTCAGCCTAAGTCCGTGCTCAGGCTGAATTATCTGCTTAGTCGGCACATTCAGCCTATGTCCATGCACAGGCTGAATTTTCAGCCCTATTAGCTTAGGCTGAATTTTCCGCCCTATCAGCACGTTCAGCATAAGCCCATGCTCAGGCTGAATTTTCAGCCATATTCGCTTAGGCTGAATTTTCAGCTGAAATGTGGCTGAATTATCAACTTAGTCGGCACTTTCAGCCTAAGCCCATGATCAGGCTGAATTTTCAGCCCTATCAGCTTAGGCTGTTTTTTCAGCTGAAATGCTGGGGCTGAATGTTCCGCTTAATCGGCACTTTCAGCCTAAGCCCATGATCAGGGTGAATTTTCAGCTCTATTAGCTTAGCTGAATTTTCAGCTTAAATGCTGGGGCTGAATTTTCCACTTAGTCGGCACATTCAGCCAAAGCCCATGCTCAGGCTGAATTTTCAGCCCTAACAGCTTAGGCTGAATTTTCAGCTGAAAATCTGAAAAGCTTAATTTTCAGCCTTAACAGCTTAGGCTGAATTTTCAGCTGAAACACTGAGGCTGAATTTTTTCCTTAGTTGGTACATTCAGCCTAAGTTCATGCTCAGGCTGAATTTTCAGCCCTATCAGCTTAGGCTGAATTTTCAGCTGAAATGCTGGGGCTGAATTTTCTGCTTAGTCGGCACATTCAGCCTTAGTCCATGCTCAGGCTGAATTGTCAGCTGAAAAGCTGAGGTTGAATTTTCAGCTGAAACGCTGAGGCTGAATTTTTTCCTTAGTTGGTACATTCAGCCTAAGCCCATACTCAGGCTGAATTTTTAGCCCTATTAGCTTAAGCTGAATTTTCCGCTTAATCAGCCCATTCAGCCTAAGTCCGTGCTCAGGCTGAATTTTCCGCTTAGTCGGCACATTCAGCCGTAGTCCATGCTCAGGCTGAATTTTCAACCCAAACATCTTAGGATGAATCTTCAGCTGAATAGCTTAGGCTGAATTTTCCACTACGTCGGCACATTCAGCCTATGTCCATGCACAGGCTGAATTTTCAGCCCTATCAGCTTAGGCTGAATTTTCAGGCCTATCAGCACGTTCAGCCTAAGCCCATGCTCAGGCTGAATTTTCAGGCCTAACCGCTTAGGCTGAATTTTCAGCTGAATAGCTTAGGCTGAATTTTCCGCTTAGTCAGCACATTCAACCTATGCCCATGCTCAGGCTGAATTTTCAGCCAAATTAGCTTAGGCTGAATTTTCAGCTGAAAAGATGGGGCTGAATTATCAACTTAGTCGGCACATTCAGCCTAAGCCCATGCTCAGGCTGAATTTTCAGCTGTAAAGCTGAGGCTGAATTTTCAGCTGAAACGCTGAGGCTGAATTTTTTCCTTAGTTGGTACATTCAGCCTAAGCCCATATTCAGGCTGAATTTTTAGCCCTATTAGCTTAGGCTGAATTTTCAGCTGAAAAGATGGGGCTGAATTATCAACTTAGTCGGCACATTCAGCCTAAGCCCATGATCAGGGTGAATTTTCAGCTTTATTAGCTTAGCTGAATTTTCAGCTGAAATGCTGGGGCTGAATTTTCCGCTTAGTCGGCACATTCAGCCTAAGCCCATGCTCAGGCTGATTTTTCAGCCCTAACAGCTTAGACTGAATTTTCAGCTGAAAAGCTGAGGCTGAATTTTCAGCTGAAACGCTGAGGCTGAATTTTTTCCTTAGTTGGTACATTCAGCCTAAGTCCATGCTCAGGCTGAATTTTCAACCCTAATATCTTAGGCTGAATCTTCAGCTGAATAGCTTAGGCTGAATTTTCCACTTCGCCGGCACATTCAGCCTATGTCCATGCACAGGCTGAAAATTCAGCCCTATCAGCACATTCAGCCTAAGCCCATGCTCAGGCTGAATTTTCAGCCCTATCAGCTTAGGCTGAATATTCAGCCCTATCAGCACATTCAGTCAAAGCCCATGCTCTGGCTGAATTTTCAGCCCTAACAGTTTAGGCTGAATTTTCAGCTGAAAACCTGAAAAGCTTAATTTTCAGCCTTAACCGCTTAGGCTGAATTTTCAGCTAAAATGCTGGGGCTGAATTTTCCGCTTAGTCGGCACATTCAGCCTAAGCCCATGCTCAGGCTGATTTTTCAGCCCTAACAGCTTTGGCTGAATTTTCAGCTGAAAAGCTGAGGCTGAATTTTCAGCTGAAACACTGAGGCTGAATTTTTTCCTTAGTTGGTACATTCAGCCTAAGCCCATGCTCAGGCTGAATTTTAAGCCCTATCAGCTTTGGCTTAATTTTCAGCTAAAGCACTGTGGCTGAATTTTCCACTAAGTTGGCAAATTCAGCATAAGCGCATGCTCAGGCTGAATTTTCAGCTGAAAAGCCGAGGCTGAATTTTCAGCTGAAACGCTGAGGCTGAATTTTTTCCTTAGTTGGTACATTCAGCCTAAGCCCATACTCAGGCTGAATTTTTTGCCCTATTAGCTTAGGCTGAATATTCCGCTTAATCAGCCCATTCAGCCTAAGTCCGTGCTCAGGCTGAATTATCCGCTTAGTCGGCACATTCAGCCTATGTCCATGCACAGGCTGAATTTTCAGCCCTATCAGCTTAGGCTGAATTTTCAGCCCGATCAGCACGTTCAGCATAAGCCCATGCTCAGGCTGAATTTTCAGCCATATTCACTTAGGCTGAATTTTCAGCTGAAATGTGGCTGAATTATCAACATAGTCGGCACTTTCAGCCTAAGCCCATGATCAGGCTGAATTTTCAGCCCTATCAGCTTAGGCTGATTTTTCAGCTGAAATGCTGGGGCTGAATGTTCCGCTTAATCGGCACTTTCAGCCTAAGCCCATGATCAGGGTGAATTTTCAGCTCTATTAGCTTAGCTGAATTTTCAGCTTAAATGCTGGGGCTGAATTTTCCACTTAGTCGGCACATTCAGCCAAAGCCCATGCTCAGGCTGAATTTTCAGCCCTAACAGCTTAGGCTGAATTTTCAGCTGAAAATCTGAAAAGCTAAATTTTCAGCCTTAACAGCTTAGGCTGAATTTTCAGCTGAAACACTGAGGCTGAATTTTTTCCTTAGTTGGTACATTCAGCCTAAGTTCATGCTCAGGCTGAATTTTCAGCCCTATCAGCTTAGGCTGAATTTTCAGCTGAAATGCTGGGGCTGAATTTTCTGCTTAGTCGGCACATTCAGCCTTAGTCCATGCTCAGGCTGAATTGTCAGCTGAAAAGCTGAGGTTGAATTTTCAGCTGAAACGCTGAGGCTGAATTTTTTCCTTAGTTGGTACATTCAGCCTATGCCCATACTCAGGCTGAATTTTTAGCCCTATTAGCTTAAGCTGAATTTTCCGCTTAATCAGCCCATTCAGCCTAAGTCCGTGCTCAGGCTGAATTTTCCGCTTAGTCGGCACATTCAGCCTTAGTCCATGCTCAGGCTGAATTTTCAACCCAAACATCTTAGGATGAATCTTCAGCTGAATAGCTTAGGCTGAATTTTCCACTACGTCGGCACATTCAGCCTATGTCCATGCACAGGCTGAATTTTCAGCCCTATCAGCTTAGGCTGAATTTTCAGGCCTATCAGCACGTTCAGCCTAAGCCCATGCTCAGGCTGAATTTTCAGGCCTAACCGCTTAGGCTGAATTTTCAGCTGAATAGCTTAGGCTGAATTTTCCGCTTAGTCAGCACATTCAACCTATGCCCATGCTCAGGCTGAATTTTCAGCCAAATTAGCTTAGGCTGAATTTTCAGCTGAAAAGATGGGGCTGAATTATCAACTTAGTCGGCACATTCAGCCTAAGCCCATGCTCAGGCTGAATTTTCAGCTGTAAAGCTGAGGCTGAATTTTCAGCTGAAACGCTGAGGCTGAATTTTTTCCTTAGTTGGTACATTCAGCCTAAGCCCATATTCAGGCTGAATTTTTAGCCCTATTAGCTTAGGCTGAATTTTCAGCTGAAAAGATGGGGCTGAATTATCAACTTAGTCGGCACATTCAGCCTAAGCCCATGATCAGGGTGAATTTTCAGCTTTATTAGCTTAGCTGAATTTTCAGCTTAAATGCTGGGGCTGAATGTTAAACTTAGTCGCCACTTTCAGCCTAAGCCCATGATCAGGCTGAATTTTCAGCGCTATCAGCTTAGGCTGATTCTTCAGCTGAAAAGCTGGGGCTGAATTTTCCGCTTAATCTGCACTTTCAGCCTAAGACCATCCTCAGGCTGAATTTTCAGCCATATTCGCAAAGGCTGAATTATCAGCTGAAAAGATGGGGCTGAATTATCAACTTAGTCGGCACATTCAGCCTAAGCCCATGCTCAGGCTGAATTAGCAGCCCTATCAGCTTAGGCTGAATTTTCAGCCCTATCAGCACGTTCAGCATAAGCCCATGCTCAGGCTGAATTTTCAGCCCTATCAGCTTAGGCTTAATTTTCATCTAAAACACTGTGGCTGAATTTTCCACTATTTTGGCACATTCAGCATAAGCGCATGCTCAGGCTGAATTTTCAGCCCTATAAGCTTAGGCTGAATTTTCAGCTGAATGGATGGGGCTGAATTTTCCACTTAGTCGGCACATTCAGCCAAAGACTATGCTCAGGCTGAATTTTCAGCCATATTCGCTTAGGCTGAATTTTCAGCTGAAATGTGGCTGAATCATCAACTTAGTCGGCACATTCAGCCCTAGCCCATGATCAGGGTGAAATTTCAGCTCTATTTGCTTAGCTGAATTTTCAGCTTAAATGCTGGGGCTGAATTTTCCACTTAGTCGCCACTTTCTGCCTAAGCCCATGATCAGGCTGAATTATCAGCCCTATCAGATTAGGCTGATTTTTCAGCGGAAATGCTGGGGCTGAATTTTCTGCTTAATCAGCACTTTCAGCCTAAGACCATGCTCAGGCTGAATTTTCAGCCATATTACCTTAGGCTGAATTTTCAGCTGAAAAGATGGGGCTGAATTATCAACTTAGTCGGCACATTCAGCCTATGCCCATGCTCAGGCTGAATTTTCAGCCAAATTAGCTTTGGCTGAATTTTCAGTTGAAGTGCTGGGGCTGAATTTTCCACTTAGTCGGCACATTCAGCCTAAGCATGATCAGGCTGAATTTTCAGCCCTATCAGCTTAGGCTGATTTTTCAGCTTAAATGCTGAGGCTGAATTTTCCACTTAGTCGGCACATTCAGCCAAAGCTCATGATCAGGCTGAATTTTCAGCCCTAACAGCTTAGGCTGAATTTTCAGCTGAAACACTGAGGCTGAATTTTTTCCTTAGTTGGTACATTCAGCCTAAGCCCATGCTCTGGCTGAATTTTCAGCCGTATCAGCTTAGGCTGAATTTTCAGCCCTATCAGTAAATTTAGCCAAAGCCCATGCTCAGGCTGAATTTTCAGCTGAAAAGCTGAAAAGCTTAATTTTCAGCCTTAACAGCTTAGGCTGAATTTTCAGCTGAAACACTGATGCTGAATTTTTTTCTTAGTTGGTACATTTAGCCAAAGCCCATGCTCAAGCTGAATTTTCAGCCCTAGTAGCTTAGGTTGAATTTTCAGCCCTATCAGCACATTCAGCCAAAGCCCATACTCAGGCTAAATTTTCAGCCTTATCCGCTTAGGCTGAATTTTCAGCTGAAATGCTGGGGCTGAATTTTCTGCTTAGTCGGCACATTCAGCCTAAGTCCATGCTCAGGCTGAATTTTCAACCCTAACATCTTAGGCTGAATTTTCAGCTGAATAGCTTAGGCTGAATTTTACGCTTAGTCGGCACATTCAGCCTAAGCCCATGCTCAGGCTAAATTTTCATCCAAATTAGCTTTGGCTGAATTTTCACCTGAAGTGCTGGGGCTGAATTTTCCACTTAGTCGGCACATTCAGCCTAAACCCATGATCAGGCTGAATTTTCAGCCCTATCAGCTTAGGCTGAATTTTCAGCCTTATCAGCACATTCAGCCTAAGCCCATGCTCAGGCTGAATTTTCAGCCCTATAAGCTTAGGCTTAATTTTCAGCTAAAGCACTGTGGCTGAATTTTCCACTAAGTTGGCACATTCAGCATAAGCGCATGCTCAGACTGAATTTTCAGCTGAAAAGCTGAGGCTGAATTTTCAGCTGAAACGCTGAGGCTGAATTTTTTCCTTAGTTGGTACATTCAGCCTAAGCCCATACTCAGGCTTAATTTTTAGCCCTATTAGCTTAGGCTGAATTTTCAGCTGAAAAGATGGGGCTGAGTTTTCCGTTTAGTCAGCCCATTCAGCCTAAGTCCGTGCTAGGGCTGAATTTTCCGCTTAGTCGGCACATTCAGCCTAAGTCCATGCTCAGGATGAATTTTCAACCCTAACATCTTAGGATGAATCTTCAGCTGAATAGCTTAGGCTGAATTTTCCACTTCGTCGGCACATTCAGCCTATGTCCATGCACAGGCTGAATTTTCAGCCCTATCAGCTTAGGCTGAATTTTCAGCCCTATCAGCACATTCAGCCTAAGCCCATGCTCAGGCTGAATTTTCAGCCCTATCAGCTTAGGCTTAATTTTCAGCTAAAACGATGTGGCTGAATTTTCCACTTATTCGGCACATTCTGCCTAAGCGCATGCTCAGGCTGAATTTTCAGCCCTATTAGCTTAGGCTGAATTTTCAGCTGAATGGATGGGGCTGAATTTTCCACTTAGTCGGCACATTCAGCCTAAGACCATGCTCAGGCTTAATTTTCTGCCATATTCGCTTAGGCTGAATTTTCAGCTGAAAAGATGATGCTGAATTATTAACTTAGTCGGCACATTCAGACAAAGCCCATGATCAGGGTGATTTTTCAGCTCTATTAGCTTAGCTGAATTTTCAGCTTAAATGCTGGGGCTGAATTTTCCAATTAGTCGGCCCGTTCAGCCTAAGCCCATGCTCAGGCTGAATTTTTAGCCCTATCCTCTTAGGCTGAATTTTCAGCTGATATGCTGAAAAGCTTAATTTTCAGCCTTAACAGCTTAGGCTGAATTTTCAGCTGAAACACTGAGGCTGAATTTTTTCCTTAGTTGGTACATTCAGCCTAAGCCCATGCTCAGGCTGAATTTTCAGGCCTAACCGCTTAGGCTGAATTTTCAGCTGAATAGCTTAGGCTGAATTTTCCGCTTAGTCAGCACATTCAACCTATGCCCATGCTCAGGCTGAATTTTCAGCCAAATTAGCTTAGGCTGAATTTTCAGCTGAAAAGATGGGGCTGAATTATCAACTTAGTCGGCACATTCAGCCTAAGCCCATGCTCAGGCTGAATTTTCAGCTGTAAAGCTGAGGCTGAATTTTCAGCTGAAAGGCTGAGGCTGAATTTTTTCCTTAGTTGGTACATTCAGCCTAAGCCCATATTCAGGCTGAATTTTTAGCCCTATTAGCTTAGGCTGAATTTTCAGCTGAAAAGATGGGGCTGAATTATCAACTTAGTCGGCACATTCAGCCTAAGCCCATGATCAGGGTGAATTTTCAGCTTTATTAGCTTAGCTGAATTTTCAGCTTAAATGCTGGGGCTGAATGTTAAACTTAGTCGCCACTTTCAGCCTAAGCCCATGATCAGGCTGAATTTTCAGCGCTATCAGCTTAGGCTGATTCTTCAGCTGAAAAGCTGGGGCTGAATTTTCCGCTTAATCTGCACTTTCAGCCTAAGACCATCCTCAGGCTGAATTTTCAGCCATATTCGCAAAGGCTGAATTATCAGCTGAAAAGATGGGGCTGAATTATCAACTTAGTCGGCACATTCAGCCTAAGCCCATGCTCAGGCTGAATTTTCAGCCCTATCAGCTTAGGCTTAATTTTCATCTAAAACACTGTGGCTGAATTTTCCACTATTTTGGCACATTCAGCATAAGCGCATGCTCAGGCTGAATTTTCAGCCCTATAAGCTTAGGCTGAATTTTCAGCTGAATGGATGGGGCTGAATTTTCCACTTAGTCGGCACATTCAGCCAAAGACTATGCTCAGGCTGAATTTTCAGCCATATTCGCTTAGGCTGAATTTTCAGCTGAAATGTGGCTGAATTATCAACTTAGTCGGCACATTCAGCCCTAGCCCATGATCAGGGTGAAATTTCAGCTCTATTTGCTTAGCTGAATTTTCAGCTTAAATGCTGGGGCTGAATTTTCCACTTAGTCGCCACTTTCTGCCTAAGCCCATGATCAGGCTGAATTATCAGCCCTATCAGATTAGGCTGATTTTTCAGCGGAAATGCTGGGGCTGAATTTTCTGCTTAATCAGCACTTTCAGCCTAAGACCATGCTCAGGCTGAATTTTCAGCCATATTACCTTAGGCTGAATTTTCAGCTGAAAAGATGGGGCTGAATTATCAACTTAGTCGGCACATTCAGCCTATGCCCATGCTCAGGCTGAATTTTCAGCCAAATTAGCTTTGGCTGAATTTTCAGTTGAAGTGCTGGGGCTGAATTTTCCACTTAGTCGGCACATTCAGCCTAAGCATGATCAGGCTGAATTTTCAGCCCTATCAGCTTAGGCTGATTTTTCAGCTTAAATGCTGAGGCTGAATTTTCCACTTAGTCGGCACATTCAGCCAAAGCTCATGCTCAGGCTGAATTTTCAGCCCTAACAGCTTAGGCTGAATTTTCAGCTGAAACACTGAGGCTGAATTTTTTCCTTAGTTGGTACATTCAGCCTAAGCCCATGCTCTGGCTGAATTTTCAGCCGTATCAGCTTAGGCTGAATTTTCAGCCCTATCAGTAAATTTAGCCAAAGCCCATGCTCAGGCTGAATTTTCAACCCTAACAGCTTAGGCTGAATTTTCAGCTGAAAAGCTGAAAAGCTTAATTTTCAGCCTTAACAGCTTAGGCTGAATTTTCAGCTGAAACACTGATGCTGAATTTTTTCCTTAGTTGGTACATTTAGCCAAAGCCCATGCTCAAGCTGAATTTTCAGCCCTAGTAGCTTAGGTTGAATTTTCAGCCCTATTAGCACATTCAGCCAAAGCCCATACTCAGGCTAAATTTTCAGCCTTATCCGCTTAGGCTGAATTTTCAGCTGAAATGCTGGGGCTGAATTTTCTGCTTAGTCGGCACATTCAGCCTAAGTCCATGCTCAGGCTGAATTTTCAACCCTAACATCTTAGGCTGAATTTTCAGCTGAATAGCTTAGGCTGAATTTTACGCTTAGTCGGCACATTCAGCCTAAGCCCATGCTCAGGCTAAATTTTCATCCAAATTAGCTTTGGCTGAATTTTCACCTGAAGTGCTGGGGCTGAATTTTCCACGTAGTCGGCACATTCAGCCTAAACCCATGATCAGGCTGAATTTTCAGCCCTATCAGCTTAGGCTGAATTTTCAGCCTTATCAGCACATTCAGCCTAAGCCCATGCTCAGGCTGAATTTTCAGCCCTATAAGCTTAGGCTTAATTTTCAGCTAAAGCACTGTGGCTGAATTTTCCACTAAGTTGGCACATTCAGCATAAGCGCATGCTCAGACTGAATTTTCAGCTGAAAAGCTGAGGCTGAATTTTCAGCTGAAACGCTGAGGCTGAATTTTTTCCTTAGTTGGTACATTCAGCCTAAGCCCATACTCAGGCTTAATTTTTAGCCCTATTAGCTTAGGCTGAATTTTCAGCTGAAAAGATGGGGCTGAGTTTTCCGTTTAGTCAGCCCATTCAGCCTAAGTCCGTGCTAGGGCTGAATTTTCCGCTTAGTCGGCACATTCAGCCTAAGTCCATGCTCAGGATGAATTTTCAACCCTAACATCTTAGGATGAATCTTCAGCTGAATAGCTTAGGCTGAATTTTCCACTTCGTCGGCACATTCAGCCTATGTCCATGCACAGGCTGAATTTTCAGCCCTATCAGCTTAGGCTGAATTTTCAGCCCTATCAGCACATTCAGCCTAAGCCCATGCTCAGGCTGAATTTTCAGCCCTATCAGCTTAGGCTTAATTTTCAGCTAAAACGCTGTGGCTGAATTTTCCACTTATTCGGCACATTCTGCCTAAGCGCATGCTCAGGCTGAATTTTCAGCCCTATTAGCTTAGGCTGAATTTTCAGCTGAATGGATGGGGCTGAATTTTCCACTTAGTCGGCACATTCAGCCTAAGACCATGCTCAGGCTTAATTTTCTGCCATATTCGCTTAGGCTGAATTTTCAGCTGAAAAGATGATGCTGAATTATTAACTTAGTCGGCACATTCAGACAAAGCCCATGATCAGGGTGATTTTTCAGCTCTATTAGCTTAGCTGAATTTTCAGCTTAAATGCTGGGGCTGAATTTTCCAATTAGTCGGCCCGTTCAGCCTAAGCCCATGCTCAGGCTGAATTTTTAGCCCTATCCTCTTAGGCTGAATTTTCAGCTGATATGCTGAAAAGCTTAATTTTCAGCCTTAACAGCTTAGGCTGAATTTTCAGCTGAAACACTGAGGCTGAATTTTTTCCTTAGTTGGTACATTCAGCCTAAGCCCATGCTCAGGCTGAATTTTCAGGCCTAACCGCTTAGGCTGAATTTTCAGCTGAATAGCTTAGGCTGAATTTTCCGCTTAGTCAGCACATTCAACCTATGCCCATGCTCAGGCTGAATTTTCAGCCAAATTAGCTTAGGCTGAATTTTCAGCTGAAAAGATGGGGCTGAATTATCAACTTAGTCGGCACATTCAGCCTAAGCCCATGCTCAGGCTGAATTTTCAGCTGTAAAGCTGAGGCTGAATTTTCAGCTGAAACGCTGAGGCTGAATTTTTTCCTTTATTGGTACATTCAGCCTAAGCCCATATTCAGGCTGAATTTTTAGCCCTATTAGCTTAGGCTGAATTTTCAGCTGAAAAGATGGGGCTGAATTATCAACTTAGTCGGCACATTCAGCCTAAGCCCATGATCAGGGTGAATTTTCAGCTTTATTAGCTTAGCTGAATTTTCAGCTTAAATGCTGGGGCTGAATGTTAAACTTAGTCGCCACTTTCAGCCTAAGCCCATGATCAGGCTGAATTTTCAGCGCTATCAGCTTAGGCTGATTCTTCAGCTGAAAAGCTGGGGCTGAATTTTCCGCTTAATCTGCACTTTCAGCCTAAGACCATCCTCAGGCTGAATTTTCAGCCATATTCGCAAAGGCTGAATTATCAGCTGAAAAGATGGGGCTGAATTATCAACTTAGTCGGCACATTCAGCCTAAGCCCATGCTCAGGCTGAATTAGCAGCCCTATCAGCTTAGGCTGAATTTTCAGCCCTATCAGCACGTTCAGCATAAGCCCATGCTCAGGCTGAATTTTCAGCCCTATCAGCTTAGGCTTAATTTTCATCTAAAACACTGTGGCTGAATTTTCCACTATTTTGGCACATTCAGCATAAGCGCATGCTCAGGCTGAATTTTCAGCCCTATAAGCTTAGGCTGAATTTTCAGCTGAATGGATGGGGCTGAATTTTCCACTTAGTCGGCACATTCAGCCAAAGACTATGCTCAGGCTGAATTTTCAGCCATATTCGCTTAGGCTGAATTTTCAGCTGAAATGTGGCTGAATCATCAACTTAGTCGGCACATTCAGCCCTAGCCCATGATCAGGGTGAAATTTCAGCTCTATTTGCATAGCTGAATTTTCAGCTTAAATGCTGGGGCTGAATTTTCCACTTAGTCGCCACTTTCTGCCTAAGCCCATGATCAGGCTGAATTATCAGCCCTATCAGATTAGGCTGATTTTTCAGCGGAAATGCTGGGGCTGAATTTTCTGCTTAATCAGCACTTTCAGCCTAAGACCATGCTCAGGCTGAATTTTCAGCCATATTACCTTAGGCTGAATTTTCAGCTGAAAAGATGGGGCTGAATTATCAACTTAGTCGGCACATTCAGCCTATGCCCATGCTCAGGCTGAATTTTCAGCCAAATTAGCTTTGGCTGAATTTTCAGTTGAAGTGCTGGGGCTGAATTTTCCACTTAGTTGGCACATTCAGCCTAAGCATGATCAGGCTGAATTTTCAGCCCTATCAGCTTAGGCTGATTTTTCAGCTTAAATGCTGAGGCTGAATTTTCCACTTAGTCGGCACATTCAGCCAAAGCTCATGCTCAGGCTGAATTTTCAGCCCTAACAGCTTAGGCTGAATTTTCAGCTGAAACACTGAGGCTGAATTTTTTCCTTAGTTGGTACATTCAGCCTAAGCCCATGCTCTGGCTGAATTTTCAGCCGTATCAGCTTAGGCTGAATTTTCAGCCCTATCAGTAAATTTAGCCAAAGCCCATGCTCAGGCTGAATTTTCAACCCTAACAACTTAGGCTGAATTTTCAGCTGAAAAGCTGAAAAGCTTAATTTTCAGCCTTAACAGCTTAGGCTGAATTTTCAGCTGAAACACTGATGCTGAATTTTTTCCTTAGTTGGTACATTTAGCCAAAGCCCATGCTCAAGC
Organism: Anguilla pacifica; assembly: GCA_039654925.1. Lineage (NCBI taxonomy): Eukaryota > Metazoa > Chordata > Actinopteri > Anguilliformes > Anguillidae > Anguilla > Anguilla pacifica. The sequence continues at coordinate 36,919,850 of CM077286.1, read as the reverse complement.
TGAATTTTCAGCCCTAGTAGCTTAGGTTGAATTTTCAGCCCTATTAGCACATTCAGCCAAAGCCCATACTCAGGCTAAATTTTCAGCCTTATCCGCTTAGGCTGAATTTTCAGCTGAAATGCTGGGGCTGAATTTTCTGCTTAGTCGGCACATTCAGCCTAAGTCCATGCTCAGGCTGAATTTTCAACCCTAACATCTTAGGCTGAATTTTCAGCTGAATAGCTTAGGCTGAATTTTACGCTTAGTCGGCACATTCAGCCTAAGCCCATGCTCAGGCTAAATTTTCATCCAAATTAGCTTTGGCTGAATTTTCACCTGAAGTGCTGGGGCTGAATTTTCCACGTAGTCGGCACATTCAGCCTAAACCCATGATCAGGCTGAATTTTCAGCCCTATCAGCTTAGGCTGAATTTTCAGCCTTATCAGCACATTCAGCCTAAGCCCATGCTCAGGCTGAATTTTCAGCCCTATAAGCTTAGGCTTAATTTTCAGCTAAAGCACTGTGGCTGAATTTTCCACTAAGTTGGCACATTCAGCATAAGCGCATGCTCAGACTGAATTTTCAGCTGAAAAGCTGAGGCTGAATTTTCAGCTGAAACGCTGAGGCTGAATTTTTTCCTTAGTTGGTACATTCAGCCTAAGCCCATACTCAGGCTTAATTTTTAGCCCTATTAGCTTAGGCTGAATTTTCAGCTGAAAAGATGGGGCTGAGTTTTCCGTTTAGTCAGCCCATTCAGCCTAAGTCCGTGCTAGGGCTGAATTTTCCGCTTAGTCGGCACATTCAGCCTAAGTCCATGCTCAGGATGAATTTTCAACCCTAACATCTTAGGATGAATCTTCAGCTGAATAGCTTAGGCTGAATTTTCCACTTCGTCGGCACATTCAGCCTATGTCCATGCACAGGCTGAATTTTCAGCCCTATCAGCTTAGGCTGAATTTTCAGCCCTATCAGCACATTCAGCCTAAGCCCATGCTCAGGCTGAATTTTCAGCCCTATCAGCTTAGGCTTAATTTTCAGCTAAAACGCTGTGGCTGAATTTTCCACTTATTCGGCACATTCTGCCTAAGCGCATGCTCAGGCTGAATTTTCAGCCCTATTAGCTTAGGCTGAATTTTCAGCTGAATGGATGGGGCTGAATTTTCCACTTAGTCGGCACATTCAGCCTAAGACCATGCTCAGGCTTAATTTTCTGCCATATTCGCTTAGGCTGAATTTTCAGCTGAAAAGATGATGCTGAATTATTAACTTAGTCGGCACATTCAGACAAAGCCCATGATCAGGGTGATTTTTCAGCTCTATTAGCTTAGCTGAATTTTCAGCTTAAATGCTGGGGCTGAATTTTCCAATTAGTCGGCCCGTTCAGCCTAAGCCCATGCTCAGGCTGAATTTTTAGCCCTATCCTCTTAGGCTGAATTTTCAGCTGATATGCTGAAAAGCTTAATTTTCAGCCTTAACAGCTTAGGCTGAATTTTCAGCTGAAACACTGAGGCTGAATTTTTTCCTTAGTTGGTACATTCAGCCTAAGCCCATGCTCAGGCTGAATTTTCAGGCCTAACCGCTTAGGCTGAATTTTCAGCTGAATAGCTTAGGCTGAATTTTCCGCTTAGTCAGCACATTCAACCTATGCCCATGCTCAGGCTGAATTTTCAGCCAAATTAGCTTAGGCTGAATTTTCAGCTGAAAAGATGGGGCTGAATTATCAACTTAGTCGGCACATTCAGCCTAAGCCCATGCTCAGGCTGAATTTTCAGCTGTAAAGCTGAGGCTGAATTTTCAGCTGAAACGCTGAGGCTGAATTTTTTCCTTTATTGGTACATTCAGCCTAAGCCCATATTCAGGCTGAATTTTTAGCCCTATTAGCTTAGGCTGAATTTTCAGCTGAAAAGATGGGGCTGAATTATCAACTTAGTCGGCACATTCAGCCTAAGCCCATGATCAGGGTGAATTTTCAGCTTTATTAGCTTAGCTGAATTTTCAGCTTAAATGCTGGGGCTGAATGTTAAACTTAGTCGCCACTTTCAGCCTAAGCCCATGATCAGGCTGAATTTTCAGCGCTATCAGCTTAGGCTGATTCTTCAGCTGAAAAGCTGGGGCTGAATTTTCCGCTTAATCTGCACTTTCAGCCTAAGACCATCCTCAGGCTGAATTTTCAGCCATATTCGCAAAGGCTGAATTATCAGCTGAAAAGATGGGGCTGAATTATCAACTTAGTCGGCACATTCAGCCTAAGCCCATGCTCAGGCTGAATTAGCAGCCCTATCAGCTTAGGCTGAATTTTCAGCCCTATCAGCACGTTCAGCATAAGCCCATGCTCAGGCTGAATTTTCAGCCCTATCAGCTTAGGCTTAATTTTCATCTAAAACACTGTGGCTGAATTTTCCACTATTTTGGCACATTCAGCATAAGCGCATGCTCAGGCTGAATTTTCAGCCCTATAAGCTTAGGCTGAATTTTCAGCTGAATGGATGGGGCTGAATTTTCCACTTAGTCGGCACATTCAGCCAAAGACTATGCTCAGGCTGAATTTTCAGCCATATTCGCTTAGGCTGAATTTTCAGCTGAAATGTGGCTGAATCATCAACTTAGTCGGCACATTCAGCCCTAGCCCATGATCAGGGTGAAATTTCAGCTCTATTTGCATAGCTGAATTTTCAGCTTAAATGCTGGGGCTGAATTTTCCACTTAGTCGCCACTTTCTGCCTAAGCCCATGATCAGGCTGAATTATCAGCCCTATCAGATTAGGCTGATTTTTCAGCGGAAATGCTGGGGCTGAATTTTCTGCTTAATCAGCACTTTCAGCCTAAGACCATGCTCAGGCTGAATTTTCAGCCATATTACCTTAGGCTGAATTTTCAGCTGAAAAGATGGGGCTGAATTATCAACTTAGTCGGCACATTCAGCCTATGCCCATGCTCAGGCTGAATTTTCAGCCAAATTAGCTTTGGCTGAATTTTCAGTTGAAGTGCTGGGGCTGAATTTTCCACTTAGTTGGCACATTCAGCCTAAGCATGATCAGGCTGAATTTTCAGCCCTATCAGCTTAGGCTGATTTTTCAGCTTAAATGCTGAGGCTGAATTTTCCACTTAGTCGGCACATTCAGCCAAAGCTCATGCTCAGGCTGAATTTTCAGCCCTAACAGCTTAGGCTGAATTTTCAGCTGAAACACTGAGGCTGAATTTTTTCCTTAGTTGGTACATTCAGCCTAAGCCCATGCTCTGGCTGAATTTTCAGCCGTATCAGCTTAGGCTGAATTTTCAGCCCTATCAGTAAATTTAGCCAAAGCCCATGCTCAGGCTGAATTTTCAACCCTAACAACTTAGGCTGAATTTTCAGCTGAAAAGCTGAAAAGCTTAATTTTCAGCCTTAACAGCTTAGGCTGAATTTTCAGCTGAAACACTGATGCTGAATTTTTTCCTTAGTTGGTACATTTAGCCAAAGCCCATGCTCAAGCTGAATTTTCAGCCCTAGTAGCTTAGGTTGAATTTTCAGCCCTATCAGCACATTCAGCCAAAGCCCATACTCAGGCTAAATTTTCAGCCTTATCCGCTTAGGCTGAATTTTCAGCTGAAATGCTGGGGCTGAATTTTCTGCTTAGTCGGCACATTCAGCCTAAGTCCATGCTCAGGCTGAATTTTCAACCCTAACATCTTAGGCTGAATTTTCAGCTGAATAGCTTAGGCTGAATTTTACGCTTAGTCGGCACATTCAGCCTAAGCCCATGCTCAGGCTAAATTTTCATCCAAATTAGCTTTGGCTGAATTTTCACCTGAAGTGCTGGGGCTGAATTTTCCACTAAGTCGGCACATTCAGCCTAAACCCATGATCAGGCTGAATTTTCAGCCCTATCAGCTTAGGCTGAATTTTCAGCCTTATCAGCACATTCAGCCTAAGCCCATGCTCAGGCTGAATTTTCAGCCCTATAAGCTTAGGCTTAATTTTCAGCTAAAGCACTGTGGCTGAATTTTCCACTAAGTTGGCACATTCAGCATAAGCGCATGCTCAGACTGAATTTTCAGCTGAAAAGCTGAGGCTGAATTTTCAGCTGAAACGCTGAGGCTGAATTTTTTCCTTAGTTGGTACATTCAGCCTAAGCCCATACTCAGGCTTAATTTTTAGCCCTATTAGCTTAGGCTGAATTTTCAGCTGAAAAGATGGGGCTGAGTTTTCCGTTTAGTCAGCCCATTCAGCCTAAGTCCGTGCTAGGGCTGAATTTTCCGCTTAGTCGGCACATTCAGCCTACGTCCATGCTCAGGATGAATTTTCAACCCTAACATCTTAGGATGAATCTTCAGCTGAATAGCTTAGGCTGAATTTTCCACTTCGTCGGCACATTCAGCCTATGTCCATGCACAGGCTGAATTTTCAGCCCTATCAGCTTAGGCTGAATTTTCAGCCCTATCAGCACATTCAGCCTAAGCCCATGCTCAGGCTGAATTTTCAGCCCTATCAGCTTAGGCTTAATTTTCAGCTAAAACGCTGTGGCTGAATTTTCCACTTATTCGGCACATTCTGCCTAAGCGCATGCTCAGGCTGAATTTTCAGCCCTATTAGCTTAGGCTGAATTTTCAGCTGAATGGATGGGGCTGAATTTTCCACTTAGTCGGCACATTCAGCCTAAGACCATGCTCAGGCTTAATTTTCTGCCATATTCGCTTAGGCTGAATTTTCAGCTGAAAAGATGATGCTGAATTATTAACTTAGTCGGCACATTCAGACAAAGCCCATGATCAGGGTGATTTTTCAGCTCTATTAGCTTAGCTGAATTTTCAGCTTAAATGCTGGGGCTGAATTTTCCAATTAGTCGGCCCGTTCAGCCTAAGCCCATGCTCAGGCTGAATTTTTAGCCCTATCCTCTTAGGCTGAATTTTCAGCTGATATGCTGAAAAGCTTAATTTTCAGCCTTAACAGCTTAGGCTGAATTTTCAGCTGAAACACTGAGGCTGAATTTTTTCCTTAGTTGGTACATTCAGCCTAAGCCCATGCTCAGGCTGAATTTTCAGGCCTAACCGCTTAGGCTGAATTTTCAGCTGAATAGCTTAGGCTGAATTTTCCGCTTAGTCAGCACATTCAACCTATGCCCATGCTCAGGCTGAATTTTCAGCCAAATTAGCTTAGGCTGAATTTTCAGCTGAAAAGATGGGGCTGAATTATCAACTTAGTCGGCACATTCAGCCTAAGCCCATGCTCAGGCTGAATTTTCAGCTGTAAAGCTGAGGCTGAATTTTCAGCTGAAACGCTGAGGCTGAATTTTTTCCTTAGTTGGTACATTCAGCCTAAGCCCATATTCAGGCTGAATTTTTAGCCCTATTAGCTTAGGCTGAATTTTCAGCTGAAAAGATGGGGCTGAATTATCAACTTAGTCGGCACATTCAGCCTAAGCCCATGATCAGGGTGAATTTTCAGCTTTATTAGCTTAGCTGAATTTTCAGCTTAAATGCTGGGGCTGAATGTTAAACTTAGTCGCCACTTTCAGCCTAAGCCCATGATCAGGCTGAATTTTCAGCGCTATCAGCTTAGGCTGATTCTTCAGCTGAAAAGCTGGGGCTGAATTTTCCGCTTAATCTGCACTTTCAGCCTAAGACCATCCTCAGGCTGAATTTTCAGCCATATTCGCAAAGGCTGAATTATCAGCTGAAAAGATGGGGCTGAATTATCAACTTAGTCGGCACATTCAGCCTAAGCCCATGCTCAGGCTGAATTAGCAGCCCTATCAGCTTAGGCTGAATTTTCAGCCCTATCAGCACGTTCAGCATAAGCCCATGCTCAGGCTGAATTTTCAGCCCTATCAGCTTAGGCTTAATTTTCATCTAAAACACTGTGGCTGAATTTTCCACTATTTTGGCACATTCAGCATAAGCGCATGCTCAGGCTGAATTTTCAGCCCTATAAGCTTAGGCTGAATTTTCAGCTGAATGGATGGGGCTGAATTTTCCACTTAGTCGGCACATTCAGCCAAAGACTATGCTCAGGCTGAATTTTCAGCCATATTCGCTTAGGCTGAATTTTCAGCTGAAATGTGGCTGAATCATCAACTTAGTCGGCACATTCAGCCCTAGCCCATGATCAGGGTGAAATTTCAGCTCTATTTGCTTAGCTGAATTTTCAGCTTAAATGCTGGGGCTGAATTTTCCACTTAGTCGCCACTTTCTGCCTAAGCCCATGATCAGGCTGAATTATCAGCCCTATCAGATTAGGCTGATTTTTCAGCGGAAATGCTGGGGCTGAATTTTCTGCTTAATCAGCACTTTCAGCCTAAGACCATGCTCAGGCTGAATTTTCAGCCATATTACCTTAGGCTGAATTTTCAGCTGAAAAGATGGGGCTGAATTATCAACTTAGTCGGCACATTCAGCCTATGCCCATGCTCAGGCTGAATTTTCAGCCAAATTAGCTTTGGCTGAATTTTCAGTTGAAGTGCTGGGGCTGAATTTTCCACTTAGTTGGCACATTCAGCCTAAGCATGATCAGGCTGAATTTTCAGCCCTATCAGCTTAGGCTGATTTTTCAGCTTAAATGCTGAGGCTGAATTTTCCACTTAGTCGGCACATTCAGCCAAAGCTCATGCTCAGGCTGAATTTTCAGCCCTAACAGCTTAGGCTGAATTTTCAGCTGAAACACTGAGGCTGAATTTTTTCCTTAGTTGGTACATTCAGCCTAAGCCCATGCTCTGGCTGAATTTTCAGCCGTATCAGCTTAGGCTGAATTTTCAGCCCTATCAGTAAATTTAGCCAAAGCCCATGCTCAGGCTGAATTTTCAACCCTAACAGCTTAGGCTGAATTTTCAGCTGAAAAGCTGAAAAGCTTAATTTTCAGCCTTAACAGCTTAGGCTGAATTTTCAGCTGAAACACTGATGCTGAATTTTTTCCTTAGTTGGTACATTTAGCCAAAGCCCATGCTCAAGCTGAATTTTCAGCCCTAGTAGCTTAGGTTGAATTTTCAGCCCTATCAGCACATTCAGCCAAAGCCCATACTCAGGCTAAATTTTCAGCCTTATCCGCTTAGGCTGAATTTTCAGCTGAAATGCTGGGGCTGAATTTTCTGCTTAGTCGGCACATTCAGCCTAAGTCCATGCTCAGGCTGAATTTTCAACCCTAACATCTTAGGCTGAATTTTCAGCTGAATAGCTTAGGCTGAATTTTACGCTTAGTCGGCACATTCAGCCTAAGCCCATGCTCAGGCTAAATTTTCATCCAAATTAGCTTTGGCTGAATTTTCACCTGAAGTGCTGGGGCTGAATTTTCCACTAAGTCGGCACATTCAGCCTAAACCCATGATCAGGCTGAATTTTCAGCCCTATCAGCTTAGGCTGAATTTTCAGCCTTATCAGCACATTCAGCCTAAGCCCATGCTCAGGCTGAATTTTCAGCCCTATAAGCTTAGGCTTAATTTTCAGCTAAAGCACTGTGGCTGAATTTTCCACTAAGTTGGCACATTCAGCATAAGCGCATGCTCAGACTGAATTTTCAGCTGAAAAGCTGAGGCTGAATTTTCAGCTGAAACGCTGAGGCTGAATTTTTTCCTTAGTTGGTACATTCAGCCTAAGCCCATACTCAGGCTTAATTTTTAGCCCTATTAGCTTAGGCTGAATTTTCAGCTGAAAAGATGGGGCTGAGTTTTCCGTTTAGTCAGCCCATTCAGCCTAAGTCCGTGCTAGGGCTGAATTTTCCGCTTAGTCGGCACATTCAGCCTACGTCCATGCTCAGGATGAATTTTCAACCCTAACATCTTAGGATGAATCTTCAGCTGAATAGCTTAGGCTGAATTTTCCACTTCGTCGGCACATTCAGCCTATGTCCATGCACAGGCTGAATTTTCAGCCCTATCAGCTTAGGCTGAATTTTCAGCCCTATCAGCACATTCAGCCTAAGCCCATGCTCAGGCTGAATTTTCAGCCCTATCAGCTTAGGCTTAATTTTCAGCTAAAACGCTGTGGCTGAATTTTCCACTTATTCGGCACATTCTGCCTAAGCGCATGCTCAGGCTGAATTTTCAGCCCTATTAGCTTAGGCTGAATTTTCAGCTGAATGGATGGGGCTGAATTTTCCACTTAGTCGGCACATTCAGCCTAAGACCATGCTCAGGCTTAATTTTCTGCCATATTCGCTTAGGCTGAATTTTCAGCTGAAAAGATGATGCTGAATTATTAACTTAGTCGGCACATTCAGACAAAGCCCATGATCAGGGTGATTTTTCAGCTCTATTAGCTTAGCTGAATTTTCAGCTTAAATGCTGGGGCTGAATTTTCCAATTAGTCGGCCCGTTCAGCCTATGCCCATGCTCAGGCTGAATTTTTAGCCCTATCCTCTTAGGCTGAATTTTCAGCTGATATGCTGAAAAGCTTAATTTTCAGCCTTAACAGCTTAGGCTGAATTTTCAGCTGAAACACTGAGGCTGAATTTTTTCCTTAGTTGGTACATTCAGCCTAAGCCCATGCTCAGGCTGAATTTTCAGGCCTAACCGCTTAGGCTGAATTTTCAGCTGAATAGCTTAGGCTGAATTTTCCGCTTAGTCAGCACATTCAACCTATGCCCATGCTCAGGCTGAATTTTCAGCCAAATTAGCTTAGGCTGAATTTTCAGCTGAAAAGATGGGGCTGAATTATCAACTTAGTCGGCACATTCAGCCTAAGCCCATGCTCAGGCTGAATTTTCAGCTGTAAAGCTGAGGCTGAATTTTCAGCTGAAACGCTGAGGCTGAATTTTTTCCTTAGTTGGTACATTCAGCCTAAGCCCATATTCAGGCTGAATTTTTAGCCCTATTAGCTTAGGCTGAATTTTCAGCTGAAAAGATGGGGCTGAATTATCAACTTAGTCGGCACATTCAGCCTAAGCCCATGATCAGGGTGAATTTTCAGCTTTATTAGCTTAGCTGAATTTTCAGCTTAAATGCTGGGGCTGAATGTTAAACTTAGTCGCCACTTTCAGCCTAAGCCCATGATCAGGCTGAATTTTCAGCGCTATCAGCTTAGGCTGATTCTTCAGCTGAAAAGCTGGGGCTGAATTTTCCGCTTAATCTGCACTTTCAGCCTAAGACCATCCTCAGGCTGAATTTTCAGCCATATTCGCAAAGGCTGAATTATCAGCTGAAAAGATGGGGCTGAATTATCAACTTAGTCGGCACATTCAGCCTAAGCCCATGCTCAGGCTGAATTAGCAGCCCTATCAGCTTAGGCTGAATTTTCAGCCCTATCAGCACGTTCAGCATAAGCCCATGCTCAGGCTGAATTTTCAGCCCTATCAGCTTAGGCTTAATTTTCATCTAAAACACTGTGGCTGAATTTTCCACTATTTTGGCACATTCAGCATAAGCGCATGCTCAGGCTGAATTTTCAGCCCTATAAGCTTAGGCTGAATTTTCAGCTGAATGGATGGGGCTGAATTTTCCACTTAGTCGGCACATTCAGCCAAAGACTATGCTCAGGCTGAATTTTCAGCCATATTCGCTTAGGCTGAATTTTCAGCTGAAATGTGGCTGAATCATCAACTTAGTCGGCACATTCAGCCCTAGCCCATGATCAGGGTGAAATTTCAGCTCTATTTGCTTAGCTGAATTTTCAGCTTAAATGCTGGGGCTGAATTTTCCACTTAGTCGCCACTTTCTGCCTAAGCCCATGATCAGGCTGAATTATCAGCCCTATCAGATTAGGCTGATTTTTCAGCGGAAATGCTGGGGCTGAATTTTCTGCTTAATCAGCACTTTCAGCCTAAGACCATGCTCAGGCTGAATTTTCAGCCATATTACCTTAGGCTGAATTTTCAGCTGAAAAGATGGGGCTGAATTATCAACTTAGTCGGCACATTCAGCCTATGCCCATGCTCAGGCTGAATTTTCAGCCAAATTAGCTTTGGCTGAATTTTCAGTTGAAGTGCTGGGGCTGAATTTTCCACTTAGTTGGCACATTCAGCCTAAGCATGATCAGGCTGAATTTTCAGCCCTATCAGCTTAGGCTGATTTTTCAGCTTAAATGCTGAGGCTGAATTTTCCACTTAGTCGGCACATTCAGCCAAAGCTCATGCTCAGGCTGAATTTTCAGCCCTAACAGCTTAGGCTGAATTTTCAGCTGAAACACTGAGGCTGAATTTTTTCCTTAGTTGGTACATTCAGCCTAAGCCCATGCTCTGGCTGAATTTTCAGCCGTATCAGCTTAGGCTGAATTTTCAGCCCTATCAGTAAATTTAGCCAAAGCCCATGCTCAGGCTGAATTTTCAACCCTAACAGCTTAGGCTGAATTTTCAGCTGAAAAGCTGAAAAGCTTAATTTTCAGCCTTAACAGCTTAGGCTGAATTTTCAGCTGAAACACTGATGCTGAATTTTTTCCTTAGTTGGTACATTTAGCCAAAGCCCATGCTCAAGCTGAATTTTCAGCCCTAGTAGCTTAGGTTGAATTTTCAGCCCTATCAGCACATTCAGCCAAAGCCCATACTCAGGCTAAATTTTCAGCCTTATCCGCTTAGGCTGAATTTTCAGCTGAAATGCTGGGGCTGAATTTTCTGCTTAGTCGGCACATTCAGCCTAAGTCCATGCTCAGGCTGAATTTTCAACCCTAACATCTTAGGCTGAATTTTCAGCTGAATAGCTTAGGCTGAATTTTACGCTTAGTCGGCACATTCAGCCTAAGCCCATGCTCAGGCTAAATTTTCATCCAAATTAGCTTTGGCTGAATTTTCACCTGAAGTGCTGGGGCTGAATTTTCCACTAAGTCGGCACATTCAGCCTAAACCCATGATCAGGCTGAATTTTCAGCCCTATCAGCTTAGGCTGAATTTTCAGCCTTATCAGCACATTCAGCCTAAGCCCATGCTCAGGCTGAATTTTCAGCCCTATAAGCTTAGGCTTAATTTTCAGCTAAAGCACTGTGGCTGAATTTTCCACTAAGTTGGCACATTCAGCATAAGCGCATGCTCAGACTGAATTTTCAGCTGAAAAGCTGAGGCTGAATTTTCAGCTGAAACGCTGAGGCTGAATTTTTTCCTTAGTTGGTACATTCAGCCTAAGCCCATACTCAGGCTTAATTTTTAGCCCTATTAGCTTAGGCTGAATTTTCAGCTGAAAAGATGGGGCTGAGTTTTCCGTTTAGTCAGCCCATTCCGCCTAAGTCCGTGCTAGGGCTGAATTTTCCGCTTAGTCGGCACATTCAGCCTAAGTCCATGCTCAGGATGAATTTTCAACCCTAACATCTTAGGATGAATCTTCAGCTGAATAGCTTAGGCTGAATTTTCCACTTCGTCGGCACATTCAGCCTATGTCCATGCACAGGCTGAATTGTCAGCCCTATCAGCTTAGGCTGAATTTTCAGCCCTATCAGCACATTCAGCCTAAGCCCATGCTCAGGCTGAATTTTCAGCCCTATCAGCTTAGGCTTAATTTTCAGCTAAAACGCTGTGGCTGAATTTTCCACTTATTCGGCACATTCTGCCTAAGCGCATGCTCAGGCTGAATTTTCAGCCCTATTAGCTTAGGCTGAATTTTCAGCTGAATGGATGGGGCTGTATTTTCCACTTAGTCGGCACATTCAGCCTAAGACCATGCTCAGGCTTAATTTTCTGCCATATTCGCTTAGGCTGAATTTTCAGCTGAAAAGATGATGCTGAATTATTAACTTAGTCGGCACATTCAGACAAAGCCCATGATCAGGGTGATTTTTCAGCTCTATTAGCTTAGCTGAATTTTCAGCTTAAATGCTGGGGCTGAATTTTCCAATTAGTCGGCCCGTTCAGCCTAAGCCCATGCTCAGGCTGAATTGTTAGCCCTATCCTCTTAGGCTGAATTTTCAGCTGATATGCTGAAAAGCTTAATTTTCAGCCTTAACAGCTTAGGCTGAATTTTCAGCTGAAACACTGAGGCTGAATTTTTTCCTTAGTTGGTACATTCAGCCTAAGCCCATGCTCAGGCTGAATTTTCAGGCCTAACCGCTTAGGCTGAATTTTCAGCTGAATAGATTAGGCTGAATTTTCCGCTTAGTCAGCACATTCAACCTATGCCCATGCTCAGGCTGAATTTTCAGCCGAATTAGCTTAGGCTGAATTTTCAGCTGAAAAGATGGGGCTGAATTATCAACTTAGTCGGCACATTCAGCCTAAGCCCATGCTCAGGCTGAATTTTCAGCTGTAAAGCTGAGGCTGAATTTTCAGCTGAAACGCTGAGGCTGAATTTTTTCCTTAGTTGGTACATTCAGCCTAAGCCCATATTCAGGCTGAATTTTTAGCCCTATTAGCTTAGGCTGAATTTTCAGCTGAAAAGATGGGGCTGAATTATCAACTTAGTCGGCACATTCAGCCTAAGCCCATGATCAGGGTGAATTTTCAGCTTTATTAGCTTAGCTGAATTTTCAGCTTAAATGCTGGGGCTGAATGTTAAACTTAGTCGCCACTTTCAGCCTAAGCCCATGATCAGGCTGAATCTTCAGCGCTATCAGCTTAGGCTGATTCTTCAGCTGAAAAGCTGGGGCTGAATTTTCCGCTTAATCTGCACTTTCAGCCTAAGACCATCCTCAGGCTGAATTTTCAGCCATATTCGCAAAGGCTGAATTATCAGCTGAAAAGATGGGGCTGAATTATCAACTTAGTCGGCACATTCAGCCTAAGCCCATGCTCAGGCTGAATTAGCAGCCCTATCAGCTTAGGCTGAATTTTCAGCCCTATCAGCACGTTCAGCATAAGCCCATGCTCAGGCTGAATTTTCAGCCCTATCAGCTTAGGCTTAATTTTCATCTAAAACACTGTGGCTGAATTTTCCACTATTTTGGCACATTCAGCATAAGCGCATGCTCAGGCTGAATTTTCAGCCCTATAAGCTTAGGCTGAATTTTCAGCTGAATGGATGGGGCTGAATTTTCCACTTAGTCGGCACATTCAGCCAAAGACTATGCTCAGGCTGAATTTTCAGCCATATTCGCTTAGGCTGAATTTTCAGCTGAAATGTGGCTGAATCATCAACTTAGTCGGCACATTCAGCCCTAGCCCATGATCAGGGTGAAATTTCAGCTCTATTTGCTTAGCTGAATTTTCAGCTTAAATGCTGGGGCTGAATTTTCCACTTAGTCGCCACTTTCTGCCTAAGCCCATGATCAGGCTGAATTATCAGCCCTATCAGATTAGGCTGATTTTTCAGCGGAAATGCTGGGGCTGAATTTTCTGCTTAATCAGCACTTTCAGCCTAAGACCATGCTCAGGCTGAATTTTCAGCCATATTACCTTAGGCTGAATTTTCAGCTGAAAAGATGGGGCTGAATTATCAACTTAGTCGGCACATTCAGCCTATGCCCATGCTCAGGCTGAATTTTCAGCCAAATTAGCTTTGGCTGAATTTTCAGTTGAAGTGCTGGGGCTGAATTTTCCACTTAGTCGGCACATTCAGCCTAAGCATGATCAGGCTGAATTTTCAGCCCTATCAGCTTAGGCTGATTTTTCAGCTTAAATGCTGAGGCTGAATTTTCCACTTAGTCGGCACATTCAGCCAAAGCTCATGCTCAGGCTGAATTTTCAGCCCTAACAGCTTAGGCTGAATTTTCAGCTGAAACACTGAGGCTGAATTTTTTCCTTAGTTGGTACATTCAGCCTAAGCCCATGCTCTGGCTGAATTTTCAGCCGTATCAGCTTAGGCTGAATTTTCAGCCCTATCAGTAAATTTAGCCAAAGCCCATGCTCAGGCTGAATTTTCAACCCTAACAGCTTAGGCTGAATTTTCAGCTGAAAAGCTGAAAAGCTTAATTTTCAGCCTTAACAGCTTAGGCTGAATTTTCAGCTGAAACACTGATGCTGAATTTTTTCCTTAGTTGGTACATTTAGCCAAAGCCCATGCTCAAGCTGAATTTTCAGCCCTAGTAGCTTAGGTTGAATTTTCAGCCCTATCAGCACATTCAGCCAAAGCCCATACTCAGGCTAAATTTTCAGCCTTATCCGCTTAGGCTGAATTTTCAGCTGAAATGCAGGGGCTGAATTTTCTGCTTAGTCGGCACATTCAGCCTAAGTCCATGCTCAGGCTGAATTTTCAACCCTAACATCTTAGGCTGAATTTTCAGCTGAATAGCTTAGGCTGAATTTTACGCTTAGTCGGCACATTCAGCCTAAGCCCATGCTCAGGCTAAATTTTCATCCAAATTAGCTTTGGCTGAATTTTCACCTGAAGTGCTGGGGCTGAATTTTCCACTTAGTCGGCACATTCAGCCTAAACCCATGATCAGGCTGAATTTTCAGCCCTATCAGCTTAGGCTGAATTTTCAGCCTTATCAGCACATTCAGCCTAAGCCCATGCTCAGGCTGAATTTTCAGCCCTATAAGCTTAGGCTTAATTTTCAGCTAAAGCACTGTGGCTGAATTTTCCACTAAGTTGGCACATTCAGCATAAGCGCATGCTCAGACTGAATTTTCAGCTGAAAAGCTGAGGCTGAATTTTCAGCTGAATCGCTGAGGCTGAATTTTTTCCTTAGTTGGTACATTCAGCCTAAGCCCATACTCAGGCTTAATTTTTAGCCCTATTAGCTTAGGCTGAATTTTCAGCTGAAAAGATGGGGCTGAGTTTTCCGTTTAGTCAGCCCATTCAGCCTAAGTCCGTGCTAGGGCTGAATTTTCCGCTTAGTCGGCACATTCAGCCTAAGTCCATGCTCAGGATGAATTTTCAACCCTAACATCTTAGGATGAATCTTCAGCTGAATAGCTTAGGCTGAATTTTCCACTTCGTCGGCACATTCAGCCTATGTCCATGCACAGGCTGAATTTTCAGCCCTATCAGCTTAGGCTGAATTTTCAGCCCTATCAGCACATTCAGCCTAAGCCCATGCTCAGGCTGAATTTTCAGCCCTATCAGCTTAGGCTTAATTTTCAGCTAAAACGCTGTGGCTGAATTTTCCACTTATTCGGCACATTCTGCCTAAGCGCATGCTCAGGCTGAATTTTCAGCCCTATTAGCTTAGGCTGAATTTTCAGCTGAATGGTTGGGGCTGAATTTTCCACTTAGTCGGCACATTCAGCCTAAGACCATGCTCAGGCTTAATTTTCTGCCATATTCGCTTAGGCTGAATTTTCAGCTGAAAAGATGATGCTGAATTATTAACTTAGTCGGCACATTCAGACAAAGCCCATGATCAGGGTGATTTTTCAGCTCTATTAGCTTAGCTGAATTTTCAGCTTAAATGCTGGGGCTGAATTTTCCAATTAGTCGGCCCGTTCAGCCTAAGCCCATGCTCAGGCTGAATTTTTAGCCCTATCCTCTTAGGCTGAATTTTCAGCTGATATGCTGAAAAGCTTAATTTTCAGCCTTAACAGCTTAGGCTGAATTTTCAGCTGAAACACTGAGGCTGAATTTTTTCCTTAGTTGGTACATTCAGCCTAAGCCCATGCTCAGGCTGAATTTTCAGGCCTAACCGCTTAGGCTGAATTTTCAGCTGAATAGCTTAGGCTGAATTTTCCGCTTAGTCAGCACATTCAACCTATGCCCATGCTCAGGCTGAATTTTCAGCCAAATTAGCTTAGGCTGAATTTTCAGCTGAAAAGATGGGGCTGAATTATCAACTTAGTCGGCACATTCAGCCTAAGCCCATGCTCAGGCTGAATTTTCAGCTGTAAAGCTGAGGCTGAATTTTCAGCTGAAACGCTGAGGCTGAATTTTTTCCTTAGTTGGTACATTCAGCCTAAGCCCATATTCAGGCTGAATTTTTAGCCCTATTAGCTTAGGCTGAATTTTCAGCTGAAAAGATGGGGCTGAATTATCAACTTAGTCGGCACATTCAGCCTAAGCCCATGATCAGGGTGAATTTTCAGCTTTATTAGCTTAGCTGAATTTTCAGCTTAAATGCTGGGGCTGAATGTTAAACTTAGTCGCCACTTTCAGCCTAAGCCCATGATCAGGCTGAATCTTCAGCGCTATCAGCTTAGGCTGATTCTTCAGCTGAAAAGCTGGGGCTGAATTTTCCGCTTAATCTGCACTTTCAGCCTAAGACCATCCTCAGGCTGAATTTTCAGCCATATTCGCAAAGGCTGAATTATCAGCTGAAAAGATGGGGCTGAATTATCAACTTAGTCGGCACATTCAGCCTAAGCCCATGCTCAGGCTGAATTAGCAGCCCTATCAGCTTAGGCTGAATTTTCAGCCCTATCAGCACGTTCAGCATAAGCCCATGCTCAGGCTGAATTTTCAGCCCTATCAGCTTAGGCTTAATTTTCATCTAAAACACTGTGGCTGAATTTTCCACTATTTTGGCACATTCAGCATAAGCGCATGCTCAGGCTGAATTTTCAGCCCTATAAGCTTAGGCTGAATTTTCAGCTGAATGGATGGGGCTGAATTTTCCACTTAGTCGGCACATTCAGCCAAAGACTATGCTCAGGCTGAATTTTCAGCCATATTCGCTTAGGCTGAATTTTCAGCTGAAATGTGGCTGAATCATCAACTTAGTCGGCACATTCAGCCCTAGCCCATGATCAGGGTGAAATTTCAGCTCTATTTGCTTAGCTGAATTTTCAGCTTAAATGCTGGGGCTGAATTTTCCACTTAGTCGCCACTTTCTGCCTAAGCCCATGATCAGGCTGAATTATCAGCCCTATCAGATTAGGCTGATTTTTCAGCGGAAATGCTGGGGCTGAATTTTCTGCTTAATCAGCACTTTCAGCCTAAGACCATGCTCAGGCTGAATTTTCAGCCATATTACCTTAGGCTGAATTTTCAGCTGAAAAGATGGGGCTGAATTATCAACTTAGTCGGCACATTCAGCCTATGCCCATGCTCAGGCTGAATTTTCAGCCAAATTAGCTTTGGCTGAATTTTCAGTTGAAGTGCTGGGGCTGAATTTTCCACTTAGTCGGCACATTCAGCCTAAGCATGATCAGGCTGAATTTTCAGCCCTATCAGCTTAGGCTGATTTTTCAGCTTAAATGCTGAGGCTGAATTTTCCACTTAGTCGGCACATTCAGCCAAAGCTCATGCTCAGGCTGAATTTTCAGCCCTAACAGCTTAGGCTGAATTTTCAGCTGAAACACTGAGGCTGAATTTTTTCCTTAGTTGGTACATTCAGCCTAAGCCCATGCTCTGGCTGAATTTTCAGCCGTATCAGCTTAGGCTGAATTTTCAGCCCTATCAGTAAATTTAGCCAAAGCCCATGCTCAGGCTGAATTTTCAACCCTAACAGCTTAGGCTGAATTTTCAGCTGAAAAGCTGAAAAGCTTAATTTTCAGCCTTAACAGCTTAGGCTGAATTTTCAGCTGAAACACTGATGCTGAATTTTTTCCTTAGTTGGTACATTTAGCCAAAGCCCATGCTCAAGCTGAATTTTCAGCCCTAGTAGCTTAGGTTGAATTTTCAGCCCTATCAGCACATTCAGCCAAAGCCCATACTCAGGCTAAATTTTCAGCCTTATCCGCTTAGGCTGAATTTTCAGCTGAAATGCAGGGGCTGAATTTTCTGCTTAGTCGGCACATTCAGCCTAAGTCCATGCTCAGGCTGAATTTTCAACCCTAACATCTTAGGCTGAATTTTCAGCTGAATAGCTTAGGCTGAATTTTACGCTTAGTCGGCACATTCAGCCTAAGCCCATGCTCAGGCTAAATTTTCATCCAAATTAGCTTTGGCTGAATTTTCACCTGAAGTGCTGGGGCTGAATTTTCCACTTAGTCGGCACATTCAGCCTAAACCCATGATCAGGCTGAATTTTCAGCCCTATCAGCTTAGGCTGAATTTTCAGCCTTATCAGCACATTCAGCCTAAGCCCATGCTCAGGCTGAATTTTCAGCCCTATAAGCTTAGGCTTAATTTTCAGCTAAAGCACTGTGGCTGAATTTTCCACTAAGTTGGCACATTCAGCATAAGCGCATGCTCAGACTGAATTTTCAGCTGAAAAGCTGAGGCTGAATTTTCAGCTGAATCGCTGAGGCTGAATTTTTTCCTTAGTTGGTACATTCAGCCTAAGCCCATACTCAGGCTTAATTTTTAGCCCTATTAGCTTAGGCTGAATTTTCAGCTGAAAAGATGGGGCTGAGTTTTCCGTTTAGTCAGCCCATTCAGCCTAAGTCCGTGCTAGGGCTGAATTTTCCGCTTAGTCGGCACATTCAGCCTAAGTCCATGCTCAGGATGAATTTTCAACCCTAACATCTTAGGATGAATCTTCAGCTGAATAGCTTAGGCTGAATTTTCCACTTCGTCGGCACATTCAGCCTATGTCCATGCACAGGCTGAATTTTCAGCCCTATCAGCTTAGGCTGAATTTTCAGCCCTATCAGCACATTCAGCCTAAGCCCATGCTCAGGCTGAATTTTCAGCCCTATCAGCTTAGGCTTAATTTTCAGCTAAAACGCTGTGGCTGAATTTTCCACTTATTCGGCACATTCTGCCTAAGCGCATGCTCAGGCTGAATTTTCAGCCCTATTAGCTTAGGCTGAATTTTCAGCTGAATGGTTGGGGCTGAATTTTCCACTTAGTCGGCACATTCAGCCTAAGACCATGCTCAGGCTTAATTTTCTGCCATATTCGCTTAGGCTGAATTTTCAGCTGAAAAGATGATGCTGAATTATTAACTTAGTCGGCACATTCAGACAAAGCCCATGATCAGGGTGATTTTTCAGCTCTATTAGCTTAGCTGAATTTTCAGCTTAAATGCTGGGGCTGAATTTTCCAATTAGTCGGCCCGTTCAGCCTAAGCCCATGCTCAGGCTGAATTTTTAGCCCTATCCTCTTAGGCTGAATTTTCAGCTGATATGCTGAAAAGCTTAATTTTCAGCCTTAACAGCTTAGGCTGAATTTTCAGCTGAAACACTGAGGCTGAATTTTTTCCTTAGTTGGTACATTCAGCCTAAGCCCATGCTCAGGCTGAATTTTCAGGCCTAACCGCTTAGGCTGAATTTTCAGCTGAATAGCTTAGGCTGAATTTTCCGCTTAGTCAGCACATTCAACCTATGCCCATGCTCAGGCTGAATTTTCAGCCAAATTAGCTTAGGCTGAATTTTCAGCTGAAAAGATGGGGCTGAATTATCAACTTAGTCGGCACATTCAGCCTAAGCCCATGCTCAGGCTGAATTTTCAGCTGTAAAGCTGAGGCTGAATTTTCAGCTGAAACGCTGAGGCTGAATTTTTTCCTTAGTTGGTACATTCAGCCTAAGCCCATATTCAGGCTGAATTTTTAGCCCTATTAGCTTAGGCTGAATTTTCAGCTGAAAAGATGGGGCTGAATTATCAACTTAGTCGGCACATTCAGCCTAAGCCCATGATCAGGGTGAATTTTCAGCTTTATTAGCTTAGCTGAATTTTCAGCTTAAATGCTGGGGCTGAATGTTAAACTTAGTCGCCACTTTCAGCCTAAGCCCATGATCAGGCTGAATCTTCAGCGCTATCAGCTTAGGCTGATTCTTCAGCTGAAAAGCTGGGGCTGAATTTTCCGCTTAATCTGCACTTTCAGCCTAAGACCATCCTCAGGCTGAATTTTCAGCCATATTCGCAAAGGCTGAATTATCAGCTGAAAAGATGGGGCTGAATTATCAACTTAGTCGGCACATTCAGCCTAAGCCCATGCTCAGGCTGAATTAGCAGCCCTATCAGCTTAGGCTGAATTTTCAGCCCTATCAGCACGTTCAGCATAAGCCCATGCTCAGGCTGAATTTTCAGCCCTATCAGCTTAGGCTTAATTTTCATCTAAAACACTGTGGCTGAATTTTCCACTATTTTGGCACATTCAGCATAAGCGCATGCTCAGGCTGAATTTTCAGCCCTATAAGCTTAGGCTGAATTTTCAGCTGAATGGATGGGGCTGAATTTTCCACTTAGTCGGCACATTCAGCCAAAGACTATGCTCAGGCTGAATTTTCAGCCATATTCGCTTAGGCTGAATTTTCAGCTGAAATGTGGCTGAATCATCAACTTAGTCGGCACATTCAGCCCTAGCCCATGATCAGGGTGAAATTTCAGCTCTATTTGCTTAGCTGAATTTTCAGCTTAAATGCTGGGGCTGAATTTTCCACTTAGTCGCCACTTTCTGCCTAAGCCCATGATCAGGCTGAATTATCAGCCCTATCAGATTAGGCTGATTTTTCAGCGGAAATGCTGGGGCTGAATTTTCTGCTTAATCAGCACTTTCAGCCTAAGACCATGCTCAGGCTGAATTTTCAGCCATATTACCTTAGGCTGAATTTTCAGCTGAAAAGATGGGGCTGAATTATCAACTTAGTCGGCACATTCAGCCTATGCCCATGCTCAGGCTGAATTTTCAGCCAAATTAGCTTTGGCTGAATTTTCAGTTGAAGTGCTGGGGCTGAATTTTCCACTTAGTCGGCACATTCAGCCTAAGCATGATCAGGCTGAATTTTCAGCCCTATCAGCTTAGGCTGATTTTTCAGCTTAAATGCTGAGGCTGAATTTTCCACTTAGTCGGCACATTCAGCCAAAGCTCATGCTCAGGCTGAATTTTCAGCCCTAACAGCTTAGGCTGAATTTTCAGCTGAAACACTGAGGCTGAATTTTTTCCTTAGTTGGTACATTCAGCCTAAGCCCATGCTCTGGCTGAATTTTCAGCCGTATCAGCTTAGGCTGAATTTTCAGCCCTATCAGTAAATTTAGCCAAAGCCCATGCTCAGGCTGAATTTTCAACCCTAACAGCTTAGGCTGAATTTTCAGCTGAAAAGCTGAAAAGCTTAATTTTCAGCCTTAACAGCTTAGGCTGAATTTTCAGCTGAAACACTGATGCTGAATTTTTTCCTTAGTTGGTACATTTAGCCAAAGCCCATGCTCAAGCTGAATTTTCAGCCCTAGTAGCTTAGGTTGAATTTTCAGCCCTATCAGCACATTCAGCCAAAGCCCATACTCAGGCTAAATTTTCAGCCTTATCCGCTTAGGCTGAATTTTCAGCTGAAATGCAGGGGCTGAATTTTCTGCTTAGTCGGCACATTCAGCCTAAGTCCATGCTCAGGCTGAATTTTCAACCCTAACATCTTAGGCTGAATTTTCAGCTGAATAGCTTAGGCTGAATTTTACGCTTAGTCGGCACATTCAGCCTAAGCCCATGCTCAGGCTAAATTTTCATCCAAATTAGCTTTGGCTGAATTTTCACCTGAAGTGCTGGGGCTGAATTTTCCACTTAGTCGGCACATTCAGCCTAAACCCATGATCAGGCTGAATTTTCAGCCCTATCAGCTTAGGCTGAATTTTCAGCCTTATCAGCACATTCAGCCTAAGCCCATGCTCAGGCTGAATTTTCAGCCCTATAAGCTTAGGCTTAATTTTCAGCTAAAGCACTGTGGCTGAATTTTCCACTAAGTTGGCACATTCAGCATAAGCGCATGCTCAGACTGAATTTTCAGCTGAAAAGCTGAGGCTGAATTTTCAGCTGAATCGCTGAGGCTGAATTTTTTCCTTAGTTGGTACATTCAGCCTAAGCCCATACTCAGGCTTAATTTTTAGCCCTATTAGCTTAGGCTGAATTTTCAGCTGAAAAGATGGGGCTGAGTTTTCCGTTTAGTCAGCCCATTCAGCCTAAGTCCGTGCTAGGGCTGAATTTTCCGCTTAGTCGGCACATTCAGCCTAAGTCCATGCTCAGGATGAATTTTCAACCCTAACATCTTAGGATGAATCTTCAGCTGAATAGCTTAGGCTGAATTTTCCACTTCGTCGGCACATTCAGCCTATGTCCATGCACAGGCTGAATTTTCAGCCCTATCAGCTTAGGCTGAATTTTCAGCCCTATCAGCACATTCAGCCTAAGCCCATGCTCAGGCTGAATTTTCAGCCCTATCAGCTTAGGCTTAATTTTCAGCTAAAACGCTGTGGCTGAATTTTCCACTTATTCGGCACATTCTGCCTAAGCGCATGCTCAGGCTGAATTTTCAGCCCTATTAGCTTAGGCTGAATTTTCAGCTGAATGGTTGGGGCTGAATTTTCCACTTAGTCGGCACATTCAGCCTAAGACCATGCTCAGGCTTAATTTTCTGCCATATTCGCTTAGGCTGAATTTTCAGCTGAAAAGATGATGCTGAATTATTAACTTAGTCGGCACATTCAGACAAAGCCCATGATCAGGGTGATTTTTCAGCTCTATTAGCTTAGCTGAATTTTCAGCTTAAATGCTGGGGCTGAATTTTCCAATTAGTCGGCCCGTTCAGCCTAAGCCCATGCTCAGGCTGAATTTTTAGCCCTATCCTCTTAGGCTGAATTTTCAGCTGATATGCTGAAAAGCTTAATTTTCAGCCTTAACAGCTTAGGCTGAATTTTCAGCTGAAACACTGAGGCTGAATTTTTTCCTTAGTTGGTACATTCAGCCTAAGCCCATGCTCAGGCTGAATTTTCAGGCCTAACCGCTTAGGCTGAATTTTCAGCTGAATAGCTTAGGCTGAATTTTCCGCTTAGTCAGCACATTCAACCTATGCCCATGCTCAGGCTGAATTTTCAGCCAAATTAGCTTAGGCTGAATTTTCAGCTGAAAAGATGGGGCTGAATTATCAACTTAGTCGGCACATTCAGCCTAAGCCCATGCTCAGGCTGAATTTTCAGCTGTAAAGCTGAGGCTGAATTTTCAGCTGAAACGCTGAGGCTGAATTTTTTCCTTAGTTGGTACATTCAGCCTAAGCCCATATTCAGGCTGAATTTTTAGCCCTATTAGCTTAGGCTGAATTTTCAGCTGAAAAGATGGGGCTGAATTATCAACTTAGTCGGCACATTCAGCCTAAGCCCATGATCAGGGTGAATTTTCAGCTTTATTAGCTTAGCTGAATTTTCAGCTTAAATGCTGGGGCTGAATGTTAAACTTAGTCGCCACTTTCAGCCTAAGCCCATGATCAGGCTGAATCTTCAGCGCTATCAGCTTAGGCTGATTCTTCAGCTGAAAAGCTGGGGCTGAATTTTCCGCTTAATCTGCACTTTCAGCCTAAGACCATCCTCAGGCTGAATTTTCAGCCATATTCGCAAAGGCTGAATTATCAGCTGAAAAGATGGGGCTGAATTATCAACTTAGTCGGCACATTCAGCCTAAGCCCATGCTCAGGCTGAATTAGCAGCCCTATCAGCTTAGGCTGAATTTTCAGCCCTATCAGCACGTTCAGCATAAGCCCATGCTCAGGCTGAATTTTCAGCCCTATCAGCTTAGGCTTAATTTTCATCTAAAACACTGTGGCTGAATTTTCCACTATTTTGGCACATTCAGCATAAGCGCATGCTCAGGCTGAATTTTCAGCCCTATAAGCTTAGGCTGAATTTTCAGCTGAATGGATGGGGCTGAATTTTCCACTTAGTCGGCACATTCAGCCAAAGACTATGCTCAGGCTGAATTTTCAGCCATATTCGCTTAGGCTGAATTTTCAGCTGAAATGTGGCTGAATCATCAACTTAGTCGGCACATTCAGCCCTAGCCCATGATCAGGGTGAAATTTCAGCTCTATTTGCTTAGCTGAATTTTCAGCTTAAATGCTGGGGCTGAATTTTCCACTTAGTCGCCACTTTCTGCCTAAGCCCATGATCAGGCTGAATTATCAGCCCTATCAGATTAGGCTGATTTTTCAGCGGAAATGCTGGGGCTGAATTTTCTGCTTAATCAGCACTTTCAGCCTAAGACCATGCTCAGGCTGAATTTTCAGCCATATTACCTTAGGCTGAATTTTCAGCTGAAAAGATGGGGCTGAATTATCAACTTAGTCGGCACATTCAGCCTATGCCCATGCTCAGGCTGAATTTTCAGCCAAATTAGCTTTGGCTGAATTTTCAGTTGAAGTGCTGGGGCTGAATTTTCCACTTAGTCGGCACATTCAGCCTAAGCATGATCAGGCTGAATTTTCAGCCCTATCAGCTTAGGCTGATTTTTCAGCTTAAATGCTGAGGCTGAATTTTCCACTTAGTCGGCACATTCAGCCAAAGCTCATGCTCAGGCTGAATTTTCAGCCCTAACAGCTTAGGCTGAATTTTCAGCTGAAACACTGAGGCTGAATTTTTTCCTTAGTTGGTACATTCAGCCTAAGCCCATGCTCTGGCTGAATTTTCAGCCGTATCAGCTTAGGCTGAATTTTCAGCCCTATCAGTAAATTTAGCCAAAGCCCATGCTCAGGCTGAATTTTCAACCCTAACAGCTTAGGCTGAATTTTCAGCTGAAAAGCTGAAAAGCTTAATTTTCAGCCTTAACAGCTTAGGCTGAATTTTCAGCTGAAACACTGATGCTGAATTTTTTCCTTAGTTGGTACATTTAGCCAAAGCCCATGCTCAAGCTGAATTTTCAGCCCTAGTAGCTTAGGTTGAATTTTCAGCCCTATCAGCACATTCAGCCAAAGCCCATACTCAGGCTAAATTTTCAGCCTTATCCGCTTAGGCTGAATTTTCAGCTGAAATGCAGGGGCTGAATTTTCTGCTTAGTCGGCACATTCAGCCTAAGTCCATGCTCAGGCTGAATTTTCAACCCTAACATCTTAGGCTGAATTTTCAGCTGAATAGCTTAGGCTGAATTTTACGCTTAGTCGGCACATTCAGCCTAAGCCCATGCTCAGGCTAAATTTTCATCCAAATTAGCTTTGGCTGAATTTTCACCTGAAGTGCTGGGGCTGAATTTTCCACTTAGTCGGCACATTCAGCCTAAACCCATGATCAGGCTGAATTTTCAGCCCTATCAGCTTAGGCTGAATTTTCAGCCTTATCAGCACATTCAGCCTAAGCCCATGCTCAGGCTGAATTTTCAGCCCTATAAGCTTAGGCTTAATTTTCAGCTAAAGCACTGTGGCTGAATTTTCCACTAAGTTGGCACATTCAGCATAAGCGCATGCTCAGACTGAATTTTCAGCTGAAAAGCTGAGGCTGAATTTTCAGCTGAATCGCTGAGGCTGAATTTTTTCCTTAGTTGGTACATTCAGCCTAAGCCCATACTCAGGCTTAATTTTTAGCCCTATTAGCTTAGGCTGAATTTTCAGCTGAAAAGATGGGGCTGAGTTTTCCGTTTAGTCAGCCCATTCAGCCTAAGTCCGTGCTAGGGCTGAATTTTCCGCTTAGTCGGCACATTCAGCCTAAGTCCATGCTCAGGATGAATTTTCAACCCTAACATCTTAGGATGAATCTTCAGCTGAATAGCTTAGGCTGAATTTTCCACTTCGTCGGCACATTCAGCCTATGTCCATGCACAGGCTGAATTTTCAGCCCTATCAGCTTAGGCTGAATTTTCAGCCCTATCAGCACATTCAGCCTAAGCCCATGCTCAGGCTGAATTTTCAGCCCTATCAGCTTAGGCTTAATTTTCAGCTAAAACGCTGTGGCTGAATTTTCCACTTATTCGGCACATTCTGCCTAAGCGCATGCTCAGGCTGAATTTTCAGCCCTATTAGCTTAGGCTGAATTTTCAGCTGAATGGTTGGGGCTGAATTTTCCACTTAGTCGGCACATTCAGCCTAAGACCATGCTCAGGCTTAATTTTCTGCCATATTCGCTTAGGCTGAATTTTCAGCTGAAAAGATGATGCTGAATTATTAACTTAGTCGGCACATTCAGACAAAGCCCATGATCAGGGTGATTTTTCAGCTCTATTAGCTTAGCTGAATTTTCAGCTTAAATGCTGGGGCTGAATTTTCCAATTAGTCGGCCCGTTCAGCCTAAGCCCATGCTCAGGCTGAATTTTTAGCCCTATCCTCTTAGGCTGAATTTTCAGCTGATATGCTGAAAAGCTTAATTTTCAGCCTTAACAGCTTAGGCTGAATTTTCAGCTGAAACACTGAGGCTGAATTTTTTCCTTAGTTGGTACATTCAGCCTAAGCCCATGCTCAGGCTGAATTTTCAGGCCTAACCGCTTAGGCTGAATTTTCAGCTGAATAGCTTAGGCTGAATTTTCCGCTTAGTCAGCACATTCAACCTATGCCCATGCTCAGGCTGAATTTTCAGCCAAATTAGCTTAGGCTGAATTTTCAGCTGAAAAGATGGGGCTGAATTATCAACTTAGTCGGCACATTCAGCCTAAGCCCATGCTCAGGCTGAATTTTCAGCTGTAAAGCTGAGGCTGAATTTTCAGCTGAAACGCTGAGGCTGAATTTTTTCCTTAGTTGGTACATTCAGCCTAAGCCCATATTCAGGCTGAATTTTTAGCCCTATTAGCTTAGGCTGAATTTTCAGCTGAAAAGATGGGGCTGAATTATCAACTTAGTCGGCACATTCAGCCTAAGCCCATGATCAGGGTGAATTTTCAGCTTTATTAGCTTAGCTGAATTTTCAGCTTAAATGCTGGGGCTGAATGTTAAACTTAGTCGCCACTTTCAGCCTAAGCCCATGATCAGGCTGAATCTTCAGCGCTATCAGCTTAGGCTGATTCTTCAGCTGAAAAGCTGGGGCTGAATTTTCCGCTTAATCTGCACTTTCAGCCTAAGACCATCCTCAGGCTGAATTTTCAGCCATATTCGCAAAGGCTGAATTATCAGCTGAAAAGATGGGGCTGAATTATCAACTTAGTCGGCACATTCAGCCTAAGCCCATGCTCAGGCTGAATTAGCAGCCCTATCAGCTTAGGCTGAATTTTCAGCCCTATCAGCACGTTCAGCATAAGCCCATGCTCAGGCTGAATTTTCAGCCCTATCAGCTTAGGCTTAATTTTCATCTAAAACACTGTGGCTGAATTTTCCACTATTTTGGCACATTCAGCATAAGCGCATGCTCAGGCTGAATTTTCAGCCCTATAAGCTTAGGCTGAATTTTCAGCTGAATGGATGGGGCTGAATTTTCCACTTAGTCGGCACATTCAGCCAAAGACTATGCTCAGGCTGAATTTTCAGCCATATTCGCTTAGGCTGAATTTTCAGCTGAAATGTGGCTGAATCATCAACTTAGTCGGCACATTCAGCCCTAGCCCATGATCAGGGTGAAATTTCAGCTCTATTTGCTTAGCTGAATTTTCAGCTTAAATGCTGGGGCTGAATTTTCCACTTAGTCGCCACTTTCTGCCTAAGCCCATGATCAGGCTGAATTATCAGCCCTATCAGATTAGGCTGAATTTTCAGTTGAAGTGCTGGGGCTGAATTTTCCACTTAGTCGGCACATTCAGCCTAAGCATGATCAGGCTGAATTTTCAGCCCTATCAGCTTAGGCTGATTTTTCAGCTTAAATGCTGAGGCTGAATTTTCCACTTAGTCGGCACATTCAGCCAAAGCTCATGCTCAGGCTGAATTTTCAGCCCTAACAGCTTAGGCTGAATTTTCAGCTGAAACACTGAGGCTGAATTTTTTCCTTAGTTGGTACATTCAGCCTAAGCCCATGCTCTGGCTGAATTTTCAGCCGTATCAGCTTAGGCTGAATTTTCAGCCCTATCAGTAAATTTAGCCAAAGCCCATGCTCAGGCTGAATTTTCAACCCTAACAGCTTAGGCTGAATTTTCAGCTGAAAAGCTGAAAAGCTTAATTTTCAGCCTTAACAGCTTAGGCTGAATTTTCAGCTGAAACACTGATGCTGAATTTTTTCCTTAGTTGGTACATTTAGCCAAAGCCCATGCTCAAGCTGAATTTTCAGCCCTAGTAGCTTAGGTTGAATTTTCAGCCCTATCAGCACATTCAGCCAAAGCCCATACTCAGGCTAAATTTTCAGCCTTATCCGCTTAGGCTGAATTTTCAGCTGAAATGCAGGGGCTGAATTTTCTGCTTAGTCGGCACATTCAGCCTAAGTCCATGCTCAGGCTGAATTTTCAACCCTAACATCTTAGGCTGAATTTTCAGCTGAATAGCTTAGGCTGAATTTTACGCTTAGTCGGCACATTCAGCCTAAGCCCATGCTCAGGCTAAATTTTCATCCAAATTAGCTTTGGCTGAATTTTCACCTGAAGTGCTGGGGCTGAATTTTCCACTTAGTCGGCACATTCAGCCTAAACCCATGATCAGGCTGAATTTTCAGCCCTATCAGCTTAGGCTGAATTTTCAGCCTTATCAGCACATTCAGCCTAAGCCCATGCTCAGGCTGAATTTTCAGCCCTATAAGCTTAGGCTTAATTTTCAGCTAAAGCACTGTGGCTGAATTTTCCACTAAGTTGGCACATTCAGCATAAGCGCATGCTCAGACTGAATTTTCAGCTGAAAAGCTGAGGCTGAATTTTCAGCTGAATCGCTGAGGCTGAATTTTTTCCTTAGTTGGTACATTCAGCCTAAGCCCATACTCAGGCTTAATTTTTAGCCCTATTAGCTTAGGCTGAATTTTCAGCTGAAAAGATGGGGCTGAGTTTTCCGTTTAGTCAGCCCATTCAGCCTAAGTCCGTGCTAGGGCTGAATTTTCCGCTTAGTCGGCACATTCAGCCTAAGTCCATGCTCAGGATGAATTTTCAACCCTAACATCTTAGGATGAATCTTCAGCTGAATAGCCTAGGCTGAATTTTCCACTTCGTCGGCACATTCAGCCTATGTCCATGCACAGGCTGAATTTTCAGCCCTATCAGCTTAGGCTGAATTTTCAGCCCTATCAGCACATTCAGCCTAAGCCCATGCTCAGGCTGAATTTTCAGCCCTATCAGCTTAGGCTTAATTTTCAGCTAAAACGCTGTGGCTGAATTTTCCACTTATTCGGCACATTCTGCCTAAGCGCATGCTCAGGCTGAATTTTCAGCCCTATTAGCTTAGGCTGAATTTTCAGCTGAATGGTTGGGGCTGAATTTTCCACTTAGTCGGCACATTCAGCCTAAGACCATGCTCAGGCTTAATTTTCTGCCATATTCGCTTAGGCTGAATTTTCAGCTGAAAAGATGATGCTGAATTATTAACTTAGTCGGCACATTCAGACAAAGCCCATGATCAGGGTGATTTTTCAGCTCTATTAGCTTAGCTGAATTTTCAGCTTAAATGCTGGGGCTGAATTTTCCAATTAGTCGGCCCGTTCAGCCTAAGCCCATGCTCAGGCTGAATTTTTAGCCCTATCCTCTTAGGCTGAATTTTCAGCTGATATGCTGAAAAGCTTAATTTTCAGCCTTAACAGCTTAGGCTGAATTTTCAGCTGAAACACTGAGGCTGAATTTTTTCCTTAGTTGGTACATTCAGCCTAAGCCCATGCTCAGGCTGAATTTTCAGGCCTAACCGCTTAGGCTGAATTTTCAGCTGAATAGCTTAGGCTGAATTTTCCGCTTAGTCAGCACATTCAACCTATGCCCATGCTCAGGCTGAATTTTCAGCCAAATTAGCTTAGGCTGAATTTTCAGCTGAAAAGATGGGGCTGAATTATCAACTTAGTCGGCACATTCAGCCTAAGCCCATGCTCAGGCTGAATTTTCAGCTGTAAAGCTGAGGCTGAATTTTCAGCTGAAACGCTGAGGCTGAATTTTTTCCTTAGTTGGTACATTCAGCCTAAGCCCATATTCAGGCTGAATTTTTAGCCCTATTAGCTTAGGCTGAATTTTCAGCTGAAAAGATGGGGCTGAATTATCAACTTAGTCGGCACATTCAGCCTAAGCCCATGATCAGGGTGAATTTTCAGCTTTATTAGCTTAGCTGAATTTTCAGCTTAAATGCTGGGGCTGAATGTTAAACTTAGTCGCCACTTTCAGCCTAAGCCCATGATCAGGCTGAATCTTCAGCGCTATCAGCTTAGGCTGATTCTTCAGCTGAAAAGCTGGGGCTGAATTTTCCGCTTAATCTGCACTTTCAGCCTAAGACCATCCTCAGGCTGAATTTTCAGCCATATTCGCAAAGGCTGAATTATCAGCTGAAAAGATGGGGCTGAATTATCAACTTAGTCGGCACATTCAGCCTAAGCCCATGCTCAGGCTGAATTAGCAGCCCTATCAGCTTAGGCTGAATTTTCAGCCCTATCAGCACGTTCAGCATAAGCCCATGCTCAGGCTGAATTTTCAGCCCTATCAGCTTAGGCTTAATTTTCATCTAAAACACTGTGGCTGAATTTTCCACTATTTTGGCACATTCAGCATAAGCGCATGCTCAGGCTGAATTTTCAGCCCTATAAGCTTAGGCTGAATTTTCAGCTGAATGGATGGGGCTGAATTTTCCACTTAGTCGGCACATTCAGCCAAAGACTATGCTCAGGCTGAATTTTCAGCCATATTCGCTTAGGCTGAATTTTCAGCTGAAATGTGGCTGAATCATCAACTTAGTCGGCACATTCAGCCCTAGCCCATGATCAGGGTGAAATTTCAGCTCTATTTGCTTAGCTGAATTTTCAGCTTAAATGCTGGGGCTGAATTTTCCACTTAGTCGCCACTTTCTGCCTAAGCCCATGATCAGGCTGAATTATCAGCCCTATCAGATTAGGCTGAATTTTCAGTTGAAGTGCTGGGGCTGAATTTTCCACTTAGTCGGCACATTCAGCCTAAGCATGATCAGGCTGAATTTTCAGCCCTATCAGCTTAGGCTGATTTTTCAGCTTAAATGCTGAGGCTGAATTTTCCACTTAGTCGGCACATTCAGCCAAAGCTCATGCTCAGGCTGAATTTTCAGCCCTAACAGCTTAGGCTGAATTTTCAGCTGAAACACTGAGGCTGAATTTTTTCCTTAGTTGGTACATTCAGCCTAAGCCCATGCTCTGGCTGAATTTTCAGCCGTATCAGCTTAGGCTGAATTTTCAGCCCTATCAGTAAATTTAGCCAAAGCCCATGCTCAGGCTGAATTTTCAACCCTAACAGCTTAGGCTGAATTTTCAGCTGAAAAGCTGAAAAGCTTAATTTTCAGCCTTAACAGCTTAGGCTGAATTTTCAGCTGAAACACTGATGCTGAATTTTTTCCTTAGTTGGTACATTTAGCCAAAGCCCATGCTCAAGCTGAATTTTCAGCCCTAGTAGCTTAGGTTGAATTTTCAGCCCTATCAGCACATTCAGCCAAAGCCCATACTCAGGCTAAATTTTCAGCCTTATCCGCTTAGGCTGAATTTTCAGCTGAAATGCAGGGGCTGAATTTTCTGCTTAGTCGGCACATTCAGCCTAAGTCCATGCTCAGGCTGAATTTTCAACCCTAACATCTTAGGCTGAATTTTCAGCTGAATAGCTTAGGCTGAATTTTACGCTTAGTCGGCACATTCAGCCTAAGCCCATGCTCAGGCTAAATTTTCATCCAAATTAGCTTTGGCTGAATTTTCACCTGAAGTGCTGGGGCTGAATTTTCCACTTAGTCGGCACATTCAGCCTAAACCCATGATCAGGCTGAATTTTCAGCCCTATCAGCTTAGGCTGAATTTTCAGCCTTATCAGCACATTCAGCCTAAGCCCATGCTCAGGCTGAATTTTCAGCCCTATAAGCTTAGGCTTAATTTTCAGCTAAAGCACTGTGGCTGAATTTTCCACTAAGTTGGCACATTCAGCATAAGCGCATGCTCAGACTGAATTTTCAGCTGAAAAGCTGAGGCTGAATTTTCAGCTGAATCGCTGAGGCTGAATTTTTTCCTTAGTTGGTACATTCAGCCTAAGCCCATACTCAGGCTTAATTTTTAGCCCTATTAGCTTAGGCTGAATTTTCAGCTGAAAAGATGGGGCTGAGTTTTCCGTTTAGTCAGCCCATTCAGCCTAAGTCCGTGCTAGGGCTGAATTTTCCGCTTAGTCGGCACATTCAGCCTAAGTCCATGCTCAGGATGAATTTTCAACCCTAACATCTTAGGATGAATCTTCAGCTGAATAGCCTAGGCTGAATTTTCCACTTCGTCGGCACATTCAGCCTATGTCCATGCACAGGCTGAATTTTCAGCCCTATCAGCTTAGGCTGAATTTTCAGCCCTATCAGCACATTCAGCCTAAGCCCATGCTCAGGCTGAATTTTCAGCCCTATCAGCTTAGGCTTAATTTTCAGCTAAAACGCTGTGGCTGAATTTTCCACTTATTCGGCACATTCTGCCTAAGCGCATGCTCAGGCTGAATTTTCAGCCCTATTAGCTTAGGCTGAATTTTCAGCTGAATGGTTGGGGCTGAATTTTCCACTTAGTCGGCACATTCAGCCTAAGACCATGCTCAGGCTTAATTTTCTGCCATATTCGCTTAGGCTGAATTTTCAGCTGAAAAGATGATGCTGAATTATTAACTTAGTCGGCACATTCAGACAAAGCCCATGATCAGGGTGATTTTTCAGCTCTATTAGCTTAGCTGAATTTTCAGCTTAAATGCTGGGGCTGAATTTTCCAATTAGTCGGCCCGTTCAGCCTAAGCCCATGCTCAGGCTGAATTTTTAGCCCTATCCTCTTAGGCTGAATTTTCAGCTGATATGCTGAAAAGCTTAATTTTCAGCCTTAACAGCTTAGGCTGAATTTTCAGCTGAAACACTGAGGCTGAATTTTTTCCTTAGTTGGTACATTCAGCCTAAGCCCATGCTCAGGCTGAATTTTCAGGCCTAACCGCTTAGGCTGAATTTTCAGCTGAATAGCTTAGGCTGAATTTTCCGCTTAGTCAGCACATTCAACCTATGCCCATGCTCAGGCTGAATTTTCAGCCAAATTAGCTTAGGCTGAATTTTCAGCTGAAAAGATGGGGCTGAATTATCAACTTAGTCGGCACATTCAGCCTAAGCCCATGCTCAGGCTGAATTTTCAGCTGTAAAGCTGAGGCTGAATTTTCAGCTGAAACGCTGAGGCTGAATTTTTTCCTTAGTTGGTACATTCAGCCTAAGCCCATATTCAGGCTGAATTTTTAGCCCTATTAGCTTAGGCTGAATTTTCAGCTGAAAAGATGGGGCTGAATTATCAACTTAGTCGGCACATTCAGCCTAAGCCCATGATCAGGGTGAATTTTCAGCTTTATTAGCTTAGCTGAATTTTCAGCTTAAATGCTGGGGCTGAATGTTAAACTTAGTCGCCACTTTCAGCCTAAGCCCATGATCAGGCTGAATCTTCAGCGCTATCAGCTTAGGCTGATTCTTCAGCTGAAAAGCTGGGGCTGAATTTTCCGCTTAATCTGCACTTTCAGCCTAAGACCATCCTCAGGCTGAATTTTCAGCCATATTCGCAAAGGCTGAATTATCAGCTGAAAAGATGGGGCTGAATTATCAACTTAGTCGGCACATTCAGCCTAAGCCCATGCTCAGGCTGAATTAGCAGCCCTATCAGCTTAGGCTGAATTTTCAGCCCTATCAGCACGTTCAGCATAAGCCCATGCTCAGGCTGAATTTTCAGCCCTATCAGCTTAGGCTTAATTTTCATCTAAAACACTGTGGCTGAATTTTCCACTATTTTGGCACATTCAGCATAAGCGCATGCTCAGGCTGAATTTTCAGCCCTATAAGCTTAGGCTGAATTTTCAGCTGAATGGATGGGGCTGAATTTTCCACTTAGTCGGCACATTCAGCCAAAGACTATGCTCAGGCTGAATTTTCAGCCATATTCGCTTAGGCTGAATTTTCAGCTGAAATGTGGCTGAATCATCAACTTAGTCGGCACATTCAGCCCTAGCCCATGATCAGGGTGAAATTTCAGCTCTATTTGCTTAGCTGAATTTTCAGCTTAAATGCTGGGGCTGAATTTTCCACTTAGTCGCCACTTTCTGCCTAAGCCCATGATCAGGCTGAATTATCAGCCCTATCAGATTAGGCTGAATTTTCAGTTGAAGTGCTGGGGCTGAATTTTCCACTTAGTCGGCACATTCAGCCTAAGCATGATCAGGCTGAATTTTCAGCCCTATCAGCTTAGGCTGATTTTTCAGCTTAAATGCTGAGGCTGAATTTTCCACTTAGTCGGCACATTCAGCCAAAGCTCATGCTCAGGCTGAATTTTCAGCCCTAACAGCTTAGGCTGAATTTTCAGCTGAAACACTGAGGCTGAATTTTTTCCTTAGTTGGTACATTCAGCCTAAGCCCATGCTCTGGCTGAATTTTCAGCCGTATCAGCTTAGGCTGAATTTTCAGCCCTATCAGTAAATTTAGCCAAAGCCCATGCTCAGGCTGAATTTTCAACCCTAACAGCTTAGGCTGAATTTTCAGCTGAAAAGCTGAAAAGCTTAATTTTCAGCCTTAACAGCTTAGGCTGAATTTTCAGCTGAAACACTGATGCTGAATTTTTTCCTTAGTTGGTACATTTAGCCAAAGCCCATGCTCAAGCTGAATTTTCAGCCCTAGTAGCTTAGGTTGAATTTTCAGCCCTATCAGCACATTCAGCCAAAGCCCATACTCAGGCTAAATTTTCAGCCTTATCCGCTTAGGCTGAATTTTCAGCTGAAATGCAGGGGCTGAATTTTCTGCTTAGTCGGCACATTCAGCCTAAGTCCATGCTCAGGCTGAATTTTCAACCCTAACATCTTAGGCTGAATTTTCAGCTGAATAGCTTAGGCTGAATTTTACGCTTAGTCGGCACATTCAGCCTAAGCCCATGCTCAGGCTAAATTTTCATCCAAATTAGCTTTGGCTGAATTTTCACCTGAAGTGCTGGGGCTGAATTTTCCACTTAGTCGGCACATTCAGCCTAAACCCATGATCAGGCTGAATTTTCAGCCCTATCAGCTTAGGCTGAATTTTCAGCCTTATCAGCACATTCAGCCTAAGCCCATGCTCAGGCTGAATTTTCAGCCCTATAAGCTTAGGCTTAATTTTCAGCTAAAGCACTGTGGCTGAATTTTCCACTAAGTTGGCACATTCAGCATAAGCGCATGCTCAGACTGAATTTTCAGCTGAAAAGCTGAGGCTGAATTTTCAGCTGAATCGCTGAGGCTGAATTTTTTCCTTAGTTGGTACATTCAGCCTAAGCCCATACTCAGGCTTAATTTTTAGCCCTATTAGCTTAGGCTGAATTTTCAGCTGAAAAGATGGGGCTGAGTTTTCCGTTTAGTCAGCCCATTCAGCCTAAGTCCGTGCTAGGGCTGAATTTTCCGCTTAGTCGGCACATTCAGCCTAAGTCCATGCTCAGGATGAATTTTCAACCCTAACATCTTAGGATGAATCTTCAGCTGAATAGCCTAGGCTGAATTTTCCACTTCGTCGGCACATTCAGCCTATGTCCATGCACAGGCTGAATTTTCAGCCCTATCAGCTTAGGCTGAATTTTCAGCCCTATCAGCACATTCAGCCTAAGCCCATGCTCAGGCTGAATTTTCAGCCCTATCAGCTTAGGCTTAATTTTCAGCTAAAACGCTGTGGCTGAATTTTCCACTTATTCGGCACATTCTGCCTAAGCGCATGCTCAGGCTGAATTTTCAGCCCTATTAGCTTAGGCTGAATTTTCAGCTGAATGGTTGGGGCTGAATTTTCCACTTAGTCGGCACATTCAGCCTAAGACCATGCTCAGGCTTAATTTTCTGCCATATTCGCTTAGGCTGAATTTTCAGCTGAAAAGATGATGCTGAATTATTAACTTAGTCGGCACATTCAGACAAAGCCCATGATCAGGGTGATTTTTCAGCTCTATTAGCTTAGCTGAATTTTCAGCTTAAATGCTGGGGCTGAATTTTCCAATTAGTCGGCCCGTTCAGCCTAAGCCCATGCTCAGGCTGAATTTTTAGCCCTATCCTCTTAGGCTGAATTTTCAGCTGATATGCTGAAAAGCTTAATTTTCAGCCTTAACAGCTTAGGCTGAATTTTCAGCTGAAACACTGAGGCTGAATTTTTTCCTTAGTTGGTACATTCAGCCTAAGCCCATGCTCAGGCTGAATTTTCAGGCCTAACCGCTTAGGCTGAATTTTCAGCTGAATAGCTTAGGCTGAATTTTCCGCTTAGTCAGCACATTCAACCTATGCCCATGCTCAGGCTGAATTTTCAGCCAAATTAGCTTAGGCTGAATTTTCAGCTGAAAAGATGGGGCTGAATTATCAACTTAGTCGGCACATTCAGCCTAAGCCCATGCTCAGGCTGAATTTTCAGCTGTAAAGCTGAGGCTGAATTTTCAGCTGAAACGCTGAGGCTGAATTTTTTCCTTAGTTGGTACATTCAGCCTAAGCCCATATTCAGGCTGAATTTTTAGCCCTATTAGCTTAGGCTGAATTTTCAGCTGAAAAGATGGGGCTGAATTATCAACTTAGTCGGCACATTCAGCCTAAGCCCATGATCAGGGTGAATTTTCAGCTTTATTAGCTTAGCTGAATTTTCAGCTTAAATGCTGGGGCTGAATGTTAAACTTAGTCGCCACTTTCAGCCTAAGCCCATGATCAGGCTGAATCTTCAGCGCTATCAGCTTAGGCTGATTCTTCAGCTGAAAAGCTGGGGCTGAATTTTCCGCTTAATCTGCACTTTCAGCCTAAGACCATCCTCAGGCTGAATTTTCAGCCATATTCGCAAAGGCTGAATTATCAGCTGAAAAGATGGGGCTGAATTATCAACTTAGTCGGCACATTCAGCCTAAGCCCATGCTCAGGCTGAATTAGCAGCCCTATCAGCTTAGGCTGAATTTTCAGCCCTATCAGCACGTTCAGCATAAGCCCATGCTCAGGCTGAATTTTCAGCCCTATCAGCTTAGGCTTAATTTTCATCTAAAACACTGTGGCTGAATTTTCCACT
Source organism: Anguilla pacifica (assembly GCA_039654925.1). Taxonomy (NCBI): domain Eukaryota; kingdom Metazoa; phylum Chordata; class Actinopteri; order Anguilliformes; family Anguillidae; genus Anguilla; species Anguilla pacifica. The sequence continues at coordinate 36,883,552 of CM077286.1, read as the reverse complement.
ATTTTGGCACATTCAGCATAAGCGCATGCTCAGGCTGAATTTTCAGCCCTATAAGCTTAGGCTGAATTTTCAGCTGAATGGATGGGGCTGAATTTTCCACTTAGTCGGCACATTCAGCCAAAGACTATGCTCAGGCTGAATTTTCAGCCATATTCGCTTAGGCTGAATTTTCAGCTGAAATGTGGCTGAATCATCAACTTAGTCGGCACATTCAGCCCTAGCCCATGATCAGGGTGAAATTTCAGCTCTATTTGCTTAGCTGAATTTTCAGCTTAAATGCTGGGGCTGAATTTTCCACTTAGTCGCCACTTTCTGCCTAAGCCCATGATCAGGCTGAATTATCAGCCCTATCAGATTAGGCTGATTTTTCAGCGGAAATGCTGGGGCTGAATTTTCTGCTTAATCAGCACTTTCAGCCTAAGACCATGCTCAGGCTGAATTTTCAGCCATATTACCTTAGGCTGAATTTTCAGCTGAAAAGATGGGGCTGAATTATCAACTTAGTCGGCACATTCAGCCTATGCCCATGCTCAGGCTGAATTTTCAGCCAAATTAGCTTTGGCTGAATTTTCAGTTGAAGTGCTGGGGCTGAATTTTCCACTTAGTCGGCACATTCAGCCTAAGCATGATCAGGCTGAATTTTCAGCCCTATCAGCTTAGGCTGATTTTTCAGCTTAAATGCTGAGGCTGAATTTTCCACTTAGTCGGCACATTCAGCCAAAGCTCATGCTCAGGCTGAATTTTCAGCCCTAACAGCTTAGGCTGAATTTTCAGCTGAAACACTGAGGCTGAATTTTTTCCTTAGTTGGTACATTCAGCCTAAGCCCATGCTCTGGCTGAATTTTCAGCCGTATCAGCTTAGGCTGAATTTTCAGCCCTATCAGTAAATTTAGCCAAAGCCCATGCTCAGGCTGAATTTTCAACCCTAACAGCTTAGGCTGAATTTTCAGCTGAAAAGCTGAAAAGCTTAATTTTCAGCCTTAACAGCTTAGGCTGAATTTTCAGCTGAAACACTGATGCTGAATTTTTTCCTTAGTTGGTACATTTAGCCAAAGCCCATGCTCAAGCTGAATTTTCAGCCCTAGTAGCTTAGGTTGAATTTTCAGCCCTATCAGCACATTCAGCCAAAGCCCATACTCAGGCTAAATTTTCAGCCTTATCCGCTTAGGCTGAATTTTCAGCTGAAATGCTGGGGCTGAATTTTCTGCTTAGTCGGCACATTCAGCCTAAGTCCATGCTCAGGCTGAATTTTCAACCCTAACATCTTAGGCTGAATTTTCAGCTGAATAGCTTAGGCTGAATTTTACGCTTAGTCGGCACATTCAGCCTAAGCCCATGCTCAGGCTAAATTTTCATCCAAATTAGCTTTGGCTGAATTTTCACCTGAAGTGCTGGGGCTGAATTTTCCACTAAGTCGGCACATTCAGCCTAAACCCATGATCAGGCTGAATTTTCAGCCCTATCAGCTTAGGCTGAATTTTCAGCCTTATCAGCACATTCAGCCTAAGCCCATGCTCAGGCTGAATTTTCAGCCCTATAAGCTTAGGCTTAATTTTCAGCTAAAGCACTGTGGCTGAATATTCCACTAAGTTGGCACATTCAGCATAAGCGCATGCTCAGACTGAATTTTCAGCTGAAAAGCTGAGGCTGAATTTTCAGCTGAAACGCTGAGGCTGAATTTTTTCCTTAGTTGGTACATTCAGCCTAAGCCCATACTCAGGCTTAATTTTTAGCCCTATTAGCTTAGGCTGAATTTTCAGCTGAAAAGATGGGGCTGAGTTTTCCGTTTAGTCAGCCCATTCAGCCTAAGTCCGTGCTAGGGCTGAATTTTCCGCTTAGTCGGCACATTCAGCCTAAGTCCATGCTCAGGATGAATTTTCAACCCTAACATCTTAGGATGAATCTTCAGCTGAATAGCTTAGGCTGAATTTTCCACTTCGTCGGCACATTCAGCCTATGTCCATGCACAGGCTGAATTGTCAGCCCTATCAGCTTAGGCTGAATTTTCAGCCCTATCAGCACATTCAGCCTAAGCCCATGCTCAGGCTGAATTTTCAGCCCTATCAGCTTAGGCTTAATTTTCAGCTAAAACGCTGTGGCTGAATTTTCCACTTATTCGGCACATTCTGCCTAAGCGCATGCTCAGGCTGAATTTTCAGCCCTATTAGCTTAGGCTGAATTTTCAGCTGAATGGATGGGGCTGTATTTTCCACTTAGTCGGCACATTCAGCCTAAGACCATGCTCAGGCTTAATTTTCTGCCATATTCGCTTAGGCTGAATTTTCAGCTGAAAAGATGATGCTGAATTATTAACTTAGTCGGCACATTCAGACAAAGCCCATGATCAGGGTGATTTTTCAGCTCTATTAGCTTAGCTGAATTTTCAGCTTAAATGCTGGGGCTGAATTTTCCAATTAGTCGGCCCGTTCAGCCTAAGCCCATGCTCAGGCTGAATTGTTAGCCCTATCCTCTTAGGCTGAATTTTCAGCTGATATGCTGAAAAGCTTAATTTTCAGCCTTAACAGCTTAGGCTGAATTTTCAGCTGAAACACTGAGGCTGAATTTTTTCCTTAGTTGGTACATTCAGCCTAAGCCCATGCTCAGGCTGAATTTTCAGGCCTAACCGCTTAGGCTGAATTTTCAGCTGAATAGATTAGGCTGAATTTTCCGCTTAGTCAGCACATTCAACCTATGCCCATGCTCAGGCTGAATTTTCAGCCAAATTAGCTTAGGCTGAATTTTCAGCTGAAAAGATGGGGCTGAATTATCAACTTAGTCGGCACATTCAGCCTAAGCCCATGCTCAGGCTGAATTTTCAGCTGTAAAGCTGAGGCTGAATTTTCAGCTGAAACGCTGAGGCTGAATTTTTTCCTTAGTTGGTACATTCAGCCTAAGCCCATATTCAGGCTGAATTTTTAGCCCTATTAGCTTAGGCTGAATTTTCAGCTGAAAAGATGGGGCTGAATTATCAACTTAGTCGGCACATTCAGCCTAAGCCCATGATCAGGGTGAATTTTCAGCTTTATTAGCTTAGCTGAATTTTCAGCTTAAATGCTGGGGCTGAATGTTAAACTTAGTCGCCACTTTCAGCCTAAGCCCATGATCAGGCTGAATCTTCAGCGCTATCAGCTTAGGCTGATTCTTCAGCTGAAAAGCTGGGGCTGAATTTTCCGCTTAATCTGCACTTTCAGCCTAAGACCATCCTCAGGCTGAATTTTCAGCCATATTCGCAAAGGCTGAATTATCAGCTGAAAAGATGGGGCTGAATTATCAACTTAGTCGGCACATTCAGCCTAAGCCCATGCTCAGGCTGAATTAGCAGCCCTATCAGCTTAGGCTGAATTTTCAGCCCTATCAGCACGTTCAGCATAAGCCCATGCTCAGGCTGAATTTTCAGCCCTATCAGCTTAGGCTTAATTTTCATCTAAAACACTGTGGCTGAATTTTCCACTATTTTGGCACATTCAGCATAAGCGCATGCTCAGGCTGAATTTTCAGCCCTATAAGCTTAGGCTGAATTTTCAGCTGAATGGATGGGGCTGAATTTTCCACTTAGTCGGCACATTCAGCCAAAGACTATGCTCAGGCTGAATTTTCAGCCATATTCGCTTAGGCTGAATTTTCAGCTGAAATGTGGCTGAATCATCAACTTAGTCGGCACATTCAGCCCTAGCCCATGATCAGGGTGAAATTTCAGCTCTATTTGCTTAGCTGAATTTTCAGCTTAAATGCTGGGGCTGAATTTTCCACTTAGTCGCCACTTTCTGCCTAAGCCCATGATCAGGCTGAATTATCAGCCCTATCAGATTAGGCTGATTTTTCAGCGGAAATGCTGGGGCTGAATTTTCTGCTTAATCAGCACTTTCAGCCTAAGACCATGCTCAGGCTGAATTTTCAGCCATATTACCTTAGGCTGAATTTTCAGCTGAAAAGATGGGGCTGAATTATCAACTTAGTCGGCACATTCAGCCTATGCCCATGCTCAGGCTGAATTTTCAGCCAAATTAGCTTTGGCTGAATTTTCAGTTGAAGTGCTGGGGCTGAATTTTCCACTTCGTCGGCACATTCAGCCTAAGCATGATCAGGCTGAATTTTCAGCCCTATCAGCTTAGGCTGATTTTTCAGCTTAAATGCTGAGGCTGAATTTTCCACTTAGTCGGCACATTCAGCCAAAGCTCATGCTCAGGCTGAATTTTCAGCCCTAACAGCTTAGGCTGAATTTTCAGCTGAAACACTGAGGCTGAATTTTTTCCTTAGTTGGTACATTCAGCCTAAGCCCATGCTCTGGCTGAATTTTCAGCCGTATCAGCTTAGGCTGAATTTTCAGCCCTATCAGTAAATTTAGCCAAAGCCCATGCTCAGGCTGAATTTTCAACCCTAACAGCTTAGGCTGAATTTTCAGCTGAAAAGCTGAAAAGCTTAATTTTCAGCCTTAACAGCTTAGGCTGAATTTTCAGCTGAAACACTGATGCTGAATTTTTTCCTTAGTTGGTACATTTAGCCAAAGCCCATGCTCAAGCTGAATTTTCAGCCCTAGTAGCTTAGGTTGAATTTTCAGCCCTATCAGCACATTCAGCCAAAGCCCATACTCAGGCTAAATTTTCAGCCTTATCCGCTTAGGCTGAATTTTCAGCTGAAATGCAGGGGCTGAATTTTCTGCTTAGTCGGCACATTCAGCCTAAGTCCATGCTCAGGCTGAATTTTCAACCCTAACATCTTAGGCTGAATTTTCAGCTGAATAGCTTAGGCTGAATTTTACGCTTAGTCGGCACATTCAGCCTAAGCCCATGCTCAGGCTAAATTTTCATCCAAATTAGCTTTGGCTGAATTTTCACCTGAAGTGCTGGGGCTGAATTTTCCACTTAGTCGGCACATTCAGCCTAAACCCATGATCAGGCTGAATTTTCAGCCCTATCAGCTTAGGCTGAATTTTCAGCCTTATCAGCACATTCAGCCTAAGCCCATGCTCAGGCTGAATTTTCAGCCCTATAAGCTTAGGCTTAATTTTCAGCTAAAGCACTGTGGCTGAATTTTCCACTAAGTTGGCACATTCAGCATAAGCGCATGCTCAGACTGAATTTTCAGCTGAAAAGCTGAGGCTGAATTTTCAGCTGAATCGCTGAGGCTGAATTTTTTCCTTAGTTGGTACATTCAGCCTAAGCCCATACTCAGGCTTAATTTTTAGCCCTATTAGCTTAGGCTGAATTTTCAGCTGAAAAGATGGGGCTGAGTTTTCCGTTTAGTCAGCCCATTCAGCCTAAGTCCGTGCTAGGGCTGAATTTTCCGCTTAGTCGGCACATTCAGCCTAAGTCCATGCTCAGGATGAATTTTCAACCCTAACATCTTAGGATGAATCTTCAGCTGAATAGCTTAGGCTGAATTTTCCACTTCGTCGGCACATTCAGCCTATGTCCATGCACAGGCTGAATTTTCAGCCCTATCAGCTTAGGCTGAATTTTCAGCCCTATCAGCACATTCAGCCTAAGCCCATGCTCAGGCTGAATTTTCAGCCCTATCAGCTTAGGCTTAATTTTCAGCTAAAACGCTGTGGCTGAATTTTCCACTTATTCGGCACATTCTGCCTAAGCGCATGCTCAGGCTGAATTTTCAGCCCTATTAGCTTAGGCTGAATTTTCAGCTGAATGGTTGGGGCTGAATTTTCCACTTAGTCGGCACATTCAGCCTAAGACCATGCTCAGGCTTAATTTTCTGCCATATTCGCTTAATCTGAATTTTCAGCTGAAAAGATGATGCTGAATTATTAACTTAGTCGGCACATTCAGACAAAGCCCATGATCAGGGTGATTTTTCAGCTCTATTAGCTTAGCTGAATTTTCAGCTTAAATGCTGGGGCTGAATTTTCCAATTAGTCGGCCCGTTCAGCCTAAGCCCATGCTCAGGCTGAATTTTTAGCCCTATCCTCTTAGGCTGAATTTTCAGCTGATATGCTGAAAAGCTTAATTTTCAGCCTTAACAGCTTAGGCTGAATTTTCAGCTGAAACACTGAGGCTGAATTTTTTCCTTAGTTGGTACATTCAGCCTAAGCCCATGCTCAGGCTGAATTTTCAGGCCTAACCGCTTAGGCTGAATTTTCAGCTGAATAGCTTAGGCTGAATTTTCCGCTTAGTCAGCACATTCAACCTATGCCCATGCTCAGGCTGAATTTTCAGCCAAATTAGCTTAGGCTGAATTTTCAGCTGAAAAGATGGGGCTGAATTATCAACTTAGTCGGCACATTCAGCCTAAGCCCATGCTCAGGCTGAATTTTCAGCTGTAAAGCTGAGGCTGAATTTTCAGCTGAAACGCTGAGGCTGAATTTTTTCCTTAGTTGGTACATTCAGCCTAAGCCCATATTCAGGCTGAATTTTTAGCCCTATTAGCTTAGGCTGAATTTTCAGCTGAAAAGATGGGGCTGAATTATCAACTTAGTCGGCACATTCAGCCTAAGCCCATGATCAGGGTGAATTTTCAGCTTTATTAGCTTAGCTGAATTTTCAGCTTAAATGCTGGGGCTGAATGTTAAACTTAGTCGCCACTTTCAGCCTAAGCCCATGATCAGGCTGAATCTTCAGCGCTATCAGCTTAGGCTGATTCTTCAGCTGAAAAGCTGGGGCTGAATTTTCCGCTTAATCTGCACTTTCAGCCTAAGACCATCCTCAGGCTGAATTTTCAGCCATATTCGCAAAGGCTGAATTATCAGCTGAAAAGATGGGGCTGAATTATCAACTTAGTCGGCACATTCAGCCTAAGCCCATGCTCAGGCTGAATTAGCAGCCCTATCAGCTTAGGCTGAATTTTCAGCCCTATCAGCACGTTCAGCATAAGCCCATGCTCAGGCTGAATTTTCAGCCCTATCAGCTTAGGCTTAATTTTCATCTAAAACACTGTGGCTGAATTTTCCACTATTTTGGCACATTCAGCATAAGCGCATGCTCAGGCTGAATTTTCAGCCCTATAAGCTTAGGCTGAATTTTCAGCTGAATGGATGGGGCTGAATTTTCCACTTAGTCGGCACATTCAGCCAAAGACTATGCTCAGGCTGAATTTTCAGCCATATTCGCTTAGGCTGAATTTTCAGCTGAAATGTGGCTGAATCATCAACTTAGTCGGCACATTCAGCCCTAGCCCATGATCAGGGTGAAATTTCAGCTCTATTTGCTTAGCTGAATTTTCAGCTTAAATGCTGGGGCTGAATTTTCCACTTAGTCGCCACTTTCTGCCTAAGCCCATGATCAGGCTGAATTATCAGCCCTATCAGATTAGGCTGATTTTTCAGCGGAAATGCTGGGGCTGAATTTTCTGCTTAATCAGCACTTTCAGCCTAAGACCATGCTCAGGCTGAATTTTCAGCCATATTACCTTAGGCTGAATTTTCAGCTGAAAAGATGGGGCTGAATTATCAACTTAGTCGGCACATTCAGCCTATGCCCATGCTCAGGCTGAATTTTCAGCCAAATTAGCTTTGGCTGAATTTTCAGTTGAAGTGCTGGGGCTGAATTTTCCACTTAGTCGGCACATTCAGCCTAAGCATGATCAGGCTGAATTTTCAGCCCTATCAGCATAGGCTGATTTTTCAGCTTAAATGCTGAGGCTGAATTTTCCACTTAGTCGGCACATTCAGCCAAAGCTCATGCTCAGGCTGAATTTTCAGCCCTAACAGCTTAGGCTGAATTTTCAGCTGAAACACTGAGGCTGAATTTTTTCCTTAGTTGGTACATTCAGCCTAAGCCCATGCTCTGGCTGAATTTTCAGCCGTATCAGCTTAGGCTGAATTTTCAGCCCTATCAGTAAATTTAGCCAAAGCCCATGCTCAGGCTGAATTTTCAACCCTAACAGCTTAGGCTGAATTTTCAGCTGAAAAGCTGAAAAGCTTAATTTTCAGCCTTAACAGCTTAGGCTGAATTTTCAGCTGAAACACTGATGCTGAATTTTTTCCTTAGTTGGTACATTTAGCCAAAGCCCATGCTCAAGCTGAATTTTCAGCCCTAGTAGCTTAGGTTGAATTTTCAGCCCTATCAGCACATTCAGCCAAAGCCCATACTCAGGCTAAATTTTCAGCCTTATCCGCTTAGGCTGAATTTTCAGCTGAAATGCTGGGGCTGAATTTTCTGCTTAGTCGGCACATTCAGCCTAAGTCCATGCTCAGGCTGAATTTTCAACCCTAACATCTTAGGCTGAATTTTCAGCTGAATAGCTTAGGCTGAATTTTACGCTTAGTCGGCACATTCAGCCTAAGCCCATGCTCAGGCTAAATTTTCATCCAAATTAGCTTTGGCTGAATTTTCACCTGAAGTGCTGGGGCTGAATTTTCCACTAAGTCGGCACATTCAGCCTAAACCCATGATCAGGCTGAATTTTCAGCCCTATCAGCTTAGGCTGAATTTTCAGCGGAAATGCTGGGGCTGAATTTTCTGCTTAATCAGCACTTTCAGCCTAAGACCATGCTCAGGCTGAATTTTCAGCCATATTACCTTAGGCTGAATTTTCAGCTGAAAAGATGGGGCTGAATTATCAACTTAGTCGGCACATTCAGCCTATGCCCATGCTCAGGCTGAATTTTCAGCCAAATTAGCTTTGGCTGAATTTTCAGTTGAAGTGCTGGGGCTGAATTTTCCACTTAGTCGGCACATTCAGCCTAAGCATGATCAGGCTGAATTTTCAGCCCTATCAGCTTAGGCTGATTTTTCAGCTTAAATGCTGAGGCTGAATTTTCCACTTAGTCGGCACATTCAGCCAAAGCTCATGCTCAGGCTGAATTTTCAGCCCTAACAGCTTAGGCTGAATTTTCAGCTGAAACACTGAGGCTGAATTTTTTCCTTAGTTGGTACATTCAGCCTAAGCCCATGCTCTGGCTGAATTTTCAGCCGTATCAGCTTAGGCTGAATTTTCAGCCCTATCAGTAAATTTAGCCAAAGCCCATGCTCAGGCTGAATTTTCAACCCTAACAGCTTAGGCTGAATTTTCAGCTGAAAAGCTGAAAAGCTTAATTTTCAGCCTTAACAGCTTAGGCTGAATTTTCAGCTGAAACACTGATGCTGAATTTTTTCCTTAGTTGGTACATTTAGCCAAAGCCCATGCTCAAGCTGAATTTTCAGCCCTAGTAGCTTAGGTTGAATTTTCAGCCCTATCAGCACATTCAGCCAAAGCCCATACTCAGGCTAAATTTTCAGCCTTATCCGCTTAGGCTGAATTTTCAGCTGAAATGCAGGGGCTGAATTTTCTGCTTAGTCGGCACATTCAGCCTAAGTCCATGCTCAGGCTGAATTTTCAACCCTAACATCTTAGGCTGAATTTTCAGCTGAATAGCTTAGGCTGAATTTTACGCTTAGTCGGCACATTCAGCCTAAGCCCATGCTCAGGCTAAATTTTCATCCAAATTAGCTTTGGCTGAATTTTCACCTGAAGTGCTGGGGCTGAATTTTCCACTTAGTCGGCACATTCAGCCTAAACCCATGATCAGGCTGAATTTTCAGCCCTATCAGCTTAGGCTGAATTTTCAGCCTTATCAGCACATTCAGCCTAAGCCCATGCTCAGGCTGAATTTTCAGCCCTATAAGCTTAGGCTTAATTTTCAGCTAAAGCACTGTGGCTGAATTTTCCACTAAGTTGGCACATTCAGCATAAGCGCATGCTCAGACTGAATTTTCAGCTGAAAAGCTGAGGCTGAATTTTCAGCTGAATCGCTGAGGCTGAATTTTTTCCTTAGTTGGTACATTCAGCCTAAGCCCATACTCAGGCTTAATTTTTAGCCCTATTAGCTTAGGCTGAATTTTCAGCTGAAAAGATGGGGCTGAGTTTTCCGTTTAGTCAGCCCATTCAGCCTAAGTCCGTGCTAGGGCTGAATTTTCCGCTTAGTCGGCACATTCAGCCTAAGTCCATGCTCAGGATGAATTTTCAACCCTAACATCTTAGGATGAATCTTCAGCTGAATAGCTTAGGCTGAATTTTCCACTTCGTCGGCACATTCAGCCTATGTCCATGCACAGGCTGAATTGTCAGCCCTATCAGCTTAGGCTGAATTTTCAGCCCTATCAGCACATTCAGCCTAAGCCCATGCTCAGGCTGAATTTTCAGCCCTATCAGCTTAGGCTTAATTTTCAGCTAAAACGCTGTGGCTGAATTTTCCACTTATTCGGCACATTCTGCCTAAGCGCATGCTCAGGCTGAATTTTCAGCCCTATTAGCTTAGGCTGAATTTTCAGCTGAATGGATGGGGCTGTATTTTCCACTTAGTCGGCACATTCAGCCTAAGACCATGCTCAGGCTTAATTTTCTGCCATATTCGCTTAGGCTGAATTTTCAGCTGAAAAGATGATGCTGAATTATTAACTTAGTCGGCACATTCAGACAAAGCCCATGATCAGGGTGATTTTTCAGCTCTATTAGCTTAGCTGAATTTTCAGCTTAAATGCTGGGGCTGAATTTTCCAATTAGTCGGCCCGTTCAGCCTAAGCCCATGCTCAGGCTGAATTGTTAGCCCTATCCTCTTAGGCTGAATTTTCAGCTGATATGCTGAAAAGCTTAATTTTCAGCCTTAACAGCTTAGGCTGAATTTTCAGCTGAAACACTGAGGCTGAATTTTTTCCTTAGTTGGTACATTCAGCCTAAGCCCATGCTCAGGCTGAATTTTCAGGCCTAACCGCTTAGGCTGAATTTTCAGCTGAATAGATTAGGCTGAATTTTCCGCTTAGTCAGCACATTCAACCTATGCCCATGCTCAGGCTGAATTTTCAGCCAAATTAGCTTAGGCTGAATTTTCAGCTGAAAAGATGGGGCTGAATTATCAACTTAGTCGGCACATTCAGCCTAAGCCCATGCTCAGGCTGAATTTTCAGCTGTAAAGCTGAGGCTGAATTTTCAGCTGAAACGCTGAGGCTGAATTTTTTCCTTAGTTGGTACATTCAGCCTAAGCCCATATTCAGGCTGAATTTTTAGCCCTATTAGCTTAGGCTGAATTTTCAGCTGAAAAGATGGGGCTGAATTATCAACTTAGTCGGCACATTCAGCCTAAGCCCATGATCAGGGTGAATTTTCAGCTTTATTAGCTTAGCTGAATTTTCAGCTTAAATGCTGGGGCTGAATGTTAAACTTAGTCGCCACTTTCAGCCTAAGCCCATGATCAGGCTGAATCTTCAGCGCTATCAGCTTAGGCTGATTCTTCAGCTGAAAAGCTGGGGCTGAATTTTCCGCTTAATCTGCACTTTCAGCCTAAGACCATCCTCAGGCTGAATTTTCAGCCATATTCGCAAAGGCTGAATTATCAGCTGAAAAGATGGGGCTGAATTATCAACTTAGTCGGCACATTCAGCCTAAGCCCATGCTCAGGCTGAATTAGCAGCCCTATCAGCTTAGGCTGAATTTTCAGCCCTATCAGCACGTTCAGCATAAGCCCAAGCTCAGGCTGAATTTTCAGCCCTATCAGCTTAGGCTTAATTTTCATCTAAAACACTGTGGCTGAATTTTCCACTATTTTGGCACATTCAGCATAAGCGCATGCTCAGGCTGAATTTTCAGCCCTATAAGCTTAGGCTGAATTTTCAGCTGAATGGATGGGGCTGAATTTTCCACTTAGTCGGCACATTCAGCCAAAGACTATGCTCAGGCTGAATTTTCAGCCATATTCGCTTAGGCTGAATTTTCAGCTGAAATGTGGCTGAATCATCAACTTAGTCGGCACATTCAGCCCTAGCCCATGATCAGGGTGAAATTTCAGCTCTATTTGCTTAGCTGAATTTTCAGCTTAAATGCTGGGGCTGAATTTTCCACTTAGTCGCCACTTTCTGCCTAAGCCCATGATCAGGCTGAATTATCAGCCCTATCAGATTAGGCTGATTTTTCAGCGGAAATGCTGGGGCTGAATTTTCTGCTTAATCAGCACTTTCAGCCTAAGACCATGCTCAGGCTGAATTTTCAGCCATATTACCTTAGGCTGAATTTTCAGCTGAAAAGATGGGGCTGAATTATCAACTTAGTCGGCACATTCAGCCTATGCCCATGCTCAGGCTGAATTTTCAGCCAAATTAGCTTTGGCTGAATTTTCAGTTGAAGTGCTGGGGCTGAATTTTCCACTTAGTCGGCACATTCAGCCTAAGCATGATCAGGCTGAATTTTCAGCCCTATCAGCTTAGGCTGATTTTTCAGCTTAAATGCTGAGGCTGAATTTTCCACTTAGTCGGCACATTCAGCCAAAGCTCATGCTCAGGCTGAATTTTCAGCCCTAACAGCTTAGGCTGAATTTTCAGCTGAAACACTGAGGCTGAATTTTTTCCTTAGTTGGTACATTCAGCCTAAGCCCATGCTCTGGCTGAATTTTCAGCCGTATCAGCTTAGGCTGAATTTTCAGCCCTATCAGTAAATTTAGCCAAAGCCCATGCTCAGGCTGAATTTTCAACCCTAACAGCTTAGGCTGAATTTTCAGCTGAAAAGCTGAAAAGCTTAATTTTCAGCCTTAACAGCTTAGGCTGAATTTTCAGCTGAAACACTGATGCTGAATTTTTTCCTTAGTTGGTACATTTAGCCAAAGCCCATGCTCAAGCTGAATTTTCAGCCCTAGTAGCTTAGGTTGAATTTTCAGCCCTATCAGCACATTCAGCCAAAGCCCATACTCAGGCTAAATTTTCAGCCTTATCCGCTTAGGCTGAATTTTCAGCTGAAATGCAGGGGCTGAATTTTCTGCTTAGTCGGCACATTCAGCCTAAGTCCATGCTCAGGCTGAATTTTCAACCCTAACATCTTAGGCTGAATTTTCAGCTGAATAGCTTAGGCTGAATTTTACGCTTAGTCGGCACATTCAGCCTAAGCCCATGCTCAGGCTAAATTTTCATCCAAATTAGCTTTGGCTGAATTTTCACCTGAAGTGCTGGGGCTGAATTTTCCACTTAGTCGGCACATTCAGCCTAAACCCATGATCAGGCTGAATTTTCAGCCCTATCAGCTTAGGCTGAATTTTCAGCCTTATCAGCACATTCAGCCTAAGCCCATGCTCAGGCTGAATTTTCAGCCCTATAAGCTTAGGCTTAATTTTCAGCTAAAGCACTGTGGCTGAATTTTCCACTAAGTTGGCACATTCAGCATAAGCGCATGCTCAGACTGAATTTTCAGCTGAAAAGCTGAGGCTGAATTTTCAGCTGAAACGCTGAGGCTGAATTTTTTCCTTAGTTGGTACATTCAGCCTAAGCCCATACTCAGGCTTAATTTTTAGCCCTATTAGCTTAGGCTGAATTTTCAGCTGAAAAGATGGGGCTGAGTTTTCCGTTTAGTCAGCCCATTCAGCCTAAGTCCGTGCTAGGGCTGAATTTTCCGCTTAGTCGGCACATTCAGCCTAAGTCCATGCTCAGGATGAATTTTCAACCCTAACATCTTAGGATGAATCTTCAGCTGAATAGCTTAGGCTGAATTTTCCACTTCGTCGGCACATTCAGCCTATGTCCATGCACAGGCTGAATTGTCAGCCCTATCAGCTTAGGCTGAATTTTCAGCCCTATCAGCACATTCAGCCTAAGCCCATGCTCAGGCTGAATTTTCAGCCCTATCAGCTTAGGCTTAATTTTCAGCTAAAACGCTGTGGCTGAATTTTCCACTTATTCGGCACATTCTGCCTAAGCGCATGCTCAGGCTGAATTTTCAGCCCTATTAGCTTAGGCTGAATTTTCAGCTGAATGGATGGGGCTGTATTTTCCACTTAGTCGGCACATTCAGCCTAAGACCATGCTCAGGCTTAATTTTCTGCCATATTCGCTTAGGCTGAATTTTCAGCTGAAAAGATGATGCTGAATTATTAACTTAGTCGGCACATTCAGACAAAGCCCATGATCAGGGTGATTTTTCAGCTCTATTAGCTTAGCTGAATTTTCAGCTTAAATGCTGGGGCTGAATTTTCCAATTAGTCGGCCCGTTCAGCCTAAGCCCATGCTCAGGCTGAATTTTTAGCCCTATCCTCTTAGGCTGAATTTTCAGCTGATATGCTGAAAAGCTTAATTTTCAGCCTTAACAGCTTAGGCTGAATTTTCAGCTGAAACACTGAGGCTGAATTTTTTCCTTAGTTGGTACATTCAGCCTAAGCCCATGCTCAGGCTGAATTTTCAGGCCTAACCGCTTAGGCTGAATTTTCAGCTGAATAGATTAGGCTGAATTTTCCGCTTAGTCAGCACATTCAACCTATGCCCATGCTCAGGCTGAATTTTCAGCCAAATTAGCTTAGGCTGAATTTTCAGCTGAAAAGATGGGGCTGAATTATCAACTTAGTCGGCACATTCAGCCTAAGCCCATGCTCAGGCTGAATTTTCAGCTGTAAAGCTGAGGCTGAATTTTCAGCTGAAACGCTGAGGCTGAATTTTTTCCTTAGTTGGTACATTCAGCCTAAGCCCATATTCAGGCTGAATTTTTAGCCCTATTAGCTTAGGCTGAATTTTCAGCTGAAAAGATGGGGCTGAATTATCAACTTAGTCGGCACATTCAGCCTAAGCCCATGATCAGGGTGAATTTTCAGCTTTATTAGCTTAGCTGAATTTTCAGCTTAAATGCTGGGGCTGAATGTTAAACTTAGTCGCCACTTTCAGCCTAAGCCCATGATCAGGCTGAATCTTCAGCGCTATCAGCTTAGGCTGATTCTTCAGCTGAAAAGCTGGGGCTGAATTTTCCGCTTAATCTGCACTTTCAGCCTAAGACCATCCTCAGGCTGAATTTTCAGCCATATTCGCAAAGGCTGAATTATCAGCTGAAAAGATGGGGCTGAATTATCAACTTAGTCGGCACATTCAGCCTAAGCCCATGCTCAGGCTGAATTAGCAGCCCTATCAGCTTAGGCTGAATTTTCAGCCCTATCAGCACGTTCAGCATAAGCCCATGCTCAGGCTGAATTTTCAGCCCTATCAGCTTAGGCTTAATTTTCATCTAAAACACTGTGGCTGAATTTTCCACTATTTTGGCACATTCAGCATAAGCGCATGCTCCGGCTGAATTTTCAGCCCTATAAGCTTAGGCTGAATTTTCAGCTGAATGGATGGGGCTGAATTTTCCACTTAGTCGGCACATTCAGCCAAAGACTATGCTCAGGCTGAATTTTCAGCCATATTCGCTTAGGCTGAATTTTCAGCTGAAATGTGGCTGAATCATCAACTTAGTCGGCACATTCAGCCCTAGCCCATGATCAGGGTGAAATTTCAGCTCTATTTGCTTAGCTGAATTTTCAGCTTAAATGCTGGGGCTGAATTTTCCACTTAGTCGCCACTTTCTGCCTAAGCCCATGATCAGGCTGAATTATCAGCCCTATCAGATTAGGCTGATTTTTCAGCGGAAATGCTGGGGCTGAATTTTCTGCTTAATCAGCACTTTCAGCCTAAGACCATGCTCAGGCTGAATTTTCAGCCATATTACCTTAGGCTGAATTTTCAGCTGAAAAGATGGGGCTGAATTATCAACTTAGTCGGCACATTCAGCCTATGCCCATGCTCAGGCTGAATTTTCAGCCAAATTAGCTTTGGCTGAATTTTCAGTTGAAGTGCTGGGGCTGAATTTTCCACTTAGTCGGCACATTCAGCCTAAGCATGATCAGGCTGAATTTTCAGCCCTATCAGCTTAGGCTGATTTTTCAGCTTAAATGCTGAGGCTGAATTTTCCACTTAGTCGGCACATTCAGCCAAAGCTCATGCTCAGGCTGAATTTTCAGCCCTAACAGCTTAGGCTGAATTTTCAGCTGAAACACTGAGGCTGAATTTTTTCCTTAGTTGGTACATTCAGCCTAAGCCCATGCTCTGGCTGAATTTTCAGCCGTATCAGCTTAGGCTGAATTTTCAGCCCTATCAGTAAATTTAGCCAAAGCCCATGCTCAGGCTGAATTTTCAACCCTAACAGCTTAGGCTGAATTTTCAGCTGAAAAGCTGAAAAGCTTAATTTTCAGCCTTAACAGCTTAGGCTGAATTTTCAGCTGAAACACTGATGCTGAATTTTTTCCTTAGTTGGTACATTTAGCCAAAGCCCATGCTCAAGCTGAATTTTCAGCCCTAGTAGCTTAGGTTGAATTTTCAGCCCTATCAGCACATTCAGCCAAAGCCCATACTCAGGCTAAATTTTCAGCCTTATCCGCTTAGGCTGAATTTTCAGCTGAAATGCTGGGGCTGAATTTTCGGCTTAGTCGGCACATTCAGCCTAAGTCCATGCTCAGGCTGAATTTTCAACCCTAACATCTTAGGCTGAATTTTCAGCTGAATAGCTTAGGCTGAATTTTACGCTTAGTCGGCACATTCAGCCTAAGCCCATGCTCAGGCTAAATTTTCATCCAAATTAGCTTTGGCTGAATTTTCACCTGAAGTGCTGGGGCTGAATTTTCCACTAAGTCGGCACATTCAGCCTAAACCCATGATCAGGCTGAATTTTCAGCCCTATCAGCTTAGGCTGAATTTTCAGCCTTATCAGCACATTCAGCCTAAGCCCATGCTCAGGCTGAATTTTCAGCCCTATAAGCTTAGGCTTAATTTTCAGCTAAAGCACTGTGGCTGAATTTTCCACTAAGTTGGCACATTCAGCATAAGCGCATGCTCAGACTGAATTTTCAGCTGAAAAGCTGAGGCTGAATTTTCAGCTGAAACGCTGAGGCTGAATTTTTTCCTTAGTTGGTACATTCAGCCTAAGCCCATACTCAGGCTTAATTTTTAGCCCTATTAGCTTAGGCTGAATTTTCAGCTGAAAAGATGGGGCTGAGTTTTCCGTTTAGTCAGCCCATTCAGCCTAAGTCCGTGCTAGGGCTGAATTTTCCGCTTAGTCGGCACATTCAGCCTAAGTCCATGCTCAGGATGAATTTTCAACCCTAACATCTTAGGATGAATCTTCAGCTGAATAGCTTAGGCTGAATTTTCCACTTCGTCGGCACATTCAGCCTATGTCCATGCACAGGCTGAATTTTCAGCCCTATCAGCTTAGGCTGAATTTTCAGCCCTATCAGCACATTCAGCCTAAGCCCATGCTCAGGCTGAATTTTCAGCCCTATCAGCTTAGGCTTAATTTTCAGCTAAAACGCTGTGGCTGAATTTTCCACTTATTCGGCACATTCTGCCTAAGCGCATGCTCAGGCTGAATTTTCAGCCCTATTAGCTTAGGCTGAATTTTCAGCTGAATGGATGGGGCTGAATTTTCCACTTAGTCGGCACATTCAGCCTAAGACCATGCTCAGGCTTAATTTTCTGCCATATTCGCTTAGGCTGAATTTTCAGCTGAAAAGATGATGCTGAATTATTAACTTAGTCGGCACATTCAGACAAAGCCCATGATCAGGGTGATTTTTCAGCTCTATTAGCTTAGCTGAATTTTCAGCTTAAATGCTGGGGCTGAATTTTCCAATTAGTCGGCCCGTTCAGCCTAAGCCCATGCTCAGGCTGAATTTTTAGCCCTATCCTCTTAGGCTGAATTTTCAGCTGATATGCTGAAAAGCTTAATTTTCAGCCTTAACAGCTTAGGCTGAATTTTCAGCTGAAACACTGAGGCTGAATTTTTTCCTTAGTTGGTACATTCAGCCTAAGCCCATGCTCAGGCTGAATTTTCAGGCCTAACCGCTTAGGCTGAATTTTCAGCTGAATAGCTTAGGCTGAATTTTCCGCTTAGTCAGCACATTCAACCTATGCCCATGCTCAGGCTGAATTTTCAGCCAAATTAGCTTAGGCTGAATTTTCAGCTGAAAAGATGGGGCTGAATTATCAACTTAGTCGGCACATTCAGCCTAAGCCCATGCTCAGGCTGAATTTTCAGCTGTAAAGCTGAGGCTGAATTTTCAGCTGAAACGCTGAGGCTGAATTTTTTCCTTAGTTGGTACATTCAGCCTAAGCCCATATTCAGGCTGAATTTTTAGCCCTATTAGCTTAGGCTGAATTTTCAGCTGAAAAGATGGGGCTGAATTATCAACTTAGTCGGCACATTCAGCCTAAGCCCATGATCAGGGTGAATTTTCAGCTTTATTAGCTTAGCTGAATTTTCAGCTTAAATGCTGGGGCTGAATGTTAAACTTAGTCGCCACTTTCAGCCTAAGCCCATGATCAGGCTGAATTTTCAGCGCTATCAGCTTAGGCTGATTCTTCAGCTGAAAAGCTGGGGCTGAATTTTCCGCTTAATCTGCACTTTCAGCCTAAGACCATCCTCAGGCTGAATTTTCAGCCATATTCGCAAAGGCTGAATTATCAGCTGAAAAGATGGGGCTGAATTATCAACTTAGTCGGCACATTCAGCCTAAGCCCATGCTCAGGCTGAATTAGCAGCCCTATCAGCTTAGGCTGAATTTTCAGCCCTATCAGCACGTTCAGCATAAGCCCATGCTCAGGCTGAATTTTCAGCCCTATCAGCTTAGGCTTAATTTTCATCTAAAACACTGTGGCTGAATTTTCCACTATTTTGGCACATTCAGCATAAGCGCATGCTCAGGCTGAATTTTCAGCCCTATAAGCTTAGGCTGAATTTTCAGCTGAATGGATGGGGCTGAATTTTCCACTTAGTCGGCACATTCAGCCAAAGACTATGCTCAGGCTGAATTTTCAGCCATATTCGCTTAGGCTGAATTTTCAGCTGAAATGTGGCTGAATCATCAACTTAGTCGGCACATTCAGCCCTAGCCCATGATCAGGGTGAAATTTCAGCTCTATTTGCTTAGCTGAATTTTCAGCTTAAATGCTGGGGCTGAATTTTCCACTTAGTCGCCACTTTCTGCCTAAGCCCATGATCAGGCTGAATTATCAGCCCTATCAGATTAGGCTGATTTTTCAGCGGAAATGCTGGGGCTGAATTTTCTGCTTAATCAGCACTTTCAGCCTAAGACCATGCTCAGGCTGAATTTTCAGCCATATTACCTTAGGCTGAATTTTCAGCTGAAAAGATGGGGCTGAATTATCAACTTAGTCGGCACATTCAGCCTATGCCCATGCTCAGGCTGAATTTTCAGCCAAATTAGCTTTGGCTGAATTTTCAGTTGAAGTGCTGGGGCTGAATTTTCCACTTAGTCGGCACATTCAGCCTAAGCATGATCAGGCTGAATTTTCAGCCCTATCAGCTTAGGCTGATTTTTCAGCTTAAATGCTGAGGCTGAATTTTCCACTTAGTCGGCACATTCAGCCAAAGCTCATGCTCAGGCTGAATTTTCAGCCCTAACAGCTTAGGCTGAATTTTCAGCTGAAACACTGAGGCTGAATTTTTTCCTTAGTTGGTACATTCAGCATAAGCCCATGCTCTGGCTGAATTTTCAGCCGTATCAGCTTAGGCTGAATTTTCAGCCCTATCAGTAAATTTAGCCAAAGCCCATGCTCAGGCTGAATTTTCAACCCTAACAGCTTAGGCTGAATTTTCAGCTGAAAAGCTGAAAAGCTTAATTTTCAGCCTTAACAGCTTAGGCTGAATTTTCAGCTGAAACACTGATGCTGAATTTTTTCCTTAGTTGGTACATTTAGCCAAAGCCCATGCTCAAGCTGAATTTTCAGCCCTAGTAGCTTAGGTTGAATTTTCAGCCCTATCAGCACATTCAGCCAAAGCCCATACTCAGGCTAAATTTTCAGCCTTATCCGCTTAGGCTGAATTTTCAGCTGAAATGCAGGGGCTGAATTTTCTGCTTAGTCGGCACATTCAGCCTAAGTCCATGCTCAGGCTGAATTTTCAACCCTAACATCTTAGGCTGAATTTTCAGCTGAATAGCTTAGGCTGAATTTTACGCTTAGTCGGCACATTCAGCCTAAGCCCATGCTCAGGCTAAATTTTCATCCAAATTAGCTTTGGCTGAATTTTCACCTGAAGTGCTGGGGCTGAATTTTCCACTTAGTCGGCACATTCAGCCTAAACCCATGATCAGGCTGAATTTTCAGCCCTATCAGCTTAGGCTGAATTTTCAGCCTTATCAGCACATTCAGCCTAAGCCCATGCTCAGGCTGAATTTTCAGCCCTATAAGCTTAGGCTTAATTTTCAGCTAAAGCACTGTGGCTGAATTTTCCACTAAGTTGGCACATTCAGCATAAGCGCATGCTCAGACTGAATTTTCAGCTGAAAAGCTGAGGCTGAATTTTCAGCTGAAACGCTGAGGCTGAATTTTTTCCTTAGTTGGTACATTCAGCCTAAGCCCATACTCAGGCTTAATTTTTAGCCCTATTAGCTTAGGCTGAATTTTCAGCTGAAAAGATGGGGCTGAGTTTTCCGTTTAGTCAGCCCATTCAGCCTAAGTCCGTGCTAGGGCTGAATTTTCCGCTTAGTCGGCACATTCAGCCTAAGTCCATGCTCAGGATGAATTTTCAACCCTAACATCTTAGGATGAATCTTCAGCTGAATAGCTTAGGCTGAATTTTCCACTTCGTCGGCACATTCAGCCTATGTCCATGCACAGGCTGAATTTTCAGCCCTATCAGCTTAGGCTGAATTTTCAGCCCTATCAGCACATTCAGCCTAAGCCCATGCTCAGGCTGAATTTTCAGCCCTATCAGCTTAGGCTTAATTTTCAGCTAAAACGCTGTGGCTGAATTTTCCACTTATTCGGCACATTCTGCCTAAGCGCATGCTCAGGCTGAATTTTCAGCCCTATTAGCTTAGGCTGAATTTTCAGCTGAATGGATGGGGCTGAATTTTCCACTTAGTCGGCACATTCAGCCTAAGACCATGCTCAGGCTTAATTTTCTGCCATATTCGCTTAGGCTGAATTTTCAGCTGAAAAGATGATGCTGAATTATTAACTTAGTCGGCACATTCAGACAAAGCCCATGATCAGGGTGATTTTTCAGCTCTATTAGCTTAGCTGAATTTTCAGCTTAAATGCTGGGGCTGAATTTTCCAATTAGTCGGCCCGTTCAGCCTAAGCCCATGCTCAGGCTGAATTTTTAGCCCTATCCTCTTAGGCTGAATTTTCAACTGATATGCTGAAAAGCTTAATTTTCAGCCTTAACAGCTTAGGCTGAATTTTCAGCTGAAACACTGAGGCTGAATTTTTTCCTTAGTTGGTACATTCAGCCTAAGCCCATGCTCAGGCTGAATTTTCAGGCCTAACCGCTTAGGCTGAATTTTCAGCTGAATAGCTTAGGCTGAATTTTCCGCTTAGTCAGCACATTCAACCTATGCCCATGCTCAGGCTGAATTTTCAGCCAAATTAGCTTAGGCTGAATTTTCAGCTGAAAAGATGGGGCTGAATTATCAACTTAGTCGGCACATTCAGCCTAAGCCCATGCTCAGGCTGAATATTCAGCTGTAAAGCTGAGGCTGAATTTTCAGCTGAAACGCTGAGGCTGAATTTTTTCCTTAGTTGGTACATTCAGCCTAAGCCCATATTCAGGCTGAATTTTTAGCCCTATTAGCTTAGGCTGAATTTTCAGCTGAAAAGATGGGGCTGAATTATCAACTTAGTCGGCACATTCAGCCTAAGCCCATGATCAGGGTGAATTTTCAGCTTTATTAGCTTAGCTGAATTTTCAGCTTAAATGCTGGGGCTGAATGTTAAACTTAGTCGCCACTTTCAGCCTAAGCCCATGATCAGGCTGAATTTTCAGCGCTATCAGCTTAGGCTGATTCTTCAGCTGAAAAGCTGGGGCTGAATTTTCCGCTTAATCTGCACTTTCAGCCTAAGACCATCCTCAGGCTGAATTTTCAGCCATATTCGCAAAGGCTGAATTATCAGCTGAAAAGATGGGGCTGAATTATCAACTTAGTCGGCACATTCAGCCTAAGCCCATGCTCAGGCTGAATTAGCAGCCCTATCAGCTTAGGCTGAATTTTCAGCCCTATCAGCACGTTCAGCATAAGCCCATGCTCAGGCTGAATTTTCAGCCCTATCAGCTTAGGCTTAATTTTCATCTAAAACACTGTGGCTGAATTTTCCACTATTATGGCACATTCAGCATAAGCGCATGCTCAGGCTGAATTTTCAGCCCTATAAGCTTAGGCTGAATTTTCAGCTGAATGGATGGGGCTGAATTTTCCACTTAGTCGGCACATTCAGCCAAAGACTATGCTCAGGCTGAATTTTCAGCCATATTCGCTTAGGCTGAATTTTCAGCTGAAATGTGGCTGAATCATCAACTTAGTCGGCACATTCAGCCCTAGCCCATGATCAGGGTGAAATTTCAGCTCTATTTGCTTAGCTGAATTTTCAGCTTAAATGCTGGGGCTGAATTTTCCACTTAGTCGCCACTTTCTGCCTAAGCCCATGATCAGGCTGAATTATCAGCCCTATCAGATTAGGCTGATTTTTCAGCGGAAATGCTGGGGCTGAATTTTCTGCTTAATCAGCACTTTCAGCCTAAGACCATGCTCAGGCTGAATTTTCAGCCATATTACCTTAGGCTGAATTTTCAGCTGAAAAGATGGGGCTGAATTATCAACTTAGTCGGCACATTCAGCCTATGCCCATGCTCAGGCTGAATTTTCAGCCAAATTAGCTTTGGCTGAATTTTCAGTTGAAGTGCTGGGGCTGAATTTTCCACTTAGTTGGCACATTCAGCCTAAGCATGATCAGGCTGAATTTTCAGCCCTATCAGCTTAGGCTGATTTTTCAGCTTAAATGCTGAGGCTGAATTTTCCACTTAGTCGGCACATTCAGCCAAAGCTCATGCTCAGGCTGAATTTTCAGCCCTAACAGCTTAGGCTGAATTTTCAGCTGAAACACTGAGGCTGAATTTTTTCCTTAGTTGGTACATTCAGCCTAAGCCCATGCTCTGGCTGAATTTTCAGCCGTATCAGCTTAGGCTGAATTTTCAGCCCTATCAGTAAATTTAGCCAAAGCCCATGCTCAGGCTGAATTTTCAACCCTAACAGCTTAGGCTGAATTTTCAGCTGAAAAGCTGAAAAGCTTAATTTTCAGCCTTAACAGCTTAGGCTGAATTTTCAGCTGAAACACTGATGCTGAATTTTTTCCTTAGTTGGTACATTTAGCCAAAGCCCATGCTCAAGCTGAATTTTCAGCCCTAGTAGCTTAGGTTGAATTTTCAGCCCTATCAGCACATTCAGCCAAAGCCCATACTCAGGCTAAATTTTCAGCCTTATCCGCTTAGGCTGAATTTTCAGCTGAAATGCTGGGGCTGAATTTTCTGCTTAGTCGGCACATTCAGCCTAAGTCCATGCTCAGGCTGAATTTTCAACCCTAACATCTTAGGCTGAATTTTCAGCTGAATAGCTTAGGCTGAATTTTACGCTTAGTCGGCACATTCAGCCTAAGCCCATGCTCAGGCTAAATTTTCATCCAAATTAGCTTTGGCTGAATTTTCACCTGAAGTGCTGGGGCTGAATTTTCCACTAAGTCGGCACATTCAGCCTAAACCCATGATCAGGCTGAATTTTCAGCCCTATCAGCTTAGGCTGAATTTTCAGCCTTATCAGCACATTCAGCCTAAGCCCATGCTCAGGCTGAATTTTCAGCCCTATAAGCTTAGGCTTAATTTTCAGCTAAAGCACTGTGGCTGAATTTTCCACTAAGTTGGCACATTCAGCATAAGCGCATGCTCAGACTGAATTTTCAGCTGAAAAGCTGAGGCTGAATTTTCAGCTGAAACGCTGAGGCTGAATTTTTTCCTTAGTTGGTACATTCAGCCTAAGCCCATACTCAGGCTTAATTTTTAGCCCTATTAGCTTAGGCTGAATTTTCAGCTGAAAAGATGGGGCTGAGTTTTCCGTTTAGTCAGCCCATTCAGCCTAAGTCCGTGCTAGGGCTGAATTTTCCGCTTAGTCGGCACATTCAGCCTAAGTCCATGCTCAGGATGAATTTTCAACCCTAACATCTTAGGATGAATCTTCAGCTGAATAGCTTAGGCTGAATTTTCCACTTCGTCGGCACATTCAGCCTATGTCCATGCACAGGCTGAATTTTCAGCCCTATCAGCTTAGGCTGAATTTTCAGCCCTATCAGCACATTCAGCCTAAGCCCATGCTCAGGCTGAATTTTCAGCCCTATCAGCTTAGGCTTAATTTTCAGCTAAAACGCTGTGGCTGAATTTTCCACTTATTCGGCACATTCTGCCTAAGCGCATGCTCAGGCTGAATTTTCAGCCCTATTAGCTTAGGCTGAATTTTCAGCTGAATGGATGGGGCTGTATTTTCCACTTAGTCGGCACATTCAGCCTAAGACCATGCTCAGGCTTAATTTTCTGCCATATTCGCTTAGGCTGAATTTTCAGCTGAAAAGATGATGCTGAATTATTAACTTAGTCGGCACATTCAGACAAAGCCCATGATCAGGGTGATTTTTCAGCTCTATTAGCTTAGCTGAATTTTCAGCTTAAATGCTGGGGCTGAATTTTCCAATTAGTCGGCCCGTTCAGCCTAAGCCCATGCTCAGGCTGAATTTTTAGCCCTATCCTCTTAGGCTGAATTTTCAGCTGATATGCTGAAAAGCTTAATTTTCAGCCTTAACAGCTTAGGCTGAATTTTCAGCTGAAACACTGAGGCTGAATTTTTTCCTTAGTTGGTACATTCAGCCTAAGCCCATGCTCAGGCTGAATTTTCAGGCCTAACCGCTTAGGCTGAATTTTCAGCTGAATAGCTTAGGCTGAATTTTCCGCTTAGTCAGCACATTCAACCTATGCCCATGCTCAGGCTGAATTTTCAGCCAAATTAGCTTAGGCTGAATTTTCAGCTGAAAAGATGGGGCTGAATTATCAACTTAGTCGGCACATTCAGCCTAAGCCCATGCTCAGGCTGAATATTCAGCTGTAAAGCTGAGGCTGAATTTTCAGCTGAAACGCTGAGGCTGAATTTTTTCCTTAGTTGGTACATTCAGCCTAAGCCCATATTCAGGCTGAATTTTTAGCCCTATTAGCTTAGGCTGAATTTTCAGCTGAAAAGATGGGGCTGAATTATCAACTTAGTCGGCACATTCAGCCTAAGCCCATGATCAGGGTGAATTTTCAGCTTTATTAGCTTAGCTGAATTTTCAGCTTAAATGCTGGGGCTGAATGTTAAACTTAGTCGCCACTTTCAGCCTAAGCCCATGATCAGGCTGAATTTTCAGCGCTATCAGCTTAGGCTGATTCTTCAGCTGAAAAGCTGGGGCTGAATTTTCCGCTTAATCTGCACTTTCAGCCTAAGACCATCCTCAGGCTGAATTTTCAGCCATATTCGCAAAGGCTGAATTATCAGCTGAAAAGATGGGGCTGAATTATCAACTTAGTCGGCACATTCAGCCTAAGCCCATGCTCAGGCTGAATTAGCAGCCCTATCAGCTTAGGCTGAATTTTCAGCCCTATCAGCACGTTCAGCATAAGCCCATGCTCAGGCTGAATTTTCAGCCCTATCAGCTTAGGCTTAATTTTCATCTAAAACACTGTGGCTGAATTTTCCACTATTTTGGCACATTCAGCATAAGCGCATGCTCAGGCTGAATTTTCAGCCCTATAAGCTTAGGCTGAATTTTCAGCTGAATGGATGGGGCTGAATTTTCCACTTAGTCGGCACATTCAGCCAAAGACTATGCTCAGGCTGAATTTTCAGCCATATTCGCTTAGGCTGAATTTTCAGCTGAAATGTGGCTGAATCATCAACTTAGTCGGCACATTCAGCCCTAGCCCATGATCAGGGTGAAATTTCAGCTCTATTTGCTTAGCTGAATTTTCAGCTTAAATGCTGGGGCTGAATTTTCCACTTAGTCGCCACTTTCTGCCTAAGCCCATGATCAGGCTGAATTATCAGCCCTATCAGATTAGGCTGATTTTTCAGCGGAAATGCTGGGGCTGAATTTTCTGCTTAATCAGCACTTTCAGCCTAAGACCATGCTCAGGCTGAATTTTCAGCCATATTACCTTAGGCTGAATTTTCAGCTGAAAAGATGGGGCTGAATTATCAACTTAGTCGGCACATTCAGCCTATGCCCATGCTCAGGCTGAATTTTCAGCCAAATTAGCTTTGGCTGAATTTTCAGTTGAAGTGCTGGGGCTGAATTTTCCACTTAGTTGGCACATTCAGCCTAAGCATGATCAGGCTGAATTTTCAGCCCTATCAGCTTAGGCTGATTTTTCAGCTTAAATGCTGAGGCTGAATTTTCCACTTAGTCGGCACATTCAGCCAAAGCTCATGCTCAGGCTGAATTTTCAGCCCTAACAGCTTAGGCTGAATTTTCAGCTGAAACACTGAGGCTGAATTTTTTCCTTAGTTGGTACATTCAGCCTAAGCCCATGCTCTGGCTGAATTTTCAGCCGTATCAGCTTAGGCTGAATTTTCAGCCCTATCAGTAAATTTAGCCAAAGCCCATGCTCAGGCTGAATTTTCAACCCTAACAGCTTAGGCTGAATTTTCAGCTGAAAAGCTGAAAAGCTTAATTTTCAGCCTTAACAGCTTAGGCTGAATTTTCAGCTGAAACACTGATGCTGAATTTTTTCCTTAGTTGGTACATTTAGCCAAAGCCCATGCTCAAGCTGAATTTTCAGCCCTAGTAGCTTAGGTTGAATTTTCAGCCCTATCAGCACATTCAGCCAAAGCCCATACTCAGGCTAAATTTTCAGCCTTATCCGCTTAGGCTGAATTTTCAGCTGAAATGCTGGGGCTGAATTTTCTGCTTAGTCGGCACATTCAGCCTAAGTCCATGCTCAGGCTGAATTTTCAACCCTAACATCTTAGGCTGAATTTTCAGCTGAATAGCTTAGGCTGAATTTTACGCTTAGTCGGCACATTCAGCCTAAGCCCATGCTCAGGCTAAATTTTCATCCAAATTAGCTTTGGCTGAATTTTCACCTGAAGTGCTGGGGCTGAATTTTCCACTAAGTCGGCACATTCAGCCTAAACCCATGATCAGGCTGAATTTTCAGCCCTATCAGCTTAGGCTGAATTTTCAGCCTTATCAGCACATTCAGCCTAAGCCCATGCTCAGGCTGAATTTTCAGCCCTATAAGCTTAGGCTTAATTTTCAGCTAAAGCACTGTGGCTGAATTTTCCACTAAGTTGGCACATTCAGCATAAGCGCATGCTCAGACTGAATTTTCAGCTGAAAAGCTGAGGCTGAATTTTCAGCTGAAACGCTGAGGCTGAATTTTTTCCTTAGTTGGTACATTCAGCCTAAGCCCATACTCAGGCTTAATTTTTAGCCCTATTAGCTTAGGCTGAATTTTCAGCTGAAAAGATGGGGCTGAGTTTTCCGTTTAGTCAGCCCATTCAGCCTAAGTCCGTGCTAGGGCTGAATTTTCCGCTTAGTCGGCACATTCAGCCTAAGTCCATGCTCAGGATGAATTTTCAACCCTAACATCTTAGGATGAATCTTCAGCTGAATAGCTTAGGCTGAATTTTCCACTTCGTCGGCACATTCAGCCTATGTCCATGCACAGGCTGAATTTTCAGCCCTATCAGCTTAGGCTGAATTTTCAGCCCTATCAGCACATTCAGCCTAAGCCCATGCTCAGGCTGAATTTTCAGCCCTATCAGCTTAGGCTTAATTTTCAGCTAAAACGCTGTGGCTGAATTTTCCACTTATTCGGCACATTCTGCCTAAGCGCATGCTCAGGCTGAATTTTCAGCCCTATTAGCTTAGGCTGAATTTTCAGCTGAATGGATGGGGCTGTATTTTCCACTTAGTCGGCACATTCAGCCTAAGACCATGCTCAGGCTTAATTTTCTGCCATATTCGCTTAGGCTGAATTTTCAGCTGAAAAGATGATGCTGAATTATTAACTTAGTCGGCACATTCAGACAAAGCCCATGATCAGGGTGATTTTTCAGCTCTATTAGCTTAGCTGAATTTTCAGCTTAAATGCTGGGGCTGAATTTTCCAATTAGTCGGCCCGTTCAGCCTAAGCCCATGCTCAGGCTGAATTTTTAGCCCTATCCTCTTAGGCTGAATTTTCAGCTGATATGCTGAAAAGCTTAATTTTCAGCCTTAACAGCTTAGGCTGAATTTTCAGCTGAAACACTGAGGCTGAATTTTTTCCTTAGTTGGTACATTCAGCCTAAGCCCATGCTCAGGCTGAATTTTCAGGCCTAACCGCTTAGGCTGAATTTTCAGCTGAATAGATTAGGCTGAATTTTCCGCTTAGTCAGCACATTCAACCTATGCCCATGCTCAGGCTGAATTTTCAGCCAAATTAGCTTAGGCTGAATTTTCAGCTGAAAAGATGGGGCTGAATTATCAACTTAGTCGGCACATTCAGCCTAAGCCCATGCTCAGGCTGAATTTTCAGCTGTAAAGCTGAGGCTGAATTTTCAGCTGAAACGCTGAGGCTGAATTTTTTCCTTAGTTGGTACATTCAGCCTAAGCCCATATTCAGGCTGAATTTTTAGCCCTATTAGCTTAGGCTGAATTTTCAGCTGAAAAGATGGGGCTGAATTATCAACTTAGTCGGCACATTCAGCCTAAGCCCATGATCAGGGTGAATTTTCAGCTTTATTAGCTTAGCTGAATTTTCAGCTTAAATGCTGGGGCTGAATGTTAAACTTAGTCGCCACTTTCAGCCTAAGCCCATGATCAGGCTGAATCTTCAGCGCTATCAGCTTAGGCTGATTCTTCAGCTGAAAAGCTGGGGCTGAATTTTCCGCTTAATCTGCACTTTCAGCCTAAGACCATCCTCAGGCTGAATTTTCAGCCATATTCGCAAAGGCTGAATTATCAGCTGAAAAGATGGGGCTGAATTATCAACTTAGTCGGCACATTCAGCCTAAGCCCATGCTCAGGCTGAATTTTCAGCCCTATCAGCTTAGGCTTAATTTTCATCTAAAACACTGTGGCTGAATTTTCCACTATTTTGGCACATTCAGCATAAGCGCATGCTCAGGCTGAATTTTCAGCCCTATTAGCTTAGGCTGAATTTTCAGCTGAATGGATGGGGCTGAATTTTCCACTTAGTCGGCACATTCAGCCTAAGACCATGCTCAGGCTTAATTTTCTGCCATATTCGCTTAGGCTGAATTTTCAGCTGAAAAGATGATGCTGAATTATTAACTTAGTCGGCACATTCAGACAAAGCCCATGATCAGGGTGATTTTTCAGCTCTATTAGCTTAGCTGAATTTTCAGCTTAAATGCTGGGGCTGAATTTTCCAATTAGTCGGCCCGTTCAGCCTAAGCCCATGCTCAGGCTGAATTTTTAGCCCTATCCTCTTAGGCTGAATTTTCAGCTGATATGCTGAAAAGCTTAATTTTCAGCCTTAACAGCTTAGGCTGAATTTTCAGCTGAAACACTGAGGCTGAATTTTTTCCTTAGTTGGTACATTCAGCCTAAGCCCATGCTCAGGCTGAATTTTCAGGCCTAACCGCTTAGGCTGAATTTTCAGCTGAATAGCTTAGGCTGAATTTTCCGCTTAGTCAGCACATTCAACCTATGCCCATGCTCAGGCTGAATTTTCAGCCAAATTAGCTTAGGCTGAATTTTCAGCTGAAAAGATGGGGCTGAATTATCAACTTAGTCGGCACATTCAGCCTAAGCCCATGCTCAGGCTGAATTTTCAGCTGTAAAGCTGAGGCTGAATTTTCAGCTGAAACGCTGAGGCTGAATTTTTTCCTTAGTTGGTACATTCAGCCTAAGCCCATATTCAGGCTGAATTTTTAGCCCTATTAGCTTAGGCTGAATTTTCAGCTGAAAAGATGGGGCTGAATTATCAACTTAGTCGGCACATTCAGCCTAAGCCCATGATCAGGGTGAATTTTCAGCTTTATTAGCTTAGCTGAATTTTCAGCTTAAATGCTGGGGCTGAATGTTAAACTTAGTCGCCACTTTCAGCCTAAGCCCATGATCAGGCTGAATTTTCAGCGCTATCAGCTTAGGCTGATTCTTCAGCTGAAAAGCTGGGGCTGAATTTTCCGCTTAATCTGCACTTTCAGCCTAAGACCATCCTCAGGCTGAATTTTCAGCCATATTCGCAAAGGCTGAATTATCAGCTGAAAAGATGGGGCTGAATTATCAACTTAGTCGGCACATTCAGCCTAAGCCCATGCTCAGGCTGAATTTTCAGCCCTATCAGCTTAGGCTTAATTTTCATCTAAAACACTGTGGCTGAATTTTCCACTATTTTGGCACATTCAGCATAAGCGCATGCTCAGGCTGAATTTTCAGCCCTATTAGCTTAGGCTGAATTTTCAGCTGAATGGATGGGGCTGAATTTTCCACTTAGTCGGCACATTCAGCCTAAGACCATGCTCAGGCTTAATTTTCTGCCATATTCGCTTAGGCTGAATTTTCAGCTGAAAAGATGATGCTGAATTATTAACTTAGTCGGCACATTCAGACAAAGCCCATGATCAGGGTGATTTTTCAGCTCTATTAGCTTAGCTGAATTTTCAGCTTAAATGCTGGAGCTGAATTTTCCAATTAGTCGGCCCGTTCAGCCTAAGCCCATGCTCAGGCTGAATTTTTAGCCCTATCCTCTTAGGCTGAATTTTCAGCTGATATGCTGAAAAGCTTAATTTTCAGCCTTAACAGCTTAGGCTGAATTTTCAGCTGAAACACTGAGGCTGAATTTTTTCCTTAGTTGGTACATTCAGCCTAAGCCCATGCTCAGGCTGAATTTTCAGGCCTAACCGCTTAGGCTGAATTTTCAGCTGAATAGCTTAGGCTGAATTTTCCGCTTAGTCAGCACATTCAACCTATGCCCATGCTCAGGCTGAATTTTCAGCCAAATTAGCTTAGGCTGAATTTTCAGCTGAAAAGATGGGGCTGAATTATCAACTTAGTCGGCACATTCAGCCTAAGCCCATGCTCAGGCTGAATTTTCAGCTGTAAAGCTGAGGCTGAATTTTCAGCTGAAACGCTGAGGCTGAATTTTTTCCTTAGTTGGTACATTCAGCCTAAGCCCATATTCAGGCTGAATTTTTAGCCCTATTAGCTTAGGCTGAATTTTCAGCTGAAAAGATGGGGCTGAATTATCAACTTAGTCGGCACATTCAGCCTAAGCCCATGATCAGGGTGAATTTTCAGCTTTATTAGCTTAGCTGAATTTTCAGCTTAAATGCTGGGGCTGAATGTTAAACTTAGTCGCCACTTTCAGCCTAAGCCCATGATCAGGCTGAATTTTCAGCGCTATCAGCTTAGGCTGATTCTTCAGCTGAAAAGCTGGGGCTGAATTTTCCGCTTAATCTGCACTTTCAGCCTAAGACCATCCTCAGGCTGAATTTTCAGCCATATTCGCAAAGGCTGAATTATCAGCTGAAAAGATGGGGCTGAATTATCAACTTAGTCGGCACATTCAGCCTAAGCCCATGCTCAGGCTGAATTAGCAGCCCTATCAGCTTAGGCTGAATTTTCAGCCCTATCAGCACGTTCAGCATAAGCCCATGCTCAGGCTGAATTTTCAGCCCTATCAGCTTAGGCTTTATTTTCATCTAAAACACTGTGGCTGAATTTTCCACTATTTTGGCACATTCAGCATAAGCGCATGCTCAGGCTGAATTTTCAGCCCTATAAGCTTAGGCTGAATTTTCAGCTGAATGGATGGGGCTGAATTTTCCACTTAGTCGGCACATTCAGCCAAAGACTATGCTCAGGCTGAATTTTCAGCCATATTCGCTTAGGCTGAATTTTCAGCTGAAATGTGGCTGAATCATCAACTTAGTCGGCACATTCAGCCCTAGCCCATGATCAGGGTGAAATTTCAGCTCTATTTGCTTAGCTGAATTTTCAGCTTAAATGCTGGGGCTGAATTTTCCACTTAGTCGCCACTTTCTGCCTAAGCCCATGATCAGGCTGAATTATCAGCCCTATCAGATTAGGCTGATTTTTCAGCGGAAATGCTGGGGCTGAATTTTCTGCTTAATCAGCACTTTCAGCCTAAGACCATGCTCAGGCTGAATTTTCAGCCATATTACCTTAGGCTGAATTTTCAGCTGAAAAGATGGGGCTGAATTATCAACTTAGTCGGCACATTCAGCCTATGCCCATGCTCAGGCTGAATTTTCAGCCAAATTAGCTTTGGCTGAATTTTCAGTTGAAGTGCTGGGGCTGAATTTTCCACTTAGTCGGCACATTCAGCCTAAGCATGATCAGGCTGAATTTTCAGCCCTATCAGCTTAGGCTGATTTTTCAGCTTAAATGCTGAGGCTGAATTTTCCACTTAGTCGGCATATTCAGCCAAAGCTCATGCTCAGGCTGAATTTTCAGCCCTAACAGCTTAGGCTGAATTTTCAGCTGAAACACTGAGGCTGAATTTTTTCCTTAGTTGGTACATTCAGCATAAGCCCATGCTCTGGCTGAATTTTCAGCCGTATCAGCTTAGGCTGAATTTTCAGCCCTATCAGTAAATTTAGCCAAAGCCCATGCTCAGGCTGAATTTTCAACCCTAACAGCTTAGGCTGAATTTTCAGCTGAAAAGCTGAAAAGCTTAATTTTCAGCCTTAACAGCTTAGGCTGAATTTTCAGCTGAAACACTGATGCTGAATTTTTTCCTTAGTTGGTACATTTAGCCAAAGCCCATGCTCAAGCTGAATTTTCAGCCCTAGTAGCTTAGGTTGAATTTTCAGCCCTATCAGCACATTCAGCCAAAGCCCATACTCAGGCTAAATTTTCAGCCTTATCCGCTTAGGCTGAATTTTCAGCTGAAATGCAGGGGCTGAATTTTCTGCTTAGTCGGCACATTCAGCCTAAGTCCATGCTCAGGCTGAATTTTCAACCCTAACATCTTAGGCTGAATTTTCAGCTGAATAGCTTAGGCTGAATTTTACGCTTAGTCGGCACATTCAGCCTAAGCCCATGCTCAGGCTAAATTTTCATCCAAATTAGCTTTGGCTGAATTTTCACCTGAAGTGCTGGGGCTGAATTTTCCACTTAGTCGGCACATTCAGCCTAAACCCATGATCAGGCTGAATTTTCAGCCCTATCAGCTTAGGCTGAATTTTCAGCCTTATCAGCACATTCAGCCTAAGCCCATGCTCAGGCTGAATTTTCAGCCCTATAAGCTTAGGCTTAATTTTCAGCTAAAGCACTGTGGCTGAATTTTCCACTAAGTTGGCACATTCAGCATAAGCGCATGCTCAGACTGAATTTTCAGCTGAAAAGCTGAGGCTGAATTTTCAGCTGAAACGCTGAGGCTGAATTTTTTCCTTAGTTGGTACATTCAGCCTAAGCCCATACTCAGGCTTAATTTTTAGCCCTATTAGCTTAGGCTGAATTTTCAGCTGAAAAGATGGGGCTGAGTTTTCCGTTTAGTCAGCCCATTCAGCCTAAGTCCGTGCTAGGGCTGAATTTTCCGCTTAGTCGGCACATTCAGCCTAAGTCCATGCTCAGGATGAATTTTCAACCCTAACATCTTAGGATGAATCTTCAGCTGAATAGCTTAGGCTGAATTTTCCACTTCGTCGGCACATTCAGCCTATGTCCATGCACAGGCTGAATTTTCAGCCCTATCAGCTTAGGCTGAATTTTCAGCCCTATCAGCACATTCAGCCTAAGCCCATGCTCAGGCTGAATTTTCAGCCCTATCAGCTTAGGCTTAATTTTCAGCTAAAACGCTGTGGCTGAATTTTCCACTTATTCGGCACATTCTGCCTAAGCGCATGCTCAGGCTGAATTTTCAGCCCTATTAGCTTAGGCTGAATTTTCAGCTGAATGGATGGGGCTGAATTTTCCACTTAGTCGGCACATTCAGCCTAAGACCATGCTCAGGCTTAATTTTCTGCCATATTCGCTTAGGCTGAATTTTCAGCTGAAAAGATGATGCTGAATTATTAACTTAGTCGGCACATTCAGACAAAGCCCATGATCAGGGTGATTTTTCAGCTCTATTAGCTTAGCTGAATTTTCAGCTTAAATGCTGGGGCTGAATTTTCCAATTAGTCGGCCCGTTCAGCCTAAGCCCATGCTCAGGCTGAATTTTTAGCCCTATCCTCTTAGGCTGAATTTTCAGCTGATATGCTGAAAAGCTTAATTTTCAGCCTTAACAGCTTAGGCTGAATTTTCAGCTGAAACACTGAGGCTGAATTTTTTCCTTAGTTGGTACATTCAGCCTAAGCCCATGCTCAGGCTGAATTTTCAGGCCTAACCGCTTAGGCTGAATTTTCAGCTGAATAGCTTAGGCTGAATTTTCCGCTTAGTCAGCACATTCAACCTATGCCCATGCTCAGGCTGAATATTCAGCCAAATTAGCTTAGGCTGAATTTTCAGCTGAAAAGATGGGGCTGAATTATCAACTTAGTCGGCACATTCAGCCTAAGCCCATGCTCAGGCTGAATTTTCAGCTGTAAAGCTGAGGCTGAATTTTCAGCTGAAACGCTGAGGCTGAATTTTTTCCTTAGTTGGTACATTCAGCCTAAGCCCATATTCAGGCTGAATTTTTAGCCCTATTAGCTTAGGCTGAATTTTCAGCTGAAAAGATGGGGCTGAATTATCAACTTAGTCGGCACATTCAGCCTAAGCCCATGATCAGGGTGAATTTTCAGCTTTATTAGCTTAGCTGAATTTTCAGCTTAAATGCTGGGGCTGAATGTTAAACTTAGTCGCCACTTTCAGCCTAAGCCCATGATCAGGCTGAATTTTCAGCGCTATCAGCTTAGGCTGATTCTTCAGCTGAAAAGCTGGGGCTGAATTTTCCGCTTAATCTGCACTTTCAGCCTAAGACCATCCTCAGGCTGAATTTTCAGCCATATTCGCAAAGGCTGAATTATCAGCTGAAAAGATGGGGCTGAATTATCAACTTAGTCGGCACATTCAGCCTAAGCCCATGCTCAGGCTGAATTAGCAGCCCTATCAGCTTAGGCTGAATTTTCAGCCCTATCAGCACGTTCAGCATAAGCCCATGCTCAGGCTGAATTTTCAGCCCTATCAGCTTAGGCTTAATTTTCATCTAAAACACTGTGGCTGAATTTTCCACTATTTTGGCACATTCAGCATAAGCGCATGCTCAGGCTGAATTTTCAGCCCTATAAGCTTAGGCTGAATTTTCAGCTGAATGGATGGGGCTGAATTTTCCACTTAGTCGGCACATTCAGCCAAAGACTATGCTCAGGCTGAATTTTCAGCCATATTCGCTTAGGCTGAATTTTCAGCTGAAATGTGGCTGAATTATCAACTTAGTCGGCACATTCAGCCCTAGCCCATGATCAGGGTAAAATTTCAGCTCTATTTGCTTAGCTGAATTTTCAGCTTAAATGCTGGGGCTGAATTTTCCACTTAGTCGCCACTTTCTGCCTAAGCCCATGATCAGGCTGAATTATCAGCCCTATCAGATTAGGCTGATTTTTCAGCGGAAATGCTGGGGCTGAATTTTCTGCTTAATCAGCACTTTCAGCCTAAGACCATGCTCAGGCTGAATTTTCAGCCATATTACCTTAGGCTGAATTTTCAGCTGAAAAGATGGGGCTGAATTATCAACTTAGTCGGCACATTCAGCCTATGCCCATGCTCAGGCTGAATTTTCAGCCAAATTAGCTTTGGCTGAATTTTCAGTTGAAGTGCTGGGGCTGAATTTTCCACTTAGTCGGCACATTCAGCCTAAGCATGATCAGGCTGAATTTTCAGCCCTATCAGCTTAGGCTGATTTTTCAGCTTAAATGCTGAGGCTGAATTTTCCACTTAGTCGGCACATTCAGCCAAAGCTCATGCTCAGGCTGAATTTTCAGCACTAACAGCTTAGGCTGAATTTTCAGCTGAAACACTGAGGCTGAATTTTATCCTTAGTTGGTACATTCAGCCTAAGCCCATGCTCTGGCTGAATTTTCAGCCGTATC
The DNA here is from genome assembly GCA_039654925.1 of Anguilla pacifica. Classification (NCBI taxonomy): domain Eukaryota; kingdom Metazoa; phylum Chordata; class Actinopteri; order Anguilliformes; family Anguillidae; genus Anguilla; species Anguilla pacifica. Next base: position 36,847,989 of record CM077286.1, on the reverse strand, counting down.
AGCTTAGGCTGAATTTTCAGCCCTATCAGTAAATTTAGCCAAAGCCCATGCTCAGGCTGAATTTTCAACCCTAACAGCTTAGGCTGAATTTTCAGCTGAAAAGCTGAAAAGCTTAATTTTCAGCCTTAACAGCTTAGGCTGAATTTTCAGCTGAAACACTGATGCTGAATTTTTTCCTTAGTTGGTACATTTAGCCAAAGCCCATGCTCAAGCTGAATTTTCAGCCCTAGTAGCTTAGGTTGAATTTTCAGCCCTATCAGCACATTCAGCCAAAGCCCATACTCAGGCTAAATTTTCAGCCTTATCCGCTTAGGCTGAATTTTCAGCTGAAATGCTGGGGCTGAATTTTCTGCTTAGTCGGCACATTCAGCCTAAGTCCATGCTCAGGCTGAATTTTCTACCCTAACATCTTAGGCTGAATTTTCAGCTGAATAGCTTAGGCTGAATTTTACGCTTAGTCGGCACATTCAGCCTAAGCCCATGCTCAGGCTAAATTTTCATCCAAATTAGCTTTGGCTGAATTTTCACCTGGTGCTGGGGCTGAATTTTCCACTTAGTCGGCACATTCAGCCTAAACCCATGATCAGGCTGAATTTTCAGCCCTATCAGCTTAGGCTGAATTTTCAGCCTTATCAGCACATTCAGCCTAAGCCCATGCTCAGGCTGAATTTTCAGCCCTATCAGCTTAGGCTTAATTTTCAGCTAAAACACTGTGGCTGAATTTTCCACTAAGTTGGCACATTCAGCATAAGCGCATGCTCAGGCTGAATTTTCAGCCCTATAAGCTTAGGCTGAATTTTCAGCTGAATGGATTGGGGCTGAATTTTCCACTTAGTCGGCACATTCAGCCAAAGACCATGCTCAGGCTGAATTTTCAGCTATATTCGCTTAGGCTGAATTTTCAGCTGAAATGTAGCTGAATTATCAACTTAGTCGGCACATTCAGCCTAAGCCCATGATCAGCGTGAATTTTCAGCTCTATTTGCTTAGCTGAATTTTCAGCTTAAATGCTAGTGCTGAATTTTCCACTTAGTCGCCACTTTCTGCCTAAGCCCATGATCAGGCTGAATTTTCAGCCCTATCAGCTTAGGCTGATTTTTCAGCGGAAATGCTGGGGCTGAATTATCTGCTTAATCGGCACTTTCTGCCTAAGACCATGCTCAGGCTGTATTTTCAGCCATATTAGCTTAGGCTGAATTTTCAGCTGAAAAGATGGGGCTGAATTATCAACTTAGTTGGCACATTCAGCGTATGCCCATGCTCAGGCTGAATATTCAGCCAAATTAGCTTAGGCTGAATTTTCAGTTGAAGTGCTGGGGCTGAATTTTCCACTTAGTCGGCACATTCAGCCTAAGCCCATGATCAGGCTGAATTTTCAGCCCTATCAGCTTAGGCTGATTTTTCAGCTGAAATGCTGGGGCTGAATTTTCCGCTTAATCGGCACTTTCAGCCTAAACCCATGATCAGGGTGAATTTTCAGCTCTATTAGCTTAGCTGAATTTTCAGCTGAAAATCTGAAAAGCTTAATTTTCAGCCTTAACAGCTTAGGCTGAATTTTCAGCCGAAACACTGAGGCTGAATTTTTTCCTTAGTTGGTACATTCAGCCTAAGCCCATGCTCTGGCTGAATTTTCAGCCGTATCAGCTTAGGCTGAATTTTCAGCCCTATCAGTAAATTTAGCCAAAGCCCATGCTCAGGCTGAATTTTCAACCCTAACAGCTTAGGCTGAATTTTCAGCTGAAAAGCTGAAAAGCTTAATTTTCAGCCTTAACAGCTTAGGCTGAATTTTCAGCTGAAACACTGATGCTGAATTTTTTCCTTAGTTGATACATTTAGCCAAAGCCCATGCTCAAGCTGAATTTTCAGCCCTAGTAGCTTAGGTTGAATTTTCAGCCCTATCAGCACATTCAGCCAAAGCCCATACTCAGGCTAAATTTTCAGCCTTATCCGCTTAGGCTGAATTTTCAGCTGAAATGCTGGGGCTGAATTTTCTGCTTAGTCGGCACATTCAGCCTAAGTCCATGCTCAGGCTGAATTTTCAACCCTAACATCTTAGGCTGAATTTTCAGCTGAATAGCTTAGGCTGAATTTTACGCTTAGTCGGCACATTCAGCCTAAGCCCATGCTCAGGCTAAATTTTCATCCAAATTAGCTTTGGCTGAATTTTCACCTGAAGTGCTGGGGCTGAATTTTCCACTTAGTCGGCACATTCAGCCTAAACCCATGATCAGGCTGAATTTTCAGCCCTATCAGCTTAGGCTGAATTTTCAGCCTTATCAGCACATTCAGCCTAAGCCCATGCTCAGGCTGAATTTTCAGCCCTATAAGCTTAGGCTTAATTTTCAGCTAAAGCACTGTGGCTGAATTTTCCACTAAGTTGGCACATTCAGCATAAGCGCATGCTCAGACTGAATTTTCAGCTGAAAAGCTGAGGCTGAATTTTCAGCTGAAACGCTGAGGCTGAATTTTTTCCTTAGTTGGTACATTCAGCCTAAGCCCATACTCAGGCTTAATTTTTAGCCCTATTAGCTTAGGCTGAATTTTCAGCTGAAAAGATGGGGCTGAGTTTTCCGCTTAGTCAGCCCATTCAGCCTAAGTCCGTGCTCAGGCTGAATTATCCGCTTAGTCGGCACATTCAGCCTATGTCCATGCACAGGCTGAATTTTCAGCCCTATCAGCTTAGGCTGAATTTTCAGCCCGATCAGCACGTTCAGCATAAGCCCATGCTCAGGCTGAATTTTCAGCCATATTCACTTAGGCTGAATTTTCAGCTGAAATGTGGCTGAATTATCAACATAGTCGGCACTTTCAGCCTAAGCCCATGATCAGGCTGAATTTTCAGCCCTATCAGCTTAGGCTGATTTTTCAGCTGAAATGCTGGGGCTGAATGTTCCGCTTAATTGGCACTTTCAGCCTTAGCCCATGATCAGGGTGAATTTTCAGCTCTATTAGCTTAGCTGAATTTTCAGCTTAAATGCTGGGGCTGAATTTTCCACTTAGTCGGCACATTCAGCCAAAGCCCATGCTCAGGCTGAATTTTCAGCCCTAACAGCTTAGGCTGAATTTTCAGCTGAAAATCTGAAAAGCTTAATTTTCAGCCTTAACAGCTTAGGCTGAATTTTCAGCTGCAACACTGAGGCTGAATTTTTTCCTTAGTTGGTACATTCAGCCTAAGTTCATGCTCAGGCTGAATTTTCAGCCCTATCAGCTTAGGCTGAATTTTCAGCTGAAATGCTGGGGCTGAATTTTCTGCTTAGTCGGCACATTCAGCCTTAGTCCATGCTCAGGCTGAATTGTCAGCTGAAAAGCTGAGGTTGAATTTTCAGCTGAAACGCTGAGGCTGAATTTTTTCCTTAGTTGGTACATTCAGCCTAAGCCCATACTCAGGCTGAATTTTTAGCCCTATTAGCTTAAGCTGAATTTTCCGCTTAATCAGCCCATTCAGCCTAAGTCCGTGCTCAGGCTGAATTTTCCGCTTAGTCGGCACATTCAGCCTTAGTCCATGCTCAGGCTGAATTTTCAACCCAAACATCTTAGGATGAATCTTCAGCTGAATAGCTTAGGCTGAATTTTCCACTACGTCGGCACATTCAGCCTATGTCCATGCACAGGCTGAATTTTCAGCCCTATCAGCTTAGGCTGAATTTTCAGGCCTATCAGCACGTTCAGCCTAAGCCCATGCTCAGGCTGAATTTTCAGGCCTAACCGCTTAGGCTGAATTTTCAGCTGAATAGCTTAGGCTGAATTTTCCGCTTAGTCGGCACAGTCAACCTATGCCCATGCTCAGGCTGAATTTTCAGCCAAATTATCTTAGGCTGAATTTTCAGCTGAAAAGATGGGGCTGAATTATCAACTTAGTCGGCACATTCAGCCTAAGCCCATGATCAGGGTGAATTTTCAGCTTTATTAGCTTAGCTGAATTTTCAGCTTAAATGCTGGGGCTGAATGTTAAACTTAGTCGCCACTTTCAGCCTAAGCCCATGATCAGGCTGAATTTTCAGCGCTATCAGCTTAGGCTGATTCTTCAGCTGAAAAGCTGGGGCTGAATTTTCCGCTTAATCTGCACTTTCAGCCTAAGACCATCCTCAGGCTGAATTATCAGCCATATTCGCAAAGGCTGAATTATCAGCTGAAAAGATGGGGCTGAATTATCAACTTAGTCGGCACATTCAGCCTAAGCCCATGCTCAGGCTGAATTAGCAGCCCTATCAGCTTAGGCTGAATTTTCAGCCCTATCAGCACGTTCAGCATAAGCCCATGCTCAGGCTGAATTTTCAGCCCTATCAGCTTAGGCTTAATTTTCATCTAAAACACTGTGGCTGAATTTTCCACTATTTTGGCACATTCAGCATAAGCGCATGCTCAGGCTGAATTTTCAGCCCTATAAGCTTAGGCTGAATTTTCAGCTGAATGGATGGGGCTGAATTTTCCACTTAGTCGGCACATTCAGCCAAAGACTATGCTCAGGCTGAATTTTCAGCCATATTCGCTTAGGCTGAATTTTCAGCTGAAATGTGGCTGAATTATCAACTTAGTCGGCACATTCAGCCCTAGCCCATGATCAGGGTGAAATTTCAGCTCTATTTGCTTAGCTGAATTTTCAGCTTAAATGCTGGGGCTGAATTTTCCACTTAGTCGCCACTTTCTGCCTAAGCCCATGATCAGGCTGAATTATCAGCCCTATCAGATTAGGCTGATTTTTCAGCGGAAATGCTGGGGCTGAATTTTCTGCTTAATCAGCACTTTCAGCCTAAGACCATGCTCAGGCTGAATTTTCAGCCATATTACCTTAGGCTGAATTTTCAGCTGAAAAGATGGGGCTGAATTATCAACTTAGTCGGCACATTCAGCCTATGCCCATGCTCAGGCTGAATTTTCAGCCAAATTAGCTTTGGCTGAATTTTCAGTTGAAGTGCTGGGGCTGAATTTTCCACTTAGTCGGCACATTCAGCCTAAGCATGATCAGGCTGAATTTTCAGCCCTATCAGCTTAGGCTGATTTTTCAGCTTAAATGCTGAGGCTGAATTTTCCACTTAGTCGGCACATTCAGCCAAAGCTCATGCTCAGGCTGAATTTTCAGCCCTAACAGCTTAGGCTGAATTTTCAGCTGAAACACTGAGGCTGAATTTTTTCCTTAGTTGGTACATTCAGCCTAAGCCCATGCTCTGGCTGAATTTTCAGCCGTATCAGCTTAGGCTGAATTTTCAGCCCTATCAGTAAATTTAGCCAAAGCCCATGCTCAGGCTGAATTTTCAACCCTAACAGCTTAGGCTGAATTTTCAGCTGAAAAGCTGAAAAGCTTAATTTTCAGCCTTAACAGCTTAGGCTGAATTTTCAGCTGAAACACTGATGCTGAATTTTTTCCTTAGTTGGTACATTTAGCCAAAGCCCATGCTCAAGCTGAATTTTCAGCCCTAGTAGCTTAGGTTGAATTTTCAGCCCTATCAGCACATTCAGCCAAAGCCCATACTCAGGCTAAATTTTCAGCCTTATCCGCTTAGGCTGAATTTTCAGCTGAAATGCTGGGGCTGAATTTTCTGCTTAGTCGGCACATTCAGCCTAAGTCCATGCTCAGGCTGAATTTTCAACCCTAACATCTTTGGCTGAATTTTCAGCTGAATAGCTTAGGCTGAATTTTACGCTTAGTCGGCACATTCAGCCTAAGCCCATGCTCAGGCTAAATTTTCATCCAAATTAGCTTTGGCTGAATTTTCACCTGAAGTGCTGGGGCTGAATTTTCCACTTAGTCGGCACATTCAGCCTAAACCCATGATCAGGCTGAATTTTCAGCCCTATCAGCTTAGGCTGAATTATCAGCCTTATCAGCACATTCAGCCTAAGCCCATGCTCAGGCTGAATTTTCAGCCCTATAAGCTTAGGCTTAATTTTCAGCTAAAGCACTGTGGCTGAATTTTCCACTAAGTTGGCACATTCAGCATAAGCGCATGCTCAGACTGAATTTTCAGCTGAAAAGCTGAGGCTGAATTTTCAGCTGAAACGCTGAGGCTGAATTTTTTCCTTAGTTGGTACATTCAGCCTAAGCCCATACTCAGGCTGAATTTTTAGCCCTATTAGCTTAGGCTGAATTTTCAGCTGAAAAGATGGGGCTGAGTTTTCCGCTTAGTCAGCCCATTCAGCCTAAGTCCGTGCTAGGGCTGAATTTTCCGCTTAGTCGGCACATTCAGCCTAAGTCCATGCTCAGGATGAATTTTCAACCCTAACATCTTAGGATGAATCTTCAGCTGAATAGCTTAGGCTGAATTTTCCACTTCGTCGGCACATTCAGCCTATGTCCATGCACAGGCTGAATTTTCAGCCCTATCAGCTTAGGCTGAATTTTCAGCCCTATCAGCACATTCAGCCTAAGCCCATGCTCAGGCTGAATTTTCAGCCCTATCAGCTTAGGCTTAATTTTCAGCTAAAACGCTGTGGCTGAATTTTCCACTTATTCGGCACATTCTGCCTAAGCGCATGCTCAGGCTGAATTTTCAGCCCTATTAGCTTAGGCTGAATTTTCAGCTGAATGGATGGGGCTGAATTTTCCACTTAGTCGGCACATTCAGCCTAAGACCATGCTCAGGCTTAATTTTCTGCCATATTCGCTTAGGCTGAATTTTCAGCTGAAAAGATGATGCTGAATTATTAACTTAGTCGGCACATTCAGACAAAGCCCATGATCAGGGTGATTTTTCAGCTCTATTAGCTTAGCTGAATTTTCAGCTTAAATGCTGGGGCTGAATTTTCCAATTAGTCGGCCCGTTCAGCCTAAGCCCATGCTCAGGCTGAATTTTTAGCCCTATCCTCTTAGGCTGAATTTTCAGCTGATATGCTGAAAAGCTTAATTTTCAGCCTTAACAGCTTAGGCTGAATTTTCAGCTGAAACACTGAGGCTGAATTTTTTCCTTAGTTGGTACATTCAGCCTAAGCCCATGCTCAGGCTGAATTTTCAGGCCTAACCGCTTAGGCTGAATTTTCAGCTGAATAGCTTAGGCTGAATTTTCCGCTTAGTCAGCACATTCAACCTATGCCCATGCTCAGGCTGAATTTTCAGCCAAATTAGCTTAGGCTGAATTTTCAGCTGAAAAGATGGGGCTGAATTATCAACTTAGTCGGCACATTCAGCCTAAGCCCATGCTCAGGCTGAATTTTCAGCTGTAAAGCTGAGGCTGAATTTTTTCCTTAGTTGGTACATTCAGCCTAAGCCCATATTCAGGCTGAATTTTTAGCCCTATTAGCTTAGGCTGAATTTTCAGCTGAAAAGATGGGGCTGAATTATCAACTTAGTCGGCACATTCAGCCTAAGCCCATGATCAGGGTGAATTTTCAGCTTTATTAGCTTAGCTGAATTTTCAGCTTAAATGCTGGGGCTGAATGTTAAACTTAGTCGCCACTTTCAGCCTAAGCCCATGATCAGGCTGAATTTTCAGCGCTATCAGCTTAGGCTGATTCTTCAGCTGAAAAGCTGGGGCTGAATTTTCCGCTTAATCTGCACTTTCAGCCTAAGACCATCCTCAGGCTGAATTTTCAGCCATATTCGCAAAGGCTGAATTATCAGCTGAAAAGATGGGGCTGAATTATCAACTTAGTCGGCACATTCAGCCTAAGCCCATGCTCAGGCTGAATTAGCAGCCCTATCAGCTTAGGCTGAATTTTCAGCCCTATCAGCACGTTCAGCATAAGCCCATGCTCAGGCTGAATTTTCAGCCCTATCAGCTTAGGCTTAATTTTCATCTAAAACACTGTGGCTGAATTTTCCACTATTTTGGCACATTCAGCATAAGCGCATGCTCAGGCTGAATTTTCAGCCCTATAAGCTTAGGCTGAATTTTCAGCTGAATGGATGGGGCTGAATTTTCCACTTAGTCGGCACATTCAGCCAAAGACTATGCTCAGGCTGAATTTTCAGCCATATTCGCTTAGGCTGAATTTTCAGCTGAAATGTGGCTGAATTATCAACTTAGTCGGCACATTCAGCCCTAGCCCATGATCAGGGTGAAATTTCAGCTCTATTTGCTTAGCTGAATTTTCAGCTTAAATGCTGGGGCTGAATTTTCCACTTAGTCGCCACTTTCTGCCTAAGCCCATGATCAGGCTGAATTATTAGCCCTATCAGATTAGGCTGATTTTTCAGCGGAAATGCTGGGGCTGAATTTTCTGCTTAATCAGCACTTTCAGCCTAAGACCATGCTCAGGCTGAATTTTCAGCCATATTACCTTAGGCTGAATTTTCAGCTGAAAAGATGGGGCTGAATTATCAACTTAGTCGGCACATTCAGCCTATGCCCATGCTCAGGCTGAATTTTCAGCCAAATTAGCTTTGGCTGAATTTTCAGTTGAAGTGCTGGGGCTGAATTTTCCACTTAGTTGGCACATTCAGCCTAAGCATGATCAGGCTGAATTTTCAGCCCTATCAGCTTAGGCTGATTTTTCAGCTTAAATGCTGAGGCTGAATTTTCCACTTAGTCGGCACATTCAGCCAAAGCTCATGCTCAGGCTGAATTTTCAGCCCTAACAGCTTAGGCTGAATTTTCAGCTGAAACACTGAGGCTGAATTTTTTCCTTAGTTGGTACATTCAGCCTAAGCCCATGCTCTGGCTGAATTTTCAGCCGTATCAGCTTAGGCTGAATTTTCAGCCCTATCAGTAAATTTAGCCAAAGCCCATGCTCAGGCTGAATTTTCAACCCTAACAGCTTAGGCTGAATTTTCAGCTGAAAAGCTGAAAAGCTTAATTTTCAGCCTTAACAGCTTAGGCTGAATTTTCAGCTGAAACACTGATGCTGAATTTTTTCCTTAGTTGGTACATTTAGCCAAAGCCCATGCTCAAGCTGAATTTTCAGCCCTAGTAGCTTAGGTTGAATTTTCAGCCCTATCAGCACATTCAGCCAAAGCCTATACTCAGGCTAAATTTTCAGCCTTATCCGCTTAGGCTGAATTTTCAGCTGAAATGCTGGGGCTGAATTTTCTGCTTAGTCGGCACATTCAGCCTAAGTCCATGCTCAGGCTGAATTTTCAACCCTAACATCTTAGGCTGAATTTTCAGCTGAATAGCTTAGGCTGAATTTTCCACTTAGTCGGCACATTCAGCCTAAACCCATGATCAGGCTGAATTTTCAGCCCTATCAGCTTAGGCTGAATTATCAGCCTTATCAGCACATTCAGCCTAAGCCCATGCTCAGGCTGAATTTTCAGCCCTATAAGCTTAGGCTTAATTTTCAGCTAAAGCACTGTGGCTGAATTTTCCACTAAGTTGGCACATTCAGCATAAGCGCATGCTCAGACTGAATTTTCAGCTGAAAAGCTGAGGCTGAATTTTCAGCTGAAACGCTGAGGCTGAATTTTTTCCTTAGTTGGTACATTCAGCCTAAGCCCATACTCAGGCTGAATTTTTAGCCCTATTAGCTTAGGCTGAATTTTCAGCTGAAAAGATGGGGCTGAGTTTTCCGCTTAGTCAGCCCATTCAGCCTAAGTCCGTGCTAGGGCTGAATTTTCCGCTTAGTCGGCACATTCAGCCTAAGTCCATGCTCAGGATGAATTTTCAACCCTAACATCTTAGGATGAATCTTCAGCTGAATAGCTTAGGCTGAATTTTCCACTTCGTCGGCACATTCAGCCTATGTCCATGCACAGGCTGAATTTTCAGCCCTATCAGCTTAGGCTGAATTTTCAGCCCTATCAGCACATTCAGCCTAAGCCCATGCTCAGGCTGAATTTTCAGCTGTAAAGCTGAGGCTGAATTTTCAGCTGAAACGCTGAGACTGAATTTTTTCCTTAGTTGGTACATTCAGCCTAAGCCCATATTCAGGCTGAATTTTTAGCCCTATTAGCTTAGGCTGAATTTTCAGCTGAAAAGATGGGGCTGAATTTTCCGCTTAGTCAGCCCATTCAGCCTAAGTCCGTGCGCAGGCTGAATTTTCCGCTTAGTCGGCACATTCAGACTAAGTCCATGCTCAGGCTGAATTTTCAACCCTAACATCTTAGGATGAATCTTCAGCTGAATAGCTTAGGCTGAATTTTCCACTTCGTCGGCACATTCAGCCTATGTCCATGCACAGGCTGAATTTTCAGCCCTATCAGCTTAGGCTGAATTTTCAGCCCTATCAGCACATTCAGCCTAAGCCCATGCTCAGGCTGAATTTTCAGCCCTATCAGCTTTGGCTTAATTTTCAGCTAAAGCACTGTGGCTGAATTTTCCACTAAGTTGGCAAATTCTGCATAAGCGCATGCTCAGGCTGAATTTTCAGCTGAAAAGCCGAGGCTGAATTTTCAGCTGAAACGCTGAGGCTGAATTTTTTCCTTAGTTGGTACATTCAGCCTAAGCCCATACTCAGGCTGAATTTTTAGCCCTATTAGCTTAGGCTGAATATTCCGCTTAATCAGCCCATTCTGCCTAAGTCCGTGCTCAGGCTGAATTATCCGCTTAGTCGGCACATTCAGCCTATGTCCATGCATAGGCTGAATTTTCAGCCCTATCAGCTTATGCTGAATTTTCAGCCCTATCAGCACGTTCAGCATAAGCCCATGCTCAGGCTGAATTTTCAGCACTATCAGCTTAGGCTTAATTTTCAGCTAAAACACTGTGGCTGAATTTTCCACTAAGTTGGCACATTCAGCATAAGCGCATGCTCAGGCTGAATTTTCAGCCCTATAAGCTTAGGCTGAATTTTCAGCTGAATGGATGGGGTTGAATTTTCCACTTAGTCGGCACATTCAGCCAAAGACCATGCTCAGGCTGAATTTTCAGCCATATTCGCTTAGGCTGAATTTTCAGCTGAAATATAGCTGAATTATCAACTTAGTCGGCACATTCAGCCTAAGCCCATGATCAGCGTGAATTTTCAGCTCTATTTGCTTAGCTGAATTTTCAGCTTAAATGCTGGGGCTGAATTTTCCACTTAGTCGCCACTTTCTGCCTAAGCCCATGATCAGGCTGAATTTTCAGCCCTATCAGCTTAGGCTGATTTTTCAGCGGAAATGCTGGGGCTGAATTATCTGCTTAATCGGCACTTTCAGCCTAAGACCATGCTCAGGCTGTATTTTCAGCCATATTAGCTTAGGCTGAATTTTCAGCTGAAAAGATGGGGCTGAATTATCAACTTAGTCGGCACATTCAGCGTATGCCCATGCTCAGGCTGAATATTCAGCCAAATTAGCTTAGGCTGAATTTTCAGTTGAAGTGCTGGGGCTGAATTTTCCACTTAGTCGGCACATTCAGCCTAAGCCCATGATCAGGCTGAATTTTCAGCCCTATCAGCTTAGGCTGATTTTTCAGCTGAAATGCTGGGGCTGAATTTTCCGCTTAATCGGCACTTTCAGCCTAAACCCATGATCAGGGTGAATTTTCAGCTCTATTAGCTTAGCTGAATTTTCAGCTGAAAATCTGAAAAGCTTAATTTTCAGCCTTAACAGCTTAGGCTGAATTTTCAGCCGAAACACTGAGGCTGAATTTTTTCCTTAGTTGGTACATTCAGCCTAAGCCCATGCTCTGGCTGAATTTTCAGCCGTATCAGCTTAGGCTGAATTTTCAGCCCTATCAGTAAATTTAGCCAAAGCCCATGCTCAGGCTGAATTTTCAACCCTAACAGCTTAGGCTGAATTTTCAGCTGAAAAGCTGAAAAGCTTAATTTTCAGCCTTAACAGCTTAGGCTGAATTTTCAGCTGAAACAGTGATGCTGAATTTTTTCCTTAGTTGGTACATTTAGCCAAAGCCCATGCTCAAGCTGAATTTTCAGCCCTAGTAGCTTAGGTTGAATTTTCAGCCCTATCAGCACATTCAGCCAAAGCCCATACTCAGGCTAAATTTTCAGCCTTATCCGCTTAGGCTGAATTTTCAGCTGAAATGCTGGGGCTGAATTTTCTGCTTAGTCGGCACATTCAGCCTAAGTCCATGCTCAGGCTGAATTTTCAACCCTAACATCTTAGGCTGAATTTTCAGCTGAATAGCTTAGGCTGAATTTTACGCTTAGTCGGCACATTCAGCCTAAGCCCATGCTCAGGCTAAATTTTCATCCAAATTAGCTTTGGCTGAATATTCACCTGAAGTGCTGGGGCTGAATTTTCCACTTAGTCGGCACATTCAGCCTAAACCCATGATCAGGCTGAATTTTCAGCCCTATCAGCTTAGGCTGAATTTTCAGCCTTATCAGCACATTCAGCCTAAGCCCATGCTCAGGCTGAATTTTCAGCCCTATAAGCTTAGGCTTAATTTTCAGCTAAAGCACTGTGGCTGAATTTTCCACTAAGTTGGCACATTCAGCATAAGCGCATGCTCAGACTGAATTTTCAGCTGAAAAGCTGAGGCTGAATTTTCAGCTGAAACGCTGAGGCTGAATTTTTTCCTTAGTTGGTACATTCAGCCTAAGCCCATACTCAGGCTGAATTTTTAGCCCTATTAGCTTAGGCTGAATTTTCAGCTGAAAAGATGGGGCTGAGTTTTCCGCTTAGTCAGCCCATTCAGCCTAAGTCCGTGCTAGGGCTGAATTTTCCGCTTAGTCGGCACATTCAGCCTAAGTCCATGCTCAGGATGAATTTTCAACCCTAACATCTTAGGATGAATCTTCAGCTGAATAGCTTAGGCTGAATTTTCCACTTCGTCGGCACATTCAGCCTATGTCCATGCACAGGCTGAATTTTCAGCCCTATCAGCTTAGGCTGAATTTTCAGCCCTATCAGCACATTCAGCCTAAGCCCATGCTCAGGCTGAATTTTCAGCCCTATCAGCTTAGGCTTAATTTTCAGCTAAAACGCTGTGGCTGAATTTTCCACTTATTCGGCACATTCTGCCTAAGCGCATGCTCAGGCTGAATTTTCAGCCCTATTAGCTTAGGCTGAATTTTCAGCTGAATGGATGGGGCTGAATTTTCCACTTAGTCGGCACATTCAGCCTAAGACCATGCTCAGGCTTAATTTTCTGCCATATTCGCTTAGGCTGAATTTTCAGCTGAAAAGATGATGCTGAATTATTAACTTAGTCGGCACATTCAGACAAAGCCCATGATCAGGGTGATTTTTCAGCTCTATTAGCTTAGCTGAATTTTCAGCTTAAATGCTGTGGCTGAATTTTCCAATTAGTCGGCCCGTTCAGCCTAAGCCCATGCTCAGGCTGAATTTTTAGCCCTATCCTCTTAGGCTGAATTTTCAGCTGATATGCTGAAAAGCTTAATTTTCAGCCTTAACAGCTTAGGCTGAATTTTCAGCTGAAACACTGAGGCTGAATTTTTTCCTTAGTTGGTACATTCAGCCTAAGCCCATGCTCAGGCTGAATTTTCAGGCCTAACCGCTTAGGCTGAATTTTCAGCTGAATAGCTTAGGCTGAATTTTCCGCTTAGTCAGCACATTCAACCTATGCCCATGCTCAGGCTGAATTTTCAGCCAAATTAGCTTAGGCTGAATTTTCAGCTGAAAAGATGGGGCTGAATTATCAACTTAGTCGGCACATTCAGCCTAAGCCCATGCTCAGGCTGAATTTTCAGCTGTAAAGCTGAGGCTGAATTTTCAGCTGAAACGCTGAGGCTGAATTTTTTCCTTAGTTGGTACATTCAGCCTAAGCCCATATTCAGGCTGAATTTTTAGCCCTATTAGCTTAGGCTGAATTTTCAGCTGAAAAGATGGTGCTGAATTTTCCGCTTAGTCAGCCCATTCAGCCTAAGTCCGTGCGCAGGCTGAATTTTCCGCTTAGTCGGCACATTCAGACTAAGTCCATGCTCAGGCTGAATTTTCAACCCTAACATCTTAGGATGAATCTTCAGCTGAATAGCTTAGGCTGAATTTTCCACTTCGTCGGCACATTCAGCCTATGTCCATGCACAGGCTGAATTTTCAGCCCTATCAGCTTAGGCTGAATTTTCAGCCCTATCAGCACATTCAGCCTAAGCCCATGCTCAGGCTGAATTTTCAGCCCTATCAGCTTTGGCTTAATTTTCAGCTAAAGCACTGTGGCTGAATTTTCCACTAAGTTGGCAAATTCTGCATAAGCGCATGCTCAGGCTGAATTTTCAGCTGAAAAGCTGAAAAGCTTAATTTTCAGCCTTAACAGCTTAGGCTGAATTTTCAGCTGAAACACTGATGCTGAATTTTTTCCTTAGTTGGTACATTCAGCCAAAGCCCATGCTCAAGCTGAATTTTCAGCCCTAGTAGCTTAGGCTGAATTTTCAGCCCTATCAGCACATTCAGCCAAAGCCCATGCTCAGGCTGAATTTTCAGCCTTATCCGCTTAGGCTGAATTTTCAGCTGAAATGCTGGGGCTGAATTTTCCGCTTAGTCGGCACATTCAGCCTAAGTCCATGCTCAGGCTGAATTTTCAACCCTAACATCTTAGGCTGAATTTTCAGCTGAATAGCTTAGGCTGAATTTTCCGCTTAGTCGGCACATTCAGCCTAAGCCCATGCTCAGGCTAAATTTTCATCCAAATTAGCTTTGGCTGAATTTTCACCTGAAGTGCTGGGGCTGAATTTTCCACTTAGTCGGCACATTCAGCCTATGTCCATGCACAGGCTGAATTTTCAGCCCTATCAGCTTAGGCTGAATTTTCAGCTGAAAATCTGAAAAGCTTAATTTTCAGCCTTAACAGCTTAGGCTGAATTTTCAGCTGAAACACTGAGGCTGAATTTTTTCCTTAGTTGGTACATACAGCCTAAGCCCATGCTCAGGCTGAATTTTCAGCCCTAGTAGCTTAGGCTGAATTTTCAGCCGTATCAGCACATTCAGTAATAGTCCATGCTCAGCCTGATTTTTCAGCCCTAACATCATAGACTGAATTGTCAGCTGAAAAGCTTAATTTTCAGCCGTATCCGCTTAGGCTGAATTTTCAGCTGAAATGCTGGGGTTGAATTTTCCGCTTAGTCGGCACATTCAGCTTAAGTCCATGCTCAGGCTGAATTTTCAACCCTAACATCTTAGGCTGAATTTTCAGCTGAATAGCTTAGGCTAAATTTTCCGCTTAGTCGGCACATTCAGCCTAAGCCCATGCTCAGGCTGAATTAGCAGCCCTATCAGCTTAGGCTGAATTTTCAGCCCTATCAGCACGTTCAGCATAAGCCCATGCTCAGGCTGAATTTTCAGCCCTATCAGCTTAGGCTTAATTTTCATCTAAAACACTGTGGCAGAATTTTCCACTATTTTGGTACATTCAGCATAAGCGCATGCTCAGGCTGAATTTTCAGCCCTATAAGCTTAGGCTGAATTTTCAGCTGAATGGATGGGGCTGAATTTTCCACTTAGTCGGCACATTCAGCCAAAGACTATGCTCAGGCTGAATTTTCAGCCATATTCGCTTAGGCTGAATTTTCAGCTGAAATGTGGCTG
This sequence comes from Anguilla pacifica, assembly GCA_039654925.1. NCBI lineage: Eukaryota > Metazoa > Chordata > Actinopteri > Anguilliformes > Anguillidae > Anguilla > Anguilla pacifica. The sequence continues at coordinate 36,832,688 of CM077286.1, read as the reverse complement.
AATTATCAACTTAATCGGCACATTCAGCCTAAGCCCATGATCAGGGTGAAATTTCAGCTCTATTTGCTTAGCTGAATTTTCAGCTTAAATGCTGGGGCTGAATTTTCCACTTAGTCGCCAATTTTTGCCTAAGCCCATGATCAGGCTGAATTATCAGCCCTATCAGATTAGGCTGATTTTTTAGCGGAAATGCTGGGGCTGAATTTTCTGCTTAATCGGCACTTTCAGCCTAAGACCATGCTCAGGCTGAATTTTCAGCCAAATTAGCTTTGGCTGAATTTTCAGTTGAAGTGCTGGGGCTGAATTTTCCACTTAGTCGGCACATTCAGCCTAAGCATGATCAGGCTGAATTTTCAGCCCTATCAGCTTAGGCTGATTTTTCAGCTTAAATGCTGGGGCTGAATTTTCCACTTAGTCGGCACATTCAGCCAAAGCCCATGCTCAGGCTGAATTATCAGCCCTAACAGCTTAGGCTGAATTTTCAGCTGAAAATCTGAAAAGCTTAATTTTCAGCCTTAACAGCTTAGGCTGAATTTTCAGCTGAAACACTGAGGCTGAATTTTTTCCTTAGTTGGTACATTCAGCCTATGCCCATGCTCAGGCTAAATTTTCATCCAAATTAGCTTTGGCTGAATTTTCACCTGAAGTGCTGGGGCTGAATTTTCCACTTAGTCGGCACATTCAGCCTATGTCCATGCACAGGCTGAATTTTCAGCCCTATCAGCTTAGGCTAAATTTTCAGCTGAAAAGCTGAAAAGCTTAATTTTCAGCCTTAACAGCTTAGGCTGAATTTTCAGCTGAAACACTGAGGCTGAATTTTTTCCTTAGTTCGTACATTCAGCCTAAGCCCATGCTCAGGCTGAATTTTCAGCCCTAGTAGCTTAGGCTGAATTTTCAGCCGTATCAGCACATTCAGTAATAGTCCATGCTCAGCCTGATTTTTCAGCCCTAACAGCATAGACTGAATTGTCAGCTGAAAAGCTTAATTTTCAGCCGTATCCGCTTAGGCTGAATTTTCAGCTGAAATGCTGGGGTTGAATTTTCCGCTTAGTCGGCACATTCAGCTTAAGTCCATGCTCAGGCTGAATTTTCAACCCTAACATCTTAGGCTGAATTTTCAGCTGAATAGCTTAGGCTAAATTTTCCGCTTAGTCGGCACATTCAGCCTAAGCCCATGCTCAGGCTGAATTAGCAGCCCTATCAGCTTAGGGTGAATTTTCAGCCCTATCAGCACGTTCAGCATAAGCCCATGCTCAGGCTGAATTTTCAGCCCTATCAGCTTAGGCTTAATTTTCATCTAAAACACTGTGGCTGAATTATCCACTATTTTGGTACATTCAGCATAAGCGCATGCTCAGGCTGAATTTTCAGCCCTATAAGCTTAGGCTGAATTTTCAGCTGAATGGATGGGGCTGAATTTTCCACTTAGTCGGCACATTCAGCCAAAGACTATGCTCAGGCTGAATTTTCAGCCATATTCGCTTAGGCTGAATTTTCAGCTGAAATATGGCTGAATTATCAACTTAGTCGGCACATTCAGCCTAAGCCCATGATCAGGGTGAAATTTCAGCTCTATTTGCTTAGCTGAATTTTCAGCTTAAATGCTGGGGCTGAATTTTCCACTTAGTCGCCACTTTCTGCCTAAGCCCATGATCAGGCTGAATTATCAGCCCTATCAGATTAGGCTGATTTTTTAGCGGAAATGCTGGGGCTGAATTTTCTGCTTAATCGGCACTTTCAGCCTAAGACCATGCTCAGGCTGAATTTTCAGCCATATTACCTTAGGCTGAATTTTCAGCTGAAAAGATGGGGCTGAATTATCAACTTAGTCGGCACATTCAGCCTATGCCCATGCTCAGGCTGAATTTTCAGCCAAATTAGCTTTGGCTGAATTTTCAGTTGAAGTGCTGGGGCTGAATTTTCCACTTAGTCGGCACATTCAGCCTAAGCATGATCAGGCTGAATTTTCAGCCCTATCAGCTTAGGCTGATTTTTCAGCTTAAATGCTGGGGCTGAATTTTCCACTTAGTCGGCACATTCAGCCAAAGCCCATGCTCAGGCTGAATTTTCAACCCTAACAGCTTAGGCTGAATTTTCAGCTGAAAATCTGAAAAGCTTAATTTTCAGCCTTAACAGCTTAGGCTGAATTTTCAGCTGAAACACTGAGGCTGAATTTTTTCCTTAGTTGGTACATTCAGCCTAAGCCCATGCTCTGGCTGAATTTTCAGCCGTATCAGCTTAGGCTGAATTTTCAGCCCTATCAGCACATTCAGCCAAAGCCCATGCTCAGGCTGAATTTTCAACCCTAACAGCTTAGGCTGAATTTTCAGCTGAAAAGCTGAAAAGCTTAATTTTCAGCCTTAACAGCTTAGGCTGAATTTTCAGCTGAATGGATGGGGCTGAATTTTCCACTTAGTCGGCACATTCAGCCAAAGACTATGCTCAGGCTGAATTTTCAGCCATATTCGCTTAGGCTGAATTCTCAGCTGAAATGTGGCTGAATTATCAACTTAGTCGGCACATTCAGCCTAAGCCGATGATCAGGGTGAATTTTCAGCTCTATTAGCTTAGCTGAATTTTCAGCTTAAATGCTGGGGCTGAATTTTCCAATTAGTCGGCCCGTTCAGCCTAAGCCCATGCTCAGGCTGAATTTTTAGCCCTATCCTCTTAGGCTGAATTTTCAGCTGATATGCTGAAAAGCTTAATTTTCAGCCTTAACAGCTTAGGCTGAATTTTCAGCTGAAACACTGAGGCTGAATTTTTTCCTTAGTTGGTACATTAGGCCTAAGCCCATGCTCAGGCTGAATTTTCAGGCCTAACCGCTTAGGCTGAATTTTTAGCTGAATAGCTTAGGCTGAATTTTCCGCTTAGTCAGCACATTCAACCTATGCCCATGCTCAGGCTGAATTTTCAGCCAAATTAGCTTAGGCTGAATTTTCAGCTGAAAAGATGGGGCTGAATTATCAACTTAGTCGGCACATTCAGCCTAAGCCCATGCTCAGGCTGAATTTTCAGCTGAAAAGCTGAGGCTGAATTTTCAGCTGAAACGCTGAGGCTGAATTTTTTCCTTAGTTGGTACATTCAGCCTAAGCCCATATTCAGGCTGAATATTTAGCCCTATTAGCTTAGGCTGAATTTTCAGCTGAAAAGATGGGGCTGAATTTTCCGCTTAGTCAGCCCATTCAGCCTAAGTCCGTGCGCAGGCTGAATTTTCCGCTTAGTCGGCACATTCAGACTAAGTCCATGCTCAGGCTGAATTTTCAACCCTAACATCTTAGGATGAATCTTCAGCTGAATAGCTTAGGCTGAATTTTCCACTTCGTCGGCACATTCAGCCTATGTCCATGCACAGGCTGAATTTTCAGCCCTATCAGCTTAGGCTGAATTTTTAGCCCTATCAGCACATTCAGCCTAAGCCCATGCTCAGGCTGAATTTTCAGCCCTATCAGCTTTGGCTTAATTTTCAGCTAAAGCACTGTGGCTGAATTTTCCACTAAGTTGGCAAATTCTGCATAAGCGCATGCTCAGGCTGAATTTTCAGCGAAAAGCCGAGGCTGAATTTTCAGCTGAAACGCTGAGGCTGAATTTTTTCCTTAGTTGGTACATTCAGCCTAAGCCCATACTCAGGCTGAATTTTTAGCCCTATTAGCTTAGGCTGAATATTCCGCTTAATCAGCCCATTCTGCCTAAGTCCGTGCTCAGGCTGAATTATCCGCATAGTCGGCACATTCAGCCTATGTCCATGCACAGGCTGAATTTTCAGCCCTATCAGCTTAGGCTGAATTTTCAGCCCTATCAGCACGTTCAGCATAAGCCCATGCTCAGGCTGAATTTTCAGCCCTATCAGCTTAGGCTTAATTTTCAGCTAAAACACTGTGGCTGAATTTTCCACTAAGTTGGCACATTCAGCATAAGCGCATGCTCAGGCTGAATTTTCAGCCCTATAAGCTTAGGCTGAATTTTCAGCTGAATAGATGGGGCTGAATTTTCCACTTAGTCGGCACATTCAGCCAAAGACCATGCTCAGGCTGAATTTTCAGCCATATTCGCTTAGGCTGAATTTTCAGCTGAAATGTAGCTGAATTATCAACTTAGTCGGCACATTCAGCCTAAGCCCATGATCAGCGTGAATTTTCAGCTCTATTTGCTTAGCTGAATTTTCAGCTTAAATGCTGGGGCTGAATTTTCCACTTAGTCGCCACTTTCTGCCTAAGCCCATGATCAGGCTGAATTTTCAGCCCTATCAGCTTAGGCTGATTTTTCAGCGGAAATGCTGGGGCTGAATTATCTGCTTAATCGGCACTTTCAGCCTAAGACCATGCTCAGGCTGTATTTTCAGCCATATTAGCTTAGGCTGAATTTTCAGCTGAAAAGATGGGGCTGAATTATCAACTTAGTCGGCACATTCAGCCTATGCCCATGCTCAGGCTGAATATTCAGCCAAATTAGCTTAGGCTGAATTTTCAGTTGAAGTGCTGGGGCTGAATTTTCCACTTAGTCGGCACATTCAGCCTAAGCCCATGATCAGGCTGAATTTTCAGCCCTATCAGCTTAGGCTGATTTTTCAGCTGAAATGCTGGGGCTGAATTTTCCGCTTAATCGGCACTTTCAGCCTAAACCCATGATCAGGGTGAATTTTCAGCTCTATTAGCTTAGCTGAATTTTCAGCTTAAATGCTGGGGCTGAATTTTCCACTTCGTCGGCACATTCAGCCAAAGCCCATGCTCAGGCTGAATTTTCAGCCCTAACAGCTTAGGCTGAATTTTCAGCTGAAAATCTGAAAAGCTTAATTTTCAGCCTTAACAGCTTAGGCTGAATTTTCAGCTGAAACACTGAGGCTGAATTTTTTCCTTAGTTGGTACATTCAGCCTATGCCCATGCTCAGGCTGAATTTTCAGCCCTATCAGCTTAGGCTGAATTTTCAGCCCTATCAGCACATTCAGCCAAAGCCCATGCTCAGGCTGAATTTTCAGCCCTAACAGCATAGGCTGAATTTTCAGCTGAAAAGCTGAAAAGCTTAATTTTCAGCCTTAACAGCTTAGGCTGAATTTTCAGCTGAAACACTGATGCTGAATTTTTTCCTTAGTTGGTACATTCAGCCAAAGCCCATGCTCAAGCTGAATTTTCAGCCCTAGTAGCTTAGGCTGAATTTTCAGCCCTATCAGCACATTCAGCCAAAGCCCATGCTCAAGCTGAATTTTCAGCCCTAGTAGCTTAGGCTGAATTTTCAGCCCTATCAGCACATTCAGCCAAAGCCCATGCTCAGGCTGAATTTTCAGCCTTATCCGCTTAGGCTGAATTTTCAGCTGAAATGCTGGGGCTGAATTTTCCGCTTAGTCGGCACATTCAGCCTAAGTCCATGCTCAGGCTGAATTTTCAACCCTAACATCTTAGGCTGAATTTTCAGCTGAATAGCTTAGGCTGAATTTTCCGCTTAGTCGGCACATTCAGCCTAAGCCCATGCTCAGGCTAAATTTTCATCCAAATTAGCTTTGGCTGAATTTTCACCTGAAGTGCTGGGGCTGAATTTTCCACTTAGTCGGCACATTCAGCCTATGTCCATGCACAGGCTGAATTTTCAGCCCTATCAGCTTAGGCTGAATTTTCAGCTGAAAATCTGAAAAGCTTAATTTTCAGCCTTAACAGCTTAGGCTGAATTTTCAGCTGAAACACTGAGGCTGAATTTTTTCCTTAGTTGGTACATACAGCCTAAGCCCATGCTCAGGCTGAATTTTCAGCCCTATCAGCTTAGGCTAAATTTTCAGCTGAAAAGCTGAAAAGCTTAATTTTCAGCCTTAACAGCTTAGGCTGAATTTTCAGCTGAAACACTGAGGCTGAATTTTTTCCTTAGTTGGTACATTCAGCCTAAGCCCATGCTCAGGCTGAATTTTCAGCCCTAGTAGCTTAGGCTGAATTTTCAGCCGTATCAGCACATTCAGTAATAGTCCATGCTCAGCCTGATTTTTCAGCCCTAACAGCATAGACTGAATTGTCAGCTGAAAAGCTTAATTTTCAGCCGTATCCGCTTAGGCTGAATTTTCAGCTGAAATGCTGGGGTTGAATTTTCCGCTTAGTCGGCACATTCAGCTTAAGTCCATGCTCAGGCTGAATTTTCAACCCTAACATCTAAGGCTGAATTTTCAGCTGAATAGCTTAGGCTAAATTTTCCGCTTAGTCGGCACATTCAGCCTAAGCCCATGCTCAGGCTGAATTAGCAGCCCTATCAGCTTAGGCTGAATTTTCAGCCCTATCAGCACGTTCAGCATAAGCCCATGCTCAGGCTGAATTTTCAGCCCTATCAGCTTAGGCTTAATTTTCATCTAAAACACTGTGGCTGAATTTTCCACTATTTTGGTACATTCAGCATAAGCGCATGCTCAGGCTGAATTTTCAGCCCTATAAGCTTAGGCTGAATTTTCAGCTGAATGGATGGGGCTGAATTTTCCACTTAGTCGGCACATTCAGCCAAAGACTATGCTCAGGCTGAATTTTCAGCCATATTCGCTTAGGCTGAATTTTCAGCTGAAATGTGGCTGAATTATCAACTTAGTCGGCACATTCAGCCTAAGCCCATGATCAGGGTGAAATTTCAGCTCTATTTGCTTAGCTGAATTTTCAGCTTAAATGCTGGGGCTGAATTTTCCACTTAGTCGCCACTTTCTGCCTAAGCCCATGATCAGGCTGAATTATCAGCCCTATCAGATTAGGCTGATTTTTTAACGGAAATGCTGGGGCTGAATTTTCTGCTTAATCGGCACTTTCAGCCTAAGACCATGCTCAGGCTGAATTTTCAGCCATATTACCTTAGGCTGAATTTTCAGCTGAAAAGAAGGGGCTGAATTATCAACTTAGTCGGCACATTCAGCCTATGCCCATGCTCAGGCTGAATTTTCAGCCAAATTAGCTTTGGCTGAATTTTCAGTTGAAGTGCTGGGGCTGAATTTTCCACTTAGTCGGCACATTCAGCCTAAGCATGATCAGGCTGAATTTTCAGCCCTATCAGCTTAGGCTGATTTTTCAGCTTAAATGCTGGGGCTGAATTTTCCGCTTAGTCGGCACATTCAGCCAAAGCCCATGCTCAGGCTGAATTTTCAGCCCTAACAGCTTAGGCTGAATTTTCAGCTGAAAATCTGAAAAGCTTAATTTTCAGCCTTAACAGCTTAGGCTGAATTTTCAGCTGAAACACTGAGGCTGAATTTTTTCCTTAGTTGGTACATTCAGCCTAAGCCCATGCTCTGGCTGAATTTTAAGCCGTATCAGCTTAGGCTGAATTTTCAGCCCTATCAGCACATTCAGCCAAAGCCCATGCTCAGGCTGAATTTTCAACCCTAACAGCTTAGGCTGAATTTTCAGCTGAAAAGCTGAAAAGCTTAATTTTCAGCCTTAACAGCTTAGGCTGAATTTTCAGCTGAAACACTGATGCTGAATTTTTTCCTTAGTTGGTACATTTAGCCAAAGCCCATGCTCAAGCTGAATTTTCAGCCCTAGTAGTTTAGGTTGAATTTTCAGCCCTATCAGCACATTCAGCCAAAGCCCATGCTCAGGCTGAATTTTCAGCCTTATCCGCTTAGGCTGAATTTTCAGCTGAAATGCTGGGGCTGAATTTTCCGCTTAGTCGGCACATTCAGCCTAAGCCCATGCTCAGGCTAAATTTTCATCCAAATTAGCTTTGGCTGAATTTTCACCTGAAGTGCTGGGGCTGAATTTTCCACTTAGTCGGCACATTCAGCCTAAACCCATGATCAGGCTGAATTTTCAGCCCTATCAGCTTAGGCTGAATTTTCAGCCTTATCAGCACATTCAGCCTAAGCCCATGCTCAGGCTGAATTTTCAGCCCTATAAGCTTAGGCTTAATTTTCAGCTAAAGCACTGTGGCTGAATTTTCCACTAAGTTGGCACATTCAGCATAAGCGCATGCTCAGACTGAATTTTCAGCTGAAAAGCTGAGGCTGAATTTTCAGCTGAAACGCTGAGGCTGAATTTTTTCCTTAGTTGGTACATTCAGCCAAAGCCCATACTCAGGCTTAATTTTTAGCCCTATTAGCTTAGGCTGAATTTTCAGCTGAATAGATGGGGCTGAGTTTTCCGCTTAGTCAGCCCATTCAGCCTAAGTCCGTGCTAGGGCTGAATTTTCCGCTTAGTCGGCACATTCAGCCTAAGTCCATGCTCAGGATGAATTTTCAACCCTAACATCTTAGGATGAATCTTCAGCTGAATAGCTTAGGCTGAATTTTCCACTTCGTCGGCACATTCAGCCTATGTCCATGCACAGGCTGAATTTTCAGCCCTATCAGCTTAGGCTGAATTTTCAGCCCTATCAGCACATTCAGCCTAAGCCCATGCTCAGGCTGAATTTTCAGCCCTATCAGCTTAGGCTTGATTTTCAGCTAAAGCACTGTGGCTGAATTTTCTACTAAGTTGGCACTTTCAGCATAAGCGCATGCTCAGGCTGAATTTTCAGCTGAAAAGCTGAGGCTGAATTTTCAGCTGAAACGCTGAGGCTGAATTTTTTCCTTAGTTGGTACATTCAGCCTAAGCCCATACTCAGGCTGAATTTTTAGCCCTATTAGCTTAGGCTGAATATTCCGCTTAATCAGCCCATTCAGCCTAAGTCCGTTCTCAGGCTGAATTTTCCGCTTAGTCGGCACATTCAGCCTATGTCCATGCACAGGCTGAATTTTCAGCCCTATCAGCTTAGGCTGAATTTTCAGCCCTATCAGCACGTTCAGCATAAGCCCATGCTCAGGCTGAATTTTCAGCCCTATCAGCTTAGGCTTAATTTTCAGCTAAAACACTGTGGCTGAATTTTCCACTAAGTTGGCACATTCAGCATAAGCGCATGCTCAGGCTGAATTTTCAGCCCTATAAGCTTAGGCTGAATTTTCAGCTGAATGGATGGGGCTGAATTTTCCACTTAGTCGGCATATTCAGCCAAAGACCATGCTCAGGCTGAATTTTCAGCCATATTCGCTTAGGCTGAATTTTCAGCTGAAATGTGGCTGAATTATCAACTTAGTCGGCACATTCAGCCTAAGCCCATGATCAGGGTGAATTTTCAGCTCTATTTGCTTAGCTGAATTTTCAGCTTAAATGCTGGGGCTGAATTTTCCACTTAGTCGCCACTTTCTGCCTAAGCCCATGATCAGGCTGAATTTTCAGCCCTATCAGCTTAGGCTGATTTTTCAGCGGAAATGCTGGGGCTGAATTATCTGCTTAATCGGCACTTTCAGCCTAAGACCATGCTCAGGCTCTATTTTCAGCCATATTAGCTTAGGCTGAATTTTCAGCTGAAAAGATGGGGCTGAATTATCAACTTAGTCGGCACATTCAGCCTATGCCCATGCTCAGGCTGAATATTCAGCCAAATTAGCTTAGGCTGAATTTTCAGTTGAAGTGCTGGGGCTGAATTTTCCACTTAGTCGGCACATTCAGCCTAAGCCCATGATCAGGCTGAATTTTCAGCCCTATCAGCTTAGGCTGATTTTTCAGCTGAAATGCTGGGGCTGAATTTTCCGCTTAATCGGCACTTTCAGCCTAAACCCATGATCAGGGTGAATATTCAGCTCTATTAGCTTAGCTGAATTTTCAGCTTAAATGCTGGGGCTGAATTTTCCACTTCGTCGGCACATTCAGCCAAAGCCCATGCTCAGGCTGAATTTTCAGCCCTAACAGCTTAGGCTGAATTTTCAGCTGAAAATCTGAAAAGCTTAATTTTCAGCCTTAACAGCTTAGGCTGAATTTTCAGCTGAAACACTGAGGCTGAATTTTTTCCTTAGTTGGTACATTCAGCCTAAGCCCATGCTCAGGCTGAATTTTCAGCCCTATCAGCTTAGGCTGAATTTTCAGCCCTATCAGCACATTCAGCCAAAGCCCATGCTCAGGCTGAATTTTCAGCCCTAACAGCATAGGCTGAATTTTCAGCTGAAAAGCTGAAAAGCTTAATTTTCAGCCTTAACAGCTTAGGCTGAATTTTCAGCTGAAACACTGATGCTGAATTTTTTCCTTAGTTGGTACATTCAGCCAAAGCCCATGCTCAAGCTGAATTTTCAGCCCTAGTAGCTTAGGCTGAATTTTCAGCCCTATCAGCACATTCAGCCAAAGCCCATGCTCAAGCTGAATTTTCAGCCCTAGTAGCTTAGGCTGAATTTTCAGCCCTATCAGCACATTCAGCCAAAGCCCATGCTCAGGCTGAAATTTCAGCCTTATCCGCTTAGGCTGAATTTTCAGCTGAAATGCTGGGGCTGAATTTTCCGCTTAGTCGGCACATTCAGCCTAAGTCCATGCTCAGGCTGAATTTTCAACCCTAACATCTTAGGCTGAATTTTCAGCTGAATAGCTTAGGCTGAATTTTCCGCTTAGTCGGCACATTCAGCCTAAGCCCATGCTCAGGATAAATTTTCATCCAAATTAGCTTTGGCTGAATTTTCACCTGAAGTGCTGGGGCTGAATTTTCCACTTAGTCGGCACATTCAGCCTAAACCCATGATCAGGCTGAATTTTCAGCCCTATCAGCTTAGGCTGATTTTTCAGCTGAAATGCTGGGGCTGAATTTTCCGCTTAATCGGCACTTTCAGCCTAAGCCCATGCTCAGGCTGAATTTTCAGCCATATTAGCTTAGGCTGAATTTTCAGCTGAAAAGATGAGGCTGAATCGTCCACTTTGTCGGCACATTCAGCCTAAACCCATGATCAGGGTGAATTTTCAGCTCTATCAGCTTAGCTGAATTTTCATCTTAAATGCTGGGGCTGAATTTTCCACTTAGTCGGCACGTTCAGCCTAAGCCCATGCTCAGGCTGAATTTTCAGCCCTATCAGCTTAGGCTGAATTTTCAGCCTTATCAGCACATTCAGCCTAATCCCATGCTCAGGCTGAATTTTCAGCCCTATAAGCTTAGGCTTAATTTTCAGCTAAAGCACTGTGGCTGAATTTTCCACTAAGTTGGCACATTCAGCATAAGCGCATGCTCAGGCTGAATTTTCAGCTGAAAAGCTGAGGCTGAATTTTCAGCTGAAACGCTGAGGCTGAATTTTTTCCTTAGTTGGTACATTCAGCCTAAGCCCATACTCAGGCTGAATTTTTAGCCCTATTAGCTTAGGCTGAATTTTCAGCTGAAAAGATAAGGCTGAATTTTCCGCTTAGTCAGCCCATTCAGCCTAAGTCCGTGCTAGGGCTGAATTTTCCGCTTAGTCGGCCCATTCAGCCTAAGTCCATGCTCAGGCTGAATTTTCAACCCTAACATCTTAGGATGAATCTTCAGCTGAATAGCTTAGGCTGAATTTTCCACTTCGTCGGCACATTCAGCCTATGTCCATGCACAGGCTGAATTTTCAGCCCTATCAGCTTAGGCTGAATTTTCAGCCCTATCAGCACATTCAGCCTAAGCCCATGCTCAGGCTGAATTTTCAGCCCTATCAGCTTAGGCTTAATTTTCAGCTAAAGCACTGTGGCTGAATTTTCCACTAAGTTGGCACATTCAGCATAAGCGCATGCTCAGGCTGAATTTTCAGCTGAAAAGCTGAGGCTGAATTTTCAGCTGAAACGCTGAGGCTGAATTTTTTCCTTAGTTGGTACATTCAGCCTAAGCCCATACTCAGGCTGAATTTTTAGCCCTATTAGCTTAGGCTGAATTTTCAGCTGAAAAGATGGGGCTGAATTTTCCGCTTAGTCAGCCCATTCAGCCTAAGTCCGTGCTAGGGCTGAATTTTCCGCTTAGTCGGCCCATTCAGCCTAAGTCCATGCTCAGGCTGAATTTTCAACCCTAACATCTTAGGATGAATCTTCAGCTGAATAGCTTAGGCTGAATTTTCCACTTCGTCGGCACATTCAGCCTATGTCCATGCACAGGCTGAATTTTCAGCCCTATCAGCTTAGGCTGAATTTTCAGCCCTATCAGCACATTCAGCCTAAGCCCATGCTCAGGCTGAATTTTCAGCCCTATCAGCTTAGGCTTAATTTTCAGCTAAAGCACTGTGGTTGAATTTTCCACTAAGTTGGCACATTCAGCATAAGCGCATGCTCAGGCTGAATTTTCAGCTGAAAAGCTGAGGCTGAATTTTCAGCTGAAACGCTGAGGCTGAATTTTTTCCTTAGTTGGTACATTCAGCCTAAGCCCATACTCAGGCTGAATTTTTAGCCCTATTAGCTTAGGCTGAATATTCCGCTTAATCAGCCCATTCAGCCTAAGTCCGTGCTCAGGTTGAATTTTCTGCTTAGTCGGCACATTCAGCCTATGTCCATGCACAGGCTGAATTTTCAGCCCTATCAGCTTAGGCTGAATTTTCAGCCCTATCAGCACGTTCAGCATAAGCCCATGCTCAGGCTGAATTTTCAGCCCTATCAGATAAGGCTTAATTTTCAGCTAAAACACTGTGGCTGAATTTTCCACTAAGTTGGCACATTCAGCATAAGCGCATGCTCAGGCTGAATTTTCAGCCCTATAAGCTTAGGCTGAATTTTCAGCTGAAATGTGGCTGAATTATCAACTTAGTCGGCACATTCAGCCTAAGCCCATGATCAGGGTGAATTTTCAGCTCTATTTGCTTAGCTGAATTTTCAGCTTAAATGCTGGGGCTGAATTTTCCACTTAGTCGCCACTTTCTGCCTAAGCCCATGATCAGGCTGAATTTTCAGCCCTATCAGCTTAGGCTGATTTTTCAGCGGAAATGCTGGGGCTGAATTTTCTGCTTAATCGGCACTTTCAGCCTAAGCCCATGCTCAGGCTGAATTTTCAGCCCTAACAGCTTAGGCTGAATTTTCAGCTGAAAAGATGGGGCTGAATTATCAACTTAGTCGGCACATTCAGCCTTATCCCATGATCAGGGTGATTTTTCAGCTCTATTAGCTTAGCTGAATTTTCAGCTTAAATGCTTGGGCTAAATTTTCCACTTAGTCGGCACTTTCAGCCTAAGCCCATGCTCAGGCTGAATTTTCAGCCCTATCCGCTTAGGCTGAATTTTCAGCAAATATGCTGTGGCTGAATTTTCCACTTAGTCGGCACATTCAGCCTAAGACCATGATCAGGCTGAATTTACAGCCCTATCAGCTTGGGCTGAATTGTCCGCTTAGTCTGCACATTCAGCCTGTCCATGCTCAGGCTAAATTTTCAGCCCTATCAGCTTTGGCTGAATATTCAGCTGAATAGCTGAGGCTGAATTTTCAGCTGAAAAGCAGGGGCTGAATTGTCTGCTTAGTCGGCATATTCAGCCTAAGCCGTTGCTTAGGTTCAAATGAATCCAAGAGAACAACAAAGAACTGGTGAAGTATTTGGAGGCATCAGAAGCAATTAACAATTAAAAGGCAATTCCACCAAATACAAAGAGTATGTAAACTTTTGAACCATTGAATATCTGATATTGTACATAAGTTATTTTTAACCAGAATGCCCATTAAAATAAAATTATTCTGGCTATAAGTTGGTTATTTACTGGAACCGGATATTTAATGGAACAGGAAGTTTAAACCGGACTAGTTAGGTAATTAGCTGATGTACTTTGTTGTTGATTTCTGTGTCTTACCTTGACTTGCCCTCTCACTCTCTGAATTTGTGCTGGATCCACTGTGAACCCCCTTTAATGGTGTGCCAGCACCAGGTGTTCGGCAGCGTGTAGTGATTCATTAGGTTAGCCATACATTATAATCATAATTTTAAATTGACCAGTAATAGCTGTCTTCTCAACTTTCATCAAAACCAAGTGTATATTAAACAACGAGCAACGTCATCTTGTCAACATACTTTCACTGACAGTTTTCTGGGAGGGATATTATTTTCTAAAGAACGCTTCAGACTCAACCAGTTCTGATTTTATAGGTCTTCAAAGTGCTTCTTGAAAAGACAGCAACTCTTTTCAAGAACGCACTGTTCATGATTGCAGTACACTGTAGGGAATACTTGCTCATCAAGATTATCATGTTTCAAATAATTTAAAAAATCTAATCAATAAAAACACACATAAATCCATGTCCCTACACAATGTGTATAAAAGTTTTTTTTTTAATGTTTGCGTAAAACTTACCAGTGGTGATCACGTTATAAATGAAGGGGGAAGGATATAAAATGTAAAAATTAAAACAAAGGAAAAAGAATGAAAGTTGTAACAGTTTTGTGCCATATTTGACGTGAAGAGCATTTTTATATAAACTCTTGGTTATAATCTCTGAACCCCAGCCCTTCCGATTTGGTAATAAAGTGCAAAAATATAGGCATTACAGTGCTCCTCACACATATGCAAAAAAGACCAAATAAAGAATGGTAAAGAAGCACTCTCAGAGTGCACAAAAGGTCACATAATTAGTCTCCAAGTATAAGTTGGTTTCCAAGTCTTCCTGGTGCACATTTGCTGTTGATTCCTGAAAAGTGTGCTTAAAATGTCAGTGTACTATGTCAGTGTACTATTTTTCATGCTTTGCTAGTTTTGCAAAGCATGAAAAAGTTTTCATGGAACCAAATCCTTTATACCATAGTGCAGACTGTGTTTAAGGTGGGGTCAAATCGAACTGCTTTTCCTTCAACTGACTTTGCATTTGTGTTGCACATGGGATTTTCAAATGCAGCTTGGCCATTGTTGTTCTTGTGGACTGAGCAGCCAGCATACTGAGTTTTCGGTGCAGTCCTACAAAGAAAAGTACATTTCAAGCAGATGACATACCAGCAGCTGTTCTTGAATGACTAGTTCGAAGAGTTTTGTATTTAGTCTATTTACTCCTACATTTAAAAAAAAAAAGTTGTGTATAAGTGCACATAGAACACAATCAACTTTGTCACACCACATAAGAAAACACAAAATATTTCGGCAGACATAATTTTGTTGTTTTGGCTGTACTTCAGCACGTTGGATTTGAAATGAAACAAGTGCAGTCTGCTAGCTTTGATTTGAGGGAATTTACATCCAAAGATGCAGTGTAATTTTCTGAAGTAGTTTTCTTAGTGAGGGGCCATTATTACTTCAATGGGTGTGATAAGGAACACATCCATGAACTGGCGTTTAAGTTCATATTGTTCTTTCTACAGCTAAAATAAAACTAACACGTTCCACAATACATTGCAACAAATACTCTTTAAAACATTCCTGTATGGCCTCAATGTGAGCCAAGCATTTAGTCTGAATACCGGGAGGTTGAAATGCACAGATGCTGAAAACTGAAACAGTATTTATTTCTCCCATAGGCAGTCTATTATGCAGAGAAGTTTATACATACAGCATATTGTTGTGTCAATGCTCATTTACATTTATATGAAAGAGTTATAAAATTATATGTATGTATTTTCACAGATATAAAACATGATTATAAAAGATACAGAATTGCATTTTGAGATTTGGAACAGTATCAAAAATAAACAAATTAAAAAAATTTTAAATAAAAGAAAAATAAACTAACTACAAATTGACAAATATAAAATGTATATGTATATACTAAATAAGAGACATAAAATATATCTAAGAATAGGAACACAACTCAAATAGGGCAGTTTAGGTACATTAATTTCCTACCTTTATCTTTCCCCTTAGTCTTCCTTCCTTCACTCCAAGAAGACATAACTTTGGGGCATAATACGAAGCTATGAAAAAGAGTTGCCTCTGAGGAATGACATTTATCACGTGGGTGATACATCTGGATATACGTTTTCGGCGTGGCGCCACGGCAAAATCCTTTCCGCCACACCATAATAAACAAATAATTAAAATAAAATAAAAAATTATATATATATATACTGTATATAGCCTATATATTAAATTCATAAATAAAAAATGTTAAACTTTCTAAATATTTCTTTCTAAATGTGCTTTTAAAACCATATTATCGCATCCACATATTTATTTTCAAAAAGAGCCTTGGCTCTTTCCTCCTTTCTGAGGTGGTCAGAAGATTTGCAGTGCGCGAAAGTCACACTGTCTGTCAAAGCATTACTTTTTATCTTCAGCGACCAAAAGACAACGAAAAGGTAGGTAGCGACGCTTCAAATAATACAAAAATACCATAGTGTTAACCAGTGTTTGAATTGGACCAAAATATGTCCCTGTACCTACTCTTTAAAATACATACTGTTTAAAATAAATTAATGTTGGTAATAAAAGATAAAAGGTAAAAAGAGTTGGTACTCTTATATAAGTCCGACAGCTCCTGCCCATCTCAAGCACTGGCGCTAACTATCATTCGGTGATGACAACTGGCGGATCCTAACTCTGTTCGGGCAAGTGGAATGCCTCATGCAGTTGTCTGATCGGACAAGTAAAAAATAAATGTGATAAATATGTAACATTATCTGAAAATAAAGTGTGTTTGTACGAACTGAAGCGGAACCTGTTCCAGTTGAGCTACGTACTGCCTACCCTTTTTTTATCTAGAGATGCTGTTATAATGGTACAGTACATCTGATTATAATGGTGACCTGGAGAAACCCGTCAAATGTCGCAGAAAACGAAAGGGAAAGTGTTTATTTTTAAGGTTTTGTGAATGTAGTGAGCTAGCAAACTGAGTTAGGCTACAGTCGCTACAGCTGACAAAGAGGGCTGCATTCTAATGATGATTATGATTATAACGAGAGGAGCAGTCTCACAAGCTGCTGCAGTGTCCAGAAATGAATACAGACAACACTAGCTAATAAAAAATACATTAATCAAGCATCTAAGTTAGTTTGGAAATTTTTGTAATCTTGCTTCTCAGTAGAATTAGAATGTAACAGAACAGAATCTTTAAAGCCATTTTTCCTTTTTTTGCATGGACAATGCAAGTAAACTCTGTTACTTAGTGTGAGAGAGACAGAGAGAGAGAGAGGGCTTTGAATGTGGACCCATATCAAATTATATTGTTAAATAAAAAGATAGAACATTCTAACTAAGTACTGTTTTGTCATGGTAATTGAGTCAATTTAGCAAAAAAGAATGTCCCTTTTAAAGTGCAATATGAAACTTTTCTTGAGTATCAATTATGGTTATATAGACCTTTATTCTTGAAGATATAACTTCTCGATGGACAATGTGCTATTTTAATTGTTCTCACCCCACATAACTCAAAATACAGGCCTATTTTGCTTCAATATTTACAAATAATACAAGGGTTAACAAACCTTTTTGGTTTAAAAGTACATGCAAACTGCTATTCCTTGTATCAAGAGCTTGTTCAGCTAAAAGATATTTAGATATTTAAAAAAAACCTTTAAGAAGTCTCAAGAGGTTATGTTGTCAGTCTTTTTCATAGACTTTTTCGCCTTTGCTACACCCCCTCCTCCCCCTTCAGACACCCACCACCACACCAAGAGATCAATTCCACAGGAATCACTGAGCGCAGTGTTTGAGCAATCTCATAAAAAAAACACGTTTTCAACGTACTTATAAATGCAGTTACTCAAAAGTATTGATATCAAAATGACGCCAAGTTACGGTACTACAAACAATAACCTATAGGCTATCTTGCCGCACCGAAATGACATATGTATTTCAAAGCAATGCTACCCAATATTTCCTCAATTCTTTCAAGTCACTTGGCCCTGTGTGTATAAGCATGCACTACATGGACAGGCCAAACAGATGTGTGGATGGCTCTCTCATAGTCAAGATTGATTGAATAGGTGTGTATATGTCCAATTTGTATTGGTATGTATGTATTTTGCTGCCCAGCCTTTCTGTTGTGTGAATGATATTATGTGTCTTGGTATAAGTGTGTGTTCGTAAATGTGAATGTAACATGCTGCGAGGGAAATGTCCCCATGGGGATAAAGAAGTTCTCTATGTATGTATGTACAATATGTATTTTACATGCAGTATTTATTGTACGTAGCAAATATACAATTCAAAATATTTGACTCTTTGATCTGACACAAAGTTTGCATGACATTGTAAAATGGTAAGATTACAAAACACAGGACCAAGTGACTTGAAAGAATTGAGCAAATATTGGGTAGCATTGCTTTGGAATACATCTTATTTAATTTCAGTGAGGCAAGATAGCCTATATTGTTTGTAGTACCGTAACTTGGCGTCATTTTGATATCAATACTTTTAATGGCAGACCTGGACTGCTCTTGTATGTGTGAGTAACTTGGCATTTTTGTATGTTGAAAACGTGTTTTTCATGAGATATCATTTCTTTTTGCAAAGCGTTTCATTATGAGATTGAGAAATGCGAAGTGACCCCGTAAGAAACAGTTATGGCTATGCTTGTGTGAATTTGTACAGTCTGATGAGCGTGTACTGTTTAGCAGTTTCTGTTAGCTATATATGTAAAACAGTGGCTGTGACAAAGGGTGCGGGGCGTAAGTGTAAACACAACAGAAACGCAGGTGAAATATGGCCAGTGTATGTACCAGAGACTGTAAAAAAAATTGTGTTTGTAAGGTTTATAAGGCATTTTGATAGGCTTATCTGAAGGTGGGAATCCTGTTCGCTGTTTTGCTAAGCTAGAACCAGAAAACTTGATAGTGGAGAATAGGAGCAGACGCATATGTCCCAGCAGGCTTTGCATATGAGAAAATAACAAGTGTGAGAGAAATTGGGATGAAATGATGAAATTGTGTAGTTGAAACATGTTTTTAGGAGAATGGGCATGTAGGTGAAGGTTAACATGATCACAAAGTATATTGCGAAGTAAATGGAGTGACCATGAGCGAGCTTATTTTCCTTATCGAACGGTATATATAACAGCCGCTATAAAGCACTCGCTAATAAAGTGGATGGTTAAGGAACGTGTGAAATGTATTGCACTGTGTTTTTCTCATTTTCAGTACTAGTAGTTATAATCGAGTGAATCATGATTTTAAATGAAATGTTTTATTGGGGAGTTGCAGGACGTAGGCCTACATACGTAGTAATTGTTTGTATGTGGCTAAATGGAGAACAGGGCGAGGTAACCTGAATGTAGAAACGTGGCGTTTGCTGATAAGAAGGTGTTGTACGGTAGCCAAGTGAAGAAATATAGTTAGTAGAAATGGCACAGCGGTGAACTGGTGTAACTTTTTAGTAAAATGAATACATTTGCCGTCATGAAATGCATATGCGTGGCCGTGAGTGAGTTTTAGTAAAGCAAATATAAGCGTAAGAAAACGTTAGTGTAAAAGAGGAAATTATCTGCCTGAGGGCGAGGCGGGATTCAAGCCTTCAACCGGAGGTTTACCAGTCTGTGACTTTGTTAGGGCAGCACCATGACATAGCGATGCAATGCGTGAAATATCATTAGCAAACCTGTCCGTGGTTTTAAAGAAGAACACAGGCGAGTAAGCACAGAAGAGCTCCCGTTGAATCCATATGGCTTTGCAGTATTGTAGCCGGTTAATGATTGAACGTGCAGACGGTACGTCATAGTGCAGTGTATATGTTCGGTGAACGGCGGGTAGCAAAAGCAATAATTGAGAAGTAGTAGACAATTATTAGTGAGGGTAAAAGCAGGTTAAAGAAATGTTCTCCTACTTGGGCTTGAACCTACGACCCTGTGTTCCCAAGACTGTAACCTTGCCCACTAGGCCACAAGCGGACTAGGTGTTTGTACTGAAAATGTTTCAGAGTAAAAAGGTATGGGTATTTTGCATGTGTATGCGAGTTCTTCATTGGCTCATGTAGGTGAAGATGTGGCTGGTGTCGGTAAAACGTCCAATGGGGAGACATGTTATTAGTGGATAGGCGGCAGGAAAAATAAGAATGAGAAGAAGGAGGAGGAAACGCAAAATCCCCTTAGTTTGGGGCTTTATTGTGTGGACATGTGAAGTTGTTTATGAAATCTGTCTGTTGAAATGGGGTCAGGATGTACAGAATTTAATGTTTTTAAGGGCTGAGTGTCTGTGGCTGTTGTGGTTATTTCTGTGGGGAACCCTGAAAAGTGCCAAACTCTCGGTGCTGTATAGGTATGGGGCATGCCCCCGCCAAGGCGTAACTTGGCGGGATGGCATACCTGCCATCCCAATCTCTTTCCATTTTGGGTACTAATGCTGTTTCACTGTAATAACCTGCCGTTAAAATATTTGCAGATATTTGTTATTAAGCTGTTGTATGTAACTGAAGTGTTTCTTTTATTTGTTTTGTCACTAAAGACATTGTAGATAAACGTGTATCTTGTAATTGAGGTCATATGAAAAGAAAAGTGTGAAGGAATCAAATTAAAAGAGTAAATTAGAGAATTAGGCTAATTGAATGAAACTGAAATGGAATGTAAAATTGCAGACTCTGTTAGATGACGCAATAATTTAAAAAAGGGTGCCAAACTGAAATTGATAGTGGAGAATTGTTTTAACTACGGTGATGCTATTTACCAGTAGCAGTATAATTTAAAAGATAACGGTTGTTATTATTTGAGGCATTGCTTAGCCTATATGCACTTGTGGAAAAAAAGGAATGCTGAATGGAAGGTAGATTGTGACATGGTGTAGCCTACATGTTCTGTGGAACTTTCATTTATTGGCAAATGTAAATGTTTATTGTTGAAAAGAATTTCAGATAAGCAGTGTTTCCTCATCAGTGGATTTAAGTTGCAATTGTGATCCTTCTCCCCTTTTTTAGGGGTACAACATAGACATAGGGTTTTTCCAAGACCTTCTGAACATGCCAGCTAGCTTTATGATTCTCCATCACTCGTCACCACATACCGTGAGTAAAACACAGATTTCAAGTTTTGATGAAGGGGTAATTTAGCTCTGAATATATGTGTCGCAAATAGACTCGTTGCCGTGATGTTATAGCATGTACACAATACTCTGTCTCTGTTTATACTACAGAAACCGTTTGCTCTGTTCAGCACAAAGTCGACTTTGCGTTGGCGGAAACCACACTTCGCAATTTCTGCAGGAATTGTCTAGTTAGTGTGGTTGCCTTAGGCAAACACACTATTATTATTAGTGTGGTTGCCTTAGACAATCACACTACTATTATCTCACATATTATTATTATTTTTTTTTGGACCGCTACTCCTCCCAGAGTTTCGCACCATATACACGTGCAATATGTCAAATCGAGCGGTTTCATCGGGAATGGTGTGCTATTACTTTGTGGAAAGTTTGGGTGGACGGCTTTTGAGAAATTTGACTTTTTTGAGGGAATTTTTCCCATAGAGAATGAATGGTGGAATGTTCACCCTTGTGATGTCACAATGCTGTCTTCCAGCAGCAGTGCTCTGGTCCCTCTCTGGCTTTGGACATTAGGCATTCATCTCTATGGGGCAAAATTGCCCACAAATTGTGGGATGCCTAGATCTTTATAGCAACCACTTAGCAACACCTTAGAAACCACCTAGCAGCACCCAAGCAACCACCTACAACACCCTAGCACCTGCCTGAAACTCCATAGCAACCACCTACCAACAGCCTAGCAACCGCCTAGAACGCCATAGCAACCACGTAGCAGCACCCAAGCAAGCACCTACAACACCCTAGCAACTGCCCAGAACTCCATAGCAACCACATGGCAACACCCTAGCAACTAACTAGAACACCCTAGCAACTGCCTAGAACTTCATAGCAACCACCTAACAACACACTAGTAACCACCTAGCAACACCCTAGCAACCACCTAGAACACCCTAGCAGCCACCTAACAACACCCTAGCAACCTCCTAGAACTCCATAGCAACCACATAGCAACACCCTAGCAACCACCAAAATCTCCATAGCAACCGCATAGCAACACACTAACAACCCCCTAGAACTTCATAGCAACCACCTAGTAACACCATGGACACCACCGAAAACACCCTAGCAACCGCAGAGAACAATCTAGCAACTTCCTAGCACCGTTCACTCTGTTCAGCAGAAAGTCGACTTTGCATTGGCAGCAACCACACTAGAACCATAGCAACCGCTTGGAACTCCATACCAACAACCTAGCAACACCCTAGCAACCACCTTGTAACACTCTAGCAACCGCCTAGAATTCCATAGCAACCACCTAGCAACACCCTAGCAACCACCTTGTAACACCCTAGCCACCACCAAGAACACCCTAGCAACCGCCTAGAACTTCATAGCAACCACCTAACAACACACTAGTAACCACCTATAACACCATATTAACCTCTTAAGGCACAGCCCCTAGTGGTCGGCACGCCGGCGTGCCTAGATTACTAAACTCAAACATTCGGTGCTACTGCAACCAAAGTGTGACTTAAAAACAGAAATGCATTGTTTTAGTTTCATTAGTAGACGATACACGACAACTATGCCGAAAACGGAGTTTCGCAGCCCCACCATTGTCGCTCTGGTTGTTCGTTTAACACGCACCCCCTCCCTGTAGTCTCATCTAAAAAACACCCCCCTCCCTTGACATAATGGACAATATTGTCTATCTTGGCATTCATAAAAATATTCTTTCACTACTAAAAAATCGTATTCCGTCATAGCAACAAGATAAACCCGACGATAGCCCTAAGACATGCCTATACAGCAGTGAAAACGCTGCTCACTGAATAACTAAATAAACGAGAAAGTTTTTCAAAATGATACCATGTCATTCTACAGTCAATGTCTCGGACTAAATATTGAATAAATATACAACCTTACCGTTGGTTTTACGCGTAGATATGTCCCTTTTGAGACTGCGTGGTCATATATTGTCTTGAACAATCCATTCGGGAAGTATAGGCGCATCTGTGACGCCTGGGTATCTTCCAAAATAGCTGTGCGTAACACCCCACCTGTTGTTTACAACGTCGTCGCCATTTTTAGTACAGTCTGGCTTGATTGTAGATTCATTTATTCAGTAGGTGAGAGTATAAGCTTTCTAACGATGTATAACATGTCTAATTCTGCTTTTGGAATAGCGTTTTATAGGTCAGCGTAACCGAAAATGTTCTTATCATCGCATTCAGTTACGCATTCTCCGTGGTAGCAGTAAAACAAAGACGCTGCTAACAAAATGTTGTCAACTATTTTTCGTAAATTCATGGAAAATACTATTATTATTGAGGACTTCTGAGCATAGCTAAGCCATATGTTTGCTGATAGACCTAGCTGACATCGTTTTCTGGAGCAAAACAGAAGGGAATAGAACAGTAGGCCTATCATTTATTTACTGTCTCTGTCTCCATCTACTGAACATAGATAAGATTTCATTCATTGCTATGTAAGTATTACTTCTCAAAATACTTTGGTTATATGCGTTATTTTTGAAATTGAGAGTCTTTAAATAGGTTCGTGGTATTATATAATGTGGATATTTCACACTGTAGTGTAAGCGTTAGATGGAAGTGTAATAGTTTTTGTGAAGCATGCAACAGTGGTGACGTCAGAGTTGGAACATTGCCAAAACATGGTGGACGGTTGAAAATTGTTTTCATGTTGTCTCATCCCCATACAAGAAAACATACGAGAGCACAGAGTATAGAAATACATACAATAGTTCATTATTGCACGTTTAGGTACTGTACTGCATTGTGTGACAATATTTTTGCATTATTTTTTAATCTGATAGCAATGTTTCATCTTAAACCTTCATAAGGGGCTCATTTATATGCTTTATAATGGACAAAAAGCATTTTATTCAATTTTGAGAGATTTTGGATATGTTTCTGGACACCTGGCTATTTTAGACCACTGTACTGACTGAAAGCTTGTAATTCCCATTTGAAAATTATGCAACAGTGATTTTCTTGTGTCAAAACAATTGATTTTTAGTGAAATACGTGAATATGTTGTGATTTACAGCAATGCATAATTTAGACATTTCGGATAGATTTGGAGACGCTGGGTACACTGCTTAGTTTTTGCTTCATACATCTATAGTAGTTCTACATATCCACCCTTAGATTTTATGAACTTGTGGTCAAGAAGTTTTTGATCTAGCACATGTATAGTTTAACTTCCTGTATATATGCAATCTCTCAATATTTCATTGCAAACTTAAAAAGAACAAATTTATTTTTGTTTTTTTGTCAAAACAATTGCATTTGTGGCACTTTAGTTTCTATTCATAATTTTGGAAGAAATAATCTGCTAGTATGGTAAATTGTACAAATGTCTTGCTTCATTTAAGCCATTTTTCAAGTCTCTGTGGTGTTCACATCTGGAGTTATAAGGCTTTAAATAGGGTACCCCCTAAATGGGCAAGGATTGACAAGATTTGGCTTGTGCCTTAAGAGGTTAACCACGTTGAATTCCCTAGCAACCACGTAGCAACACCTTAGTAATCGCTGAGAACTCCATAGCAACCACCAAGCAACCGCTTAGAACTCCATTGCAACAGACTTAGCAACAGCCTGGAAACTGCTTACAAGACCATAGCAACCACGTAGAATACCCTAGCAACCACGTAGCATCACCTTAGCAACCGCCTACAACTCAATAGCATCCACCTAGCAACACCCTAGCAGCCACCAAGAACAGCCTTGCAATGGCCTAGATCTCCATAGCAACCACTTAGCAACACCCTAGCAACCACCTAGAACTCCATAGAAACCACTTAGAAACGCCCTAGCAACCACCTGAAACACCCTAAACTGCCTAGAACTCCAAAGCAACCACCTAGTAACACCCTAGCAACCACTTAGAATACCCTAACAACCACCTAGAACTGCATAGCAACCACCTAGCAACACTATCAACTGCCCACAACTCCATAGCAACAACCTAACAATTCATTAGCAACAATCTAGAACACCCTAGCAACTGCAAAGAACTCCATAGCAATAACCTTGCAATGCCCTAGTAACCAGCTGTAATACCCAAGCAACTGCCTTGAACAACATAGGGCGTTGCTAGGTGTTTGCTATCAAACACCTAGAACTCCATAGCAACCACCTAGCAACACTCTAGCAACAACCTGGATCACCATTGCAACTACCTAGTAACACCCTAGCAGCTGCCTAGAACACTGTAGCAACCACGTAGTAACACCTTAGCAACCGCCCACTAATCCATTGCATTCACCTAGCAACACCCTAGCAACACACCTAGAACATGCTAGTAACCGTCTGTAACTCCATAGCAAAAACCTAGCAACACCCTAGCAACCACCTATATCTCCATAGCAACCACCTAACCACCCTAGCAACCATCCACAACTCCATAGCAACCACCTAGCAACACCCTAGCAACCACCTGGAACTCCATAGCAACCAACTGGCAACTCACTAGCAACCACCTAAAACTCTGTAGCAACAACCTAGCAACCACTTGAACACTATAGCAACCACTTAACATCCTAACATCGCTTAGAACTTTATATCAATCATCTAGCAACACCCTAGCAACCACCTAGCAACACATTGCAACTGCCTAGAACCCCATAGCAACCACCTAGCAACACCCTAGCAACCGCCCACAACTCCATAGCAACAACCTAGCAACACCCCAGCAACCGCCTAGAACTCCATAATATCCACCTAGTAAAACCCTAGCAACCGCCTATAATTTCATAGCAACCACCTAGCAACACCCTAGCAACCATCTGGAACACCATAGCAACTGCCTGGAACCCCAAAGCAACTACCTAGCAACACCCTAGCATCCGCCCACTACTCCATGGCAACCACTTTGCAACACCCTTGCAACTGCTTAGAACTCCATAGCAACCACCACAAACACCCTAGCAACCGCTTAGAACTCCATAGCAACCACCAAGCAACACCCTAGCAAGCACCTAGAACACCCTAATTACGGCCTAGAACTCCATTGCAACCAGCTAGCCACACCCTACAAACCATCTATTATACCATTGCAAACACCTAGAATACCCTATAGTAACCATCTGGCAACAACCATGAAATCACCTAAGACTCCATATCATCCACCAAGAAACACCCTATCAACTGCCAAGACCGCCATGGCAATGACCTAGCAACATTCTGTAGATATTGTGAAGTGTGGTCTCGGCCAATGCAAAGTCGACTTTGTGTTGATCAGAGTGAACAGTGCGAAGAAGTTAGAATTATATTGTTCTAGGCAGTTGCTATTGTGATGCTAGGTGGTTGCTATGGAGTTATAGGCGGTTGCTAGGGTGTTGCTAAGTGTTTGCTATGGAGTTTTAGGTCATTGCTACGGTGTTTTAGACAATTGTTATTGCATATATACAATACTCTGTCTCTGCTTATACTACAGAAACCGTTGACTCTGATCAGCTCAAAATCGGCTTTGCGTTGGCGGCAACATCAAGGCAGCGAGTTGATTTGCAACACACCTTCAGAGCAAAATCATCTCCATCAAAACATGAGATCTCAGTGTTTTCCTCACGGTATGCGGTGACGAGTGACATCGAATCATGAAGCTAGCTGGCATGTTCAGAGGGTCTTGGACGAACCCTACATATACACTACTTGATCGCACCGTTTCAAAAAGCAAGACAGGGCTAGGACGATTAATTTGATTCACTTGTGGTTTTGCGTGAATTCCAGCTCATTTTAACTATACAACATACAACTAAAAACATTAAATTCTGAATTTCAGCCCATATTAATCTGTTAACCTAGGGACCAACTCATAGACAGAGGATAGTAACCAATTACGTGTTGGCAGGGCTGAATTTCCAATAATGAAATCGAGGAGAGAAATATAGGTGATAAAGTGGTTGCATTTTAACTCATTTTTAATACAGTTTCTGTGAATTAATATCAGCTGGTAACCAGTGCTACTAGCCTCTGTTGTAACGAGGGGTGCATCAACAAGCAGGCGGAGATGTGTTCTGAAGCATTCGCGTTTGGGTTGAGAAAGCGGTGCTGTCAGTGCTATACACACTGAATGCGTAATGCAGCAATAATGAGACCAAACCTTCCAATACGATGGGATACAATACGGGATTACAAAAGTTAAATTTGACATATTACATATATAGATAGGAAGCTTATTCTGTCACTTCTTGGATCTATGAAGTGTAGATCAAGCCAGATTGTACTACAAAGTTCGACCACACCCAAAGCAACATGAATGGTATTTACAAGCCGAAATCGTTTTCTGGAGTAAGACCAGACGAAATGGGAAATATGCATCGTCTCTAAACTCTGAATTCCCAGTAGACAAAGCTGATAAAACGTATTGACGACTGCATCACGTGTGCAAAGCCGACCAATGCTGTAACATCACATTCCCCAATCATTTTCTATGGGATTAATTTGCGAACAAAAGTCATATTGGGACGGCAGGTATGCCATCCCGCCAAGTTACGCCTTGGCGGGGGCATGCCCCATACCTATACAGCACCGAGAGTTTGGCACTTTTCAGGGTTCCCCACAGAAATAACCACACAGCCACAGACACTCAGGTCTTAAAAACATTAAATTCTGTACATTCTGACCCCATTTCAACAGACAGAATTCATAAACAACTTCACATGTCCACACAATAAAGCCCCAAACTAAGGGGATTTTGCGTTTTCTTCTTCTTCTCCTTCTTCTTCTTCTTCTCCTCCTTCTCCTTCTTCTTCCTGCCGTCAATCCCACTAACAACATGTCTCCCCATTGGACATTTTACCGAAACCAGCGGAATATTCACCTACACGACCCAATCAAAAACTCGCATACACACGCAAAATACACATACCTTCTCATTCTGAAACATTTCCTGTTTAAACAGCTAAGTCTGCTGTGGCCTAGTGGGCAAGGTTACAGACTTGGGAACACAGGGTCGCAGGTTCAAGCCCAGCTAGGAACATGTTTCTTTAACCTGCTTTTACCCTCACTAATAATTGTCTACTACTTCTCAATTATTGCTTTTGCACCATATCTACCAGCCGTTCCCAGAACGTATACACTGTATTATGACGTACCGTCTGCACGTTCAATTGTTAACCGGCTACAACATTGCAAAGCCACATGGATTCAACGGGAGCTCTTCTGTGCTTACTCGCCTGCGTTCTTCTTTAAAACCACGGACAGGTTTGCTAATGATATTTCACGCATTGCATAGCTATGTAGCTATGTCATGGTGCTGCTCTAACAAAGTGACAGACTGGTAAATGTGTGCTTTAAGGATCGAATCCCGCCTCGCCCTCAGGCAGATAATTTTCCCCTTTTACACTAACGTTCTTTTATGCTTATATTTGCTTTACCAAAACTCACTCATGGCCACCCATATGCATTTCATGACGGCAAATGTATTCCTTTTATTAAAAAGTTACACCAGTTCACCGCTGTGCCATTTCTACTAACAACATTTCTTCACTTGGCTACCGTACAAAACCTTCTTATCAGCAAACGCCATTTCTACATCCATGTTACCTCGCCCTGTTCTCTATCTAGCCACATACAAACAATTACTACGTATGTACGTTCTGCAACTCCCCATTAAAACATTACATTTAAAATCATGATTCACTCATAATTATAACTACTAGTACTGAACATGAAAAAAACACTGCAGTGCAATAGATTTCACACATTACTTAACCCTCCAATTCAACGCTTTATAGCGACTGTTATATATACCGTTCGACAAGGAATATAAGCTCGGTCATGGTCACTCCGTTTACTTCGCACTATACTCGGTGATCATGTCAACCTTCACCTACATGCCCATTCTGCTAAAAACATATTGTTTCAACTACGCAATTTCATAATTTCATCCTAATTTCTCTCACACTGTTGTTATTTTCTCATATACAAAGCCTGCTGGGACATATGCGTCTGCTCCTATCCTCCACTATCATGTTTTCCGGTTCTAGTTTAGCAAAACAGCGAAGAGGATTCCTACCTGCAGATAAGCCTATCAAAATGCCTTATAAACCTTACAAACACTAAAAGTGCATCTCCACGAAATAACAGACAACGGAGCAGGCCAGAAGGCTACACAAGTTGCGACCTAGGGAGTTCTAATTCTACACGCTTGCTGATTCTTTTGTCAATCACGGCTCGTTGGATGGACGTCAAATCCGTGAGTACATACACTGGCCATATTTCATCTGCGTTTCTGATGCGTTTATGCTTACACCACCGCACGCTCTCTCACAGCCACTGTTTTACATATATAGCAAACCGAAACTGCTGAACGGTACACGCTCATCAGACTGTACAAATTCACACAATGATAGCCATAATCCACAACCGTTTCTTACAGGGTCACTTCGCATTTCTCACTCTCATAATAAAACGCTTTGCAAAAAGAAATGATATCATAAAAAACACATTTTCAACGTACAAAAATGCCAAGTTACTCAAAAGTATTGATAGCAAAATGACGCCAAGTTACGGTACTACAAACAATAGCCTATAGGCTATCTTGCCTCACCAAAATGACATCATATGTATTTCAAAGCAATGCTACCCAATATTTGCTCAATTCTTTCAAGTCACTTGGCCCTGTGTGTATAAGCATGCACTACATGGACAGGCCAAACATATGTGTGGATGGCTCTCTCACAGTCAAGATTGATTGAATAGGCGTGTATATGTCCAATTTGTATTGGTATGTATGTATTTCGCTGCCCAGCCTTTCTGTTGCGTGAATGATAGTATGTTTCTTGGTATAAGTGTGTGTTCGTAAATGTGAATGTAACATGCTGCGAGGGAAATGTCCCCATGGGGATAAAGAAGTTCTCTATGTATGTATGTATGTACAATATGTATTTTACATGCAGTATTTATTGTATGTAGCAAATATACAATAACTTGCACATGTACTCAAAATCAGTTCAGAAGCAAGTATAAACATGTTTTCTGGAGAAATATGCTTCCTGTAGTTACTCAGTAGCAGTTCTGTACATTAATTTCAATGTGTTCTATGAGGCAATTCGAAATATTTGACTTTGATCTGACACAAAGTTTGCATGACATTGTAAAATGGTAAGATTACAAAACACAGGGCCAAGTGACTTGAAAGAATTGAGCAAATATTGGGTAGCATTGCTTTGAAATACATATGATGTCATTTCGGTGAGGCAAGATAGCCTATAGGCTATTGTTTGTAGTACCGTAACTTGGCGTCATTTTGCTATCAATACTTTTGAGTAACTTGGCATTTTTGTACGTTGAAAATGTGTTTTTTATGATATCATTTCTTTTTGCAAAGCGTTTTATTATGAGAGGGGTTCTGATCTACGTTAAAGAGAGCATTCAAAGTAAACAAATTGAAATCGCTGACAGCACCCTCGAGTGTGTTGGAGTCACCATTACACTAGCCCCTGAAATGTCATTTGTCGTATTTGCGGTTTATCGACCACCTTCTGCTACAAATGTTTTCTTCGACCATTTATCCGAAATTCTCAAACGCTATGATGGTAAAGAAATACTTCTCCTGGGAGACTTCAATTTAAACTGGCTAGATAGAGCACGTAGAAAGAGGCTAAAGGATATCACCAAAACATTTCAGATGACACAAATGGTAAATAAACCTACGAGACTAACAAATTCTTCCAAAGCCCTACTGGATTTGATTTTTACAAATAAAGCTGACAGAATAACAAAAATATATAACTTAATCACTGGTCTTTCAGATCATAATCTTACATTAGCTGCTATAAAGTTAACAAAGACACGATGCAGGAATCAAAATGAAATTAAAAAGAATTGCAATATCTCTTTCATTCCAAAAAAAGATCTAGAGCTCTTTGAGAATGAAATAAAGCAAACTAAATGGAATGACACTATTGCAGATAAACAGTGTGAGCAGGCGTGTGACGATTTAATGTCAGCTTTCAAACAGATTCTACTAAAATATACCAAAACAATGGCCCGGAAGACTAATGTAAAACGGAGTTTGCCTTGGTTTAATAGTAACCTATGGGATCTAATGAGAAAAAGAGATGCTTCCCTGAAAAAAATCCCTAAAATCAGGACTGAATACTGATCGTTTAATTTATAAAGGACTGAGAAACAAAGTCACGATGCAACTTAGAAAGGCTAAAGCAAATTTTTTTCTGGAAGTCATTAAAGAAGCAAAAGGGAATAGTAAAAAATTATGGAGAAGCATTGATAAACTAACTGGAAAGGAAAAATCTAAATGTGGTAGCATACAGCTCAAAATAAATGGTACTCTTCAAAATGATAGCTTAGTTGTTGCAACAAATTTTAACGATTATTTTATAAATTCTGTCCTGGAATTGGGTCAGATTTTTACACAAACTCACCCTTCTCAAGCCTCAGTTTATCACAGATCTGCATTAATATTGACACCTACAAATGAAACAAAGGTAAACAAAATCCTCTCAACTCTATCAAACAGCAAAGCAAAGGACATATATGGTCTTGATACTGCATTTCTAAAAAAAATATAAAGAAAATTTTACCACTCCTATAACTCAAATAATAAACAAGTCAATTAATGAGAGCACTTTTCCTAGTGCCTTGAAACTGGCTATAATAACCCCTGTATACAAATCTGGAGATAAACAGGAGGAAAGTAATTACAGACCTATCAGCATACTCCCCGCCATCTCCAAGGTCACTGAAAAGGTAGTAGCAGAACAACTGATTGCACACCTTGATTCCAAGGCCCTTTTACACCCTATGCAATTTGGATTCAGAAAAAAACATTCAACTGAAACGGCATGCTGCTACTTCCTTGAAGTCCTTAAAGCAAACCTAGATAAAGGTGGGGTGGTGGGAGCAGTCTTCCTCGACCTGCGTAAGGCTTTTGACACGGTTAATCATCAAACACTACTCAACAAGCTGACTAACTATGACCTATCCATAACAACACAAAACTGGATTAAATCATACCTAAATGGCCGACAACAGTGTGTGCGGATAAACAATAACTTATCACCTCTAAAAGCGTGCACCATGGGAGTGCCACAAGGCTCAATTCTAGGGCCACTGCTTTTCAGTATATACATCAATGATCTCCCATCTGTATGCGATGATGTTGAAATCTTGATGTATGCAGATGACACTGTGTTATACACCCATGGGAAAAACGCAATAGAAGTCGCCACAAAATTATCAAAGGAAATGGAAAATGTTGCAAAATGGCTAAATGACTCCTGTCTTACTTTAAATGTTGGAAAGACTGTAAGTATGTATTTTACCAATAGGTACAAACTTAGAGAGTGTCCTGACATCTGTGTAAATGGACAAAAAATTAAAAACGTGGATGAATTTAAATACCTGGGCGTCACGCTTGATCCAACTCTTGTCTTCAAAAAGCATATTAAGAAAATGGGTAACACACTGAAATTTAGCCTTGCAAATTTTAGACATATAAGAAACTCCCTCACGGTTGAGGCATCAAAGACCTATCTAAATGCAATGATTCTGTCACACTTTTCGTACTGTATGCCAAGTTGGTCCCAGGCAGGTAAAACAGCCTTTAGACCACTTGAATCATTATATAAAAGTGCCCTTAAAATTCATGATAAAAAAACACGCCAATATCACCACTGTCATGTACTCACTAAATATATGTTAAATTTGGAAAATTTTATCATGTACTCAAGTGTTTGTCTAATTTTTAAGATTATTCATAACGCTGCTCCTATTCCCTTGAGGAACTTTGTCACACTCAGCTCAGAAAAAACAACACGAGCCACTAGATCAACCACTCGGGGGGAGTGCAGAATTCCACAACGCAAGACCTCCTTTGGAAAATCATCCTTCACTTTTATGGCCATAAAACAATGGAATAATCTTCCAACAGAACTAATAACATCCACAGATTTTCACACTTTCTCCCATCTGACAAAACATTGGATCCTTACACAGCAAAC
Organism: Anguilla pacifica; assembly: GCA_039654925.1. Taxonomy (NCBI): domain Eukaryota; kingdom Metazoa; phylum Chordata; class Actinopteri; order Anguilliformes; family Anguillidae; genus Anguilla; species Anguilla pacifica. The sequence goes on along the minus strand of CM077286.1, from coordinate 36,800,148 downwards.
TTGCAGACATTAGTAAATTAGTATTGTGGGGGGGGGGGGGGTTGTTTTAGGGTTGGGATGTGGGGATTACTGTGTTTTGTATGTTTTTACTATTTTTGTATTTTTTACTTTGTTTTTTAATGTCCTTTCTATTTTACTGTTCAATGTACTTTCTATTTTACTGTCTTACTTACCTGCCCAGGGAATACGGGTGGAAATTAGCAAATTGCTATAACCCGGTACAATACATCTTTCCTTGTTTTATATAAGGTCAATGTTCTTTGTACACTGTCCCTGTTTAAATAAACTAAATAAATACAAAAATACAAAATAGTGCGAAGTAAACGGAGTGACCATGACCGAGCTTATATTCCTTGTCGAACGGTATATATAACAGTCGCTATAAAGCGTTGAATTGGAGGGTTAAGTAACGTGTGAAATCTATTGCACTGCAGTGTTTTTTTCATGTTCAGTACTAGTAGTTATAATTATGAGTGAATCATGATTTTAAATGTAATGTTTTAATGGGGAGTTGCAGAACGTACATACGTAGTAATTGTTTGTATGTGGCTAGATAGAGAACAGGGCGAGGTAACATGGATGTAGAAATGGCGTTTGCTGATAAGAAGGTTTTGTACGGTAGCCAAGTGAAGAAATGTTGTTAGTAGAAATGGCACAGCGGTGAACTGGTGTAACTTTTTAATAAAAGGAATACATTTGCCGTCATGAAATGCATATGGGTGGCCATGAGTGAGTTTTGGTAAAGCAAATATAAGCATAAAAGAACGTTAGTGTAAAAGGGGAAAATTATCTGCCTGAGGGCGAGGCGGGATTCGATCCTTAAAGCACACATTTACCAGTCTGTCACTTTGTTAGAGCAGCACCATGACATAGCTACATAGCTATGCAATGCGTGAAATATCATTAGCAAACCTGTCCGTGGTTTTAAAGAAGAACGCAGGCGAGTAAGCACAGAAGAGCTCCCATTGAATCCATGTGGCTTTGCAATGTTGTAGCCGGTTAACAATTGAACGTGCAGACGGTACGTCATAATACAGTGTATACGTTCTGGGAACGGCTGGTAGATATGGTGCAAAAGCAATAATTGAGAAGTAGTAGACAATTATTAGTGAGGGTAAAAGCAGGTTAAAGAAACATGTTCCTAGCTGGGCTTGAACCTGCGACCCTGTGTTCCCAAGTCTGTAACCTTGCCCACTAGGCCACAGCAGACTTAGCTGTTTAAACAGGAAATGTTTCAGAATGAGAAGGTATGTGTATTTTGCGTGTGTATGCGAGTTTTTGATTGGGTCGTGTAGGTGAATATTCCGCTGGTTTCGGTAAAATGTCCAATGGGGAGACATGTTGTTAGTGGGATTGACGGCAGGAAGAAGAAGGAGAAGGAGGAGAAGAAGAAGAAGAAGGAGAAGAAGAAGAAAACGCAAAATCCCCTTAGTTTGGGGCTTTATTGTGTGGACATGTGAAGTTGTTTATGAATTCTGTCTGTTGAAATGGGGTCAGAATGTACAGAATTTAATGTTTTTAAGACCTGAGTGTCTGTGGCTGTGTGGTTATTTCTGTGGGGAACCCTGAAAAGTGCCAAACTCTCGGTGCTGTATAGGTATGGGGCATGCCCCCGCCAAGGCGTAACTTGGCGGGATGGCATACCTGCCGTCCCAATATGACTTTTGTTCGCAAATTAATCCCATAGAAAATGATTGGGGAATGTGATGTTACAGCATTGGTCGGCTTTGCACACGTGATGCAGTCGTCAATACGTTTTATCAGCTTTGTCTACTGGGAATTCAGAGTTTAGAGACGATGCATATTTCCCATTTCGTCTGGTCTTACTCCAGAAAACGATTTCGGCTTGTAAATACCATTCATGTTGCTTTGGGTGTGGTCGAACTTTGTAGTACAATCTGGCTTGATCTACACTTCATAGATCCAAGAAGTGACAGAATAAGCTTCCTATCTATATATGTAATATGTCAAATTTAACTTTTGTAATCCCGTATTGTATCCCATCGTATTGGAAGGTTTGGTCTCATTATTGCTGCATTACGCATTCAGTGTGTATAGCACTGACAGCACCGCTTTCTCAACCCAAACGCGAATGCTTCAGAACACATCTCCGCCTGCTTGTTGATGCACCCCTCGTTACAACAGAGGCTAGTAGCACTGGTTACCAGCTGATATTAATTCACAGAAACTGTATTAAAAATGAGTTAAAATGCAACCACTTTATCACCTATATTTCTCTCCTCGATTTCATTATTGGAAATTCAGCCCTGCCAACACGTAATTGGTTACTATCCTCTGTCTATGAGTTGGTCCCTAGGTTAACAGATTAATATGGGCTGAAATTCAGAATTTAATGTTTTTAGTTGTATGTTGTATAGTTAAAATGAGCTGGAATTCACGCAAAACCACAAGTGAATCAAATTAATCGTCCTAGCCCTGTCTTGCTTTTTGAAACGGTGCGATCAAGTAGTGTATATGTAGGGTTCGTCCAAGACCCTCTGAACATGCCAGCTAGCTTCATGATTCGATGTCACTCGTCACCGCATACCGTGAGGAAAACACTGAGATCTCATGTTTTGATGGAGATGATTTTGCTCTGAAGGTGTGTTGCAAATCAACTCGCTGCCTTGATGTTGCCGCCAACGCAAAGCCGATTTTGAGCTGATCAGAGTCAACGGTTTCTGTAGTATAAGCAGAGACAGAGTATTGTATATATGCAATAACAATTGTCTAAAACACCGTAGCAATGACCTAAAACTCCATAGCAAACACTTAGCAACACCCTAGCAACCGCCTATAACTCCATAGCAACCACCTAGCATCACAATAGCAACTGCCTAGAACAATATAATTCTAACTTCTTCGCACTGTTCACTCTGATCAACACAAAGTCGACTTTGCATTGGCCGAGACCACACTTCACAATATCTACAGAATGTTGCTAGGTCATTGCCATGGCGGTCTTGGCAGTTGATAGGGTGTTTCTTGGTGGATGATATGGAGTCTTAGGTGATTTCATGGTTGTTGCCAGATGGTTACTATAGGGTATTCTAGGTGTTTGCAATGGTATAATAGATGGTTTGTAGGGTGTGGCTAGCTGGTTGCAATGGAGTTCTAGGCCGTAATTAGGGTGTTCTAGGTGCTTGCTAGGGTGTTGCTTGGTGGTTGCTATGGAGTTCTAAGCGGTTGCTAGGGTGTTTGTGGTGGTTGCTATGGAGTTCTAAGCAGTTGCAAGGGTGTTGCAAAGTGGTTGCCATGGAGTAGTGGGCGGATGCTAGGGTGTTGCTAGGTAGTTGCTTTGGGGTTCCAGGCAGTTGCTATGGTGTTCCAGATGGTTGCTAGGGTGTTGCTAGGTGGTTGCTATGAAATTATAGGCGGTTGCTAGGGTTTTACTAGGTGGATATTATGGAGTTCTAGGCGGTTGCTGGGGTGTTGCTAGGTTGTTGCTATGGAGTTGTGGGCGGTTGCTAGGGTGTTGCTAGGTGGTTGCTATGGGGTTCTAGGCAGTTGCAATGTGTTGCTAGGTGGTTGCTAGGGTGTTGCTAGATGATTGATATAAAGTTCTAAGCGATGTTAGGATGTTAAGTGGTTGCTATAGTGTTCAAGTGGTTGCTAGGTTGTTGCTACAGAGTTTTAGGTGGTTGCTAGTGAGTTGCCAGTTGGTTGCTATGGAGTTCCAGGTGGTTGCTAGGGTGTTGCTAGGTGGTTGCTATGGAGTTGTGGATGGTTGCTAGGGTGGTTAGGTGGTTGCTATGGAGATATAGGTGGTTGCTAGGGTGTTGCTAGGTTTTTGCTATGGAGTTACAGACGGTTACTAGCATGTTCTAGGTGTGTTGCTAGGGTGTTGCTAGGTGAATGCAATGGATTAGTGGGCGGTTGCTAAGGTGTTACTACGTGGTTGCTACAGTGTTCTAGGCAGCTGCTAGGGTGTTACTAGGTAGTTGCAATGGTGATCCAGGTTGTTGCTAGAGTGTTGCTAGGTGGTTGCTATGGAGTTCTAGGTGTTTGATAGCAAACACCTAGCAACGCCCTATGTTGTTCAAGGCAGTTGCTTGGGTATTACAGCTGGTTACTAGGGCATTGCAAGGTTATTGCTATGGAGTTCTTTGCAGTTGCTAGGGTGTTCTAGATTGTTGCTAATGAATTGTTAGGTTGTTGCTATGGAGTTGTGGGCAGTTGATAGTGTTGCTAGGTGGTTGCTATGCAGTTCTAGGTGGTTGTTAGGGTATTCTAAGTGGTTGCTAGGGTGTTACTAGGTGGTTGCTTTGGAGTTCTAGGCAGTTTAGGGTGTTTCAGGTGGTTGCTAGGGCGTTTCTAAGTGGTTTCTATGGAGTTCTAGGTGGTTGCTAGGGTGTTGCTAAGTGGTTGCTATGGAGATCTAGGCCATTGCAAGGCTGTTCTTGGTGGCTGCTAGGGTGTTGCTAGGTGGATGCTATTGAGTTGTAGGCGGTTGCTAAGGTGATGCTACGTGGTTGCTAGGGTATTCTACGTGGTTGCTATGGTCTTGTAAGCAGTTTCCAGGCTGTTGCTAAGTCTGTTGCAATGGAGTTCTAAGCGGTTGCTTGGTGGTTGCTATGGAGTTCTCAGCGATTACTAAGGTGTTGCTACGTGGTTGCTAGGGAATTCAACGTGGTTAACCTCTTAAGGCACAAGCCAAATCTTGTCAATCCTTGCCCATTTAGGGGGTACCCTATTTAAAGCCTTATAACTCCAGATGTGAACACCACAGAGACTTGAAAAATGGCTTAAATGAAGCAAGACATTTGTACAATTTACCATACTAGCAGATTATTTCTTCCAAAATTATGAATAGAAACTAAAGTGCCACAAATGCAATTGTTTTGACAAAAAAACAAAAATAAATTTGTTCTTTTTAAGTTTGCAATGAAATATTGAGAGATTGCATATATACAGGAAGTTAAACTATACATGTGCTAGATCAAAAACTTCTTGACCACAAGTTCATAAAATCTAAGGGTGGATATGTAGAACTACTATAGATGTATGAAGCAAAAACTAAGCAGTGTACCCAGCGTCTCCAAATCTATCCGAAATGTCTAAATTATGCATTGCTGTAAATCACAACATATTCACGTATTTCACTAAAAATCAATTGTTTTGACACAAGAAAATCACTGTTGCATAATTTTCAAATGGGAATTACAAGCTTTCAGTCAGTACAGTGGTCTAAAATAGCCAGGTGTCCAGAAACATATCCAAAATCTCTCAAAATTGAATAAAATGCTTTTTGTCCATTATAAAGCATATAAATGAGCCCCTTATGAAGGTTTAAGATGAAACATTGCTATCAGATTAAAAAATAATGCAAAAATATTGTCACACAATGCAGTACAGTACCTAAACGTGCAATAATGAACTATTGTATGTATTTCTATACTCTGTGCTCTCGTATGTTTTCTTGTATGGGGATGAGACAACATGAAAACAATTTTCAACCGTCCACCATGTTTTGGCAATGTTCCAACTCTGACGTCACCACTGTTGCATGCTTCACAAAAACTATTACACTTCCATCTAACGCTTACACTACAGTGTGAAATATCCACATTATATAATACCACGAACCTATTTAAAGACTCTCAATTTCAAAAATAACGCATATAACCAAAGTATTTTGAGAAGTAATACTTACATAGCAATGAATGAAATCTTATCTATGTTCAGTAGATGGAGACAGAGACAGTAAATAAATGATAGGCCTACTGTTCTATTCCCTTCTGTTTTGCTCCAGAAAACGATGTCAGCTAGGTCTATCAGCAAACATATGGCTTAGCTATGCTCAGAAGTCCTCAATAATAATAGTATTTTCCATGAATTTACGAAAAATAGTTGACAACATTTTGTTAGCAGCGTCTTTGTTTTACTGCTACCACGGAGAATGCGTAACTGAATGCGATGATAAGAACATTTTCGGTTACGCTGACCTATAAAACGCTATTCCAAAAGCAGAATTAGACATGTTATACATCGTTAGAAAGCTTATACTCTCACCTACTGAATAAATGAATCTACAATCAAGCCAGACTGTACTAAAAATGGCGACGACGTTGTAAACAACAGGTGGGGTGTTACGCACAGCTATTTTGGAAGATACCCAGGCGTCACAGATGCGCCTATACTTCCCGAATGGATTGTTCAAGACAATATATGACCACGCAGTCTCAAAAGGGACATATCTACGCGTAAAACCAACGGTAAGGTTGTATATTTATTCAATATTTAGTCCGAGACATTGACTGTAGAATGACATGGTATCATTTTGAAAAACTTTCTCGTTTATTTAGTTATTCAGTGAGCAGCGTTTTCACTGCTGTATAGGCATGTCTTAGGGCTATCGTCGGGTTTATCTTGTTGCTATGACGGAATACGATTTTTTAGTAGTGAAAGAATATTTTTATGAATGCCAAGATAGACAATATTGTCCATTATGTCAAGGGAGGGGGGTGTTTTTTAGATGAGACTACAGGGAGGGGGTGCGTGTTAAACGAACAACCAGAGCGACAATGGTGGGGCTGCGAAACTCCGTTTTCGGCATAGTTGTCGTGTATCGTCTACTAATGAAACTAAAACAATGCATTTCTGTTTTTAAGTCACACTTTGGTTGCAGTAGCACCGAATGTTTGAGTTTAGTAATCTAGGCACGCCGGCGTGCCGACCACTAGGGGCTGTGCCTTAAGAGGTTAATATGGTGTTATAGGTGGTTACTAGTGTGTTGTTAGGTGGTTGCTATGAAGTTCTAGGCGGTTGCTAGGGTGTTCTTGGTGGTGGCTAGGGTGTTACAAGGTGGTTGCTAGGGTGTTGCTAGGTGGTTGCTATGGAATTCTAGGCGGTTGCTAGAGTGTTACAAGGTGGTTGCTAGGGTGTTGCTAGGTTGTTGGTATGGAGTTCCAAGCGGTTGCTATGGTTCTAGTGTGGTTGCTGCCAATGCAAAGTCGACTTTCTGCTGAACAGAGTGAACGGTGCTAGGAAGTTGCTAGATTGTTCTCTGCGGTTGCTAGGGTGTTTTCGGTGGTGTCCATGGTGTTACTAGGTGGTTGCTATGAAGTTCTAGGGGGTTGTTAGTGTGTTGCTATGCGGTTGCTATGGAGATTTTGGTGGTTGCTAGGGTGTTGCTATGTGGTTGCTATGGAGTTCTAGGAGGTTGCTAGGGTGTTGTTAGGTGGCTGCTAGGGTGTTCTAGGTGGTTGCTAGGGTGTTGCTAGGTGGTTACTAGTGTGTTGTTAGGTGGTTGCTATGAAGTTCTAGGCAGTTGCTAGGGTGTTCTAGTTAGTTGCTAGGGTGTTGCCATGTGGTTGCTATGGAGTTCTGGGCAGTTGCTAGGGTGTTGTAGGTGCTTGCTTGGGTGCTGCTACGTGGTTGCTATGGCGTTCTAGGCGGTTGCTAGGCTGTTGGTAGGTGGTTGCTATGGAGTTTCAGGCAGGTGCTAGGGTGTTGTAGGTGGTTGCTTGGGTGCTGCTAGGTGGTTTCTAAGGTGTTGCTAAGTGGTTGCTATAAAGATCTAGGCATCCCACAATTTGTGGGCAATTTTGCCCCATAGAGATGAATGCCTAATGTCCAAAGCCAGAGAGGGACCAGAGCACTGCTGCTAGAAGACAGCATTGTGACATCACAAGGGTGAACATTCCACCATTCATTCTCTATGGGAAAAATTCCCTCAAAAAAGTCAAATTTCTCAAAAGCCGTCCACCCAAACTTTCCACAAAGTAATAGCACACCATTCCCGATGAAACCGCTCGATTTGACATATTGCACGTGTATATGGTGCGAAACTCTGGGAGGAGTAGCGGTCCAAAAAATAATAATAATAATATGTGAGATAATAGTAGTGTGATTGTCTAAGGCAACCACACTAATAATAATAGTGTGTTTGCCTAAGGCAACCACACTAACTAGACAATTCCTGCAGAAATTGCGAAGTGTGGTTTCCGCCAACGCAAAGTCGACTTTGTGCTGAACAGAGCAAACGGTTTCTGTAGTATAAACAGAGACAGAGTATTGTGTACATGCTATAACATCACGGCAACGAGTCTATTTGCGACACATATATTCAGAGCTAAATTACCCCTTCATCAAAACTTGAGATCTGTGTTTTACTCACGGTGTGTGGTGACGAGTGATGGAGAATCATAAAGCTAGCTGGCATGTTCAGAGGGTCTTGGAAAAACCCTATGTCTATGTTGTACCCCTAAAAAAGGGGAGAAGGATCACAATAGCAACTTAAATCCACTGATGAGGAAACACTGCTTATCTGGAATTCTTTTCAACAATAAACATTTACATTTGCCAATAAATGAAAGTTCCACAGAACATGTAGGCTACACCATGTCACAATCTACCTTCCATTCAGCATTCCTTTTTTTCCACAAGTGCATATAGGCTAAGCAGTGCCTCAAATAATAACAACCGTTATCTTTTAAATTATACTGCTACTGGTAAATAGCATCACCGTAGTTAAAACAATTCTCCACTATCAATTTCAGTTTGGCACCCTTTTTTAAATTATTGCGTCATCTAACAGAGTCTGCAATTTTACATTCCATTTCAGTTTCATTCAATTAGCCTAATTCTCTAATTTACTCTTTTAATTTGATTCCTTCACACTTTTCTTTTCATATGACCTCAATTACAAGATACACGTTTATCTACAATGTCTTTAGTGACAAAACAAATAAAAGAAACACTTCAGTTACATACAACAGCTTAATAACAAATATCTGCAAATATTTTAACGGCAGGTTATTACAGTGAAACAGCATTAGTACCCAAAATGGAAAGAGATTGGGATGGCAGGTATGCCATCCCGCCAAGTTACGCCTTGGCGGGGGCATGCCCCATACCTATACAGCACCGAGAGTTTGGCACTTTTCAGGGTTCCCCACAGAAATAACCACAACAGCCACAGACACTCAGCCCTTAAAAACATTAAATTCTGTACATCCTGACCCCATTTCAACAGACAGATTTCATAAACAACTTCACATGTCCACACAATAAAGCCCCAAACTAAGGGGATTTTGCGTTTCCTCCTCCTTCTTCTCATTCTTATTTTTCCTGCCGCCTGTCCACTAATAACATGTCTCCCCATTGGACGTTTTACCGACACCAGCCACATCTTCACCTACATGAGCCAATGAAAAACTCGCATACACATGCAAAATACCCATACCTTTTTACTCTGAAACATTTTCAGTACAAACACCTAGTCCGCTTGTGGCCTAGTGGGCAAGGTTACAGTCTTGGGAACACAGGGTCGTAGGTTCAAGCCCAAGTAGGAGAACATTTCTTTAACCTGCTTTTACCCTCACTAATAATTGTCTACTACTTCTCAATTATTGCTTTTGCTACCCGCCGTTCACCGAACATATACACTGCACTATGACGTACCGTCTGCACGTTCAATCATTAAAAGGCTACAATACTGCAAAGCCATATGGATTCAACGGGAGCTCTTCTGTGCTTACTCGCCTGTGTTCTTCTTTAAAACCACGGACAGGTTTGCTAATGATATTTCACGCATTGCATCGCTATGTCATGGTGCTGCCCTAACAAAGTCACAGACTGGTAAACCTCCGGTTGAAGGCTTGAATCCCGCCTCGCCCTCAGGCAGATAATTTCCTCTTTTACACTAACGTTTTCTTACGCTTATATTTGCTTTACTAAAACTCACTCACGGCCACGCATATGCATTTCATGACGGCAAATGTATTCATTTTACTAAAAAGTTACACCAGTTCACCGCTGTGCCATTTCTACTAACTATATTTCTTCACTTGGCTACCGTACAACACCTTCTTATCAGCAAACGCCACGTTTCTACATTCAGGTTACCTCGCCCTGTTCTCCATTTAGCCACATACAAACAATTACTACGTATGTAGGCCTACGTCCTGCAACTCCCCAATAAAACATTTCATTTAAAATCATGATTCACTCGATTATAACTACTAGTACTGAAAATGAGAAAAACACAGTGCAATACATTTCACACGTTCCTTAACCATCCACTTTATTAGCGAGTGCTTTATAGCGGCTGTTATATATACCGTTCGATAAGGAAAATAAGCTCGCTCATGGTCACTCCATTTACTTCGCAATATACTTTGTGATCATGTTAACCTTCACCTACATGCCCATTCTCCTAAAAACATGTTTCAACTACACAATTTCATCATTTCATCCCAATTTCTCTCACACTGTTGTTATTTTCTCATATGCAAAGCCTGCTGGGACATATGCGTCTGCTCCTATTCTCCACTATCAAGTTTTCTGGTTCTAGCTTAGCAAAACAGCGAACAGGATTCCCACCTTCAGATAAGCCTATCAAAATGCCTTATAAACCTTACAAACACAATTTTTTTTTACAGTCTCTGGTACATACACTGGCCATATTTCACCTGCGTTTCTGTTGTGTTTACACTTACGCCCCGCACCCTTTGTCACAGCCACTGTTTTACATATATAGCTAACAGAAACTGCTAAACAGTACACGCTCATCAGACTGTACAAATTCACACAAGCATAGCCATAACCCACAACCGTTTCTTACGGGGTCACTTCGCATTTCTCAATCTCATAATGAAACGCTTTGCAAAAAGAAATGATATCTCATGAAAAACACGTTTTCAACATACAAAAATGCCAAGTTACTCACACATACAAGAGCAGTCCAGGTCTGCCATTAAAAGTATTGATATCAAAATGACGCCAAGTTACGGTACTACAAACAATATAGGCTCTCTTGCCTCACCAAAATTAAATAAGATGTATTCCAAAGCAATGCTACCCAATATTTGCTCAAAGTCGACTTTCTGCTGAACAGAGTGAACGGTGCTAGGAAGTTGCTAGATTGTTCTCTGCGGATGCTAGGGTGTTTTCGGTGGTGTCCATGGTGTTACTAGGTGGTTGCTATGAAGTTCTAGGGGGTTGTTAGTGTGTTGCTATGCGGTTGCTATGGAGATTTTGGTGGTTGCTAGGGTGTTGCTATGTGGTAGCTATGGAGTTCTAGGTGGTTGCTAGGGTGTTGCTAGGTGGTTGCTATGGAGTTCTAGGAGGTTGCTAGGGTGTTGTTAGGTGGCTGCTAGGGTGTTCTAGGTGGTTGCTAGGGTGTTGCTAGGTGGTTACTAGTGTGTTGTTAGGTGGTTGCTATGAAGTTCTAGGCAGTTGCTAGGGTGTTCTAGTTAGTTGCTGGGGTGTTGCCATGTGGTTGCTATGGAGTTCTGGGCAGTTGCTAGGGTGTTGTAGGTGCTTGCTTGGGTGCCGCTACGTGGTTGCTATGGCGTTCTAGGCGGTTGCTAGGCTGTTGGTAGGTGGTTGCTATGGAGTTTCAGGCAGGTGCTAGGGTGTTGTAGGTGGTTGCTTGGGTGCTGCTAGGTGGTTTCTAAGGTGTTGCTAAGTGGTTGCTATAAAGATCTAGGCATCCCACAATTTGTGGGCAATTTTGCCCCATAGAGATGAATGCCTAATGTCCAAAGCCAGAGAGGGACCAGAGCACTGCTGCTAGAAGACAGCATTGTGACATCACAAGGGTGAACATTCCACCATTCATTCTCTATGGGAAAAATTCCCTCAAAAAAGTCAAATTTCTCAAAAGCCGTCCACCCAAACTTTCCACAAAGTAATAGCACACCATTCCCGATGAAGCCGCTCGATTTGACATATTGCACGTGTATATGGTGCGAAACTCTGGGAGGAGTAGCGGTCCAAAAAATAATAATAATAATATGTGAGATAATAGTAGTGTGATTGCCTAAGGCAACCACACTAATAATAATAGTGTGTTTGCCTAAGGCAACCACACTAACTAGACAATTCCTGCAGAAATTGCGAAGTGTGGTTTCCGCCAACGCAAAGTCGACTTTGTGCTGAACAGAGCAAACGGTTTCTGTAGTATAAACAGAGACAGAGTATTGTGTACATGCTATAACATCACGGCAACAAGTCTATTTGCGACACATATATTCAGAGCTAAATTACCCCTTCATCAAAACTTGAGATCTGTGTTTTACTCACGGTGTGTGGTGACGAGTGATGGAGAATCATAAAGCTAGCTGGCATGTTCAGAGGGTCTTGGAAAAACCCTATGTCTATGTTGTACCCCTAAAAAAGGGGAGAAGGATCACAATAGCAACTTAAATCCACTGATGAGGAAACACTGCTTATCTGGAATTCTTTTCAACAATAAACATTTACATTTGCCAATAAATGAAAGTTCCACAGAACATGTAGGCTACACCATGTCACAATCTACCTTCCATTCAGCATTCCTTTTTTTCCACAAGTGCATATAGGCTAAGCAGTGCCTCAAATAATAACAACCGTTATCTTTTAAATTATACTGCTACTGGTAAATAGCATCACCGTAGTTAAAACAATTCTCCACTATCAATTTCAGTTTGGCACCCTTTTTTAAATTATTGCGTCATCTAACAGAGTCTGCAATTTTACATTCCATTTCAGTTTCATTCAATTAGCCTAATTCTCTAATTTACTCTTTTAATTTGATTCCTTCACACTTTTCTTTTCATATGACCTCAATTACAAGATTCACGTTTATCTACAATGTCTTTAGTGACAAAACAAATAAAAGAAACACTTCAGTTACATACAACAGCTTAATAACAAATATCTGCAAATATTTTAACGGCAGGTTATTACAGTGAAACAGCATTAGTACCCAAAATGGAAAGAGATTGGGATGGCAGGTATGCCATCCCGCCAAGTTACGCCTTGGCGGGGGCATGCCCCATACCTATACAGCACCGAGAGTTTGGCACTTTTCAGGGTTCCCCACAGAAATAACCACAACAGCCAAAGACACTCAGCCCTTAAAAACATTAAATTCTGTACATCCTGACCCCATTTCAACAGACAGATTTCATAAACAACTTCACATGTCCACACAATAAAGCCCCAAACTAAGGGGATTTTGCGTTTCCTCCTCCTTCTTCTCATTCTTATTTTTCCTGCCGCCTATCCACTAATAACATGTCTCCCCATTGGACGTTTTACCGACACCAGCCACATCTTCACCTACATGAGCCAATGAAAAACTCGCATACACATGCAAAATACCCATACCTTTTTACTCTGAAACATTTTCAGTACAAACACCTAGTCCGCTTGTGGCCTAGTGGGCAAGGTTACAGTCTTGGGAACACAGGGTCGTAGGTTCAAGCCCAAGTAGGAGAACATTTCTTTAACCTGCTTTTACCCTCACTAATAATTGTCTACTACTTCTCAATTATTGCTTTTGCTACCCGCCGTTCACCGAACATATACACTGCACTATGACGTACCGTCTGCACGTTCAATCATTAAAAGGCTACAATACTGCAAAGCCATATGGATTCAACGGGAGCTCTTCTGTGCTTAATCGCCTGTGTTCTTCTTTAAAACCACGGACAGGTTTGCTAATGATATTTCACGCATTGCATCGCTATGTCATGGTGCTGCCCTAACAAAGTCACAGACTGGTAAACCTCCGGTTGAAGGCTTGAATCCCGCCTCGCCCTCAGGCAGATAATTTCCTCTTTTACACTAACGTTTTCTTACGCTTATATTTGCTTTACTAAAACTCACTCACGGCCACGCATATGCATTTCATGACGGCAAATGTATTCATTTTACTAAAAAGTTACACCAGTTCACCGCTGTGCCATTTCTACTAACTATATTTCTTCACTTGGCTACCGTACAACACCTTCTTATCAGCAAACGCCACGTTTCTACATTCAGGTTACCTCGCCCTGTTCTCCATTTAGCCACATACAAACAATTACTACGTATGTAGGCCTACATCCTGCAACTCCCCAATAAAACATTTCATTTAAAATCATGATTCACTCGATTATAACTACTAGTACTGAAAATGAGAAAAACACAGTGCAATACATTTCACACGTTCCTTAACCATCCACTTTATTAGCGAGTGCTTTATAGCGGCTGTTATATATACCGTTCGATAAGGAAAATAAGCTCGCTCATGGTCACTCCATTTACTTCGCAATATACTTTGTGATCATGTTAACCTTCACCTACATGCCCATTCTCCTAAAAACATGTTTCAACTACACAATTTCATCATTTCATCCCAATTTCTCTCACACTGTTGTTATTTTCTCATATGCAAAGCCTGCTGGGACATATGCGTCTGCTCCTATTCTCCACTATCAAGTTTTCTGGTTCTAGCTTAGCAAAACAGCGAACAGGATTCCCACCTTCAGATAAGCCTATCAAAATGCCTTATAAACCTTACAAACACAATTTTTTTTTACAGTCTCTGGTACATACACTGGCCATATTTCACCTGCGTTTCTGTTGTGTTTACACTTACGCCCCGCACCCTTTGTCACAGCCACTGTTTTACATATATAGCTAACAGAAACTGCTAAACAGTACACGCTCATCAGACTGTACAAATTCACACAAGCATAGCCATAACCCACAACCGTTTCTTACGGGGTCACTTCGCATTTCTCAATCTCATAATGAAACGCTTTGCAAAAAGAAATGATATCTCATGAAAAACACGTTTTCAACATACAAAAATGCCAAGTTACTCACACATACAAGAGCAGTCCAGGTCTGCCATTAAAAGTATTGATATCAAAATGACGCCAAGTTACGGTACTACAAACAATATAGGCTCTCTTGCCTCACCAAAATTAAATAAGATGTATTCCAAAGCAATGCTACCCAATATTTGCTCAAAGTCGACTTTCTGCTGAACAGAGTGAACGGTGCTAGGAAGTTGCTAGATTGTTCTCTGCGGATGCTAGGGTGTTTTCGGTGGTGTCCATGGTGTTACTAGGTGGTTGCTATGAAGTTCTAGGGGGTTGTTAGTGTGTTGCTATGCGGTTGCTATGGAGATTTTGGTGGTTGCTAGGGTGTTGCTATGTGGTAGCTATGGAGTTCTAGGTGGTTGCTAGGGTGTTGCTAGGTGGTTGCTATGGAGTTCTAGGAGGTTGCTAGGGTGTTGTTAGGTGGCTGCTAGGGTGTTCTAGGTGGTTGCTAGGGTGTTGCTAGGTGGTTACTAGTGTGTTGTTAGGTGGTTGCTATGAAGTTCTAGGCAGTTGCTAGGGTGTTCTAGTTAGTTGCTGGGGTGTTGCCATGTGGTTGCTATGGAGTTCTGGGCAGTTGCTAGGGTGTTGTAGGTGCTTGCTTGGGTGCCGCTACGTGGTTGCTATGGCGTTCTAGGCGGTTGCTAGGCTGTTGGTAGGTGGTTGCTATGGAGTTTCAGGCAGGTGCTAGGGTGTTGTAGGTGGTTGCTTGGGTGCTGCTAGGTGGTTTCTAAGGTGTTGCTAAGTGGTTGCTATAAAGATCTAGGCATCCCACAATTTGTGGGCAATTTTGCCCCATAGAGATGAATGCCTAATGTCCAAAGCCAGAGAGGGACCAGAGCACTGCTGCTAGAAGACAGCATTGTGACATCACAAGGGTGAACATTCCACCATTCATTCTCTATGGGAAAAATTCCCTCAAAAAAGTCAAATTTCTCAAAAGCCGTCCACCCAAACTTTCCACAAAGTAATAGCACACCATTCCCGATGAAGCCGCTCGATTTGACATATTGCACGTGTATATGGTGCGAAACTCTGGGAGGAGTAGCGGTCCAAAAAATAATAATAATAATATGTGAGATAATAGTAGTGTGATTGCCTAAGGCAACCACACTAATAATAATAGTGTGTTTGCCTAAGGCAACCACACTAACTAGACAATTCCTGCAGAAATTGCGAAGTGTGGTTTCCGCCAACGCAAAGTCGACTTTGTGCTGAACAGAGCAAACGGTTTCTGTAGTATAAACAGAGACAGAGTATTGTGTACATGCTATAACATCACGGCAACAAGTCTATTTGCGACACATATATTCAGAGCTAAATTACCCCTTCATCAAAACTTGAGATCTGTGTTTTACTCACGGTGTGTGGTGACGAGTGATGGAGAATCATAAAGCTAGCTGGCATGTTCAGAGGGTCTTGGAAAAACCCTATGTCTATGTTGTACCCCTAAAAAAGGGGAGAAGGATCACAATAGCAACTTAAATCCACTGATGAGGAAACACTGCTTATCTGGAATTCTTTTCAACAATAAACATTTACATTTGCCAATAAATGAAAGTTCCACAGAACATGTAGGCTACACCATGTCACAATCTACCTTCCATTCAGCATTCCTTTTTTTCCACAAGTGCATATAGGCTAAGCAGTGCCTCAAATAATAACAACCGTTATCTTTTAAATTATACTGCTACTGGTAAATAGCATCACCGTAGTTAAAACAATTCTCCACTATCAATTTCAGTTTGGCACCCTTTTTTAAATTATTGCGTCATCTAACAGAGTCTGCAATTTTACATTCCATTTCAGTTTCATTCAATTAGCCTAATTCTCTAATTTACTCTTTTAATTTGATTCCTTCACACTTTTCTTTTCATATGACCTCAATTACAAGATTCACGTTTATCTACAATGTCTTTAGTGACAAAACAAATAAAAGAAACACTTCAGTTACATACAACAGCTTAATAACAAATATCTGCAAATATTTTAACGGCAGGTTATTACAGTGAAACAGCATTAGTACCCAAAATGGAAAGAGATTGGGATGGCAGGTATGCCATCCCGCCAAGTTACGCCTTGGCGGGGGCATGCCCCATACCTATACAGCACCGAGAGTTTGGCACTTTTCAGGGTTCCCCACAGAAATAACCACAACAGCCAAAGACACTCAGCCCTTAAAAACATTAAATTCTGTACATCCTGACCCCATTTCAACAGACAGATTTCATAAACAACTTCACATGTCCACACAATAAAGCCCCAAACTAAGGGGATTTTGCGTTTCCTCCTCCTTCTTCTCATTCTTATTTTTCCTGCCGCCTATCCACTAATAACATGTCTCCCCATTGGACGTTTTACCGACACCAGCCACATCTTCACCTACATGAGCCAATGAAAAACTCGCATACACATGCAAAATACCCATACCTTTTTACTCTGAAACATTTTCAGTACAAACACCTAGTCCGCTTGTGGCCTAGTGGGCAAGGTTACAGTCTTGGGAACACAGGGTCGTAGGTTCAAGCCCAAGTAGGAGAACATTTCTTTAACCTGCTTTTACCCTCACTAATAATTGTCTACTACTTCTCAATTATTGCTTTTGCTACCCGCCGTTCACCGAACATATACACTGCACTATGACGTACCGTCTGCACGTTCAATCATTAAAAGGCTACAATACTGCAAAGCCATATGGATTCAACGGGAGCTCTTCTGTGCTTAATCGCCTGTGTTCTTCTTTAAAACCACGGACAGGTTTGCTAATGATATTTCACGCATTGCATCGCTATGTCATGGTGCTGCCCTAACAAAGTCACAGACTGGTAAACCTCCGGTTGAAGGCTTGAATCCCGCCTCGCCCTCAGGCAGATAATTTCCTCTTTTACACTAACGTTTTCTTACGCTTATATTTGCTTTACTAAAACTCACTCACGGCCACGCATATGCATTTCATGACGGCAAATGTATTCATTTTACTAAAAAGTTACACCAGTTCACCGCTGTGCCATTTCTACTAACTATATTTCTTCACTTGGCTACCGTACAACACCTTCTTATCAGCAAACGCCACGTTTCTACATTCAGGTTACCTCGCCCTGTTCTCCATTTAGCCACATACAAACAATTACTACGTATGTAGGCCTACATCCTGCAACTCCCCAATAAAACATTTCATTTAAAATCATGATTCACTCGATTATAACTACTAGTACTGAAAATGAGAAAAACACAGTGCAATACATTTCACACGTTCCTTAACCATCCACTTTATTAGCGAGTGCTTTATAGCGGCTGTTATATATACCGTTCGATAAGGAAAATAAGCTCGCTCATGGTCACTCCATTTACTTCGCAATATACTTTGTGATCATGTTAACCTTCACCTACATGCCCATTCTCCTAAAAACATGTTTCAACTACACAATTTCATCATTTCATCCCAATTTCTCTCACACTGTTGTTATTTTCTCATATGCAAAGCCTGCTGGGACATATGCGTCTGCTCCTATTCTCCACTATCAAGTTTTCTGGTTCTAGCTTAGCAAAACAGCGAACAGGATTCCCACCTTCAGATAAGCCTATCAAAATGCCTTATAAACCTTACAAACACAATTTTTTTTTACAGTCTCTGGTACATACACTGGCCATATTTCACCTGCGTTTCTGTTGTGTTTACACTTACGCCCCGCACCCTTTGTCACAGCCACTGTTTTACATATATAGCTAACAGAAACTGCTAAACAGTACACGCTCATCAGACTGTACAAATTCACACAAGCATAGCCATAACCCACAACCGTTTCTTACGGGGTCACTTCGCATTTCTCAATCTCATAATGAAACGCTTTGCAAAAAGAAATGATATCTCATGAAAAACACGTTTTCAACATACAAAAATGCCAAGTTACTCACACATACAAGAGCAGTCCAGGTCTGCCATTAAAAGTATTGATATCAAAATGACGCCAAGTTACGGTACTACAAACAATATAGGCTCTCTTGCCTCACCAAAATTAAATAAGATGTATTCCAAAGCAATGCTACCCAATATTTGCTCAAAGTCGACTTTCTGCTGAACAGAGTGAACGGTGCTAGGAAGTTGCTAGATTGTTCTCTGCGGATGCTAGGGTGTTTTCGGTGGTGTCCATGGTGTTACTAGGTGGTTGCTATGAAGTTCTAGGGGGTTGTTAGTGTGTTGCTATGCGGTTGCTATGGAGATTTTGGTGGTTGCTAGGGTGTTGCTATGTGGTAGCTATGGAGTTCTAGGTGGTTGCTAGGGTGTTGCTAGGTGGTTGCTATGGAGTTCTAGGAGGTTGCTAGGGTGTTGTTAGGTGGCTGCTAGGGTGTTCTAGGTGGTTGCTAGGGTGTTGCTAGGTGGTTACTAGTGTGTTGTTAGGTGGTTGCTATGAAGTTCTAGGCAGTTGCTAGGGTGTTCTAGTTAGTTGCTGGGGTGTTGCCATGTGGTTGCTATGGAGTTCTGGGCAGTTGCTAGGGTGTTGTAGGTGCTTGCTTGGGTGCCGCTACGTGGTTGCTATGGCGTTCTAGGCGGTTGCTAGGCTGTTGGTAGGTGGTTGCTATGGAGTTTCAGGCAGGTGCTAGGGTGTTGTAGGTGGTTGCTTGGGTGCTGCTAGGTGGTTTCTAAGGTGTTGCTAAGTGGTTGCTATAAAGATCTAGGCATCCCACAATTTGTGGGCAATTTTGCCCCATAGAGATGAATGCCTAATGTCCAAAGCCAGAGAGGGACCAGAGCACTGCTGCTAGAAGACAGCATTGTGACATCACAAGGGTGAACATTCCACCATTCATTCTCTATGGGAAAAATTCCCTCAAAAAAGTCAAATTTCTCAAAAGCCGTCCACCCAAACTTTCCACAAAGTAATAGCACACCATTCCCGATGAAGCCGCTCGATTTGACATATTGCACGTGTATATGGTGCGAAACTCTGGGAGGAGTAGCGGTCCAAAAAATAATAATAATAATATGTGAGATAATAGTAGTGTGATTGCCTAAGGCAACCACACTAATAATAATAGTGTGTTTGCCTAAGGCAACCACACTAACTAGACAATTCCTGCAGAAATTGCGAAGTGTGGTTTCCGCCAACGCAAAGTCGACTTTGTGCTGAACAGAGCAAACGGTTTCTGTAGTATAAACAGAGACAGAGTATTGTGTACATGCTATAACATCACGGCAACAAGTCTATTTGCGACACATATATTCAGAGCTAAATTACCCCTTCATCAAAACTTGAGATCTGTGTTTTACTCACGGTGTGTGGTGACGAGTGATGGAGAATCATAAAGCTAGCTGGCATGTTCAGAGGGTCTTGGAAAAACCCTATGTCTATGTTGTACCCCTAAAAAAGGGGAGAAGGATCACAATAGCAACTTAAATCCACTGATGAGGAAACACTGCTTATCTGGAATTCTTTTCAACAATAAACATTTACATTTGCCAATAAATGAAAGTTCCACAGAACATGTAGGCTACACCATGTCACAATCTACCTTCCATTCAGCATTCCTTTTTTTCCACAAGTGCATATAGGCTAAGCAGTGCCTCAAATAATAACAACCGTTATCTTTTAAATTATACTGCTACTGGTAAATAGCATCACCGTAGTTAAAACAATTCTCCACTATCAATTTCAGTTTGGCACCCTTTTTTAAATTATTGCGTCATCTAACAGAGTCTGCAATTTTACATTCCATTTCAGTTTCATTCAATTAGCCTAATTCTCTAATTTACTCTTTTAATTTGATTCCTTCACACTTTTCTTTTCATATGACCTCAATTACAAGATTCACGTTTATCTACAATGTCTTTAGTGACAAAACAAATAAAAGAAACACTTCAGTTACATACAACAGCTTAATAACAAATATCTGCAAATATTTTAACGGCAGGTTATTACAGTGAAACAGCATTAGTACCCAAAATGGAAAGAGATTGGGATGGCAGGTATGCCATCCCGCCAAGTTACGCCTTGGCGGGGGCATGCCCCATACCTATACAGCACCGAGAGTTTGGCACTTTTCAGGGTTCCCCACAGAAATAACCACAACAGCCAAAGACACTCAGCCCTTAAAAACATTAAATTCTGTACATCCTGACCCCATTTCAACAGACAGATTTCATAAACAACTTCACATGTCCACACAATAAAGCCCCAAACTAAGGGGATTTTGCGTTTCCTCCTCCTTCTTCTCATTCTTATTTTTCCTGCCGCCTATCCACTAATAACATGTCTCCCCATTGGACGTTTTACCGACACCAGCCACATCTTCACCTACATGAGCCAATGAAAAACTCGCATACACATGCAAAATACCCATACCTTTTTACTCTGAAACATTTTCAGTACAAACACCTAGTCCGCTTGTGGCCTAGTGGGCAAGGTTACAGTCTTGGGAACACAGGGTCGTAGGTTCAAGCCCAAGTAGGAGAACATTTCTTTAACCTGCTTTTACCCTCACTAATAATTGTCTACTACTTCTCAATTATTGCTTTTGCTACCCGCCGTTCACCGAACATATACACTGCACTATGACGTACCGTCTGCACGTTCAATCATTAAAAGGCTACAATACTGCAAAGCCATATGGATTCAACGGGAGCTCTTCTGTGCTTAATCGCCTGTGTTCTTCTTTAAAACCACGGACAGGTTTGCTAATGATATTTCACGCATTGCATCGCTATGTCATGGTGCTGCCCTAACAAAGTCACAGACTGGTAAACCTCCGGTTGAAGGCTTGAATCCCGCCTCGCCCTCAGGCAGATAATTTCCTCTTTTACACTAACGTTTTCTTACGCTTATATTTGCTTTACTAAAACTCACTCACGGCCACGCATATGCATTTCATGACGGCAAATGTATTCATTTTACTAAAAAGTTACACCAGTTCACCGCTGTGCCATTTCTACTAACTATATTTCTTCACTTGGCTACCGTACAACACCTTCTTATCAGCAAACGCCACGTTTCTACATTCAGGTTACCTCGCCCTGTTCTCCATTTAGCCACATACAAACAATTACTACGTATGTAGGCCTACATCCTGCAACTCCCCAATAAAACATTTCATTTAAAATCATGATTCACTCGATTATAACTACTAGTACTGAAAATGAGAAAAACACAGTGCAATACATTTCACACGTTCCTTAACCATCCACTTTATTAGCGAGTGCTTTATAGCGGCTGTTATATATACCGTTCGATAAGGAAAATAAGCTCGCTCATGGTCACTCCATTTACTTCGCAATATACTTTGTGATCATGTTAACCTTCACCTACATGCCCATTCTCCTAAAAACATGTTTCAACTACACAATTTCATCATTTCATCCCAATTTCTCTCACACTGTTGTTATTTTCTCATATGCAAAGCCTGCTGGGACATATGCGTCTGCTCCTATTCTCCACTATCAAGTTTTCTGGTTCTAGCTTAGCAAAACAGCGAACAGGATTCCCACCTTCAGATAAGCCTATCAAAATGCCTTATAAACCTTACAAACACAATTTTTTTTTACAGTCTCTGGTACATACACTGGCCATATTTCACCTGCGTTTCTGTTGTGTTTACACTTACGCCCCGCACCCTTTGTCACAGCCACTGTTTTACATATATAGCTAACAGAAACTGCTAAACAGTACACGCTCATCAGACTGTACAAATTCACACAAGCATAGCCATAACCCACAACCGTTTCTTACGGGGTCACTTCGCATTTCTCAATCTCATAATGAAACGCTTTGCAAAAAGAAATGATATCTCATGAAAAACACGTTTTCAACATACAAAAATGCCAAGTTACTCACACATACAAGAGCAGTCCAGGTCTGCCATTAAAAGTATTGATATCAAAATGACGCCAAGTTACGGTACTACAAACAATATAGGCTCTCTTGCCTCACCAAAATTAAATAAGATGTATTCCAAAGCAATGCTACCCAATATTTGCTCAAAGTCGACTTTCTGCTGAACAGAGTGAACGGTGCTAGGAAGTTGCTAGATTGTTCTCTGCGGATGCTAGGGTGTTTTCGGTGGTGTCCATGGTGTTACTAGGTGGTTGCTATGAAGTTCTAGGGGGTTGTTAGTGTGTTGCTATGCGGTTGCTATGGAGATTTTGGTGGTTGCTAGGGTGTTGCTATGTGGTAGCTATGGAGTTCTAGGTGGTTGCTAGGGTGTTGCTAGGTGGTTGCTATGGAGTTCTAGGAGGTTGCTAGGGTGTTGTTAGGTGGCTGCTAGGGTGTTCTAGGTGGTTGCTAGGGTGTTGCTAGGTGGTTACTAGTGTGTTGTTAGGTGGTTGCTATGAAGTTCTAGGCAGTTGCTAGGGTGTTCTAGTTAGTTGCTGGGGTGTTGCCATGTGGTTGCTATGGAGTTCTGGGCAGTTGCTAGGGTGTTGTAGGTGCTTGCTTGGGTGCCGCTACGTGGTTGCTATGGCGTTCTAGGCGGTTGCTAGGCTGTTGGTAGGTGGTTGCTATGGAGTTTCAGGCAGGTGCTAGGGTGTTGTAGGTGGTTGCTTGGGTGCTGCTAGGTGGTTTCTAAGGTGTTGCTAAGTGGTTGCTATAAAGATCTAGGCATCCCACAATTTGTGGGCAATTTTGCCCCATAGAGATGAATGCCTAATGTCCAAAGCCAGAGAGGGACCAGAGCACTGCTGCTAGAAGACAGCATTGTGACATCACAAGGGTGAACATTCCACCATTCATTCTCTATGGGAAAAATTCCCTCAAAAAAGTCAAATTTCTCAAAAGCCGTCCACCCAAACTTTCCACAAAGTAATAGCACACCATTCCCGATGAAGCCGCTCGATTTGACATATTGCACGTGTATATGGTGCGAAACTCTGGGAGGAGTAGCGGTCCAAAAAATAATAATAATAATATGTGAGATAATAGTAGTGTGATTGCCTAAGGCAACCACACTAATAATAATAGTGTGTTTGCCTAAGGCAACCACACTAACTAGACAATTCCTGCAGAAATTGCGAAGTGTGGTTTCCGCCAACGCAAAGTCGACTTTGTGCTGAACAGAGCAAACGGTTTCTGTAGTATAAACAGAGACAGAGTATTGTGTACATGCTATAACATCACGGCAACAAGTCTATTTGCGACACATATATTCAGAGCTAAATTACCCCTTCATCAAAACTTGAGATCTGTGTTTTACTCACGGTGTGTGGTGACGAGTGATGGAGAATCATAAAGCTAGCTGGCATGTTCAGAGGGTCTTGGAAAAACCCTATGTCTATGTTGTACCCCTAAAAAAGGGGAGAAGGATCACAATAGCAACTTAAATCCACTGATGAGGAAACACTGCTTATCTGGAATTCTTTTCAACAATAAACATTTACATTTGCCAATAAATGAAAGTTCCACAGAACATGTAGGCTACACCATGTCACAATCTACCTTCCATTCAGCATTCCTTTTTTTCCACAAGTGCATATAGGCTAAGCAGTGCCTCAAATAATAACAACCGTTATCTTTTAAATTATACTGCTACTGGTAAATAGCATCACCGTAGTTAAAACAATTCTCCACTATCAATTTCAGTTTGGCACCCTTTTTTAAATTATTGCGTCATCTAACAGAGTCTGCAATTTTACATTCCATTTCAGTTTCATTCAATTAGCCTAATTCTCTAATTTACTCTTTTAATTTGATTCCTTCACACTTTTCTTTTCATATGACCTCAATTACAAGATTCACGTTTATCTACAATGTCTTTAGTGACAAAACAAATAAAAGAAACACTTCAGTTACATACAACAGCTTAATAACAAATATCTGCAAATATTTTAACGGCAGGTTATTACAGTGAAACAGCATTAGTACCCAAAATGGAAAGAGATTGGGATGGCAGGTATGCCATCCCGCCAAGTTACGCCTTGGCGGGGGCATGCCCCATACCTATACAGCACCGAGAGTTTGGCACTTTTCAGGGTTCCCCACAGAAATAACCACAACAGCCAAAGACACTCAGCCCTTAAAAACATTAAATTCTGTACATCCTGACCCCATTTCAACAGACAGATTTCATAAACAACTTCACATGTCCACACAATAAAGCCCCAAACTAAGGGGATTTTGCGTTTCCTCCTCCTTCTTCTCATTCTTATTTTTCCTGCCGCCTATCCACTAATAACATGTCTCCCCATTGGACGTTTTACCGACACCAGCCACATCTTCACCTACATGAGCCAATGAAAAACTCGCATACACATGCAAAATACCCATACCTTTTTACTCTGAAACATTTTCAGTACAAACACCTAGTCCGCTTGTGGCCTAGTGGGCAAGGTTACAGTCTTGGGAACACAGGGTCGTAGGTTCAAGCCCAAGTAGGAGAACATTTCTTTAACCTGCTTTTACCCTCACTAATAATTGTCTACTACTCCTCAATTATTGCTTTTGCTACCCGCCGTTCACCGAACATATACACTGCACTATGACGTACCGTCTGCACGTTCAATCATTAAAAGGCTACAATACTGCAAAGCCATATGGATTCAACGGGAGCTCTTCTGTGCTTAATCGCCTGTGTTCTTCTTTAAAACCACGGACAGGTTTGCTAATGATATTTCACGCATTGCATCGCTATGTCATGGTGCTGCCCTAACAAAGTCACAGACTGGTAAACCTCCGGTTGAAGGCTTGAATCCCGCCTCGCCCTCAGGCAGATAATTTCCTCTTTTACACTAACGTTTTCTTACGCTTATATTTGCTTTACTAAAACTCACTCACGGCCACGCATATGCATTTCATGACGGCAAATGTATTCATTTTACTAAAAAGTTACACCAGTTCACCGCTGTGCCATTTCTACTAACTATATTTCTTCACTTGGCTACCGTACAACACCTTCTTATCAGCAAACGCCACGTTTCTACATTCAGGTTACCTCGCCCTGTTCTCCATTTAGCCACATACAAACAATTACTACGTATGTAGGCCTACATCCTGCAACTCCCCAATAAAACATTTCATTTAAAATCATGATTCACTCGATTATAACTACTAGTACTGAAAATGAGAAAAACACAGTGCAATACATTTCACACGTTCCTTAACCATCCACTTTATTAGCGAGTGCTTTATAGCGGCTGTTATATATACCGTTCGATAAGGAAAATAAGCTCGCTCATGGTCACTCCATTTACTTCGCAATATACTTTGTGATCATGTTAACCTTC
This sequence comes from Anguilla pacifica, assembly GCA_039654925.1. Lineage (NCBI taxonomy): Eukaryota > Metazoa > Chordata > Actinopteri > Anguilliformes > Anguillidae > Anguilla > Anguilla pacifica. Next base: position 36,774,363 of record CM077286.1, on the reverse strand, counting down.
ACCTACATGCCCATTCTCCTAAAAACATGTTTCAACTACACAATTTCATCATTTCATCCCAATTTCTCTCACACTGTTGTTATTTTCTCATATGCAAAGCCTGCTGGGACATATGCGTCTGCTCCTATTCTCCACTATCAAGTTTTCTGGTTCTAGCTTAGCAAAACAGCGAACAGGATTCCCACCTTCAGATAAGCCTATCAAAATGCCTTATAAACCTTACAAACACAATTTTTTTTTACAGTCTCTGGTACATACACTGGCCATATTTCACCTGCGTTTCTGTTGTGTTTACACTTACGCCCCGCACCCTTTGTCACAGCCACTGTTTTACATATATAGCTAACAGAAACTGCTAAACAGTACACGCTCATCAGACTGTACAAATTCACACAAGCATAGCCATAACCCACAACCGTTTCTTACGGGGTCACTTCGCATTTCTCAATCTCATAATGAAACGCTTTGCAAAAAGAAATGATATCTCATGAAAAACACGTTTTCAACATACAAAAATGCCAAGTTACTCACACATACAAGAGCAGTCCAGGTCTGCCATTAAAAGTATTGATATCAAAATGACGCCAAGTTACGGTACTACAAACAATATAGGCTCTCTTGCCTCACCAAAATTAAATAAGATGTATTCCAAAGCAATGCTACCCAATATTTGCTCAATTCTTTCAAGTCACTTGGCCCTGTGTTTTGTAATCTTACCATTTTACAATGTCATGCAAACTGTGTGTCAGATTAAAGAGTCAAATATTTTGAATTGTATATTTGCTATGTACAATACACCTATTATACTGCATGTAAAATACATATTGTACATACATACATAGAGAACTTCTTTATCCCCATGGGGACATTTCCCTCGCAGCATGTTACATTCACATTTACGAACACACACTTATACCAAGACACATACTATCATTCACGCAACAGAAAGGCTGGGCAGCGAAATACATACATACCAATACAAATTGGACATATACATGCCTTTTTCATCGATCTTGACTGTGAGAGAGTCATCCACACATATGTTTGGCCTGTCCATGTACTGCATGCTTATACACACAGGGACAAATGACTTGAAAGAATTGAGCAAATATTGGGTAGCATTGCTTTGGAATACATCTTATTTAATTTTGGTGAGGCAAGATAGCCTATATTGTTTGTAGTACCGTAACTTGGCGTCATTTTGATATCAATACTTTTAATGGCAGGCCTGGACTGCTCTTGTATGTGTGAGTAACTTGGCATTTTTGTACGTTGAAAACGTGTTTTTCATGAGATGCCATTTACATGGACCGAGCTAGCTAGACAGCATGCACATTCCACGTGAACCTATTCGGACATTAAAATGGCTGCCGCGGCGTAGCAAGCTAGCATGTATAGCTACCATGTGTTCTCCACAAATACACTCGGCATTTAGTAATAAACTTCAAACAAAGGCAACAAAATGAACATGTAACCCGCACGTTATTACAGCAAATGAGCACTAACACTGAAAAACTGAAAAGGAATACCATTCGGAAAGGAACGGCATTACAGAGACATCATGGACATTTCACGTGTGCCTACTGCGACCGTACCATAAAATGGCTGTAGCGGCTAAATAAGCTAGCACATTTTCTCGATTTATACACTCGGTAAAACTAGTAAAACTTCACCAACATCAACTCCATTCGTGCTTTTTCATGGTAAGGAATGTCTAACGTTTATGTTTTCACTCCATTAACAGTGTATAATTAATATCTTACCTGAAAAAGGGGAGAAGGATCACAATTGCAACTTAAGCAGGATTTCCTCATCAGTGGCTTTATCTGGAATGAGGAAAAATCAGAGACCGTAAAAAATATGGACAAAGCTACTGTGACGTCACCCATTGACTCTCCGTGGGTCTCTAAAACACGTTTTGAAGCTCAATGGCGGGCGCGTCCATTTTCTCGATGTGGAGCCAAAACCATAGAGTTAAGCGGTCTTGTGATTTTTTTACAATTTGATTGACAGTCCGGTGCGGAAAAGCCCATCAACCTGAACGAACGATTGCAGAACGAACTTGAGGCTAGCTGACTGCCTGCCGTTATGTTTTACAATATATTATCTGATGTTTACGGAGTTTAATTTCTATCCGTGACTGTACTGTGTCGTGTAATCACGTTATATGTATGACATTAAAAATACAATTAGGCTATGTTCAGTTATCTTCAATTTATGTTTCTCAGCAAAACGAATATGCTTAGCTAGCATATCAGTTTGCCAGTGAGCTAGGTAGGCTATCCGTGGTTAGCTCACGCATTAGCAATATGAACCACAGGGGAAGAACATTGACTACACTGATGGTCAATCAATCGGAGATGTGTAGGCTACTGGTGATTTGACTAGGCTAATTTTCGTATAACTGTCTGGTAGACCTGCTGTTAACCGAGCAAGTTATCGTCGTAGGTTTTCGCCACAGTCAGTTAATGAGCCAGTAACTGCTACTAGCTACTCCATCGCCGTGTGTGGTGTTCACTTGCTGGGTGACGCTAGCTGACCGATCGTTCGCAAATCACTTTCTACCGAATAAAAATGAACACTGTCAGCGGTGATTAACAAATCTACCAAGTATTTTAATAACTGATCTGCAGGCGTGTAAATATGACAACGCACTTTGTACAGCAAGTTTTCCACCTGGTGCATGAAGACAAAAATAATGTAGCCTACATTGAATTTCTAATTATTATTAGGCTATTATTTTTTTCTTGTAAATCATCAAAACCAATGGAGAAAAGCCAAGATACGCAAGGAGCCCCCAGCACCGATTCTGAGAACCACTGTCTTAAATTCCTAGCTTGTCGGTCTCTTAAATGCTAAAAACATGTTCCTTTCTAAATGCCAAGATGGTTCATTTCGTTAAATCCTGTGTGTGTGATTTCATCGTGTGTTGTATGTTATTCAGCAAATGAACCTTGAGACTCTTAATTTGCTCCGTGAAACTGAAAAAGTGTTTATCCCAAAATCGGGATTATAGTAGCTTTGTCACATGCGTGAAGCATGGCCCAGGTAGACACTTACGGAATGTACACGACTGACAAGCCGTCAAACACGTCTGACAGATTGAATGTTCGCCGGTTAAGGTTAGCTAGCTAGTCAAATGGCTTGGTAGCCGAAGTTGCGAACTGTTTTAGCATAGGCTACTACTGGACTACCAAATATAGCAAGCTGATTACGCTTTCTGCCAACTAATTATTTGGTTAAATAGGCTACCGAAAAACTGAAGAGGAGGATTATTTTATGGTCGTCTAGTGCAGCTGTAAATAGCACACGCCATAATGAAATCACCACGAAATGGGATGCCTGCATTTTCAGACTTAGCACAGGCGGACCGTGGCTGGAGCCGCAATGTCAAGGCCAAGAGGCGCCACCGCCCACCCCAGTGACCATAGACTGTAGCTCCTCCTGTAGCTCAGTCCTCCGCAGTAATCCGGAAGTGACGCAAGCTGTACCTCATTGGTCCAGAACAAATATTGGCACTGTGCCCAAATGACGCAATAAATCATAAAATCGACCCATGGACAGTCATAAGACGAATAAAATACACCTATTATGACTATTTGTTCTTGTGAGAAAAAATTATTGACTTTGTATTTTGATCGCATTTGTACCGTAGACTTACATGGAAACCGGATATGAAAACACCTATACTGGAGCCATCCGTAGTGGCGCTAGTGAGCAACCAGGAACTACAACACCAGGAAATGAGCTTCAAAAACGAAGTCTGGTTTTGGCCGCTTGGGAAAAATACCATGATCCTCCTCTAGTGGATGAACGAAGGCGTAAGCAATCGATTCGAAATTAGTTTTAGAAGGCTTTCTTATAGATTACCAACAAAACAATTAAATTGAAATAAGTTACGTTTTTGGTTTTAACTTTTCTTAAACCAGCAATGAGTTTTAAGTAGTTTATCATGAATTCTTACAGTTTTACCCAATTTTTATGAATTTCAGCCCAGGTACTCTTGTATAAAAGAACGATCTCAACAGTTCGAAAGAATGCCCAAACCTTACTCAAAATGCAACACATATGTACAATATATAGGGTAAATGTCCCTATTAAGCCCACGTACCATATAAGCCCACTTGCAACTTCTGAGTCAAATCAAAAAATAACTACATCATCATTTTTTGCTGTGTGATGTTTTTTCAAATGAAGCTGCTTGTTATGTAAATTACACTTTTTATTGTAAGTCAATCACATTTGTCGATATTGAGTTATCGAAGCACATGTGTGGCATGTGCCTGCTGATCCCAGAAGTTCCAAAAAAACTTAGGTGATTTTGGTACCCTTAGAAAATAACATTTTTTGTATATTTATACTCCTGTTTTTGGAAAGTACTCACTTGTTATCAAAATGTAAGTGATTAGTGTTTTGAATGAGACATATGTTAGAATATTACCTGAATTAGAAATATTGTGTCTTTTGAAATCAAAATATGAGTTTTAGCACACTAGCAAACAGACCACATGCTGCATCAATACAGTAGCTACATAGTATGGTTCATTGGAATGACATTAAGCATGATAAGCATGTATAGTTTATATTTTTGTATGCAGTTTATATTATTATACTGTTAAACAGACAATAAATGTGTATGTTTATCTTTATTTATTTTTTAATTAACATTTCTACCTGATGGGCTTAAAGGGGACTCTAGCAAAAAATTCACACTGTCTGAGGTGGATGTAAATGAGTATAGCTAATTACTTCGCTACATGATCAGTTTATACTTTTCATACTATGTTAGTGCACCATATATAGATTTATTTCATATAGTTGTTTTTTTAATGTCATGTGAGTAGAATAAAATATTCTGTCTTTTAACCATAAATTCACTGATGTTCCCTTTAAGCCCACCTGTTCCCATTAAGCCCACTTTACTGTGTTTCAATGGGGATTTTCTCCCTTTTGACCTGTGAACCATTTTCCTCCCTAATTTTGACCTCACCTGATGAATCAGCTCCATAATTCAGATAATTAACACCCATATTTAAATATCAGTGATATTGCATAGGTCAATTCATTCTGGATAGACCTGTGTTCTATTTTAACATTAGCAATAATTTTTTAATCTTTACTTTTCAGATGAGTTTTAGTTTAAGATGACTAAAACACGAAAGAACTACAGTTCATGCCCACACATGATAGAAGCTCAAGTTCATCCTCTGCAAAGCAGGGCTGTAGGGACCTGGACCATTCTATTTGCGCAATCATGAGGTCATTGAAAATCTATAAAAACAAGATGAAAGCCATGAACGACTTGTTGGCGTAAGACAAAGACAACCACAATGTGGGCAAAAGATTGAAACAAACAAATAAAAAAGCTTAGACCACCCTATAACCTATGTTATGTTACACTACTAAGATGGAGCATGGAACAAATGATAGCCTTACTAAAACGATAGGCCTACGTTTAGTCTAGGAGAAAGTAGAAATTGCAGAAATGTTGACATCTTTCTTGTTTATTTTGTTTAGGTTATAGGCTAATGATACATGAGCTTCAATATGTTATGACTGATGTCTCCTCATAATGAACTGTATGTTTTAATGTTACTCCACAATGAACTGAATGGTTTTAAAATGTGTTTTTACAATGTTTTCAAACTACTATCCTAAATGTGATTAATATTTGAAAAGTTATTGTTTAATTGTAAATCCTGAAATTGACTCATTTACTATCCTTAGAACATTAGTATTGAACCTGAAATTGTTTTTCGTTCAGTCAGTTGGTCTTCAGAAATCTTCATAAAAACACTTGCACTTTCAACCAGCTGACTGGACCAGAAATTTTGGCCAATTTCAAATGCCAACAGCACACCATAGGGTAGAGATACAGACAAAATGAAAACACATGTTGAAAGATGAAGTATTGAAGAGTAATTTCCACTATAGTTTTGATTTTGTTCGTAAATAGTTTTTTGGCTACATTCCAAAGAAGACATGTTGTAAGTTTAGCTTTTTTTTTTTTTTTTTTACGTTAGGTACCCATTAAGCCCATGCCAGACTTTTGACATATTTTGACAAATTAAACAATTAGAAATTGGTATAAATGAATTATTGACACTTCAAATGAGAGATTAGACTCATTTTAACGAAAATGTTCTCACTTAAATTGGGGCAGTATACATTAAAAATGTCTGAAAAGCGGATTTGGTGGGCTTAATAGGGACGTTTACCTATGTAAACGTATTTCAATGTTTACACAATGCTTTGTGATATTCCCATACCTGAAAAGGGGGGAAATCAACAAAGAAGCCTGGCTACGATGTTCACTCTCTGGCATTGTTACCGAGAATGAAGCAACATAGCGACAGTTCCCCCTTCTGGCCGTCTGCAGGCATAACTAATCACTAAAGTGTCATGTCCAAAACTGAACAAATCAACTATTGATGAATGGACTGTTTCAGTAGGTAAATAGTCTTTAGACGTTTTAAACCTCTTTTAAACTTTTACAGGTCTTTATATCCCTTCAACAGGTAAGTACTATTTATAGATATTTCTATTTTAACTGTAATGTATTTTTTCATGAATTCCTTTTTAAATGTCCACCAATAAATTCAATGAATAAAAAAAAATGCATTTCTGTCTAATTGATGAACTCCATGAATTCAGTCTACCACATCTACACTGCGTGATCACACCATTTAAAAAAGCAAGACAGAGCTAGGGAGATTAAATTGATTGACGTATGATTTTGCATGAATTTCAGCTCATTTTAACCACACAACTAAAAACATTTAATTGGGCTGTAATTCAGAGTCTAATCTGTTACCGCTGAGACCAACTCATAGACAGAGTAGCCTATTACGTGTTAGCCGAGCCAAATTTCCAAGAACGAAATTGAGGCGAGAAATATAAAATAGTTGCATTTAAACTCATTTTAAATACAGCTTCTGTGAATAAGTATCGGCTGGTAACCAGTACTACTAGCTTCTGTTGCAGCGAGGGGTGCATCAGCAACAGGCTAGTGGAGTTGTGTACTGTCTGTTAGCAAACTCATTGGGGTGAGTAAGTGTTGCATTCACTGCAACCAAAGACTGAATGCGTAATGCAGGTATAATAAGACCTAAAGCCGCGTTTCCACCGCAGGAACTTTACCCCGGAACTAGGAACCTTTTGAGGAACTCAGTGCGTTTCCACCGCAGGAACTAGGGTCTAAATTTAGTTCCGGGGGCTTTATTTTACCCTCAAAAAGTTCCTGCTCGGGGGGTAGTACTTTCCGAAAGTACAGGAACCTTTTGGGTGGAGCTTGCAGCGCTGAACATTTCTGATTGGTTGAGTACTCGCAGCATTTTTTTGTGTTTATTTTCAACCGCCATGTTTAAAAATATGCAGCCGCAAACCGATTTATTTTCATAATAATTTCAAATCAAACTTGTATGTTATGCGGCGCAGTAGCCTAGTTTTGGTTATAGCCTGCCAACGTCTTTGAATTATAACGTGTGCTCTTCTGTTCTTTTCTCGTTTTATAAAATGCTAAGCATTCGTGCTGGGACAGCATATTACGTACCAAAACATTCAAACGGATTAATTCGGTTGCTGAATATTTTCTTCCGGATTTTCTTTGTTAGCCCGTTGTAATTGACTCAAAACGTTTGATACAGTTATATGAGGTATGCGGTAGTTCTGCGTAATTCACATTGGTGATACAGTAAAAACAAACTGGAAATCACCTTCCGCACTTTTTGTCATGGTAAAATAACAGGTTAATTCTAGTAGTCGTCCCTTTAGCTGTTTCAGACTGCCGTGATTTTACTCTGCCATTCTTCAATTCCACAAGAAGACCAGGAAGACTATGAACTAATTTATGGTGCATGGTTCGCATCTGGAGGGCACACTTCGATGCTCGGCTAGCAGTAACTTCGAAGGAAAGCAAACGGTGGCTGTACCACTGTTAATTAAAATTTTCATGCAAGTCCGAGTTTTCGTTCTATTCTTGTCATTTTGCGATTAGCCTATATGGAATTGACGATGAGAAAGTAATCAAACAGCAAATTATTTACAACGTGTGCATGTTTTCTGCTGTTGTTGCCAGTTATACTGTGAATGCATTCTGTCGCCTCGGATGTCAAGACATGAAAGTGAATGTTCGCATAAAAACATAATGAATGTGTTTGAGAGGATATATAAAACAGTTACAATCTGACTATTGGCCTGTTATATCCTATTTGTTGCATAACAACGGCCCAAGTTCAACTACCAATGACAGTTTTGCTTGACAACGGTAAAATATGCCCAAACGGCTGCAGAAGAATATTTCAATTCCAGGTGATTAAATCGATAAAAATCAATAAATACATAAGTAACCATATATAGTCATTGTTGGTAACCCGTTGTATATAAGTGGAATAAACCCCTCCGGGCTGTCCCGGTTATTAGAAAATAATGTAGGCTACTTCGGTGGTAGTATGGGGTTACAGAAGAAATCATAGGACAGATGGACGGACGACAACGTCGCTATTTTACACGTCAGCGAACTAATTTGCCTAATCTTCGCGGAACTTTAGACCCCGGTGGAAACGCAGGCAACCATTGGCTGAAGGAACCTTTTAGTTCCTGGAAAAGTAGTTCCTGGGACTAAAAGTTCCGGGTAATTTGGTGGAAACGCGGCTAAAGTTTCCAATACGCTGGGATATAAAACGATATTACAAAAGTAAAATTTGACATATGATACATAGAAAGATTATTCTGTCACCTGTTGGATCGATGAAGTGTAGATCAAGCCAGATTGTACTACAAAGTTCGACAACACCCAAAGCAACGTGTGTGGTATTACAAGCTGACATCGTTTTCTGGAGACCGGACCAGAAGCTGCTCCACACATGTTGTTGACGGCGTTGTTGCACTTTTTAGTACAGTCTGGCTTGATTGAGAATTCATTCATTCAGTAGGAGAGCATATAAGATTTCTAACCATGTATAACACGTCTAATTTTGGTTTTGGAATATCGGATTATAGGTCAACCGAAAGTTCTCATCATCGCATTAAATGCATTCACTCTTTGTTAGCACTAGCATTCAAAGACTCTGCACCTGATGAAACGTCGTCAACGAATTTGCGTAATATCTTGTGAAATACCATTATTATTGAGTACCTCTGGGCATGCCTAAGCCATATGTTTGTTGATATAGCTAGCTGACAGCGATTTCATTAGTAATTTTGCATTTGGAATACCGTTTTTATCGCGTTCACTTCCGCATTCAGCTATATCCATTCTGGTGGCTAAGTCACCAGGAAACCTCGTTTGAACAACACAATCCGTGCATGTACGTCTTCATCAAGGTTTTATCTACATTGTGGTATAACTCTGTGGCAAACACGCCTGCCACAGGCCACCGAAGTGGCTTTCCTAGGGGCCCTCCAGCACAGAGACACAGGAAGAAGATGTTCAAATAGTCCACATTTATTTACGAGGGTTTGGCAAGATGGTACAGCCAAATGAGCAGATCTTAAACACTATCATGACAGAGAAGCTCCCTGGTGTGGGTGGGGATGGCAGATTTAACCTGTGTGCAGTGATTACCTCACTATGGTAATCACTGCACACAGGTTAAATCTGCACAGGTGCAGCCACTCCTGTTCCTGGGCCCAATTACCCTGGCCAATTATCTAATTCTTAACCAATTATCCAATTGGCCAGGTCCAATTAGCTTGACCCAGGGCAGGTGTGGCTGCTTAAACCAGCCATCCCCACACCACAAAATCATTTGAAATTTACGATTGTTTCTGTAATTACGACGAAAATGGAGATATGCACCGCATCTGGATTCTGAATTCTCAGTAGATAAAGCAGGTCAAAATCTACTGCATCACGTGTGTATAGCCGACCAATGCCGTAACTTAATCTCTCACATATGTATAACGTCACATTCCCCATTCATTCTCTATAGGAAAAATTTGGCCATAAATATTTCTCCAAAACCGTGCAGCGAAACTTTCCACAAAGTAATAGCACACGATTCCCAAAGAAGCCGCTCAATTTGACATATTGCACGTGTTTGTGGTGTGAATACTCTGGGAGGAGTAGCGGTCCAAAAAATAGGTGGAATGAAAGAAATAATAATTTGTGAAATAATAGTAGTGTGATTGCCTAAGGCAACCACACTAATAATTTGTGAGATAATAGTAGTGTGATTGCCTATGGCAACCACACTAATAAATAGGTGAAATAATAGTATTGTGTTTGCCAGATGCAACCGCACTAAATATGTACGATAATAATAGTGTGATTGCCAAAGGCAACCACACTAATAATAATATGTGAGACAATAGTAGTGTGATTTCCAAAGGCAATCACACTAATATTATGTGCGATAATAATAGTGTGATTGCCAATGGCAACCACACTAATAATAACTATGTGAGATAATAGCAGTGTGATGCCAAAGGCAACCACACTAATAATAATAATATGTGCGATAATAATAGTGTGATTGCCAAAGGCAACCACACTAATAATATCTGTGATAGTAATAGTCTGATTGCCAAAGGCAACCACACTAATAATAATATGTGCGATAATAATAGTTTGATTGCCAAAGGCAACCACACTAATAATAATAAATATATGCAATAATAGTAGTGTGATTGCCAAAGGCACCCACACTAATAATAATAAATATGTGCAATAATAGTAGTGTGATTGCCAAAGGCAACCACACTAATAAATAATATATGCAATAATAATAGTGTGTTTGCCTAAGGCAAAATGATGGAATCATCAGTTTTTGACCTAGCTGCAAAGCTGTAACTCATTATATTTCTATAAAAGTTCTATAAAAACTGATGTATAAAAGCCATAGAACACTCAAGGCTGTATGTTATAGTGAATAACATCACGGTTGACAAGATCAACGTAATTGTAATTACTGTAAAACACTTCCTTTCATGTTGTATTGCTTAATACTCACCCTTCCCCATATGCCATGTGTCATATAAGTGGTGGATCAAAGGTCTCTTGTCCCTCAAACATTTCTGAACTCCATGATATCTGTCAGTCACAACGACTTTGATACAAAGTCCCCTGTGCAAAATGAATGTGAGTTGTATGAAAAATTGATTAGCACAATTGCAACTTCCATTACCATAAGCAGAGGTGGGTAGAGTAGCCAAAAACTGTACTCAAGTAAAATTATTGTTACTTTAAAATAATAATGACTCAAGTAGAAGTAAAAGTAGTCATCCAAATAATTACTTGAGTAAGAGTAAGAAAGTATCTTGTGAAAAGACTACTCAAGTACTGAGTTACTTCATATAATCAGATTAATGTTGAAATAAGCAGAGCAAGATAAACGTAAAAATCCAAATGTCCAAAATATGAAATTGTAAATGCTTGTCCAATAGAAATAAACAAAATATAAAATAGCCATGTGCAAATTCAAATATGGCCTAAATCATATCCCTTTAAATAAAACAATACACAGGAGGTTCGTCAGAAGAGGAGGATTTTCGCTTTCTGTTGTACTCTATTAAGTCTGTATACCTCATCAGTTTGTTGGGGTGAACCCTCCGTTGACAGAAAAAATATCAATGAGGCTACAGGGGATTTATCCATTAAAATAGACTCATCATCACAACAAAGAGGAGCCTGCTCAAATTCAAACAGAAACTTTATATGTGGAAAACATAATGCTTTGTCGCACCATTATTGTACCTTATGATGCACTTATCCACAATATTCCAAAGTCCCATGATGCCTTGCGCGGAATATGTGCAGAACTTCAGGTTTAGCATAAACAAACGTATGTATGCTATGCAATGCTATGCAATGTTCCAGCGCTCACGTCATGACTGTTGCATGCTTCACAAAAACTATTACACTACTAACTAACGCTTACATTACAGTGTGAAATATCCACATTAATACCAGTAACCTATTTAAACACACTCAATTTCAAAAATAACGTATATAACCGAAGTATTTTGAGCAATAATAGCCTACTTACATAGCAATGATGAAATCTTATCTGTGTTCAGTAGATGGAGACAGAGACAGTAAATCAACAATACAGTTCAATCCGCTTCTGATTTGCTCCAGAGAACGATGTCACCTAGGTCTATCAGCAAACATGTGGCTTAGCTATGCCCAGAAGTCCTCAATAATAATAGTATTTCCCAAGAAATTACGAATAATAGTTGACCACGTTTCGTGCTGCGTCTTTTACTGCCACCACAGAGTGAATGCGTAAGTGAATGCGACGAGAAGAAAAATTTTGGTTACGCTGACCTAAAAAATGCTATTCCAAAAGCAAAATTAGACATGCTATACATCGTTAGAAAGCTTATACTCTCACCTACTGAATAAATTAATTGTCAGTCAAGCCAGACTGTACTAAAAAGGGCGACAACGCCGTAAACAACGCGTGTGGTATTACGCACAGCTATTTTGGAAGGTACCGAGGCAAATGCGCGTATATTTCACAAACGGATTATCCAAGACAATAAATGACCACTCAGTCAAATAGTTAGCTATCCACAGCCAAAACTATCCTACAACTTACAGCCACATATTTTCTCAAGTTCGAAGTTGAGTTCTGGTAGGCTGAAATGTCCACATTTCTAGGCAGACAAAGAAGGCAGCGCATAACGTAACTACTGTTTTTGGTAGTCTGTAAGTAAAACATAGTTTGTAAGTGAGGTCAGGGGTGTTCTGCCTCCTACGAATCACCCGCCGTTGTTTCAGCCATTGTTGTCGCCCACTCATCCTTCTGTGTGCTGTGACTGGCTACGTTTGATTGGTGAAACGAAGTCATTTGGGGCTGTGACAGAGCCAAAGCAAAGACCAGTCAGCCTCTTTGGCTGAAGTCTCTCTGAGAGAATGAAACAAACAGAACGTGCATTGAATAAAAAATGGGTAAAAAATAAAAGTAACGAGCGGAATGTAGCCGAATATAACGGAGTAAAAGTAACATTTTTTCTTCGCAAATATACTCAAGTAAAAGTGAAAAGTATGTTGCATTAAAACTACTCTTACAAGTACAATTTATTCAAAAAGTTACTTAAGTAAATGTAACGGAGTAAATATAACGTGTTACTACCCACCTCTGACCATAAGTAACCTGTATATGCAATGTGAGAATATAAAAAAAGGGATTTCAATTTCCCTTACCTGAATCAGTTGGATATCCAGAACTGTTTTGGTCTTAAGGTCCATTATTGTGTAGCTAGAGAACTTGCTATCATGCCCTACAAAAATATTTGCAAGGACAGAGTGTTTGCTGTTGTTAGTCTGGCCTCTCACCTGGGTCTAGTTCAGCAAGGTTGAAACCCTGAGCATCTGCTCATGCTGGCATAGTACCTGGGATCATTGGGGCATGCAAGCCTTCCCACCACGTCATGGTCACAGCAAAATGGAAAGTTGTCAATCTCTCTACTTTGGTACATTCTGCCTTACTGAGGCAGTTTATGCGAGTGGCAGAGGTGAGGCAATTTGATGGTATGGGCGAGATGTAGGTGATGTACTTGGTAGGTTTTTCAGGCAGTGATGAAGTAGATATTTGAGCGTAGGTAATGACGGTTTGCCCATGAATGGTGACAAAGAGTCCATTTTTGGGTGGGAGTGGGTGGTGAGGAGGTCTTTGGGAATTGGGGATGAAGACTGACACTGCTGGCTTGAAATGGCCCGCTCAGCAGTTCAGAAATGCCATTGCGCAAACAAACAAAAGGCTACGGAATAGTCCACTTCTGAGCAGGTTCGTGGTTTGGGTGAGGAGGTCTCTGAGGTTAGGGAATTGTCATGGTACGGGGTTTAGGACCCAGGCGCAGAGTGGGGAGAAAACACAAAACTCAAAAATGTAGATACAGAAAGGCTTTACTAACAAAAAACAGAACAAACAAAGAGCCACTATGGGCAAAAACACAAACTCCAAAAATATCTAAGAAAACAGAAAACAAGAGGAACTCAAAAACACGGGCAGGGCAGAACACAGGCAGGCAGAGTACAAGGGTAGGTACATTTGGCCAGAAACAAACACAAGTCAGGAACTAGCACAAAGTCGGAAACAAACACAAGGAACCAGCACCCGAGTCAAGGGGACAAAGAACTTAAATAGACAGGGGTAACAAGACACAGGTGAACTCAAAGAACAATCAAACCAGAAAAGGAGGGGATGACAGGTGGGAACAATGATAGAATAATTGAAAGCAATAATACAATCAACAAGGGAACGAGCAGGACACAAAACCGAAGTGCCGCCATCTGGCAGCCTGACAAGGAAAAACAGAGACGGAAACACAGAACCATGACAGCAATGACGGTTTGCCCATCAATGGTGGTGAAAAGTCCATTTCTGAGCAGGCTTGTGGTTTTGGTGAGGAGGTCTTTGAGCTTAGGAAATGACGGTTTGCCCATAAATGGTGGCAAAGAGTCCATTTCTCAACGGGAGTGGGTACTGGAGTTACAGAGTGAGATGGCTGCAGGTGGTGAGGAGGTCTTTAAGCGTAGGGGATAAGGACTGACACTGCTGGCTTAAAAAGGCCTGCTTAGCAGTTCAGAAATCCCATAGCGCAAACATCCAAAACTTCTGAGCAGGTTTGTGGTTTGGGTGAGGAGGTCTTTGAGGTTAGGCAATGATGGTTTGCCCATCAATGGTGATGAAGAGTCCATTTCTGGGCGGGAGTGGGAACTTGAGTGACAGAGTAAGAGACTAGCTGTAGGTGGTGAGGAGGTCTTTGAGGGTAGGGGATGAGGACTGACACTGCTGGCTTGAAAAGGCTCGCTCAGCAGTTCAGAAACCCCATTGCACAAATGGGCAGGAGTGGAGTTTGGGGCCAGGATTTAATTGGAGTGAAGATTGCAATTCAAAACACAGTAAATGGGACTGTGGCAAGATGAGTGCCACCCATCCTACCTTCCAACACACTCACGGGAGACAGACAGTTTCCTTTAGCACTTCGTGCTCGTTTATTTTAGCTGACGGGCTTTTTAGACTATTTACATAGACACGGGTTTCTCCGTTCTTACAAACAGTCTTCTCTTTCCGTCGTCAGCTGTCTCAAAACTCCCGGTCTCAGCCTTTTAAAAACCCCAGGCTCACTGTTGAAAACAATTAGAGGCAATCAGCGCAATCAAACAATTGCTGCGGGCTTGAGATGTAAATGTGATCCAACAGCATGTTCTTGTCAGTGGTGGCTGCCTTGACCAGTTGTGTGTACCCCTTTGTGTTAAACAGTTTAGATATTGTGTTCTTTGAACTGGAAAGTAGATCCTCATTAAAATCTCCACAGACTATGATAGGCTGGTGATTCATAATTTCTAAAGACTCCAGAAGTGCCCGCAAGTTTGGTAGGAATTGCTGAAGATTGTAATCTGGTGGTCTGTACACAGCAGTGATCAAAGCTTTGACAGGGGACTCAACCTTGACAACCACAATCTCCAAGTCGGTCACAGGAAGTGCCTTTCACAAGCCTGGTAATAGTCTCTCATGTAGACAGCCACACCGCCACCACTTCTTTCTGCAAACTGAGGAAGGGTTGTGTACGACTGCTGTCTGTTGCGTTTGAACATGGTGTAGCCATCCAACTGGAGACTTTCAGCAAGGAAAGACCAGAGAGGTGAGTTTCAGTAAAACACAGAACATCTACAAGTCACAACTCATGATGTTGTTGATATGTGCAAAATTCCCAAAATTCCCAAGCTTAACCTCCCTTCCAAAATCTCCGGAAATTTACCGGAAATTTACCGGAAATATTCCAACCCTTTGCAACCCTAGACACGCCTGCTACTACATTTCTCATATTTACAGTGTGAAAGTGCTGATGGCCTTTGTAATTCAGACGTCTTTTTTAGCTTCACTCTATACAAATGGGATGAGCTGGGCAGTCTGGGTAAGGTGTTTACCGTGGTTTTCACCTCAGATGGCACACAGACGACAGCACCATGTACAACTGTCTGTCGACCTTTAGGAAGTGTGACAATCTTGGCAAATGGCAGTATTTTGGCTAAGAGTTGTCTTTCCAGCACATTCAAATCGCAGAGCTCTGGGGGAATAGGTGCCAGCTCCAAGTTGTTTGCCACAGCTATGCATGATCTGTTTCCTGCCTTTAAATGGGAATCACAGGTGTGACAAATCCACTCCTTTCTCCTTTCATCAGGCACAGTGCATTGGTCAGGGCCTCCACATTGACAGTCACATACATGAACATATTTTCCCTGTCAAACAGGCAGCAACCTCATGTGGATTCTTCTTTGAATTAGATCGATGGCAAAATCAAACTTGATTGGCACATTGTGCATACAAAAGTTGGCCCACCTTTAATGTGTTCCTGAAAAGTGGCTATAGCTCTCTGAAGTAGTGTATTTTTTTCATCAATGCACTTTTGAACCGTGACTTTATTCACCTCTATGTATTTTATTCTTATTTTCAATGAACAGCGCAGCTTATGGGCCATCCTGAAATGTGCGTCAGTTTTGTATCTCCTCGTTATGGATTCCTTCTGCTTCATCCTGAAATGTGTGTCCGTTTTGTTATGGATTCCTTCTGCTTCATCCTGAAATGTGGATCTGTTTTGTATTTGATGGTGATGGATTCCTTCTTCTTCACCCTGACATCTACATCTCTTCTGTATCTCTCTCTCTCTGAGATGTTAGGTTTTTATGAGTGGCAGATATCTTTACACACAGCTGTGTGTCTTTTCTCTGTCTCTTCATGTGTTTTTTTCTTAGCCGTTTACAGAGTTTTTAAAATGTAACCTGTGTAGCCTTTGACATCACATTTCTGGACAGTGCATTGACTGACTGCAAAGAATGTTGGCTGGTTGGGAGTGCTCTTATGCTCTTATGTTTCGCAGTTGGTGTTACCTTCACCTCCACAAGCCTTTTGTCATGCGGGTTGTCAGGTTGCACTTGCTGCTGTTGACCTCTTGAACCTGAGGCTGTGCATGATACTGAGCTGTGTGTGGGGATGACACCATAGGTGGACTACACACCTCCTGTTTACATTCCCTGTCACATACCTCCATGACTTGAATGCCACTGTGTGGTTCTGGAATCTGAAACCAAATGTCTGAAAGCTCCAACTTGGCCAAATCAGTCCAGTGGTGCTTGTTAGCCTTGGAGCTCTTGGTGTGGCATTATGTTATCACTAAATGATGTGATAGATAATGGACAGACCAGACGACCTTTAAATATTAACACTAACCAGGATGTTATATATCTAGTAATGTAGTAATGAGCAGAGCAGTACAGACCTGATGAGCAGGGAAAACAATTAACACTTTTGGATAAGTGTAATATTGTTTTAAGAGTAAATTAATGTTAGAATATGTTTTAAATGTTGTCAGACACTTGCTGGTGACATTTCAGACAACTGAGATATAAAATCTGGGGCTACTCCATAGACAATGAATGAGCCTCTGACTTTGTAAGGCCATAAAATGTTTGTGTGAGCTCTAACACCCAAATGACATTTATATTCTAGTATAGCTAGAAGGTCTGAACCAGAATAAAATCCTCATTTGGGTGCAAGAGCTCACAAACATTTTACAGCCTCATAAAGTCAGAGCCCCATTCATTGTCTATGGAGCAGCTCCAGATCTTACACCCCAATGACAACAGCGATTGGAGGGTTCTCTCTCCAATTTCTAGCTTTAGGAGAGAGTGGTGCATGTTCACACATACTGACTGAACTGTCCTGGGGCACAGTAGGAACATATGTGAATTCTTAAAATGGGTGACATTCCCCTTTAAAATCATGAAACGAATCTGATATAGTGAATCTCTTAATTATATTTATACAATGGCTTGGCTGAATACTCAATTCTGATTGGTCCAAGGGTGGGCATTAATTCTTAGTAAAGGGACACCTCAGCCTTTTAACAGTTCTAAAATCAATGCGCTACAAAATATAGCATTCTACGACAGTTAAAACAGCAACTTTGCTCTTTAGAATTTGAATTGTTGTTACATCCCCTCCCGTTTTCAGTGTCCAATTTCATAATTGATGGCAACGTTGAATTACATTTCTAGTTACTGTTGCTAGCTTTATTTAGGGTTGCCAATCCTGGAGCAGTACTCTGCAACAACTATTGTCTAATCACAATCAGGACCTAAGTCCCCTTCTGATCTATCTATATATACTTGATATTTTCCCACAATTACATGCAACACAAATTACAAACCTGTTGTGATGAGACTGGACAATTGTGAAATGTGGGTGGTCAATACACCGGGAGATCTATATCACTGTAAACACCTCACAGCTAGACCAATGGGGGTTTGTAGCTGGAGGGGAAGGCTGGTTTGTGGCTGGTGTGAGTCAAAACCAGAGATGTTATTTATTTTTCCTCTGTTTGTAAGAACAAGGCACAATTATACTTAAGAATGCACTGGATCAGTCGCCACGGGTCATATCCCGCTTAAGGCTGGCCTGAAACGGACCAGTAACATTCTTGTTACTCTCCGTTCGCAAACGGGGCTATGTTGTCATCAGAGATATATCTGACTTGTCGCTGGACTGTCAATATTCCAATGGGAGCATCAGAATATTCACAAAGGAGCGGAACAATGCATCAAATATATCCATGACCACTGCAAGTAAGTGTAACAGTTACTATGGTTTACTCTCGCAATTATCTGACTCCAAATGAAATTAGAATTAAAAATTTGGTTTTAACTATACGTGGAGCTTGGCGTGCTTACACTCGACTCCGTCTTGTGCCATCATTCCTCAATATATTCTCCCGGGATTAGCACTATTGCTAAATCTCAGTTCGGTGAAGCCTACAGAGGGTAGAAGGCTGACCACCATAATACATGCATTCATTTTTGCATAGACAGTTTTGAGCCCAAGCCAGTGCACATTTATCGGGCTCCTTAAGGTGAATTTGACAAGAACCAACGTATAACTCCCAAGGGTCCTCTTAAGCCAAAAACTCCAGAACCAATACAACACCAATCCCGTTAGCGGGCAGATCGGGGTCGCCAATCTAACTTGAGGACCTCACTAAAGACTTTCGCTGTACTAGACCCCTGATCAGTGGGTCTTCGAATTGTTCGGCTGAAAAGAATATAAGATGCAGTCATGAAGACCACACAAGTTAAAAATTAGAAAAATTTATTAACAGGCAGGTGGGTCATTAGCTTAGAATCCACAGTCAATTATAAAATACGGAATTTCTAGAACATAAATACAGAGTAAAAGGATCTTACTCAGCCTGTTCAGCTACACACTGAACACAGAGTATGCGCAGTGTGGGAAGTCGATTACAATCTTCCCCGACAGGATTGTCTCCCTCCCTTTTAAGCCAAATCACACGTTTGATCCAGGCGGCATTGCCATAAATTAACCTGGATGGGTGGTAAAATCTGGAATTTAGGCCCCCACCATTTGGAGGCTGTTGTAAAAACAATTAGTGGGGGGAGGAAAGGAGATGATTACCAGAGAGGACATTCCATTGTGATAGTTTTTCCCTGAGTTTCTGAAACTATGCTTTATTAAACTTTATTTGGTATGGAACATATTTCATTCAATTTCTTGAATTTCCCTGAATACGTCCATACCAAACATGTTAAGAGGATGTAATATTATAGTGCAGTTGTCATGAAAATACCCATTTTACATGCAATCCATGTTATTACTACATAAGACATAATACAGCAATAGAATGAAAACGTGCACAGTTTGTAAGGTTTTACAGGGTTTGTCAATATTATAAACAGATGGTTTAGAGTCTAGATCCAGGAAAGAAATAAAAAGTATAATGACAGAGGTGCCCACATGAGGGCACTGGGGGTACTGTCAAGAGTAGCTGCCCCACCATTTTGCCAGAGACCTGATGATCCTTTCACCCTTAATGGTCCCAAAACACACACACACACAACCATAGACAAATAGTCCAGTTCCCCTTATCTCAGTCTTGTCCAGATGGCAACATTCCAGAGAGCCAACGGCCTGCTCATCCAGAGGGAGTCCGAGTAATCTATTGTTTTATCACAAGGCTCTCGGGTCCTTTGAAGTATAGGATGAGTCCCAGTCCCCAGGCTCGTTCAAATGTCAGCCTTTTCGGAGTCCCAGTTTGACTCCCCTCTACTCACCCTGAATGTAGAGAGGACAATCGAAAAATTTATTTCCATTAATTGTGATTAAAGTAAGTACTGTGATTAAAATGCCAGTTAGGCTTAAATTAAGGTATTGTGAAGTGCGATTGTATATATATGGAATATTAATGTGATATATTGGCTGTTTTGTGGCCTTATAGCTCGCACGTTCCCAAAATTCCATCAATGATAAGATCGGGACTCCAACGGCACCAAAAACCGATAGATTTCACTGAACATTCCATGGTTTACATTTATGGGGTTCTGAACCAGTGACATCATAATAGTTCTTACTGGTTGATTTTACGCGCTCATTTGTGGCAGTTGGTCCTCTCAGAATTCTGACTGATAGACAGGTCAATATTTTCACTGGACACTTGATACATCCCGCCTTATGACCTGGGACTTTCAAGATAATATGTGAATGGTTTAAATGGATTTTGAAAGTAGACACTTCATGCTACAATTATGATAACGGCAATGAGTGTGCTCTTGTCAGGTAAGGTGAGGGAATTGACCCAAACGCAGAGTCAAAAACACTCAAAATCCAAAAGAGTAAATACAAATCGAGAATTTTATTTTTAATAAGTTCAAAAACCAGGGAGAACAAAAACAAAGCCATGCAGGGCAAGTCTCAAAAAGTCAAAGCAAAGTTCTTAAAATGCAAAATCAAAGAAAATCCAGAAATCCAAAACAATGCAAAACCAGAACACGGGCAGGGTAGAAAACACTCAAGACAAAACAGAGTCAAAAGTACACGTGGGAACACATACCGAAACACAATCAGAAAAGCACACAAGGATCCAGCACCTGAGTCAGGGAAGAAAGGAACTTAGACAAGACACTGACGAGACACAGGAGGGCACAATGCACAGGCCACAGAAAGGGGAGGGAAAACGAGACAACCAAAAAACAATAATTGAATAATTGAAAACAATAATACAATTAAACAGGGTAAATGAACAGAACTAAAAACTGAAGTGCTGCCATCTGGCGGCCCAAAAGGGGAAACGCAGACAAACCACAGAACCCTGACAGCTGTGAAGTTTAGGTAGTGTGGTGTACACATAAGACTGTATCTCTTAATACATTGTTTGAGCATGCGCGGTACAACCAACTCAAAGTATGGCAAGGCTATTGGGCCATTCATTACCAAGCAAGCATAGTGTTAATACACCACAAGTAACAGACAAGGCTGAATCCTTCTGACGTATTTTAAACATAGAAACTACACGTTCAGATCGCCCAGTTTCACTGTGGCCAAGCGGAATCGATAATGTTTTAGAAAATATATAACTTCAAAAGATTTCAACCTTCTACTGGGATTTCTGCCGTTTATTGAGGGTGTGACAGAAAATGTTGGTGCCGCTGAGTATAAAAAAAATGTTTTTCACATTTACCTTTCGATTGAGCAAGTACCATTCAAAGTAGCTAGCTACTTCACATTGACATTGTATGGTGATCAGTAAAGGCAAACAGCACAGTACCACAATTCTTGCCACTTCTATCACCACTGTAATGAACTAAAAAAAAAAGGTGACAAACAACCTTTTCTGTGAGAAATGTATTGTCGCGTTCACGCACATACACAGCTGGCGACATTCTAAAGATCCATTTTGCCCTTCCTACCTACAAGTTTTCAGCATGAACTTACTTTATTTTCCAGCATCAAATGCGATCATATTAGTTTATGGCTACCAGAGGAGGCTGGTCCATAGAGGCAGAGGAGGTTGCTCCTCCTCTATTTTTGAGAGGCAAGAGGGAGATCAAAATGTAAAAGAAGAGTAATTGGTTGAAATAAAACATTACCAAATCTCAGTATCATTTATAAAATAATTTCTATCTCTTCCTTGGAAAAAATCCATTATTGAAATTCTGATTAAAATGCTTCAACAGCGACACCTACAGCGCAGGCAAGAGGGGAAAGGGCAGTCTGTGTGAAGTGGTGGTGGGGGGCAGAGGAGGACGGACTCCTGCTGTCCTCCTTAGGGCGGGATCTCATATCAATTTAATGTACTTCATTTTTTTTCATGCTAATCTGTTATTGGCCAAAACATGGAAAATGATGCTCCAAGGGAGGACGTCCTCCCTAACCAATCAACAACCAGAATACAATGTTGACATCGCGTTGGTCCAATGATAATTTTCAAATTTCATCTGCAATTCTCTGCCACTGTATTGTAACGTGCAAATTGCGAACTACTTTTAAAACACATCACTAAAAAATTACATTTTATTTAAGCCTTTTCAACCAGAGGAGGCTGATCCATAGAGGCAGAGGAGGTTGTCCAAATTTCTTTTTTTCAGATTTACGTTTCCCTTTTTTACCAAGCAGTAGCTAGCTATTTGCGTTAGCCAATGCAACAGTTAGCTTGTTGTAGCAGCCCTGAAGGACTGAGCTAACGGCGAGAATGGATTTGGAGGAGAGTGGTGCTGCTATTGCTAAGGAGGCAATTAATGGCAGCGTGAGTGAGGGGGTCACAGAGAGGCATGGATGCAGACGCAGAGAGTGGGATGGGGAAGAACATCTTGTGGATTATTTGTTGTCACAGCCATTCCACAGTTTGGATTATGTGGCAGGTGAGGATCAAGACTGCTGGATGACCAGCTCCACACATAATCATGATCAAAAATGTTCATTGTAGTGATACATTCATTCCCATCCAGAGCCCGCAGTGATTAGATGTTTCTTTCTCTCTCGTTCACTTGGCCCCTTCTTATATTCATCCTTTGTGTTGTAATATGATAGTAAGGAATAAACCACAACGGGCTGTCCCGTTATTGGAAAATAATGTAGGGTCACTTAACCAGCCCCAAGTAGGCTAGGCTACATTATTTTCCAATAATGGGACAGTCCGGAGGGGTTTATTCCACTTATACAACAGGTTATCAACACTATATATGGTTACTTTATTGATTTTTATCGATTTAATCAGCTGAAAGTGAAATATTCTTCCACGGGCACTTGGGCATATTATTTTACCGTTGTCAAGCAAAACTCTGGTTGGTAGTTCCATTTGCACTGTTGTTAAGTAAAAACCTCTGGTCGTTAATTCTATGAAAACAATGATTCTATCAAGAAAAAATAGTTCCTTCTCGTTTTATACCATACAGTTAGCACCAATTTTGGTCATTTTGTCATTACATTATTTTATAAAACTACATGAAACCATAAGTCAATCAAATTCCCCTACTAACAAAATGTGGTTGTGGCGACGTACTATTAACGTCTTCTATTGGTCTCGTAACGTCCGCATTACATCTCAATTTACGTAGTATTACCGTAAAAACGTATGACCAGCGCCCCGTCGCTGCGACGTCGCAAAACAACGTTGTAGATACGTAATAGTTACGTCCTTACAACTTTACGTTCGACAATGTAATAGAATAACCTTACCCCGACGTTGTGATTACGTCGCCAGGCAGTCATCCGTCGTAACGTTATAGGTTTACGTCGCTGACACGTTGTTTAAACTTCTTTATTACGTTATTTACCTTTCCACAACGTTGCAGATTGGTCACTTACTTACTAAAACCTGACCATACATTTAGATTTTGTGTGTTAAAAAAGATTGTAATTTTGATCTCCATTCTATCCTACCAATGAAATGCCATTGCTTCTGTAATTCATATCTTCAAAATTTAAGATACTAAGTGCAGCAATAAAAAATGTACACACATCAAGCCCAAATAGAATAGAAAGCCTTTATTGTCATTGTATAGAATACCATTGAGATCAGGTTCAAGTTACATTTCTAGGTAGGCAATATTTGCAAGCATAATTATGGTACAGAAGATGAGACAAACATACAAAACTAGATACAAAAAAATAAAGGGCAAAGGGTCGTTTCAGGACAGTAATAACCATAGACCAATGATTTCAACATTAAGAGTGTTGAGTATTTTTGTCTTTTTCGACAACTACATTTAAGTTAGGATCACCTTGGATCAACTTGGAATACAGTCACTCTTGTCTCAGGCATGTCTTGAGTGGGGAAGGCTGGACCTCGGGTTCTTCACCGGGGCAACAGTCATAAGGTCATGTGTGGGAGCTGAAAGGATATGAAATTGGACCAAGTAAGAAAAATACATTGAGTAACACACACAGCAGGCTAAAATCGTAATTGTGTTTTGACAATGAGCAAAGAGCTGTTTCCATATAATATCCATAACTACCTTCATTCTGATCTTGTGCTCTAGTTTCCATTTGAGGTGTTGGGCCAAATGTAGAGAACTCTGCAAAAGAAAATCAATTTAAGTCAGTATTTGGTGAAAATACAGAGAAATACTCTTGATTAATATTGATTACACAACGCACTGGTGCGAAGCCAAAGCCAATTTTTTTTTTTTTAAGGCCACGATTACACCAGGTATAGAGTAATAATGCTAGAGGATTTTGACGAAAAAAAGTTGAGTTTTTGTATTTCTAATGGAAATAATGTTTAGCTAAATGCTTTCAAAAGAGCGCAAAAACTGTTTTCAAAAAAGGCGCCAACAATGCTACCTTGAAAAGGCTTGCTAGCTCCAGTTTGTCAAACACCAAAAACCAAATGAAGACCACACAACTATTTTATATCATATTTATGATGCATATTTTAACCAACATGTTGATATCTCATTAGGACGTGGACAAGGTGAATTACAAAAGAGCGCCACATACGTTAGCTTTAAAAAGAGGCGCTGGCAACAATGCTAGCTAAAAGGACATGAACACAGCCCTTTATACATGTCGAATTAGCTCAACTGTTAGCTAACTAAACAGGCCATCGCCGAGATCAGCTAGGTAATGTTAGCTGGTCTTACATTACATTTGCACTGGGCTATTAGCGTTAAATACTCAAAGTAGCAAATATGATATCTAACAGAACACTAACTCAAATTAGTCCCAAACAGACGCCATTTCACCTACTTACTTAAAGCATTAGCAACATTAAGCTAGAACTGCAAACATGCATGTTGAAAGTAGGACTCCATCATTACATTGCAAATACTACTAACTGAACAGGTCTCCAATGCATTCAGTTCTTCTTGTTAGCTTTTAAGGCGGTTGGCATCCAGTATTGCTGCATTAATACATTCAGTTAAAAATATAAAGGCATAATGAAACCCTTACCTGCTCTTGAACGCCGTCAAACAGATTTTCCCACGGAGAATTTGAAATCACAACGACCTTCTTCCAAGATCACGTCACAGCAACATGCGCATGTGATTGGATATACCGTCTTATTCTTGTTTTACAGCGGGTGTGCACAGCTTATTGGTGAATTACCGCCACCTTCTGCTCCGGAGTGTGTATCAGACAATAGATTTAAGCCGGGCACCCACCGCCCGCGTATCGACCGCGAGCGCACTACGCGCGTAATACGCGCGTAACTGAAGCCTAGTTGAAGTACTGTTATTACAACGGCAGCGGGCGACGTCGTCTCCACCAGATGCGAACGCGTCGCGAACCGGCTGCGAAGCTGGCGCGACACAAGCGAACTGAAGTGTAGTTTTTCGCTTCTGTTCTTTTTTTTCGGCTTGTCGCGCGTCACGATGGCCTGTTTATACGCAGAAATATGCTCTAAAATGCTAAGTATACATGTTCTGATTTATATTTCATCCTTATATGACTGGGGGTGTGTCCCTAGTTACCTCCCAGATATTTTATAAGCAGCTAAAAAAATACAAGCCTTTTCGTTTTTGTATTGTCCTTGCAGAAAAAAAAAAAAAAAACTGGAACCTGGGGAAAAGGCAAACTTAGTTTCGCTATCTTATTTTGCGGAGGGGGTGGGGTAAATTTGAAAATACACCACAGAAAGACGTAGCCTATTGAATGATGTAGAAGTGAATGCACCCAGCAGCGGTTTGTTAGCTCGAGTGTTGGAAGGTAGTTTTTAACCAACCATTGCTCAGCCTATTTGACTTCTCCGATGTCTTCGTTCGCCGTGATTAGCTGATTTTACTAAATCTGATCCTATAAATGTTTTGACGTGAATGACAAGACGACACGGGAATTCCTAATGGTTGATTACGGATTATTTATTATTATTATTATTGTTATTATTATGATCATTACATATTCTTCGTGAAATTGGCACGCTTGTTAACCAAGCAAATAAATTAATACGGTTTGAGATTGATTATTATGCAGGCTACGTTGCGATTTAAGTTTATGGTAATTCTTTAACGCGTTTACTTTCTCACGTATTTACATGTGTTAAGAAATATTACCAAATTAACAGACTGAAAAAGGTCTCTCACCAAGTATTCACTTACCCATAATCAACACTCCTGAACAAACGTGAAATACACGATGTAATCCCACCGCAGACTGCGAGAGCTACTAGGAATATAGAGCTTTAAGCAAGCCTTTGCGCGACACAAACGGAACCAGTGGAAACACGCTACGCGCCGCGCCGTGCTGCTTCGCCGTGCTGCTTACGCGACGCTTATGCGACGCGTGCGGTGGGTGCCCGGCGTTACACTCAAAAATCCCTTCACCCTAAGCTATTTTTTATCCTCCATGCTTTAAACCGAGTCCTACTATAAAATCCCTATCCATGTCAGCCACCCTAGAACCCTATACCTGCATATCCATCATATCCTATATTGAAATAAATAATAATAATAATAATAATAATAATAAAAAACCTGCACTGGATATAACGTGTTAACGGTCCAAGCGTAAACGCACAGACAGATAGACAGATAGATATTTTACTGTAAACCAATACGTCATTTACAAATGTTCTGACAACCTACCAGTAACGTTTCAAATTAAGTAAGGATGAGGATTGTGATATAACGTAATTGTTACGTTATTAAATTACATCGTATTTACGTAATTCTATAACGTTACTGCAACGTTGCAGAACAGTCTCCATGATGTCTGGTTATTTTGCGACCATAGAGCAATGTTGTTACAACGTCACCTGTTGGTAATGTTGCCACTTACCAAATTACGACCAAAGTGTAACGTTGTCATTACGTAGTGTGTTTGTCATTTCCCTAGTACTGTCTTACTTTTTAAATGGTGTGGTCGCGCAATGTAGACATATTGTTTTTCTAAGACCCTCTGAAACGGGTTTTGAATACCAGCTAGCTTTATGACAGGTTCGCCGTCACTTGTCACCTAGCCAATATTAAAATTCTTGGTTAAGTCAGAATGGACTCACGGCATGCTTGTTATCCCGGCTAGCTAGCTAGCTAACTATTGAATTGTATTCAAACCAGCGGTTACTATAAACGCAATCGTTCACAAACATATGGATGAAAATGCGTCTGTAGCCATGAGTCAAATGCGGTACGCCTATTCTACTGTCCAAATAAGGGACGATTCCGATTTGTAAAGCTAGCTTCAACATTGCAATCAGTTACAATTAAAAAGCGAAAGAATAATGTTGCTGTTTAAACATTTAGAATGCTGGATTTTGTAGCGCATTGATTTTCTGTTAAAAGGCCGAGGTGTCCCTTTACTGAGAAATAATGCCCACCCTTGGACCAATCAGAATCGAGTATTCAGCCAAGCCGTTGTATAATGAAACTTGATCTCCTTGTTGCCGGCCTCCGCACTAAATTGCGCACAGCCTGTCAATGTTTCTTTTTGGCCCTCAGACGCTAGTGGCTCAGTTTATAGACAAACATACTATTACGTTAATCACATTGTCATATTGCTTATTACTAATGCAATACAAGTTGGATTTAGCGCCATCGGCACAGGTTGCTCGTGTAGTCTACTTTTTCATTTGCCAGAACGTCTCATAATGACAAATGCCAGTTCAGTCGGTTTGCATAAAATCAAACCGGTTTAAGCTCGTACATCGGACGGCCAAAACGGACCCAACCCTGTAGTATTTCTACATATACCCTTACATTTTATGAACTTGTGATCAAGAAGTTTTTGGTATACTTTAACCTGCTGCATATATGCAATCTCCCAGTATTTCTTTGTGGACTAAAAAACAGCAAACTCATTTTAGATTTTTTGCCTAGACAGTTGCATTTGTGGCACTTTATTTCGTTCAAAATTATGAATATAAAGTAATCTAAGCTAGTATTGTAAATGGTACAAATGTCTTCCTTCATTTAAGCCATTTTTCAAGTGTCTGTGGTGTTCACATCTGGGGTTACAAAGCTTTAAATAGGGTACTCCCTAAATGGCCAAGGATTGGCCAGATTTGGCATGTGCGCTAAGTGGTGAAAGTTGTTGTTTGCTCTTTATTTAAAAAAAAGCTATAATGCACATTATCAGATGAATGGAAGGACTAAGTGGCCTTCATGTTCATGGCAAACACATCATCACAGTGTGAACGTGTAACATTGTACCATGTGTGAATGACTTTGATGTGCAAACAACAAGTAGCAGCAGTAATGCTATGTTTTTTATGTGGCATCAAGTTAATATAGTTCTTCCTGTTAAGCCATGGCAGGGTGTGGCTCACGTCATAAAGTCTGCCAATGGTCTGTGTCAGACATCACTGGGCATCAGCACAAGACTGTGTTTCCTAACAATTGTCACGCTAATGAGAAAGAGGTGATGTATGCAAAAGTGCCTTATGTAGTCTATAGCATCTAATACTATGTTATGTACTGTATAGCATGTCATACAATATAATTGGATACATGCAAGGTTGTCACATCACTTGGTGTTGTAACAATATTCATTAGCGTATTTATTGACACGTTTGATTTGTCTTTTCCCTTATGTAGTAATATGTTTGATTTGTGTTTTTTTTATGTAGTATGTGTTCGTTGTTGGCGATTCACATCTCAGATCTTTTGCTGATGGAGTTGTGAACATGCCAGAGGGTCGGCTGTCCTTTGGTTTTATGGCCACACCTGGAGGAGATGCAACAGCGTTGCGTTTGGAGATCTCCCATCTTGGTGATACTCCACGTACTCCAGGTGCAGTGTGCCTGCTTGCTCCGGGGAACAACATGACCTGAAGTCGTACTATTGAGGAGGCTGCCAGGGCCTTTGGGACTCTCCTCAGTGTTGCATTGCAACACTGGCCAAACAAGGTATGTGTGAAATCATAAACACACTGTGGCGTGGATCGGGGCATGCCCCCACAGTGCCCCTCCCAGTCTTATAGGCATCAGCTAAAACCTGCCACCAGGCCAGCTCTTAAGGACCTGGGACAGCGCCACACTATGAAGCCCAGCCACAGGACCCTGGAGAGCGGCAAATGAAAATTCCCCAACTCCCTCCTTTGCATGCAACACACCTGCAATCAGTGAGGCAACACAGCTGCCGCCACTCCAGGGAAATGGCTGGGAGCTTAAAAGGAGGCCTGTTGTCTCCCTTGAGGAGAGAAGTTTTGGGCTGCAGGAGAGCTGGTGAAAACTGTTTGTAACTTTTTCCCTACTTTTCTGAATCCGGTGGAGACGCAGGACCACATCCCTCTTCTTGCTTTGAAGAGGGATCCCCTCAATGGTCTCCCGGACGCCGTTACTCCTAATTTTGGTTGCTTTACTTTAATTTAATTCTGACAAGAGACTTTAGCTGTTGAGTTTGGTTTTGTTTTTGTATAGAAGTTTTGTTAAATAAAAGGCCCTGTTGGGCTATTTTTCCCCAAACCTCTGGTCTGTGTATTTCTGTGCCGCCCCGCCTGCACCATCACGCCCAGTGCGGTGCCACAACACTCAGACAAAGGCAATAATGTCCTTCAGTAAAATATGTGTTCACAAAGGGAATAGTAATAGTCACAGAAATTAAGTAGGTTTTGTTTTAATGCTAATAGCAATTAGTTATTTGTAGCTGTTTGTGGTGGATTTCCCCATACGACATGTACATGCAACACTGGAATACCAGCTTCTGCTAAAGCAGGAATATCACCGAGTTGCAGCAAAGATGGGGGTGCAGTACTTCTCAACAAATGATATTTTCCAGCCATCCAAAAGGTATGTTCCAAGAAGTTGTGGATACAACATCACTGTTCTTGGAGTACATAGTACATTCTTACGCATGTTTCTCTGGGACTTAATTATTATTGTCATTACTTTTTGTTTAAGGCATCTGTGGTGTCAGGATTTGGTACACCTAAGTGATGACAAAGGTATGCCTCTCCTTGCGGACTTCATTTGGAACACTTCATACAGCATCCTGCACATCCCTGTCAATCCTGTGCCACTTAGAGTGCATCCTACACTCAAACGATGCTTCCACAAAAACAAGAAGGAGCATGGTACTTCATCACAGCCACAGTGTGTTGATCCATCTCAGCGCTCAGCAACATCCTATCGGCCCTTTCCAGGTAACTGCTCTGTGTGTTACATAAAATTGTCCATTGTTAGTGGTGTCCAATATTTGAACAATGTTCTGTCTCTGCTTTTTTCTTTTTTTTCTCGGTTTTTCTAAACCCATATGCCTGTATATACTTTTCTGCAGCTGTTAAAATGAAGTATGTCGACCATGACCAATGGACACACCTGCTGCCTACTGTTCCAGGTAATTCTTGCATGCCAGTGTGTCTGTGTCCCGATGTGTTATTGTAATGTTGGAGACCCATATTTAATTTAAGTCATATTGTTTGTGCTTGTTTCTAGATGTGAGGATGCAGGTTCGGGACCGGTGTCATTGTATACTTCAGCATGCTGCCAAAGGACTGTTTGTTGATATACAGCAAGTACGTTTGTGCCGATGTATACACTTTGTAGAACTGTTCAATTATGTTTTCTAAAAAGTAGGCCGTAAGTATCGAACGTAATTAACTCCTAACATCAACTTGTGTTTACAGCGAATTCTCAGCGGGGGTAGGATGGAACGCATCTTTGACACATACGTCCTATGTTACCCTTCGGCCTACCGCCGGAACGCCAACCCTGTCCATGCCCCAGCACCCCAGTCCATGGCTGAGAAGAAATCCCTGCACATCAAAAAGCTAAGTGGTGCTGGTTCAGGTCATGTGGGTCGTAGGCCTTTGGTAGTAGTTGACAGGGTCAAAGAAGTTGTAGAACAGAAAGATGTTAGGGACAAGGTAGTAAGGAGTTGAAAGTTTGGAAACATACACACCAGTGTTACACAGACAGAACAGAAGCAGGAGTTGCCTACTGAGAGAGGACTGAAACAGGAGTTGGTTAGTCAAATAGAACAGAAACAGAAGTTTGGTAGGGATGACGGAAGTGTTGTTGGTCAGGGGCAAGGGTGTCACATGCTTTCAGAAGCAGGCAAATGGCTTCAGGATACACAACACATAAGCGGGGTATATAGCCGGGTGATGGTAACTAATTTCTGTGTTCCCTTCCAGCTCACTTTTGAATGTCCCAGTAAGTTCAGTATTGCAGAACTGCTTGATGACAACACATTGCCAATAACTTGTAAGCCAAATGGGGTGAAATCATTGCCAAGTAAGACACCAAATACACTGTACAAGGGGATGCCTTCTGTGCATGACACAAGTGGGGGAGATTCAGACCATAACAAGACAGTGTGCTTACAGACAGTAGCTCATGCTGATATTGAAAACAAACAAAAAGAAATAAACAGAAGACCAGCTGCAGTACTTGCCATAAAAAAGGCCAAGAACCACATAAGAGGAGGTATAGGTGAAGGCAACTCAATATTTGAGACGGCAATTAGCATAGGAGAGCAGCATGGTATCCGACTTAGAAGTGGCAATCCAAACAAGGCCAATGGTAATTGCTTGTATGAATCCATTATTGATAACATAAATGCAAGACAATGTTTTGCAGAACATTTGCCAGAAAGGCCTGAGCACTATAGAAAGATCTGGAATATTGTAGGTGAACAGAAAATTAAGGCATCTCCATACTATCCAAACATATATACAGAACAGCAGTGGAGAGAAGCATGGCAAACTTTGCAAACAACTAACCAATATGACCTTGACTATTTTGGTGATATGGCTATCCTTAGTTGTGCTCATACTACTAAGAAAGATATCCTTGTTTTCAACACACCTTGGAAAACAGCGACTGCTCAACCTCATAGTCCAATATATGTAATATCTGCAGATGCAATAGATCCAGCAAATGCAAGAGATACTGATGTTCCATTGGTGTTAGCATACAATGGCCATCATTTTGAAAGTCTCATTCCTGTTTCTAATGTTCATGTTAACAAAACAATTGTTTTGGTGGATGCATACAAGACTGGCACGTATACGACTCCTAGGTCTTTAGCACAAATGTTTCAGCTCATTGGAAATGATTTACACAACACAGAAACAAATTCTCCTGCAACAAATAAAACCATATGTACACAGGACACAGAAAACCAGAAAAGAACAGAGCTTGCAGCTACAACCAGTAATGTCCAGATTCAGAATTACCCTCCAAAATCCCACAATTTAGATGAAGGCAATAATACCAGCGATACCGTAGCCATAACTTTGCCAGATGTATGCAACAGCTGTCAAAAACCATTTCAAACGCTGCTGGTACATTTGCGCAGGTCAAAACAATGTCAATTACATTACAACTTGCAATCTTTGCATCAAGAAGTAATCGTGAAACACGCAGACCAAAAACCTGTATGGCAAGCTGCCAAACGTCAAAAACTGCAAAAACATAAGCAAACTGAGGTCAATGTAGGCCTAAACCATGTTGAACAACAACCTCTACCATGTCAGAAAGAGAAAGAGGCCACTCCAATTGAAGCCAGTGCAATAAAGATGAAAGTTACAAGGAAGAGACAGTTGCATGGTAATCCTATAGATGCCACAGGAAAAAATGTTTCACCGTGTAATGTGAATAAAAACACAGAAAGAGATTCCCCCAGAACAAATGAAACAATATGTAAGCAGGCCAAAGAAGACCAGAAAAGAACAGATCTTGCAGCTATCAACAGTAATCTCCAGATTCAAAATATAGGTCCTAAATCCCACAATCTACATGAAGCCAATAATACCAGTGATACCATAACAATGACTTCCCTAGATGTATGCATGGGCTGTCAAAAGCCATTTCAAAGGCTGATGGTACATTTGAGCAGGTCAAAATAATGTCAATTACATTACAACATTAAATCTAACAGCAACCCAAGTGCAGATGAAGTTGTTTTTGTCAATGAAATGGAAAGCCCATGTCTCACATTCTCTCCTTTCACTATGCAGCAAAAAAAATCACTTTGTTCAAAAATTAACATCATCCACAACTCACCTGAATATGTTCATACAGAAGAACCAGTTCCAATGAATGTCCCAATGAAGGATCCTTGTGAGACAAAGGCTATTGTAAGTGATGGTAACTGCTTTTTCAGAGCTTTGTCATTTTCCATTAGTGGAAGTGAAAGTCATCACAGAAAAATCCGACTAGCTGTGGTTAAACATATGGAAACAAACGCATTACAGTATGCTCCTTTTCTCAGAGATGGATATTTTTCTGTTGAAAACTATGCAAAAGCATCACGCATGAAATATGTTCAAACTTGGGCAACTGAGGTGGAAATTCAAGCAGCTGCAGATCTCTTTGGAGTTGATGTTTTCACATACAATTGCAACAAGTGGTTCAAGTATTCCACAACAAATGGAAAGACAATTGACACAGCTATATACCTAAAACACTGCTACGCATCTCATTACAAAGTAGTTACATGCGTGAAGCAACACAATTCTGACCAATGCACTAAACTCTGCAACAAATCCAATGAATGGCCACAGTCACATCAGATAAGGAGTTCTTCAAGTCGACGTGAGCTTGACAGAAAAAACAAGCAATATGAAATGAACAAACAATTCCAAGATGCAAAAAATAAAAGAGGAATTAAAAGATACAATGAAGATGAAAACTACCAGAAAACTATCAAAGAACGCAGCATAAACAAATATGCCACTGATGCCCAACACCGGACAAATGTGAAACAGTACAGTGCACAGAAATATGCCACTGATGCCCAACACCAGGCAAATGTGAAACAATACAGTGCACAGAAATATGCCACTGATGAACAACATCGTGCAAATAAGAAAAAGTGCAGCATAGACAAATATGCCACTGATAAACAACACCGTGCAAGTACAAAACAATACAGCATAGACAAATATGCCACTCATGACCAACACCGTGCAAGTACAAAACAATACAGCATAGACAAATATGCTACTGATGAACAACACAAGGAAAATCTGAAACAGTGCAATATTACCAGAAGGATTGAATCAAAGAAACAAAGACAACAAATGGACTACATTGTTCAGCAATTCAAAGACAAGGTTAGCACTGGTCCCCAATATGTGTGCTCTGTATGCCATCGACAATTGTTTAAACATCAAGTCATACAATGTAAAAAAGACACATATGGAAAAAAAGGGAATGCTACAGCTTCATTGGCCAGTAAATGCATTACTGAAACATACCTTCACAAATGCGAAAGCACCTGTGTAAAACACGGCACAGATCCTAATAGTACACTGTGGATTTGTTACACATGTCACAGAAAACTTGATGGAAGAATGCCTCCGGAAAGTGTTGCTAATAATTTGGTTTTGAATCCCATTCCACCACAGCTGAAGAACTTAAATTCGTTGGAACAACATTTGATTGCAATAAACATTCCTTTTATGAAGATGCTTGCTTTACCGAAAGGGGGAAAAAATGGTGTTCAAGGACCTGTCACGTGTGTACCATCTAATGTCCCTCAGATTGCAAGTGTACTTCCAAGACCAGAGCATGATGATTTGATGATCCGTGTGAAATTAAAGAGAAAGTTAACATACAAAGGCCACTATGAATATCAATATGTAAACACTGCTGCTATTCATAAAGCTTTCTCCTACTTGAAACAACATAACCCATGGTATAAAGATATTACCTTCAACAACGAATTCAACAACACTGAACAAAATTCAACAACCCAATGAAAATGATGACTTAAATCAGCACACATCTGAACCTCTGTCTTTTGACAATGAAACCTGTGTTGAGATTAATCCAGAAAACGCTAACGATGAAGCATCCACTGAAACAACACCAGATGATGAACACATTGATGAATCAATACATGATACACAGCAACATGGAATGTTCAATGATACACGTTTAC
This sequence comes from Anguilla pacifica, assembly GCA_039654925.1. Classification (NCBI taxonomy): domain Eukaryota; kingdom Metazoa; phylum Chordata; class Actinopteri; order Anguilliformes; family Anguillidae; genus Anguilla; species Anguilla pacifica. The sequence continues at coordinate 36,739,301 of CM077286.1, read as the reverse complement.
AACCTGTTGATATTGTCCAAGAGGTGATGGATCAGCACTTTGATGGAATTTTGTCTCTGGCCCCAGCACAAGACAACAACCCAGTCAGATTATTAACCAATGAAGGCAATGAAGCAAAATGCTTTCCTGTTCTTTTCCCCAAAGGAACCGGTACATTTAATGATACTAGGGAAGAAAAGTTAACCATATGTAGATATTTCAATAACTGGATACTCAATGCAGATGGAAGATTTGCAAAGAACCTGGACTACATTTTTTATGCACAATATTTATCTGAGATTAACCAAGTGGTCTCAAATGTATCTATTGCACTAAGAAAAGGATATGACTCTGGCAGAAAAAATACATCAGACATGCTAATGAACAAAGATTCGCTTCAAAGAATTCTCCATTTTGACGAGGGATACAAATTCATGAAACCGATCAGAGGCACACCTGCTTTCTGGCAAAGTGTTCAGAAAGACCTTTTTGCAATGGTCAGACAGCTTGGAATCCCAACATGGTTCTGTTCATTTTCTTCAGCTGACATGCGATGGAAAGAGACATTGCAAATTTTCCTCCGGCTAGAAGGCAAACATATAAATGCTGATGATCTGGACTGGTCAGAGAGATGTGATCTCTTAAGAAAGAATCCCGTAACAGCTGCCAGAATGTTTGATTATCGCTTTCATTGTTTCCTTAAAGATGTCATCATGTCACCAGCTCAACCAATTGGAAAAATTGTTGACTACTTCTACAGAGTGGAATTTCAACAACGAGGTTCACCTCATACTCATTGTCTATTCTGGGTTGAAAATGCACCTCAAGTTGATAAAGCTGATGATGCAGATGTTGTAGCATTTATTGATCAATATGTGACATGTGAAATGCCACCTCTTGATGAGAAGGAAATGCACAACATTGGCACAACAAAAGGCATTCAAAGAGCTGCAGAAAAAACAAAACTGTCTGTCGCTTTAACTTCCCGCGGCCACCATCAAAAAACACTTTCATCACAAGGAATAAAATTTCTGAAGAAGAAATGCACCACAATAGTGAGCCTACCAAAAACAACCTCAACAACAAACCAATCATCCAAGGCTTTCAATGGAACTTGCAGGACAGATTATGGAGAGAGTACGGCAAGTTGTCATGAATGCTGGCATATCTTTTGACTCTGCAGATTCCCTCTTTGCATCTATTGTTATATCCCAGGAGCTGTTTGAAGCTGCATACATACGCATGTCAAAAAAAACCAATGTTGTTTTACAGAGAAACCCAACTGATGTTTGGGTAAATCAGTATAACACACAACTTCTCCGATGCTGGAATGCAAATATGGATATTCGGTATGTTGCTGATGCCTACTCTTGCATTGTGTATATAATATCTTATATATCTAAGCAAGAGAGAGCAATGGGATTATTGCTACAACAAGCCCAAAAAGAGGCCTCAAATAACACTGATGCTAAACTAGCCTTGCGGAAACTTGGCAGTGTTTATCTTCATAACCGAGAAGTATCTGCACAAGAGTGCATATACCGACTAACCAATATGAGACTCAAAGAGGGATCAAGAAAGGTTCAGTTCATTCCAACTGGTCAACATCCTATCAAAATGAGTCTTCCGCTTCATCTTCTTCAGAAAAGACTCGAATGTATTAACACTGAAAATGACAGCATATGGATGAACAGCATCACAGACAAATACAAAGGAAGACCAAAAACAGAAGCATTTCCTGAAATGTGTTTGGCAACCTTTGCATCACAGTACAGAATTATGTCAAAATCAGACAAGTCATCACCTAACAGCATAAAACTGGATAACGACTTAGGATTTGTAATGAAGAGGACACGCACAGATGCTGCTGTTGTACTTTATGCCCGCTTCTCACACACAAAAAATCCTGAAAAATATTACCACAGTATTCTACAATTATTCCTTCCTCATTACAACGATTGTGAGTTGAAACCACCAAACCTCAACACATTTGAAGACTTCTATCACACAGGCTTTGTCAAAATCATCAACAGTGAACTTAAGGCTGTGAAATTCCTGGTTGACACAAATCAAAAACTCTTTGAAAAAGAAGCTGACGGAATTGACAAGGCTCAAGAACATCTAAACAGAGATGGACCACCAGAAGATGCATGGGCGCTAATTTGCCCAGAATCAGAATTACAGCGTCTACAGTGTCTGGAAGCAATGACCAATCATGTAACAAACACAGAGGATACTGATGAAATCCTTCCCGATATGCAGCCAGATAAAAGCAACACTTTCACTATCGAACCTAGGTTCTGTGGGTTGCAAAAGGACACTGCAATGTGTCTCCTACGGTCACTAAATGAAAAACAGCTGCAATTATTTTACAAGATTCGGCAGTGGTGTTTACAAAAACTCAACAACGAAAACCCAGATCCATTTTATGTATTTATCACTGGAGGAGCTGGCACAGGCAAGTCCCACCTGATAAAAGCAATCAATTACGAAGCTTCTCGTATCTTGTCACAGCTATCAGAAAACCCCAATGACACGCATATCATGTGTTACTCACTGCTCCAACTGGTGTTGCTGCTTACAACATTGATGTTGCTACAATACACAATTGTTTTTCAATTGGAATAGATGTCTCATTACCATATCAACCACTTGCAGTAGAAAAAATTTATACTTTGAGAGCCAAACTCAACAAGCTCCAAATACTGATTATTGATGAAATTTCAATGGTTGATCATAAACTTCTTACATATATCCACGGACGGTTAAGACAGATCAAACAAACAGGTGACTATTCCTCTTTTGGTAAAGTGTCTATCATTGTAGTAGGAGACCTATATCAATTGCCACCAGTCAAAGGAAAACCCTTGTATACACAACCAAGTGGTGTTAACTTATGGCAAAATCATTTTGCTGTAACAGAACTCACAGATATACTCAGACAGAAAGACACACACTTTGCACAGTTGCTAAATCGCTTAAGAACACACAAGAAAAAGCAACCACTGCAACAACAAGATATCAACATGCTGAAAAGTCGTGAGACGGGAGAAGGAGAATTCAGTGAAGATCTTCACATTTATGCAACAAACCAACAAGTTGACACTCATAATTTTCAGATGTTGCACAAAATGTGCACTCATACCACTTCCATTGAAGCTCAAGATTTTGACAGGGATGCTAAAACTGGTCGCTTGAAAAGAAAAATGACACACTATCTCAAAGTTTACAATACTTGTTTGGTAAATACACTGCATCTTGGCATACATGCACGTGTCATGTTACTGAAAAACATTGATGTTTCAGATGGACTTGCAAATGGAGTCTTTGGAACAGTTTCTGACATATGTTACAAGGATGATGACACTTTCCCATCAAGGATATATGTCACCTTTGATAATGAAAAAGTCGGAAAAATGGCTCAAAATAAAAAACCATCTTCCAAACCTGGACTGGAAAAAGCCACACCAATTGAGCCTGAAGAGGACAGAATAACAAACAGTGGTGGTGTGAGACGTCAGTTTGCTCTGAAGTTAGCTTGGGCTTGCACTGTTCACAAAGTACAAGGCTTAACAGTGGAGAAAGCTGTTGTCTCTCTCAAGAAAATGTTTAGCTCTGGACAAGCATATGTAGCACTGAGTCGTGTAACATCTCTTGAAGGACTCATCATTGAAGATTTTAAAGCCACTGCTATATATGCTAATGACACAATTCACACTTCAATACAAAACATGCCTGCATTCATTGAGCCACCACTTCAATCCTTCAATACAACATACAGAATTTTTCTACACAATGATCAAGGACTTTCTGCTCATATCGAAGACATTCGATATGATCACAGGTATTTTGCAGCTGACGTCATTTGTGTGACAGAAACATGGCTAAAACAAGAACATTCTACCCAAGACACTCATCTCAACAACTTTTCATTTCACAGCAAACCAAGGTGTCTTGCATATGATGACACTGAACATATCTTCATGGAACTGAAGAAACAGCAGCATGGTGGTGTTGGAGTTTACTTTAAAAATGATGCAGACTGCAACATCACACATTTGCCATGTCTAAACATTGAATGTTTAACATTCAACATAAAGTCACTGGAAGCAAACGTTGCCATCCTCTACAGACCACCATCCTACAGTTTGGTTACTTTCAGAACAAAACTGCTGCATTTGATTGATCATCTTGACACATTCTTGGGAACCAAAATAATAATGGGCGACTTCAATGAAAATCTCTTCATTACACAAACTGTTCAAGATTTCATGCAGCAACATGGATACACCCAACTTGTTAAACAAGCAACTACTGAAAAGGCCACCTTAATCGACCATATCTATGTCAAAGATAACACAGCTTATAAAATTGATATTCAAATAATGCAAACATATTTCAGTTTCCATAACTGTATTGTCATTGATGTTTTCCAGTAAATCAATACAAATTCCAGAAAACTAATGCTGAATCAAATTATTGCCTCTCATGCAGCCTATGACATACGACCAATGCCATTAGCTAACTGAAGCAAACAATGAACTCTTTCCGATACATTGATTTATTTGTCCCAGCCCATCTGTGAATAGGCCCTCCTCTCCGTGCACACTCAAAACGTGATTATGCACAGGAGGAAGATTTGTTGTTGGCTTTTCCCCACAGACAACACAGCTGGCCAAATTCCTGAATACAATCAATCCAGAGTTCAGAAATGGTTAGTCTCATTAACACCTCTGCACACATTTTTCCATAACTGATGCATTCAACTTAACTCTCATAAGTTCCTCTACCTATGTTCTTAACAAAACACTGTCAATCTCCAAGACCCAACTCTTCAAATAAGTTATTAGCAAGCAGGTAAGGACCCTAGCTAGTAAGGATAGATATAACTTAACATTACAATACAGCTGGCTTGTGAAGGTTAGCACGCTGTCATAAAATTTTCCCCTCCCGTGAAAAATGCCTGACTTGTTTACATTTTGGACAGATGTGGCAAGTGACTACATCTATCCCTGTTTCAGTCAGCACTTTCAACACAAGCAATATCGAAAGCGCTATCCCAAAATTTCTTCCAATCATGAAGACATTTTGGGATACATTTTGAAAATAGAAAATCAATATGCACCACAATTATATCAACAAATACCATCTTTGGAGAAACAACACTATATTCTGTAAATACATTGCACTACTTATCCCCATTTCCAATATGAACTGTCAACATGATTTTTTGACGATGAACAGGGTAAGAGCATCACTTTGAAAAGCACAACAAATAATTACGCATCTTCTTTATATTACTGCACTTTCTGGTTTTCCTTTTTTCTTTCCTTTATCCTCAGGTGAAAACAGACCTCCGAAACCAGCTTCAAGGAACAACACCTGGCTGCCTACTTCAGCATCTCCATAAATGGACCCCATCCTGACGCCTTCCCATATGATAGTGCATTCGAATATTTTTGCACAAAGCCCCGTAAACTAAGATGTTGAAACAAACAGTGCACACTTTGCAACAAGTAGGCTGTGCAGCAGTCACTTAGAGTGTAGCAATGCAGCACTCACTGTATATTTTCCCATTTATTTTACACAAAGTGTTGCCAGTGGAGCACTGTATATTTTCCCGTTATTTCACAAACTCTACCAATTGAGCACTCACTGTATATGTTTTCCAGTTCTTTCACACAAATTAAAGCTATAGACCACTGTATATATTTCCTTATTTGTTTGACACAACTTGAAGCCACGGAACTGTATATATTCTGTTATTTCTTTCTCACAAAGTACTTCCCAATTCAAATATTTCCAGTGCCCCACCTTATATGGTATTATTTCATAACTCATTTTAAAAAGCATGTGCCTCCCCCCCCCCCCAGTCAGCTACCGCTAAAAATACAATCTCATTCTGTGGAGAGGGGCATACAGGGGATGACCAATAATTGGATGGCCCATGTGCGTTATTTTGTATATTACATTTACATTTATTTTCCCTTTGCGTTTTTGTGCTCTTGCCATTTTACTTATGATTTTACTCTGTATTTTTTTCTTTATATTACAATTTAAAAAATTTACTTAATCTTTTTGTGATCTCTTGTCTTTTTTCTTTGTGATTTTCCTTTTCACATGTTTTATTTCCATAGATTTTCACTTGGTGTCTTCTGATCTCTTGCCATTTTGTTCATGATTTTTATTTGTCTTTTCACATTTTTTATTTGCATACATTTTTACTTGGTGTTTTTCTCATCACTTGCCATTTTATTTGCGATTCCCAGTCTTTTCTGTGTCATTTTCCAAAACACTTTCAAATAAACAATTACTATTCTCCTATTACTGGTTACATTAAATAATACATTTAAATATGCAATTATCCTTAACGACATTAACTGGACTTCTTGGACTAAAAATCACTACATCTTTACCATTCTCACATTGTCTTACGAAAACTTTCTTAACACACTGTACAGACTTCATTTTATACTTAGCCATATTTGTATTTTACAGTCTACCTCAAGCAGGCCCATTTTTTAAGCTACCCTGACAGTAGTGATCATATGAAACTACAGATCTTGGATACCAGCCATGTCATGCTACCTCATCTGCAAAGGGAATCAATATTACTGCCACCTATACTATCTAGTTCTTATTAGGGCTCCAAGCAGCAAAGCTGCTGAAACCCTATTGTCTCTGTTAGGATTATTCTTATTTTTCTTTCATAAAAGTTTCTCACACTCAGCAACCATACGTCCTACACCAACCACATTTCATACATGGCTTCCTATGCCCCCCACTACTCAAGCACTACAAATCACCTATGTCGACCAGATGGTGCCACTATAACAAACGGTCATGCTTAAAAAGCCCATAAATCCCACACCATAATCCACATCAACACAAAACTTCATTCACCTATGCATCTCAACGTGCTCTACAACTTTGCCATTCTATCCACCTATGTCCACCATATTCTTTGCCCACCACTTTTACTTTTTTGAAAAACAGGTTTTTCTACAAGGCTTTTTCAATTTTGCCCCACTCAGCACCAAATCACATACACAGCCTCATCAGAACAACCTACATAAACGCAATATAAATGGGCCCAGTCACATACACGTTATGCCCGCTGTCAACCAACACACTTCTCTAACATCGACGAAACATCTCTTACCACAAAATTGCCCGTAAGTCATCAATATTTCCTAAAATCATCATGATATTCACATGTTGGATGAACATATATGATCATGACAACAAAACCATTTTCAAATCACTCCACAGCAGCCACAATACTGCCAAAAAACATGTATGCCCAATGCTTGGACCCTTCCCAACGCCGCTTGCGGCTTTAATTATTATTAGGGGTCCAAGCAGCGAAGCTGGTGGAACCCTATTGTATCTGTTCGGATTATTAGGGGTCCAAGCAGCGAAGCTGGTGGAACCCTATTGTATTTGTTAGGATTATTATTAGGCGTCCAAGCAGCGAAGCTGGTGGAACCCTATTGTATTTGTTAGGATTATTATTAGGGGTCCAAGCAGCGAAGCTGGTGGAACCCTATTGTATCTGTTAGGATTATTATTATTATTAGGGGTCCAAGCAACGACGCTGGTGGAACCCTATTGTATCTGTTAGGATTATTATTAGGGGTCCAAGCAGCGAAGCTGGTGGAACCCTATTGTATTTGTTAGGATTATTATTCTTATTTTTCTCCACTAAAAGTGTCTGAGGCTCAGCAACCATAAGTCCTAGAGCAACCAAATTTGGCAGGCGGGTTCCTATGGCCCCCCACTACTCAGGCATGAAAAATCACCTATGTCGACCAGATGGTGGCGCTATAACAAAGGGTCATGTTTAAAAGGCCATAACTCCCACACCATAAGTTAGATCAACACAAAACTTCATGGACCTATGCCTCTGAACGTGCTCTACAGCTTTGCTATTGGCACCACCTATGTCCGCCATATTGTTTGCCCGCCATTTAGACTTTTTCGTTGGGGCGTGGCAGTTTTCTCTGCTAAAATGTCTGAGGCTCAGCAACCATAAGTTGTAGACCAACTAACTTTGGTAGGTGGGTTCCTATGGCCCCCCACTACCCAGGCACTAAAAATCACCTATGTCGGCCAGATGGTGGCGCTATAACAAAGGGTCATGTTTAAAAGGTCATAACTCCCACACCGTAAGTCAGATCAACACAAAACTTCATCGACCGATGCATCTGAATGTGCTCTACAGCTTTGCTATTGGGACCACCTATGTCCGCCATATAGTTTGCCCGCCATTTGGACTTTTTTATTAGTTGGGGTGCGGAAGAGCTGTTGCTGCAAATTCTAAGTGTTACGACATCTAGTAAACTTCTTTACGGCAGGCGACATCCATGGCGACGCAAGTAATCCGACACCGTATGGTCTAGTTTTTATCAGTCTGAACGTCGGGGAAGCAATGGGAGACAGTGCCAGCCAGAGTGCATGCTAGGCTATGAAAGGTTTGTTAGTACAAGCTTTTTGAGAGGATGAATACTTTTCTTTGGCATGGATCCATTTGAAGACAGTATCGGGTGAGTTTGTTTAGTCTTTAAATCTGTCATTATGCTGAGAAATAGCTAAACCATTTTATTGGTAGGTTTTGAGTTTCTGAGCAAATGCGCGAAAACACACTGGTATTATAAAACAATGATGGCAATACATGTATAGTCCGCTTCGTTCCGTTGCTACCATAACATAACAAACTATCTTGTGTCTCCAGCTGCAGTTTCTTGCTGCAATTTCTAATATTGAATATAAACAAAAGACGCAATTTATGCTGTAGTCTGCTAATGTTTAAATAAATAATACGGTCCATTTGCAGACAATATCGGGTGAGTTCGTTTAGTCTTTAAATCCGTCATTATGCTGAGAGACATTATATTCTCAATTTAATCTCTAAATTTTTTGTAAGCTTAGGGTTGTAACTAGGTAGTTGTTTCGTAGGTGACTTAGTCTTAACTCGTCTTAACTATTGCTTGTTTTTTGCATAGACTGCGTTGTTGCTGTTCTTGTTTGTGTTACTGTTAATCAGTTTAACTTACAGGGTCCAAGTTGAACTATGTGGTTGTTCCCTGCACTTGGAACAGTACTTCTCTTTAGGGTTTTCGACACACTTGTTCCTGATTATGATTATACACTTTGTTGTACGTCGCTCTGGATAAGTATTTATTATTTGAAATGTGCATTCATGTGTTATTATTCTATCTGTCTCTGTGGCGCTCTGAAATGTGCATTCTCTGCTAAGCTGAGCAATGGATTGGAATATGTGTCTGACGTAGTGTTGCACGGTATACCAAAACTTCAGCACTTTCTCGGTACTTAAAAAAAAAGAAAAAATAAAGAAACGGTTCGGTATTAGAATATTCCGATGTTCGGTAGTTTTGAGTCAAATGTAAAAGCCAGGGAAAATTGTCCCCGCATTACTGATTGAGAGGATGAAAAGTGCAATTTGTCAGAATCTTCGCTAGATGGCAGTAGCAACTAAGGTTGCCAAGTGAGGTGACTTGTGCTTGTGCACTCAGCTCCTTGATACAGCGCAAGCTTTGACTCAGTTCACTTCAGTAGCAATAGGCGTTCCAATTTGGAAATATTTTATTATAGATAGATGCTGTATTGTTATTAAAATATGCTGTTTTTAAATCTATTTAAAGGTGAAAGACCTGTTTTAAAGATTATTTACTTTACAACTGTTTAATTTTTGAAATATATTTAACATATTTTTCTATTGTTCAGTGTTGTAACACTATAGGCCTATGCATATTAATATGTTGAAGAGGCTTCAACTTAAAGGTTGTTAATTAACCAGGTTGTTAATAAACCATGAATTCGAAAATGAGGTCAACCCTTGTGGACATTACGTTTCTCATCTATTAAGGTAATTTCAGTATCGTTAGGTACCGAGTATCGAATTAGCATCGTTTAAGTTTCAAGTATCATTTCAGTATTGAGTATCGTAATACTAAACCTGGTATCAGTATCAAAGTCAAAATTTCGGTATCGTGACAACACTAGTGTGACGCCTTTTTTAGTTGCGGCGCAGAAACACTGCAGCTGTGCATACACGCCGGACCATCTAAGTGCTACGACATGCCATCTAAGTGTTACGACAAAGTAAAGGCCTTGACGGGAAGCGGCCAGGACATATCCATGACGACGTAACTAAGTCTCTTAGCACAAAATTTGCCATAAGTCATCAATATTTCATACGATCATCATGATATTCAGTAGATATTTTGGGTGAAGGCATATGATCATGAGGACAAAGCCATTTTAAAATCGCTCCATAGGGGGCGCGATGGTGCCAATGCTTGGACCCCTCCCAGCGCCGCTTGCGGCTTTAATTCATATTACTTTTTTTTTTCACAGACGCAACGAGAAAGAACCCCGTGGTCAAGGGCCGCCAGTGAGAAAGAAGTAGAGGGCTACACAATTCGCTGGCTGAATTACTCAAGCGACCGAGGAGATGGACGAAGGAATAGGAATAGGGAGTTTAGGCGTAATCAGAATAAATAAATAAATAAATATTAATCAGCTTATTTCTTTTTAGATTTGTTGTTATATATTAACCAGCAGATGTAATAAATATTATTATTGTTATTGCATTTTTGTTATTGTCATTATTGGTATTATAGTTTTTCTTATTAACAAAACACAAATAAATTTCTTCACTCTTACTCTTGACTGCTGTTTCCCGTTGTAATTTCATAAGCGAAGACAGTTAAGATATAAGCAGCATCGCTTTCCCCCAATGTTAAGTACGAGCAGTGTGAAATCGGACAGTCTACTTAAGCTAGTAAACCTACATAAAATCTTAGTGAGATACTTACATCAATCATCAATGGCATCTGCATATAAAGAAGTTTATTATTGTGTTTTGTTAAGAGCAGTTAGGGTGATATTCGGATTTAATGAAAAAGCAAGACTATCAATTTAACAGACCTAATTCTAGAACTCTAAAATTAGCCAGTCACAACAAAGAAAAATCGTGTGGCTGAGAGTCGATTGCCAGAGCCGGGCCACACGTCACGGCCCAGCTTTGGGCCGTGTTGCATTACGGCTCTTGCCCGACTGCAGAAACCAACTACGGGCCAGTTGAACAGATCATTTCTTATTTAGTAGGCTAACTAACTTTGTTATAAACTGTGTTATCACTTCATCTCGTCGGTAAGTGCATTCTTTTTATATTAACTAAAGCAGTGTGTAGGTAACGTTAAAATAGTAGCATGAATGTAACGTTTGATATATTGTAACATTACACGACTTATTAATCACCATCGAAATAACAACTTCACTTGTTTATTAATAACGTTAACTCGATGACATTGATGTGCATGACAACGTTGTCATAAAATTTTTCCCGACCGTGAAAACTGCCTGACTTGTTTACATTTTGGACAGATGTGGCTACAAAGTAAATCCATCGTTGTTTCCATGGCAGCACTTTCGACACAAGTAGGCTAATATCGGAAAAATCCTAAAATTTCTTCTTATGGTGAAGAGTGCCTGACCGGCAACCGTAGAAATGTGTTAACACAGTGGCAAAATTAGGCTATATCTAGAAATACCATCTTTGGGGAAAAAACGCTACGGTTAAGGGTCAGGCACTTTTCATGATAAGAAGAAATTTCAGGATTTTTTTGATATTGCTTGTGTCTAAAGTGCTGCGACCCGAAACAATGATAAATTTACTGAGGAGCCACATCTGTCCAAAATGTAAACAAGTCAGGCAGTTTTCACGGTTGGGAAAAAAATTTATGACAACGTGGTCATGTAGCTAACTTAGCTAGCTAACCAAACAGTCAGTAACACAGATACTTACTTTGTGCCATTTAGGGATAATGTCAAGGAGGAAAGGTAGCCTACTGTAAAAGCCAAAAAACCTTAGACAGTTTTTTAAATGTTTAAATGTGCCCAGCATTCCAAGGCTTGTTGTAAGATTCAGTAGCCAATCAAGGACTTTTTTCAAGTTTTTTGTAGAGTGCAATAACTTTGATATTATTTATTTTAATTTAATTTCTTTTGTTGTTGTTGAAACCACAGCATTCCAAGACTGTACATTGTTGTCAGATTCTTCGTAAGACTCTGCTATGCTGTTGTTGTTGATTTTTTAAAATGTGTGCTGAATAAATGGCTTATTTATAACAACATTCACATAACGTAGTCATATTTTCAAATCTCCAGTCAGCTTATAGCACTGACTTATTGTAGGGCCCTATGGAATCTGTGTTATAGCTTTTTTAAATTCTTAATTCCGCGATTTCGTCCGTGATTCTGTTATAACAGAAACTATAGGGCCCTACCTTAATGCTGCCATCAGTCTGTCGCTGGCCTGCACCGGGCCCCCATCAAAAAAGACACTTGGCCGCCGGCCTGCACCGGGCCGCTGAGCTCTGTCAAAAAATACTTGCCACCGGGCTTAACAACTTTTCTGGGGGAAACCCTGCACCCTTAGATTTTATGAACTTGTGGTCAAGAAGTTTTTGATTCAGCACATGTATAGTTTAACCTGCTGTATATATGCAATCTCTCAGTATTTCATTGCAAACTAAAAAAGTGCACATTCATTTTTGATTTTTTTGTCTAGACAATTGCATTTGTGACACTTTATTTCTTATGAATTATGAATATAAACTAATCTTCGTTAGTATTGTAAGTTGTACAAATGTCATGCTTCATTTAAGCCATTTTTCAAGTCTCTGTGGTGTTCACATCTGAAGTTATAAGACTTTAAATAGGGTACCCCCTAAATGGGCAAGGATTGGCAGGATTTGGCATGTGCGCTAAGGGGTTAATAAGCATAGGCCTATAGTGTTACAACACTAAACAACAAAAAAATATATTAAATATATTTCAAAAATTAAAGAATTGTAAACTAAATAATCTTTCATCAGGTCTTTCACTTTTAAATAGATCTAAAAACAGCATATTTTAATAACAATACAGCATCTTCCTATAATTAAATATTTTCAAATTAGAACACCTATTGCTACTGAAGTGAACGGAGTCAAAGCTTGCCCTGTATCAATGAGGATGAATGCACAAGCGCACGTCACCTGCTTGTCAGCAAAGAGTCTGACAAATTACACCTTTCATCCTCTCAATCAGTAATGCGGGAGACACATTTCCCTGGCTTTTACATTTGACACAACACTACCGATCGTCGGAAAATTCTAATACCGAACCGTTTATTTTTTTTTTAAGTACCGAAAAAGTGCTGAAGTTTCGGTATACCGTGCAACACTACATCAGACACATATTCCAATCCATTGTTCAGCTTAGCAGAGAATGCACATTTCAGAGTGCCTCAGAGAGAGATAGAATAATAATACATATTTCAAATAATAAATACGACATTGAATTGAGTACCGTATTATTTCTTTCGACACTGGCAGACTACAGTACAAATTGCGTCTTTTGTTTATATTCAGTATTAGTAATTGCAGCGAGAAACTGCTACTGTAGACACAAGAAAGTTTGTTATTATGGTAGCAACGGAACGAAACGGACTATATATAGGCCAGTGGCGGCTGGTGACTCAAAAAATTGGGGAGGGCAGGAAGAAACATGGCGTCATGTTATTTTACACTAGTTGGCTACTTATCTCTACTTTCTTATGTTCAAGTTATGTTATTATGTTCAAATGTAGCAATAATCCAACTAGCAACCTAATGCAAACTTACTACACAACTAAGGTAAGTAATGCACCCGAAGTTTATCCCCATCTTCCATAAGGAACAAATATCATATTATCATTAGCCGCGTTTCCACCAAAAGTACTCGGAACTTTTAGTCCCAGGAACTACTTTTCAAGGAATTAAAAGGTTCCTTCAGCCCATTGTTGTCTGCGTTTCCACCGCGGTCTAAAGTCCCGCAAAGATTAGGCAAATTAGCCCACTGACGTATGAAAAAGTGTTGTCGTCGGTCCATCTGTCCTATGATTTCTTCTGTAACCCCATACTAGGCTACCACCGAAGTAGCCTTATTTTCTAATAACCGGGACAGCCCGGAGGGGTTTATTCCACTTATATACAATGGATTACCAACAATGACTATACATGGTTACTTTTGTATTTATTGATTTTTATCAATTTAATCATCTGAAATTGAAATGTTCTTCCACGGCCGTTTAGGCATATTTTACCGCTGTCAAGCAAAACTGTCGTTGGTAGTTGGACTTGGACCGTTATTATGCAACAAATAGGATATAACAGGCCAATAGTCAGATTGTAACTGTTTTATATATCCTCTCAAACACATTCATTATGTTTTTATGCGAACATTCACTTTCATGTCTTGACATCCGAGGCGACAGAACGCATTCACATTCCACAAATAACTGGCAACAACAGCAGAAAACATGCACACGTCGTAAACAATTTGCTGTTGAATTGATTACTTTCTCATCGTCAATTCCATATAGGCTAATCGCAAAATGACAAGAATAGAACGAAAACTCGGACTTGCGTGAAAATTTAAATTAACAGTGGTACAGCCACCATTTGCTTTCCTTCAAAGTTACTGCTAGCCGAGCAGCGAAGTGTGCCCTCCAGATGTGAACCATGCACCATAAATTAGTCCATAGTCTTCCTGGTCTTTTTGTGGAATTGAAGAATGGCAGAGTAAAATTATGGCAGTCTGAAAAAGCAAAAGGGACGATTACTAGAATTAACCTGTTATTTTACTCTGACAAAAAGTCCAGGTGAAGGTGATTTCCAGTTTGCTTTTACTGCATCACCAATGTAAATTACGCAGAACTACCGCATACCTCACGTAACTGTATCAAACGTTTTGAGTCAATTACTAACAAAGAAAATCCGGAAGAAAATATTCACAACCGAATTAAACCGTTTGAATGTTTTACGTAATATGCTGTCCCAGCACGAATGCTTGACATTTTATAAAACGAATACTAAAGCGAGAAAAGAACAGAAGAGCACACGTTATAATTCCAAGACGTTGGCAGGCTATAACCAAAAGTAGGCTACTGCGCCTCATAACATGTGGGCCTTTTTTGGACATGGGTTCAGGGCTGGTTTTCTGGCTATAATGGTCAGTTTCAACTAGACTTGCCCAGAGTGCTGTTGGGAGACCTAAGAAATCATACCCAAACAATAGTCTACATGATAATTATATTGGGGAAAATATTTATTTTTGGGTCAAATTCTGGGGAGGCCTTACGAATTGAGAGATTTAAACTGTTTGTAAAACATCACAGCACAATTGAGTGCTACATTGCACAAGAAAATAGTAGATTGTTTGTATATAAGGAGAGATGGGGTGCACTGAGTGGCAGAAGGCTGGGAATAGGAAAGGAGGGGGCAGGAAAGAAGGAAAGAAAGTATATATGTGTGTGTTTACATGCGTATGTGTGTATATATGTAGGTGTAAGTGTATGTATGTATGTATATGCCTAAAGCATTTACAAGTAAAATGGTAAATAAGTAAATAAATAACCATAGAAAATAGTAATAAAGTTGTGCTCCAAAGAGGGGGGTGGTGTTATTATTATTTTTTAAATTTATTTTTATTATTTAATATTTGTATGACACACAGGGTGAGGGGAAAGGGCATCACTGGGTAGGTGGGCAGGGATGGGGGTGGGGGGGGGGGGGTTGCGTTCTTTAGGAGGACTTTCAATATAAATGATAATGTGCAAATGTAAAACATAATGATGTGTAAACTATGTTACATAAAAAATTAAAAAAAAAAAAAAAGTTGTCCTCCAAGGAGGTGGTTGGAGAAAAAAAAAACATTCCATATACTGTTGGAAAGCTTGTATTGTCCTCTACAAGATAAGGAGTTATCAATCAAATCAGAACAAACCGATAGGAGTTACAGCGGCCTACAATGGGGTTTTGCACATAGCCATTGTAAATAACTACTCCTGCTTTTTATTTATGTGTTTATTTCTCAAGCAGATTGTTCAAGACAAGAAATTACCTCAGAATTTTGAAAGGGACATCTTTACATGTAAAACCAATGGTAAGATTATATACAGTATTGATTCCATATAGCAAATATTGATAGTAGAAGGACATGGTGTTATTCCATAAAACTTCCTGTTGTTTATTTTGCTACTCCACTGCTGTATTGGCATACCTTCGCGCTATTGTTGGTTTATTTGTTGCTATGACGGAATACAAATTTTTGGTGGTGAAATAATATTTTTATTTAACCTGATGGATACTATTGTCTAATGTGTTATGCTTGGGGGGTATATTTGTAGATGAGACTGCAGGAAGGGGGTGCTTCTTAAATGGACAATCTGCGTGACAATAGTGGCACTCAGAAACTCCGTATTTTGCATTGTTGTACGTTACATTACATTACATTTATTTGGCAGACGGTTTTATCCAAAGCGATGTACAAAAAGTGCATTTCATGGTCATGGACAACTACAAAACACAGGTTCAATAAGGTACAATACTTATTGTGTACAGCTATTTCTAGCCAAGAACACAGTTTAGTCACACAGTGAACACTATTCTGACCTAACCTCTGCAAGGTAGAGGCAGAAGAACAAACTACAGTATTGGGACAAATATAAATTACCAAAAAGTGCTGGGATGGGGGAACATGTAACGAGTGTCATGAAAAAGGGGGGGGGGGTGGATTTAGAGTGAAATATACAGAGTGGTGGTAGTTAGTCCAGGTATAGTCTGAAGAGATGAGTCTTCAGACCACGGCGGAATATGGGTAGTGAGGGAGAGGTTCGAAGAGGGACAGGGAGTTCGTTCCACCACTGGGGAGCTAGGGTGGAGAAGCTCTGTGATCGCTTTGCTCGGGTGGGAGGGGGTACAAGGTGCCCTGCTGCTGCTGAGCGGAGTGGTCGAGCAGGCGTATAGGATCGAATCATGTCCTGCAAGTAGATAGGGGCTGTCCTGTTGGCTGCAGTGTAGGCGAGGGCCAGGACTTTGAACCGGATCCTGGCAGCGACCAGTAGCCAGTGGAGTGATCGCAGCAGAGGAGTGACGTGGGAGAATTTGGGAAGACTGTAGATGAGTCGGGCAGCAGCATTTTGAATAATCTGTAGTGGCTGTATGGCACAAGCTGGCAGGCTTGCAAGGAGAGAGTTGGAGTAATCAAGGCGGGAGGTCACCGTAGCCTGGACGAGCAGCTGGGTAGAGTGCGTAGTCAGGTATGGTCGAATCCTTCTGATGTTGTACAGAAGGAATCTTCAGGACCGTGATGTTGCCTTGATGTGCTCCTTGAGGTCCAGTTGGTTATCCAGGACCACCCCCAGGCTCTTTGCAGAGTGAGAGGCAGTCACTGTGGTGCTATCAACCGTGATTGAGAGCTCACGTAGTAAGGAGGTCTTGTATGGGAAGAAGAGCAGCTCAGTTTTGTTGAGGTTGAGCTTAAGGTGGTGGCTGGCCATCCAGGTAGAGATGTCAGCCAGGCAGGAAAATATCTTATCATTGACCTGTGAGGCTGAGGGGGGGAAAGAAAAGAAGAGTTGCGTGTCATCTGCATATCAATGGTAGAAGAAGCCATGTGAATTAATAACTGAACCAAGAGATTTGGTGTATTTGGAGAACATCAGAGGACCCAGTACAAATCCCTGTGGTACTGCCGTAACAAGGGGAGGAGAAGCAGAGGCAGACCCCATCCAGGTGACCTGGTAGGACCTATCTGCAAGATAGGAAGCAAACCAAGACAGGGCAGTCCCAGCAATGCCCATCTCAGCCAAGGTGGAGAGGAGTATTTTGTGGTTGACCATGTCAAATGCTGCAGACAGGTCAAGAAGGATCAGTACAGAGGAGAGGCATGAGGCTCTTGCAGTGGCGAGGGCCTCCGTCACAGCCAGGAAGCGCAGTCTCTGTTCAGTGCTCGGATCGGAAGCCAGACTGGTGAGGGTTTAGCAGGTTCTTCTGATGGAGAAAAGAGGTTAGTTGTTTAAGCACTGCTCACTCAAGGGTTTTGGACAGAAAAGGTACAAGCGATACGGTTGTAGTGTTTTTTGTACTAATACTGCTAAAATACAATGTTTGTTGATTCCACTCATAGTATGGTTGCAGGAGCAAAGAATGTCTGAGTTGAGCAATCTGGGCACACCAGTGTACCGACCACAAGGGGGCTTAGACGCCAGCAAAACAAAGGAGCTGACTGTGGACTACAGGAAGCGACAAGGAGAAGGACACGCCCCCGTTTCCATCAATGGGACTACGGTGGAGAGAGTCAGCAGCTTCAGGTTCCTCGGGGTCCACATCAGCGAGCACCTCACCTGGACTCATCACACTGACACCATCGCCAAGACAGCGAGACAGCGGCTCTTCTTCCTCCGCAGGCTGAGGAGGGTCACCATGGACTCCAGGATACTCTGCAATTCTATAGGTTCACTATTGAGAGTATCCTGACCGGCTGCATCACCGCCTGGTATGGCAATTGCACCACCCTCAACTGCAAGGCACTACAGAGGGTGGTGAAAACAGCCCAGAACATCACCAGGACGGAGCTGCCAACCATGGAGGGAGAAGGTCAACAGGATCACCAGAGACCCCAGCCACACCAGTCATAAACTGTTCTGTCTGCTACCATCTGGCAAGCGGTACCGGAGCATCCGGACCCGCACCACCAGACTCAGGGACAGCGTCATCCCGCAAGCCATAAGACTGCTGAACTCCTGAGCTCCAGCACTCACCACACCACATAGACCCCCCCACACACACACACTTACACATTCATCTCTCGCTCTCTCTCACACACACACACACACACTCATCTCTCTCAATCACCCTCTCTCTCGACACACTGAACACACACATACTATCTGCACACCCCGTCTGCTCTGTTCTGTTGCATACGGCACACTGACACTTTACTTACTGCTGTCACTTTACTTACTTGTCACTTACTACTGTTGTCACTTTACTTACTGCCGTGGTACCGCCACTACTGTTACACTTCCTATATTTTTATTCTATACTTATTTTATTCCAATCTCACCCATTACAGTGCATGTGAGTCGCTTTCCTGTATGCTCCTCCCCGTATAACATTAAGATAATATGGACGTTTTAGACTGTAGGCCTACAGACAACAATATTTTATGCCTATTTTCGATCATAGTCAACGTTTTATTTTTATTATATTTTTTGGTATTTTGCGGGACCATTGAAGAATCCTCAGACTCCAGTAGCAACAGAGACTGGCGAGTTGTTATTTTCTACGGTGACATCCACTGGGAAAACCCGAAGAACGCCTACATTGTATAATATATCTGCAGATCCGCGAATTTCGTATAGAAAACTGTAGACGGCGAGTAACTATGCCTTCACTCACCTCTCCGCCGGCTTGTGAGGGCTGTCGCCACCAGGACCAGAAAATCGCTGAATTAGATGGAAGAATATCAGTCCTTCATCAATTAAAGGACGACGAGCTGCTCCTCGACTCCATGATTGCCTTGGACCCTGCAACCGCCGCCACTGCTGGAGAACTGGATAGCACTGTGCCATGGCTTCCACTTAATTCCACCGTGTCCTGAGGCTGCCCCTATCCAGTTCCATGACCCATGGTTCCACCTGGGCACTAGACCTAAAGTTTCCGCTAGCTCACCTCCTAGTCAAGTAATGCCCTGGTCCTCTGCCTCTAGGGGAAAGCGTAGGGGCAAGCGCCTCTCTCGCCCATCTCCAGCAAAACACTGGAGATGGGCGAGAGAACAGCACAGTACTGGTACTGGAGAACAGATTTAACATCTTGGACTTGCAGGAGTTCCCCTCTTTGGCTGGCCAGACCCAATTTTCCCCACCTTCCGCTCCCGGGACTAAATTGTCTGTAGCCAGGCGTTCTCCACCATCCACAGCCCATCCCGCCGAGCTATCAAAAGGCACCTTGCCTCTAGCCTGGCATTGCCCACTGCCTATGGTCCGTCGCTCCGAGCCACTAGCTGGACCTTCCGATCACAAGGCTAGGCATACGGCTAGCTCCAGGGGTCCATCTCCACCGCGGGAAACTAGGTCGCAATCCTCGCCTCCTCCAACGCTCATCATCGGTGACTTGATTATCAGAGACATTAAGTCGAAGTCGGCAACGACTCTCTGTTATTCAGGCGCTAAAGTCGCCGATTTGATGTTTGAACTCCCCGGCTTGCTAACATAGAATCCCACAGTTAAAGAAGTCGCCATACACATTGGCACTAATGATATCTCCCACCAACAATCCGAGCGACTTAAACATGATTTTATGGATCTTTTTAATTTTTAAAGACCAGTGGGAAAGATATGTTTATATCCGGTCCCATCCCCACACTAAGTCTAAGATTGGACTTTTTAATAGACCTTAGCCTCATCTCTTGGCTCCAGGCGCAAAAAGTTCGGTTTTATCGACAATTTTAATCTTTTCTGGGAGCGCTCTGCCTTTTTTAAACGGGATGGTCTGCACACAAAATGAACGGCTTCACGTATGCTCTCCGCCAACATTTTCCACGGCATCCTCATTAGCTCCCATGCATGACTGTTTACACACAACTCCACATGGCATTCCACTTCCGGTTCTAGCTTAAGCCACTCCCTTCCGCTGCTGGGACCCTGTGCGGTGGTAGCTTCCTCAATTCCTGTCTTGATATGTAATAGAAAAAGAATGGTGAATCTGCTAAGAAACAGGAAGCACCCAACCGATTCTGCAAATTTATCAAATTTAGCATCCATACCTCATCAGCCACAGCCTGTCCCAAAAAATTGGGCAGATAATGCTTTTAACACATTAAATCTAGCTTTATTAAACGTTAGGTCTTTGGCAGGAAAACATTTTTAATCAATGATTTTATTATCAAGCACAATCTTGATTTCATGTTTTTAACTGAAACTTGGTTAAACCAAGATAACAGTGCAGCTGTTCTTATCAAGTCAACCCCTCCCGACTTCAGTTTTATGAGTGAAGCTAGAGTGCATAAGAAAGGAGGTGGAGTTGCCATTTTGTTTAATGATTCCCTCCAAGGCAAGCAGATATCTTATGGAAATTTTGCTTCTTTTGAATATGTGGCTCTTCAGTTGAATTCCTCCTCTTGAGCTATGCTCCTAAATATTTACAGTCCACCTAAATACTGTGCGACCTTCTTTGATGACTTTGCTGAACTCCTGTCCATAATATGTATTGAATTTGACTGTGTAGTTGTTGTTGGTGATTTTAACATCCATGTTGACCACTCCCAGGGTAAAGGGCCTAAAGAACTGTGTTGTGTTCTTGGTAACTATGGACTGACTCAGTATGTGACGGAGCCCACACACCACAAGGGGGACACTCTGTACTTAAATATCTCCAAGGGTCTGAACATTTCCAAGGTTGTAGTGACTGATGTTGCTCTCTCTGATCATTCCTGTGTTTTCTTTGAGAGTACTATCTCTGTGTACACAAGTTCAAACAGAGGTAATCACAGAACGGTACATCATTGAAAACAACAGTGAAATATTTATTCAGACTTTCTCTTCTTCTGAACTTCTATCCACCTCCTCCTGCTGCCTTGATATTCTGCCAACAGGCTTTTTCAAAAATGTTTCAAATTGCATGGCCTCAGATCTTCTACAAATTGTCAACATGTCTCTTCTCTCAGGTTTCTTCCCACAGGCCCTGAAAACTGCCGTCATCAAGCCACTCTTAAAAAAGAACAATCTAGACACCTCACTAATGAACAATTATAGGCTCACATCAAACCTCCCGTTTTTAAGTAAAATCATTGAAAAAGCTGTTTTTCAACAGCTGAACAACTTCTTGGGACTACACAACTGTTTTGATGTCTTCCAGTCAGGATTTCGACCACACCACAGCACTGAGACTGCTCTTGTTAAGGTCTTCAATGACATCCATCTGAACACAGACAGTGGCAGAATTTCAGTCTTAGTATTACTGAATCTCAGTGCTGCATTCGACACGGTCGACCACGACATATTACTAGACCGACTGGAAAACTGGGTGGGACTTTCTGGCATAGTACTTAACTCATTTTAATCCTACTTAAAGGACAGGGACTTTCCATTCTGGGGCCTCTCCTGTTCAACATCTACATGCTCCCACTGGCTCAGATTATAGAAAACAACAAAATATGTTACCATAATTACGCAGACGACACACAAATTTACATATCCATATCACCAGGGGACTATGGTCCAATACAATCACTGAGTAAATGCATTGAACAAATAAATGATTGGATGTGCCAGAATTTTCTCCAATTAAACAAAGACAAAACTGAAGTAATTATTTTGGAGCCAAGGAAGAATGACGAAAACCACAAACCAAACCAGAAATCTTGGTGTAGTCATGGACTCGGACCTAAATTTCAACAGCCACATCAAAACATCTGAAACAAACTCCCGGAAAATTTCAGGTCTGCTGCAACTCTCAGTTCTTTTAAATTAAGGCTTCTGTTTGCCGCAGCCTTTCACTAAACCAAATTTGCGGCTTTTGATTCATTTCTTGCACTGCACTGTAACTTTTATTACTTGATTTTATACATTCTATGAAATCTAGTTTATAACTTTATGCATTCTATGTAGTCTTTTTTCATCTGTATTTTTATCGAGTAGGGTTTTAATTTCAACTCTTTAATAATGTCATTTTATGATGTGTTTCTTTTGCACTTCGTCTTAATGCTTTTAATGTTTTATGTAAAGTACTCTGAATTGTTGAAATGTTGAAATGTGCTATACAAATAAATTTGCCTTGCCTTGCACTATTTGTACTTTTTGCTGTTTTTATTTTAATTTTTATTGTGCATTGTACGAGGGGTCCGGAGACCTAAGAATTTCATTGCCAACGACTGCTTCACTGTAATCGTTGTGTCTATGACAATAAATAACTTGATTGATAGACAAAGGAGTCAGGTGTATTATGCACTATACCTGTATGGAAGCATCTGCATTCGTTATGTTTCTCCATTTATTCAGGTTTTTCCTTTAATTTGTCCCCCTTCTATATATATATATATATATATATATATATATATATATATATATATATATATAGCATATATATAACAATAAGAAGCTAGCAGGATCATAATGGAAATCCTGGAAATAGCAAAAACATTTCTGTTTTAATAAAGATAAGGATGGGTCTCTGTGACAAGACCAAGGCGAAGAAATTCATGTAGATAACCACTTGCCTAAGGAAGAGGATATGTAACCAGACTAAAAATGCAAATATTAACTGATAAGGAATCTAGGTCAGGCACAGTCTCTTTCATTTTCATTAACTTCCAATTAACTCAGTAGGCCTGAAACACCTGCTTCCAAATTAGGCTTGTAATTATGCATAAATTTGATTTAGCTTAGACAATATTATCACAATTAACTGAATACAAACAGCCAATTGCCGTCTTTGGTAAGTACCGCAATCCCCACCCCACCCCCCCAAAATAAATAAAAAGCCTTAGACTATGTAAGTGTTTGGTAAGTGTTACAGCTATATTCATGACTGCAATGAGGACCATTATCAAAGAATTGCATGGTAAATCCCATTCATGAAATGTACAGCAGTCTATTGTTGAGTTTATCCAACATGTTCAGGGATGGTACAGCTCAAAATTGCACTTCTCTTACCAGAAATGCCAGGGCACTTACTAGGGCACTGATGGGAATAAAATGGATTAAATAAGGAACCAAATTGCTGCCATGATAAACCACCATTTTACAATCCCAATGAAGTGCATGTAAGCACAGGCTTCAGTTGGCTTCTCGTCAAAAACACTTAAAGGCCATAGCGGAACACCGTTTGGAAGATTTTATTATAAAAACAAAAGCGTGAATAGTGAAAAGTGTGTTATGCAAGAATGTATTGTGAAATGTGCAGCTGTGAGATGATCAGCCAATAAAGCTCTTTTCCTGGGAAATTAAGTGGAAGGATTGGAAATAACTTGCCAGACATGTGTGGAAAACATGGGGTCTGGAAGTAAGGCATCTCTGAGGATTTAAAGGGGCAAAAGGCCTTTCGGGAGAAAACAAATGGAGCTGCTCACACGTTGGAATTCGCCTCAGCCTTCTGTTACTACCACAGATACAGCTTTGAATGACTGCTATTCTCTGATTATCTCTGAAATAGAGACTTGCAGACTTGGCTTTTTGGTGCCAGTTCACTCCTCTTCATAACTTCCACCTTCAGGGGTGTATGGTCACTGACAGATAGTACAGTTAGCTGTTATCTTGCCATGGCCTTTGAAAACTATCTATCAGACTAAATGCTAATGCTTTCGCAGGATAAATTCTAAAATTTGAAAGCCTGGGCAATTCAGTAAAAGTTACACGTTAGGACATTTGGGAGTGCTTACACTTCTATTACTTCTTTTTAGATATTATCAAATATGCAATACATATTATAAATATATAAAGTTTCTGGTATCTAAGGGCTTGTCAGTGAAATGATGCATGGGAATAGGGGCATTGTGCTTTTGACCATTAGGGTCTAGGGCTATCAAACAATGGATTGATATTCAAATGATATTTGAAAAAAAGACATTTGAGCATGAAAAAAAAAAGTTAAATATTTAAAAAATGCAGCATGTCTTTATTGCAGCCGTCTTTGTTTTAACCATGGCTGTGTTAAGCCAAAAGTAAATCTTGCATTTTAGCGTCTCCTCTGCTGAAAATGAAAGTTGCGGGGTCAGGGCATTACAATGCTGCTGGACGGACACCGCTCTTTCTCTTCATCCCTGGTGCAATTAGAACATGTCTTTTCCACCGCTGGCAATATAGTGAATTAAGTCAATAAAAAGGATATTGTAACTGGCCTCATCGCAAGTGGACCATCTGGTGTTTTTGGAAAATAACCTGCAGGCCTGGTATTGCCATTAAATGCTTAACCAATTAAGTTAATTTTACCCATTTCTTTTTCCACACTAGCATTTTCAGAATTGTAGCATTTTGGGAGGATAACTTTAAAACAATGCTGATCTTAGGTCCCTCTCCAAAAGGTCCAAGAAAATATACTTCTCACTTTTAATAGCACTTAATTGTAAATTATCAACGAGGATCAAACATTCATTTTAGTCACATTTTTGGAAATTGTCCAGCTTAATTTAAACAATTTAAACAAAAGCATTATAAATCGGTTGACATAATGGTACTGAACACAAATTGCCTACGCATACACAGCAAAAATATTAACAATTTTATTGTATCCATTTCAGGTATGTATATACATGGCCAAAAGTATGTGGACACCTGAAATCCTACATCACGTACAAAATTATGGGCGTTAATATTCAGTTGATCCACGCTTTGTTGCTATAACTGCCTCCATTCTTCTGGGAAGGCTTTATAGTAGATGTTGGAGCATTGCCACAGGGATTTGCAGCGAGAAGAACACTGCTGAGGTTGGGCACTGATTGGGGAAGCGCAGAATTGTATAGAATGTGATTGTATGCTGTAGCATTAAGATTTGCCTTCACTGGAACTAATCGGCCCCAGACCAAGGGGTGTCCAGATACTTTTGGTCAGATAGTGCATTTTTAAGTACGTATTTCGTTATGACATAAAATTGCCACACATTTTAATCTTTTTGCTGTGCATACATTCTCTCCTACCACTTACGTCAAAATCTGATTATAAAAGTGTACTGTACGTAGATATTAAAAGCATGTATAAAAATGTTGAGCAGGTCCAGTTGACCTCGATGGCAGATGGCAAGACGAAAAATGACTTTGAATGGCCTTTGAAGGATTCATTATTGGGGCATGGATGGCAGAAGCTTCAGTCGCTGCTCAACTGCCTAGTGTTTCAATAGGAACAGTGACTGAAGTGCATTTAGATCTATGGGAGAGACATCAGTAAATAGGGTCAGAAAATAGTGGTCAAAAGCACATTTGATGACCATGATGCTTGTGCATTACGGCAATATGGAAGGAAAAACAGAAGAGCAACTCTATGAATGAGAATATCAATGCAGGGTGTGATCAGACTCAGCAAGAACAGTCTTTCAACAATTACGTAAAGGGAGATATTGTTGGGTTGCAGTGCATAAACCCCTCATTACAAAGATGAATGCACTTTTGAGAGTTCAGTGGTGGAAAAATCATAGGCACCAGTCTACAGAAATGTAGAAAAAAGTGATATGGTCAGATTAGTTATCCTTCACTGTATTCTCAACAAGTGGGTGAGTGCATGTGTGGCGTACTCCAAGAGGATAGTACGGGCTTGAATGCTTGACCCCTACAGTGAGGTGGTGGGGTCAAGCATTGGGGTATTTTCCTGGCATGGTTTGGATCCTCTTGTCTCCTCAGAGGGAAGGGTCATTGCAAATCAATACAAAGTTACCTTTATCCTATGATGAAACATTTCTATCCTGATGGGAGTGGTCTCTTCCAGGATGACAATGCCCCCATCCACTGGGCATGAAGGATCACTGATGCGAATCATGTGCTATGGCCTTTGTAGTCACCAGATCTCAACCAAATCGAACACCTATGGGAGACAGTGCTCTCCACCACAATCATCAAAACAGCAAATGAGGGAGTATCTTTCGGAATAATGGTAGAGTTCCAGAGACTTGTAGAATATATGCCAAGGTGCATTGAAGCTGTTCTGGTGGCTCGTGATGGCCCAGTACCTCACTAAGATACTTTAGGTTGGTTTTACCTTTAATTTTTCACCTGTCAATATTTGAATGTATTCAAACTTGTGTTTTTTTAAGGAATATTCCAACATCATTTTTTGCCAACGTTGACAGCCAAGAGCCATAGTAGTGGTGTCTGTGATAGGCAGATGTTGTCTCACCTGGCCTTTGACCTGCCCTCTCCCTCAGGGGGCAAGCTGTTCCATGGTTAGAGTGGAAATTGACAGGCCAACTTCTCTCAAATCTAAAACCTTTCCTCAAGGTATACCACATCTGTGAAATGCAAAGCTTAGCTGAGGCTTAAACCCAATCTTATGTACTTTATTTTGTGTATCATTGTATAGTAAGTGTGGCTATGTGAAAACAGGGGAGCACAGAAATATTTGTGTCCAACAATTGAGCACCAAAAAGAGGGGTTAAATCAAACAGAATTTAACTCCTAAGCTATCAAATAGTTACACTATTAAACCTTTGATCTTGATTTGAACACTAACAAAGTTCTAAGATGACTCGTTCGTACAAAATTGACTGTACATGTACAGTGCCATGAAAAAGCATTTGTAATTAATATAATCAAGTATTCATGATTTGCTCTATTATTGCATATTTGTCACACTAAATTAAGAAACTTGAAACATCAAGTTTCTTAATTAGACACACAGACACACCGGCAGAGAGAAAGCGAGTGAGAGTTTCCCTTAACACTAGATAGGCCAGAGCGAGGCCATCAGGCACTGGGTGCTTTAAAAAATAATTCCTTCAACACTGTAAATGCTATGTCCTCCTTCCTTGACTATCCTAAATGTTGAGCTAAAAATAACAAAAAAAAATAAAAAAAAATAAATAAATCTACTCAGTATGGAAATACAGGCAGCTTGTGCAATTTTCTTCACAAACCCCCCACCCCTGCCAGAGAGTAGAAAAAGGTGCTTTTATCCAGATGCGTGGTTGCTGTCCACTCCAGCATACTGTACAGCAACTGAATGACCGGAGCTTTGATAATAATTTCCTAATCAAAACCGCTATCAAAACTAATTTTGCACATATAATCACACAAAATTAATTCACTGCAATTGTGTGATGAAGCTGATAAAGCCTTCAGGTTGGGGATGAATAATTGTGGATGCTGTAGTAATGAAAATGATGGCTTCGAATTCTTCAGAGATAATCCCACGAACATATATTTAGGTTTTCCCTGGCACTTGAATAAACTGAATGGAGTGACTACATGATAACTGTGTGAAATGTAACCGATTTGTGTGCTTGCAGCTTGTAAGAGGAGATTGATGGTGCATAGGCCATGTAAAAGCACACTGCAAGTAGAGGGGAGGGAGAAATGTGCTGAATGACTGACAAAATTAGTTTAACTGCGTTTCTTTAATTACCTTTTCCATTTTGAGTTTTGTCATGCACATTTTAGCGCTTCTCTCAGTGTTCCTGTAATATACCTCAATGCATTTTTCCTTAGCCTATATAACAAATCTGTAATTTAGAAATACAAATGTTGAAATTGATTCAGTTGTGTCCTTCATTTCCAGAAAATAGTTTTGCATATGTGGTTTAATAATATTTATGGAATTAGGTAATTTCTGGTCCAGAAATTGGTGCTGTAATGCAGGATACATACACCACTGTCCAGCGTGAGAGTAATATGTAGTAAAACGGTTTATGGCTAATGACACACCCAGCACTGGCTTATGGGGCTATAAAATATCTGCCCTGTTTCCTCCAAGGAACTTTCTAGTATAATGGAGGATGTTGAGTGTCCTCATCGCTCTAGACCAGTGGTTCTCAACTGGCCTCACCTCAGGACCCACATTTTTCCTTAGTCATTAAGTCGTGACCCAAATTTCTGAAATTTCTGAACCACTCAAAATTATTTCACAAAAGAATAGTGCAGTAATACACAATGCCTTCATGCACTGTTAAAAACATGAAAAACAAAAAAAAAATTCAAAAGAGCAACTAGGGCTAAAAACCCAATGAAATAAAAAGGCAGACTTATCTTGAATTACAGGCATATATGCTTTTTAAACAAGTTTAAACTGGTGATGCTCATCAAGTTTCAAGAATCTAAATTTAACTGTAGGCCCCTAGCAGAGATTACCCTACGTGGTAAGATGCACGGAGTGCCTGCTCTTGCTTCGAACATGAAGACATTAGGCACTTTTGCGATGCCCTCAGCTCCTGGAGCCGTCTCTGAAAGTACTCAACAGGTTTGTCTTTATAAGCGGAGTGTGTCGTTTCTAGATGGCGTTTCATTTTTGATGGCTTCATTGTAATATCCAATCAGGTTTTCCTCCCTAAAGAGGCACACAAACCATGTTCCTTTTTGTACAAAACAAAGTTTATTAATCTAGGAAATGTTCATTTAAAATGCATAACAGGAAGATTGGGTTACAAATACTTTCCACTGTCTAAAGGTCTATGCAGTGGAAAATTAGGTTCTGCTCAAAGTGCTTAGTGCTAAAGTGCTTTTAAAACCCTAAGAAAGCAGTGACATAATCCCCGCTAAACCAAAAAAACACAAAACAAAATTAGAAATGAAACATAAAAGACAAACAATATCAATTCAGCAAATAGTTCATGTCACTGTTCATGCAACATTAAAACCTTAACAATGCCATCTCGGTGACGTCACATACCATCAGTATTCCCCACAATGTATGGCAGCTACAAGTCCCCCCCGGCACACCAAGCAGGCCCGGCGCCAGGATGAAGTGACTGAGGGGGCAAATCTTTTTATATAGTAAAACAGTAGGTTATAACAGAAAATAATAATAAATGCAATTTTATCCACAGAAATGGCTATACAAAAAGGCAAGATAAATGTCGTGGTCGTGATCGCCGTCGTAGACGTCAGAAGGAAATGTCACTAACAAAAATTTTAAAAGTTCGCTTTCTTTGCAGTGGTTTGGGCTGGAAACGAGCTGTAAGAGCGGAATAAGCCCCCGAAGTGAAGCACAACACTGCCTACTGGTCGTAGATGAGATTGCTGTGAGGTTGCTTTCCGTAGAGGATTTCAGCTATATTCTGTAAATGTAGCCTATTTAGATCAAACCTACCATGCATAAAAATGCTCATCAATCACCCACTTCTATTTAATAATTCCATCATAGCGTGCAGTGTTTAAAACCATAAAGCCACCCCTTACCAAAAAATTTAATTAAATTAAAACTGTAGGCTACAGGTTAACGTTAAATATAGACCCACTAGTCTGACTTTTACAGCTAAGGGACAGTTTCAAAGGTACGTCGTAAATTGGAGCTGGCCTTCACGGTGGTGCTGAAAAATGTATCAATCAATGCCACGCGGGGCGGCATAGCTCAGGAGGTAAGACCGATTGTCTGGCAGTCGGAGGGTTGCCAGTTCAAACCCCGCCCTGGGCATGTCGAAGTGTCCTTGAGCAAGACACCTAACCCCTAACTGCTCTGGCGAATGAGAGGCATCAATTGTAAAGCGCTTTGGATAAAAGCGCTATATAAATGCAGTCCATTTACCATTTACCACGCGAATCGATTGTCTCACTTGTAAAGTCTTATGAATTACGTTTTAATATAACAAGTGTTGTCATAATCATTTTACATCAATCTAATATTTCAGAAGAGGAAGCTATACCTACTAAAGATTATCTACTAATCTCTTTAAGAGTCAAGACGAGACCTTGTGATAATTTCAATAAATACATAAACTGTAGGTTACAAAAGATAAAATAAAGAGCATCAATCGGGACATATAACCCATAGTCTGGGACTTCTTGGAAGCCCATGAAAAAGGATATCGCTACATATGGGTGAATTATTTTGTTCTCATTGAAACCAAGGTCTAATGTTAACTTGTTTTTGTCACACAATATATAGGCAACTGTAGTAGCATATCCACTGATTCCCGCTGACTTTTCTCTGCAGTGCAAAAATGATCGTAGATGAAAGGCAAAAGCACGTCTGTGGAAATTGATCATGATTAATTTTAGTGTATGCCTTATGAATAGGCCTACCTGTTGAAGTGATATGTTCATCCGCCTTGGTTTGCTGTTGGATAGTCTTAAGTTTAACCAAGAATATCATTATTGGGTTGTTTACTGAAAATCGTAAAACAACATGGTAAGAAAGAAATGTTCTGTAATGTTGATATTTACCCACTGCTATTTTGTTTTATATAGGAGGTGTGAGCTAAAGGAAAGGGATGTAGATCATTTTTCCCGTTTGATCATTATGAGCCACCGTACCTGTATGTGTGTTTATGGCTAGGTCAATCAACCTGCTTTAGTTCCGTCCATTTCGGTCATGCAAGTGCACTCACTCAACGTCGGCTTTGCTCACACGGTTTTATATTCTTAATAACCCGGCGGTTTGTTCCAAAGCCTTTCATGGTCATTTAACTAAGTAGGTGTTTATTTCCTTATGCAATATTCACATTCAAATTATATCAAAATGTTCAATGCGTATGTTTAGCAAAAATCACAAACGGGGAGCCATATGCGTTTCATGCCATGACAGCCGTGATGACGGCTGACCGCTGTGGCGTTTCTCTGTTTCACTACTTTTGTACTTGGCTGCTGTAGGCAATGTTTCCAGCAAATGCCACATTTCTAAATTAACCCTACACTCTATCAACACACAAACAAATAGTAGGTCTGTCGTATCTACAACACCTCTTTAAAAACACTTTTATTTAAAATTATGATACTTTCATGACTCACATTATGCTACATGAAAAATAAGGATGTTTATGTATGGGTCTTTGCATTTGACACACTCCTTAAATATCAGAAAATACTTTTATGGTGCCGGCCCGTCTGTCTTTTATATCCTTCAATAACCAAACTGAACTCGGTCATCTCGGTCATGGGTAATACGCTTTCTTTATACAACGATCTGTGATCGTGTCAAACCTCACCTACTGTATAAGACCATTCTGAAGAAAACATATTGTTCAATTAAATAATTTGTGGTAATTTCTTTCGTACTACTGTTATTTTCTTATATGCAAAGATTGCTGGGAAAATATCTGTGTATGCTGTTGTCCAATGCCAAGTGTCTATTTGTCACAACTGTTAGCTAGTTTTGGAGGCCAAATTGTAAGGTCAAAAAGCCTGCCTGACCAACCTTCCTTGCAGAACTGTTGTCATTCAGGCCATGTTTTAAGCACCTCAGTCCCCTATCTTGCGAAAATGCTTATTGTGCATCCTCTGGTAACCTTTATGTGTCGCAACAAAGTATCACATAAAACATTTGCCTCATGGAAAGGATATGTTTAAACGTGCTTGTCAAGTAAATTTTACAAGATGTACAAGCTCTTGTACATTTGCAACATTTGTGATTTTAAAATACTGTAGATACTGTACATACAATTCCATATATACATGCATACATACATACATAGAACACTTCATTATCCTCATGACAGCATTTTCCTAGCAGCATACAATATTCACATTTACAAACAGACATTTATACCAATAAACATTCAATCATTCACATGACAGAAGGAGGGGGGAATAAATAAATACATTTTTAATTTGAAATATTGAGTCCTATGAAATAAAAGTAGAATTTTATAAACACATCCAGACATGTGCTTACCTCATTAATGTACTGAAGGCTTGTTGGTCAAGTAAAGTTTCACTTGTGCAATAGTAAAACTTTTTCTACAATGCAAAAGAATAAAATAACTTTTTAAAAAAAAGGTGTAACAGCTGAATTGCTGATTATTTCCACTATTACTTATTGCCATTTGACACGTAATGTGACATACACTTCAAATGACCATATTCTCTTCCAGATGGTAAGATGAAAAAACACAGGGCCAAGTCACTTGAAATATTTTAAGAAACACTGGGTAGTAGCATTGCTTTGGAACACAGCATATTTAATTTGTGTGAGCTAAGAGAGCCAATATTGTTGCTTCTAACCTGGCCTAATTTTAAGTTTTAATGACTTCTAGACATTGCTTTGTATGTGTTAGTAACTTGGCATTTTTGTACGTGGAAAACGTGTTTTTCTTCAGATAGAGTATTTCACAGTAAGAACATCATCCCAACAGTCAAACAAGGTGGTGGTAATGTGATGGTGTGGGGATGCTTTGCAGCCTCAGGATTTGGACAACTTGCCATTATTGAAGGAACCACATATTCTGCTCTGTACCAGAAAATTCTTCATTTCTTGGTGTTTGGTTGCAGTCCTTGGTTGCTGCTAAAGGTGGTGCAACAAGTTATTAGGTTTAAGGGGACAATTACATTTTCACATGGGTGATATGAGTGTTTGAAAACTTTTTTCATTAAATAAATGAAATAATAACTAAAAAATGTATTTAGTGTTTACTCAGGTTCCCTTTGTTTAAGATTACGTTTTTTCTAAAGATCTGAAACCACTCAGTGTGTGACAAAATATGCAATGACAAGAAATCAGGAAATG
Organism: Anguilla pacifica; assembly: GCA_039654925.1. Lineage (NCBI taxonomy): Eukaryota > Metazoa > Chordata > Actinopteri > Anguilliformes > Anguillidae > Anguilla > Anguilla pacifica. Next base: position 36,706,351 of record CM077286.1, on the reverse strand, counting down.
GGCAAATCCTTTTTCATGGCACTGAATAATAATGAATGAAATTCCATAGATTTATGAAATGCAAAAGCTTTAATAGGTGTGCGTTTTTCAGAAGACATTGGAAAGATACTATAATCTTAAACTAAATATATAAAAATAATACCAATATGTACAGCTGGAGCTGTAGAGCCTGCACTTTTACCACATGTGCATTGTTTGATTGCAAATATAAAATTGTGGAGTACAGGGCCAAATCCAGCAGGAATAAAAAGTCATTATGGAGCTCACAGGAGGTCCATCTAATGAGGACACAGAGGAACCATTGACCTATTTTTTTGTAGTTAATACATCAGAGTTGAATGGATGCCTGCATTATGGTTTAGAGTGGCTCCACTTGCAACAAACTGGAAAAAAGAAAGAATGCTGCAATAATTGTGACGGGTGGTTGGCACATGTCCCCTTAGCAGCTAATGATATAGCTGGACAACTTCCAACATATTTGACAGCACAGAAAAGAACTGCAAAAGTACTGAAAAATATAGCCTCCAGAGGATAACAAAGATAACACTTTTTTCTGCATAACTAGGTACAGGGTGTTATTGATATTTCACCTATGTGTACATACAGTTGCAAGTATGTTTAAATGTAGCTGTCTTCTGTGCAAACCCAGTTGATAATACGTGCTAGAACTCTAGTGCCAATACATTCCTTTGCCAAGCTTCTCCAACAATGAATAATAAAAATAATTATAACGTCTTCTCGCCCTACTAATTTAAATTTAAAAACTACAATTTAAAAAATCTCCAAATAAAAAAATCTGTAAATATGCACAGCTATATTATAACAAGCTTCTCTCTTTACTAGCTGGCTAGATTACGTTGGCTAATGTTTGTAGTGTCAGAAAAAACATGCAACTTTCCAGAGCTCCTCCAAATGAATAGCAAAAATAACACCAACACTCTTTCTCATCCTACTGCCCTTAATTTAAAAACTACAATTAAAAAAATCTATAAATTTGCAGAACTATATTTTATCATGAGCTTCTCTCTCTGTAGCTATCTTTCACTAAATCTCACACTAAAACTAAGCATGATGGCTTGCACACATTGTGACACTTGACAAACCCCTCTGGTATAGACTACTTTAATTGGAGAAACAGTATGTCTTTTTTTTATCTCAATGGCTGATTGGTTAGGGAGGACATCCTCCCTAAGTGTAATTCTTACAATGTAGAATACTTTTTCCCCCATCCAAATTCTTGATTAGGATGGTCTTCTGTGTCCTCTATGGACGAACCTGTGCAAGTCTATTAAATACATATATGGTAGCACACATACACTATTTTACCTTGGTTACATACAGTTGCTCAAGGGAAGCTAAATGCCACATAAATTAAATGGAAGCACAATAAAGCCACTAAGCAAAAATGCTTTTTCATGTGACTTTTCTGATTTCAATTGGAAAATGAGTCCCAAAAAACCACTTACAAACACTGAACATGAACCCTGACATTTACAAATCAAATATTATTATGTATGATTACTATTGTGTATGAATGCTATCATGTACAATACTTAAAAATATTATGGAAACTTATGCTTCAGTTTCTCATTTAGTGTCAAGTCTTGTTTATGACATTTCATTCAGAAATTCAGTAGAGAGGACTAACACTTAAAAAGTTCAGGAAAAGTGCTGGAGGTTCAAAAAAAACAGACAGTAGAAACAAAAAACTTTCAGTTTCTCCATTACAAATTTCACGTGAAACATTTTGAAAGTGCTTGTGTTAGCAGTTTCAATACATGAAATTTGCAATGGAGAAAGTAAACGGAAGTTATTCTTTTTTTAATGTTCTGAAATTCTGTGAAAAATGATATCTAAATGTTGAAGGTCTGTTCCTGCTTCCATTTGCTAGAATACAATTGTCAGTAATTCTTAAACATAGGTACAACTAATAGGGAACCTAACTGTTTCCACACAGGACATAATAATGTTAGTAACTTGACAGAAGTGTGTGAAGTATTGTAAATACATTTTTTATTAGGACTGTAAATATGACAGTAAGATGTTTTGTACATGAAATGATTGCATGTTAAAGTGCCTGCTTTGACAAAGCTGATCCCACACAAAGGATTTAATTCAATCAACAGTATCACAGAAATTGCTGCATCATGCCATTTAATATTTTGGTCCAGAACACATCAAAGTCATAATCATTCTCCCTCCACATGTCATGTCAGTTGAAAACAGAATCTAGAAAGTTGTGCCAAAAACCCACATATTATTTTTGTGATTATTTTGAATATAAGTGTAATACATTTGATTGTATAGCCTTGTTAATAAAGTAACATATTCAAAATAATCATTTTCATTTTGAATATGTTACTTCATTAATAAGGCCATTCAATCAAATGTATCACACTTATATTCAAAATAATCACAGTATTATTTTTGCGATTATTTCGAATGTAAGTGTGATACATTTGATTGAATGGCCTTATTAAAGTAACATATTTAAAATAAATATACATTTTTTTGTAATAAACTATTTAAAATACATACAGTAAACACGATTCTCCAACCTCCTGAGGAAAATATTCCACAGGCTGATTCTACATTGTGCTTCTCGCTAATTAAAGTACCAGCAGCAATGCTACTGAGTTAGTTTCTAATCCAAGTGTTAGCTACTTTGATGACTAGAACATTCAGTAAATAACATATCAGTTACACAAAATACAATAAGGTTTAGGGTGTTAAATAATAGTTGTCTCATAAACATCTGATTATAATGTAAATATTTGTAAATATTTAGATATTCACTATGTCAACATATGTTTATTAGTTCTATAAGGGCAGCATAGTATAGCATACATTTTCAAATATGACAAATTCTCTTTCTTTGGCTACAAATACACTAAAATACGTTTCACCTTATTAAAACTGAGTGTACACACCCACCCACCCACACACACACACACACACACACACACACAAAGATACATTAAAATGGAAAATACTTGACGACTCTTGAACACTGGTCATTTCTCAATATGAATAAAAACATTTTAAATTATATAACTATATATAATTGTTATTATTTAAACATATCTTACTGTAAAACTATGACATTTATCAGATTTTTCACAAAGGTAAATATAACAATACTATACACAATCTACACCAGATTAATTATCTCTAAAAACACAGAAATAGAATATATAATCTGTCACAATGACTGTGTCACATGTTCTCCAATACTTGACACCAAAGAACAGCTAGGATATAGGGTAGCACATCTGGCTCTGTAATTACTTGCACACCAAAAAGCACCACTATTCAATATAATACAAGTTGATGGGAAAGTGTGGCGTCTTTGAGGTCGCCCATCTAATTATCAGTCAAACCTCTAGAGAAACCAGAATATATAGTTAATATCCTTCCTACAGCAGTTTATACACAGTGTTGTCTAAGGGCCTCTGCTCTACCCTGACCTACTTTCACACCACAGATGCTGCTCAATAAATATGTGCTGTTTCAACTTTCAGAATGGTTTATAAAATACCAGTTACATCGCATGACAAAACAGTCACTGCTATGAGACTTAATGGACTGGGATACACACAAGACAATATGCTTTTTGATATTTACCTGTACCTAAAAGGACCTACTGGCTACAAGATTCAGAATCCTACACAAATGCTTTGGAATTGCTACTGTAGGTTCTTCCAAAGCAGGTCATTTTAGAGCTGCCTGCAAAAGAAAAAAGAAAACGCCTCTTCCAACAGGGCAGCCCCCTTACAAGTCCTGCCCCAACCTCTCAATCTCATCGGTCAGGAAGTCAATGTCTGACCTAGTAGCGGCAGGGTTGGAGATGACCATCCGGAAGAAGTTGACTTTGTTTCCCTGAGGCTGGTAGCCCACCATGGTGGACCCTGACTCCATCATCATTGCTTTGATTTTGGGTGCCACCTGTTTTGCAACAGTGATGTGAAAAGTTAACAAATCCAATAGTTATACACATACCTTCTGAAATAAAAAAATAAAAAAAATCTGTCTTTGTGAGCCCAAGGAAAGTACACTCACAAAGGAGGAAGGATGTACCTGTACCTTATGCAGCTTCTCCTGGCGTTCCTCGCAGTCCGGCATGCCGCGCAGGCTCAATGGAATGTACCAGAAGCAGACATTTGTGTGCTGAGGCTGCAGAGAGAACAGATTCACATTGATGCCAGCCCCCCTACCAGAAGGAGACATTCCTGTGACCCACATTTACATTACATTATGCACAGAAAATGGAACAAAACTAGTTCTGAGTTCCTCAGATTTTTTCTCCAAAAACGGAAAATGTATTCTGTATAATCCAACCAAAAGCACTGTTGACTTAAAGTTTCTTGAAAGCTGAAATGTATAACTCTGAACTGTGCTATTTTTCTCTCTAGATGCTTGATATTGTACATGTAGGAGAATGTTCATCTCCCTGAATTGTGCTAATTTCTTCTCTAGTAGATGAATTGGAAGCGTTTTCCTTTCCCTTTGTGGTACAAGTTCTGAGAAAGGGAGCCACAGTGACAGGAACACAAATATGTGAGTTTCTGTTAGGCCATAAATTAGACCAGAATATCGCTCAGTACTGCAGATGGCAATCTCTCACATTGAGCTCACTACATTAAGTTTCCTTGCACACAGTTATAAGGTATGCAGAGTGACAAAGGTGGTCTTCATATTCATTATATCTGTATTAATGCTTCATGCATCATGAAGACAGTTCATTGTCCATGTTTGTTTTTTTTTGGAGCAGAACAGAACAGAAAAGGCTGGGAAAAGGCTCACCTCTCCCTCAAACACCATTTCATACCCTTGCCGATTCTTTATTTTTGTGTAGAGGTATTCAGAGAGTTCCAAGCACCTGTTGATGTGCTGTTCAAACCCAATTGTACCCTGTGGAATAAAGTAGGCATAATGTCAACTACGACTGAAAGCAGCAATTGCAAAGATCCAACATATGTTCTGCCTTCTGTTTGTTCCTACTTCCTAACTTGTAACAGCTATTAAGCTAGTTTGCTAACAAAATGACTAACTTAACTGTGCTAGCTAAGTCTCAGCTAAAAACGTTTGGCTACAGGACTAAAATGATTCGTCACATTGAGGAAACATTGTCTAATGTTTCCTCAATGTGACTCCATTCAGGTTGTTATGATACAAAAATGTGATAATCTTATGGGTTTTTGTCCAATTTTTAGTAAATAAATTCCTATCTCTTCCTGTGAATTCTGATGACTCATTATGTATAGATACTTCAGATGGCACCCCCCTCATATTTTGTTTTATTAGCACTGTTACAGCTACAGAACACAGCTTTATGAGAAAATTTTACTTTGAGGACAGCTTCACCAAAATATCATAGTTTGGAATGTTCTGTATTACCCTCAGGATAACTGATGTGAGCTGTATGTATCTGTATCTGCAAAAATCATTTGAGGTGAAGATGTCTTTGGGATATTACTTCTCTTATCATCTAAGTGAATGGAGGTGTTAAAATCAATTAACTTCTGTCAGAACAGAGACTACTGGCAACAAATCTTGAAATCACTGTATTTATGAAAACATAATCACGATACTTAAGACATAACATGGTTTTGTCTTAGTTTCATGGGAACTGCAGCCTTCACTACATTTTCTGAATAAATTCTCAGCAACAGGGATAACATCAATGATCACTGCTTGGGGTAAAGGGGGCTTTGTTGTGGGCTAAAGTATTATATGTGACACAAAATTACATGGATATAATTCTTCTTCAGGGGAAGTCCAACATATTAAATAATTACGGGTGAAGTTCACTTTAACAATGCAACTCGTGCTTATCTTTGTCGGCTATGTTTGGGTCACTATAATTTTATCTTTGTGTGAATACCTTGGAATCTGTGAGACTTAATACACTAAACATCACCTTTGCTTTCCACATTAGCCAGAATTTGAAGATGTCCACATGTCTGCCACACTGGATGGCCTTGTCACCAGTGTCATAGGTGACATCATACTGTTTGTCCGGCTGGAAGAGGTATCCAGCACACATCTGATTGCAACCCTGAAGAAGTCCCTGCAGGTATAATACACAGTGTCAGATTATGGATAAAATACCGAAACACAACAGGAGACAAGCTCTGCTATTCAGTCCATTGAGAAGAGTGTGTGTTTTTATGTCTTATGCGTATATATATGTGCAAGGGTTAAATTGGGGGTGGACGCGGGTGGACAGTGTCCACCCACCTTTAGTAAATAAATAAATTATTTTGACCAGTAGTTTTGCAAATAACTATGACAATCCAGTCCATTTTTCGTACGCTCCAGTCCATGTGTTCCCTCTAGCCAGTTACTCGCTCAACCAATCAAAAATCAGAAGAAAAAAAACTCAGGAGGAACAGTTGTTTATATAGAGTGCCACAGAAAGAAAAATATCGTTGATTGTCTTGACTGTTTGGAAGCGGACACGGTAGGTAATTACATTACCATGTAATTTCATCTATGCAACATTTTAAAGAGAGATGAATAAACAGCCCCCACGAACGCCGGCTATTATTAACAGCAACTTTGATTGCTTGAGCAAAATCAGCAGGTTTCTAGTCAGCAGCTAAGCTAGGATTGAATATTTCCCACATACATAACGTTTTATTCAGCGGTGACTGGTGAGCTGAAAATCGGTGGGGCGCAAAACGTTCCTTTAAACTAATCATTGATCTTGTAGGTTAATCAAGATGTTACCAAAAACAAGTAAGATGACCGTTAGCCCATGAAGAAGCAGATCAAAAGTTTGTAGTAAAAACAGGAAGATTTATTACGCAGCCGGCTACGGGAACAACTCAGAGAGAAAGTTCCAAGTAGTATTGGTGGGTGATTACATTTATACAGTTCCAGTAGATTGGTATTTGCATATAGAGGAATTCTGTTGTTGAAAGGGAGCACTGCCTCTGATTGGTGATAAGGAGCGGTGCTTCCTTCTGATTGGACCATTCAAATCCATAATGGTCATGGGGGGCCCAGCGGAAATTCCCAGGAGGGGAAACCTCGAAACTGACAGGAATGGAGGCCCATATGGTCATGGGGGTGGCCCTTCCTCCGGGACTTAGAATACACAAAACTGTCTGTTTCCCAACAATCTCAACCTGTTTTCATTAGTAATTTTCCTTTATAATCAAGTGTGCTAACGATCGGATTAATCAAATGGCAAGTAGCCTAACACACAGCGTCTTCATACCGTGCTAGGGGGATTAAATCATAAATTCAATTTATCCGTTAAAAATCCATTTTAATCACCAAGTAGTCTACACTTAACAAACAAGATACACCAGTCTGTTATCTACCGTGTTAGCTTTCAGAATAACAAGCAAGAACAAAACCTGCACTTCAATTTTGTTTATAATCTACGCATTGCAGATATTTTCCATGAATACGAGTGCGGAGAAAGAAGTGCATGTATCCGCAAATAATGTTGATTAAAAATGTGCACAATTTAGTACTACAAATGAAAATAAATGTAGGCTATAAGGCCTAGGCTACTCGCTAAAACTGCCTATTTGGGGAGAGCTGGCTATATATGATAGTACTGAGTAGACTATTTTGCAGATTAATACTCAAGGAAGATCATGGTAAGATTCCACCACTGCTTAGTGATTAAAACGGATTTTTCTAAATCGCATTTATCATTTTTAATCTCCTTAACACAATGCGAAGAAGCTGTGTCCCTTTCCAATTGATGAGTCAGATGTTTGCATGCTTGTTAATCACTGAAAATTATTAAAACAGTTTGAGATCAATGATCAGTTTAAAGGAAAGTTTTGCACCTCACCAGTTTAAGAAAGATGGATAAAGGAGGAAGAAAGTGAGGACAAGAGGAGGACCGATTATTTTCATAAAAAAATTCTCAGCATTGATGACACTCAATAAACTTGAAATATATTATGTAAAAGCTTGCATCAATAGTATACATTCTTTTTAAAACATTGTTTTCCTTAATTACAATTATGTGCACAACTATATTGAGCTGAGACATTCATTGGTTTGTACCTTTTTTCACCCACCTCCCACCGGATCTCAGGGTCCACCCACCTCCCAAATCCCAATTTAACCCCTGTATATGTGTATTTGTGTGCCTAATAGTGTTGGTGCATGCATGTATTTGGTTTGTAAATGTTATAGAATGTGTAGTTTGAGTACAAGTATGAACTCATCACCTTTTCTCTGACCAGGATAGCAGAGCACTGCAGTGGCACTCCCATCATCTTGTGTGGGTTCCAGGTGACTGAGTTGGCCCTACAAAAATAATGACAAAAAACATTAACAACAAATAGTCTAACTCTAGATGTGTACATACATTTTACCTCTGGATGTATAAGTTACATTACCTCTCAATGCCACTCAGCTTATGACGGTGCTTCCTAGACATCAGTAGTCCTCCTCCCCAGGCACCCTAATTAAACACAAACAACATTTTTCATTGCTCATGCAGTGTGTCTTTGGGGAAGTTGTTTATTGTGTGACTATTCTTTTAAAAATTAAATATGAGCAAAAAGCAAATCTATGGCCATTGATTATAGAAAGGACACAGTAGCTTCAATAGAAAATCATACTTGAAGGCGGACCACTGGAATTTATTGATGAAACAAGCATTTTTTATGCTTTTCTGTATTTTCCCCCCGATTTGGAATACCCAGTCATGCTCACACTGTTACCCTCACTGCAACCTCTGTTGTTAATTGGTAAGTGCAGACAAGCTGGTGTTCTCCTCAAATGTATGTGATGTGAGCCACTGCTTCTCATCACACTACAGTTCAAAAGTGAGTCAGAGGAAGACACTTCAGGCTCTATTTTCTGGAATCAATATCGGACGGTGCATGGATGCAGTCAATGGTGGAGCGCGTGGGCACACAGGCCATGGCTAGTCAGTGTTGGTATTTTTGGAATCAGAGGCAAGAAGCGCACTGTGAACACATAGAAACAAAGCTGGATTATACTGAATATATTATCAGTGGGTGTGGTGCAGGTAGTGGGCTCCAGAATTATTGGCACCCTTAATAAAAATGAAGAAAAAAGGCTGCATATAATAAATGACACAGATAATAATCTATATGTTATGTTCAAACATATGGGAAAACTATATACTTTTATTTCAATACATTTACTCTAATGCTTCAATGTTTTTATAAGTAATCTAATTTTTTCTGAAAACCATTGGTGCAATTATTGGCAGCCCTAACAATTATTGTAAGTAAAATCAAACAAAATGAAATTGGCAATACAATTTTACTTAATTTAGTTCATCTCAGTCTAAAGGAACTATATTGTGTCATTCCATCACTTCCAGTTTCACTAGAGAATAAAAATGAGGTAACAAGCATACAAAATCCCTTTGTCATCCATCAGCATGGGAAAAGCCAAATAACTGTCAATTCAGAAGAGACCAATGGTAATTTGCTGTCACAAGTCTGGTAATAGGTACAAAAAAAGACATAAATGGTTAAACATACCATTTAGTACTGTAAGGGCAATAATAAAAAGGTGCAAAACATATGGAATTGTTGAAAATTTACCAGGAAGAGGAAGCAAGTGCATGTTGTCCCCACGGACGGTGAGGGAGATGGTGAGGGAGGCCATTAATAATAACCCAAGGATCACTGTTTAAGAATTGCAGAGATTGGTTTGTTTCTTGCAGTCAACAAGTCTAAAAAAAATCTAAAATGGCACCTCCATAACAACTAACTCTTTGGAAGGGAGCCATGAAGACAGCCACGAACTGAGCACAATAAACAAAACCAAGAATCTGGAGCTTGCCAAACCTCATTGGAATTATGGCTGGAAGAGAGTGCTTTTGTCAGATGAGACCAAAATTGAACGTTTTGGCTATACACACCATCAACATGTTTGGCGGCAAAAGAGGAATGCATACAGGAGAAGCACTTCATACCTACTGTCAAATATGGAGGTGGATCATTGATATTTTGGAGGTGTTTTGGTGGCAGTGGTCCCGGGGCACTATTTTAGATCAATGCTTGACTCCAAGCATACATCAAAATCTAAACAGAAATGCTTAAGTGAAATCAGCATCCATGTTTTCCAATGGCCATCTCAGTCTCCAGACTTAAATTCCATCCAAAACCTGTGGTCTGAACTGAAGAGGGGGGTCCATAAGCACAAACCCAAAGATATCAATGATTCTGAAATGTTCTACATGGAGCAATGGTCAAAAATCCCTCCAAATGTGTTCTCTAACCTTATCACAAATTATAGGAAAAGGCTGTCATCTTTGCCAGGGGTGTTTTCACAAAGTATTAAACCAGGGGTGCCAATAATTGTGGAACCTGTTTTTTGGGGAAATATTTTTTTTATTCAAAAAAGACTTTGGTTGATTCCAATTAATCATTTATCAAGCACACTAGTTTACACATGTTGGAAAATAAAGCTTATGCCAATAACTGTATTATTTTTTAGTTTAGGTTTTTTTAAAAAAAATTTTTTTTTTAAGCATTTTTGTGCATATTTATCAAGGATGCCAATAATTCTGGAGCCTACTGTAGATTTATTGATAACCAATGAAATGACCTCCTCCGCTGGGCGTACTGCCAATTTCGGTTGTCTACGATTGCAATGGAAGACAAGGATAATGATATACTAATCTGTTTCTCAGATGTTGTTTAGCGGGAGTTGCAGAGTTGGCTGCCAATTTTTTCAAAAATTGGGTCCAAACAAATCTCATAAATTAGAGAAAATTGTTTGCATTTGTTTGAATTTTCTTCTGTCAGAATTAAAACATTGCCTAAACGTTTATTGGACCATTTTTAATTTCTCATTAAATCTGTAGCTAAATAGGTTAAACGCACAATGCTATAACTAAAAAATAATGACAACAGTATCTTAAAATATTATTAAACCAAATATAACCAGGGAAAATAACACAATGCCAGTAATCCCATTTATGGCTGTAAAATGACGTGCTGCCATTTCTCCCCTATTCTAAATATCTTCTCAACCACCAGTGATAATGACATTTTGTGACCATCAGTAATCTGAAATATACAACGTATATTTGTATGTTTGTATAGTATACAAGCAGTATACAAGGCAAAAAAAATTTTTTTTGCACAAATATTATCATTTTATGTAGAAAAATACTGGACAAAGCAATACATGTTCAAGCTGATTATATCATTTCTACCAGTAAGATATGTTGGACTGCTCAATGGTTGGTATGAAATAATAAATAAAGGAATTTGTAATTATTACTTATTTAACTCAAATGCTAATTGTTTCCACATTTTAGTTTTATGTCGATATTACATTTATTACATATTACATTTATTATTCCAAAAAGAGAGATTGTTGCAAAATATTACATGAACTCTGTTTGGCAGTCTATCCATAATTTGTGACAGTGCTGTAGCTATCATTTTAACTACAATCAATTAAAATGAAAAGATTGTTCAAGTTACGTTTATTGTCATTACAGATGGATGTAAGAAAAAAGAACAAAATACAATACCCTAGGGACCACAATGCAATATGAGAACAGCCATAGACAATTAAAATGAAAATGATTAAAAAGGCAATAAAAAATAAATGCAAAGTCTGCATTTCTACTGCTGGGATTTATATCAAAGTCAAATTGGATAGCATATGATCCAAGAAAACCTTTGATTGGCTTTTGAATAGGCTTTGATCATGCAGTGCATTACATGGGAAAGCCCCGAAATGAGAAATCCACTGTACAATGGCCTGCACTTTACACGGTAGACGTGGTCCAAGCAGGTGGGCGGTGAATGGCGCAAATGTAGACTTGACTGACCTGAAAGTTCCAATGAGCTACACCAGGATTGTACTGCACTATGCAATATTGACTGACACACCCCCCAGCAGTGACACCCGACTGTCATCCTGGCTGAAAGAAAACCTCAGACTCCAGGGCACAGTCCAGATTTGATAAGGGGATTCCTTTCTGTACTAATATGACATTTTAAATTTTAATCTGAATTCATTGTTTAGTCATGACCTGTTTACTGGCTTGTATATTGAAAATTCTATGTGGTTATTGTCTGTGTCAAATTTTATTTGACATGCTGCGAAGAAAATTGCCCATTGGGGTAAAAATGATGTACTTTATTGTGGGATATGTTGAGAACAAGCCACACATGGACATACTGAAGCTAGGGGTCTTGAGGTCTGGGCTGGTGCAGAACGCACTTACATCCACATGGAGCCACATGTTGTATTTCTGACAGATGTCAGCAATCTCGTTGATTGGGTCGAAGGCTCCATACACTGTGGTGCCAGCTGTGGCATTCACGAACAGTGGGATGTAGCCCTGCAAAGATGCAGCACATAACACAAATCATTATTAAGTGCATTGAGCAAGTGCATCACATTGTTAACTTTTATCAGAAGGCCAAATGTTGTACAACAGAATCACAGCACAGTAAACTAATTTTTACTTTGGCATTGCTGATAAAGTACTGTACCTAATGAAAAACACATATTCAATGTACAAAAATGCTTACTAAAAAAAAGTTACTAGCACATAGAAAGCACTATCTGTAAGTCCTTACTTCAAATCTAGGCTTGCCATTGAAAGTATTGATATCAAATTTGTGCCAAGTTACATGAAACAATCTTAACTCACACACATTAAACAAGCTGTACTCCACAGCAATGCTGCCCAATGTTTCCTAAATTCTTTCAAGTAAATTGGCCCTGTGTGTAGAAGAATACAATGGGGCAAGCATAAGTGACATTTGTAAACATTTGTAAGATTCCATATTTATGTAATAGGCCTCAATATGTGTAATTTATATCTGTATTTATGACCCCCCCCCTTCTGTAGTGAGAATGATTGTATGTGTATTGGTATAAATGTCTGTTTATAAATGTGAATGTTACTGTCAGGGTTCTGTGTCTTCCCCGTTACCCTGGTTGGGCCGCCAGATGGCGGCACCTCTCCTTTGTATCCTGTTAATTGTTTTATTGTTTCCTATTATCCCATTATTAGTTGTTTATTGTCTCGTGTTCCCTTCCCTTTCTGTGGCCTGATTGTTCATTGTGCCCTCCTGTGTCTCGTCTGCGTCAGGTCTATTTAAGTCTCCCTTTTCCCTGACTCAGGTGCTGGATCCTTGCCTGCCTGTTGCGTGCTTGCCTTTTGTTGCTTGCCCTTGCGTGCTTGTTACCTGTTCCTTGCCTGCCTGTTGCATGCTTGCCTTTTGTTGCTTGCCCTTGCGTGCTTGTTACCTGTTCCTTGCCTGCCTTACGCTCCTTGCCTGCTTGCTTGTTGCCTGTTCCTTACCTGCTCGTTGCCTGTTGCCTGTTGCCTGTTCCTTGCCTGCTCTGCTCTCTACGTTTTTTTGGGATTTTTGTTTTCCCGTGTTTTTTGAGGTTTTCCTTTGTGTTTGTTGTGTAACCGCCCTGCGAGGCTTTCTGTTCCCTGTGTTCCCCGTTCATTTTAAGTAAAGTCTTTGTTTGGCTTATTTTGGAGTTTTTGTATTTTTCCCTGCACTCTGCGCTTGGGTCCATTTCTGCGCCCCACCCGTGACAGTTACATGCTGCTAGGGAAATGTCCCCATGGGAATAATGAAGTTTTGCATATGTATGTATAGTATTTATTGTACAATCGGTATTTATTTGAAATTGCAAATATACAAGGACTCATGTAAAATGAACACGACGACAAAGTACAAACATATCCTTTCTGGAGGAATATCCTTTCTGTAGGTATTGACCAGCAGTTTCATACAGTCATGTAAATTCCACGCATGAGGCAATTTTTGTTATTAGACAGTTTGATGTGACACAAAGTTTGAATTGAGAACACTGTGTTCAGATGGTTAGAAAGAAAGCACAGGGCCAAATTACTTAAAAGAATTTAGGAAACACTGGGCAGCATTGCTACGGAATACAGCTTGTTTAATGAGTGTGAGCTAAGCCAGCCAATATTGTTTCATGTAACTTGGCACAATTTTGATATCAACACTTTTAATGGCAGGCCTAGATTTGAAGTAATGACTTATAGATAGTGCTTTGTATCTGTTAATAACTTTTGTATGTTGAAAACATGTTTTTCATCAGATGTCATATATTTCTGTATTGTGTTTGTTATGAGTTATAATAATAGTAATAGTGATAATAGGAATTCATATATAAATTTAGGCTACAAGAGACATGCATACACATACAGGCATGGTAACACACATTGCAGATGAAATAAACACATAGGCATGGATTCACAAATTTTTCCTTGACCATGAATTACAAAGAAATGAAAGTGTACTGTATGTCAGGGGTGGCCAATACGTCAATCGCAGAGGCCATGCTGGTAGATCACCGTGTCGTTTTAAAGAATGCAGAATTCTTGCCGTTTTCTGCCTGCCAGACAGATACGATTGATTGACGTGAAATGTGACCAATCTGCTGCTCTTGAGAACTTTGCTACATTAAGCGTGTCCATTCATTTGTAGTATGGTAACTTAAATGTCCAATATTACGTGCAGAGGTGGGTAGTAACGCGTTATATTTACTCCGTTACATTTACTTAAGTAACTTTTTGAATAAATTGTACTTGTAAGAGTAGTTTTAATGCAACATACTTTTCACTTTTACTCGAGTATATTTGTGAAGAAAAAATGTTACTTTTACTCCGTTATATTCGGCTACATTCCGCTCGTTACTTTTATTTTTTACCCATTTTTTATTCAGTGCATGTTCTGTTTGTTTCTTTCTCTCAGAGAGACTTACTGGCTGACTGGTCTTTGCTTTGGCGCTGTCATAGCCCCACATGACTCCGTTTCACCAATCAGACGTAGCTAGTCACAGCACACAGAAGGATGAGTGAGCGACAACAATGGCTGAAACAACGGCGGGTGATTCGTAGGAGGCAGAACACCCCTGACCTCACATTCAAACTACGTTTTACTTATAGACTACCAAAAACAGTAGTTACATTATGCGCTGCCTTCTTTGTCTGCCTAGAAATGTGGACATTTCAGCCTACAAGAACTCAACTTCGAACTTGAGAAAATATGTGGCGGTAAGTTATATGTTAGTTTTTTTTTAAACTATTTGACTGAGTGGTCATTTATTGTCTTGGACAATCCGTTTGTGAAATAAACGCGCATTACTTGAAGTAGGCTATTATTGCTCAAAATACTTCGGTTATATACGTTATTTTTGAAATTGAGGTTACAGGTATTAATGTGGATATTTCACACTGTAATGTAAGCGTTAGTTAGTAGTGTACTCGTTTTTGTGAAGCATGCAACAGTCATGACGTGAGCGCTGGAACATTGCATAGCATACATAACGTTTGTTTACGCTAAACCGGAAGTTCTGCACATATTTCGCGCAAAGCATCATGGGACTTTGGAATATCGTGGATAAGTGCATCATTAGGTACAATAATAGTGCTACAAAGCATTATGTTTCCCACATATAAAGTTTCTGTTTGAATTTGAGCAGGCTCCTCTTTGTTGTGATGATGAGTCTATTTTAATGGATAAATCCCTGTAGCCTCATTGATATTTTTTCTGTCAACGGAGGATTCACCCCAACAAACTGACGGAGTATAGACCAGATGAGCAACCAGGAACTACAATACCAGGAAATGAGCTTCAAAAACGAAGTCTGGTTTTGGCCGCTTGGTATAGACGCTTTCATCGGACGCACGCGTGTTGCCAAGGTTATGCGCTTGGCCCTAAGTAAACTTTCGGTCTGTGTTTATCATTGGGTTTCTGTTTACTGGCTAATATGGCACCGATTACAAACGGAGTGAAAGTTAAACTGATGAGCAGACTGACGTTGGGCTCAGGTTGTTGTGCTGTGGGGTGCAACTTGGAACAAATGCCATTTAGAAAATTTGTAAAAATACATTATTTAACTTTGTAACCCCACTAGGGAATTGCTTGAATCGCTGTGATTATTATAGCTGGTGCTTGCCCATTGTTACTTCGTATTTTTGAGAAATAACTAAACATCGTTACCTATTAAAATGTAAGTCCTGTAAAAATACACATAAACTGTATAAATAAAACCAACATCATACATACACATTTAGTAATACTAATACAGGCTTATTTACTATATCAACTTTAAGACAAACAACGCGCTCGTAATTATCTCATCGTGACCCATTAAAGCCAATGGTGCAGACGTTCCTTCATACTTTCAAACTGCTTTCCCAACGGCTATTTTGCGTCCTGCGACTTGAGTTAGAACAGTGAATATGTACGGATTCCTAGACGTGCTGATAGGGACCACCCTTTTTCATATTAACCTCAAATACGCAAGACAGGACACTTATACAGTACGCTAGCAAATTTATGTTAAGTTCCATTCATTTATATAGGGTTGTGGATACATGTCCACTTAGCAACCAAAAGCTAGCGCTGGACCACCTCTGACTTATTTGCCAGCACAGAAAAAAAATCGTGAAAGTGTTGAAAAAATAACCACGGGAGGAAAATAGGACATTTTTTCCTACTTAACTAGGTACAAGTTGTTACCGATATTTCACCTATTTCATATATAGTTGCAAATAAGTTTACGTTTTCCTGTCTGTCGAACGAAGGTGGTCGAATAGGTGCTCTCACTGTAGCACTGACTTTGTTTCAGGTAACAAACTCATGATAAGCGATATCTAATAGCTAGCTGACCAGTAACAAGCCTTCAGTTATGAACAATTAGCTGACTAAATTGATTGTAGCTAGCTAGCTTGCTAAACGTAGCTAACATTGTATAAATTATACACAGAAACGTCAGATCAATGCTAGTAGTTGATACGCTATAGCTACGTTTTGAACGAACGTTATGATACCTGTTTCCTATGACTTGACAATGTTACATTGCCTGATCATTTTTTGTTGTGGTAACCTAGCAAGATGACCCAAACTATTAGAGCCACGATGTTTTTCCATCAATGCTATACAAATAAATACCTACAGTAATTACATTGGCTACACATGCTGCCCAGCACTAGCCACATTTTGTGTCTCATGCAATCATCGTTTTTAAGCAATGTAATAGAAAGAGTGAACTTTTTACACAAGAATGTGCATGTAACCAGAATATTTATGGATTATGCAAGGAATGTATGATGCTCCGCAAGGTGCAATACTGTCAACAGTTATCTGTTTCTGTCGTTTGTTTTTCTGGTAGTGTAACGTTATCGCATTTGAGTTTGGCCAAGTAACGGTTCTTTTCTTCAACTGGTAAGCCCAAATAATACTGGTTAGACAGAGGTTTGACTAGCTAGCTAACGTACTTTACTTGTTATTTATTTTGCTTGTCATCAGAAATAGTCTAGAGGGACTCTGTTGTTATTGATTGTTTGCGGAAGTCGGCCGGAAGTTAAGTTAGGGCCAGAACAACGCATATGCGCAGTAACGTTTGTTTATGTTGTTACCGATGAAAGTGCCTATACAGACTTAATAGAGTCCAACAGAAAGCGAAAATCCTCCTCTTCTGATGAACCTCCTGTGTATTGTTTTATTTAAAGGGATATGATTTGGGCCATATTTGAATTTACACATGGCTATTTTATATTTTGTGTATTTCTATTGGACAAGCATTTACAATTTTATATTTTGGACATTTGGATTTTTACGTTCATTTACATTGCTCTGCTTATTACATTAAATCAGATTATATGAAGTAACTCAGTACTTGAGTAGTCTTTTCATGAGATACTTTCTTACTCTTACTCAAGTAATTATTTGGATGACTACTTTTACTTCTACTTGAGTCATTATTATTTTAAAGTAACAATACTTTTACTTGAGTACAGTTTTTGGCTACTCTACCCACCTCTGATTACGTGACGCGACAGCAACGCGATTACTTGCACTTCATATAGGGCAGAGCAATTGTGGTAAGAGGATAAATCGAGTCCATTTTAAGCAGGGAATTTGGCTGAAAATATACGACGATTAATGGTGTGAATGTAAAACCTGGGATTTTGTCCAGATATGATATTGGTGTAATGAATTAACTTTTATGCCATACTATGTGGCTCATATTGTACGTGATAGTAACAAACGTTGCCAGTGCAACTGGTGCAAGGAAATCGTGTTAGTGACATGATGTGGTCTATTTTAGGTTTTGCTATCAATATCCGATGGACAATGGGATTTTAAATGTAAACTGGGATTTTCAAAGTGAAGAAATGATGCTGGTCTAACGAATGTACTTTTATGCCAATACAGCTAGCCTACAATAGTAGGTACTTGATTTTAGAAATAAAAAGTACACACGGTAATGGAAAAGGTAGACTAGTTAAGGTAGTGGAAAAGGTAGGCTAGTTAAGGTAGTAACTCTGCGCAACGCTAGCCTAGAGAAATGTAGTACACACACGCACACACACACAGACACAAAATGTTGGCTAGTGGTTGTATGCAGTATTATTAAGTAGACTGAAGGACGAAATAGTTGGATTTAGTAAATAAATACAATTGTTGGGCTTGCTTAATAAGACTGTAGACATGTTGAATGAAGTACTCTATATGTGACGTGTGCAGCTTAATGAGTTAGTCCTACCGTTCTTTCTCAATAACATTGCATGCAGCCACTGTCCAAAGTTTTTGTCTTATTTTTGTGGTTACACTACCACCCCAGAACCCCTGCGGCACACCTGCCGTGAGGAAGTCAGTATCTTGCAGTAGTTTCTATATGACCAGTAACGTTACCTACCGGACCGAAGTGCAATGCTGATTTTAGTGCTCATTAATTTCACAGCCGTCTGCCGTAGTAATACTGTACGGTCTGTCTTGTGGTAAACAAGGTAGCTAACGTAAAACTCGGTAAAAATGCTGAAAGCAGAACTGTGTAAATTGAGGGTGTATTTTACGTCTATGTTAGAAATATAAATGTGTTTCCTGCAGTGATTAAACAGATGCAAAGGCAGTAGAGTTATTGTTATATTTAGAGTTACCCAGCAAGGCAGTGTAATAAGTGAAAAGAAGGTTTTCATGAGTCCAAGGGAGGCTCAAACCTCGCCTGTCAGTTACGCAAAAATTTCGCATGCAGATGCACTACCCGGTGAGCTAACCGTGTAAGAGAAAAAGGAATACCAAAATGTGGTAGTTTTAAAGGAGTGCACTTCTATATATGTACAGTAATTTTGCGTATGCATCCGATGTATTGATTGGCTGATGTAACTGAAATGTCCAATGGAGAGACATATTATTTGTGGGCTTTAAGCATTGATGATGTAATCAGGCAGGAAATATAAGAAGAAGAAGGAGAAAATGCAAAATCCCCTAAGTTTGGAGCTTAATTGTGTGGACATGTGAAGGTGTTTGTGAGTTCTGTCTGTTGAAATGGGTCAGAAGGTACAAAACTGCATTTTTTAAGGGCTGAGAGTGTGTGGTCATTGCGATTATTTCTGTAGGGAACCCTGAAAAGTGCCAAACTGTCTGTGCTGTATAGGTATGGTGCATGCTGCCCCGCCAAGGCGTAACTTGGTGGGATGGCATACCTGACATCCCAATCTTGGAGGTGGACATACATCGCCTCATTGCTGGGCTGCTGAGTAATACTACTCACATTCAATGGCACTTTCCTTCTGTTTCACCAGGACAACATGTCAGGTCTGAGAAACAGTAATCTGAAACTGACCTTTTGCTTGACATTAATGACCTTGGCCTCTAGATCAGCTGGAATGACTCTTCCTCTGAAACAGACAGTAAACATTCAAACATGTGAATAACGTTCTCAGTCAGAGGTCCGAGTACACTGAGGGCATGGGATATATGCGAACATACCTTTCATCACAATTCAGCAAGATCACATTCTCTGTTCCAAAGCCAAGAGCTGCACCAGCTTTCTTTATTGAGTAGTGGCTCTGTCAGACAGAGATGACACAAATTCACTATGTTTAATTCTCTCTGTTATCAGGAATCTGTCTCCATTGACATTTTATATCTAACTGAACCTTTATTATACTGGGATGGTCAAATAATGGTCAATGTCATTTCATCTTTTCAGTGATGACCTAGCTGAATCAAGCAGGGAATAGATAGGGAATGCAATGGATATGTGGAGCCAATCAAATCTAGGTGGATGGTTAGGTGGTCAGATTGAGATAGCCAGTTTAGGAATTTGACTGAGAGACCAGGGCTAAAAAACTTTAGATAAGTGCCAAGAGATGAGTGCCATAATAAGCACCATGTTACAAAAGTAATGATTGGCCGGCCAGACTGGGATATACCTACATGTGACCAAATCAGGGCATGTGCCCACATGAGGATTCCTCTATGCAACAAAGGGTTTGAACAAGGCAATAGCTGAAACAAGAAATGGTTGAGAGTGGATGTTTGGTAGACAGAATATACGCACATGTTCCGATGTGAAGAGGATTAGCCTGGGGGCGGCAGACATGCCTTTTGTCTTGACTTCTGGGAAATACTTATAGCGTGCCACCATCACACTGTACATGTTGGATATCGCTCCCCCTGCAGACAGAACAAGAATATTTCTTGTCTTGGTCCAACAGAGTAAAATTGAATTGAATGCATTTCATAACATTCTGTAAAAGTATATATCTAATGTCAATGCTAAAAACCGTTAATGTTGAATCAGGAATAATGATCTGGTTCAGAACTCACCTGGTGAGAATATCCCATCTCCATCTATGCCCTGCCAGCCAATTATCTCTCTCATTTTCTTCAGGGTCAGCTGTTCCATGAGCACAAAGACTGGGGCAATCTCATAAGTGAACCTGCACACACAAACAATCATCAGTGATGCTAACAAAAAATCTCAGTTGCTGTTTTTTGGCATACAAAATTACCTTCATTTACATTCCTCTGTGCTTGGAAACAAAGCAGCATATTTCACCTATAAGAAACCTCAGTTAAAGCAAATACAAAATGCATTTCCTGAAAATTCTCATTGGGATGGCAGGTATGCCATCCAGCCAAGTTACGCCTTGACGGGGCATGCCCCATACCTATATAGCACAGAGAGTTTGGCACTTCCCAGGGTTCCCCACAAAATTAATTGCAACAGCCACAAACTCTCAGCCCTTAAAAACATTCATTTCTGTACATTCTGACCTCATTTCAACAGGCAGAATTCATAAAAAACTTCACACGTCCACACAATAAAACCCAAAACTAAGGGGATTTTGCGTTTTCTCATTCTTATTTTTACTGCCACAAATTCTCATAGCCCACAAAGTCTCCCCATTGGTAATTTTACATACATCAACCAATAAAAACATCGGATACAAACACAAAATGAACATATATACAAGTGTTCATGTTTAAAACAGTACAACTTGCCAGCTCTGATGTCTGCTTCCCTCGTAGCCTAGTGGGTAGTGCCTTTGCAGGACTGATAGACTCGGTTAAATACCCCCCTCCGACTGAAGCAAATCTCTAACTCAGTACACTGGCTTGCTGTCTAACTAAAAATACAACATTTAAACTATTGCTTTTGCATATGTAAAACCTTTCTGGGACAGTTTCACTTACTGCAAGTATACTGAACAAAAATATAAACACAACACTTTTATTTTTGCAGCCATTTTTAATGTGTTTAAATAATACCTCAAAAATTTGTTCTATGTGCACAAAGATCTTATTTGTCTCAAAATTTGCCCACAAATTTGTTTTGTTTTTGTCCACTGTTAGCTAGCAGTTCTCCTTTGTCAAGATAATCCATCTCCTGCACAGGTGTTGCATATCAAGATGCTGATTAAGATGCTGTCACTAGACAGATGTCCCTTATGATGGGGTCAATAAAAGGCCACCCTAAAATGTTGAGTTTTTTGTTGTTCAACAGCATGTCACAGATGCCTCAGGAATTAAGAGATCATGCAATTGGCATGCTGACTGCAGGAATGTCCTGTAGAGCTGTTGCCAGAGTAAGCAGCCTCCAGCATCGTTTCAGAGATTTTGGAACTTCATCCAACAGGCCTCACAACCGCAGACCACATGTAACCATGCCAGCCCAGGACCGCCACATCCGACTTCGTCACCTGTGTGATCGTCTAAGGCCAGCCACACAGACAGCTGATGAAACAGTTGGTTTACACAACTGTAGAATTTCTGCACGAACTGTTACAAATCGCCTCAGGGAAGCTCATCTGCGTGCTCGGCGTCCTCACCGGGGTCTTGATTTGTCAGTAGTTCGGCGTCACAATCGACATGAGTGGGCAAGAGCTCACCTTCGATGCCAACTTCTTCCATGTTATCCCAGTTATTCCATGGCCTACATACTCACAGACATGTCACCCATTGAGCATGTTTGGGATGCTCTGGACCGACGCATACGACAGCGTGTTCCAGTTTTCACCAATATCCAACAAGTTCGTACAGCTATTGAAGAGGAGTGGGACAATATTCCACAGGCTACAATCAACAATTTGATCAATTCAATGCGAAGTAGATGTGTTGCGTTGCATGAGGCAAATGGTGGTCACACAAGATACTGATCGGTATTCTGTTCATTTCATGGTATCTTTTTTGGGGAATCTGTGACTAATAAATGCATATCTTTATCCCCAATCACATGAAATCAATAGATAAGTGCTTAATGAATCTATTTCAGTTGAGTGATTTACGTTTATTACCTTTGAACTCAATAAAATCTTCGAAGTTGATAAGTGTTGCATTTATATTTTTGTTCAGTGTATCTTTTTGTATCTCTGTTAGTGCGATACCAGCTGACGCCAGTAGATCACAGTGGCCATTAGTCAGTGTGAGACTCACAGGCACAGGACGTCTTGCTTGGTAGCAAGCCTGGCTGGAATACTAGCAACAAGTTAAAGGTGCAGTGTGTAGAACTTAGTGACATTTAGCAGAACGGACTTGGCAGAAATGGAATATAATACACAAAGTAAGTTTTAATTAGTGTATAGTCCCATGAAAATAAGAATCATTGTGTTTTTGTTACCTTAGAATGAGCCCTTTATATCTACATAGGGAGCAGGTCCTCTTCCACGGAGGCCGCCATGTTGCACCGCCATGTTTCTACAGTAGCCCAGAACGGACAATCGCTGCATGATCCTATATAGTATTTATATAATCATTCAGTAGTGTCGCTGACGTTTCCCAGGCAATGATTCATGTTACACTGTGATAACTCATCAAACTACAGACTACAGTAACATTGCTACATGTAAAGCACAGAGCTGCTATGTAAATACCACTTTGTGTTTTATTGGTATTGTTCATATTGCGCAGACCAGGTAGGAATATAATAAAATAATTTTATAAATACAAACCTCTGTTACTTCTCTTCGGTCCCTTTGGAAGGCTTCCACTCTCTGCTCTTCTTCTCTAGAAACTCCCGCTCTGGTAGCTCTCCTCCCTCACCTGGCCCTGACTGCTGCACCACCTCTGCCTCTCCGCCCTCTACCTCTCCCTAACCTCTCTAACGTTATCGGGTGGTCTATCCGGTCTTTGACTCTGCAAATGGAGAATAAAATATGTATCCTGCTAACGCTATCTCGCTATCAGACTAAACGCCTAGAATAAAATATAGCTTTTTAGTATTACTTCGCTAATGTTAGCTTGTAAAACACCACCACAATGTGGAACAATTAACAATCATAATCGCTATCTTACTTGTAAGCTAAAAAAGTCATAATATTACGAGAATAAAGTCATAATTTAATGAGAATAAAGCCATAATATTTCAAGAAAAAAAAGTTGTAATATTATGAGAATAAAGTCGTAATTTTACAAGAAAAGTCATAATGTTACGATTATAAAATCGTAAAATTTTGAGAGAAAAAAAAACAATTTTTTCCCACCAAGTCTGTGTGGTTCTTTCATTGGAATAGACACAGTTTCTTGCACAATCTTTTCAAAGTCCTGATACTTATGATAATGTGATGCTGATGTGCCAAAAGATTAAGTATTTTGTTATTTGTGAAACCTATACTAAAGTATAACTTCACAAGATGCTCCACATTCCTCATTTTAACGCAGATGGCAGGCTGCTCTTCTGATATTTCCCCCCTGAAATAGCCTAAAATTATGACTTTATTCTCATAATATTATGACTTTTTTTCTCGTAAAATTATGATTTTATTCTTATAATATGACTTTTTCTCATAAAATTATGACTTTATTCTCGTAATATTACGACTTTATTCTTGTAATATTATGACCTTATTCTCGAAATCTCAGAATTTTTTCCCCCTCAATGTGGCCCTAATACTCCGTCGTAGCTAT
Organism: Anguilla pacifica; assembly: GCA_039654925.1. NCBI lineage: Eukaryota > Metazoa > Chordata > Actinopteri > Anguilliformes > Anguillidae > Anguilla > Anguilla pacifica. The sequence goes on along the minus strand of CM077286.1, from coordinate 36,682,172 downwards.
GACCTATAGTTTTACAGACTAAATAACTAAATACAATTTATAAATCTGTCAAGGAACCTCATCAATTGACATCGAGCTCCTCGATGCTGTCGTAGACGATGACATCATTTTTGGAACTTACAGGCCATCGTAGCTTCTCCTACATCATTGGAGAGAAGGATCTGCCTGCAGCAAGCTGGGGAATCTCCACCAGGAGATTTATTTGACAATGAAGGGAATGTTTTATCTCATGAAAGATGTATGGCCCAGTATAATTTCCCACTGCCTTTCAAACAATTTAACTCTTTAATCAAAGCTGTTCCCATTGGATTCATTCAGTTAATGAAAACCCACCTAAGTTATGGGGAAAATGAAATAAAAATTCCCGGAACTAATGTTGAAAGGGGTCTGGTAAATTTGTAAGACAAGTTTTTCATGCCAAGAACAAAATCACCCCAAGAGGGAAATATTTTTGGAACTACTCCTTTTTTTAAATAGACTGGAGAAAAGCCTGGCTGACTCCTTATAAATATTGTTTACCAAATAAAATTAAAGAGGTACATTTTAAAATCTTACATAAGATATATCCATGCAATTCTCTTGTGTCAAAATATGCAGATGTGGATAAGGTATGTACTTTCTGTGGAAAGGAAGATGAAAACTTAAATAATTTATTTTATGAATGCGATGTTGCTGCAAGCTTTTGGAGAAACGTGTTCATATATCTTCAATTTAAGGAACCTTGACAATAACTTAACTATTAAAGATATTATCTGTTATTATATGAATGAAAACAAACTACTGGAAAAAATTGTTAACTTTTACACCCTTAATGGAAAGTATTTTATTCATAAACAAAAGTTTGCCAAGTCTGCACCAAAATTCCATTTATATATATTTGAAATAAAATGTCTCTTAACATCATTGAAATTGGTTAATAATAAGAAAAATTAATTGTTCTTAAAGAATCATAACATCTTCTTTGGAGAATACCCCTAAATACGTATATTATTATTTAGTCTTTTTGTATTTTATTTAATCTAGATTTACTTTAATTACTTTTCTTTGTTATATTGTAGTAATCTTACTATGTGCACTTAAATGTAATTACTTGTTCGTCAACTTCTTTTCATGAAAAACAATTTTTCATTGTTTTTAAGTCTTATATGACTCAAAGTGCCTATGTTAACATAATTTTCTCCTCATATGTTCACAAAAATTAAATTAAAAAAAAAGATATTTATACACTGATGTCAAGTTATCGCAGTTCGGCGATGAGAAGAGAACAGAGTAAACGACGGAACTTTTTGAAGTGAAATTGATGAAGGTAGGTTTCTTGAACATACGAAGCTAAAGCTGAGATATATCAGCGTTTTATTACTTTCAATAATTCTAATATAAGATATTAGCACGGAAGCTATTTTATAATTGTTTGGTGAGCGGATATTGTCTGCAAATGCTGGCTGAACTTATGCAAATGTTCGCCACGTTTGTTTGGTCATTGCTACTCGGTGTCGCTTCAGCAAATGAGTGCGGGCGAATATACGACATGTTGAAGACGATAATAAAGTTAGCTAGATGTTCTGTATATTTGAATTATACAGCCTTTCCCTCGAAAATCTTTAATGCCCTTCTTATAAGTGGTCATCCATTTATGATGCCAAAATCATGTTTACTTAAACTGTTTTCTTTGTTTACATTGGCTATTTGTTTGTTACACCACAGTGACATTGTTTGGCGGTACATTAGTTTGAAACATTGGAAGGAATAGCCTGACATTTATTCAGCCAATAATAAATGACATTTATTTCCCAATATCTTTGATTGTCATATTTAGTCATTAGGGGTGCATACACCCTGGTTAGGAATCACTGGTTTTTAATCCAAACTTAAATGCTAGCAAGCATATTTTTATTATGTAAACAAATGATTAGCCCCATGCTGTGAAGTGATATCATGACCACTGTCCTTGTAATTACAATTTGGAACACATAAACGTTACTGTAAATTATATTTAAATCTATATCTGTTTTAGATGCATATATCCACATGGAATGATGGCTCTCCATCAACAATTAAAGAATGCAACACGTGTTGCTATGCCCAACCTTCAAACTAACAAAATGGCAAATATTCAGAGGTGTGGACGTACATTCAAAACAGTGCATTATAAAGGCATGCTGATGTTAAACCCATATTCCAGTCTATTTGAAATGACACAAGTTCTGCCTAGTCTGTTCAAACATCAGACCTTATTTTTTACTGTACATATTGTTTATGCCCTACACCTGAACAAATTGGATGTGCTCATTCTACTGTACCATCTCCTTTATGAGCTAAAAAGTTCCTTTCAGCTGACTACATCAGAATCTGTACTACTGGCATTTTATGATGGCTCAAAATGTACAACATTGTTAATCAGAAATTATATCTGGGTGGGTAAATCGGCGGATATGGTGTAGAACATAGTTTGTCATTGATTTATAAATATAGCTACCAGTATACACTGGGCTTGCACTCATGGTTTAACTGTGGTACATATAGCACTGGCCTGATATGCCTTTTTTGTTTGCTTCTACCTGACCGGTTCCAGCATGTTAGCTGAGGCAATCCTCTTGTCAGAGCAGATACCTACCTCCCCCACTTTAAGAGCAAATCACCAAAAACTGTAGTCAGGTAAATTAATCTGACATTTGTTTTACTCTGTTCTTGCAAAGCTTGACAATTCTCTTTAATATTATCTAATTATTGAAAAGTGCAATACAAAATAAGTTATGTCAGATTGTTTAAATATGTAAATGTATTAAATCTTTAGATTGTCAAGCTCATGAACCTGATAGCATCTGCTACCAGTGTGCAAGAAAAAATTGACAGAGGTGAAATCAACACGATGGGCTACCTCTTTGATGTCATACTTCAAGAGGTAAAATGTGAATGCTGAGTTATTGCTGTCTGATATTGGTTACATGATAAACAAACAGTGATGTGTAAAGGGGACTAGTGACTTGTGTTTTCTGTTTTAAAGGTCATCATTGGGAAAAGAATGAGAGCTTCAGCTGCTATCGGGCAGAATTTGCCATGGCCAGTGGACTTCACCATTAAAGGCTGAAGAAATGTGATAGCCTTGATTGTATTTATTTTGGATGTTTGATTAAAAAAAAATCTATTGTAACAAGTGGTTTTGTCTCATTTTATCATGCCTATTCAAATTTTGACATGTCTCATTGCTGCGTAATTTCCTGAGGAATTATGATTCTTTGGTGTACAACTACATCTGGGATTTAAGTGACCACAGTTATGACTCAATGCTTGAATGTGGCCAATCATTATCTGCTTTTCAGCGACATGAAAGCGTATATTTAAATAGCGTTGGTACATCTAATCCAGGAGTGAGATTTATACTTGAGAGACTTCGGTAAGATTAGAATGAGTTTAAGCAAAAATATTGTAATTAGACATGAATACTTAAATTGTCATAAACTCATTGATCATTAGAAGCTATCAGTTGTATTCCATGAGAAACACCAGACGGATTTATCTTAAATGCAGACAAGCAGGTGTGAGAGTCTCCAGAGATGACAACTCCCTTTTAAGGTAAACAAATGGTATCGTAGATGCGAGGATAGGATGTCATGGGGTCGCAGCATACTGAGACATTTATAAAACAAATTATAGGCCTACTGTAAGGCTACAGTGAATACGTGTACATTTAACTAAACAGTCATTAAAATATGCATTATATATAATTTATACATTAACACTCATGAAGCCAGGATTATTAGCCTAGTACGGAGCAATAAAGGTGTTATCTTAACGTAGCTAAGTTGTAACCAGATAATTATCGACCGTTAATTAAAACTGGTAAGCAATCATAAACGACTCAATATACAAGTGGTAACATCTTACAAATGAACTCGTTTCCTAAATAAAGAAGGTCAGGTGACTTCCAGTAGTGATGTGGAGGTTATGCAATTTCTGGTCCTTCCACTTTTTTCATTGAGGCCTTCACATGGAGGTCACGTCTTTCCGGTACTCTCCGTGGAGATCGATGGTGGAGGTGCTCCTGGTAGATTTGTGGTGTGGAGGTTACGCAATCTCCGGTCCTTCCGCTTTCTCATTGGGTCCTCTACATGGAGGTCACGTGCTTCCGGCTCTCTTCGTGGAGATTCTCCTAGTGGAGATTCCCCAGCTCGCTGCAGGCAGGTTCTCTTGTTGTGGGGGGCGAGCCAAGATGGCGACGTGAGCACACACTTTTTCAGGAGCTGGTCACCTCAAACCTTATAAAACTAGTGAAACATAGCTATTAAATATTATATTTCACAACATGTCTTAGAGCGGTGTTATGTGATTTATGTTGATGTGTTAGTGACCTCACATCGTTGATATCTTTCGGTTTATGCACTTATCTGATAAAACAAACTTAAGCTAATAGCACTGTTAGCTACAACAACAGCAATACGGAGTCAGCACTAGAAAATCCACTCGTGAACAACATGCACGACTACTGCATAACAAACTAACCTGTGTTATCAGCCGTGGATGCAGAATTTCCTCCCTTACCTATAACTCCTTCCAAACCCCTGGCAGCGAAGAAAAGCAAGCAACAACGCACTTTACACATAGACAGCGCGGACATTGTGCAGAAAATCTCAGTGATGTTTAACACCAGAATTGATGCTCTGGAAAAGAACGTAGAGAGGTTGATGTGATATCCGACATCCACAATGAAGATCGAAGGTCTAAAGAAAATGGTTGACTTTGCCGAGATTTGAGATGTCAAAGGGAAAATGACACACATCGAAGAACGAGTATGCATGGCAGAGAAGAAAGCAGACCTGGTGGAACGTTTATCTGATCTTGAGAACTACTCATGACGATGGAATCTGCGTCTCTACGGAGTAGCTGAATGTAAGGGCCAAAACGTCCATAGAGAGGTTATACAGATTTGCCAGTTGGTCCTACCCGAGCACAAGGCCAAGTTTCCAGATGGCATTGATACAGTGCATCGCCTCGCCCAACTGAGAAAAGATGATTCCAAGCTTCGGGGGATTATTATCCAGTTCACCTCACGTATCTACCAGGATGCAGTTTGGAAAGTAGCAAAAAATCCACTTTCCTCCATAACAAAAACCGCTTTGCCGAAGATTTATCACAGTCTGTCAGAGAGAGAAGGATACAGCTCTGGCCACTGGTGGCGAAGGCATGCGAACAAGGAAAGACAGCATATTTTATCGGTGGACGAGCCTATGCTAATGGTACTGAACTGACTCCTGCAACTTGAGGTTTGATGATCATCCCCTACGTGACGATGTATGTTTAAAACTGAGAAAAGCTGATTTTCAATAACCAAAGTGTTTTATTTTCTTTGTTTTTTCCGAGTTGTTTCTTCCTTGAAATGGATCATTATCCTGAAAGTTTGATAAGCACAAGCAATGCTACTCAGGTAAATAAGTTTGAAAGTGAGCATCATTTAACTAAGCCCATTCAGTTCAGTGTTACTTTTTCTAATATTTGTACATTCTTTTTCTTCTGAATGATTAATAACTGTTGTAGTATTTTTTATCAACAGGAAACTAAGATGCCTTGTTAATTTCATAGCTATACTATTTTTCACTAAGTAACTTCATATAAAAGTTAAAATGGTGCAGCTCTTTACAATAGGTTTAAATTTCCTAGTTTCATCCTAACTTTACTTCTTATTCTAGTCCTTTTATTGTTGTTAATACGTCTTTATCTATTACTACGCTCAATGCCAGTGGGTTAAGAAATATTGTAAAGCGCAAAGCTATATATTTTTTTTGCTAAGCAGCACAAAACTGATTTCTGTTTTATTCAAGAGTCACGCTTGATTTTGAAGGTCTCAGTGGGGTAACAAGCTATGGCTGGCACATGGATCGGCACACTCTGCTGGTGTTCCCACTGTGAAACACACATTCTCTGGAACTATTCTACATTCCGTCTGTGACACAACAGGTCATTTTCTTTATCAAGTTATTAACATTGACAACTTCACTTTTATAATTGTTAATATGTATGGCTATAACTCTAAATCTGAGAATAATAATCTTCTTGAAACATTGGAGAATCAGATTCAACACACTCCTAATAACTTTCCAAATTCTGGTATAGCAATAGGAGGGGATTTCAACATGATATTATATAATAATATGGATTGTTGGCCTCCACGAGATTACTTCAGTAAATGAAAACTTAAAGGTATTTATGCAAAATTTTAATTTAATTGACATATGGAGGAATAACAATCCTAACATACATGCTTTCACTTGGCGTAATAGAAGTGCCACCAAACAGTCACGATTGGACTTTTGGCTAGTTTCTCAAAATATGAATATTGACAAGATATCAGTTAATATCATTACAACACCGTTAACAGATCATAATGCACTCTTCATTTCTATTCCTTTACACTCTGCCAATACTAAGGTTTGCAGAAGCGCTTACTGGAAGCTTAACAGTTCGCTGTTACAGCACGATATAGTTAAATTGGACATTAAAAATAATAATGCAATTCTGGAACAAAGCAAAATGTGAAAATTCATTTTGTGGTAATTTGGAATTATTTAAATTCAAAGCAAGCCAATACTTAAGAAATTATGGTAGTGTCTTAGCAAAAAATCATAGAGTAGAGGAAGAAAGGGTGGTTTCTAAATAATTACTTTATCACAGAAAAGCCCTGCAAATTTGTCTGAAGAGGAAACGCTAGTTAATTTCAGAACAGCTTAAACTGAATGAAATATACTCAAATAAAGCAAAAGGTGCCTTTGTAAGATCAAGGAAAAGGTGGATTGAAGATGGTGAACAAAATTCTGCTTATTTTTTCAATTTAGAAAGGTTTCATGGGAAAGTTAATATAATCCAACAACTTAATGTTAATGGCACTGTAACTGATGATCCAAAAAGAACAGCTGATTATTGCTCTAATTTCTATAGTAATCTATATAAATCTAAGTATTGTCTGCAATCAACATTTTTTTGAATTCCCTTAACAATATCACTCAAATCAATCAAGATAACAGAAAGCTATGTGATGAAATTATAACCATAAAAGAAGTCATTTATGCAATTTTGAACATCTCAAAATTAATAAATAACCTGGAGTTGATGGCCTCTGTGCAGAATTTTATCAGGCTTTTACAGAATATTTAGCTCCTTTTCTGCTTGAAGTAATCTTAGAAAGTATTGAAAAAGGAACTCTTCCTCCTTCATTAACACAAGATTTGATTACTTTGATTCCCAAACCCAAAAAAGATCTTTTTATTGATAATTGGTGACCTATTTCCTTATTGAATAATGACTACAAATTTTTTGCATCAATAATTGCTAAGCAAATTAAAAGTGTGTTGGACCCAATTATTGATGAAGTTCAATCAGGTTTCATGAGAAAAAGACACATTTCCAATAATATCAGGCCCGTCGTCTTGTAGATGTAGCCTAATTGATTATTCATTTTTATGTCCTGATGATAGCGTTATTCTTTTTTCTGGATTTCTATAAAGCCTTTGACACAATTGAACACAATTTCATATTTCGTTCCATGGAAAAATTTGGATTTGGTGACTTTTTCTGTAAAGCCGTTAAAACGATGTACACTAATGGTAATAGCTCCATCAGATTGAAAAGTGGCACATCCCTGAGGTTTGATTTAAAATGTGGCATCTGTCAGGGTTGTCCGACCTCCCCATATTTATTCATTCTTTGTACACAACGTCTTACCAATCATATTAAAAATAGCACATTAAAAGGAATAGCCATTGCAGACAGACATATTATACTTAGTCAACTTGCTGACGACACTACCTTATTTCTAAAGAATGCTAGTCAAGTACCCATTGCTATCAAAACTCTAGAATCATTCTCTGCAACATCTGGACTTTGTTTGAACAAATGTGAGCTTTTTTCTCTTAAAGAAGGTAACATGCCCTGTGTATGTAACATACCGATTAAAGAAAAGGTTACTTATTTGGGGATTACCATAATAAAAAATGAAGAAGCAAGATGTTCCGAAAACTTCAGCTTAATTATTTACAAAATGAGAAAAAAGCTTAACCAATGGCTACGATGAGATTTCTCCTTAAAAGGGCGAGTGTTATTAACTAGGGTTGAGCCAAATACTCGGATGAAACGAGTATCCGGTACGGATAATGTACTTTTTACGAGCACGAGTTCCATACGAGTAAAATGAGTCAATATCCGTACTCGTGATGAAGAAAAATCCTCATTGGGTAGCTGTGTCCAGTGTCCACATCGTTCCGTGATAGGCCAGACACACACAGAGCTCCTCCTCTACACAGAGCCTATGCAAAGTTCATTGCTGCTGTGCCACACAACACAATTTTGCCATTGTCACAGCCACTCTGTCCACAGGTATCCATTATCTATTGTCACATATTCTCAATGAAAAAAAGTTTGCAATTCTCAGATTTGACTCAACACATTATTCTCACCATAGCTAAACACACGTTTACTGGACATTCACACGTAAGCACATATTACTGATTACAAACGGACATTTCTAGCTTCTGGCTTGCTACAGTGGGGCTAACTAGCCAGTTAGCTAGCGACTACATGTATGTACTGTCATGGTTCTGTGTTTCCGTCTGTCTTTCCTTGTTGGGCTGCCAGATGGCGGCACTTCTGTTTTGTGAGCAGTGAGCACTGTCTCATACTTCAAAAATAGGGTTAGGTCAGTTTCCGGTTTTGCCGGTCCGGTCCGGTGTAAGAGCTTAAACCGGTTTGATTTTATGCGAACCAACTGAACCGGCATTTGTCATTATGAGATTATGAGTCATTATGAGCAGCCTACTGGCAAATTAAAAAGTAACCTACGTCAGCAACCTGTGCCGACGGCGCTAAATCAAACTTGTATTGCATTAGTAATAAACAATATGACAACGTAATTAACATAATATTGTTTGTTTATAAACAGAGCCACTAGTGTCTGAGTGCAAAAAAAATACAAATTAAAAAAAAGATTGACAGGCCATGCGCAATTTAGTGCCGGCAACAAGGAGATCCAATTTCATTATACAACGGCTTGGCTGAATACTCGATTTTGATTGGTCCAAGGGTGGGCATTATTTCTCAGTAAAGGGACACCTTCGCCTTTTAATAGTTCTAAAATCAATGTGCTACAAAATCCAGCATACTAAAGCAGTTTAAACAGCAACTTTCACTTTTGAATTGTTGTTACATCCCCTCCCGTTTTCAATGTCCAATTTCACAATTGATGGCAATGTTGAATCACATTTCTAGTTACTGTTGCTAGCTTTACAAATCGGAATCGTCCCTTATTTGGACAGTAGAATAGGCGTTACGCATAAAGTGACGGCGAACCTGTCATAAAGCTAGCTGGCATTCAAAACCCGTTTCAGAGGGTCTTAGGACATTATGTACACACTGCGCGACCACACCATTTAAAAAGCAAGACAGTGCTCGGGAGATTAAGTTGATTGACTTATGGTTTCATGCAGTTTTATTAAATAATGTAATGACAAAAATGACCAAAATTGGTGGTAATTTTATGGTATAAAACGAGAAGGAACTTTTTTTGTCTTGATAGCATCACTGTTTTCATAGAATTAACGACCAGAGGTTTTTGCTTAACAACGGTGCAAATAGAACTACCAACCAGAGTTTTGCTTGACATTGGTAAAGCCGCTACACTCTCATTCATGGGCTCTCATTGTGTCCCATTCGGGAGCGGCTGAGTCACGTGCGACGCCTAGTGGTAAAATTCGGTATTACTGGTCCGGTCCGGTATTTGGCTTAATATTAAACCAGTTTGAAAATTTTTACATCGGCCCAACCCTATTCAAAAGGGCTTCTATGAATCCCTTTGCCTTGGCCCTCACAGGCTTTAGTCTACTGTCTTCTAGAATGGTGTCTAAAGTCATAAGCACGTCAAAAAACAAGGCTTCCTGAGGATTCCCGAAGCACCCAAACACTTTACTTAGAGCCTGATCCTTAGCCCACCACCTAGTTTCCCCTATTGCGCACAGCGTCTGTGATGCTTGTCCTGACTCATCTCTTCCCACTTCTGCATACGCTTGTATGACTCTCTTACGAACACTGCTCTATCATTAAGCAGTGAAAACAGTGATGCACTTTCCACAGCACTGCCTGTTGTGTCTGCCAGTACAAGATGTGCGTAGCACCTGCGTATAACACCATATATGAATCGGAGTAGGAGACTGCTCAGAGAGAAGTGTAGAGAACCCCTGATACTGTCCCTGCATATTAGCTGCACCATCTGTTGAGTTGCCCACACGTGCCAATGTCTATATTGAGCTTCAGTAATACTTGTTTCAGAAGCTCTGCAAAATACTGCCCTATCAATGATTCACAGTCCACCATAGCAATCAATCTTTCATGAATGACATCTGTGACATATCTTACTATGATAGAACACTGGTCCTTTGAGCTGATATCTTGGGTCGTATCTATTTGGACTGAAAACACGCCTACCTGCCTAACTTCCTCTGCAATAGTGGTCTTTATCAGTTGGCTGATGACATCCACAACTTTGTTGATTGTGTCTTTTGGCAGCAGGGTAACAAGAGATCCTCTGCCCTTTGCTCCAGTTTTATGCTGCTTCTTACTATTCTCTATGCAACTGTTTACATGCTGTTGGAGGCAAACGTCATAGTTGCTCAAGAGTAGAATCAATTCTAGGACGTTGCCATGATTAACAGCAATGTTTTCCATGCTATAAGCAGCCTCTGCTTTATCTCCCCTGTAGCGAAGGCCACATTTGCCTATAACTTTAATGGCATCCACTATGCACTCCATCACCTGATGTTTCTTCTTCACTTGCTCGCTATGTAATGACATTTGGTTGCCAGTCAACAGGCTTTTCACATCTGCCTTTTTTACATTTAGAAAGTAAGCATCTGCAGTATCTCTATGGATCTTACTTTTTTCATGTTCCACTATCCTTTGGTGAATATGTTTCCAGGCTTTTATGCCTTCCTTTATGAAAGGGCTATCACTAACCAAAGGTGCAAATGCCAAATGGACAGTACAGTACAGAGATTGTTTTTTCACAGTAAGTCAACCACTTGCGGTTGGTTCCATCTTTGCTGTTGAAAACTTTTGGTATAGGAAGTTTTGGTGTTTGTTGAGGATGATAACAAAAAACATATCTATATCCTGTGACTGAGGGCGAGCAAAGTAATCAAAACAATCAACAGCCTCATCTTCATGTGTCTTTTTCATAGCTTGTGGTTCAGGGGTCTGCTGTTGAGCTGTTGTTGCCTCTGATCAGTCCCTGAGTAGACTCTGCTCTCTCTTTTACACTTCCTTCAGCAGGCCTATGAGACTCATCTGTACCTGCATTAAATCACAATAAAAAGCAATCTATAATGCTTTAGCTAATTTAACATGGAAACATGTTTTGAATGAAACAACATAGAGTTTTTTTCCATGCCAAAACATGCAGTCTTATTTCATATTCCTTTCATCCTATTCCCTTTCAATTGTGATCTTTGTATGTTTACTGTTCTACTATTAACGATAAAAAGCATAATAGGTCACTAGTAATATGTGGGTATAAATAGTGGTGATATTGGAACTATTATATCTGTTCATGTTAGATTGTTCACACGCTGTGGTGCAACAGCTCTACCTGTGCCTTCCACAGCAGGGATCCTTCTGGGCACATTACTGGGTCCTGGCATGCCTCTGACACTAGATCAAATTTTAAAAATTAAATTGTTGTAATTTTCAGCACAAGTCCCCCCTCCCTACAAAACAAAATTGTTCTGATCGACATTGAGCAATCCTACCTGCCCAATCTGGAGTTATTGGCTCATGGCTGGCGCTTAGTACTGCCTCTTCTTCACTGCCAGCAGCAAACTGGTCTACCGGCTGCTGCTTAGAGACTACAATAGACAACCAAGTGTCTCTCACTTAGGTGGCGTCGCCGTCGTGACATACCATTTTGCATTTAACAAAGCACTTATTCGTATTTTATACAACGGCTTGGCTGAATACTCAATTCTGATTGGCCCAAGGGTGGGCATTATTTCTCAGTAAAGGGACACCTCTACCTTTTAACAGTTCTAAAATCAATGCGCTACAAATTCTAGCATTCTAAAGCAGTTCCTGGTTATGATTAAACACTTTGTTGTACATCGCCCTGGATAAGAGCGTCTGCCAAATGCCTGTAATGTAATGTAAAAGTTAAAACAGCAACATTATTCTTTCGCTTTTGAATTGTTGTTACATCCCCTCCCCTTTTCAATGTCCAATTTCACAATTGATGGCAACGTTGAAACACATTTCTAGTTACTGCTGCTAGCTTTATTTACGGTTGCCAACCATCCCGCAAATCGGAATCATCCCTTATTTGGACAGTAGAATAGGCGTTCCACATTTAACTCATGGCTACGGGATGCATTTTCATCCGTATGTTTGTGAATGATTACGTTTATAGTAGCCTAACCGCTGTTTTGAATTTTCAATTCAATAGTTAGCTAACTAGCTAGCTGGGATAACAAGCATGCCATGAGACTATTCTGACCTAAAACAAAGAATTTTAATATTGGCTAGGTGACAGGTGACGGCGAAACTATCATAAAGCTAGCTGGCATTCAAAACCCGTTTCACAGGGGTCTTAGAAAAACGTTATGTCTACATTGCGCGACCACAACATTTAAAAAGCAAGACAGTGTTAGAGATTAATTTGATTGAGTTATGATTTCATGTAGTTTTCTCAAATAATGTAATGACAAAAATTGGTGCTAATTGTATGGTATAAAATGAGAAGGAACTATTTTGTCTTGATAGAATCATTGTTTTCATAGAATTAATGAGGTTTTTGCTTAACAACGGTGCAAATAGAACTACCAACCAGAGTTTTGCTTGACGGTAAAATAAAATGCCCAAACGCCCACGGAAGAATATTTCACTTTCAGCTGATTAAATCGATAAAAATCAATAAATAAAAAAGTAACCATATATAGTCATTGTTGGTAACCCATTGTATAAGTGGAATAAACCCCTCCGGGCTGTCCCGTTATTGGAAAATAATGTATGACAGGGGTGGGGATGCGGCTGAGGCGAAGCCAAGGTCGCTTAACCAGCACTGAAGTACATTATTTTCCAATAACGGGACAGCCCATCTTGGTTTATTCCTTACGTATACTTTATATGCCATAACGCTACACAATTCCTTGACACTAAACTTGAATTGTGGTTTGTAGGTAACGTTATACATAGCCTAAGCTAGCATACCTGTCTCATCATCACCATCAACTTCTGGTGCTTGTTCTGTACCTTCACTCTCAAGCTGCGAGCTTGTTTTAATCAAAAACAAGTTGCTGAATTTGGCATATTTGGCTGCGTGTTCGTGTGAAGCTTTTTAAAAAAATCTTTTTTATGTCTTAAGCCGTCTTTACACAGTGCATTAACCCCAGGGAATAGGCTAGATGGAGCAGAGCTGGGTCTGATTTCTGTGTAAAGATGTCAAGCCGGAGAATAGCCAGAGCAAGTGCCATGGTAACCATCTCGCGTGCCACTACAAGCATTCCATAACAGCGCATGGAAGTTGGGCTGTCAGCGGGAAACTGGCAAAACAGTCACTTGGTATTAATTCAAGTGACGGAGAACCGTAATAAATTGGAGCTAGCTTGCTAATAATATTGTTAAGTTAATAGGCTTCGATGGCCAGCAGCGAGAGGGGCAACAACTGGGGGGACAGTAAGGTGAGGGAGCTGTTGATAATTAGAAAGGAAAACGGAATAAAAAAAACGAATTGACAGGACAGTGAGAGACTCAAACGTCTATTCTTCTTGTTCTGATTGCTAATTTAACACCCAGCTCAGCTTTATTCTCGAACAGTTTAGCTATAAAAACCAGAAACCCCAGGGGTAACATTTTGCAAGGCAGTTGTTTCAAAAATATCACACAACAATCATTCACGAGAAAGACAATGTTCATTGTGCACGAGATACATAATTTCACGCACCACAGCGAATCCTGTGGATTCTTCTCTGCAGCGTAAAGATGTTCATACCGGGCAAAAGGTGGATAAAGAACGTCTGTGGAAATTGATCATCACTAATTCTCAGCCCGGGTCTGCTACAGCATTTTAACCCGGCTCGGCAGTGTAAAGACAGCTTTACTTGCATCTTCTACCGATTTGTAATTACGTCAATCAGGTGACCAATCGTAACCTCCTGGGCTGGGATCGACCAATTTGGGCTATAGGGGCCACTCTCACCCCCCTATCAGCCTCCAAGTGTTTGGATGTTTCTGTTGAGTTGACCTCTGGTGTACCCAATTTTCAGGGAAACAAGTGTATCAGTAGCAGTGTGTGAGGGCGTGCGACACAGAGCAGCCCACGCTTCTGCAAGTGTATCCTACATGAAGCCCACGCTTCTGCAAGTGTAGCCTACATGCCAGGTCCAACAACCAGCCCGGCCCACCTGGAATCTTCCCGTTTCTCCTGTAGTTGCGTAGTTGAAGTACTGTTATTACAACGGCAGCGGGCGACGTCCTGTACACCAGCTGCGAACGCGGCGCAAACTGGGTGCGAAACTTGTGCGACACAAGTGAACAGAAGCATAGTTTTTCGCTTCTGTTCTATTTTTTGGCTTGCCGCGTGGCATGATGACCTGTTTATACACAGAAATATGCTCTAAGAGGCTAGGTATACATGCTCTGATTTATATTTCATCCTTATATTACTGGGGGTGTGTCCCTAGTTCCCTCTTGCAGTAGTGGAGATCAAGATAAAACCAGATAAACACCAGATATTTTATAAGCAGCTAAAAAATACAAGCCTTTTCATTTTTGTATTGTCCTGGCAGAAAAAAAAATTTAAACTGGAACCTGGGAAAAAGGCAAACTTAGTTTCGCTATCTTATTTTGCGGAGGGGGAGGGGTGCGCAAGATGGCGGCTGTTCACCTTAAATTAAAAACTATACGTGAACTAAACTATACTATCTTAGCATAAGCTACTAATTTACCACGGATGCTAACGCTAACGCTACTACTAGCAAAATGGAAACATGCCTAGAGAATCCACTCGTTGATAACTGCCACACTTACTGTCTAGTGGATCCACCTATGATATCCATAGCTGAGGACTTCCCTGCTCTACCCACCACCCCAACAAAACCTCCTGCAATGAAAAGGATGAAGTCTAAGCGCACAGATGCCGACAGCTCTGACATTGTTCTGAAACCCTCACAAGTTATTAACACCAGAGCTGATGGTCTTGAGAAAATGATAAGCAACAACACACTGCAGATCGAAGGACTAAAGAAAACAATTGACTTTGCATGTGCTGAGATCCGAGATGTGAAGGGGAAAGTTTCCTACACTGAAAAACGCATCACTGGCGAAGAAAAGCGAATCACCACGGGGGAGCAGTGTATTGCAGAGCTAGAAACCTACTCCCGGCGATGGAATCTACGGCTCTATGAGGCACCAGAAACCGAAGAGCAAAATGTACATCAAGAGATGATCCAAATCTGCCTGGCTGTCGTACCAGAACAATAATTCTTAAAGGATAAAAAGTTGATTTTAGTTAGATCTATAATAATTTTGTTTAGAAGGCAGCTACCTATCCTAGTTATCTATATTTTTGGAATTTGGCATTTAACATATTTATTAATCTATGGAAAGCGGACAAATTAAATGCAAGTTAACTTTTCTATATTCTATATTTTCACTCGAATTGAAAGTTAAGATGGTGACACTCATGGTTTGGTTTTATTATCGATTTACTCGCTTACGAGCTAGTGACAAATCAATCCTCTATCAGTTGACTTTTTTATTCTCTCTCTTCTTATTACCATTTCTTTGTCCATAGTTACCCTTAATGCCAGGGGTTTAAGAAACACAATTAAGCACAAAGCCTTATTTTTATTTACTAAACAGCACAAAACCGATTTATGTTTTTTTCAAGAGTCTCACTCAGTTGTCAATGATGCCAATTTTTGGAAGGCAGAATGGTAGCAATGATCTATGGTTAGCTCATGGCTCTGAACGCTCCACGGGTGTAGCCAATTAAAAAAATTAATTCTTTGGAAACGTATTGCACCCTGGACTGTGATCCATCTGGTCACTATCTTTGTCAAATCATTAGTATAGATCAAGTCACAATTATTACAGTCAATATCTATGGATATTAAGTCTAAGATTCAAAATGACAATTTACTTGAAATCCTAGAAAATCAAATTCAAAACTGGCTAAATAAATTCCCACATTCATTTATTGTAATAGGGGGGCACTTTTAATATGATTTTAGACAGTTCTATTGAATGCTGGCCACCACGTGCTTATACTGTAATAGGTGAGAACCTGAAGGTGTTTACTGAAAAGTTTAATCTAATTGACATATGGAGAAAGAAATTTCCTGGGGTGCTTACACTTGGAGTAATAAAACCTCTAGTAGACAGTCTCGTTTATATTATTGGTTAGTATCTAAAAATATAATATAATATCTCTGTTAATATTATTACTACACCTTTAACAGACCATAGTGCACTTTCTATCTATATTCCTTTACATTCAGCCAATATCAAAATTTGTAAAGGCTCATATTGGAAACTTAATAGTTCCCTCTTGAAGCATGAAGCAGTGAAAATAGAAATCCAAAATATGATTACATACTTTTGGTACAAGGCCCAAACTGAGAAGCTGTACTGCAGTAATTGGGAGTTGTTTAAATTTGAAGTAGCACAGTACAAGAGAAGATATGGTAGTCATTTAGCAAAGGACCGTAGATCCAGAGAATCTAGTCTCTAAAATAGTTTCTCTTTATCAACGACCCCCTGGTAGTTTATCAGAAACAGAAAAAACTGAGCTAAATGAACATCAAAATAAGTTGGATGAAATTTATAAAATGAAAGCAGAAGGCTCATTTGTAACATCCAGGAAAAGATGGGTTGAAGAAGGGGAACAAAACTCTGCTTATTTTTTTAATTTGGAAAAATATCATGGGAAAAGTACAATTAAGCAATTTAATATCAATGGAGTAGTAACTGACGACCCAAATATGATATCGAAACATTGTTCCAACTTCTATAGTAAATTATATCATTCAAAATACTGTGAAGAATCAACCTCCAGCTTCCTGGATACAGTGAGTAATGTCACCCAAATTGAATTAATCATAAACAATTAAGAGATGGTCCTATATCTCTGGAGGAGATTTCGATTGCGATTGAATATCTTAAGAATAATAGATCCCCTGGAGTGGATAGTCTCACTGCAGAATTTTTTAAGGCATTTGCAGAAGAATTGGCACCATTCCTTTTGGAGGTTTTTATAGAAAGTATCGAGAAAGGGACTCTTCCTCCTACCTTCACACAAGGGCTTATTAGTCTAATTCCTAAACCCCAAAAAGACCATTTGCTGATTGATAACTGGAGGGCAATATGTCTTCTCAATAACGACTACAAAGTATTTGCATTAATAATTGTAAAAAGAATTAAGGCAGTTCTAGATCCAATTATTGATGAGGTTCAATCAGGATTCATGAGAAATAGACATATATTAAATAATATTAGATTGGTTTTAGATTTAATTGACTATTCATATTTGTGTTCTGATGATAATTTCGTCTTTTTCCTAGATTTTTACAAAGCGTTTGATACAGTAGAACACAATTTTATTTTCCGCTCTCTTGAAAAATTTGGATTTGGTGAGTTTTTCTGCAAGGCCATTAGAACCATGTATGTGAATGGTAATAGTTCAGTTAAATTGAATTCTGGCACATCCTCTAGGTTTCAATTAAAGCATGGCATTAGGCAGGGATGCCTGATATACTCATATCTTTTCCTTCTTTGTACACAGCTTCTCGATATTTATATTAAAAATGGTATCATAAAAGGGATATCAATTGCTGATAGGGAGATTATTCTTAGTCATTTACCTGACGACACTACCCTTGTAGGGTAACCCACTCAGGTTCCTATTGTGATAAATGCCATACAGGCATTTTTTAAAGCTTCTGGGCTGTTTGAACCTTGCTAAATGTGAGTTACTTGTCCTTAAAGACTGTGAAATACCCCATATCTGTAATATACCCATAAAAGAAACAGTTACATATCTAGGCATTAAGATTATCAAGAACAAAGATTGTAGATGTGCCTTAAATTTTGATCTAATTATAGATAGAACCAAGAAAAAAATGAATCATTGGTTACAGAGGGATTTATCTATGAAAGGATGAGTTTTGTTGACAAAGGCAGAGGGTATTTCCCGTCTAACCTATGCGGATATCTCACTTTATGTTAGTAATAAGATTTAAAAAATAATTGATAATATGCTTTTTAATTTCATTTGGAAAAACAGAACTCATTATGTTAAAAAATCTGTTATTATGAATACATATGAATCAAGAGGACATCATTTCCTTGACTTCACCACACTTAATAATACGCTCAAAGTCAACTGGATTAAACAATTTCTAAATAGTCCCACATTGATTTGGAACTTCATACCTCAATACATATTCTCCAAATTAGGTGGCCTCTGGGTGATGTGCTCCCAGAAACACTTCATTTGTTTTGGAGGCTATGGAAGGACTTGAATAGATTTTATTATTGATAATATTGACTCTGATTTCACTTTATTATTAACCTAATCATTATTTTTGCAAAATTTCATATCCACAAATCCAAATTTAATAACTCTAAACCCTTATTTATTAGGGGTCCAAGTAGCGAAGCTGGTGGAACCCTATTGTATCTGTTAGGATTATTATTAGGGGTCCAAGCAGTGAAGCTGGTGGAACCCTATTGTATCTGTTAGGATTATTATTAATATTCTTATTATTTTTCTCCGCTAAAAGTATCTGAGGCTCAGCGATCATAAGTCCTAGAGCAACCAAATTTGGCAGGTGGGTTCCTATGGCCCCACTACTCAGGCACTAAAAATCACCTATGTCGGCCAGATGGTGGCGCTATAAGAAAGGGTCATGCGTAAAAGGCCATAACTCCCACACCATAAGTTAGATCAACACAAAACTTCATTGACCTATGCATCTGTATGTGCTCTACCACTTTGCTATTGGGACCACCTATGTCCACCATATCTAAAGTGTTACGACATCTAGTAAACTTCTTTACGGCAAGCGGCTAGAAGACATCCATGGCAACGCAAGTAATCTGACACCGTAGGGTCTAGTTTTTATCAGTGTGGGGAGGGTTTGAACATCGGGGAAGCAATGGAAGACAGTGCCAGCCAGAGTGCATGCTAGGCTACTAAAAGTTTGTTAGTAAAAGCTCTTTGAGAGGATGAATAATTACTTTTCTCTGGTATGGATCCATTTCAAGACAGTATTGGGTGAGTTTGTTTAGTCTTTGAATCTGTCATTATGCTGAGAAATAGCTAAACCGTTTTATTGATAGGTTTTGAGTTTCTGTGCAAACGCGTGAAAACACGCTGGTATAATAATACAATGACGGTAACACATATATAGTCCGCTTCGTTCCATTGCTACCATAACATAACAAACTATCTTGTGTCTACAGCTGCAGTTTTTCGCTGCAATTACTAATATTGAATATAAACAAAAGACACAATTTATGCTGTAGTCTGCCAATGTCTAAATAAATAATACGGTATTCTGAGCGCAGTACGCAGGTAGCAGGGATGGCGAGTTGATATTTCGTTTTTTGCTACTAGAAGTTTGTTAGTAAAAGCTTTTTGAGAAGATGAATCATTACTTTCTTTGGCATGGATACATTTGTAGAGAATATCGGGTGAGTTCGTTTAGTCTTTGAATCTGTCATTATGCTGAGAAATAGCTAAACCATTTTATTGATAGTATTTTATGCTGAGAGAAATCGTATTCCGTAGCAACAAGATAAACCCGACATTAGCCCTAAAATATGCCAATACAGCAGTGAAAACGCTGCTCACTGAATAACGAAATAAATGAGACAAAGTTTTTAAAAAATTATGCCATGTCATTCTACAGTCAATATCTGGGACTAAAACATTGAAAAAATACACAATCTTACCACTGGTTTTACACATAGAGATGTCCCTTTTGAGACTGAGTGGTCATATATTGTCTTGGACAATCCGTTTGTGAAATATAAGTGCATTTGTGATACCTGGGTAGGCTACCTTAAAAAATAGCTGTGCGTAATTCCACACCTCTTGCTTATGGCGTTGTCACCCTTTTTAGTACAATTTGGCTTGATTGATAATTCATTTAATCAGTAGGTGAGAGTAAGCTTTCTAATGGTGTATAACATGTCTGATTTTGCTTTTGGAATAGCATTTTATAGGTCAGCGTAACCGAAAATCTGTCTCTGAGGCGCTCTGAAATGTGCATTCTCTGCTAACCTGAGCAATGGATTGGACTAAGTGTCTGACGCCTATTTTAGTTGCGGCGCGGAAGCGCTGCAGCTGTACATACACGCCGGACCATCTAAATGCTGTTTTATAAGTTTGCGTAGTCTGCACAGTTTCCATTGTGTGCGGCACTGGCGAAGGGCCAAATCATTTGTGCGGCATATTGCACAGGTTGCGCAGGCCACGTAATTAGATTTTGTTACTGACCGTTATAGTTCAAAAAACAACACCTTCATTCATATTTCCAGACCTACAATATACTGCAACAGTGACCACAGTAATGCTCAGCTAGATGTAACTTGTTGCAACGAAGACATTCACCTGACAAAATCGCTTTTAGTCGCATATTTAACGTTGCCTATTGGTTTTGTGAATCAACTGTTATAACCTGTTAAGGCTTTTACATAGTCGATAAGTACAGGGCGCATACCCTGTGCGGACAGACAGTCCGCAGTTGTTCGCCCTTTCATACTCCAGTCGTACCACTGCATACCCAAGCCCTACATTTCCCACAATATTTGCGCGTTGTTTTTCTTTTCTGCCGGAAGTTAGACTGTAAACAACATGGCCTCGTCCTTGCCCAGCGTTGTGCTTATTTCTCTCCATGAATTGTTGTTCTTCTGAAAATCTTTATAATCCCATTGGGATGAATCGCATGTACCTTCTCACCTCTTCAGCCAGTCTCTCTTCAAATGTCCACTCCATGTCTATTTTGTGTATTCCGCATCACCGCGTGTTTCCGGTGCCACATGAAATGCATGTCGATGTGAAACAGTTTCATACCGAGCCATCATTTGTGTGACACAGGTACGCGTATGCTAGGTATGCGCGGTCACAAAAATTGAGCTTCGCGCGGACATGCCAAGGCGGACCCCAGCGGAGTCCGGTCCATGTATGCTACGTCTGGACCATGAATTGGCCTTTAGTCAGAGCCGTATGCCAGTGACCTCATGTCAGCAATCAACCAATCATCTTCTTTACGGCGTATGCGGGTACTGGTTACTAACTATGCGCTTTTAATTATTTGAGGAGGTATGCGTCTGCAACCGCACATGCCGCATTGTGCCAATGCTTGGACCCCCCCCAACGCCGCTTGCGGCTTGAATTATATTTGAAAATGAAACCAAGAAATACATGAAAACTATTTTCTCCTCCAAAAACAAGTAGGCTATCAAGACAATGACTTTGTGCACCTCCTTTAATGTATTTGTATGAATGAATCATGTCCTCTGGCTTTGTATATATATACTGTCCCCTGGCATTTTGTTTATTTCATGGTGATAGATGGATGTCACTTGAATGTCTTCTGTAATCTAATTTTTGATAAAGAACTTCCAGTGTTCATGGCGTTGTGGTGTTCATATCCCTTCAAGTTTAAACTGTTACACTATCTTTTTGATGATTAGCTGATTTTATTAAATTTGATCATTTAAATGTTTTGACGTGAATAACAAGACGACACGGGAATTCCCAATGGTTGATTACGGATTATTTATTATTATTATTTTACTATTATTATTATTATTTTACTATTATTATTATTATTATTATTATTATTATTATTATTATTATTATTATTACATATTCTTCATAAAGTTGGCACGCTTGTTAACCAAACAAATAAATTAATACAGCTGAGAGGTTGATTATTATGTAGGCTACGTTGCGATTTAAGCTTATGGTAATTCTTTAAAGCGTTTACATATTTTTGATTTGATTTGAAGTAAGCAATCTTTTTCCCTATCCAGTTTCATCATGTTTTGGTAGCTTCAGCACAAACATTCTCGCGTATTTACATGAGTTATCAAAATATTAGGCTACCAAATTAACAAACTGAAAAAGGTGTCTCACCAAGTATTCACATAATCAACAGTCGTGAACAAACGTTGTCACGCCTGGCGCCTGCCCTGTGTTTTTTTACCTTTTCTTATATTCATTTGAGCAGGTAATCTCTTGACGCCATTCGTGGAAGCCAGCGATCACCTTTAATTGCTTCCAGCTGGGAGGCAGGTTGCTTGAGCGGGGATCATGCTTTTTAAAAAGGCTGCGAGTTCTACCAGTTCGAGCTCTCTTTTCATTTTCACCAGCTTGCCTTTTTTTGACTCACCAGCGTAGTAGCTTGCCAGCTTGTCAATTTGCTAACTCACTGTGCTGCACATTTTGGCATTTCCAGTCAGTTCTTTGTAACTGTTTGTTTTTGTGTAATAATTTCTTGTTATTCCTTCACTCAGTTGTTGCGTGATTTCATGTGTCGGACCTACGAGCCGGTTTGTCAAATGAAATTGGGGGCTCGTCCAGGATCTTGTTTCTGTCGAGGAAACAAGTAGTGGGTATTTTCGCATTTTGGCAGTCGGGTTGCGAGTGCAAACGACTTGCAGTATTTGTCGAAGAAGTTCGTAAGAAGAGGCTGCGTGGGTTTCGCGCTTCTGTGAAGTGGTTCCTGAACACTTGTTTTAGTAGAAGCTGTGTATAAGTTTGTGCTTCTGTGAAATTGTTTGAACACTTCTAGTGGTAATTTCAAATTTAAAGTCAATGGTTTGTGTGGGCATTTGCTGCAGTTGCTAGTGTCTAATATTTGTTTGGTTGGCTTAAGTGTAACGTGTGAGCTTAATAATAAAGTGTGTCAGGTGTTTTGAATGTCAATCACCTGTTGGCTGGAATTTAGCTTGGGTTTGGATGCTGGAGATTTCCTTATGACACTCGGTGCAACGTTTAAAGGAGTACCATGGTGATTTTCACACTTTCTCGGTTTTATGTGCTATTTGCACAATGAGTAAAGTATTAAAAATGTCCGTTCTGTATTTTTGGAGAAAAATGCGTTTTAAATTTGTCGTCCTATTTTCAATCGGTTGAGAAAGTTGTCAACTTTGTGCGTCACGAACACAGTAACCACTCCCATTTCCACGCCCCGTAAACCCATGGATAACTCGAGACCCATAGTTTGCGCCGCTGGCTTACAGGCAAGACAATGCAAATATTTGATTAACGTTAGGTTCACTTAAATCAGAGTGCCTTTTAAGGACTATTAGATTATTTCTGGTTATATTCATTTAGCTAGCTAGCTAACTTTAGCTGAATAATAAAAAAATAATAATAATGAATAATAAAAAAAATTATGCACATTTGTTTTGTTGTTGCCTAAAGACAACTGGGAAGTGTCACGTTCAACCACCATGTTACTCCTTTAAAAAAAAACGCCAAGTTGTGTTGTGTGTGCTCTGCTCTGTGCTTCCGACGCTTCTGGGCGAGGGTGAGAAAAAATCTGTATGCGAGTTTTTCCCTGTTAGGCTGAAGCAGTTAGCCCGCCATTTAGAGGTTATTTGGCGAATTAACTATTATTTTAGTTTATTTTCGTGTGGCCACGGAAGAAGCTGATTGTGCTCTGGTTCACTGTCCACTGTGTGGCATATTATGTGTTGCATCGATGGGCTCAGTGATTAAAATCCTCCCGTAAAGTCACCCGTACAGGCGAAGCTTAGTTAGCTGGGCAGCTTGGTTAAGGCTAGTTTGCCTTGAATGGCGTCTCCCCCTTGTGCTGGTGGCGTGTGTTGCATTTCGAGTGTTCATTTTTTCAAAGCGGTGAAAACAGTGTTAAAATTTCATAATGGCGCAGGAAATTACAAAAGTCAAAAATTTTATTCAAGAACCTTCAGATACAGATACAGATGTTTTTGACATTTAGTAAAGCAGAGTTAAAACAACTGGTAGTTTTTTTGGGGTGGTACTCCCACATCTACACAAAAGAAAGAGGAGTTGCGTGATCTGGCACGTCAGCTAGCCTCAGAACACGGTATAGTGTTTTGGATAAAACCCGTACTGGATCCGGTATCTGGATCTGAGTCTGCGTCTGGGTTTGAGTCAGAACCGGAACGGTCATTTCAGGAACAGACTTCATTGAAAAACATGAAATATGATTTTGAAATGTAAAAACTAGAATTAAAAATGAGAAAAGAAGAAAGAGAACTAAAATTTAAAATGAGAGAGAATGAAAAAGAGAGAGAAATGGAAATGAAACGAGGAGAAAAAGAAACTGAATTGGAGAAATTGAGGCTTGAAGAAGTCCGCATACAAGCTAATCTGACCTTAGAGCGTGACCGATTACAAGGGCAAAGCTCTCGGAGACATTCTTTGAATCCGACCGCAGGTAATCACTCTGACATTGCCCGTAATTTAAAACTCCCTCCTAAATTTTCAGAGAAAGATCCAGACACTTTTTTTGTTTTATTTGAGCGACTTGCTAAAACTTGTAAATGGCCTGAAAACGATCAAATAGTTATGCTGCAGTCTGTCTTGGTCGGTAAAGCTCAAGAGGCGTATTCTGCTCTTAGTGAGGAACAAACATTGTCATATGATGTGGTTAAGGAAGCCATTTTGAAAAGTTATGAGATGGTGCCTGAGGCATGCCGAAAATGGAGGCGTGGAGAGGGTAAAACTCATGTAGAGTTTACCCGTGAAATGTTACCCCATTTCACATGGTGGTGTAATGCAACTGCACCCGATACTTATGAGAAACTGCGTGATTTAATAACCTTGAAACAGTTTAAAAATTCAATTTCAGAGGATGTTGCCACATACGTAACTGAGCGTAAAGCCTGTACCGCAACTGAAGCGGCAGTATTAGCTGATGAATTTGTTCTTATTAGGAAAGGTAGTTTTGCAAATCGAGGCTTCCGTGGTGGTTCCCGCCAGGGTGGTTCCTCTCTGGGGGATTTCCAAGGGGGTTCTGGTTCTCGTTCGCAGTCTTCCGGGTCTGGTTTTAGTCAGTCTACCTCCAAGAGAGGCATTTCATCCCAGGTGAAAGAAGTAGCTGGCACTGATGGGAAACTGATCCTCACTCGCTCCTGTCATGGGTGTCACGAAAAAGGACATTGGATAAACGAATGTCCTAGTAAAAACCGTAAAGACCCTAAATATGTAGGTCTTATGGTAAAGTCAAATTCTCAGCTAATTTCTCCTCCTCGCTCAATTGATCAAAAAGACAAGTCATTGATTCGAGGCGAAGCCCCTGATTACACTCCTTTCATTTCCAGTGGAGTAGTTTCATTGAAAAAGCCAGTGAATATTTTGCGAGATACGGGATCTTCCCAAAGTTTAATATTGGCTAACGTTTTACCTTTCTCTGTGGACTCGTATACTGGCCGCAGTGTTATTATTCAGACTGTGGTAGGATATACAACTGTTCCATTACATATGCTTACTTTGTCTTCAGAACTGGTGAACGGAGAAGTCGTGATGGGAGTTTGTCCTGAGATTCCAGTACCAGGTGTGTCTGTTGTGCTCGGGAATGACCTAGCTGGTCAGGCGGTAGGTGGCACACTCTTCCCAGTGGTAACAGACAATCCGCACAAGTGTGAAGACGAAGTGGGTAAGCAATTCCCGAAAGTTTTTACTTCATGTGCCGTTACACGTTCTATGACTCGCAAATGTGCGGTGGAAAATAAAAATGATACCTTGTTGTATAGTCTCGGGGACACTATCTTTGGTGATTTGGAATCCCAAGAGCTTACACCAGTAAGGTCTATGCCAGACATTTCTATGCCTACCCCCGCTGTTGAATTAAATGAACAGCGAGAAAGTTCTCCTATCAGTGAAACCGAACCTGTTGCAGTTGAAAGGTTTGACTCTGAAGTTCCTGCTGTTGACATATGTACTGATTTTAACGGTGATTATAAAATAAAAGTCAAAACTGATTCTGTTAAAGATGTGTCTGATGCGGTTGTCAAGGAAGGCGTGTTTTCCAGTGGGGGCGCACAAGGTGATGCCTTTCCTGCCTCACTTTTCGGGGTCTCTCGCGAGGCACTAATTAAAGAACAAGCGAACGATCCTACTTTAAAAGATCTGTTTGATAAAGTGGTTTCAGAAGATAAATTAGAGGACATGCAGTCTGGCTATTTTTTAGATAAAGGATTATTGTGCCGTAAATGGGGTTTGAGGACAGACACATTTGTTGGCGACCACGTGGTCCAAATCTTTCCCATGGCGAAACAGCAGGCCATACTGGCGTAAGAAAAACTTATAACCGGGTGATGCGAAGATTCTTTTGGCCAACAATAAAGAAAAATGTCACTGACTATATTAGAACTTGTCACACCTGTCAGATCATGGGTAAACCGAACCAAAGCTTACCAGTGGCCCCATTGTGTCCCATTCCAGCGGTGTCTAAGCCTTTCCAATATCTTTTGGCTGATTGTGTTGGTCCGTTGCCTCGTTCCCGTGCAGGACATAGTTTTCGGCTGACAATAATGTGTCAGAGTACTTGCTATCCTGAAGCTTATCCACTTCGCTCCATCACCACTAAATCCATTCAAAGGGCATTAACCACTTTTATGCAAACTTTTGGTATCCCCTCGATTATCCAAACCGATCAAGGGTCAAACTTTATGTCTAAACAGTTCCATAAAGCGTTGAAACAACTAAAAGTGCAACATAACATTTCCACTGCTTATCACCCACAGAGTCAGGGAGCTTTAGAGCGATTTCACTCAACCTTGAAATCTCTCTTGCGCTCTTACTGTACCGAATTGGGAGTAGATTGGGAAGAATGTCTTCTTTGGCTTCTGTTAGCCATAAGAGAAGTTGCGCAAGAAAGTCTAGGGTTCAGCCCTAACGAACTGGTTTTCGGACATAAGGTTCGGGGTCCTACAGCTGTGTTAGCCGATGAATGGAAAACAGCAAAACCTCCTGAAAATATTTTAAATTATTACAGTGGCTTCCGATACCGACTGTATCACGCCTGTGCTGCGGCCCAAAAGGCGCTAGGAGAGGCACAAACAAAAATGAAACGTTTGTTTAATCACAAGGCCAAGCTTCGCAGTTTTAACCCTGGGGATTACGTACTGGCGTTATTACCTATGCCTAATAATCCCTTTCACGCCAAATTTGTGGGTCCTTATAAAGTAGAAAAATGTGTTTCTGATTTGAATTATTTAATTTCTACGCCTGACCGTAGGAAAAAAGTACAATTGTGTCATATTAATCTCCTTAAACCTTACTATTCGGTGGAATTATTTGAGCCTGCACAGTCTTCCAAGCCTGCCCTTCCGGTTCAATCTGTTCTGTTGTCATTTTGGCAGAAGGTGTTTTCGGAGGAAAGTTAAAAAATTCTGGGTACCTGCGGTCTTTGGAGGATTATTTTAGATACATGCCAAATGAACAGCATGCTGACCTGATCCACCTGGTTCAAAAATACCTTTGTTTATTTCCTGATATCCCTAGTCGTACGAATGTTTTAACTCATGATATTGATGTTGGCTCCGCAATTCCCATAAAACAGTGTTTTTATAGAGTCCCATTACCCAAGCAACCATACTTGGACACAGAGATAGATTATATGATTAAAAACGGTATTGCTAAGCCTTCGTTTTCTGAATGGTCTTCTCCCTGTATTTTGGTAGGAAAACCTGATGGGACATATCGTTTTTGTAGCGACTTCCGTAAAGTGAACGCTGTCACTAAAACCAACCAGGTCGGGTCAGCTACATTAGTCTCTAAAATAGATCTGCTCAAGGGATTTTGGCAAGTGCCTCTTATGCCGCGTGCTCAGGAGATCTCCTCATTTATTACCCATAATGGGTTATTTTCCTATTCGGTAATGCCATTCGGTTTAAAAAATGCACCTAGCACATTCCAACGGCTAATGAATCGGGTGTTGCAGGGCTTAGAAGGCTGTGCGGCCTATATGGATGATGTGGTGGTATGTTCCGACACCTGGCCACAACACATGACAAGGTTGGAAGCCTTGTTTGACCTGAAAAACAAGGAGAAGGAAAAGAAAACCTAATTGCAGATGCTCTTAGCCGTGCACCTGTATAGTAGGCCTATAGCTTGTTTTGCCTTTCCGGCTGTTGTTTTTTCTCTCTGTGTCTCTGTATGTGTCTTGTTGTCTTTATCCTGTGGGGGCACGCACCACAGGGTGGAAGAAACCCGGAACTAAAGGTGCTGAACAGAAGGTGACATGATGAGTGAGTATGATGGGCCTGGTGGTGGAGGGAACAATTAATAAAACTCGTTGTTGTGTAAAAAAATGAATTGTATGAATTGTGTAAAATATGATTTGGCCGTGCCGCCACCTATTGGTGACGTCTTTTTGGGGGGGGTGTGTCACGCCTGGCGCCCGCCCTGTGTTTTTTCACCTTTTTCTTATATTCATTTGAGCAGGTAATCTCTTGACACCATTCGTGGAAGCCAGCGATCACCTTTAATTGCTTCCAGCTGGGAGACGGGACCTCCGTTGTCAGCAGGGATCATGATTTTTAAAAAGGCTGCGAGTTCTACCACCTCAAGCTCTCTTTTCATTTTCACCACTTGCCTTTTTTTGACTCACCAGCATAGTAGCTTGCCAGCTTGTCAATTTGCCAACTCACTGCGCTGCACATTTTGGCATTTCCAGCCAGTTCTTTGTAACTGTTTGTTTTTTGTGTAATAAAGTCTTGTTATTCCTTCACTCGGTTGTTGCGTGATTTCATGTGTCGGACCTACGAGCCGGTTCGTCACAACGTGAAATACACGATGTAATCCCACTGCAGACTGCGAGAGCTACTAGGAATATAGAGCTTTAACCAAGCCTTTGCCAACACAAATGGAACCTGTGCAGACACATGATGCGCCGCGCCGTGCTGCTTCGCGCCGCTTACGCTACGGGTTTGGTGGGTGACCGGCTTCAGTCCGACTGAGGGGGCATATTCCGGTGGGAAAGTGATGTCAGCACATACCCTCTATATGCTCAGATTGCCACTCACTGTGGCCAAGCGGAATCGATAACATTTCAGAAAATATATAACGTTAAAAGATTTAATCTTCTACTGGGAGTTTTGCAGTTTATTGAGGGTGTGACAAAATTTTGGTGCCCTGACTGTAATCAAATGTTTTTCACATTTCCTGTTCGATTGAGCAAGTACCACAGTACATTTTTATGGTTTAGTGCTGTCAGATTGTGCCAGCTACTTTACATGAACCTTGTACTGCGATCAATAAAGGCTAACAGCATAGTACCACTCACTTCTTGTCACTTGTACCACCACTGTAATGAACTAAAAAAAGGCTACAAACTACGTTTTCTATGAGAGATGTGTTGTCGAGCTCACGCGCATACACTGCTGGCGACATTGTAAAGCTCCGTTTTGCCCTCCGTACTATATAGCTAGCTAGCTATGGCACATCCTCACCTCTGTAACGTTATTTGTTCTCCTCCGTGTGTCCATACATCTGGATGTGTTTCTGCCAATCGCGCGGAAGCTGCAAGGCCTTGCTGGCTGTCTTGGGCTGCATTCACACCAGATCAGGCAATGCGGCACCTTGCCGCAGGGTTGTGTGGTGGTGTAGGCATGTCATTACATGGCCCATATGTGTGACGTCATGTGAAATTTAACCCACCCCCTCCAGTCCTCTAACTCAAAAAAAAAAAAAAAAATGGACACAAACGCAAACCGAAGGAAGCTTCTTGCTATAGTTATTTTGCAGCGTAGACTGCCAGCCAGACGCAGACGTTGGAGCTGGGTACACAAAATAAACCAAGTGAGGACACAACTGGGAGAGTATCATCGTTTGGTCCATGAACTAGGTACCATGAACTAGTGCTAGGTACAATAAACTAACATGCAAGAACTGCTAAATAGCGAATCTTTTATACAGCTTAATTCCGACGTTCGGAATTGATATTTAACTAGTAATTATTGTTTCGGTACTCGTCCCATTACCCGGTACTGTCAAATCCCCATGACAATCATAAAATCAAATCTTAGGAAATTAATCACGTCAGTAATTAATTTGACAGTTGCTCGGTAAACAGCGGAATGCTACATGGTAATTTAAACAACTTACGTGATTGGCCACTGCAGTGTGACGTCGGGTTGCATCCCGGCAAAAGTTGATTCTGGTTCTACTTTCTTGCCGCAGGCCATTTCTTTTGGCACCCCATGCGATCCCCACTGCCACAGCCTAAATGCACTACCCCCATTAAAATGAATGGGAAGACTTGCCATTTTTGCCGCATTGCCTGACCTGGTGGGAATCTAGCCTTACGGTCAAGCAATAGGTGACGTTTTTTTTCTGGAAAGCATTTCATGCGGCCTCCAAAAGCGTGGTTGCTATCACGTCAGGTATAATTAAAGAGAAAAAGACAAAAAGTTATTGCATGTGATAATTATCACTGTGATATATCGCCCAGCCCTAGTTGAAAATGTGTTTTTCATGAGATTGGAGATGGACATTACAGGCCAAAGTATTAGGCCATCTGCAGTTTTTTTTTAACTCTAGGTAGAGAAGAATTCAGTTAATATATGCAGATTTATTGGATAACAGACAGAAGTACAGACATTTCTTTTTCAATTTCTACTTACAATAACACAAAAAGATTACATTTACTTGAAAGTCTTAGACACAACTCAAACTTTAATTAGTGTGGTTGCCTTTGGCAAACACACTACTATTATTGCACATATTATTAGTGTGGTTGCCTTAGGCAATCACACTACTATTATCTCACATATTATTATTATTATTATTATTATTATTATTATTAATAATATTCCACCCATTTTTTGGACCGCTACTCCTCCCACTGTTTTCCACATACACGTGCAATATGTCAAATTGACCGGCTACTTTGGGAATCGTGTGCTATTACTTTGTGGAAAGTTTTGCTGCACGGTTTTTGAGAAATATGACTTTCTTTGGACAATTTTTCCCATAGAGAATGAATGGGGAATGTGACATCATACATATGAGAGAGATGAAGTTACAGCATTGGTCAGCTTTGCACATGTGATGCTGTCGCCTGTAGGTTTTGACCTGCTTTATCTACTGTGAATTCAGAATCCAGAGACGGTGCATATTTCCCCTTTTGTCATAATTACAGAAAACACACATTCGTAATCCTCAAATACTTTATACCACAATGTAGATAAGACCTTGACGAAGACGTACATGCACGGATTGTGTTGTTCAAACGAGGTTTCCTGGCGACTTAGCTACCAGAAAGGATATAGCTGCATGCGGAAGTGAACGTGATAAAAATGGTATTCCAAATGCAAAATTACAAATGAAAACGCTGTCAGCTAGGTATATCAACAAATATATGGCTTAAGCATACCCAGAAGTCCTCAATAATAATAGTATTTCACAACATATTACGCAAAATCGTTGACAACGTTTCGTCAGGTGCAACGTCTTTACTGCTAGTGCTAACAGTGAATGCATTGAATGCGATGATCAGAAAACATTCGGTTGACCTATAAAACGATTTTCCAAAACCAACATTAGAGGTCTTATACACGGTTAGAAAGCTTATACTCCCACCTACTGATTAAATGAATTCTCAAACAAGCCAGACGGTACTAAAAAGGGCAACAACACCGTCAACAAAACGTGCGAACCAGCTTCTGGTCCAGTCTTACTCCAGAAAACGATGTCAGCTTGTCACACACGTTGCTTTGGGTGTTCTTGAACTTTGTAGTACAAACTGGCTTGATTTACACTTCACCGATCCAACAGGTGACAGAATAAGCTTTCTAACTATGTATAATACGTAAAATTTTACTTTTGTAACACTGTTTAATATCCCAGCGTATTGGAAACTTTGGTCTCATTAGAGCTGCATTACGCATTCAGTCTGTTGTAGCAGGGAAAGCAACGCTCTCTCACCCCAACGCGTTTGCTAAAGTACACTTGCATGTTGTTGATGCACCCCTTGCTGCAACAGAAGCTAGTAGTACTGGCTACCAGCCGATACTTATTCACAGAAGCTGTATTTAAAATGAGTTAAAATACAACTATTTGAACACATATTTCTCGCCTCATTTTCGTTCTTGGAAATTTGGCTCGGCTAACACGTAATAGGCTACTCTGTCTATGAGTTGGTCTCAGAGATAACAGATTAGACTCTGAATTACAGCCCAATTAAATGTTTTTAGTTGTGTGGTTAAAATGAGCTGAAATTCACGTAAAATCATACGTCAATTAAATTAATCTCCCTAGCCCTGTCTTGCTTTTATTAAATGGTGCGATCACGCAGTGTAGACAGGGTTTTTCCAAGACCCTCTGAACATGCCAGCTAGCTTTATGATTTGCCGTCACTCATCACCGCATACCACAAGTAAAACACTGAGATCTCAAGTTTTGATGAAGGGATAATTTAGCTCTGATTATATGTGTCGCGAATAAACTCGTTGCCGTGATGTTATAGCATGTACACAAAATGTCTCTGCTTATACTACAGAAACTGTTCGCTCTGTTCAGCAAAAAGTCGACACTGCGTTGGCGGCAACCACACTTCACAATTTCTGCAGGAATTGTCTAGTAAGTGTGGTTGCCTTTGGCACTACTATTATCTCACATATTTATTTATTGATTATTATTTATTCCACCCATTTTTTGGAACGCTACTCCTCCCAGAGTTTTCGCACCCCATACACATGCAATATGTACACGTTTGCTGCACGGTTGTTGAGAAATTTGACGTTTTTTGGGCAATTTTTCCCATAGAGAATGAATGGCGGAACGTTCACCCTTGTGATGTCACAATGCTGCCTTCTCACCCTTGTGATTCACAATGCTCTGTCTTCTAGCAGCTGTACTCTGGTCTCTCAGGCTTTGAACATTCTGCATTCATCTGTACTGGGCAAAATTGCCCACAAATTGTGCAATGCCTCATTGGACATCATAGAGTGTCCTTTGTCCATCGGTGTAGATCAGCCTCGCCCCCTTTCCTGATTGGCCAATGTTTGAAATTTCATAAATTTTGAACCGTTTGTCATAGAGAATTATGGGTCAAGTCATTGGACTCAGTAAAGACCTAGCAACCGCCGAAAACTCCATAGCAACCCCCTAGCAACATCCTAGCAACCGCCTACCACTGCAGAGCAACCACCTAGCAACACCTTAGCAACCACCTAGAACTGCATAGCAACCGCCTTGCAACACCCTAGCAACCACCCAGAACTCCATAGCAACTGCCTAGCAACACCCTAGCAACCACCTAGAACACCATAGCAACAGCCTAGAACTTGATAGCAACCACTTAGCAACTGCCTAGAACTCAATAGCAACCACCTAACAACACCCTAGGAACCCCCTAAAACTCCATTGCAACCACCTAGCAACACCCTACAACCACCTAGAACTCCATAGCAACCATCTAGCAACGACCTAGAACACCCTAGCAACCGCCTAGAACTCCATAGAATGACCTGGCAACACCCTAGCAACCACCTCAAACTCCATAGCAACCACATAGCAACACCCTAGACACCACCTAAAACACCATAGTCACCGCCAGAACGACATAGCAACTACCTAGCACTGTTCACTCTGCTCAGCACAAAGTCGACTTTGCATTGGCGGCAACCACACTTCACAATTTCTGCAGGAATTGTCTAGTTACAATTAATTTCATTATTGGAAGTCTATCCAATCATTTTTCAAAGTGGTTGGCAGAGGAGTAATTAAATTAAGTGGAATAGATTTTTTTTAAACCCCAGGTAGCCTAATACCTTTAGCCTATAGTGCAAGTAAAATAGGCACTGAAGTTGCAAGAAAAATGGCAAAGAGAAGAAATGAGGCTTATGGTGAAGCCACACGATATGCGGCCCCGCCGCGCGGTGGTGCCGCCTCCATTCATTTTGAAGGAGAGGTGGCGGCCAGACCCTGCAAGGCATGTTGGGATTGCCAGCGGCGTGGCGAGAGGCGGCGAGGACGCGGAGAGATGGCCAAAGTTCAACTTTGACCCCCTCGCCACGTCGTGGTAACCAGTGTGATTTGATCTAATGATCCGTCAAGTAAATTGTCCCTATTTTTTTTCTAATTTTAGTTCCGCATTCTATCATTCCACAATGGAGGACCTAACTCGTAATTGCCGTATCGGGTTTCCCAAATTAATAAAATCTCCTACAGAGATACCGATAAGAGGAACGCAGCATGAAGAAAAGTCTTGATGGCTCTGCTATGTAGTGATCGCCATTACTATTAGTTATCACTGTCCAGTCTGAATAAAAATCAGCTCTGAAAAATGTTAATAAGCTGCCTAGCTAGGCTGTCTAATGTCTAGCTAGTGAGTAACAACTAACAATAACAACAAAAACATTTTCTTTCTAATGTATTAGTTGCTAGCCACCTAGCTAGCTAACCAGATATAACTTTGAAGGCATTAGCTGGCTAATTAGCCAGACAATGTTTTTGTTGTTGGTTGTTACTCACTAGCTAGACATTAGACAGCCTAGCTAGGCAGCTGACTAACATCGTTCAGATCTAGGTTACTGCAAAAATAATTTTTATTCAGACAGGAAAATGAATATGAAACACAACATTAAACCCGGTCAATATTTAACGAACACAAGTGTCAGGTGGCCTAATACTTTATCGCCTCTACTGCATTTATTGTGTTCATTGAGAAAAAAACAACAAAAATTGTTGAAATCATGGTTCTTTTAACACAGCTAATTGTTAATGTGCATCCTGTCATGTTATATTAGGGATGCTGTGCTGCAGCATTTTACAGAAAGCAAAATGGACTCTGCCACCTCAGGACACAAAATCCATTAAGAATATGCCACAGAGAGGGACACTTGGCAGAACATATACTAGTGAATTAGGCTGAGATATGTGCCACATGATGAGTCTGTCAGCCCCCCTCTGTTTTTTTTTATTCTCTGAGCTCTAGCTCTCTATTTTTACATTTATTAACCTCTTAATTTCATGACCTGAAAATAACTTTAATAAAATGGGCCACCCTCCTTGATGCAATTACTATATCATCACAGTGGCTGTTAATATAGATAATCATGGAAGAGGATAAAATCAGCTGTGTTTTTTCCCCCAAAGCTTTCAGGAAATCGGCAAGAGTGTACATCCTGGATCAGTCATATTGTGAACATAGACATGCATTGCAGGAGTAAAGCCAGAGTAGAACATATTGTAATTTAAAATAACCGCTTATATAAAATGTGCAATTTGATTGTTAATGCATTCATTCACTGCTAATTGATTTAAAGCTCAGTAATTAAATAATGTTAATGAATGAGAATGAGGTGTAGCATTCAGATTATTCTATAGGTCAGCACAATTTTTTATTAAATCTCACAATTCTTGGATTTGCATCTGTCAAAATTAACAGAGCTGTTTTACTGGGCTGGAAAATGGCAGAAACGTTTATTGTTTGAGAAGATATGAGCCTTGAATTATAGACTGAATTATATTTCCTTTGCAGGGATCTGGAGGAACACAGAGCTCCTAACAAGCCAGAGTCTATGGTGCAGAAAGCTGAACAAGCACGAAACCGTCCAGACCCACGGCGCACCTCCAACAAAGGTCTTCTGTGAGTGAGTGAGTGACCACAATTTGTGATGCATAGCCCACGGTGGTGTCCTGTGTGGCGCCATGGGAAAAACAGGGCCCTTCATTTGACAGAAGTAGTCCATAAGGTTTGGTTTCGAGGCTATCATATGGCACCAAAAAATATACATATGTCACTAAATA
Source organism: Anguilla pacifica (assembly GCA_039654925.1). Lineage (NCBI taxonomy): Eukaryota > Metazoa > Chordata > Actinopteri > Anguilliformes > Anguillidae > Anguilla > Anguilla pacifica. The sequence continues at coordinate 36,646,384 of CM077286.1, read as the reverse complement.
TGTTTTTTAATGATAAATGTTGAGTTTAATCAACATTTATCATTACTTACAAAGTAAGTGTAAGTAATGATAAATGTACTTACAAAGTACTTACAGATCTGTACTTACAAAGTTTACCTTTGTTGGCAGTTCAGTTGTGAAATAAGAGCAAACAGATGTATAGGGTCTGTCCAGGCATTGTGTTTTAACTGTCAGGCCAGCCTTTACTGGCTCTGTCCTATCTGGCATTCCCACTCACTCACCAGCACTTTCATAGCCTTTAGATGACCTATTAAAAACAATTAAATCATGGCATGGCCTAATAAAAACAGTAACACAGCAGATTCTTGCATATAGCTCCTTGAGTAGAAAATGGAAACCAGAAGTAGACATTGTAAAAATAATTCAGGGCATTGAACAATGTCCAAAAAAATCCACATGCTATAATTGTGACAACAGTGAAATTATCCTGATAATTTCCCTAAGGACAATTTTCTGAACATATTTATGCCGGTCAATAATTGTCAGAAGTAATTATAACTGAGGATTTCCTAGTTGTTCCCTGCAAATAATTAGCATGTAAAGCATGAAAAAGTATTTGCCCCCTTCCTTCCTGATATTTGTCACACTGAATGGTTTCAGATCTTTAGACAACATGTAATATTAGACCAAAGGGCAACTGAGTAAACAAAAAAAACACATTTCACAGCCATGTCACCCATATGAAAACGGAATTACTCTCTCAGTTACTCAATCAACCAATTAACCATATTTAATTTATAATTAGATTCAGGTGATCACAGCCCAGCTAGATTGCAGCCAGCCCTGTTGAATCTAAACCTCACTCATAATCAACCTTACCATCAGAGTGAAGTAGTCAACAAGTTTGGACTAGCACACTATGCCATGATCAAAGGAAATTACAGAAGTGATGAGAAAAAAGGTTGTTGAAATATATCAGCCAGGAAAGGGTTACAAAGTCATTTCTAAGGCTCTGGACTCCACCAAACCACAGTAAAAGCCATTATCTCCAAATGGAGAACACTTGGAGCAGCGATAAATCTTCCCATTAGTGGTCGGCATACCAAAATTACTCCAAGGGCGCAGCCACCACTCATCCAAGTACCAGTCATAAGACTCCAGAAGAACATCCAAAGAACTGTCAACTCTCTAGCCTCAGCTAAGGTCAGTGTTCATGACTCTACACGAAGAAAGACTGGGCAAAAATTGGATTCATGGAAAAGTAGCAAGGCAGAAACCACTGCTAACCAAGAGAAACATCAACGCTCATCTCACTTTTGCAAAAATGCACCTGATAATCCCCAAGCGTTTTGGGATACTGTTCTATGGACAGATGAGTCCAAAGAGGGACCTTTTGGATGACAGGGGTCCCAATATGGCTGGCTTAAAACAAATACAGCATTTCCCAGTAAGAACATCATACCGTACCACCAATCAAACATGGTGGTGGTAGTGTGATGGTGTGGGGAAGCTTTGCTCCTTCGGGACCTGGATGACTTGCCATTATTGAAAGAACCATGAATTTTGCTCTCTACCAGAACATTCTTAGTCCACATCTGAATGGCTGAAAATAAACAAAATAAAAATTCCGTAGTGCTCTAGTCAAAGTCCGGACTTGAACCCAATAGAGATGCAGGGTTTCCCCAGAAAAGTTGTTAGGCCCGGTGGCAAGTATCTTTTGACGGGCCGGTGGCCAAGTGTCTTTCTTGATGGGGGCCCGGCGTGGGCCCGCGACTGATGGCAGCATTAAGGTATAGTTTCTGCTGACTGGAGATTTGAAAATATCACTACGTAATGTGAATGTTATGTCATTTATTCAACACACATTTTAAAAAATCAACAACTATTTACAGCATAGCAGAGTCTTACAAAGAATCTGACAACAATGTACAGACTGGGAATGCTGTATTATCAACAACAACAAAAGAAATTAAATTAAATTAAAATAAATAATATCAAAGTTTTTGCACTCTACAAAAAACTTGAAAAAAGTTCTGATTGGCTACTGATTCTTACAGCCTTGGAATGCTGGGCACATTTCAACAACAACAAAAGAAATTAAAATAAATAATATCAAAGTTTTTGCACTCTACAAAAAACTTGTATTCAAGTCCTGATTGGCTACTGAATCTTACAACAAACCTTGGAATGCTGGGCGCATTTAAATAGGGATCGGAATCGCGAACTGGTTCCAAGTTGTCCTATTCATTGGAATCGTATGGCTCCGATCTTATCGATTCCACTTATCGAAGCCAGCATGTTTTTAGGACAGCTGCGCATTACAAAACAAATTTGATCCGGGCTGCCAGCCTTGATACATTCTGTTGCGATAAAGATTCTAAGACAACAGCAATTTCTCTGGATTAACAGGTTATTTTTTAGCATGAAATTCGATCGTATTACTAAATGGCTACACATGTCATGTAACGTGCAAGTAGTTGGCTATCTCCCTGGATATGAAGTAAATGTTTTACCAATAAATAATAATAATAATAATAATAATAATAATAATAATAATAATAATAATAATAAATGCGATTTTATCCATGGAAATAGCTATAGCCTACAAAAAGGCAAAATAAATGTTGTGTTTGCGATTGCCGTCGTAGAAGGAAATGTCACTGACAAAAAAAAGTTTTCTCTCTTTGCTGGGCACATTTCAACAACAACAAAATATCTATGTATCTGTGTTACTGACTGTTTGGCTAGCTAGCTAAGTTAGCTAAATGACCACGTTGTCGTGCACATCAATGTCATCAAGCTAACATTATTAATAAACAAGTGAAGTCTTTTCGAAGTCTTATTTCGATGGCGATTAATAAATCATGTAATGTTACAATGTATCGAACGTTACATTCATGCTACTAGTTTAACGTTACCTCCACACTGCTTAAGTTAATATAAAAAGAATGTACTTACCGACAAGATGAAGTGATAACATAGTTTGTAACGAGGTTAGTTAGCCTACTAAAGAAATTGTGCCTTGCTAGGTACTGTTAGCTTGTGATAGTTGGAAGCATCAAGTGTTGAACGTCACTCTATGCACAATGAGGATAAAGAACAGAACTGCTGTTTTCCTATAGTGCGTTCATGTTTTAACCAACAGATGTCGCTGATGAGCTTTCCAACCGAGCCGCCCCACTGTAACTGTAGTTTAAAAAACATCTTAAAAATACATTTAAAAATTTTTTTTAAATCCCTGATCCTTAGGCCCGGCGGGGGGTCAATTTAGGCCCGGTGGGCCGCCAGGCTTGCAATACACTGGCAGAAACCCTGAGATGCTGTGTCAGGACCTCTTACGAGCAGTTCATGAATCATCTGAATCAAAGCAGATCTGCAAGGAAGAGTGGAATAAATTCCTCCACAGCAATGTAAAAGGCTGAAATCAAATTATAGGAAGCATTTGGTTTCAGTTATTACTGCTAAAGGTGGTGCAACCAGTTATTAAGTTTTAGAGGGCAATTAGTTTTTCACAAGGGTGATATGGGTGTTTGATAACTTTTTCCCACGGCGTGCAGGAACTGGCGTCGTGGGCTATGCATGGCAAATTGTGGTCACGCACTCACACACTCATGGACGACTTTTGAGGGACGTTTTGTGGGACGCATGCGCAGGTGGTGCTTCGTTTACTAGGACGCATGTGCAGGTGGTGCCAGTTAAATGTGTCTGTGGAAGTGAGTTGCGCCATGGGTCTGGGCGGTTCCGTGCTTGTTAATTAAATAAATGCAATAATAATATGTTTTGTCATTACTCCCTAATGTCTAATATTGCATTTTACCTAAGATCTGAAACAATTCAGTGTGGCAAATATGCAATAATTGTGGAAATCAAAAAGAGGGCAAATACTTTGCACTGTACTCAGCCACCTGAATGTAATACCACACAGCACATAAAGTGGCACTCCAGCTTCACTCACTGAGATTTTCACCAGTCCAGGAAAGACCAATGTATTGGATAGAAAATCTCTTTGCAAAAGGGCAGAATGAATAATAATAAAGCTTCTGATGATGGTAAATAAAGTTATCTGTTCATCCATGATCTAATCAACTTATTCCTGGTCAAGGCATGAGGGGGCTGGAGCCTTTCCCAGCATCCATTGGGAGAGAAGCAGGAATACACTCTGGATACATCACCAATCCATCACCGGGCACACACACTCATATCTACAGGCAATATTGAGTCTCAGATTAGCCTACTACAATGTTTTGGTCTGTGGGAGGAAACCTGAGTACCCGGAGGAAGCCCAAATGGACACGGGGAGAACATGCAAACTCCTCACAGAAAGGCCCTGGTCAAAGGCCCAAACTCAGGACCTTCTTGCTGTGAGGTTAATCACTGCACCTCTGTGCCCCCCTAAAACAAGTTAGCCTTTAACAATTTTTTGGCTTCAATTGTGCAGGGGCTAGCTATAGAAAAGGCATGATTGAATCTGTGACCATATTTGATTTTTAATACTCCAGACATTAAAAAACACAAGGAACACATGACCTACATATATTGCTTCAAATATCACTGCAATGAGAGGGAACATGTCTTCTGTCAAAAGAAGCCTTAAACCACTGAGCATGCAAACAGCAACTGCGAATAAAATTTTACCAAATGAACTCAAAAACAATGTGGATTTAGCACACTGTGGCATGTCTTTTGTTGCCATATGGTACTAGAACAGAATTAATTCTAGATACCAGTTATTTTACTACATCACTCCCATGTAAATTTACAGTGCCATTGACTCTTTTAATTTGTGGGAATAGTACAAAACTAGAACTAGTACAAAATGTGACAGTGTGTTCCAAGAGGCACTGCGTTTCACATACCTGTGACATAAAAGCTATTCAAGCCACAATGGAGTCAGTGAGGAAAGGCCAAATGGTTAACATCAGAACAAAAACATGGTCATCTGATACTCTGATCAGTTCCTTCACTACCACAGGGGACCAGCTATGTGACTGTCTGGTCACAGCTGGTAATCTGCGAACACCAGCTCACAATGAGTTGTGGTCAGTGGAGCATTAACCTGTATCTAGGATACGTCTACTCAATGCACCCCTTATTAGCATTCTATCTCTTTCAACAAATCGTTCCAAGGGAATGAAATAATGGAGTCATTATCTGTTTTGTTCTACAGTCAATCGAAGTCCAGCCACCAAGTCTAGATTGAATGGAGAAATTAGGCCACTTCTCTTCGTATCTTATGGTTTTATCTTTCTGTGGGTGGACATTGCAAATCAGATAACATAAAACACAGCTAGGCCATGTGTAACTGTGCACACTGATCAATATGCAATTTAACTTGCCTGTAGGTCTCTTGTACTCACAATCACAATATTGCTGAAAACAAAGGTAATATGGTGCCAATGGATCACAGCCTCTGGCATGAAGGTTCTGACATACAATTTTTATAACTACTCTGAATCGTAATGATTTGCCATAATAGTACAACAGTGTCCTCTCACAAAGTGACATTAAAAGCAATACTATCTGAAAATTGCAAACAAACTATCGATGGCATGATAGCACCCTTTCATTAACAATGTTTTTCATCCTGGTTTACCCTGATTTCAAACACATCATATAATAAGCATTGTTATTTTGTGTAATTTCACTGTCTGGGAGGATTTGTCATTCATTTGACAGGTGTAACAATAATAGAAGCATTTAAAGTGTAACATGGCTTTTGGCAGCCATGTAATTGCACATGTATAGGGGTGCTAGGTTCATTGTTTTGTGTTGCTTTCCAGATCACATGGGTTATTTTGGTTCATTAAGATGCAAAGTATTCACTATAGCAACCCAGCTATATTATTTACACTTCTAAAAAAACACTTCTAAATTTCCTGTATGCACCTTCAATGACTGGGACAAAGCAAACATGTTTCTGTAGGTGATGTACAATTGTAAGCAAACAAACAAAAAAAGGAAGCTACTTACATGTTAGTATTTGCAGTGGAGGTGAGCCATTCTCCAGCTAACCCGATGATGTCAAGTCCAGTAGATAGCTGATTGAAAAATCTGGGATGACCTAGGCACATAACATGTTCTTTAGCTACACAATAAAACTTTTCAGTTGTATCTCAAGCCTTAGAAACTATACAGTTTACAGTTTATATATATATATACACATACATGGTCAGCAAGGTGAGAATTAATTGGAATATGTTTCATTTTCAGAACCCAGCAGTTTAACTGTTAACACCCTTGTTTGACATCCAGCACTCTCAATACAAAACACAAATGCATCAACCGTTAGGTTAGGACTCAGATGCCTACTTCCAAATGTTACAAGACTTCTTGCTTCCAAGTTTCCCAAACGTCAGTAAAAACACACACACACACAGATTCAGGCAGTAACCCTCCAGTTCCTGCGTTGTCTTTTCTCCAGGCTATGCTGGCTGAGCGCTTTGAAGCTTACTATGGCTGAGAACGGCCAAATGGTGAATTACATGTCAGACATTCCCTCTCTGTGAAGTGTTTATTACCACCCCTATAGGTGATACCCCTTCACACAAACATGTACCTTCACTTAGCTTCAGTTTTCAGAAAAGTAAGAATGTGGGAGGCCCTTGAGTACATGCTCCTTTTGCCCACGTCCTTGTGCCACACAGTTCACTGTTTTGCACAAAACTCAGGCTCTACAAGAACCAGTTAAAGGTGAATTCCTGGTAAGGTGGAGTCAGGGCTGGGAGACTGTGGGAAGTGGATTTCGGGCACATAGTCCAAGGGGGAGGGGACCAGGGGCTCCCTCTCTTGCAGCAGGAACAGAGGTGTGAAGCTGCAGGGAATCTAAGATGGGCCAGACCTTTTCGCCTACATCTGGCCGTCAGCATGAACCACTGCAGTCCCTTACATAGGTTTCTCCTCTTTACTGGCCACTGGAGTGATGAGGGAAGCCCATGGTTTTGCCCCAGGTTCTCTCCATGCTGTAGGGCAACAGCAGGAGGGCTTTTACAACTTAGGGAAGTGTTTATGGCATCTGGTCCTTTGTCCTCTGTCTGTGTATGATGGCCCTGGAGATCTCCTGGATGGCACAGCTCTCCTGTCCTGGCTGTGGGGCTTCGTCTGTAATTATTGGCTATACCTCCTGCAGTGTGCAGTTCTCCTCTCACAGGGTGTTGTCTTCTGTGGGGGACGATAAAGGCAATCCCAAAGAGCTTTCCCTGGTGGGGGGGGTGGTGTCATGTCCGTGGAGAGTACTCATCATATGATACCCCAGAAAAAGGAAATACAATCTTTCAAATTGTGTCCTGCTGAGGTTATATATTGTCTCTCATAGTCCATCAACGCCTGGATAGCGCTCACAGAATTCCTCCTGCCTTCTTGCAAAAATACACTCAGCAAAGATCTCCCATTTAAATTTGGAATCAGTAGCAGAGGCTGGCAACTCCCTCATTTCCGTTCTCTGTGACTGGTCCATGTCTGATTGTAACTTAATTTTGAGACATAATTTCACAAGAGATTGTGCAGTTGATGCAGTTTACCACAGTCTTCTCGAAATCCTATCTCGGTGGAGTATGTGGGACAAGCAAGGAGTAATTAAGAATATGTTTATTTTCTGAATCCAGCGGTTCCAACAGTCAATACCCTTGTTAAAATGTTCAGCGCTCTGAATACTGAACCAAGCAATAATGTGTGCTGGAACCCCTCACTTAACCTACATGTAAAATATATTTTTATTTGATTTAATGTTATAATTATGTTTAAAATTATAATTATCAATTAAATCACCAAATTAATTGATAGGTCAGACTAAAGTGCACTGGTGGAATCAACTAACAAGTCAAAACAAGCTATATATCAGGTTTTAAGATTAAATAATTTAATTCAACACAAAGCAGTCTATTATTGGATCATCATTGGTAGTGCTGTGTTAAGCTGAACCGGTCATGGTCTGGTGATGACCGTCTCAAGCCTGCCCTCATGGCTGCATTGGCCCCTGCCTCTGTCCCTTAGCTATGCTGCTATAGCCTTATTCTGCCTGGGTTTTCCTTATTGCACGCAGGCACCTCTGTCTGTTCTGCTCTGCTGGCTAATCTACTTTTTGAACCCCCTAACAATGTTTTTTTTCTCTCGTTTTCCTCGGCTCTGGGCACCTGCCCGGAGCTCTAGCCCAAGTTTGCTGAACACCCCCCCCCCCGCCCCGGAGCTCCAGCCCTAGACCAGCTAAACCAGCTGGGCACCCCTGCCTCCTGCCACTATTGACTTTCCATAACGGTGCCTACCCGTGGCAGATGAGTTCCCCCTCTGAGTCCGGTTCTGCTCAAGGTTTATTCCTGCTATCAGTCAGGGAGTTTTTCCTTGCCACTGTTACCCTAGGCTTACTCTTTGGGGGCTGGTTCTCTGTAAAGCTGCTTTGTGACAAGGCTCCTTTGTTAAAAGCGCTATACCAATAAAAATTGATTGATGATTGATTGAATTATATTAAAGAATTGAAATCATACATTCTTTATTGAATGCAGGCTCGCTGCTTCTAAATTACAAAACAGAAGACATACAACAAAACATTAAACAATTGATTATGAAATACCAAATGATTATGAAGAAAAGAGAGAGAGAGAGAGAGACGGATAAGCCAGACCTTGCCAAAGTATCACCCACTTCCAGTGGATGAAAGGAAACCAGCTACAAACACAACCAAGGAACCACCACCAAAATAGAAATAGGAAAACTCTTTTTCTTCAAGACTCTGAAACCAAACGCAACACAACACAACTTTTTCCTGTGGTAACCATAAATACCTTACCCAGCATGGCATGTTTGACCTGATTGGGTGATACTGAGTTAAGGTGTAGGAGAGAAGGGAAGGGGGGTCAGACTAATTTATGTCAAGGACTGGCTTACCTAAATATTGCATTCAAACTTAAAGAGGACATGGGAAAGGGACATCTTGGGCACATAGCTATGGGGGCTCTCTGACCCCCGATATGGTGTCCTGTGTCTTCTGGTTTGTCTCTTCTGAGGAGGTGAGACCCATAGATTGTCTGCCTAGATTATGGTATCAGGGATTTAAAATTTCCCCAATCACATTTGCTTTGGTGCTTGTGATAGGGAGGGCAGGCCACATTCTTATTCACTGTTTCCCTCTCTAACGGTGAAGCCACACTATACGCGGTGACGGCCGCCTGGCGCTGCGTCCCCACAATTTGCTGTTTGTGGGCGTGTCACCTATTTTTGACAGACAGTGTGTACTTTTGACAGACACTTACAGTGTGGCTTCACCGTAAGGCCATAATCTAAACACTACATGTCCTACAGTATATATCACACAGAATAACTAGCCGCATATCCACCAAAAGTACCCGGAACTTTTAGTCCCAGGAACTACTTTTCAAGGAACTAAGAGGTTCCTTCATCCCATTGTTGTCTGCGTTTCCACCGTGGTCTAAAGTCCCGCAAAGATTGGGCAAATTAGCCCATTGATGTATGAAAAAGCGACGTTGCCGCCGGTCCATCTGTCCTATGATTTCTTCTGTAACCCCATCCTTCCACCGAAGTAGCCTACATTATTTTCTAATAACCGGGACAGCCCGGAGGGGTTTATTCCACTTATATACAACAGGTTACCAACAATGACTATATATGGTTACTTTTGGTTACGATTTAATCACCTGAAATTGAAATATTCTTCTGCAGCCGTTTGGGCATATTTTACCGTTGTCAAGCAAAACTGTCGTTGGTAGTTGAACTTGGACCGTTGTTATGCAACAAATAGGATATAACAGGCCAATAGTCAGATTGTAACTGTTTTATATATCCTCTCAAACACATTCATTATGTTTTTATGTGAACATTCACTTTCATGTCTTGACATCCGAGGCGACAGAATGCATTCACATTCCACAAATAATTGGCAACAACAGCACAGCAAACATGCACACATTGTAAACAATTTGCTGTTGAATTGATTACTTTCTCATCGTCAATTCCATATAGGCTAATTGCAAAATGACAAGAACAGAACGAAAACTCGGACTTGCGTGAAAATTTAAATTTGCTTTCCTTCAAAGTTACTGCTAGCCGAGCAGTGAAGTGTGCCCTCCAGATGCGAACCATGCACCATAAATTAGTCCATAGTCTTCCTGATCTTTTTGTGGAATTGAAGAATGGCAGAGTAAAATTATGGCAGTCTGAAAAAGCAAAAGGGACGATTACTAGAATGAACCTGTTATTTTACCCTGACAAGTGCAGAAGGTGATTTCCAGTTTGTTTTACTGTATCACCAATGTAAATTACGCAGAACTACCGCATACCTCACATAACTGTATCAAACGTTTTGAGTCAATTACAACGGGCTAACAAAGAAAATCCGGAAGAAAATATTCAGCAACCGAATTAAACCGTTTGAATGTTTTGGTACGTAATATGCTGTCCCAGCATGAATGCTTAGCATTTTATAAAACGAATGCCAAAGCAAGAAAAGAACAGAAGAGCACAAGATGTTGGCAGGCTATAACCAAAAGTAGGCTACTGCGCCGCATAACATACAAGTTTGATTTCAAGTTATTATGAAAATAAATTGGTTTGCGGCTGCAGATTTTTAAAAATGGCGGTTGAAATAAAACACTGCAAGTAGTCGACCAATCAGAAATTTTTAGCGCTTGCGCCCCACCCCAAAGGTTCCGGTACTTTCCGCATGAGGAAGAATCTGCACCACAGACAGTTCCAATTTGCGTACAAGTATAGCTGCAGACCGTGCCTGTATTTTCAGATTTTTAAATTTTAATTGGAAAATTTACAATGCTATCCAAAGCATTTCAGATAATGACTGGTTGTGTGATTACATACAATTTACAAAGGTAGGTTTGGCTTTAAGCTATTCTGCTCCAAATAAATCCCTTTCCCGGTCAATGTGGTCTGAATGCCGTGGGAAAATAATTGTTTCCATTAACATGACAAAAGGGTGATCTGATTTTCAACATTGTCAATTTTTTTCAGAGAAATTAATATGCATTACTTAATCAAATTATGTGGCTTGCAATATTCAGGTGACATATTTAGTGTAATAACTATGTTAGACAGAATACATTTCTGCAGTGCTAGAGGTGGCTTCAAAACCTATTACTCGAAATTCAGCCTGACAACAGTGGGTTCTCGCTTCTGATTAGTGGGTGGTCGAAAGCGAACACACAAACTGGGCAACTGTATGAGCACCAAGCGTGGACTGGCTGAAGAATTGAAGTTGTGTCAGTAGATAAAGTGAAAAAGAAACTGCGGTGGAAGCAGTCCCTTGTTCAGTTTATGAAACGGTTGAAAGGGAATGCAATTTTTATCTAAGTCAATAAGCCTAAAATCATGAAAATAGTGATTACTCTGAATTTAATTTAAGTTTTGGCTGCAGGTGGCTGTAGAGTGGCTGACTGACCACTGGAAGCTTGGTGGTTCGATCCCCAACATAACGCTTGAGCAAGTAAATTCTCCCGGGTGCTGCACTGTGGTTGACCATGCGCTTTGACATCTCTGACAATAGAGTACGTAGAGGGACTAGAGGGGATATGTGGGGGGTGGGGGGGGAATCGCAGTTGAGTTAATTTGCAATAAAATGATCGTAATCTTAAATGTACGAAAATAACCTGTGACTTTCATTGCTGGTTACTAATAAGTAGTGTACTGAAGTTTTTTTTCCAAGGTTTTTTTCTCTCCATGCCAGTGAGCTTCACAACAGCATTTATGGGGCATGTAAGATAATGGTTGAATTTACCTGAAACAAAGTTGTGCCACCTCTGGCTTCAAGATGAATTATGGGTTCCTACCAATCGCTTATTTTATCAGTCCTTGGCCACGTCTGAATCAGCACACTTGCGTAGCCTACTAATGAGTAAGTTGTACTATTGAGTGAGCTGGTTCTGCCTCCTAACTACTGTGTCCTCAAAATATGCACTGTCTAATAAACATACTGCCAACTGTTTAGTGTGTATTTTTTCATGCCCGATGGGGAGTATGCAAAAAATATCCTCCATACAATTTTCCAACAGTACTGTGGAAGTGTAAGACGTCTATTTGCCTAATACACATTTCCTCAATTCCTCTGTCCTCATATTTTTTCGTCACATCCTTCTCTTGCATCCTCCATTAAGTGGAGCTAAGGAGTGGAGGAAAGGACCCGAGGAAAGTATGCACGGAGCGAAAATAAGTGATTTGAATGAGCACATGTTCCTTGCATGACCCAGAAACCATTTGAGGTTAGCCAATTTTATGGACTTTCCAATCCATTAAATGCTCATTTGAGGAGTGAGGAGCTAGGAGGCTCCCGGAGAATGTTTCAGTGAGGATACATGAGTGCAGCCTTTCTGGAAGATTTTTTCTTTTTTCTAATGCATGACGTATTCCCTAAATAATCCACCTCTCCACATGGTGAGAACATCCCAACACAAATGTGCTTACTGTTCCTTTCCAGTTATTATAAAGGACTATAATTCATTAAGACTAACAAAAGCCATGTTTGTGAATGAAGAAACAGAGCAAAAACATTATAGTTAAGCTTAAGTATAATATTTCAGACATTTTTGTTTCCCATATTATTATGTTTGTTTGTTTCTGCGCATGGAAAGCAACCCTCAATTCTTAATGTTAACCCTAATCCTTTCAAAACAATATTTATTTTCACCGTATGTTGGCTATGCATTATGTCACATTTAGCCTATGATCGTACCGTTGAATGCAAATAACTCAAAAATAGACTCAATTTATCCTTATTCACACAGTTGATAAAGAACAGGGCTACGTTTCCCAGAGTCTCCTTAGCGCTACGTGCGTCGTAAGGTATACCTTAAGCTCTTCCTTTAGCTCTCGAGCTGTTTCCCAGCGTCTCCTTAGCTAAGGTATACCTTAATTAAGGTATACCTTTAAAAGGGTGATCTGAGGCACTCGTAAGCTGTCCCTTAGCGATGCGATCCGCGGTTTCAGCCTTATTATGCCAACATTTTGCTTTTCAAATCGACAGTTGTACTACAGTGCGCATCTAGTAGCACATCTGCATGCGAAAATTACATATAGTTTAATATTAACTTTACGAAAATTAATTATCCAATCAACGTTTCTGTGCATAGCACGTCATGAGAATGTTGTCGTTTCACCTGTCTATTCCCATAATGATGGCAATTAAGTATATGGCTGTGGTGTGGGGATGGCTGGTTTAAGCAGCCACACCTGCCCTGGGTCAAGTTAATTAGACCTGGCCAATTGGGTAATTGGTTAAGAATTAGAGAATTGGCCAGGCTAATTGGACCCAGGAACAGGAGTGGCTGCACCTGTGCGTAGTGAGGTAATCACTGCGCACAGGTTAAATCTGCCATCCCCACCCACACCTGAGAAGCCTCTCTGTCATGACAGTGTTTTAGATCTGCTCCTTTGGCTGAAACATCTTGCCAAACCCTCGTAAATAAACGTGGACTTTTTGAACATCTTCTCCCTGTGTCTCTGTGCTGGAGGGCCCCAAGGAAAGCCACTTCGGTGGCCTGTGGCAGGCGTGTTTGCCACAATGGCCTATCCAGAATACTAATCCAATTTGTGAAGAAAAAAAAGAAGTTTTTTTTAAATTATACGTAGTGGCGCTAACTGAGGATATGGCTTTTCCGACTGCATACCCTGTAGAAATTAGTTCGTTTGTGTGTGAGTCAATGATCACACTGACTTGGAACAAACCGCCGGTTTATTAAGAATATAAAACCTATGTGTGCAAAGCCAACGTTGAGTGAGTCTACTTGCATGACCGATCTAGAGCACGTTGATTGGCCTAGCCATAAACACACATACAGGTGGCTCATAATGAACAAACATAGCCAAATGATCTACATTCCCTTCCTTTAGCTTACACCTCCTATATAAAACAAAATAGCACTGGGTAAATATCAACATTACGGAACATTAGCATGTTGTTTTACGATTTTCGGTAAACAACCCAATAATGATTGGGTTTAACCAATATTCTTGGTTAAACTTAAGATTATCCAACAGCAAATTAAGGTGGATGAGCAAATCACTTTAGCAGGTAGACCTATTCATAAGGCAGACGCGCTTTTGCCTTTCATCTACGATCATTTTTGCATTTCAGAGAAAAGTTCGCGGGAATCAGTGGATATGCTGCTACAGTTGCCTATGTATTGTATGACAAAAACAAATTAACATTAGACCTTTGTTTCAATAAGAACAAAATAATTCACCCATATGTAGCTTATATCCTTTTCCCTGGGCTTCCACGAAGTCCCAGACTATGGCTTATATGTCCCGATTGATGCTTTTTATTTTATCCTTTGTAGTCTATATGTACGTATTTATTGAAACTATCACAAGATCTCGTCTTAACTGACTCTTAAAGAGATTAACAGATGATCTCTATTAGGCACAACTTCCTCTTCTGCAATATTAGATTGATGTAAAATGATTATGACAACATTTGTTATATTAAAACGTCATTCACAAGCCTTTACAAGTGAGACAATCGATTCGCTTGGCATCGATTGATAAACTTTTCAGCACCACAGTGAAGGCCAGCTCCAACTTACGATGTACCTTTGAGTTGTCCCTTAACAGTTGCCTTAAGGTATAGTTTGGGAAACACTCCTAAAAAAGCGGTTTCCCTTTGAAAGGTATACCTTAAGAACCTTTGTAAAACGTTAAGGTACATCGAAACTCGGAAACGCAGCCCAGTTTGTTGTGAATGTGTGCATGGGACACTGCAAATTGAACAGCTCACATTTAGCCTAAGTGACAATATGCACAATATTTCAGATTTAGTTTTTGCATCTGTCATGTTCCATGGGAAAAATCATTTAAAATAATGGTGGTAACTTTACAGCGAATAACAGGGGCTAATAAAACAGTACATTCCATCTTCTGTGGAAATACAAGCTGAGCCAACAATACAGTAGGCCTACAGAAAAATCCTTTACTAGCCCAGTGAGAGGTGATACAGCTGCTCTAACACGTCATTAGTAATTGATGTCGCTTCAAAGTGATGGTTGGCTGAGCAAGGAGGTTCCATTGCAATACACGTTTCCTTGATTCTTCCATCCTCATAACTTCTCCCCGCATCCTTTCCTTGCATCCTCCATTGGGTTAAGCTAACGACCGAGCTTGCAAAAAGTCAAAATCAGTGATTGAAATGAGCCCCATGCAACACTAGCAAGGCGACACCAGAGATTGTCAAAAATCATACTGTTTGTTCTATGCTGTCCATTTGTCTTTGAAAACTTTTACTACTAAAGTAAAAGTAAGCTTTTATTGAGATGTTTAAGAGAGTGGAATTTTCACAGCAGTGTCCTGATTGGCCCTACATTTATGGAATTTAGAATTATTAGCGTAACAACTTGCTTTTAAAACTGAAGAATAGGCCTATCCCTTGTTAAACGAGTTCTTAAAACAACTTTCTTTCCAAAATGATATATTTCTGTGTTGGCAGCTGCACCGGAACCTGTCTCTTCAACATTGGGTTGGCTCAAGAATGGGAAGTTCCAAAACAGACTGATAGGCTACGCCATACTGGGACTTCTAGATTTTGCTCATACAAGGATGGTCACTTATTTTTTTTCCATTCCAAGAATGCTTTCAACGCAATACGTTTTATTCATTTTATTAATAAGCTAGTTATTATCATGTAAATTGAGGAAGCAAAACTACTTGCTAGTCAGCAAGTTCAAAATATGAACAGTGATGTATATTATTGCTTGCTAGCTAGCTAGATGTAGAAGATATTTTTGCTGCTAAAAATCATGCATACAAAATATATACCAGAAAAGAAAAAAAAGTATCTCTTCAGCTGAAGACACTGTGCTCCTCCCCTGAATAGCACCTCCCCTGAATAGCATCTGTATTATCTTCCATAAGACAGGCCTTTTATTTTGTCTGCATTATCACCTGCCTCATGGCCAGGTTTGTTTACTTCTGGTAAAGCATATGGATGTTTAATACATTATAGTAAAGAAGGGGAGCAAAGATTTATACTTGAATGGTTTCACACAGACAAAGGAGCATTGTGAAACAGGTGCAACTCTCTTTCGCAGTTACTCACTGTTGAACAATCTTTGCTTCTTTTGTACTTGTCAGACATCATATCCCAGGAAGTAATTTTAAAAATAATAAATACATAAATAATCCCTGCCTGGCACAAAGCCCTCACAGGTGAGAGGCTCTATATCGACATTCCCCCCCCCCCCCCCCCCCCAACTCTCCTCTGGAGGGCCTAAATGTTGACAGGTAAAATCTTTGGAAGGGCTATTTATTTGTCAGGGTGCTGTGTGTGTGTGTTGTGGCGGCTACCTGTTCTCACTCCATATTTCAGGGTGTCTCTGCAGTCCACCAAGATCTGCTCCAATGATTCAGGTTGGTCTGACAGCTCCAGGTTGAAACCTTCCATGCCTTCAAGCAGCTGGTGTGGGTGATGGAAGTCCAGGACCTTTGTAGATCTGTCAAAGGTCTTCCGGACATAGTTTGTGAGAATGTCCATAACCTCCAGCAAGAACTGCATTGTCGGCTCCTCCCCATTTTTTGCTGGTAATAAGTCTATATTTAAGAATATATACACACACATAAGAACTGTGATGTCCTCTGAATAAATTTTGCTAGCACATCTTTAACCATTACCGTAGCAAATGTACACCTAAAGGTATACTACTGTAAGTCGTTGTAGTTGGCCTTTACAGAAAGACTGCAGTGGCCATTTTCAATAAACGAACTAAGGGTTCAGTTCACCCAAGTGTGTCAAATGCCTCATTCAACTATTTAGGCTTCTATTTTGGGTCACAGTTTAAATTTAGTGTTTTCCATGTCATTGTTTAACCACTTAGCGCAAACCCCCCAGTAGTCGGCACGCTGGCATGCCCAGATTGTTCAACTCAGACATTCATTGCTCCTGCAACCAAAGTATGAGTTGAAAACAGAAACTCTGTTTTAGTTTCCTTAGTAGACGATACACGACAACTATGCCGAATTCTGAGTTTTGCAGCACCCCCTTGTTGCTCTGGTCGTACATTTAACAAGCACCCCCTCCCAGCAGTCTCATCGGCAACTACACCCCCCACCCATGACATAATGCTTTTATGTAACATAACATACATGTTGTTCATGGCGTTGTCGCCCTTTTTAGTACAGTCTGGCTTGATTGACAATTCATTTATTCAGTAGGTGACCGTATAAGCTTTCTAACACTGTATAACATTTAATTTTGCTTTTGGAATGGCGTTTTATAGCTCAGCGTAACCAAATGTTTTCTCATCATCGCATTCACTTATGCATTCACTCTGTGGTAGCAGTAAAAGACACTGCACCCGACGAAACGTTATCAATGATTTTCATCATTTCTTGGAAAATATTATTATTATTGAGGACTTCTGAGCATAGCCAAGCCATATGTTTGCTGATAGACCTAGCTGACATCGTTTTCTGGAGTAAGACAGAAGAGGAGAGAACTACAACATTGTCTCTGTGTCTGTCTACTGAACACAGATAACATTTCATCACTATGTAAGTATTACTGCTCAAAATATTTTGGTTATATACGTTATTTTTGAAATTGAGTGTCTTTAAATAGGTTAGTTGTATTTTATAATGAGGATATTTCACACTGTAATGTAAGTGTTTATTGGTAGCTCAATAGTTTTTTGTGTTGGGTACACCGGTTATGACGAGAGAGTTGGAACATTGCCAAGACCTGGTGGACAGTTGAATATTGTTTTCATGTCGTCCCATCCCCATACAAGAAAACATTATTTACTGTAGAGTACAGAAATACATAAAAGAGTTAATTTCAAATTTAGGTACTGTACCGCATTTTGTGACAATGTTTTTGCATTATTTTTTAATCTGATATCAAAAAGCATTTTATCCATTTTTGGAGAGATTTTGGATATGTTTCTGGACCCCTAGATATTTTAGACCACTGTACTGACGGAAAGCTTGTAATTCCCACTTGAAAATGATACAGCAGTGAGTTTCTTGAGTCAAAACAGTTGATTTGTATTGAAATACGTGAATATGTTGTGATTTACAGCAATGCAAAATTTAGACATTTTGGGTAGATTTGGAGATGCTGGGTACACTGCTTAGTTTTTGCTTCATAGATTTTTAGTAGTTCTACATATCCACCCTTATTTTTTATGGACTTGTGGTCAATGATTTTTTGATCCAGGACATGTATAGTTTAACCTGCTGCATATATGGGGTCTCTCAGTATTTCATTGCAAACAAAAAAAGAGCAAATTCATTTTTGCTTTTTTTGCCTGAACATTTGCCTTAGTGGCACTTTAGTTTATATTCATAATTTAGGAAGAAATAATCTAAGTTAGTATTGTAAATTGTATAATTTAAGCCAATTTTACGTCTCCATGATGCTAGAGTTATAAAGCTTTAAATAGGGTACCCCCTAAATGGGCAAGGATTGGCCAGATTTGGCATGCCCGCAAAAGGGTTAAATTCCATCACTAACTAAATTCCATCACTAACTAAAAAGTGTAACAGAGCTCGCATTTCATTGATTATTTATAAAAAGTATATATTCATATTATTTAAATAGTATGCTGCATTCGTGAACATACTGTTCTGAACTGGAATTCTTGGGGGTAACCAAGACAACTTACATACATCAGCAACCGATTAAACTGCACAAAGCTATTGTATGGTGGGTGTTCTTTAATAAATTGCCTGCGCTGCTCTGTATTTTTCCGTTTGAGATAGTGACTTGGCATCACCAACTGTGTGTTGCATTTCCACTTTAATTTAATTTTGGACTTTACTGCACTATCAAATACAATGTGAATACTTTGCTTGTACATGTTCTTGCAACAAAAAGTAAATTTTGTGTGGTTTTGGTAAAACCCAGTTTCACGTGATGCCTAATGTGCATATTGGAAATATATTTAAATAAATCACAAACAGAATAATGAAATCGTCGGAATTTTTAAAAATGCAATTCAATTCGTTCTGAAGATAGCATATCTTATAAAAACCAGTCAACTTTGAACTAGTTGTTTTTCGTTATATTTACGTGCTCAATCGGAACATTGAGCGGCACTTACATTTACATTTATACCTTGGAACTAGACAGGCAGCTCTTTAAGGAAACCAAACTATTTTTAACTAAATTTAGCACGTTTAAATGTCCAATGTTTATCTACTAAAGTTTCCCAGAAGATCTATAAAAAGTTGCTGTGGATTTCCGTGTAAAATCCACCCTGGGCTCCCCACTCGGTTCAAACCACAGAATCACGTTGGGAGACGCCAAAATAACTACCCGAGAAAAATCTTAACTCGTAGTGAATCCGTGTGCTTACATTTGTGAAACTGCAGTGTAGAATCGTCAGAACAAACAAGTCGTTTATATATAACAGACACACAACGATGGAAAACAGAAATGGAAAATGCACTCACCTCTGGCAAACAGATTTGAAAAGTCAGTTTCCGTGCGCCTAAACCGTGAGTCCCTGTCGATGTTTTCACAATACAGGAGGTTCTTGGGAGATTGGCGTTCCTTGAAGGAACTAACAATCCTGCTCTTCTCCTCCAAGCTGTTATTCTTCTGCAAGAACCCTAGGTTGTTACATGTTACAGAAGACGGATGACACAGATGGTTACCACTCCCCAGCATTGTTATTGTTGTGTTGTCTTACTAATTATTTTTACAGGTTACACATGTTTCTTCCTCTCAACTATAAGCAGGCGGTACCGTTATATTGTTTTTAGGTTATTCTGATGTCGCCCGAGAGAAGTATATTTATAGGAGGCGAATAGCTTGTGGGAGGTTGAGCCCCGTGACATCAGCACCAAAAGCCAGTCATGCAAAAACAAATAGTCATTTAGTCCAGTGGTAAATTCCTATTAAGCCCCTCAGACAAATTCCACTTCGGTGAGCAGGCTTTGGAGAGGACACAGTACATAACGAATCAATGCCAGTACAGCCTGCAGCCAGAATGTATAGACTGAGCAAAAAGCAATGCGGGACATTATTGTTATTGTCTCATATTACAATGGAACACATATAGGCTACAAAAAACGAATGTTCTTATTAAACTTTTATCAAGCGAAATGCTCGAACGCAACTCTAGGCCTACATTTTAATTAGTATGGTGTAGCTACTGTAAACAATTCATCATATATCCAAATTGAAAGAAATGTGGAAACGCCAGTTCCAAAGCCGTCTATATTGGCTACAAATTTCAGACATTGCCACAGTAACTGTTTTGCAACAACTGCACAGATTCACGGTTTAAGGATTCATGTGTGATAATAACTGTTACCCATAAATGTGAAAAAAACATACTACCAGAATTTTTAGCAAATTAAATATATCATAGGAAGCACAGAACACAGAAGCCATTTGGCCAGAGAAAACAAAACAAAACAAAACAAAAAAAGAACAATACGTGACATTCGAGTGTACAGGGAAGGAATTCAAAGAAAATATTTAATATCACAGCATCCTTTTTATGAACGTCACTTACTTCAGAAAGACCAGGGTAAGCGTATTGTTTCGTGTACTATGTATAGGCCTACAGAACAATGAAAATCTGGGTTAACACAGACGTTTTTATAGCTATGTAAGTGTTTTAATTAGGACAATACAGAACATTGATATCATGAAGAAAATATGAATGTTCTCCGAATTTTCCCACAAAATTTTAAATGGTCAGTTTAGACCAAAATCAGGGCCAATTTTACTGTTTAAATACTAAGATCTTTTATTTGGAATACCATATTTTGATTTATCGAACTATTCTTTAAAATTAAACAATTAAAAAACAATTGGCTAATATACTATATATTAAGATGTGCGTAATTACAGCAATTTCATTTGAATTCGGTTATTGTATTTACGCTCAATTTTCTCACTTAAATAATTTGGAAAATGAACAATGTATAGCCTACGTTGACGATATCACACTCTACTTGAAACCTTATCCTCGTGAGATAATACATTTACTCTCCCTAAATTGCAGCTATCTCAGAAAAACAGGACCCGGACGAATAGCTATTTAATAAGGTTCTCGTTAATCATTTTAATCTGTATAAGCGTGTTCTGGCCTACAAGGGCTAATGAGTTCAAGCTGCAAATCCATGATAGACCACAAAGCGTTATTTTATTACTGTTAAAAATATAGATTTTTCTATATTTGATCCCCGACTATGTCCGTTATACCCTACGCACAAAGCGACTTCGCACTGGCCTGTGGGGTTGCTATCGTCCATAAATTAAACGTCTATCATAGCCTACTGCTTCCGTGGAAGCGACTGCTAATGTTCAGCAGATACCCTTGCGTCAGAGGGGGCTGACAAGGTGAAATAAAAATGGTTTAGAAAATGGTAGACCTCCTGGTTTGAAACAATATTGTTATGTATTTTCAATTGCCATGCAGAATACAATGGCCACATTACCTTCAAAATTCTAGGGATGACACACAACGTAAACGTGTGATGATGAAGTATTTCAAGAATATTTGGTCGGTCCCTAATTATAAAGATCAAATGATTTTAATGTCTGATTAGGGAAATCTTACTTTAAAAACAAAAGAGGGCGGATTGTTCGTGTGTCTACCTATGACCCTGACGAGTAGTGGAATACGGTAATCTCAGAACAACCAGTACAGTTTAACAATAATAATAAAATAATAATTTTATTCTGACAAGCGCATAAACGGTGTTAGGCAATAACATAGATTATACGGACGGGAAACCGCGCTAAAACCACGTGGTACTTGCGATGAGGAGATAATTGGGTTTACAAGTAGCCTATTTTAGGAACTAACATATTATTTTCGTTCTGATTGAAATTTTTACATTGGCAATGCGCATGCATGACGAAACCCATTATATATAGCCTATCCGTAGAAACACACACGCGTCCAATATCTGCGTAACCTAAGAAAAAAATATTGTGTAAGTGTATGAAGAATAACCGACCCTTAAGGCTTACTTTAAAAAGCAGCTATGACATCTAAAATGGTTGACATTTTCACCACGGATCATGCGCCCCCTATAAATACAGCAGTTAGGTAAAATGGCAGAATATTCAAGCACAATCATGCAGGCCTATGATAAGATTTTCTTAACGCGTTTGTTGTTTTCGTGGGACGGACATGACAAGAACACTGAGGTTGTTCGGAATCATTGCAGTTAAACGAAGAATATGTTGATGGGTGATTTTTGTCCTGGGCAAATGTTTGCAACAGAAACTGAACGCCATATAGGCTAGCCGACGCTGATGAAACGCAGAATTTAGAACAAGGCCTGTACGCGAAATGAGTGTTCAATGACCTTTGTAGAAATGACACCACCAGTGACAGTCGAAGCAGTGTTTCACATGAACCGAAATCTTAGTATAGCCTACTTCAGTAGCGTATACTATATGCAGTCATTTTGCAAAACACAAACAGAAAGCAAAACAATTCTCAATGGGAATCATTTTGCGATGAAAACGGTTGAGGCTTAACGATGATGTTTAGGTTCCTTCTTTTAGTGATAATTTAACTCATCACGTCCCCTTCATAGATTAATAACGAAGACACCCGTGGAATGAATATCTTCTTAATGCAATATGGTCTAAAACTTACCACAGATAGATTAATAACGAAGACACCCGTGGAATGAATATCTTCTTAATGCAATATGGTCTAAAACTTACCACAGATAGATTAATAACGAAGACACCAGTGGAATGAATATCTTCTTAATGCAATATGGTCTAAAACTTACCACAGATCTTCATTCCGAGTTTTCTTGTACATCCGTGTGCAACTCCACACCACGAGTCATAGGCTAAAAAAAATATTTAGGAAAACTATTGAATAACCTAATGTGCAACTTGCATATAAGCCTGATAAAACCACACTAAAAACCGAGTAATGGGGGAAAGATGTATTGAAGGTGAGTTGAGACTGACATCATTTAAATGAAGCCAATTCTGGGTTAGACTTATGATGAGGAGCTTCTGTGGGGTTCGTTATTATTCGCAAACATCCGAAATGTTCTGGTGTCACACCAGGCAATCAATAAAGGCCATCTGAGACTTAAATGTCTAATAAACGTTGGCACATATCTTGCAAAGTGGGGGTTTAAAACAAACGGGCATGAAATGGGGTCGGAAGAGTTCAGGAATTAATTGGGTGAAAAATAGTATTTGACTATATCGCTCTTGCATGACTAGCCATCGGCCAGCTTGAGACATAGTTGATCCAAAAACACATCAGGACGCGAGAGATTTCCTTCCTATAGCCCTGCTATTGCGCTTGTCGGATCATTAGGCGATCCGTTATCTTCTACTGCACTGATTTATCCGAGCAGCGCACCAACGCACTGCGTCCTCTGAACGTACACAATACAGCATGCACAACATTTTGTAACAACACGTGAACAGATGCCGTAGGCTACACAGTATGCAGCAATATACACACCTCTATGCAAGAATGTAAAACATAATAGTCGCAAAATTCACATTCGGGGACTGAACAATGCATGGACGTTAATGATATTCGACTAAAGAAAAGATAGTCGTAATACAAACGGATTAAGGCACAGTAAGAGCACTTTCATTTTGATTTTAGAAGTTGACCACACCTACTTTCTCTTTTAAACTGTAACATGCTTTCCTCGCGCAAATTCTGCCTCTACAGTCAATTTATTATTTTGGTTATTAGCCTACATTGTTTATAAAATTGTCACCTTCTCCATGCAAATAAATAATAATAATAAAAATAAAAATAAAAATAATAATAATAATAATAATAATAATAATTACTATTATTATTGTTGTTATTATTAATAATAATAATAATAATAATAATAATAATAATAATAATAATAATAATAAAAAATTATTTGGATGTACATTGTATTAGTTTAATGATTTCAGCACTTACAGCACTCTGGTAGTATAAAATTGTGTATGAGCGTGGATTTAGGAGCGCGCATGACCAGATGTTGCCGACAGCAATGCCGAGAGGCGCTGACACGGCGAGCAGCGTGCGGTCAGTGAGCGCGAGATAAAGCCTGGCAGCATGGCAATGACAACAGAAAGCATGTCAACACGACATTTTGATGGGAAAAATAAAATTGTTCATAGTAAACATTTAAAATGATCTTCAACTGTCAATCTCGAAATGATTTCCCATCATAAATCGTTTAATTTTAATACGAAGCTCTTCCTTCTTACTGATTAAAAATTCTGGCTATAACATTTTAACATATCATAGGTCTAGGAAAGAATGAAACAATTTACAACATATAATGAATCTAAGAGAAATAGTTTATATATATATATATATATATATATACATACAAATCCATTGTACGTCATGCATGGCCACGTAACGTCGTTACATAGAATTATCTGGTTATACGGACAGAATTCTGTTTTGGAAACTTGCCTACATAAAGATAATATTTATCTGACTAGTTCATCTTTCCTAGAATAGCTGTATTCTGCAGGCTTGGTAATTATACCATCCGCTTTTCCTCCTGTACATTACCGTGCAAATTGTCGAGACAGGACTGTTAACCGTTTTTATCTTCGCCCCATTCCCTTCCTCACAATTCAAGTCCGAGCAAAATGAAAGCCATTAGGGCCGATTCAGGGTGATTCCAATTAGTGCCACTTTCACGTAATTATACTTGGAACTACGCATAGACTGACGCTTTAAAAAGAACCAGGGATTTAAAAACCCTAGACCAGTACTAAAATAGAATTCCTTTGAATGACTTCATCCGCTCAATAAATGGAAAATTAAGTCAGTCATATAATAATAATAATAATAATAATAATAATAATAATAATAATAATAATAATAATAATAATAATAATAATGTTATTATTATACAAATTGATTTGTATGACATTTGTTCAGAAAGCTTACTATTTCCTCATCAACACAGAAAATTCGATGTTATCATAGCAATTCGTCCTTTATTATTCCTTTCAGAATATTTTTTTAAAGGACATTACCAATGTTCACAACCAGGTTCGTCTGCGAAGCAAATGCGGGAGGTCCGCTGCGCAGGCAATGTTGTAATGATTTGTTGGATAAGAGGTATTTCGAATTTTGCTGTTTTTTTTTTTATCCCATGGAGGTGATTAATGAGGATACCTACAGAGTAAATAGCACAAGTGAAACAGCGATTTATCTGTGATAGACCTACTTGTGGATGGCGGTCGTAAATTAGTCGAGTTGGGATCCGGATCACCGCCAGAGGAGGAAGGTGCAGACGCCGCCATCAGTCCTGAGATACAGAAGTCCTCACTCCACCGCGCTTGCTGTCACTTTCTTTGAAACCAGTCTTATTTTACCAAAGACGAACAGTGACAATTCACTGCAATGAAAGGAGAGACTATTTAGAGTCTGACCCAGAATGTGTACGGATAATTAATCATGTAATTGTGCAAAATACCATTACAAATGTACATTAATTTAATAACATGAAGTTATTTCCACTGATTAATAGCAGCATGAATTAGGAAGATTAAAAAAAAACGGCGAGGGAAGAAGCTTGTTACTAAATTTAATATAACCAGGCTTTCTCAGTACATTATTATGTCTATTCATATAGGTTGCTCACACGTGTTAATCACGGACCAGGTTGCGGCTGGCATAAAAACGCAGAAATGCTCTTCTGACACAATCACAAGCATTACATTATATGGGAATTGACCACTGCAAATCCGGTTGCAATTACGATTTTCATTTACAGTTCCTTTGTCTACAGAAGTCCACTTCAATCGTGACCTGAGCACAAAATTATGGGTAAAAGTTTATTTTAGGCGAAGACTGACGCTTAAGCGCTGTTTTAGGTAAATCTGTAACCTGCCAGTGCATGCAAACAGAACCGGTTCGAAGGACCGTTAAGTTAAATTAATTGTATCAGCATAAAAGTGACAGATAAACTACATTTCAATACAAATAAATTATTTCAGGACAAATTAGAATTTTTCAAAATCGATCTCAATTCCATATTATTAAATAATAAGACACCCATAGCTGCCCGTAGCGTACTATGAAGGTCAACCTTAAACCATGTTTAACACAAAACAACTAATCAGTACAGGCTATTTTATCACTGATGCGTAGGCCAGCTTAAATCTTGAAACTGTTGATATTCAAAACAGAATTTGGATTTCTCAATACGGAAAAAGGTCTGTCAATAATCATCACAAAGTAATAATTTGACACAATTTATGATATAGCCTACAACAAAAAATCTTACCACATATATTTAAAGGAAATGTAAAATAAATGGCGACTTAACCGGTTGAAACTACAATTGCAATAAAAAAATGAACACTTCAAAAGAAAACCCTCTTTTTGCTGGAGTAAATCCAGGAATGTGTAGGAAGACATACCTAATATTTTATCATTTTGAACGCCTGCTTACAATCGTCCATCTAATATTTAAATAATACTGCTCATATAACCATCTCACAGGACAGACAGCTCGTGTTTCTTACCGCGTTTGCCACCAGCCACCGTTGTATAGGGATTAGAGTCCAAGAAACTATTTCAGAACGACCAAATTAAAGCCTACAGCCATACAATGTTAAGTGCAGTTATAACACTCCAAGGGAAACGAGGTGTGAATATCAATAAACTGCAAAATTTCCATCCACCGTGACCTTTTTGTTGGCGTGTTTGATTTGTAGATTTCTTAAAATTAATCGTCTATTTATCCGTTACTACGCATGTATGAGTCACACCAACACCTCCCCTGGTGCTGAATGGAGTTCTTCCAATATCTTACAGATCCGATTTGTAGGCGAAATAAATAAATAACAAGTAGTAGCAAAATACGTGTCTCTCTTCTGCAATAACGCGAATTTCCAGGTGCTTGATTTGGGCTTCTTACCTCGATTAAAATCCCGATCATGGTGAAGGACTTTGGAAGTTTGACCCTATGAGTAACACAATACGTCCCCGACACATTTCGTAAGCGGACCGAAGAAGGGGAAAGAGGAGTAATCAGGTGTCTGGTCCTCATGAAGTCAATTCCGCTTCATACTTAAACAACCCTTGTTTTTTCCTTCAGGGGAGGGCCGTTTCATCTGCTGATATTGATGATATTGTTACATACAGAAATGGGGAAATACTAGAGGGCATTTAATATCCGCATTTTGTTTGCTTATCAGTATTTCAATACTTCTAAATTTTTTTTGTAACAATCTGCCCTTAAATTAGCATTTTCTAAGATTCATCATCCTCTTTTAGATACTCTCTTTTTTTCGTTTTCCCATTTAAAAATGAACGCCACGTTAGAATTAAACAGTTTGAACAGCTGACTCGAGCTTAAATCCACAAGGTGGCAGTAGTGATTCAAATACAATTCTCGTCAAAGACACCGGCCATATGAACAGCGTGTTTCTGAAAGTAGGCAGTGCCGATTCTGTACGGATAAAATTAATGAAATAAGACAAACTAAAAAACGATGATCATGTTTAACTGCATAACGTCATGCATGCAAGTAAATTATTAACGAATTGACATGTGGAAAGAAACGCGAAGCAATTCAAACATTGGTGATATATTGGTGATGATTAAGCCTTATCATTCTCAATCGGTCCTTCCTGAAATACATTGCAAACCAGAGGCGAGTCTTATGAATAGGCAAGGCAAGCAACAGCCGGAGACCGTGGGCTGAGTGTTTAGGGGTTTTGAGTAATATGTCAGTGGGAGTCGGCATTGCTATCCCACGGCCTCTAGATTCGCCTACGTGTACAGATTTTCACGTTCGTTCATGGAAATCCGGGCATGAGCGCGGTCTTTGAGATTTGGACAGCTCCTGGCGCACGTGGGCCACTTGGAAAATTTAATTGGCTATGTGCATTTATCTTCCATTAGACGTTTTAAAAATACGGTAAATAACCGTTCTGAATCTAATATAAACTTAAAATCTAGCCATGTAGGTTATGTTTGGCAAAGTAAGACAATAGTTTAAATATGTACAGCTTATCTATATGTCTATCTGATTATTTAAAATATTCGTATGAAGTGCAAATAGATTTTCAGCATCACTTGTCTTTACAATAGTCTTGAATTCATTATTATTGACGACATTGAGGTTACAGCGGGCTGGAGAACGAAGTATTCGATAGATGGCGCTCTGTGATGGCATTACCGATGAAAGTAGGCTACAAGTACGTCAAACAGATCAAAATGACTCTTTAAATACATCGAGCTGAGAGACTTATATAAAAAAAAAATTTTACGTCAATACATATGTTATGACGTAAAAAGTCAAACAAAATCCCAGAATAGATGATGAAAACCAAGAGCGTTTGCTTTTGTTATAGTAACAACGGCATTCAGTCTGGCACGACCATTCACAAACCACGCATGCTACACGTCAATACCTGCAACATCACGTGAAAGACATGAGTAATGTTGAAACTATATCACCTGAGGAAATATATCACGTACAATATGCATCCCTGACTGCAAAAACCTACTAGGAAAAGGTCCATCACAAAGTCATCTCTGCAAATGGAGCTTTGACAACCTGCCAAAATTGTGGCACAGAGACCTTACAGCTGTCAAAGTGACATAAGCCCAGTAAGAGGAACGGATAAATCACTGAATAGATTAAGAGGAAAACTAAAATAACTGGCATAAGTGAAATGCTGTAAAACTGGAGTGACTGGAACTGGGCCACATGTAACAACAGGACAAACCTTATCTCTACTTGTGTAATAAAAGTTGTGGGAGTAATACAAGAACCTGGACTCAGAAGGGGAGAAATCTACTTTCACACTGAAAAAGAGAGTATCTAAAATACAAAGGAAATAGCAACTGAATGAGATGGCAAGATGCTGGGGAGGAATTCTTCAATCAGGACAGATACAGTAATGGTGACAGATCACTGTAAATATGTTTAAACTTATCAGCTTGGGCAGGAGGTATGGTACACAAGCGAAAGCTGTCTGTATGAGTCATGTTGTATTATGGGTCTTTCTGCCTTTCATTTGTCCAAGGCCCCTGAGCCTGACCTTGCATGGGTTGATTATTTATGTGAATTGTGAACAAATGCAGCCTTCCTAAGAGATGTATCGGAGCCCCAAACATGCTACATAGTCTACTTTCACACTGAAACATGCTACATAGTCTACTGTCACACTGCATGCTTCTGCAAGCTCTGTTGATGTCTTATATTAAATTTTTAAAAAATCTGGCTAGATTAAAAACTTTCCTATAGCATCTTCAAAAGGGAATTTCACTTTATAACACTTCTGGGGTCATTTTCACACCTACCCGGGCTTTTGTGTGCACCCCTGACATTTTTTGGTTGCTTGCTTCAATATTTAGATATTTGAAATCCGTGTAAGCAACCCCGCACCACCCCCCCCCCCCCCCCCCCCATCCAATAGAAACCCATTCCATATCAAACTGTCATGGTCCTGTGTTCAGTTTGTCCGTCTTTCCTTGTTGGGCCGCCAGATGGCGGCACTTCTGGTTTGGGTCCTGCTTGTTCCATGTTTAATTGTATCATTGGTTTCAATTATTCCATTGGCTGTCTCGTTCTCCCTTCCCTCTCTGTGGCCTGATTGTTCATTGTGCCCTCCTGTGTCTCGTCAGTGTCTGTATTTAAGTTTCCCTTCCCCTGGACTCAGGTGCTGGATCCTTGATTGTCTGTTTGTGCCTATGCTCATGTTCCTGCCCCGTGTGTTCCTGCCCAGGTTCTGTTTCCCATGTGTTTTTTGGACTTTTGGATTTTCTGCATTCCCTGTGAGTTTTGGAGGTTTACTTTGTGTTGTTTGAAAAGTTGCCCTGCGAGGCCCTTTGTTCCCTTTTGTCCCCTCTTTAAGTAAAGTCTTTGTTTGTACCTTTAGAGTTTTGAGTTTTTTCCATGCACTCCGCATTTGGGTCCTAACCCTCCACACACCCCCGACACAAACTCCACTTTAGACTCATTGTAAATATATGTCTCTGCTTCTCATGACTGATATTGTCCTTCTAATGAATGTGTCGCCCTAGACCAAATTCAAATGTTTCTAATCATACATATTTTTCATGGAAAATAAAAAAATGAATAATCATTTTTGTGATTTACTGTGTGTCCCTGAAATAATTTTCCACCCTGTTAGTTTGTAGTTTTTCTCCTACAGAAGCCTACACTTCCCATGACATAATGTTCAGCAAATGACATCATTTCCTTTGGAGGGAATTCAACGGAGCCAACTGAAGTAAGTATGAACTGCCAGTTTTATCTTTTTGTTCCAAGTTTTATAATGTCAACCTGTTTGTCACAACCTTAAAGTTCCACCCTGTTAGGCTACTTTATTAAGAAAATGAATTACATTTTATAATTTCAAAACTTGTTTTATATAAGAAGTAAAATGCTGTTCACATATTGGGTCTCATGTTGGGTTCACATGCTAGCTAGATCATGATTACTCACAGAGCTAGGGCTAACATAGTTGAAAAAATTCCCCCCTGTTATAGTTGTGTAAACCTAACAGGGTGGAACATGCACCTAACAGGGTGGAAATGTTGGAAAAATTTAGTAAATAAATGATTTATAATAAGATACATATAATATTTGTGATGTATTTGCCGCTGGGGTCTATGGGTGTGGACCCAGTCTGACAGTCGGATGAATGTTTCTTTCACTCTTTCACTGTCCTCTGGTGCTTACTGACAGCCCGCTTCGCCTTGGCGCGCCTGGCCACTGGAATATGTGCTTTTTTTTGGTCTGAGCCGATCAAGTGGAAGTTCCATCTCCCATCCAAGCGTGAGAGATGATTGCAATGCCTGCGTGGTGGCATGTTGACTAGCCCTGTAGTGCATCAGTGTTTGGTTCAGGGCCATTTGGAATGTGCACCCCTGGACCAAGTGCACCCTTATGCCATTCTTCAACGTTTGGTTAAAACGTTCTACTCCGCCGTTAGCTTGTGGGTTGTAATAGGCTGTGCGGATATGCTTGACCCCTTTGTTGGCCCGGTAAGAGGAGAACTCGGCTGATGTAAACTGAGGCCCATTGTCTGTAGTCCAGGACAAGCCGTCCAGGACGCCCACAATGGCACATGTTGTGGCTGCACTGACAGGAGCTACTTCCGGCCACTTTGAGTGGAGATCATACACCACCACGAGGAACCATTGATGGTTGGGAATCGCATGCCCATGGATCTTGCCGCATATGTTGAGCTGGATATGCTCCCAGGGGCCTGATGGCCAGGTGAGTGGCTGGAGTTGGGGAGGCACAGGTGACCCTGTCTTCCAATGAGGAGACATGCAGCACAAACTGTGATTCACTGTCTGCTGAAGAAATTGCAGGGGCTGGGCCACTGACTGAGCGTGAGAGACTTTAGACTTTATTGTCCCCAAGGGGAAATTCCTTTCCACAGCACTGTACCCATCAGACAACAGTACATACAACAGCACACAGTAACAACATACAATGACAGACAACAGCACACACTCAGGCCTGATCTGCGAGGCCTATTTTCAGGGCGGCTATGGCTGTGGGGATCAGGCTTTTCCCAAAGCGAGCCCTTCAGCACCTCAGTGCTCTGTACCTGCGCCCGGAGGGAAGTAGGGTAAGGTAGTGATTGAGTGGGTGTGTGATGTCCTGTTCTATTGAGGTTGCAATGCGTGCAATGGCCTTTTTGTTTAGCTCCGCGGGGTTGGGTGTGAGGAGACCAATTATCCTGGCAGCGGTGTTGGTTATGCGTGTGAGTTTGGCCTGGTTAGTAACGGATAACACACTGTAAAAAAATATATTTTTAAAAGTTTTTCCCCAATAAATTTTACAATTTTTTCCCTGTATTTCAAAATGACAGGAAAATAACAAGAATAAACTGTTTATTGAAAATGTTTTCATGTGATTTAACAAAACAAAATTGTATAAATGGAATACAGCTTTTAAATGACAATTTTACCAAAACTAACCGTAGAAATAAAGTGTACTTTAGTGACAAAAGTAGCAGCATTTTCTGTAATTTTACAAAAAAAACTTTTCTTATGGCGATATATCATATATAAAATATATAAAAAATATATAAAAATACTGTTAATAATACATTTAAAAATGTATAATTGCAAGAAAATATATGATTAAGAAAGAAATATTTTGTCATTTTGCATAACTTCATCACTACTTTACATACATAAACTGAAAAAACACAGGTATTGACTATCCTACGAGACAGTTGAAAACAAAATTTTAACTTTCACTTGATCGCTACATTTGTATTAATTGATTGTTAAATAAGTGCATTTCATGTTATAAAAACTGTGTAAAACCATAGAGTTAAATTTTAAAAAAGTTATTAACTGTATTTTACGCTTCCTTACATTTATATGACATGTAAATCAAGCATAAATTACCCATCACTACATTCCCCAATACACAGAAAAAGGTATTACAGTCCATCTGTGCAACATGTTGGGTGCACGTTCCTACCAGAGCACCATACAGATATAAAATGATGCACTAACCCACCAGTTACAGCAGACTTTTGGCTATGGCATCATAAATCTATAGACTAGCTGATAGGTGTCACCATTCACTCCTCCCAGGCAAAGCCCATGTGACCATTCACGTATGATTTCTAAGTACAAAGACAAAGTAATTGCTAATTAGTCATAGACCTGTTAAGTGTGAAGTAATTGTATGCCCAAATAAGGAATTTGAGATCCATCCCATTTCCAGTCCAATGTGAAAATGAATGGGGTCAAAAATAACCTAACTGAGGTGGATTCTGATCAGTTATGAAGCTGAATTTAAAAGCATACGCATAAGAATACGCACTGTACACCACTGTCGTCTGGTGGTTGGCTTACAGGATGCAAAAACCATATTAAGTTTCATCATAAGCGAAAAATAAAAGCATCTGGGCATTAACATTTTCCCCTAGGCCTTATCACACTAGCCTGTACAATTTAGTCCATCACATTAAACTCTGAAACAGACCTGCTTTCTGAACTCAGACAGGACTGGTAAAAGGAATGCCCTATAGTAACTAGCCATCAAACATGCTAGCAAGCACTAACAGCCAGCCTATCCTGAATATCAAAACCTTGTTAGCTGTTAGTGCTACCACTATGCTAAGTTAGTATTAGCATTGCAATTACAGTAAAGCAATTTTAAAGATGCAATCAAAATTTTAATCAAGCTTCCTTGACAATGTAACTATAATCTAATTACACATTTTTCCGAATGAAATCTGGGCTGATTATAGTTACTTATTTTATGTATATATATCTGGAAAGATGCTGTGGCTTGCAGTCATTGTCAGTGAAGCAGCTCCAGGCTTTTGTCTCTTGATGACATGATAGATTTGTAGTTCGCAGTTACATTTTTTTTTAAATTCTCATCTGCTCTATATATTTTTCATTTTTTGCACTCGCAAAAAATGCGAGTGCAAAAATTCTTTCATTTTTCATTTTTTGGATCGCTGAAAATTGCAGAAACAATTGGAATCCAGACACCGAAACGTGGATTTGCGGTTGTCATTTTGTGTCAGGTATGTTGGATTTTTGGGTAAAATCATACCTTAAGTTATGTACTGTATTGACTACTCATCAATTAAATATTAAGCATCTTTCATTTATATTCTATGTAACTGTAAAGTTTTTGTCAGCATTTATTAAAAAAACATCCATGATGATGAGCCTTGTATTCTACAAACAAAGGGGGGATGGTAGCATTAGCTAGCCAAGCATATAAATTAAGGTATGATTTTACCCCTCAAAATCCAACATACCTGACACAAAATAACAACCGCAAATCCATGTTTCGGTGCCTGGATTCAAGTTGTTTCTGCGAATTGCAGCTTCTCTTTTCTTTAGCTTTCGGTAGTCTGCAAAAAGATAGCTCCGATTTCTTGTTGAATGTCCATGGACCACTGGTTCTAGGGGCGACATAGCTCAGGAGGTAAGACCAATTATCGGTTGCCGGTTCAAACCCCACCCTGGGCGTGTCGAAGTGTCCTTGAGCAAGACACCTAACCTCTAACTGCTCTGGCGAATGAGAGGCATCAATTGTAAAGCGCTTTGGATAAAAGCGCTATATAAATGCAGTCCATTTACCATCTATTTACCATCCATTCTTTGGTAAGTTCTAAGGATCACTGTTGAGTCCAACTGCCTTTAAGCAGATAATCGTTTGTTTTACTCCCGGTTTTGCAGTTTCCTCTACAATAGGCAGCCATGTCGCAGCATGTTTTGCCACTCAGTCCAACTGAGGGGGTGTACTCCGGTGGGAAAGTGGCGTCAATGCATACCCTCTATTGTAGCTAATTAAGCTAAAATACTTGGCGAACTATTTTACAAGGGAAACACTCTTCTGTATGGCACATTGTTGTCCTTACACATTTGATGTTATGGGAAAGCTTTTGTTTTGCACTAGACAATGTTTAATTTGTTGAATGCACTTTTTCCTTTGTAAGCCCTTGTAAGTGAAGCGGCATTGAATGTAACGTTATTGCTGTGCACATGCCATGCGTGTGTCATGCATGAGCCTATTTAATTCGTTTTTTAATTATGTATATATGGTAAACACAATTCTGCTTTATTATTTAAATATTAATTATTTTTTTGTTTTTTATTTATATATTGTTATGTTTATTATTATTTTTATCTTGGATGGTTTGATATTATGTTTTCATTCATATTATGTTATGGCAAAAAGGCCGTAGTATTTTTTCTGGGTGAAAAACAAAAGCTGTTGTTACCACAGCAAAAAGATTTTAGAGATTTGTCAGCTTTAAAAAAATTTGAACAATGAAAAAAGCAACATGTTGTGCGAATAATAATACATTTTAAAAAAGAATCAATGAGTGGTGGTGTAATTTTTAATTCGTATTTTGAAATATTTTCAAAATGTTGCTACACGCATAAAGTTTAATTCGATAGCATAACATTTATGTAAGATTTTTTTTGGGCAACTGCTGCAAAATTTCACTATTAAATCACAACATATTCACATATTTCACTACAAATCAACTGTTTTGACTCAAGAAACTCACTGTTACATCATTTTCAAGTGGGAATTACAAGCCTTCCGTCAGTACAGTGGTCTAAAATATCTAGGGGTCCAGAAACATATCCAAAATCTCTCCAAAAATGAATAAAATGCTCTTTGTCCATTATAAAGCACATAAATGAGCCCCCTATGAAGGTTGCTATTGCTATCAGATTAGAAAATAATGCAAAAATATTGTCACACAATGCAGTACAGTACCTAAATGTGTAATAACTCTTGTATGTATTTCTATACTCTGTACTCTCGTATGTTTTCTTGTATGGGGATGGGGATGGGACGACATGAAAACAATTTTCAACCGTCCACCACATTTTGGCAATGTTCCAACTCTTGCGTCATCACTGTTGCATGCTTCACAAAAACTATTACACTATTAACTACTGCTTACATTACAGTGTGAAATATCCACATTACCTAATACCACTAACCTATTTAAATACACTCAATTTCAAAAATAACGTATATAACTGAAGGATTTTGAGCAGTAATACTTACATAGTGTAGCCCCTTTAACCCCCATAGCTGTTGAGGGCAGGGCCCTAGGTTCGTTTACGCTAATGTAATTCACTTTTATATTAGTTTGAGTTTCCTAGTAAGCTTACTTCCATGAACTGAGTACCCTTTAACCTTTAACTTAGTAATTAGTAGAGCCCGACCGATGCCAGATTTTTGGGTCTGA
Source organism: Anguilla pacifica (assembly GCA_039654925.1). Lineage (NCBI taxonomy): Eukaryota > Metazoa > Chordata > Actinopteri > Anguilliformes > Anguillidae > Anguilla > Anguilla pacifica. The sequence goes on along the minus strand of CM077286.1, from coordinate 36,610,764 downwards.
TACCGATCCCGATTTTGGAGAGTCCTAGCCCACCGATTACCGATGTTTTGACTGATATTTTGTCAAAAGTGCAACATTTTCAAATCAATTTGAAAAACTTATATTTTATCAAAGTTTCTATATTTGAGAACATTTAACTTAAGCAAACAAATAAATAAAAATAAACACACAAAGAACTTTTTGATAGATAAAAAAATGTAAAAGATGATATTAAATTAAATTAAATATATATATATTAACACCATCTTCAAGTGGTGTGAATTCAAAATAACTCCACACGTTGCTTTTACTCCTTTCTTTTCCAGCCATCTATAAAAAAAATTATTTAAAAAAATAAGTTTTCCAGTTTCAAACATGTATTTTTATGAATATTATTATTATTGTTGTTGTTGTTATTAATTTGTTATTATTTCTTAGTATCTATTCTCAGTAAATGAATTATATTTTCTTATTTTATTCCTACTACATGATCTCAAAGAGTAAGACTTTATCTAGCGAGCTTCCCTGTCCATAAGAATTCAGTGGTGAAAAAAAATACAATGGGCTCTGACGCGTGACTAGATGACACACACTCACTTGCAATAACGCATTAGCTGTTGACATATTTCTTATTTATTCTCAGTAAGTTAAATGAATTATATTTTCTTATTTTATTCCTACTACATGATCTCAAAGAGTAAGACTTTATCTAGCGGGGCTAATGAGTGAATCAACTTTAACGTTAGATGAAACTAAATTGACTGGATGAAATACGTAACGTGAGGCTGTGTTGGTTGGTTCACTTCTCCAACAGCAATTCTTCTCTCATGTTATCACGACAAAGCTAGATAACATGGCTTAAAGTGATCCACGTTAGAAGTGTTTTATCAGCGTTTTTACTGTCTGGTTAGCTTGCTACGATGACGCGTGGCTAGATGACACACTCGCTTGCAATAACGCGTTGGCTATTGACACAGCATCATATAGTAGCTAATATCATTATCTCAGATAAAAAAACAAATGTGTGATGCATTCAATCACCATTTTATTTTGGCTGGTTATTTATTTGAGAATACAGCGATGTCCTCTGGAAATGTAGATCCTACACTGCTTATGTGCTCACTGCCACTTCATAAAGGCTTGCTAGCCAGCTAGCTTGCTAAAGTGAACCAAAAATGTTAGCTAGCTCGCTGGCTTGAGAATGATGATTGATAAACATAGTGGTCGTATCAACGCATTTAATTAAAAACTTTCACTAAATATACGTACCTTTATTGGGGCAATCGAATCTGTGCAGACAAGTCTTGCAGTGGAGAATATTGGATGAGGCACGAGTGACAAACGTGTTATTACAGAAATAGCGCGTCAACTGCTGCAGTTCACGCTTGTATTAGAGCTCCCTCTACTGGATAATTCTAGTAAATAGCAATTACAATGTTCGAACAGACAAGTACAGATAAATAATCAATTTTTTTTTTGTTTATTATACTTATTTGAAAATCGGGACACATCGGCTGCATAACTGCCGATCCCAATGTTGTCAAAAAAGTCAAATAATGGCCGATATATCGGCCAAACCGATATATCGGTCGGGCTCTAGTAATTAGACAAACAAGAACACAAGTAATTGAAATATTTACTTATTGTTCAAACAAAATAAAAGGTCTCGATGCGGTATAATGTATCATAAATACTTGTTGGTAAATAGTGCACTTAAAGGTTTATTATATCTGTAGCTCAATACAAATCAATTCACATTCAAGTAAATACCATTTCTTCAGTCCAAATGACTTTTACACTCGGATTATCAAATCCAATCACAATGACACGTATTCACTTACGAGCTCAATTACATTGTAGATACAACCGGCACTTTACAACATAAAAAGTGAGTACTCAAAACCCCCGTTGCAGGCCTGATTTGAAAATATCCAAAAAGTGTCAGCTTCACTCTTGCGAGCCAAAGACAAAGAATGCACTGACTCACAGTTCAGTATAATAGCGGCACATTCGTGAATGTTCCATGCGTGGGTGAAGAGGAAGACGATCCTTGGAGTTCGTTCCAACGCGAGTTTCCAGCGTAGCCAGAGGAAGTCTGAGCGTTGCCGGTAGCTCAAACCGCTATCTGGTTTATCTGATCACCGTGCGTTATCTTCTTTTCCGGGCTTAGCTGACGTTTTCTGAGTTAGCTAAGGTGGGAAATAAATATAGATGTACTCAAAAAACACAAGCCCATTGTATTGGGAAAGATATGTAGTTAGAGAGCACAGGCCCAGTGTATATGGGAAAGGAATGTATTAATGAGCACCAGCTGTCTCCTCCCTGACGTATCATCCGGCTAGCAAAGGAGGAAGGATGCAGGTGGACCAAGGTCGACCTTAGCCATAAGATTAACAACCGGCAGCAGGGAAGCACTTCATACTAAAATAGGTGCGATTGGAACAAACACGTAATACACACATAATTTCTGCCCTGCTAATTAAGCTGTATACAAGCATATCTGTGGAACTAACGGAAGCTTCTGCCTTTTCCGGAAAATGTGTTGTCAGAATATGTGATTTGTGATAGAAGGGGGAGGGAGATTCAAGTGGGAGACGAGCACTATCATTTTTAAAAAATAAGGAAGGAAGGGGCTGATAAATAATGGTGTCTGAGAATTGGGAAATAATGGTGTCAAAAACAGGATGTAATTAACAAAAAATTAAGAGGGAAGTACTAAATTTAAGCTCCACAAGAGGAGGAGTTAGAAAAAAATGGATAAAAGAAACAGTTTGCCCCGGGGGATTAGAGAGTGTGTTTTGGGAATGCTTGGAGAGTGATTGGATGTATTGTCTTTACTTATGAGTGACTGTTAGTTGTACTGAACTGCGCAGATCAGCCCGGGTTCTTGTATGTAATCTTTGATTCACTAACAATAAACCCAGTTGCATCAGACTCTGAGAAGTGCGCATCTTTTGAAGAAGCATTCAACAGTGTGGAGGAGAGTGACCTCGGCATTCCTGGCCCAGGCCGGGGCCCGTTTTTCCCGCCCACACTAACGTGGCTAATTATCCGTACTAAGATACACTATCAAGACAGCTTAGTTAGCTAGCTTGTTAACAGTGAAACCGACAAATGAATAATAGTTACCTCTTGCCGAAGTTTACGTTACATTAACCAGTCTCACTCTTATAACTTACACCTTAGATTAATATGTCATTAACCTTATAAATTATAAGACATTACTCACAAAAGCCGTGTGTTACGTTTTTTAAACTTTTCTTTCTTACAACTCACGAACTCTGCTCTCTTTCCCCATCGCATGTCCTATCCAGAGACTGTAAAAAATAGGTCCCATCCCTCACTCACATCACTCCTGTACCATCACCCCTGACCCTTACTGCAGATTGGCCATTCGTTCACAACAGGTATGTCAAAATAAAAGGTTTATAATAAGTATGTAAGACATATTTCAAATAACATTTCAACAGTTTAACATTGCAAATTAACATTCCAAAAGCAAAACTAGACATGTTATACATCGCTAGAAAGCTTATACTCTCACCTACTGAATAAATGAATTGTCAATCAAGCCAGACTGTAGGCTACTAAAAAGGGCGACAATGGCGTAAACAACAGGTGTGGTATTAAGCACAGCTATTTTGGAAGGTAGCCTACCCAGGAATGACAAATGTGCGTATATTTCACAAAAGGATTTTCCAAGACAATATATGACCTCTCAGTCTCAAAACGGACATCTCTACGCGTAAACCAATGGTAAGTTTGTATATTTATTCAATATTTAGTCCCAGATAGACTGTAGAATGATATGGTATCATTTTTCAAAACTTTTTCTCGTTTATTTCGTTGTTCAGTGAGCAGCGTTTTCACTACTGTATTGGCATATTTTAGGGATATTGTCGGGTTTATCTTGTGGCTATGACGGAATACGATTTTTAAGTGGTGAAAGAATAATTTTATGAATGCCAAGATAGACAATATTGTCCATTATGTCATGGGTGGGGGATGTAGTTGTAGACTAGACTGCAGGGAGGGGGTGCCTGTTAAATGAACGACCAGAGCGTCAATGGTGGCGGTGCGAAACTCCGTATTCGGCATATAGTTGTGGTGTATCGTCTACTAATGAAACTAAAAGAACCCGTTTCTTTTTTTAACTCATACTTTGGTTGCAGTAGCACTGAATTTCTGAGTTCCATAATCTGGGCACGCTGGCGTGCCGACCACCAGGGGCTTTGCGCTAAGAGGTTAATAACGGTGATTGGACATTTTTTTAAAGGTAAATCCATTGTTTCTATAGGTGGGCATAATTTTGTAACATTGAAGATCTATTAAATATACAAGATTTTTATGTGAAGTTACATGCAAAAACTCATATTATACTTGACATGATCTAAAATTAAGAGTAAGAGTATATTGTAATTATACACCTGATTACCTTTTTTACAACAATATTTTTACATTTTTTAAAAGGTAAATCAAATGTTTTTTTGGTGGTATATCAATTTATTACATTAAATATTGATTAAATTACAAGATTTTTTTACATAAAATTATATAATAAAACTCAACTAATAACAGCACTCTTCTGCAATTCTAAGCCTGATTATTTGTATTATAGCAGTTTTCGACCATATTTATAGGTGATTTCATTGTTTTTACAGGTGTAAATATCCTTTGTTAAACATTAAAAAGCCATTATTTTACAGTACTTTTCTGGCGCCCCTGGCTGCCAGAAAATAGCCATTTTTTTACTTTTTTTTTTTTTTTACAGTGCATGTTAAAAAGCAGGTGGAACAGTGCAGTAGGATGGACTGAATAATGCTCTGGTACAACAACAGGAGGAGATGGGGGGCAACATAGAGTCCTTTAAGCTTGCGGATGACTGATAGTCTTTGGTGGCTCCTTTTTTGGGTGTCATTAGTGTGCTGGTCGAAGCTGATTCTATTGTCCAGTGTCACTCCGAGGTATTTGAAACTGTCAACTATTTCAACTGTTTGGTTATTGATGAGAATGAGGTGCTGAGGTGAGGGGGGACCAATTATTATTTCCTTTGTCTTACTGACATTGAGGTGAAGATGGTTATCCTCACACCACTGGGTGAAATGTACTATTATATTGTGATAGTCCAGAGCAGAGTGGTTGTCTGTGAGTAGGGCAAGAATGGCTCTGTCGTCCGAGTATTTGAGGTAAGTAGTGATGGGTGACGGACTGATGCAATCATTGGTGTAAAGTGTATACAGGCACGGGCTCAACACATAACCCTGTGGCGCTCCAGTGTTAGTGGTGAGTGCAGGTGATGTGGTTGTGCCCACCCGCACAGCTTGCCCTCTGTCAAAGGAAATTGTGCATGAGATGGATCAGACGGGGGGGAGTGTTGAGATGGTGTAGCTTCCGGATCATCAGATGCCTTTGGATGGTATTAAAAGAAGAGCTGAACTCCACAAAGAGGATCCTGACAAAGGTGCCTGGGGAATCCAGGTGCTGGAGGAGGAGGTGCAGCAGGCAGGCCACAGCATCCTCTGTGCCCCTCTTAGCCTTATAGGCAAATTGGAGTGGATCCAGTTGTGGGGCGACAACTGGCATAATGATGTTTAGCAGCAGCTTCTCCAGGCACTTCATTATTATGGATGTGAGGGCAACGGGGCGGTAGTGGTTGAGTTCTGTGGGCCGGGGTTTTTTGGGTACGGGGATTATGGTAGCAGTTTTCCAGAGGTAGGCATTCGGCAGTCTGGTAGGATTTGCAGAAGAGTGAATGAAGGACTGGTGAGAGTTCCAGGGCGCAGGTCTTCAGCACCCTTGTTGGGATGCCATCAGGCCCCGGGGCCTTGCCTAGCTTACATTGGCTAAGCTGGCGCCGTACCTCCTCCTCTGTAAAGGGGGCTGGTTCTTAGGGGTCTGGTGGAGGGGGGCTCTCAACCATCTTTCACATTCAGCTGAGAAATGGTTTGTATCAATGCGGGCGTAGAATGTATTCAGTTCTCTTGCAAAGGATTCTGGGTCGGTTATTGCACACAGGTTGGGTTTGGGTTAACATCCAGTTAGGGTTTTCACCTTTTGAAATACCTGCTTGGTGTTCATATTGCCAAATTCAAATTCCAATTTGTCCCTGAATTTGTTTCACCTTAAACACCTCATTTTTAATTATTCAATTTGCCATTTTGAGGCTGGCCCAGTTTTTGAGCCTAAAAGCTTTGTGCTTTTCCTTCAGGCTCTGTTTTATTTGGGGAGTGATCCAAGGTTTGGAGTTGGGATATTTTTTTATTGTCTTAACTGGAATGGAGAGGAGATCTGCCACTACGGTATCCCTCCCTGGAGTGAACCGCAGTTGAAAATCATACTGTCGGAGTCGGTCGGTTCAACAATGCAACCACAGTGGCTTGTGGCCCGTGCCTGAGGCAGAGAGCAGAGTCGTGAGGGACTGGTGGTCAGTCCGGAGTGTAAACCTTCGGCCATACAGGTATAAGTGCCACCTCTCACATGCCCAGACGCAGGCCAGCGCATCCCACTCTTCTACAGAGTACTTCTGCTCTGTGGGGCTTAAAGCCTAGAGGCAAAAGCAATGGGCCTCTCCAGTCCAGCTTGCAACTGTGAGAGGACAGCCCCAACTGCACAAACGGATGCATCGCAGGTGACAATGGTCGGATGGGAGGGATCACAATGAGCCAAAACTGGGGCTGTGGTGAACTGGGCCTTTAGAGTGCAAACTGCCTCAGAGCAGGCAGCAGTCCAGACCCATGGTTCATCTTTCTAGAGGAGCCGACGGAGGGGTGCCATGGTCTGAGAATACTGGGGCAGGAACCGAAGATAACAGGCTGTCATGCCTAGGATGGGGACACCTGGGAAGCTGAGGTAGGCTCTGGAAGTTGATGGATGGCCTCCACACTTGACGTCAGTGGGCTGATGCCGTTGCCTGACAGGTGAAACCCCACAAACTCGATAGCTGAGGCAGCGAAGGTGCACTTCTCACTGTTCAGAGTGAGACTGTTAGCAAGCAAGGCCCTGAGGACCCTGTGAAGATGCTGGTTGTGTGTGTGGAGGTCTGGGCTGTGAACCACTATGTCATCCAAACACAGATGACAAAGCATGCAGGAAAATGAGGGAAAACTCATCCACTGCTAGAACCTGTTAACATTGGTGTTCCATCCTGTTATACTCCGTTCCACCCTGTTAGACAAGTCATTTTTAAATAATAATTTGACAGCAACGTTAAATGTTTGGCATATTGTTGTGTTTTTTTGGGAGGTGAGGAGCATTAACAGCATATATATGTTTTTGTGCAAAATATAGGTATTACTTACCATCCTGTTGGCAAAAATGGGTCCAAAAAAGTACCGGTTCGTAATAATCAAGACATATTCTATTCATCAATAATTGTTTTGTTATTGTTTCAAGAATAAAAAATACTATGACGGCATAAGGGACATATACTATCCAAGAAAAGCTCATTATTGTTTAACATTTACATTATTAACATTTTGTTATAACTATGTACACTCACCGGCCACTTCATTAGGTGACAGGAGTGGCACCCGGTGTGGTCTTCTGCTGCTGCAGCCCATCTGCTTCAAGGTTTGACGTGGTGTGCGTTCAGAGATGCTCTTCTGCATACCTCGGTTGTAACAAGTGGTTATTTGAGTTACTGTTGCATTTCTATCAACTCAAACCAGTCTCCTCTGACCTCTGCCATCAACAAGGCATTTTCGCACAGAGAATTTCCGCTCACTGGATATTTTCTCTTTTTTGGACCATTCTCTGTAAACCCTAGAGATGGCTGTACGTAAAAATCCCAGTAGACCAGCAGTTTCTGAAATACTCAAACCAGCCCACCTGGCACCAACAACCATGCCACATTCAAAGTCACTCAAATCACCTTTCTTCTCCATTCTGATGCTTGGTTTGAACTTCAGCAGATTGTCTTGACCATGTTTACATGCCTAAATGCATTGAGTTGCTGCCACGTGATTGGCTGATTAGATATTTGCATTAACAGGTGCAGTTTGCAGTTGAACAGGTGTACCTAATGAATTGGCCGGTGAGTGTATATATCCCTAACAGGGTGGAATACCTTCACGGCCAGTGTCTGAACAATCTACCCATAATAATAGTTTTTTGAGTCCCTTAGCTTGACCAATATGCATTCCTGATAGTTAACCATGCCACTATTCTGAGAGAATGCTAAAAACATAAAAAAACATGATTTTTTTTCCCCCCAAAAATTATGAAGCCAAAATGTTACCGATAACAGGAATAACCCTATACGACCGGTAATCAAATCAAATCAAATTTTATTTGTATAGCGTATTTTACAGCAGTTGTCACAATAAGCTTTACAGACAACCTTGGCCTAAACCCCCACAGGAGCAATCCTAACGCAACAGTGGCAAGGAAAAACTCCCTGTGGCAGATGGGAAGAAACCTCGGAAGGAACCAGGCTCAAGGGGGAAACCCATCCTCCTCTGGTTGGCTCAGGGTGCTGACTGGTGACCAACATGTCAGTCAGTTTTATAGTTTTATTTAATCTTAGCAACTGGACTGAATCATAACGCAGATGTTAGAGATCAATTTCGGCGGTGCCTGTATGTGTACTGTCGTCTCGTTAGCAAGGTAGCTAACGTTAAACGTGGTGAAAATGTGGAAAGCGGAACTGCGTAGAATGTGGGTGTATTTTATTTGAATTTCAGAAAGGTAAATGAGTTTCCTGCAAAGATTTTACAGATGAAAAAGCAATAGTTTAAATGTCATATTTTTAGTTATCCAGAAAACCAGCGTAACAAGTTCAAAATTTGCTTCAGTTGGAGGGGGGACTTGAACCCGGGTATATCAGTCGTGCAAAAATTTCCAAAGGGAAAGGCACTACCCAGTGAGCTACAAGGGAAGTAGATGTCAAAGGTGCAAAGTTTTATGCTGTTCTCAACATGCAAACTTGTATATATATGTTCATTTTGACCATTGGGGAGACATATTGTTTGTGGGCCTGGAGGCAGGAAAAAGAAGAAGGAGAAAATTCTAAATTCCCTAAGTTTCGGTTTTTATTGTGTGGACATGTGAAGTTCTTTGTGAATTCTTTCTGTTGAAATGGGGTGAAAAGGTACAGAAACTAATGTTTTTAAGGGCTGAGAGTCTGTGGTCATTGTGGTTATTTCTGTTGGGAACCCTGAAAAGTGCCAAACTCTCGGTGCTGTGTAGGTATGGGGTATGCCGCCCCACCAAGCCATAACTTGGCGAGATGGCATACCTGCCATCCCAACAAGGAACGGGCATAGTTTTTTCATTTTTTTATAGCAGGATATCAGACTCCACACACCGCTGCCACGAAGTACTCGACAAACTCATGCCTTGCAACGGTGGATTTCATTGTACTTGGTATAGTACTTTGGAGGGCCAAACTTGTTGAACGTAGCTTTTTCAACAACTTTGTTGCTGTCTCAGACGGCCTCTTCGACATGGTTGTTTCTCCTTTCACAACCCACGCTGTTTTTCCACCCCAACCTCACGTGAGCGCACACACAGCTGCACCCCCAACACAAACACACACAACTCTCCTAGTAAATCTGCTCTCATAAAAAACACATTTTCAATGATGCATTTTCAGTGTTTCTAAGGTTTATAAGGCACTTTGATACACTTTAGGTAGGACTCCTCTTTGCTGTCTTGCTTAGCTGACCTTACGTGAGAATTGAAAGTAGTAGAACAGGAAGGAACACTTGACAGTGGAGAATAACAGCACAGGCATACAGTGGGCTCCAGAATTATTGGCACCCTTGATAAATATGCACAACTAATGCTAAACTAAAAAATAATAGTTAGTGACATATGTTTTATTTTCCAACATGTGTAAAGTATTGTGCTTGATTAATGATTCATTGGAATCAACCAAAGTCTTACATTTTTTAAATTAAAAAAATATTTCCCCAAAAAACAGGTTCCACGATTATTGGCACCCCTGGTTTAATACTTTGTGAAAACACCCCAGGCAAAGATGACAGCCATGAGTCTTTTCCTATAATTTGTGATAAGGTTAGAGAACACATTTGGAGGGATTTTTGACCATTGCACCATGTAGAACATTTCAGAATCATTGATATCTTTGGGTTTGTGCCTATGGACCCCCCTCTTCAGTTCAGACCACAGGTTTTGGATGGAATTTAAGTCTGGAGACTGACATGGCCATTGGAAAACATGGATGCTGATTTCACTTAAGCATTTCTGTTTAGATTTTGATGTATGCTTGGAGTCAAGCTTTGATCTAAAAACATCTCCAAAATATCAATGATCCACCTCCATATTTGACAGTAGGTATGAAGTGCTTCTCCTGTATGCATTCCTCTTTTGCCGCCAAACATGTTGATGGTGTGTATAGCCAAAACGTTCAATTTTGGTCTCATCTGACAAAAGCACTCTCTTCCAGCCATAATTCCAATGAGGTTTGGCAAGCTCCAGATTCTTGGTTTTGTTTATTGTGCTCAGTAAGGGCTGTCTTCGTGGCTCCCTTCCAAAGAGTTAGTTGGTATGGAGGTGCCATTTTATATTTTTTTTAGACTTGTTGACCGCAAGAAACAAACCAATTTCTGCAATTCTTAAACAGTGATCCTTGGGTTATTAATGGCCTCCCTCATCATCTTCCTCACCGTCCGTGGGGACAACATACACTTGCTTCCTCTTCCTGGTAAATCTGCAACCATTCCATATGTTTTACATCTTTTTATTATTGCCCTTACAGTGCTAAGAGGTATGTTTAATCGTTTATGTCTTTTTTGTACCCATTACCAGACTTGTGACGGTAAATTACTATCGGTCTCTTCTGAATTGACAGTTATTTGGCTTTTCCCATGCTGATGGATGACAAAGGGATTTTGTATGCTTGTTACCTCATTTTTATTCTCTAGTGCAACTGGAAGTGATGGAATGACACAATATAGTTCCTTTAGACTGAGATGAACTAAATTAAGTAAAATTGTATTGCCAATTTCATTTTGTTTGATTTTACTTACAATAATTGTTAGGGGTGCCAATAATTATGGCACCTGTGGTTTTCAGAAAAAATTAGATTACTTAATTTAAAAAAATTGAAGCCTGAGAGTAAATGTATTGAAATAAAAGTATATAGTTTTCCCATATGTTTGAACATATAGATTATTATCTGTGTCATTCATTATATGCAGCCTTTTTTCTTCATTTTTATTAAGGGTGCCAATAATTCTGGAGCCCACTGTATGTCCCAGAAATATTTGCATATTAGAAAATAAAATTAGTATAAAATAAATGAGGACAAATGATGAAATAGAGTAGTTGAAACAGTATGCTTTTAGCAGAATGAGCATGTAGGTGAAGTCTGACATGATCACAGACTATAGTGCAAAGAAAATAAAGTGACCATGAGCGCGATGAGTTTCCTTATTGAACAGTATATAAACAGGCAGTATTACTAATTACTCATTTAGTTAGTTGTTGAACCACTGCGTGAAATTGCGCAGGGACACTGTTGTATAAATGTACTTTTCTCATGTTCAGTACTAGTAGTTATAATTATGAATGAGTCATGTTTGTAAATGTAATGTTTTAATGGGGTGTTGCCGACAGTTCATATGTAGTAATTGTTTGTATGTAGGTAGATATGAATGTAGGAACGTAGCATTTGCTGATAAGAACGTTTTCTACACAGCCACAGTGGTCAGCTGGTGTAACTTTTTAAGAAAATCAATACATTGACCATCATGAAATGCATATGGCTGGCAGTGTGTAACTTTTGGTAAACATATGCATTGAAGAGTCTGATATTTTGATAAGTGCAAAAGCAATAGTTCAAAAGCAATAGACAATTATTAGTTAGCAAATATAAGTGTAAGAAAATGTTAGTTTAAGATATGCCTGAGGGCGAGACGGGATTCAATCATTCAATCTCACGCTTCCCAGTCAATGTCATTGGCAGTGCACCACCATTAAGTAGCTGTCTAAAAGTGTGAATTTTCTTGATGAAATTTGTCTGTGGTTTTAAAGAAGAAGACGGGTCAGTAAACACAGCTGAGCTCCGGTTGTATTCATATGGCCTGGAAATATTGTAGGTCAGGGCTCTTCAACTACTTTCTTATGAGGGCCAACTTGTTCAAATGTAATTAGCAGGGGGGGCAAAAAGAAATTTCTGAATAATTATCAGATTTTAGCACTTACATGTCAACATGAAAAACAACACTAAATACCATCAATACTGTCTATCAAATGTTTTTATTAGCCATGTGTTTAGGCTTAAATGGGATATACCATTAATGGCGCCTGTGTGATGGCAGCCTGTTACAGCAGCTCCCATAGGAAAGCAAAATCCAAGAAGAGATCTCATAGTTGTTTCTTTCATTTCTCCTAGACACAAATGAGCCATTTTTAATACTGAGGTGAGACCAAAGACTTTTTCTCCTACTTCTCAAATTCAACTCAGGAGAAACAACCACATATAATCTCATTTATGTCTTACTCTGATCAAAACAAGAGATCTCTAAATGATCTTAAATAAGTCTAGTTTAGGTCTCCTGAACATGGGACCATGAGATCAGAGAAAGAGCTCAAAGAAAACTCAGCTATGACTCCTAGGATCTCATGATTCTTCTCAAATATGTCTCAGTTTTCTCATAGTGACCTCATGAGAAACAACCACATCTCAATTCAATATCCATTTGTCTTACTGAAGTCTCAAATTCATTCTCTCATTATCTCATCTTTTCTCCTAAGGGGGTTTTAGGAGCAACAATTCAGATTGAAGTGATCTCAAAAAGATGTACAATTGAGATCTTACTACTTTCTCAAGATTTAAAGAAAAGACTATCCTGAGCAAAAGATTTTTCCTCTGGGCTCTTGTGTGCAGCAGGCTACTGTGGATGTTCTATGAATCCATAGTGGCCAGCACACTATTCTTCAGGGTGGCATTCTGGGGTGGTGCTACCAAAGCATGTGAGTCAAGCAGGCTCAATAAGCTGGTGAGGAAGGCCAGCTCCATCGTGGGCACTGAAATGGACAGTTTGGAGGTAGTAGGAGAGAGGAGGATGAAGGGGAAGATCAGTGCCCTCCTGAGCAATCCCTCCCACCCCCTACATGAGGAGTTGTGGCGGATGGGGAGCTCCTTCAGCCATAGGCTCATCCACCCCAGGTGCAAGACGGTGCGCCTAAGGTGTTCCTTTGTGCCAACAGACTGCATAGCGACAGCCATGCTTTTTCAAGGACTTTGCTGCTGCACTAAAAAAAGCACTTTTTTATTTTCATTTTTATCTTTATTTTTAAAGCAAATTACTACAAGCACTTTTTATGTCTTTTATGTGTGATATGTTGTTTTTTATCTGCTGCTGTAACACCCAAATTTCCCCACCTGGGGATTAATAAAGTCTATCTTATCTTATCTTATACAGTACAAGTGAGAACATACAAGTGAGATACATTTATCCATGTCAATTTCAATTCAACAGAAATTGCCTCATCAATGAACAATTCTAACCAGTGCTGTCTATTTGTTGTCTAGTGACTGGTATTACACTTTTTTTATTTGGCAAGTGCTACAAAGTTAGGCTCATAGGTAGTGACAGCAATCCGCAGACACTGGTGGAGGTGGCTGCTTGTAAGAGAGGCACGGGTGTTTGTTTTTATTGCATTCATGTGTGAGAAGCTTGACTCACATGTGTAGGTTGGACCAAACATATTAAGCAGAAAAACAGCTAACCTTCTGGTGTTTGGAAACTGGACCTGGTTAACTTGAAACCAAAACTGCTCACGTCCCACAGATTTAAACGTCTGTTTCAAGTCAGATGCCGCTTGCATGTCTATCAGTTCTAACTGCAGGGGGCTTCATCCAATGACATGAGCACCTGTTCGGCTTTGGCTGCAAACTCTCCCCCAGCATCAACAGTAAAGGGATCCTTGGCCAACAGCATCACCTCTGCAGGCATATGGAAGTTACCAAACCTCGCAGCAAAGTTTGCGATCAGTTTGTGAATGAATGCTGTCATTACTGGGGTAATCTGCACTGACGTTGAGTTGTCGATTAAGTTGCGCAGTGTTGGGAAGTGCAGCATTTTCGTGAGAGTTAGATCGGTAGAAAATAATTCCAGTTTTCTTTTAAATCCATTTAGTTTATCCACAATGTCACAGACCATTTTGTCCTTCCCTTGTAATTGCAGATTAAGTCCGGGCTGGAAGGGCTGGAAAATTTCACTCAGAAAACACACCTCTGCCACGCACTCCTCGTCTTGCATTTGGGATATAAAAGTAATGGCTTTCTTGTGATTGCAGCCCCAAAGAAAAGCAATGATCTTACCCTTACTAAGCCATCTAACATCATCATGTTAGAGCAGATCACTGTGCTCAGCTGACATATCTGATAAAAGTTTGCGAAACAAGCGGTGCTGTAAGCGGTGATGTAGATTTGATGAAATTGATCATCGACATAATAGTGTCCATCCTGCTTTTTAACTCACCGCTAAGTTTTGCACAGAGGACGCTTTGATGAAGCAAGCAGTGCAATGTTTCATCTGTGGTGCCAGTGCAGTCAGGCGAGCAGAAAGACCCTGCACTCGGCCTGGCATGGAAGGGGCTCCATCAGTGACAAGCATATTGACTCATTGAAAATCTAGTCCATTGTTGTTGAAAAAGGAAACGATCTTCTCAAAAATTATTTAACCAGTTGTTGTCCCTCCAACGGACCCAGCAAGTCCTCATGAAAGCACTCCCCATTCTCACATAAAGACATAGCTCTGCTATGTCACTGCCATCAGTAGACTCATCCATAGCCATTACCTCCGCCTTTTTTAATTTGTCCAAAAGAGTGTTGAATAGATCAGTTGCGAGAGCTTACACTCTTCTCATAGCTGTCGTGTCAGACATAGGCAATTTCCATATAGATGACATTATATTTTGCTTTACCTTTTCATCTTCCACCACCTCCTCTAGAACAGCTAGCATGCATTCTTTCACAGTCTCTGAATTGATAAATGTTTTTTTCTTTTTCCCAAGAATCCAGGCAATCTGGAGGGAGGCTGTCTTGCTTCGAATATGAATGGTAAATGGACTGCATTTATATAGCGCTTTTATCCAAAGCGCTTTACAATTGATGCCTCTCATTCACCCATTCACACACACTCACACTCCAACAGTGAAATGCTGCCATGCAAGGTACCAATCACCATTGGGAGCAATTAGGGGTTTGGTGTCTTGCTCAGGGACACTTTGACACGTCCAGGGTGGGGGATCGAACCAGCAACCCTCCGACTGCCAGACAACCGCTCTTGCCTCCTGAACTATGTCGCCCCATATGAGTGGACCATGATGGCCCATCTCTGTTCATAGCTAACGGTTAGGCTTTGAACCTTCGGGAAAATTAGCATTGAAGCTGGCGTGCTGAGTGAGGAAATGTCTTCTGATGTTGTACTCTTTTGCCACCGTGACTGACTCGGTGCAGAGTAGACAGATCGGCTTCGCTCCAATATGTGTAAAAATGTATTTGAAAGTCCACTCATTTTTGAACTGGCGGTTCTCAGTGTCGACTTTTCGCTTTCATAATGTAGACAGTGACATTTTGCAGCTAGCTAGCAGCAGAGTGCATTTGGCTGCAAGAGCACATAAGTGAGATAGCGCATGAGCACCTGGGGAGCGTGAGAGTGGCTGTCCTATTGGAGGAAATTGAATGTGGCAGTTTTTTCCCTGGAAACATATTTTTTCTTTGGGGAAATGCATTCTAATTTTTAACATTTAATCCGGGACAAAAAAGGTGGGCCGTGGGCCGGATTTGGCCCGGGGGGCGGCAGTTGAATAGGCCTGTTGTAGGTGGTTAACTGAACGTTATGGTACGTTATAATCCAGTCTATATGTTTGGTGAACGCCAGGTAGACGTAGTGCAAAAGCAATAGTTGAGAAGTAATAGAAAATTATTAGTGAGCAAATAGGGCAGTGGGTCGCCTCACAGTGGTGCAGTGGGTCGCCTCACACCAAGAAGGTCGTGGGTTTGAATCTTGGCTTGGAGCCTTTCTTTGTGGAGTTTGCATGTTCTCCCCGTGTCTGCGTGGGTTTCCTCTGGGTACTCCGGTTTCCTCCCACAGTCCAAAGACATGCAGGCAGGGCGATTGGAGACTCTAAATTGCCCATAGGTGTGAGTGAATGGTGTGTGTGCCCTGTGATAGATTGGCGGCCTGCCCAGGGTGTATTCCTGCCTCTCGCCCAATGCACGCTGGGATAGGCTTCAGCACCCCCCGCAACCCTGACCAGGATAAGCGGGTATAGATAATGGATGGATGGGATGGATAGTGAGCAAATAAGCATGTATAAGAAATTTGCTTCAGGTGGAATTTGACCCTATGACTGTGACATTACCACTGAGCCACAAATTTACTAACTGTAGAGACTGGCAATTTTCCTGATTAAATAGATATGTCTATTTTGCGTGTGTATGTGACATTTTGATTGGCTGGTGTTGGTGAAGGATTGGGTGGTGTATGTAAAATGACCAATGGAGAGACATTCTTTGTGGGCTACTAGCATTTCTGGCAGGAAAAATGAGAAAATGCAAAATCCCCTTAGTTTGGGGCTTTATTGTGTGGACATGTGAAGTTGTTTATGAATTCTGTCTATTGAAATGGGGTCAGAATGTACAGAAATGAATGTTTTTAAGGGCTAAGAGTCTGTGGCTGTTGCGGTTATTTCTGTGGGGAACCCTAAAAAGTGCCAAACTCTCAGTGCTGTATAGGTATGGGGCATGCCCCGCCAAGGCGTAACTTAGCTGGATGGCATATCTGCCATCCCAATATGAAAAATAGGAAATGCGTTTCTCTGCTTATCATTTTATTTGACCGATTTAAACAAAAACTTCCGTTCATATTTTCCGCATCGCCAAATCCAATTCCTGCAATTCCACCAAACTATCCCTCCCTGCCTGCTCTGGATTCTCCCCCCTTACCAGCTGTGGTGTGCACACCAAATTTAAAGGACAAGCTACTAAGTTCCTGGAACCCTACCAACTGCAAACTGTGGAGTCCAGCAAGCTGACACTCAAGATGAAGAATCTAAAAGCAGTTTAAACAGCAACACTATTCTTTCGCTTTTGAATTGTTGTTACAGCCCCTCCCCTTTTCAATGTCCAATTTCAAAATTGATGGCAACGTTGAATCACATTTCTAGTTACTGCTGCTAGCTTTATTTACGGTTGCCAACCATCCCGCAAAATACGGAATCCTCCCTTATTTGGACAGTAGAATAGGCGTTCCGCATTTAACTCATGGCAACGGGGTGCATTTTCATCCGTATGTTTGTGAACGATTGCGTTTATATTAACCGCTGTTTTGAATACAATTCAGTAGCTAGCTAGCTAGCCAGGATGACAAGCATGCTGTGAGACTATTCTGACCTAAAACCAAGAAATTTAATATTGGCTCGGTGACAAGTGACGGTGAACCTATCATAAAGCTAGCTGGCATTCAAAACCTGTTTCAGAGGGTCTTAGAAAGACGTTATGTCTACACTGCGCAACCGCACCATTTAAAAAGCAAGACAGTGCTAGGGAGATGAATTTGATTGACTTATGGTTTCAAGCAGTTTTATTAAATAATGTAATGACAAAAATGACCAAAATTGGTGCTAATTGTAAGGTATAAAACGAGAAGGAACTATTTTTTCTTGATAGAATCATTGTTTTCATACAATTAACGACCAGAGGTTTTTGCTTAACAATGGTGCAAATAGAACTACCAACCAGAGTTTGCATAACAACTGTCCAAATAGAACTACCAACTGGAGTATTGCTTGACAACAGTAAAATAATATGCCTGCGGAAGAATATTTCACTTTCAGCTGATTAAATCAATGAAAATTAATAAATATAAAAGTAACCATATATAATCATTGTTGGTAACCTGTTGTATAAGTGGAATAATCCCCTCCGGGCTGTCCCGTTATTGGAGAATAATGTACTTCGGGGCTGGTTAAGCGACCCTCGGCTTCGCCTTGGCTGCATCACCACCCCTGTCGTACATTATTTTCCAATAACGGGGCAGCCTGTCATGGTTTATTCCTTACATACAGTGCACAGAAAATGCCAAGGACAATTTAGCATAAAAATCGCTAGCTTGCTAGCTGATATAATGTTAGCTTCCTTTTTATGACAAACAAAAAGTCTGTCTCCAGCAAAAGTTAGCAACTGCACAAAGTCACCATTATATTGGGCTTTTTTCTCCTCCTCTTCCTTTCTCTGTTTTCTCCCCTCTGCCCCTGACAACTTTGTTATTTTTCTTGTTGTTTTTTATAATATAAGGTTAATTGCAGTCACTTAACAGGTGGCCTTAGCTAGCTATCTCATCTAATCTGAAGAGGATGGGGATGACGTGACATTTGTCGTGTTATTTGATAAATACACGTGAGTCCGACTGTATATTGAATGTGAGTGTTTAATCGACAACTTCCATGAGCATGCTTACATTCCACAGGTCCTTACGACACAGTCGTTGCACCTGTATGACGTCACACTCAGTCGCCTGTAATCTTTTGTAGCATCGCTCCACATAACAGTAACAATAACACCACAACGTCAACGATGCGATCATGCGCACGTGGCACTCCCTCTGAAAAGGGGATGATTGACGGTGACTGTGTGCGCTGTGTGTGTCCTCGTGTGTGATTCGGAGAGAGGAGGTTGGTGACCCAAGCGGGCGGCTGCAAGGCGCTAAAATTGAATAGGAAGAGAAAAAAAAAAATTCTCCCTCCCGGTTTGTGCCCTACCAACGGATGGCGCCCTGGGCGACTGCCCATGACGCCCATGCCTAAAGCCGGCCCTGTCTTGAGGTGCTCAACCAGTCGGCAACAGTGGCAGAAGAACACACCCTGGAAATTACTTTCCAGAAGCATGCTCATCCTGAAACCCCCAGCCAGCTTTTTGGATTTTTCATCTGTATTTAATATTATGCAGCCAGAGGTCCGACTGACAAAGATGATTCAACTACAGGTCAACCCCTGCCTGATGCAGTGGTATAATTCATTTCACTAATAGGTGGTTAGGGTCAACCAAACAGTTTCAAACCATATTATTACCAACTCAGGGCCGGTTCAGGACTGTGAGCTCACCCCTGCTCTTCACACTTCATACAGATGATTGCACAACCAATATTTCAAACACATTCAGGACAAAAGCAGGTCCCACAGAAAGGAGAAAGCTGGTAGGGGAGCAGGTACATCGACAAGAGGAAGCAGTAAGGTGTACAAAGGCTGTGGCCCAGGCTAAGCAGGGACAGTGGATGAACTGGGAAAATGTAGAGAAGAGGAAGCTTAGCTGGAGGGACCTGTGGAGTATGGAGGAATATTGTATAAAATTCCTGGTAGGGGCTACTTATGATGTGCTACCATCACCACAGAACCTAAAACAGTGGGTAGATGGGGGCCCGTCGTGTCCACTGTGTTCAGAGGCAGAAACTTTGAGGTATATTCTGTCAGGCTGTAAGACTAGTCTTTCATAAGGCCGGTATACATGGCGACATAACCAGGTTTTGAAAAGCTTAGTGGCAGGAATTGAAAACAGAAGAGGGAGAGAAATGTAGAGGAGGTAGGTTTTTAGGCAGGAATGAGTCAGGCCACCTAAAGGGAGCTAATGATTGGGAGATGCAGGTAGATTTGGGAGGAAAACTTGTTGTGCCATGAGAGATGGTTAACACTAAATTGAGGCCTGACCTAGTGTTATAGTCTGCGAGTCAGCGGATAGTTTATTTTATAGAATTGACTATAGAATCCTCGGAGGATTCAGTGGAGGAGGCTTATGAAAGGAAAAAGCTTAGATATGCAGATTTGGCAGTAGAAACTGAACAGCGAGGATGGAAAGCTAGGGTTTGTCCGGTAGAAGTGGGATACAGAATGTTTATAGCTCGATCAACTATATCATTATTGGGAGAGTTGGGGATTCGTGGGCGGAGTTTGCGAAAGGCGGTAAATGAGATGTCAGAAGAAGCATTGAAAGAAAGTCAGTGGATTTGGTTGAGGAGAAATACTGTCAGCTGGGGGCCATCCTTTTCTTCTCTGTTTCTGCTTCATGTGTGATACTGTTATCAGGAATAGTTCTGTTTTCGACATAAGGATAGGATAACACATGAAGGTTCTGCATGTGGGTATCATGGACAATGAGAGCTAGCATGGAGGGGGGTGGTTCTGGGATGCTGGAACTATCTGTTGAGCCTTCCCGAGGTGTCGTGGGCCTAACTTGACGAAACACAGGTGAAGGGAGGTGCCCACTTGATAACCCTGGTGATATGCTGGCTTGCACTGCCTATCTATCTACACGTTGGGTTGTGGTGGACATTAGGGGCCATGTGGTAGGGTAAGTAGCATCGGCATTGTCAATACCTGGAGCTCGCATCAATGGAGCACGGGTCTGTTGAAGTTGGCAATGCTGTTTGGGGACCGCTATGGGCCATGTAATACATTTGTAGTGTATAGTCCCATAGTATAAATATTCATAGGCATGTTAGACTTTCTTTTGGCAATGGGGTTGGGGTTTTTCATTGAGCGCTTATCCTTATCATCAGGGCACAAGTATTTTGTGTTTATTATAAAAAAAGTTCTCAGATTACACAGCATTACTGTCCTTGCTTCAGACTAAAGATGATCCCATTCTTCATCAGTATAGCGTTAACAGATTAGTGGAGTGGTGTGACCAGAATTCTCTTATTATTAATTCAAAGAAAACAGAAGTAATTATTTTGGTATTCCATTTGAATCTTATCCTCCCTCAGTCACAATTCATAATATGCAGATTAAACGAGTTAGAGTATCATGCAATATGGGTTCACTGTTTGGTACAGCTGTCTTTCTGTACAGCTTAAAGTTGTTTTTAGGAATATGCTCAAAGATTGTAGGTCAAACTCTTCAGCCAATATTTCAAGCTGCATCCATAAAAAGAATGTTAAGTCGAGATGGTACTTCATCTGACCCTTCCCATGCTTTATTTGCAGAATATCATCTTATGCCTTCTAACAGATGCTACAGGGTCCCACAGGTTAGACTTAACAGCTGCTAATAAACAAAAACATGGGCTCAATAGGCCATGGGCAAGTGAATTTTGTTGGGGAATGGCAATGTAATTGTGGTAATGGGCTATGGGCAGGTGCAATGTGGGCCAGTGCAATTATGATGAGTACCTGTATATGTTTTATAATGATGTGCTACAAACTGTTTGTATTTTGTCTTATTTTACTGTATCAATGTATGTCTGTTTTTCTATGTGTGAGAAGTAGTACAGCTTATGACACAAGACGAATTTCAGAGAAATCTGACAATAAAGTGTAATCTAATAAATGAAAGTAATGTGATCAAGGCATTTACATGATCAAATAGAAATACACTGTCAGTTAAAAACAATAAAAATGCATTTTAACTAGTTCTTTTTTTAGCATTTATTTGTACAAACAAAGAATAACATTAACCTCTTAAGGCACAAGCCAAATTTTGCCAATACTTGCCCATTTAGGGGGTACCCTATTTAAAGCTTTATAACTCCAGATGTAAACACCACAGAGACTTGAAAAATGGCTTAAATGAAGCAAGACATTTGTACAATTTACAATACTAACGCAGATTAGTTTATATTCATAATTTTGAAAGAAATAAACTGCCACAAATGCAATTGTTTTGACAAAAAATCAAAAATAAATTTGCACTTTTTAAGTTTGCAGTGAAATACTGAGAGATATGAGATATACAGGAGGTTAAACTACACCTGTGCTGGATCAAAAACTTCTTGACCACAAGTTCATAAAATCTAAGGGTGGATATGTAGAACTACTATAGATGTATGAAGCAAAAACTAAGCAGTGTACCCAGCGTCTCCAAATCTATCCAAAATGTCTAAATTATGCATTGTTGTAAATCACAACATATTCACATATTTCAATACAAATCAATTGTTTTGACTCAAGAAAATCACTGTTGCATAATTTTCAAATGGGAATTACAAGCTTTCAGTCAGTACAGTGGTCTAAAATAGCTAGGTGTCCAGAAACATATCCAAAATCTCTCCAAAATTGAATAAAATGCTTTTTGTCCATTATAAAGCATATAAATGAGCCCCTTATGAAGGTTTAAGATTAAACACTGCTATCAGATTTAAAAAATAATGCAAAAATATTGTCACACAATGCAGTACAGTACCTAAATGTGTAATAATTAACTCGTGTGTATTTCTATACTCTGTACTCTCGTATGTTTTCTTGTATGAGGGTAGGACAACATGAAAACAATTTTCGACCGCCCACCACGTTTTGGCAATGGTCCAACTCTGACGTCATCACTGTGGCATGCTTCACAAAAACTATTACACTACCATCTAACGCTATCATTTACAGTGTGAAATATTCACATTATATAACACCACTAACCTATTTAAAGATACTTAATTTCAAAAATAACGTATATAACCGAAATATTTTGAGCAGTAATACGAGCATAGCAATGATGAAATCTCCTCTATGTTCAGTAGATAGAGACAGAGACAGTATCAATGACGCTGTCCTATTCGCTTCTGTTTTGCTCCAGAAAACGATGTTAGCTAGGTCTATCAGCAAACATATGGCTTAGCTATGTCCAGAAGTCCTCAATAATAATAGTATTTTCCAAGAAATTACGAAATATCGTTGACCACCTTTCGTTAGCTGCAACGTATTTGTATGCTAACATAGAGTGAATGCGCAAGTGAATGCGATGCTAAGAATATTTTCTGTTACGCTGACCTATAAAACGCTATTCCAAAAGCAGAATTAGACATGTTATACATCGTTAGAAAGCTCATACTCTCACCTACTGAATAAATGAATTGTCAATCAAGCCAGACTGTACTAAAAAGGGCGACGACGCCGTAAACAACAGGTGTGGTATTACGCACAGCTATTTTGGAAGATACCCAGGCGTCACAGATGCGCCTATATTTCCCAAACTGATTGTCCAAGACAATATATGACCACGCAGTCTCAAAAGGGACATCTCTACACGTAAAACCAACAGTAAGGATTTATATTTATTTAATATTTAGTCCCAGATATTGACTGTAGAATGACATGGTATCATTTTTAAAAACTTTTTCTCGTTTATGTCGTTGTTCAGTGAGCAGCGTTTTCACTGCTGTATAGGCATATCTTAGGGCTGTTGTCGGGTTTATCTTGTTGCTATGACGGAATATGATTTTTTAGTGGTGAAAGAATATTTTTATGAATGCCAAGATAGACAATATTGTCCATTATGTCAAGGGTGGGGGGTGTTTTTTAGATGAGACTGCAGGGAGGGGGTGCGTGTTAAATGAACGACCAGAGCGACAATGGTGGGGCTGCGAAACTCCGTCTTCGGAATAGTTGTCGTGTATCGTCTACTAATGAAACTAAAACAACGCGTTTCTGTTTTTAACTCACACTTTGGTTGCAGTAGCACCGAATGTTTGAGTTTAGTAATGTAGGCACGCCGGCGTGCCGACCACTAGGGGGTGTGCACTAAGAGGTTAATAAATACTAACCCTTGTTTCATACAGGCCTAATTGCATTAGATATCCCCCAAGACCAAAGTTTGGCTGACCAATTCATAGGCTAGTATGTGCACCGCTGACATAAACAAGAACTTGCTAGCCAAGCAGGAGTGTCAAGGACAATTACTGTAAGCAGTTTGGTGAACTGACGCTATCTAGCAGAGTGCAGGAGGAATTACGTGGTCACCATCTCAAAAATAAGTTACTTTCAGAGAGAGGGCCACAGTAATGCTATGTTTGGTGTAAATCTGGAGTTACTCATAATTATTTCATGACCCAGTAGATATCTCCCATGACCCAATTTTGGGCCGCGATCAATGAACTGTATAAGAACTAGAAGGGAAATGTGGTCACTTGGTTCCATTCAATTCTATTCAATTCGATACTTCCGCATGTGGCACCAACTGCAAGATGGCTGCCATGGCCCAGAAATAGAATTATTGATGAGTCTGCCATGGATTTCCTATGAGTGTCGTAGAAATTCATCGAACTCGCCCCAGCGCAAATTATGTGCCAAAAGCTCATACTGTGGTAATCAATACAAGCAGGCAATAACATTCGTTCTAGGCTGAGCAGAACAGAAAAAATATGACCAAATATCACTATTTTGATTGCATTGACTAGATGGACTTATGTCATCACGTGACGGGGCCTGCACAGTGGTTCATTTTCTTTTCAGATTGTCAAAACTGTGGGTGCAGCTAAATAGCTTGCTAACTACTTTTTGGCTAACAGTTATGAATTTCGCTAGCTTAGGTAGGAACTGTTGCTTGGTGTTTTTACCCTGTGCTGAATAATAAAAGTTTAAAATGTTTTGAAGTGAGTAATATTTCCAAAGACAGAAAATCTCAAGTTACATGTTGTCAGACTATTTACTGCAAGGGAGAACCTGTTAGCTACATGGTACTTTGCAAGTATCCTAGTCTTACTCGTTCTATAGCTAATGTTAGCAAATGGTTATAAAGGCAATTTTGATTATATCTTGTACATAATTATATTAAGGGTTCATATCTCAAGACAAGTGTTGTTAGACTATTATAGCATATGATGATAAAAAGTACTGTACGATACAGCTAGGCTATTTAATTTTGGGAGTAGCCTAACCTATAGCTATACCTATAGCTAAATTGGTTAAACCAATAGGCCTATTTCACATTTCCGGGTATGTAAACCGGATGTAGGGGTCTCTCATTTCCGGTTATCTTAACAGCCACCAAAACAATGGCAGCGACAAAGAGCTTTTTTTGTTTCCTAGCGTTCCCCTGTGTACCAATTCGAAAAAGAATTTATTTGCCCTTTCACAGCTTTCCCACAGATTTACTCCAAACTGAGAAAAAAACTTTCTAGGTAGCATGACTGTCATAATGTTGCAAACTAACATAAACTAACTCATTACGATAGCTAGCTAGTTAGCTACTGCTTTGTGAATAAGATTACACTCGATACTGAACTTTTCTCCTCACATACATTTATCTAAATGTCTGAGTCCCTTACCAACTCCTTCGTTTTTTATTTTTGTTTTTTTATCATTCACCACTAACGCGGTTTCAGTCATGTCGTACTTGTTACCCGAGAATGTCAAAATCAGTTAGCTAGCTATATTTTATGTTATGATTAGCAAATTACGTTTTAGCCAGCTAGCTTGTTAGCAAGCACATATTTGGATATTCAATGTTGAAACTGCAGATGCACGTTTATTTTAGTTGTTAATTGTAATTACAAAATGTATTGACGGACATCGCGACAAGCCTACTTAAGATATATCACCTGATTTAAAAATGTGTGCGTAGTTTTTATCAGCGATGAAAACAAACAGCTCGGTAGTGAACTGAACACTGCACACAGGCGATTTGACAAGCAATATAAATCTTTATTAGAACAAGTACAGCACAAACAACATGTCACAAAATAGTAACGGTAGTACAAAACTTAGTTCAGAGATATTTCACTTCGGTATAACATAAGTAATTGTGTGGAGCCTAACACACTGTACTTACATAGCGCCTCCCCTGCTGACCGTCAATGTTAACAGAATCGCTTTTCCTCACAGTTGTCAGGCTCCCTAATAATTCATTTTCGGGACAACCGAGAGGAACAGATACGCTGTTAACGGACAGCAGATGTTGCTTCACGCTACGAAAACACAATGGAGTCGCCACCAGAAAATAATTTATGTTATGTCGAAGTGAAATATCTCTTTAATCGGCTAACTTGCTGTGGTTAGCAAGCTAGCTATTTAGCTTTCTGGCGAACCAGAGCTAACGTTATACTTACCTTCATAACCGAATATAAACTTCTCAAAAAAGAATTTATAGCCCTTGTCTAGTTTAGACCGCTTAACATTCACTGGCAATGCTTCGACAATGCGGATAACATCGGACATAGTGACCTTTGGCAGAGCTATTAGGGACTGTGAGAACACGTCGCAGTTTAGGCTCAATTTTTCGCTGTCAGAAATGGACTTGCGTCCGTAGCAACGGCAACCGGAAACAAAGTATCCCTACATCCGGTTTTGGTCGCCATCTTGTGAAATAGGCCTATTGGTTACATTGATCACACAGTGCTTCTGCCAAATAAACAGATAACGAGTGAAATAGCTGTTAACAAAAAAAATTATTTTAGTAACTAGCTTCTCCTGGCTCATTTCTCCCATATTGTGATGGCATTTCTGAATACAGGCTGTACGGAAAACAAATTTTTATTGTCAGATTTTATATTGCTGTAGCGGCTGCCAGATCCATCCCTGTGTCGCTGGCTAGCTATCAAGCCTCTGTCTCTCTGCCGTGATTTAAACGGATGTGCACTGTTAAAATCAACCTTATAGCCATTTTACATAACTGAAACCAAGTTTCCTATATGAAATACTCTTAGACCATGTAAATGTAGCCTAACTAGACTAAGTAGCTTGTTAAGCTATGGCTATTTAGCTATTTTAGCATAGCCTACTTGTGGCTCATTTCTCTGGCGTTGTGATGCCATTTTGGCTGTATTGAAATTTTTTTTTTGCCATCAGAACGTGCCCGGAGCTGCTGGCTATCTGGCGCCTGTCTTTCTTCCATGATCTAAATGGTTTGCGCCGTGAAAATCAGCCTTATGGCCATTTAAATAAGCAAAACCAAGTTTCCCTTGTAAAATAGGTCATTTCAGTTGAGGAATATCGCAATGCCCGGGCATGTCAGTCAAAACTGCTTTTAAGCTTTCAACATAGGCTAACCCTGCCTGAAATAAACTACAAGATGATGGTTTATTCTGTCAATGTAGCCGAACTGTGACATTTTGGGGCTGCAAAATAGGCTTCTTTTTCATCGTGTGCATTTACATCATGATTATTTAGGCCTATTAGATAACGCAAGGCTGGTCCACGGATAGCCTGACAGCGGTACGTGGGACTTGCACGGAGCCTGTCTGAACTACCAATGACGGCTGATGGATTAAGAACCATTTGGATGTCCTGTCTGAAAATCGACGGTATTCATTTATACTCATTTATGTGACCGCCAAAAGTTTAGTTATAGCGTTTAAGTTTGCGCTTAGCCTTATATGGTGGTGGTTGGTTGGCTCATTAAAGTGGCTGGCAAAAACCTATGGTGACAGCTTACTAGCAGCATTTCTGTGGGACAAAAAAACATCTGTGCGCATCTGTGATTGACTGACCATCAGTGTAGTTACTCGTAATCACAGTGTTAACCAATGTTCTTCCCTATGCTACGGTGCTATGTGTGAACTAACTAAGAAAGTTAGCTAATTTATTATAAATTTGCTGCTGTCGCTAGCTACAAATTACATTACACAGTGCAAAAGAGACAAGCTGACCATGTTCACGTGACATGTCACATTGGCTAATCAGAGGAACAACTATAGGCTGTGGAAAAAGTGTTGTTTTGAGAAGGGTCTTATACAGTGTTGGGAATCTTCTCCCGTGTGGAACCAAGTCGGGAAAGGTGAAGTAACAAACTGAGGACCACTTTCCAATTGAAATGTTTTATTTCGATGCACAAAGGGAGACTCGCCACGGTACCACATACAAATCTCCACGAGACAGCCACAAGTGAAGGTTTAAGTATTGTGTTAAAAGGTGTGGTGATCGCCAAGTGTGAGTGTTCCCAGGAAGGAATATATATTGCACCGGACTTCCCGGGGACACCCAAATGGACTGCTGCCGGTGACGCCCCTTTGATCTGTGGCTATTATATATCCTTACAAACCGTGATTGAACTCTATTTGTGGCCATTTGTCTCTAACAATGGGAAGCAGAACAGATTGTGAGTGTGGGAATGTGTATTCAGAATGAAGCTGAGACACAGAATTGTCCAAATGTATCATTCCCCCATTTTGTATTGGTGGTGGGGTATCATCCCAACCACCACTAATTAAACTCTAATCTTTTCAACATTTGCTAGATAATAGGTCAGATTACAGGTTACATCATAATGTACTTTGTTAATTAAATTACGCAAACCTTTTAGCCATTGGGTCAGTTGTTGCCTTTTAGCTGCATTGTGATATTAGGGTTCAACACCCAGCTATCAAGTGCTGGAACAGAGCTGTGTTAGTGGTGACATCGGGAGTGACTAGAATAGAGCTGATATTGGTAGAAGTGCCAGTTGGATTAGTGCAGTAGGAAGTGTTAGGCATTGTGCAAAGCTTTTTGGCCACAGTACAAAGGTCCAAACCTAACCCACAACAAGTGGTAGCATTGGTTCTCACTGCTAGGCGATTCAGGCAGGTGTTGAGGGAATATATTGATCTAATATATTCTTTTATATAGCATTTGTAACCCATGGTTCCAAGACACAAATTGAATAGATAGTGAAACAAAGAAAATTTGTAAATAACCAGTAGCAAGTAAATAAGTAAATTATCATTCGAAATAGAGACAAAAGAAAAAGATTTTTAATAAGGAAAAATACATTTTCTTTATGTGCAGAAAGATAAGTTGATAGAAGGATTAGACAACCAATGAGGATAACGATACTGGTTGTTAATTTGTTGATTGGTCAGTCAGATGACAAGCCTGCCCTAACTTCCTCTGGGCAAGATGGCTTGAGTGACAGCAGACACGCGAAAATTTCTCTGAACAGATTAAGTTAATTCGAAGTGAATTACAAGTGAATTTAGGATAGAATTGCAGATATTTTATTGACGGGTGACAGTAACTTGAAAAGAACCAGAGATTTATAAAGAAATAACGAAGATTTGCAACGTTCTTCTATCGCCTTGGGCAACAATCGCGTGAAAGAGCATTTTCTGCATTCGCCATAAAGATCGTTGAAAATTGAACTTTGAACAACTTTGAACATATTCCCTTGGTGAGTCCCCATTCTAAGACTATCTACCTTATTTCACTGCCGTAGTATCAGTTAGCTTGGGTGTGTTCAGAAACGATAACGTTAAACGTAGTCGTAATACAAAAAAAATCCGAAAATGAAGGTCGCTAAGTAGCTAGCTTCATGTGATTTAAAACTCTGGTAGTAGTAGCTAGCTAAGTTGGGTAGCTATAGCAACTCGCGGCTAAACAGGCAAATGTGTATAATTGATGTGTGTGGGGTAGGCCGGGCTAACAGCAGGGCTGTTTCCTGCTTTGTGACAGTGGTGGTAGACGAACCAGGCAGTTCGCCACATAGCGAGCTGAAAATATATTGAAGCGAGGACAATGTGATGTAACGCTAACTTGCTGCTAGCTATCTTTGCAAGGCGGCTATCTAGCTAACGTTAGCTAGAATAAGGGCATCTGAGAATTCTCCGGTTGTGTTCTGAAAGTGTATCTCCTTAGTAATCGCTTATCGAAGCCACATTGGCGTACTCTTTGTTTAAGGTTACTTAAAATGAGTGTGTCGTGGTACCTTTTGTTAGAAAGCTAACATAACTAACTAGCTAGCTAGCTAGTTCCGCGAGGAAATGTCAGTGGGTGAGCTTGGAAAGCACTGCAAGATATCAGTAGTGAATTGAGTGAGCTAATGGTGGCTAATTCTACTTCCAGTTAATCGGAATCTAGATATGCTGACAGAATGAGAACAGATTGACAATTATATGGGCTTTCAGCAAGTTTATTTAACAGAGTAAATGGGAAGTTGCAAGTGTTATACAATTTAGATGTTCACAGTGTATACTATGTCTTAATAATCTGAATGTACAGACTACTGATGAGTCTTTTGGCTTTGTGTTGCAAGGCCGGGGTTTTTTTTTTTTTCGTGTGTGTTGGTTTTTTTGTTGTTCGATTTGAACTGCTGTGTCTGCCCCTGCTTGCCTTCCCTGGAGAGCTACCCATGTGATCGACCTGCAATTTTAAAGAGAAGCAAAGAGTTCAATTGTGCCTTCTACAACGGTGGTAGGACAAGTGTTTAAATTCTGCAAACTGGAACTCAACAACAAGTGGTCCCACAACCACATGGACTAAACTGATTTGCGCAGTTAGTGTTTTAGAAAAGTGTTTTGGTGTTGTAGTGTGATAAGTTTCCTTTACATAGGTTCTTTCAATAGTACTACATAAGGGTTTTGGCTCCAAAATAAAAGTCCTAAAGTCTAATTAGTGACAAATTATACTAGAACCAAATAACTAATAACAGGGATAGACCGAAACACATCAAATAAATACTAAAAGTATGGTTAAGGTATAAAAATGGAAAAATAGTCAAGAATTAGTGGAACCAGAGAAAATATAAATACAGACACAAAGTAAAAGGTCTTGGGACCAACTTGTATATTTTTTCTTTTCCCATTTTGTATATATGTGTACTGTTGTTGTTTAATGCTTTTCTACTTTGTAATAAAAACAAAAGGTACAGAGAACCAAAAAGGGAAAATTGAATTAAAAAAAAAAAAAATCATTCTCTCACCTTTGAAATATAGATCCTGCTTCCGTGTGCTTCATTCTTGATGTGCAAACCTCCTCTCTCTCGAGTCGAATCTGTTGTCTTCTGATCTGGTCCATACTTACCTGATTTTATCCATTCTAGTAACGGTGTTAGTATTGAAACACTTGTTACACATTTTTTAGGCCAGGCATTTTATTCTGATCAAGTGTCAGGCCTGGCCTGAGAATCTGTCCTCACACAAGGGCATACGTCACTGGTGGGTAATGTTCTTTTACCAGTTAGATAAGACCTGACAAAAACAGCTAGTTAAGAGGTGAAATAAAACACAAATTGTGTGCCAACTTACTGACACCTGAAGACACATCACAACACCTCTTGCGGGTATCGAAATTCCAAATATAGTATGTTCTAAGCAATGTGTATTGATTTAAACACCTAATTCTATTTGAATATATTTAGTTATTGATCCAATCATCTGTTTTTATTAGAGATTCTTTGTTATGCAAAGCAAACATTGTGGAATTTGGAGAGAGTCAGCGCGCCCAAGATTGTTGTGCATGTGAAAGGTTGTTATGTAAACACAGCATGTGAAAGGTTGTTATGTAAACACAGCACGATTATCAGTTGCTGTCTCTAAAACAATGGCCTTATGACGCACTATAGCTGACTCTTAAACTAGGTAAAAAATAACTAGCCATCTGGGCATGCGCTTTCGGTCAAAACGGCAAAAGAACACACCCTTATCCTTGAATGTATAAAACAGTGAAATTCGGGGGGACGGGTGTACAGCACTTCGGCAGAGAGGGGGAATCCATGTCTAGGATCCCGCTCAGATTGTTTATTGTGGATCCATAATAAATTCTGTTGAACTTTGGAACGGCTTCCTCTTGATTTCACAAAGTTGGAATTCACGACTCCTCAGTAAGAATCTGGAACTCAAGGGATTTTATCTCCCACACAGGGCCAGCCCAAGGTTGTTGGGGGCCCTAAACAAAAAATCTATATGGGGCCCTCTATTTCAGTTGAAAACCACCCCCCAAGTCCCAGCCAGCAAGATTTGGCACCACTAGAAATATATTTAGATTAATGAAAAAGCCATTGTTTTAGGGAACACAATTATTTATTTAAAAAAAATATATTACAACAACCTAATGTCGCAGATTTGAACAAAGTGCAAAGAACAACAGGCTATAAATCAAATTGTTGAACAAGATAAACTGTACAATACAAAAGTGCAAGTAGCGTGTAGGGTCATTCTCTCAACCTTCGCTGGCATCTCTGAAAACATTAGTTAAGTTTAACGTTGTTAGCTAAAGTTTGTAGCTAGCTAGCTAAGCTGACGTATAGTTGCTGTTATGGTTTACACAGTTTATCATGCAGTGCCTTACAAATAAACGTGACACAAACAAAGAAACATGCAATGCAATGCAATCCTCACCTCCTTATCCCAGATTTATTTCAGAACAGGTGGCTAATGTTAGCCGCCCCCAGCTAACGTTGACTAGCTACGTGTAGGGACAGGTCATCCGACCTCTCAACCTTCACCGACACCTCAATGATTCTCAATGATCCCCATCAAGTCCCCACCCTCCTGGTTCAAATCCCTAGACTCCATCGTCACAAAATTCTACTGGAAAAACAAAACACCCAGAATCAAACTAGCCACTTTACAAAAATCCAAAACCAATGGAGGTCTGGAAAAATCTAATTTTCTCCATTACTTCATCGCCCACCAACTCCAATACATTGATAAATGGACCAATCCAAATCAATCCGACAACTCCTGAACAGACATAGAACAAACATTATGCAATGAAATCCATATATCAGATTTAACGTTCATAAGCCGCTCCATCACACATCATCCTTGTTTCAAAAACCATACCATAGCTACAACTCTGACAGCCTGGTGGAAATTTCACCAAATAACTAACATCACATTCTCACCCACCAAACACACTCCCATCTGGAACAATCCTGATTTCTTAGTTAACGGAAAACCAGTAAATTTTTCATTCTGTATTAGTAAAGGTATCACGCACCTCAAACATATCTTCCATAATAACACTCTGGTCTCATTCTCTCATTTGGTCCAGAACGGCATTGGGCAGAATGACTTTTTAGAGTATCTCCAGATTAAATCTTCTATTCAGACCAAAATCAACATTAAATCATCTAACTACTTCCCCCATTAACATCAGACCTGATCAACATCACTACTAATAAAAAACTACTATACAAAATCTACAAGATAATTTCCACGTCCGATTTAACAATATCCATCCCTTCAAATAAATGGGAACAAGACCTACAGATCATCCCCGGTGCCGACTTCTGGACTCAAACATCTTCTCTATATCCACCAACACAAACATACAACTCATACAATACAAGATTATTCATAGAGTACATTAGTACATTAGTAGAGTACAAAAGGATGTTTAAAATGGGTTTTACAGATTCTGAAATTTGTCCGCACTGCACATAAAACACCACAGACGGCTATATGCAAGCCACATGGGACTGCACACCAATTAAACAATTCTGGCGGGACATCACTAACAACCTCTCTCTTCTTTTAGGCTGGCACATCCCACTATCCCCTCCACTCTGCTTACTAGGAGACACATCCAACATCAACCTAAACAACACATACAGTAGAATACTCCCCCCCATAGCCCTAATCATCGCCAGGAAAACTATCTTCATGAACTGGAAATCAAGGAAAAAAATCAATATTGCACTCTGGAAAAAT
Organism: Anguilla pacifica; assembly: GCA_039654925.1. Lineage (NCBI taxonomy): Eukaryota > Metazoa > Chordata > Actinopteri > Anguilliformes > Anguillidae > Anguilla > Anguilla pacifica. The sequence goes on along the minus strand of CM077286.1, from coordinate 36,577,706 downwards.
CTACTAATTGAATACATATAAATGGAAAAATTATCTGCCTCCGTTAAGAAACAAACCGCTGACTGTGACATAATCTGGAATCCATTCATTAAAGTAATAATCTCGAAGATTTTCATTAAAATGTCCGTTAAGTCACTATCTATCACCGAATTAGGTAACGCAATGGTGATTGAGCCTATTATATTAATAATATTATTATTTATGATTAAAGAACTGGGCGTCTGTGGCGACATTCCCGGGAAATGGAATTTATGGAACCCTAAAATGTTTTTGTGTAACATGAGAGGTCATATTATTTGTTGATGTAGATTTCGTATTACATCTGATGACAATGTAACGTTACTAAATTATTTGCACAGCTAACGTTAGCTACCGGACCATGTCAAGAAAGGCAACATTAGACAACGTTGCGCACAATATCCATCTCTCATATCAGGTAACATTGTGTTAGCTAGCTAGCTAATGTAATTAACACAATCCAATGTCAGATAACAATTAGAAAAAACGCTAGCTAACGCTACCGACCGGTACCGACCTCGCAAACCGTCTCTTGAATACAATGCTACCTTGTTGCAACGTAGCTAACTAAAGGCCAGTTCAGATCAATGATTCGCAACGAGACTGGATGCAACTTGCAAAATTCCAAGATGTCTGATTGTAAACGTTCTAAAACTGCACTTGGCGATTTGACAAGGTGGGTCTTTTGAGACCCCAGGCAACGGCTTCAGACCAGAGACTGTAAAAAATATGGACAAAGCTACTGTGACGTCACCCATTGACTCTCCGTGGGTCTCTAAAACACGTTTTGAAGCTCAATGGCGGGCGCGGCCATTTTGTCGATTTGGAGCCAAAACCATAGAGTTAAGCGGTCTTGTGATTTTTACAATTTGATTGACAGTCCGGTGCGGAAAAGCCCATCAACCTGAACGAACGATTGCAGAAGGAACTTGTGGCTAGCTGACTGTCTGCCGTTATGTTTTACAGTATATTATCTGATGTTTACGGAGTTTAATTTCTATCCGTGACTGTACTGTGTCGTGTAATCACGTTATATGTATGACATTAAAAATACAATTAGGCTATGTTCAGTTATCTTCAATTTATGTTTCTTAGCAAAACGAATATGCTTAGCTAGCATATCAGTTTGCCAGTGAGCTAGGTAGGCTATCCGTGGTTAGCTCACGCATTAGCAATATGAACCACAGGGGAAGAACATCGACTACACTGTGATGGTCAATCAATCAGAGATGTGTAGGCTACTGGTGATTTGACTAGGCTAATTTTCGTATAACTGTCTGGTAGACCTGCTGTTAACCGAGCAAGTTATCGTCGTAGGTTTTCGCCACAGTCAGTTAATGAGCCAGTAACTGCTACTAGCTACTCCATCGCCGTTTGTGGTGTTCACTTGCTGGGTGACGCTAGCTGACCGATCGTTCGCAAATCACTTTCTGCCGAATAAAAATTAACAGTCAGCGGTGATTAACAAATCTACCAATTATTTTAATAACTGATCTGCAGGCGTGTAAATATGACAACGCACTTTGTACAGCAAGTTTTCCACCTGGTGCATGAAGACAAAAATAATGTAGCCTACATTGAATTTCTAATTATTATTAGGCTATTATTTTTTTCTTGTAAATCATCAAAACCAATGGAGAAAAGCCAATATACGCAAGGAGCCCCCAGGACCGATTCTGAGAACCACTGTCTTAAATGCCTAGCTTGTCGGTCTGCTATATTAAATGCTAAAAACATGTTCCTTTCTAAATGCCAAGATGGTTAATTTCGTTAAATTCTCTGTGTGTGGTTTCATCGTGTGTTGTATGTTATTCAGCAAATGAACCTTGAGACTCTTAATTTGCTTCGTGAAACTGAAAAAGTGTTTATCCCAAAATCGGGATTATAGTAGCTTTGTCACATGCGTGAAGCATGGCCCAGGTAGACACTTACGGAATGTACACGACTGACAAGCCGTCAAAGACGTCTGACAGATTGAATGTTTGCCGGTTAAGGTTAGCTAGCTAGTCAAATGGCTTGGTAGCCGAAGTTGCGAACTGTTTTAGCATAGGCTACTACTGGACTACCAAATATAGCAAGCTGATTACGCTTTCTGCCAACTAATTATTTGGTTAAGTAGGCTACCGAAAAACTTAAGAGGAGGATTATTTTATGGTCGTCTAGTGCAGCTGTAAATAGTACACGCCATAATGAAATCACCACGAAATGGGATGCCTGCATTTTCAGACTTAGCACAGGCGGACCGTGGCCGGAGCCGCAATGTCAAGGCCAAGAGGCGCCACCGCCCACCCCAGTGACCATAGACTGTAGCCCCTCCTGTAGCTCAGTCCTCCGCAGTAATCCGGAAGTGACGCAAGCTGTACCTCATTGGTCCAGAACAAATATTGGCACTGTGCCCAAATGACGCAATAAATCATAAAATCGACCCATGGACAGTCATAAGACGAATAAAATATACCTATTATGACTATTTGTTCTTGTGAGAAAAAATTATTTGTATTTTGATCGCATTTGTACCGTAGACTTACATGGAAACTGGATATGAAAACACCTATACTGGAGCCATCCGTAGTGGCGCTAGTGAGCAACCAGGAACTACAACACCAGGAAATGAGCTTCAAAAATGAAGTCTGGTTTTGGCCGCTTGCTTCAGACGCTCTGCAACTAACCAGTTCACACCGCTGCAGTTTTCTCTGCAACATTCTAAAACCATTTTGTCTCGTTGCGAATCATTGATCTGAACTGGCCTTAACGTTACCGTTATTTACATTGCCATCAAGTTCATCAGTATATTATAATGATCGGAATAAAGCCGGGGTATAGGTGGAGCAGAGCCGGGTCTGATTAATTTTCTGCGTAAAGATGTCAAGCCGGAGAAAACGAAATAAAAGAATACGGCAGTATGGATTAGCATTATTATTTTATTACGCTTCCTCATGTTCCTTCAGCCTTGATGCCCTTTTTTTGATGAAATCTCCTTAGTTTTTATTTTATTCTTCTTGTTCTGATTACTAATTTAACAGCCAGCTCAGCTTTATCCTCGCACAGTTTAGCTAGCAAAACCAGAAACACCAGGGGTAACATTTTGCAAGGCAGTTCTTTCAAAAATATCACAACAATCATTCACGAGAAAGACTGTTTATTGTGCACGAGATACATAATTGCACGAGCCACAGCGAATCCCACAAATTCTTCTCTGCAGTGTAAAGATGCTCATACCGGGCAAAAGGTGGATAAAGAACGTTTGTGGAAATTGATCATCACTAATTCTACCCAGGTCTGCTACAGCATTTTAACCTGGCTCAAACCTAATTGTATGGTTAAATATCTTTGTGTTATGAGTCGAGTGTAACTGTTGTCTGTCTCTTACTAATCATAGGCTACGTGCATAGAATTGTATTAGTACATAGTGAGCTTCTGTGTAGAGGAGCAACCTTGTTGAGATCGCGTATCACTTATGAACCATAACTGTAACGTCTGACTCGTCACTACATTCTGCATTATATGTACGGAGTTGTATTGTGCTATGCTGTGCCAGTATCCTATCCCATACTACAATCAAACTGCTTAATTTTCGGAATGATTTGTTATTAAAGCTGATATTTTTGTATATCTGGGATTGTGTTTCCTCTCGCATACTGATGGAATGATCCACCAACAAAGTCAAATAGTGACATCTGAATTCATAAGCGCCGAGGGTCAATTCCCTCTAAATAATTTTAAGTGTTGAGGTTGCTAAAGGGTGATCTCCAGTTATTCTGGGTTCAGTATTCAGAGTGCTATGCCACTAACAGGGTAGCTGAGGGTGACCCCTAAACGGTGATCCTTGAACACTGAACTGTAATTAGGGGTCCAAGCAGCGAAGCTGGTGGAACCCTATTGTATTTGTTAGGATTATTAGGGGTCCAAGCAGCGAAGCTGGTGGAACCCTATTGTATCTGTTAGGATTATTATTCTTATTATTTTTCTCCGTTAAAAGTGTCTGAGACTCAGCAACCATAAGTCCTAGAGCAACCAAATTTGGCAGGTGGGTTCCTATGGCCCCCCACTACTCGGGCACTAAAAATCACCTATGTCCTATGTCGGCCAGATGGTGGCGCTATAACAAAGGGTTATGCGTAAAAGGCCATAACTCTCACACCATACGTTAGATCAACACAAACCGTCATCGACCTATGCATCTCAACGTGCTCTACAACTTTGCCATTGGCACCACCTATGTCCACCATATTGTTTGCCCGCCATTTTGACTTTTTCGTTGGGGCGTGGAAGCTTTCTCCGCTAAAATGTCTGAGGCTCAGCAACCATAAGTTGTAGACCAACCAAATTTGGTGGGTGGGTTCGTATGGCCCCCCACTACTCAGGCACTAAAAATCACCTATGTCGGCCATATGGTGGCGCTATAACAAAGGGTTAGGCGTAAAAGGCCATAACTCCCACACCATAAGTTAGATCAACACAAAACTTCAGCGACCTATGCATCTCAACGTGCTCTACAACTTTGCCATTGGCACCACCTATGTCCGCCATATTGTTTGCCCACCATTTTGACCTTTTCATTAGTTGGGGTGCAGAAGAGCTGGAGCTCCAAATCTAAGTGTTACGACATCTAGTAAACTTCTTTACGGCAAGTGACATCCATGGCGACGCAAGTAATCCGACACCGTAGGGTCTAGTTCAGGGGTGCCCAACCAGTCGATTGTGATCAACGAGTCAATCGCGGACTGATTCCCAGCCGATCGCAATATAAAAATAGAATTGTAAAAAATAGAAAAGTTTATCAGCGTTTTCCTGCGCGTGCTCTCCTTTTTCACCGTGCAATCTCTGGGAGTCATATCCTGCCAGATACACTTCAACACCCAGCACGCACAGCCAAAACTGTAATGTGTTATTTATTGGTTGTTCAAGCAGCTTGAACATTCAATCAATAACAAAGTCACGTTGCGTTGCTAGGGGCTCGCTGTCACTATCACTGTCTGTCTCAAACTGGGGAAGTTGAGAGCTGTCCATGATTGACTAGTTAGCTAGCTAAGTTGGCAAAAAAAAAACTAATATGGCAGAAGCCAAAAAATCGAAAACTTATCATTTTCATTCAGAGTGGGAGGAGGATTATTTTTTTATTTACTCAAATTCGAAGTCCATCTGTCTTATCTGCACTGCGAGCGTGGCCATACCGAAGATGGGCAATTTGGAGCGGCATTTCAAAATGGTGCACAAAAGCTACGAGACGGATTTCCCTGCTAACACAGCTCTACACACCCGAAAAGTGCGCGAATTGAAGGGTCAGTTAGCAGCACAGCAATCCATTTTTACCAGGCCCAACACCAAGGGTAAGGCTGCAACGATAGCATCTTTTCGCGCCAGTCATGTTCTTGTTAAACACAAGAAACCTGTCAAGGACGGCGAGGTTGTTAAAGAAGCGTTTGTCGAGGCTTCAGATGCACTCTTTGGTGACTTTAAGAATAAAAAGGATATCGTGGCTGCTATTAAGGACGTGCAATTATCCCGGAATACTGTTACACGGCGATATGAGGAAATGGGAGAGGATGTCGAGCAGCAACTGAAGAAGGACATTGACGCATGTGAGTGTTTTTCTCTCCAGTTCGATGAGTCAACTGATCTGGTGGATGTGGCACAATTATGTGTTTTTATCAGAATAGTTTTTGGAGACATGAGTGCAAAAGAAGAGCTACTCATTTTGCCATTGAAAGGACACACTAGAGGTGAAGATATTTTCAATGCGTTCATGGAATTTGTTAATAAGAGCCAATTGCCCCTCTTTAAGCTCATCTCCATTACAACCGATGGTGCTCCAGCGATGGTAGGCCACACTAGTGGGTTCATTGCATTGTGCAAACAAAGTGAATCTTTCCCGGACTTCCTTAATTATCATTGTATAATTCACCAGCAAGCATTGTGTGGGAAGATTTTAAACATGAAAGAAGTGATGGATGTTGCGATGAAGATTGTGTGTTCCGTTCGTGCCAGGAGTCTACAGAGAAGGTTATTCCGTGCTCACTTGGAGGAGACAGGCGCAGAACACACAGACCTGCTGCTGCACACAGATGTTAGATGGCTAAGCAGAGGTAAATTTTTGGCAAGATTCACTGAATTATTGCCTGAAATCAAAGATTTTATGAAGCTTTCAAAACATGCAGAATATGCACAGCTAGAGGATTACCAGTGGCTTTTGGATTTAGCGTTCCTGACAGATCTCACTGACCTGCTTAATTATTTCCCTCCCCTCTCGTTTGATTATGTATTCAGTTCACCTGTGTCTTGTCTGTTTAAGTTCTTCGTCCCCTCGACTCGGATGCTGGTTCCTTGTGTTTGTTTCTGACTATATGTATCTGCCCGCTTTGGTCCTGCTTGTGTTTCGTTTGTGTTTCTGCCTATGTGTTCCGCTTGCCTGTGTTCCGTCTGTCTGTGTTCCGTCTGCTTGTGGATTGCCCTGCTTGATTTCTGCCTGACTGTTCGGTTTACTGTTTTCTGCCCTCGTTATGTGTTCCCAGTGTTTTGACTTTTTCAGTTTTGATGCTTGGGTTTTTGTTAAGTATTTTTGAGTTTTCATTTGTTATTGCCCCTCGTGGCCTTTTGTTTGTTCCTGTTTGTTTTTTTGTAATAAGTGTAAAGTCTTTGTTTCATTTACCTTTGATTCTCCTTTTTACTCTGCGCTTGGGTCCAACCCGTCAAAACCCTGACACTTTCACTTGTCACATTGTGCAGATGTTATGTGACGTTGCTAGAATGAACATGCGACTGTCCAGCAACAACATCACAACGTATTTTGGCTAGCTGGGTTAACTAAAAACACCTATGATTACAACTGATTGCTTGCTATGCTAGCTAGTGGGGCTGATGCCTCATACAGCCATGCAGTTCTGGCTAGCAGCAGGGTTGATGAGCTGTCTTTTCATGGGTGTCTCCTGGAACACTCAGACTGGAGCTAGGAAGCTATTTTTAACTAGCAAATGAAAGTGTTATTTTGATCCAGCTGCAAGGTAGTTAGCTTTAACTAGGCCACATACAGTTCTGTGAATAAGCCATGTTTTCTTGTTGGCAACTTTGTTTCAGAACTGGAAGTAACCAAAAGAAGAGAGCAGACAGGCAACAGATATTTTTTAACCTCCTTGACAGGACCTGAGCTCAGTGATCAGTATAACTACAAATTTTATTTTTATTTATTTATTTAATTTTGAATAATTTTTTATTATGAACCATTTACATGGTGGCGACAAAAAGGGGGCAGGTACTCAGAACACTCCATACATATACAAGCAATCCAGAGAAAGGATCAAAAAATTAAATCATTAATAAATAATCTACAAAATAGTAATAAACTAAGATTCATGCTATCTTTAAAACAATGACAATGCCAGTCCAGCTGCTGTCTCCCAGGCTCTAAGAGTTGCATTAGGTGACCCGTTAAGTCTGGCCGTAGTTGTTTCCAAAAGAATTATGTCCAGAAGGTAACTTCGCCACACAGCACTGAAAATTATTAAGGGCTCGAGCCAAATTTTGAGTATTGTTTTCTTAGCGGCAGTAATGCCTGCAAGAAAGATCCTTCTGATATGTAATTTAAGTTTAGTGACGAGTCATCTAGCAACAATAACACTTGTGGGACAAGGGGACTTGTTTCCATAGATTCACAATTTTCTGGCATTCCCAAAAAACATGTAGATAGGTCCCCACAGCCCCCAGATGACAAGCCTGACAAGTTGAATCCAAAATGAACTTCATTTGAAATCTTCTGAGTGGGGTCGCATAAGCTCTATGAGCAAATTTAAAATGAATGAGTTGATGAGACAGGTTTTTTGAAGAAGTAAATATATTCTTCCACACAGTGTCCCAATGAGGCGTAAGCTCCAACACATGTAAATCCTTCTCCCATTTTAATGTAGACTTAATGTAGACATTTCACTTAATGTAGACATTTCAAATTAGATAAGGACAATTTGCCATAAAGAAAAGAAACAAATATAATATTAAAGCCGCAAGCGGCGTTGGGAGGGGTCCAAGCATTGGCACTATTGCGCCCCCTATGGAGCGATTTTAAAATAGTTTTGTCCTCATGATCATATACCTTCACCCAACATATCTACTGAATATCATGATGATTGTATAAAGTATTGATGACTTATGGCCAATTTTGTGCTAAGAGACGCTGTCGGAATACTTAGTTGCTTCACCATGGATGTGTCCTGGCCGCTTGCCGTAAAGGCCTTTACTACGTTGTAGCACTTAGATGGCATGTCGTAACACTTAGATGGCCTGGCGTGTATGTAGAGCTGCAGCGCTTCCGCACCGCAACTAAAAAAGGTGTTAGACTATCGTTGTCACAATACCAAATTTTGACTTTGATACCGATACCAGGTTTAGTATCACGATACTCGATACTGAAATGATACTTGAAACTTAAATGATACTGATTCGATACTCAGTACCTAACGAAACTGAAATTACCTCAAGAGAACAGAAACATAATGTCCACAAGGGTTGACCTTATTTTCGAATTTCTAAGTTGAAGCCTGTTCAACATATCAATAAGCATAGGCCTATTGTGTTACAACACTAAACAATAGAAAAATATATTAAATATATTTCAAAAATTAAACAATTGTAAACTAAATAATCTTTAAACAGGTCTTTCACTTTTAAACAGATCTAAAAAACAGCATATTTTAATAACAATACAGCATCGTCCTATAATAAAATATTTCCAAATTAGAACACCTATTGCTACTGAAGTGAACTGAGTCGAAGCTTATGCTGTATCAACGAGTGAGCGCACAAGGGCAACGTCACCTCACTTGGCAACCTTAGTTGCTACTGCCATCTAGCAAAGATTCTGACAAATTACACTTTTCATCCTCTCAATCAGTAATGCGGGAGACAGTTCACTGACGTTTACATTTGACACAAAACTACCGAACGTCGGAAAATTCGAATAGCGAACCGTTTCTTTTCATGTAATTTTTTTTAAGTACCGAAAAAGTGCTGAAGTTTCGGTATACCGTGCAACAGTACGTCAGGCACATATTCCAATCCATTGCTCAGCTTAGCAGAGAATGCACATTTCAGAGCGCCTCAGAGACAGATAGAATAATAACACATAAATACACATTTCAAATAATAAATACGACATTGAGAAAAAACGAAACAAAAGACAAGATATCAAGTCACGACCTACGCGCAGAGCAGCCTACCGTTTTATTTATGTAGACACTGGCATATAAGAAAATTTTCGGTTACGCTGACCTATAAAACGCTATTCCAAAGGCAAAAACAGACATGTTATACATCGTTAGAAAGCTTATACTCTCACCTACAGAATAAATGAGTTGTCAATCAAGCCAAATTGCACTAAAAAGGGCGACAACGCCGTAAGCAACAGGTGTGGTATTTCCTGGTAAAATGAAGGTCAAATAAAAAATAAAAAACAAAACAAAATAGACACCGAACACTTCCCAGTTCTGTAGCTTGGTTTATTAACAGACTAAAAATTCTTTCAAAATATTTGTCTTAAGAACAGTGAATATAGCATGCAACATTCCTTTTAACAGGCATTGCATAAACAAACTGTAAGTATAGCCACATGCTTTCAGGACATGGTAGTCCAACTTCGCACAATGCATGTCAAACTCAAATAAGCTAATCAATAAATAAAAGTCAATTAGATACAGGAGGTGGTGGACAGAGTTTGTGTTTTTTCTTCTTTCCTTCTTGTTCTGATGAGGATGAGCTGTCAGAGCTCGAAGTGGACTCCCCCCCGCTGTCGCTGGAGTCAGAGCTATCCTCCGTGTCATTGGAGCTCTCATCATCCTCACACTCTTCCTGTCCTACTATGATGTTTAGAGACACAATATGAGTGGCCAAAGCCCACAGATGCAGCAGCTACAAGAGGGTGTTGTTTTGGATTCAATGAATGACATTCTCAGGGAAACCCATGTTTGAGTTCCTATTAAAATGCTGACAGCGATATTTGATGGACACCTTCAATAGTTTTTCATGCAAAAGGTCACTGGGGGAAAACTAAATTTGTATAAACTTCAACTAGTTCTGCTCAAAACAACATCCACCCACATGAACAAACATTTACATTTTTAATAAATGTCATTGAAAAGTGCATGTAGAACCTTATAATTTTGATAATAAGTTCTCTTATCAAAATAATATGTTTAAAATTGAACGGACAAGTAAATTAGAAAATTTAAATGACAATGAAATTGAAAAATCTTTCCTTATTCTTGATAATAACAAAATTCTCTCAAATACTCACTTGACCTAAGAAACTTACTTTTTGTCTTAATAACAGTGGTACAATTAATAAAGCAATTAGACTTCTTGCATAGTTTAGTACCATAAACATTTTTTTTTCCTGAAAAGCCTATTAAAATATGCTAAAACACAACCCTGGCTCCAATTCAGGGTGTAAACACAGCATAAGAAGCTGGACAGGGGGAAAAGGTCTGAAATAAAAACTAAAACACTTCTGTTTAATTCAGTTTTTCAGTAAAGGAAAGATGATTTGAGCTATGAGTAGAAAGATAAGTCATTCAACTTACCTAAAAGCAACTTCTCTTCAATTAAGGGAATGAATTGTTTAGCCTCAGGGTTATCAGGCTCATAAATAAGAACTGAAAATATAATATTAAACAGGAAGTTAAATATTTTTTTCAACGTGAAAAGCACATTCTGAACATACAATTGATAAACATTTCATATAATGCACTACAGCAGGCAACAATGAGATAAATATGTTTATGGAGTGCCCAACTCCAGCATACTGATGGGAAATGCCCGAATAGGGAACCCTTTTTAAGTATAGTGCATTAGGGACCTGGTAGTCCAATTTTACATGATGCATTCCAAATTAAAAAGAGCTAATCAATAAATGTGTCATTCTGATACGGGGGTGGTGAATAGTCTGTTTTTTTCTTTCTTTCCTCTTCTACCTCTGAGCCATAATGTACCACACTTAATTTATTTTTCATAAGAATTAGTATTTTTTATATAATGATTTTAAAACAAAATGTACAAATTTGTTTTCATTCTTGCATCCCCAAGCCTGACTACACTATGGCCTAGACTGAATATAACATAACATGCAATTACTACAAGGCTTAATGTAGTAATTCAAAAATATCACATGAATGACACCCTCTTAGTGGAGTGCTTTATGCAAGGCATTGTTCAGTGATCAATGGAAGTTAGAGTTTGGTGAGCACTCAACAGTCAAACTGTTAATGTAATGTATGTAATACATTTTTTTAAAATGACAAAAAACTGGCTATAATCAGATGCAAGACGTATGAATGTAGAGCAACTTTATAAATATAAAAATCAGTTATTAAAAATCACCTACTCATTTGACAGAGCTTTTTTGCAAGGATGTAGTCTTTATCCATCACTGACTTCAGGAACTGAAATATAAGGCACAGTAGTTGATTGCCAGTGACATTCTGTTATAAAGTTGAGAAAGCTAATCACGCAATCTCTATAATTTCATATTATCAGTAATCTCCAGAGCAGAATTACACAATGCTTCAATCAGAGAGTGAAAAAATATCACTGGGTGTGATCTGCCAATGGAAAAAAACCCAGATCCTTTAAGATCTGCATATTCTGCAGTCCTCTGTCTGTTGTGCTAATTAGTCAGAATTAGGCATAATTGCCACTGGAGACATGTCCCAGGCACCTTTTCAAAGGCCAGTTTTTTTTTTTGTACTTTTCCATTACAATGCATATTTTTAAGTTTAAAATGTTCAGAAAACAATTTGTGCATTTACACACAAAAAAATGGAAGTACAGTAGGATCATATGGAACAACGCTTCCCCTTTAAGTGAAACTGGCAAATGGCACTCCAAGAGACGGCTGTGGTATGAACAGACAATTTTGTGTTTTGTGATAAGTGGTAACACACAGGTTTTTGTTTTTAACTGTTAGATGAGTGTTGCTAAAATTTGTGAAAAAGATTTATATCAAAATGTTTTAATTTAAGCCTTTTTTTATTTGCATTGTTCCAGAGCCTTGCCTCATATTAGCATAGCCAGCTTTTGTGAGCTAGGTAGCAGAAACTGGACATGGCCAGTACAGTGTGAAAAATGGCTTCATGTAACTAAAATGTACTAATCTTTTTGCAAAACATTCCATGAAAGAGATATACATGATTTGTTCTCCAAGGATGCTCATTCTTCCACCTCTAGAACATTTCTAAATAAAGGAAGATGACCCTCCAGGATGCTAAAAAGATGGTTCATGCATTTGTATCTTCCCGGCTTGATTACTGTAATTTTTTATTGTCTGGTTTCACCAATTCAGCCCTGAAATGTCTACAACTTGTACAGAATGCAGCTGCTAGAGTTCTTACCTGAATTAAGAAATGGGAACATATCACTCCAGTGCCCACATCTCTTCACAGACTGCCTATCAAATTTAGACTTGACTATAGGATTCTGCGGTTAACTTATAAAGTTTAAAATGGTTTGGCTCCAGAAAATCTTGGTGAGTTACGTATTCCTTACTTTCCTTCAAGATTACTTAGTTCTCAAGATGCTGGTTATGTGAAAATTCCATGTATATTTAAAATGAGAATGGGTGGTAGAGCCTTCTGTTAAAGAGCTCCTTTATGGAACAATCTTCCTGTGCATGTGTGGGCTTCAGGTACATTCTCTTTAAGTGTAGGCTAAGGGCCCGGACACATGCAGCGATTTTTGCGCCCTCAAATCCATTGTTGTCAATTCAGACGCGCGGAAGGTGTCCTCAAAAGCGAGAGCAACGCCGTTGCATCGCGCAAGCGTTCCCAAGCGCCTATTTTTCAGGGCCGGCTGCGCCCTGAGATAAACATAGTTCAACTTTTGGAATGCAGCAACACATGTCATGTGACGAGGAACAACCAATCACAGCCGGCAGATATATTTATTTTCTTCTGTAAATATCAGTCTATGGTAAATATGAAGAAGTGGATCATTTTACAAAATTGTAACTATATGTAGCTACATTTAACTTTATTTTATAAGCATTGGTCAAACATAAACAAGACAAGTTGGAGGTTTAAACACATAACTATTTACCTGAGACAAATGCACAGCCATTCCGCAGGAGATACTGTTTCACGGCTGCAGCTGTATTTGGAGATTGCTGGTCCAATCTTTGACAGAAGCAGATCAAATTGCTCCCTATTAAGCCTGCAATATGACTTAAATCTTGCCCCATCCAAACGCAGCTCCTGGATCAAACGATGAAATTTTTACCGTATTTTTTGCGGGCTTGTGGGTAGAGTGAGAGCACCAATTATTGACCACCTTCGTTCGACAGACAAGAAAACGTAAACAGATGTGCAACTATATATAAAATAAGCGAAATATCGGTAACAACCTGTACCTAGTTATGGAGGAAAAAATGTCCTTGTAATCTTCCAGTGCTTATTTTTTCAGTACTTTCGCAATTTCTTTCTGTGCTGGCAAATAAGTCAGAGGTGGTCCAGCGCTAGCTTTTGGTTACTAAGGGGACATGTTTCGACCACCCCATATAAATGAATGGAACTTGACATAAATTTGCTAGCATACTGTCTTGCGTATTTGAGGTTAAAATGAGAAAGGGTGGTTGCTATCAGCACGTCTAGGAATCCGTACATATTCACAGTTGTAACCCAAGTCGCAGGATGCAAAATAGCCGTTAGGAAAGCAGTTTGAAATTATGAAGCAACGTCTGTGCCACTGGATTTAATGGGTCGCGATGAGATAATTCCGAGCATGTTGCTTGTCTCAAAGGAGTAACATGGTGGTTGAATGTGACACTTGCCAGTTGTCTTTAGGCAACAACAAAACAAATGTATTTTAAAACATATTTTTCTAAGCCTAAATTTCCCACTATGAAAGGTCACCCAAACTGTCTGGCCGTGGTAATGACAACTGCCAGTTAGCTATGATTGACAGACCGTGCCCCGTTACCATAGCTACCTCCATGATACACGCTCATCTTGAGAGACTGAATTTTCACAAGCTAGCTAACTTATATCAAGTATCGCTAGCTAAGGACGTTGACTTATATCCAATAATAATTTTTGTTAGCTAGCTAGCCCAGTTAAGATTAAACCACAACTATAACGTCCTTATGAAAGCAAACTAGCTAGCTAACGTTATCGATTACATTACATTATGAAAGCAAACTACATAGCTAGCTAACGTTAGCTAGCTAGCTATAAATGAATATAACCAACCAGAGATAGTCTAATAGTCCTTAAAAGGCACTCTAATAAGTGAACCTAATGTTAGTCAAATATTTGCATTGTCTTGCCTGTAAGCCAGCGGCACAAACTATGGGTTGCGAGTTATCCATAGGTCGCCAAATATGTTTTAGAATGAGCTATCACAGCAATCTGACTGACAGTAGGGAGGGCAAAACAGAGCTTTAGAATGTCGCCAGCAGTGTATGCGCGTGAGCTCGACAATACATTTCTCACAGAAAAGGTAGTTTGTCGCCTTTTTTATTTCATTACAGTGGTGACAGAAGTGACAATAATTAAGTGGTGCTGTGCTGTTAGCCTTTACTGATCGCCGTACAAGGTTAATGTGAAGTAGCTAGCACAATCGGACAGCACTAACCCATAAAAATGTACTTTGAATGATACTTGCTCAATCGAATGGTAAATCTGAAAAACATTCAATTATAGTCAGCGGCACCAAAATTTTCTTTCACACCCTCAATAAATGGCAAAAGCCCCAGTAGAAGATTGAATTAAACCTTTTAAAGTTATATATTTTCTGAAACGTTATCGATTCCGCTTGGCCATAGTGAGTGGCGATCTGAGCGTATAGTTTCTATGTAAATTATGTCAGAAGGATTCAGCCTTGTTGTTTGCTACCTAAACTTCACAGCTCACTTGTAGCAGGATGGTGTGTCCAGTCAGATTTCTTTACGGGGCGTGGAAAGGGTAGTGTTTACTGTACTTGTGACGCAATAAGTCGATAACATTCTCAACTGGTTGAAAATAGGATGATAAATTTAAAACGCATATTTCTCCAAAAATAAAGAACGGACATATTTAATACATTACTCATCGTGTTTCTTCAATGCCTCTTGTGCAAACAGCACATAAAACCGAGAAAATGTGAAAACCACCGTGTTACTCCTTTAAAGTTAATATAGCCTAGTAAATAAGGCTGTTTTAATATAACTAAACGTACATGTATGAAGTTGGTTTTTTACATTTAGACAGTTTATTATCTGTATTTTTACAGGACTTACATTTTAATAAGTAACGATGTCCAGTTCGCTCTGATAAATATGAAGTAAATACACTAGCGGTTAGGGTGGTCGATCCCCCCCCCCCCCCCCCCTTGGGTGGTCGATAATAAGTGTTCTCACTCTAGGATGCACCCACAAACGGCGATTATTTCCCTGCTTCCTATCCACATCTAAAAGTAAGGCAATTGCAAGGGTTTTGTGCTGATGGGAATTAAGAAATTTGCTAAATGCTACCATTTTAAACGATAAGAATATAGCTAGCTAAGCTATTAGATGGAGATGTTAGATGTCAATGATGTGGAAGCAGCTGGTTATGGTCGCTTAGCAATGTGAGGCGCAACCTGGCTCCGCCCCGTTGAAAGTTGGCACAAGAGTAGGCACCCAGTGCCCGACTGACGCGCCTCGCGTTTTCCAGGTGGTAAAAGACGCAGCATGTGTCCAGGTCCTTAAAACTAATCACTTTACTCATATAGTCCTATTTCCTGTTAAATGGTCAAGTTTATCTAGGCAATTATGAAGTTAGATGCGTTTGTCTGGACTGCTGTGCAGGCCAGGGCATACTTGCAGTACTGCCACTCAAGCCAGCAGGACCAGATGCTTGCTTATCAAATCTAAGGAGCGTGTTAATGGGCTATTTACATACATGAGGTGTCAAGCGGGTTGTTACAGAGATGACACACTTGGCAGTTCAGCATCAAGTGTCAAGTTGGCCTTAACGAAGATGATACACTTGGCACTTTAGTATCGTGCATGAATGTATGATCTGTGTTAGTCCTGCAGGGTTAGAACATAAATTGATTTCAATTTATGCTCTAACCCGACAGGGCTAACTCAGATCATCAGGTTGGGGCTCCAGTACATTTACTTTGTGCTGACAATCTTTATAGTGGCTAACCTCATCTTCTCTGTTTCTTTTTCCCCAGGAATGATGCTCCTGCCTCGCCCTGAGTTCACAGACCACTCCAGCCTCGTTTCCCTGGCCCAAGTTTATGGGATCACTCCAGCCCTGTCCTTTTCTCAATGGCTGTGGACTGATGCAGCCCATTTTCTCCCTTGCCCATGCCTTGATGCAGCCTGGAGCTACAGATCTTGCCCCTCTAAACTGCACTATACTGAATTTACACAATTTGGACTTCTACTATTCCAGCTAGTTTATTGCCTCAACGGTAACCTGCTCAACCCATTTTAATTGCTGTGATATATCCCTTATTACATTTTTGTTACATTCCATTCTAAAACTACTTAACACCAGGCCGGCCAGTGGAGGATGGGCTCCCTCTCTATAGCTGGGCTCCTCCTGAGTTTTTTTTACCCCCATCGGGGAGCTTTTTCTCACCACCATTTGAGGGTTTTTCTCCTCACTGGGAGTTTTTTTTACCTCACGTGTTCGCTTTTTTTCAGGCCTGGTTTTTTCTCTTTGGCTCAGTTTCTTCTTTTTTCTGCTACTCTATGCAGTTCAACTACTCTATTTTGTGACAGTTCTCTGTAAAAATCACTATACAAATAAAATTGACAAATTGATTAAATATATATCTTAAATGGTATTTACATCCTAGATCACTTTTTTTTTTAGCTGTAAATGTGTCTGTATGCCATAATGGAACATTTTAATCCATGCCGTTATTTCAACATTGCTGAAATAATATCTTTTTATCAGAAAAAAATTGGTAAACTACGCCTTGGTGCTGCCCTCTAACATTTGAAAAATGCTTTCTGCATTCCACTCTGGCCCCGCCCCAAGCGCAATAGCTGAATACCTGTTTAGAGATACTACTACATCATGAAGATGTGAATCAAGATATCCGTTCGGAAAATTTTTGCTGCCTATGGCAAGCCCTTTTAACATTTAATAGCGTGTCTGGATTCACATTAACAATATCTGTAAATCATTTATGACTAGTCAAAACGCTAATTTAAGATATCTCTAATTACGTTTTTACAATTCAAAATGCTAATTTAAGATATCTCTAATTCCATTTTGACTAATAATATTTTGTCATTAATGGAACCTCCAATTATCGATATCTACAATTCAGTTTTGACTATCTAAAAATGTGAATTTCAGATATCTGATGACTAGCCGTAACTCAAATTTGAGATATCTCCACATTAGTTCTGACAAGTCATAATTTCAATTAAAGGTATCTTTAATTCCTTGTTATTGAAGATATCTAAATGATCTTTTTTGATATCTGAAACTAAGATATTACGAGTAAAAATACAATTGTAGATATCTTGAACTGGAGTTATGACTAGTCAAATCTAAAGTGGAGTTATCTCGAATTTGAGTTATTACTAGTCAAAAGTTAAAAAAAGTCATTTTAAGATATCTACATAGAAATTATTGATATCTTGAAAGGAGACCAAACTTATTTTGCCGATACCATCAATTATCATTTTAACTAGTTAAAATTCAGTAGTAGATATCAAAAACTTGCTCATGGTTGTAGGAAGGTCCCCATTCTTACTAACGCAACAACCACCACGTCAAACCAACATGAAGCGTCTTTGTCAGTTTTCAATGCTGCATCCTGTGAGCTGTTAACTGTAAATACAGGCAATTTATTGTCTGCAACAACATGACTGTTTCTCCGTCTCTTTCCAATTCATGGCATTTTCTAACATTTTTTTCAAGAACAGCCACTGCCATTTCTTCAACCAAAATTCACCACTAGATTTGCAAAACACTACATTTCTATTATATTTTATTTGGCAAACACTTTTATCCAAAGCAACGTGCAATAAATGTAACCAAAGGTCATCGGAACAACTAGAGAACATAGCAGATCAGACACAGCACAATTCTCATAAAGTATCAGTTATCCAGGGCCATGAACATAGCTAGTTCTAACAATAAGCATAAAGATCATTATCCATTGTGAAGCCTTGCATCAGAGTCACGTCAGACACAGCAGATATGACTAGGGACAATTCTAATCCAGATATCTAAAAAAATTTAATTTTGACTAGTCAAAACAGAATTACAGATATATTTAATTATCATTTGGTATGTGTGACGAGTCAAATATTTGTGACGTCATTACAGATATCTTAAAAGGTATTTTGACTAGTCAAAATATATTTACAGATGTCTTGAATTATTGTTCTTGCTAGTCAGTTTATCATTGCAGATACCTTGAATTATCATTCTGACTAGTCACACTGTAATTATGACCAGTCAAAATGCATTTGTAAATATCTAAATTATGGACAGTCATGCAAAGCTATTAAATGTCAAAAGGGCTTGCCATAGCCGCCCACAAATTTGTGTTTACTTTTTAATATGATTGATTGGCTAGATTGGTTTTGGCCCAACGCTTTTCAAACCAGAGAAAACATAGCAGCCTGTTCATAAACTCTCTCATATTCCACCTAAACAGTCCACTAAAATATGCTTCTGAAAGCATTTGAGGCAAGAAATAGGCCATGCAATTGCTGAATCTTGGTTCATATTTGACCTACAACGCCTTGTTCTGACAATGTGATCCATGTTTCATAAGCCAACGTAGTACAAATAATTTGCATATAGAATACTTTATGCAAATGAGATAACCCCAGGACACATTTTTCATAATTGTGTAGTAGGCAGAGCCAGGCTGAAACAGAGAGTGCAATCACTCTTTAAAAAGTAAATGGTGGTAAAATTGCAATAAATATGAGAAAACAGTGCCCTTTTTCATGTCTTTATATATTACATACTTTATGGCTTAATTTGCTTGTTATCCGTTTTGATTCGTCATGTAGACACATTCTTTACCAGAAATATTTGACTAATGCACTTTTGAACACCATTTTTGCACCAGCGTGTGTATAAACTTGTTTTCATTGCATATGCGTATGTCTGCAGTGTGTGGGTGTTTTTTTTTTACTAAATTACATAGCTATTTACACAGCTAACGCTAGCTACCGGACCATGTCAAGAAAGACAACATTAGTTTAGACAACATTGCGCAGAGTATCCATCTCTCATATCGGTAATGTTGCGTTAGCTAGCTAGCTAATCTAATTAACACAATCTAATGTCGGCTAACAATTTAAAAAAAACGCTAGCTAACGCTACCGACCGGTACCGACCTCGCAAACTGTCTCTCGAATGCAATGCTACCTTGTTGCAACGTTGCAGTGTAGCTAACTTAAGGCCAGTTCAGATCAATGATTTGCAACGAGACTGGGTGCAACTTGCAAAATTCCAAGACGTCTGATTGTAAACGTTCTAAAACTGCACTTGGCGATTTGACAAGGATGGTCTTTTAAAACCTCAGGGCAGGCAACGGCTCTGCTACTAGCCAGTTCACACCACTGCAATTTTCTCTGCAACATTCTAAACCGTTTCGCCTCGTTGCGAATCATTGATCTGAACTGGCCTTAACGTTACCGTTATTTACATTGCCATCGAGTTCATCAATATGTTATAACGATCGGAATAAAGCCGGGGTATGTGGAGCAGTGCCGGGTCTGATTTCTGAAGACGTCATGCAGGAGAAAACTAAATAAAAGAATACGGCAGAAGGTGGATAAAGAATGTTTGCAGAAATTGATCATCACTAATTCTACCCCAGGTTTGCTACGGCATTTTAACCCGGCTTGGCGGTGTAAAGACATCTTGAGTTAGCCTAATGTTAGACAACAAATGAGTACATAGTACATAACGTTACTTTTATAACAACCGTTTTTTATTCAGTAAATAGTAAGTGTTATAGTTGGCATGCCAACTGACTGACGTCACACAGGCAACACTGGCTGGATCCGGTTGGATCTATGGGAGGTCCAAAAACACACCTGCAATTACCACTTCTCGCCATTGGCACCGCCATAGAGAACGAAACTGAAATCTTCGAGATTGTCACTTTAACTTTCCTTTTCCTATTACAGTATGGAAAGAAACATTTAGGATTACTTTTAGTACAGTCATTTTTATATATCTTAAACAGTTTATTCTTTTCCCTCAAACTCTTCCATATAGCTTTATTGTGGAGACTGCTTTTTCAACGTACTTTTCCGCACCTTTGGAATGAATTTACACTGTGCATCAAGTATAACCCTTTTGAACCTGCCCCACTTTTCATTCACAGTCCTGCAATCAAGAAGTTGCACGCAGTCTACCTTACTTAATTCTGATCACATCTTTTTAAAGTTGGCATACCTAAAACCTTAAAATCCTGGAGTTAGATGGGCCCCCTTAGTTTGTCAAAATACATAAAACCTAATTGTGGAATGATCACTTGTCCCAAGTGGTTCCATTACCTCTATACTGCAAATTCTGTCAGAGTCATTACACAACACCAGATCTAGAACTGATTTCCCTCTTGTAGGCTGTCTGACATAGTGCTAAAAACAGGTCATTTATAACATCTAAAAATTCCTCCTCCCTTTTTCCTTGTCCTGTCACCAATTCCCAAGCTGGCGGTTGGTAACACACTCAGGAGTGTTCAGCCCCTTCTCATGTTCCCCTATGAGCTTAATCCAAATATCCTCACTAGGCATGGGCTGGTCAATTTCTGGAATTTCTTGCACATTAACATTATCTTTTACATATAGAGCCACACCCCCACTTCTCTTACTGGATCTATCCTTCCTAATAAGTTTATACCCTTCTATATTATATTCATCACCGTCCTCTTCCCCCAGCCATGTCTCTGTAATCCCTACTATGTCATAGCCCTTACTATTAATATCAGCCTCAATTTCCAATTAAAGCCGCAAGCGGCGTTGGGAGGGGTCCAAGCATTGGCACCATTGCGCCCCCTATGGAGCGATTTTAAAATGGCTTTGTCCTCATGATCATATGCCTCCACCCAACATATCTACTGAATATCATGATGATCGTATAAAATATTGATGCCTTATGGCCAATTTTGTGCTAAGAGACGCTGTCAGATGACTTAGTTACGTCGCCATGGATATGTCCTGGCCGCTTCCCGTAAAGGCCATTACTATGTTGGAACACTTAGATGGCATGTCGTAACACTTAGATGGTCCGGCGTGTATGCACAGCTGCAGTGTTTCTGCGCCGCAACTAAAAAAGGCATCACACTAGTAATGTCACGATACCAAAATTTGACTTTGATAGTGATACCAGGTTTAGTATTACGATACTCAATACTGAAATGATACTTGAAACTTAAACAATGCTAATTCGATACTCGGTACCTAACGATACTGAAATTACCTTAATAGATCAGAAACGTAATGTCCACAAGGGTTGACCTCATTTTCAAATTCATGGTTTATTAACAACCTGGTTCATTAACAACCTTTAAGTTGAAGCCTCTTCAACATATTAATATGCATAGGCCTATAGTGTTACAACACTGAACAATAGAAAAATATGTTAAATATATTTCAAAAATTAAACAGTTGTAAACTAAATAATCTTTACAACAGGTCTGTCACCTTTAAATAGATTTAAAAACAGCATATTTTAATAACAATACAGCATCTATATATAATAAAATAATTCCAAATTGGAACACCTATTGCTACTGAAGTGAACTGAGACAAAGCTTGCGCTGTATCAAGGAGCTGAGTGCAAGCACAAGTCACCTCACTTGGCAACCTTAGTTGCTACTGCCTTCTAGCGAAGATTCTGACAAATTACACTTTTCATCCTCTAAATCAGTAATGCGGGAGGCAATTTTCCCTGGCTTTTACATTTGACTCAAAACTACCGAACGTAGGAATATTCTAATACCGAACCGTTTTTTAAAAATTTTATTATTATTTTTTTAAGTACCGAGAAAGTGCTGAAGTTTTGGTATACTGTGCAACACTACGTCAGACACATATTCCAAACCATTGCTCAGCTTAGCAGAGAATGCACATTTCAGAGCGCCACAGAGACAGATAGAATAATAACACATGAATGCACATTTAAAATAATAAATGCGACATTGAGAAAAAACGGAAAGAAAGACGTAATATCAACTGGCGATCTGCGTGCTGCGCGCAAAGTAGCCGACCGTTTTATTTATTTAGACACTGGCAGATAAGAAAATTTTTTGTTACACTGACCTATAAAACGCTATTCCAAAAGCAAAATCAGACATGTTATACATCGTTAGAAAGCTTATACTCTCACCTACTGAATAAATGAATTGTCAATCAAGCCAAATTGTACTAAAAAGGGCGACAACGCCGTAAGCAACAGGTGTGGTATTACGCACAGCTATTATTGAAGATAGCCGACCCAGGCGTGACAGATGCGCGTATATTTCGCAAACGGATTGTCCAAGACAATATATGACCACTCATTCGCAAAAGGGACATCTCTACGCGTAAAACCAATGGTAAGATTGTATATTTATTCAATGTTTAGTCCCAGATATTGACTGTAGAATGACATGGTATAATTTTTTTTTAAAAGTTAGCCTAGCTTATTTCGTTATTCAGTGAGCAGCGTTTTCACTGCTGTATTGGCATATTTTAGGGCTAATGTCGGGTTTATCTTGCTGCTACGGAATATTGCATTACATTACATTACAGGCATTTGGCAGACGCTCCTATCCAGAGCGACGTAGGCTACAACAAAATGTATAACCATAACCAGGAACAAGTGTGTCGAAAACCCTAGAGGGCAGTAGCCTACCGTTCTAAGTGCAGGGAACAACCGCATAGTTCAACTTGGACCCTGTAGGTTAAACTGATTAACACTAACACAAACAAGAACAGCAACAACGCAGTCTATGCAAAAATACAAGCAATAGTTAAGACGAGTTAAGTCACCTACGAAACAACTACCTAGTTACAACCCTAATCTTACAGTCAACTTAGAGATTAAATTGAGAATACGATTTACAGCATAAATTGCGTCTTTTGTTTATATTCAATATTAGAAATTGCAGCGAGAAACTGCAGCTGTAGACACAATATAGTTTATGTTATGGTAGCAACGGAACGAAGCGGACTACATATGTATTACCGTCATTGTTTTATTATACCAGCATGTTTTCGCGCGTTTGCACAGGAACTCAAAACCTACCAATAAAATGGTTTAGTTATTTCTCAACATAATGACAGATTTAAAGACTAATCGAACTCACTCTATACTGTCTTCAAATGGATGCATGCTCAAGAAAAGTAATTATTCATCCTCTGAAAAAGCTTTTACTGACAAACTTTTGGTAGCCTCTTCCAGTACTACCCCGACGTTCAGACCCTACCCTCACTGATAAAAACTAGACCCTACGGTGTCGGATTACTTGCGTCGCCATGGATGTCGCTTGCCGTAAAGAAGTTTACTCGATGTCGTAACACTTAGAATTTGCAGCAACAGCTCTTCGGCACCCCACCTAATAAAAAAGTCCAAATGGCGGGCAAACCATATGGCGGACATAGGTGGTCCCAATAGCAAAGTTGTAGAGCACATTCAGATGCATCGGTCGATGAAGTTTTGTGTTGATCTGACTTATGGTGTGAGAGTTATGGCCTTTTAAAGTATGACCCTTTGTTATAGCGCCACCATCTGGCCGACATAGGTGATTTGTAGTGCCTGAGTAGTGGGGGGCCATAAGAACCCACCTCCCAAATTTGGTTGGTGTACAACCTATGGTTGCTTAGCCTCAGACATTTTAGCGGAGAAAACTGCCACGCCCCAACTAAAAAGTTAAAATGGCGGGCAAACAATATGGCAGACATAGGTAGTGCCAATGGCAAAGTGATAGAGCACGTTCAGATTCATATGTCGATGAAGTTTTGTGTTGATCTAACTTATGGTGTGGGAGTTATGGCCTTTTACGCCTAACCCTTTGTTATAGCGCCACCATATGGCCGACATAGGTGATTTTTAGTGCCTGAGTAGTGGGGGGCCATAGGAACCCACCTGCCAAATTTGGTTGCTCTACGACTTATGGTTGCTGAGCCTCAGACACTTTTAGCGGAGAAAAATAAGAATAATAATAATAATTAAAGCCGCAGGCGGCGTTGGGAGGGGTCCAAGCATTGGCACCATCGCACCCCCTATGGAGCGATTTGAAAATGGCTTTGTCCTCATGATCATACACCTTCACCCAACATATCTACTGAATATCATGATTATTGTATAAAAAATTGATGACCTATGGCCAATTTTGTGCTAAGAGACGCTGTCGGATGACTTAGTTGCGTCGCCATAGATGTGTCCTGGCCGCTTCTCGTAAAGGCCGTTACTATGTTGTAACACTTAGATGGCATGTCGTAACACTTAGATGGTCCGGCGTGTATGCACAGCTGCAGTGTTTCTGCGCTGCAACTAAAAAAGGCGTCACACTAGTGATGTCACGATACCAAAATCTGGACTTTGATACTGATACCAGGTTTAGTATTACGATACTCAATACTGAAATGATACTTGAAACTTAAATGATGCTAATTCGATACTCGGTACCTAATAATACTGAAATTACCTTAATAGATCAGAAACGTAATGTCCACAAGGGTTGACCTCATTTTCGAATTCATGGTTTATTAACAACCTGGTTCATTAACAACCTTTAAGTTGAAGCCTCTTCAACATATTAATATGCACAGGCCTATAGTGTTACAACACTGAACAAAAGAAAAATATGTTAAATATATTTCAAAAATGAAACAGTTGTAAACTAAATGATCTTTAAAACAGGTCTTTCACCTTTAAATAGATTTAAAAACTGCATATTTAAATAACAATACAGCATCTATCTATAATAAAATATTTCCAAATTGGAACACCTATTGCTACTGAAGTGAACTGAGTCAAAGCTTGCGCTGTATCGAGGAGCTGAGTGCACAAGCGCAAGTCACCTCACTTGGCAACCTTAGTTGCTACTGCCTTCTAGCAAAGATTCTGACAAATTACACTTTTCATCCTCTCAATCAGTAATGCGGGAGACAATTTTCCCTGGCTTTTACATTTGACTCAAAACTACCGAATGTCGGAATATTCTAATACCGAACCGTTTCTTTTTTTTTTTTTTTTTTTTAAGCACCGAGAAAGTGCTGAAGTTTTGGTATACCTTGCAACACTACATCAGAACCATATTCCAATCCATTGCTCAGCTTAGCAGAGCATGCACTTTTCAGAGCGCCACAGAGACAGATAGAATAATAACACATAAATACACATTTCAAATAATAAATACGACATTGAGAAAAAACGAAAAAAAAGACGTATTAAAGCCGCAAGCGGCGTTGGGAGGGGTCCAAGCATTGGCACCATCGCACCCCCTATGGAGCGATTTGAAAATGGCTTTGTCCTCATGAATATACACCTTCACCCAACATATCTACTGAATATCATGATTATTGTATAAAAAATTGATGACTTATGGCCAATTTTGTGCTAAGAGACGCTGGCGGATGACTTAGTTGCGTCGCCATGGATGTGTCCTGGCCGCTTCTCGTGAAGGCATTTACTATGTCGTAACACTTAGATGACATGTCGTAACACTTAGATGGCCCAGCATGTATGTACAGCTGCAGCGCTTCCATGCTGTGACTAAAAAAGGCGTCACACTAGTGTTCTCACGATACCAAAATTTTGACTTTGATACCGATACCAGGTTTAGTATCATGATAATTGATACTGAAACAATACTGATTCAATACTCGGTACCTAACGATACTGAAATTACCTTAATTGATCAGAAAGGTAATGTCCACAAGGGTTGACCTCATTTTCGAATATACGGTTTATAAAAAACCTGGTTTATTAACAACTTTTAAGTTGAAGCCTGTTCAGCATATCAATAAGCATAGGCCTATAGTGTTACAACACTAAGCCATAGAAAACTATATTAAATATATTTCAAAAATTAAACAATTGTGAAGTAAATTATCTTTATACAGGTCTTTCACTTTAAAATATATCTAAAAACAGCATATTTCAATAACAATACAGCATCTTCCTTTAATAAAATATTTACAAATTAGAACAGCTATTGCTACTGAAGTGAACTGAGTCTAAGATTGCGCAGTATCAACCACGAAAATGCACAAGCGCAGGTCACCTCACTTGCCAACCTTAGTTGCTACTGCCATCTAGCGAAGATTCTGACAAATTACACTTTTCATCCTCAGTAATGCTGGAGACAATCTTCCCTGGCTTTTACATTTGACTCAAAACTACCGAACGTCGGAATATTCTAATACGGAACCGTTTCTTTTTTAAGGACCGAAAAAGTGCTGAAGTTTTGGTATACCATGCAACACTACGTCAGACACATATTCCAATCCATTGCTCAGCTTAGCAGAGAATGCACATTTCAGAGCGCCACAGAGACAGAATAATAACACAAATACACATTTCAAATAATAAATACATTTAAAAAAACGAAACAAAAAACGAAATGTCAACTCGACAACCCTGCTAGCCTGCGTGCTGTGCGAAGAATACCTTATTATTTATTTTGACATTGGCAGACTACAGCATTTGCGTCTTTTGTTTATATTCAAGAGTAATTGCAGGGAGAAACTGCAGCTGTAGACACAAGACAGTTTGTTATATTATGGTAGCAACGGAATGAAGCGGACTACATATATAGGCTATATTTACCGTCATTGTTTTATTATACCAGCGTGCTTTCGCGCGTTTGCAGAGAAACTCAATTACTATCAATAAAAATGGTTTAGCTATTTCTCAGCATAATGACGAAAATAATTTTCAACCGTCCACCTCGTTTTAGCAACGTTCCAACACTGTCGTCGTCACTGTTCCATGGGTCACAAAAGCTATTACACTAACGCTTGCATTGCAGTGTGAAATATCCGCATTATATAATGCCACTAACCTATTTAAAGACACTCAATTTCAAAAATAACGTGTATAACCGAAATATTTTGAGCAGTAATACTTACATAGCAACATGACATTTTATCTATGTTTAGTAGTATAGAGACAGAAAATCAATGACAAAGTCCTATCCGCTTCTGTTTTGCGTCAGAAAACGATGTCAGATAGGTCTATCAGCAAAGAAATGGCTTAGCTATGCCCCGAAGTCCTCAATAATAATAGTACTCTCCAAGAAATTATGAAAATCGTTGACAACGTTTCGTTAGGTGCATCGTCTTTAATGCTACGCCACAGTGAATGCGCAAGTGACTGCGAGAAGAAAATATTCCGTTACGCTGAACTATAAAACGCTATTCCAAATGCAAAATCAGACATGTTATACATCGTTAGAAAGCTTATTCTCTCATCTACTGAATAAATGAACTGTCAATCAAGCCAAATTGTACTAAAAACGGCGACAACGCCGTAAGCAACAGGAATCACAAACGGATTGTCCAAGACAATGTATGACCACTCACTCGCAAAAGGGACATCTCTACGCGTAAAACCAATGGTAAGATTGTATATTTATTCAATGTTTAGTCCCAGATATTGACTGTAATATGAGATGGTATAATTAAAAAAAACTTTGTCTCGTTTATTTCGTTATTCAGTAAGCAGCGTTTTCACTGCTGTATTGGCATATTTTAGGGCAAATGTCGGGTTTATCTTGTTGTTACGGAATATTAGCCTACATTACATTACAGGCATTTGGCAGACGTTCATATCCAGAGCGACGTACAACAAAGTGTCTAACCATAACCAGGAACAAGTGTGTCGAAAACCCTAGAGGGCAGTATCCTACCGTTCCAAGTGCCCCAAGACCGTCCCCTCACTGATAAAAAACTAACCTTACGGTGTCGGATTACTTGCGTCGCCATGGATGTCGCTTGCCGTAAAGAAGTTTACTCGATGTCGTAACACTTAGAATTTGGAGCTCCAGCTTTTCCGCACCCCACCTAATAAAAAAGTCCAAATGGCGGGCAAACCATATGGCGGACATAGGTGGTCCCAAAAGCAAAGTTGTAGAGCACATTCAGATGCATCGGTCGATGAAGTTTTGTGTTGATCGGACTTATAGTGTGACAGTTATAGCCTGTAAAAGAGTGATCCTTTGTTATAGCGCCACCATCTGGGCGACATAGGAGATTTTTCGTGCATGGGTAGTGGGGGGCCATAGGAACCCACCTACCAAAGTTGGTTGGTCTACAACTTATGGTTGCTGAGCCTCAGACATTTTAGCGGAGAAAACTGCCACGCCCCAATGAAAAAGTCTAAATGGCGGGCAAACAATATGGCGGACATAGGTGTTGCCAATGGCAAAGTTGTAGAGCACGTTCAGAGGCATAGGTCAATGAAGTTTTGTGTTGATCTAACTTATGATGTGGGAGTTATGGCCTTTTACGCAAAACCCTTTGTTATAGCGCCACCATTTGGCCGACATAGGTGATTTTTAGTGCCTGAGTAGTGGGGGGCCATAGGAACCCACCTGCCAAATTTGGTTGCTGTAGGAGCTATGGTTGCTGAGCCTCAGACACTTTTAGCGGAGAAAAATAAGAATAATTAAAGCCGCAAGCGGCGTTGGGAGGGGTCCAAGCATTGGCACCATCCCGCCCCCTATGGAGCGATTTTAACATGCCTTCACCCAACACATCTACTGAATATCATGATGATCGTATGAAATATTGATGACTTAGGGCCAATTTTGTGATAAGAGACGCTGTCGGATGACTTAGTTACGTCGCCATGGATATGTCCTGGCCGCTTCCCGTCAAGGCCTTTACTATGTCGTAACACTTAGATGGTCCGGCGTGTATGCACAGCTGCAGTGTTTCTGCGCCGCAACTAAAAAAGGCGTCACACTAGTGTTGTCACGATACCAAAATTTCGACTTTGATACTGATACCAGGTTTAGTATTACGATACTCAATACTGAAATGATACTTGAAACTTAAACGATGCTAATTCGATACTCGGTACCTAACGATAGTGAAATTACCCTAATAGATGAGAAACGTAATGTCCACAAGGGTTGACCTCATTTTCGAATTCATGGTTTATTAACAACCTGGTTCATTAACAACCTTTAAGTTGAAGCCTCTTCAACATATTAATATGCATAGGCCTATAGTGTTACAACACTGAACAATAGAAAAATATGTTAAATATATTTCAAAAATTAAACAGTTGTAAAGTAAATAATCTTTGAAACAGGCCTTTCACCTTTAAATAGATTTATAAACAGCATATTTTAATAAGAATACAGCATCTATCTATAATAAAATATTTCCAAATTGGAACACCTATTGCTACTGAAGTGAACTGAGTCAAAGCTTGCGCTGTATCAAGGAGCTGAGTGCGCAAGCGCAAGTCACCTCACTTGGCAACCTTAGTTGCTACTGCCTTCTGGCGAAGATTCTGACAAATTACACTTTTCATCCTCTCAATCAGTAATGCAGGAGACAATTTTCCCTGGCTTTTACATTTGACTCAAAACTACCGAACGTCGGAATATTCTAATACCGAACCGTTTCTTTTTTCTTTTTATTTTAAGTACCGAATAAGTGCTGAAGTTTCGGTATACGGTGCAACACTACGTCAGACACATATTTCAATCCATTGGTCAGCTTAGCAGAGAATGCACATTTCAGAGCGCCTCAGAGACAGATAGGATAATACATATTTCATATAGCCTAATAAATACGACATAAAAAAACGAAACAAAAAACGAAAAATCAACTCGACATCACTGCTAGCATGCGTGCTGCGCGAAGAATACCTTATTATTTATTTAGACATTGGCAAACTTCAGCATTTGCGTCTTTTGTTTAATATTCAATAGTAATTGCAGCCAGAAACTGCAGCTGTAGACACAAGAAAGTTTGTTATATTATGGTAGCAACGGAATGAAGCGGACTAAATATATAGGCTATATTTACCGTCATTGTTTTATTATACCAGCGTGTTTTCGTGCGTTTGCAGAGAAACTCAATTACTATCAATAAAAATGGTTTAGCTATTTCTCAGCATAATGACGGATGGAGATGGGACGTAAATAATTTTCAACCGTCCACCACGTTTTAGCAATGTTCCAACACTCTCGTCATCACTGTTCCATGGGTCACAAAAACTATTACACTAACGCTTACATTGCAGTGTGAAATATCCACATTATATAATACCACTAACCTATTTAAAGACACTCAATTTCAAAAATAACGTATATAACCGAAATATTTTGAGCAGTAATACTTACATAGCAACATGACATTTTATCTGTGTTTAGTAGCATAGAGACAGAAAATCAAAGACAAAGTCCTATCTGCTTCTGTTTTGCGTCAGAAAACAATGTCAGATAAGTCTATCAGCAAAGAAATGGCTTAGCTATGCCCCGAAGTCCTCAATAGTAATAGTACTCTCCATTAAATTATGAAAATCGTTGACAACGTTTCGTTACGTGCATCGTCTTTAATGCTACGCCACAGTGAATGCGCAAGTGAATGCGATAAGAAAATATTCCGTTACGCTGAACTATAAAACGCTATTCCAAATGCAAAATCAGACATGTTATACATCGTTAGAAAGTTTATACTCTCACCTACTGAATAAATGAACTGTCAATCAAGCCAAATTGTACTAAAAACGGCGACAACGCCGCAAGCAACAGGAATCACAAACGGATTGTCCAAGACAATATATGCTCACTCAGTCGCAAAAGGGACATCTCTACGCGTAAAACCAATGGTAAGATTGTATATTTATTCAATGTTTAGTCCCAGATATTGACTGTAATATGAGATGGTATAATTTTAAAAAACTTTGTCTCGTTTATTTCGTTATTCAGTAAGCAGCGTTTTCACTGCTGTATTGGCATATTTTAGGGCAAATGTAGGGTTTATCTTGTTGTTACGGAATATTAGCCTACATTACATTACAGGCATTTGGCAGACGCTCATATCCAGAGCGACCTACAACAAAGTGTATAACCATAACCAGGAACAAGTGTGTCTAAAACCCTAGAGGGCAGTATCCTACCGTTCCAAGTGCCCCAAGACCGACGCCTCACTGATAAAAACTAGACCCTACGGTGTCGGATTACTTGCGTCGCCATGGATGTCGCTCGCGCCCCCTATGGAGCAATGTTAAAATGGCTTTTTCCTCATCATCATATGCCTTCATCCAACATATCTACTGAATATCATGATGATTGTGTAAAATATTGATGACTTATGGCCAATTTTGTGCTAAGAAACGCTGGCGGATGACTGAGTTGCGTCGCCATGGATGTGTCCTGACCGCGTCCCATAAAGGTCTTTACTATGTTGTAACACTTAGATGGCATGTCGTAACACTTAGATAGCCTGGTGTGTATGTACAGCTGCAGCGCCTCCATGCCACAACAAAAAAAGGTATCACACTAGCATTGTCTTGATACCAAAATTTTGACTTTTATACCGATATCAGGTTTCTCCACCCTAGCTCCCCAGTGGTGGAACGAACTTCCCGTCCCTCTCCGAACCTCCCCCTCACTACCTATCTTCCGCCGTGGCCTGAAGACTCATCTCTTCAGACTATACCTAGACTAACCACCACCATGCTGTATATTTCACTCTTTAATAAAAAAAAATAAATAAATAAATAAAAACACCCCCCCCCCCCCTTTTCATGTCACTTGTTACATGTTGCCCCATCCCAGCACCTTTTGGTAATTTGTATTTGTCCTGATACTGTAGCTTATTCTTCTGCCTAGTTGGCTTTGCAGAGGTTAGGTCAGAATAGTGTTCACTGTGTGAACTGTGTTCTTGGCTAGAAATAGCTGTACAAAATAAGTATTATACCTTTCTGAACCTGTGTTCAGCAGTTGCCTATGACCATGATATGCACTTTTTGTACGTCGCTTTGGATAAAAGCGTCTGCGAAATAAATGTAATGTAATGTAATGTTTAGTATAACAATAATTGATACTGAAACGATACTGATTCAATACTCGGTACCTAACGATACAGAAATTATGTTAATTGATCAGAAACGTAATGTCCACAAGGGTTGACCTCATTTTCGAATTCACGGTTTATTAAAAACCTGGTTTATTAACATCCTTTAAGTTGAAGCCTATTCAACATCAATAAGCATAGGCCTATAGTGTTACAACACTGAACCATAGAAAACTATATTAAATATATTTCAGAAATTAAACAATTGCAAAGTAAATTATCTTTAAACAGGTCTTTCACTTTTAAATAAATCTAAAAACAGCATATTTCAATAACAATACAGCATCTTCCTATATTAAAATATTTACAAATTAGAACACCTATTGCTACTGAAGTCACCTGAGTCTAAGCTTGCGCTGAATCAACCACGAAGAATGCACAAGCGCAGGTCACCTCACTTGCCAACCTTAGTTGCTACTGCCGTCTAGCGAAGATTCTGACAAATTACACTTTTCATCCTCTCAATCAGTAATGCGGGAGACAATTTTCTCTGGCTTTTACATTTGACTCAAAACTACCAAACGTCGGAATATTCT
Source organism: Anguilla pacifica (assembly GCA_039654925.1). Classification (NCBI taxonomy): domain Eukaryota; kingdom Metazoa; phylum Chordata; class Actinopteri; order Anguilliformes; family Anguillidae; genus Anguilla; species Anguilla pacifica. The sequence continues at coordinate 36,545,126 of CM077286.1, read as the reverse complement.
AATAGCGAACCGTTTCTTTTTTCTTCTTTTTTTTTTTTTTAAGTACCGAGAAAGTGCTGAAGTTTTGGAATACCGTGCCACACTACGTCAGACACATATTCCAATCCATTGCTCAGCTTAGCAGAGAATGGACATTTCAGAGCGCCACAGAGACAGACAGAATAATAACGCATAAATACGCATTTCAAATAATAAATACGACATTGAGAAAAAACGAAACAAAAGACGAGATATCAAGTCGCGACCTACGCGCAGAGCAGCCTACCATTTTATTTATGTAGACACTGTCATATAAGAAAATGTTCGGTTACGCTGACCTATAAAACGCTATTCCAAAAGCAAAAACAGACATGTTATACATCGTTAGAAAGCTTATACTCTCACCTACTGAATAAATTAATTGTCAATCAAGCCAAATTGCACTAAAAAGGGCGACAACGCCGTAAGCAACAGGTGTGGTATTACGCACAGCTATTTTTGAAGATAGCCCAGGCGTGACAAATGCGCGTAGCCTATATTTCTCAAACGGATTGTCCAAGACAATATATGATCAATCATTCGCAAAAGGGACGTCTCTACGCGTAAAACCAGTGGTAAGATTGTATATTTATTCGATGTTTAGTCCCAGATATTGAATGTAGAATGACATGGCATAATTTTTAAAAAACATTGTCTCGTTTATTTCCTTATTCAGTGAGCAGCGTTTTCACTGCTATATTGGCATATTTTAGGGCAAATGTAGGGTTTATCTTGTTGTTACGGAATATTAGCCTACATTACATTACAGGCATTTGGCAGACGCTCATATCCAGAGCGACCTACAACAAAGTGTATAACCATAACCAGGAACAAGTGTGTCTAAAACCCTAGAGGGCAGTATCCTACCGTTCCAAGTGCCCCAAGACCGACGCCTCACTGATAAAAACTAGACCCTACGGTGTCGGATTACTTGCGTCGCCATGGATGTCGCTCGCGCCCCCTATGGAGCAATGTTAAAATGGCTTTTTCCTCATCATCATATGCCTTCATCCAACATATCTACTGAATATCATGATGATTGTGTAAAATATTGATGACTTATGGCCAATTTTGTGCTAAGAAACGCTGGCGGATGACTGAGTTGCGTCGCCATGGATGTGTCCTGACCGCGTCCCATAAAGGTCTTTACTATGTTGTAACACTTAGATGGCATGTCGTAACACTTAGATAGCCTGGTGTGTATGTACAGCTGCAGCGCCTCCATGCCACAACAAAAAAAGGTATCACACTAGCGTTGTCTTGATACCAAAATTTTGACTTTTATACCGATATCAGGTTTCTCCACCCTAGCTCCCCAGTGGTGGAACGAACTTCCCGTCCCTCTCCGAACCTCCCCCTCACTACCTATCTTCCGCCGTGGCCTGAAGACTCATCTCTTCAGACTATACCTAGACTAACCACCACCATGCTGTATATTTCACTCTTTAATAAAAAAAAAATAAATAAATAAATAAAAACACCCCCCCCCCCTTTTCATGTCACTTGTTACATGTTGCCCCATCCCAGCACCTTTTGGTAATTTGTATTTGTCCTGATACTGTAGCTTATTCTTCTGCCTAGTTGGCTTTGCAGAGGTTAGGTCAGAATAGTGTTCACTGTGTGAACTGTGTTCTTGGCTAGAAATAGCTGTACAAAATAAGTATTATACCTTTCTGAACCTGTGTTCAGCAGTTGCCTATGACCATGATATGCACTTTTTGTACGTCGCTTTGGATAAAAGCGTCTGCGAAATAAATGTAATGTAATGTAATGTTTAGTATAACAATAATTGATACTGAAACGATACTGATTCAATACTCGGTACCTAACGATACAGAAATTATGTTAATTGATCAGAAACGTAATGTCCACAAGGGTTGACCTCATTTTCGAATTCACGGTTTATTAAAAACCTGGTTTATTAACATCCTTTAAGTTGAAGCCTATTCAACATCAATAAGCATAGGCCTATAGTGTTACAACACTGAACCATAGAAAACTATATTAAATATATTTCAGAAATTAAACAATTGCAAAGTAAATTATCTTTAAACAGGTCTTTCACTTTTAAATAAATCTAAAAACAGCATATTTCAATAACAATACAGCATCTTCCTATAATAAAATATTTACAAATTAGAACACCTATTGCTACTGAAGTCACCTGAGTCTAAGCTTGCGCTGAATCAACCACGAAGAATGCACAAGCGCAGGTCACCTCACTTGCCAACCTTAGTTGCTACTGCCGTCTAGCGAAGATTCTGACAAATTACACTTTTCATCCTCTCAATCAGTAATGCGGGAGACAATTTTCTCTGGCTTTTACATTTGACTCAAAACTACCAAACGTCGGAATATTCTAATAGCGAACCGTTTCTTTTTTCTTCTTTTTTTTTTTTTTAAGTACCGAGAAAGTGCTGAAGTTTTGGAATACCGTGCCACACTACGTCAGACACATATTCCAATCCATTGCTCAGCTTAGCAGAGAATGGACATTTCAGAGCGCCACAGAGACAGACAGAATAATAACGCATAAATACGCATTTCAAATAATAAATACGACATTGAGAAAAAACGAAACAAAAGACGAGATATCAAGTCGCGACCTACGCGCAGAGCAGCCTACCATTTTATTTATGTAGACACTGTCATATAAGAAAATGTTCGGTTACGCTGACCTATAAAACGCTATTCCAAAAGCAAAAACAGACATGTTATACATCGTTAGAAAGCTTATACTCTCACCTACTGAATAAATTAATTGTCAATCAAGCCAAATTGCACTAAAAAGGGCGACAACGCCGTAAGCAACAGGTGTGGTATTACGCACAGCTATTTTTGAAGATAGCCCAGGCGTGACAAATGCGCGTAGCCTATATTTCTCAAACGGATTGTCCAAGACAATATATGATCAATCATTCGCAAAAGGGACGTCTCTACGCGTAAAACCAGTGGTAAGATTGTATATTTATTCGATGTTTAGTCCCAGATATTGAATGTAGAATGACATGGCATAATTTTTAAAAAACATTGTCTCGTTTATTTCCTTATTCAGTGAGCAGCGTTTTCACTGCTATATTGGCATATTTTAGGGCAAATGTAGGGTTTATCTTGTTGTTACGGAATATTAGCCTACATTACATTACAGGCATTTGGCAGACGCTCATATCCAGAGCGACCTACAACAAAGTGTATAACCATAACCAGGAACAAGTGTGTCTAAAACCCTAGAGGGCAGTATCCTACCGTTCCAAGTGCCCCAAGACCGACGCCTCACTGATAAAAACTAGACCCTACGGTGTCGGATTACTTGCGTCGCCATGGATGTCGCTCGCGCCCCCTATGGAGCAATGTTAAAATGGCTTTTTCCTCATCATCATATGCCTTCATCCAACATATCTACTGAATATCATGATGATTGTGTAAAATATTGATGACTTATGGCCAATTTTGTGCTAAGAAACGCTGGCGGATGACTGAGTTGCGTCGCCATGGATGTGTCCTGACCGCGTCCCATAAAGGTCTTTACTATGTTGTAACACTTAGATGGCATGTCGTAACACTTAGATAGCCTGGTGTGTATGTACAGCTGCAGCGCCTCCATGCCACAACAAAAAAAGGTATCACACTAGCGTTGTCTTGATACCAAAATTTTGACTTTTATACCGATATCAGGTTTCTCCACCCTAGCTCCCCAGTGGTGGAACGAACTTCCCGTCCCTCTCCGAACCTCCCCCTCACTACCTATCTTCCGCCGTGGCCTGAAGACTCATCTCTTCAGACTATACCTAGACTAACCACCACCATGCTGTATATTTCACTCTTTAATAAAAAAAAAAAAAATAAATAAATAAAAACACCCCCCCCCCCTTTTCATGTCACTTGTTACATGTTGCCCCATCCCAGCACCTTTTGGTAATTTGTATTTGTCCTGATACTGTAGCTAATTCTTCTGCCTAGTTGGCTTTGCAGAGGTTAGGTCAGAATAGTGTTCACTGTGTGAACTGTGTTCTTGGCTAGAAATAGCTGTACAAAATAAGTATTATACCTTTCTGAACCTGTGTTCAGCAGTTGCCTATGACCATGATATGCACTTTTTGTACGTCGCTTTGGATAAAAGCGTCTGCGAAATAAATGTAATGTAATGTAATGTTTAGTATAACAATAATTGATACTGAAACGATACTGATTCAATACTCGGTACCTAACGATACAGAAATTACGTTAATTGATCAGAAACGTAATGTCCACAAGGGTTGACCTCATTTTCGAATTCACGGTTTATTAAAAACCTGGTTTATTAACATCCTTTAAGTTGAAGCCTATTCAACATCAATAAGCATAGGCCTATAGTGTTACAACACTGAACCATAGAAAACTATATTAAATATATTTCAGAAATTAAACAATTGCAAAGTAAATTATCTTTAAACAGGTCTTTCACTTTTAAATAAATCTAAAAACAGCATATTTCAATAACAATACAGCATCTTCCTATAATAAAATATTTACAAATTAGAACACCTATTGCTACTGAAGTCACCTGAGTCTAAGCTTGCGCTGAATCAACCACGAAGAATGCACAAGCGCAGGTCACCTCACTTGCCAACCTTAGTTGCTACTGCCGTCTAGCGAAGATTCTGACAAATTACACTTTTCATCCTCTCAATCAGTAATGCGGGAGACAATTTTCTCTGGCTTTTACATTTGACTCAAAACTACCAAACGTCGGAATATTCTAATAGCGAACCGTTTCTTTTTTCTTCTTTTTTTTTTTTTTAAGTACCGAGAAAGTGCTGAAGTTTTGGAATACCGTGCCACACTACGTCAGACACATATTCCAATCCATTGCTCAGCTTAGCAGAGAATGGACATTTCAGAGCGCCACAGAGACAGACAGAATAATAACGCATAAATACGCATTTCAAATAATAAATACGACATTGAGAAAAAACGAAACAAAAGACGAGATATCAAGTCGCGACCTACGCGCAGAGCAGCCTACCGTTTTATTTATGTAGACACTGTCATATAAGAAAATGTTCGGTTACGCTGACCTATAAAACGCTATTCCAAAAGCAAAAACAGACATGTTATACATCGTTAGAAAGCTTATACTCTCACCTACTGAATAAATTAATTGTCAATCAAGCCAAATTGCACTAAAAAGGGCGACAACGCCGTAAGCAACAGGTGTGGTATTACGCACAGCTATTTTTGAAGATAGCCCAGGCGTGACAAATGCGCGTAGCCTATATTTCTCAAACGGATTGTCCAAGACAATATATGATCAATCATTCGCAAAAGGGACGTCTCTACGCGTAAAACCAGTGGTAAGATTGTATATTTATTCGATGTTTAGTCCCAGATATTGAATGTAGAATGACATGGCATAATTTTTAAAAAACTTTGTCTCGTTTATTTCCTTATTCAGTGAGCAGCGTTTTCACTGCTATATTGGCATATTTTAGGGCTAACGTCGGGTTTAACTTGTTGCTACGGAATATTACATTACATTCCATTACAATACAGGCATTTGGCAGACGCTCTTATCCAGAGTGACGTACAACAAAGTGTATAACCATAACCAGGAACAAGTGTGTCGAAAACCCCAGAGAGAAATGCCGTTCCAAGTGCAGGGAACAACCGTTAGTTCAACTTGGACCCTGTAGGTTAAACTGATTAACACTAACACAAACAAGAACAGCAACAACGCAGTCTATGCAAAAATACAAGCAATAGTTAAGACGAGTGCATTAACTAAGTCACCAACGAAACAGCTAACTAGTTACAACCCTAAGCTTACAGTCAATTTAGAGATTAAATTGAGAAAACAATTTCTCTCAGCATAATGACGGATTTAAAGACTAAACGAACTCACCCGATATTGTCTTCAAATGGACCGTATTATTTGTTTAGACATTGGCAGACTACAGCATAAATTGCGTCTTTTGTTTATATTCAATATTAGAAATTGCAGCGAGAAACTGCAGCTGTAGACACAAGATAGTTTGTTATGTTATGGTAGCAACGGCACCAAGCGGACTATATGCATTACCGTCATTGTTTCATTAGACCAGCGTGTTTTCGCGCGTTTGCACAGAAACTCAGAACCTATCAATAAAATGGTTTAGCTATTTCTCAGCATAATGACAGATTCAAAGACTAAACGAACTCACCCGATACTGTCTTCAAATAATGTCTGGCACTGTCTTCCACTGCTTCCCCGACGTTCAGACCGTCCCCTCACTGATAAAAACTAGACCCTACGGTGTCGGATTACTTGCGTCGCCATGGATGTCGCTTGCCGTAAAGAAGTTTACTAGATGTCGTAATCGTTTAGATTTGGAGCCACAGCTCTTCCGCACCCCACCTAATAAAAAAGTCCAAATGGCAGGCAAACAATATGGCGGAGATATGTAGCCCCAATGGCAAAGTTGTAGAGCACATTCACATGCGTCGGTCTATGAAGTTTTGTGTTGATCTGACTTACGGTGTGGGAGTTATGACCTTTTAGACAAAACCCTTTGTTATAGCGCCACCATCTGGCCGACATAGGTGATTTTTAGTGCCTGAGTAGTGGGGGGCCATAGGAACCCACCTTCCAAATTTGGTTGCTCTAGGACTTATGGTTGCTGAGCCTCAGACATTTTAGCAGAGAAAGCTTCCACGCCCCAACGTAAAAGTTAAAATGGCGGGCAAACAATATGGCGGACATGGGTGGTGCCAATGGCAAAGTTGTAGAGCACGTTCAGATGCATAGGTCGATGAAGTTTTGTGTTGATCTAACTTATGGTGTGGGAGTTATGGCCTTTTACGCAAAACCCTTTGTTATAGTGCCACCATCTGGCCGACATAGGTGATTTTTAGTGCCTGAGTAGTGGGGGGCCATAGGAACCCACCTGCCAAATTTGGTTGCTCTACGACTTATGGTTGCTGAGCCTCAGACACTTTTAGCGGAGAAAAATAATGAGAATAATAATAATAATAATCCTAACAAAAACAATAGGGTTCCACCAGCTTCGCTGCTTGGACCCCTAATAATCCTAACAGATACAATAGGGTTCCACCAGCTTCGCTGCTTGGACCCCTAATAATTAAAGCCGCAAGCGGCGTTGGGAGGGGTCCAAGCATTGGCACCATCGCGCCCCCTATGGAGCGATTTTAAAATGGCTTTGTCCTCATGATCATATGCCTTCACCCAACATATCTACTGAATATCATGAAATATATAAAATAAAATATTGATGACTTGTGGCCAATTTTGTGCTAAGAGACGCTGTCGGATGACTTAGTTACGTCGCCATGGATATGTCCTGGCCGCTTCCCGCGAAGGCCTTTACTATGTCGTAACACTTAGATGGCATGTCGTAACACTTAGATGGTCCGGCGTGTATGCACAGCTGCAGTGTTTCTGTGCCGCAACTAAAAAAGGCGTCACACTACTAATGTCACGATACCAAAATTTTGACTTTGATAGTGATACCAGGTTTAGTATTACGATACTCAATACTGAAATGATACTTGAAAAATAAACGATGTTAATTCGATACTCGGTACCTAACGATACTGAAATTACCTTAATAGATGAGAAATGTAATGATCACAAGGGTTGACCTTATTTTCAAATTCATGGTTTATTAACAACCTGGTTCATTAACAACCTTTAAGTTGAAGCCTCTTCAACATATTAATATGCATAGGCCTATAGTGTTACAACACTGAACAATAGAAAAATATGTTAAATATATTTCAAAAATTAAACAGTTGTAAACTAAATAATATTTACAACAGGTCTTTCACCTTTAAATAGATTTAAAAACAGTATATTTTAATAACAATACAGCATCTATATATAATAAAATATTTCCAAATTGGAACACCTATTGCTACTGAAGTGAACGGAGTCAAAGCTTGCGCTGTATCAAGTTGCTACTGCCTTCTAGCGAAGATTCTGACAAATTACACTTTTCATCCTCTCAATCAGTAATGCGGGAGACAATTTTCCCTGGCTTTTACATTTGACTCAAAACTACCGAACGTCGGAATATTCTAATACCAAAGCGTTTCTTTTTTTTTTTTTTAAGTACCGAGAAAGTGCTGAAGTTTTGGTATACCGTGCAACACTACGTCAGACACATATTCCAATCCATTGCTCAGCTCAGCAGAGAATTCACATTTCAGAGCGCCACAGAGACAGACAGAATAATAACACATAAATGCACATTTCAAATAATAAATACGACATTGAGAAAAAACGGAAATAAAAGACGTAATATCAACTCGCGATCTGCGTGCTGCGCGCAAAGTAGTCTACCGTTTTATTTATTTAGACATTGGCAGATAAGATAAATTTTGGTTACGCTGACCTATAAAACGCTATTCCAAAAGCAAAATCAGACATGTTATACATCGTTAGAAAGCTTATACTCTCACCTACTGAATAAATGAATTGTCAATCAAGCCAAATTGCACTAAAAAGGGCGACAACGCCGTAAGCAACAGGTGTGGTATTATGCACAGCTGTTATTGAAGATAGCCGACCCTGGCGTCACAGATGCGCGTATATTTCGCAAACGGATTGTCCAAGACAATATATGACCACTCATTCGCAAAAGGGACATCTCTACGCGTAAAACCAGTGGTAAGATTGTATATTTATTCGATGTTTAGTCCCAGATATTGAATGTAGAATGACATGGCATAATTTAAAAAAACTTTGTCTCGTTTATTTCCTTATTCAGTGAGCAGCGTTTTCACTGCTATATTGGCATATTTTAGGGCTAACGTCGGGTTTATCTTGTTGCTACGGAATATTACATTGCATTCCATTACAATACAGGCATTTGGCAGACGCTCTTGTCCAGAGTGACGTACAACAAAGTGTATAACCATAACCAGGAACAAGTGTGTCGAAAACCCTAGAGAGAAATGCCGTTCCAAGTGCAGGGAACAACCGTTAGTTCAACTTGGACCCTGTAGGTTAAACTGATTAACACTAACACAAACAAGAACAGCAACAACGCAGTCTATGCAAAAATACAAGCAATAGTTAAGACGAGTGCATTAACTAAGTCACCAACGAAACAGCTAACTAGTTACAACCCTAAGCTTACACTCAATTTAGAGATTAAATTGAGAAAACAATTTCTCTCAGCATAATGACGGATTTAAAGACTAAACGAACTCACCCGATATTGTCTTCAAATGGACCGTATTATTTATTTAGACATTGGCAGACTACAGCATAAATTGCGTCTTTTGTTTATATTCAATATTAGAAATTGCAGCGAGAAACTGCAGCTGTAGACACAAAATAGTTTGTTATGTTATGGTAGCAACGGCACGAAGCGGACTATATGCATTACCGTCATTGTTTCATTGGACCAGCGTGTTTTCGCGCGTTTGCACAGAAACTCAGAACCTATCAATAAAATGGTTTAGCTATTTCTCAGCATAATGACAGATTCAAAGACTAAACGAACTCACCCGATACTGTCTTCAAATAATGTCTGGCACTGTGTTCCACTGCTTCCCCGACGTTCAGACCGTCCCCTCACTGATAAAAACTAGACCCTACGGTGTCGGATTACTTGCGTCGCCATGGATGTTGCTTGCCGTAAAGAAGTTTACTCGATGTCGTAACCGTTTAGATTTGGAGCCACAGCTCTTCCGCACCCCACCTAATAACAACGGCCAAATGGCGGGCAAACCATATGGGGGACATAGGTGCTCCCAATGGCAAAGTTGTAGAGCACATTCAGATGCATCGGTCGATGAAGTTTTGTGTTGATCGGACTTACGGTGTGGCAGTTATAGCCTTTAAAAGTACGACCCTTTGTTATAGCGCCACCATCTGGTCGACATAGGTGATTTTTCGTGCCTGAGTAGTGGGGGGCCATAGGAACCCACCTACCAAATTTGGTTGGTCTACAACTTATGGTTGCTGAGCTTCAGACATTTTAGTGGAGAAAACTTCCACGCCCCAACTAAAAAGTCTAAATGGCGGGCAAACAATATGGCGGACACAGGTGGTGCCAATGGCAAAGTTGTAGAGCACGTTCAGATGCATAGGTTGATGAAGTTTTGTGTTGATCTAACTTATGGTGTGAGAGTTATGGCCTTTTACGCAAAACCCTTTGTCATAGCGCCACCATCTGGCCGACATAGGTGATTTTTAGTGCCTGAGTAGTGGGGGGCCATAGGAACCCACCTGCCGAATTTGGTTGCTCTAGTACTTATGGTTGCTGAGCCTCAGACACTTTTAGCGGAGAAAAATAATAATAATTAAAGCCGCAAGCGGCGTTGGGAGGGGTCCAAGCATTGGCACCATCGCACCCCCTATGGAGCGATTTGAAAATGGCTTTGTCCTCATGATCATACACCTTCACCCAACATATCTACTGAATATCATGATTATTGTATAAAAAATTGATGACTTATGGCCAATTTTGTGGTAAGAGACGCTGGCGGATGACTTAGTTGCGTCGCCATGGATGTGTCCTGGCCGCTTCTCGTGAATGCATTTACTATGTCGTAACACTTAGATGGCATGTCGTAACACTTAGATGGCCCAGCGTGTATGTACAGCTGCAGCGCTTCCATGCTGTGACCAAAAAGGGGTGTCACACTAGTGTTCTCACGATACCAAAATTTTGACTTTGATACCGATACCAGGTTTAGTATTATGATAATTGATACTGAAACAATACTGATTCAATACTCGGTACCTAACGATACTGAAATTACCTTAATAGATCCGAAAGGTAATGTCCACAAGGGTTGACCTCATTTTCGAATTCACGGTTTATAAAAAACCTGATTTATTAACAGCTTTTAAGTTGAAGCCTGTTCAGCATATCAATAAGCATAGGCCTATAGTGTTACAACACTAAACCATAGAAAACTATATTAAATATATTTCAAAAATTAAACAATTGTAAAGTAAATTATCTTTAACAGGTCTTTCACTTTAAAATATATCTAAAAACAGCATATTTCAATAACAATACAGCATCTTCCTTTAATAAAATATTTACAAATTAGAACAGCTATTGCTACTGAAGTGAACTGAGTCTAAGATTGCGCAGTATCAACCACGAAAAATGCACAAGCGCAGGTCACCTCACTTGCCAACCTTAGTTGCTACTGCCATCTAGCGAAGATTCTGACAAATTACACTTTTCATCCTCAGTAATGCGGTAGACGATTTTCCCTGGCTTTTACATTTGACTCAAAACTACCGAACGTCGGAATATTCTAATACCAAACCGTTTCTTTCTCTTTTTTTTTTTTTTTAAGTACCGAGAAAGTGCTGAAGTTTTGGAATACCGTGCAACACTACGTCAGACACATATTCCAATCCATTGCTCAGCTTAGCAGAGAATGCACATTTCAGAGCGCCACAGAGACAGATAGAATAATAACACATAAATACACATATCAAGTAATAAATGCGACATTAAGAAAAAACGAAACAAAAGACGAGATATCAAGTCGCGACCTACGCGCAGAGCAGCCTACCGTTTTATTTATGTAGACACTGGCATATAAGAAAATTTTCGGTTACGCTGACCTATAAAACGCTATTCCAAAAGCAAAAACAGACATGTTATACATCGTCAGAAAGCTTATACTCTCACCTACTGAATAAATTAATTGTCAGTCAAGCCAAATTGCACTAAAAAGGGCGACAACGCCGTAAGCAACAGGTGTGGTATTACGCACAGCTATTTTTGAAGATAGCCCAGGCGTGACAAATGCGCGTAGCCTATATTTCTCAAACGGATTGTCCAGGACAATATATGACCACTCATTCGCAGAAGGGACAACTCTACGCGTAAAACCAGTGGTAAGATTGTATATTTATTCAATGTTTAGTCCCAGATATTGAATGTAGAATGACATGGCATAATTAAAAAAAAACTTTTATGTTGTTGCTACGGAATATTATATTACATTATAGGCATTTGGCAGACGCTCTTATCCAGAGCGACGTACAACAAAATGTTTAACCATAACCAGGAACAAGTGTGTCGAAAACCCTAGAGGGCAGTAGCCTACCGTTCCAAGTGCATGGAACAACCTTATAGTTCAACTTGGACCCTGTAGGTTAAACTGGTTAACACTAACACAAACAAGAACAGCAACAACGCAGTCTATGCAAAAATACAAGCAATAGTTAAGACGAGTGCATTAACTAAGTCACCTACTAAACAGCTAACTAGTTACAACCCTAACCTTAGAATAAATTTAGAGATTAAATTGAGAATACGATTTCTCTCAGCATAATGACTGATTTAAAAACGAACCCGTTATTGTCTTCAAATGGATCCATGTCAAAGAAAAGTAATGATTCATCCTCTTAAAGCTGTACCGTAGCGTATTATTTATTTAGACATTGGCAGAGTACAGTATAAATTGCGTCTTTTGTGAATATTCAATGTTAGAAATTGCAGTGAGGAACTGCAGCTGTAGACACAAGATAGTGTGTTATCTTATGGTAGCAACGGAACGAAGCGGACTATATATGTATTAGGCTACCGTCATTATTTCATTATACCAGCGTGTTTTCGCGCGTTTGCACAGAAACTCAGAACCTATCAATAAAATGGTTTAGCTATTTCTCAGCATAATGACAGATTCAAAGACTAAACGAACTCACCCGATACTGTCTTCAAATAATGTCCGACACTGTCTTCCACTGCTTCCCCGACGTTCAGACCGTCCCCTCACTGATAAAAACTAGACCCTACGGTGTCGGATTACTTGCGTCGCCATGGATGTCGCTTGCCGTAAAGAAGTTTACTCGATGTCGTAACCGTTTAGATTTGGAGCCACAGCTCTTCCGCACCCCACCTAATAAAAAAGTCCAAATGGCGGGCAAACCATATGGCGGACATAGGTGGTCCCAAAAGCAAAGTTGTAGAGCACATTCAGATGCATCGGTCGATGAGGTTTTGTGTTGATCTGACTTACGGTGTGGGAGTTATGACCTTTTAAAGTATGACCCTTTGTTATAGCGCCACCATCTGGCCGACATAGATGATTTTTAGTGCCCGAGTAGTGGGGGGCCATAGGAACCCACCTCCAAAAGTTGGTTGGTCTACAACTTATGGTTGCTGAGCCTCAGACATTTTAGTGGAGAAAACTGCCACGCCCCAACTAAAAAGTCGAAAGGGCAGGCAAACAATATGGCGGCCATAGGTGGTGCCAATGGCAAAGTGATAGAGCACGTTCAGATGCATATGTCGATGAAGTTTTGTGTTGATCTAACTTATGGTGTGAGAGTTATGGCCTTTTACGCCTAACCCTTTGCTATAGCGCCACCATCTGGCCGACATAGGTGATTTTTAGTGCCTGAGTAGTGGGGGGCCATAGGAACCCACCTGCCAAATTTGGTTGCTCTAGGCCTTATGGTTCCTGAGCCTCAGACACTTTTAGCGGAGAAAAATAATAATAATAATAATAATAATCCTAACAGATACAATAGGGTTCCACCAGCTTCGCTGCTTGGACCCCTAATTAAAGCCGCAAGCGGCGTTGGGAGGGGTCCAAGCATTGGCACCATCGCGCCCCCTACGGAGCGATTTTAAAATGGCTTTTTCCTCATGATCATATGCCTTCATCCAACATATCTACTGAATATCATGATGATTGTATAAAATATTGATGACTTATGGCCAATTTTGTGCTAAGAGACGCTGTCGGATGACTTAGTTGCATCGCCATGGATGTGTCCTGGCCGCTTCCCGTGAAGGCCTTTACTATGTCGTAACACTTATATGGGATGTCGTAACACTTAGATGGCATGTCGTAACGCACATATGGCCTGGCGTGTTTGTACAGCTGCAGCGCTTCCATGCTGTAACAAAAAAAGGCATCAAACTAGTGTTGTCACGATACCAAAATTTATACTTTGATACCGATACCAAGTTTAGTATCACAATAATTAATACTGAAACGATACGGATTCAATACTCGGTACCTAACGATACTGAAATTACCTTAATAGATCAGAAACTCAATGTCCACAAGGGTTGACCTCATTTTCGAATTCACGGATTATTAAAAACCTGGTTTATTAACAACCTTTGAGTTGAAGCCTGTTCAACATATCAAAAAGTATAGGTCTATAGTGTTACAACGCTAAACCATAGAAAACTATATTAAATATATTTCAACCTTAATAGATCAGAAACGTAATGTCCACAAGGGTTGACCTCATTTTCGAATTCATGGTTTATTAACAACCTGGTTCATTAACAACCTTTAAGTTGAAGCCTCTGCAACATATTAATATGCAAAGGCCTATAGTGTTACAACACTAAACAACAGAAAAATATATCAAATATATTTCAAAAATTAAACAGTTGTAAACTAAATAATGTTTAAAACAGGTCTTTCACCTGTAAATAGATTTAAAAAGCAGCATATTTTAATAACAATACAGCATCTATCTATAATAAAATATTTCCAAATTGGAACACCTATTGGCACTGAAGTGAACTGAGTCAAAGCTTGCGCTGTATCAAGGAGCTGAGTGCAAGCGCAAGTCACCTCACTTGGCAACCTTAGTTGCTACTGCCTTCTAGCGAAGATTCTGATAAATTACACTTTTCATCCTCTAAATCAGTAATGCGGGAGACAATTTTCCCTGGCTTTTACATTTGACTCAAAACTACCGAACGTCGGAATATTCTAATACCTAACCGTTTCTTTTTTATATTTTTTTATATTTTTTAAGTACAGAGAAAGTGCTGAAGTTTTGGTATACCGTGCAACACTACGTCAGACACATATTCCAATCCATTGCTCAGTTTAGCAGAGAATGCACATTTCAGAGCGCCACAGAGACAGATAGAATAATAGCACATAAATACACATTTCAAATAATAAATACGACATTGAGAAAAAACGGAAAAAAGACGTAATATCAACTCGCGATCTGCGCGCTGCGCGCAAAGTAGCCTACAGTTTTATTCATTTAGACATTGGCAGATAAGAAAAAAATTGGTTACACTGACCTATAAAACGCTATTCCAAAAGCAAAATCAGACATGTTATACATCGTTAGAAAGCTTATACTCTCACCTACTGAATAAATGAATTGTAAATCAAGCCAAATTGCACTAAAAAAGGGCGACAACGCCGTAAGCAACAGGTGTGGTATTACGCACAGCTATTATTGAAGATAGCCGACCCTGGCGTCACAGATGCGCGTATATTTCGCAAACGGATTGTCCAAGACAATAAATGACCACTCATTCGCAAAAGGGACATCTCTACGCGTAAAACCAACAGTAAGGTTTTATATTTATTCAGTGTTTAGTCCCAGATAGTGACTGTAGAATGACATGGTATAATTTTTTAAAAAGTTAGTCTCGCTTATTTCGTTATTCAGTGAGCTGCATTTTCACTGCTGTATTGGCATATTTTAGGGCTAATGTCGGGTTTATCTTGTTGCTACGGAATATTGCATTACATTACATTACAGGCATTTGGCAGACGCTCCTATCCAGAGCTACGTACAACAAAGTGTTTAACCATAACCAGGAACAAGTGTGTCGAAAACCCTAGAGGGCAGTAGCCTACCGTTCCGAGTGCAGGGAACAACCGCATAGTTCAACTTGGACCCTGTAGGTTAAACTGATTAACACTAACACAAACAAAAACAGCAACAACGCAGTCTATGCAAAAATACAAGCAATAGTTAAGACGAGTTAAGTCACCTACGAAACAACTACCCTAAGGTTACAGTCAATTTAGAGATTAAATTGAGAATACGATTTACAGCATAAATTGCGCCTTTTGTTTATATTCAATAATAGTAATTGCAGCGAGAAACTGCAGCTGTAGACACAAGATAGTGTGTTATGTTATGTTATGGCAGCAACGGAACGAAGCGGACTACATATGTATTACCGTCATTGTTTTATTATACCAGCATGTTTTCGCGCGTTTGCACAGGAACTCAAAACCTACCAATAAAATGGTTTAGTTATTTCTCAACATAATGACAGATTTAAAGACTAATCGAACTCACTCTATACTGTCTTCAAATGGATGCATGCTCAAGAAAAGTAATTATTCATCCTCTGAAAAAGCTTTTACTGACAAACTTTTGGTAGCCTCTTCCAGTACTACCCCGACGTTCAGACCCTACCCTCACTGATAAAAACTAGACCCTACGGTGTCGGATTACTTGCGTCGCCATGGATGTCGCTTGCCGTAAAGAAGTTTACTCGATGTCGTAACACTTAGAATTTGGAGCGCCAGCTTTTCCGCACCCCACCTAATAAAAAAGTCCAAATGGCGGGCAAACCATATGGCGGACATAGGTGGTCCCAAAAGCAAAGTTGTAGAGCACATTCAGATGCATCGGTCGATGAAGTTTTGTGTTGATCGGACTTATAGTGTGACAGTTATAGCCTTTAAAAGAGTGATTCTTTGTTATAGCGCCACCATCTGGGCGACATAGGAGATTTTTCGTGCGTGAGTAGTGGGGGGCCATAGGAACCCACCTACCAAAGTTGGTTGCTCTACAACTTATGGTTGCTGAGCTTCAGACATTTTAGCGGAGAAAACTGCCACGCCCCAACGAAAAAGTCTAAATGGCGGGCAAACAATATGGCGGACATAGGTGGTCCCAATGGCAAAGTTGTAGAGCAGGTTCAGCTGCACAAGTCGATGAAGTTTTGTGTTGATCTAACGTATGGTGTCGGAGTTATGGCCTTTTACGCCTAACCCTTTGTTGTAGCGCCACCATCTGGCCGACATAGGTGATTTTTAGTGCCTGAGTAGTGGGGGGCCATAGGAACCCACCTGCCAAATTTGGTTGCTCTAGGACTTATGGCTGCTGAGCCTCAGACACTTTTAGCGGAGAAAAATAATAATAAGAATAATAATAATAATTAAAGCCGCAAGCGGCGTTGGGAGGGGTCCAAGCATTGGCACCATCGCGCCCCCTATGGAGCGATGTTAAAATGGCTTTGTCCTCATGATCATATGCCTTCATCCAACATATCTACTGAATATCATGATAAGCAATGGATTGGAATATGTGTCTGACGTAGTAAAATATTGATGACTTATGGCCAATTTTTGCTAAGAGACGCTGGCGGATGACTTAGTTGCGTCGCCATGGATGTGTCCTGGCCGCTTCCCGTAAATGTCTTTACTATGTTGTAACACTTAGATGGCATGTCGTAACACTTAGATGGCCCGGTGTGTGTGTACAGCTGCAGCGCTTCCATGCCGCAACTAAAAAAGGCGTCACACTAGTGTTGTCACGATACCAAAATTTTGACTTTGATACCGATGCCAGGTTTAGTATCATGATAATTGATACTGAAACAATACTGATTCAATTCTCGGTACCTAACGATACTGAAATTACCTTAATTGATCAGAAACGTAATGTCCACAAGGGATGACCTCATTTTCGAATTCACGGTTAATTAACAAACTTTAAGTTGAAGCCTGTTCAGCATATCAATAAGCATAGGCCTATAGTGTTACAACACTAAACCATAGAAAACTATATTAAATATATTTCAGAAATTAAACAATTGCAAAGTAAATAATATTTAAACAGGTCTTTCACTTTTAAATAAATCTAAAAACAGCATATTTCAATAACAATACAGCATCTTCCTATAATCAAATATTTACAAATTAGAACACCTATTGCTACTGGAGTCAACTGAGTCTAAGCTTGCGCTGTATCAACCACGAAGAATGCACAAGGGCAAGTCACCTCACTTGGCAACCTTAGTTGCTACTGCCTTCTAGCGAAGATTCTGACAAATTACACTTTTCATCCTCTCAATCAGTAATGCGGGAGACAATTTTCCCTGGCTTTTACATTTGACTCAAAACTACCGAACGTCGGAATATTCTAATACCGAACCATTTTTTTTTTCTTTTTTTAAGTACGGAGAAAGTGCTGACGTTTTGGTATACCGTGCAACACTACGTCAGACACATATTCCAATCCATTGCTCAGCTTAGCAGAGAATGCACATTTCAGAGCGCCACAGAGACAGATAGAATAATAACACATGAATGCACATTTCAAATAATAAATACGACTTTGAGAAAAAACGGAAAAAAAAGACGTAATATCAACTCGGGATCTGCGTGCTGCGCGCAAAGTAGCCTACCGTTTTATTTATTTAGACATTGGCAGATAAGAAAAAATTTGGTTACGCTGACCTATAAAACGCTATTCCAAAAGCAAAATCAGACATGTTATACATCGTTAGAAAGCTTATACTCTCACCTCCTGAATAAATGAATTGTCAATCAAGCCAAATTGTACTAAAAAGGGCGACAACGCCGTAAGCAACAGGTGTGGTATTACGCACAGCTATTATTGAAGATAGCCGACCCAAGTGTGACAGATGCGCGTATATTTCGCAAACGGATTGTCCAAGACAATATATGACCACTCATTCGCAAAAGGGACATCTCTACGCGTAAAACCAATGGTAAGATTGTATATTTATTCAATGTTTAGTCCAAGATATTGACTGTAGAATGACATGGTATATATATTTTTAAAAAGTTAGTCTAGCTTATTTCGTTATTCAGCGTTTTCACTGCTGTATTGGCATATTTTAGGGCTAATGTCGAGTCTATCTTGTTGCTACGGAATATTGCATTACATTACATTACAGGCATTTGGCAGACGCTCTTATCCAGAGCGACGTAGGCTACAACAAAATGTAAAACCATAACCAGGAACAAGTGTGTCGAAAACCCTAGAGGGCAGTAGCCTACCGTTCTAAGTGCAGGGAACAACCGCATAGTTCAACTTGGACCCTGTAGGTTAAACTGATTAACACCAACACAAACAAGAACAGCAACAACGCAGTCTATGCAAAAATACAAGCAATAGTTAAGTCACCTACGAAACAACTACCTAGTTACAACCCTAAGCTTACAGTTAATTTAGAGATTAAATTGAGTACGATTTCTCTCAACATAATGACGGATTTAAAGACTAAACGAACTCACCCGATATTGTCTCCAAATGGATCCATGCCAAAGAAAAGTAATGATTCATCCTCTCAGATAGCTTTTACTAACAAACTTTTAGTAAATTTGAATTTGAATTTGAAATTTGAAATTGAATATAAACAAAAGACATAAATTGCGTCTTTTGTTTATATTCAATATTAGTAATTGCAGCGAGAAACAGCAGCTGTAGACACAAGATAGTTTATATTATGGTAGCAACGGAACGAAGCGGACTACATATGTATTACTGTCATTGTTTAATTATACCAGCGTGTTTTCGCGTGTTTACACGAAACTCAAATACTATCAATAAAATGGTTTAGCTATTTCTCAGCATAATGACAGATTCAAAGACTAAACGAACTCACCAGATATTGTCTTCAAATGGATGCATGCTCAAGAAAAGTAATTATTCATCCTCTGAAAAAGCTTTAACTAACAAACTTTTGGTAGCCTCTTCCAGTGCTTCCCCGACGTTCAGACCCTACCCTCACTGATAAAAACTAGACCCTACGGTGTCGGATTACTTGCGTCGCCATGGATGTCGCTTGCCGTAAAGAAGTTTACTAGATGTCGTAACACTTAGAATTTGTAGGTACAGCGCTACCGCACCCCACCTAATAAAAAAGTCCAAATGGCGGGCAAACCATATGGCGGACATAGGTGGTCCCAAAAGCAAAGTTGTAGAGCACATTCAGATGCATTGGTCGATGAAGTTTTGTGTTGATCGGACTTATGGTGTGGCAGTTATAGCCTTTAAATGTATGATCCTTTGTTATAGCGCCACCATCTGGGCGACATAGGTGATTTTTCGTGGCTGAGTAGTGGGGGGCCATAGGAACCCACCTACCAAAGTTGGTTGGTCTACAACTTATGGTTGCTGAGCCTCAGACATTTTAGCGGAGAAAACTGCCACGCCCCAACGAAAAAGTCTAAATGGCGGGCAAACAATATGGCGGACATAGGTGGTGCCAACGGCAAAGTTGTAGAGCACCTTCAGATGCATCGGCCGATGAAGTTTTGTGTTGATCTAACTTATGGTGTGGGAGTTATGGCCTTTTACGCAAAACCCTTTGTTATAGCGCCACCATCTGGCCGACATAGGTGATTTTTAGTGCCTGAGTAGTGGGGGGCCATAGGAACCCACCTGCCAAATTTGGTTGCTCTAGGACTTATGGTTCCTGAGCTTCAGACACTTTTAGCGGAGAAAAATAATAATAATAATAATAATAATTAAAGCCGCAAGCGGCGTTGGGAGGGGTCCAAGCATTGGCACCGTCGCGCCCCCTATGAGGCGATTTTAAAATGGCTTTTTCCTCATGATCATATGCCTTCACCCAACATATCTACTGAATATCATGATAATTGTATAAAATGTTGATGACTTATGGCCAATTTTGTGCTAAGAGACACTGTCGGATGACTTAGTTGCGTCGCCATAGATGTGTCCTGGCCGCTTCCCGTAAAGGCCTTTACTATGTCGTAACGCTTAGATGGGATGTCATAACACATACATGGCCCGGCGTGTATGTACAGCTGCAGCGCTTCCATGCTGGAACTAAAAAAGGCGTCACACTAGTGTTGTCACGATACCAAAATTTTGACTGTCATACCGATACCAGGTTTAGTATCACGATACTCGATATTGAAACAATATTGATTCAATATTCGGGACCTAACAATACTGAAAATACCTTTATAGATCAGAAACCTTACGTCCACAAGGGTTAACCTCCTTTTCGAATTCAGTTTATTAAAAACCTGGTTTATTAACAACCATTAAGTTGAAGCCAGTTCAACATATTAATAAGCATAGGCCTATAGTGTTACAACACTAAACAATAGAAAAATATATCAAATATATTTCAAAAATTAAACAGTTGTAAAGTAAATAATCTTTAAAACAGGTCTTTCACTTTAAATAGATTTAAAAACAGCATATTTTAATAACAATACAGCATCTATCTATAATAAAATATTCCAAATTGGAACACCTATTGCTACTGAAGTGAACTGAGTCAAAGCTTGCGCTGTATCAAGAAGCTGAGTGCACAAGCGCAAGTCACCTCACTTGGCAACCTTAGTTGCTACTGCCTTACAGCGAAGATTCTGACAAATTACACTTTTCATCCTCTCAATCAGTAATGCGGGAGACAATTTTCCCTTGCTTTTACATTTGACTCAAAGCTACCGAACGTCGGAATATTCTAATACCTAACCGTTTCTTTTTTTTTTTTTTTTTTTTTTAAGTACCGAGAAAGTGCTGAAGTTTTGGCATACCGTGCAACACTACGTCAGACACATATTCCAATCCATACCTCAGCTTAGCAGAGAATGCACATTTCAGAGCGCCACAGAGACATGTGAATAATAACACATGAATGCACATTTCAAATAATAAATACGACATTGAGAAAAAACGGAAAAAAAGACGTAAAATCAACTCGCGATCTGCGTGCTGCGCGCAAAGTAGCCTACCGTTTTATTTATTTACACATTGGCAGATAAGAAAAATTTTGGTTACGCTTACCTATAAAACGCTATTCCAAAAGCAAAATCAGACATGTTATACATCGTTAGAAAGCTTATACTCTCACCTACGGAATAAATGAATTGTCAATCAAGCCAATTTGTACTAAAAAGGGCGACAACGCCGTAAGCAACAGGTGTGGTATTACGCACAGCTATTATTGAAGATAGCCGACCCAGGCGTGACAGATGCAAACGGATATTTCGCAAACGGATTGTCCAAGACAATATATGACCACTCATTCGCAAAAGGGACATCTCTACGCGTAAAACCAATGGTAAGAAAAGTAATGATTCATCCTGTCAAGAAGCTTTTACGAACCGACTTTTAGTAACAAAAAACTAAATATCAACTCGCCATCCATGTTAACTGCTTCCTACGCTCAGAGTAGCATATTATTTATTTAGACATTGACGGAGTACAGCATAAATCGCGTCGTTTGTTTATATTCAATATTAGTAATTGCAGCGAGAAACTGCAGCTGTAGACACAAGATAGTCTGTTATGTAATGGTAGCAACGGAATGAAGCGGACTATATATGTATTACCGTCATTGTTTTATTATACTAGCATGTTTTCGCGCGTTTGCACAGAAACTCAAATACTATCAATAAAATGGTTGAGCTATGTCTCAGCATAATGACAGATCCAAAGACTAAACGAACTCACCCGATACAGTCTTCAAATGGATCTAGGCTCAAGAAAAGTAATTATTCATCCTCTCAAAAAGCTTTTACTGAAAAACCTTTGGTAACCTAGCATGCATTCTGGCTGGCACTGTCTTCTATTGCCTCCCCGACGTTCAGACCCTCCCCTCACTGATAAAAACTAGACCCTACGGTGTCGGATTGCTTGCGTCGCCATGGATGTCGCTTGCCGTAAAGAAGTTTACTCGACTGTCATCACTGTTCCATGGGTCACAAAAACTATTACACTAACGCTTACATTGCAGTGTGAAATATCCACATTATATAATACCACTAACCTATTTAAAGACACTCAATTTCAAAAATATCGTATGTAACCGAAATATTTTGAGCAGTAATACTTACATAGCAACATGACATTTTATCTGTGTTTAGTAGTATAGAGACAGAAAATCAATGACAAAGTCCTGTCTGCTTCTGTTGTGCGTCAGAAAACGATGTCAGATAGGTAGTATGCCTTGGCAGTAGCCTACCGTTACAAGTGCAGGGAACAACCGCATAGTTCAACTTGGATCCTGTAGGTTAAACTGATTAACACTAACACAAACAAGAACAGCAACAATGCAGTCTATGCAAAAATACAAGCAATAGTTAAGACGAGTTAAATCACCTACGAAACAACTACTTAGTTACAACCCTAACCTTACAGTCAATTTAGAGATTAAATTGAGAATACGATTTCTCTCAGCATAATGACGGATTTAAACACTAAACGAACTCACCCGATATTGTCTTCAAATGGATCCATGCCAAAGAAAAGTAATGATTCATCTTCTCAAAGCTTCTAACAAACTTTTAATAGCAAGACATGAAAGACCAACTCGCCATCCGTGCTACCTACGCGCAGAGTACCGTATTATTTATTCAGACATTGGCAGAGTACAGCATAAATTGCGTCTTTTGTTTACATTCAATATTAGAAATTGCAGCGAGAAACTGCAGCCGTAGACACAAGATAGTTTATGTTATGGTAGCAACGGAACGAAGCGGACTATACATGTATTGCCATCATTGTTTTATTATACCAGCGTGTTTTCGCGCGTTTGCACAGAAACTCAAAACCTACCAATAAAATGGTTTAGCTATTTCTCACCATAATGACAGATTTAAAGACTGAATGAACTCAGCCGATACTGTCTTCAAATGGATCTATGCCAAAGAAAAGTAATTATTCATCCTCTCAAAAAGCTTTTACTAACAAACTTAGCCTAGCATGTACTCTGGCTGGCACTGTGTTCTATTGCTTCTCCGACGTTCAGACCTTTCCCTCACTGATAAAAACTAGACCCTACAGTGTCGGATTACTTGCGTCGCCATGGATGTCGCTTGCCGTAAAGAAGTTTACTCGATGTCGTAACACTTAGAATTTGCAGCAACAGCTCTTCCGCACCCCACCTAATGAAAAAGTCCAAATGGCGGGCAAACAATATGGCGGACATAGGTGGTCCCAATAGCAAAGTTGTAGAGCACATTTAGATGCATCAGACGATGAAGTTTTGTGTTGATCTGACTTACGGTGTGGGAGTTATGACCTTTTAAAGTATGACCCTTTGTTATAGCGCCACCATCTGGCCGACATAGGTGATTTTTAGTGCCTGAGTAGTGGGGGGCCATAGGAACCCACCTACCAAATTTGGTTGGTCTACAACTTATGGTTGCTGAGCCTCAGACATTTTAGTGGAAAAAACTTCCACGCCCCAACTAAAAAGTCAAAATGGCGGGCAAACAATATGGCGGACATAGGTGGTCCCAATGGCAAAGTTGTAGAGCAGGTTCAGCTGCAGAAGTCGATGAAGTTTTGTGTTGATCTAACGTATGGTGTTGGAGGTATGGCCTTAAACGCAAAACCCTTTGTTATAGCGCCACCATCTGGCCGACATAGGTGATTTTTAGTGCCTGAGTAGTGGGGGGCCATAGGAACCCACCTGCCAAATTTGGTTGCTCTAGGACTTATGGTTGCTGAGCCTCAGACACTTTTAGCGGAGAAAAATAATAAGAATAATAATCCTAACAGATACAATAGGGTTCCACCAGCTTCGCTGCTTGGACCCCTAATTAAAGCCGCAAGCGGCGTTGGGAGGGGTCCAAGCATTGGCACCATCGCGCCCCCTATGGAGCGATTTTAAAATGGCTTTGTCCTCAAGATCATATGCCTTCACCCAACATATCTACTGAATATCATGATGATTGTATGAAATATTGATGACTTATGGCCAATTTTGTACTAAGAGACGCTGTCCGATGACTTAGATGCGTCGCAATGGATGTGTCCTGGCCGCTTCCCGTAAAGGCCTTGACTATGTCGTAACACTTAGATGGGATGTCGTGACACTTAGATGGGATGTCGTAACACATATATGGCCCGGCGTGTATGTACAGCTGCAGCGCTTCCATGCTGTAACTAAAAAAGGCGTCACACTAGTGTCACGATACCAAAATGTTGACTTTGATAGCGATACCAAGTTTAGTCTCACAATAATTAATACTGAAATGATACTGATTCAATACTCGGTACCTAACGATACTGAAATTATACTGATACTGAGAAACATAATGTCCACAAGGGTTGACCTCATTTTCGAATTCAGGGATTATTAAAAACCTGGTTTATTAACAACCTTTAAGTTGAAACCTGTTCAACATATCAATAAGCATAGGCCTATAGTGTTACAACACTAAACCATATAAAACTATATTAAATATATTTCAAAAATTAAACAGTTGTAAAGTAAATTATCTTTAAACAGGTCTTTCACTTTAAAATAGATTTAAAAACTGCATGTTTCAATAACAATACAGCGTCTTCCTATAATAAAATATTTACAAATTAGAACAGCTATTGCTACTGAAGTGAACTGAGTCTAAGCTTGCGCTGTATCAGGGAAGTGAATGCACAAGCGCAGGTCACCTCACTTGGCAACCTTAGTTGCTACTGCCTTCTGACAAATTACACTTTTCATCCTCTCAATCAGTAATGCGGGAGACAATTTTCCCTGGATTTTACATTTGACTCAAAACTACCAAACGTCGGAATATTCTAATACCGAAGCGTTTCTTTTTTTTTTTTTTTTACCGAGAAAGTGCTGAAGTTTTGGTATACCGTGCAACACTACGTCAGACACATATTCCAATCCATTGCTCAGCTTAGCAGAGAATGCACATTTCAGAGCGCCACAGAGACAGATAGAATAATAACACATGAATGCACATTTCAAATGATAAATACGACATTGAGAAAGAACGGAAATAAAAGACGTAATATCAACTCGCGATCTGCGTGCTGCGCGCAAAGTAGTCTACCGTTTTATTTATTTACACATTGGCAGATAAGATAAATTTTGGTTACGCTGACCTATAAAACGCTATTCCAAAAGCAAAATCAGACATGTTATACATCGTTAGAAAGCTTATACTCTCACCTACTGAATAAATGAATTGTCAATCAAGCCAAATTGCACTAAAAAGGGCGACAACGCCGTAAGCAACAGGTGTTATTGAAGATAGCCGACCCTGGCGTCACAGATGCGCGTATATTTCGCACGGATTGTCCAAAACAATATATGACCACTCATTCGCAAAAGGGACATCTCTACGCGTAAAACCAGTGGTAAGAATTTATATTTATTCGATGTTTAGTCCCAGATATTGAATGTAGAATGACATGGCATAATTTTAAAAAACTTTGTCTCGTTTATTTCCTTATTCAGTGAGCAGCGTTTTCACTGCTATATTGGCATATTTTAGGGCTAACGTCGGGTTTATCTTGTTGCTACGGAATATTACATTACATTTAATTACAATACAGGCATTTGGCAGACGCTCTTATCCAGAGTGACGTACAACAAAGTGTATAACCATAACCAGGAACAAGTGTGTCGAAAACCCTGGAGAGAAGTACCGTTCCAAGTGCAGGGAACAACCGCATAGTTCAACTTGGACCCTGTAGGTTAAACTGATTAACACTAACACAAACAAGAACAGCAACAACGCAGTCTATGCAGAAATGCAAGCAATAGTTAAGACGAGTGCATTAACTAAGTCACCTACGAAACAGCTAACTAGTTACAACCCAAAGCTTACAGTCAATGTGGAGATTAAATTGAGAATACGATTTCTCTCAGCATAATGACGGATTTAAAGAGTAAACGAACTACCCGATATTGTCTTCAAATGGATCCATGCCAAAGAAAAGTAATGATTCATCCTCTCAAAGCTTTTACTAACAAACTTGTAGTAGCAAAAAATATCAACTCGCCATCCATGATAACTGCTTCATACGCTCAGAGTACCGTATTATTTATGTAGACATTGGTAGAGTACAGCATAAATTGCGTCTTTTGTTTATATTCAATATTAGTAATTGCAGCGAGAAACTGCAGCTGTAGACACAAGATAGTCTGTTATGTTATGGTAGCAACGGAATGAAGCAGACTACATATGTAGGCTATATTTACCGTCATTGTTTTATTATACCAGCGTGTTTTCGCGCGTTTCCAGAGAAACTCAATTACTATCAATAAAAATGGTTTAGCTATTTCTCAGCATAATGACGGATGGGGATGGGACGAAAATAATTTTCAACCGTCCACCACGTTTTAGCAACGTTCCAACACTGTCGTCATCACTGTTCCATGGGTCACAAAAACTATTGCACTGACGCTTACATTGCAGTGTGAAATATCCACATTATATAATACCACTAACCTATTTAAAGACACTCAATTTCAAAAATAACGCATATAACCGAAATATTTTGAGCAGTAATACTTACATAGCAACATGACATTTTATCTGTGTTTAGTAGTATAGAGACAGAAAATCAATGACAAAGTACTATCCGCTTCTGTTTTGCGTCAGAAAACGATGTCAGATAGGTCTATCAGCAAAGAAATGGCTTAGCTATGCCCCGAAGTCCTCAATAATAATAGTACTCTCCAAGGAATTATGAAAATCGTTGACAACGTTTCGTTAGGTGCATCGTCTTTAATGCTACGCCACAGTGAATGCGATAAGAAAATATTCCATTAAGCTGAACTATAACACGCTATTCCAAATGCAAAATCAGACATGTTATACATCGTTAGAAAGCTTATACTCTCATCTACTGAATAAATGAACTGTCAATCAAGCCAAATTGTACTAAAAACGGCGACAACGCCGCAAGCAACAGGAATCACAAACGGATTGTCCAAGACAATGTATGACCACTCAGTCGCAAAAGGGACATCTCTACGCGTAAAACCAATGGTAAGATTGTATATTTATTCAATGTTTAGTCCTAGATATTGACTGTAATATGAGATGGTATAATTAAAAAAAACTTTGTCTCGTTTATTTCGTTATTCAGTAAGCAGCGTTTTCACTGCTGTATTGGCATATTTTAGGGCAAATGTCGGGTTTAACTTGTTGTTACGGAATATTAGCCTACATTACATTACAGGCATTTGGCAGAGGCTCATATCCAGAGCGACGTACAACAAAGTGTCTAACCATAACCAGGAACAAGTGTGTCGAAAACCCTAGAGGGCAGTATCCTACCGTTCAAAGTGCCCCAAGACCGTCCCCTCACTGATAAAAAACTAACCTTACGGTGTCGGATTACTTGCGTCGCCATGGATGTCGCTTGCCGTAAAGAAGTTTACTCGATGTCGTAACACTTAGAATTTGGAGCTCCAGCTTTTCCGCACCCCACCTAATGGAAAAGTCCAAATGGCGGGCAAACCATATGGCGGACATAGGTGGTCCCAAAAGCAAAGTTGTAGAGCACATTCAGATGCATCGGTCGATGAAGTTTTGTGTTGATCTGACTTACGGTGTGGGAGTTATGACCTTTTAAAGTATGACCCTTTGTTATAGCGCCACCATCTGGCCGACATAGATGATTTTTAGTGCCCGAGTAGTGGGGGGCCATAGGAACCCACCTCCAAAATTTGGTTGGTCTACAACTTATGGCTGCTGAGCCTCAGACAATTTAGTGGAGAAAACTGCCACGCCCCAACTAAAAAGTTGAAAGGGCAGGTAAACAATATGGCGGCCATAGGTGGTGCCAATGGCAAAGTTGTAGAGCACGTTCAGATGCATATGTCGCTGAAGTTTTGTGTTGATCTAACTTATGGTGTGAGAGTTATGGCCTTTTACGCCTAACCCTTTGTTATAGCTCCACCATCTGGCCGACATAGGTGATTTTTAGTGCCTGAGTAGTGGGGGGCCATAGGAACCCACCTGCCAAATTTGGTTACTGTAGGACTTATGGTTGCTGAGCCTCAGACACTTTTAGCGGAGAAAAATAAGAATAATAATAATAATTAAAGCCGCAAGCGGCGTTGGGAGGGGTCCAAGCATTGGCACCATCGCGCCCCCTATGGAGCGATTTTAAAATGGCTTTTTCCTCATGATCATATACATTCACCCAACATATCTACTGAATATCATGATGAACAATGGATTGGAATATGCGTCTGACATAGTAAAATATTGATGACTTATGGCCAAATTTATGCTAAAACATGCTGGCGGATGACTTAGTTGCATTGGCATCGGATGCGTCCTGGCCGCTTCTCGTATAGGTCTTTACTATGTTGTAACACTTAGATTAGATGGCATGTTGTAACACTTAGATGGCCCGGTGTCTGTGTACAGCTGCAGCGCTTCCATGCCGCAACTAAAAAAGGCGTCACACTAGTGTTGTCACGATAGCAAAATTTTGACTTTGATAACGATACCAAGTTTAGTATCATGATAATTGATACTGAAACAATACTGATTCAATACTCGGTACCTAACGATACTGAAATTACCTTAATTGATCAGAAACGCAATGTCCACAAAGGCTGACCTCATTTTCGAATTCACGGTTTATTAAAAGCCTGGTTTATTAACATCCTTTAAGCTGAAGCCTGTTCAACATATCAATAAGCATAGGCCTATAGTGTTACAACACTAAACCATAGAAAACTATATGAAATATATTTCAAAAATTAAACAATTGCAAAGTAAATTATCTTTAAACAGGTCTTTCACTTTTAAATAAATCTAAAAACAGCATATTTCAATAACAATACAGCATCTTCCTATAATATAATATTTACAAATTAGAACACCTATTGCTACTGAAGTCAACTGAGTGTAAGCTTGCGCTGTATCAACCACAAAGAATGCACAAGCGCAGGTCACCTCATTTGCCAACCTTAGTTGCTACTCCCGTCTAGGGAAGATTCTGACAAATTGCACTTTTCATGCTCTAAATCAGTAATGCGGGAGACAATTTTCCCTGGCTTTTACATTTGACTCAAAACTACCGAACGTCAGAATATTCTAATAGCGAACCGTTTATTTATTTATTTATTTTTTTAATTACCGGGAAAGTGCTGAAGTTTTGGAATACCGTGCAACACTACGTCAGACACATATTCCAATCCATTGCTCAGCTTAGCAGAGAATGGACATTTCAGAGCGCCACAGAGACAGATAGAATAATAACACATAAATACACATTTCAAATAATAAATGCGACATTAAGAAAAAACGAAACAAAAGACGAGAT
Source organism: Anguilla pacifica (assembly GCA_039654925.1). Classification (NCBI taxonomy): domain Eukaryota; kingdom Metazoa; phylum Chordata; class Actinopteri; order Anguilliformes; family Anguillidae; genus Anguilla; species Anguilla pacifica. The sequence continues at coordinate 36,515,305 of CM077286.1, read as the reverse complement.
ATCAAGTCGCGACCTACGCGCAGAGCAGCCTACCCTTTTATTTATGTAGACACTGGCATATAAGAAAATGTTCGGTTACGCTGACCTATAAAACGCTATTCCAAAAGCAAAAACAGACATGTTATACATCGTCAGAAAGCTTATACTCTCACCTACTGAATAAATGAATTGTCAATCAAGCCAAATTGCACTAAAAAGGGCGACAACGCCGTAAGTAACAGGTGTGGTATTACGCACAGCTATTTTTGAAGGTAGCCCAGGCGTGACAAATGCGCGTAGCCTATATTTCTCCAACGGACTGTCCAAGACAATATATGACCACTCATTCGCAAAAGGGACATCTCTACGCGTAAAACCAGTGGTAAGATTGTATATTGATTCGATGTTTAGTCCCAGATATTGAATGTAGAATGACATGGCATAATTTTAAAAAACTTTGTCTCGTTTATTTCCTTATTCAGTGAGCAGCGTTTTCACTGCTATATTGGCATATTTTAGGGCTAACGTCGGGTTTATCTTGTTGCTACGGAATATTACATTACATTCCATTACAATACAGGCATTTGGCAGACGCTCTTATCCAGAGTGACGTACAACAAAGTGTATAACCATAACCAGGAACAAGTGTGTCGAAAACCCTAGAGAGAAATGCCGTTCCAAGTGCAGGGAACAACCGTTAGTTCAACTTGGACCCTGTAGGTTAAACTGATTAACACCAACACAAACAAGAACAGCAACAACGCAGTCTATGCAAAAATACAAGCAATAGTTAAGACGAGTGCATTAACTAAGTCACCAACGAAACAGCTAACTAGTTACAACCCTAAGCTTACAGTCAATTTAGAGATTAAATTGAGAAAACAATTTCTCTCAGCATAATGATTTAAAGACTAAACGAACTCACCCGATATTGTCTTCAAATGGACCGTATTATTTATTTAGACATTGGCAGACTACAGCATAAATTGCGTCTTTTGTTTATATTCAATATTAGAAATTGCAGCGAGAAACTGCAGCTGTAGACACAAGATAGTTTGTTATGTTATGGTAGCAACGGCACGAAGCGGACTATATGCATTACCGTCATTGTTTCATTGGACCAGCGTGTTTTCGCGCGTTTGCACAGAAACTCAGAACCTATCAATAAAATGGTTTAGCTATTTCTCAGCATAATGACAGATTCAAAGACTAAACGAACTCACCCGATACTGTCTTCAAATAATGTCTGGCACTGTCTTCCACTGCTTCCCCGACGTTCAGACCGTCCCCTCACTGATAAAAACTAGACCCTACGGTGTCGGATTACTTGCGTCGCCATGGATGTCGCTTGCCGTAAAGAAGTTTACTAGATGTCGTAATCGTTTAGATTTGGAGCCACAGCTCTTCCGCACCCCACCTAATAAAAAAGTCCAAATGGCAGGCAAACAATATGGCGGAGATATGTAGCCCCAACAGCAAAGTTGTAGAGCACATTCACGTGCGTCGGTCTATGAAGTTTTGTGTTGATCTGATTTACGGTGTGGGAGTTATGACCTTTTAGGCAAAATCCTTTGTTATAGCGCCACCATCTGGCCGACATAGGTGATTTTTAGTGCCTGAGTAGTGGGGGGCCATAGGAACCCACTTGCCAAATTTGGTTGCTCTAGGACATAAGGTTGCTGAGCCTCAGACATTTTAGCAGAGAAAGCTTCCACGCCCCAACGTAAAAGTTAAAATGGCGGGCAAACAATATGGCGGACATGGGTGGTGCCAATGGCAAAGTTGTAGAGCACCTTCAGATGCATAGGTCGATGAAGTTTTGTGTTGATCTAACTTATGGTGTGGGAGTTATGGCCTTTTACGCAAAACCCTTTGTTATAGCGCCACCATCTGGCCGACATAGGTGATTTTTAGTGCCTGAGTAGTGGGGGGCCATAGGAACCCACCTGCCAAATTTGGTTGCTCTACGACTTATGGTTGCTGAGCCTCAGACACTTTTAGCGGAGAAAAATAATAATAATAATAATAAAGCCGCAAGCGGCATTGGGAGGGGTCCAAGCATTGGCACCATCGTGCCCCCTATGGAGCGATTTTAAAATGGCTTTGTCCTCATGATCATATGCCTTCACCCAACATATCTACTGAATATCATGATGATCGTATAAAATATTGATGACTTATGGCAAATTTTGTGCTAAGAGACGCTGTCGGATGACTTAGTTGCGTCGCCATGGATATGTCCTGGCCGCTTCCCGCGAAGGCCTTTACTATGTCGTAACACTTAGATGGCATGTCGTAACACTTAGATGGTCCGGCGTGTATGCACAGCTGCAGTGTTTCTGTGCCGCAACTAAAAAAGGCGTCACACTAGTAATGTCACGATACCAAAATTTTGACTTTGATAGTGATACCAGGTTTAGTATTACGATACTCAATACTGAAATGATACTTGAAAAATAAACAATGTTAATTCGATACTTGGTACCTAACGATACTGAAATTACTTTAATAGATGAGAAATGTAATGTCCACAAGGGCTGACCTCATTGTCGAATTCATGGTTTATTAACTACCTGGTTCATTAACAACCTGTAAGTTGAAGCCTCTTCAACATATTAATATGCATAGGCCTATAGTGTTACAACACTGAACAATAGAAAAATATGTTAAATGTATTTCAAAAATTAAACAGTTGTAAACTAATATAATATTTACAACAGGTCTTTCACCATTAAATAGATTTAAAAACAGTATATTTTAATAACAATGCAGCATCTATATATAATAAAATATTTCCAAATTGGAACACCTATTGCTACTGAAGTGAACTGAGTCAAAGCTTGCGCTGTATCAAGGAGCTGAGTGCAAGCACAAGTCACCTCACTCGGCAACCTTAGTTGCTACTGCCTTCTAGCGAAGATTCTGACAAATTACACTTTTCATCCTCTCAAATGCGGGAGACAATTTTCCCTGGCTTTTACATTTGACTCAAACTACCGAACGTCGGAATATTCTAATACCGAAGCGTTTCTTTTTTTTTTTTTTTTTTTAAGTACCGAGAAAGTGCTGAAGTTTTGGTATACCGTGCAACACTACGTCAGACACATATTCCAATCCATTGCTCAGCTTAGCAGAGAATGCACATTTCAGAGCGCCACAGAGACAGATAGAATAATAACACATAAATGCACATTTCAAATAATAAATACGACATTGAGAAAAAACGGAAATAAAAGACGTAATATCAACTCGCGATCTGCGTGCTGCGCGCAAAGTAGTCTACCGTTTTATTTATTTAGACATTGGCAGATAAGATAAATTTTGGTTACGCTGACCTATAAAACGCTATTCCAAAAGCAAAATCAGACATGTTATACATCGTTAGAAAGCTTATACTCTCACCTACTGAATAAATGAATTGTCAATCAAGCCAAATTGCACTAAAAAGGGCGACAACGCCGTAAGCAACAGGTGTGGTATTAAGCACAGCTGTTATTGAAGATAGCCGACCCTGGCGTCACAGATGCGCGTATATTTCGCAAACGGATTGTCCAAGACAATATATGACCACTCATTCGCAAAAGGGACATCTCTACGCGTAAAACCAGTGGTAAGAATTTATATTTATTCGATGTTTAGTCCCAGATATTGAATGTGGAATGACATGGCATAATTTTAAAAAACTTTGTCTCGTTTATTTCCTTATTCAGTGAGCAGCGTTTTCACTGCTATATTGGCATATTTTAGGGCTAACGTCGGGTTTATCTTGTTGCTACGGAATATTACATTACATTCCATTACAATACAGGCATTTGGCAGACGCTCTTATCCAGAGTGACGTACAACAAAGTGTATAACCATAACCAGGAACAAGTGTGTCGAAAACCCTAGAGAGAAATGCCGTTCCAAGTGCAGGGAACAACCGTTAGTTCAACTTGGACCCTGTAGGTTAAACTGATTAACACTAACACAAAAAAGAACAGCAACAACGCAGTCTATGCAAAAATACAAGCAATAGTTAAGACGAGTGCATTAACTAAGTCACCAACGAAACAGCTAACTAGTTACAACCCTAAGCTTACAGTCAATTTAGAGATTAAATTGAGAAAACAATTTCTGTCAGCATAATGACGGATTTAAAGACTAAACGAACTCTCCCGATATTGTCTTCAAATGGACCGTATAATTTATTTAGACATTGGCAGACTACAGCATAAATTGCGTCTTTTGTTTATATTCAATATTAGAAATTGCAGCGAGAAACTGCAGCTGTAGACACAAGATAGTTTGTTATGTTATGGTAGCAACGGCACGAAGCGGACTATATGCATTACCGTCATTGTTTCATTGGACCAGCGTGTTTTCGCGTGTTTGCACAGAAACTATCAATAAAATGGTTTAGCTATTTCTCAGCATAATGACAGATTCAAAGACTAAACGAACTCACCCGATACTGTCTTCAAATAATGTCTGGCACTGTCTTCCACTGCTTCCCCGACGTTCAGACCGTCCCCTCACTGATAAAAACTAGACCCTACGGTGTCGGATTACTTGCGTCGCCATGGATGTCGCTTGCCGTAAAGAAGTTTAGTAGATGTCGTAATCGTTTAGATTTGGAGCCACAGCTCTTCCGCACCCCACCTAATAAAAAAAGTCGAAATGGCAGGCAAACAATATGGCGGAGATATGTAGCCCCAACAGCAAAGTTGTATAGCACATTCACATGCGTCGGTCTATGAAGTTTTGTGTTGATCTGATTTACGGTGTGGGAGTTATGACCTTTTAGGCAAAATCCTTTGTTATAGCGCCACCATCTGGCCGACATAGGTGATTTTTAGTGCCTGAGTAGTGGGGGGCCATAGGAACCCACCTGCCAAATTTAGTTGCTCTAGGACTTATGGTTGCTGAGCCTCAGACATTTTAGCAGAGAAAGCTTCCACGCCCCAACGTAAAAGTTAAAATGGCGGGCAAACAATATGGCGGACATGGGTGGTGCCAATGGCAAAGTTGTAGAGCACGTTCAGATGCATAGGTCGATGAAGTATTGTGTTGATCTAACTTATGGTGTGGGAGTTATGGCCTTTTACGCAAAACCCTTTGTTATAGCGCCACCATCTGGCCGACATAGGTGATTTTTAGTGCCTGAGTAGTGGGGGGCCATAGGAACCCACCTGCCAAATTTGGTTGCTCTACGACTTATGGTTGCTGAGCCTCAGACACTTTTAGCGGAGAAAAATAATAAGAATAATAATAATAATAATAATAATAATAATAATCCTAACAAAAACAATAGGGTTCCACCAGCTTCGCTGCTTGGACCCCTAATAATTAAAGCCGCAAGCGGCGTTGGGAGGGGTCCAAGCATTGGCACCATCGCGCCCCCTACGGAGCGATTTTAAAATGGCTTTTTCCTCATGATCATATGCCTTCATCCAACATATCTCCTGAATATCATGATGATCGTATGAAATGTTGATGACTTATGGCCAATTTTGTGCTAAGAGACGCTGTCGGATGACTTATTTGCGTCGCCATGGATGTGTCCTGGCCGCTTCCCGTAAAGGCCTTTACTTTGTCATAACACTTAGATGGGATGTCGTAACACTTAGATGGCCCAGCGTGTATGTACAGCTGCAGTGCTTCCATGCCGCAACTAAAGAAAGCGTCACACTAGTGTTGGCATGGTACCAAAATTTTGACTTTGATCCCGATACCAGGTTTAGTACCATGATACTCGATACTGAAGCAATACTGATTCAATACTCAGTACCTAACAATACTGAAATTACCTTAATAGATCAGAAATGTAATGTGCACAAGGGTTGACCTCATTTTCGAATTCACGGTTTATTAACAACCTGGTTCATTAACAACCTTCAAGTTGAAGCCTCTTCAACATATTAATATGCATAGGCCTATAGTGTTACAACACTGAACAATAGAGAAATATGTTAAATATATTTCAAAAATTAAACAGTTGTAAACTAAATAATGTTTAAAACAGGTCTTTCACCTGTAAATAGATTTAAAAAGCAGCATATTTTAATAACAATACAGCATCTATCTATAATAAAATATTTCCAAATTGGAACACCTATTGGTACTGAAGTGAACTGAGTCAAAGCTTGCCCTGTATCAAGGAGCTGAGTGCAAGCGCAAGTCACCTCACTTGGCAACCTTAGTTGGTACTGCCTTCTAGCGAAGATTCTGACAAATTACACTTTTCATCCTCTAAATCAGTTCTGCGGGAGACAATTTTCCCTGGCTTTTACATTTGACTCAAAACTACCGAACGTCGGAATATTCTAATACCGAACCGTTTCTTTTTTTTTTTTTTTTTTTTAAGTACAGAGAAAGTGCTGAAGTTTTGGTATACCGTGCAAAACTACGTCAGACACATATTCCAATCCATTGCTCAGCTTAGCAGAGAATGCACATTTCAGAGCGCCACAGAGACAGATAGAATAATAGCACATAAATACACATTTAAAATAATAAGTACGACATTGAGAAAAAACGGAGAAAAAGACGTAATACCAACTCGTGATCTGCTTGCTGCGCGCAAAGTAGTCTACCGTTTTATTTATTTAGACATTGGCAGATAAGAAAAATTTTGGTTACGCTGACCTATAAAACGCTATTGCAAAAGCAAAAACAGACATGTTATACATCGTTAGAAAGCTTATACTCTCACCTACTGAATAAATGAATTGTCAATCAAGCCAAATTGCACTAAAAAGGGCGACAACGCCGTAAGCAACAGGTGTGGTATTACGCACAGCTATTATTGAAGATAGCCGACCCTGGCGTCACAGATGCGCGTATATTTCGCAAACGGATTGTCCAAGACAATATATGACCACTCATTCGCAAAAGGGACATCTCTACGCGTAAAACCAGTGGTAAGATTGTATATTTATTCGATGTTTAGTCCCAGATATTGAATGTAGAATGACATGGCATAATTTTAAAAAACTTTGTCTCGTTTATTTCCTTATTCAGTGAGCAGCGTTTTCACTGCTATATTGGCATATTTTAGGGCTAACGTCGGGTTTATCTTGTTGCTACGGAATATTACATTACATTCCATTACAATACAGGCATTTGGCAGACGCTCTTATCCAGAGTGACGTACAACAAAGTGTATAACCATAACCAGGAACAAGTGTGTCGAAAACCCTAGAGAGAAATGCCGTTCCAAGTGCAGGGAACAACCGTTAGTTCAACTTGGACCCTGTAGGTTAAACTGATTAACACTAACACAAACAAGAACAGCAACAACGCAGTCTATGCAAAAATACAAGCAATAGTTAAGACGAGTGCATTAACTAAGTCACCAACGAAACAGCTAACTAGTTACAACCCTAAGCTTACAGTCAATTTAGAGATTAAATTGAGAAAACAATTTCTCTCAGCATAATGATTTAAAGACTAAACGAACTCACCCGATATTGTCTTCAAATGGACCGTATTATTTATTTAGACATTGGCAGACTACAGCATAAATTGCGTCTTTTGTTTATATTCAATATTAGAAATTGCAGCGAGAAACTGCAGCTGTAGACACAAGATAGTTTGTTATGTTATGGTAGCAACGGCACGAAGCGGACTATATGCATTACCGTCATTGTTTCATTGGACCAGCGTGTTTTCGCGCGTTTGCACAGAAACTCAGAACCTATCAATAAAATGGTTTAGCTATTTCTCAGCATAATGACAGATTCAAAGACTAAACGAACTCACCCGATACTGTCTTCAAATAATGTCTGGCACTGTCTTCCACTGCTTCCCCGACGTTCAGACCGTCCCCTCACTGATAAAAACTAGACCCTACGGTGTCGGATTACTTGCGTCGCCATGGATGTCGCTTGCCGTAAAGAAGTTTACTAGATGTCGTAATCGTTTATATTTGGAGCCACAGCTCTTCCGCACCCCACCTAATAAAAAAGTCCAAATGGCAGGCAAACAATATGGCGGACATATGTAGCCCCAATAGCAAAGTTGTAGAGCACATTCACATGCGTCGGTCTATGAAGTTTTGTGTTGATCTGACTTACGGTGTGGGAGTTATGACCTTTTAGGCAAAACCCTTTGTTATAGCGCCACCATCTGGCCGACATAGGTGATTTTTAGTGCCTGAGTAGTGGGGGGCCATAGGAACCCACCTGCCAAATTTGGTTGCTCTAGGACTTATGGTTGCTGAGCCTCAGACATTTTAGCAGAGAAAGCTTCCACGCCCCAACGTAAAAGTTAAAATGGCGGGCAAACAATATGGCGGACATGGGTGGTGCCAATGGCAAAGTTGTAGAGCACGTTCAGATGTATAGGTCGATGAAGTTTTGTGTTGATCGGACTTACGGTGTGGGAGTTATGGCCTTTTACGCAAAACCCTTTGTTATAGCGCCACCATCTGGCCGACATAGGTGATTTTTAGTGCCTGAGTAGTGGGGGGGCCATAGGAACCCACCTTCCAAATTTGGTTGCTCTACGACTTATGGTTGCTGAGCCTCAGACACTTTTAGCGGAGAAAAATAATAAGAATAATAATAATAATAATAATAATAATCCTAACAAAAACAATAGGGTTCCACCAGCTTCGCTGCTTGGACCCCTAATAATAATCCTAACAAAAACAATAGGGTTCCACCAGCTTCGCTGCTTGGACCCCTAATAATAATAATAATCCTAACAGATACAATAGGGTTCCACCAGCTTCGCTGCTTGGACCCCTAATAATAATCCTAACAGATACAATAGGGTTCCACCAGCTTCGCTGCTTGGACCCCTAATAATAATAATCCTAACAGATACAATAGGGTTCCACCAGCTTCGCTGCTTGGACCCCTAATAATAATACTCCTAACAGATACAATAGGGTTCCACCAGCTTCGCTGCTTGGACCCCTAATAATAATCCTAACAAATACAATAGGGTTCCACCAGCTTCGCTGCTTGGACCCCTAATAATCCTAACAATTACAATAGGGTTCCACCAGCTTCGCTGCTTGGACCCCTAATAATAATAATAATCCTAACAGATACAATAGGGTTCCACCAGCTTCGCTGCTTGGACCCCTAATTATTAGTGAGCAAATAAGCGTGCATAAGAAATGAAAGATTTTCCCAAGTCTCAGGTGGGATTCCATCCTGTGGTTCAGCGGTCTCAAGGCTGCGACATTACCAGTAAGCCACCATTTTAGTAGTCCCCCCAGGATTCCGCGGAAATTTCTGTGGAATTCTGGGCCATCCGCAGAATAGTAAACAAGCTGCAGAATAGTAGACAAGCCGCAGAATCATGCAGAATGAACTAACGTAACGTTACTATGGTGGCTAATTTTGGCTAGCTAACGTTAGCTTGCTACAGGGAAGGGTTCTCATTGGCTATCTAGCTTGTCAACCACAACATAGACATCTGCGTTCAGTTAATAGCGACAGAACACAATTAAGTCCCGCCCACACCGGAGGGGAAAACAATTCATCGCTCTCCATTGACTTTGTATCGCGTGAAGGTACCTCCTTGTCACTTTCGTCTGCTAGCAAATAACAGAAAAATGTCTAAAAGCTGGTGTGTGGTGGGGTGCACTACCAACTGAGTAAAGAACCCAGAACTTAGTTTTTATAAGCTGCCGAACCGAAAAACCTGTCCTAACATTCGAGTCTAGTGGCGTGTCAGCTAGCAAGCTAGCTACAGGCTACAGTACGTTACTGTCATTCGAAATAAGTTGGAGTTGGCTAGCAACGTTGTTTCAACAAGCTTGTAGATGGCTAAGAAGGGGAAGCAAAAATGATAGCTACTTAGGTAGCATTAATAAAATTGCAGGTAATAATTAGCTAACGTCAGCTAAGTTCTAGCTGCCATGTTTAAACTACGGTTAATTTCTGCATCAGTTTCGCCAGAAGCCTCCCGAGCCAAAGGCAAATACCGTTTTTCAGAGACCGTTATAATGTTGTCGCTACACTGAAGTAGCAAGCTAGAGCTAGACTAACGCAGGTAGACACAGGGTGCTAAAATAACCCTTTGACATGCTTAAATCTAATGTTTTTAGCTAGCTACAGGCATTTTGTTAGCATTTCAGCCCTTGGTTGCATATTGTGGCGCTGATTGTTTTCCCCTCCGGTGGGCGTGGTTTTCAGAGTATGACGCGTTGCGCTCTGTCTCTATAGACGCTTTCAACGGTAACAACATAAACAAACGTTACTGCGCATGTGCGTTGTTGTGGCCCTAACGTAACTTCCTGGCAGACTTCCGCAAACAATCAATAACAAAAGAGTCCCTTTAGACTATCTCTGATAACAAGCAAAATAAATGACAAGTAAATTATGTTAGGTAGCTAGTTAAAACTATGTCAAGCCAGTATTATGTGGGGTTACCAGTCGAAGAAAAGAACCGTTACTTGGCCAAACTCAAATGCGACAACGTTACACTACCAGAAAAACGTGACAGAAACAGTATTGCACCTTGCTGAGCATCATACATTCCTTGCATAATCCATAAATATTCTGGTTACATGCACATTCCTGTGTAAAAATTGCACTCCTTCTATGACATTCTTAAAAGAGAGGCATCAATTGTAAAGCGCTTTGGATAAAAGCACTACATAAATGCAGTCCATTTACCATTTACCATTTAAAAACAATGATTACATGAGACACATACTGGGGCTAGTGGGCAGCATGTGTAGCCAATGCAATTACTGTAGGTTATTTATTTGTATAGCATGCATTGACGGAAAAACATCGTGGCTCCTAATAGTTTGGGTGATCTTGCTAGGTTACCACAACAAAAAATAATCAGGCATTGTAACGCTGTCAAGGCATTGGAAACAGGTATCGTAACGTCAGTTCAAAACGTAGCTAAAGCGTATCAACTATATACTCCTAGCATTGATCTAACGTTACTGTGTATAACTGATACAATGTTAGCTACGTTTACCTAGCTAGCTAGCTACAATCAATTTAGGTAGCTAATTGTTCATAACTATTGAAGGCTTGTTACTGGTCAGCTAGCTATTAGCTATCACTTATCATGAGTTTGTTACCTGAAATGAAGTCAGTGCTAGAGTGAGAGCACCTATTCGACCACCTTCGTTCGACAGACAGGAAAGCGTAAACTGATTTGCAACTATGAAGTAGGCGAAATATCGGAAACAAACTGTACCAAGTTATGTAGGAAAAAATGTCCTTCCTCCTGTGGTTATTTTTTCAGTACTTTCACAATTTTTTTTTTCTGTACCGGCAAATAAGTCAGAGGCGGTCTACCGCTAGCTTTTGTGGTTGCTAAAGGGACGTGTATTTGACATAAATTTGCTAGTATCCTGTCGTGCATACTTGAGGTTAATATGAGAAAGTGTGGTCTCTATCAGCACGTCTAGGAATCCGTACACATTCACTGTTGTAACCCAAGTCGCAGGACGCAAAATAGCCGTTAGGAAAGCAGTTTGAAATTATGAGGCGCAACGTCTTCGCCATTGGCTTTAATAGGTCGCGATGAGATTACAAGCGTGTTGCTTGTCTTAAGTTGATATCGTAAATAAGGCTGTATTAGTATTACTAAATGTGTATGTATGAAGTTGATTTTTTAAATACAGTTTATGATGTGTATTTTTACAGGACTTACATTTTAATAGGTAATGATGTCCAGTTATTTCTCAAAAATACGAAGTAACAACAGGCAAGCACCAGCTATAATAATCGCAGGGATTCAAGCAATTAGTTTCACAATTCCCTAGTGGGGTTACAAAGTTAAATTATGTATTATTACAAATTTTCGAAATGTAGTTTGTTCCCGAGGTCAGGTTGCACCCCACAGCACAACAGCCTGAGCCCAACATCAGTCTGCTCATCAGTTTAACTTACACTCCGTTTGTAATGTGTGTCATATTAGCCAGTAAACACAAACCCAATAATAAACAAACAGAGCGGAAGTTAATTAGGGCCAAGTGCATAACCTTGGCAATGCGCGTCAGGTTTTCAGAGGGCTTAGGCGCTCTCAACTATATTTTGGAACAGCATCTTTTTTTTTAAAATGAAAAAACGCTTTAACCAGCGGTTTTCATCAGAAAAAGACGTTCCGTGTGAACACAGCCTAACTTTTTTAGCTACCAAGCCACGTTAGATACTAACGCTAGTTCAGTCGAGTTATCTTTATGTAACGTCAACTAGCTAGCTAGCTGGCTAACGTTGTCATAAATTTTTTCCCGACCGTGAAAACTGCCTTGTTTACATTTTGGACAGATGTGGCTAGTGGGTAAATCTATCGCTGTGTCCGTCGCAGCACTTTCGACACAAGCGAAATCGGAAGCGTTATCCTGAAATGTCTTCTTACCGCGATGAGTGCCAGACCCGCAACCGTAGTAATGTGTTAACACAGCGGCACAATTATATCGAGAAATACCATCTTTGGGAAGAAAACGCTATATTCTGTAAATGCATTTAGATCAAACATACCATGCATAAAAACATAAAAACGCTCGTCAATCACCCACTTCTATTTATAATGTCATCATAGCGCTGTTTAAAACCATAAAGCCACCTCTGCCTTTTTTTTTGTCAGCGCATAGAACTTTCACTGTTGTTTTTACATTCATTCTGATATGTTGCCTAAATGCCTTTTCACATGCATTCGGCGCTCCGTAAAAACACTTAGGCGCTGCGCCTAAGCCTTTCTACGGTAGGGAAAACCCTGCATGTGCGTCCGATGAAAGCGTCTATATCCGTGTTTTTGACAAAAGTGCACAATAAAGCCCATGTGCGTCCAAGAACAATGGATTGTGTGGTTTGTGGGGAGAAGGATTGAAAAACCTGTTACAATGTCTAACCTTACAAAATGTAAAAGATGGAATTGTACATATGGCTGTCGAAAGCTCTGACAAGAAAAAAAAGGGGATACGGTAGAAGGCCACTAACGTTAGTATAAATATAAATACATATTTGTACTTGAAAATGTATGTGCACACATATTTGAAGTATGTTCTAATACGTTTACACATAAAATACTTTGTATTTCATATTTCAATAATTTAAATGGAAAACCACATACTTTCACAAATAGTATTTCCTGAGAAACCAAATACTTTTTCAAATAGTATTTAGAGCCTTTTAAAAATGCATTAACATACATGTTAAATTGTTTTTTCTACATAAAGGTATTACCTTATACTACAGTGTCCTCTGGACTCCAGTGATAGACAACAGAAATAAACAAGCCAGCAACAATATAGGCTGAAGGGGTATCCCAGAGTTCATTGTACAATCTTTGTGAGTGGCCTTCGATGTGATGTCAGCGAGATATAATACTGAGGGCACTCCAGGGGAACTACTAGGGGCTAGGGGTTGAATTTGGATTATGGGTAAGGGTAGCCTATGCTGGCAATTTTAAACAACCCATGTGCTGCCTCTAACAGACAGTAGCCTAAATGCCCATGTATGCCTTTGCATGGGGGGGGATGGCAAACCCAGACTTCTTGATAAGCTAATGGCCAGTTTATTTTTACACATGCAATCTTTTTAAAATTATAGGCCTTATTTCCGTATTTTCTCTTTTTTCTGTTGTCAGAGTGTTCAACGGCAATATGTACAGTTCCATTGGCAGCAATTAAAAATGGAAATTGGTACAATTGGACTGGGGCCGTCAGCAGTCACCTGATGCATTCTCATCAAAATACTGTCCTCCGATTACAGAAAATGCAGAACCTTCAGAGTTGATGGGTTCTTGCATATCCAGTGCTTTTCAAGTCTTTCAACAGCTTGGTGCAATTGCGCATGTTCCACCACTGGCCTTTTGTGGTAAAGTATTTTCAAATAATTCCATTAAATGAAAAACTTTGCATTTGAAAATGTTTAAAATGTTTTTTTAAGACACATTTGAAAGTAATTGCACGGAAATACATGGAAATGCTCCTTAAATGTATTTTCAAATTTTGTAATTCAAATACTAAGTATTTATAAACGCTGTATTTCAAATAATTTCTAAAAAAATATTTAAAAGTAATTAAAATACTTTAAACACTTAGCGTAATCCCCCTAGTGGTCGGCACACCGGCGTGCCTAGATTGCTCAACTCTGACATTCATTGCTCCTGCAACCAAAGTATGAGTTGAAAACAGAAACTCTGTGTTCTAGTTTCATTAGTAGACGATACACGCCAACTACGCCGAATACAGTTTCGCAGCGCCGCCATTGTTGCGCTTGTCATTAGATAGAAATAGCTGAAATCCAGTTTTCTGGACTAAGTTAGAACTGGGGAACCATGCCATTGATTCTGTCTGTCTCCATCTACTGAACACAGATAAGATTTCATCGTCCAAATGTAAGCGTTAATGCTGAAAATATTTCAGTTATAATACGTTATTTTAGAAATTGAGTGTTGTTAAATAGGTTAGTGGTATTTTATAATGAGGATATTTCACACTGTAATGTAAGCGTTCGTTAGTTTGCGAAGTAGTTTGTGTTTAACCCCTAGCGCACAAGCCAAATCTAGCCAATCCTTGGCCATTTAGGGGGTACCCTATTTAAAGCTTTATAACTCCAAATGTGAACATCACAGAGACTTGAAAAATGGCTTAAATGAAGCAAGACATTTGTACCATTTACAATATTAGATTACTTTATATTCATAATTTTGGAAGAAATAAAGTACCACAAATGCAATTTTCTAGACAAAAAATCTAAAATGAATTTGCTCTTTTATGGTTTGCAATAAAATACTGAGACATTGCATATATACAGCAGGTTAAACTATACATGTCCTGGATCAAAAACTTCTTGACCACAAGTTCATAAAATCTAAGGGTGGATATGTAGAACTACTTCTGCTTATATGAAGCAAAAACTAAGCAGTGTACCCAGCGTCTCCAAAAAATGTCTAAAATGTCTAAATTATGCATTGCTGTAAATCACAACATATTCACGTATTTCACTACAAATCAACTGTTTTCACTCAAGAACTCACTGTTGCATCATTTTCAAGTAGGAATTACAAGCTTTCCATCAATACAGTGGTCTAAAATAGCTAGGGGGTCCATAAACATATCCAAAATCTCTCCAAAAAGGAATATAATGCTTTTTGTCCATTGTAAACCATATAAACGAGCCCCTTACGAAGGTTTAACATTGGTATCAGATTTGAAAATAATGCAAAAATATTGTCACACAATGCTGTACATTACCTAAATGTGTAATAATTAACTCCTGTATGCATTTCTATACTCTGTACTCTCGTATGTGTTCTTGTATGGGGATGGGACGACATGAAAACAATTTTCAACCGTCCACCACGTTGTGGCAATGTCCAAACACTCTCGTCATCAACTACTAGACTACCAACGAACGCTTACATTACAGTGTGAAATATCCTCATTACAAAATACCACTAACCTATTTAAAGACACTGAATTTCAAAAATAACATACATAACCGAAATATTTTGAGCAGAAATACTTACATAACAATGATGAAATCTGTTTTCAGTAGATAGAGACAGAGACAGTAAATCAATGATATAGTTCTATCTGCTTCTGTCTTACACCAGAAAACAATGTCAGCTTGGTCTATCAGAAAACATATGGCTTAGCTATGGCCAGAAGTCCTCAATAATTATAGCATTTTCCAAGAAATTTCGAAAAATCCTTGACAACGTTTCATTAGGTACAGTGTTTTTTACTGCTACCACAGAGTGAATGTGTAAGTGAATGCGATCATAACAACACTTTCGATTATGCTGACCTATAAAACGCTAATCCAAAAGCAAAATTAGACATGTTATACATCGTTAGAAAGCTTATACTCTCACCTACTTAATAAATGAATTGTCAATCAAGCCAGACTGTACTAAAAAGGGTGACAACGCCGTAAACAACACGTGTGGTATTATGCACAGCTAGGTACCCAGGCATCACAAATGCGCATATATTTCACAAACGGATTGTCCACGACAATATATGACCACTCAGTCTCAAAAGGGACATCTCTATGCGTAAAACCAATGGTAAGGTTGTATATTTATTCAATATTTAGTCCCAGATATTGACTGTAGAATGACATGGTATCATTTTAAAAAACTTTTTCTCGTTTATTTCGTTATTCAGTGAGCAGCGTTTTCACTGCTGTATTGGCATATCTTAGGGCTATTATCGGGTTTATCTGGTTGCTATGACGGAATACAATTTTTAGTGGTGAAATAATATTTTTATGAATGCCAAGATAGACAATATTGTCCATTATGTCATGGGTGGGGGGTGTGGTTTTAGAGGAGACTGCAGGGAGGGGGTGTGTGTTAAATGAACGACCAGAGCGACAATGGTGGCGATGCGAATCTCCGTATTCGGCATAATTGTCGTGTATCATCTACTAATGAAACTAAAACAACGCGTTTCTGTTTTTAACTTATACTTTGGTTGCAGTAGCACTGAATGTCTGAGTTTAGCAATCTCGGCACGCTGGTGTGCCGACCACTAGGGGCTTTGCGCTAAGAGGTTAATGTATGTATCGGATGTGACCTCAACTGGAACATTGCCAAAACGTGGTGGACGGTTAAATATTGTTTTAATGTCGTCCCATCCCCATACAAGAAAACTTCACATCCTGTAGAGTGCAGAAAAACATACAAGAGTTAATGATTACACATTTAGGTACTGTACCACATAGTGTGATAATGTTTTTGCATTCTTTTTTAAATCTGATATCAATGTTTCAACTTTCATAACAGGCACATGTACAGTGGGCTCCAGAATTATTGGCACCCTTAATAAAAATGAAGAAAAAAGGCTGTATATAATAAATGACACAGATAATAATGTTCAAACATATGGAAAAACTATAGAATTTTATTTCAATACATTTACTCTCATGCTTCAATGTTTTTTATTCAGTAATCTAATTTTTTCTGAAAACCATAGGTGCCATAATTATTGGCACCCCTAACAATTATTGTAAGTAAAATCAAACAAAATGAAATTGGCAATACAATTTAACTTAATTTAGTTCATTTCAGTCTAAAGGAACTATATTGTGTCATTCCATCACTTCCAGTTTCACTAGAGAACAAAAATTAGGTAACAAGCATACAAAATCCCTTTGTCATCCATCAGCATGGGAAAAGCCAAATAATTGTCAATTCAGAAGAGACCGATGGCAATTTACCATCACAAGTCTGGTAATGAGTACAAAAAAAGACATAAATGGTTAAACATACCACTTAGCACTGTAAGGGCAGTAATAAAAAGGTGTAAAACATATGGAATAGTTGCAAATTTGCCAGGAAGAGGAAGTAAGTGCATGTTGTCTTCACGGACAGTGAGGAAGATGGTGAGGAAGGCCATTAATAATCACTGTTTAAGAATTGCAGAGATTGGTTTGTTTTCTTCTTCGATCAACAAGTCCAGAAACATAAAATAAAATGGTACCTCCATACCAACAAACTCTTTGGCTCAAAGACAGCCCTTACTGAGCACAATAAACAAAACGGAGAATTTGGAGCTTGCCAAACCTCATTGGAATTATGACTGGAAGAGAGTGCTATTGTCAGATGAGACCAAAATTGAACGTTTTGGCCATACACACCATCGACATGTTTGGCGGCAAAAGTGGAATGCATTCAGAAAAAGCACCTCATACCCACTGTCAAATATGAAGGTGGGTCATTGATATTTTGGAGATGTTTTGCTGGCAGTGACGGGGATGGGGCACTATTTTAAATCAGTGGCACAATGAATTCAACAAAGTACCAGGAAATTCTGGCAGAAAATTTGGTTGTCTCTGCTAAGAAGCTAAGACTTGGTCATAGGTGGATTGTCCGCAGGACAATAACTCCAAGTATACATCAAAATCTAGACAGAAATGCTTAAGTGAAATCAACATCCATGTTTTCCAATGGCCATCTCAGTCTCCAGACTTAAATTCCATCAAAAAACCTGTGGTCTGAACTGAAGAGGGGGGTCCATAAGCGCAAACCCAAACATATCAATGATTCTGAAAAGTTCTACATGGAGGAATGGTCAAAAATCCCTCCAATTGTGTTCTCTAACCTTATCACAAATTATAAAAACCACAAAGTATTAAACCAGGGGTGCCAATAATTGTGGAACCTGTTTTTTGGGGAAATATTTTTATTTATTTAAAAAATGTAAAACTTTGGTTGATTCCAATGAATCATTAATCAAGCACACTAGTTTACACATGTTGGAAAATAAAACTTATGTCAATAACTATTATTTTTTACTTTAGAATTTTTTTTAAAGCATTTTTTGTGCATATTTATCAAGGGTGCCAATTATTCTGGAGCCCACTGTACACTCACCGGCCACTTCATTAGGTACACCTGTTCAACTGCAAACTGCACCTGTTAACGCAAATATATAATCAGCCACGTGGCAGCAACTGAATGCATTTAGGCATGTAGACATGGTCAAGACGATCCTCTGAAGTTCAAACCAAGCATCAGAATGGGGAAGGAAGGTGATTTAAGTGACTTTGAACGTGGCATGGTTGTTGGTGCCAGACGGGCTGGTTTGACTATTTCAGAAACTAGGGTTTACAGAGAATGATCCGAAAAAGAGAAAATATCCAAAGAGCAGCAGTTCTCTGGGCGAAAATGCCTTGTTGATGGCAGAGATCAGAGGAGAATGGCCAGACTGGTTTGAGTTGATAGAAAGGCAACAGTAACTCAAATAACCACTCGTTACAACCAAGGTATGCAGAAGAGCATCTCTGAACACAAACCACGTCAAACCTTGAAGCAGATGGGCTACAGTAGCAGAAGACCACACCGGGTGCCACTCCTGTCACCTAATGAAGTGGCCGGTGAGTGCATATGCTTTATAATGGACAAAAAGCATTTTATCCTTTTTGGAGAGATTTTGATATGTTTCAGGTCCCCTAGATATTTTAAGCCACTGTACTGAGGGAAAGCTTGTAATTCCCACTTGAATATGATGCAACAGTGAGTTTTTCAGTCAAACAGTTGATTTGTAGTGAAATACATGATTATGTTGTGATTTACAGAAATGCATAATTTAGACATTTTGGATAGATCTGGAGACACTGGGCACACTGCTTTTTGATTCATGGATCTTTAGTAGTTCAGCGTGTCCACCCTTTGACTTGACGGACTTGTGGTAAAGGCGTTTTTGATCCAGGATATAGTTATAGGTACAGTTTAACCTGCTGCATATCTCTCAGTATTTCATTTCAAACAAAAAAAGAGCAAATTAATTTTTTGCCTAGACAATTGCATTTGTGGCACTTTATTTCTTCCTAAATTATGAATATAAACTAATGTAATTGCTTCATTTAAGCCATTTTTCATGTCTTTGTGGTGCTCACATCTGGAGTTATAAAGCTTTAACTAGGGTGCCCCCTAAATAGGCAAGGAGTGCCCAGATTTGGCATGTGCGCAAAGGGATTATAAAACAATATTTTTACATCTTTGCCACGGTCTTGTCTACAATGTGATATAAAGCACTTTAGTTTTATGAATGAGCGTTTTTTGAAATTATGGTGAAAAGGACACGTGTCACCTTATGGAATCTGAATCTCCAGCAGCTAGAATAGTACGCCACAGCTAGCTTTGACCAGCTGTCAGCGTACATGTTTTCTGGTGGCTATTTCACCAGGAAAACTCATTTGAACAACAAAATTCTTACATGTACAGTATACCTTCAGCAAGATCTAATCTAAGGTGTGGTATAAAGCATTTTAATATTACGAATGGGTGTTTTTGTAATTACGGTGAAAACCTTCTGCGCCACCTTCTGGAATCCAATTCCCCAGTAGCTCGAATAGTATTCCAAAGCCAGTTATGACCTGCTGCCAGTGTACATATTGTCTGGTGGCTAAGCCACCGGGAAAACTCATTTAAACAAGATTCCTCCATGTATATCTTTGCCAAGGTCTTACCTGCAGTGTGGTGTAAAGCATTTTAGTTTTACAAATGGGTGTTTTTTGTACTTACGGTGAAAAGCAGACATGCACCACTCTCTGGAATCCGAATTCCCAGCAGCTAGAATAGTGTTCCATAGTCAGCTATAGCCTGCTGCATGTGTATTATTTCTGGTGGCTGGGAAAGTCACTGGGAAAACTTGTTTGAACAACAATATGCTTACATGAATTTCTTTGCCAAGATCTTTTCTACAGTGTGGTATGAAGCATGTTAGTTTAAAGAATGGGGTTTTTTGTAATTAAGATGAAAAGGAGACATGTGCCCCTCTGGATTCTGAATCCCCAGCAGCTCGAATAGTATTCCACTAGCTATGACCTACATGTTTTCTGGTGGCTAGGTCACCGGGAAAACTCTTTGAACAACAATATTTTTACATACATTTTTTCACCAAGATCGTCTGTATGGTATAAAGGATTTTAGTTTTCCGAATGGCTGATTTTTTATTAGGGTGAAAAGGGGGACATGAGCCTGGTTGATTCCAGTCCCCAACTGGAATTTTGAAGCCATGGGGCCGCTGTTTGAAACGGAGACATTTTGGCACGTATTGCGTTTTGAGAGTACACCTTTCATTAAATACCTCATCCCATAACAATACATACCAGTAAAGTACAGTATGTTAGTTTTACTGCACGAATACCACAAAATATTGGTTAATGTTGTTGAAGGAAAACAGATAACCCCACCCTAAATGTCACTCAGGTGATGATGTGTTTTCCTCCAATGACAATGATTACATGCGGAGAGAAGCGGCTAATTTCTAAAATCCTATTACAGCAAACAACAGTTATATTAGCGATTTATACGTTGTTATTTGATTATACTTTATCTTTTATGACCTTATCCATGAAGAAATCAATTGTCAAATTATGTTTTCTGAAAGATTGCCAAAACAGGTTTGATCTCCCTACCATAGGTGAGAGTAGGGACGAAGATCGACAGGTAAATTGAGAGCTTTGCCTTTCGGCTCAGTTCCCTCTTCATCACCACCGCCGATACACGGCCCGCATTACTGCGGCCGCTGCACCTACATGGCAGTCAATCTCCAAATCTTTTTCCCACACTCGTGAATAAGACCCAGAGATACTTGAACTCTTCCATGTAAAGGTAGTTGCTCCCCCCTTACTTGAAGGGGGAAAGCCATCTTTTTCCAGGATAGGACCATGGCCACAGACTTAGAAGGGTTGATCCTCAACCCGAACGCTCCACACTCAGCTGCAAACCATTCGAGTGTGCATCAAAGGTCACAGTACGACGAGGCCAAGAGGATGACATCATCCGCAAACAACAGAGATGCCACTCTTATGTCCCCAAACTGGACACACTCCATACCTTGGCTGCACCTTGAAATCCATGAATACCACAAACAGGATAGAAGACAAAGCACAGCCTTGGCAGAGTCGGACATCCACTTTGAATGAACTTGACTCAATTCCGAGAATGCTTACATTGCTAAGCATAGGTTAGTAACACAAAAAAACGTTTTTTTATGCACATCAATATTGTTGCAACTTTCATTTTCTTAAAGCATATGCTGATTTATATATGCTTAAAACCCATGTTCTGTACAACTGAGTATGCAGCATGTACCGGACGGAAAGTCCCATATTGAATGGTTTGGTACGAATACCTGTACCGGTACCCCCTAGCGCATAGGGAATTAGTTCACAGTTAATATCATCAATCCACTGTTAAAAATTTTTCCATTGATCAGCAATCCAGTTTGCAAAAGTAAAACCACAGATTCTTGGAGTATTCGAGACCAGACTTGACACAGTGATAGTGACAGTGATACTGTGAACAAACAAAAAAAAATAGATGGGTTGAAAGACCTGTTGTTACTATCAGCTGTCTTGTTATATTGGTCTCCAAGCCAAAGCTCCTTTACCTCAGCAAACAACTCAATCGGGGCTCTGTGCTCCTCATCTTCACTGATCTCCCCTTCTTCCTCCGGCTTGGAATCATCCTGAGATGTCATGCACAAGTAGTCGGCAGACTGCAGAGACCCTGGCTGATCCTGTGCACGTGCTTGCTCTCCTGTCCCATCTACCACAACAGAATGAAAGTCCAGTGAGAGATCGTTTCATTCGCAACTTTACAGAACAGCAAAAAAGTTTGTTTAATTTCATGCTGAACCTTCACTTGCCTGTGAGTATTTCTGCTTGTTTAAAAATGGTTGTTTTCTGACAGGCAACATCACTAATGCCGAAGAAGCAAAACAAGGAGAAGAAAAGGAGGACAGTGGAAGTGTTCTCGCAGTGCTGTTAAATTTCACATACCAAGTTAAGCATAGCTATACTGAAGCAGGAAAACAAGGCATATATTTAACCACTTCACACAATGCCCCTAGTGGTCGGCACTCCGGCATGCCTAGATTGCTGAACTCAGACATTCTGTGCTCCTGCAACAAAATTATGAGTTGAAAACAAAAACTTGGTGTTCTAGTTTTATTAGTAGACGATTCAGGACAACTATGCCGAATACGGAGTTTCGCAGCACCACCATTGTCGCGCTGGTTGTGCATTTACCAAGCACCCCCTCCCAGCAGTCTCATCTCAAACTACACCCCCCACGCATGACATGCTGGACAATAGTGTCAATCTTGGCGTAAAGGAAAACAAAATTTTACCTCTAAAAATTTGTATTCCGTCATAGCAATGAGATAAAGCCAATAATCCGCTTGTTAAGCCGTGACGTGTCGACCTTCCGATAATACTGTTTCTGGGTCCAAGCCTCTGCTGCGTTGGCTGAAGCTCTCGTCTTTTCAACGTGCCGCAGTGCTGTGTCCCTTGTTGTTTGAATAGATCTGAGCCCAAAAAAACTATTTCGTTGTCATTCTACCACTTTTCTTGCGATGAGAAAGAGAAGAGGAAATGGCTGTAGTTGATAATTAAGTTACAATTCTTAAATGAATGAAGAAAAACGAAGTTTGGCGCCAGTGGGTGATAACGTTAGGTAGCTGTTTACATCCTGTTCTTACCTGTCCTTATCAGTTCTTATTATGCATATACATTAGTGCACCACCTGTCTACACTACAGTTTATCATTACTGTACAACTGCTACCTTTATTCTTACCACTGTATTATATGTAAGGAATAAACCACGACGGGCTGTCCCGTTATTGGAAAATAATGGTAGTTCTACTGTTTGCACCGGCATTGTTAAGCAAAAACCTCTGGTCGTTAATTCTATGAAACCAACGATTCTATCAAGAAAAAATAGTTCCTTCTTGTTTTATACCATACAATTAGCACCAATTTTGGTCATTTTTGCCATTACATTATATAAGAAAACTACATGAAACTATAACTCAATCAAATTAATCTCCCTAGCTGTCTTGCTTTTTTAAAATGTTGCGGTCTAGGAGTGTAGACATTGTGTTTTAACAAGACACTCTGAAACCGGGTTTGAATGGCAGTTAGCTTTATGTCACTTGTCACCTAGCCAATATTAAAATTCTGGGTTTTAGGTCAGAATGATCTCACAGCATGCTTGTTATACCGGCTAGCTAGCTAGCTAGCTAACTATTGAATTGTATTCGAAACAGCGGTTACTACAAACGGAATCGTTCACAAAGATACAGATGAAAATGGGTCCCGTAGCCATGAGTTAAATACGGAACGCCTGTTCTATTGTCCAAATAAGGCACGATTCCGTATTTTGTGGGATGGCTGGCATCCCTAAATGAAGTAACTAGACCCGTGATTCAACGTTGCCATCTATTGCGAAATTGGACATTGGAAAGGGGAGGGGACGTAACAACAATTCAAAATCGAAAGAATAATGTTGCTGTTTTAACTGCTTTAGAATGCTGGATTTTGTAGCGCATTGATTTTATTGGAGTTGAAAGAATTTAGACCTATTTTAACCCTCAATGGTGCCTTACTAAAGGAGGAAGTGATCGTGAAAAGGTTCACAGGTTGGGGATCTGAACGAGCGTTTGGACCCGGAAATGGCAAAGCGTCACGTGTGACGTCAGACTTAACAAGCGGATAGTCGAAGGTACGCCAGTGAAAAACGCTGCGCACTGAACACTGAAATAAACAAGAGAAATTTAAAAAATTATACCATGTCATTCTACTGTCAATATCTGCGACTAAAACCATACCATTGGTTTTTTGTGTAGAGATGTCCCTTTCGAAACTGATTGGTCATATATTGTCTTGGACAATCCGTTTGTGAAATATACGCGCATTTGTGATGCCTGGGTACCTTCCAAAATAGCTGTGTGTAATACCACACATGTTGTTTATGGTGCTGTCGTCCTATGTAGTACAATCTGGCTTGATCGACAATTAATCAACCCAATAGCTGGCAGAATAAGCGTCCTAATGATGTATGTCTAATTTTACTTTTAGAATAGCGTTTTAAAGCTCAGCATAACCGAGAATTTTGTCTAATTATAGCTGCATTACGCATTCATTCTGTGGTAGCAGTAAAAGACACTGCACCTGGCAAAATGTTATCGATGACTTTCGGAATTTCTTGTAAAACATTATTATTCTTGAGAAATTCTAAGCACAGCATCTGTTTGCTGATAGAACTAGCTGAAATCCTGTTTTCTGGACTAAGTTAGAACTCAAGAGCCATTGATTCTGTCTCGGTCTCCATATCCTGAACTCAAATAAGATTTCATCGTCCAAATGTGTTACTCCGGAAAATATTTCAGTTATATACGTTATTTTTGAAATTGAGTGTTGTTAAATAGGTTAGTAGTATTTTATAACGAGGATATTTCACACAGTAACGTAAGCATCTGTTAGTTTGCAAAGTAGTGTTTGTGCACATGCCAAATCCAGTTAATCCATGCCCATTTAGGGGGTACCCTATTTAAACCTTAATAACTCCAGATGTGAGCATCACAGAAACTTGAAAAATGGCTTAAATGAAGCAAGACATTTTTACCAATCACAATACTAGCTCAGATTAGTTCATATTCATAATTTAGGAAGAAATAAAGTGCCACAAAGGCAATTTTTCAGGCAAAAAAGCAAAAATGAATTTGCTCTTTTTTAGTTTGCAATGGAATACTGAGAGATCCCATATATACAGCAGGTTAAACTATTCATGTCCTGGATCAAAAATGTCTTGACCACAAGTTCATAAAATCTAAGGGTGGATACGTAGAACTACTAAAGATCTATGAAGCAAAAACTAAGCAGTGTACCCAGCATCTGCAAATCTATCCAAAATGTCTAAATTATGCATTGCTGTAAATCACAACATATTCACTACAAATCAACTGTTTTGACTCAAGACACTCACTGTTGCATTATTTTCAAGTGAGAATTACAAGCTTTCCATCATGTCTAGGGGTCCAGAAAGATCCAAAATCTCTCCAAAAATGAATAAAATGCTTTTTGTCCAAATAAATGAGCCCCTTATGAAGGTTTAAGATGAAACATTGATATCAGATTAAAAAATAATGCAAAAACATTGTCACACAATGCGGTACAGTACCTAAATGTGTAATAATTAACTCTTATTTATGTATTTCTGTACTCTACAGTACATAATGTTTTGTTGTATGGGGATGGGACGACATTTAAACAATATTCAACTGTCTACCACGTTTTGGCAATGTTCCAACTCTCACGTCATAACTGATACATGCAACACAAAAACTACGAAGCTACCAACGAACGCTTACATTACAGTGTGAAATATCCTGATTATAAAATACCACTAACCTATTTAAAGACATTCAATTTCAAAAATAATATATAAAAACCAAAATATTTTGAGCAGTAATTACATAGCGATAATGAAATATTATCAGCAGCAGGGTTTCCCCCAGAAAAGTTGTTAGGCCCGGTGGCAAGTATCTTTTGACAGGGCCCGGAGGCCTGGCGCAGGCTGGTGGTCAAGTGTCTTTTTCGACGGGGGCCTGGCGCGGGCCAGCGACAGACTGATGGCAGCATTAAGGTAGGGCCCTATAGTTTCTGTGATAACAGAATCACGGACAGAATCGCGGAATTGAGAATTTAAAAAAGCTATACCACAGATTCCATAGGGCCCTACATTAAGTCAGTGCTGACTGGAGATTTGAAAATATGACTATGTAATGTGAATGTTGTTATAAATAAGTCGTTTATTCAACACACATTTAAAAAAATCAACTTTTTACAGCATAGCAGAGTCTTACAACAAATCTGACAACAATGTATAGTCTTGGAATGCTGTGTTTTCAACAACAACAAAAGAAATTAAATTAAATTAAAATAAATAATATCAAAGTTTTTGCACACTACAAAAACGTGTATTCAAGTCCTGATTGGCTACTGATTCTTACAGCCTTGGAATGCTGGGCACATTTCAACAACAACAAAATAAATTAAATTAAAATAAATAATATCAAGGTTTTTGCACTCTACAAAAACTTGTATTCAAGTCCTGATTGGCTACTGAATCTTACAACAAGCCTTGGAATGCTGGGCACATTTAAACATTTAAAAAACTGTCTAAGGTTTTTAGGCTTTAACAGTAGGCTACCTTTCCTCCTTGACATTATCCCTAAATGGCACAAAGGAATTATCTGTGTTACTGACTGTTTGGCTAGCTAGCTAAGTTAGCTACATGACCATGTTGTCATAAAATTTTTCCCGACCGTGAAAACTGCCTGACTTGTTTACATTTTGGACAGATGTGGCTCCTGAGTAAGCAGCACTTTAGACACAAGCAATATCAAAAAAATCCTGAAATTTCTTCTTACTGTGAAGAGTAGCGTTTTTTCCCCAAAGATAGTATTTCTAGATATAGCCTAATTTTTCTGCTGTGTTAACACATTTCTACGTTTGCTGGTCAGGCAATCTTCACCATAAGAAGTCTTTTTAGAAGTTTTCCGATATTACTTGTGTCGAAAGTGCTGCGACGGAAACAACAATAGATTTACTCAGTAGCCACATCTGTCCAAAATGTAAACAAGTCAGGCAGTTTTCACGGTTGGGAAAAATTTTATGACAACGTTGTCGTGCACATCAATGTCATCAAGCTAATGTTATTAATAAACAAGTGAAGTCGTTATTTCGATGGCGATTAATAAGCAGTGGTGGACAAAGTACACAACCCCATTACTTGAGTCAAAGTATAGATACCCCAGGTCAAATATTACTCCACTACAAGTGAAAGTTGTTCAGTCAAATTTTTACTTATGTTAAAGTACTGGAGTACTTGCTTTTAAAAATACTTAAGTATTCAAAAGTACATTTTCTTTTTAATGCCAACACTCTGTTGTATTGTTTCTACGATGCATTTACAGAAGCTCATTTAAAGACGCATTTTTACTGTTATTAGAAACACATGATAAACAGGGGTTAAATTGGGATTTGGGAGGTGGGTGGACCCTGAGATCCGGTGGGAGGTGGGTGAAAAAAGGTACAAACCAATGAATGTCTCAGCTCAAAATAGTTGTATCTTTAATGTACTGTGCACATAATTGTAATTAAGGAAAACAATGTTTTAAAAAGAATGTATACTATTGATGCAAGCTTTTACATAATATATTTCAAGTTTATTGAGTGTCATTAATGCTAAGAATTTTTTTTACCCACGAAAATAATCGGTCATCCTCCTCACTTTCTCCTCCTTTATCCATCTTTCTTAACCTCTTAAGGCACAAGCCAAATTTTGCCAATCCTTGCCCATTTAGGGGGTACCCTATTTAAAGCTTTATAACTCCAGATGTAAACACCACAGAGACTTGAAAAATGGCTTAAATGAAGCAAGACATTTGTACAATTTACAATACTAATGCAGATTAGTTTATATTCATAATTCTGAAAGAAATAAACTGCCACAAATGCAATTGTTTTGACAAAAAATCAAAAATAAATTTGCACTTTTTAAGTTTGCAGTGAAATACTGAGAGATATGAGATATATAGGAGGTTAAACTACACCTGTGCTGGATCAAAAACTTCTTGACCACAAGTTCATAAAATCTAAGGGTGGATATGTAGAACTACTATAGATGTATGAAGCAAAAACTAAGCAGTGTACCCAGCGTCTCCAAATCTATCCAAAATGTCTAAATTATGCATTGTTGTAAATCACAACATATTCACATATTTCAATACAAATCAATTGTTTTGACTCAAGAAAATCACTGTTGCATAATTTTCAAATGGGAATTACAAGCTTTCAGTCAGTACAGTGGTCTAAAATAGCTAGGTGTCCAGAAACATATCCAAAATCTCTCCAAAATTGAATAAAATGCTTTTTGTCCATTATAAAGCATATAAATGAGCCCCTTATGAAGGTTTAAGATGAAACATTGCTATCAGATTTAAAAAATAATGCAAAAATATTGTCACACAATGCAGTACAGTACCTAAATGTGTAATAATTAACTCGTGTGTATTTCTATACTCTGTACTCTCGTATGTTTTCTTGTATGAGGGTAGGACAACATGAAAACAATTTTCGACCGCCCACCACGTTTTGGCAATGGTCCAACTCTGACGTCATCACTGTGGCATGCTTCACAAAAACTATTACACTACCATCTAACGCTATCATTTACAGTGTGAAATATTCACATTATATAACACCACTAACCTATTTAAAGATACTTAATTTCAAAAATAACGTACATAACCGAAATATTTTGAGCAGTAATACGAGCATAGCAATGATGAAATCTCCTCTATGTTCAGTAGATAGAGACAGAGACAGTATCAATGACACTGTCCTATTCGCTTCTGTTTTGCTCCAGAAAACGATGTTAGCTAGGTCTATCAGCAAACATATGGCTTAGCTATGTCCAGAAGTCCTCAATAATAATAGTATTTTCCAAGAAATTACGAAATATCGTTGACCACCTTTCGTTAGCTGCAACGTATTTTTATGCTAACATAGAGTGAATGCGCAAGTGAATGCGATGCTAAGAATATTTTCTGTTACGCTGACCTATAAAACGCTATTCCAAAAGCAGAATTAGACATGTTATACATCGTTAGAAAGCTCATACTCTCACCTACTGAATAAATGAATTGTCAATCAAGCCAGACTGTACTAAAAAGGGCGACGACGCCGTAAACAACAGGTGTGGTATTACACACAGCTATTTTGGAAGATACCCAGGCGTCACAGATGCGCCTATATTTCCCAAACTGATTGTCCAAGACAATATATGACCACGCAGTCTCAAAAGGGACGTCTCTACGCGTAAACCCGATGGTAAGATTGTATATTTATTAAATGCGTAGTCCCAGATATTGACTGTATAATGCCATGGTATAATTTTTTAAAAAAAAGTCTCGTTTATTTCGTTATTCAGTGAGCAGCGTTTTCACTGCTATTGGCATATTTTAGGGATAATGTCTGGTTTATCTTGTTGCTACGGAATATCACATTACATTACATTACATTACAGGCATTTGGCAGACGCTCTTATCCAGAGCGACGTACAACAAAGTGTATAACCATAACCAGGAACAAGTGTGTCGAAAAACCCTAGAGGGCAGTAGCCTACCGTTCCAAGTGCAGGGAACAACCGCATAGTTCAACTTGGACCCTGTAGGTTAAACTGGTTAACACTAACACAAACAAGAACAGCAACAACGCAGTCTATGCAAAAATACAAGCATTAGTTAAGACGAGTGCATTAACTAAGTCACCTACGAAACAGCTAACTAGTTACAACCCTAACCTTACAATAAATTTAGAGATTAAATTGAGAATATGATTTCTCTCAGCATAATGACAGATTTAAAGAGTAAACAAACTCACCCGTTATTGTCTTCAAATGGATCCATGTCAAAGAAAAGTAATTATTTATCCTCTTACAGCTTTACCGCAGCGTATTATTTATTTAGACATTGGCAGAGTACAGTATAAATTGCGTCTTTTGTGAATATTCAATGTTAGAAATTGCAGCGAGAAACTGCAGCTGTAGACACAAGATAGTTTGTTATCTTATGGTAGCAACGGAACGAAGCGGACTATATATGTATTAGGCTACCGTCATTGTTTCATTATACCAGTGTGTTTTCGCGCGTTTGCACAGAAACTCAGGACCTATCAATAAAATGGTTTAGCTATTTCTCAGCATAATGACAGATTCAAAGACTAAACGAACTCACCCGATACTGTCTTCAAATAATGTCTGGCACTGTCTTCCACTGCCTCCCTGACGTTCAGACCGTCCCCTCACTGATAAAAACTAGACCCTACGGTGTCGGATTACTTGCGTCGCCATGGATGTCGCTTGCCGTAAAGAAGTTTACTAGATGGTGTAACCGTTTAGATTTGGAGCCACAGCTCTTCCGCACCCCACCTAATAAAAACGGCCAAATGGCGGGCAAACCATATGGCGGACATAGGTGGTCCCAATAGTAAAGTTGTAGAGCACATTCAGATGCATCGGTCGATGAAGTTTTGTGTTGATCGGACTTACGGTGTGGCAGTTATAGCCTTTAAAAGTACGACCCTTTGTTATAGCGCCACCATCTGGCCGACATACGTGATTTTTAGTGCCTGAGTAGTGGGGGGCCATAGGAACTCACCTACCGAATTTGGTTGCTCTAGGACTTATGGTTGCTGAGCCTCAGACATTTTAGTGGAGAAAACTTCCACGCCCCAATTAAAAAGTCAAAATGGCGGGCAAACAATATGGCGGACATAGGTGGTCCCAATGGCAAAGTTGTAGAGCACGTTCAGCTGCATAGGTCCATGAAGTTTTGGGTTGATCTAACTTCTGATGTGGGAGTTATGGCCTTTTACGCAAAACCCTTTGTTATAGCGCCACCATCTGGCCGACATAGGTGATTTTTAGTGCCTGAGTAGTGGGGGGCCATAGGAACCCACCTGCCAAATTTGGTTGCTCTAGGACTTATGGTTGCTGAGCCTCAGACACTTTTAGCGGAGAAAAATAATAATAATAATAATAATAATAATAATAATAATAATAATCCTAACAGATACAATAGGGTTCCACCAGCTTCGCTGCTTGGACCCCTAAATATGAATCTTTTTGTATTTCATAAATCTCAAACATGGACTTGAGATATGGCTATGGGTGCTCTGGTGGCGAAGAATCATCCTTATCTTCTGCCGTTGCCATAATTACCGCCGCCAAGTTCAAACTGAACTGTTCAACCACTGGTGCAACAAGCAAGCACTTTGAACTTGACCGACAGCGTATTAGGAGTAGGCTACTGTGATTGGTTTTTCTCCTGTGAGGAACACAGCATGTGGCTAATCGCATTTTAGAAAATAAAAAAATATTCAACTGTTGACTTCAAAGCTATGCTTCAAAGTAACAAGTAACGACAACCTTCATAGAAATGTAGTGCAGTACAATATTTATCTTTCAAATGTAGTGGAGTAAAAGGCATAAGTTTCCAAAAAAATAAATACTCAAGTAAAGTACAGATACTCAAAAAATGTACTTAAGTACTGTACTCAAGTAAATGTACTTCGTTACTGTCCACCCGTTAATAAGTCATGTAATGTTACAATATATGGAACATTACATTCATGCTACTAGTTTAGCGTTACCTACACACTGCTTAAGTTAATATAAAAAGAATGTACTTACCGACAAGATGAAGTGATAACGCAGTTTGTAACGAGGTTAGTTAGCTTACCAAATAAGAAATGGTGGCTTGCTAGGTAACGTTAGCTTGTGATAGTTAGAAGCGTCAAGTGTTGAACGTCACTCTACGCACAATGAGGGTAAAGAACACTGATCTCAGACCTGCTGGGTTCACGTTTTAACAAACAGATGTTGCTGGTGAGCTGTTCAACCGAGCCACCCCACTGTAACTGTAGTTTAAAAAACATCTTAAAAATACATTTAAAAAAATAAAATAAATAAATCCCCCGATGCTTAGGCCCGGCGGGGGGTCAACTTAGGCCCAGCGGGCCGCCGGGCTTGCAATACACTGGCGGAAACCCTGAGTAGATGTGTTCAGTAGATAGAGACAGACATGGTAAATCAATGCTCTATCCTCTCCTCTTCTGTTCTGAAAACGATGTCAGCTTGGTCTATCAGCTAACATATGGCTTAGCTATGCTCCGAAGTCCTCAATAATAATAACATTTTCAAAGAAATTACAAAAAACATTGAAAATGTTTTGTCAGGTGCAGTGTCTGTTTTACTGCTACCAGAGTGAATGTGTAAGTGAATGCGATGATGAGAAAACTTTCGGTTACGCCGAGCTTTAAAACGCTATTCCAAAAGCAAAACTAAACATGTTATACATTGTTAGAAACCTTTTACTGTCACCTACTGAAGAAATGAATTGTCAATCAAGCCAGACTATACTAAAAAGGGCAACAACGCCGTAAACAACACGTGATATTACACACAGCTATTTTGGAAGGTACCCAGGCAAATGCGCCCCCTCTAGAGGGAAAATATGCGCACAAATGTGCGCATATTTCACAAATGGTTTGTCCATGACAATATATGACCGCTCAGCCTCAAAAGGGACATCTCTAAGCGTAAAACCAATAGTAAGGTTGTATATTTATTCAATATTTAGTCCCAGATATTGACTGTAGAATGACATGGTATAATTTTTGAAAACTTTGTCTTTATTTCGTTATTCAGTGAGCAGGGTTTTCACTGCTGTATTTGGCATATTTTAGGGCTATTGTTGGGTTTATCTTGTTGCTATGACAGTTTTTGAGTGGTGAAAGAATATTTTTATGAATGCCCCAATAGACAATACCTAAATGGGCAAGGATTGGCCAGATTTGGCATGTGCGCAAAGGGGTTAAGCTTAGTTAATTCAATATACTCCTTGATCTGATCACAATATGTTGTATTACTGAAGCCCCTCAGATGACGAAGAAATGCAACCAAAAGTAGCTAAATGAAAATAAAAATGAGAAACAAAAATTATTCATACATCAAATTCTCAACTTTCTCCTGATAAGACATTACAATATCTTTAGTACCTGTAGTATCAGGCGACTGTTTTCCTTTCATATTAATGTCTGTCCTTAAGGCCTTACAGCTGGAAAAGATGGATCCCGCATATTCTCTGGTCCTGAAATGATATTGGAAGCACACAACATCCCCATTTTTCTGGTTCTTCACAAAACACACACCTCATAAAACAGCCCACAAGACATGACAACAGCTCTCCACTGCACAGCCATTGTCTAAGTATTCAATCAAATCAAGTGACTTCAAGTTGAGCTTCTCCAGTTAAGTACCTCACTCAAGGATACAAGAGTGTCTTACCTGGGCATCAAACCTGCAATCTTCTGGCTACAGACCCAGTTCATCAACCATTAAACATTTTCATAGCCAAAATGTTAACAGTTAAATGAGGCAGAATTTCATGGAAGTACTCACAGTTATAATTTATAACAGAAGAATCCACATGTACAGAAAATGTGATAAAATGAAATTACCATCAAAAATGTTTTTAGGATGAAGTTCCCATTTAAATGCAAATATTTAAATTAAGATTCTTTAATATAAATAATAAGATAAAACATACTGGATTTTCACACAATTTGGGTATTTGCATAGAACTGCCAAATCCCAATCCATTTCCTATTCATTCCATTGTAAAGAGATGCATATCTGCAATGTCTAAGTGACATCGCATAATAACCTAGAAATATACGTTAACAACTCCATTGTGGTATATTCCTTACATAATGACCTTCATGGAGGCAACCCCCCCCTGCTTCACGGTAGCTCTTCACCTTTGAAGCAGTCATTAATTCCCAATAGCTAAACGCATCATCTGGGATTATCCCTTATTTAATGACCACTGCAGAGGTGAAGAATTCCCAGACACAACTCAGAGGGGATTATCCCGCTTACTACACAGCCAATTACTTAAAGGGAATTAGGGTTGCAAAGGGTTGGAATATTTCCGGTAAATTTCCGGAAATTTTGGAAGGGAAGTTAAAGTAATAATCTCGAAGATTTTCATTAAAATAAATGTCTTTTAAGTCACTATCTATCGCTGCATTGGGTAACACAATGGTGATTGAGCCTATTTTTACATTAATTTATACTATTATTATTATCATAATTCATGATTAAAAAACTTGTCTGTGGCGACATTCCTGGGAAAAAATCACAAGTGGCGCACAGTTAGTGACGCGTTTTTCATCACCCATCAGTGGTTGGTCCGCCAGAGAGGGTAGGCGGAACTAACGCAACAGGCTCGCTCTTCAACTCACTTGTGTGTGAGCGGAGTACTGTTTTTTCTGGTGTCTGCATGCGTTACAATAACAGAGAAAGGGGGCAGGGGAGTTATGGAACCCTGAAAAGTTTTTGTGTAACATGAGAGATCATATTATTTGTTGATGTAGATTTCGTATTACATTTAATGACAATGTAACTTTACTAAATTACATAGCTATTTGCACAGCTAACGCTAGCTACCAGATGTCAAGAAAGACAACATTAGTTTAGACAACGTTGCGCACAGTATCCATCTCTCATATCAGGTAACGTTGCGTTAGCTATTTAGCTAATGTAAATAACACAATCTAATGTCGGCTAACGATTAGAAAAAAACGCTAGCTCACGCTACTGACCGGTACCGACCTCGCAAACCGTCTCTCGAATGCAATGCTACCTTGTTGCAACGTTGCAGTGTAGCTAACTTAAAGCCAGTTCAGATCAATGATTCGCAACGAGACTGGGTGCAACTTGCAAAATTCCAAGACGTCTGATTGTAAACGTTCTAAAACTGCACTTGGCGATTTGACAAGGACGGTCTTTTAAAACCTCAGGGCAGGCAACGGCTCTGCAATTAGCCAGTTCACAATCATTCACGAAAAAGACTGCTTATTGTGCACAAGATGCATAATTGCACGAGCCACAGCGAATCCCGCACATTCTTCTCTGCAGTGTAAAGATGTTCATACCGGGCAAAAGGTGGATAAAGAACGTTTGCAGAAATTTATCATCACTAATTCTACCCCAGGTTTGCTACGGCATTTTAACCCGGCTCGGCAGTGTAAAGACATCTTGAGTTAGCCTAATGTTAGACAACGAATGAGTATGTACATAATGTTACTTTTATAACAACCGTTTTTTATTCAGCAAATAGTAAGTGTTATAGTTGACGTGCCAACTGACTGACGTCACACAAGCGACACTGGTTGGATCTGGTTGGATCTATGGGAAGTGAAGTCCAAAAAGACACCTGCAATTACTCCTTCTCGCCATTGGCACCGCCATAGAGAACGAAACTGAAATCTTCGAGATTGTCACTTTAAGCTCCGGAATTTTGCACAATTTCAATATAAAAATCTTACCTTTTAATACCTTGTTTGGGGGGGAATACACATATAAAAAGCAATACTAGGTCTTATGGCATGTTTTGGTTAAAAGGATTCCCATTTAATTGAATTATAACCATGCACTGCATTCAGCAGCGCACACTTCCAACGCATGTACTGATAATTTGCCAGCATCCCTTTGAAGGTGCAGTGTGTAGAATTTAGTGGCATCTAGCAGAAATGGAATGTAATATTCATAAGTATGTTTTAACTAGTGTATAATCCCATGAAAATAAGAATAGTTGTGTTTTTGTTACCTTAGAACGAGCCCTTTATATCTACATAGGGAACGGGTCCTCTCCCACGGAGGCCACCATGCTGCACCGCCATGTTTCTACAGTAGCCCAGAACGGACAAACGGCTCTAGAGGGGGCGCATTTGCCTGGGTACCTTCCGAAATAGCTGTATGTTAATACCACACGTGTTGTTTACGGTGTTTTCGCCCTTTTTAGTACAGTCTGGCTTGATTGACAATCCATTTATTCAGTAGGTGATAAGCTTTCTAACGATGTATAACATGTCTGATTTTGCTTTTGGAATAGCATTTTATAGATCAGAGTAACCAAAAGTTTTCTCATCATCGCATTCACTTACACATTCACTCTGTGGTAGTAGACGCTGAACCTGACGAAAACATTGTCAACGATATTTTGTAATTTCTTGGAAAATACTATTATTATTGAGGACTTCTGGGCATAACTAATCCATATGTTTGCTGAGAGACCTAGCTGACATCGTTTTTTGGAGATAAAAAAAAAACCAAGTGAATAGAACACTATCATTGATTTACTGTCTCTGTCTCCATCTACTGAACACAGGTAAAATTTCATCATTGCTATGTAAGTATTACTGCTCAAAATATTTCGGTTATATAGCCTAGGTTATTTTTGAAATTGTGTGTCTTTAAATAGGTTGGTGGTATTGTATAATGTGGATATTTCAATCATTTTTACGAAATGTAGGCCTATACTTAAACCTTGTCTGAAAATGACCATTTGAAAAGTTAATGCAGGATTTAATTATTTTTACAAGACATAAGGGCACAAATTTAGAATAAACAGAGAGAGGAGAGAGAGAGAGAAGGGGGAGAGAGATGCAGCAGTGAAGTCCCGTCTCTTCACCTGCACAAAACGCTGATTATCATTAAATCCTGCATTAACTTTTCAGAATGCACTGGCTGTTCTGCAATGTAGGGGAACAGCTAATAGATGTTGTATAAGGCAGTGACTCTCAACTACAATCCTGAGGGACCACTATGTATGCTGATTTTTGTTTCAACCTGAATTCCAATCCCAGAATTTTAACAAGCTGTTAATTTGTCTTAATTAGGTGCTTTAGGGATTCTTTAGTAGGTTAGGCACATTTTTCTATTTTTCCTCTACTTTCAGAACAGGCTGCCCTATAATACTCAACAGAAGAGCAATGATATTATTCTGAGGTTACTGGATTATGACCCAAACAGCTTCAGCAGAAACTAACTTACTTGTGCTTGAATATTAAATATCATCTTAATATTAGTTAACCATATGAATGAGGATTATTGCATATTACAAGTCTGTGTAAAGCAGGGGTAACCAACAGGTCGACTGCGATCTGTCATGGTTCTGCGTTTCTGTCTCTGTTTTTCCTTGTTGGGCAGCCAGATGGCGGCACTTCAGTTTTGTGTCCTGCTCATTCCCCTGTTAATTGTATTATTGCTTTCAATTATTTTATTATTGTTTCTGATTGTGTCTCATTGTTCCCACCTGTGTCTTGTTATCCCCTCCTTTTCTGGTTTGATTGTTCTTTGAGTTCACCTGTGTCTTGTTACCCCTGTCTATTTAAGTTCTTTGTCCCCTTGACTCGGGTGCTGGTTCCTTGTGTTTGCTTCTGACTATATGTACCTGCCCGCTTTTGTCCTGCTTCCTGTTTCGTGTGTGTGGTTCTACCCGTGTACTCTGCCTGCCTGTGTTCTGCCCTGCCCGTGTTTTGAGTTCCTCTTGTTTTCTGTTCTTAGATATTTTGGAGTTTGTGTTTTTGCCCATCGTGGCCTTTTCTGTTCCCTGTTTGTGTTTGCCTTTTTTGTAAGTAAAGTCTTTGTTAATTTTCCCTTTTTGAGTTTGTCTTTCTTTACTCTGCGTTTGGGTCCTCCCTACCCGTTACGTAACACGATCGACTGGTCGATCTTCAAAGCCTTCACTGCCGGTCCCTAGCATTTTCGCATTTTCTAAAAAAAAAAAAAAAAAAATACATTTTTTTCAGGCTCTGGATGATTGGTTGTTTTAACAAGCTTTTTAGACCTAGCTCTGGCTCATTGATTTGAATCACGCATTTGTATATTTCCAAAATTTGACCAGTGGCTGGAGGTGTGTCATATCTTTTCCACAATTTTTGCATATTCATATTTGCTTATCTTTAAGAATCTTAGACAAAGGGGGATATACTTGTCAGGACTGTGATTTTCAACAACTTTGCCATGAATCCTCCATGACCACAGGCACTATTTTCCCAGTCGTACCCCTGACTATATTATTTTTTAAAAAAAACAAAAAAAACCTGCACCAACCCACCACACTGGTGCATATCCCAGCTCCAAAAGCCCT
The DNA here is from genome assembly GCA_039654925.1 of Anguilla pacifica. NCBI lineage: Eukaryota > Metazoa > Chordata > Actinopteri > Anguilliformes > Anguillidae > Anguilla > Anguilla pacifica. The sequence goes on along the minus strand of CM077286.1, from coordinate 36,477,548 downwards.
CAAAACACTCCTCTTTTAGGCCTGGAAGCTAGGCCTCTTATATAGTCCACAATTAGGTAATGGGCCACACCTGTCTGTAGGGCCGGTGCTGTCATCTGGTCGGCAGCACCCCAATTCTTTCCTGGCATCACAAAGTACAATAGTATAATTTCTTCAATGTAAAAGAATAAAAAATCTTATTTGTGAACACAATTTTCTAAACAAAACTATAATACTAATAATAATGCATTTTAATCATGATGTGCTTTTCATACACCAAAAGCACTGGATGCAGACATTTGTTAAAATATATAGTGTTGTCATAAAAACATTAGGTGCAACATAGCTGAAATGTTGATTATTTCCACTACAAATGCCATTTGAAACTTTGATGAAACTCTGAATGACCACATTCTCTTCGGATGGTAAAATGAAAAAATACGGCCAAGTTACCTAAAATAACTTGAAATAATTCAGGAAACACTGGGTAGCTTTGTTTTGAAATATGGCTTGTTAATAATTAGAGTGAGCCAATATTGTTTCTTGTAACTTGGCCTAATTTTGACATCAGTACTTTAATGGCAGGCCTAGATTTTGCAAGTTTGAATTAATGACTTATAAACAGTGCTTTGTATGTGTGAGTAACCTGGCATTTTTCTATGTTGAAAACATGTTTGTCTTCAGATCATATTATACCTTCGGGGACAAGCTTTCAATGCACTGGACTTGGCGGGACTCCTTCCTCCAGCTGATTTTGGTTTATATCTGGAGTAAGTGGACCTAAAGAGGAAATGTTTAACCTGTAAATTCAACACATGCACTCACTGTGAAGACTGAATATAGTAGATATTGCATTTTAAAGCATGTTTCATCTATTAAGCAAAGAAGATTACCAACAAGTAATGTATAAATTAAAGCCGCAAGCGGCGTTGGGAGGGGTCCAAGCATTGGCACCATCGCACCCCCTATGGAGCGATTTGAAAATGGCTTTGTCCTCATGAATATACACCTTCACCCAACATATCTACTGAATATCATGATTATTGTATAAAAAATTGATGACTTATGGCCAATTTTGTGCTAAGAGACGCTGGCGGATGACTTAGTTGCGTCGCCATGGATGTGTCCTGGCCGCTTCTCGTGAAGGCATTTACTATGTCGTAACACTTAGATGACATGTCGTAACACTTAGATGGCCCAGCATGTATGTACAGCTGCAGCGCTTCCATGCTGTGACTAAAAAAGGCGTCACACTAGTGTTCTCACGATACCAAAATTTTGACTTTGATACCGATACCAGGTTTAGTATCATGATAATTGATACTGAAACAATACTGATTCAATACTCGGTACCTAACGATACTGAAATTACCTTAATTGATCAGAAAGGTAATGTCCACAAGGGTTGACCTCATTTTCGAATTCACGGTTTATAAAAAACCTGGTTTATTAACAACTTTTAAGTTGAAGCCTGTTCAGCATATCAATAAGCATAGGCCTATAGTGTTACAACACTAAGCCATAGAAAACTATATTAAATATATTTCAAAAATTAAACAATTGTGAAGTAAATTATCTTTATACAGGTCTTTCACTTTAAAATATATCTAAAAACAGCATATTTCAATAACAATACAGCATCTTCCTTTGATAAAATATTTACAAATTAGAACAGCTATTGCTACTGAAGTGAACTGAGTCTAAGATTGCGCAGTATCAACCACGAAAATGCACAAGCGCAGGTCACCTCACTTGCCAACCTTAGTTGCTACTGCCATCTAGCGAAGATTCTGACAAATTACACTTTTCATCCTCAGTAATGCTGGAGACAATCTTCCCTGGCTTTTACATTTGACTCAAAACTACCGAACGTCGGAATATTCTAATACGGAACCGTTTCTTTTTTAAGGACCGAAAAAGTGCTGAAGTTTTGGTATACCATGCAACACTACGTCAGACACATATTCCAATCCATTGCTCAGCTTAGCAGAGAATGCACATTTCAGAGCGCCACAGAGACAGAATAATAACACAAATACACATTTCAAATAATAAATACATTTAAAAAAACGAAACAAAAAACGAAATGTCAACTCGACAACCCTGCTAGCATGCGTGCTGTGCGAAGAATACCTTATTATTTATTTTGACATTGGCAGACTACAGCATTTGCGTCTTTTGTTTATATTCAAGAGTAATTGCAGGGAGAAACTGCAGCTGTAGACACAAGACAGTTTGTTATATTATGGTAGCAACGGAATGAAGCGGACTACATATATAGGCTATATTTACCGTCATTGTTTTATTATACCAGCGTGCTTTCGCGCGTTTGCAGAGAAACTCAGTTACTATCAATAAAAATGGTTTAGCTATTTCTCAGCATAATGACGAAAATAATTTTCAACCGTCCACCTCGTTTTAGCAACGTTCCAACACTGTCGTCGTCACTGTTCCATGGGTCACAAAAGCTATTACACTAACGCTTGCATTGCAGTGTGAAATATCCGCATTATATAATGCCACTAACCTATTTAAAGACACTCAATTTCAAAAATAACGTGTATAACCGAAATATTATGAGCAGTAATACTTACATAGCAACATGACATTTTATCTATGTTTAGTAGTATAGAGACAGAAAATCAATGACAAAGTCCTATCCGCTTCTGTTTTGCGTCAGAAAACGATGTCAGATAGGTCTATCAGCAAAGAAATGGCTTAGCTATGCCCCGAAGTCCTCAATAATAATAGTACTCTCCAAGAAATTATGAAAATCGTTGACAACGTTTCGTTAGGTGCATCGTCTTTAATGCTACGCCACAGTGAATGCGCAAGTGACTGCGAGAAGAAAATATTCCGTTACGCTGAACTATAAAACGCTATTCCAAATGCAAAATCAGACATGTTATACATCGTTAGAAAGCTTATTCTCTCATCTACTGAATAAATGAACTGTCAATCAAGCCAAATTGTACTAAAGACGGCGACAACGCCGTAAGCAACAGGAATCACAAACGGATTGTCCAAGACAATATATGACCACTCAGTCGCAAAAGGGACATCTCTACGCGTAAAACCAATGATAAGATTGTGTATTTATTCAATGTTTAGTCCCAGATATTGACTGTAATATGAGATGGTATAATTTAAAAAAACTTTGTCTCGTTTATTTCGTTATTCAATAAGCAGCGTTTTCACTGCTGTATTGGCATATTTTAGGGCAAATGTCGGGTTTATCTTGTTGTTACGGATTATTAGCCTACATTACATTACAGGCATTTGGCAGACGCTCATACCCAGAGCGACGTACAACAAAGTGTCTAACCATAACCAGGAACAAGTGTGTTGAAAACCCTAGAGGGCAGTATCCTACCGTTCCAAGTGCCCCAAGACCGTCCCCTCACTGATAAAAAAACTAACCCTACGGTGTCGGATTACTTGCGTCGCCATGGATGTCGCTTGCCGTAAAGAAGTTTACTAGATGTCGTAATCGTTTAGATTTGGAGCCACAGCTCTTCCGCCCCCCACCTAATAAAAAAGTCCAAATGGCAGGCAAACAATATGGCGGACATATGTAGCCCCAATAGCAAAGTTGTAGAGCACATTCACATGCGTCGGTCTATGAAGTTTTGTGTTGATCTGACTTACGGTGTGGGAGTTATGACCTTTTAGGCAAAACCCTTTGTTATAGCGCCACCATCTGGCCGACATAGGTGATTTTTAGTGCCTGAGTAGTGGTGGGCCATAGGAACCCACCTGCCAAATTTGGTTGCTCTAGGACTTATGGTTGCTGAGCCTCAGACATTTTAGCAGAGAAAGCTTCCACGCCCCAACGTAAAAGTTAAAATGGCGGGCAAACAATATGGCGGACATGGGTGGTGCCAATGGCAAAGTTGTAGAGCACGTTCAGATGCATAGGTCGATGAAGTTTTGTGTTGATCTAACTTATGGTGTGGGAGTTATGGCCTTTTACGCAAAACCCTTTGTTATAGCGCCACCATCTGGCTGACATAGGTGATTTTTAGTGCCTGAGTAGTGGGGGGCCATAGGAACCCACCTGCCAAATTTGGTTGCTCTACGACTTATGGTTGCTGAGCCTCAGACACTTTTAGCGGAGAAAAATAATAAGAATAATAATAATAATAATAATAATAATAATCCTAACAAAAACAATAGGGTTCCACCAGCTTCGCTGCTTGGACCCCTAATAATGCTGGACAGGCCTTGCTACCAGTAATTATGGCTCACATGGCTGAAAGAGGAGAGTTCAGTGACTAAAATATTGGTTATTGCTGGGTGCCCAAGATAACTCAACTTCCTAATGTTTCCTTAGTGACACCAGGTTTATGGTAGACACTATGGTGATAGGAGCATGGATCTCTAAAAGAAAGACACTCCCAGCAAAAAACAACAACAAATGCTAGTACTCTAGAACTATGATGCTCAAACATTAACGGGATTGCAGGTATTTATTTATACATATTGGCACCAAACATAAGGTTAAACGTGTTCAGTTCCAGCTGTACTCATGAGTAATCCCCACTACCAATTTGACAGAGTACAGACAACCATGCTTCTCCTCTGAAATGTGGTGTCTCCAGTCAACTTTTTTTCTCAGTGCAGTCCACAACCAAGCTTGCATATGGTTGAGTCGATGGAAGACATCTCATAAGTGGCTTTGGCATGCAGTCCATGTGCACACAACCAAGCAGCAGGGATCACTAAAGAGCGATGAAATGTGGTTCCCTAATCAAATGAACCCTCCCGTACCCTGGGTGATGCAATTGGCAATTACATGTCACCCTATGGAGATACCAGCCAATTGACACTTGCACGGTCCAAATTCGTTCCGAGACTCCATGCCATGTACCACAGCGTCGTGCTTTAAAACAAGTGTCATATTGTAAAAGAGTAGGTACTGCTGTTTCTGTTACATTATTCTGTACACTCTGAAATTCACTCGCTTCAAAAATTTGCATATCTGAAATAGACACAAATCGTTGATTGGGAGAGGGGACAGGGCAGATGCACGATACTTCTGTGGTCCAAATATATACAAAATTTATTCACAGAATAAACAATTGTCTAAGTCATTGAAAAGCTAGCATGGTCATTTTCATTAAACCGCACAAGATATTTGGAGCATGAGATTCACCTTCAATTCATTAAAATATAACGTGGATGAAAAGGAAATGAAACTATGGTAATTTGTTGCACACTTAAAAACACATTTTAAGGTTTAATGTATATCTCAACACATGACAAGTGTTAAACCCACCCCCTGGCTTGACGGTTTGTAGGCAACCCAGTCTTTAAAGATACAGTTAATTTTGTTGGTTGAATAGATACAGACAGTGTTGTCTCTCCATGCACACCTCTACAATAAGCATTGTTCTGCCAGAAGTGCTCAACAGTCCCCCTCTCCAAATAGCAACATTCTGGGAGCAGACTGAAGTACAAAACATCAGAAGGCCTAATGTATTGTATTAGGGAAGCACAAGTGCTATTTATATCAGTGCTTACACTATCACTGCAGGATGTTTAGCCCATAATAGGCAGCTTTTTTGAAAAGCTTTAAAGCCATCAGTGGCTGCAAAAGCACATGGCTGCTATTTAGTAGCTTCCACGGTTACTTTCTTCACATCCCTCAAAGTTATCTAATCACAATAGAAAAATAAAACAGGAGGTCTGAATTTAAACGTTAAGATCGTGAGCAGTCTTTAACAAAAATAAATAAATAAATAAAATATAGACTCCTCAAAAAAAGTTTGGAAATTTGTGTTTGGTCGATCATATCTCTGTTGTTACTGTATTATTAGCATTGTATCTTATATCATTGGAAAGCCTGTTCATTTCCCTTTACAATGATGTCCCATTTGTAAGGATCATGCATTTGTAGGATAAGCAGCACAGCTGAATATGTGGGTGGGGTCCCAAGTGAAATGTAGAAAATTTCCCTGCCAATGTCAAACAGTGTATTCTCCTGTTGGTATTGACTCTGTTGTTTTGAGTTGTTTGGGGGATTGGATGATTGAACTCTCTATCAGTAACAAGGAAAAAACAAGACATATTGGTAATTTTATGCTTTATTCATTGAACAAACAGTCAGGAGCCTCAGTAGTGGGTGGAAGAACCATACGCAGCCACAACAGCCTGGCACCTCCTCCTCATGCTGGTCACCAGCCTGGTCACACGTTGCTGTGGGATGGCATTCCATTTCTCAACCAGGATTCGTTGCAGGTCAGGTTCTTCCCTACAGGTTCTTCCACCCGATATAACATACAATGCTAATAATACAGTGACAACAGAGATATGATCGACCAAACACAAATTTCCAAACCTTTTTTTGAGGAGTTTATATATGGAATGGTAATTCCCAGCAATAAATTGCAAAGAAACTTAAGATTTCCAGGTGCAGTGTTCAGTACACACTCAGAAGGGTCCAGCTAATGGGAGACCAGGAAGAAAAAGAATAACATCAAAGGCAGAAGACAAATACGTGGTGTGGTGTCTAGCAAAAAGAAACTTGAAAAATAGTTAAACTGCACCACAACTACAGCAAGAACTCAATGCAACTACAGATAAACCAGTTTCCCTGACGACAGTGAAATAGAAACTATGATCTGCTGGTCTACAAGGATGTATATTTGCCTTTTCCCAATCTTTCTTGGTCCAGTTTTGATGGTGCTTGGCCCATTGGAGTCTTTTCTTCTTCTTAACAGCATGTAGCACAGGCTTTTTTGCAGATATACAACCTTCTGAGATAGCTGCACATAAACCAACACTTGCTGTCTACGCTGTTGTGGCCCTTTTCCAGGTTTATAGACAATTCTTATATCCAGCAGAGGACAGCATAAGCTTTCCAACGTTGTATGACGTGTCTAATTGGACATTTATAACAGCAATTTAAGGCCGAGCGTAAAAGCAAGTTTGGTCACACCATCACAGTCTTCGGAACTTCTCAGCATGGCTAAGTCATATCGTCACCTAGCTGATTGAATTTGGGGAGTAGGTCAGAAAAGGAGAACAAGAAAGGTTCCTCTAAACCCAATAGCACTGATTCTCTGGAGGACGATACATGTGAACATTTCCTCCTCAAATATGTATGTAATACCGTGAGAAATATTTAAATCACTTTTTTTACCCCACTCCACCTTCGCCATATTTTTGATAGTGTTATTGCATTGGTCATAGTCTACAACTGTTAGCCTTTGCTAATAATGATGAGCACATTTGTATTTGGGGCTAGCTAGAGGCTAATCACTGTTATCCTAGTGGCTTGTTGTGGTTAGCTTTGTCAGAATTCACACCACTCACAATGAAATTGAGTGACTTTCAACAGGCTAGTGCTATTCTCTAATGCGGACATTTCACATACTATAGCATTGACAGGTTATGATTAAAAAGTTGACTTTGAGAAAATGTTATATAAGCAATTATATAAAATATCATATAGATCTTAAGGTAACTTGCTAACCGTACTTCAGAAAGTGTACTTTTAAAAGTCTATATATCCAAGTGGACGCTGTTTCAACCCATGCCATGTTCCTGTTGGAATGTAAGCTAGAGGAGACAGACTCCAGCTGTGGTATATATCAAGTGCTTTATGGGATTAGAGGACCTCTAGGCCCAGGGCCGGCCCGTGGCATAAACGCTCTATGTGGTTGTTTAGGGCCACAACCGCTAGGGGGGGCCACACGATCCAATGTTTATCTAAGGTAAATAACGTTATTTTCGTAATTACCTTATTCATCCCCTATCACGGAACTAGTGGTATAAATACATTTTTAACGGAATGGCAACAGAACATTTCATACCAATGTAATGTAAGAAGGATTTTACCAAGCGACCCCCCCCCCCCCCCTCCACCCCGCTCGAACAGATTTATTTAGAGCCACCAAAATCCTAGGGCCAGCCCTGTCTAGGCCTGCATGGTCAGTCTTGGTATGGACTCCCTGATCCTAACTGATGATTGGCTAGTAATGGAATCTTTGCATATGGTGATTAAATGAATATCATAAGCTGAAACAACAGTACTTTGTCTCTGAAAACTACATAAACTGATGTAATGGACTTCATATTTTTGAAGACCGAAGTTGTACCTCTTCCCGACCGGTTGTATTATTAAATTATATAAAGGAGCTCCTGACTCTCTCGTTTGTTATCTTTATCTTCAACAGCATCATTTTTGTTAAGAAATTCCTACAGCATCAAACACATGTTAGAGGCACCGATTTGCTGTGAAGCTAGAACACAGCCAGCATGTCCTGATTTTGGAATATTATCTTCTTATTGCACATAGGGTAGACTATGGGATATTGGTGTCACCATGGGCATGGAAAGTACTTATTCAAATGTACTATGTGCTGATATGTGCAAGATGAATCTAAAATTTCCCTTTGACTGATAATAAATAGCAAGATTTGTGAAGCACACTACAGTGAAATGACATCCCTGGGAACACAAAAAGTGGTGTTTTATTTAAGTATAGGAGTGTATGATTACATATTTAGGTGTATGTACCAAAGTGTGCTCTCATGTTTTTGTATTATGTAATTTTAACAACTGTAATTGGGCTCTGGTGAAAAATGGACCCATTTAAATGCTTTATAATGAACAAAAAGCATTTTATTCATTTTCAGAGAGGTTTTGGGTATGTTTTTAGAGCATGAGACAAAAATTTCCTAACTAACTTAGATGTTTGATTAATTTATTTTTTATTAGCTAGTGTTATCTGTATTAATTTCTGGACACCGCAGCAGCTTGTGAGACTGCTCCTCTCGTTATGATCATAATCGTCATTACAATGCAGCCCTCTTTGTCAGCTGTAGCAACTGTAGCCTAACTCTCAGTTTTGCTAGCTCACTACATTCACAAAACCTTAAAAATAAACACTTTCCCTTTTGTTTTCATGGAAAAAAAATCACCATGTTGTCAGGGCGCGAAATTAACTTTTTTACTTGGTAGCACTGGTGCTCCCAACTTCAAAAAGTTAGGAGCCCCAGCAAAAATTTAGGAGCACCAAGCTGAACGGCCAGCAGCATGTTGTCGAATAAATGCCTGACCAATCGAGCCTGAATTCTTCGTTGCCACACATTTGTCACAGCATTTCTTAGGTTTCACACTGGCTCAGTGCTTAGTTAAACTCTCACGCTTAAAGAGCATATGGCAGTTTGGAGACCCCAGTAAATCAATGTGTAGGAAAATGATGTAGAAACTAGATTTTCATAAAAATATACATATATATATATATACACTACAGTGACTTCTGGACTCGTTTTTGTGAGAGAATTTTACCTCCGCATCTAAAAACGCCAAAGGAGGAGAACCAGTGGAGAACTGGGCAGGTGTCTTGGTGAGTGACCAGCATTAGCTTATAGATATATACAAGTATACATCTATGGGCGTTAGCTAACAATATCTAAGGCTGTGTTCACATCACAACATTGTACAGTTTGCTATAACAATAGCCCTAAGATATGCCAATGCAGCAGTGAAAACGCTGCTCACTGAATAACAAAATAAAGGAGACAAAGTTTTCAATAATGATACCATGTCATTCTACAGTCAATATCTGGGACTAAATATTGAATAAATATACTCCATTGGTTTTACCATTGGTTTTATGCGTAGAGAGGTCCCTTTTGAGACTGAGTGGTCATACATTGTCTTGGACAATCCGTTTTTGAAATATACGCGCATTTGTAATGCCTGGGTACCTTCCAAATTAGCTGTGCGTAATACCACACGTGTTGTTTTACGGCGTTGTCGCCCTTTTCAGTACAGTCAGGCTTGATTGACAATTCATGTATTCAGTAGGTGAGAGTATAAGCTTTCTAACTATGTATAACATGTCTAATTTTGCTTTTGGAATAGCGTTTTATAGGTCAGCGTAACCGAAAATTTTCTTACCATCGCATTCAATTACGCATTCACTCCGTGGTAGCAGTAAAACAAAGATGCTGCTAACAAAATGTTGTCAGCGATTATTCGTAAATTCTTGGAAAATACTATTATTATTGAGAACTCCTGAGCATAGCTAAGTCATATGTTTGCTGATAGACCTAGCTGCAGTGTTTCCTGTGGAATTGATCTCTTGGTGTGGTGGTGGGTGTCCGAAAGGGGGGGGGGGGGGGGGGGTGGTGTAGCAAAGGCAAAAAATGTTTAAGACTATGAAAACATAACCTCTTGAGACTTCTTAACGGTTTATTTTTTATTATCTAAATCTATCTTATAGCTCTGACGAGCTCTTGATACAAGGAATAACAGTTTGCAAGAGCTAAAAAGTACTTTTATACGTACTTTAAAACCATAAAAGGTTTGTTAACCCTTGTATTGTTTGTAAATATTGAAGCAAAATAGGCCTGTATTTTGAGTTATGGTGGGGTGAGAACAATTAAAAGAGCACGTTGTCCATCTAGAAGTTCTATCTTCAAGATTAGAGCACTATATAACCAAAATTGATACTCAGGAAAAGTTACATATTTCACTTTACAAGGGACACTTCTGCTAAATTAACTCAATTACCATGACAAAATAGTACTTAGAATGTTTTATCTTTTTATTTAACAATATAAGTTGAACTGGGTCCACATTCAAAGCCCTCTCTCTCTCTGTCTCTCTCACACTCAATGACAGAGTTCACATGCATTGTCCATGCAAAAAAAGGAAAAAGTGAGAAAAATGGCTTTAAAGATTCTGTTCTGTTACATTCTAATTCTACTGAGAAGCATGATACAAAAATGTCCTAACTAACTTAGATGCTTGATTAATGTATTTTTTATTAGCTAGTTTTATCTGTATTCATTTCTGGACAGTGCAGCAGCTTGTGAGACTGCTCCTCTCGTTATAATCGTAATCGTCATTAGAATGCACTCCTCTTTGTCAGCTGTATCAACTGTAGCCTAACTCTCAGTTTTGCTAGCTCACTACATTCACAAAACCTTAAAAATAAACACTTTCCCTTTCGTTTTCATGGGAAAAAATTACCATGCTGTAGTATGGAAATGGAAGTAGTTGAATCACTCGAACATTTTAAATGCCCTAAAAATATATATATATTTTTTAAATTCGCGCTGTTTTGGCGATTTGCCAACAATTTGCGGTCGCGACATCTGACGGGTTTCTCCAGGTCACCATTTTAATCAGATGTATTGTGCCATTATAACAGTAGCTCTAGATTAAAAAAAAAAATGGTAGGCACGTAGCCTACGTAGCTCAACTGGAACAGGTTCCTCTTCGGCTCAAACAAACACTGTTTATTTTCAGATAACGTTACATATTTATCACATTTATTTTTTACTTGTCCGATCAGACAACTGCATGAGGCATTCCACTTGCCCGAACAGAGTTAGGATCCGCCAGTTGTCATCACCGAATTATAGTTAACGCCAGTGCTTCAGATGGGCAGGAGCTGTCGAGACTTGTATATGAGTACCGACTCTTCTTTTGATTACCAACATTAATTTATTTTAAACAGTATGTATTTTGAGGAGTAGGTACCGGCACTTATTTTGGTCCAATTAAAACACTGGTTAACACTATGGTATTTACCTACCTTTTCCTTGTCTTTCGGTGGCTGAAGAGTGAGTCAAAGTGACGCTTTGACAGACCGTGCGACATTCGCGGCTTAGGCTCTTTTTGAAAATAAATATGTGGACGCGACAGTATGGATTTGAAAGCGCATTTAGGCAGAAATATTTAGAAAGTTTAACATTTTTAATTTATGAATTTAATATATAGGCTATATACAGTATATATATTTTTTTTATTTAATTTTTTTTTTTTTTTAATTATGGTGTGGCGGCAAGGATTTTGCCGTGGCGCCACGCCACGGCAAAACCTTACCAGCGGAAACGCTGCCTAGCTGACATTGTTTTCTGGAGCAAAACAGAAGCGAATAGAACAGTATCATTTATTTACTGTCTGTGTCTCCAACTACTGAACATAGATAAGATTTAATTCATTGCTATGTAAGTATTACTGCTCAAAATACTTCGGTTATATACGTTATTCTTGAAATTGAGTGTCTTTAAATAGGTTTGTGGTATTATATAATGTGGATATTTCACACTGTAATGTAAGCGTTAGTTAGGACTGTAATAGTTTTTGTGAAGCATGAAACAGAGATGACGTGAGAGTTGGAACGTTGCCAAAACGTGGTAGAGGGTTGAAAATTGTTTTCATGTCGTCCTATCCCCATACAAGAAAACATACGAGAGTACAGAGTATAGAAATACATACAAGAGTTAATTATTACACATTTAGGTACTGTACCGCTTTGTGTGACAATATTATTTGCATTATTTTTTGATCTGATGGCAATATTCCATCTTAAACCTTCATAAGGGGCTCATTTATATGCTTTATAATGGACAAAAAGCATTTAATTCATTTTTGGAGAGATTTTGGATATGTTTCTGGACCCCAAGCTATTTTAGACCACTGTACTGACAGAAGGCTTGTAATTCCCACTTGAAAATGATGCAACAGTGAGTTTCTTGAGTCAAAACAGTTGATTTGTAGTGAAATACGTGAATATTTTGTGATTTACAGCAATGCATTATTCAGACATTTTGGATAGATTTAGAGACACTGGGTACACTGCTTAGTTTTTGCTTCATACATCTATAGTAGTTATACATATCCACCCAGATTATATGAACTTGTGGTCAAGGAGGTTTTGATCCAGGACAGTATAGTTATCTCCGCCAGGCAAGAGCCTGGAGGGAATTATGCGTTTGGTCACGTGTGTGTGTGCGTGTGTGTGTGTTTGTGTATCTGTCTGCAGCTAATCTTGCATACTACTGGGCCGATCAGCCTAATACTTGTTGTGCATGCTGACAGCAGGCCAACAACCTGAATTCTCAAATATTTTGCAAACCGGTCAACGACAAGTATTTTATTTTAAGACATTTTGGATATATTTGGAGACGCTGGGTACACTGCTTAGTTTTTGCTTCATACATCTATAGTAGTTCTACATATCCACCCTTAGATTTTCTGAACTTGTGGTCAAGATGTTTTTGATCTAGCACATGTATAGTTTAACCTCCTGTATATATGCAATCTCTCAGTATTTCATTGTAAACTTAAAAAGTGAAAATTTATTTTTGATTTTTTGTCAAAACAATTGCACTTGTGGCACTTTATTTCTTCCAAAATTATGAATATAAACTAATCTGTGTTAGTATTGTAAATTGTACAAATGTCTTGTTTCATTTAAGCCATTTTTCAAGTCTCTGTGGTGTTCACATCTGGAGTTATAAGGCTTTAAATAGGGTACCCCCTAAATGGGCAAGGATTGGCAAGATTTGGCTTCTGCGCAAAGGGGTTAAGTTGTTTTGAGTGGCTCTCAATTTTTCCCTTTTGGACGAGCCTACTGTTATAAGACTACTACAAAATAGTACTACGGGTCCCAGGTTTTTTGAATATCTTAGGTATTTTCGATGTTTTAATGCCTTATAAAAGAAAAAGATTTTAAAAAGTTTTGCTATTTTAACTAAGCGATGTATCCATGAGTATGATAACATATTCACATGGGCGTATGCATTTTAAAAAAATCTAACTATGACTTGCTGTATTTCTATGCAGCAGCCGATTTCAAAATGGTTTCTCTGTTTATAGCTAACCTAAGCCTGAAAACAGCTTATCAGCTAAAGAAAAAAAAAAAAAAAAAACCTGGGACGTTATGAGGCTAGTACACATTTTGAGAACACCACGTGGGGGTCAGTCTCATACATTTTTCTCATACTTTGAAAACCCCTGCCCTATACTGATTAAAAGATAGTAGGTCCCCCTTGAGCAGGATGCAAAAATGAGTTTCATGAGTCAAAACAGTTGATTTATAGTTAAATACAGTGAGTTCCATAATGTTTGGGACAAAGACAACCCCCCCCCCCCCGCCCCCCGATTTGGCTCTGTACTCCACTATTTTAGATTTGCAATCAAACAATGCACATGTGGTTAAAGTACACAATCCCAGGTTTTATTAAAGGGTATTATTTTAATAAGTTTTGGTGTCACCATGTAGAAATAGCAGTACTTTTTATACATAGCCCCCCCCCCCCCCCCCCAATTTTAGGACGCCATAAGGCGTCACAGGTGTTTTTGATTAGTCAGGTGTGTTCAATTGATTCTTTAGAGCAAGTACAAAAGAGCTTTCAGTATCCAGTCTTGATTCTAGGCTTGGGATTGCCTTTGTAGTCTGTCACTGACATTTATAATAATAATAATAATACATTTAATTTATGTAGCACCTTTCAAGTATTAAGCACAAAGTGCTTTCGAATGCAGATAAAAATAATGGTTTAAAATTATAACAAAAAAAAGGTTTTTAGGCTAGTTTTAACAGCATGGACTGCATCAGCAGATCTAATATTATATGGATGGCTGTGCCAGAGCCTAGGGGCCATTACGGCGAAGGCTCAATCGTCTCTTAATTTTAATTTATACTGTGGAACAGCCAAAAGCCCAAGGCCTCTGAGGACAATAAGGAGTTAAAAGTTTAAAAAATGTAATTGAGCACCAAACCATGTAAGGCCTTGTAAGTAATTAATAAAACTTGCCTGTTTGACAAATAGAAAGAGAACCAGTTTAGCGTAGTACCAGAGATACCAACCCACTGTCTTGAGTCTACTGATTAGAATAGCATGATCGATGGTGTCAAAGGCCGCACCAAGCAAGCAGCACCAGAACAGAAATGCCTCCAGCATCAGCAGCAATCAATAAATTGTTAGTAACCCTAAGAAGGGCCGTTTCAGTGATGTGCAGCTGGCGATAACCAGATATTGTTGCTATTTAGTACCTCTAAACCAGACAGATCAAGGCCAGATCTTTTCAAAAGAGGCTGAACACAAGTAATTTTAAAATAATCTGGGACACATCCAGAAGATATTGAGCTGTTAAAAATGGAGTGCAAACTGGGGCCAATTGCCTCCATAACTTCTCTAAGACATTTTGTGGGAATAATATCAAGGGGACAGGAGAAGGGTCTCATATGTGACACAATCTCTATTAGAGCGTGCAGAGAGATTGGCCTAAAGCAGGTAAAGAGATTGGAACACGGGCATGGAAGGTTCAAAGCAGAGGCCGAAGGAGCAATGTTAGCTCAGGTATGGTCAATCTTATTAACAAAAAAGGATGAAAACTATTCACAATCAGCTACAGATTAAGCAGAAGCGGGAGGGGTAGCAGGGTTTATGAGCTGATCAATGGTTTTATAGATAATGGTTCAATGGATTTCCATTTGCACTCAATCTTCCTACATGCTCTTTTATGGCAACAAATGTCATCATTAATCCAAGGGAGTGTTTTAATAGTTGACTTTAACTGGCTTTTAATAGGAGCAACAGTATCTAAAAGAGATTAAAACAATTTACAATGATTAAAACAACTTAAAAGGCCATTAGTATCTGAATAAATTGGTATGTTGTCACTGGCTTTAGTAAAAAGGAAGGAAAACGTTGGGCTGTGTGTTTATTAAGAACGAGCATATGCACAGATTGTTTATGAGGTTTTAAAGCACCTTTGAACACAGTGTGAAACATGCCAGCATAAGGACGAGAGCTGTGCCAAAGAAAGACAAGGCAGCCATTATGAGAGTGAGAAATATGAAAAAACATATTTCAGAGACACAGTCTAAGATTAGGCTTACCAAAATGAACCATTTGGAACAACATTAAAAAGAAAGAAAGCACTGGTGAGCTCAGTAATCCTAAAGCAGTGGTTCTCAAACTGAATGATTCCAAGTGGTCCACAAGTTTATTTGTTCAACTGCTTGATTTGCTCAACAACACGAAAAAGCCTAGGATATAGATACAGAGATAATTTCGGGTGAGTCCATAGTCAATGATTTGCCTCCTGCAACCGAGTGCAACACTCAAAATATTGAAACTCACCGTGAATGTGGAAAATCCACTGTTAAAGTCAAACGAAAGTACCACAGCGACTATCTAAAAATTGGATTTTTTTGGACTGGGGATGAGGACGATCCCATCACACATTGTGTTTTGTGCTAGGAAACTAACAAGGCTATGAAACCCACCAAGCTCTGTTTCCTTTGTTTCTGCCTGTGTTTTATGTGTGTTTCTGTTTGTGTTTCTGCCTGCGTTCCTGCTTGTGTTCCTGCTTGTGTGTGTTCCGCCTGCCCGTATTCTGTCCTGCCTGTGTTCCGCCCTGCCCGTGTTCTGTTCTGTTTTTTTTAGTTCTTAAGTATCTTTTTGTGGTTGTGGTTTTGCCCCTCGTGGCCTTTTGTTTGTTCCCTTTTTTTTATTAAGTAAAGTCTTTGTTTGAATTTTCCTTTTGGAGTCTCCCGTGTTTTTGTACTCTGCACCTGGGTCCAACCCCCCGAATCCATGACAAAAAGTTCAATCTTCTACTGGGACTTCTGCCGTTTATTGAGGGTGTGAAAGAAAATTTCGGTGGCTATAATCAAATGTTTTTCAGATTTACCATTCAATTGAGCAAGTATCATTCAAAGTACATTTTTATGGGTTAGTACTGTCCGATTGTGCTAGCTACTTCACATTAACCTTGTACGGCGATCAGTAAAGGCTAACAGCACAGCACCACTTAATTATTGTCACTTCTATCACCACTGTAATGAATTTAAAAAAGGCGACAAACTACCTTTTCTGTGAGAAATGTATTGTCAAGTAAAATGTCAGTAAAATTGCTGTGATAGCTCACTCTAAATCATATTTGGGGACCCATGGATAACTCGTGACCCATAGTTTGTGCCGCTGGCTTACAGGCAAGACAATGCAAATATTTTACTAACGTTACGTTCACTTATTAGAGTGCCTTTTAAGGACTATTAGACTATCTCTGGTTGGTTATATTCATTTATAGTTCGCTAGCTAACGTTAGCTAGCCATGCAGTTTGCTTTCATAATGTAATGTTATCGATAACGTTAGCTAGTTAGTTAGCTTTCATAAGGAAGTTATAGTTGTAGTTTTATCTTAACTTGGCTAGCTAGCTAGCAAAAATTATTATGGGATATAAGTCAACATCCTTAGCTATCTATATTTGATATACTAAGTTAGCTAGCTTGTGAAAATTCAGTCTCCCAAGATGAGCATCGCACTGGAGCCCCTTGTAGAAGCCATAAGACTAAATGAAGCTGTTAGGGGGATCACAATGGGTGGTCGGGAAAAGAAAATGTTAATTTTTGCTGATGACATTCTGGTTCTGATGTCAGACCCACAGAGGTCTGTGCCCCCGATGTTGGATCTGGTTAACTCATTTTCGGATGTCTCGGGGTATAAGATAAACTGGGCCAATTATGAGGTGATGCCCTTATCTAAATACTGTTACAGAAGTAATTTTCAAAATTGGAAATTTCAATGGGTGCCAAAAAACTTAAAGTATTTGGGGATACTTCTGAACCCAGGACTTGAAAACATGATGTCTGACAATTTCGACCCAGCCTTGAAGAAGATACAACTCCTTCTCAAGAGCTGGGACAAATTACAGATCTCATTATGGGGGAGAATTCAAGCTATAAAAATGGTTATACCTCCCAAACTGAACTGCCTTCTAAGCATGTTACCTCTGAACGTAGCAGCGACGATATTCCAGACTTTAGACAAAATGTTTAGCTAATTTATCTGGGCTGGGAAAAGGGCTAGGATGAAGTTAACAAGGTTACAGGCTAAAATAGAATGAGGGGGGCTGAGACTTCCTAAGATGAGACTTTATCAGGAAGCATTCTTGGGGGCTCAGATAGTCTCCCTTCACTCAAGAGACGAGACGACAGACCTTTGGGTAGATTTGGAGGAAGAACTGAACGCCCCATTCATGGCAGCAGACCATTTGAGCCAATCTCCAAAAGCTGATATCCAGAATCCAATAATCTCTCACATTAGGAATATCTGGCATCATATACACAAGAAAGAGGGTTCATCTCCCTACCTGGTAGGATCAGCTTCAATATGGAACAAAATTGAAAATAGGAGGGCAGGTGTTCTTCTGGAAAGAGTGGTACACTAAGGGGGTCAAACACATTGGATGTCTCTAGCATAACAATACCTTAAGAACATCTGAAGAATTGAGAGAACTCTACAATCTACAGAGAAAAGACTTCTGGAGATTTCTCCAGCTTAGGGACTCTCTGTCTAAGGTGGGCCCAACAGGCACCAGGTTACCCACCCAATCTTCTATATACTCTAAATTGAAATTGCTTAGTGGTCTGCCACACCTGGCAGGTCTAATCTACAACTACCTCACTGATGGATTTAACGGCAGTACCTCAGGCCTGAAAGCTGTGTGGGAAAAGGATTTAAGGGTAACATATGAAGAGGATGAGTGGAATGAACTAGTAAAGGAGATGCTAACTCCAATGAGAGATGCCAGATCTAATCTTATTCAATTTAAAATACAACAGACTTTATTGGACACCTGTGAGGAAGTATAGGGCAGGACTGAGTCACTCAAACATCTGCTGGCGATGCCAAACGGACCAAGGTGACATTGTCCATATGTTCCTCAGTTGTCCTAGCCTAGCCACCTATTGGCAGTAGGTCATGGAAAAGATTAATGACAGACTGGGTACTGGTGTTGGTCTTATCACTGCTCTATGCCTCTTGAATAGCCTAAAAGGAAATGAGAGAATAGATGAGAAGAAGGCCCAGTGGCTAAAGGTTGCTCTCATGACAGCTAAGAGGGTCTTGCTGAGGCACTGGATTGGGGGGAACAACCCAACCTACTCTGAATGGCTCACAGCCCTATCAGAAACTGCCTCTTATGAACGTCTGATATACAAAATAAATGGGGAAATCGACACCTATACAAAAATCTGGGGTCCATTTCTAACATAGATCAGGGAAACGTAAACTAAGACAAATCTGATGTATCTATAATTGAAAACCAAGCCTACAGTGCACCATGTTCGACTGGCGGGACGGGGGCAAGTTTATGGGATGGGAGACAATAGTTTCCTTTCAGATCGAGCATTTACTTAGTTACTTTTATATGTCTGTATGTGTGTATGTATGTATGTATGTATGATTACAGGGTATGTGTATGTAATGTATGCATATACATTACTATTATTATCACTTATGTTGCTGTATATTTAATTTGAACATTAAAGTTGCTTTTACAGCTCCTCTTTTATCTGCATATGATGTCTATTTGCACTTGCTGTTGTCGTGTTTTTAGTTTTTATTTATGTATTTATTTGTTTGCCCTTTTTTTTGTGAATACCCATCTGTAAAATGCATTGGATTGCCTTTTTGGATGTCTGTGAAGGAAACAATAAAAATCATAATTGAAAAAAAGAAATTAAGACTTGCCTCTCATCGTCAGTCCTCAACATTTTTACAGTAAACTAGCTGTCTGACTTCAAGACACCTTATAAATGAGTGCTCATATTGTGGTTTCTTGGTTTTCACTTTTTATTATCAGCATATGCAACCTATGGGTACATTTTCATACACACTAATAACCCCCCCCCCCCCAAGTAATGTCGTCAGGCATTTAGCAGACGCTCTTACCCAGAGTGACTTACACAATTTTTACATAGCATTTTTTTTTTTTTTTTTTTTTTTTAAATTTCATTTATTTATTTATTTTTACATTGTATCCATTTATGCAGCTGGATATATACTGAAGCAATTCAGGTTAAGTACCTTGCTCAAGGGTACAACGGCAGTGTCCTATTCCGCTCTTACGGCTCGTTCCCAGCCCAAACCACCGCAAAGACAGCAAACTTTTTTGTCAGTGACATTCCATTTTCACGACCACAACATTTATTTAGCATTTTTGTATAGCTGTTTCCGTGGATAAAATCGCATTTATAATTGTTATTTTCTGTTAAAATTCTTTTAATTAATATTCAGGGAGATAGCCAACTACTCGCAAGTTAGACGACATGTGTAGCCGTGCCGGAATCCGTATGTATTCTTATCCTACCCGTGCCGTGTTCCCTGTTGCGCTTCTCCATTACACAACAGACCCGTGAAGGTAGGAGGAGTCATGGGAGGTGTAAAGCATCATAAGAGCATTCCATGGTGGTGACGTACATATTCACGAGACACAACCACACAAAAAAATGGAGAATCTTGAAGCTATGCTGTTCTTTTTCGTCTGCATTTGGTTTTGGATTAACCATAATTATTTAGAAAAATGCAAAAAGAGAGTGGAAGCGATTGAGTTGGAGAGGAAGAGGGAAGACAGAAAGAAAGCTAATCAAAAGAGGATTGCTGAAAAGAGAAAGAAACGTATGTGGGCAATTCTAAGGAGCGACGATGTTGGCTTTGTTAGTCGGCGTAAACAAAGAAGACCGGTATGTTTTGTTTCATTCACAGCTATAGCTAGCAACATTACAACTACCTTTTGGTGTATTCTGAATTTACAAAACACGTCTACCTCTCATCATATTTCAGATTCTTCAGTTTTTGCTAACCCGTCACAGTGCCCCGTCTGTTTGGGCTGTTAACAGAGCTACCTAGTGGTGGGAATTCGTGGTCCCGGGTTTCACCGATGCTCAGTAGGTACAGAATTTCAGGAAGTTGGAAGAAACATTTCTGTATCTTTGCCACAAACTACGGCCAGCAATGGAGAGACGGGACACAGCCTTCCGTCTGTGTGTCCCCCTCAACAAAAGAGTAGCGATGTCCCTGTGGAAACTGGCGACCAACTCCGAGTACAGAAGCGTTTCACATCTGTTTGGGGTCAGTATCACAACTGTGTGGCGGTGTGTGGGAAAGTTCTGCACTGCTGTAGTAGAGATACTAGTACCAGAACTAATTCAGCTTCCAACCCAGGAAAAGTTAAATGAAATGGCTAACTACTTCGAGCAGAGATGGGGGGTTCCACAATGTGTTGGTGCTATTGACGGATCTCACATCCCCATTTTGGCACCAAGAGAACACCACTGTGAATTTTTCAACCGCAAGGGCTGGCACTCCATAATCCTGCAAGCTGTTGTAGATGGAAAGGGACTATTCTGGAATGTCTGCACTGGGTTACCAGGGAGTATGCATGATGCCCGTGTTCTCCATGTGTCAAAGCTGTGGCAGCTAGCCAGCAGTGGAAACCTTTTCTCAGGTCGCACAAGGAACACTGGTGGATATGATGTTGATTTCTACCTTCTAGGGGATGCTGCATATCCCTTGCAAAGCTGGCTTTTGAAGCCATTTTCTGATAATGGGCGACTGACTGAAGAACAACTGTACAACATCAAAACAAGCAGAGCAAGGGTTGCTGTTGAGAATGACTTTGGCAGACTCAAGGGCAGGTGGCGTTGCCTTATGAAGTGCAATGACTGTGATCTGACCCTGGTGAAATCAATGGTGATTTCATGCTGCGCTCTACACAATCTTGGCGAAGCCCATGGTGAGGACTACAGACAGGAATGGAGTGTTCATGAAACACCAGAACCACCCTTGGTGGCGCTGCCACAAAGGGCTGAGGCTGAGGGACTGGGTGTATGTCAGGGACTGCTGCGCTACTTTAGCTCACTGTAGTTGCATTATTTTGAGCATATGCGAATTATTTTGTAATGTCCTACATTTCCTTATGTTGTTTGAATACATTTTTTAAAAATAATTTTACAAGTTGTGTAACCCTTTATTTCCTACTATGATAAAGTTGTTTAGTCAAAAACCCTGAACTTGTTTAGTCCTTAAAGATAAAACTATAGAGGAGACATTACTGTTGATGGAGTGGGATAAAAATGCATCTCCATTGCAACCAGTGTTCATCAGCAATAGAATGCTTGATTTAATGTTTTATCAATGGTGTAGTCACTAATATCCTGCAAACTGAATAAAGCACACAGATAAGATTAAAAAAAGGTCTTATTTACAACATGAAAGGTATAGTGTATATAAACTATACACAAATATAACAAATATACACAACATGCAAGGTGTAGTGTATATAAACTATATACAAATATAACAAATATATACAACATGCATGGTATAGCGTTGTATATAAACTATATACAAATAACTGCAAGTCTTCTCAGTCCTGGGTTCTGGGGCATCCTGGGGCATGCTGTCCTCCCAGGGCCTTAGCAAGCTGCCCGAAGACAGCCAAGAAGCCTCGGTTGAAGGCTGCAAACTCTGCAGCCTCCCTCTCCTGGATGGCAGCTTCCCTCTCCCTGGCAGCTGACCCTTCCACCCTAGTAGAGACCGTGTCCTCCATCAGCAGCTGAAAATGTATTTCCCGCAGCTGATGGTCCTTTTCTGCCAGCTCCCTGTGGACCCGCTTTGTCTCCTTCAGGAAGGCCAGGTGTTCAGATGCCTGGCCCCTTTTTTTTTGCCTAAAATAAGTACATTTAAGTTAACAATTAATACATGGACCAGCACAGCAAAACACTCAAGTCCATAGCTCAAGTCCACACTCAAGCCCACAGAAAATTAGAACTCAGTCGAGGTTTATCGACTTATCAGAATCAGAAAGTATAAAATATATCAACAAATGTATATCAGTGCATAGAATATAACATATAAATATACAAAATATCAACAAGTGTATATCTATAAGAGCCTGCAGTAGTGAAAAGAATGTAAAATATCAGTAATGTATATGAATCCGGAGTAGTGCGTGAATGAATCACGAAACTCCACATCGTTTTCCCCCAACAACGTTAAAAAATTTTCTACCTGGGCGTTTGGGGGTTCTTTCTGGTGCAGGAGCCTCCACCATAGGAGTGCTGGACCTGGAGGAGGTACTCGGAGTACCTTCATCCAGAAAACTTGCCTCCATGTGTGTAAGCTCTGAAAAGAAAATTACATCAACAACATGGATTATTAAAAGATCCCGTTAAGTGCTTTGCGTACAACAAATAACGTTAAGATAGCTAGCTAGACGAAGACGAGCTTCTAACTAGCAGCTAGAACGTAGCCAAACAATGTTCGGTGCTGCTAGCAACTACTACATAGTAGCTACAACAAATAAAGTCACGATAGTAGCTAGCTAGTAGTTGCTAGCAGATATCTAGCTAGCAACGTTTATTGTATCATATCAGGTATAGAGAACTTACCCTGCTCCTCCTCGATATCCTCGCCCATCATTGCCTCAAACAACGAAACCACCGACGCAGAGTCCATCGTCTCACTTCTCCCGCAGTTGGTTGGTCTGTGGCCGATAACCGCATCAATGGTGTCGTACCACTGCAAGGTTTTCCGACCAGCTCCGCTGCGGCTGTTGTGGTCCTTTATTTTCCGGTAATCTTGTTTTAGTTTCTTCACTTTCTCTCGACATTGCCTGGGTGTCTTATGAACCCCAATGTCCAGCAAACGGCGACAGATAGCCTGGAAAACTTTTTCATTTCTAATGCTAGAGTCCAAGTCTAGCTGAATTTGGTCTTCCGACCAAACAGAGATGAGGGCCTGGACCTCATTGCCTATCCAACCGAATGAATTTTCATTTTTCATGTTTAAATAACTCAGTAGAAGTAGAAGTTATTCCAATTCGTTAGTTTCGCTGTTGATGGAATTTAAAAATGGCGGTTGCTGCAAGTGAACAAACTGAACATGGGATGATGTATTTGTGACAATTTCCTTTGACCAATCAAAGGTCTGCAGCATCGAATTGCAGCACAGATAGTACCTTTGGTACCTACCCCAGAGCAGTAGCTACAATTGGCATGGGTATTTGCAGCGCGGCAGGGGTCAGGTGACAGTGGAGAAAGCAAAACAAAGCGGGAGCACAGATTCCGGCACGGTAGTGGAGAAGCGCCATTAGAATCTTTATCGCCGCAGAATGCAGCAAGGCTGGCAGCATCAGCATAACAATGGACGCCGCAACGAAACTTCAGGCACGTCACAACGGGTACAACAGCTGTTTCAGAATGTCATTGCATCGTTTTTGTAGCCCGGATCAAAAGCGGCTTGTGGAATGTGGGACTTGTAGTTTTTGAACGATTAGCAGCATGGGAAATCCCCCCCCCCCTTTTTCATGACACCTGTTACATGTTGCCCCATCCCAGCACTTTTTGGTAATTTATATTTGTCCTAATACTGTAGCTTATTCTTCTGCCTAGTTGGCTTGCAGAGGTTAGGTCTGAATAGTGTTCACTGTGTGAACTAAACTGTATTCTTGGCTAGAAATAGCTGTACAAAATAAGTATTGTACCTTACTGAACCTGTGTTCAGCAGTTGTCTATGACCATGAAATGCACTTTTGTACGTCGCTTTGGATAAAAGCGTCTGCCAAATAAATGTAATGTAATGTAATGTAATGTAATGGAAAAAAAGATTACGGTAGGTTGTAATCTTTACTCACACACTGTGCTCGTAAATTATTTTTCCGGTTTGCACATATCTATTTTTAGGGGCAAATGCGAGTGAACTACTCGCACTGTAGAGCCCTGTTGATGGCGAGAGAGTTGCGGCCTTCAAAGTACACCTGCAAGGCTTTCACTCGCAATTGGGGAAATATGTCCCAGAATCACACACAGGCTTTGAATGGGTCAGAAATCCATTTGGGGACAAGACACACATCGAAAATTTCAGCGTCAAGCTATCACCAACTGAGGTTGACAATCTTGTGGATATCGTATTGGATGGGACACTGAACATGACTTCTGTAGAGAAATGTCTGACAGACTTTTGGGTCCACATCCAGCCTGAGTATCCTGGGCTGGCTGACACTGCTCTGAAGCACCTGATGCCGTTTGCAATAACATACAACTGTGAAGTTGGATTTTCTGCACCGACTCAATGTGGAACCCAACATGAGATTAAAACTCTCCAGTTTGGAGCCAGACATTCCTTCACTGATGTCTCAAAAGCAGCACCGTTCTTCCCATTAAGATGGCAACAGAGAAAATGATGGATGAGTACAGATATATTATCTGAAAAACTAATATTTAGCCTAATTCTTCAATATTTTATTAAGTACGTTAATTTGTATCCTGCTGTTGAAGCATTGTTTTGAGGGAGTAACAATGGTTTCCCCCATATTTGAGGAGTTTTTTTTACTGGCTAAGTGGTCCTCCACCTGAAAGTTTAAGAACCACAGTACTAATGGACCTGAGGAAGAGTCCTACAGTTTGTGACTGAGGAATTCTCACTGTATATGAATATCTGTGTATATGAAATCTATGATTTACAGCAATGCACGATTTAGCCATTTTGTATAGATTTGGAAACACTAAGGGACACCAGGGCACGCTTATTTCACTTTATAGTTCTTCAGTAGTTCCGTATTTCACCCTCAGATTTTGTGGCCAAGGAGTTTATGTCCAGGAAATGTATAGTTTATGTTTTAGTTTGTGACTCTCAGTCATTCATGTTTACGAGGGAGAAGTATGGCAAAGCACACAAGCAATTTTATAATGGTGTTATAGTCATAATGGACAACAGTCAAAGCCATTTCAAGCAAGGACAGCGAAACTGTTTATTCCATTTCTAAAATAAATGTTCAGAACTTCCTTGCAAAATCTTCCCCAATATCTTCTATGTGTAAGGTCTCATATTTGTATAAGAATTGTCTAGAGGGCAGGTTCAGTAAAGTATCCATTATGCAAAAAGTTGTAACCTTTTGCATTCTTTATCAGGAAATGTTGCTGCTTTTTTCACACTAGAGCCATGGTGGAACATTTCCATAAACTTACTAGGTCCTAACCTGTCAAAGGAACATCTTAAATAGAAAGTCAACTCTGTTCACTGGCTCTGTTGACACAATGCCGACACAGAAAATTGCAAAACATGTATGGGTTAAGATACATGCATGAGAGTTTCTTTATTTTTTTTTTTACTTACAGAGAAGTGCTTTCATTGGTTTCCACTGGTAAAATCCCTGTCAACAGAAACAAACTGCATATCTCAGCATACCACATCCTTGCATATTCCTGCATATACTCACAAGAGGAAATACAGATCCAGATTCACCTGGAAATCAGTTAAACTTACCATCAATACTGACCACCTCCAACTTCCCAAGTTCCTTAACAAAAAGCAAGAACATAAGAATATGAACATATTTGCAACTATAATGTGATGTAATATTGTGGTTAAACAAACTTACCTTTTCCATTTCTTTTACTGGAACAGTGGAGTCTTTCCTGTTAAAAACATGAAAGTTATAAACAATGTGACCTTCGCACAAAAGGTGTTTCAAACATTGTTTTGCCTCTTAAGCATCCAAGCAATGAGAAAAACAAAGAACCAATTTCATATTTTTAGGAAACCAAAAAAAAGTTGAATCCCTTACCGTGGTTGAACATCAAGTGATTCCACCATGACTCCATCTTAAATTAAAACATATATATATATATATATATATATATACATACACACAGTTAAGCCCAAAATGATTCATACCCATGCCAAATTTTCAGTTATAGTGAATTTTTATTTGACGAATAGGTTTCTTCTGGCTGGAAATGACGTAAGAAGGTGACAAAAGATGGTAAGACACTGTGTTAGAGATATTAATGAAAAATATCACCTATTTTTACGTTTTTTTTTTTTTTTTTTACATTTTGACAAAACATTCCTTGTCCAAAATTATTCATTGAAATTGTCACACATTTTTGAGGAAATGCAAGCTTCTATACTATTCCAAATGGTCCTGGTAATTTCTACCATGTTCTAGAGCATTCTAATCAACTATAAATTGAGAACAGTTTTTCTCCCACAGTAGAGAGTGGATTGTGGGTTAATGAGTCCTTTGTGCCGGTTACACCTTTGTTGGCCCCGGCTACCAAAGTCACAGTCTGTAATGTACCACCTTTTATAAAGAAAGACAGTTTTGAAAGAGCTTTCGTGCTATGGGGAATTTGCCAGTTCCATGAAATCGATCTCGCTAGGCTGAAATTGCAAAATGCTGTCTTGCCGTAAGAATGTTTTTGAATACTCCAGATAAACTTTTAGATGTCTCTTTCTGTGTTGTTAAAGGCTTGTTTATAGTTTATGTATGCACCTAGTTTTAAATGTTTTGAGTGCGGTGATATTGTTCACAAGAGGTTTGCGTGCCCTCATAAGAATGGAGCAGAGAACAAGGGGAGATCCGGTCCACCATCATCTGATGCTCCCACAGGAGGGAGCATGGAAAATGGAACTGTTGAAGGATGTTCATGGTGCTGCAGATGGGCCTCAGGCACAGGTTTGTTTTTTTTTTGTTGTTTTTTTTCCAATACTCGCAATGGGCCAGACTGATAACAATTGCCTCTCTTCCACCAACGCGAACCTAGTGCTGGTTCTGGGCTGGTGCTAGTGCCGGTTCGCAGTTGGTTCAACTTGCGAACCTTCTAAGAACTGGTTTGCTTTTCCACATGGTAGAAAGCCACGTCATTACGTCACTGTATACGTCTGTATGAGTCTCCGCTTTCCCAGCAACATTATTACCTATTAAAATATATGTCCTGTAAAAATACAGACAATAAACTGTCTAAATGTAAGGAAAAAAAAAAAAAAAGCAAAAAAAAAAAAACCAACTTCATACATATACATTTAGTTATATTATTACAGCCTCATTTAGTCTCTCCAGTTTTTTGCGATTCGGAATTTTCGGAATTCAACACAACATCAAAATGTGGCATTTTCCCCAACACTGCAGGATTCATAAAAATAATTTGCCGTTTTACGAATTATGCAGCGTCGGGAAAAATGTGGCATTTTGTTGAAGTTGAATTCCGAAAATTCTGAATCTCGAAAAAACTGGAGGGACTGTTTATTTACTATATCAACTTTAAGACAACTACATGCTCGGAATTATCTCATCGCGACCCATTAAATCCAATGGCGCAGACGATGCTTCATAATTTCAAACTGCTTTCCTAAAGGCTATTTTGCGTCCTGCGACTTGGGTTACAACAGTGAATATGTACGGATTCCTAGACGTGCTGATAGCGACCACATCACAAGACAGGACGCTTAAACTGTATGCTAGCAAATGTATGTAAAGTTCGATTGATTTATTGGGGAGGTCGATACAGGTCCCCTTAGCAATCAAAAGCTAGCACTTTTATTTTTCTGTGCCGGCTGATTTATTTGCCGGCATTTCAGTACTTTCGCGATTTAAAAAATCGCGAAAGTACTGAAAAAAAAAGAGGACATTTTTTCCCACATAACTAGATACAGATTGTAACCGATATTTCGCCTATTTCATATATAGTTGCAAATCAGTTTATGTTTTCCTGTCTGTCGAACAAAGGTGGTCTCACTTTACCTGGCAGTCACAAAGTTTTAGTTGGTCTTGGTTGGTCACGATAATCCCGCCCCCAGCCCCTGACGTAAGCGGTTCTTGGTTCTAGACCAGCCAAGAGTTGGTGCCGCTTTGGAACCAGTTTTCCTGGTCGAGAGCCGGTTCTTTTGCTGTCGAAAACAGAAGAACTGGTTCTCAATTAGGCACCGGCTCCGAACCGGCCCTCAAAATGCCTTGGTGGAAAAGGGGCATATGAGGTGTGCTATGAGGTGTGCTGATGATTATATAAAAATCAATAAAAAATTTGATCGCAAAAAAAACTATGAGTTGTGCAAGGGACTGGTAACAGACAAGAATGAGGAGAAAAGGGGCACAGAAAGAGATTGATTTGTCATCTGAGAAGAAACTGTTGAATTGCAGAGATGTCTTTGTGATGGTAAGGTAGCTCTCACTTCTCTCACCAATTTTTTTCCACTTTACATGGTTTGCCAAGTTATTATGTACCAGGCAGTAGCAAAATATATCCTTGCATTTATATAGCACCTTTCCAAATTCTCAAAGTGCTTTACAGTCAGGGGGAACTCACCTCACCCACCACCAATGTGTAGCTCCCACCTGGGTGATGCACGGCAGCCATTTTGCACCAAAACGCTCACCACACATTAGCGAAGGTGGAGAGGGAGAGAACATATTTTAGCCAATTAAATCTGGGGATGTTATTGGTGGCAGTTTGCGAGAGCCAGATCTGGGATCTAGCCAGGACACCGGGGAACCCCCTACTCTTAGCGATAAGTGTCATGGGATCTTTAATGACCACAGTGAGTCATGACCTCGGTTTAACGTCTCATCCGAAAGACAGCATCTCCTACAGCACAGTGTCCCCATCACTGCACTGGGGCATTGGGGTTTATTTGACCAGAGGGAAGATTGCCCCCTGTTGGCCCACCAACACCACCTCCAGCAGCAGCTCAGTATTCCCTGGTGTTCTCCCATCCAAGTACTAACCAAGCCCACACCTGCTTAGCTTCAGCCATTCACCAGGAGCAGAGCGCATGGAGGTATGGCTGCTGACCAAAAAAAATAAATAAATAAATAAAAAAAATAAAAGAACAGCTATCACTAATAATTAAAGCCGCAAGCGGCGTTGGGAGGGGTCCAAGCATTGGCACTATCACGCCCCCTATGAAGCGATTTTAAAATGGCTTTGTCCTCATGATCATATGCCTTCACCCAACATATCTACTGAATATCATGATGATCATATAAAATATTGATGACTTATGGCCAATTTTGTGCTAAGAGACGCTGTCGGATGACTTAGTTGCGTCGCCATAGATGTGTCCTGGCCGCTTCCCTTAAAGGCCTTTACTATGTCGTAACGCTTAGATGGGATGTGGTAACACATATATGGCCCGGCGTGTATGGACAGCTGCAGCGCTTCCATGCTGTAACTAAAAAAGGCGTCTAGTGTTGTCACGATTCCAAAATTTTGACTTTCATACCGATACCAGGTTTAGTATCACGATACTCAATACTGAAACAATATTGATTCAATATTCGGTACCTAACAATACTGAAAATACCTTCATAGATCAGAAACCTAATGTCCAAAACGGTTAACCTCATTTTCGAATTCACAGTTTATTAAAAACCTGGTTTATTAACAATCTTTAAGTTGAAGCCTGTTCAACATATTAATAAGCATAGGCCTATCGTGTTACAACACTAAACAATAGAAAAATATATTAAATATATTTCAAAAATGTAACTATTGTAAACTAAATAATCTTTAAACAGGTCTTTCACTTTTAAATAGATCTAAAAACAGCATATTCTAATAACAATACAGCATCTTCCTATAATAAAATATTTACAAATTAGAACACCTATTGCTACTGAAGTCAACTGAGTGGAAGCTTGCGCTGTATCAGGGAAGTGAATGCACAAGCGCAGGTCACCTCACTTGGCAACCTTAGTTGCTACTGCCATCTAGCGAAGATTCTGACAAACTACACTTTTCATCCTCTAAATCAGCAATGCGGGAGACACATTTCCCTGGCTTTTACATTTGACGTAAAACTACCAAACATCGGAAAATTCTAATACGGAACCGTTTTTTTGTTTTTTGTTGTTGTTTTTTTTAAGTACCGAGAAAGTGCTGAAGTTTCGGTATACGGTGCAACACTACGTCAGACACATATTCCAATCCATAGCTCAGCTTTGCAGAGAATGCACATTTCAGAGTGCCTCAGAGACAGATAGAATAATAACATAAATACGCATTTCAAATAATAAAGACGACATTGAGAAAAAACGAAACAAAAGACGAAATATCAACTCGCGACCTGCGTAGTGCTCGCAGAATAGCCTACTGTATAATTTATTTAGACACTGGCATATAAGAAAATTTTCGGTTACGCTGACCGATAAAACGCTATTCCAAAAGCAAAATCAGACATGTTACACATCGTTAGAAAGCTTATGCTCTCACCTACGGAATACATGAATTGTCAATCAAGCCAAATTGTACTAAAAAGGGCGACAAAGCCGTAAGCAACAGGTGTGGTATTATGCACAGCTATTTTTGAAGGTAGCCACAAATGCGCGTCTATTTCACAGACGGATTGTCCAAGGCAATAATGCTCACTCAGTCGCAAAAGGGACAGCTCTACGCGTAAAACCAATGATAAGATTGTATATTTATTCAATGTTTAGTCCCAAATATTGAATGTAGAATGACATGGTATAATTTTTAAAAACTTTGTCTCGTTTATTTCGTTATTCAGTGAGCAGCGTTTTCACTGCTGTATTGGCATATGTTAGGGCTAATGTCGGGTTTATCTTGTTGCTACGGAATATTACATTACATTACATTACAGGCATTTGGCAGACGCTCTTATCCAAAGCGACGTACAACAAAGTGTATAATCATAACGAGAAGCAAGTGTGTCGAAATCCCTAGAGGGAAGTAGCCTACCGTTCCAAGTGCAGGGAACAACCGCATAGTTCAACGTGGTTAAACTGTTAACTTACTAACTAACACAAACAAGAACAGCAACAACGCAGTCTATGCAAAAATACAAGCAATAGTTAAGACTAGTTAAGTCACCTACGAAACAACTACCTAGTTACAACCCTAAGCTTACAGTCAATTTAGAGATTAAATTGAGAGTACGATTTCTCTCAGCATAATGACGGATTTAAAGACTGAATGAACTCACCTGATATTGTCTTCAAATGGATCCATGCCAAAGAAAAGTAATGATTCATCCTCTCAAAGCTTTACCGTACCATATTATTTATTTAGACATTGGCAGTGTACAGCATAAATTGCGTCTTTTGTTTATATTCAATATTAGTAACTGCAGCGAGAAACTGCAGCTGTAGACACAAGATAGTGTGTTATGTTATGGTAGCAACAGAACGAAGCAGACTTTATATGTATTACCGTCATTGTTTTACTATACGAGCGTGTTTATTATAAGACTAAACGAACTCACCCGATATTGTCTTCAAATGGGTCCATGCTCAAGAAAAGTATACATCCTCTCAAAAAGCTTTTACTAACAAACTTGGTAGCCTAGCATGGACTCTGGCTGGCACTGTCTTCCATTGCTTCCGCGACGCTCAGACCCTCCCTTCACTACTAAAAACTAGACCATACGGTGTCGGATTACTTGCGTCGCCATGGATGTCGCTTGCCGTAAAGAAGTTTACTAGATGTCGTAGCACTTAGATTTGGAGCTCCAGCTCTTCTGCACCCCACCTAATGAAAAAGTCCAAATGGCGGGCAAACCATATGGCGGACATAGGTGGTCCCAATAGAAAAGTTGTAGAGCACATTCAGATGCATCAGTCGATGAAGTTTTGTGTTGATCTGACTTACGGTGTGGGAGTTATGACCTTTTAAACATGACCCTTTGTTATAACGCCACCATCTGGCCGACATAGGTGATTTGTAGTGCCTGAGTAGTAGGGGGCCATAGGAACCGACCTACCAAATTTGGTTGGACTACAACTTATGGTTGCTGAGCCTCAGACATTTTAGCGGAGAAAACTTCCACGCCCCAACTAAAAGGTCAAAATGACGGGCAGACAATATGGCGGACATAGGTGGTCCCAATGACAAAGTTGTACAGCACGTTCAGATGCAGAGTCCATGAAGTTTTGTGTTGATCTAACTTATGGAGTTATGGCCTTTCACGCATTACCGTTTGTGATAGCGCCACCATCTGGCTGACATAGGTGATTTGTAGTGCCTGAGTAGTGGGGGGCCATAGAAACCCACATGCCAGATTTGGTTGCGCTAGGACTTATGGTTGCTGAGCCTCAGACACTTTTAGCGAAAAAAAAAAAAAAAATAATAAATAAAATAAAAAAAAAATAATAATAATAATAATCCGAACAGATACAATAGGGTTCCACCAGCTTCGCTGCTTGGACCCCTAATAATCCTAACAGATACAATAGGGTTCCACAAGCTTCGCTGCTTGGACCCCTAATAATAATCCTAACAGATACAATAGGGTTCCACCAGCTTCGCCGCTTGGACCCCTAATAATGTTACTAGCCAGCTGGCTAAAACAATTATGGCACTGTGAAGGGTCATGTTAGAAAAGATGACTTATACAAAGCGTAATATATGCTATTTAAAAAATGTCATACTGACCTATGGGTAATTTGATGAATATAATTAATTAAGTTTTGAATGTTTATCCTATTGCATGCCTTTTCATCCTATACAATTTAACTGTTGTAAGCAAGAAACAGACCCCAACTGCAGTATAAATCAAGTGCATTAAGGGAAATAAGGACTCCTAACACTGTTAAGTTGGAGGAGGCTCACATTTACAGTCTTGGTATGGACTCCAGACCATAAATTATAATTGGCCACAACCGGAATTTTTTGTATGTAGGGCAGTTGTAAGTTGTTTCTCTGCAGTCCTCTCCCTGAGGGCTCAAATGCTTATTTCTACATAAGCCCCCAAATGAGCCTGTGTCTGTTACTTTTAATATTCCAACACTATCTTCCACTTTCCTTCAGGATCGCCAGACCCTTCATGCCAGATACTCATAATTCTAAGATCAAAGCTATAGATGACACTGGGGGGAGGGAGATTAACAACCTCCTTGCATGTAGTGGAGGCATAGTAACGAATGTTCATTCGCTGTTAACCACGCTCGCGGTGTGAACCCCCCATGGTGTGATAGGTGTGACTCTGCGCCTAGATAATTGCTGCGTATCCCTATAGAGCACCACCGATAACTAGCGGACACCCACAGCATTTCAAGGCTGCTCCATTGACACCAGCGAATGGAGGAAAGTCTCCAAGAAAATTGAATAATTAGCAAATACAATTCCAATATCCAACAGGACTGGAAAAACTAAAAGTGAGAGCAGGCCATTAGAATATTACAGTATCACGTTTCTGAGTTCCCTAGCCTGCAGGATTAAGAAATAATTCTTCGTCTTCTCGTTACCTGAACCAAAAGTAATCATGTTTGGTACGGTTATATTTTAATATTCTCAACGAAGGTCGAGGTACCGGCAGGGCCAGTCGACCGGGGGGGGGGGGGGGGGCGGGGGCTACAGAGGAGGCCCCACATTAGTGCATGTAGACACACACTGCCCGGCATTCTTTTTTTTTTTTTAGGGAAGGTGGGTGATGCGCTGCCTTTTTAGAGCGGCTACTTTCTTTCCGCTGTGTGGTCACTTCACATAGGTTTACATGTAAAAAACACAGAGGCAGCTCAGAACAAGGCGGATAGTGTGTACACGCCCTTAGCCCTTGACGCCTGCTGCCAGATACGCAGTAGATACTACAAGCATGATGACTTAAAGCCATTCAGCCAACAAATGTGTTCCATACTGTATCAGCATAATTTACAGCTGAATATAGTCCCACCCCCCAATTCCCATAGAGATCTATTCAAATGCAAAGAGTTTTTGTATCGCTTGTAGGACAACCTGAAAATAGGATATCCAGACTCTGATGATGTTGATAGGTCACAGACATCAGGAAGTCATGGCATGCGAATGATAAGCAACCAAATACAAAACAGGACTCTTTTATTTGACATTATGTTAATTTGTCTACTGTATAAGTGAATTTCCCTGTTTCTAGCTTTTCCCCAAACAGTTCACTGCAGCAAAAGTAAAAGAGCAAATGGTGGCAGAGGTCTCAGGAGTGCATTTGTTTAATTCTTGCTGATTTTCTGACCAATGATTTGTTATTAAGACCATTAAAAGCGTAATATTTTGCCATTGTGGCCTTGGCCCATTTTTTTTTTTTTGGCCCAGGAATGTGCACTTTATTTAAATACTCGAGACTAATAGCGTTTTAAGGGAAGATGATGCTTTTGAAAAGATTTTCTATTGGCAGTTTTCTTTTACGTAATTTCAATGCTGTTTTCAATCTATGAAAGCCTACATGAATATTCGCGTTTGGGTCATTAACTGTCTGTTCACCTTTCAAATAGCCTACGTTCTACATCTCACGGGTTCATACAGCCACCAGGCTCACGGTGTCCCAGACACCAATAGCCTATTTAACACTAGAACTGCGGCGAAGTTAATCGATGGATTACCGCGAGAGTGCGTCAAAGGGAAACTTTTATTTTTAAATGAAATAAAAAGTATATATATCATGTACGTGTATTTATTTTGAAAATCGGTACAGGGTTAATTTAAGGCAGGTCTTTAGAATCATAGGGCTACTTGATCTTTGTGTTTTCATTAGTATAATAATGTTTTTTCCATCTTATTTTGCATGACAGTGCCACGGATAGGATGTCCTCACAGGCCAAGTGATAGGGATGAGGGGAAATTAGTGTGCGCATGCAGGTAAACACGGCGTTCGGGCTCATCTAATTGCAAACTGTCACGATTCTTAGCTGCTGGAATAAACTTTCCTTGTGGATTATTCTCGGTCGGAAGATGTGGGTGGTTGCAAAAGGCTTGCTTTCTTCTTGTTCATCGGAGTGGCGAGATTGCCTTTTTGAACGGCGGCTTCTCGTTCCGTCTTTGTCACAAACTTTGACTTTGATTGCAATCTTGATTACCTTCATTCGTATTTGAACTATTTTTATTGCTTGCTTGAAATTAAGACTCTCTTAATTTGGGGGTTTTGTCACGTTTATAAATGTATATGTTGGTGTTAATCTAACATCGGCTTGTAAATTTGAATGTGCGTCCGCCGAGATGTGATTAATTGATTAGCCTACTTCAGTACACTGTGGGGCTATATTATCGTCTCCGATTGTTTAGTTATTATACATATTATTGTTACATTGTCAAGAAAGGAAGTGTATGATTTTCAGTTTGTGGCGTTAATTAGTAGCCTCTCCCCAGTCTTCCAGCAGCGTCAGAAGGCTAGCCCGGTACTCCCAAGTTGTACCTAATAAAGTGGCCGGTGAATGTATATAATTACCGACACATCCAAGTAGATTGTATGCCTATACAAATCAGCTACCTATCACCTGGTAGCGCGATTCCTAAGTCCCGTAACACCCCTCTCCCCTCGCTTTTTTTCCCCCTTCGGATCTACACTGATCTCGTACATAACCTCTCTGGAATCCAATTGACGGAAATCCGTCGTAGCGACGGAGAACTTTAATCCCTGAGTATGTCCACCTTTCTAGCATTACTAAATAATTATCCAACTAGATCAAAATTGAATAAATATTCACCAAAGTTATTGAAACCTGCCCCACAATGAGAAAGGCAGATGATATGAAGGTGTGCCCTCCGAACAGCCAATGACAGCTCAGACCGCTCTCTCTCCCGGCCAGGTTTTTAAGTCAATGACCACTGAGCCCGCGCTCTCTTCTTTTTTTCCTTTTTCAAATTTCTCCTTTTTCCTCCGTAACCGAGCCGTGACTCATGTTGATTTTTAGGAAGCTACCCTCAGAAGCAAAGCCTCGGTGTCCCCGCTGAATAAACCTGGATCGCTGTACCGCTGGACTTAAGAGTGTTTCCACCGCTTTGGAACCGTGTGTCTACGCCTTGAAGTACTGACCAGCTCATGTTGGGAGTCCGGTGTCGCCGATCAAGCTGGCCTGTCCCAAGCTGCATTTTCCAGATTTAAACGTCTCGGGGATCACTTTTTCCTCCCTCTTTCCTCTCTTCCTCTCCTCTCCACACTGCGATTCGTAACACCATAATTCAAAGTTTAACCTACCGTTAGCTATTCATACGTACATCCGTACGGAGCCAGCAGTAGCAGGACAGCTGCTAGACTGTAAACCTAATTGTATGGTTAAAGACCAGTGTGTTATGAGTAGAGTGTAACTGATTATCTGTCTCATACTAGTCATAGGCTACGTGCATAGAATTGTATTAGTTCATATTGAGCTTCTGCGTAGCAGTACCCAGCAACCTTGTTGAGATAGCGTATCACTTATGAACCAGAATTCTAATACTGTAACGTCAGGCTCGTCACTACATTCTACATTATATGTAGAGTTGTATTGTGCTATACTATGCCAGTATCATATCCCATATTTCGACCAAACTGCTTAATTTTCGGAACGATTTGTCATTAAAGCTTAGATTTTTGTATATCTGTGATTGTGTTTCCTCTCTCATACTGATGGAATGATCCATCAACAAAGTCAAATAGAGACATCTGAAATTCATAAGTGCCAAGGGTCAATTGCTTCTAAATAATTTTAAGTGTTGAGGTTGATAAAGGGTGATCTCCAGTTAGTCTGTGTTCAGTATTCCGAGTGCTGTGCCACTAACAGGGTAGCTGAGGGTGACCCCCTAAACAGTGATCCTTGAACACTGAACTGTAATTAAATTTGAGATAATACAATAAATTAATTTAAATTTAATAACTCAACTAAGTACTATCAACCTTATGCACGTATATGGTGACTGAATGAACCACAGTTTTTAGTCTCTGAAAACTTCACAAACTCATGTATTGGACTTTATATTTTCAAATACTGTACTTGTACCCTTTCCCAACTGGCCTTATTAAAATATTTTTTAAAAAGCTCCTGACTGTCAATTGTTATGTTAATCTTCAACACCATCATTTTTGATAAGAAATTCCTACAACTGCAAGTTAAGCAGTTAGCTAAAGCTAACTACTATGTAAGTTGTTTTTTTTTAGAACACCTTAAGGTTTTTTTTCTTATTTAGTTCAACTTCCTTCACATTGTAACAGATATAAATTAATTATAAGCTCTAAGATGGGACTTTTGTGTATGTATTAATGTATTATGCATTTGCTGTTTTGTGGTTGTCATTTGTATACCTGCCCAGGGACAACAGATGTAAATTAGCTGCTAGCTAACTCTGGTGCAATTACTTTTTAATTGTGCACTGTCCCTGTAAACATAAACAATAAAATAAAATAAATAAATAAGAAAAATCTGGTCTCTCTGACTGCCCCAGGCTCTGCAATCAGCCACTCTAATGGCGCTTCTCCACTACCGTGCTGTGCCGTAATCCATTTCTCTAGGGGACACCGTGGTGTCATCATCACCCACCGCAAAAAACCTTGGAGTGGTGATGGACAAAAGACTGTCCCTCTCCCAGAACATCACGGCGGTGAGTCAAACGTGCAGGCTCTTCCTGTACAACATCCGGAGAATCCGCCCCTTCCTCACCACCTACGCAACCCAGCTCCTGGTTCAAGCGATGGTCCTGTCCCGCCTGGACTACTGCAACTCGCTGCTGGCTGGTCTGCCAGCATCCGCCATCAGACCCCTGCAGCTCATCCAGAATGCTGCAGCCCGTCTGGTCTACAACCTCCCCAGACATTCCCATGCCACCCCCCTGCTCACTGACCTCCACTGGCTGCCTGTTATGGCTCGCATCAAATTTAAGACCTTGGTGCTTGCATACCAGGCAGCTAAGGGGTCAGCACCTGGATACATCCAGAGGATCATCAGACCCTACACACCAGCCAGATCTCTCCGTTCTGCCACCTCCAGACGCTTGGCACCTCCCCCTCTTCGTGTCTGTATTTCCCGCTCCCGTCTGCTGTCTGTCCTGGCCCCTCGCTGGTGGAATGACCTCCCCGTGGTGGTCAGAACAGCAGAGAATCTGACTACCTTCAAACGCAGACTAAAGACTCATCTCTTCAGGCTGCACCTCTCCCAACCCCTCCCTAGCCTATAGTTTAGCTCAATGTACCTAGTTAGGCTAATACGATCACGTTAGTTTTTATTTGGCAGGATTGTTTGTCTGATTCTGATTAGGAAAATGTGATTTCAGTGCTAGTTTGTACTTGGCAGGATTGTTTGTTTGCTGAACAGGTTACTCTACAGGGTTGGAGTCCTGATCTATGTTGTCATTTCTGGCACTACGATCTTTACTTCACTCTAGTGTGTTTCTTTTGCACCTCTGCACCTTGAACTAACGCACTTGTTGTACGTCGCTCTGGATAAGAGCGTCTGCTAAATGCCTGTAATGTAATGTAATCCGTGCTCCCACTTTGTTTTGCTTTTTCCACTGCCAACTGACCCGTGCCAGGTGCAAGAACCCGTGCCGATTTTAGCTCCTGGCTCTGAGGTAGGTACCAAAGGTACTTTCTGTGCTGCAATTCGATACTGCAGACCGTTGATTGGTCAATGGAAATCGTCACAAATACGTCATGTTTGTTCACCGGCAGCAACCGCCATTTTTAAATACCAGGACAGCAAGAGAGAGAGTAATGTTTACTAGCGAATTCTACAGTCAATATCTGGGACTAAATAAATATACAACCTTACCATTGGTTTTACGCGTAGAGATGTCCCTTTTGAGGCTGAGTAGTCATATATTGTCTTGGACAATCCGTTCGTGAAATATAAGCGCATTTGTGATGCCTGGGTACCTTTCAAAATAGCTGTGCATAATACCACGCCTGTTGTTTACGGCATTGTCGTCCTTTTTAGTACACTTTGGGTTGACTGACAATTCATTTATTCAGTAGGTGAGAGTATAAGCTTTCTAACGATGTGTAACATGTATGATGTTGCTTTTGTAATAGCGTTTTATAGGTCAGCGTAACCAAAATCTTTTCTTATCATCGCATTCACTTACGCATTCACTCTGTGTTAGCAGAAAAAGACGCTGCAAGTAACAAAATGTTGTCAACGATTTCTCGTAATTTCTTGGAAAAT
The DNA here is from genome assembly GCA_039654925.1 of Anguilla pacifica. Lineage (NCBI taxonomy): Eukaryota > Metazoa > Chordata > Actinopteri > Anguilliformes > Anguillidae > Anguilla > Anguilla pacifica. Next base: position 36,438,343 of record CM077286.1, on the reverse strand, counting down.
ACTATCATTATTGAGGACTTCTGGGCATAGCTAAGTCAAATGTTTGCTGATAGACCTACCTGACATCGTTTTCTGGAGCAAAACATAAGTGCATAGAACTTGATTTACTGTCTCTGTCTCTATCTACTGAACACAGATAAAATGTCATCATTGCTATGTAAGTATTACTGCTCAAATACTTCGGTTATGTACGTTATTTTTGAAATTGAGGGTCTTTAAATAGGTTAGTGGTATTATATAATGTGGATATTTCACACTGTAATGTTAGTTAGTAGTGTAATAGTTTTTGCGATACATGCAACAGTGATGACGAGAGTGTTGGAACATTGCCAAAACCTGGTGGACGGTGAAAATAGTTTTCATATCGTCCCATCCCCGGCCCATACAAGAAAACATACCAGAGTACAGAGTATAGAAATACATACAAAAGTTAATTACACATTTAGGAGGCTTTACTCCGCTTTACTCCTCCCATGACTCCTCCTACCTTCACGGGTCTGTTGTGTAATGGAGAAGCACAACAGGCAACATGGCACGGGTAGGATACGAATGCTTGCCGTCCTGTATCGTGCCGTGCTGGTCAATGGAGAAGCGCCATAAATTTCACCAAGCCAATCAACCAACCAGCCTCTCTGCAAGGAGGCTTGCCTACCAGCTGTCAATCATTTTTCGCGTTCACAATGCTGTCAGAATGCTGGTTACAGAACAGACCAGGGATACTGCAGAGACAGTGCTATAGCTAGCCAGTCGCCTAGAAAACCAAAAAGGAATAGCAGAGAAAAATTCACCAAAATGATCAGTTTCACCTTTGAATACAACGGTGTATACTGACAAAAAAGAAAACAAAAAGTGTTGAAGAAAAGTTTATGATCAAAAAAAGTATTGAACCGAGCCAGAGACAAGGCTTAAGTAAACATCGGGTTGGCTTCTCAGCGACGGCAAGAGTTCAGGGACTTGATGGGCTTCAGAAGTAACGCTGACTATACAGTATTTCTGCTGGGCAGGTAATTATTTTCCTTGTTCTGTTTCTGTTGGAATTTGTTATCACCTCAGTTAGTTGATGTATTAAGCCCACTATTTACGATATAGCTGTGCTGCACGTTATGTGGTATCTTGCAGCTTATCAGTAGCTTGCTAGCTATGCCATTCAAGTGAAAATAAAACCAGGTCAAAACCTAGTATATGGCTGGACCTAACACACGTGATCCGGCTGACCAATGGTGTAACTTCATCACTCACTCAGACACTCAGTCACAGACATTCGCGTTTGTAGGGCTGGCCCCGCTGCTGCTGTCCTGCCAAAAAAACAAAAAACAAATCACACACCCCAGTTCCAGATGCCCTTAGTAATATCTATTTGACTAACGTTCCACTCGTAATTTCGTCTGTCCCATACAAACACCGGTGTCTGCAATTATTGACTGTCGTAAGCCCATAGCTGTAAATAAACACCACAGATGTGTACATCAATCATGTTCATTATGACTTATTTTATCTTCTACCTGTGGATGACACACGAGGCTCTGCACTCACCCTACTTCGGGCAGCGCGCACGCATGCGTTTGGAGAGTGAGCTAAAAGGAGGGGGTGGAATGTCTTTTTCAAAATCTAGTTCTCTCTCGCCAAACTTATTCACATACAATGTATTAAAATATCCTTTTTATAATACCCTTCAATAAAAACTGAGAATCTACACTTTAATCACATATGAATTGCTTGATTGCTAGTTTAGAAAATATTGAGTTCGGTAGCAGAAAGTGTTTTCCATTTTTCCTCCCATTCCCGTAACAACAATAGCTTGATTAAAGCTCTGTTCCAGAAAAATATTGTTACATTACCACGTGATTTTTTATTGGAATCGGCTTGTGGATGGTGTGATATGGACAAGGGTCTGGCTTATGCCTAATCAATATTTAACTGCAAACAAAGTTAACTCCTTCGCGCAATGCCCCTAGTGGTCGGCACGCCAGCATACCTAGATTGCTCAATTCAGACATTTTGTGTTCCTGCAACGAAATTATGAGTTGAAAACACAAACTATGTGTTCTAGCTTCATTAGTAAACGATTCAGGACAAGTATGCTGAAGACAAAGATTCTACGCAGCACCAACCTCGCGCTGGTTGTCCATTTACCAAGCACCCCCTCCCTGCAGTTTCATCTGTAACTACACCCCCCATGCATGACACACTGGACAATAGTGTGTATCTGGGCATGCATGAAAACATTCTTTTACCACTAAAAATTTGTATTCTGTCGTAGCAACAAGATAAAGCCAAAAATATCCAAAGGTATGCCAGTTTGTTGGTAGATAAGTCGTTAGCTGAGCAGGGTTTCTGTTTCAAGCACTGGATGTGACCTGCTGGAGCATCACCAAAACGTATTGTACGGTTGAATATTGTTGTCATGTGATCCCATCCCCATACAAGAAAACATTACATACGGTAGAGTACAGAAATACACACAAGAGATAATTACATTACATTACATTACAGGCATTTAGCAGACGCTCTTATCCAGAGCGACTTACACAACTTTTACATAGCATTTTACATTGTATCCATTTATACAGCTGGATATATACTGAAGCAATGCAGGTTAAGTACCTTGCTCAAGGGTACAACGGCAGTGTCCTTACCCGGGAATCGAACCTGCGACCTTTCGGTTACAAGCCCAGTTCCTTACCCACTGTGCTACACTCCGTAATTATTACACATACTGTACCACATTGTGTGACTATGTTCTTGTATTATCTTTAAATCTGATATCAATGTCTCATCTTAAACTTAAAATTTTGGAGAGATTTTGGATATGTTTCTTGACACCTAGATATATTTATAGACCACTGTACTGATGGAAAGCTTGTAATTCCCACTTGAAAATGATGCAACTGTGAGTTTCCGAGTCAAAATTGTTGATTTGTAGTGAAATACGTGACCATGTTGTGATTTACAGCAATGCATTATTCAGACATTTTGGATAGATTTGGAGACACTGGGTACACTGCATACTTTTTGCTTCATAGGTTCTTAGTAGCTCTACATATTCACCCTTAGATTTTATGCACTTGTGGTCAAGGAGTTTTTGATCCAGGACATGTATAGTTTAACCTGCTGTATATATGGGGTCTCTCAGTATTTCATTGCAAACTAAAAAAGAGCAAATTCATTTTTGATTTTTTGCCTGAACAACTGCCTTTGTGGCACTTAATTTCTTCCTAAATTATGAATAAAAACTAATCTAGTATAGTATTGTAAATAATACATACAGTGGGGTCCAAATGTCTGAGACCACTAGTCAAGATATTTCTATTTTGCATTTGTTTCGAATGTAATACAAATTTTTTCATTACAAATGATAATATCAGCTTAACCATTTGAGTGAAAAGTTGAATCTTTGAAAAATGTACATGAACTTCAGAATATCTTAGTATTTGGTATGTCCCCCTTTTGCTTTAATGACAGCATGCACTCAAGCTGGCATGGACTCCACAAGTTTGTGCATAACCTGATGACCCATGTTATCCCAGCATGATTTGACAATGTTCCAAAGAGCTTTGTGTGATGTCACAGAATGCTTGGCTTTCTCAGTCTTCAAGTGCCCCCATAAATGTTCAATGGGGATGAGGTCAGGTGACTGTGGAGGAAAGTCCATGACAGTCAGGACTCCTTGGTCTTCTTTGGTTTTAAAGTAGTTCTTGCAAAGATTTGAGGTGTGTTTGGGGTCACTATCCTGCTGCAGTATGAATCCTTCTCCACAAAGATGCAAACCAGAGGGTATAGCATGTCTCTGAAGAATGGAGTGGTACTTCTCCTTGGTCAGGGTGTAGTCAATTTGGTGCAGGTGTCCAACTCCAGAGTAGGCAAAACACCCCCAGACTTGAATATTCCCACCACCATGTTTCACAGTGGGTTTGATACACTGCGGTATCATTCTCTCTCCTGTTCGTCTCCTTACATACACCCTTCTGTAATCAGTAATCATTCATCAGTAAATAGGACTTTTTTTTCCAGTCATCCACTGTGAAATGCTGGTATTTCTTAGCCCACTCCAAGCGTTTGGCCCTGTTTCCCCTCCTGAGAAGTGGTTTAGAAACTGCTACTCGTCCTCTGAGATCACTACAAGACAGCCTTCTTTTAACAGTACTTTTGCTGACTGGAGTCCTGCGTTCTTTATTTGGCAAATTCTGTATCTGTGATGAAGTTGTGATGAAATCTCTCAGAGAACTAAGCTTGATGTATTGATCTTCTGACGGTGTGGTCACTTTTGGTCTGCCTGATCGTTTTGTGGATACAACTGATCCAGTTTCTACAAAGCGTTTTAGAGTTCCATGCACTGCCCCTTAGAAACCTTTAGTCTAGCCATGATTTGACGCTGAGAAAGCCCCTCTTTGCTTAGAATAACAATTTGACTTCTGACACTTTCACTTAGTTCTGATGCCATGTTTCCCACTATCACAATGCTACTTAGTAAGCAACGATCTGCTGGAAACTTGAGGCACAGCCATATTTATAACAGGTGAACACTGGCTGCAAATTGAGTTACTTGAACGAGCCTCTGATGAGTAGATCAAATCCACCTGAGTGTCATCTGAATGCATGCTTCAATGGGGGGATACAACTCAAGGAAATCTGACCTTTTGTACAAAGTTAAGTTGGTTAATGCCACAAATTTGCTTAAATTTGATTGCTGATCTAGAAATAGTGCAGAATCTTAAATATTTCTTCTTTATTTTACATGTCATAACTTTTTGTTTTTAAATGTTTCTGAATCCTCAAACTCCTGATTATTTCCAGGTCTACGTGAAAATATTAGAGATTTTCAATGTGACTTTTGGACGCCACTGTATGTCTTGCTTCATTTAAGCCATTTTTGTCTGTGATGCTCACATCTGGAATTATAAAGCTTTAAATAGGGTACCCCCCAAATTGGCAAAGACTAGCTAGGCATGTACGCAAAGGGGTAAAGGAAGTTTCATTTAAATTTATTCAAAGAATCTACCCAACTAAATTTAATTAATTAATTAATGAAGAAAGACATCGACATGAATAATACCTCTTATTATAGTTGCCTAGAGACTGCTGTTCATTTACTTTGGCATTACCCATACAGTATGTGAAACTTTTTTCGCAAAACATCTGTGCCTTCAAAACCTGAGTGTGTTATTGATAATATAGATTAATGTTTTAAGTTATTGAGGAAACATGTATTCTTTGGTCTCCTGGAAAATCATATAGATATGCCCAGTCATGCATTTATGATAAATCAGATAATACTAATTTTCAAAATGTATTCATAAATGCTCATTTTCAGCTAAAAAACCTTGCTTTAGTGTTTTAAAAAGGAGATGGAGCAATACATTGATTCAGTGCTGCCCTCTTTAAAAGAAAAAGGCATTAAAACTGTGAAGACTTGTATTTTGTTAAAAACATTTTCTTTTTTTACAGAATATGCTCCTGTGGCCTATGAAAATTTTTTTTTAATTAAATTTTCTTTTTCAAATCATACATTGTAAATCCGTTAAGACATTGAACCTGCTCTTTGAAGAGTAATTGCACACACTGTTTCAGCCTGGCTCTGCCAACAACACAATTTTGAAAAATGCCTTCTGGATGGGTGGAGTAGGTGTCTCTCATTTGCATTAAGTATTCTATATGCAAATTAATTTGTACAGCGTATCAGCGTCTGGCCCATAAAACTCGAATCAAACTGTTGAAAAAATTGATACATACATGAAGTTCACACGGTTACAGCAATCAAAAGCATAGTTTCAGACTTGAACTCCCACAAATCCTATTCTTCGTTAGTCTTATCTGTTTTCATCGCCAGTTGCGACACCAGCTACAGCTAAATCAAGTGGCGCAAATCATAGCAAAATTATCTAACGTTAGCTGTTGAAAAAGATGTGATAACATATCACTGGGGTTAAAAAAATCTGTCAAAATGAGGAGAAAAAATGATAATGTTGACAAAGAACAAAGTGAGGTTTAAAAAAAGATGGTGTTTTAACGAGAAGTGGAAGCTTGATGATAACGACGTGTCGCAAATGCCTGGTATTCAAGCATGTTCCATGCTGACTACCATTAAAAAAGTAAAAAAAATTTTTTTTGTAATTATTACTATTGTTCTTTTATTCACATTATGAAATCTATTTTTCCTTTTAAAATTTAAAAAAATGTTTTACAAAGCATGCTCAGACAGTTCTGCGATTTTCATTTTCGTATTATGCAACAAAAAAAACATGTCCTAACATGTTAGGATTAGCTAAAGTAACGTTAGGCGATAAAGCTGTGCTTAAAAATGTCGGGCCGTTTGAAACGCTAACATGTTAGGGTTAGGTAAAGTAACGTTAGGCGATAAAGCTGTGCTTAAAAATGTCATGCCGTTGTAACATGTCAGGGTTAGCTAAAGTAAGGTTAGGCGATAAAGCTGTGCTTAAAAATGTTGTGCCGTGCGAAGTGGTGATTTTGGGAGCACCACCACCTGCGCATGCGTCCTACTAAACGAAGCACACTAAACGAAGCACCACCTGCGCATATACCTACAAAACGTCCCTCTCAGATCGTCCATGAGTGAGTGAGTGAGTGACCACAATTCAGGTTGTCCGTGAGTGAGTGAGTGACTACAATTCAGATTGTCCATGAGTGAGTAATGTGAGTGAGTGACCACAATTTGCCACGCATAGCCCACGGCGGCAGTCCTGCGCACCATGGGGAAAAAAAAGTGGTCGAGAATGTAATTACCATTTAAGCCACATTATGGCATAAATAGTTATGAATGCTATGAAGAATAAAATTCCCATGTTCATATTAGCACAGAATGTTTGAAATTGTGGTCCAGGCATATTTTCCACTTTTTATTTAATTAAAAAAAAATGTAATAAATTATTCCCTCACCTCCACCAGTGAGTCTGTGGAAGAGGATTGCAGGGGGCTGCTTACATAGATCACTTTGGGTATAGGAAAACGAAATGGGAGGATGTAACAAAAAAACCCTTAGTCCAAATCCTGGTAATTAGAACAGTAAGTAAAATGCCAGATCGAGGTTCTACTCAGTGTTTCCTGTGGAATTGATCTCTTGGTGTGGTGGTGGGTGTCTGACAGGGGGGGGGGCACGGTCTAGCGAAGGCAAAAAAGTTTGAGACTACAAAAACGTAACCTCTTGTGAGTTCTTAAAGGTTTTTTTTATATCTAAATCTTTTAGCTCTTGATACAAGGAATAGCAGTTTGCAAGAGCTAAAAAGTAGTTTTAGATGTACTTTAAAACCATAAAAAGTTTGTTTACCTTTGTATTGTTTGTAAACATTGAAGCAAAATAGGTCTGTATTTTGAGTTATGGTGGGGTGAGAACAATTAAAAGAGCACATTGTCCATCTACTCTTCAAGAATATAGAACTATATAACCAAAATTGATACTCAAGAAAAGTTACATATTGCACCTTTAAAAGGGACATTCTTCTGCTAAATTAACTTAATTACATGACAAAATAGTAGGCCTACTTAGTCAGAATGTTTTATCTTCTTATTTAACAATAATATAATTTGAACTGGGCCCTATTCATATATTTTTTGAATGATGGCGATATCTCACTCAGATCCAGAGTTATGAGCTTTTTAATTCTTCATGTGTCTAAAAGTAAAAAGTGATAAAAATGGCTCTAAAGATTCTGTTCTGTTACATTCTAATTCCACTGAGAAGCATGAGACAAAAATTTCCTAACTAACTTAGATGATCGATTAATTTATTTTTTATCAGCTAGTGTTGTATTAATTTCTGGACACTGCAGCAGCTTGTGAGACTGCTCCTCTCGTTATGATCATAATCGTCATTAGAATGTAGCCCTCTTTGTCAGCTGTAACAACTGTAGCCTAACTCTCAATTTTGCTAGCTCACTACATTCACAAAACCTTAAAAATAAACACTTTCCCTTTCGTTTTCATGGGGAAAAAAATCACCATGTTGTAGTATGGAAATTGAAGAAGTTGAATCAGTGAAACATTTTAAATGTCCTAAAAAAATTTGCGCTGTTTTGGCGATTTGCCAACAATTTGCGGCCGCGTCATCCGACGGGTTTCTCCAGGCCACCATTTTAATCAGATGTATTGTACCATTATAACAGCAGCTCTAGATAAAAAGGGTAGGCACATACGTAGCTCAACTGGAACAGGCTCCGCTTCGGTTCAAACAAACACTGTTTATTTTCAGATAACATTACATATTTATCACATTTATTTTTTACTTGTCCGATCAGACAACTACATGAGGCATTCCACTTGCTCGAACAGAGTTTACTGGTCTCGGGGAAGCCGGCGTCAATGTCGAGCCCGGGGAAACTGTTACTTCCTGCATGCTAATCCCCGTGTTAATCATGGCTAGCCGGCATTAGCCTACCTGACTGCTCTCAACATCATTCTGATTCTCCTTTCTCTTCCTCTTCAAATATTGTCAGATGTCGACCTGGAAAATTTAATTGATGGATCCACCAGTTGTCGTCACCGAATGATAGTTAACGCCAGTGCTTGAGATGGGCAGGAGCTGTCAGGCCTTGTACCGTATATGAGTACCAACACTTCTTTTGGTTACCAACATTAACTTATTTTAATCAGTATGAATTTTGAGGAGTAGGGACCGGCACTTATTTTGGTCCAATTCAAATACTGGTTAACACTGTGGTATTTTTGTAATATTTGAAGCGTCGCTACCTACCTTTCTGTTGTCTTTCGCTTGCTGAAGAAAAAAAAGTTCTGCTTAGACAGACGACCTATGCGCGCTGCAAGTCTTCCGACCACCTTAGAAAGTAGCGAGAAAGGAGCAAGCATGGAGCACGCAGCCTAGGCTCTTATTGAAAATAAATATGTGGACGCGACAGCATGGTTTTGAAAGCGCATTTAAGCCGAAATATTTAGAAAGTTTAACATTTTTAATTTAAGAATTTAATATATAGGATATATATATATATATATAATTTTTTATTATTTTTTATTTTATGATTTTTTAAAAAATTTTAAATGTATGGTGTGGTGGCAAGGATTTTGCTGTGGCGCCACGCCACAGCAAAACCTTATCAACGGAAACGTTGGTTCTACTATTAGCTTCCCCAAATGCTCGACCCTAGGGAAGGGGAATTTTTGATGTAGATTACGGTTTTCCATACATAATAACATTATTTGACACGCTGTGAAATATCCATAGAATTTTTGTCCTCTGATAGAGGAATGTTAAGACACCAATATCCTTCAGAGCCCCCTTCCCTTTCCTGTGCAACCACAGGAAATTTCACGGTCTGTTTTAGGGTGCTCACTTCACAAAGCTCTTTGAGCTAAATCACTAGAAGCCAAGCAGCCCCCCCCCCCCCCCAAGAAAACCTACATAGCCTCTTGAATCAATACAAGAGAGAGCTGATGATTAGATGATAGAAAATTAGAAAATTAGAGCGAAAATGGCGGTCAACAAAGCTAGTAATATTTCATCTTGCATGGAAAAACAGCTTTCTTCAGTATAAGCAAGCTCTTGCTTCTGCTAGATCTGCCTTTTTCTCAAAACTAATTGAACAAAACAGACATAACCCAAAATTTCTATTTAGCACTGTGGATAAATTAACTAAAAAACAATCATCAGAGTTTAAAACTTATCCCTCCAATCTTAGCATGACTCAGACTTTATGAACTTTTTCGATCAGAAAATTGAGGCTATTAGAGACCAGATTTCCAAACTGTCTCCATCATGCACTATTCCTGCTCATGTTAATAAACAGCCCCGCGCCTGGTTACAACAGGAAGATTTACAGTCAACGGTACTAAACTGTTTTATGCCCATTAGCATGGCCGAGCTATCAGAACTAGTTATGTCCTCAAAACTGACAACCTGTCTACTCGATCCCATTCCTTCAAATTGGGTTAAAGAACTATTTCCGATACTAGGCCAGCGCATACTAAAAATCATTAACACATCGCTAGTTACGGGATACGTACCTGAGTCACTAAAAGTGGCAGTTATTAAGCCATTATTGAAGAAACCAAACCTAGAACCTTATAAAATGTAAAATTATAGACCTATTTCAAACCTTCAATTTCAATCAAAATTATTGGAGAAAACTGTTGCTAAGCAACTAAGTGCATACCTTAGCTCTAACGGTATCCTTGAAGTATTTTTAGACCCCACCACAGCAGAGAAACCGCACTTATCAAGGTTACAAATGATTTACTACTGTCAGCCAACCATAACTGTGTGTCGGTTCTTGTACTCCTCGACCTGAGTGCAGCTTTTGACACAACTGATCATGGAATTCTACTGGACAGTCTCCAGGCCTGTGTTGGACTTCACGGACAGGCACTCGCATGGTTTGGATCATACCTATGTGACAGGAAACAGTTTGTCAAATTAAAAGAAGAAGAGTCCAGCTCCTCAATAATGAAATACGGTATTCCACAAGGATCAGTACTAGGACCAGTACTCTTCTTGCTATATATGCTACCACTTGGCAATATTATCCGGGCACATGGTGTAGAGTTCCACTGTTATGCGGACAATACTCAGATTTATATTTCAATGAAACCTGGCGAAGCACTGCTGCTTTCACGGTTAGAGGCCTGTACTGTAGATATCAAGGTTTGGATGCTTTCAAATTTTCTGCTCCTAAATTCAGACTGAAGACTGAAATGTTGGTTTAGGGGTCCCAAAATATTAAGGGTGAAATTGTCTACTCTCACCTTAAACTGTGATGGTTGTTTGGCTGAGCCTAATATGGTCATTAAAGACCCTGGTGTCACCACTGATCCTGATCTATCTTTTGACACCCATATAAAAAACATATCCAGAATTGTCTTCTTTCAGCTACGCAGCATAGATAAAATTAGACATTTCCTGTCAGTTGGGGATGCTGAAAAATTGATCCATGCGTCTGTTACGTCTAGGTTAGATTACTGTAATGCCCTGCTATCTGGCTGCCCTAATAACTCGTTAAAGAGTCTCCAGCTTGTGCAGAATGCAGCTGCTCACTAGATTTCAAGGTTTTGCTCCTGACTTCTAAAGCTCTGCATGGACGTGCACCTGTGTACATAACTAACCTGCTTATTGTGTCAACTGCTGTAAAATACACTATACAAATAAAATTTGATTGATTGACTGATTGATTGAATGATTGATTATAAGCCTGAGCATGAGCTGCGTTTTTAATCTAGATTTAAATATGACTGAGTCTGACTCCTTTATAAATTTTGGAAGCTGGTTCCACAGTAGTGGGGCCCTGTAGGAGAAAGCCCTACCACCTTTTAGGTTTTTGGAAATTCTTGGGACTACCAAGTAGCCTGCGTCTTGGGATCGGAGTGACCTTGTGGGCTTATAAGGTAGGAGCAGGTTAGATATGAAAGCACGATATTAGCCTGTAACAAAGTTTTTCGAACTCCTCGCTCTTTCAACCACAAACAGGAAGCAGCAAAGCCAAACAGGAAGCAGCAAACAACAAGAGTTGCTTCGGAATTTGTTCTGCTGTTCTATAATCAGTTATAGTCTGGAGACAGGGTGCGAGAAGCCTGTAGTCATACAGCCTTGTAGGCGGCAATCCATTCCTTACTGTCGCCGGTCAATCAGCTGTGACCCGACTTTACATGGGCTGGCTCTTGATAGGCGGGTATGGTTGTCCACCCCTCATGACTGCATGCTCTCCATCCCTGTCCTAGTAGCTATGCAGCCATATATTACTCCTGGCGGGGTCCCCCCAATACATACCACTGCCACTTTACCCACTGTCTGCTATATTGCAAATTCCCTAATTGCCGTTTCTACCCTCTTCCCCATGCTGCCGGCGGGGCTATTGCCCCAACCGAGAGTCATCTGGTCTCCCCCACCTCTGCGGTCCAGCCCCTCTTTCGTCATTGCCTCCACTCTGCCCACATCTGTCGCCACCTGCTGTTCCCCATCACCGCCACCCGGCCCCACCCATCATCTGAGCCACATCACAAACTCTATAAAAGTGGCTGACATGTTGGTCACCAGTCGGCACCCTGAGCCGACCAGAGGAGGATGAGTTTCCCCCTTGAGCCTGGTTCCTTCCAGGGTTTCTTCCCATCTGCCACAGGGCGATTTTCCTTGCCACTGTTGCCTTAGGCTTGCTCCTGTGGGGGGTTTAGGCCAGGGTTGTCTGTAAAGCGTATTGTGACAACTGCTGTAAAATTTTAAAATTAAAAAAATTTTTTTATTGATTGATCGATTGATTGTATCAGATGTGTAAGAGAACAGGAACTAATTAGTGTGGTTGCCTTAGGCAAACACACTATTATTACTGCACATATTATTTATTATTAGTGTGGTTGCCTTAGGCAAACACACTATTATTATTGCACATATTTATTAGTGTGGTTGCCTTAGGTAATCACACTACTATTATCCCACATATTATTAGTGTGGTTGCCTTAGGCAAACACACTATTATTATTGCACATATTTATTAGTGTGGTTGCCTTAGGCAAACACATTATTATTACTGCACATATTATTAGTGTGGTTGCCTTAGGCAAACACACTATTATTATTGCACATATTATTTATTATTATTATTATTATTATTATTATTATTATTATTAGTGTAGTTGCCTTAGGCAATCACACTATTATTATTGCACATATGTGACAGGTGCTGGTGTTTTGGTCCGCAAGTAGGGCAAGGTCATTTTTCAGTTTTTTACAGATTATGAAAGTGCAGATTATAAGCTTTCAAATGATGTGTCATACATTGGAATCTGAAAATAGTTGAAGAAGATACGCTTATTTGAATGTTGGTACTCCTAAAATCAAGTAGCAGAGAAAATCCCCTTGAAAGATCTTGAACTTTTCGCACTTCTCACAGGGAGATAATGGGTGGGAACAATAGCTAGTTAACTCCACCCCAACCACTCCCCTACTAGAGTACCTGTAAATCATTGCCCATTTAGGGGTTACCCTATTTAAAGCTTTATAACTCCAGATGTGAACACCACAGAGACTAGAAAAATGTCTTAGATGAAGCAATACATTTGTACCATTTATAATACTAGCTTAGATTACTTTATATTCATAATTTTGTAAGAAATAAAGTGCCACAAATGCAATGGTCAAGACAAAAAATCTAAAATGAGTTTGCTCCTTTTTTAGTTCACAATGAAATACTGGGAGATTGCGGGTTAAAGTATACATCTACTATGTTTCCTTGTATGGGAATGGGACGATATAAAAACATTTTTCAGCCGTCCACCACGTTTTGGCAATGTTTCAACACTCTCCTCATCACTGTTGTATGCGTCACAAAAACCATTACACTACTAACTAACGCTTACATTACAGTGTGAAATATATTATATAATACTACTAACCTATTTAAAGACACTCAGTTTCTAAAATAACATAATAACCGAAATATTTTGAGCAGTAATACTTACATAGCAATGATGAAATCTTATCTATGTTCAGTAGATGGAGACAGAGACAGCAAATCAATAACAATTATATTCGCTTCTGTTTTGCTCCAGAAAACGATGTCAGATAGGTCTATCAGCAAACATATGGCTTAGCTATGCCCAGAAGTCCTCAATAATAACGGTATTTTCCAAGGAATTACGAAAAATCGTTCACAACGTTTCGTACCATATAGAGTAGCATATAGAGCGAATACCATGGTAAGAAAATGTTCGGTTACGCTAACCTATAAAACGCTATTCCAAAAGCAAAATTAGACATGTTATATATCGTTAGAAAGCTTATACTCTCACCTACTGATTGAGCGTCCGCCATTGTAGCAACCTCACACAGTAAACAAACATAGGCTACTACCACACGGCTTTATTTATGGGCGGTGGCTTGACCGAAACAAAGTGACAATAGCCAACGAAATCAAACATGCTAATTAAACTGCACCCCCATCACGCCTCCAAAACCCGGCTGTTAGAATCACTAAAACAAGCCGACTTTGCTGACAAATTATAAGTATTTAGTGACCCTAAAAATGTTGTTTATTCTATTGAGTGACTTCTTCAACACTTTAACTTTCGTAATATGAAAAAAAAGGAAAACAGTAAAAAAAAATTTAAAAACCTTTTTTGCCTCCTAGCGCGAATTCAAGATTTCCGACTTGCGGACCTTTTCTCCAGCACCCGTCACATATTATTAGTGTGGTTGCTTTAGGCAAACACACTATTATTACTGCACATATTTATTAGTGTGGTTGCCTTAGGTAATCACACTACTATTATCTCACATATTATTATTAGTGTGGTTGCCTTAAGCAAACACACTATTATTATCCCACATATTATTAGTGTGGTTGCCTTAGGCAAACACACTATTATTATTGCACATATTTATTAGTGTGGTTGCCTTAGGCAAACACATTATTATTATTGCACATATTATTAGTGTGGTTGCCTTAGGCAAACACACTATTATTATTACACATATTATTTATTATTATTATTATTATTATTATTATTATTATTATTATTATTATTAGTGTGGTTGCCTTAGGCAATCACACTATTATTATTGCACATATTATTAGTGTGGTTGCCTTAGGCAAACACACTATTATTATTGCACATATTTATTAGTGTGGTTGCCTTAGGCAATCACACTATTATTATCCCACATATTATTAGTGTGGTTGCCTTAGGCAAACACACTATTATTATTGCACATATTTATTAGTGTGGTTGCCTTAGGCAATCACACTACTATTATCCCACATATTATTATTATTAGTGTGGTTGCCTTAGGCAAACACACTACTATTATCCCACATATTATTAGTGTGGTTGCCTTAGGCAAACACACTATTATTATTGCACATATTTATTATTATTAGTGTGGTTGCCTTAGGCAATCACACTACTATTATCCCACATATTATTAGTGTGGTTGCCTTAGGCAATCACACTATTATTATTGCACATATTATTAGTGTGGTTGCCTTAGGCAATCACACTATTATTATTGCACATATTATTATTAGTGTGGTTGCCTTAGGCAAACACACTATTATTATTGCACATATTTATTAGTGTGGTTGCCTTAGGCAATCACACTATTATTATCCCACATATTATTAGTGTGGTTGCCTTAGGCAAACACACTATTATTATTGCACATATTTATTAGTGTGGTTGCCTTAGGCAATCACACTACTATTATCCCACATATTATTATTATTAGTGTGGTTGCCTTAGGCAAACACACTACTATTATCCCACATATTATTAGTGTGGTTGCCTTAGGCAAACACACTATTATTATTGCACATATTTATTATTATTAGTGTGGTTGCCTTAGGCAATCACACTACTATTATCCCACATATTATTAGTGTGGTTGCCTTAGGCAATCACACTATTATTATTGCACATATTATTAGTGTGGTTGCCTTAGGCAATCACACTATTATTATTGCACATATTATTATTAGTGTGGTTGCCTTAGGCAAACACACTATTATTATTGCACATATTTATTTATTAGTGTGGTTGCCTTAGGCAAACACACTATTATTATTGCACATATTATTAGTGTGGTTGCCTTAGGCAAACACACTATTATTATTGCACATATTTATTATTATTATTAGTGTGGTTGCCTTAGGCAAACACACTATTATTATTGCACATATTTATTATTATTAGTATTATTAGTGTGGTTGCCTTAGGCAATCACACTATTATTATTGCACATATTATTATTATTATTATTATTATTATTCTATCTTTCCACCCATTTTTTGGACCGCTACTCCTCCCAGAGTTTTCGCACCACATACACATGCCATATGTCAAATTGACCAGCTTCTTTGGGAATCGATGGCTATTACTTTGTGGAAATCTTCGCTGCACGGTTTTTGAGAAATATGACTTTTTATGGCCAATTTTTCCCATTGAAAATGAATGGGGCGGTGACGTCATAAAAATGTGAATTATGAAGTTACAGCATTGGTCGGCTTTGCACACGTGATGCGGTCCGCTGTACGTCCTCACCAGCCACCAGAAAGGATATAGCTGAACGCGGAAGTGAACGGATAAAACAGTATTCCAAATGCAAAATTACAAATGAAAACGCTGTCAGCTAGGTATATCAACAAAACATATGGCTTAGGCATACCCAGAAGTCCTCAATAATAACAGTATTTCACAAGATATTACGCAAATTCTTTGACGACGTTTCGTCAGGTCCAGCGTCTTTGAATGCTAATGCTAACAAAGACAACATGCATTGTATGCGACGATTAAAAAACTTTCCGTTGACCTAAAAAAACGACATTCCAAAACCAAAATTAGACGTGCTGTTATACTTGGTTAGAAAGCTTATGCTCTCACCTACTGAATAAACGAATTCTCAAACAAGCCAGACTGTACTAAAAAGTGCAACAACGCCGTCAACAACACGTGTGCAGCAGCTTCTGGTCCGGTCTTACTTCAGAAAAAGACGTCAGCTTGTAATACCACATGTTGCTTTGGGTGTTCTCGAACTTTGTAGTACAAACTTGTTTGATTGAGAATTCATTTATTCAGTAGGTGACACAATAAGCTTTCTAACTATGTATAATATGTTAAATTTTGCTTTTGTAATACCGTTTTATATCCCATCGTATTCGAAAGGTTCGTCTCATTATAGATGCATTACGCATAGCCACCAGAATGGATATAGCTGAATGCGGCAGTGAACGCAATAAAAACGGTATTCCAAAACCAAAATTAGACGTGTTATACATTGTTAGAAAGCTTATACTCTCACCTACTGAATGAATGAATTCTCAATCAAGCCAGACTGTACTAAAAAGTGCAACAACGCCGTCAACAACATGTGTGCAGCAGCTTCTGGTCCGGTCTTACTCCAGAAAACGGTGTCATCTTGTAATACCACACGTTGCTTTGGGTGTTGTCGAACTTTGTAGTACAATCTGGCGTGATCTACACTTCGTCGATCCAATAGGTGACAGAATAAGCTTTCTAACTATGTATAATATGTCAAATTTCTCTTTTGTAACACCGTTTAAAATCCCAGCGTATTGGAAACTTTGGTCTCATTAGACCTGCATTACGTATTCATTCTGTTGTAGCAGGGAAAGCAACGCTTTCTCACCCCAACGCCTTTGCTAAAGTACACAACTCCACTTGCATGTTGTTGATGCACCCCTTGCTGCAACAGAAGCTAATAGTACTGGCTACCAGCCGAACCTTATTCACAGAAGCTGTATTTAAAATGAGTTAAAATGCAACTATTTTAACACATATTTCTCGCCTCATTTTCGTTCTTGGAAATTCGGCTCGGCTAACACGTAAGAGGCTACTCTATCTATGAGTTGGTCTCAGAGATAACAGATTACACTCTGAATTACAGCCCAATGAAATGTTTTTAGTTCTGTGGTTAAAATGAGCTGATATTCACGCAAAATCATACGTCAATCAAATTAATCTCCCTAGCCCAGTCTTGCTTTTTTTAAATGGTGCGATCAGGCAGTGTAGACGTAGGGTTTTTCCAAGAGCCTCTGAACATGCCAGCTAGCTTTATGATTCGCCGTCACTCGTCACCGCATACCGCGAGTACAACACTGAGATCTCAAGTTTTTATGAAAGGATAATTTAGCTCTGAATATATGTGTCGCAAATAAACTCGTTGCCGTGATGTTATAGCATGTACACAATACTCTGTCTCTGCTTATACTACAGAAACTGTTCGCTCTGTTCAGCACAAAGTCGACTTTGTGTTGGCGGCAACCACACTTCACAATTTCTGCAGGAATTGTCTAGTTATTATTAGTGTGGTTGCCTTAGGCAATCACACTATTATCCCACATATTATTAGTGTGGTTGCCTTAGGCAAACACACTATTATTATTGCACATATTTATTTATTAGTGTGGTTGCCTTAGGCAAACACACTATTATTATTGCACATATTATTAGTGTGGTTGCCTTAGGCAAACACACTATTATTATTGCACATATTATTAGTGTGGTTGCCTTAGGCAATCACACTATTATTATCGCACATATTATTATTATTATTATTATTATTATTCCACCCATTTTTTGGACCGCTACTCCTCCCAGAGTTTTCGCACCACATACATGTGCCATATGTCAAATTGACCGGCTTCTTTGGGAATCGTGTGCTATTACTTTGTGGAAAGTTTCGCTGCACGGTTTTTGAGAAATATGACTTTTTATGGCCAATTTTTCCCCATAGGGATGAATGTAAAACGTGACGTCATACATATGTGAGCGGTGAAGTCACAGCATTGGTCGGCTTAGCACACGTGATGCACTTTTAACCTGCTTCATCTACAGGAAATTTAGAATCCAGATGCGGTGCATATCTCCGTTTTCGTCGTAATTACAGAAAACACACATTCGTAAACTTCAAATGATTCATACCACAATGTAGATAAAACCTTGACGAAGACGTACATGCACGGATTGTGTTGTTCAAACGAGGTTTCCTGGCGACTTAGCCACCACAGTGGATATAGCTTAATGCGGAAGTGCACGCGATAAAAACGGTATTCCAAATGCAAAATTACAAATGAAAACGCTGTCAGCTAGGTATATCAACAAACATATGACTTAGGCATACCCAGATTTCCTCAAAAATAATAGTATTTCACAAGATATCACGCAAAATCGTTGACAACGTTTCGTCAAATGCAGCGTCTTTGAATGCTACTAGTGCTAACAAAGAGTGCATGCATTGAATGCGACGATTAAAACACTTTCGGTTGACCTAAAAAAACCATATTCCAAAACCAAAATTAGACGTGCTGTTATACCTGGTTAGAAAGCTTATGCTCTCACCTACTGAATAAACGAATTCTCAAACAAGCCAGACTGTACTAAAGAGTGCAACAACGCCGTCAACAACACGTGTGCACCAGCTTCTGATCCGGTCTTCAGTGGGCTTGTAATACCACACATGTTGCTTTGGGTGTTGTCGAACTTTGTAGTACAATCTGGCTTGATCTACACATCATCGATCTAATAGGTGACAGAATAAGCTTTCTAACAATGTATAATATGTCAAATTTTACTTTTGTAATACCGTTTTATATTCCAGCGAGTTGGAAACTTTGGTCTCGTTATAACTGCATTACACATCAGTCTGCATTACACGTCAGACTTAGGGTTTTTCCAAGACCCTCTGAACATGCCAGCTAGCTTTGTGATTCGCCGTCACTCGTCACCGCATACCGCAAGTAAAACACTGAGATCTCAAATTTTGATGAAAGGATAATTTAGCTCTGAATATATGTGTCGCAAATCAACTCGTTGTAGTGATGTTATAGCAGGTACACAATGCCCTGTCTCTGCTTATACTACAGAAACTGTTCACTCCGTTCAGCACAAAGTCGACTTTGCATTGGCGGCAACCACACTTCACAATTTCTGCAGGAATTGTCTAGTTAGTGTGGTTGCCTTAGGCAAACACACTATTATTATTGCACATATTTATTATTATTATTATTATTATTATTATTATTATTCCGCCAGTTTTTTGGACCGCTACTCCTCCCAGAGTTTTCGCACCACATACACGTGCAATATGTCAAATCGAGCGGCTTGATCGGGAATGGTGTGCTATTACTTTGTGGAAAGTTTCGGTGCACGGTTTTTGAGAAATTCCACGTTTTTTGGGAAATTTTTCCCATAGAGAATGAATGGTGGAATGTTCACCCTTGTGATGTCACAATGCTGTCTTCACACCTTTATGATGTCACAATGCTCTGTTTTCTGGCAGCAGTACTCTGGTCTCTCTCTAGATTTGAACATTCTGCCATTCATCTCTATGGGGAAAAATTGCCCACAAATTGTGCAATGCCTCATTGGACATGGTAGAGAGTCCTTTGTCCATTGGTGTAGATCAGCCTCGCCCCCATTCCTGATTGGCCGATGTTTGATATTTCATAACTTTTGAACCGTTTGTCATAGAAAATTATGGGTCACGTCATTGGACTCAGTAAAGACCTAGCAACCGCCTAGAACTCCATAGCAACCTCCTAGCAACACCCTAGCAACCGCCTATAACTCCAAAGCAACGACCTAGCAACACCCTAGCAACCACCTAGAATAACCTAGCAACCGCCTAGAACTCCATAGCAACCACCTAACAACACACTAGCAACCACCTGGAACACTATAGCAACCACCTAGCAACACCATAGCAACCACCTAGAACTCCATAGCAACCACCTAGCAACACCCTAGCAACCACCTGGAACTCCATAGCAACCACCTAGCAACACCCTAGCAACCACCTAGAACACCCTAGCAACCGGCTATAACTCCATAGCAACCACCTAGCAACACCATAGCAACCACCTAGAACTCCATAGAGACTCCTCCCAGAGTTTTCGCACCACATACACGTGCAATATGTCAAATCGAGCGGCTTGATCCCTAGCAACCGCCTATAACTCCAAAGCAACGACCTAGCAACACCCTAGCAACCACCTAGAATAACCTAGCAACCGCCTAGAACTCCATAGCAACCACCTAACAACACACTAGCAACCACCTGGAACACTATAGCAACCACGTAGCAACACCATAGCAACCACCTAGAACTCCATAGCAACCACCTAGCAACACCCTAGCAACCACCTGGAACTCCATAGCAACCACGTAGCAACACCCTAGCAACCACCTAGAACACCCTAGCAACCGGCTATAACTCCATAGCAACCACCTAGCAACACCATAGCAACCACCTAGAACTCCATAGCAACCACCTAGCAACACCCTAGCAACCACCTGGAACACCATAGCAACCACCTAGCAACACCCTAGCAACCACCTAGAACACCCTAGCAACCAGCTTTAACTCCATAGCAACCACCTAGCAACACCATAGCAACCACCTAGAACTCCATAGCAACCACCTAGCAACACCCTAGCAACCACCTGGAACACCATAGCAACCACCTAGCAACCCCCTAGCAACCACCTGGAACACCATAGCAACTGCCTAGCAACACCCTAGCAACCGCCTATAACTCCATAGCAACCACCTAGCAACATCCTAGCAACCACCTAGAATAACCTAGCAACACCCTAGCAACCGTCTATAGCTCCATAGCAAATGCCTAGCAACACCCTAGCAACCGCCTATAACTCCATAGCAACCACCTAGCAACATCCTAGCAACCACCTAGAATACCCTAGCAACACCCTAGCAACCGTCTATAACTCCATAGCAACCACCTAGCAACACCATAGTAACCACCCAGAACTCCATAGCATCCACCTAGCAACACCCTAGCAACCACGTAGAATACCCTAGCAACCACCTAGCAACACCATAGCAACCACCTGAAACAGCATAACTGCCTAGAAACACCATAGCAACCGCCTATAACTCCATAGCAACCCCCTAGCAAACACATAGCAACACCCTAGCAACTGCCTATAACTCAATAGCAACCACCTACCAACATCCTAGCAACCACCTAGCAACACCCTAGCAACCACCTGGAACACCATAGCAAATGCCTAGCAACACCCTAGCAACCAGCTATAACTTCATAACAACCACCTAGCAACACCCTAGCAACCACCTTGAACTCCATAGCAACCATCCAGCAAAACCCTAGCAACCACCTAGAACTCCATAGCAACCACCTAGCAACACCCTAGCAACCACCTGGAACACCATAGCAACCACCTAGCAACACCCTAGCAACCACCTAGAACACCCTAGCAACCAGCTTTAACTCCATAGCAACCACCTAGCAACACCATAGCAACCACTTAGAACTCCATAGCAACCACCTAGCAACACCCTAGCAACCACCTGGAACACCATAGCAACCACCTAGCAACCCCCTAGCAACCACCTGGAACACCATAGCAACTGCGTAGCAACACCCTAGCAACCGCCTATAACTCCATAGCAACCACCTAGCAACATCCTAGCAACCACCTAGAATAACCTAGCAACACCCTAACAACCGTCTATAGCTCCATAGCAAATGCCTAGCAACACCCTAGCAACCGCCTATAACTTCATAGCAACCACCTAGCAACATCCTAGCAACCACCTAGAATACCCTAGCAACACCCTAGCAACCGTCTATAACTCCATAGCAACCACCTAGCAACACCATAGTAACCACCCAGAACTCCATAGCATCCACCTAGCAACACCCTAGCAACCACCTAGAATACCCTAGCAACCACCTAGCAACACCATAGCAACCACCTGAAACAGCATAACTGCCTAGAAACACCCTAGCAACCGCCTATAACTCCATAGCAACCCCCTAGCAAACACATAGCAACACCCTAGCAACTGCCTATAACTCAATAGCAACCACCTACCAACATCCTAGCAACCACCTAGCAACACCCTAGCAACCACCTGGAACACCATAGCAAATGCCTAGCAACACCCTAGCAACCAGCTATAACTTCATAACAACCACCTAGCAACACCCTAGCAACCACCTTGAACTCCATAGCAACCATCCAGCAAAACCCTAGCAACCACCTAGAACACCATAGCAAAAGCCTAGCAACACCCTAGCAAACAGCTATAACTCCATAGCAACCACCTAGCAACACCCTAGCAACCACCTAGAACTCCATAGCAACCACCTAGCAACACTCTAGCAACCACCTGTAACACCATAACAAAAGTCTAGCAAAACCCTAGCAACCAGCCATAACTCCATAGCAACCACCTAGCAACACCCTAGCAACCACCAAGAACTCCATAGCAACCACCTAGCAACACCATAGCAACCACCTGGAACACCATAGCAACCACCTAGCAACATCCAAGCAACCACCTAGAATGCCTTAGCAACCGCCCTGAACTCCATAGCAACCACCTAGCAACAACCTAGCAACTGCCTAGATTCCCATAGCAAGCACCTAGCATCACCCTAGCAACCAACTAGAACTCCATAGGAACTACCTTGAACACCCTAGCAACCACCTGGAACACCATATCAACCACCTAGCAACATCCTAGCAACTGCCTAGAACTCCACAGCAACCACCTACAACACCCTAGCAACCGCCTAGAATTCCATAGCAACCACCTGGAACTCCATAGAACCACCTAGCAACACCCTAGCAACCGCCTCAAACTCCATAGCAACCACCTACCAACACCCTAGACACCACTTAAAACACCATAGTCACCACCAGAACATCATAGCAACTACCTACCACTGTTCACTCTGTTCAGCAGAAAGTCGACTTTGCATTGGCGGCAACCACACTTCACAATTTCTGCAGGAATTGTCTAGTTATTATTATTATTCCACCCATTTTTTGGACCGCTACTCCTCCCAGAGCTTTCACACCACATACACGTGCAATATGTCAAATCGAGCGGCTTGATCGGGAATGGTGTGCTATTACTTTGTGGAAAGTTTCGTTGCACAGTTTTTGAAAAATTTGAATTTTTGTGTGCAATTTTTCCCATAGAGAATGAATGGTGGAATGTTCACCCTTGTGATGTCACAATGCTCTGTCTTCTCACCATTGTGATGTCACAATGCTCTGTCTTCTAGCAGCAGTACTCTGGGATCTCTCTAGATTTGAACATTCTGCCATTCATCTCTATGGGGAAAAATTGCCCACAAATTGTGCACTGCCTCATTGGACATGGTAGAGAGTCCTTTGTCCATTGGTGTAGATCAGCCTCGCCCCCCTTCCTGATTGGCCAATGTTTGATATTTCATAACTTTTGAACAGTTTGTCATAGAGAACTATGGGTCGCGTCATTGGACTCAGTAAAGACCTAGCAACCGCCTAGAACTCCATAGCAACCCCCTAGCAACATCCTAGCAACCGCCTATAACACCATAGCAACGACCTAGCAACACCCTAGCAACCACCTAGAACAACCTAGCAACCGCCTAGAACTCCATAGCAGCCACCTAACAACACACTAGCAACCACCCGGAACACCATAGCAAATGCCTAGCAAAACCCTAGCAACCGGCTATAACTCCATAGCAACCACCTACAACACCATACCAACTACCTAGAACTCCATAGCAACCACCTAGCAACACCCTAGCAACCACCTGGAACACCATAGCAACCACCTAGCAACACCCTAGCAACCACCTGGAACACCATAGCAACCACCTAGCAACATCCTAGCAACCACATGGAACACCCTAGCAACCACCTGTAACACTATAGCAACCACCTAGCAACACCCTAGCAACCACCTGGAACACCATAACAACTGCCTAGCAACAGCCTAGCAACCGCCTATAACTCCATAGCAACCACCTAGCAACATCCTCGCAACCACCTAGAATCCCCTAGCAACACCCTAGCAACCACCGATAACTCCATAGCAAATATCTAGCAACATCCTAGCAACATCATAGCAACCATCTAGGAAACCCTAGCAACACCCTAGCAACCGCCTATAACTCCATAGCAAATGCCTAGCAACACCCTAGCAACCGGCTATAACTCCATAGCAACCACCTAGCAACACCATAGTAACCACCTAGAACTCCATAGCAACCTCCTAGAATACCCTAGCAACCACCTAGCAACACCCTAACAACCACCTACAACTGCATAGCAACCTTTTAGCAACCACCTAGCAACCGCCTATAACTTCATAGCAACCACCTAGCAACACCCTAGCAACCGCCTATAACTTCATAGCAACCACCTAGCAACATCCTAGCAACCACCTAGAATACCATAGCAACACCCTAACAAACGCCTATAACTCCATAGCAAATGCCTAGCAACACCCTAGCAACAGGCTATAACTCCATAGCAACCACCTAGCAACAAAAAAGTAACCACCTAGAACTCCATAGCATCCACCTAGCAACACCCTAGCAACCACCTAGCAACACCCTAGCAACCACCTAGAACACCATAATAACTGCCTAGCAACACCCTAGCAACCGCCTATAACTCCATAGCAACCTCCTAGCAACCACCTAGCAACACCCTAGCAACCGCCTATAACTCTATAGCAAACACCTAGCAACATCCTAGCAACCACCTAGCAACACCCAAGCAACCACCTGGAACACCATAACAACCGCCTAGCAACACCCTAGCAACCGCATATAACTCCATAGCAACATCCTAGCAACCACTTAGAATACCCTAGCAACCACCTAGCAATGCCCTAGCAACCACCTAGAACTCCACAGCAACCACCTAGCAACACCCTAGCAACCGCCTATAACTCCATAGCAACCACCTAGTAACATCCTAGCAACCACCTAGCAACACCCTAGCAACCACCTGGAACACCATAACAACTGCCTAGCAACACCCCAGCAACCGCCTATAACTCCATAGCAACCACCTAGCAACATCCTAGCAACCACTTAGAATACCCTAGCAACCACCTAGAACACCATAGCAACCACCTAGCAACACCCTAGCAACCACCTGGAACACCATAACAACTGCCTAGCAACACCCTAGCAACCGCCTATAACTCCATAGCAACCACCTAGCAACATCCTAGCAACCACTTAGATTACCCTAGCAACCACCTAGCAATGCCCTAGCAACCGCCTGGAACTCCATAGCAACCACCTGGAACTCCATAGCAACCACCTAGCACCACCCTAGCAACCACCTGGAACACCATATCAACCACCTCGCAACATCCTAGCAACTGCCTAGAACTCCATAGCAACCACCTAGAACACCCTAGCAACCGCCTAGAATTCCATGGAAACCACCTAGCAACACCCTAGCAACCGCCTCAAACATCATAGCAACTACCTACCACTGTTCACTCTTTTCAGCAGAAAGTCGACTTTGCGTTGGCGGCAACCACACTTCACAATTTCTGCAGGAATTGTCTAGTTATTAGTGTGGTTGCCTTAGGCAATCACACTATTATTATCGCACATATTATTATTATTATTATTATTATTATTCCACCCATTTTTTGGACCGCTACTCCTCCCAGAGTTTTCGCACCACATACACGTGCCATATGTCAAATTGACCGGCTTCTTTGGGAATCGATGGCTATTACTTTGTGGAAAGTTTTGCTGCACGGTTTTTGAGAAATATGACTTTTTATGGCCAATTTTTCCCATTGAAAATGAATGGGGCGGTGACGTCATAAAAATGTGAATTATGAAGTTACAGCATTGGTCGGCTTTGCACACGTGATGCGATTGGCTGTTCGTCCTCACCAGCCACCAGAAAGGATATAGCGGAAGTGAACGGATAAAACAGTATTCCAAATGCAAAATTACAAATGAAAACGCTGTCAGCTAGGTATATCAACAAAACATATGGCTTAGGCATACCCAGAAGTCCTCAATAATAACAGTATTTCACAAGATATTACGCAAATTCTTTGACGACGTTTCGTCAGGTCCAGCGTCTTTGAATGCTAATGCTAACAGACTACATGCATTGTATGCGACGATTAAAAAACTTTCGGTTGACCTAAAAAAACGATATTCCAAAACCAAAATTAGACGTGCTGTTATACCTGGTTAGAAAGCTTATGCTCTCACCTACTGAATAAACGAATTCTCAAACAAGCCAGACTGTACTAAAGAGTGCAACAACGCCGTCAACAACACGTGTGCAGCAGCTTCTGATCCGGTCTTCAGTGGGCTTGTAATACCACACATGTTGCTTTGGGTGTTGTCGAACTTTGTAGTACAATCTGGCTTGATCTACACATCATCGATCTAATAGGTGACAGAATAAGCTTTCTAACAATGTATAATATGTCAAATTTTACTATTGTAATACCGTTTTATATTCCAGCGAGTTGGAAACTTTGGTCTCGTTATAACTGCATTACACATCAGTCTGCATTACACGTCAGACTTAGGGTTTTTCCAAGACCCTCTGAACATGCCAGCTAGCTTTGTGATTCGCCGTCACTCGTCACCGCATACCGCAAGTAAAACACTGAGATCTCAAATTTTGATGAAAGGATAATTTAGCTCTGAATATATGTGTCGCAAATCAACTCGTTGTAGTGATGTTATAGCAGGTACACAATGCCCTGTCTCTGCTTATACTACAGAAACTGTTCACTCCGTTCAGCACAAAGTCGACTTTGCATTGGCGGCAACCACACTTCACAATTTCTGCAGGAATTGTCTAGTTAGTGTGGTTGCCTTAGGCAATCACACTATTATTATCGCACATATTATTTATTTATTATTATTATTCCACCCATTTTTTGGACCGCTACTCCTCCCAGAGTTTTCGCACCACATACACATGCCATATGTCAAATTGACCGGCTTCTTTGGGAATCGATGGCTATTACTTTGTGGAAAGTTTCGCTGCACGGTTTTTGAGAAATATGACTTTTTATGGCCAATTTTTCCCATTGAAAATGAATGGGGCGGTGACGTCATAAAAAATGTGAATTATGAAGTTACAGCATTGGTCGGCTTTGCACACGTGATGCGGTCCGCTGTACGTGTCCTCACCAGCCACCAGAAAGGATATATCTGAACGCGGAAGTGAACGGATAAAACAGTATTCCAACGCAAAATTACAAATGAAAACGCTGTCAGCTAGGTATATCAACAAAACATATGGCTTAGGCATACCCAGAAGTCCTCAATAATAACAGTATTTCACAAGATATTACGCAAATTCTTTGACGACGTTTCGTCAGGTCCAGCGTCTTTGAATGCTAATGCTAACAAAGACTACATGCATTGTATGCGACGATTAAAAAACTTTCGGTTGACCTAAAAAAACGATATTCCAAAACCAAAATTAGACGTGCTGTTATACCTGGTTAGAAAGCTTATGCTCTCACCTACTGAATAAACGAATTCTCAAACAAGCCAGACTGTACTAAAGAGTGCAACAACGCCGTCAACAACACGTGTGCAGCAGCTTCTGGTCCGGTCTTTCTTCAGAAAACCATGTGGGCTTGTAATACCACACATGTTGCTTTGGGTGTTGTCGAACTTTATAGTACAATCTGGCTTGATCTACACATCATCGATCTAATAGGTGACAGAATAAGCTTTCTAACAATGTATAATATGTCAAATTTTACTTTTGTAATACCGTTTTATATTCCAGCGAGTTGGAAACTTTGGTCTCGTTATAACTGCATTACACATCAGTCTGCATTACACGTCAGACTTAGGGTTTTTCCAAGACCCTCTGAACATGCCAGCTAGCTTTGTGATTCGCCGTCACTCGTCACCGCATACCGCAAGTAAAACACTGAGATCTCAAATTTTGATGAAAGGATAATTTAGCTCTGAATATATGTGTCGCAAATCAACTCGTAGTGATGTTATAGCAGGTACACAATGCCCTGTCTCTGCTTATACTACAGAAACTGTTCACTCCGTTCAGCACAAAGTCGACTTTGCATTGGCGGCAACCACACTTCACAATTTCTGCAGGAATTGTCTAGTTATTATTATTCTTTCTTTCCACCCATTTTTTGGACCGCTACTCCTCCCAGAGTTTTCGCACCACATACACATGCCATATGTCAAATTGACCGGCTTCTTTGGGAATCGATGGCTATTACTTTGTGGAAAGTTTCGCTGCACGGTTTTTGAGAAATATGACTTTTTATGGCCAATTTTTCCCCATAGGGATGAATGTAAAACGTAACGTCATACATATGTGAGCGGTGAAGTCACAGCATTGGTCGGCTTAGCACACGTGATGCACTTTTAACCTGCTTCATCTACAGGAAATTTAGAATCCAGATGCGGTGCATATCTCCATTTTCGTCGTAATTACAGAAAACACACATTCGTAAACTTCAAATGATTCATACCACAATGTAGATAAAACCTTGACGAAGACGTACATGCACGGATTGTGTTGTTCAAACGAGGTTTCCTGGCGACTTAGCCACCACAGTGGATATAGCTTAATGCGGAAGTGCACGCGATAAAAACGGTATTCCAAATGCAAAATTACAAATGAAAACGCTGTCAGCTAGGTATATCAACAAACATATGACTTAGGCATACCCAGATTTCCTCAAAAATAATAGTATTTCACAAGATATTACGCAAATTCTTTGACGACGTTTCGTCAGGTCCAGCGTCTTTGAATGCTAATGCTAACAGACTACATGCATTGTATGCGACGATTAAAAAACTTTCGGTTGACCTAAAAAAACGATATTCCAAAACCAAAATTAGACGTGCTGTTATACCTGGTTAGAAAGCTTATGCTCTCACCTACTGAATAAACGAATTCTCAAACAAGCCAGACTGTACTAAAGAGTGCAACAACGCCGTCAACAACACGTGTGCAGCAGCTTCTGATCCGGTCTTCAGTGGGCTTGTAATACCACACATGTTGCTTTGGGTGTTGTCGAACTTTGTAGTACAATCTGGCTTGATCTACACATCATCGATCTAATAGGTGACAGAATAAGCTTTCTAACAATGTATAATACGTCAAATTTTACTTTTGTAATACCGTTTTATATTCCAGCGAGTTGGAAACTTTGGTCTCGTTATAACTGCATTACACATCAGTCTGCATTACACGTCAGACTTAGGGTTTTTCCAAGACCCTCTGAACATGCCAGCTAGCTTTGTGATTCGCCGTCACTCGTCACCGCATACCGCAAGTAAAACACTGAGATCTCAAATTTTGATGAAAGGATGATTTAGCTCTGAATATATGTGTCGCAAATCAACTCGTTGTAGTGATGTTATAGCAGGTACACAATGCCCTGTCTCTGCTTATACTACAGAAACTGTTCACTCCGTTCAGCGCAAAGTTGACTTTGCATTGGCGGCAACCACACTTCACAATTTCTGCTGGAATTGTCTAGTTAGTGTGGTTGCCTCAGGCAACCACACTACTATTATCCCACATATTATTATTATTATTATTCTTTCTTTCCACCCATTTTTTGGACCGCTACTCCTCCCAGGGTTTTTGCACCACATACACGTGCCATATGTCAAATTGACCGGCTTCTTTAGGAATCGTGTGCTATTACTTTGTGGAAAGTTTCGCTGCACGGTTTTTGAGAAATATGACTTTTTATGGCCAATTTTTCCCCATAGGGATGAATGTAAAACGTGACGTCATACATATGTGAGCGGTGAAGTCACAGCATTGGTCGGCTTAGCACACGTGATGCACTTTTAACCTGTTTCATCTACAGGAAATTTAGAATCCAGATGCGGTGCATATCTCCATTTTCGTCGTAATTACAGAAAACACACATTCGTAAACTTCAAATGATTCATACCACAATGTAGATAAAACCTTGACGAAGACGTACATGCACGGATTGTGTTGTTCAAACGAGGTTTCCTGGCGACTTAGCCACCACAGTGGATATAGCTTAATGCGGAAGTGCACGCGATAAAAACGGTATTCCAAATGCAAAATTACAAATGAAAACGCTGTCAGCTAGGTATATCAACAAACATATGACTTAGGCATACCCAGATTTCCTCAAAAATAATAGTATTTCACAAGATATCACGCAAAATCGTTGACAACGTTTCGTCAAATGCAGCGTCTTTGAATGCTACTAGTGCTAACAAAGAGTGCATGCATTGAATGCGACGATTAAAACACTTTCGGTTGACCTAAAAAAACCATATTCCAAAACCAAAATTAGACGTGCTGTTATACCTGGTTAGAAAGCTTATGCTCTCACCTACTGAATAAACGAATTCTCAAACAAGCCAGACTGTACTAAAGAGTGCAACAACGCCGTCAACAACACGTGTGCACCAGCTTCTGATCCGGTCTTCAGTGGGCTTGTAATACCACACATGTTGCTTTGGGTGTTGTCGAACTTTGTAGTACAATCTGGCTTGATCTACACATCATCGATCTAATAGGTGACAGAATAAGCTTTCTAACAATGTATAATATGTCAAATTTTACTTTTGTAATACCGTTTTATATTCCAGCGAGTTGGAAACTTTGGTCTCGTTATAACTGCATTACACATCAGTCTGCATTACACGTCAGACTTAGGGTTTTTCCAAGACCCTCTGAACATGCCAGCTAGCTTTGTGATTCGCCGTCACTCGTCACCGCATACCGCAAGTAAAACACTGAGATCTCAAATTTTGATGAAAGGATAATTTAGCTCTGAATATATGTGTCGCAAATCAACTCGTTGCAGTGATGTTATAGCAGGTACACAATGCCCTGTCTCTGCTTATACTACAGAAACTGTTCACTCCGTTCAGCACAAAGTCGACTTTGCATTGGCGGCAACCACACTTCACAATTTCTGCAGGAATTGTCTAGTTATTAGTGTGGTTGCCTTAGGCAATCACACTACTATTATCTCACATATTATTATTAGTGTGGTTGCCTCAGGCAACCACACTACTATTATCCCACATATTATTATTATTATTATTAGTGTGGTTGCCTTAGGCAAACACACTATTATTATTGCACATATTTATTTATTATTATTATTCCGCCAGTTTTTTGGACCGCTACTCCTCCCAGAGTTTTTGCACCACATACACATGCCATATGTCAAATTGACCGGCTTCTTTGGGAATCGATGGCTATTACTTTGTGGAAATTTTCGCTGCACAGTTTTTGAGAAATATGACTTTTTATGGCCAATTTTTCCCATTGAAAATGAATGGGGCGGTGACGTCATAAAAATGTGAATTATGAAGTTACAGCATTGGTCGGCTTTGCACACGTGATGCGGTTGGCTGTTCGTCCTCACCAGCCACCAGAAAGGATATAGCTGAACGCGGAAGTGAACGGATAAAACAGTATTCCAAATGCAAAATTTCAAATGAAAACGCTGTCAGCTAGGTATATCAACAAAACATATGGCTTAGGCATACCCAGAAGTCCTCAATAATAACAGTATTTCACAAGATATTACGCAAATTCTTTGACGACGTTTCGTCAGGTCCAGCGTCTTTGAATGCTAATGCTAACAGACTACATGCATTGTATGCGACGATTAAAAAACTTTCGGTTGACCTAAAAAAACGATATTTCAAAACCAAAATTAGACGTGCTGTTATACCTGGTTAGAAAGCTTATGCTCTCACCTACTGAATAAACGAATTCTCAAACAAGCCAGACTGTACTAAAGAGTGCAACAACGCCGTCAACAACACGTGTGCAGCAGCTTCTGATCCTGTCTTCAGTGGGCTTGTAATACCACACATGTTGCTTTGGGTGTTGTCGAACTTTGTAGTACAATCTGGCTTGATCTACACATCATCGATCTAACAGGTGACAGAATAAGCTTTCTAACAATGTATAATATGTCAAATTTTACTTTTGTAATACCGTTTTATATTCCAGCGAGTTGGAAACTTTGGTCTCGTTATAACTGCATTACACATCAGTCTGCATTACACGTCAGACTTTGGGTTTTTCCAAGACCCTCTGAACATGCCAGCTAGCTTTGTGATTCGCCGTCACTCGTCACCGCATACCGCAAGTAAAACACTGAGATCTCAAATTTTGATGAAAGGATAATTTAGCTCTGAATATATGTGTCGCAAATCAACTCGTTGTAGTGATGTTATAGCAGGTACACAATGCCCTGTCTCTGCTTAAACTACAGAAACTGTTCACTCCGTTCAGCACAAAGTCGACTTTGCATTGGCGGCAACCACACTTCACAATTTCTGCAGGAATTGTCTAGTTATTATTATTATTATTTCTTTCTTTCCACCCATTTTTTGGACCGCTACTCCTCCCAGAGTTTTCGCACCACATACACGTGCCATATGTCAAATTGACCGGCTTCTTTGGGAATCGAGTGCTATTACTTTGTGGAAAGTTTCGCTGCACGGTTTTTGAGAAATATGACTTTTTATGGCCAATTTTTCCCCATAGGGATGAATGTAAAACGTGACGTCATACATATGTGAGCGGTGAAGTCACAGCATTGGTCGGCTTAGCACACGTGATGCACTTTTAACCTGCTTCATCTACAGGAAATTTAGAATCCAGATGCGGTGCATATCTCCGTTTTCGTCGTAATTACAGAAAACACACATTCGTAAACTTCAAATGATTCATACCACAATGTAGATAAAACCTTGACGAAGACGTACATGCACGGATTGTGTTGTTCAAACGAGGTTTCCTGGCGACTTAGCCACCACAGTGGATATAGCTTAATGCGGAAGTGCACGCGATAAAAACGGTATTCCAAATGCAAAATTACAAATGAAAACGCTGTCAGCTAGGTATATCAACAAACATATGACTTAGGCATACCCAGATTTCCTCAAAAATAATAGTATTTCACAAGATATTACGCAAAATCGTTGACAACGTTTCGTCAAATGCAGCGTCTTTGAATGCTACTAGTGCTAACAAAGAGTGCATGCATTGAATGCGACGATTAAAACACTTTCGGTTGACCTAAAAAACGATATTCCAAAACCAAAACTACACGTGTTATACCTGGTTAGAAAGCTTATGCTCTCACCTACTGAATAAACGAATTCTCAATCAAGCCAGACGGACCTAAAAAGGGCAACAACGCCGTCAACAACATGTGTCCAGCAGCTTCTGGTCCGGTCTTACTCCAGAAGACGGTGTCATCTTGTAATACCACACATGTTGCTTTGGGTGTTGTCGAACTTTGTAGTACAATCTGGCTTGATGTACACATCATCGATCTAATAGGTGACAGAATAAGCTTTCTAACAATGTATAATATGTCAAATTTTACTTTTGTAATACCGTTTTATATTCCAGCGAGTTGGAAACTTTGGTCTCGTTATAACTGCATTACACATCAGTCTGCATTACACGTCAGACTTAGGGTTTTTCCAAGACCCTCTGAACATGCCAGCTAGCTTTGTGATTCGCCGTCACTCGTCACCGCATACCGCAAGTAAAACACTGAGATCTCAAATTTTGATGAAAGGATAATTTAGCTCTGAATATATGTGTCGCAAATCAACTCGTAGTGATGTTATAGCAGGTACACAATGCCCTGTCTCTGCTTATACTACAGAAACTGTTCACTCCGTTCAGCACAAAGTCGACTTTGCATTGGCGGCAACCACACTTCACAATTTCTGCAGGAATTGTCTAGTTAGTGTGGTTGCCTTAGGCAATCACACTATTATTATCGCACATATTATTATTATTATTATTATTATTATTATTATTCCACCCATTTTTTGGACCGCTACTCCTCCCAGAGTTTTTGCACCACATACACGTGCCATATGTCAAATTGACCGGCTTCTTTGGGAATCGTGTGCTATTACTTTGTGGAAAGTTTCGCTGCACGGTTTTTGAGAAATATGACTTTTTATGGCCAATTTTTCCCCATAGGGATGAATGTAAAACGTGACGTCATACATATGTGAGCGGTGAAGTCACAGCATTGGTCGGCTTAGCACACGTGATGCACTTTTAACCTGCTTCATCTACAGGAAATTTAGAATCCAGATGCGGTGCATATCTCCATTTTCGTCGTAATTACAGAAAACACACATTCGTAAACTTCAAATGATTCATACCACAATGTAGATAAAACCTTGACGAACACGTACATGCACGGATTGTGTTGTTCAAACGAGGTTTCCTGGCGACTTAGCCACCACAGTGGATATAGCTTAATGCGGAAGTGCACGCGATAAAAACGGTATTCCAAATGCAAAATTACAAATGAAAACGCTGTCAGCTAGGTATATCAACAAACATATGACTTAGGCATACCCAGATTTCCTCAAAAATAATAGTATTTCACAAGATATTACGCAAAATCGTTGACAACGTTTCGTCAAATGCAGCGTCTTTGAATGCTACTAGTGCTAACAAAGAGTGCATGCATTGAATGCGACGATTAAAACACTTTCGGTTGACCTAAAAAACGATATTCCAAAACCAAAACTACACGTGTTATACCTGGTTAGAAAGCTTATGCTCTCACCTACTGAATAAACGAATTCTCAATCAAGCCAGACGGACCTAAAAAGGGCAACAACGCCGTCAACAACATGTGTCCAGCAGCTTCTGGTCCGGTCTTACTCCAGAAGACGGTGTCATCTTGTAATACCACACATGTTGCTTTGGGTGTTGTCGAACTTTGTAGTACAATCTGGCTTGATCTACACATCATCGATCTAATAGGTGACAGAATAAGCTTTCTAACAATGTATAATATGTCAAATTTTACTTTTGTAATACCGTTTTATATTCCAGCGAGTTGGAAACTTTGGTCTCGTTATAACTGCATTACACATCAGTCTGCATTACACGTCAGACTTAGGGTTTTTCCAAGACCCTCTGAACATGCCAGCTAAGCTTTGTGATTCGCCGTCACTCGTCACCGCATACCGCAAGTAAAACACTGAGATCTCAAATTTTGATGAAAGGATAATTTAGCTCTGAATATATGTGTCGCAAATCAACTCGTTGTAGTGATGTTATAGCAGGTACACAATGCCCTGTCTCTGCTTATACTACAGAAACTGTTCACTCCGTTCAGCACAAAGTCGACTTTGCATTGGCGGCAACCACACTTCACAATTTCTGCAGGAATTGTCTAGTTATTATTATTATTATTTTTATTTCTTTCCACCCATTTTTTGGACCGCTACTCCTCCCAGAGTTTTTGCACCACATACACGTGCAATATGTCAAATCGAGCGGCTTGATCGGGAATGGTGTGCTATTACTTTGTGGAAAGTTTGGGTGGACGGTGTTTGAGAAATTTGACTTTTTTTGGGAAATTTTTCCCATAGAGAATGAATGGCGGAATGTTCACCCTTGTGATGTCACAATGCTCTGTCTTCTCACCTCTGTGATGTCACAATGGTCTGTCTTCTAGCAGAAGTGCTCTGGTCTCTCTCTGGCTTCGGACATTTAACATTCATCTCTATGGGGCAAAATTGCCCACAAATTCTGGGATGCCTCATTGGACTTGTTAGAGAGTCCTTTGTCCATTGGTGGAGATCAGCCTTGCCCCCCTTCCTGATTGGCCGATGTTTTATATTTCATAACTTTTGAACTGTTTGTCATAGAGAACTATGGGTTGCGTCATTGGACTCAGTAAAGACCTAGCAACCGCCTAGAACTCCATAGCAACCCCCTAGCAACACCCTAGCAACCACCTAGAACACCCTAGCAACCGCCCAGAACTCCATAGCAACTACCTAGCAACACCCTAGCAACCACCTAGAACTGCATAGCAACCACCTACCAACACCATAGCAACCACCTAAAACCCCATAGCAACCACCTAGCAACACCCTAGCAACCACCTGGAACACCATAGCAACGACCTAGCAACAGCCAGGCAACCACCTGGAACACCATAACAACTGCCTAGCAACACCCTATCAACAGCCTATAACTCCATAGCAACCACCTAGAAACATCCTAGCAACCACCTAGAATACCATAACTGCCTAGCAACACCCTAGCAACTGCCTATAACTCCATAGCAACCACCTAGCAACATCCTAGCAACCACCTAGAATACCCTAGCAACCACCTAGCAACACCCTAGCAACCACCTGGAACACCATAGCAAATGCATAGCAACACCCTAGCAACCACCTGGAACACCATAGCAAATGCCTAGCAACACCCTAGCAACCGGCTATAACTCCATAGCAACCACCTAGCAACACCATAGCAACCACCTAGAAATCCATAGCAACCACCTAGCAACACCCTAGCAACCACCTAGCAACACCCTAGCAACAACCTGGAACACCTTAGCAACCACCTAGCAACATCCTAGCAACCACCTGGAACACCATAGCAACCACCTGGAACACCATAACAACTGCCTAGCAACACCCTAGCGACCACCTAGCAACACCCTAGCAACCACCTAGAACTCCATAGCAACCACCTAGCAACACCCTAGTAACCACCTCTAACACCCTAGCAACTGCCTAAAACAGCATAGCAACCACCTAGCAACGCCCTAGCAACCGCCTAGAACTCCCTAGCAACCACCTAGCAACATCCTAGCAACTGCCTAGAACTCCATAGCAACCACCTAGAACACCATAGCAACCGCCTAGAATTCCATAGCAACCACCTAGAATAGCCTAGCAACTGCCTAGCAACGTCCTAGCAACCATCTGGAACACCATAGCAACCACCTAGCAACACCCTAGCAACCACTTAGAATACCCTAGCAACCACTTAGCAACACCCTAGCAACCACCTGGAACACCATAGCAAATGTCTAGGAACACCCTAGCAACCACCTAGAACTCCATAGCAACTTCCTTGTAACGCCCTAGCCACCACCTAGAACTCCATAGCAACCACCTAGCAACACCCTAACAACCACCTAGAATACCCTAGCAACCACCTTGCAGCACCCTAGCAACCACCAAGAACACCCTAGCAACCGCCTAGAACTCCATAGCAACAACACAGCAACACCCTAGAAACCACCTATAACACCATATCAACCACGTTGAATACCCAAGCAACCACGTAGCAACACCCTAGCAACCACCTAGAACTCCATAGCAACCACCTAGCAACCGTCTATAACTCCATAGCAACCACCTAGCAACAGCCTAGCAACGACCTGGAACACCAAACAATTGCCTAGCAACACCCTAACAACCGCCTATAACTCTATAGCAACCACCTAGTAACATCCTAGCAACCACCTGGAGCTCCATAGCAACCACATAGCAACGTCCTAGCAACCATCTGGAACACCATAGCAACCACCTAGCAACACCCTAGCAACCATCTGGAACACCATAGCAACCACCTAGCAACACCCTAGCAACCACTTAGAATACCCTAGCAACCACATAGCAACACCCTAGCAACCACCTGGAACACCATAGCAAATGTCTAGCAACACCCTAGCAACCACCTAGAACTCCATAGCAACCACCTTGTAACGCCCTAGCCACCACCTAGAACTCCATAGCAACCACCTAGCAACACCCTAACAACCACTTAGAATACCCTAGCAACCACCTTGCAGCACCCTAGCAACCACCAAGAACACCCTAGCAACCGCCTAGAACTCCATAGCAACAACACAGCAACACCCTAGAAACCACCTATAACACCATATCAACCACGTTGAATACCCAAGCAACCACGTAGCAACACCCTAGCAACCACCTAGAACACCATAGCAACCACCTAGCAACCATCTATAACTCCATAGCAACCACCTAGCAACAGCCTAGCAACGACCTGGAACACCAAACAATTGCCTAGCAACACCCTAACAACCGCCTATAACTCCATAGCAACCACCTAGCAACATCCTAGCAACCACCTGGAGCTCCATAGCAACCACATAGCAACATCCTAGCAACTGCCTAGAACTCCATAGCAACCACCTAGAACACCCTAGCAACCGCATAGAATTCCATAGCAACTGCCTAGAACTCCATAGAACCACCTAGATCACCCTAGCAACCGCCTAGAATTCCATAGCAACCGCCTAGAACTCCATAGAACCACCTGGAACACCAGAACTATGTAGCAACATCCTAGCGACCGCCTATAACTCCATAGCAACGACCTAGCAACACCCTAGCAACCACCTAGAACACCCTAGCAACCGCCTAGAACTCCATAGCAACCACCAGAACATCATAGCAACTACCTACCACTGTTCACTCTGTTCAGCAGAAAGTCTACTTTGCATTGGCGGCAACCACACTTCACAATTTCTGCAGGAATTGTCTAGTACTTCTGAAATGGTGTGGATGAATTATCACTGCACTGTATACAAATAAAACTCCAAAATATATACAAATAAATGCAGTACACCCTAGCAACCGGCTAGAACTCCATAGCAACCACCTAGCAACACCATAGCAACCACCTAGAACTCCATAGCAACCACCTAGCAACACCCTAGCAACCACCTGGAACACCTTAGCAACCACCTAGCAACACCCTAGCAACCACCTAGAACACCCTAGCAACCGGCTATAACTCCATAGCAACCACCTAGCAACACCATAGCAACCACCTAGCAACACCCTAGCAACCACCTAGCAACACCCTAGCAACCACCTAGAACACCCTAGCAACCGCCTGGAACTCCATAGCAACCACCTAACAACACACTAGCAACCACCTGGAACACCATAGCAACCACCAGAACATCATAGCAACTACCTACCACTGTTCACTCTGTTCAGCAGAAAGTCTACTTTGCATTGGCGGCAACCACACTTCACAATTTCTGCAGGAATTGTCTAGTGTACTTCTGAAATGGTGTGGATGAAATATCACTGCACTGTATACAAATAAAACTCCAAACTGTATACAAATAAATGCAGTAATAAAATCATTTTGGAAAATGAACATATTGGATGGCAATTTCACCTCAAAATTTAAAGGTCTCAAACTTTTGACACTTGGGGTTCTGGTCTACATCCCACCCCATTTCTGTGAAGTTTTACTGTACCATTTTTGAATAATCCCACTTTAAACATTGTATATAATCCAATACATGTTAATATAAAAACTGAATTTAATTTCTCCCCAAAATTAAGAGGTCTCAAAGTTTTGATGCTTGTTCATGACCGACAGGGTCCTGGTCTACAACTAGGGATGGGCATGATTATTTGACTAATCGATTAGTCAACTCAGGCAGTGACGTCGACTAGCTGATATCAATAATTATTGATTTTTTTTTTTACATGACCGAGAAACTATTCATGATTTTTTTCCCGCCCGGACTCTAATAAGTGTAGCACACGCATCACATTATAACAGCAGTGGACAGTTAGGTGGGTGGAGCAGAGAGAGAGAAACTACCTGTAACATAGAAGAAAGTTCTTCACGGAGTGAAGTGTGGCGTTATTTTACCCAAGTTGAGAACAAAGAGTGCACGTTGTGTGGGATGAAGCTGCCTTACCACGGTTCTACTCGTGTGATGCGGAGTCATTTGCAACTTCGGCACCAAAGTATTGGCGAAC
Organism: Anguilla pacifica; assembly: GCA_039654925.1. NCBI lineage: Eukaryota > Metazoa > Chordata > Actinopteri > Anguilliformes > Anguillidae > Anguilla > Anguilla pacifica. The sequence goes on along the minus strand of CM077286.1, from coordinate 36,398,474 downwards.
AACAGAAAAGTATGACTGATTTTGTTACAGCTAAACGCAAATGTGATAACAGCCGAAAAGAACAAATCACCCAGCTAGACGCTTCAATGGTTTCTGGCGATATGCTACCGTTAAGTTTCGTGGAGGGAGCTGGCTTTCGTAGGTTAATGGAATTTGTTGAACCGGAACACTCTGTGCCATCACAGAAGACGATTACCAGCCAAACTGAAAAACAGTACGAGGAAGCAGCTACGTTGCTAAAGACTAATCTGAATGCAGGTTGTTAACAGTCTGCGCACATGCCTATCCCCAGAACACGTTGACATGCTGGTTTTCCTTTATAATAACTGATCTGGTAGGACTGATTTTCATTTTGCCATCTCTGGTGTAGGGGTGGGCGATATGGCAAAAATATCATATCACGATTTTTTTCAGGCATGATCACAATCCACGATATGCTCACGATTCTTTTACATGTTGGTTTTTAAAACTATTTTGCAAGTTAATGAACAGTGCAATCAAACTAATATCCCTATTTAAGAAAATATTTCCCTTCAAGGAAACAAAACCTAAAAGAAAAAGAATAACAGAGACCATTTGGGCCAAAGTACCAGATTTTAATCAAGTGCAATTCTGCAAAGTATTAACATTCAACAATTCCAAAACAATTCCGTGTGCTCTTTGGGGTGCTTTCTCTTGAGGTGATTAAAAAGGTTTGTCGTGTTGCCATCTGATGTGCGAACATTTTCTTTGCAAACTTTGAAAATAACGATGTTTTGCGCCATGTCGGTTTTGGAAAACCCAAACCAGTTCCATATCACAGACGTCAGATTTTTTTTAGGGACCAACTCCTCCATAGTGTCACCCATGCCGCTATGTTGTCAAATAAAAAAGGGGGAGGAAAATAAATCCAAGGCGCTACGTACTGTTTGCTATTATTGGTGTGTCTGTTAGGGGAGGGACTAGCGAATAGTGTGATTTTAGGTTTGGCTGAGAAAACAACGTTGGATGCTGTGTATGAGTGTTGTCAGTGCAACTGATAGAATGTGCAGTTTCACTGTAGCCCGATATTCCCGATCTCTCTGGAAAGCCAGATCGTGGAGACATTTTAATTGTTCATGATCTAATATCGTCATATCGCCCACCCCGACTGGTAAGACTTATTTTCGTTTTGTCACTGTAGCACGTTTTGCCTATTTGGAAAAAATAAAATATTTATTTCATATAGCACCTATTGTAGTTATGTGTACTGGTAGCCATTTTTGTTTTGTCATCTCTGGTAAGACTCATTTTTGTTTGGTCACTGTAGCACTTGGCCTATTTGGAAAAATATAAGAATAATTTTAAATAGCACCTGTTGTAGTTATATTAATGTACTGGTAACTTTGTTTCATGGTAGTTACGTGCGGTTAATGTCTATATTGGGGGGGGGGGGTGATGACGTCGCGAATAGTCGACTAATCGACTGAAATTCTTGTTAGTCGTTGACCACTAAAAAAACAACCTACAACTTAGCCTAATTCTGTGAAATTTTACTGTAGCGTTTTTGAATAATCCCACTTCTAACTTTCCATGTAATCCCATAAAGACTAATCAAAAAAAGTTTAAGTTTGGATTGGAATATCTATCCAAAATTAAAAGGTTTTAAACTTTTGACTCTTGTTCATGATAGAAGAGATCCTGGTCTACATCCTACCCCATTTCTATAAAATTTTACTGTAGCGTTGAGTAATTCCACTTCAAACATTCTTTGTAATCCAATAGCGGCTAAGTGAAAAATATGAAAATTTGGATAGGAATTTCTCCTCCAATGCAAAAGGTCTCAAAGTTTTGACACTTGTTCATGACAGATGGGGTCCTGGTCTACAACCTACCCCATTTCTGTGAAATTTTATGGTTGACCTTTTAAATTTGGGGAGAAATTCCAATCCAAAATTTCTGAAAAATTACATTTCATCCTCTCAATCAGTAATACGGGAGACACATTTCCCTGGCTTTTACTTCTGACCCAAAAGTACCGAACGTCGGAAAATTCTAATACCGAACCGTTTCTTTTTTTTTTAAAGTACCGAAAAGGTGCTGAAGTTTCGGTATACTGTGCAGCACTACATCAGACACATATTCCAATCCATTGCTCAGCTTAGCAGAGAATGCACATTTCAGAGCACCTCAGAGACAGATGGAGTAATAAATATTTCAAATAATAAATACTACATTGAAAAAAAGGAAACAAAAAACGAAATATCAACTTGCCATCCCTGCTACCTGCGTGCTGTGCAGAGTACCATATTATTTATTTCGACACTGGCAGACTACAGCAATGTGTCTTTTGTTTATATTCAATATTCGTAATTGCAGCGAGAAACTGAAGCAGTAGACACAAGAAAGTTGTTATATTATGGTAGCAATGGAATGAAACGGACTATATATATAGGCAACGTTTCCGCTGGTAAAAATCCTTGCCGCCACACCATAATAAAAATAAAAAATAAAAAATATATATAGCCTATATATTAAATTCATAAATTAAAAATGTTAAACTTTTCAAATATTTCTGCCTAAATGCACTTTCAAATCCATACTGTCGCTTCCACATATTTATTTTCAAAAAGAGCCTACGCCGCGCGCTCCGTGCTTGCTCCTTTCTGAGGTGGTGGGATGACTTGCAGCGCGTGAAGGTTGCACGGTCTGTCAAAGCGTCACTTTTTTTTTCTTCAGCCACCAAAAGACAAGGAAAAGGTAGGTAGCGACGCTTCAAATATTACAAAAATACCATAATGTTAACCAGTGTTTTAATTGGACCAAAATAAGTACCGGTACCTACTCCTCAAAATACATACTGTTTAAAATAAATTAATGTTGGTGATCAAAAGAAGAGTCGGTACTCATATACAAGTCCCGACAGCTCCTGCCCATCTCAAGCACTGGCGTTAATTATCACTCGGTGATGACAACTGGCGGATTCTAACTCCGTTCGGGCAAGTGGAATGCCTCATGCAGTTGTCTGATTGGACAAGTAAAAAATAAATGTGATAAACATGTAACGTTATCTGAAAATAAACAGTGTTTGTTTGAGCCGAAGCCGAACCTGTTTCAGTTGAGCTACGTACGTGCCTACCATTTTTTTAAAAATCTAGAGCTACTGTTGTAACGGCCGCAAAATGTTGGCAAATCGCCAAAACAGCGCGAATTTTTAAAAAAAAGGGCATTTAAAATGTTTGAGTGATTCAACTACTTCCATTTCCATACTACAACATGGTGATTTTTTCCCATGAAAACAAAAGGGAAAGTGTTTATTTTTAAGGTTTTGTGAATGTAGTGAGCTAGCAAAACTGAGAGTTAGGCTACAGTTGCTACAGCTGACAAAGAGGGCTGCATTCTAATGATGATTATGATTATAACCAGAGGAGCAGTCTCACAAGCTGCTGCAGTGTCCAGAAATGAATACAGATAAAACTAGCTAATAAAAAATACATTAATCAAGCGTCTAAGTTATTTAGGAAATTTTTGAGTCATGCTTCTCAGTAGAATTAGAATGTAACAGAACAGAATTTTTAAAGCCATTTTTTTTAAAGCTATTTCTCACTTTTTCCTTTTTTTGAATGGACAATGCATGTAAACTCTGTCATTGAGTGTGTGAGAGAGAGAGGGGGCTTTGAATGTGGACCCAGCTCAAATTATATTGTTAAATAAAAAGATAAAACATTCTAAGTACTATTTTGTCATGGTAGAGTTAATTTAGCAGAAGAGTGTCCCTTTTAAAGTGCAATATGTAACTTTTCTTAAATATCAATTCTTGAAGATAGAACTTCTAGATGGACAATGTTCTCTCTTAATTGTTCTCACCCCACCATAACTCAAATACAGGCCTATTTTGCTTAAATATTTACAAACAATACAAGGGTTAACAAACCTTTTATGGTTTTAAAGTACATGTAGAACTACTTTTTAGCTCTTGCAAACTGCTATTCTTTGTATCAATAGCTCGTCAGAGCTAAAAGATAGATTTAGATATAAAAAAAGTCTCAAGAGGTTATGTTTTCATAGTCTTAAACTTTTTTGCCTTTGCTACACCCCCGCCCCCCCCCTCCCCTTTCAGACACCCACCACCACACCAAGAGATCAATTCCACAGGAAACACTGTATATAAGCTATATTTACCGTCATTGTTTTATTATACCAACGTTTTTTCACGCGTTTGCAGAGAAACTCAAATGGGCTAGTATCAATAAAAATGGTTTAGCTATTTCTCAGCATAATGACGGATGGGACGATATGAAAACAATTTTCAACAGTCCACCATGTATTGGCAGTGTTCCAACACTTCACTGTTGCATGCATTACAAAAACTATTACACTACTAACGCTTACATTAGTGTGAAATATCCACATTATATAATACCACTAACCTATTTAAAGACACTCACTTTCAAAAATAATGTATATACCTGAAATATTTTGAGCAGTAATACTTTCATAGCAATGATGAAATTTTCTGTGTTCAGTAGATAGAGACAGTAAATCAATGATAGTCCTATCCGCTTCTGTTTTGCTCCAGAAAACAATGTCAGCTAGGTCTATCAGCAAACATATGGCTTAGCTATGCCCAGAAGTCCTTGATAACAATAGAAAATTATGAAAAATCGTTGACAACGTTTCGTTAGGTGCAGCGTCTTTTACTGCTACCACAGAGTGAATGCATAAGTGAATGTGATAAAAAAAAATTGTCAATCAAGCCAGACTGTACTAAAGGCCGACAACGCCGTAAATAACAGGTGTGGTATTACGCACAGCTATTTTGGACGGTACCCAGGCATCACAAATGCGCGTATATTTCACGGATTGTCCAACACAATATATGACCACTCAGTCTCAAAAGGGACATCTCTGCACGCAAAAACCAATGGTAAGGTTGTATATTTATTCAATATTTAGTCCCAGATATTGACTGTAGAATGACATGGTATCATTTTTTAAAAATTTGTCTCGTTTATTTCGTTATTCAGTGAGCAGCGTTTTCACTGCCGTATTGGCATATTTTAGGGCTATTGTCTGGTTTACCTTGTTGCTATGACGAAATACAATTTTTGAGTGGTGAAAGAATATTTTTATGAATGCCCAGATACAGTTTACTAGACACGGTTTCCGCCAGTGTATTGCAAGCCCGGCGGCCCGCCAGGCCTAAGTTGACCCCCCGCCGGGCCTAAGCATCAGGGAATTTTTTTTAAAATGTATTTTTAATATGTTTTTTAAACTACAGTTACAGTGTGGGAAAGTTCCCCAGCGACATCTGTTGTTTAAAACGTGAACGCACTATAGGAAAACAGCAGGTCTGAGATCAGTGTTCTTTACCCTCATTGTGCGTAGAGTGACGTTCAACACTTGCCGCTTCCAACTATCACAAACTAATCACTTATCACTTCATCTTATAGGTAAGTACATTCTTTTTATATTAACTTAAGCAGTGTGTAGGTAACATTAAACTAATAGCATGAATGTAACGTTCGATACATTGTAACATTACATGACTTATTAATCGCCATCAAAATAAGCCAGCCAAACAGTCAGTAACACAGATACATAAGCCGCGTTTCCACCAAATTACCCGGAACTTTTAGTCCCAGGAACTACTTTTCCAGGAACTAAAAGGTTCCTTCAAACAATGGTTGCCTGCGTTTCCACCGCGGTCTAAAGTTCCGCGAAGATTAGGCAAATTAGCCCACTGACGTATGAAAAAGCGAAATTGTCGTCGGCCCATCTGTCCTATGATTTCTTCTGTAATCCCATACTACCACCGAAGTGGCCTACATTATTTTCTAATAACCGGGACAGCCCGGAGGGGTTTATTCCACGTATATACAACGGGTTACCAACAATGACTATATATGGTTACTTTTGTATTTATTGATTTTTATCGATTTAATCACCTGGAATTGAAATATTCTTCTGCAGCCGTTTGGGCATATTTTACCGTTGTCAAGAAAAACTGTCGTTGGTAGTTGAACTTGGACCGTCGTTATGCAACAAATAGGATATAACAGGCCGATAGTCAGATTGTAACTGTTTTATATATCCTCTCAAACACATTCATTATGTTTTTATGCGAACATTCACTTTCATGTCTTGACATCCGAGGCGACAGAATGCATTCACATGTCCAGTATAACTGGCAACAACAGCAGAAAACATGCACACGTTGTAAACAGTTTGCTGTTTTATTACCTTCTCATCGTCAATTCCATATAGGCTAATCGCAAAATGACAAGAATAGAACGAAAACTCGGACTTGCGTGAAAATTTTAATTAGCAGTGGTACAGCCACCGTTTGCTTTCCTTCGAAGTTACTGCTAGCCGAGCAGCGAAGTGTGCCCTCCAGATGCGAACCATGCACCATAAATTAGCCCATGGTCTTCCCGGTCTTTTTGTGGAATTGAAGAATGGCAGAGTAAAATCACGGCAGTCTGAAAAAGCTAAAGGGACGACTACTAGAAATTCTAGTAGAATTAACCTGTTATTTTACCATGACAAAAAGTGCGGAAGGTGATTTCCAGTTTGCTTTTACTGTATCACCAATGTGAATTACGCAGAACTACCGCATACCTCACATAACTGTATCAAACGTTTTGAGTCAATTACAACGGGCTAACAAAGAAAATCCGGAAGAAAATATTCAGCAACCGAATTAATCCGTTTGAATGTTTTGGTACGTAATATGCTGTCCCAGCACGAATGCTTAGCATTTTATGAAACGAATACTAAAGCAAGAAAAGAACAGAAGAGCACACGTTATAATTCAAAGACGTTGGCAGGCTATAACCAAAACTAGGCTACTGCGCCGCATAACATACAAGTTCGATTTGAAGTTATTATGAAAATAAATCGCTTTGCGGCTGCATATTTTTAAACATGGCGGTTGAAAATAAACACAAAAAAATGCTGCGAGTACTCGACCAATCAGAAATGTTCAGCGCTGCAAGCTCCACCCAAAAGGTTCCTGTACTTTCGGAAAGTACTACCCCCCGACCAGGAACTTTTTGAGGGTAAAATAAAGCCCCCGGAACTAAATTTAGACCCTAGTTCCTGCGGTGGAAACGCACTGAGTTCCTCAAAAGGTTCCTAGTTCCGGGGTAAAGTTCCTGCGGTGGAAACGCGGCTATAGATATTTTGTTGTTGTTGAAATGTGCCCAGCATTCTAAGGCTGTATTGTTGTGAGGTTCAGTAGCAGTAGGCAGTGTTGTGCATATCCTGCTCTTAAAGCTCGTTTCCAGCCCAAACCACTGCAAAGAGAGCAAACTGTTTTTTTTGTCAGTGACATTTCCTTCTGACATCTACGATGGCAATCGCAACCCCGACATTTATTTTGCCTTTTTGTATAGCTATTTCCATGGATGAAATCGCATTTATTATTATTATTTTATTATATAAAATAATATATATTATTATATTATTATTAAAACATTTACTTCATATCCAGGGAGATAGCCAACTAATTGCACGTTATATGACGTGTAGCCATTTCGTAATACGATCGCATTTCAGGCTAGAAAATAACCCGTTAATCCAGAGAAATTGCTGAGTTGTCTTAGAATCTGTATCGCAACAGAATGTATCAAGGCTGGCAGCCCGGATCAAATTTGTTGTGACAGCTGCCGTCCAAAACAAACACCTGGCTGCCTGCGTGCATGCCTCCCCCAAGGCGTTACGTCATTGTTTTGCAATGCGCAGCTGTCGTAAAAACATGCCGGCTTCGGAATTAAGTGGAATTGATAAGCTCGGAGGCATACGATTCCAATGAATAGTACAACTTGGAACCGGTTCTCGATTCCCATCCGTATTTAAATGAGCCCAGCATTCCAAGGCTTGTTCTAAGATTCAGTAGCCAATCAGGACTTGAATACAAGTTTTTTGTAGAGTGTAAAAACTTTGATATTATTTAATTTAATTTCTTTTGTTGTTGTTGAAAACACAGCATTCCAAGACTGTACATTGTTGTCAGATTCTTTGTAAGACTCTGTTATGCTGTAAATAGTTGTTGATTTTTTTAAATGTGTATTGAATAAATAACTTATTTATAACAACATTCACATTACGTAGTCATATTTTCAAATCTCCAGTCAGCTTTTAGCTCTGACTTAATGTAGGGCCCTATGGAATCTGTTATAGCAATTCCGTGATTCTGTCCGTGATTCTGTTATCACAAAAACTATAGGGTCCTACCTTAATGCTGCCATCAGTCTGTCGCTGGCCCGCGCCGGGCCCCCGTCAAAGTTACACACACAAACAAACTTTGAGCCACCGGGCTGCAAAATGTTTAATAAATAAGTTCTGTGCGTCAGCCATTATGTTTCTTCAAATCGATTCATATTATTGTGGATGGCCACTAGATAAAAATGCCCATTCTGTTTGCAACATACGACTTTGATTTCACTAACTAGTCGTTTCATTTACTACACATTATTGAAAAGTGATCGCTATATTCTGTAGTCACCCCCACCGAGTCAGCGCACAGCAGGCAGCGGGCTGAAGAGCTGACCGTTCCCAGCTATCACTCAGGGAAACTCTTGCATCGAGGAGGAGGAGGTGCGGGAGCTAGCGAGAGACAAGCTTGGTGTGGCAGCTGGATTTCTTTCAAACCTCCGCAACCTATACGACAAAATGAAGCTTAGAACCTGTAGTTTTTAGCTGTACGTGTTAATTTCCTCCATTAAAAAAACCCAGTCAAAATATTGAAAAAAACGACATTTTACCTTGTATTTCAGTCAATATTTATCAGTTTAAGATGTAACAGCCTGTATGTATCAGTCATAGGTCTTGGCTATAATGAACACGAAATCCATTCATGGTAACATCTTCCACCAATGGAAAATATGAGAATATCTGATGGTTTGCAGTGTATCCAAACTTAGTTCAGTAGGAGAAAAAATTAAAAATAAAACAGGCAAAAAAGTTAATGCAGGCTATTACTGTTATGTAATTACTTGTAAAGTAGTCATACATGTTTCCCTAGCGAACTGCAGTAACGCTAACAAATCAAGAAACACGAACGCAGCATCATTGGAATTTAAGATTATTCCCTTCAACCGAAGGATATGTTTCTATATATCTTTACTGTAAATAGTTTCTATTTCCAATGCAAAACAGAATCTTTCGATTTATAAAACTTTTTTTTTCTGTTTCTGATTGTTCAGTGTACCCCAATTAAAGGGGGGGGGGGTGGTGGTGGGGTTCAGACAGTTCATAAAACTTAGTTTAGTTAAAAATAAAAAAGAGAGAGAGATGAAAAGTACAGTATGAGGATGTGGAAATATATTTCATAATTAATTATATAGCAATATTAAATCAATTTGATGCTCTGAAGGCACAACAATTGCACTGCCAATTAATATTAGGTTAGAAAACACAACATTTGCCTGATTTAACATGACTTCCGGTATAAACCACGCCCACTTCCTGTCTTCCATCCGAATACAGATCATTTTCTTGGTTGAACAGATACAGATACAGATGAAGACGTCTCTGCACACCCCTATTTCAGATGCATCGGTCGATTAAGTTTTGTGTTGATCTGACTTATGGTGTGGGAGTTATGTCCTTTTAAGCATGACCCTTTGTTATAGCACCACTTATGGTTGCTGAGCCTCAGACACTTTTAGCAGAGAAAGCTTCCGCGCCGCAACTAAAAAGTCAAAATGGCGGGCAAACAATATGGCGGACATAGGTGGTCGCAATAGCAAAGTTGTAGAGCACATTCAGATGCATAGGTTAATGAAGTTTTGTGTTGATCTGACTTATAGTGTGGGAGTTATGGCCTTTTCAGCATGACCCTTTGTTATAACGCCACCATATGGCCGATATAGGTGATTTGTAGTGCCTGAGTAGTGGGGTCCATAGGAACCCACCTACCAAATTTGGTTCTTCTAGGACTTACGGTTGCTGAGCCTCAGACATTTTTAGCGGAGAAAGCTTCCACGCTGCAACTAAAAAGTCAAAATGGCGGGCAAACAATATGGCGGACATAGGTGGTCGCAATAGCAAAGTTGTAGAGCACATTCAGATGCATAGGTTAATTAAGTTTTGTGTTGATCTGACTTATAGTGTGGGAGTTATGGCCTTTTCAGCATGACCCTTTGTTATAGCGCCACCATATGGCCGACACAGGTATCATTTCCGTAGTGCCTGAGTAGTGGGGGACCATAGGAACCCACCTACCAAATTTGGTTGGTCTAGGACTTATGGTTGCTGAGCCGTAGACACCTTTAGCTGAGAAAAAAAAAATAATAATAATAAATAAATAATAATAATAATAATAATAATAATAATAATAATAACAATAATCCTAACAGATACAATAGGGTTCCACCAGCTTCGCTGCTTGGACCCCAAATTATTGCCTTTGCAAACACGTAAGGAAGACCGCCAAACCATCCAATCATATAACGCAACCGATTTAAGGTGGACCAGCATTTTCGAATCGGGAGCCAACTTCGGCGTCGTTAAAAGTATGCCATCCAAACTCGAAAGAAAGGGGGGAATGCAAGCACGTTATTGGGATGGCAGGTATGCCATCCCGCCAAGTTACGCCTTGGCGGGGGCATGCCCCATACCTATACAGCACCAAGAGTTTGGCACTTTTCAGGGTTCCCCACAGAAATAACCACAACAGCCACAGACACTCAGCCCTTAAAAACATTAAATTCTGTACATTCGGACCCCATTTCAACAGACAGATTTCATAAAAACTTCACATGTCCACACAATAAAGCTCCAAACTAAGGGGAATTTGCGTTTTCTCCTTCTTCTTCTCTTTCTTCTTCTTCTTCTTCTTCTTCTCATTCTTCTTCTTCTTCTTCTTCTTCTTCTTCTTCTTCTTCTCATTCTTCTTCTTCTCATTCTTATTTTTCCTGCCGCCTATCCCACTAACAACATGTCTGCCCATTGGACATTTTACCGACACCAGCCAAATCTTCACGTACACCACCCAATGAAAAACTCGCATACACACGCACAATACCCATATATCTTTTTACTCTGAAACTTTTCCAGTACATACAGCTAGTCCGTCGGTGGCCTACTGTGTAAGGTTACAGTCTTGGGAACACAGGATCGTAAGTTCAAGCCCAGCTAGGAACGCATTTCTTTAACCTGCTTTTACCCTCACTAATACACACGCAAAATACCCTTATCTTTTTACTCTGAAACTTTTCCAGGATAAACAGCTAGTCCGTCGGTGGTCTAGTGGGTAAGGTTACAGTCTTGGGAACACAGGATCATAAGTTCAAGCCCAGCTAGGAACGCGTTTCTTCAACCTGCTTTTACCCTCACTAATAATTGTCTACTACTTCTCAATTATTGCTTTTGCACCATATCTACCAGCCGTTCCCCGACGTACCGTCTAACGTTCAATTGTTAACCGGCTACAATATTGCAAAGCCATATGGATTCAACGGGAGCTCTTCTGTGCTTACTCGCCTGTGTTCTTCTTTAAAACCACGAACAGGTTTGCTAATGATATTTCACACATTGCATAGCTGTGTCATGGTGCTGCCCTAACAAAGTGACAGACTGGTAAACCTCCGGTTGAACGATTGAATCCCGCCTCGTCCTCAGGCAGATAATTTCCTCTTTTACACTAACGTTCTCTTAGGCTTTTATATTTGCTTTACCAAAACTCACTCATGGCCACCCATATGCATTTCATGACGGCAAATGTATTCCTTTTATTAAAAAGTTACACCACTTCACCGCTGTGCCATTTCTACTAACTACATTTCTTCACTTGGCTACCGTACAAAACCTTCTTATCAGCAAACGCCACGTTTCTACATTCATGTTACCTCGCCCTCTTCTCTATCTAGCCACATACAAACAATTACTACGTATGTACGTTCTGCAACTCCCCATTAAAACATTACATTTAAAATCATGATTCACTCATAATTATAACTACTAGTACTGAACATGAAAAAAACACTGCAGGTGCAACAGACTTCATATGTTACTTAACCCTCCACTTTAACAGCTAACGCTTTATAGCGACTGTTATATATACCATTCGATAAGGAATATAAGCTCGCTCATGGTCACTCCATTTACTTCGCACTATACTCTGTGATCATGTCAACCTTCACCTACATGCCCATTCTGCTAAATACATATTGTTTTAACTACGCAATTTCATAATTTCATCCTAATTTCTCTCAAACTGTTGTTATTTTCTCATATGCAAAGCCTGCTGGGACATATGCGTCTGCTCCTATTCTCCACTATCATGTTTTCCGGTTCTAGTTTAGCAAAACAGCGAAGAGGATTCCTACCTGCAGATAAGCCTATCAAAATGCCTTATAAACCTTACAAACACTAAAAGTGCATCTCCACGAAATAACAGACAACCGAGCAGGCCAGAAGGCTACACAAGTTGCGACCTAGGGAGTTATAATTCTACGGGTTTGCTGATTCTTTTGCCAGTCAAGGCTCGTCGGATGGACGTCAAATCCGTGAGTACACACACTGCCCATATTTCATCTGCGTTTCTCATGCGTTTATGCTTACGCCACCGCACGCTTTCTGACAGCCGCTGTTTTACATATATAGCAAACCGAAACTGCTGAACGGTACACGCTCATCAGACTGTACAAATTCACACAACGATAGCGATAATCCACAACCGTTTCTTACAGGGTCACTTCGCATTTCTCACTCTCATAATAAAACGCTTTGCAAAAAGAAATTATATCTCATAAAAAACACGTTTTCAACGTACAAAAATGCCAAGTTACTCAAAAGTACTGATATCAAAATGACGCCAAGTTACGGTACTACAAACAATATAGGCTATCTTGCCTCACCGAAATGACATAAGATGTATTTCAGAGCAATGCTACCCAATATTTCCTCAATTCTTTCAAGTCACTTGGCCCTGTGTTTTGTAATCTTACCATTTCACAATGTCATGCAAACTTTGTGTCAGATCAAAGAGTCAAATATTTCGAATTGCCTCATAGAACACATTGAAATTAATGTACAAAACTGCTGCTGACTAACTACAGGAAGCATATTTCTCCAGAAAACATGTTTATACTTGCTTCTGAACTGAATTTGAGTACATGTGCAAGTTATTGTATATTTGCTACGTACAATAAATACTGCATGTAAAATTCATATTGTACATATATGCATACATGGAGAACTTCTTTATCCCCATGGGGACATTTCCCTCGCAGCATGTTACATTCACATTTACGAACACACACTTATACCAAGAAACATCATTCACGCAACAGAAAGGCTGGGCAGCGAAATACATACATACCAATACAAATTGGACATATACACGCCTATTCAATCAATCTTGACTGTGAGAGAGCCATCCACACATATGTTTGGCCTGTCCATGTAGTGCATGCTTATACGCACAGGGCCAAGTGACTTGAAAGAATTGAGGAAATATTGGGTAGCATTGCTCTGAAATACATCTTATGTCATTTCGGTGAGGCAAGATAGCCTATATTGTTTGTAGTACCGTAACTTGGCGTCATTTTGATATCAGTACTTTTGAGTAACTTGGCATTTTTGTACGTTGAAAACGTGTTTTTTATGAGATGTACATTACAACTAGCGAGCTCTGTCACTCACCTGGGCGTCGAACTGCTTGATGACCAATGGCCTATCAAAGAAGATACATTTTAGGATTTAAAATACTAACTGAGACACAAAAATCATTAGTTCATAGTCATACCATTAAATACACGTCATCATCGGTCTGGGTTAACGTTATACTGTCTGAAATCTAGTGAATTATGTTACTGTAACTATAACCTGACCCTGCGTCCCAGACATTCCTAACTAAGAAAGGACTTAGCTAGATAATTTACTTAAATTTATTTTAATACACGCAGGCACAGAGAAAAAAAATATTCCTTTCTGAGAACACGTTTGTTTAGCTAAGTGTATAAAGGTTGTATGTTAAAATATTAAATAGGCTGCCACATAAGACTTGCATACTCTCGATTTTCCAATTTAACCAAAGTTAACTAGAGACAACGGAAACGTAAATTAGATTTATTGTCTAAAAGCTAGTCAAGATATTAGCTTGACCTAGTATGACTAGTGATCTTTTGAAATGTAGTTTGCACATGTTAACGAGAAATCTAACTATCGATATTTTATCAACTGTATGCCTCAGGTTTTGACAAAAAAGCAAGCGGGTATAAACATGATAGGACAAGAGGTTGAGTACATACCTTGTTGGACAGATTTTTTGGGGACTCCACGACACATTCTAATCTGAGCAGAAATTTGCACGTGTTAGTGATAGTCAGTTGCTAGCCACTGAACATTTTCATTTGTGGCTTATTTTATTTTACGTCACGTTTATCGATATAGCTTTTAATTAGCTGATAATCAGATATTAACCAACCTGTTCATATCCAGACGGTGACGACAATATCCGATGGCTATGAAGCGAATTTTACAGAACGGTTGATTACAAACGTTAGTCTAGTAAACAAAATGTTCTAAACGGCTACTACCAGTAAGCATGCGTGAAACGGCCAATTCCAGGTATGCGTTAACAGCTTACTTCGAGTAGTAAAACAACGAAATCAAGAGCTAAACCACGAAAATAGCTAGGTGGTTCACTTACAAGCTTATTTTAGTTTGGAGTGCTGTCGTGTCAGCAACAGTTAATAATAGTAAAATTGCTAAATTCGGTAGATACGTATCGTTAGTGGAAAAGGAGCAACCAAACTGTTGTCACCATAGTAACCATACACTGCGCAAAGAAAACCGGTCTAACTAAGGTCTATCCGCTTGTTAAGCCGTGACGTTTCGACCTTCCGATCATAGACTTACGCCGGGCACCCACCGAGCGCGTAGCGTAAGCAGCACGGCGCGGCGCGTCGTGTGTCTACACGAGTTCCGTCTGTGTCGCGCAAAGGCTTGCTTAAAGCTCTATATTCCTAGTAGCTCTCGCAGTCTGAAGTGGGATTGCATCGTGTATTTCACGTTTGTTCACGACTGTTGATTATGGGTTAAGTGAATACTTGGTGAGAGACCTTTTTCAGTTTGTTAATTTGGTAATATTTTGTTAACTCATGTAAATACGTGAGAAAGTAAACGCTTTAAAGAATTACCATAATCTTAAATCGCAACGTAGCCTACATAATAATCAATCTCAAACTGTATTAATTTATTTGCTTGGTTAACAAGCATGCCAACTTTATGAAGAATATGTAATGATCATAATAATAATAATAAATAATCCAGAATCAACCTTTGGGAATTCCTGTGACGTCTTGTTATTCACGTCAAAACATTTATATGATCAGATTTAGTAAAATCAGTTAATCGTCAAAAAGATAGCGTAACAGTTTAAACTTGAAGGGATATGAACACCACAATGCCATGAACACCAGAAGCGTTGAAGTACAAGTGCAATAAAGGCTTGCTTGCAACTTCATTTATAAAATAGGTGCATTTTCATTGGCAAGACCACTAAATCTGATTTTTTAAAGCTCTGTGGATTATCTGATTTTTATTAACAAGCCCTTTTTGAAAGCACGGCGAACTAAGACATCGGAGAAGTCAAATAGGCTGAGCAATGGTTGGTTAAAAACTACCTTCCAACACTCAAGCTAACAAACCGCTGCTCGGTGCATTCACTTCTACATAATTCAATAGTCTTTCTGTGGTGTATTTTCAAATTTACCCCACCCCCTCCGCAAAATAAGATTGCATTTTTCCCAGGTTCCAGTCTTTTTTTTCCCTGCAAGGACAATACAAAAACGAAAAGGCTTGTATTTTTTACCTGGTTATAAAATATATGGTAGGGAACTAGGGACACACCCCCAATAGCCTAATATAAGGATGAAATATAAATCAGAGCATGTATACCTAGCATTAGGTATACACGCGCGTCATGATGACCTGTTTACGCCGGGCACCCACCGCACGCGTAGCGTAAGCAGCACGACGAAGCAGCATGGCGCGGCGCGTAGTGTGTCTACACTGGTTCCGTTTGTGTCGCGCAAAGGCTTGCTTAAAGCTCTATATTCCTAGAACGTCGCCCGCTGCCGTTGTAATAACAGTACTTCAAGTACGCTTCAGTTACGCGCGTAGTACCCGCGTAGTGCACTCGCGGTCGCTACGTGTGCGGTGGGTGTCCGGCTTCACACTACGCGTGCGGTGGGTGCCTGGGGTAAACAGGTCATCATGACGCGCGGCAAGCAGAAAAATAGAACAAGCGAAAAACTATGCTTCAGTTCGCTTGTGTCGCACAAGTTTCGCAGCCGGTTCGCGATGCGTTCGCATCTGGTGTAGAGGACGTCGCCCGCTGCCATTGTAATAACAGTACTTCAACGACGCTTCACTTCACTTCGTTTTGTTTGTATAGAGCTAGAGTGAGAGCACCTATTCGACCACCTTTGTTCAACAGACATGAAAACGTAAACTGATTTGCAACTATATATGAAATAGGCGAAATATCGGTAACAACCCCTAGTTATGTAGCAAAAAATGTCCTTGTTATCCTCCCGTGGTTATTTTCTTTCCAGTACTTTCACGATTTTTTTTCTGTGCCGGCAAATAAGTCAGAGGTGGTCCAGCACTAGCTTTTGGTTGCTAAGGGGACGTGTTACGACCACCCCATATAAATGAATGGAAGTTGACATAAATTTGCTAGTATCCTGTCGTGCGTATTTGAGGTTAATATGCACGGTGGTGCAGTGGTTATCACTGTCCCCTCACAGCAAGAAAGTTGGGGATCGAATCTACCTTAGGGATGCCAACCATCCCACAAAATACGGACGATTCCGTATTTTGTGGGATGGTTGGCATCCCTAAATGAAGTAACTAGAACCGTGATTCAACGTTGCCATCTATTGCGAAATTGGACATTGAAAAGGGGAGGGGACATAGCCTAACAACAATTCAAAATCGAAAGAATAATGTTGCTGTTTTAACTGCTTCAGAATTCTGGATTTTGTAGCGCATTGATTTTATTGGAGTTGAAAGAACTTAGACCCTTTTTAACCCTCAATGGTGACTCAGTAAAGAAGGAAGTAATCGTGAAAACGTTAAGGGTCTCCAATCAGCCTACCTGCATGTCTTTGGACTGTGGGAGGAAACTGGAGTACCCGGAGGAAACCCACAAACTTCACACAGAAAGGCCCCAAGCCGAGATTCAATCCCCAACTTTCTTGCTGTGAGGTGACAGTGCTACCCACTGCACCACCGTGCCGCCCCAGTTAAATATATATATACATTAAAAAGTTAAAAAGATGATCATATGTACCAATAGGAATATCACCATTTAAAAATATTTTAAAATATCATCATTTATTCCTCTAGTGACTATGAAGCCACTCATGGGTGTCATATGTACACCAGTTGTCTGAATGCACCGTCAATCCTGTGAACAAGCACTATCTATTTGCCACCACAAATGAGACTGTTGTTTATGAAATGAGCTGCTATCTGCTATGATGTCTGCTGAGTGAAACTTTTACGAAGTGGAATCCGAAAGCAGCCCTACGGCCACTCGCAATGTTCACGATGCCAGTATTTCAAAGAATGGCATTAGTACAGCTTGTTAATAAAACAAATTTGATAAAGCATCTGAAGAAATACCACTCCGGGTTTTTACAGTTCACCCAAAACAAGACCACAGCTAAGCAGAAAACACTGGAGGATACTTGTAAAAGACGGGAAACATTTTCACAAGAAATCAACAACACCAAAAGAATAACAGATATAATAAATGAATTCTTGTTAAGGGGATATTTCACTTTGGTATAACATAATTAAGTGTGTTTGTCACAGAAAATATTAACTGAAGTCAAAAATAATCACGGTAGGCACTAAAAATGGAGGAAATTGCAGAAATTGCAAATGGTAACGAAACTGCCTAAAAGTGGCAATAATCACAGAATCCAGGACATATTTGACTTCCGTGACAAACTCGCAGCCTTAGTTATTGCCTGTGTTAAAATGCTATAATTGGCTGTTCTTTTTTCATTCCTGAATTACATCTGTACCAGTTTTTCTTTCTCAAAGTGTGTTAAATTTCTTAAAGCTTGTTTTTAAATGAATAAAAAGATGCTCCTCAGAGTACTGTTAAGTGTCAGGCTTGCATCAACGAAGCGGACACGCTAGTTAACTCAGCCTAAGTGTCAAGCTGGCTGTTACGGAGCTGACACACTAGGTAGCTCAGTTTAAGTATCAAACTTTCTTTACAGAGCAGACACGCTAGTTAGCTTAGCCTCAAGTGTCAAGCTGGCCCTACGGAGTTGACACACTAGGTAGCTTAGCATCAACTGTCAAGCTGACCTTATCCTTATCTTCTCTGTTTCTCATTCTATGGGAATCTCACCCTGAGTTCAAAGACTGTGGTCGTGGACTCAAAGACACGCTATATGGTCATGGAAGGCTTCAGCCCTGTTCCTCCCTTGCCTATGCCTTTCCGCTATCTGGAGCTCCGGATCCCTAATCCAGCTCCTCTAAACTGCACAGTTCTGAACTGTAGCATTTGGTCTTCTTTTATTCCTGTTGGCTTTCACCTCAGCTGTAACCTGCTTAACCCATCTTATTTGCTGTCTGCTACTTTACACCAGGCTGGCCAGTGGAGGATGGGCTCCCCCTCTATAGCCAGGTTGCTCTCAAGAATTCTTCTCATTGGGGAGATATTTATCCCCACCGTTTTACGGTTTTCTCCACACTGGGGTTTTTTGTTACCTTATGTACTTGCTATTTGGGGGTTCAGGCCTGGTGTTGGCTCCTTCTGCTCAGTCTCTTGCTTTGCTACTCTGTAAAGCAGTGGTCTCCAAACCTGGTCCTGGAGAGCTACAGGGTCTGCTGGTTTTCTAGAGCCGCGTTTTCACCGCAGGAACTTTCCCCAGGAACTAGGAACCTTTTGAGGAACTCAGTGCGTTTCCACCCCAGGGTCTAAAATGAAGTTCCGGGGACTTTATTTTACCCCCAAAAAAGTCCCTGCTCGAGGGGGGGGGGGGGGGGGTAGTACTTTCCAAAAGTACCGGAACTTTTGGGGTGGGGCGCAAGCGCTGAATATTTCTGATTGGTCGACTACTCGCAGTATTTTATTTCAGCCGCCATTTTTAAAAATCTGCAGCCGCAAACCGATTTATTTTCATAATAATAACTTGAATTCAAACTTGTATGTTATGCGGTGCAGTAGCCTACTTTTGGTTATAGCCTGTCAATGTCTTGGAACAGATGAGAAATTAAGATTGAGGATTATAACGTGTGCTCTTCTGTTCTTTTATTGCTTTAGTATTTGTTTTATAAAATGTTAAGCATTCGTGCTGGGACAGCACATTACATACCAAAACATTCGAACGGTTTAATTCAGTTGCTGAATATTTTCTTCCGGATTTTCTTTGTTAGCCCGTTATAATTGACCCAAAACATTTATGTGAGGTATGCGGTAGTTCTGCGTAGTTTACATTGGGGATACAGTAAAAGCAAACTGGAAATCACCTTCCGCACTTTTTGTCAGGGTAAAATAACAGGTTAATTCTAGTAATCCTCCCTTTTGCTTTTTCAGCCTGCCATAATTTTACTCTGCGATTCTTCAATTCCACAAAAAGACCAGGAAGACTAGGGACTAATTTGTGGTGCATGGTTCGCATCTGGAGGGCACACTTCGCTGCTCCGCTAGCAACTCTGAAGGAAAGCAAACGGTGGCTGTACCACTGCAATATTAATTTAAATTTTCACGCAAGTTTTCGTTCTATTTAGTCTCGCTAGCTCCCGCACCTCCTCCTCCTCGATGCGAGAGTTTCCCTGAGTGATAGCTGGGAACGGTCAGCTCTTCAGCCCGCTGCCTGCTGTGCGCTGACTCGGTGGGGGTGACTACAGAATATAGCGATCACTTTTCAATAATGTGTAGTAAATTAAACAACTAGTTAGTGAAATCAAAGTCGTATGTTGCAAACAGAATGGGCATTTTTATCTAGTGGCCATCCACAATGATATGAATCGATTTGAAGAAACCTAATGGCTGACGCACAGAACTTATTTATTAAACATTTGGCAACCCAGTGGCTCAAAGTTCGTTCGTGTGTGTAACTGCTGCCGCTGCCCCCCCGTCTCTCAGCCATATAATGTTAGATAGAGGCTATGAGAACTCGACATGGAGCTTACTTTTTTCTCTTTTTTTTTCCGAATCCGAATAATAACGAGCAACTTCGGATAGAAGAAATATCTGTTTCCATGGCATTATTCGTGCTTTCCCGAATACAGTATTCGGATTCAGATACATCCCTAACATATATATATATATATATATATATATATACACACACACACTCACCGACCATTTCATTAGATACACCTGTTCAACTGCAAACTGCACCTGTTAACGCAAATATCTAATCATCCAATCATGTGGCAACAACTCAATGTATTTAGCCATGGTCAAGACGGTCTGCTGAAGTTCAAACCAAGCATCAGAATGGGGAAGAAAGGTGAATTAAGTGACTTTGAACATGACATGGTTGTTGGTGCCAGACAGGCTGGTTTGAGTATTTCAGAAACTGCTGATCTACTGGGATTTTTACGCACAACCATCTCTAGGGTTTACAGAGAATGGTCCGAAAAAGAGAAAATATCCAGTGAGCGGCAGTTCTCTGGGCAAAAATGCCTTGTCGATGGCAGAGGTCAGAAGACAATAGCCATACTGGTTCGAGCTGACTGAAAGGCACCAGTAACTCAAATAACCACTCATTACAACCGAGCAGTGGTGGACAAAGTATACAACTCCATTACTTGAGTCAAAGTATAGATACCCCTGGTCAAATATTACTCCACTACAAGTGAAAGTTGTTCAGTCAAATTTTTTACTTGAGTTAAAGTCCTGGAGTGCTTGCTTTTAAAAATACTTAAGTATTCAAAAGTACATTTTCTTTTTAATGCCAACGCACTGTTGTATTGTTTCTACGATGCATTTACAGAAGCTCATTTACAGATGCATTTTTACTGTTATTAGATAGCAACACATGATAGACGGGTTAAATTGGGATTTGGGAGGTGGGTGGACCCTGAGATCCGGTGGGAGGTGGGTGGACCCTGAGATCCGGTGGGAGGTGGGTGAAAAAAGGTACAAACCAATGAATGTCTCAGTTCAAAATAGTTGTATCTTTAATGTATTGTGCACATAATTGTAGCCTAATTAAGGAAAACATTTTTAAAAGAGTGTATACTATTGATGCAAGCTTTTACATAATATATTTCAAGTTTACTGAGTGTCATTAATGCAAAAAAAATTTTTTAATTACCCACAAAAATAATCGGTCATCCACTTTTTCCTCCTTTATCCATCTTTCTTAAACTGGTGAGGTGCAAAACTTTCCTTTAAACTAATCATTGATCTCAAACTGTTTTAATTAATTTTCAGTGATTAACAAGCATGCAAACATCTAATCAAATGGAAAGAGACACAGCTTTGCATTGTTAGGGAGATTAAATGATAAATGCGATTCAGAAAAATTTGTTTTAATCACTAAGCAGTTGCGGAATCTTCCCCTGATTTTCCTTGAGTATCAATACAATTAATCCACAAATAGGCTACTCAATACCATCATATATAGCCAGCTCTCCCCAAATAGGCAGTTTTTGCCTAGGCTGTATTGCCTACATTTATTTTCATTTGCAGTACGAAATTGTGCACAATTTTAATCAACATTAATTGCGGATACACTTCTTTCTCCACACTCGTATTCATGGCAAATATCTGCAAAGCGTAGGCTAGATTGTAAACACAACTGAAGTGCAGGTTTTGTTTTTGCTGGTTATTCTGAGAGCTAACATAGTAGATTACAGACTGGTGTATCTTATTTGTTAAGTGTAGACTACCTGGTGATTAAAACAGATTTTTAACGGATAAATTGAATTTATGATTTAATCCCCCTAACACGGTATGAAGATGCTGTGTGTTAGGCTACTTGTCATTTGATTAATCCGATCGTTGGCAGGCTTGATTATAAAGGAGAATTACTAACTCACCAGTCGCCGCTGAATAAAACGTTATGTAGCCTATGCGGGAAATATTCAATCCTAGCTTAGCTGCTGACCAGCAACCTGCTGATTTTGCTTAAGCAATCAAAGCTGCCGTTAATAATAGCTGACGTTCGTGGGGGCTTTTATTCACCTCTCTTTAAAGTGTTGCATAGATGAAATTACATGTTAATGAAACTACCTACCGCGTCCGCTTCCAATCAATCAAGACAATCAACGATATTTTTCTTTCTGTGCTGTCTATATAAACGACTGTTCCTCCTGAGTTTTTTTTCTTCGGATTTTTGATTGGTTGAGCAAGTAACTGGCTAGAGTGAACACATGGACTGGAGCCTAAATGGACTGGATTTTCATAGCTATTTGTAAAACTGCTGGTCAAAATGATTTATTTATTTACCAAAGGTGGGTGGACGCCTTCCACCCGCGTCCACCCCCAATTTAACCCCTGATGATAGACAGCATTGCCTGAAATGTGAAACAGTTGGATGACCCTTCGCTCAAATTCCATAAAATTTCATCTGACCAATCCTAGCATAAAAACTGCAACCACTACTAGCTCAGACAACTTCATAAACAGCAAACGGGCTACCGTTAGCTAACGTTTACATACCTCAACATGCTTTTTCAGGTTGGACGGAACGTTTTTGAATGCAGCGATGTAGGCTAGTTCGTGCGCGGGAAGCAGAGCAACATATAAAACATTAAAGCCGCAAGCGGCGTTAGGAGGGGTCCAAGAATTGGCACTATTGCGCCCCCTATGGAGCAATTTTAAAATGGTTTTGTCCTCATGATCATATACCTTCACCCAACATATCTACTGAATATCATGATGATTGTATAAAGTATTGATGACTTATGGCCAATTTTGTGCTAAGAGACGCTGTCGGAATACTTAGTTGCTTCGCCATGGATGTGTTCTGGCCGCTTGCCGTAAAGGCCTTTACTACATCGTAGCACTTAGATGGCATGTCGTAACACTTAGATGGCCTGGCGTGTATGTAGAGCTGCAGCGTTTCCGCACCGCAACTAAAAAAGGCGTTAGACTATTGTTGTCACAATACCAAATTTTGACTTTGATACCAATACCAGGTTTAGTATCACGATACTCGATACTGAAATGATACTTGAAACTTAAATGATACTGATTTGATACTCGGTACCTAACGAAACTGAAATTGCCTTAAGAGAACAGAAACATAATGTCCACAAGGGTTGACCTTCTTTTCGAATTTCGAGGCTTAACAACCTTTAAGTTGAAGGCTGTTGAACATATCAATAAGCATAGGCCTATTGTGTTACAACACTAAACAACAGAAAAATATATTAAATATATTTCAAAAATTAAACAATTGTAAACTAAATAATCTTTAAACAGGCCTTTCACTTTTAAACAGATCTAAGAAAACAGCATATTTTAATAACAATACAGCATCTTCCTATAATAAAATATTTCCAAATTAGAACACCTATTGCTACTGAAGTGAACTGAGTCGAAGCTTACGCTGTATCAACGAGTGAGTGCACAAGCGCAACGTCACCTCACTTGGCAACCTTAGTTGCTACTGCCATCTAGCGAAGATTCTGACAAATTACACTTTTCATCCTCTCAATCAGTAATGCGGGAGACACATTTCCCTGGGTTTTACATTTGACACAAAACTACCGAACGTCGGAAAATTCTAATACCGAACCGTTTCTTTTTTTTAAGTACCGAAAAAGTGCTGAAATTTCGGAATACCGTGCAACACTACGTCAGACACATATTCCAATCCATTGCTCAGTTTAGCAGAGAATGCACATTTCAGAGCGCCTCAGAGACAGAGAGGATAATAATACATATTTCATATAGCCTAATAAATACGACATTAAAAAAAACGAAACACAAAACGAAATATCAACTCGACATCCCTGCTAGCATGCGTGCTGCGCGAAGAATACCTTATTATTTATTTAGACATTGGCAGACTACAGCATTTGCGTCTTTTGTTTATATTCAGTAGTAATTGCAGCGAGAAACTGCAGCTGTAGACACAAGATAGTTTGTTATATTATGGTAGCAACGGAATGAGGCGGACTACATATATAGGCTATATTTACCGTCATTGTTTTATTATACCAGCGTGTTTTCGCGCGTTTGCAGAGAAACTCAATTACTATCAATAAAAATTGTTTAGCTATTTCTCAGCATAATGACGGATGGAGATGGGACGAAAATAATTTTCAACCGTCCACCACGTTTTAGCAACGTTCCAACACTCTCGTCATCACTGTTCCATGGGTCACAAAAACTATTACAGTAACGCTTACATTGCAGTGTGAAATATCCACATTATATAATACCACTAACCTATTTAAGGACACTCAATTTCAAAAATAACGTATATAGCCGAAATATTTTGAGCAGTAATACTTACATAGCAACATGACATTTTATCTGTGTTTAGTAGTATAGAGACAGAAAATCAATGACAAAGTCCTATCCGCTTCTGTTTTGCGTCAGAAAACGATGTCAGATAGGTCTATCAGCAAAGAAATGGCTTAGCTATGCCCCGAAGTCCTCAATAATAATAGTACTCTCCAAGAAATTATGAAAATCGTTGACAACGTTTCGTTAGGTGCCTCGTCTTTAATGCTACGCCACAGTGAATGCGCAAGTGAATGCGATAAGAAAATATTCCGTTACGCTGAACTATAAAACGCTATTCCAAATGCAAAATCAGACATGTTATACATCGTTAGAAAGCTTATACTCTCACCTACTGAATAAATTAACTGTCAATCAAGCCAAATTGTACTAAAAACGGCGACAACGCCGTAAGCAACAGGAATCACAAACGGATTGTCCAAGACAATATATGACCACTCAGTCGCAAAAGGGACATCTCTACGCGTAAAACCAATGGTAAGATTGTATATTTATTCAATGTTTAGTCCCAGATATTGACTGTAGAATGAGATGGTATGATTTAAAAAAACTTTGTCTCGTTTATTTCGTTATTCAGTAAGCAGCGTTTTCACTGCTGTATTGGCATATTTTAGGGCAAATGTCCGGTTTATCTTGTTGCTACGGAATATCACATTACATTACATTACAGGCATTTGGCAGACGCTCTTATCCAGAGCGACGTACAACAAAGTGTATAACCATAACCAGGAACAAGTGTGTCGAAAACCCTAGAGGGCAGTAGCCTACCGTTCCAAGTGCAGGGAACAACCGCATAGTTCAACTTGGACCCTGTAGGTTAAACTGATTAACACTAACACAAACAAGAACAGCAACAACGCAGTCTATGCAAAAATACAAGCAATAGTTAAGACTAGTTAAGTCACCTACGAAACAACTACCTAGTTACAACCCTAAGCTTACAGTCAATTTAGAGATTAAATTGAGAATACGATTTACAGCATACAGCATTTACAGCGTCTTTTGTTTATATTCAATATTAGAAATTGCAGCGAGAAACTGCAGCTGTAGACACAAGATAGTTTATGTTATGGTAGCAACGGAACGAAGCGGACTATACATGTATTGCCATCATTGTTTTATTTTACCAGTGTGTTTTCGTGCGTTTGCACAGAAACTCAGAACCTACCAATAAAATGGTTTAATTATTTCTCACCATAATGACAGATTTAAAGACTAAACGAACTCACCCGATACTGTCTTCAAATGGATCCATGCCAAAGAAAAGTAATTATTCATCCTCTCAAAAAGCTTTACTAACAAACCTTTAATAGCCTAGCATACACTCTGGCTGGCAGTGTCTTCCATTCCTTCCCCGACGGTCAGACCCTCCCCTCACTGATAAAAACTAGACCCTACGGTGTCGGATTACTTGCGTCGCCATGGATGTCGCTTGCCGTAAAGAAGTTTACTAGATGTCGTAACACTTAAAATTTGCAGCAACAGCTCTTCCGCACCCCACCTAATAAAAAAAGTCCAAATGGCGGGCAAACCATATGGCGGACATAGGTGGTCCCAATAGCAAAGTTGTAGAGCACATTCAGATGCATCGGTCGATGAAGTTTTGTGTTGATCTGACTTACGGTGTGGGAGTTATGACCTATTAAACATGACCCTTTGTTATAGCACCACCGTCTGGCCGACATATGTGATTTTTAGTGCCTGAGTAGTGGGGGGCCATAGGAACCCACCTGCCAAATTTGGTTGCTCTAGGACGTATGGTTGCTGAGCCTCAGACACTTTTAGCGGAGAAAAATAAGAATAATTAAAGCCGCAAGCGGCGTTGGGAGGGGTCCAAGCATTGGCACCATCGCGCCCCCTATGGAGCGATTTTAAAATGGCTTTTTCCTCATGATCATATACCTTCATCCAACATATTTCCTGAATATCATGATGATTGTATAAAATATTGATGACTTATGGCCAATTTTGTGGTAAGAGACGCTGTCGGATGACTTAGTTGCATCGCCATGGATGTGTCCTGGCCGCTTCCCGTGAAGGCCTTTACTATGTCGTAACACTTAGATGGCATGTCGTAACGCACATATGGCCTGGTGTGTTTGTACAGCTGCAGCGCTTCCATGCTGTAACAAAAAAAGGCATCACACTAGTGTTGTCACGATACCAAAATGTTGACTTTGATACCGATACCAAGTTTAGTATCACAATAATTAATACTGAAACGATACTGATTCAATACTCGGTACCTAACGATACTGAAATTACCTTAATAGATCAGAAACTCAATGTCCACAAGGGTTGACCTCATTTTCGAATTCACGGATCATTAAAAACCTGGTTTATTAACAACCTTTGAGTTGAAGCCTGTTCAACATATCAATAAGCATAGGCCTATAGTGTTACAACACTAAACAACAGAGAAATATATCAAATATATTTCAAAAATTAAACAGTTGTAAACTAAATAATCTTTAAAACAGGTTTTTCACCTTTAAATAGATTTAAAAACTGCATATTTAAATAACAATACAGCATCTATCTATAATAAAACATTTGCAAATTGGAACACCTATTGCTACTGACGTGAACTGAGTGAAAGCTTGCGCTATATCAAGAAGCTGAGTGCACAAGCGCAAGTCACATCACTTGGCAACCATAGTTGCTACTGCCTTACAGCGAAGATTCTGACAAATTACACTTTTCATCCTCTCAATCAGTAATGCGGGAGACAATTTTCCCTTGCTTTTACATTTGACTCAAAACTACCGAACGTCGGAATGTTCTAATACCGAACAGTTTCTTTTGTTTTCTTTTTTTTTTTAAGTACCAAGAAAGTGCTGACGTTTTGGCATACAAAATCAAGCCACATTGGACTAAAAAGGGCGACAACGCCGTAAGCAACAGGTGTGGTATTACGCACAGCTATTATTGAAGATAGCCGACCCAGGTGTGACAGATGCGCGTATATTTCGCAAACAGATTGTCCAAGACAATATATGACCACTCATTCGCAAAGGGACATCTCTACGCGTAAAATCAATGGTCAGACTGTATATTTATTCAATGTTTAGTCCCAGATATTGACTGTAGAATGACATGGTATAATTTAAAAAATAAACATTTGTCTCGTTTATTTCGTAATTCAGTGAGCAGCGTTTTCACGGCTGTATTGGCATATTTTAGGGCTAATGTCGGGTTTATCTTGTTGCTACTGAATATTGCATTACATTACATTACAGGCATTTGGCAGATGCTCCTAACCAGAGCGACGTACAACAAAGTGTTCAACCATAACCAGGAACAAGTGTGTCGAAAACCCTAGAGGGCAGTAGCCTACCGTTCCAAGTGCAGGGAACAACCGCATAGTTCAACTTGGATCCTATAGGTTAAACTGATTAACACTAACACAAACAAGGACAGCAACAATGCAGTCTATGCAAAAATACAAGCAATAGTTAAGACGAGTTAAATCACCTACGAAACAACTACTTAGTTACAACCCTAAGCTTACAGTCAATTTAGAGATTACATTGAGAATACGATTTATCTGAGCATAATGACGGATTTAAACACTAAACGAGCTCACCCGATATTGTCTTCAAATGGATCCATGCCAAAGAAAAGTAATAATTCATCTTCTCAAAGCTTTTACTAACAAACTTTTAATAGCAAAACATGAAAGACCAACTCGCCATCCATGCTGCCTACGCGTATTATTTATTCAGACATCGGCAGAGTACAGCATAAATTGTGTCTTTTGTTTACATTCAATGTAAGAAAGTGCAGCGAGAAACTGCAGCTGTAGACACAAGATAGTTTATGTTATGGTAGCAACGGAACGAAGCGGACTATACGTGTATTGTCATCATTGTTTTATTATACCAGTGTGTTTTCGCGCGTTTGCACAGAAACGCAAAACCTACCAATAAAATGGTTTAGCTATTTCTCACCATAATGACAGATTTAAAGACTAAACGAACTCACCCGATACTGTCTTCAAATCCATGCCAAATAAAAGTAATTATTCATCCTCTCAAAAAGCTTTTACTAACAAACCTTTAATAGCCTAGCATGCACTCTGGCTGGCACTGTCTTTCTTTCCCCGACGGTCAGACCTTCCCCTCACTGATAAAAACTAGACCATACGGTGTCGGATTACTTGCATCGCCATGGATGTCGCTTGCCGTAAAGAAGTTTACTCGATGTCGTAACACAACACGCAGCAACAGCTCTTCCGCACCCCACCTAATAAAAAAGTCCAAATGGCGGGCAAACCATATGGCGGACATAGGTGGTCCCAATAGCAAAGTTGTAGAGCACATTCAGATGCATCGGTCGATGAAGTTTTGTGTTGATCTGACTTATGGTGTGGGAGTTATGGCCTTTTAAAGTATGACCCTTTGTTATAGCGCCACCATCTGGCCGACATAGGTGATTTGTAGTGCCTGTGTAGTGGGGGGCCATAGGAACCCACCTCTCAAATTTGGTTGGTGTACAACTTATGGTTGCTGAGCCTCAGGCATTTTAGTGGTGAAAACTGCCACGCCCCAAATAAAAAGTTAAAATGGCGGGCAAACAATATGGCAGACATAGGTAGTGCCAATGGCAAAGTGATAGAGCACGTTCAGATGCATATGTCGATGAAGTTTTGTGTTGATCTAACTTATGATGTGGGAGTTATGGCCTTTTACGCCTAACCCTTTGTTATAGCGCCACCATATGGCCAACATAGGTGATTTTTAGTGCCTGAGTAGTGGGGGGCCATAGGAACCCACCTGCCAAATTTGGTTGCTGTAGGACTTATGGTTGCTGAGCCTCAGACACTTTTAGCAGAGAAAAATAAGAAGAATAATAATAATTAAAGCCGCAAGCGGCGTTGGGAGGGGTCCAAGCATTGGCACCTTCGCGCCCCCTATGGAGCGATTTTAAAATGGCTTTGTCCTCATGATCATATGCCTTCACCCAACATATCTACTGAATATCATAATGATTGTATAAAATATTGATGACTTATGGTCAATTTTGTGCTAAGAGACGCTGTCGGATGACTTAGTTGCGTTGCCATGGATGTGTCCTGGCCGCTTCCCGTAAAGGCCTTTACTATGTCGTAACACTTAGATGGCATGTCGTAACACTTAGATGGCCCGGCGTGTATGCACAGCTGCACTGTTTCTGTGCCGCAACTAAAAAAGGCGTCACACTAGTGTTGTCACGATACCAAAATTTTGACTTTGATACTGATACCAGGTTTAGTACCACGATACCCACTACTGAAATGATACTTGAAACTTAAACGATGCTAATTCGATACTCGGTACCTAACGATACTGAAATTACCTTAATAGATCAGAAACGTAATGTCCACAAGGGTTGACCTCATTTTCGAATTCATGGTTTATTAACAACCTAGTTCATTAACCCTCTGGGGTCGAGAGCTCCGCCGGCGGAGCTCGACAAGATGAAATTAACTTTCGTTTCTATTTGGATGATTAACGTCACGTGCTGTTATCATACAGGCGCAACAAAAACATTGACAGAAACCTTAGAATCGCGACTTTCCAATGCGCCCATTGGCAAATAATATGAATTGTTTTAAAATGTTTAAATTTGATTAATTAGACCATGTATGCTTCGTTAAACTTTACTCATTACTATGTGAATTTCGCTCAGCAGGAAGTCCGCCCAAATCGCATTCACATGTTAACAACATTATAATTACTCTCCATAGAAGGAGACTAAAGGAGGGGCGATGCGAGATCCATGTGAGAAATGCCAAGAAATGCCAAGGCGAAAGCGGGATAGAATGTCAAAGTGTCGACTAATTCACTTCTTTTGAGGTGAACATTTCGTTTAATTTTGGAAAATGGTCCGTCCGGAAGCCGGCACTGATGAAGAGCGGTGTCATTTCGAACAGCGAACTGATCCAGCTGAGGATCAACTTCATGCGTAAGTATATTTCTTATGATCATATTGGTAAATATGTGTACTGTATTGCAACGTATCTGTGTGTTTGTAGGAATATCCAGCAATATGCGCGTTTGTAAATTCCCACACTACGAACGATTCGAACTATTGCATCTCAAAATTATAGGCTAGGCTCTCTGCGTCTGGTTGTGTTAGAAGTATCAGGTAGACTGTATGTTTTTCGATCACATTGGTAATAAATAGCCCGTGGCGTGGCTAGGATTCTAAAACTGATGTCCTCGCACAATCGATATTAGCATACTGTAAGTAAATTCGGGAAATAGCAATATAATAACCACTTAGCTAAACAGACCTAGTCTACTTCAGATTGATACATTGTTATTGATGAGTTGCGTGTAGTTGAGCTGGAATATCAATGTTTATTTAGTTTAGCTAATGTTGTTTCGTTGATAGCTTGCATTATTTGTAAATGTGTGCTGTATTACATTCTCTGTGTGTTTGTAGGAATATTCACTAATAATTATTTGTTTGTATATGATGTAACCATGTCACATTTCAAGTTTTGTTTTCATTAGTTAGTGGTTTGCCCCTTTTTTGTAAAGATCATATCATTTTCACCTGTTGAAGGGAATGTACTATATAAATAAAGTTTGATTTGATGTCACATTTCCTAACAATTTTGTTTTTATCATATTTACAGAGATGCTGATCAGGAAACACAGCCTAGTTCACCACTAGCTAAGAGGCCACGCAAGCGTTGCAAGAGTACACCAGTCTCATCTCATCTTCCATGCCTATAGTTTGCTTCAATAAATGTTCTGAAAATCAAAAGATGTCTTTGTTTCTGTCTTCTAAATGGCTCACTGAGCCTTTGTCTTAGTGGTGGGGAGGCATGCGGCCAGGTGTGAATTGCCTACTTAGCTGACAGGTTGCCCTACCCAATGCATATTCATTACAGAAAGGCCATTTGCCCTCCCATTCTCACCTGGTGTTGAGAAATAGTTGTCACAACACTAACTTTCAGCAATTTATTTTATACTTCTCATTGGATTTGCTAAAATATTTAGTCATCTTTTGATACCCAAGACCTTGATGAACACATTTCAGTGACCAAAAGTCTTAGTCACAATTGTTTAGTGTGTTTTATTACAACATTCCTGTGCATGTTCAAAACTACTGTTTACAGTTTGTGTGTTTTTAGAGCAGTTTACAATCCACACATGATTATGACCTACTTACTGCTGCCATATTATTGCAGCTGAGTTTGTGCTGAAAACAAAGATGTGAAACACTTTGGAATCACTATATATAAAGTTGATGAAATTTACACAAATGTCAGAGCATCGCACAATCACCAGTGTGCCTCATTTTACCCTTAGACCCCAGAGGGTTAACAACCTTTAAGTTGAAGCCTCTTCAACAAATTAATATGCATAGGCCTATAATGTTACAACACTGAACAATAGAAAAATATGTTAAATATATTTCAAAATTTAAACAGTTGTAAACTAAATCTTTAAAACAGGTGTTTCACCTTTAAATAGATTTAAGAACAGCATATTTTAATAACAATACAGCATCTATCTATAATAAAATATTTCCAAATTGGAACACCTATTGCTACTGAAGTGAACTGAGTCAAAGCTTGCGCTGTATCAAGGAGCTGAGTGCACAAGCGCAAGTCACCTCACTTGGCAACCTTAGTTGCTACTGCCTTCTAGCGAAGATTCTGACAAATTACACTTTTCATCCTCTCAATCATCCTCTCAATAGTAAACTACCGAACGTCGGAATATTCTAATACCGAACCGTTTCTTTTTTTTTTTAAGTACCGAGAAAGTGCTGAAGTTTTGGTATACCGTGCAACAAAACGTCAGACACATATTCCAATCCATTGCTCAGCTTAGCAGAGAAAGCACATTTCAGAGCGCCACAGAGACAGATAGAATAATAACACATGAATGCACATTTCAAATAATAAATACGACATTGAGAAAAAACGGAAAAAAAGACGTGATATTAACTCGCGATCTTCCTGCTGCGCGCAAAGTAGCCTACCGTTTTATTTATTTAGACATTGGCAGATAAGAAAAATTTTGGTTACGCTGACCTATAAAACGCTATTCCAAAAGCAAAATCAGACATGCTATACATCGTTAGAAAGCGTATACTCTCACCTACTGAATAAATGAATTGTCAATCAAGCCAAATTGTACTAAAAAGGGCGACAACGCCGTAAGCAACAGGTGTGGTATTACGCACAGCTATTATTGAAGATAGCCGACCCAGGCGTGACAGATGCGCATATATTTCGCAAACGGATTGTCCAAGACAATATATGACCACTCATTCGCAAAAGGGACATCTCTACGCGTAAAACCAATGGTAAGATTGTATATTTATTCAATGTTTAGTCCCAGATATTGACTGTAGAATGGCATGGTATAATTTAAAAAATAAACATTTGTCTCGTTTATTTCGTAATTCAGTGAGCAGCGTTTTCACGGCTGTATTGGCATATTTTAGGGCTAATTTCGGGTTTATCTTGTTGCTACTGAATATTGCATTGCATTACATTACATTACAGGCATTTGGCAGACGCTCCTATCCAGAGCGACGTACAACAAAGTGTTTAACCATAACCAGGAACAAGTGTGTCGAAAACCCTAGAGGGCAGTAGCCTACCGTTCCAAGTGCAGGGAACCACCGCATAGTTCAACTTGGATCCTGTAGGTTAAACTGATTAACACTAACACAAACAAGAACAGCAACAATGCAGTCTATGCAAAAATACAAGCAATAGTTAAGACGAGTCAAATCACCTACGAAACAACTACTTAGTTACAACCCTAATCTAACAGTCAATTTAGAGATTAAATTGAGAATACGATTTCTCTCAGCATAATGACGGATTTAAACACTAAACGAACTCACCCGATATTGTCTTCAAATGGATCCATGCCAAAGAAAAGTAATGATTCATCTTCTCAAAGCTTTTACTAACAAACTTTCAATAGCAAAACATGAAAGACCAACTCGCCATCCATGCTGCCTACGCACAGAGTACCGTATTATTTAGTCAGACATTGGCAGAGTACAGCATAAATTGCGTCTTTTGTTTACATTCAATATAAGAAATTGCAGCGAGAAACTGCAGCTGTAGACACAAGATAGTTTATGTTATGGTAACAACGGAACGAAGCGGACTATACATGTATTGCCATCATTGATTTATTATACCAGCGTGTTTTCGCGCGTTTGCACAGAAACTCAAAACCTACCAATAAAATGGTTTAGCTATTTCTCACCATAATGACAGATTTAAAGACTGAATGAACTCACCCAATACTGTCTTCAAATGGATCCATGCCAAAGAAAAGTAATTATTCATCCTCTCAAAAAGCTTTTACTAACAAACTTAGCCTAGCATACACTCTGGCTGGTACTGTCTTCCATTGCTTCCGCGACGCTCAGACCCTCCCCTCACTGCTAAAAACTAGACCCTACAGTGTCGGATTACTTGCGTCGCCATGGATGTCGCTTGCCGTAAAGAAGTTTACTCGATGTCGTAACACTTAGAATTTGCAGCTCCAGCTCTTCCGCACCCCACCTAATGAAAAAGTCCAAATGGCGGGCAAACCATATGGCGGACATAGGTGGTCCCAAAAGCAAAGTTGTAGAGCACATTCAGATGCATCAGTCGATGGAGTTTTGTGTTGATCTGACTTACGATGTGGGAGTTATGACCTTTTAAAGTATGACCCTTTGTTATAGCGCCACCATCTGGGCGACATAGGAGATTTTTCGTGAGTGAGTAGTGGGGGGCCATAGGAACCCACCTACCAAATCTGGTTGGTCTACAACTTATGGTTGCTGAGCCTCAGACATTTTAGTGGAGAAAACTTCCACGCCCCAACTAAAAAGTCAAAATGGCGGGCAAACAATATGGCTAACATAGGTGGTCCCAATGACAAAGTTGTAGAGCAGGTTCAGCTGCACAAGTCCATGAAGTTTTGTGTTGATCTAACGTATGGTGTTGGCGTTATGGCCTTAAACGCAAAACCCTTTGTTATAGCGCCACCATCTGGCCGACATAGGTGATTTTTAGTGCCTGAGTAGTGGGGGGCCATAGAAAACCACCTGCCAAATTTGGTTGCTCTAGGACTTATGGTTGCTGAGCCTCAGACACTTTTAGCGGAGAAAAATAAGAATAATAATAATAATAATAATTAAAGCCGCAAGCGGCGTTGGGAGGGGTCCAAGCATTGGCACCATCGCACCCCCTATGGAGCGATTTGAAAACGGCTTTGTCCTCATGATCATACACCTTTACCCAACATATCTACTGAATATCATGATTATTGTATAAAAAAATTGATGACTTATGGCCAATTTTGTGGTAAGAGACGCTGGCGGATGACTTAGTTGCGTCGCCATGGATGTGTCCTGGCCGCTTCTCGTGAAGGCATTTACTATGTCGTAACACTTAGATGGCATGTCGTAACACTTAGATGGCCCAGCGTGTATGTACAGCTGCAGCGCTTCCATGCTGTGACTAAAAAAGGCGTCACACTAGTGTTCTCACGATACCAAAATTTTGACTTTGATACCGATACCAGGTTTAGTATCATGATAATTGATACTGAAACAATACTGATTCAATACTCGGTACCTAACGATACTGAAATTACCTTAATTGATCAGAAAGGTAATGTCCACAAGGGTTGACCTCATTTTCGAATTCACGGTTTATAAAAAACCTGGTTTATTAACAACTTTTAAGTTGAAGCCTGTTCAGCATATCAATAAGCATAGGCCTATAGTGTTACAACACTAAACCATAGAAAACTATATTAAATACATTTCAAAAATTAAACAATTGTAAAGTAAATTATCTTTATACAGGTCTTTCACTTTAAAATATATCTAAAAACAGCATATTTCAATAACAATACAGCATCTTCCTTTAATAAAATATTTACAAATTAGAACAGCTATTGCTACTGAAGTGAACTGAGTCAAAGCTTGCGCTGTATCAAAGGGCTGAGTACACAAGCGCAAGTCACCTCACTTGGCAACCTTAGTTGCTACTGCCATCTAGCAAAGATTCTGACAAATTACACTTTTCATCCTCTAAATCAGTAATGCGGGAGACAATTTTCCTTGGCTTTTACATTTGACTCAAAACTACCGAACGTCGGAATATTCTAATAGCGAACCGTTTATTTTATTTTTATTTTTTTTAAGTACCGAGAAAGTGCTGAAGTTTTGGAATACCGTGCAACACTACGTCAGACACATATTCCAATCCATTGCTCAGCTTAGCAGAG
Organism: Anguilla pacifica; assembly: GCA_039654925.1. Lineage (NCBI taxonomy): Eukaryota > Metazoa > Chordata > Actinopteri > Anguilliformes > Anguillidae > Anguilla > Anguilla pacifica. The sequence continues at coordinate 36,362,786 of CM077286.1, read as the reverse complement.
AATGCACATTTCAGAGCGCCACAGAGACAGATAGAATAATAACACATAAATACACATTTCAACTAATAAATGCGACATTAAGAAAAAACGAAACAAAAGACGAGATATCAAGTCGCGACCTACGCGCAGAGCAGCCTACCGATTTATTTATGTAGACACTGGCATATAAGAAAATTTTCGGTTACGCTGACATATAAAACGCTATTCCAAAAGCAAAAACAGACATGTTATACATCGTCAGAAAGCTTATACTCTCACCTACTGAATAAATTAATTGTCAGTCAAGCCAAATTGCACTAAAAAGGGCGACAACGCCGTAAGCAAGAGGTGTGGTATTACGCACAGCTATTTTTGAAGATAGCCCAGGCGTGACAAATGCGCGTAGCCTATATTTCTCAAACGGATTGTCCAGGACAATATATGACCACTCATTCGCAGAAGGGACAACTCTACGCGTAAAACCAGAGGTAAGATTGTATATTTATTCAATGTTTAGTCCCAGATATTGAATGTAGAATGACATGGCATAGTTTAAAAAAAACTTTTATGTTGTTGCTACGGAATATTATATTACATTATAGGCATTTGGCAGACGCTCTTATCCAGAGCGACGTACAACAAAATGTTTAACCATAACCAGGAACAAGTGTGTCGAAAACCCTAGAGGGCAGTAGCCTACCGTTCCAAGTGCATGGAACAACCGCATAGTTCAACTTGGACCCTGTAGGTTAAACTGGTTAACACTAACACAAACAAGAACAGCAACAACGCAGTCTATGCAAAAATACAAGCAATAGTTAAGACGAGTGCATTAACTAAGTCACCTACGAAACAGCTAACTAGTTACAACCCTAACCTTAGAATAAATTTAGAGATTAAATTGAGAATACGATTTCTCTCAGCATAATGACGGATTTAAAAACGAACCCGTTATTGTCTTCAAATGGATCCATGTCAAAGAAAAGTAATGATTCATCCTCTTAAAGCTGTACCGTAGCGTATTATTTATTTAGACATTGGCAGAGTACAGTATAAATTGCGTCTTTTGTGAATATTCAATGTTAGAAATTGCAGTGAGGAACTGCAGCTGTAGACACAAGATAGTCTGTTATCTTATGGTAGCAACGGAACGAAGCGGACTATATATGTATTAGGCTACCGTCATTGTTTCATAATACCAGCGTGTTTTCGCGCGTTTGCACAGAAACTCAGAACCTATCAATAAAATGGTTTAGCTATTTCTCAGCATAATGACAGATTCAAAGACTAAACGAACTCACCCGATACTGTCTTCAAATAATGTCTGACACTGTCTTCCACTGCTTCCCCGATGTTCAGACCGTCCCCTCACTGATAAAAACTAGACCCTACGGTGTCGGATTACTTGCGTCGCCATGGATGTCGCTTGCCGTAAAGAAGTTTACTCGATGTCGTAACCGTTTAGATTTGGAGCCACAGCTCTTCCGCACCCCACCTAATAAAAAGGTCCAAATGGCGGGCAAACCATATGGCGGACATAGGTGGTCCCAAAAGCAAAGTTGTAGAGCTCATTCAGATGCATCGGTCGATGAAGTTTTGTGTTGATCTGACTTACGGTGTGGGAGTTATGACCTTTTAAAGTATGACCCTTTGTTATAGCGCCCCCATCTGGCCGACATAGATGATTTTTAGTGCCCGAGTAGTGGGGGGCCATAGGAACCCACCTCCAAAATTTGGTTGGTCTACAACTTATGGTTGCTGAGCCTCAGACATTTTAGTGGAGAAAACTGCCACGCCCCAACTAAAAAGTCGAAAGGGCAGGCAAACAATATGGCGGCCATAGGTGGTGCCAATGGCAAAGTGATAGAGCACGTTCAGATGCATATGTCGATGAAGTTTTGTGTTGATCTAACTTATGGTGTGAGAGTTATGGCCTTTTACGCCTAACCCTTTGTTATAGCGCCACCATCTGGCCGACATAGGTGATTTTTAGTGCCTGAGTAGTGGGGGGCCATAGGAACCCTCCTGCCAAATTTGGTTGCTCTAGGCCTTATGGTTCCTGAGCCTCAAACACTTTTAGCGGAGAAAAATAATAATAATAATAATAATCCTAACAGATACAATAGGGTTCCACCAGCTTCGCTGCTTGGACCCCTAATAATCCGAACAGATACAATAGGGTTCCACCAGCTTCGCTGCTTGGACCCCTAATAATAATCCTAACAAATACAATAGGGTTCCACCAGCTTCGCTGCTTGGACCCCTAATAATCCTAACAGATGCAATAGGGTTCCACCAGCTTTGCTGCTTGGACCCCTAATAATAATCCTAACAGATACAATAGGGTTCCACCAGCTTCGCTGCTTGGACCCCTAATAATCCTAACAAATACAATAGGGTTCCACCAGCTTCGCTGCTTGGACCCCTAATAATAGGGTTCCACCAGCTTCTCTGCTTGGACCCCTAATAATAATAATCCTAACAGATACAATAGGGTTCCACCAGCTTCGCTGCTTGGACCCCTAATAATCCTAACAAATACAATAGGGTTCCACCAGCTTCACTGCTTGGACCCCTAATAATCCTAACAGATACAATAGGGTTCCACCAGCTTCGCTGCTTGGACCCCTAATAATCCTAACAAATACAATAGGGTTCCACCAGCTTCGCTGCTTGGACCCCTAATAATAATCCTAACAGATGCAATAGGGTTCCACCAGCTTCGCTGCTTGGATCCCTAATAATAATAATCCTAACAAATACAATAGGGTTCCACCAGCTTCGCTGCTTGGACCCCTAATAATAATAATCCTAACAAATACAATAGGGTTCCACCAGCTTCGCTGCTTGGGCCCCCAATAATCCTAACAGATACAATAGGGTTCCACCAGCTTCGCTGCTTGGACCCCTAATAATCCTAACAAATACAATAGGGTTCCACCAGCTTCGCTGCTTGGACCCCTAATAATAATCCTAACAGATGCAATAGGGTTCCACCAGCTTCGCTGCTTGGACCCCTGATAATAATAATCCTAACAAATACAACAGGGTTCCACCAGCTTCGCTGCATGGACCCCTAATAATAATAATCCTAACAGATACAATAGGGTTCCACCAGCTTCGCTGCTTGGACCCCTAATAATCCTAACAAATACAATAGGGTTCCACCAGCTTCGCTGCTTGGACCCCTAATAATAATCCTAACAGATGCAATAGGGTTCCACCAGCTTCGCTGCTTGGATCCCTAATAATAATAATCCTAACAAATACAATAGGGTTCCACCAGCTTCGCTGCTTGGACCCCTAATAATAATAATCCTAACAAATACAATAGGGTTCCACCAGCTTCGCTGCTTGGGCCCCCAATAATCCTAACAGATACAATAGGGTTCCACCAGCTTCGCTGCTTGGACCCCTAATAATCCTAACAAATACAATAGGGTTCCACCAGCTTCGCTGCTTGGACCCCTAATAATAATCCTAACAGATGCAATAGGGTTCCACCAGCTTCGCTGCTTGGACCCCTGATAATAATAATCCTAACAAATACAACAGGGTTCCACCAGCTTCGCTGCATGGACCCCTAATAATAATAATCCTAACAAATACAATAGGGTTCCACCAGCTTCGCTGCTTGGACCCCTAATAATCCTAACAGATACAATCGGGTTCCACCAGCTTCGCTGCTTGGACCCCTAATAATCCTAACAGATACAATAGGGTTCCACCAGCTTCGCTGCTTGGACCCCTAATAATCCTAACAGATACAATAGGGTTCCACCAGCTTCGCTGCTTGGACCCCTAATAATAATCCTAACAGATACAATAGGGTTCCACCAGCTTCGCTGCTTGGACCCCTAATAATCCTAACAAATACAATAGGGTTCCACCAGCTTCGCTGCTTGGACCCCTAAATATGAATCTTTTTGAATTTCGCAAATCTAAAACATGGACTTGAGATATGGTCATGGGTGTTCTGGTGGCGAAGAATCATCCTTATCTCCTGCCGTCGCCATAATTACCGCCGCCAAGTTCAAATTGAACTGTTCAACCGCTGGTGCAACAAGCAAGCACTTTGAACTTGACCAACAGCATATTAGGAGTAGGCTACTGTGATTGGTTTTTCTCCTGTGAGGAACACAGCGTGTGGCCAATCGCATTTTAGAAAATGAAAAAATATTCAACTGTTGACTTCAAAGCTATGCTTCAAAGTAACAAGTAACGACAACCTTCATAGAAATGTAGTGGAGTCAAAAGTACAATATTTATCTTTCAAATGTAGTGGAGTAAAATTCATAAGTTTCCAAAAAAATAAATACTCAAGTAGAGAACAGGTACTCGAAAAATGTACTTAACCTCTTAGTGCACACCCCCTAGTGGTCGGCACGCCGGCGTGCCTACATTACTAAACTCAAACATTCGGTGCTACTGCAACCAAAGTGTGAGTTAAAAACAGAAACGCGTTGTTTTAGTTTCATTAGTAGACGATACACGACAACTATGCCGAAGACGGAGTTTCGCAGCCCCACCATTGTCGCTCTGGTCGTTCATTTAACACGCACCCCCTCCCTGCAGTCTCATCTAAAAAACACCCCCCACCCTTGACATAATGGACAATATTGTCTATCTTGGCATTCATAAAAATATTCTTTCACCACTGAAAAATCATATTCCGTCATAGCAACAAGATAAACCCGACAACAGCCCTAAGATATGCCTATACAGCAGTGAAAACGCTGCTCACTGAACAAGGAAATAAACGAGAAAAAGTTTTTAAAAATGATACCATGTCATTCTACAGTCAATATCTGGGACTAAATATTAAATAAATATAAAACTTTACTGTTGGTTTTACGTGTAGAGATGTCCCTTTTGAGACTGCGTGGTCATATATTGTCTTGGACAATCAGTTTGGGAAATATAGGCGCATCTGTGACGCCTGGGTATCTTCCAAAATAGCTGCGCGTAATACCACACCTGTTGTTTACGGCGTCGTCGCCCTTTTTAGTACAGTCTGGCTTGATTGACAATTCATTTATTCAGTAGGTGAGAGTATGAGCTTTCTAACGATGTATAACATGTCTAATTCTGCTTTTGGAATAGCGTTTTATAGGTCAGCGTAACAGAAAATATTCTTAGCATCGCATTCACTTGCGCATTCACTCTATGTTAGCATAAAAATACGTTGCAGCTAACGAAAGGTGGTCAACGATATTTCGTAATTTCTTGGAAAATACTATTATTATTGAGGACTTCTGGACATAGCTAAGCCATATGTTTGCTGATAGACCTAGCTAACCTCGTTTTCTGGAGCAAAACAGAAGCGAATAGGACAGTGTCATTGATACTGTCTCTGTCTCTATCTACTGAACATAGAGGAGATTTCATCATTGCTATGCTCGTATTACTGCTCAAAATATTTCGGTTATATACGTTATTTTTGAAATTAAGTATCTTTAAATAGGTTAGTGGTGTTATATAATGTGAATATTTCACACTGTAAATGATAGCGTTAGATGGTAGTGTAATAGTTTTTGTGAAGCATGCCACAGTGATGACGTCAGAGTTGGACCATTGCCAAAACGTGGTGGGCGGTCGAAAATTGTTTTCATGTTGTCCTACCCTCATACAAGAAAACATACGAGAGTACAGAGTATGGAAATACACACAAGTTAATTATTACACATTTAGGTACTGTACTGCATTGTGTGACAATATTTTTGCATTATTTTTTAAATCTGATAGCAATGTTTCATCTTAAACCTTCATAAGGGGCTCATTTATATGCTTTATAATGGACAAAAAGCATTTTATTCAATTTTGGAGAGATTTTGGATATGTTTCTGGACACATAGCTATTTTAGACCACTGTACTGACTGAAAGCTTGTAATTCCCATTTGAAAATTATGCAACAGTGATTTTCTTGAGTCAAAACAATTGATTTGTATTGAAATATGTGAATATGTTGTGATTTACAACAATGCATAATTTAGACATTTTGGATAGATTTGGAGACGCTGGGTACACTGCTTAGTTTTTGCTTCATACATCTATAGTAGTTCTACATATCCACCCTTAGATTTTATGAACTTGTGGTCAAGAAGTTTTTGATCCAGCACAGGTGTAGTTTAACCTCCTGTATATCTCATATCTCTCAGTATTTCACTGCAAACTTAAAAAGTGCAAATTTATTTTTGATTTTTTGTCAAAACAATTGCATTTGTGGCAGTTTATTTCTTTCAAAATTATGAATATAAACTAATCTGCGTTAGTATTGTAAATTGTACAAATGTCTTGCTTCATTTAAGCCATTTTTCAAGTCTCTGTGGTGTTTACATCTGGAGTTATAAAGCTTTAAATAGGGTACCCCCTAAATGGGCAAGGATTGGCAAAATTTGGCTTGTGCCTTAAGGGGTTAAGTACTGTACTCAAGTAAATGTACTTCGTTACTGTCCACCCCTGCAACCGAGGTATGCAGATGAGCATCTCTGAACGCACACCACGTCAAACCTTGAAGCAGATGGGTTACAGCAGCAGAAGACCACACCGGGTGCCACTCCTGTCACCTAATGAAGTGGCCGGTGAGTGTATATATACACCGATCAGCCACAAAATTAAAATCACCTGCATTTTTCTGATTTAATATTTTATTTTCTCTGTTTGTAATCAAACAATTCACACGTGGTCAAAGTGCAGACTCAGAGCTTTTATTAAAGGTATTCTTATACATTTTGGTTTCACCATGTAGTAATTACCGCACTTTTTATACGTAGTCCCCCATTTCAGTGTTTTCGACAAATTAACACAGTGTCAAAAAAAAGAGTTGTGTTTTGTATTTGGTTGCATATCCTTTGCATGCCATGACTTCCTGATGTCTGTGACCTATCAACATCATCAGAGTCTGGATATTTTTTATTTTTTTATTTTTTTCCCCCACCACCCTCTTTGGAGGACAACTTTAAAAAAAAATTTAATTTATTTTTTTAAACAGAGTACATAGTCTACACATTATCTTTTACATTTGCACATTATCATTTATGAGTCCTCCTAAACAGCCCACAAAGGGACAATACCAAAATAAATGGCCCACTGACTCAGTCTCTTCTTGGCAGAATCTGCACAAAGGTGACTGTTCAATACCCCAAATATTGAGCATCTTTTTTGTAGCCAAAAACTTATACAATAATTTTAATTGAAAAAATCTTATGGACGAGTCAATCGTTTTATAAATCAGATTAAACACCTGTTGCCATGGAATTGGGAGATCTAACATATATTCCCAACTATCCAGAATCTTGTATGGGGTAGCTATCAAGGTTTTAGATCTTAAATAAAACTTAGAAATTTCCTCAATTTATACTTATTTTTTTGTTCCTTTGGAACAATGGGTGGGCATCCTTTAGTAATCTACTAGAATGTAATGTTCTGTGCAAGGACCCAAACGCAGACCAGGGAAATCCAAAAAAACCTTGTCTTTATTCTGTCCAAAGTTCAAAGCCAGGTAATCAGAGAGGACGGTACACAAAAAAAAAAAAAAAAAAAATCGAGCTTCCAAAAGAATAGTGGTAAACGGGCAAAAATCAAAAACCAGGAGATCAGATAGGCGAAGGTACAAAGGAACAGGCAAAAGTAATAATTAGTAAAAATTAGTAATATTAACATGTTAGTATATTAATGAGGTTAGTACTTTACAATCTATAAGTTAATAAGGATTAGTAGAAATTAGTAAAACTAGATACAAGCAGGAAGTAAAACGAGACTGGAAAGAAGAAACCACGAAAACCCGGAACCACCTGAATAGTGAAATCACGCAAATACAGGGGAGTGAAGCAGCTCAGGGAACAGACAGAGATGGCACTGGGGAGACAAGTGACCGGGAGAATGGGATGGAGGATGTGAAAAATAATAAACTTACAGAAACATAAACACTAACAGCAAACAGATACTAATACAGACTACAAAAGTACCCCCCCCCCCCAGGAAACGCCTCTTGGCGTTTTCACTGGTGGCAGAGGGTGTTTGATATGAAAGTCCTTAAGCTTTTTATCCAAAATGAAGCGAGAGGGGATCCAGCTTTTCCTCAGGGCCGTAGCCTTCCCAGTCAACCAGGTAATGAAGGCCGCGACCCCGACGACGAATATCCAACAGCTTGTTGACGGTGTAGGCATCACCACCATCAATGAGTCGGGGGGGAGGGGGGGGCTCAGGGGCAGGGCAGAGGGGATGGGTAACAACCGGTTTTAAATGGGAAACCGGAAGTGGGGGTGAATTCTTCACATGGTGGAGGGTAACTTTAATATAACAGTGGGACTAAGGATTTTAACAATAGGGAAGGGGCCAATAAAACGAGGAGCTAACTTACAGGACTCAACGTGTAGGGGAATGTCTCTGGTGGTGAGCCAAACACGCTGTCCAACTCTGTAGGATCGGCCGTCACCTTCATCCTGGCGCTGGCGGGAAGCAAGTTGAGGCGAGTGGTCTTCCATGTTCTTATGCAGCGCCGGATGAAGGCTTCAGCTGAGGGGACCCCCACCTCCTCCTGACTAGGGAACAGAGGCGGCTGGTACCCTAGGCAGCACTCGAATGGAGAAAGTTTGGAGGAGGAGGTGTGAGTTTGGCATACTCTGCCCAGGGTAGCTGATAAGACCATGAGGTGGGGTTCTTGGAGCAGAGGCATCTAAGGACAGTTTCGATCACTTGATTGGCCCGCTTGGTCTGGCCATTAGTCTGGGGGTGAAATCCTGAGGATAGATTAATGGAGGAACCTAACAGTGAGCAGAAAGCTTTCCAGAAATGTGCAGTGAACTGGGGGCCTCTATCGGAAACTATATTAGTGTGGATGCCGTGTAGTCTAATAACGTGATGAATGAGTAAGTTGGCGGTTTCTTTGGCAGAGGGAAGATTGGTGAGGGGAACAAAGTGAACAGCTTTAGAGAACCTATCAACTATGGTGAGGATGGTGGTGAAAGTGTTGGATGGGGGTAAGCCTGTGATGAAATCTAATGCTATGTGAGACCAGGGACGGTGTGGGATGGGGAGGGGCTGTAACAGACCTGAGGGTGGGTGGTGAGAGGGTTTGTTCTGGGCACAGACCGAGCAGGCAGCCACAAAGTCCAAGATCTCTTGTTTCATGGAGGGCCACCAGAAACGTCTCTGAATAAATGTCCTGGTTCTGGTGGCCCCCGGGTGGCAGGAGAGTTGAGAAGCGTGGCCCCAAAGGAGATCTTGAGAGCGGACTTGGGCAGGAACGTAGAGACGATCCGCCGGGCAATTACTTGGACCAGCCTCATCTTCCTGGGCCTTGCGAACCGTCTCCTCGATGTCCAGGTGAATGGGATTGATGAAACAGCTCTGCGGGAGGATGGTGTCAGGTGAAGGATCCTTGATGGGTAGTTCAAACCGGCGGGAGAGGGCGTCAGGCTTGGTATTCCTCGACCCGGAGTGGTAAGCAAGGGTAAAGTCAAATCTGGAGAAGAAGTGCCCACCGGGCCTGGCGAGAGTTGAGGCGTTTAGCTGTGTGAAGGTACTCCAGGTCCTTATTATCAGTCCACACCAGAAAAGGTGATTGAGAGCCCTCAAGCCAATGGAGCCGTTCTCCCAAAGCCATCTTCACCGCCAACAGCTCACGGTTCCCAATGTCAGTTCTGTTCCATGGGTGTCAGGTGGTGAGAAAAATAGGCACAGGGATGGATCTTATTGTCCCTGGATGAACGCTGAGAGAGAATGGCTCCTACCCCAATGTTGGAGGCATCAACCTCTACGATGAACTGAGCCACAGAGTCAGGATGGACAAGGATGGGTGCAGAGGTGAAGTGGTTCGAGGGCTCAGAAGGCTATTTCAGCCTGGGCGTTCCACTGGAATCGGTCTTGATGGATGTGAGGGCAGTGAGTGGGGCTGCCAGAGAACTAATTTCGAATGAAACGGCGGTAAAAATTGGCGAAGCCCAGGAAACGTTGCAGTTCCCGACGACAGTCTGGCTGAGGCCATTCCACGACCACCCGGATCTTCTGGGCATCCATCTGAATGCTGTCGGCGGAGATGTAACCACTTCTTTCCTGGGATACAACTAAACTTGCATTTCTCCACCTTGACGAATAAGCAGTTCTCCAACAGTCTCTGGAGCACCTTGCAGACCAGGATGATGTGTTCCTTAGTTTTGGAAAAGATCAGGATGTCATCCAGGTATACAAAAACAAACTTATTTATCCAGTCCCTCAGAACATCATTCACCAGTGTCTGGAAAATACCAGGTTCTCAGTCGTACTTCTCCGGAGGAGGAAGGCGGGGTTCACGAGCAGGTGCAGGTGGAATGCCAGGCGTAGCGGGAGCCGCAGGTTGCTGGGGAGCGAAGCCAGGCGGAGAAGCCCGGAGTGCAGATGTCAGCTCCGCCACGCAGGAGGTTAGGGTCTGCAGCTGGTGAGAGACTGACTCCAAGTGGGACTGGTGGCGTCCCAACATGGCTCCCTGTTGCCCAAGTACAAATTGTACCTGGCAGGGTCTGCTGGGTCCATCCTGGTCAGAACGTACTGTAATGTTCTGTGCAAGGATCCAAACGCAGACCAGGGAAATCCAAAAAACCTTGTCTTTATTCTGTCAAAAGTTCAAAGCCAGGTAATCAGAGATAGGATGGTACAAAATCAAGTTTCCAGAAGAATAGTGGTAAACGGGCAAAAAATCAAAAACCAGGAGATCAGGTAGGCAAAGGTACAAAGGAACAGGCAAAAGAGAAGTCAAAACAAAGCGAAGGTCAAACCAGAAAGCAATCAAACAAAAGGGGCAGGCAAACTCAAAGTCGTACGGAAAAGGCGTCTCAGGAATCTCGATAAACAAAGGCTTACAAAACATCGGCACAGTGAATACGATCAACGTTCTGACAGGGAGCTGGTGGAAAAGACTGACATTTATACACTGGGGAAGGTAACAATCAAGGAGGGGTTACGTGAGTGAGGGCGGAGTGACAAACAACATCCAGGTGAAGAACATTAGGATAACTAATTAAATGACAGGGGACTGACAAAACGCGGACTGGAATCACATAGACAACAATGATAACAGACGGCCTGGGTTTAGCAGGTAAAACACGTGCAGAGAGAGAGAGAGGTGCAGTTAGAGCAAGAGACAGGTGCAGGCAATTGCAGAACTCAGCGTTAGGGCAGACTAGAAAGAAAAGGGGCGGAGCTACAGCGCAGCATGGAAAAGGGGAGAATGGTTAATTTATTAGTATAGTGATTTAAACTATCAAAAACCCAAAACTAGTGTTTGTTAATCCATTAGTAATATTAACATGTTAGTATATTAATGAGGTTAGTACTTTACAATCTATAAGTTAGTAAGGATTAGTAGAAATTAGTAAAACTAGATATAAGCAGGAAGTAAGTAAAACGAGACTGGAAAGAAGGGGGGAAACCACGAAAACCCGGAACCACCCGAATAGTGAAATCACGCAAATACAGGGGAGTGAAGCAGCTCAGGGAACACAGACACAGAGACGGCACTGGGGAGACAAGTGACCGGGAGAATGAAAATACTGGGATGGAGGATGTGAAAAATAATAAACTTACAGAAACATAAAATAAACACTAACAGCAAACAGAAAGTAATACAGACTACAACACTAGAAAACCAGTTTGAATTTTAAAAAATTTTCTGAATCAGGGAGGCTTTAAGTGAGAGATTCAAGGCCCTTAAATTTAACAGATTCAGACCTCCAGATTCATATTCATTGTAAAGATACATACGTTTTACCTTATCTGGCTTATCATTCCATATAAATGTAAATATTTTCTGCTCATATAATTTAAAAAATGGTTCATCTGGAGTGGGTAAGGCCATAAATAGATGGGTAAACTGGGATGCAACTAGAGAGTTAATCAGGGTAATCTTACCATAGATTGTCAAATGTTTCCCTTTCCATGGTTGCAAATTTTTTTCTATTTTACTAAGTTCATTGTTGAAGTTGATTACCGAGAGTTCATTCATATTTATGGGGATGTGAATACCGAGTATGTCAACTGATCAATTCTTCCATTTTATTGGTAGATTACATGGTAAAATAAATTTTGTATCTTTCAGAGATCCAATTCTTAGTATTGTACATTTGTCATAGTTTGGCTTTAAGCCTGATAGATTAGAAAAGTAATCTAGGTCTTCAGTAAGACCTTGCAGGGATGAACGTTGTGGGCTCAGCAGAAAGCTTGTATCATCAGCATACATTGAGACCTTCGTATTTAAACCTTGAATTTCTAATCCTTTGATATTAATAGTTGATCTTATCTTTATTGCAAGTATTTCAATTGCCATAATAAATAAGTATGGTGATAGAGGGCAGCCTTGTTTTACGCCCCTTGATAATGTAATATTCTCTGAAAAATAACCATTATTTATAACTTCTGGAGTCTGGATATTTTATTACAGACGGTCCTACAAGCGATACAAAAACTCTTTGCATTTGAGTGGATCTCTATGGGAATTGGGGGGTGGGACTAGCTTCAGCTATAAATTATGCTGATATAGTACGGAACACATTTGTTGGCTAAATGGCTTTAAGTCATCAAGGGTCCAAGGTATCAAATGAGCCTCAAACCACCCTGCTGCTGCCAGATATGCAGTAGATACTACGAGCATTGTTTCTCCTGATTAATTTTCCTGTTGAACTCAATGGAAAAAATATTCATTCATTAGAACAAGCTTGATTTCTTGCTATTTTCTTGCTAGCTAACATGAGTAGGATTGCAAGCATCATTTATCATTTACAAACGTAATTAGCTACCAATGTTTTCTTGCAACATTAAATTTGTGTTTTGATTTATTATTTTAATACATAACATATTAAATGTCCAAATTTCCCCAAATAGTTTCAGGCTAACCATTTGTTTTCTAGCTATGTTAAATTGTAAAAGTGTTGTGGTTATGTTCCGTTTAATTCGTTCAAAATCAAAACACGACTTGCAAGAAAACATCGGTAGGTAGGTAACAAGCAAAGCTAGCCTTACAATCAAGGTTATTTGATGCTTACAATCCTACTCAAGTTAGCTAGCAATGCGTTTATTACTTTATAGCCAGCTTGCCAGGTTAAAATTAACTGTGGCAATTCCTTATGACAATGAATTATTTTCCACCACGTAAGTAATTCAGTTCATATAAACCTAACGTTGATACACACTCCTCTCTTGAGCGTCTATCAGCGATTATAGCCTAACTATCGAGATTCTAAGTAACTGTAGATAAAACTTTTTTGTACTCCACGTAGATCATAAACTCTTGAATATGAAAACGACTCATTGAAATCGGTTGAGAAATGTAAACGTTATAGTGCTTTTTATCCAGAAAAACCGCAGCTCCCCCATTTACTTCAGTCCAGTCTTGCCTGGACCAATATGGCGGCCACGTTGACGTATCGCAGCAAGGGGCCGAAGCGGCCAATGCGGCGTCTATGTATATATGTCTATGGCCGAAGCGATCTCTGTTTATTCCTTAAACGCTGTACTTTGTGTGCACCGGCAGTAATTCAGTTATCGCCATTTGCGTGTATGTTAGCTCCTTATGATGGTGTGTCTATGCTCGCCTCCTGTAATTCAGCTATGCTGATAGTGGCCTATAGCTTCCTTTATCTCCATCATGTGGAACAAAGTGGTAATGCACTAATGTGACAAGTGAACTCTTTGAGAGAACTCGTTTGTAGTATTTCTATTATTTTCTTTCGCGTTTAGACCACACACATATGCAACTATTATATATGCAAACCTTAAACCAAGATTCATATGAGTAATTCCTATTGACAATAACCAAAGGTCAGGTGTGCACTGTTATCTAAATAAATATTGCAAAGAAGATTCAGCTGTCCATTTCCTTCCTTGTGTCCTGACCGGCACCCCTCTGTGACACTACTACACCTAACCAGCAATGTCATACAGTCCTTCAACTCCATTTCACATGGCGTGCAAAGGATATGCAAACAAATACAAAACGTGACTCTTTTATTTGACATTATGCTAATTTGTCTAAAACACTAAAATGGGGGACTACGTATAAAAAGTGCTGTAATTACTACATGGTGAAACCAAAATGTATAAGTATACCCTTTAATAAAAGCTCTGAGTCTGCACTTTGACCACGTGTGAATTGTTTGATCACAAACAGAGAAAATAAAATATCAAATCAGAAAAAAGCAGAAAAATGCAGCTGGTTTTAATGTTGAGCCTGATCGGTGTATATATATGCTAAAACCTACATAACAAGTGTTATTCAATAGAAACTAAATAATATTCAATATTTTTGAAAATATTCTTACTGCAATGTATTTTTTTTTCATCCAAGACACATGTATTATGTCAAACAATAACAAATAATAATATTTTTTACTACCAGGTCTCAGGAGGACATATGAAAGGGTGTGTTGTGACCTGCATCACAACAACCCCCCCCCCCCCACTCCCCCGCTAAAAAAATAAAACTAGGTTGTTGTTTTTTTGACACCCTTTTGACATGATTCTAAAAATTACTTTGACTTACTGAAGGTTAAGATTAAGCCATTTGAGGATTTTATTTTCTAACAATATAATACAGGCGCACACACACACACACACACACATGCACACAGACACACGTATGTATGCACACCTTTGTGTGTTCCATAAATGTAAAACTGGGTTTTTTCCTGACAAACTTGAAACCTTGGCACTGGGAGTGTGCAGCACTGTCCCACATTTGCCCACAATTCTACATGTACTCTGGTCAGCCAAGATTATAGTTATGCAAAGTATCTGTGTATTATAGTTCAGTGATATCTGTGACCATGTTTTTCTCCTTTGCAATGAACATGCCACACTCCATGCCACTCAATTTTTTTACTTGGAGATTTTATATTTTACTCTTTGACCAATTTGACTGACCTTCAGCATGATTAATTGTTGCCTACTATCCATGGCAAAAACAGTAAAGAAAAAATGAAGAGACACACAGGGCTACTAGATATTACAGATATTGTGACAAATAGGAATGTGTATTTGAATTATAAATATCCAACGGACATAATTCAACCTCATGGGGTGTATTAACTCTTTTGGGGCTAAGTTATATGATGCATGTCTGGTTTTATTTTAACTGATGATCCATAAACTGTCCATCATATTTAATACAAACTTCATGTCTCCGCGGGCATCAAATTTGCGGCAGGGATGAAGGGTTCCAGTTGCCTAGAAGTAGTCTAGTTAGCTAAACATAGTAATCTGTCATTTTCCAGGTGTCCATACAATGTGTACAAACGATTTAAGTAAACAGGAGTGCACCAAATTTGCCTCGTGAAAATAGGTCCACAATCAGGAAAGACCCAAGTTGTTCACAGCTACTTTGATCGGTCATTGGAATTTTGCTCGCGCATTGCACAGCTGTTGGTAATATTCATCTCAAGCGCTCAGTGGTGGAACATCGTCCTCTGCAGTCAATTGTATCTGCAGCCTGGACACTTCTGAATTTTATTTCTGAATCTTACGTATTCAGAATTTTGTTTTTATAAATCACAAAAGCATTGGAATAGTCTGTAATACTGATGCCAACTCTATTTTTCACTTAAAATATTAAAGTAAAAGGTACACGTCAAAAACGGTTTTGACTCGATTCCAAGCATTATTCTACCATGGTTTTAATGTTTAATTACATTTTTATTGATATTGCTTAAACTGGAACAACAAGCGAATTTTCAAACGATAGAGGGGTAATATTATTGGGAAGAGTCTGTATAAATGTAATGCATCATAACTGTAAAACGGCCAATAGATTTTTGTACACTGCTGCTAAGATTGCAATTTCAGGTTTGTTCAGGAGCAATTCAGTCCTCTACCGTGTACCAAAAGAGAAGAGCAATTCAACAACCTTCGTGGGAAATA
The DNA here is from genome assembly GCA_039654925.1 of Anguilla pacifica. Taxonomy (NCBI): domain Eukaryota; kingdom Metazoa; phylum Chordata; class Actinopteri; order Anguilliformes; family Anguillidae; genus Anguilla; species Anguilla pacifica. The sequence continues at coordinate 36,346,921 of CM077286.1, read as the reverse complement.
TTGCTAAAAGGCAGCGAGGTAAGTAAACATCTGTTCCGAAAGTAATTTTCGGATTTAATGCATTATTTTTTATTTAGAATAAATCAAATCATGCATGATTTTAAGCTGGCATCTGTCCTTCAAAAATTAGTTTCCAACTAGGCCAAATTAATGTAACCGGGCTGCTTCTACTTTGGTTTCAATTAAATTTTGAACGCAATTAAAACGGGTAGGCCTAATGACTATTGACATGTCAAAACCGTTGGAAGCTAAATTTAATCGTCTTGTCTGAGTAAATAAGCTAAATTAGAAGGACAGAAGAACAGTTACATTTATACTGACTCTACCTTACGTATTACCGATTACACCTTCGAATACTACTTATAACATTACAAACCTCAAAAAAGCCTACACTATTATAGCAGTTCAAGTACCTGGTAGCCTCCAGCCCCCCCCCCCCCCCCCCCCTCTCTCTCTCTCTCTCTCTCTCTCTCACTGACCATCGGTCTCAACTTTTTTCAGGCAGGTAAGTCATCAAAACGTATGTAACTAGTAACAATTAACAACTACACTTTTGAGAAATCCTATTTATAGCCTATGTCTATTTCTGTGTCACAACTCGACTGCCAAATTATCCTTGTTGATCATTTTGCTTTCAAATCGCTTGAAGTTACTTTGCAACAGGCAACTCTTTTTCTTTCTCTTGCCAAAAAGATGAATTCATGAATTCTTTATTTTTCACACAAGTATTTGGATCATTTCAACATAACTCATTTTCAAAAGCATGCTAAGATACCCCGCATGGAGCGAAAACGTTTTGGACACTTTCATTCAACAAAAGCTTTTAAATAACATTTACAAAAACGTTAATCTTCGACCGAAGACAATGATCGAAAAACAAGTTCTAAAACTTGTTTTACTGGACATAATACATAGCTACATGGGAGATCAGCTGATGAAACATTAAACTTTTGAAAAGCTCTGGTAGGCGAACAAAGATTGACATTTGAAATCGTATTTACACTTTACAAAAGCAACACCGTCCATTCCGGACAGTCATTGGAATGAGCGATTTTGTTCAGTTATTGGGAACTGTCAAACACGATCTTCCAAAAAAAGTCATATTCCAATTTTGCACTTTGTCATTGTTATTAGAAATATAGACAATAGTCTATTGCACTAACAAGACCGTTTCGGTAAGGGTTGTTTTGTCGACTAAATGTTTCTCATGTCTTCTCTCTTGACGTGATCTACAGTCTTCTCGTGCGGTTTGCTCTTTTTGTTCTGATGCGTTTTGACGTGTTTGGCCAGATGATCACTCCTCATGAACCTTTTGCAACACTCCGGGCAAACAAAGCGCTTTTCTCCTGTATGTGTCCTAAGGTGCCTCTGGAGTTCGTCGGACCGAGTGAAGCTCTTGCCACAAAACAGCCAGTTACATACGAACGGTCTCTCCCCTGAATGCCACCTTAAATGTGCTTTGAGATGGGAAGTTTTTCCATAAACTTTCCCACACCCGGGAATATGACAGACGTGTTGCTTCTTTTTTCCTGGCTCGTCATTGGAGCTGGAAGATTGGCAATTCGGACACCTACATCTCCGACACCTCCGGGCAGTGGCAAGGGGAGACTTCGTGTGAAGGAGGGCAGCTATTTGAGTCTGATATTGGGCAAATTCCGAATGACCCAGGACTAAGCTCCTCTGGAGAGGGAACCTATGCGAAGCAAGTGATGACGGATGATTGACGGGATTTCCTTGTTGAAGGCTCCACCACGGAATGTCCTCTACTGGATTTGGTGACAACTGCCTCGGCTGCTGATGGATAAGGCCAGCGTGTCCGGGAACAAAACTTGTCATTGTAGGCGCAATTGCTGGCGTTGCGTATGTAACAGCGGGGACGTACGTGGGAGGGCAGCTGGATTGTAATGATTGCATGGAACTTGGTAGCATCTTCACTGGGGAGAAGTCGTACGGATATGAAGGCTCGGCTGGCGGGGTCAGAGGGAGTTCGTGGTGAGAATTAAAGGAGGACTGAATGTGTGCAGACAGCTGAGATTTGGGGGACAGCGCCAAAGAGGAATTTGTTGATAAAGCACATTGTGGGTTTCCTTCGTTACTCCAAGGGTGGAAAATTCGCGAAGGAGAACCGAGGGTGGTCTCATATGGGACTTGCAGAAAATCGGATGGATTTGATCCGTGGTAATGTCCAATCCTGTTACAAGTGGCCGCTAGAAGTGCTAGAGGAGAATTCTTGGTCTCCGGCGAGGAGTTTGGAGTACGATCCTGTAGGATTAAAAATGTCACATTAAGTAGCCTACACCGCCAAGTGTAGGCCTAGATGAAAAAGGGATGAAATTATCGAATATATCGTTAATGATATTGCAGTGATTTGTGCGATAAAGTATGCTGGAAAGGTATCGATGAATGTAACGTTCGCAGGGGTACCAAAACATTAAAATTATCCTGAAAAAAAGAACTGTGTGCCAGGACATGCGTCTACAGAATATATCAGAAGTGAATTTAGATATGTACAGTAGGTTCGTTTGTATGGTTGCATATTGTTTAAGTGTGTACCAGTCCAATTGATAATGCAAACTAATTTTTGTAAGAAACTAACAAATAACCTTCAGTTATATAATATTAAGATGATAAATGCTCTCATAGCGTATAGAAATTATCAGCAATATTCTTGGGAAAAGCAATGTACAAACCTGGAGAAAAGCCTGGAGTGCATCGTTTCGCAGTACTGCTACTGCTGCCATGGCCAACTTTTTTTTTTGTTTTGTTAAAATTTAAATAAAAAAAAAAATGACTTAAACAATTTCAGAGAAACGTAAAATAACCAAAAGTGTCTTCATGTAGTCGTCTCTCCCTTCTCTCCCTTCTGCGCTCCTTCTTCTCCAGATATCCTTGGACTATCTGAAGAGTGAGGGATCACTTCTTAGAATTTGATAAGGACTTTGGTGGGCCGCCAGCCAGTCAGAAATAAGATTTATTACTTTGAAGTTTGCCGCTGCCCAATCATCAAAGAATAGAGGCTCTTTGAGAAGGGAAAGCAAATCCTTTGAATCCACAAAGCTCCTATGGTGTGTTTGTTGGTCTGGATAAAAGAACTGATTATTAGGGGGGATGGGAAGGGAGGAGATAAAGGCGGGACAATTAATGAAGTAATAACTATGTGGGAAATGTATATACACAAATAATTGGATTTTCTTGATCAAAGACCCCCATGCCGCCTGGAGACCCCGGTATTCGGTGCTCTAGTCATCTGATCCCCTTTTTGTAATTAAGGATTTGTAGCAGAGCCTTATGCAACAATGTGACATTGTTATCTATGGAAATCATCTACTATGTCGCTGCTGGATAATTTAAAGCAACAAGGAGTATTTGGTGAAACAATAAAAAGTGACTCAACATGAAGTTCACCGTTTCGCACTGCATACATTTTGTACTGTATAAGGCTTTGTGCATCTGTCAATATATAGAAACAAAACACATATGGAACAGTTCCTGTTGGGCTCATACCGTCTGAGACTTATAATGCATATGGAATAGTGAATATGCAAATTAACACTATTTTTTATTCTGCTTAAGTGTTACAGCCCGAGTTGTGAGCTAACTCTTTTAATGATGCCTTTGATCTAATGACTGTGTACTTTCCCGTCTGTAGTCACCATTAGAGCCATTTGGCTGTAAATCAGATCTTAAAATGAAATACAGCTTTAAGAACAAGTTAATAAGTTCCATTTTACATTAACAATTTTTCCTTTAGTTTGTATTTTTGATTAAATTAAGTAGTTGAATATCGTCAAATATTATTTTCCTATACCACAAACATAACTCACGGAAAGGAAGCGTAAATCCACAAACTTTATTGATTGAGAGACGCTCTATATATGGACACCTGTCACAGGTCACATTCGGTTAAAAATATTTACTGTTCGAACTTGACGGCTCTGTTATAAAACATGACGCCAAAGCAAAAGCCTGGAGAGGGAGGAGTTCCTTCCTATCTTCAAAAAAGTGGAAACAGTTTTCAAATTATTCGCCTGCTGAACAGCCCTAAGCCACACCTGCCCTCCTCCCTCTGGACAACTAAATCTCATCGAATTAAGACGCTGCAGGAAAACAGAATCCTATATATTCACACGCGTACACGTAAAATGTATTTAGTTGGAAACTTTACAGGCGAAGCATGCTTCTTTAACATGACAATCTTATCTACAAATTTAACAAGATATAATACACTTGATAAAACTCCAAACTATTGTTTCTGAGGATTAACCAAAACTTCAAAGTTGACAAAAAACACTAATTCTTAACAATAGTTAGGTTCAATTGTATTACGACTTCAGTCTTAAATACCAACACAGATCTTTATCTGGCTTTCCTGTTGAAACAATCGCTGTCCTCTGAAGCCGTTGGAGCTGCAGATTTTAGAGACCGGTTGCTTTGAAGGGATTAGTGTGTCAAGTTCTCTCCCACGGCTCCACACAGAGTCAGGGAGAAGGGGAATTCCTGCAGGGCTACGCGGTCACTAAACTTCAAAATAGATTTTGAAAAATTCTATTTGTGGAAATACGTACCTGCTTTTAATTTCAGTGGCAACTGTAACCAAAACAACGTTCTGTTACACATTACGCAGTGGCTATATATTCACAAGAACATCCAGGTGATAATTTATGTGACGAGATAGAGCTTTTTTTTCCAATTGTGGAAAGACTCATGCGGAGTTATAGGTAGGCTGCAATGAAAAAAAAGCTTCTATGAGATTATTTGGTATGTCCTGTGTGAAAAATAAGAACACGTTTCTGTAGTATTTGTCAGTTTGGTTAAGGGTAGCACCGGGCAAACACTTTAAGCATCGCCTAACTTAAGTATTGTATCTTACTAAACCTGTGTTTAGTAGTTGTCTATGACCACGAAATGCACTTTTTGTACGTCGCTTTGGATAAAAGCGTCTGCCAAATAAATGTAATGTAATGCCTAACGCAGTGGTTCCCAAACTCAGTTCTGGAGGTCCCCTGTGTATACTGGATTTTGTTCCAAACCACAGTTACAATCCCATAATTTTAACAAGCTGTTCATTTTTCTAAAGTAGGTTATTTTTTACAGTGATTAGTCTCTTCAGACACATTATAACATTTCCATGCTCAATCCTTCATTTAAAAAAAAATCAAACTAATTAACGAAGTGCACGGTTGGCATGTTATCATTTGCTTTATCTTTGAATTCTTCATTATCTTCCAGATGGTCAGCTTTAGTGGTCAAGTGTCGACACTTTCATCAATTAGGAGCCAATTGATTTACCTCAGTCTTTAATTTTATCAGTTAAAAATAATTGACCTCTTTTTATGCAATTGTTTGCAATATAGCACAATAAACACAATGTGAATGTGGGAATTTTTTTTGGCATGGCATGCATAGCTATTTCTGATATAATGTGGAAAATACCTAATTAAAAAAATTTAACAGGTTGTTAAAATTCTGGGATTGAAATTACAGTTGGAACAAAAACCAGTATACACAAGGCCCCCCAGGATTGAGTTTGAGTACCATTGGCCTAATGTGATTACATTAGTTAAAGCATAATTTTCCCACATTTTGGGTACAGTATCAGTTCTTGCCATCAAGTACATCCAACACAATCACCAGTTTACGGACAAGGCTGCTGTGCAGCTATAACATTCTGTCAATTTTTGACACATAAAATATAGAACAGTATTTGGTTTATATACTGTGCCTTGCCATGTTCATATATAAATAGGGGCAATGCTTGAGATTCAATTTGCATAGTCGGACAAACTTCAGGCACAACACATCCTATCTATTTTACTGAAGTTTCAGTAACTGTGAAAATAGACAGCCATGAAATGGAGAGGAACACATTTGCATTAAACAGGTAGATTATTTATTACCACAAGACTTCCCAGGAAAAACCTGAATATACACTTCTACAACAATGAAAAAAATGTTTTTATTACGTATGTTTCACATTGCGTCAAATAATAATATTTTAATTCTTTGCACAAATTCTATTAGTGACATTGTGTTTTTAAACAAAATTTAACTGCATAATCCCTTTCACAAACTAACTTTACTTAACTAACCTTTCTGCATAATCTCAGCCATGAACAAACTATAATGTAAACCAGAATTCCTTTATTGTTGGAAACAGGCATGTGGGCCTATTCAAAAATCTCTTCCTTTTCTGGTAGACATAGGCTTCAGAGAACGCAACCTGTAAAACAAGGGTATAATGTAAGGTGACTAAAGTGCATAAAGCAACAAATCTGTTTATCCATCCATGAATAAATCCACAGAAAGTATTGTCTGTGAATATATCTGCTGAGGCTCAACAAGGAAATGGTGATCTCACAACATAAAAAATAACAAACCAAAATAAAAATAATTAGACACTGAAATATACATTTCTTCCTACAACCTGTTTAAAAGAAAATTCTCTATGCACACTAAATATATTTTTTGTTACATTTCATGTGAGTCATACTGAACAAAAGTATAAATCAATTTTAAAAATTTGGTTTAAGAATAGAATTACATTGTCCTTCTCCAGGGACAAGTCATTAAATAGTTTATTGTGTTTTAAGAATGAAAAACAATTAACATAAAAAACGTAAACTTCAATACGTTTCTAAAATTCAATCCACTTATATTAAAATTCTATTCTTTGGGCCAAGAGAAGAGAGAGTGCAGGCTCCACATCTGTCTTGCACTAGAGGAGGCAAGGAAGGAGGGAGAGGAAGAGAGAGAAAAAAGAAAGAGAGATAGAAAGAGACAGAGAGAGAGAGATGCTGGAGGCTACTGGGTACTTGAACTGCTATAATAGTGTCTCGTATGAGAACAACATCTGTGAATTTCCTCAGTGATCTACAACAAAGTATAACTCAGAGCAGTCATTCTGCAGACCTTTGAAGTTGCACTCCAGCAGAAAGCTGCCATTGTTCACAGCCCCCAACACAGAAGAACTGAAACTTTGGTCTCACTAATTTTCAATGTTTTCCTGCAACTTGATACTAGTTTTCTAGGCTTCTTTTTTCTTCGTACCTTTGAGGCTGAACGAGACTGCATATTTAAGATCGGAGAACAATCACTGTGCTGAATTGCCTGGGGTCAACCATGGAGTGGATAGGTCATTTCACCTTAATCCAGTCCACACTGTGCGTGGCAGCTGAACCTTTAAAGGCTGAATTTTCCTCCGGCCCTAATAACTATGCAGGTCAAATCCTGCAAAATGTTTATTCTTTCTGCATAGCTACACTGTATTGTACTACATCAGGCAGAGCATACTGAAAAATACAAAAAATACACTGTAAAACCTCACAGAAACAGTACGGTCCTACTGTTATGGGAAATATTCATAAACAGACATTGGCATAAGCCAAGGGGCAGAATAATACATTTCAGAATTTTGTTTTTATTTCACAGAACCAATCCCTGATTTTAGCTGTATCTCCATGCAGCATCTTTTTGGTGATTAATGGGTCATAACATTTGTGCATTTCTTCGATTTCACGGTTGTGTATGGTGATGCGGTCACACAAAATGGGGCAGACTTATCCTCTTCTTGAGCTCGAAATGTCTATTTGCCATTGTTACTCACTCAGGACAAAGGACTCTTCTCGCTATATAATAGGTCTTTGGGTGGAACAAAGCTCTTGTCATATCAAAGGCTTGTTCCCTGCCAGGATGTGAAATAGAAAGCAAAGAAAGAGACCTTGTCTCTGTTACAGAGCAGAGCAGCAGAGGACACAGTACAGGCTCTGTGAGATCTGCCTGATGCCCTGAAACATGTGCTTCATGATGACGCTTCAGCAACAACTTGTTCTCCAAACTAACACCATTTGATTGCTGAGATGTTAGAAGCAGATTCTTCATTTAAATGTATGCTGGTAAATACAAACAGAAGTATGCTTTTTAGATTTAAATATCAATGCAAGTCCCTGTTTTTAAATATCAATGCAAGCGTATTGTCTTATTTTTTCTGTGATTGTGAATCATTACAGGTCATATCTGTCACAAAGCCTTCTTCATAATTTCATGACCTCATATCTGGAATACTCTATCTTAATTAGATTATGTTCAAAAACAGCGTATTTTTATCTTTACTAATACTACTTGAACACCATTACCAAGACCATCAGGGGAGAAGCCAGATTTGAAACTGCATTTGCAGAAGGCTAACAGAAAAGTTGCATGTCACGACATGCATTTCTGTGTGTTCATATTGACCTTTTAGTAGCAATATAGCTGGAAATGTTATATTTTATGTCATGTTTAAAATCAGAGTACCAAGTAATCTGAATGATCCAGAGAATACAGTTTCTAATTTTCTGCATGTTTATCTCCACTTACTGGAAGGCAGTTTTGTAAAGCAATAGGTGACTATTTTCAATTGCCTCTTGGCTATGGTAAAAAGACAGGTTTCTTTTTGTTTTTCATCCTGCAATAAGACCTTGGTTCTTCTCACACTGTTAACCACCCAGCATTTATTCAAAGGCAGCTGGTCTCACCATCTGGGCCAGCGGCACTGAGGCCAAACTAAACAGGTTACACCTTTTGCCATGCCAAGTCTTCCAGCACCCCATCCTGTCCACACACTGCAAGGGGCTAATCATAATTTCACGCTCTGATTTCCACTGATCTACTTTCCAACAGCAAAGGAGAAACAAGCAAAGTAAATCATGAAATAAACGGTTCTTCTATGGACTCTGTCTTCCAAGTTTTTCTGGTGCTATTATTCTTCTCAACCGTACTGCTCATTATTATATGACTTAGTAACCACACGCAGGCTAATGCCTCCCTCCATACACTAGGATCAATAATACCAGGGAGAATCCTTCATTTATTATCAAGATTAGGCCAGGGGAAAAAACTTTTTCAAGAAAGGTACTCCTTTAGAAGTTCATAGTCTTTTATATTCTACCTGTATGTGGTTTGTGCTAATGCAAATTTGGCCAATTCAATTGCGCAAAGAAAGGCTGAGCCTCCAACAAACTGCAGGTGTGAGGAAGCTGAAACAAAAGCCACTGTAACCCTAATGGCATCCCCTCATCATTAAAAGCTCTTTGATGTGCACATTCAACATTCCCTCCCGTTCACTCACTCTCTCCCTTTCAACTAAGTTCTTTGTTAAAGCACTGTTTCTTAAGTGAAGGTTTTCTGCACTTATCATTTCTGGTATCTGTATGACATTTAAAACAGTCTGGTTTCACTTGAGTCAATTGACATCACAATACCAAGCTTGTGAACTTACTGAAGAACTGCTTTGTTTATATAAAAAAAACCTCAAAATGGGAAGCATCAACAGACATTAAGGACAAGATGACAAAACTAACAGGTGAGAAGACTGTCATTAAGCATCTACACGCAATTGAAAATCAATGTTTCATTGTTGCTGCATGATTTACATACAATGACTAAACTCAATGTTGAAATTCTACAAAGCAACCAGAAATGTGTGTATTTCAAAATCACATTACCTGCATTAAACCAGATTGAGTCTAAAAGGACTGCTACAGAAACAGCACAATTCAAACACTCCCTTTGAACTCCAAGGATATAGAAACAAGACAATGTTAGTCTATTTGTATTTGCTCTTTGAAGTCCAACATCACTTTCAGAAGCAAGCACATTCCAAAAAACCCACATTTTATCATTTGTAAAAGCTGTAGGAAGAACTGAAAAGGATGAAACATACCTTTCAGTACAAAACTTTTCAGCAGCACATACCTTTAATTAAAATGGGCAGTTTCCAGAGCAAACAGTTTCAAATTATAGGCTTACAATATCTGGTGAGTAATATGAACCATATTAAAAGAATGTTCTTTTGCACCAGATGCAAATGCAATGTGGAAAATTAACAAAGGGGTGTGGGGTTTTATGAAGAGTTATTAAAGAGAACACGTGTCAGACCTCTTTTGTTTGCTCATTGTGTAACCAGCACTAAGGAAGTCCTCAGTTGTTTCTCACTAGAGATCAAGGCCACTCCTACACTATGTATGCTCTACAAGCTCATCCTCTGGAGACAGGTACTGAGTCACTCTATTCTGTGAGTGATATTGTACAGTAATCCAGCTCTACCTTATTAACCACCAGTCTTAATGACATATGGAGCCCAACTTCCCTCATGTTCCCCACACAGGTAGTTGATTCTGGTTGATTCTTAATTTGGCACAACGAAACAGGGAATATGGATACAAATTCTGACTGCACCTTATGCCACCAGTGTTTTCTGTTTGTTATTAGTATAGCTGGTGAGCTTAATGGGATTTGCTCTGCATGAAGAAAACAGGGCCAAAACCATCCAGGGAGCATGATCACACATAATAGATGCAGTGTACTTTTAAGACATACTCCAGGGTGCTGCGATGACCTATTTTACATTGGACTTTTCTTCTGAGGAAAACATCCTCAGTGCCAGAATAATATACAAGGAATACTTTAATTAATACTGTTTCTGTTGATGTGAAACTTTAGCTGGAGTGTGGTGGGCATATGCTGAAATCACTACAGGTGCTACTACAGTGCAGTCACTCGTGCTTTGGACTTTGGCATTCCAGCATGGTTGTCTCAGTGAGGCCAGCTTTGTTGTATTAAGGGGAACTCCAGCCTGGGGGTTTCTTTTAGTTGTAGAAGAGTAACTGTCTACCTAATTAAAATGAGCTCTCTGTTGTGAGTGCAGATATATAGCCCCAAACTACTGTGCATGCTCCAGGCACCTGCTTTACTATGTACTAGACAGGCACTTACAGTCTATGGGCAGGCATCAGATAATACCAGTCATGGTTAGGCACTCCAACTGAATACAAATTGAGGGGCTGAGCATTACTACTAGGCCTGGAAGTCATTCTTCTTTGAGACAGGCAAACAGTATTTGCTAGCCACTAGACAAAAAGATATAGGTTTATGGTTTTTAGTTCAGTTTACTTTCGTGCTTAACTTCTACTGAAAAGAAAATGCTACTTAGATGTGGTGTGGCAAATTGCAAGGGTTTAACATGACTATGATTTGAATAACTACAATTTATTCAGTTGAGAACCGACTGTGTGTACCGTAGATATGGCATAGTGCCAGCAAGATGCTGGAACCTAGCAATACTTTTGCCAATAACAGATATATATGTTGACAGTATCTATGTCATGACATATTACAGCAGTAGCAAAACATAACTAGCAGTCAGCTAACCCCAACAACTTCGGGTTGTTTCATTAAAATGTGGAATTAAACATGTTAAAGCTTGCTAGCTAGTTAGCAATATAACAATATTACACATTTTAGTTAATTTAAAAAAAAATCAAAAACAATATTCACTGGAAAAAGTTTTGGAGTTTAGTCAATAAAATTAACCATTTCACCTGCTTACCAGGCCACAGATAAAGCATGTATCATTAATTGGACATGTAGTTCACCATCATGCCTTCTAAAGTTTTCCATTGAATGACAATTCACGTACTGTATACATGTGATCAGGCACATCTTAAACAGGAAGGCATATTCCCGAAATTGGCCATTGGCCAATTTTATTTGTCATTATTGCGATTGTCTAATTTGGATAAAATTATGACCATCCATTATGACATTACTTTTATTGAGTATTTTTATTGTGTGTTTTTGGTATGCACAATAATCATCTTTCACATTGTAATCTTGATACTTTTATGCATGTTCCTGTGTTTGTAACAGACAGGAGAGTGTATGCGCATTTGGCACCCACCTGTGTAGATACATTACGACCTTAATATTGCGCCCTTAAAATAGAAATGAACCTGCAACATGACTTAAAACCAGGTTTGGGTTGGTCATAGTGCAAACGATTTCAACACACTGACAATGACCAAATCAAATCAATTTTATTTGTATTGTGCTTTTGTAGGGAAAATTTTGAGACTCCCCATGATTGTGATGATGTCACATGTTAAAGTTAGGGTGTTCCCATCAATATTGATCAACTGGTTCCTCCAAAGTCTCGATGCTTCATGATAAAATATATCACAAGTATAATTATATACTCATATAATCAATATATAATCCATTAAACCTATATCAGTAGTTGTAGATAAGCTTATGGAAACGCAAGAAACCACAGTACCCACTGTAGAAAAAGAGCAAGAGAATGCAGTAGTCTTAGAAGTCAAATTTACATATTTACTCACTCAGCAGAAAAAACTGCTCACTCAGTAGAAAAAAACTGCTCACTCAGCAGAAAAGAACTAGTCACTGAACAGATAAACACTAACTAGAAAACTAATATTTTACAGTGACCCATATGTAACTTGTATGTTTAATGAAAAAATTACAGAAAGCTGAGACTTATATGCATACTGGAAAAAGTACAGAACAAAAGACCACTGCTTTTTAAAAGAAAGTTGGGGTAGCTTTCCACACTGACGTTATCTCCTAAGACCCAAGAAAGTCATTCTGGTGCCAAGTAGGTCAGATAAGAGACGGTTGGAATAACACCACGTGGTGCCATGAAGAACAGGTGGCTGGGATTTATGTAAATGTATAAAGGGGTCAGGGAGTTTGTGGAATACATTTTGTGTATAAAAGGATTGTAAAACCAACAGTCGAGGTTCAATTCGGCGGAATTGATCCGACTTTGTGCTGCACCGGTGCGAATAAAGTCAAAACTTTTCTGAAGAGCTTGCTGTTGTGGTGTCTTTTCCCTCGTGAAGTAGTTTCTACAGATTGGCGATTGGACTCAGAATTCTGTCGGTTCCTAGACATGACACTTTTTAAAGAGAACCGCCACAAAGATGCTTTACAGAGCAGCAGAAGAAGAGCAATAAACAGAGCAAAAGAGCAAAACCAGGCCTGAACCCTCAAATAGCAAGCATATGTTGTTACACTCCCAGTGGGGAGAAAAAAATCTTGGGAGGAACCCAGCTATAGAGGGTATGCACATGACGTCACAGCAAGTCACTGCAGTTACACCCACTGAGTGGCAGAAAGACTTGTTCAGCTTGAATGCCGCAAAAAAACAAAAAACACATCTAAAACGGGAAAGAGCTGTTGTGCGATTGACTGTACAAATAGATTCAACAATAAATCAGAGCTGTCTTTTTACAGACTGCCGAAAGCTAAAGAAAAGCAAAGCAAATGGATCGCTGCAATTTGCAGAAACAACTGGAATCCAGGCACCGAAACGTGGATTTGCGGTTGTCATTTTGTGTCAGGTATGTTGGATTTTTGGGTAAAATCATACCTTAAGTTATGCACTGTATTGACTACTCATCAATTAAATATTTAGCATCTTTCATTTATATTATGTGCAACTGTAAAGTTTTTCTCAGCATTTATTAAAAAACATCCATGATGATGAGCCTTGTGTTCTGCAAACAAACGGGGGATGGTTAGATAGTGTTAGCTAGCCAAGCATATAAATTAAGGTATGATTTTACCCAAAAATACAACATACCTGACACAAAATAACAACCGCAAATCCACGTTTTGGTGCCTGGATTCCAGTTGTTTCGGTGAATTGCAGCGATCCATTTGCTTCTCTTTTCTTTAGCTTTTGGCACTCTGTAAAAAGATAGCTCCGATTTCTTGTTGAATGTCCATGGACCGTTGGTTCTTTGGTAAGTTGTAAGGATCACTGTCGAGTCCACCTGCCTTTAATTTAAGAAGATAATTGTTTGTTTTACTCCCGGTTTTGCAGTTTCCTCTACTAAAGGTAGCCATGTCGCAGCATGTTTTGCCACTCAGTCCGACTAAGGGGGCGTATTCCAGTGGGAAAGTGACGTCAATGCATACCCTCTATAACTAGCTGGCCTGGTGAAAAGTCATGGTAGAATAGAATGTAACAAAAATGTAATTTTAAATGTAATCTATCACAGCAATTTAAATGGGTTGTACAGGTTATTGTTGAGGTAATAAACTAACTGGTATCGTAGAAGTCCAAATTGTGTAATGCAGTATAGTGCAGTTTAGAGGGTCCAGATGATACAACTATGTGGTAGTGAGGTGTGCTTCATTTTAAGACCAACCCACCCACAAGGGCACCACGTGATTCGCTATTTTAACAGCATGGGCGATGGACAGGAATATGAGAACTGCTTCTGTCTGGGAAAATGAGAATTGCATGTCTGAAACAAGCAAAGACACTTGCATTTGGGTTACTGCCACGTTGCCAAGATACAGCCTTAAATTAGTTACGCCTATATCTGTTAAATGAGGTTAATATTGTTTTGTAGCCCCAAGAAAAAAAACAATTATACTTAATTGCATCAATAGTGTACTTGACGTAGTTAAAGAAGACTACAAGTATATTTTTCATTTCATGTATTTTATTAAAATATGCATAAAATATACTTAATTTTTGCTTACAAAAAATGTTCACTTGTTGCATGCTTAAATATACAGTATCACTGAGGTTAAGAACTGTTGCCTCACAGGAAAAGAGTAGTTCCAGGGTCAAGTCCTGGCCCAGGTCTCTGCTGCCCCTTTTCCACCAAGGCATTTCGAGGGCCGGTTCGGAGCCGGTGCTTAATCGCGAACCAGTTGTTCCATTTTCAACAGCAAAAGAACCGGCTCACGGCCAGGAAAACTGGTTCCAAAGCGGCACCAACTCTTGGCTGGTCTAGAACCAAGAACTGCTTACGTCAGGGGCTGGGGGCAGGATTATCGTGACCGACCAAGACCAACTAAAACTTACGATGTTGCTGGGAAAGCGGAGACGTATACAGACGTATACAGTGACGTAATGACGTGGCTCTCTAACCCGTGGAAAAGCAAACCGGTTCTTAGAAGGTTCGCAAGTTGAACCAACTGCGAACCTGCACTAGCACCAGCCCAGAACCAGAACTAGGTTTGCGTTGGTGGAAAAGAGGTATGCATGGAGCTTGCGTGTTCTCCCTGGCTCATATGGGTTTTCTGTGGTTTTCTCCCACATCCAAGGACATGGATTTCAGATTAGATGTACTTCTGCCATTGCCGATGACCAAGGCACTGGCCTTGTAGCCAATGCTTTTTAAAAGTACACCAAAGTGTACTTAAAGTGTATTAGTTTAGGACACCAGAATAAAAGCAAAATGTATATAAGTGTCATCAAATAAATATTACAGTCTAAATCTTTAAAGTGCATTTTAGTTGCGTTCTACCTCAAAGGAAGTACCACCCAAGTACAGTGCCATGAAAAAGTATTTACCCTTTTCCTGATTCTCTCTATTATTGCATATTTGTTACATGATCCGTGGCTTCAAAATTACATTGCAGTTGGGGCCTCAAATTGATCAGGCTCACGTCCCCCTTTTCACCTGTGGCAGCCGGCCGGCGGAGGTCCGTGGGCTGGTCATTGAGAGCTGATACATCAGAGCAAGCTGGCTACACCCACGAGCCTTATTTGGAGTTCCGGCAGCAACGAGAAGCACCTGTATGCCCTTGGTTATCTGAGGGCTCATGTTATAAAAAGGAACCGCGGACTTTAATCGTGGCAAATTACCGAGAGGGAAACGTGTTGGTGGAGAGAGTGTTGTTAAAAAGAGAATTGTGATTATCATTGTAAGGCCCACGGGAACATGCATAGAGTGGAATTTCCTCTTTGACTGTCGTAAAGCAATTCGCCAGGTGCAGAGTCTGATGCTGTCGGGACAGAGTGGCCCATAAAACCTTGGCATCTGGTTTTGCGACAGTTAACAGTTGACACCTCTTTTCTACGGGAAAGCAATTCTGAAATTACCCCAACGTCCTGGAGGTTTCAGATTGCGGTCAGTAGAATAACATGAAAGAAATGAGGCAAATTGCTCAGGACATTTAGGGACAGCCACAGTGCCCTCATCTGGTGTCATTGGGTAACTTGTCTCCCTACCTTCATGAGGAGAGAGATTTACTCAAGCACACTTTTTGTTAGGAAATAATGCCAGATTTGAGTTAAACACATTGCTACACTACACCATGCAATCTTGATACACTGTGGAAAGACATTGAGCTTTGGCAGTTGATTCATGTAATAGATTGTGCAGTTATGTCATGTTTTTCAGAGTTTTCATGACAAACACAAGAACAAATATTCATATTTGGTATGGTTTTTATGGTCTCTGCGCGAGTGATGCTCTGGTTTAGGTTTGAAAACCAGCAAATCTATAGAAAATCTATTTTTAATAACTTTGGAGTAAACTTTATTTTTGTGACACTCCCCCTAGTAAATCCATCTGTCTGACCCTCAGGAAGGAACCAGATTCCATTCTTCCCCCTCCAAGTAAATTTATGATTTTATGAGCCTTTTGTGGTGACATCAACCCGCCTGCGCTGGGTTCTTATAGGAGAGGAACAGGGCCCTCTGGGAAGCTGCAATCAGACTTCCCACACAAGACTCTCTCTGTGTGTATACTGCTGTCAGGTATGCTCATCTTTATATTTGATACGTTGTACTTTTATTGTTTGAGTACTTTCTAAATTATGTAACTACGATTGACTATTTTAAGTGTATAACCTACCTGACATTAAATTGTTATTGACTTGATTTGAGTGGTCTTGGTCAATGTTTCGTTCTTGTAACAGCCCTCTAAGTCGGTTTCCCCCAATTATGACTAGGGAACTGTCCGTTGGACTTGTTTGATCACCAAGTTTTCAGTTAAGGCGGGACCGCCAGCAGAACCATGTTGATCCTGGGATGACCAATATTGGCCCTTTCGGAGTCCCTGAACCCTAATTAGGTTATACTCCCCATGAGGGAAATCTCACAACTGCTGCGTCATCTGCAAACAGCTAGTTAAATTGTCATTACGGGTGAAACTGCGTTGACCCTCGGTGTAGAACTTCAGACGAACTGAGTTCCATTCTAAGTCAAGCCTAAATTCTAATTTGGAACATAACTTTTAATTTGGAGTCAGATAAAGCGAGTAAGATCAGCGGGGATAGTAGAACATAGATACAGTATTCACAGGCTGCTTAAAAAATAACCTTCTTCCAACAGCAACAGAGGAAGACATTTCGCAGAAACCTTCACTCCGAACTATTTCCCTCCTTGGTGTAGTTCCGAGAGCCTACAATCATTTTGACCTGGACTAAGTGAGAACCTGTTTTGTGTATTGACCCCTTTTGTTGTGAGAACCTGAATTGGCTTTGGACATTTGGATTACGGACTTTTGACCACAAGAACGGATTATTTACTTTGTTTTGATTGCCTGATTCCACTCCCTGCTGTTTGTAAGTTTCCCCTGAATAAAATACAATTGCTCCTATCTATCTTTGTTTGTTGTTTCGTTATCGAACTCGGCTGCGTTCCCCAACACCCCTGTTCCTGCTACACACCGTAAAAAAAAAAAAAAGGATTCTTGAAGACAGTAAATAACCACTGAATCTTGAAAGGAACACCTTTACGTGTAAAACCACAGGTAAGATTTTAACAAGAATTCCTCTTGTTCATTTCAGTGTTCAGTGAGCAGTGTTTTTCACAGCTGTACTGGCATACCTTTCGGCTATTGTTGGCTTTATCGTTTTGCTATGACAAAATACAAATTTCTATTGATGAAAGAATGTTTTTATGAATGCACAGATAGACACTATTGTCCTGTGTGTTGTGGGAGGGGGGTGTAGTTGCAGATGAGCCTGCAGGGACGGGGTGCTTGGTAAATGGAGGACAGGCGACAGACGACAACGGTGGCACTTAGAAACTCCGTCTTCGACACAGTTGTCATGAATAATCTACTAATAAAGTTAAAACACAGAGTTTGTGTTTTCAACTCATAGTTTTGTTGCAGGAGCACTGAATGTCTGAGTTGAACAATCTCATGACGCCAGCGTCATGGCCACAAGGGGATTGCACCAATAAGTCGTTCCAAAATAATGTATTTAAGCGTATACCTACATATGTTGAAATATACACAATGAAAGTAAATTTATTTTTACTAAGAACACTTTTTATAAGTACATGTAAATTATGGACAACCGGGTTAGCTGCTGTTTTCTCTTACTGTAAATACTAGGATACACTAGGATAGGATACAAGTTAAACAACGTTATATGGAACTGGGTATTTTGTTATGCCTTTTGAAGAGCAGGCAACAAATTATGAGAGGCTCTGTCAGAAGTGCTTCTCTGTAGAGGATACTTGGGCACTGCAGAGCCACTATAGACCACAAACACGCTTTCTTGGGCAAAAGACAGCCAGTAATCCACATGAGAAAGAGAAGAGGTGGTACATGCTGGCTTAGTTTAGTTTGTGGGTTTCAGTCTTAGTTGCATTAAACATTTGTCTTATATTTTGTATTAATAAAACCAAATTAAACTTTACCTATGTGTCATCGATGCACTTGTGCTCTCTGTAGTCAAAAGAAAAATTGAAATTTTACAAAAATTAGATAAAGGGGGACTTAGAACCGTTACTAAAGAACACTCCAAAAAAGACCAATGAGATCCTGATTATAACTGATTATGGTTAATTTAAGTTTTACAGCTACAATATTAGAGTGGCCCATTTAAAAATAAAGTTACAGTAATATAAATTGCAATTCCAATATTTCATCAATCTAGATCCAAATAAGCTTGCATTGAAGAATGGGCCTTGTGGATATTTTAAAAAGTATAATGAAAGTGTTCTATGAAAGTGAACTGTGGAGGAAAACTGCATTCTTCCTCCATAGTAAGAACCTGCCCACCTCCATTTACAAGACGAGACAGAAAAAGCACAATTTTATTTTTCCCTTCTAAGGATTGGTAGGAAAAAGCAGGGTTGTTGAGTTGATTTGTACTGGTGTTTTTTTTTCTTTTCTATTTGCATATCGTTTACCACATCACCCGTTGTTGATACCCCAGGGCTGCAGTAAAGAGTTTGATGTTAATGGGAAGAGTTGGGGGTGATATCATCTCTGCCTGCTAATATTGAGAGGGAACCTCACGAGAGTGCTGTGTTTACAACTGGACCATGTACAGTTTAAATTTTGAGGATTTATCTATTGCATTAGTGACATTATATCTTGCATTGGTTAACTGGGGGGGCGGGGGGGGGGGGGGGGGGGTTATTTTTAAAGCCGCACGGACAAATCTTTTGTTGTTATTTAACCAGGCATGTCCTCATTTTTTACAATCACTTTTACAGAGTCCTGGCCAAAAGAACAGCCTACAATCAGTAACAAACAACACTCATGTCAAAACAATAGTCATACATTATAGTTATTCATTTAATTCAATTTCACCGCAAATGTACGTAGAATAAGCAGGAACATGATTTGTAAGATAAAAAAATGTGACAATCTTTGAAGAGTGTTCAAAGCTGAACACACTGGGCTTTTTAGTGAGAACAGTAGTGAAGATGCTCTAATGCATCACCTCTTAACTCCAATACGCATGCTCTGTGTGATTATTGTGGCATATTAATCGGCATGTAAGAACACTGTACAAATGACACAGACAAGAATGAAATCCCTCGTGAGACAACACTATTTTGTGGTTGTGTAGGCACTTTCACCTCACTCTGAAGCAAAGCATTCAATCAATTATTAATTTAACCTGTATTCAAAGAATCACTCCTAGATATTTAAGTATTGCAACTGTAAAGAGTGGTTAATCAGTGCAGTTTGAATGAAATAGAGAGACTGAACTGTGTATGATATATGCTTAAAATACAGCTGAATGCTGAAGGACAGTGACACAATCTTTGTTGTTTTGGCTCTGTACTCCAACACATTGGATTTGAAATAAAACAATGAATATGTGAATAATGTGCTGACTGTCAGCTTTAGTTTATATCCATGTAGGGTGATGCGTGTAGGAATTACTGCCCGTTTTATACATAGTCCCCCCTTTTTAGGGGAACAAACATAATTGGACAATTAGCATACAGTAATCTGAAATAAAGTCATCATATTTAGTGCGTGGTGGCAAATCCTTAGCATTAAATGACTGCCTGAAGTCTGCAACCCATTAGCCTTGTGAGCCAGTCTCTTTTTTCACTTCATTCAACAGAGCCTGGCTGATGCCTTGACGTTCTAGGCATAACCAATCAGAGTGCAGAGGGGCGGCGCTCCAAATGTGGTGACGATTTTGGGCAGGCGTAATGTGAAACATGCACCGGAAAAACATTACCTGAGGCAAACTTTTCCACAGACCCGCATCAGTTCGCCACTATTTGGGGAAAATGGCTAATGTTAACGTCAGAGCACCGACCACACCATCAAAGTTTATCACCGAGATATGCGGAGTCTGCGGTTCAAGTTTCGATAATAAAAGAAACAAACAGTATTTATCGGTGATAAATTTATTTATTTATTTAATTCCTTTTTGGTTCAACAATTCCACTTGCTCCTCCATTATTGATTGTAGCGAGCAAAATTAAAACCATTGCTTCTTCTGGCCATTTTTCTGGGTATGTATTTGATAGAAAACTGCATACCATAGGCCACACTTAAAAAATTAAACTTTTGCCAAATCCCGTAGGCAAGCCAGCGAGTACATCTCTGTTCGATAACAGCGTATCCAAACATAGGCACTGAAGGTCCTTCAACAAAGTCACGCCATGTATTTGGCAAGTCTGTGATATAACAGAATTAAAATCTTCTTCAAATTTGTCCATAATTCTGTTTTTAGCAGATAATTTGGGTTAGCTCGATAGCTTTGTCCGTTTCACTGGTGTGTTTCAGTCGGGACTTAGATTGCAGCACACACAGAACAGAGGGAGTGTCGGGGGGGGGGGGGACACAACCGGCACACTGAGACAGACAGTTTGATTAACCAATAGGGAAGCTGCCGCTGGCTCCCAGTGGCAGAGGCTCCTCCCTTTTGCCCCAGAAAGTACATGCGTTCGTCCAGACTAGCAACCCATAGATATCATCAGACGCTGGGTATCTTTCCTGGTAATGCTCTGCCAGGCCTGTACTGTACCTGTAGCTACCTTCAGTTCCTGTTTGTTTCTGGGGCAGAAACAAACAGGCCTTCAGTCTTGTCTTCTGCAAGTGAAAGCATGTTCAATTGGAATCAGAATTAAGCCCTAAAAAGCTACAGTTCTTTTCTTTCGCCACACTTTCCTCTTTCCATAACTTTGCTACAAGTTAATACCTGTCTCATCTGTCCATAAGACTTTGTTCTGAACAGTTTGTTTTCGAATGTACTTTTTAGAAAATTCTAACCTGGCATTCTAATTCTAACCAGTGGTTTGCATCTTGGCATGAAACTGTAGGGAAAATTTTGAGACTCCCCATGATTGTAATGACGTCACATGTTAAAGTTAGGGTGTTCCCATCAATGTTGATCAAACTGGATCCTTCATAACTCTCGATGCTTCATGATAAAATATATCACAAGTATAATTATATACTCATACAATCAATATGTAATCCATTAAACCTATATCAGTAGTTGTAGATAAGCTTATGGAAACGCAAGAAACCACAGTACCCACTGTAGAAAGAGAGCAAGAGAACGCAGTAGTCTTAGAAGTCATATTTACATATTTACTCACTCAGCAGAAAAAACTGCTCACTCAGCAGAAAAGAACTAGTCACTGAGCAGAAAACACTAACCAAAAAACTAATCATATACTGCCAAAATATAGCAGAGAACAATAATCCAAAACTAACAAAAACGCTAATGCTAGATAAAAGTGCTAGAAAACTAATATTTTACAGTGACCCATATGTAACTTGTACGCTTAATGAAAAAATTACAGAAAGCTGAGACTTATATGCATACTGGAAAAGTACAGAACAAAAGACCACTGCTTCTTAAAAGAAAGTTGGAGTAACTTTCCACACTGACGTTATCACATAAGAACAAAGAAAGTCATTCTGGTGCCAAGTAGGTCAGATAAGAGACAAAATCAGACGTCTGGAATAACACCATGTGGTGCCATGAAGAACAGGTGGCTGGGATTTATGTAAATGTATAAGGGGTTAGGGAGTTTGTGGAATACATTTTGTGTATGAAAGGATTGTAAAAATGACAGTCGAGGTTCAATTCGGCGGAATTGTTCCAGCTTTGTTGTGCATGTGCACCGGTGCAAATAAAGTCTAAACTTTTCTGAAGAGCTTGCTGCCGTGGTGTCTTTTCCCTCGTGAAGTAGTTTTCTACAGATTGGTGATTGGACTCAGAATTATGTCGCTTCCTAGACACGACAAAACCTCTGAGGTTATTCTGGTGTTTATGGTAGTCTTTGACACGTGTCTGCCTACATCCTGGATAGTGTTCTTCATCTGTTCGACAGCTGAAAAGGGTGTTTTCTTAACAATTAAAACTATTCTTCTAAGCAGTGGTCCTCATGTTGAAAGACAACAGCAAAATAGTCTAAATTCAAATTTCACACATAGAATCAACTGTAGACCTTTTGTTGGCTTTCTTGTGCATGAACTAATGTTGTAACAACACACAGATGGCCAAGAAATAGGTGAGAAGCCAACTGCCAGATTGCCGCTACCTAAATGGGAGAGACTACATATCACAGATAACCCAATATGGATGTAAATACCCTCAAAGCGGACAGCCTACACTTTAACATGGTATTCATTGTTTTATTTCAAATCCAATGTACAGGTGTACAGAGCCAAAACAACAAAAAATTTACCACCCTACCATTACTTTTGCATTTAACTGTATGTAGGTTATGTACTTTGTAACCTCAGAAATATGAAAACATTGGGAATGCAGTCCATTCCAAACTTAAATATTCCTTCTGTAACTATAGTAATGTTCAAACACACCAACTTAAAGAATCCAAATCCCTTAAGGTATCTATTTTTGAAAATAGTACCTGATCATCCAACAGCTGAAACAGTTACCATCACTGTAGTTTCTAGCTGCTTTCACATATGGAACACAGAACTGTTCAAGCAATATAATGGCTTCTCTTGTTCAAACAACCAAGGAATAATACATGATATTTTACAGGGGTTGATGGCGTTCACACATGACTGACGGTGCCTGCATTTGTTGTCTGAAGTAATGATTTTTTTTAAAACCTTGGCTTACCAGCCAGAACAGCTAACTAATGTTTGCTGAGTAGCTAGCTAATGAAGAAAAAAGGAACCATAACATCCTAAGTTATTTATGTAGACTTCAGGAACATTTTATAACTAATTTAAATGCTATGTGTGACAGTGACAGTGTATGTTGCATAGTTATTTAAGATAGGCTATTATTTACTTGATGTAGACCTCTGTGTTCCATTTATTATTTTGGCAGTAGTAAGAATGTACCTTCATGGACATCATAGCGAAAAAAGCAGAGTTTTGTGTGCTTGATCCAGTAATGTTATTAATTTGATCAAGATACATCAAAACGGAACAGTCATAAATTTTACCAGGTCTTGAGCTAGCAAAATATCTTAGCAACTTTCCCAGAATGCAGACCCTTTCAGATTTTGAGAGGTTGTTGTTTGATAGGTAGAAATTTCATCAATACTCAATAATTTAATTGTGGTAAAAATTAGATAAGAGCCGCACTACCATAAAATAATTTTATATATCTTTTATTTGCATCAATGTTTTGGGTAAAACGCCCTTCTTCAGGGAGACAAAATTAGCAGTAGTATGTTTAATTGTGGTGAAATGTGGTTTTTTTCCTTTACTATAACAAGAAATGAAGCCATACGCTTTTTACATACATTTTCTTAAATGTAAACTGTCATAAATACCTTTGTTAACATAAGAAATAGCAACTCACGCAAAAGATGAATTTACTTTGAATTTCCCTCATTGTTCATGAAAAACCAGAGATTTAAAAAGCAGCAGCAGGCTTGGGGCAGTTATTGCTGACTTGACTACATAACTTAATATATCAAGATAAGCAGGGACCTGCTTTTTTGTTTTGTTTTAGGTGTATTGTAGTAATTCCAGGAAATGACACACCTGGCTGTTTTGTTCTGTTGTACCACATGGATGTTTTGTAATGTGTAAAATTGACAATGAGGTGAGTACAAGCAAAATTACGTAATGTTTTGTAAATTTAATTTTTAATTTTTAAGAAATACCCAGGCTACCTATATTTATCACTACCACACATTTCCACCCTCTTAAAAATAAAAATGTCCCCAAACGCATAGTGTCCCTGATTAAATCTTCCGCGTTTCAGCTGTAACAACCATCGGTTAATGATTTTAAATTGAAGGCATGCTAGCCAGCATGCGTGTTAAACTATATACAATAAATAAAAAATACAATGTAACTTGAACCTTAAGGTCGCCTCTCCTCAAACCTAGTTGCCAAAGAAAATGACAAGCCACGAGAAGACAGTGTGACAGCCAGTCATAGGGATCCATGTCTCGTCTTCCGTCACCGGCCCCCTGACTCCCAACATCCGTCACCAGCCCATCCCGCTGGCTGCAGCGAGGGGTACTTGGCCTCATGTCGCCAGCTATCCCAACATGCCTTGTGGATGTGAAAAATTGCATCTCACTGAAAACGAATGGAGATGGTGTAATAAAGAAGTTTGCTTGTCGTCAGAGGATGTGCAGCTTCATCTTTAGGATAAAGCCACATATCCTCTGATGAGATCGCCTGGTATTTTTCTAGTGTAGGAAAATTTTGAGACTCCCCATGATTGTGATGACGTCACATGTTAAAGTTAGGGTGTTCCCATCAAGGTTGGGTCAGATGATCAGTAGTTATAGATAAGTTTTTATGATTGTGACGACTTCAATATGCGTCATGATAAAGTCATATAATCAAAACAGTAGCCCTATCAGTAGTTATAGATAAGTTTTCTTGATTGTGACGACTTCACTATGCGTCATGATAAAGTCATATAATCAAAACAGTAGCCCTATCAGTAGTTATAGATAAGTTTTTATGAGTGTGACGACTTCAATATGTGTCATGATAAAGTAAACATCTACTCATATAATCAAAACAGTAGCCCTATCAGTAGTTATAGATAAGTTTTTATGAGTGTGACGACTTCAATATGCGTCATGATAAAGTAAACATCTACTCATATAATCAAAACAGTAGCCTTAGAAATCTTACTATCAGTAGTTGTAGATAAGCTTTTGGAAACGCAAGAAACCACAGTATCAACTGTAGAAAAAGAGCATGAGAACGCAGTAGACTTAGAAATCATATATACATATTTACTCACTCAGCAGAAAAGAACTAGTCACTGAACAGATAAACACTAACTAGAAAACTAATATTTTACAGTGACCCATATGTAACTTGTATGTTTAATGAAAAAATTACAGAAGGCTGAGACTTATATGCATACTGGAAAAGTACAGAACAAAGAAAGTCATTTTGGTGCCAAGAAGGTCAGGTTGACCCAAGAAAGTCCATCTGGTGCCAAACAGGTCAGATAAGAGATGGTTAGAATAACACCATGTAGTGCCAAGAAGAACAGGTGGCTGGGATTTACGTAAATGTATAAGGGGTTATGGAGTTTGTGGAGTACATTTTGTGTATAAAAGGATTGTAAAACTGACAGTCCAGGTTCAATTCGGCGGAATTGTTCCGGCTTTGTTGTGCACTTGCACCAGTGCAAATAAAGTCTATCTTTTCTGAAGAGCTTGCTGCCGTGGTGTCTTTTCCCTCGTGAAGTAGTTTTCTACAGATTGGCGATTGGACTCAGAGACTGCTGTCGTTTTCCTAGACCACGACACTAGCCTCCCACATTCAGCCAGCAGAGCAACCAGAAGGACTGGGAAACTGGGGCAATAACCAATCAGATTAAAGATCTGACATGTAAACTGTCTCCAATTTCACATTTTATTTCCCCATTGCACATAATTCTGTTAAGATAATTATTGCTGAGTGGGGAATTACAAAATATACAATCAATATACATTTAACAAACACTGTTTTAAAAACAGAAAACATGCCCACAAGCGACCAATTGTTGGAGGCAAGAATGATGCCAGTCAATCTCGTCAGAGGATGTGCGGCTACACACTTGCATGGAAAACTGACTCCGGCTTCTGTTAACACATTATGCCAACACGGAAAACTGTCAGCGAATTTACAGTTTACAATGTATGTGTGAAAGGGGCTTCCGACTTTCATTCACACGACACCTAAAGGATGAATTGCCGAGTAAGGCTGCATGTGTGAAAATGGCTACTGAGGTCAGGGGTTTGATTCCGCTCACATTCAATGCCAATAACATTAAATGTTAAAAGCACTGAGATACTGCTATAGATACTCCTGAGATACTCCCCATTTAATAAATAGCATATATTAATCAATTAACTGAGTGGAAGTAGACTACTGCTTACATAACATTTCTGATACATAACATTTTATTTAAAAAATATTTTACATTATTGAATTTCCCAGGAGTTGTATGAGGGGACACAGTTTAAAAGGAACAAATAGTGGACATGTCAAGCACATCTTGGCATAACACAATTCTGGTCATGCTGCACAACATCAGAATTGAAAGACTGACTCTGACCCTGATGAAAGCTCACACCTGTCCAGCCATTTGGCACAATCAAAAGAGGATTCTTTTACTGTACACCCGGAGGGTATTCAGTGTCAACGCTGACACCTTCATGCCTTCTGTTTCCTTGTGACAGACCTTCAAAGAGTTCAAAAAGCTGCAGCTCATTAGGATAATGTAGTTTAGTGTCATGACTTGGAGTGCTTTGAAATCCAGAGTGACAACAATACAAGCATTTCTTTCAGCCCGACTACTTAAATTCTGATTTTTCATTCTTTTTTTAATTGCAGAAAGATATCAGCCGCCTTCTCCCCAGATTTTGGTTTCTCATTTAAGAGATGACCAGCACAATCAAACAAGCTCAATTTACTGTTGTTATATTCTGTAGGAATGCTTATAAATTACAATTTGAATCCTTCTGGAAGATATGAATGCCCCCCCCCCCACTGCATGCTAATATTATGTGTATTGTTGTAGCATGTCTTTTTGACACTATTTTATTAAAAAACTGTTTCTCTCATATGTCACAGTTTCTGCATGTTAATCTGATCAAAAACAAGTGTAAAGAATGCTGAAAGACAAAGAACAACCATTACACTGCAGGATCTGCTGTCAGTCAGTGCGTTTACATGCACAGTTGAAATCGATCTATATTAATAGCTCGATATGGCCAAAGATGAGATTTAATTAGATTATTGTCGTTGTCCCAATATACATGACTCAGAAAGAATCGATTTATTGATCGAGGTGTGTCTGGCGAAGGCTTCTTAATAATCCTGCTTCCTCCAATCGCAGTCGCAACTTTTTTGAATAGTTCGCCATTCTGCGTTTTTCTTCCATCCATGTATTTTATGATATTTAACTCCTTTAGTTGCGAAAGCATGAAGTTGGTCTCCTCGTCCATCCAGAAATGTGTTTTTTTTTCTGCCATGACAATAGGGAGGGCAAAACTGAGCTTTAGAATGTCGCCAGCAGTGTATGCGCGTGAGTTCAACAATGCATTTCTTACAGAAAAGGTCATTTGTTACTTTTTTTTAGTTCATTACAGTGGTGATAGAAGTGACAATAATTAAGTGGTACTGTGCTGTTAGCCTTCATTGATCGCCGTACAAGGTTAATGTGAAGTAGCTAGCACAATCGGACAGCACTAACCCATAAAAATGTACTTTGAATGGTACTTGCTCAATCGACGGTAAATGTAAAAAACACTGGATTATAGTCAGCGGCACCGAAATTCTGTCACACCCTCAATAAATGGCAAAAGTCCTAGTAGAAGATTGAATTAAATATTTTAAATTTATATATTTTCTGAAACGTTATCGATTCCGCTTGGCCACCGTGAGCGTATAGTTGCTATGTAAATTACGGAACATGCGCAGAACGCCTAGGCCAATTTTGGGTCTATTGAAGCGTATACATACCGTAGTAAATCGACCCCCAACTGCATTATCTAGTTATGTTAGTCCGACTCTGAAAAAATTGACTTCGTATGACTTCAGTCGGATTACAATGTTTACATGATTTTTAAAAGTCCAGGTTTAGCTGGACTAAGACAATAAATAAACTTTTCCAAAGATCATATAAACCCACTGATTGAGTTGTGGGGGTGAAAATGTAGTGCACTGTGAGCTGTTGATTCTAAAAACAGCTGTGTTGTTCACAGAAAATGTAATTATACTTGATATTACTTGGATAATACTGCCGTTACTTTCAAATCAGCAACACTACCCTACAAAAAACACTTAAAGGATTTTGCTTGGTCCAAACAACTACAAAAATTGTATGAAAGAATATAGATCACTTGCACATTCAGCAAAGGTGATGGTTTTCTAGATGAAATTAATAATATCACTCACAATCCCACGGCAAATGTACAAGGCAAAAACAAGAAAAAAAATATTTTTAAAAACAATAAAAACTGACTGATATACTGAGAGACAAACCTGAATGACTGAAGATTAACAGCCTTCATGAACTAAAAATGCCGAACTGATTGCTGGAGGTTATCAAGGCCATAAGGAAAGGCTCTCGAGAAGCTCAGTATTCATAAGATACTGCATTTCTCTTTATGTCACCATGATTGTTGTTCCCAAACCCTTACCACACTAACAGGAGCTCAGCTCTGAGCGAGGACTGGCCCTCTTGAAAAGGTGGGAGAGGGACCAGTCGAGCTGTCTTCCTCAGCTGACAGTAATTTGTAGTACTCATCCTCTCCGTCCAGCACTTTGATTTGGCTGTGATGAATGAAAGAAAAAGTGTGGGAGAAAGAGCAACAGAATTTCTACTGAATGTGTAAACGTTAATCCCTTAATTCAAAGCGATGACGGTGTACAGCAGGAAACAATACATATATATTTTTGTTGCCACTTTCTTTATTGACCAAACAGACTGAACAAGACAATAGGAATTGGGGTTAAGAGAGGAGTACTTTGCATGCACATGATTTTCTAAGGTTTCCTTATATAATAATGAATATAGGAGTAGTTATACCCTGTCTCATGAAAAAACCTGCTTGTTTTTCAAATTCTGGAGTTATGCCACAAAGGGCCTGCTCTGTTTATACTTGCTGAAAGTAGGAAAGCAGCTATTTACCCAAGTTTTCTCGGCTTTCTTTTGCTCCCCTGGTAATCCAGAGTTCTCTGTGGAAAGGGCCAAGAGCACACAGTCAAGAGATGAGCAGAGAGTCATTAATTTTTAATTCAAAGTGATTTTGTGTTGAATGCAAGCAGATGCTGATAATATCAGAAGTCACAGCATAATTTTTTTGATCAAAGGGCTGGAGTGAGCCTGATGAAGCAGGCATCTTGCTCAGCTTTGATAAACCACATCAATTATTCACCGTGAAGGCAGACATCCTGACATGAAAGCCATAGATAAAGAGCATAAGCACATGCTCAAGACAAGAGGCAGAGAAGCATGGGGGTGGGGCTGCAGGGCCTGGCACAGGTAGATTTAATTGTATTATCATCTGGAAACAAAGTCAGACAAAGAGCTTTCTGGCCACTTTGAACTCACATTTAGCTGGTTGTAGTACAGGCTGTCCTCAGGGCTATTTAGCAGCTTGGGCTGCTGGCCTCTTCGGCGTGGGGTACGCTGCTGCAGCTTCAACAACAGACCTGGGGCAGAGAAAGAGAAAAGGAAGTAAAATGAGAACAGAAAGAGCAGAAAAAAGAAAAGTGCTAACAGAAAGACAGAAAAAAATATGGGAAAAAGAAAGGGGACGGGAAAAGACACTAAAGCAAAACACAGACTGAAACACATCACATGCTAAAAAAAACATCTCACGATGAAATGAACACATGGTAAGGCAATACCAGTTGCACAAAACAAATACTGTTACAAATACTTTCTCAACACACAGTTGAGACAAAAAGCTTGCAAAGAATCACACCAAACACTGACATGCTATTGACATACATTGAGCCATAATAGACACTGAGTGATGTGAACAAAGAGACTATGTCAAACATTGGGGATGGTAACAAACAGTAACCAATTCTATACCAGCAACACAAAATGGCTATACAGGCTGGAATGGTCCAGAATCACAAACTTGGTAGGCTTGTTTGGATGGCTGAACTCTTGGATCCATTAAAATATGGCCCCCATTGAACACCTGGCGGCGCTGTAGTGAAGGTAACAAATTTTGACTTTCAGGAACCAAGCCCCCATGCCTCATTTGCCCTAGAGTCACAAAATTTGGTGTATAGGTCCCCTCTGAGGAACACACTTCATTTTAAAAAACACTTAAAATGCTTCTCCTCCTACAAACGTTGTCTGGTTTGCATGAAACTTGGTATTTTGGTATCACATAGCTTTATACAGGTATCAATTTTCAAGTAGTTCTCGCAAAATATGGCAAATTATGAGACAATGAAATTACAGTGGGTGTGGCTTTTCACATAAGTGCTATTAATTCCAAAATAGTTTGACATAAAGTTATGAAGCTTGGCACACATATTGGCAGATCGAGACTCTAGCCTAAAGTTTTATCCCAATCCAACAACAGTGTGGGGTTATATATATATCCAAATGTAAACAAATATTCAAAAATTCATTAAAAATCACATTTGTGTCAGAGATGTTCCTAAGTTGATGGCATGGTCCAACATTTCAGTTGGAACATATATACAGATGGGTGAGTGGAGTAGAGGAACATAATGAATGGAGATGCTTCCATACAGGCGTATTACAAGATACAAGTAGATGTAGGAAAATTTTGAGACTCCCCATGATTGTGATGACGTCACATGTTAAAGTGTTCCCATCAATGTTGATCAAACTGGTTCCTCCAAAACTCTGGATGCTTTATGATAAAATATATCACATGTATAACTATATACTCATATAATCAATATGCAATCCAATAAACCTATATAAGTAGTTGCAGCTAAGCTTATGGAAACGCAAGAAACCACAGTATCCACTGTAGAAAAAGAGCAAAGAGAACGCAGAAGCCTTAGAAATCACATTTACTCACTCAGCAGAAAATACTGCTCACTCAGCAGAAAATACTGCTCACTCAGCAGAAAAAAAAAACTAGTCACTGAGCAGAAAATACTAATCAAATACTAATCATACCCTATTGCCAAAAATTTCAACAGATAAACACTAACCAAAAAACTAATCATATACTGCCAAAATATAGCAGAGAACAATAATCCACAACTAACAAAACGCTAATGCTAGACAAAAGTGCTAGAAAACTAATATTTTACAGTGACCCATATGTAACCTGAATACAATGGAAAATTACAGGAGGCTGTACCTCTGTAACTTGTACGCTTAATGAAAAATTACAGGAGGCTGAGACTTATATGCATACTGGAAAAGTACAGAACAAAGACCTGTCATGGTCCTGTGTTCCAGCCTGTCTGTGTTTCCCTTGTTGGGCCGCCAGATGGCGGCACTTCTGTTTTGTGTCCTGCTCCCCCCTGTTTAATTGTATTATTGGTTTCAATTATTCCATTGGCTGTCTCGTTCTCCCTTCCCTCTCTGTGGCCTGATTGTTCATTGTGCCCTCCTGTGTCTCGTCAGTGTCTTTATTTAAGTTTCCCTTCCCCTGGACTCAGGTGCTGGATCCTTGTTGCTTGTTAGTTCTGCGTTCTGCCCATGTTCCTGCCCCATGTGTTCCTGCCCAGTATGTACCTGCCATTTCCTGGTTTCTACGAGTTTTTGGATTTTTGTATTTTCCTTGTTTCCCAAGTCCTTGAAGTTTTCCTTGTGTTTGAGAATTGCCCTGCGAGGCCTTTTGTTCCCTTTTTTTCCCCTGCGTTTGGTTCCTGTGTTCCCCTTTTTAAGTAAAGTCTTGTTCTTCCTAATTTTGAGTTGAGTTTTTACCCTCTCCGCATTTGGGTCCAAACCCACCACTACACCCTGACAAGACCGCTGTTTCTTAAAGAGAAAATTGGGGTAACTTTCCACACTGACGTTATCACCTAAGAACTAAGAAAGATCACGTTGGTGCCAAGAAGGTCAGGTAGTCACAACATCAGACGTCTGGAATAACACCATTATGGTGCCAAAAAGAACAGGTGGCTGGTATTTATGTAAATGTATTAAGGGGGGTTGTGGAGTACATTTTGTGTATAAAAGGATTGTAAAACTAACAGTCGGGGTTCAATTCGGCGGAATTGATCCGACTTTGTGCACCGGTGCTAATAAAGTCTAAACTTTTCTGAAGAGCTTGCTGCCGTGGTGTGTTTTCCCTCGTGAAGTAGTTTTCTACAGATTGGCGATTGGACTCAGAATTCTGTCGGTTCCTAGACACGACATTGGCAATTATATCCTATCATGCTCTGTGGCACGTATAAAAATGCTGAGCAGGTCCAGTTGACCTAGATTTTGGATCAAGATGACAAAAGGAAAAGATCGAAGTGACTTTGAAAGAGTGTTCATTATTGGGGCATGGATGGCAGGAGCTTCAGTCACAAAGACTGCTCAACTGGCCAGTGTTTCAATAGGAACAGTGACTAAAGTGACACCTGCATTTAGATCTATGGGACATCAGTAAATAGGGTCAGAAATTGTGGTTGAAAGTACACATTGGATGACTGTGATGCTTGTGTATTAATGTGACTGTAATGTAATGTGAATGTAAGGAAAAACAGAAGAGCAACTCTTCCTCATGTGACTGAGAAAGTCAATGCAGGACATGTCAACAAGAACAGTCCGTCGACATATTATAGTAGGGTTGTGTAAATGTTGCATAAACCCCTCATTACAAAAACAAATGCATATTTGACAGTTCAGTGGCGCAAAAACAATAGGTACTGGTCTAGAGAGCTGTAGAAAGAAGTGATGAGTCATTCTTCACCATATTCTCAACAAGTGGGCGAATGCTTGTGTGGCGTACACCAAGAGAACAGTACAGGCCTGAATGCTTGACCCCTAGAGTGAGGGGGTCCAGTGGCTCTGTTATGCTGGGGGGGGGGATTCCTGGCTTGGTCTGGGTCCATTTGTCCCCTTAGAGCAGGGGTTCCCAACCTTTTTTGGTTCAGGACCTCAATTTTAGGTCTGAAATTTTTGTATACAATTGGTACAATAAGAGTCCAGTAAAGTACAATATGTCAGCACTGATCATTAATTTGAACTCAACATCTAATGAGGGGTGCAAATTTTTTAAAATATCAGCTTTAAAATGTGGATTTACAGTCGATTTTAGCAGGAGGATATAAGGAAAAACTCACCCCAGAATTAATGTAATCTTACTGCTACAAAAGTCATGTAAGGGGGACATCAGTTCAGGGCACTTGAAAAAAAAAAAAAACAGCCAAGAGAGTGCAGAGCCGGGTCCAAAATTGTATTAAAGTGCATTGCATCCACTATACAATAAAGTTCATCAAACAAAACAAAAACACAATATGCACAACATCTGACAAATCAAATGGAAAACACAGCTTATGTTATATTTTGGTAGAGACAGAGAGAGAGAGAGAGAGAGAGAGAGAGAGAGAGTTTTTATAGCGGCAAGGTGTGTTCTATTACACACATCATTTAACTGACTAGTACTGACATGTTTAACTTAAGGCACAGTGGTGGCTGCTGAGCTGAAAATCGAGGAGGCAGAAAACTTGATCATTAGTCTTGACTTTCAATCATTTTCCTTGATTAACAAGTCTGCCCACGATCTGAATAATTCAATTGTAGATAAACACAGTTCCCTTCATCATGCCATGCTATGAAGATCAAATAAGTTCAAAATAAATTATAAACTCAAAAATGCCATCTAGCCTGTGCTCGTTCAAATGACAAAATCTGCGTATTCCAGATCTTTGCCATAAACATTTTCAGAGTGTGTACGTTTATCCAGTTTTTAATATGTTAATGTCGACTGAAATGTGCACAATTTTGCGACGCAAACAGAATGTTTTTCTCATCTAAACTAATTGAGGAGAACTGTCTCTATCATATTTAGTAATTTGTCATTTCTAATCAAGCACAATAATTAAAAACAAGTTGACACCAAAAAAATTGTTAATCAGTTTAAGGGAAAAGTTTTCTGTCTGCTCATTTTTCATCTCAGCATCCTTCACTAGGGCACCCAATGGGTTTATTGCACTTTTTTTTAAACTAGCACTTTGCTGTAAACAGTGGGTACAGACAATTTGACAATTAGGACATTGGCTCTTCTCCATTGCTTTTAATGGTCTACAAGAAAATACAAATAATTCGAAATTCACGCTGCAAATCCATTATTAAAATACTTGGTAGATTTGTTAATCACCGCTGATGGCGATAATTTCTACTTGTTCAATGTGACTTGCAAAAGGTTAGCTAGCGTCACCCAGCGAGTGAACACTGCAAACGGCGGTGGTGTAACAGTTATTGGTTCATTACT
The DNA here is from genome assembly GCA_039654925.1 of Anguilla pacifica. Classification (NCBI taxonomy): domain Eukaryota; kingdom Metazoa; phylum Chordata; class Actinopteri; order Anguilliformes; family Anguillidae; genus Anguilla; species Anguilla pacifica. The sequence goes on along the minus strand of CM077286.1, from coordinate 36,312,777 downwards.
AACTGATTGTGGCGAAAACCTTTGGTGAAAACTTGCTAGGTTAACAGCAGTTCTACGGGACATTTATTGATAATGTGTGAGCTAACCATAGCTAGCCTACCTAGCTCTGACAAGTTGTTATGCTAGCTAAGCATATTTGCTGATCTTTAGCTGAGAAACATAAATTGAAGATAACTTAACATAATTACATTATTAATTTCACACATATAACACAATGAAATAGCACAGTACAGTCACGGATGAAAATTAAGCTCCGTAAACATTTGATAATAAATTATAAAACATAACAGCAGACAGCCAGCTTACCTTGAGTTCGTTCAGAAATCAATTTAGATGATGGGTCAATGGCTTTTGCGCTCCAGACTGTCAATCACACTGTGTTCGGGCCGGTCTATGGTTCGGACCAGGAACTCTATGGTTTTGGTGTCACAGTAGCTTTGTCCATAATTTTTATACAGTCTATGCTCTATCCTCGCAGACCCAGACCCCCCCCCCCCCCAGTTTCAAAAACTCATGGGATCTACACGAATCACACAAATGGCCTATTTTGGATTCGAAATGGCGAAAGGTGACAAGTTTGCACCCCTGGAGATGGTTGCGCTTGCGCGTTGTTTATTTCAGCTTTTATGTACTATATCAGATTTTCAGTGGGTCAAAACACTTTGTTAGAATTTGCTAGCATTGCCTTTTAATTGCTTAACTTGAATCAAATGCTTGTGGTAGCCTTTCACAAGCATCTCACAGTACTTTGCCAGAATTTTTGCCCATTCCTCTTGACCGAACTGGTGTAACTCAGTCAGGCCTCCTTGCTCGGACATGCTTCAGTTCAGTCCACAAATTTTCTATGGGATTCAGGTCAGGGCGTTGTGATGGCCACTCCAATACTTTCACTTTGTTTTCTTTAAGCCATTTTGTTACAACTTTGGAGGTATGCTTAGGATCATTGTCCTGCAGAAAGACCCAGTTGCGACCAGATTTTAACTTTCTAGCTTTCTTGAGGTGTTGCTTCAGTATTTCTAGATAATCCTCCTTCTTCATGATGCCATCTATTTTCTGAAGCGCACTAGTACCTTTTCCAGCAAAACACCCCCACAACACGACGCTGCCACCCCCATACTTCACAGTTGGGATGGTGTTCTTTCGATTAAAAGCCTCACCCTTTTTCCTCCATACATAGCACTGATCATTATGGCCAAACAGTTCAATTTTTATTTCATCTGACCAGAGAACAATCCTCCAAAAGGCTATGTCTTCATCTTGGTGATCACCTGCAAACTTATTTCTGGATTTTTTATGCCGGTCTTAAAGTAGGGGCTTCTTCCCTGCGTGACAGCCTTTCAGGCCATGGTGATGTGGGATTCTCCTAATGGTGGATGTAGATACTTTGGTACCTGTTGCCTCCAACTCCTTCACCAGCTCCTTTGTTTTTGTCTTGGTGTTCAGTTGAACCTTTCAGACCAAAGTTCATTCAGCCCTGGATATTAATTTGTGCCTCCTTCCGGAATGATGCAGTGTTTGTGTGGTCCCAAGATTTTTACAAACAATTGTTTGTAAAGATGCTCATTGTACCTTCAGTTATTTGGAAATTGCTCCTAAGGAGGAACCAGACTTGTGGAGGTCCACAGTTTTTTTCTGAGGTCTTGGCTGAGTTGCTTGGATTTTACCATGGTATCAGTGGCTCTAAAGGTAGGCCCTTAAATACAACCATAGGTGTCAATTAACTCTCAATGAACTCCTAATTATGACAACTGGCCAATCAGAAGCTTCTAAAAAGTCATTGAATCAATTTCTGCAATCTTCCAGACAGTTCAAAGAGACAGTCAACTTGGTGTATGTAAACTTTTGACCCACTGGAATTCTGATATAGAGAATTAAAGCTGAAATAAATTTGGCCCTATTAGATTGTTTTAAAATTACCTCTGATGTGAACAAAGTAGAAGCCCTAATTGACTTGCTAAAAGAAATGTATAGTAACATGAAATGTGTGGAGTTGTGAAAAACTGAGTTTGAATATCTTTACCCTAGGTGTATGTAAACTTTTGGCCTCAGCTGTATGTTCAGTATCAGATTCGTTTGATAATGTGGATGGGGGAGCTTGATTAAGAAATTGGTCCATTTTGTTAACTTGCTAAGTCACATGACTGCTCGCTATGGCCTGAATGACAGTTTGCGTCAACGTACGTGAAGTTCAAAGTTCATGCAGCATACCGGTAATTCAAGCAATCTATTTTTTAACACACTTTTATGTTTTCTACTTTAAATTAAACATTTTAAACACAAACTTTATTTAAATTAGGTTAATATTTGTAAAACAAAACTTTATATAATAAAAAAAATGTGTTTTTATTTTAAACTATTTTCTTGCGACACCATTTGCATATCAGGAGACCCCAAGGTTGGGAAACGCTGCCTTAGAGGGTAGGGTCACTGCAAATCAATACAAAGTTATTCTGAGTGATCAGCTTTATCCTATGAAACGTTTCTATCCTGATGGGAGTGGTCTCTTCTAGGATGACAATGCCCCCACCCACAGGGCATGAAGGGTCACTGAATGGTTTGAGACATTTTAGACAGTGCTCTTCACCACCACCATCAAAACACCAAATGAGGGAATATCTTTTGGAAGAGTGGTGTTCCAATCCCTTCAGTAGAGTTCCAGAGACTTGTAGAATCTATGCCAAGGTGCGTCAAAGCTGTTTTGGCATCACGTGGCAGTCCAATGCCTTACTAAGACACTTTATGCTGGTTTTTCCTTTAATTTGTCTCACTTCTGTATGTAAAGCCTGTTTCAGTCTTCACGGAGTCTCTGTGCTTAGGAACTGTTATGCTGCTGGGACTCTGGGAATTGCTGCTTGGAGTTACATTTATTCTTGTTATCCTTATTTTCTTTCTGCCTAAATGTCTGCATGGTACTCCTCATACAGCCTTTAAGCTAGGCATGCTGTTCCAACTTTATAATATTCAGCATGGTTCAGAGCAGTGTGCTTGTACAATGCTTTTTGAAATCCAAAATAGTTTTCAAAATACTTAAAGTTTCTTGTGAAAAAAAACCTATAGACAATGAAAGGGGAATAAAAATAAAATGCAAAGATGAAAACTTCTTGAGCCCTGTGATGACTTAGTAGATGTGATGCTATTTCAGACAATAGGACAGACAGAGAAAACAGAAAAGACGCCATTTGGCATTTGTGAAGCAAGCCACCAAGCTGATTAACCCCTTAGCGCACATGCCAAATCTGGCCAATCCTTGCCCATTTAAGGGGTACCCTATTTAAAGCTTTATAACTCCAGATGTGAACACCAAAGAGACTTGAAAAATGGCTTAAATGAAGCAAGACATTTGTACCATTTACAAGCTTAGATTACTTTATATTCATAATTTTGGAAGAAATAAAGTGGCACAAATATGAAATTGTCTAGGCAAAAAATCTAAAATGAATTTGCTCTTTTTAGTTTGCAATGAAATACTGGGAGATTGCATATATACAGCAGGTAAAAGTATACATGTCCTGGATCAAAAACTTCTTGACCACAAGTTCATAAAATGTAAGGGTGGATATGTAGAACTACTAAAGATCTATGAAGCAAAAACTAAGCAGTGTACCCAGTGTCTCCAAATCTACCCAAAATGTCTAAATTATGCATTGCTGTAAGTCACAACAAATTCACGTATTTCACTACAGATCAACTGTTTATACTCAAGAAACGCACTGTTGCATCATTTTCAAGTGGTAATTACAAGCTTTCCATCAGTACAGTGGTCTAAAATAGCTAGGGGTCCAGAAACACATCCAAAATCTCTCCAAAAAGGAATATAATGCTTTTTGTCCATTATAAAGCATATAAATGAGCCCCTTATGAAGGTTTAAGATGAAACATTGATATCAGATTTAAAAATAATGCTAAAATATTGTCACACAATGCTGTACAGTACCTAAATGTGTAATAATTAACTCTTGTTTGTATTTCTTTACTCTGTACTCTCGTATGTTTTCGTGTATGGGGATGGGACAATATGAAAACAATTTTCAACCGTCCACCACGTTTTGCCAATGTTCCAACACTCTCGTCATCACTGTTGCATGCTTAAAAAAACTATTACACTACTAACGCTTACATTAGTGTGAAATATCCACATTATATAATATCACTAACCTATTTAAAGACACTCAGATTCAAAAATAACATATATAACCAAAATATTTTGAGCAGTAATACTTACATAGCAATGATAGACTTTATCTGTGTTCAGTAGATAGAGACAGAGACAGTAAACCAATGATACAGTCCTATCCGCTTCTGTTTTGCTCCAGAAAACAATGTGAGATAGGTCTATCCAGTGGCGTAGGTTTGGTTTGAACATTGGGGGGGACACATTAAGTGGGGGTTTGGGGGTCCTCCCCCAGGAAATTTTGAGCGTCAAACACTTCATTTCCTGCATTCTGGTGAATTTTTATGCACCAATTTGTGCCTTTTCTGCATCAATTTATGGTGGAAATGTAAAGGAAAACACAAAATTCAGGGGGACAAATGCACATGTTCTAAATATTGAAGGGGAGCTAATGTTAAAAAGAGATATCGATAGCTAAAACAAATTTGTGATTTTACAAGACGTGTCCATAACTTTACACAAAACATTGGCTAAAATACTAACACTGCAACATGGGAAGTCACGTTAATTCCCTGCTTATCAACCGAGTGCAGCTATCGACAGGTAGTTTTCTAAGTTCTGTGAACATCACATTCAGACAGTGTACTGACAGCTATTAACTAGCTAGCTACGTATCATACTATCAGATATCATAGTTCATTCATTGACATCTAGCTAACTAACATTGACGTTAGCTGGCATACTGATAGGTAACGTTACAAATATAAGATTACCGTTACCGTTCTTTCCAACCACTGTGAGGAACTGACTTTAGCTGACGTTGTCATGAAAGTTTTCCCGACCGTGAAAACCATAGACATGTATATATGTCTATGGTGAAAACTGCCTGGCTTGTTTACATTTTGACAGATGCTAGTGGGTAAATCTATCGCTGTTTCCATCGCAGAACTTTCGACACAAGCAAAATCGGAAGCGCTATCCTAAAATTTCTTCATACCATTTTTATTTCTATAAGGGTTATGGGAAGTGAAGTCCATAGTATGATTTGCTTGAGCAATCACATCTAACTGTTGACTACATATCCCATTTGTGCTTTCGTAAGCTCAAACTTTTCGTAGCCATGGGGGTAAACCATTGCTACTGTGTGAAGAGGGGAATCAATAATTCACGTTATGTTTACAGACGTTACAGACCTTTCTGCATAATTTTGAAGTCATCTTTTATTCCTGTTGAAGCCTTTATTGTATGAAAGCTTTACATGGGAGAGGGATCAGTCATGGTTGGGGGGGACAATTTGATTCTTTACAAACATTGGGGGACACACGTCCCACCCGTCCCCCCCGGTTCCTACGCCAATGGGTCTATCAGCAAACATATGGCTCAGCTATGCCCAGAAGTCCTCAATAATAATAGTATTTTCCAAAAAATTATGAGAAATCGTTGACAACGTTTCCTTAGGTGCAGCGTATTTTACTGCTACCACAGAGTGAATGCGATGATAAGAAAACTTTTGGTTACGCTGACTTATAAAACGCTATTCCGAAAGCAAAATCAGACATGTTATACATCGTTAGAAAGCTTATACTCTCACCAACTGAATAAATGAATTGTCAATCAAGCCAGACTATACTAAAAAGGGCGACAACGCCGTAAACAACAGGTGTGGTATTAAGCACAGCTATTTTGCAAGGTACCCAGGCATTACAAATGCTCGTATATATATCACAAACGGATTGTCCAAGACAATATACGACCACTCAGTCTCAAAAGGGACATCCCTACGCATAAAACCAATGGTAAGGTTGTATATTTATTCAATATTTAGTCCCAGATATTAACTGTAGAATGACATGGTATCATTGTGTAGCGAAGTGAGTCTGCCCCTTTAAGAAGGTGTGCTCCAGAAGCATGCCGGTTACCCCTGCAAATAAGAGGAGGAAACCCCGAGTGTGTGAGGCTTTGTTCACTCTTGGCAGGTGTCTCATGGCATGTGGCTGGCTTGAAAATCGCTCTGTACGTTAGATCACTTGGAAGTCGCTTTGTACGCTAGACCATTGCTAGATTGGTGCAAGCAAGAAGTAAAGAAGCTTTGAAGCTTTGAAGCGTTGAAGGTCATTGCAGGACTGAAGAACAGGTGATTGCTTAACAAGCTGGTGAGCCAACCTGTGCTGATTTATTTAAATAAGTATTGTTTTTATTGTATGTAATAAAGTATAGTATGTTGATTATTTGCATTTTAAAGTGATTGCTATAAAAAAGCGGGTGAGCCATTTTGTGCTGTTTGATTTAAATAGGTATTGTTTTTATTGTATGTAATAAAGTATAGTATGTTAATTATTTGCCTTTTAAAGTGATTGCCATACAAGCTGGCGAGCCATCTTGTTCTGTTTTATTTAAATAGGTCTTGTTTTTATTGTATGTAATAAATTATAGTATGTGTAGTATTTGTATTTTAAAGTGATTGAATGAGAAGTGTTGATGGTCAAATGTTATATACAGCGATATATATTGTGCTGGAATTAAGGTTGTTTCTCTCTCGTGTGTGTGTACGTCCACAGAGGGCCTTGTCACATTTTATTATAGATATCCACATAATCATTTATCTTGTCTGCATGCCTGCAACTCACTGTGTGTTGCACTCTGGTTTGCTGTTTTGTGAACAGAGAACAACTGTTGCATCCAGCTGGTTATAGCTTGAGACCTTAAACCTTCATTCAATCTAGTGTTAATAAACTGGTTTGACTTGTATAAACTTGACTCTGGTGTTTTACTTAATGTAAACTAAGGTGAACTGTGTTACAATTGTTTAAAATTTGTCTTGTTTATTTTGTAATTCAGTGAGCAGCGTTTTCACTGCTGTATTGGCATATTTTAGGGCTATTGTCGGGTTTATCTTGTTGCTATGACGGAATAAGTTTTTTGAGTGGTTAAAGAATATTTTTATGATCACGCGTGAGGTAAGCAGTGTGGACCGGGCTTTAGGCTTGGGCCACACCGCTTACCTCGCCTGTTTATGACGGTGGCAGAACCTCTTGCTTTTCATTTCGGCGCCCATGTTAACATGTTAGAGCAGCCACACAGACTGCGTGAGACGTGCATCTGAGGCATGGCTTGAGCCTCGCTGCAGCGGCGTGTCTAGAGTTTCGGTGTGGAGCCCATTTTTCACGCGTGAGGCACGCGGTTCTCAGCAAAAATAGACAGTGAAAAGATCTGTTGATAGTCATATTGACATCATACCATTACACAACTGACACCTTTCACTATAGTTTAAATGTCTAGGCTATATCTGATTATGTCACAAACATGAACAAAAATATAAATATTATTTATTTATTATTATTATTATTATTATTATTATTACAATTGAACACACGCTTCTTTACCTTTTTCTGTCCAAACGAAATATAAATTAAATTTCTAATGAAATGAAATCAAACATTCTATTATTGATGGCCATTATCAAAGGCAAACTATAGAAAGATGGCAGTAGCAGCGCCGCAGCAGCAATACTGGCGGTGTGGACACACACATGCGTGCAAGCCGCAGGAGTTCAGCGAGGTAGCCATCACGTACGGGTGAGGTAAGCGGTGTGGCCCAAGCATTAGATCTAGAGCTGCAGCGCTTTCGTGCCGCAACTAATACACAAGTCTCAATGGCGGGCAAACAATATGGCGGACATAGGTGGTCCCAATAGCAAAGTTGTAGAGCACATTCAGGTGCATCGGCCGATGAAGTATTGTGTTAATCTGACTTATGGTGTGAGAGTTATGGCCTTTTCAGCATGACCCTTTGTTATAGCACCACTATCTGGCCAACATAGGGGATTTGTAGTGCCTGTGTAGTGGGGGGCCATAGGAACCCACCTACCAAATTTGGTTGGTCTAGGACTTATGGTTGCTGAGCCTCAGACACTTTTAGCGGAGAAAAATAAGAATAATATTCCGAATAGATACAATGAGGTTCCACCAGTTTTGCTGCTTGGACCCTTAATAATCCGAACAAATACAATAGGGTTCCACCAGCTTTGCTGCTTGGACCCCTAATAATTGCTTTTTGAAGCATCTTGGGTCCGCAACGAATATCCCCTGTATTTTGGCCTAAACTGAGTGTTTGCCCCACATAGGCCCACTTAAAAGGCACATAACCTTGGTATTCGCCACAGAACTGAGCCATCATTTTCTATTTAACTTCTTTTAACATTTACTGTTACCAGCAGAGAGTGGTTGTGCATGTGATATATGTTACTACAAATATGAAAAAAAGTATGAGAGTATCACAATTTGAATGATGTGCGAACCACAATGACCGGGAAATTCCGATCTGTGCATTTGGATGACAGTCGCATTGGCAGATATCTGATTCCTATCGGATTTATTTCCATGTGGCCCAAAACAGATATCCAATTCCACGTGCTTTTTTCCTGTTTACACATTCATAATACATATCCGAAAGCCACATGTGAGAAAAAAATCTAAATTGGGTCACTTTTACCAGGCGGTATAAACGTAGCCTTAGATAAATAGATTCTGTCTGTATTCGGAGCAAATGAAAACATCAAAGTAAAGAGCGTCTTTTTATTGCAAATCTGATCACGGCCATTTAAGTATGTAAGGGAGAGCAGGGAAATAATGGTTTTTTTAGGCTCTTTGGCTGAATTCTGAAAATATTACTACAGATTGATTAATCATTTTTAATACAAACAACCTACATCCCATGGCTACGATAACACACCATGATTTCGGGGACAATTCATTAGCAAACCAAAAGTACGAGACTGAAATGTTACATTTAAGGGGGGGGGGGGGGGGTTTGGCATATATTTTCCTGGCTAGCAATCCCAGCAACCTAGCATGCAATATCAAAACTATGCGATCTGTTAGTCACTAAAAAAGTTTACGATTACATACATTTGGATTTCTTAACATATACACACACAGTACAGTAGCTGAAAAACACTTCTGTTAAAAAAAATAAAAATAAAGAATGAACGTGCATATAGCCAAAACAGGCTTTTGCCAATATCTCCTGAAATATTTACTGAATTCTATCACTGTTCGTTGGGAGACAAAGAGATGGTAATTCTGCATGTCTAACCTGAAATATGTCTTTCAAGCTCAATGCAGCTACCAAAAAAGACTGTTACATTTTACCCCATGTTAGATTTTGCCATGCTCTTTGCTACGTGTTTATAACTTTATTCCCTTATGCAATATTGGCATTAAAATTATATCAAAATGTTCAATGCATGTTTAGCAAAAGTCACGAATGGAGAGCCATAAACATTTCATGATGATGGATTTTTAGATTTAACTATTTCTTTTGTTGCTACCTGCCAATACCATGTTTCAAAATTAATGCTTGCTGGCCCTATCCTGTACATACAAACACTTAACAGGTTTGTCGTGTCTAAAAACACTTCCATTTAAAAATGAGAAGCACTTTCATTTATTTATCATTCACTGCAAAGGATAAATGACAGAATCCATGCCAATGTATTTCTTTGAGCTACAATGTAGGCTATGTGTATTTGAATGTGTGTATGTCTTTCATAGCCTACAGTTATATGCATTAATGTTATCAATAATAAACACAGTACAAAAAGAAATGATATCTGAAGAAAAACAACTTTTTCAAAGTACAAAAATGGCAGGTCACTCACACATAAAAATTGCTGTCTATAAGTTATTAAAACTAGCTAAATATAAGCATGGCAATAAAAGTAATGATATCAAAATTAGGCCAAATTACAAGAAACAAGGAATTTGGCCCTGTGTTTTTCATCTTACCATCGAACACAATGTGGTCATTCAAACTTTATGTGACACATCAAAGAATCACATCACAAAAATCACCTCATACTTGAAATTATTTAGGAAACATTGGTTGCAGCTTTGCTTTGGAATATGGCTTGTTTAATTTCTGTCAGGTAAGATAGCCAATATCGTTTCTTGTAACTTGGCCTCATTTTGATATTTTAATGGCATGCCTAGATTTTGCAAGTTTTAATATCTTATAGACAGTGCTTTGTATGTGTGAATAACTTTTTTTACATTGAAAACATGTTTTTCTTCAGATACTGTATACCAAACTTGCCCTGATAATAACCATACTGTCCAAAAGTTTGTATGTTACTTCCACATCTGACCCTATTTTGGCCCACATGCAGATAATCTGATTGTTTGTCAGCCGAAACAGGTGGATAAAAGCCAGAATTGGCCCAGAACTGACTGCTATCTGGGTTCCGACCGAAGTACAGGTGGTACCAACTCATATTCCAGTCCAATTGGTTGAATGAGAGGGTGTTTAGACTGTAGGGAGGTAAGAGCGTTTGTCTGGCAGTCGGAGGATTGCCAGTTCGATCCTCCGCCCCGGGTGTGTCGAAGTGTCCCTGAGCAAGACACCTAACCCCTAATTGCTCCCAACCAGCTGATTGGTACCTTGCATGGCAACCTTTCACCATTGGTGTGTGAATGTGTGTGTGAATGAGAGGCATCAATTGTAAAGCACTTTGGATGAAAGGGCTATATAAATGCAGTCCATAGATCTACAGACCAGAAGCTACAATTTGTCCAGAAGTAATCATTACAGGTGTAGGTGTTACATTCTTGGGAAATTTTACAAATAAAAGAACTTACCTTGCTAAATCTGCTTTCAATCCTACGTTGGCTTGTGCCACCTGTATTTTGGTTGTAAGCAAAAACTTCCGTTGTTGTGAAATGTGGTGTTTCTGTAATGTTGTGTTTTCAATTTGCAGTTACTTCACAATTTTCAATTGCATAACAATGTGTTATTGTTGTTTTTCTTCTTGTTGTGCTTTAGAGATTTATTTTCTTCTTTCACGCTTTTGTACTTTTTTTTGTTATTGTGTTTCCATATTTGTATTTGTGTTTTATTATTCATTAACATGTTTTCCATGATTTGATTTCTTGTGATAATGTTAGGTTGATTTGGATGTCTCGGCCACCATTTATACGGTGTTAAGAAATATGATTAATAAGTTGTTTGTAACAAATGTAACAAAAGTCATCCACCCTTGAATGTTTACCTATTACTACAAAGTAAGAAATTATAGCTAAAATGTAGGCTGTCGTTCGTACAATCTTCCCGACCACTGCTAATCTTCATAAATACTAGATAGTGGATGTTAGTAATATGCTGTGGCAGGGCTTGGTTTGCAGGTGGAATTTAGGGCAATTAGAGGACCACGCCTACTGGTTAGTAGGCACACATCTGGATCGTGCCATGAATTAGTCCAGGATTTAAAAAGTGTGGTTCTTTCCACAGTAGGTGTCTGAGACTGGGGATCCCCCAATGACCAAGAGAGAGTGTGCAAGGCAAGGCAAGGCAAGGCATGTGAGAAGTGAGAAGTGAGAAGGTAAGCAGTGAACTGGGAGCTACGATTGTTATTTAATTTGTTTTCTTTGTTGTTTTAGTTTTTTATTATACCCTGATCCTGTGAGGGTGACAGGCAAAGTCTTTTCGTTGTTCATTTTGCTGTATTGCGAATGCTCTCTCTCTGTGTGTTAATAAAACCCCCGCGGAGTAATCTGGAATTTCCACATCTCCCTGTGTCCAGCTTTTCTGTTCCTCCCAGGGGTGCCATGGCATGTGACATATGCTAATTCCAATATTTTAGTGTAAGCATATGCATACAACAAAGAAACCAACAATACAAGTTTGTAACAAACTTTATTTCTGTGCTTTTTTACTAGAAATTATTGTACCAGTAAATCACCCGTTCATTTTGTGAATCTGTAACTCCATTGGAGCTATCTGCCTACAAATGAACATGTGACATGACCAGAATAGGACCTGTCACATTCACATTGATGTTTCTCTTTATTTTGAGGGATAGTTGGCCAGATATGTACTGCCATTCTGCAGTAGCCTACTGTAAATCATAGTACATTAGGTCATAAGTTTCACACAACTCTGGCGCATGCGGCCATTTAGCTAGCTCCCAATAATAAATAAAATATTTAGCTTAGCATTTAAAATGATAGTAGCAGTCGATGAGAGATGAGGCGTCAACAGTTCGATCAGTTTTTGTTAGTGGAATTTAGAAGGGATAACCTACGCAAAGGCTACGTTGTGTTATGGCATCCATTGCAAATTTCACCAGAAGAGGGCAGCATTTACCAAAATATAACAGTAGGCTAATACTTACATAGCTATGCCTCTTCATTCCTCAAAGAGTATCTATATTTTGTGACATTAAACACAAACCACACCTTGTGTACCACACGCAGCTACTGAAAGCAGAGGAATAATAAATAAACAATGTAAATAAACGCACAGTTCACCGAAAATGGTTCCTGCTCTTTGATATCAGTCTAGGGTTGCTAATAAACTTCTCGGCATCACCCGTAGTTGCTGTGAAACATTGCGGTGAACAATCAGTTATACCGGTAATAGCTATCTTGGCTGGCTGTGCAATGAGGGGAAACAGTACCTTATCGCCGGGACAGCAAGCTGGGAGCTGGGCGAGGCGAACGCTATCTCGATAAAAACACTCTTCTTGTGTAGGTGTGTGCGTGTTTGGAAATAATCACTCGTTTACTCCGTTTTGCGGTGTCTCAGCGCTCTTGGTCTTGAGTAACTTGTTTTTGCTTCAAAACTCTGTTTGTCTTCCGTTTGGTCCTCGCTTCATTTCTTCTTTTTCCTTCTTTTTTTTGTGCCGTGAGAAATCCCCGCCTCTTATGCAACCAGCATCAGCCCCGGTTACCGTTTCGGGTGAAGCTCCAGAACGCAAATACATTTAAAGTGACACACACACATTGCACAAGCAAGCCAAGATAGCCATACGGGACCACTAATATGGATATATGGGATTTTTATAATAATTATTAATACTAACAATAATAATAATAATAAGCTGGAGGACATCAGTCACGTGCACGCTGGCCTAGGAACATAGACCGTAACACTTGTGTACACTCTGTAATGGACATCAAAAATGCATGACAAAACTATTTGTCAACATGTCCAGCTAGTCATTTCTTATAATTCATAAACTTTACATTCTAGTTTCCATTAGTTATACCTTGCATATATTGTAAATACACTATATGGCTGAATGTATGTTGACAGCATTTAATATGTATAATTGTTGTTATTAGGGACATCAGAATTGTCACTGTCAACTATGACAGCCTGGGAAAAGGTAGGAAATTTTATTGAGGCAGTTTTAAGTTATCTACTTACTCAATGAAAAAAGAAAAAGGTACATTTGCTTCACATCCAAAGTACAGTTCTCTTTTACAAAAATGCATTAAATCACAAATACCCTCACCATAAAACATGCATATTTAATGCCACAATCCTGTTTCATCTTATTTTATCAATTTTATGGTGAAACATGACCTTCCTTCACTATCTCTTCTTACCCCCTGCTTCCTAACCATGACTAAAGCTGTATTTACTTTTCCCAGCTTTAAACTGCTCACTGTGAACAGACCTCATCATATCTCAATCCTCGGACTTCAAAGCTTTCAAATCTTGTCTTCCACTGCTTTGTCTGTTTTTTCTCTATTTAACAGAGTAGATTTTTCAAATCCATATGTTTGAAGTACCTACACAGAGGCTGTCACTCAAGTCATACTTTAATACGTGTGATGTTCAGTTTTAATGGACAGAATATCTATTTCTGAGTTCATTACACCCTCTGAATGTGTTACACCTCAACAAGTACGAATAGAGCTACTCACTTGTTGGAATGCCAAAGCTAGCTTTTAAACCATTATCTTAAATGCAATTAATTTGCTTGTTTCTACATAACATAGACATGGTGGTCCATTAGGAACAGAAGACAATGACTTTCATCCAACTCAATGTTGAGAACCTATTTGTAGTTTTAAAAAAATTATTTTAAGAATTACTTAATGCAACCTGAATCCCTTGTAATAATCAAAATAATGTGATGTGCACAGGTGCTCTTACAGTTAAAATTTAGTAAGAAATAGTTCAATGCTAAACAATGATTTTACAGAATTCTACATTCTACAGAATGAGAGCCATATCTGTACATTTAACCTCTTAGTGCAAAGCCCCTAGTGGTCGGCATGCCGATGTGCAGATTGCTGAACTCAGACGTTCAGTGCTCCTGCAACCAAAGTGTAAGTTAAAAACAGAAACACTTTGTTTTATTTTCATTAGTAGATGATACACGACAACTATGCCGAATACGGAGTTTCGCAGCGCCACCATTGACGCTCTGGTCGTTCGTTTAACAAGCACCTCCTCCCTGCAGTTTCATCTGCAACTAACATAACATAATGGACAGTATTGTCTATCTGGGCATTCATAAAAATATTCTTTCACCACTCAAAAAATCATATTCCGTCATAGCAACCATATAAACCTGACAATAGCCGTAAGATATGCCAATACAGCAGTGAAAAAGCTGCTCACTGAATAACGAAATAAACAAGACAAAGCTTTTCAAAAATATACCATGTCATTCTACTGTCAAAATCTGAGACTAAATATTGAATAAATATACAACCTTACCATTGGTTGTATGCGTAGAGATGTCCCTTTTGAGACTGAGACGTCATATATTGTCTTGGACAATCCGTTTGTGAAATATACGCGCATTTGTGACGCCTGGGTATCTTCCAAAATAGCTGTGCGTAATACCACACGTGTTGTTTACGGCGTTGTTGCCCTTTTTAGTATAGTCTGGCTTGATTGACAATTAATTTATTCAGTAGGTGAGGGTATAACTTTTCTAACGATGTACAACATGTCTAATTTTGCTTTTGGAATAGCATTTTATAGGTCAGCGTAACCAAAAGTTTTCTCATCATCGCATTCACTTATGCATTCACTCTGTGGAAACAGGAAAAGATGCTGCACCTCATGAAACGTTGTCAAAGATTTTTCGTAATTTCTTGGAAAATACTATTATTATTGAGGGCTTCTGGGCATAGCTAAGCCATATGTTTGCTGATAGACCTATCTGACATTGTTTTCTGGAGTAAAACAGAAGTGGATAGAGCTGTATCATTGATTTACTGTCTCTACTGAACACAGATAAAATTTAATCATTGCTATGTATGTATTACTGTTCAATATTTCAGTTATTTACGTTATATTTGAAATTGAGCATCTTTAAATAGGTTAGTGGTATTTAATAATGAGGATATTTCACACTAATGAAAGCGTTTGTTGGTAGTTTAGTAGTTTTTGTGATGCATGCAACAGTGATGACATAAGAGTTGGAATATTGCCAAAATGTGGTGGAGGATTAAACTGTTTTCATGTAGTCCCAACCCCATACAAGAAAACAAACGAGAGTACAGTGTATGGAAATACATACAATAGTTAATTATTACACATTTAGGTACTGTACCGCATTGTGTGACAATATTTTTGCATTATTTTTTAAATATGATATCAATGTTTCATCTTAAACCTTCATAAGGGGCTCATTTATAGGCTTTATAATGGACAAAAAACATTTTATTCATTTTTGGAGAGGTTTTGGATATGTTTCTGGACCTCTAGCTATTTTAGACCACTGTACTGATGGAAAGCTTGTCATTCCCACTTGAAAATGACATAACAGTGAGTTTCCTAAGTCAAAACAGTTGATTTGTAGTGAAATACGTGAATATGTTGTGATTTACAGCAATGCATAATTTAGACATTTTGGGTAGATCTGGAGATGCTGGGTACACTGTTTAGTTTTTGCTTCATAGATCTTTAGCAGTTCTGCATATCCACCTTTAGATTTTATGAACTTGTGGTCAAGAAGTTTTTGATCCAGGACATGTATAGTTTAACCTGCTGTATATATGCAATCTCTCAGTATTTCATTGCAAACTAAAAAAAGAGCAAATTAATTTTTGATTTTTTGCCTAGTAGACAATTGCATTTGTGGCACTTTAGTTTATTTCTTCCAAAATTATGAATATAATCTAAGTTAGCATTGTAAATGGTGTGAATGTCTCGCTTCATTCAAGCCATTTTTTAAGTCTCTGTGGTGCTCACATCTGGAGTTATAAAGCATTAAATAGGGTACCCCCTAAAAGGGCAAGGATTGGCCAGATTTGGCATGTGTGCTAAAGGGTTAATCATTTTTACTATTATAAGGGAATTGGGATATATTAAATTATTCTTATTATAACATTGGTTTTAACCAATTGCCTTATATGATTAAAAGTACTCAAATATAATCAAACACATTCACAAGCTTTATAATGAGAAATGCATCTATGAGTACTTCAAATTTTTTCCCATCATGACTTGCCTTAGGTCTTTATGAACAGATTTTAAGCTTTATTCAGTTAATTTTATCAGCTCTCTAGACAGATTATGAAACAGGCCAAATGATGGGATTTATATATGGGTTGAGTGTCACCTATATCCAAAAAACAAAAAACAAGATTGGCTTTACTAACCATATTTCAATATCATTAATTAAAAAGGAATCAGCCACCGCAGAGGGGTGATATAGACAGGTGAGTTTGAACTTTTCATGACACTTATAGTCATTATGGCCAAACAGTCCATAAAATCATAAAAAAGTGGCCATAATGATCAGCGCTATGTATGGAGGAAAAAGGGTTAGGTTTTCATCCAAAGAACACCATCCCAAGTGTGAAGCATGGGGGTGCCAGCATCATGTTGTGTGAGTGTTTTGCTGGAACAGGGACTGGTGCACTTCAGAAAATAGATGGCATCATGAAGAAGGAGGATTATCTAGAAATGCTCAAGCAACACCTAAAGACATCATCTAGAAAGTTAAAACTTGGTCGCAACTGGGCCTTCCAGCAGGACAGTGATCCTAAGCATACCTCTGAAGTTGTAACAAAATGGCTTAAAGACAACAAAGTGAAAGTATTGGAATGGCCATCACAAAGCCCTGACCTGAATCCCATAGAAAATTTGCGGATTGAACTGAAAAAGTGTGTTCGAAGAAGGAGGCCCACAAACCTGACTGAGTTACACCAGTTCTGTCAGGAGGAATGGGCAAAAATTCCGGCAAAGTATTGTGAGAAGCTTGTGGAAGGCTACCCCAAATGTTTGATTTAAGTTAAGCAATCTCAAGGCAATGCCAACAAATACAAAAAAAATTGACTTTGAATGTCTTTAGCCTAGATGTATGTAAACTTTTGGCCTCAACTGTATGTCTGTCCGCTGTAAAGAAACTCTGCCTCGTTTCATTTTTTTCAGCTGAGCAAAATCAATACTGGATGAGTAACTCAGTCAATTTTTTTTTCATTCGCCTGTATCACTCCCCAACTACCACCACCTCAGCCCCCCACAAGTACCCTTATCATTCACTATCAATTATTAAGATGGACTGGACTCTGGGCCATTGTGTCTGTTAAATTTTACCAGACCCACCTGGCTACATTGCTGAAATAGTTTATAATTTCTTTCTAAATTTTTAGGGGTTGGTGTAGCAAAGGGTAAATCTGAAGTAAAATCCATACTTTTGCGTGGCAGCATGCTGCCAGCCATGGCGCGTCAGATAAGTATTGTCCACGTTTAACATATTACAGTTTAAAAACCAATTTTGACCCCACTTGTAAGGGTTTTACAGTGAAATTCCCAGGTAAGCTTTCAGGCCCATATTGTTGCTGGGAACGTCCTCCATCAGTTTGGAAAAGCAGACTTATACACCCGTTCGTCAAAGTGTTTATGCTAGCTGCTACTCATATTTCCCTTTTGCTCTTGCCGACTGTAATGGGGTATACCCAGTTCCTTCCTACTCACTTCCTTCCTATGACAATGCTATAGCCGACTATGCATTGCTGTGTGGGACTCACAGGCCACAGCCCTGTCACACTCAGGATCAGATTCTAGACAATGGGGCATGTCATGGGTCTTCTGCTTTATTGGTGCCTATTAGAAGTCCATCCAAATTAATTTTTTAACCTTGCTTTAGGTTTTGAATGTTATATGTAGATGTATATACATTGCATTGTTTTCAAAACAGTGTAACAAAACATAAACAGTGAGCCAGTGTATTGCACACACACCCTTGTGATTTTCCAAAGGAATAGCTACACTTGCGGAATATGACTGAGGTGCGTAGTAGCTAGAGCACAGTTTGTTCAAGGCCATCAGCAGTAATTATAGTTGATCGAGTGCTTTGATGTTATTTCAGGGGAATAGAAGAGTTGCTTATTAAACCAGATTCAAACATCATTAGCAGAGCTATGTCCCCTGTCAATTTGTTCCTCAGAATATATGCTATATAATAAGCAACCTCAAAGGTGTTCTGAATTCTAATTTTTACAGATGGTAGTTTGATTGTTATGGCAGGGAATCAGGGCATTTGCATTGACAGTTATATTACTGCTTGTAATGTGCTTATTAATAGAACTTTTACCTGCAACAGTCTTATAATTTCAACGTTTTACTGCAAATGCAGCAGGTCTACTCTAGTTAATTATTGTGTCATACTGTATAGTGGTGGAAGCGGAAGTACAGGTATACGAGAAGGTACAGTTTTAGCCTAGGTGTATGTAAACTTTTGGCTGAAGACATTCACACTCAATTTTTCACAACTCCATGCATTTCATGTTACCATACATTTCCTGTGTTAAGTAAATTAGGATATCTACTTTATTTCCATAAGAGGTAATTTCAAAATAATGGCTAGAGACACATTTATTTCAGCTTTTATGTACTATATCAGATTTTCAGTGGGTCAAAAGTTTGTATACACTTTGTTAGTATTTGATGGCATTGCCTTTTAATTGTTTAACTTGAATAAAACGCTTGGATTAGCCTTCCACAAGCTTCTCACAATACTTTGCCAGAATTTTTGCCCATTCCTCCTGACAGAACATTTATAACTCAGTCATATTTGTGAAACTCCTTGCTCGGACACGCTTTTTCAGTTCAGTCCACAAATTTTCATGATGCCATCTATTTTCTGAAGTGCACCAGTCCCTGTTTCAGCAAAACACTCCCACAGCATGATGCTGTCACCCCCATTCTTCACAGTTGGGATGGTGTTCTTTGGATTAAAAGCCTCACCCTTTTCCCTCCATACATAGCGCTGATCATTATGGCCAAAAAGTTAATAAAATCATAAAAAAGCCAGAATTAAGTTTTCAGGTGATCACCAGGGTGAAGAACTAGCCTTTTCGAGGAATTTTGTCTGTTCAGATGAAACAAAAACTGTTTGGTCATAATGATCAGCGCTATGTATGGAGGAAAAAGGGTGCTTTTCATCTGAAGAACGCCAACTGTGAATCCCATAGTAAATTTGTGGACTGTACTGAAAAGCCGTGTCCAAGCAAGGAGACCCACGAACCTGACTGAGTTACACCAGTTTGACAAGGAGGAATGGGCAAAAATTCCGGCAAAGTATTGTGAGAAGCTTGTGGAAGGCTAGCCCAAGTGTTTGATTCAAGTTAAGCAATTAAAAGGCAAGCCACCAAATACTAACAAAGTGTATGTAAAATTTTGTCCCACTGAATATATGATATAGTACATAAAAGCTGAAATAAATCTGTCTCTTAGCTATTATTTTGAAATTACTCTTCTGGAAATAAAGTATCCTAATTGACTTAACACAGGAAATGTATGGTAACATGAAATGTGTGGAGTTGTGAAAAATTTAGTTTGAATGTCTTCCACCTAGGTGTATGTAAACTTTTGGCCTCAACTGTATTGTAAATGTTTGCATTTGAAGATAAAAAGGATCAGAATTCTTTTTAAGATAGGCAGTACTTCTATTTTCAACGCTCTGGTGATGATTCGTGGTACATCTCTAAATACCAGTTTGAAATCCCCTGAAAATTGGAATTTCCTCAGAAACAACATAAAAGAGCTGCTAAAAGAGATTTTAGTGGAATAACTAGGAGACATATCGATTTTCCTATGTAGACCATATGCCAGGATCACCCAACTTCTTCCAGACCACAGTTACCCACTTGGGTTTCGTTTATTCAGATAGAGGATGCCGAAGCACCGAAAGGCATGGATTATACGGGAATATCATCAGTGGAGCTCTTTGATGTCTAATTGAGGCATGTACAGCCCAAAACCTACTCTCTTCTTCACACTAACAGACACACACACACACATATGCAGACACACGGACACGTGCACGCGCATGCACACACGCAGAGGGGCTGTTTATTGGAAACAGGACTCCAAAAATCACTAGAAAGACAAAGTCTTCATGAGCAGTTCCAGAGCATTTTCAGAGCTCCTGTGATTTATTACCAATGCCTTGATTCAGGACATTGCTGCTAAATGGTAAACCATGTGCTTTGAATTATGAAGCACACCAGGAAAATCGCAGCACCATACAGATAGTACTGCTGCTGTACCTGTTAGCACTTAAGCAGACAGATGATGTTGTTACTTAACTATTTTAACACTGAAATCAATCATTTCCACTGAAGCTAGGTCTAACTTCCAGGTAATCTTCAATATATCTTTGGGAAAATTCTCAAAGAGTTTTGGATTCCATAGCTGATTAATACACAGGGCATATGTGTGGTCAACAATAAGGTGGGGAAGTAGGGTGTGTGCACTGATAGGAAGGCAGTCACAGTACCATAAGCATTAGCCCAAGGGAGCATATAAACTTGACTATTATGAGTGGACACGTAACCTTGTGCCAACTACTGCCAAAGCCAGACTTCATATGGACTTTTCCAGGCTTTCCATTATCCCAACCCTGGGAAACTATTTTGGCAGTTCACTGTGAGTATTATGACTTTTCATTATTTTATTCCATTCCACCTAGGAAACAAAGCACTAATGTTTACATGTCATTTACTCCTGGAAGCAGCTAGGTAGCAACAGAAAGGAACCACATAATTTTTTTATTACAAAATTAATATGTATTATATGTAACATATTTCACAAAACGTGTATGATCACATTTGATCCTAAACTGTGTGTAAGAACTTTTCCACGAACATTTTGGCATTCATCATTTTTTGTCTTATCTGAATTTGTTCATGGCAGTTTCCTTATGCTTATCACATGAACAGGATTGCGCAACATTTACAAACACTCAGCATTCATCATCTCATACACCCGGGATATGCACAAAAACAAACGTCTGCACATGTCATGAATAACATATGTAAAGTATTCACAAAGTTTTATGAATGAGGCCCATTCTGTCCAATAAGATCACCTCTTTCTTTCCCTTTAAAAACAGTGCATTAGCGTAACAGCCAACTTTCCGTTACAAGCCTCCCTACACAGGATATTAAAACAAAGATGAAATGGACTTAATTTACATATCTATTTTCCCCCTCAAACTAAATATTTTTCCATTTATATTAAAGTGCTAAAAACTAATACATGTTTCCCACAAACAACTGAATATTCATAGATTGGGCAGGACCAGTCAGCCTGTCTGTTGTGCAGCTGTCACTGCTACATCAGTTTTTGTTTAATTCCCTTTATTTAAAATAAACAAAAAAATAAAATAATCATCACTTCAACTAAGTTTAATTAATTTCAATGTAAATATACTACCCAACTGGTCCAACCATCTGAAACATATTTTTAACATTCTAATAGTTAGTTTAACCATTGACCTAGTTCTGCCAAAAGTACAATGAAAACCAAGTTGTGTGTGTGGTGATGTGTTCTCAGCTCAATGTATGGAGTAAACCTGTAATTTTATGGGTAGCCATTGTCCCCTAACTGCCACCCATCCAGGGGAGCACGCCCCTCAAATGCTGCAGATAGACCCTGGATAATTTGCAACACATGTCACCCTACACTGTCTGCATCACAAACTACTTGGATATTAATGGAGTGGACACCCTTATGACTCATGATCTGATTGTGCACACAACTGCATGTACGTTTGGTTGAAAACAGCCAAGACCCCAGGGAATCCACATTTCTAAGAAAAACACTGAAAGGAGTTACGCTGTGCTGTACTCCATTCGACTACAGTGACCATTAAAAAATTAACATAACAAGAAGCAGTCCACCTACACGCATTTTACATGTGTATCTTACACTATTTTATGGGTGTAAAGCCGGTCTCTAACTTGCCTTGTGTCTCTCATTCAAGTAGCTTACATTGATTAACTCCATACAGGTGTGAACGACTGCATAACTGAACACAACTTGCAATTCAAATAGTCAAATTGAAATAAATAAATAAATAAATATGCCTTGCATCTGTGTCTTGTTCATGCATTCATTTATATTCATATATCAAATTTCCACCAAAATAGCACAATGGTCCAGTCCTGGTCTGAGCTAGTTTAAATGCAAATGCATTGTTCAACACCAAACTTGCACAGTGCAATGTTCCCATTGACACACCCCTATTGTGCTGCCCATCCCATGTTCACGCAAACAAGTCTACTTCAGACCATGAAACTACCAAACCTGGCGCAGGCAAAAAAATATTCAGTTTGCAGTAGATGAAACTAAAATTCCATTTGGGCCCAGACCAAGTGACCAGCGTTCAGTTCTCAACCTCAGCAACAGATGTAATGTCACCCCATGCTGATATCTATGATTTTCGCTAAAAAAGCCAGTTTCCCCATTGGGCTCCATTCATTTTTGAAAGCAAAAATAAAACACTCAAATAAAACACTCAAATATTGATGTTAACTCAATGTCATATGAGAAAGAAAAATCACTTTTTTTCTGAGGTAAAATATTTTTTTACCTATTTTTAGGAGGCTAGCAGAGCCCCTGGCTGTAACCGGAAAGGTCAGGCAAACAGCTACACTAGAAAGGTGATCGGGGAGAAACTGGGCCTGTTTGCTGCATACATGCAGTGACTAATCCAGCGAGCCTGGTCCTCAACATGATCCTGAGGCGGGTTCATCCAGCTCACTGCAGGCAGGAGGTCCACATTGCCTCTTTTCCACTGTAGGGCCAAACGGTTCTGAGCACGGAGAAGAACGGTTCCAATGGTGTTTCCACCTGGAAACGGCTTGGCGCGGAACGCTTACAAACCGTGCCCAGCACGATTTTCTCGACACGGTTAGACAACCGTGCTCAGTGCAGCAGAACAGTTTGGGTGGGCGGGCTGACGTAGGTATTCACTGATTGGTTTCACATTATGTCAGTTTTGTGACTCTGCATCCGGTCTCTTCACGTCCTCTTCCGTAAGCTAGGTCTGTAGAGAAGCTGATATAAATAAAAATGCCTGAAACTGTGTCATGGTCAGTGGAGGATAGGCTAAAAAGAAAACCAAAAACAGACCAAAATACACAGAATCCTTGTCCATATTGTCAGCCAACGAAACACAACATAACAAAAACAGAATGGGGAGCGACGACAACAACTGGCACATATTTATTACATACACAACGGGACGCCATCGCTGATCCACTGCGTCACTTGCTGTCATCACTAGATTTTCTTAGATACTTCCTAGTCCTGGTTTTAGCAGCCCGACAGATAGAAACAGAAACGGTAACCGTTCCCACGAGTCCTGAGCAGCGCGGAACGGCATGGAGCGCCCCTGGTAACCGTTTGTGCCTACAGTGGAAAAGAGGCTTTAGAGGTGCAAAGCAGCAGCTCTCTTCTGACAGTTTGCAGAACCTGACACTATGAAATTTTACTTCAAACAGCTCTGGCATGTCAGTAGTCATTATTTCAGTTGTGTTCATAACTTAATTGATTTTTACTACCATTACTGCAAATTACTGTACATCAAAACTTCCAAGTAGCCTACTGTTTTAAGTTCTGCAAAATGACATGAGGACAGTATAGTTACCTGTGAATGAAGTTATGTTTATTTTCCAACAGCACTGCAAAAGGAGGCATTTATCTCATTGACAACAAACCATTTAATTTCAAATAAGATTAGGCAAAGGTCTTACATGAAATAAATAAAAAATTAAATTAATTTAGCCATAGACTATTTATGAATAAAACAAACACAAAACCAAATAGGAATGGTAAATACCCTACTATACAGACTAATCTGGTGTGTACTTATTATAAATGCATGTGACCAGGTTCCTTTTCCATTATTCATTTGGTAGAGGACTAAACTGTATGCAAACAATCCTGAAATGGCTACTGTAGCAGCAGTGTACAAAAATGCATTGACCGTGTTACATTTATGATGCGTCACACTTATACCGACTCTCCCCTATATCCTAAGTGAAACTAACATGGATATAGACTATAGACTGTGCTCAAAACTATCTGTTAAGTTTCACAGTCTGAAGTTCTATGAATAACAGTTTATAAATGTAAATTTCACTGAAATACACACAAAAACATTATGGGTTATAAGAATAGCCTGTCCCTATTTATAGCTTATCACTAAAATGTATTTTCCTCTCCTTTCCTGATAAAATAAGAGTGGCGCTAATTTGACTGCAAGCAGTGGTTTGTTTGTTTGTCAGTCTTATATGGATTTGAGTGTTAACAGTTTTATATGGATTTGAGTGCTCACATTGTGCAAACAAAAAGTAGTTTCTGTGTAAAAACCAAAAATGTAAATTTACCTCTGCTGGGAAGATTTCTCACGATGGCAGCGCCTAATGAAATCCTAAACCACTGCAATCTGTGGCTAGTGCATTAGCAAAGCCGACACCAGACTTACCTCAGCTAAGAGACAAAACCTTTTTGGACCACATTGTAGGAAAAGGACAGGTGGTACTGTAGCTACTGACCTAGCAAAAGTAGAGGCGGTAAGGAAATGGCCCATTCCTAGGTCACAAAGAAAAGTCTGTCGCTTCCTGAGCCTAGCCTCGGACAGCAGGCGCTTAATTAAAGGCTTTGCTAGCACTGCTGCTCCACTGCATGCTATTACTGAAAATTCTAAGAAGTTTCAATGGACTCTGGCCTGCCACCTCTACACTGCCTTGGTAACTGCCCCGGTTCTAGAGGACCCTGACAAACTGTTTTTAGGCACTGATGCTAGCAATGCTGGCATTGGGGGCTGGGTGCTATCACACCTCACAGATGAAGAGGAGAAAGTGGTGGCGTACATCAGTCATATGCTTAGCAAAGTGGAGCGCAGCTATTGTGTCACCAGGTGTGAGCTGTTGGTACTGGCAGCAGCAGTTCAGCATTTTAAAGAGTTTGTACAGGGTCTATGAATTCAAGGCTCACATGGACCATGCTACACCGCAATGGCTGTTGAAATTTAAAGAGTTGGAGGGACACATACTGTAGCTCACTAGATTGGGCTATTACAGAACTACCACTTTACCCTTGAGCACTGCCTGGATCAGAGAAGAGAACAGGAGACCGCACCACAGCCTGAGCCCACCCCCGAACGAGTAGCTGCCAGCATTGCCTTCCCTCTAGAAGGAATGCGGCCTGCTGAGCTCTTGCACGCTCAGAGAGAGAACCTGGAAATGAGTCTGGTGCTGCAGGGGTGGGGTGTGGGAGGGGTGGCAGTTGTCTGTTATGTCTTGTCTGTCTGCTTTCTCTACAGGTGTGAAGGTGTTAATGAGCCAGTGAGACTGTCTGATGCTGTACCAGGGCCAGCTGTGCAGAAAGTGGCGGGACCTCAGGGCGGGTGCTGACTGGCTGCAGTTAACAAAAAAGACCCTGCACAGGCTCTGCCAGCAGTTCACCTGGAGCCGGTATAAAAGAGACGAGGAAATCTACTGCTGCTGCTGCAATGCCTGCACAGCAAAGAAAATACCAGGGAAGAGGGTGAAGGAATCACTCCAGCAGCAGTGCAGTGGTGCGCTGATGAAGAGTGTGGTGGTGGAACCGCTATGTACCACTGACTATGGACTACTTTACGAAGTGGCATACAGTGCCTTCGGAAAGTATTCAGACCCATTCACTTTTTCCACATTTTGTTACGTTACAGCCTTATTCTAAAATGTATTATATTAATTTTTATTTTCGTCAATCTACACACAATACCCCATAATGACAAAGCGAAAACAGGTTTAGAAATTTTTGCAAATTTATTAAGAATAAAAAACTGAAATATCACATTTACATAAGTATTCAGACCCTTTGCTATGACACTCAAAATTGAGCTCAAGTACATCCTGTTTCCATTGATCATACTTGAGATGTTTCTACAACTTGACTGGAGTCCACCTGTGGTAAATTCAATTGATTGGACATGATTTGGAAAGGCACACACCTGTCTATATAAAGGTCCCACAGTTGACAGTGCATGTCAAAGCAAAACCAAGCCATGAAGTCGAAGGAATTGTCCGTAGGCCTCCAAGACAGGATTGTGTTGCAGCATTGAAGGTTCTGAAGAACACAGTGTTCTCCATCATTCTTAAATGGAAGAAGTTTGGAACCACCAGGACTTTTCCTAGAGCTGGCCGCCTGGCCAAACTGAGCAATCGGGGGAGAAGGGCCTTGGTCAGGGAGGTGACCAAGAACCCAAAGGCCACTCTGACAGAGCTCCAGAGTTCGTCTGTGGAGATAGGAGACCCTTCCAGAACGACAACCATCTCTGCAACACTCTAACAATCAGGCCTTTATGGTAGAGTGGCCAGACGGAAGTTACTCCTCAGTGAAACGCACATGACAGCCTGATGGAGTTTGCCAAAAGGCACCTAAAGAACTCTCAGACCATGAGAAACAAGATTCTCTGGTCTGAGGAAACCAAGATTGAACTCTTTGGCCACATCGCCAAGTGTCACATCTGGAGGAAACCAGGCACCGCTCATCATCTGGCCAATACCCTCCCTGCAGTGAAGCATGGTGGTGGCAGCATCATGCTGTGGGGATGTTTTTCAGTGGCAGGAACTGGGAGACTAGTCAGGATCGAGGGAAAAATGAACTAAGCTAAGTACAGAGAGATCCTTGATGAAAACCTGCGCCAGAGCGCTTAGAACCTCAGACTGGGTCGAAGGTTCACCTTCCAACAGGACAACGACCCTCAGCACATAGCCAAGACAATGCAGGAATAGCAGTGCAGCAACACTCCCCATCCAACCTGACAGAGCTTGAGAGGATCTGCAGAGAAGAATGGGAGAAATACCCCAAATATAGGTGTGCCAAGCTTGTAGCGTCGTACACAAGAAGACTCAAGGCTGTAATCGCTGCCAAAGGTGCCTCAACAAAGTACTGAGTAAAGGGTCGGAATACTTAAGTAAATGTGATATTTCAGTTTTTTATTTTTAATAAATTAGCAAAAATTTCTAAACCTGTTTTTGCTTTTTCATTATTCTGTGTAGATTGAGAATAAAAATGAATGTAATCCATTTTATAATAAGGCTGTAACGTAACAAAATGTGGAAAAAGTGAAGGGGTCTGAATACTTTCCGAAGGCACTGTAAGTAATTCCATTGTGAGAAATGTCAGTGACAGCAGAGTGTCTCGTGGCTGGCATGTTTTCGGGTTGCCTCAAGAGCTGCACTCCAACCAAGGGAGAAACTTTGAAAGCCAGCTCTTTGCCAAGGTCTGCTGCATCCTCACAATAGCCTGCTTTACTGCCATTGACGCAACAACAGATTCCAAATGCAAATACCACACCTGGCATCAACTCTAGACATTCTGTTATCTTTCTTTTGAACTAATGAACTAATGATGCAACAACACACAGGTGGCCAAGAAACAGGTGAGCAGCCAACTGTCCAATTACTTTTGGTCCCCTAAAATGGAGCAATTATGTATAAAAAATGCTAGAATTCCTACACAGACGACCCAGAATATAGATGTAAATTCCCTCAAATTAGAGCAGAGAGTCTGTATTTTAACCTCATATTTGTTGTTTCATTTCAAATCCAATGTCCTGGAGAACAAAAGCAACACAAATTGCATCACTGTCCCAATACTTACAGACCACACTGAATACACAGATTAATTTTATAGTTTTTTCATAATTCTAAATATAAAATCTGTTTATAATGGCAGTATTTCTTTCCTCTTTCCTGAAGTAGTGACGCAAGCAAACTGTCCTGATTTATCCAGAAAATATTACAATCCTGTCCAAATAACACAATAACTTAACACAATAATGGGGAGACAAAGAAAAACATCTATTACAACTACATTTTCTTGTGAGAAAAATTATTGACTTATTGTTTTGACTTATTGTATTTTGACCATATTGTTGCCATACATTGAAATAGGTGGCTGAAACACCTATAATGGAGGGAACTGCACGGGCGCTAGCGAGCAACATCTCTCAACAAGACCAGGAAGTGAGCTTCAAAAATGAAGCTCAGTTTTACCTGCTTGTTTAGACCACAAACTACTGAATCCCACTATACCCCTTATTGAAAATCTAGTAGGTCGTCAGAAACAAGAAACATCTCTGTTTTAAATATTGCACACAGAAACTGTCAAGCCTATTGAAAACAGACACTGAAACAGAAATTATATTAAAAATCCAGAAAGTATCACTTTAAAACAACAATAAATAAGTAAGGCCAATGGAAAACAAATGTGAATACTGACTAGATACAGTACAGTATGTATGGCATCAGGTCTTTTGGAAATAAACAAAAAAAATCAAGACGACTATTTTCCTCTACCTACAGCCAGTTACAAAAATGAAATTAGATTGAATGGTACACCCTCAAATGTGTACGTGTACAACTCCTGAAAATTAATTTAACAAATTTTATGCATGAGTTTTTCCATTTGTATTTCGTCTCTTTACTGCAATACCCTCCACCATCAATTCAGAAGACCTCAGACAGGTATACACTCTCTACTGAAGTGTGTGCTGCCAGCCATCTCTTCTGAAGACCACCAGCTTATGTGCAGCACCACCACATAAAAGTAATACATTTTAGTCGCTACCAACCATTTTTGGGGTGGAACACAACTACAAGATTCAACAGACTTCTAACCAGAGACTGTAAAAAATATGGACAAAGCTACTGTGACGTCATCCATTGACTCTCCGTGGGTCTCTAAAACACGTTTTGAAGCTCAATGGTGGGCGCGGCTAGTTGAGCGGTTCTGTGATTTTTAAAATGTGATTGACAGTCCGGTGCGGAAAATCCCATCAACCTGAACGAACTTGAGGCTAGCTGACTGTCTGCCATTATGTTTTAAAATATAGGCTATTATCAAATGTTTACGGAGTTTAATTTCCATCCATGACTGTACTGTGTCATGTAATCACGTTATATGTATGACATTAATAATATAATTATGTTCAGTTATCTTCAATTTATATTTCTCAGCAAAACGAATATGCTTAGCTAGCATATCAACTTGCCAGTGAGCTAGGTAGGCTATCCGTGGTTAGCTCACGCATTAGCAATATGAACCACAGGGGAAGAACATCGCCAACACTGATGGTCAATCAATCAGAGATGTATAGGCTACTGGTGATTTATAGGCTAATTTTCATATAACTGTCTGGTAGACCTGCTGTTAACCAAGCAAGTTATCGTCCTATGTTTTCGCCACAGTCAGTTAATGAGCCAGTAACTGCTACTACTCCATCGCCGTTTGTGGTGTTCACTTGCTGGGTGACGCTAGCTGACTGTTCGCAAGTCACTTTTTACCAAAATGAACACTGTCAGTGGTGATTAACAAATCTACCAAGTATTTTAATAACTGATCTGCAGGCGTGTAAATATGACAACACACTTTGTACAGCAAGTTTTCCACCTGGTGCATGAAGACAAAAATAATGTACATTGAATTTCTAATTATTATTAGACTATTATTATTTTTTTCTTGTAGATCATCAAAACCAATGGAGAAAAGCCAGTATACACAAGGAGCCCCCAGGGCCGATTCTGAGAACCACTGTCTTAAATGCTCTTGTCAGTCTCTTAAATGCTAAAAACATGTTCCTTTCGAAATGCCAGTCTTACAAAGATTGTTAATTTCGTTAAATTATGTGTGTGTGATTTAATCGTGTGTTGTATGTTATCCAGCAAATAAACCTTAAGACTCTTAATTCGCTTCGTGAAACTGAAAATGTTGCAGTGTTTATCCCAAAATCGGGATTATAGTAGCTTTGTCACATGCGTGAACCATGGCCCAGGTAGACATTTACGGAATATACACGACTAACAAACCGTCAAACACGTTTGACAGATTGAATATTTGCCAGTTCGGGTTAGCTAGCTAGTCAAATGGCTTGGTAGTTGCGAACTGTTTTAGCATAGGCTACTGGACTACCAAGCTGATTACGCTTTCTGCCAACTAATTATTTAGTTAAGTAGGCTAAAAACTTCAGAGGAGGATTATTTTATGGTCGTCTAGTGCAGCTGTAAATAGCACACGCCATAATGAAATCACTATGAAATGGGATGCCTGCATTTTCTGACTTCACACAGATGGACCGTGGTCGGAACCACGCCACCTCCCACCCCAGTGACCATAGACTGTAGCCCCTTCTGTAGCTTAGTCCTCCGCAGTAATCAGGAAGTGACGCAAACTGTACCTCATTGGTCCATAACAAATATTATAACAGTGCCCAAATGACACAATAAATCATGAAATCGACCCAAGGACAGTCATAAGACAAATAAAATACACATATTGTGACTATTTGTTCTCATGAGAAAAAATTATTGACTTTGTATTTTGACTGCATTTGTACCGTAGACTTACATGGAAACCGGATATGAAAACACCTATACTGGAGCCAACCGTAGTGGCGCTAGTGAGCAACCAGGAACAACAAGACCAGGAAATGAGCTTCAAAAACTAAGTCTGGTTTTGGCCGCTTGCTTCTAACCCATCCCTCCCAGGGCAATGCTAAAGCCAATTGTGTGACAACCACAATTGGGACTGGCATTGTCAGGCTTCAGTACCAGGCCATGAGGTAAATTTTGACCTTCATGTTCATAAAAATGAAAATGTAATTTTTCTAGCATTTCAGCTGTGTTTTAAAAACTTTGTTAGACATTCTTCAATTATTTATTTTCTTCCAAAGTAAAATGAACAAGTTTGTATTGAAGATCTGAAACTAAACTGCTAAATAACAAAAAAGATCTGACTAGTTTAGGACCCTGAAGAACACTGCAATGCGCTCCTTTACCTTGATAGAGGTTTACAGGTGATTACTCAGCTGAAATTCTGACATTATCTGTGACGATAAGTAGTTTGGAAGTACATCCTATTACCTACTCCAACTAGCTTTAAGAGGATTACAAACCTGTCCACATTCCCCCTTCCGTTGATACTTCCTATCAATCCCAAATCTCCCTTACCTCCATCTTGCACTCTGTAATTTACTTACTGTATATATTAGAATGTGTTGGATATCCAGTTAAGACTCCCAGATGAATGGAGGCAGATTAATCAAATTCCAGAGACTTAGACAAGGAGAGAGAGTTTGTGTGTAAAGAAAAATAGCAAGGGGGAGTCATTTGTCTGGTTCTATACTCCGTTCAGTGTGTCACAGTCTGTATACTAATGGCCATTACAGGCAGAACCATAGTGGAGCAGGCACAGCTGCACCTCTGTAATGGATGGCAAAGGAGGCTCTGATTTCAGTTGTGTCAGACATGCTGGCAGGTAACAGATAAGACAGAAAAAAAGAGGAGGAACTCGTGAAGGTGGGTTCTAACAGCTGGAAGGTACACCCACTGTGGTGAGACTTTTTCATGACTGCAGTAGTCCAGGTTTCTCAACAGGATGGAAAGGAGCCACATACAGAGACATACAGTGCACACTGGTACACACATACATGCACACACACACACACACAGACCAGTCCACGCACTGCTGAACCACCTCGTCACCACTGACCCATCTTAGCTGTATGTGTGCTACTCCAATATGACCTGTTTGTGTTTCACCCAATAGGAAGTCTTACGTACGGCTCAGTTTCAAGATCTCATGTTTTCTTTACACATTCCTAGAGAATTCATGTTCACAAATCAGAACTTTGGTTCATGGTGTTCTTTATAGATTTTCAGGTATGGGGTCCACTTTATGTCCAAAATGCCCATCATCTTTGGGAAAACATCCATAATGGCAATTTCACATATTTAACAAAAAGCTTAATTTACTTAATGAATATTCATTGTAATGTGGGCATATTACTTCAATCTCTGAATGTCAAATTTTACAGCTTGCGGTATACTGGGTGAAACTCACCTCAACTACCACCATGTGTAGCATCCATATGGGTGATGCACGATAGGCATTTTTCACTAGAACAATCACCAAACATTAGCTTCGGTGGAGAGGAAGGAAATTACTGCATAAATTAAACCTGAGGATGATTAGGTGGCCAGGATGAGAAACCTAGAACTGTGAGTTTTTCCAGGACACTAGGGAACCCCCTACAGACGTTTTCATCGGACGCGTGTTGCCAAGGTTATGCGCTTGGCCCTAAGTTAACTTCCACTCTGTGTTTGTTTATTATTCGGTTTGTGTTTACTGGCTAATATGACACCGATTACAAACGGAGTGAAAGTTAAACTGATGAGCAGACTGATGTTGGGCTCAGGTTGTTGTGCTGTGGGGTGCAACCTGACCTCGGGAACACACTACATTTTGAAAATCTGTAAAAATACATAATTTGACTTTGTAACCTCACTGGGGAATTGTGAAACTAATTGCGATTATTATAGCTGGTGCTTGCCCGTTGTTACTTTGTATTTTTGAGAAATAACTGGACATCGTTACCTATTAAAAGGTAAGTCCTGTAAAAATACACATAATAAACGGTATAAAAAAATCTACTTCATACATACACATTTAGTAATACTATATCAATTTAATCAACTATACTATATCAACTTAAGACAAGCAACACACTCGTAATTATCTCATTGCGACCCATTAAAGCCAATGCGCAGATGTTGCTTCATTATTTCAAACTGCTTTCCTAACGGATATTTTGCGTCCTGCGACTTGGGTTACAACAGTGAATATGTATGGATTCCTAGACGTGCTGATAGAGACCACCCTTTCTCATATTAACCACCATATTAAGTTCCATTCATTTATATGGGGTGGTCGATACACGTCCCCTTAGCAACCGAAAGCTAGCGCTGGACCACCTCTGACTTATTTCCCGGCACAGAAAAAGAAAATCAAGTACTGAAAAAAAAAAACCACTGGAGGATAACGAGGACATTTTTTCCTACTTAACTAGATACAGGTTGTTACCGATATTTTGCCTATTTCATATATAGCTGCAAATCAGTTTACGCTTTCCTGTCTGTCGAACGAAGGTGGTCGAATAGGTGCTCTCACTCTAGCACTGACTTCGTTTCAGGTAACAAAATCATGATAAGCGATAGCTAAAATCTAGCTGACCAGTAACAAGCCTGCAATAGTTATGAATTAGCTAACTAAATTGATTATAGCTCGCTAGCTAGCTAGCTAAACGTAGCTAACATTGTATAAATTATGCACAGTCACGTTAGGTTAATGCTAGTAGTTGATACGCTTTAGCTACGTTTTGAACAAACGTTATGATACCTGTTTCCAGTGAATTGACAGCGTTACAATGTCTGATCATTTTTTGTTGTGGTAACCTAGCAAGATGACTCAAACTAATAAGAGCCATGATGTTTTTCCATCAATGCATGCTATACAAATAAATAACCTACAGTAATTGCATTGGCTACACATGCTGCCCACTAGCCCCAGTTTGTGTCCCTAATCATCGTTTTTAAGCAATGTCATAGAAAGAGTGCACTTTTTACACAGGAATGTGCATGTAACCCAGAACAGTTATGGATTATGCAAGGAATGTATGATGCTCTGCAAGGTGCAATACTGTCAACAGTTATCTGTTTCTGTCACTTGTTTTTCTGGTAGTGTAACGTTATGGCATTTGAGTTTGGCAAAGTAACGGTTCTTTTCCTTGACTGGTAACCTCAAATAATACTGGCGAGACATAGTTTTAACTAGCTAGCTAACATAATTTACTTGTTATTTATTTTGCTTGTTATCAGAAATAGTCTAGAGGGACTCTGTTGTTATTGATTGTTTGCGGAAGTCTGCCAGAAGTTAAGTTTGTGCCAGAACAACGCACATGCGCAGTAATGTTTGTTTATGTTACCATTGAAAGCGTCTATATTTGTAACACATGCCATGAGATCTGAGAGACAGTGGGATCATTTGAATCACTTATTTTATCTGTCCCTGTCTCCTTAAGGACAATCCAATTCTTGGAGGAGCGAGAAGCAAGGAGGCTCCCAGAGGATGCTTCAGCGAGTACATATGAGTACATCCTTTGAAGATGTTTTTTTTTTTAACATGTGACTGTAAAAGAATAGATTAGACCCAGCGTCGTGAGGAGGATGGTTGGGAACACTCAGAGGCTTAGGCAGTTGTAAATTGAAAAGATGAGTTTTATTTTCCCAATTAAGGCAAAAAAAAATTCAGAAGAAAAAAATAATTAAAGCTTAAATAAAGCAAAAGTCCAAAAGTGCAAAAATATATACAATAAGCAAAAGAAAACGACTTGGGAGACAGAGCAAAATAATAAGCAAATAATATGCAACTAAAGACAAATACTCAATGATAGACTTCTGTCTAGTCAACGATTTTGTTCCTCACACAACTGAGGTAGAGCCGGAAAGCAAACATCTACATCCATTCCCACCCTGAGCAACTGAACTGAAGTGCTTAAATAAACCCCTCACTCCTGCCACAATTGGACTAAACCAATTACTCATTACATCACGGGGGAAGATTTGGGGTGAAATCAAGAAAGGGCAATAACGCAAATAAATGGCAAAGAAGGTTAAAAATCAACCACGAGAAGAAATTTATAATTATTATAAATAATAAAGCTAAATAATGACAGTTATTTAGTCAAAACGGCACAAAACAGCATAAATAAAAGTTAACTAAATAAAGTCGTACTTCCGGCAACCACGGAGAATTACAGACACATAAGACACCCACTCGGACGCGCGCTCCCGTAGTGAGACCGACAAACACAACAGAACAAACTGGAAGGCGGTAAGACATTACAACAACCTTTACAACATTAAATAAACTAAACCTTTAAACAACAAGATGGTGTAGTGTTTTGTTGTGTGGTTGAGATGAATGAACATTTAAATGAACAAACGGAGGGTATTTTATACTGTATGCATATGGGATAATGTATGTTCTCGCTGCAGCACGATTTATTTAGATGGTGCACACATTTAAACAAACTGGTATGAACTACGGGAGTTATGGAGATGGTGTAAAGTGAATGGATGAGCTAGCCAGGTGAATGTTAGTGCTGTGATGGTATTAAACCAAGTTAATCATATACAGACATTTAACAAGCACGCAAACAAAGAGCTCAGTGGCAGTATCAGCTGCCGTGACAGCGTGTGAATTCGCCTCGCCACAGTGACAAATGACAAACCTGTGGATCTACTTCTCTCCATCTGCCATGTATGTATTTGACGTGACTTCAAACTGACACTTGAATGAGCAAGGACATTCCATTTGCCTGATTACTGTGCATGCCTCAATTCTCCATCCTCCTGTCTTTTCCTCACATCCTTTCCTTGTGTCCTCCATTGGGTGGAGCTAAGAAGCAAAAAAAGGACACAAGGAAGAGATGCAAGGAGTGAAAGTGATTGGAATAAGCCCAGTGTTGCCCACAGAACAGTACCTGCATCACTGCATGGGGGCATTGGGGTTTGTTTAAATCAGGAAAAAGACTGCCTGCTACTTGCCCAGTAACACCACTTCCAACCACAACTTACTTTCCCCAGGAGGTCTTCCATTGAGGTATTAATCAAACCTACACCTGCCTAGCTTCTGCCATTTGGCAGGAGTAGTGTAAATGGTGGTAAAGCTGCTGGAAATATGGAAACTGTTGTATCATAACCCGTTTTAATATTAATTTAATATACACGTTGGCCAACCTTAACTAACAAAATATATTGTAGGGGACATGCCGCTACTTAGGACCAAACTGTAGAAGATGTACATCAATATCCTCACAGGTGGTGCCAGCATTTTATGATCAGTCTCATTAATTAAATATACAAACTATAAATTGGCAACTTAAATTAATGATTAAATTAATTATTATTAAAATTACACATTAATAGTCAGTCTTAACCAAATCATAATATCATACATTCAGCTAATACTAAATTAATACAAATGTTTTAGCTAAGACGTGAAGGTATTCGAAGTTCTTTTGATTAGCAGCGGCTAACTTAATTCAACACAAGAGTAATGTCAATGCAGACAACCTTGTAAATATAATAAAGTTTATTAAATACAAAGTACCGAAAAGGGCAAAGCACAATTTTATACAATGATGTATAAATGATGTGAGTGCACGTGTGTGTAGGATGTTGTGTGCGTGCATGTGTGTGTATGTTCTCCTGTGTAGGGGCTGTGTACCGTGGACACGTTCACGGAGAAGAAAGGAACAAAATGGAGTGTGCGAATAGAGCAGTTTTTGAAACTAGACAAAGCTAGTGAAAAAACAATGGCACATGAAATGTACCAAACCGATAAGGATATTGGCTATATGGCTATCAATGTGCGTTTTTCGAGATCATGCCGTTTATGACCAGTTAGTAATTGAAATAGGTAACATGCAGGATAAGTTCTGTGCATGATACAGTGGGCTCCAGGATTATTGGCACCCTTAATAAAAATGAAGAAAAAAGGCTGCATATTATACAGATAATACACAGATAATAATCTATATGTTATGTTCAAACATATGGGAAAACTATAAACTTTTATTTCAATATATTTACTCTCATGCTTCAATGTTTTTTTTATTATGCTAATTTTTTCTGAAAACCATAGGTGCCACAATTATTGGCACCCCTAAAAATTATTGTAAGTGAAATCAAACAAAATGAAACTGGCAATACAATTTTACTTAGTTTAGTTCATCTCAGTTTAAAGGAACTAAATTGTGTCATTCCATCACTTCCAGTTTCACTAGAGAATAAAAATGAGGTAACAAGCATACAAAATCCCTTTGTCATCCATCAGTATGGGAAAAGTCAAATAACTATCAATTCAGAAGAGACTGATGGTAATTTACCGTCACAATTCTGGTAATGGGTACAAAAAAAGACAAACGGTTAAACATACCACTTAGCACTGTAAGGGCAATAATAAAAAGGTGTAAAACATATGGAATGGTTGCAAATTTGCCAGGAAGAGGAAGCAAGTGCATGGTGTTCCCACGGACGGTGAGGAAGATGGTGAGGGAGGCCATTAATAACCCAAGGATCACTGTTTAAGAATTGCAGAGATTGGTTTGTTTCTTGTGGTCAACAAGTCTAAAAAAAACAATTAATGGCACCTCCATACCAACTAACTCTTTGGAAGGGTGGCAAGAAGACAACCCTAACTGAGCACAATAAACAAAACCAAGAATCTGGAGCTTGCCAACCCTCATTGGAATTATGACTTGAAGAGAGTGCTATTGTCAGATGAGACCAAAATTGAACATTTTGGCCATACACACCATCGACATGTTTGGCGGCAAAAGAGGAATGCATACAGGAGAAGCACCTCATACCTACTGTCAAATAAGGAGGTGGGTCATTGATATATTGAGATGTTTTGGTGGCAGTGGTTACTATTTAGATCAATAGCACAATGAATTCAACTAAGGAAATTACCAGGAGATTCTGGCAGAAAATTTGGTTGTCTCTACTAAGAAGCTAGAACTTGGTGAAATCAACATCCATGTTTTCCAATGGCCATCTCAGTCTCCAGACTTAAATTCCATCCAAAACCTGTGGTCTGAACTTAAGGGGGGGGGGGGGGGGGGGGGGGGTCCATAAGCGCAAACCCAAAGATCAATGATTCTGAAAAGTTCTACATGGGGCAATGGTAAAAAATCCCTCCAAATGTGTTCTCTAACATTATCACAAATTATAGGAAAAGACTCATGGCTGTCATCTTTGCCAGGAGTGTTTTCACAAAGTACTAAACCAGGGGTGCCAATAATTGTGGAACCTGTTTTTTGGGGAAATATTTTTTTTATTTAAAAAATTTAAGACTTTGGTTGATTCCAACGAATCATTAATCAAGCACACTAGTTTACACATGTTGGAAAATAAAGCTTATGTCAATAACTGTATTATTTTTTAGTTTAGCATTTTTATTTATTTATTTTTTAAGCATTTTTTGTGCATATTTATCAAGGGTGCCAATAATTCTGGAGCACACTGTAAATGAAAACTAACGCAGTGCGGTGGATGGCTTAGAGCGAACCGAACATACAGAATGTTTACATTAATCATTAAACACAGTAACTGTTAGCATCGTCATGTACAAATATTACTACATTCAGTCTGTTGCTAATTATACTATGCCCAGAGTTACAGCCTTACTTGAGTCCTTTGCTTTGGGTTGGTTGTTAGAAATGTTTCCTGGTTTCCAGTGCAAAGTCTGTGGGAGTTGTCGTGAAAAGGGGGAAGCCGTTCACCCTTTTCTAGTTCCAAAACATGCAGCCTAATCCTTGTTGCAGGTCACTTGCTGAGTGCCTCGTTCCTCCCACAGCCGGTAGCCGAGGGTATACGTGCCTTGGCCCATTGCAGGCCTTGCTAACTCTTCCTGGCACGTGGACTCACACGAGAGGTTGACGGGAAAAGGGTGGTGAGTCCAGGGAGAGGAAAAATGGAACAGAGCGCGAAAAACGGCAACCTTCGTTTTATTGAAGGTTGCACATTTCAAATTTACAGTCAGCCTATTCTGTAACAGGAAAGCTGTGGTAGGAGGCGTGGTTAAATTATTCCCTTTGAGGTGGACATATGGGCTTCGTAGTTTGTGTGTCTTTTGTAGTCCATGGTACCTACAATATGTTGCTTAACATACTGTTCATAATGTTCATTCAATATACAGGAATCCTTAATGAGTCATTTTTGAACTAGTAATGATACTGTCTTGGTACCAATAGTAATGTTAAACACTTTCTTATTTGTGAAATTAGAAATTTCTACTTGAAAAGTACAATATATTGTAATTTGTACTGAGAAATGTATTGCACAATATACCGCATACTGCTGCTGTGGTCTCATTGGAAACAAAAATAGAAAATATACTTAGAATGTCACCATATATTAATCTGTAAAATTCCATGTAGGACACTATATTTTACAAAATACATCAGTATATTTTCATGGTGTAAGCCTGGGGTAAATGGAAGTCCAGTTCTGAGACATAAGCCTGTAGGCACTCTAATTTGAGATAAAATCACCTATAAATAAGCCTGTTCCCATATTTGAGCATTGGAAGCCTTTTTATAACACTTTGGCCAGGG
This sequence comes from Anguilla pacifica, assembly GCA_039654925.1. Classification (NCBI taxonomy): domain Eukaryota; kingdom Metazoa; phylum Chordata; class Actinopteri; order Anguilliformes; family Anguillidae; genus Anguilla; species Anguilla pacifica. Next base: position 36,273,613 of record CM077286.1, on the reverse strand, counting down.
ACTACAGATGAAAATTAGCCTTTTGGCTAAGTCTGGCATATTTACATTTGTTGTTGATTAATATGCACTGTCCCTTCTTAAATAAACAAAATAAATAAATAAAAATAAATTTGCTAGTTAGGTGATAGTGGAGGAAAAATCATGATGCTTGTGGTTTTGTTATGCTTGTGTTGGGTAGAATTAAATAAACAATGACGTCAGAGAATGATTCTGATTACAAACAGATCAACCTCACAGTTTGAGAGGCGAAATGTGGTGTGAACCATTCTTATTGCAGATGTGCTTTGTGATAGAAAACAAGCTTGCTTGCTGTGTTTAACTATTTTTATGGGTTTATAACAAAACTATGTATGTAACTAAGTGTGCAAAATCAAAAGGTACTGGGAAGGAACGACCTTTGAGGAGGAAGGAATGTGGATTAGCTAAGATAGACATATAACGATCTGGGTGTATAACCAAGTTTAAACTGCAATCATATTTGGTACAAATGGGAGACAAAAGGCTTGACACAGGGGTCTGAGAAGGTCACGATTATGTAAACATGACTTGAGGGATACTTTGTAAATGGAGTAAAATTCATTCATAGTTAAATGTACCTTTGCTATAAGCATGTAATCAGGTGGTATATGTATAACCATTGCTTGCAAAATCTCATATCCTAATCAATAGCCTATGTATTTCTATTGAATACTGCATGTATTGTGTATGATGTCAAATGAAAATAAGCTGTATAAAACAAGATGGCATGCGAAGGGAGAATAAGAACACCCTCCCCCGCCTTGAGGCGCCAGGAACGTAGACATTTCGTCAGGGTTTCTGGGATGAAGCAAAAAGGTTCTCAGGAAAACAGAAAGTTGGTATGGGAGGGGGAGTAAGAAAGTGTCATGCCATGTGAATTACCTCATAGAAGGATTTACAGGAAGATATAAGAGGCAGAAGTTTGAGATTCCCTTCTCAAACTCTGAAATGAGCGCTTGAACGGTTTCTCCTATTTGAGTGCAAGTTACGCCTTAGCGAGGCGGCATGCCCCATACCTATACAGCACGACAGTTTGGTACTTTTCAGGGTTCCCCACAGAAATAACCACAACAGCCACAGACACTCAGCCCTTCAAAACATTAAATTCTCTACATTCTAACCCCCTTTCAACAGACAGAATTCATAAACAACTTCACATGTCCACACAATAAAGCCCCAAACTAAGGGGATTTCGCGTTTTCTCATTCTCCTTCTCATCCTAATTTCTCCTGCCGCCTATCCCACATTGGACATTTTACCGACACCAGCTAATCCTTCGCCTACACGAATCTCGCATACACACGCAAAATATCCATACCTTTTTAGTCTGAAACATTTCCTATGTTAATAACTAGTCTATTCCAGGCTTACTGGTTAGTGTTACAGTCTATGGAACATGAGGTTCGAGGTTCAAACCCAGCCAGGAACAAGTTTCTTCAACCTGCTTTTTTCCTCACTAATAAATGTCTATTACTTATCAATTATTGCTTTTGCACCACATCTACCCGCTGTTCACCAAACGTATACACTGCATTATGACGTACTACCTACACGTCCAGTTAACCGGCCACAATATTGCAAAGCCATATGGATTCAACAGGAGCTCTTCTATTCTCACCCAAGAAATTTCCTCCTTTCAACAGCTAGTCAGTTCATGGCTTAGTGGTAAGTCTCACTGTCAAGGTTCATGAAGTCGCCGGTTCAAGCCCAGCTAGGAAAACGTTTCTTTAACCTGCTTTTTTGCTCACTAATAGTTCTCTATTACTTCTCAACAATTTTCCTTTGCACCACATCTACCCGACGTTCACTGAACGTACACACTGCATAATGACATACCATCTGCATGTTCACTTAACCGGCTACAATATCGCCAGGCCATAATGGATTCAACCGGACCTCGGCTGTGCTTACTGGCCTGTGTTCTTTAAAACCATGGAAAGGTTTGCCAATGAAATTTCACACATTGCATAGTTATGTCATGGTGGCGCTTTAACCAAGTCACGGACTGGTATGACTGAGGTTGAAGGATCGAATCCCGCCTCACCCTCAGGCAGATTTTTTGTATTTTACACTAACGTTCTCTTATGCTTATATTTGCTTTACCAAAAGTCACTCACGGCTACCCATATGCATTTCATGACGGCAAATGTATTGATTTTCTTAAAAAGTTACACCAGTTGACCACTGTGCCATTTCTACTAACTATATTTCTTCGCTTGGCTACCGTAGAAAATGTTCTTATCAGCAAATGCCACGTTTCTATATTTATGTTACCTCGCCCTGTTCTATTTAGCCACATACAATTACTACGAATGTACGGTCTGCAACTCCCAATTAAAACATTACATTTAAAATCATGACTCAATCATAATTATAACTACTAGTGCTGAACATGAGAAAAGCACATCAGTGCCACTATAACAAGTGATATTTTATACCGTCTGTTATGCCGTTCCATAAGGAAACTCCGCTGAACATGGTCACTTCATTTACTTTGCACTATAGTCTGTGATCTTGTGATCAACTTTCACCTACATGACCATTCTGCTAAAAACATATTGTTTCAACTACTCAATTTCATCATTTCTCCTCATTTGTCTCGTACTATTGTTCTTTTTTCATATGCAAAGCTTGCAGGGACATATGCGTCTGCGCCTATTCTTCACTATCAAGTCTTCTGGTTCTACTAATTCCAATTCTCACGTAAGGTGACTGATCTAGTTTAGAAAAACAGCGAAGAGGCCTACCTGCAGATAAGCCCATCAAAATGCCTTATAAACCTTACAAACACTAAAAGTGCATCTCCATGAAATAACAGAAAACGGAGCAGGACAGAAGGGTACAAAAGTTGCGACCTAGGGAGCTCTAATTCTACGATCTTGCTGATAATTTTGTCAATCAAGGCTCGTTGGATGTCTGTCAAATCCGTGAGTATACACTGGCCATATTTAAGCGGCGTTTCTGATGCGTTTATACTTACGCCACCGCACCCTTTGTCACAGCCACTGTTTTACATATATAGCAAAGCAAAAGTCCTAAATGGTACATGCTCATCAGACTGTACAAATTCACACAAGGATAGCCATAATCCACAACCGTTTCTTAAAGGGTCACTTTGCATTTCTCACTTTCTCATAATAAAACACTTTGCAAAAAGAAATATCTCATAAAAAACATGTTTTCAACGTACAAAAATGCCAAGTTACTCAGACATACAGGATTCATTCATTCAAACTGGCAAAATCTAGGCCCGCCATTAAAAGTATTGATATCAAAATGACGCTAAGTTACTGTATGTTACATTCACCGACACGTTGTGCGCTGATATTAATACTGAAATTATATCACCAGACACGTTGTGCTGTTTGCTTCTTTTTACTTCACCAGTCTCACGTAAAAACTGTGTAACAGAAAATCGCACCCCCTTTCAACCCAACCCCTGACATAATGTCAGTATATAGCTCAACACAAATCCAATACATGAAATCCCTCCTTTTCTGAAATATTAACTTCTAGCTCAAGCTAGATGAACACTTTAATTAGATTAACCAGTTATTCCCTAAATGTCACTCTGATTACTGGATTTACCTGCAAGGTATCTTCTTGAGCCTTTGAGGTCGGTCCTGTTGTATCTTTGTCATGCGGGTGTCTCTGTCTCTCTAAGTCCAACATGCTGTCTTCAGCTCTTTGTGCCTCCTCCTCTTCTGAGTATGTATGCGGTGGTCAGCTTGTGTTGTATTTCTTTACCTGAGACGTGTTCCTTGCATACTGTGCTCTGGAGGGTGACTCGACCACCACTTGACTCCCGGTCTTGGACACAACTTTGTGTGGTGTGGGGTTAAATGGTGTAGTAAATTTGTCAATTTTTTCCTGATGTACAAGAACAGTGTTTCCTATGCCCATGTCAGAGTTCCTTGCCCCCCTGTGTTTGTCCGGATAAAGTTTTGCTTTTCCTGTCTGCTCCGAGTCTCTGTTGCGCACCTCCAGCTCTGACGCGCGCATCTCGCCAACATCCGGTAGTTTCCCCCTCATTTTTCGCTTGAAGAGGAGCTCGGCAGAGCTTTTGCCTGTTGTGGCATGTTCAATACTCTGGTAGACAGTCACATACTTTCTCAGTTCACGTTTCCAGTCAAGCCCTTCAACCTGTGCAATTCTGATTCTTTTCATTATTGACACATTTTGGCGCTGAAATTCCCCATTAACCTGACCCCATTTTGGTGTCGTACTCATGTGTGTGATGCCATTGTCTGTACAGTAGTTCTTGAACAGCTTGGATTTGAATTGGGGCCCATTGTCACTTTTGCATGTTAATGGTAGGCCATGCCTACTAAAGGTGGACTCCAGACTGTCAATGATCCTTTCAATGGTTGTATAAGTCAGTATGTCATACTCGTAGTATCGGCTGTAATAATCAACTACCACTAATATGGAGTGGTTGGTTGGTAGCGGTCCTAACAAGTCTATTGCTACATCCTGCCAGGGACCATTTGGTTGTGGTGTAGGATTTAGGTCTGGCGGGTTAGGCATAGATACTGTCTGACAGCCGTGACAAAACTTGCAATATCTCTCGGCTGTTTTTTCCATGCCGGGCCACCACACCTTGGTCCGGAGGTGTTGTTTGGTTCCCACTATCCCCAAATGTCCCTTGTGAGCCAGTACAATTGCTTGAGCATGTAAAACTTTTGGTAGTACTATGCGCGTCCCTCTGAGAACTATTTGTACCACCACACAAAGTTTATTGGCAATAGGGGCATATGGTTTGCACTTTTCAAAATGTCCATTCAGGAGTGCTTGTCTTACCTCCCTCAGCTCCAGGTCAGTAGCAGAGGCTTCTTCCACCTCACAAGTGGTAAGTGCTTCACTGCTATGAACTTCACATATTCCTCTGACCCATGTGTGTGCAATTCCTTTTGTGTTTTCTCTCCCGGCAATCTTGACAAAGTTCTGTTTCCCTGGGACATTGACCACCCTGAATTCATATGGCTGTAGCTGGAGGACCCAGCGTTCTATTCGTGCACATGGTTTGGAGCGGGGACCATATATTACCTCGAGTGGCTTATGGTCTGTGATGAGTTCAAACTTCTGACCATACAGGTATGGGTGTAGCCGCTCACATGCCCATACTAGGGCTAGTGCTTCTCGCTCTGTCTGGGAATACTTGCGCTCACAGTCAGACTGCTGCTGATACAGCACACGGGAACCTGTTCTTCTTGTTGATCCTGTACCAGCACAGCTCCTAACCCTACTGGACTCGCATCCGCTATCACCTTAGTCAGTGCATTTTTATCAAAATAGGCTAGGGTGCCAGCTCTTGCTAGCTCACTTTTAAGAGCTTGGAATGATCGTTTCTGTTCTGGTCCAAATTTGAACTGTGTGTCTTTCTTTGTCAGCAGTCCTAATGGCTCTGACATCGTAGCAAATTGCAGAACAAAACGGCTGCTGTAACCAACAAGTCCCAAGAAGCTTCTCACCTCTGTGGCGTTCTCTGGTTCTCTGGCCTCCAACACAGCTTGCACTCTCTCCGCCGTTGGCCCAATGCCTTTTTATGACAGGAGTATCCCCATGAAGATGAGTTTGTTCATGTTGAATTGGCATTTCTGTGAATTCAATGTCAGTCCACACTCAGAGAGCCTTGTCATGACAGCGTGCAGGCGTTTGTCATGAGTCTCCTGATCCGGGGCGTGCACAATCACATCATCTGACATATTTTGGACTCCCTCAATACCAGTGAGAGCATTTATTATTTTGTGTTGGTATTGTTCACTTGCTGATACTACCCTGAACGCTAGTCCCTTAAATCTGTACAACCCATTGTGTACTGCAAATGTGGTTATTTCTCTTGACTCCGGAGTTAGTTCTAACTGGTGATAACCCCATTTCAGGTCTAGTTTGCTGAATACCATAGAACCGTTCATATCTTGGAGTATTTCATCCACTGTAGGGATGGGGTATCGTTCCTGCACAATAGCCTCATTAGCCCTTCTCATGTCCAAACACATTCTGATATCACCATCAGACTTTGGTAGCACCACTACAGGATTTACCCACGGGGTGGGGCCATTAACTTTCTCAATGATGTCCATGTCTATCAATTCACTGATCTTTCTTTCTACAGCCCCTCTTAAGTGCTATGGTAACCGTCACAGTGGCTGGGCCACAGGTTTCACTCCTGGATCCATGTATAAACTAACCTGCTTTATGTTTAACTTTCCCTGTTCGAACACTTTAGGGTACTGCTGCTTAAGTGTTTCTTTAATGTCCATCACAGCTGAGACCTTCTCCCCTATCTTTAAGACTCCCAATTTGATGGCTGTCTTATTACCTAAGAGTGGTACTCCATTTCCCTTCACCACAAGAAACTCGGCCTGATCAGTTCTGTCTCCTATTCTGATCTGACATCTAAATGCACCCTTGACCGCTAATGACTGATTGGATGCATATGGGTACAGTTGTCTTTGTTTTTCTGGCACATATGAGTAGCAGTTTATATTTTCACTCTTCAGTCTTTCCCATGCTTTCCCCCATTACATTGCTGGTAGCACCCTAATCTATTAACATTTCTTGGTTAACTCCCCCTATCCTTAAGGTAAGTTTCTCAGGCATTTCGTTTTCATTGACAATAAATGCAAAGTCTTTCTTTCCTTCCTCTACATTGTTCATGTTTTGCTTCCTTGTTCCCTTGGAGCGGCATGTTCTTGAGAAGTGATCTCTTCCATTGCATTTGTTGCATGCCTGCTCACGTGCGGGACATTTAGGATCTCTCCCTAAATGATCAGTATGTCCACACCGATGACATTTCCTCTCCTCTTTGTCTTTTGGTTTCCCGCCTGTTCTCCCGTTTCCCTTCTTTTTGTTCAATGTGGTTAACTGCCTCCGTGTCTGTTGCATCGTTATTCAGTGACATGGCCACCATTTGTTCCTCTACTCTCTCGCACTGTGTAGCTAAAAGCAATGTACGACGTAGCGTCAGTCCCTGCTCTTCCTCCAATAATTTCCTGCGCACATAGTCCAATGTGCATTTATTCAGAATAGCGTCTCTAATTTGGTTGTCTGTATCATTTTTGAAATCACAGTCTTTTGCAGCCTGTCTGAGGCAAGTTGCAAACTGTTGTATGGTCTCACCTGGTTTCTGGTTGATCTGGTGAAACGATTGGTGGGCAAACGCTGCATTGACTTGGGGAACAAAGTAAGTACTTAAGGCATGAACGGCCGCTGCATAGTCCGTCACCGGTCCTGTATTCGGTAGCGTTGAGAATATGTCTTGGACGTCCAGTCCTGCGAGGTGAAGAAGTAAAGCCCTCCTTCTCTGCTTCTTGTTGTCCGTTGCAATTATTAGCCCTTTGCCGTCAGCATATAATTCAAAGGAAGTTAGCCACCGCACCCATCTTGGTCCGAGGGTAGCTGGCTCAGTGTAGCATGCGAATGGATGAATTCCCGATTTTTCCATATCTCTCACTCAGCTAACTTGTCTAACTAACTTCTAACTAACACTTATGAGTTCTCTGCCCTCATCGCCATTGTTATATTCACCGACACGGTGTGTGCTGATATTAATACTGAAATTATATCACCAGACACGTTGTGCTATTTGCTTCTTTTTACTTCACCAGTCTCATGTAACAATTGTGTAACACACAAATAGCTTCCCCTTACAACCCAACCCCTGACATGACATCAGTACTCCAAAGCAATGCTACCCAATGTTTCCTCAATTGTTTCAAGTCACTTGGCTCTGTGTGTATAAGCAGTCCAGACATATGTGTGGACGGATTTGTGAGAGTCAAGATTGATTCAATAGGTGCCTACATGTCCAGTTTTTATTGGTATTGTAGCAAGACAGGGCTCCATCAGGAAGTTGGAACATAGGCAGTTCAAACTCAATGTAACTTTATTGACGAACAAAACCCGGAAACAAGACAACCATCAGATTCGCTTTTCTTAGAGAACAGCGGAGTAGCCCCATTGTATAACAACGCGGGCTCACTCACGGTAACACATACAAAACTAGACGTACAGCGACAAACAACATCCAGTTAACACAGAAACATGTATTTACACATAAATAACTCCACTATTTACACACATTTAACATTTTATAGTCCCGCAAGCACTATTCATGAAAGTCCGCGCGCCGTGCATTCTGGGACCTGCCAGCTGCGCCTGGACGCCACAGTATGTATTTATTTAGCTGCCCGGCCTTTTTGTTGTGTGAATGATTGTATGTTTCTTGGTATAAATGTCTGTTCGTAAATGTGAATGTAACCTGCTGCGAGGGAAATGTCCCCATGGAGGTAAAGAAGTTTTCTATGTATGTATGTATGTATGTATGTATGTAGGGCTAATATGAGGAAAGTCTTGCCTAAATATCACCAGCACATTAACTTTCCTACCCGTGGTGACCAGACTCTTGAGGTATTCACCTCTATATTCAACCTCTCCCTGAACCAGTCTGCAGTCCCCACCTGCTTCAAACAGACCATCATTGTTCTTGTACCAAAGAAACCTGCGATCTCCTGCTGGAATGACTACCGCCCTGTAGTACTGACCTCCATCATCATGAAGTGCTTCGAGCGGCTAGTCAGAACCCACATCTGCTCCTTTCTTCCTGACACCTTGGACCCCCTTCAATTCGCATACTGCCCCAACAGATCTACAGACGACGCCATAGCCCTGACAGTGCACACAACGCCCTCTCCCACCTGGATAAGGGAGACACATACGTGAGGATGCTGTTTATAGACTACAGCTCAGCATTCAACACAATTGTGCCTGCTAAGCTCGTTCCCAAGCTCAGGAACCTGGGTCTTAACACCTCCCTCTGCAACTGGATCCTGGACTTCCTGACGGGCAGACCCCAGGCGGTGAGAATGGGTAACCTCACCTCTTCTGCACTGACCCTGAGCACCAGAGCCCCTCAGGGCTGCGTACTCAGTCCCCTCCTGTACGCCCTGTTCACGCACGACTGTGTGGCCACATGCAGCTCCAACGCCATCTTTAAGTTTGCAGACGACACCACCATCCTGGGTCTCATCTCCAACAACGATGAGACCGCCTACAGAGAGGAGGTCAGCGTCTTGGCAACATGGTACCAGGACAATAACCTCTCTCAACGTCTGCAAGACTAAGGAGATGATCGTGGACTTCAGGAAGCGACGGGGGTGGGGGGGTGGGGGTGGGAGGGGGGGGGCACGCCCCCATTCACATCGATGGAGCTGAAGTGGAGAGAGTCTCCTGCTTCAAGTTCCTCGGTGTGGTCATAAATGATGACCTCACCTGGTCCAGGCAATCAGACGCAGCAGTGAAAACTGCCCAAAAGCACCTATACTTCCTGAGGAGACTCAAGAAGTTTGGCATGTCTGCCAAAACCCTCATCAATTTCTACAGGTGCACCATTGAGAGCATCCTCACTGGCTACATTACTGCCTGGTACGGCAGCTGCTCCGCTGCTGACCGCAAAGCCCTCCAGAGGGTGGTGAAGACAGCGGAGCGCATCATTGGCTGCCACCTCCCCTCTGTGCAAGGCATCTACCACACATGATGCCTTAGGAAAGCACAGAAAATCATAAAAGACTTCAGCCACCCAGGTTATGGTCTGTTCTTGCTGCTGCCGTCTGGTAGACGCTACCGGAGCATCCGGGCGACCAGACTCACAAACAGTTTTTTCCCCCAGGCCATCAGGCTTCTCAACCAGCAACATTAATCTCAGGGATCACATTGATCACATGACCTCCTATGTATGCTCCTTCACTTCCTATGTACGTTCAGTGTACATTATCACAATCTTATGCACATATTCATCAGCACTCCTGCACTTTATATGTTTAATATTTAAATATTTAATACTCCTATTCTCATTGTCTATATCCCCCATCTGTACAGGCTGGTACTGATGCTAATGTTTAATATTATGTATACTTTTGATATTTTTTTTATATTTTTGCTCTTGCTTCTACGTAGTTGCTGCCTGCCATGTCATAAGAATTTCTTTGCTCAGAATGACCTTGTGTTATACTGTGCACTTGACAAATAAAAACGCTTTGACTTTGACTTTGTATCTATGTACAATATGTATTTTACATGCAGTATTCATTGTAAGTACCAAATATAGAAGAACTTGCATGTTTAGTAAAATGAAGTTGACAAGCATGTATAAATGGAGCATCGCGCTAGTTCTGGCAGAATCAGCTGAGTGATGTTCACCTATCACAGTACATTCACATAACAGGGCGGTCTACTTAAACAGCCTCCCTCTACTCATCCGGCTGCTCCTCCTGCATGCAAGCTTGCTGCACGTTGCTTTGTAAATCGGCACTTCTTCCTGCAATCCAGCTACCGCACGCTGCCAGTCTAAACCATGTCTGCTCGCTAAATGCTCGCTGCTAGTCAGAGCTCAGAGTCTACGCACTATGAGGAAGTCTTGCTATTTGTTTACCTCTAAGCTCTATAGCTGCAGCATGCAGGCGATCCATTTGCGGCCAGCCACGAAAAGCATTGTCGCAAGCGACAATGTTCCAGATGTTGAGGATACCGATGTAGGCTACTGTCTTCACTGCTACCTGGCCAGGGAGCTTCATTCAAGGAGCACTGCTTTTGCGGCGGCCGCCACCCCTCCATGGAGGATGCCATGTTCAAGACTGGAAGCTGCTGCCACGTCCATGTCTGCTAGCTGCAAATTCTAGCCGGGTAATGTCATCAACCTTATTAAAATTCTGCTGACCTCGGAGTCTAGTGGTAAACGCATGCGTTGAATATACATATTGATTGCAGGGACGTCTCACAGAGGGGCTGGTTTCACGAATATCACAAGTCTTCCGCTAAAAACGGGAAAATACCCAACATACGCTGGGCACAAGTTAATGACATGCTTTTTGTTGAGTTGGTCACCATCAGACTCAACGCTAGATGCTCTCGCTGCTAAATAATCCCTGGCGTGAATGCTTCGGCTACCTTATGGAACGCAGTAGGTCTATAAGAATTGGGTCGTAGGCTACATCCCCTAGTTGGTCAGAGCGGGGTTCCAATCAATCGTTTTACATGATTTTGGGATTTGTGCATGTAAACCTAAGCGGAAATGTCCGAAATGGGAAACGCCAAAGTTCTCATGCTTGGCTGAGATGGGAAAGTAGGCAGTATGCCAGTGGCATCGCCTGGCCTGGGCATTCGGGACTGTAGCCCCAGAGATTTTCTTTAGCCCCGAATAATTCTCCACTTTGAGCGGTTTGTCACTACGTAACTGAACCACAGTAAAAGAAGACGGCAGTGTTGTAATTTTGTATCTTCAATGAATAGAGTGTTGTATTTTATCTTCAATGAACGGAGGCAAGACCAATGTGAGAGGGTTTACAGGAAAATACCTGGAAATACTCGTGTCTTATTGGCTGACAGGTCTCCGTCGGGTTTACTATGCCAAAAGCTAGCTCACACAGTCAGCCAGTGTGAGGAGAGAGAGAGAGAAAAAAATGGATATTCGCAGATTTACTGGTAGAAGGGTTGAAGCTGAAGCACAAACATCATCTCATGCTGAGCCAGGAAAACGAAGTGTGTAAATGTCTATATGAGTTCCAAGTCACATGAACATGATATGAGCAGAGCTCAGCTAACGTAGGCTACTTTGCACATTGGTGAACTTGCCATTGTATTATGGGTTTTGAGGATTTCCATCATGTAGGCCAAGTAATAATGGTCATAGGTATCTGATATGACGCTCATGTTGGTTTGAGACACATGCAAAAAAAAAAAAAAATTCTATTTAGAAGTAAGTTTCTTAAAAGTTTTTGATGGAGAAGAATCTGGGCTCAGCCCCTGATGGTTAACAGGGGGATATAGATAAAGAAATGCAATAATGGGTAATGGAAACAGATTTTCAAATAAATTATGACATGACATGAGAAGCTCAGGGTATCTGGCACTCTTTCGATTAGGGAATCTTCGTGCTGCTTCCCTTTCAGAATATTCGCCATAGCCTAATTGCGAAACATTCGGAACAGACTGTTCCAGCATGGTCGGTTGCTAACATCAGTCATAGCGCTCGTAGACACTATGGCTAGCAATAATTGGTAAATCTTTGTTCATTGTGAATGGCTAATAGATTATGGGCAGTTGCTACTACGCTACTAGATAGCCCCCACGTCTCGCACAGACCTAGGCTATAATTTGTGCTTGTGTATGCTAATGGCCTACTTCCCGGTGTACACAGTTATTCTGGGAGGATTGGACTGTGAGATGGCCAGTTAAACTCTGGCTGTTATAGGTTTGGCAGATTGAAAATGGGCAGCAGGTCATGTTGCAAAGAGCATACATGTTTAGGGATTGAAATGTCCTTTTAATGAGATGAATTAGGCTTAATGTTGACTCGGTCCAACTAGTTCTAGTCCTACTAGTTCAAAATCGTGCTGTTTGCAAGATGCGAATGCGCGCGTTTCGCTTTCATAAGCTTATCGTTGTATTCCACGACACTTAAACAGGCGTTTAGGTTTCTCACAGTGGAGAAGAGATTTGATGTAGCCTTCTCCATGTCACTGCTCTGTCTTATTCACCATGCATGTGATCAGGCATGTGACCACACGACCGAGCATTTATGTTGAGGTTAAATTATAGGCTACCTCCTGGTTTGGACATGCTCCGCATAGCCTAGGTATTGGCCTCGCTGTCTCTACAATTGCATACTCTACGCAAATGGCGTTGTACATCATCCATTGCATCTGCTCCCGGTTATGGCTGGTTCCAACTCCTCTTCTAATATACTCATTCGGTAAGCATATTAGGCTCTTATCTAAGGTCAAGTCCTTTTTATCATTTAGTGATTTTGAAAGGGTTATACATGCTTTTATCTTGACCCGACTTGACTACTGTAATGCACTTTATGTTTGTGTTAGCCAGGCCTCCCTCCCAGGCCTCCCTCTCACGCTTGCAGTTGGTCCAGAATGCTGCTGCTCGTCTTTTAACAGGAAAATGCAAGCGAGAGCACATTTCCCCCGCACTGGCTCCCCTTCACTGGCTCCCCGTACGTTTTAGGATTGATTTTAAGATTTTACTGTTTGCCTACAAATCATTAAATGGGCTAGCTCCAACCTATCTCTCTGACCTTTTACGACCACACGTCCCATCAAGGTCACCCAGGTCCGCTGACCAGTCACTTCTGGTTGTCCCAGGATCAAGGTTGAAGCACAGGGGAGACTGCGCTTTTGCAGTGGTAGCCCCCAAACTCTGGAACGAGTTGCCTCTGCATGTTGGGCTGGCCCCTACACTGCCTGTTTTTAAATCCCGTCTTAAAACACATCTTTATTCCTTGGCTTTTAACTCAGTATGAGAGTTTCCTTTCTTTTTCTTATGATCTTATTGTTGTTATTATTTTATTGTCCTTTTGTTTTCTAAACTGGTCTTTGTGATTTGTGTTGTTTTATGGTTTTTCTATTTTGATTGTACAGCACTTAGTCATCTGTTGTTGTTTTTAAATGTGCTTTATAAATAAATTTGGATGTATGGATATTAGTAATGCAATGTGGCGCTTTAAAGCATCCCACTGTGCCCAACTGTGAAATAATATTTAAATAGTGAACTAAGTGAAACTCAAAAACAGAGTGATCGCCAATTGTCTCGGGACTGGGCTATGCTTCATCTTCAAACGTATCCATTTGGCAGGAGTCGCTTCCGATAGTACAACGCAAGATTAGCCTCGTTGTGATGCCTGACGGGCAGAAGCAGTAATATGTTCATCCAATCGCTGCAGAATGCATTTCCCCCCAATTTAAAAAAAAAGATGCATAGACTCTTCAGCCTCATATAACTCTGTTCACAAACTGGTCTCTCTTTTAAAGCAAGGGCTTCAGCCCATAAGTACCCACTGCTGGAAGCTGCATTTCCTTATGCTTTCATGGTTCCTTGTGTGATCTCACCATGGCATATGTGCTTAAGTTAGCTATTTTGTATACAACTCAAGCCTTTAAATCTGAGAAAATGAAGGAACTTGTGTCATTATTGCATACTAGCACTATTTTTTCTGTCCTCTCCTCTATGACCCGGTACCTGTGGTGGCGCCCCCATGCGAGCCCTGACAAGCCTTTATCGGTATATGCCATGACGAAATCTGGTTGCTGTCCGCCTCTGTCTCATTAACAATGTGGTCCCCTTCCGGAGTTATACACCGACACTCCTGCTTCAGTGCAGCAACGACAGCAGTGACGGTTGCCAGCCTCCTCAGTGAAGTGGTGGGGTGTTGGACATGTGCTTCGCTGCTCATACTGCTGCTGCTACTGCTCCTATGCTGCTGCTGTTACTGCTACTGCTGCTCCTGCTGCTGCTACTACTGGCTTCTTCCAGTAGTCGAATGGCGTTTCACAGTCATAATTTCAGCCGGAGACTAACTACTAACAATGTGTCGGTGTATGGTTGTTTGGGGGGTTTGCTGCGGCCCCCTCCTGGTCTTATTCACGCATGCTTGTATGGACAGCAATGAGTGAGGATTAATTTACACCGATGCAGGTAGTAATATATTTCCCCCGGTTTAGTTTAAATCTCGGCGCTCGAGGGGAAATACCAACAAGCTTGTTGGTACACACAGCCTAATAACATTTGTTCACTATTTAGAATGGCCTGGCTTATGAGTCGCTAAGCCAAGGCCATGAAGACAGGCGTAGCCTTCATTATCACACATAGTATGTCCCCTGGTTTATTAATTAATAATTAATCTAATTATTGGCCTCAGGGGAATGTCCAACATGCTTGTTGGTACACATAACTACTGATCCACATAACGGTAGATGGCCTCGAGCTGACTGGACGAAGGGCTTCTTCCAGGTGGTCGTACACATAGTCATCACATCAGCCAGAGACAAATTGCATGTCAGTATATGGTTGTTTGGGGTTCGGCTGCTGGCCTCCCGGCCTTATCCACGTGGGCTGCGTAGTTGGCGGGAGAGCTCCCAGAACAGAGCCATACCGCGAAACATAACTGTATTGCCTTTATTTTTAATAAAGCTCTTACTTTGATGACAGAGGTCCTGACAGAAACATATGTTTCCTGGAGGAATATGCTTCCTGTAGTTATTCACCAGCAGTTTTGTACATGAATTTAAGTGTGTAGCATGAGGCAATTAGAAATATTTGACACTTTGATCTGACACAAAGTTTGAATGACATTGTAAAATGGTAAGATTAAAAAACACAGGGTCAAGTGACTTTAAACAACTGAGGAAACATTGGGTAGCACTGCTTTGGAATACAGATTATTTAATTTCAGTGAGGCAAGCTATATTGTTTGTACTACAGTAACTTGGGTCATTTTGATATCAGTACTTTTAATGGCAGGCCTAGATTTTGCCAGTATGAATGAATGAGTTATAGACGGTGTATGTATTGTATGTGTGAATAACTTGGCATTGTACGTTGAAAACATGTTTTTTTAATGAGATTGCATATATACAGCAGGTTAAACTATACATGTCCTGGATCAAAAACGTCTTGGTCACAAGTTCATAAAATCTCAGGGTGGATATGTAGAACTACTAAAGGTCTATAAAGCAAAAACTAAGCAGTGTACCCAGTGTCTCCAAATCTATCCAAGATGTCTAAATTATGCATTGCTGTAAATCACAACATATTCACGTGTTTCACTACAAATCAACTGTTTTGATTCAAGAAACTCACTGTTGCATCATTTTTAAGTGAGAATTACAAGCTTTCCATCAGTACAGTGGTCTAAAACAGCTAGGGATTCAGAAACATATTCAAAATCTCTCCAAAAATGAGTAAAATGCTTTTTATCCATTATAGAGCATATAAATGAACCCCTTGTGAAGGTGTAAGATGAAACATTGATAACAGATTAAAAAATAATGCAAAAATATTGTCACACGATGCGGTACTGTACCTAAATGTGTAATAATTAACTCTTGTGTGTATTTCTGTACTCTGTACTCTCGTATGCTTTCTTGTATGGGGATGGGACGACATGAAAACAATTTCCAACCGTCCACCATGTTTTGGCAATGTTCCAACTCTCACGTCATCACTGCTGCATGCTTCACAAAAACTAAACTAAACTACCACGAACACTTACATTACAGTGTGAAATAGCCTCATTATAAAATACCACTAACCTATTTAAAGACACTCAATTTAAAAAATAATGCATATAACGGAAATATTTTGAGCAGTAATACTCACACAGCAATGATGAAATCTTATCTGTGTTCAGTAGATAGAGACAGATACAGTAAATCAATGATACAGTTCTAGTATCCGCTTCTGTTTTACTCCAGAAAACGATGTCAGCTAGGTCTATCAGCAAACATATGGCTTAGCTATGCTCAGAAGTCCTCAATAATAGTCCTCAATAACAATAATTTTCAAGAAATTAAGAAAAATCATTGACAACGTTTCCTCAGGTGCAGCGTCTTTTACTGCTACCACAGAGTGAATGCGTAAGTGAATGCGGTGATGAGAAAACTTTCAGTTATGCTGACCTATAAAATGCTATTCCAAAAGCAAAATTATGTTGTACATCGTTAGAAATCTTATACTCTAACCTGCTGAATAAATGAATTGTCAATCAAGCCAGACTGTACTAAAAAGGGTGACAACACCGTAAACAACACGTGTGGTATTACGCACAGCTATTTTGGAAGGTACCCAGGCGTCACAAATGAGCGTATATTTCACAACCAGATTGTCCAAGACAATATATGACCACTCAGTCTCAAAAGGGACTCTAAGCGTAAATCCAACAGTAAGGTTGTATATTTATTCAATATTAGTCCCAGATATTGACTGTAGAATGACATGGTATCATTTTTAAAAACATTTTTGGCATATCTTAGGGCTAATGTCGAGTTTACCTTGTTGCTATGACGGAATACCATTTTTGAGTGGTGAAAGAATATTTTTATGAATGCTCAGATAGACAATATTGTCCAATATGTCATGGGTGGGGGGTGTAGTTGCAGATGAGACTGCAGGGAGGGGGTACTTATTAAATTAACGACCAGAACGACAATGGTGGCGCTGCAAAACTCCGTATTCTGTATAGTTGTCATGTATCGTCTACTAATGAAAATAAAACAAAGCGTTCCTGTTTTTAACTCATACTTTGGTTACAGGAGCACTGAATGTCTGAGTACAGCAATGTTGGCGCACCGGCGTGCTGACCACTAGGGGCTTTGCACTAAGAGGTTAAAGCATTTTGATTTGAGATCAAGCAGTTTCTGTAAAATGGTAAAACATATATTTATGGAAATACCATGAAATGAAAGGACTGTACTTTTGTCCCATATTCATCTTCTGATCTCAAATCTGAATGCCTTAAGTATATAACAAAAATAATAAATTTCACTGTACTGTTCCTATACTTTTGGAGGACACTGTATGGGCAGACCTGACCGATTTGCTGAAACAAATAAATATAACATGCAAGCCATCAAATAGTCATATCTCAAGTGTACAGTTTAATTGGGAAAATGGTGAAGCAAAAAAAGTTAATGCTGAAGGTCACGTTTTTAAAGAGAAATGGACAGAGGATTACTTTTTTGTGTGAAAGGCATGCCCGTTTGCTTAATTTGTGGAGAAGCTCTTGTCATTCTCAAAAAGAGCAGTTTTGAGAAACATGCAAGTTATGCCACACCTGAAGGAATGGTGCGAGTGGAGAAAATCAAGGTGTTGTGCAATAATCTTGCTGCACAACAAGCGTCTTTCCTGCGGCCTAAAAAGGAGCTAGACAGTGTCACAGAGGCAAGTTAGGTAGTGAGTGAACTGACCGCTAAAAGACTGAGGCCGTATTCTGAAGGCAAATTTGTAAAGGAGTGCATGGTTACTACTGCATAAATACTTGCTCCAGAAAAACTGAAAATGTTTCAGAACATCAGCTTGTCTCACCAGACTGTGTCTGATCGTATCAGTCACATGGCACAAGATATTGAGAAGTCTTTTATTGAACTGCAGAACAACTATCAGCGAAATGCAAGACACACCAACGGATCTGCTGGATTTCCACAAGCAAAACATAAGCATGACAAATTTCTGAGTTTGAGAAAACGCGCTTAAGATGGCATCGTTGTTCGGAACCAAATACCACTGTGAACAGTTCTTCTCCAAGCTCTCAAGGACAGACTTCATTCCAGACTGAAGGATATCAACTTGGAGAGCTAGCTCCGTGTGGCAACAACATCGGTGCCACCAGACATTCCACTACTGGTTGAGGCAAAGTGTAATCAGTCATCACATTGAAATTAAGCTATGTTCAGTTTTAGATCTAGTTTACATATGAACATTCAATCAGCATAACATGTAAAAATGTTTGTAATTTGCATGAGAGTTCATAGCAGTCTATGGCCCACTGTCGTATATGCAAATATTAATCTGGCCCCAGACAGGAAAAAGGTTCCCCACCCTTGCTTTACAGCAAGCACAATTTTACAAACAGCTCAAATTTGTGTTCAAAACATTTTGAGTTATTTAACATGCACAGCTGAAAGAATTTAACTAATAACTGATAACACATACTGTAGGTCAGGCTGTGTAACATTTTTAATTTGTTAAACAGCATGGGCAGTAAAATGTATATGCATATCATAACATAACCATAATAATTAACCTTAATTAATTTGCCTTGTGTATTCTGGCAAGGTTAATAAGAAACACATGCATTTTTTTATTTTTGAAAGTACAAGCAATCTGAAAACAATATAAAAGCATGCAATGTTTTGTCAAAGAATAGGAAATTGCAATTCATCATCCTGATTACACATCCTGATTACCTGAGTTCAGAGGCTCAGTGTCCATAGAACCACTAAAAGAATGTGCCCAATGTATCCATAGCTACTTACAGTAGTAGGTGGTATGCATCTTTCAAAAATAACACCTGTTGACCTCATATTCAAATTCTAAACTTTGTTCCTACAAATTTAGTATTGCTTCTATGAGTATTTGATGAATGGGGTCCCAGACTCAGAGAGGACCTTCTTTGATGCAGGTATTGGTTTCTGTCATGTGTCTCCTGCTCATCACTCTCTAGCTCCTGACATTTCATTTATAGCACAAACATAATCTTTAAAAAGTGTGTTAACATAAGCAGCTCAAATTTCATAGTCTGCATTGACTGATTGTCTGCTCTCTCCTGTTTATTACAACATGAAGCAAAAACGCGAGCTCTGTCATATTTCTGATCATATCGTATGAATTCAGAGCTGTCTGTGTAGCTTTTTTGTGAATTATTTTGAAGACTTTATTCAAAATACATTTGAATGAAAACATCAAAGAAAGCAAATTAGAAGAGACAGAATGAAAGAGAGCGATGAGTAACTATGCTGTTTGTGGTACTTCATTTAACTGTCAAGGTGGCATAGTAGTGCCTAAATGAATGTCACATGCAGCAAATGCAAGGAATAGCTTAGCATTTAAATAGCAACTCAAACTGTACATTAGCAAGGATTCGAGCAAGGAAAGAGTCTTCATTTGCACAAGCCAGCACTGCAGGTATTTCTTTAACGCTAAAGGATTGTCTTCCAGATCTGTGCAAATCACAGAACCTGAACAGACATCCCTGAATCAGTAGTGGTAATCTGCTCTTGTCACCCACTGTTCTAGCCACACAGGAGGCCAGCTCCAAGAACAGCAGCACAGCTGGGATTAGGGAAATTTGTTTAAACAATTGAGCATCCCTCAAACTGCTGAGACAGATCCCAAGTCCTGCCATCACTGTTAGCCTCATTCAAAATGGATTTTATTTCCTAGGCTCATTTGAGTATTCTCTGCTGGTGTCCTGAGACTCTCCGGGACCCTTAACCCCAAACCTCTGAATGAAAAACAATCACCAGGGGCGACAGCGAGGAGGGAACACAGGAAGGGGCCTGGCTCCCCAACATCTGGTGGCAGCCCAGGTCATGTGACTCCCTACATCTCCGGATGTAATCCAGCTTCAGAACTGCTGGGATCAAAGTATGCCCTGTGTGTCTGAAGCCACCGCAGCCTGTACATATTTAAACAGTTTCCTGAAAAGCTGGGAGCCAAAGACAGCCCTCACAAATGAAACTAAGTGGGAAAAGGACATGAATAACCATGAGTCTGTGCGTTCTGTTAAAGATTTATGCAAAATTAGTGCAACATTGCTACCACATTAGTCAGATCCATAGCTTTAAGAATAAATGCTACAAAGATGGCAAGACGTGTTCCCAGCAAGTAGCTTGTATCCATAGTATTCCAACAACATCTCATTGGTAGCCATGTGCTATTGTACAATTGTATCCAGATAAATTACAGATTACATTGTGTTAACCTCATCGGAACACTACAGCGTCTGCCATTTTTTTTGACAGCTGATCATCTTGGATGATCTTTTTTTAAATGTTTTTTTTTAACATGATATTTTTTCATGTTGCATGACAACAAGTGGGGCATGTTGCTTTCGTGGCAATTCTCAATTGAAATGATCCAGATGTGAGACAGTGTAATGTTTACAAGGAGCTTGACTATTGCTGGGATAGAATGGGAAAGTTGTGTGGGAGGTTCTATGCTGTCTTTTATTTCTTACCAAAGAGTAATTATTTCTATAGCTGGGTGTCTGTCAGGGAATTCACGGGTGTCAGATTTTTTGCCTTTGCTATGTTGGCTACAACATGTACCTAATTTAACTTTAATGAAATAAAAACAAACACACAGGATCCCTGTTTTAATATAATTTTAGTAATTCAATTTGAGCATGCTCTGTTTCTAACAGATTTAAAGGCAAAACTATGACTAATTACTCAACACTGGAAGTAGTTATGCTGGATCAAAGCTAGTAAATATACCAACCTATCAATGCATTTACTCATATTTTTAACTGGCTGCAACTGCCCTCTGATTTGGAACTTCAAGCCCTTTTTACTGTCACTACAGTTGTGCATGTTATTTCAATCATTTGCTACTGCTGCATATGTGATCTGGTTAATTTGATAAATTAATGATTAAAAACTATTTTTTGCATGATTTTAACAACTTTGCCACAACTGCTCCCTGACTTTAGCCAATATTCTATAGCCAATTAAGTGCGTCTTCAAGACCTACACCTGTGCATCTTTCTTGCTTGTGTCTTGATCTATGCCTGGTCTTTGTGGAGGAGAAATTTCATGCAAAAATTAAATTCAAAGGAATACATAATCAGCCACACTTATAATATCTCCGCCCGCTATTTGCACAATCCTCCCTTAAAAGCTTATGCATTAAGGGGCGAAGCACACCTTGTGATGACTCATGTTGATGTTGTGCATACTGGGCTTCCAGCCAATGCACCTGTTTTGCTACATAACATGTTTCTGGGACAAAATGCATCGTATCTGCACCTGAAAGTACCCACAAAAAGCTTAGGACATCTGGCCGCAGGGTTCTAAAAAGTGCAAGTATCTGAGTGTGTCATTATGGAAGAGCTGAAAGCACTTATACCCTCACAGCTCTCCCCACATACCTGCATGGGTTTGTTTCCTGCCCATTTAGAGATCTGGGCTGCATTTCCCAGAGTCTCCTTAACGCTACGTGCGTCGTAAGGTATACCTTAAGGTCTTCCTTTAGGTCTCGAGCTGTTTCCCAGCGCCTCCTTAGTTAAGGTGTGCCTTCTGAAAGGTATACCTTTAAAAGGGTGGTCTGAGCCACTCGTAAGCTGTCCCTTAGCGATGTGCTCCGCTCATCCTGTCACAGTTTTAGCCTATGCCAACATTTTACTTTTCAAATTGACAGCTGTACTATAGTGCACATCTAGTAGCACATCTGCATGCGAAAATGACATAGATAGTTTAATAATAACTTTACAAAAAATAATTATCCAATCAACGTTTCTGTGCATAGCACATCATAAGAATGTTGTCGTTTCACCTGTCTATTCCCATCATGATGGTAATTAAGTATAGGGCCTATCCATAATAGGCTACCAGTCCAATTTGTGAAAAAAAAACGTTTTTTGAATTTATACGTAGTGGAGCTAACTGAGCTTTCTGACTGCATACTCTGTAGAAATTAGATTGTTTGTGTGTGAGTCAATGATCACACTGACTTGAAACAAACCGCCGGTTTATTAAGAATATAAAACCCATGTGAGCAAAGCCGATGTTGAGTGAGTCTACTTGCATGACCAAACTAGAGGGAACTAGAACACGTTGATTGGCCTAGTCATAAACACACATGCAGGTACGGTGGCTCATAATGAACAAACATAGCAAAATGATCTACATCCCCTTCCTTTAGCTCACACCTCCTATGTAAAACAAAATAGCACTGGGTAAATATCAACATTACAGAACATTTCTTTCTGTTTCTGTTCAGTTGCCTATATATTGTGTGACAAAAACAAATTAACATTAGACCTTTGTTTCAATAAGAACAAAATAATTCACCTATATTTAGCCTATATCCTTTTTCCTGGGCTTTTAAAAGTCCCAGACTATGGCTTATATGTCCCGATTGATGCTCTTTATTTTATCTTTTGTAGCCTATATGTATGTATTTATTGAAACTATCACAAGGTCTCGTCTTGACTCTTAAAGAGATTAGCAGATGATCTTTAGTAGGCATAGCTTCCTCTTCTGCAATATTATATTGATGTAAAATGATTATGACAACACTTGTTATATTAAAACGTCATTCATAAGCCTTTACAGCATCGATTGATAAACTTTTCAGCACCACAGTGAAGGCCAGCTCCAACTTACGACGTACCTTTGGAAGTGTCCCTTAAGGCAACTGTTAAGGTATGGTCTGGGAAAGCAGTTTCCCTCAAAAGGTAGACCTTAGAAACCTTTGTAAAACGTTAAGGTACATCGAAACTCGAAAACGCAGCCCTGAACATTGTGGAGTTGTATTATGCCAATAGTCTTCTACATATTAGAACAGTGTAGGTGGGTGTGGGTGTGGCTCAGCTGAGGGGAGAGGAAGGCGGGAGTGGCTCACGGGAACAGGGCTGGGAGGGAGTTAATTAGCACAGGTGTTCCTGGTCACAAGTTACTCGGCCAGGAATGAGTCAATTAGCACAGGTGTTCTGTGTCACTAATTACTCTCTCCCTAATGCAGTAGCGGCTGGGCGTGTCGCGGGGGGAAGACACACACGCCATGTGGAGAGCAGCAGCACAGTCAAAGAGCTGAACCGGGCATTTTGTGTGTTAAACACGGTGGTTTGATTTGTGTTTGGGTGTGTGCAAAATAAAAGTGAATTATTCCTGCAACTTCTGTGTTCACTGTTGGTTTGTGCTGATTAGCGCACAAGCCAAATCTTGTCAATCCTTGCCCATTTTAGGGGTACCCTATTTAAAGCTTTATAACTCCAGATGTGAACACCACAGAGACTTGAAAAATGGCTTAAATGAAGCGAGACATTTGTACAATTTACAATACTAATGCAGATTAGTTTATATTCATAATTTTGGAAGAAAAAAAGTGCCACAAATGCAATTATCTAGACAAAAAATCAAAAATGAATTTGCACTTTTTTAGTTTGCAATGAAATACAATGAAATGAAATATAGGCTCTGGTCGTTCATTTAACATGCACACCCTCCCTGCAGTCTCATCTACGACTACACCCCCCACCCATGACATAATGGACAATATTGTCTATCTGGGCATTCATAAAAATATTCTTTCACCACTAAAAAATCGTATTCCGTCATAGCAACAAGATAAACCCTACAATAGCCCTAAGATATGCCAATACAGCAGTGAAAACGCTGCTCACTGAATAAAGAAATAAACAAGAAAAAGTTTTTAAAAATGATACCATGTCATTCTACAGTCAATATCTGGGACTAATATTGAATAAATATACAACTACTACAATTACTGTTGGATTTACGCTTAGAGTCCCTTTTGAGACTGAGTGGTCATATATTGTCTTGGACAATCCGTTTGGGAAATATACGCACATTTGTGATGCCTGGGTACCTTCCAAAACAGCTGTGCGTAATACCACACGTTGTTTACGGCGTTGTTGCCCTTTTTAGTACAGTCTGGCTCGACTGACAATTCATTTATTCAGTAGGTGAGAGTATAAGCTTTCTAACAATGTATACCATGTCTAATTTTACTTTTGGAATAATGTTTTTTAGGTCAGTGTAACCGAAAATTTCTTATCATTGCATTCACTTACGCATTCACTCTGTGGTAGCAGTAGGGCTGGGCAATATATTGATATTATATCGATATCGTGATATGAGTACCAATAGTCATCACCACAATATCATCACAATATCAATATCAAGGTATTTGTTCAAAAATATCGTGATATTTGATTTTGTCCATATCGCCCAGCCCTAGGTAGCAGTAAAAGACGCTGCACCTAACGAAACGTGGTCAACGATTTTTCGTAATTTCTTGGAAAATACTATTATTATTGAGGACTTCTGGACATAGCTAAGCCATATGTTTGCTGATAGGCCTAGCTGACATTGTTTTCTGGAGCAAAACAGAAGCAAATAGAACAGTATCATTGATTTACTGTCTCTGTCTCCATCTACTGAACATAGATAAGATTTCATCATTGCTATGTAAGTATTACTGCTCAAAATACTTCGATTATATACATTATTTTTGAAATTGAGTGTCTGTAAATAGGTTAGTGGTATTATATAATGTGGATATTTCACACTGTAATTTAAGCGTTAGTTAGTAGTGTAATAGTTTTTGTGAAGCATGCAACAGTGATGACGTGAGAGTTGGAACATTGCCAAAACATGGTGGATGGTTGAAAATTGTTTTCATGTCGTCCCATCCACATACAAGAAAACGTACGAGAGTATAGATATACATACAAGAGTTAATTATTGCACATTTATGTACTATACCGCATTGTGTGACTATTTTTGCATTATTTTTTAATCTGATAGCAATGTTCCATCTTAAACCTTCATAAGGGGCTCATTTATATGACTTATAATGGACAAAAAGCATTTTATTCATTTTTGGAGAGATTTTGGATATGTTTCTGGACCCCTAGATATTTTAGACCACTGTACTGAAGGAAAGCTTTTAATTCCCACTTGAAAATGATGCAACAGTGAGTTTCTTGAGTCAAAACAGTTAATTTGTAGTGAAATACGTGAATATGTTGTGATTTACAGCAATGCATAATTTAGACATTTTGGATAGATTTAGAGACGCTGGGTACACTGCTTAGTTTTTGCTTCATAAATCTATAGTAGTTCTACATATCCACCTTTAGATTTTATGAACTTATTGTCAAGAAGTTTTTGATCCAGCACATGTATAATTTAACCTGCTGTATATATGCAATCTCTCAGTATTTCACTGCAAACTAAAAAAGTGCAAATTAATTTTTGATTTTTTTGTCTAGACAATTGCATTTGTGGCACTTTATTTCTTCCAAAATTATGAATTTAAACTAATCTGCATTAGTATGGTAAATTGTATGATTTAGTATGTGCGCTAAGGGGTTAAGGAAAATTGGGAGGATGGTACAAGCCTGAGTAAAAATGAGATTCAATACGTTCTGGACCTACGAGCAAAACTCCATACACTGGGGCGGCTATCACGAGAGAATTTGATCCAAGCCCAAGAACGTCAGCAACGCCTGTACAATTGAGGGGCTAGACTGAGACAATTCTCACCGGGAGATAAAGTGCTTGTATTGCTCCCTTCATCCAGCTCCAAATTGCTCGCCAAGTGGCAAGGACTCTTTGTGGTCACACGGCGAGTCGGTGAAGTTGATTATGAGGTGGCACGTTCTGACAGGGGAGGGGCAACACAGGTCTACCACCTCAACCTCCTAAAAGCATGGAGAGAGGCGGTTCCTGTTTCTCTGGTGACCACCAGAGAGCAATGAGTTGGGGCCTGAGGTACCAAATTCCACCAATCCTGCCTCCCTCCTTTGTGATAATAATAATAATAATAATTATGGCTGCCCCCGACCAAAGATTTTCCTAGTCGACTAGTAGTCATTGGTTCAAGCCATTAGTCAACTACACGTCGTCGCACGTTTATGATATTAATTTAATTAGCCTATTGAAAAATATATTTTTTGGGGCATCAGAAGTTGGTTTGAGTTCCAGGGCTGAGAAAGAATGTTATAAGTAACATTGTTAACACTGTGCTACATTACAGAGAAATACAAAGCTGTAATAATGAGCCTTTAAAATATTAATTTTACAAATGCACGCACAAAAGCGAGCCGCCTGTTAACGACAATGCTAGCGGCAAAAGCGGTAATGATTCTGAATGTGTCGGAACAACCAGCAAGGAGAGTGAACATTTTGTTAATTTATTTCAACACAGTATAACATCACACAACTTATGAACTTGTAACACCAACACAATAACTTATAAAAACAGCCTTTTGTTAAAAGACTAAATTGAAAAAATATTTTTGTTTCTTTTTATAATACAGTATAGCAAACTGAAACACTTAAAAGAGAAATATCAATGCAAAAATAAACAGACCTATGGAGAAGTAGCCTCAACATGGAATGAAAACTTTAATTTTTTTCTGAGGTCAGAATGCAAACAAAAATGTAACATTAACACATTTAACGGCAGCAATGTTGCGGTGTATGATTTGTTTCATGTTTACGGCCCTGACTTTGAAATGGCTATCGAGTCAGATAGAGTACATGGTTGTAGCCCTAACTTCCATGTCATTTGTGGAATAGATGGCCGTGCAGAAGATTACAGCGTTTTCAATTCGTTCTACTACCACGTTAAGTGCGTGCATGCTTTGTATGGCGAATGGACGTCTGCCAGTAAACCAAACTCCAGGGACCGAACTAAAGTTATGAGACAGAGAGCAGAGAGTAAACACCTATGTTGCAAACACATCTTTGCAAACAGAGTTTGCATGTCACCTTCTTGGGTTCCACACTCGAGATGATCCCACATGTTGGATGATTTCCTGCTCCGACATAGTCTTTTTAACGACAAGGCGAAGCTCCCGAATGGAGTTTGAGGTTTTTTTTTTTATTATTTATTTTTTTTACCTGCGACTAACTGACCAATGCGAACTTGGTCGACTAAGACTCTTCTCATTGACTAACGGTTTGGTTAACTATTAGGGGGGAGCCCTAATAATAATACCTCAGATTTATATAGTGCTTTTCTAAGTACTCAAAGTCCCTTTACATGGGGGGGGGGGGTGGACTTTATTAGGTTGAAGGATAAAAGAAATTGCATCAAAAAGTTGAACTCAATTCTTTGTTTGACAAGGAGCCAGTGAAGGTCTTGGAGGACAGGTGAGATGTGGTCTCTGGAGCGGGTACTGGTGAGCAAGCAGGCAGCGGAGTTTTGTATGTATTGGAGTTCATTGAGGACTTTAGTGTTGATGGCATGGAGGATGTTATTGCAGTAGTCAAGCCTGGATGTAATAAATGCGTGAATGAGTGTTTCAGCAGTGGAGAAAGACAGAGAGGGCCAGATCCGGCAATATTCCTTAGGTGGAAAAAGGCAGTTTTAGTGATCTGGTTTACGTGGGTGAGAAATGAGAGGGTGGGGTTGAGGATGATTCCAAGGTTGCGGACATGGGTGGAGGGGGTGACAATGGAGCTGTCGATATTGACTGAGAAATCCTGGGTGGAGCAGGTGCGGGAGTTGGGGCCGATGATGATAATTTCTGATTTCTTGCAGTGAAGTTTGAGAAATTCTTTTGCATCCATGTTTTTACATCTGTGAGGCAGGTGGTGAGGGTGGAATGGCCTGCCCAAGGCCCAAGACCAAAAAAGAGGTGAGGCGGTTCTTGGGGCTGGCTGGCTACTACCAACGGTTTATAACTGACTTTGCAGACCTGACCAGCCCCCTGACCTACCTGACCCGAAAAGGTGCCTCAGATCCGGTCCAGTGGACGGGGCAGTACCAGCAGGTGTTTGAGAGGGTGAAACCAGCCCTCTGTGGGGAGCCACTTCTACACACACCTAACTTCTCTCTTCATTTCACCCTACAGACTGATGCTTCGAGCAGGGGGCTGGGGGCCATTTTGTCCCAGGAGGTGCAGAGGGTCGATCGCCCCATACTGTACATCAGCCGGAAGCTGACCAAGAGGGACTCCCGATATAGTACGGTAGAAAAGGAGTGTCTGGCTATCCGGTGGGCGGTCCGCAACCTGTGGTACTACCTCCTGGGACACTCATTCACCCTCTGTTCGGACCATGTCCCCCTGCAGTGGCTCTACCGCATGAAGGATGCCCAAGCGCAGATCACCAGGTGGTATCTGGCTTTGAAGTCTTTTAAATTCAAGGTGATCCATAGACCAGGGGCACAGATGGCTGTGCCCGACTTTCTCTCCCGCTCCCAAGGGGGTGGGGGGTGGGGTGGGCTAGGCTGGACGGCTCCCCGGCATAAGTCGGGCAGTGGGGGTGTGTAGGTGGGTATGGGTGTGGCTCAGCTGAGGGGAGAGGCAGGTGGGAGTGGCTCACGGGAACAGGGCTGGGAGTTAGTTGGCACAGGTGTTCCTGGTCACTAGTTACTCAGCCAGGAATGAGCCAATTAGCACAGGTGTTCCGTGTCACTAATTACTCTCTCCCTATATTTGCAGTAGCGGCTGGGCGTGTCGCGGGGGGAAGACACACACACGCCATGTGGAGAGCAGCAGCACAGTCACAGAGCTGAACCGGGCATTTTTGTGTGTTAAAAGGGAATTATTCCTGCAACTTCTGTGTTCACTGTCGGTTTGTGCTGATTAAAAAACCTGCGGGGGCTGAAGATCTGCCACAAACAGTTTGGCAGCTTATCAAAATATTATCAGTTATCATACTATCAAAAGATCACATTATATTATCAAAATGCAGAAAATCTTTACTACTTCAACAAACATTATAAAAAATGGTACTGTTCAGTGGAGTAATCCAGACTGAAAATACTTGCAAAGTATACGTCATAATTTTCGCTCTTTCAGCACTGGGTCACTTAAGCTGTACAAATGGAGTGAGCCTCGAGTCCCACTACAGCCTCAGTATTATGGAAATGATTGCAGAATGGGTCATCTGGATCCAACATTACAGTATTAACCACTATCTAAGCAGAATTGCAGTGGCACACTGACACTAATCCCGCGGCACCCTGGAGAGCCCTGTCTGTTACATTATCAGGTCTAAGCCACATAATCCCCCTGGCTACACTTCTAAATGTGGCCCACCTTCTGCTCTCTCCCCCAACTCCTAATGACAGGCCTGTTTCCCCCCATGCCCACAGACAGTCATAATCAACCCCCAAACCCCCCCACTGATCCCCTCAGCCACCCAGGCAGGCACAAATGTAATTCAGGGCCTTGGGCAAAACACAAACCAAACATATGTTCAACAAATCATGGTAGTGTGTTTTCATGTCACGTTACTATGGTATGTCTGTTACAGCCATTTAGCAACAGACTTGGTGTGTGGGAGACTGCTGTTATTAAAGTTTTGGTGCCAGGGATGACACATTAATGATAAGTTGACCTTGGTTATTAAACCCCCACAGGAATGATTTGGGTTAACATACCCCATCCTTGAACCTACCGTAGCCTTGGTGACTACCAAATAATTATTAGAGAGAGGAGGGATGAGTAATTTAAGACAGTTGTTTTTACTTAAATGGCATATTCCTTCATGTGTTCTGTAATTACCTGCACCCACTACACCTGTTGCGCAGGCATACCTTCTTTACACTGAGCATCTCGCATGCTGCCTGTCTCCATGCTGAACTTCACAGTGTCTCCTTCTGCACTCCTTTTGTCTCTCCCGTCATCTTTGACTTGTATGTCTTGACTGTCAGAAGCAACCTTTATAAGAACAGCATATGCAGACCAAGAAGCAGACAGTCAATGAACATAGTAATAAGGTGAGCATGCTATGATTGCAGAACCAGTTCTCCTCGCAATGAGATTCAAATTACTGTATAACTGTAAAGTATTCAAACAGCTGTACCTATTTATTTATAATTTACTACATTGGCAGCGGCTTCCACAAAACCCCATTAATATATTTTGCAATTGTAATCACATGCAAATACACTCACACAAGCCGCTCTATCTCTACGCCTTGCAAATGACAATGCGCTGACTTAATTGCCCGGTTGAAAATAACAGCATATGTGAACTTCCTCTCATATATAATTTTATCTCTGAATAAAAGAGCCATAGGAAAGTATTAATCTGCTTAACATTTCTAAGTACATCCTCCAAAGGATTTTCCTTTTTTAATCTTACATATGCTCTGCAGAGTTACTGGCAAAAACTGTACATTTTCTTCATTTCATCCTTTCAACATCAAATGGTGAGCAGCAAAAATTGGATCAGACTTCAAAGACTGTGATGTGCTTCAAGTCACAGAGTGACTCTTCTATTTCACATATTGAATTCGAGCAGGATATCAAAGTACTACTGAAGAACCTCAGGTCTTTACTAAAAAAAAGGGGGTCTAACATCTGTAGAAAGAAAACCGCAAAGACAAATCACCTCAGGGAAACGTGAGCGTTTATCCTCAGCCGTGAATTTCCAGCCTTTGATTCTTGCATTCGCTGTACCACCCTGTGTCTCCATAGAGCTGAAGTTTTGGAGCACAATAAGTCTTTTGTCTCAGAGAGTTTCAAAATTCTTAGTTGAATAATTCCTTGTTCAGGTCCCTAACTATGGCTGTGTGGATGAGCAGTGGCAATGAGCAGCAACAGTTCAGGTTAAATTATATTTAAAAAAAAAATGAGGCTCACCTTTTGTATTTGTAGGCTTTGCTTCATGGGATCAGTGACAGAGTTGCATCTGAATGTGAGGTCAAGCCTGGGGAAGGGAATAAGATGACTGGGATTAGAGTGACAAAGATAGGTCTGGAATAAGAAATTAAATCTTTTTTGCTTCGTTTATGCTCACAATATTTCTTTGACAATATTTTTTTTATGGATGTGTGTAATATCACATACATAATGAATACATGTCGATATTAAATGTTACAGACACAACCTAATTTGTAAGTCCCTCTTGATAACAGCACGTGCTAAATACCAAATTGCGAATTAATAACAATAATAATAGTTGTATTGAATAAGTATATAATAACATGATGCTATTTTAACAATTAATCTGTCAAAATGACTAGTGATACATATATTTTCATCAGTTAAAATAGTATTTTCACTAAAACTTAAAACACAATTTTTACTAGTCTATCCATCCATCCATTATCTATTCACACTTATCCTGGGCAGGGTCACAGGGGGTGCTAAAGCCTATCCCAGCGTGCATTGGGCGAGAGGCAGGAATACACACTGGACAGGCCGCCAATCTATCACAGGGCACACACAGGGCACATTCACTCACACAGTCATATCTGTGGGCAATTTAGACTCTCCAATTAGCCTACCTGTATGTCTTTGGACTGTGGGAGGAAACTGAAGTACCCGGAGCAAACCCACGTGGACACGGGGAGAACATGCAAACTCCACACAGAAAGGCCCAAGCTGGATTCGAACCCAGGACCTTCTTGCTGAGGCGACAGTGCTACTCACTGCACCGTGCTGCCAAATTTTTACTAGCAAACAGGACGTATCAAGATATTTGTAAATATTGTTTTTTGATAAGTTTATTACTATGTATTAAGTTAAAACGTAATTATTGATATCAACATTAATGGGTACATATTCAGAATTTATTTGCCACTAGTACCTTAAATATCAATACATCTCTGGTATATCATTGCTGCTAGTTGTAGAAAGATAGTTATTAATTAAAATATAATTTTCAACTATGAAAAATGTAATTAAAGAGATCAACCAAGTACTTACTATTTGAAACTAAATTCTCACTAGTTGAAGCTAGTATTATAA
Source organism: Anguilla pacifica (assembly GCA_039654925.1). Classification (NCBI taxonomy): domain Eukaryota; kingdom Metazoa; phylum Chordata; class Actinopteri; order Anguilliformes; family Anguillidae; genus Anguilla; species Anguilla pacifica. Next base: position 36,241,849 of record CM077286.1, on the reverse strand, counting down.
ATATTCAATAAATATTTTTTTAAAGTGCCTTTTTGGCATTTGTGGAATATTTATTTTTACCACGCCCACAGCACAGGCTATGAATTAACTTTGTCTATAGTTAGCCAGCTAGCTGTATATTTTAGGTGAATCTAAATCCCAATAATTTCAGTTACATGCTTGCCAGATGAGTAGGAAATGCATATATTATGTTCGTAGCTAGCCAGCTAGCTGTAATTTCAGCAATCAGTAACTAGGTAGCTAACTAGTTAGCGGTATAGCTAACTTCAGTCATTTCGTGTGCTAGCAAGCTTGCTAGCCCAAACCTGGGCTCACAATGCTCAACAATACATTTTAATCAGTAGTGCTGAGCGAATATTGTTTTCTGAATTCAGTTCAATTTCGATTTGGTTTTTGAAATTAATCATGGTTTTTCAATTTCATTTTATCAAAAAAAATGAATGTACCATAAAATTATGACATTATAAACACTAACTTTAAAGCTGTGACTGCATATTACAGCAAATCACTTGCATAAATTATCATTTTAGTCTTTAAAAATATATGTGAATTTAAGGTGTGTTTTTTATTTGTTAACTTTATAATATGTCTCCATTTTCATACACTATTAGCATGGGAAGTAAAGTGATTTTTTCTTTGGCAGGTGAATGTTATCAGCCTACTGTTTTCAGAGTTCCTCTTGAGACACGTTAGCAAGTTAACTAGCAACATTGACAAAATCATTAGACCAATTCTGAGGCAGATATAACATTCTGCGGAGTAAAAACTACCAGTTTGTTAAAAGTGCTGTCATGGAATGTATATCTGTTGTTAGTTACAGTCGCACAGTAGGCCTACATCTCCATAGACCTCTTTGGTCCAGCTCTATCGTTCGTGTCCTGTCAATACTAGGTTCTGTGTGTAGGTACCATGGCCTACAAAGACAGTGAACTACAGAGCCCATATATCCACCTCAGAGTGACTCACTTAACCACGCCCCCTACTACAGCTCCCCTGTAACAGTATTGGCTTACTGTAAATCTGAAACGCCCAGCCTTCAATAAAACGGAGGTTGCCGTTGTTTCGCACTCTCTGTTTCAAGTCCATACGCCAGGAACAGTTTGCAAGGCCCGAATATCCTTGGTTACCGGCTACTGGAGGAACGAGGCACTCCAAAGCCAAGCGCTCATATGATTAGCGGTGGTCGAAGAACCGGGAGAGCCACACACGACAGACGCATCCTTAATTTCCGATATCAATAATATGTTTTTTAACTAGTTAAAATCGAATTTCTGATATCAGAAATACACATTATAACTAGTTACAATTGAATTTCTGATATCAAGAATTTGCATTCTAACTAGTTAGAATTGAATTTGTGATATCCTCTAGAAATTAAAAAAAAAAAAAGAACAGGCATTTTCACATGTAATTACCTATTTATTGATATAAATAATTAGCATTTTAACAAGATTCACCGGTAGATATCAAGATATCTTGCAAAGAATAGCAAACATTTTTACTAGTAGTAACAATGAAATTGTTGATACGTAGCCAAAAAGTTTTATAAGTAATGAATGCTGATTTCCTGACATAGATATAAAAATTTAACGTTTAATTGTTAAAAGTGAATTATAGATATCTACGAATGCTCATTTTACTAATTACTGTTGATTTCTTGGTTTTAATTTTTTTTTACTGCTATTAAAACTGAAATTACATTGTGGATATATAGACTCAGTGTTATTACTAGTGAAAAGTTAGCCACATGAGTATATAAATGTTAAAACAGCTTGCCTTGGCCAGACACAACATTACAAAACATTATTCAATTCTTAAAGTCATACTTGAAAATCATTATATAATAGCCTACAGTATGTCAGAAACATTTTTACATACGATCGATGGCCATTATGGTTGCCACAAATTAACAGTCAGATTTCTAGGCGGTTTTTTCAGTCAGTATTTGCCTCTTGGTTTTGCATGATTTTTACCAAATATTCACTCCCTATGTCTAATACACACATACTCAGCAGTATACCATACATTTACATTTGTTCATAAGACTGCAGTGGGAAAATATTTTTTTGTAAAATCCTGTAATATATTCTTTCACAAACAGTTTGTGTATTGCCTAATGTATTCTACAACACTGCTATGACTGTGGCCTACTTAGCCTTTCAAAATTGTATTTTTATTGAAATTAACCTTTACTACCTAAATCATGCGGTATGCATACATGGTTATACAGCATATTTCATAATTTGTATATTTATTGTATACTACCACAATCTAGAAATTTCTAATTGTGTTTGTTTAATAATTCTAATTGTTTCATTGTAATGATTGTAATTATGCAACATTTTTTAAAAAATTAGCGATACTCAACATTTATCAAGTAAACATTCTCCACACAGCACAGTTTGTCTTCACAATCAGCTCCCCTCATGTTTAATGGCTTCTTCAGAATAAATAAGGACAATCATAATTATGATGCAAGATGTCTGACATATTCAGTTGCATCTTACTTGAACAACCATGTCTTAGGTCAGTCTTCATTTCATAGGAGTTAAAGCTTTTAATCAACTTCCTTCCCATTGCTTCGACCTCTCTCCCCTTTTGTTCACAGAAAAAGTCAAATGCCACTTCATTCATGTATAACTGTGTGTACCTGAACTGTAATGTCTACAATGTAATCCATAACACTATGTCTGTCTTGTTAAGTAAGCCTCTCGATAAAACCCTCAGGGTTTTTTTGGTCTTCCTTACAACACAGCTCCTCAAGACTATAACTACTCATGACTACATTTAAAATGTATAAGTGCACGTATGTATATTGTAAATTTATTCTTTTAATTTTTTGTGCCAAATAAATGAATACAATTATTTAGTAAAATATTATTGAGTAAAAGATAGAAAAAGGCATAGGAAAATAGTTTAAAAATATGTTTCATTACTACTGACATCTGTTAATAATAAGAGTGCATTTATATTTATATCAATGACCTCGACAGGGACATAAAAATACATTAGTCAAATTGGCAGATGATACAAAACTGGGAGGGCCAATAGTTTGAAAGGTACTAAAGAAATCCAAGAAGATTTAAATAAAATCCAGAAGTTGGCGGAAACCTGGCAAATGAAATTTAATATAGCCAAATGTAAAGTTCTGCATGTGGGAAATAAAAACATTAGGCATTGCTTTATGGCAGGAACAAAATTGGAATGTGCTCAGTTTGAAACTTTGAAAAAGACTTGGGAGTAATGGTTGATCAAAGCCTTTCTGGTTCTAGGCACTGTGCTGTAGCAGTAAAAAAAAAAAGGGCCAACAGGATGCTGGGATATGTATCTAAAAGTATTGAGTATAAATCCAAGGAAGTTATACTTATCTTATACAATATATTTGTTAGACCACACTTGGAGTCTTGTGTGCAGTTCTGGGGACCGTATTACAAGAAAGATATAAGCCGCGTTTCCACCGCAGGAACTTTACCCCGGAACTAGGAACCTTTTGAGGAACTCAGTGCGTTTCCACCGCAGGAACTAGAGTCTAAATTAAGTTCCGGGGGCTTTATTTTACCCCCAAAAAAGTTCCTGCTCGGGGGGTAGTACTTTCCAAAAGTACTGGAACCTTTGGGGTGGGGCGCAAGCGCTGAAAATTTCTGATTGGTCGACAACTTGCAGTGACAACCGCCATTTTTAAAAATCTGCAGCCGCAAACCGATTTATTTTCATAATAACTTGAAATCAAACTTGTATGTTACGCGGCGCAGTAGCCTACTTTTGGTTATAGCCTGCCAACGGAATTATAACGTGTGCTCTTCTGTTCTTTTCTTGCTTTAGTATTCGTTTTTAAAAAATGCTAAGCATTTGTGCTGGGACAGCATATTACGTACCAAAACATTCAAACGGTTTAATTCGGTTGCTGAATATTTTCTTCCGGATTTTCTTTGTTAGCCCGTTGTTATTGAATCAAAACATTTGATACAGTTATTTGAGGTATGCGGTAGTTATGCGTAATTTACATTGGTGATACAGTAAAAAGCAAACTGGAAATCACCTTCCGCACTTTTTGTCAGGGTAAAATAACAGGTTAATTCTAGTAATCGTCCCTTTTGCTTTTTCAGACTGCCGTAATTTTACTCTGCCATTCTTCAATTCTACAAAAAGACCAGGAAGACTATGGACTAATTTATCGTGCATGGTTCGCATCTGGAGGGCACACTCCGCTGCTCGGCTAGCAGAAACTTTGAAGGAAAGCAAATGGTGGCTATACCACTGCTAATTTAAATTTTCACGCAAGTCCGAGTTTTCGTTCTATTCTTGTCATTTTGCGATTAGCCTATATGGAATTGACGATGAGAACGTAATCAATTCAACAGCAAATTGTTTACAACGTGTGCATGTTTTCTGCTGTTGTTGCCAGTTATTTGTGGAATGTGAATGCATTCTGTCGCTTCGGATGTCAAGACATGAAAGTGAATGTTCGCATAAAAACATAATGAATGTGTTTGAGAGGATATATAAAACAGTTACAATCTGACTATTGGCCTGTTATATCCTATTTGTTACATAACAACGGTCCAAGTTCAACTACCAACGACAGTTTTGCTTGACAACGGTAAAATATGCCAAAACGGCTGCGGAAGAATATTTCAATTTCAGGTGATTAAATCGATAAAAATCAATAAATACAAAAGTAACCATATATAGTCATTGTTGGTAACCCGTTGTATATAAGTGGAATAAACCCCATCCGGGCTGTCCCGCTTATTAGAAAATAATGCAGGCTACTTCGGTGGTAGTACGGGGTTACAGAAGAAATCATAGGACGGATGGACCGACGACAACGTCGCTTTTTCATACGTCAGTGGGCTAATTTGCCTAATCTTCGCGGGACTTTAAACCGCGGTGGAAACGCAGACAACAATGGGCTGAAGGAACCTTTTAGTTCCTTGAAAAGTAGTTCCTGGGACTAAAAGTTCCGGGTACTTTTGGTGGAAACGCGGCTATAGAGGCTCTGGAAAAAGTTCAAAGAAGAGCAACAAAATTTATTCCTGCTATGAAAGATAAAAGCTATGAGGAAAGACTAAAGATCAGGGTTCCCACGCATCCTGGAAAACAGTTGACCAATTTTCTATCTATCAGAGCTCCCCAAAATGGATAACATTGCCATCTGAAAGGGCTAAGTTATGTTCAGGATCACATTAACGTTCAAATGGTAGTTTATTGACGAGAGTATTTTGAATAGGCTGCTCTTGGTTATGTTGTGGAAACGCTGTCATGTCACATGGTAGCACATGCAGGTTGGATGACATTACAACTTAAGTGGCTGAAACTCTGAATAATGTAAGTTACATTATCCTTCAAATGTAAATATTAGTCACTGCTGGCTGGTAACTGTGGTAGTTTGTATTAGGTTTACAGATTTACTTTGCTTTCTTCCCAACTTGTTTTAAACGGCTGAATAATGTTAAATTGTTTAGCATGTTTGGTTCAGTTGCTAAAGTTGATGTGCTTGCTAGCTTGTTTTGCCTGCAAAGGTTTAAGGTTTGTGATTTAACTCTGGCTAGGAGCAATGGTTTCAAATGTGTATTGGGCATTGTTGAGAGAGTTGGATAATAATGAATGGGAAGCCGGGGTCAAAACAATAAATGGGAGCCCAACTGTGAGTCAAACACCGGCTAAATACTGGCTAACGGTACTTTTTTTTACTTTGCTAGCATTGTCTTTTCAAACGCAATGCTGCATTGTTAAGGTAAAATGGACCATGACATGACATGAAATGTTTAACTTTTGTAGCAGTAGCTCACAGTGGGTGTGATTAGCCTCGTTAAAGACTCCACTAAAGCATGGTGTGATAAACTTGCAGAGTCTGCAATTAACTGCCAAGAGTCAATGGCAGTTAATAATCCCAGAAAACTCGACTCTAACTTTGAATCGTGCATTTAGGTATGTAAAGTTCAGTCTAGATTTCTCAGTAGGCAAAATTGTAGGCTACTATTTGTGTTATTGGTGTTCAGGCTATTCAGTTATTGGTGTTCAGGCAGCAATGGTTAATATAATTCATAAGAAAAAAGGGATTCAGGTTATAAATTAAGAATAATGATAATGATAAATTTTGCATAGCACTTGCCAAGCATAGAGCACAAGGGGCTTTCCAAAAGAAACAAAATAAAATACAATGACGGAATACCATAAAAAATAAAAATATAATAACAATATTAAAACAGAGCATTAAAACAAGGCAAGAAATCATTAAAAAAACAACAGTAAGAGGAGGAGATAGTAGTAAAAGTAGTGACATTAAAACATCTAAAGGTTATGCCCATATACTGAAATGTTTCTATAACACTTGTCCTCTAATTACAGGAGTGAGTGACATAATGTCAGGAAGACAGTGCAAGTTCAAGAATGAGTGGAAGGTAGACCCCCAGTTCAGGGACTGGCTAGGGGAAGTATCAGGAGATGTGCATAGGGCATATTGCAAGTTTTGCAAGAAGTCTTTAGATGTTGGTAATATGGGCATCTCAGCACTCAAGAGTCATGCACAAGGGCAAGGCCAAATCAAAGTTGCTGGACAATTAAACAGTGAGAGAAGAATCACACATTTCATGAGGGTGACACCTTCAAAAGACACAGGAGAGGGAAGTAGCTGTCCAACAGACCAAGAGCCACAAACAGCCACTGTACATAAGGAAAGTGGCAGTCATGGAAGCACAGCATTACAAGTGTCCAGTACAAGTGAACAGAGAAAAAGCTCAGGAGCACAAGGCATCTCAGAATTTTTTTCAAGCCAACCCGTGCTTGAAGCAGAGATCCCCTGGGTAATCAAGATGGTCATGTCACACTACTCATTCGACTCCAGCTCTGATGTGTCAGTCATTGTTGGTCAGATGTTCCCAGACAGTAAGCTTGCCAAACGGTTTTCATGTGGTGCAACAAAAGCGGCTTACCTTGTACGTTTTGGCTTGTGTCCATATTTCAAAGAGCAGCTGATCAAATATATAAGAAAAGCGCAGTGCTATTTAGTGTCTTTTGATGGATGCCTAAATAAAGTGATACAGAAAGAACAGATGGATGTTGTTGTGCGGTACTGGAGTGAACGTGAAGGGAAGGTAGCTGTGTATTATTTTGATTCCGAGTTTATGGGACACACTCAAGCAGAGAAGCTTTTGGAGAAAATCAAGAGAACCCTGTCACCACTTGATCCTAATAAGCTCTTGCAGGTCTCAATGGATGGCCCTATGGTCAACTGGATGTTCCTGAGGATATTCCAATGGACAAGGGCCAAGTGGACCCACATGCGCCAAAGATTATCGATCTGGGAAGTTGTGGTTTGCATGTTGTGCATGGAAGCTTTCAAAATGGAGAGAAAGAAACAGGTTGGAAGGTGGGAGATGTACTGAGAACTCTTTGGCAGTTGTTCCATGACTCACCAGCAAGGTGAGATGACTTCATTGAGGTGACCAACATTTCCTCTGAAGTTCTGTGTCCATCGATGGGTGGAAGAGTTAGCAGTTGCCGAGCCGGCAATAGAAGTGTGGCCAGCAGTACAGGAGTACATCAGCATCCACAAGAAACTTCCGAAAAGTAAAGTGCCATCATCTGCATCCTACTGTACAGTAAAAGAGGCCACTGATGACCCTCTTTTTCAGGGTAAGCTCAAGTTCTTTTTTTGCATTTGTTGCTAGACAGCTGAAGTCTTTTTTTGGAGACATTCCAAACAAATGCCCCAATGGTGCCTTTTTTTTTTTTTAGCAAAGGAGCTCCAGTCCACCCTGAGTGACTTGCTGTCACGCTTTATCAAAAGGGAAGATCTGGAGAAGATAAAGACACCTGTCCAGTTGCTGAAACTGGACCCACAAGACAAAGCAATCCATGTGCCACTCAAACAGCTGGACATGGGATTTGCCACAAAGCAAGCTTTGGAGAAGGCATCTGAAAGGCTCCTGGAAAATCCAGTGAATATACAGGTGTTCAAGAAAGAAAGTCTCCTTCCTTGCTGTGACATGCAAGAAAATAATGAAGAGAAGTCCTCTTATGTACCCGGCAGTGCGGCACATGAGCTCCCTTGACCCTGTGACCATGGTAGCAGAAGCTGAAAGTGCAATAGCAATATTTGAGAAACTCAGGTTCTCCTCAATGCGGGATGGTACACTGCCTCTGAGTGTGACAAAGTTCTTGCTCAGTATGAAGCATTCTCATTGCATGTCAGTGCAAACCATAAAGCAGAGTTCCAAGATTTTTTTTACACCTGCAGGCTTGATGAATTTATTGGAAGGTTTGTCAGTGGCAGAGCAGAGTATGCAGCACTGTGGGTCCTAATGAAATGTCTCCTCACACTGTCTCATGTACAAGCTGCAGTAGAAAGAGGGTACTCTGTCAACATATGCTCGTAGAAAACCTGAAGGAGAGGACTCTAGTAGCATTGCGCTTGGTCCAGGATGCAATGGCTGGGCATGCAATAGATGAAGCCATGCCAAAAGACCTCATTCAACACTGCAATGGAGCAAGGATGAGGTATGTGCAGTACCTGGAGGATCAAAAGAAGAAAAAAGACCAAACTGCTAATGAGAAGAAAAGAAAGGGCCTCCACCATGAAATGGCAAATGCCAAAGCAAAACAGAAAAGAATAATGCAAAGCATTGAGACGATGCAGAAAGAGGCAGACGAAATGGCAGTCAGGGCAGAGAAAAAACAGGACTTCACATTGCTGTCAAAACCAAATGCCTCTCGCAAAAGTGTTACAGAGAAAAGGGAAGAACTGGCAGCTCTAGCAAAACTCTGGAAAACCTGCAGGAGAGTGTCAAGAGACTACACTAAACTCAACATTTTTATTTGAATGTGACATTTGCTTTGTTTTATATTGACCACGTTGCAGGATGAATATCCATGATACAGCAGGTATATTAGAGTTACTTAAAAATGAATGTTGTGGCCACAGACATTTGGATGTTATTCAGTTCTATTTAGGCCAATTTATGTTAGGCTATGCACTGATCTTCCTGATTATTATTATTATTATTATTATTATTAATAATAATAATAATAATAATAATAATAATAATAATAATAATTTTTTTTTTTTTTTTTTTTAAGCAGTAAAGCAGGTGCCAGATAGTTTTGCTGGCTCTTTATTTTTTACTTAACGTTTTTAGAGAAAGTAAGAGCGAAAGCTGAGGTGAGAGTTGCCCAAACCATCATTGTAACTTGGTTATACTAATAAAGTGAAGAGCTGTACATCTGCAGGTGTGTTTGCATTATTCTATGATCAATTTGTCATAATTTCTAAGCATGTAAGAGATAATTTCATAGATAAGTTATAGCTATAGACTGCATGTCTTTTAAATCAGATTTCACCACAGAGGAACATATTAGTGTATGGTGTGATCCCTGTCTGTCATACCAGCTAGATCATCACTGAAAATGTCCTGGAAAAGTCCTGGATGATCTCTAGAAAAGAGTGGGGACCCTGAGGATGCCTAACCTCTTTAAGCTTAGTAAAAGGAGACTCAGGGGTGATTTGATTGAGGCTTTTAAATTCATAAAGGGGATCAACAAAGTGAACTACAAGAGATTCATCAGGTTGAGTTCTGTTAGCAGAACAAGGGGATATAAATGGAAATGAACAAAAGGTAGCTTCCATACAGACATTAGGAAAAAAAATTTCACACAGAGAGTAGTCAATGTGTGGAATAGTCTGCCAGGTCATGTAGTAGAGGCAGAAACTCTGGGGATTTTCAAGACTAGACTAGATACAGTGTTAGAAACTATCTAGTCTGTAGGTAATCAGAGCACTGATTTAGTTAGGAAAATGGCAAGCATTGTTGAGCTGAATGGCCTGTTCTCGTCATTATATTATGTTATGTTATAACCAAAATCTTTTAGCTTTACAAAGATGGAAATGAGTGGCAGATACAGTCACTATAGTCTCTGATTACCTTCTGTGTACATTTATGCAGGTGCATGCGAGTATTTGTATGTTACAAGGAGAGGCTTAGGCAGGTGGACCCAAATATAGAGCAAAATGCATGTAGGTGCAAAAACTCAAAGTCTTCACTAGTAAAACGCAGCAACAAAACAAACAGGAGTGGCACATGAGAAAAAGGAGGTGGGGTATTTACTAACACATTACATTACATTACAGGCATTTGGCAGACGCTCTTATCCAGAGCGACGTACAACGAAGTGTATAACCATAACATTACATTACATTTATTTGGCAGAAGCTTTTATCCAAAGCGACGTACAAAAAATGCATTTCATGGTCATAGACAACTACTAAACCCAGGTTCAGTAAGATACAATACTTATTTTGTACAGCTATTTCTAGCCAAGAACACAGTTTAGTTCACACAGTGAACTATTCTGACCTAACCTCTGCAAAGCCAACTAGGCAGAAGAATAAGCTACAGTATTAGGACAAATACAAATTACCAAAAGTGCTGGGATGGGGCAACATGTAACAAGTGTCATGAAAGGGGGGGGGGGGGGGTGGATTTAGAGTGAAATATACAGCGTGGTGGTAGTTAGTCTAGGTATAGTCTGAAAAGATGCGTCTTCAGGCTATGGCGGAAGATGGGTAGTGAGGGGGAGGTTCGGAGAGGGACGGGGAGTTCGTTCCACCACTGGGGAGCTAGGGTGGAGAAGCTCTGTGATCCCTTTGGTCAGGTGGGAGGGGTTACAAGGCGCCCTGCTGCCGCAGAGTGGAGTGGTCGAGCAGGCACATAGGATCGAATCATGTCCTGCAGGTAGATGGGGGCCGTCCTGTTGGCTGCAGTGTAGGCAAGGGTCAGGGCATTGAACCGGATCCTGGCAGCGACCGGTAGCCAGTGGAGAGATCGCAGCAGAGGAGTGACGTGGGAGAATTTGAGAAGGTTGTAGACGAGTCGGGCAGCAGCATTCTGAATCATCTGTAGTGGCTGTATGGCACAAGCTGGCAGGCTTGCAAGGAGAGAGTTGCAGTAATCAAGGCGAGAGGTCACTGTAGCCTGGACGAGCAGCTGGGTAGAGTGCGTCGTCAGGTATGGTCGAATCCTTCTGATGTTGTACAGAAGGAATCTGCAGGACCGTGATGTTGCCTAACCAGGAACAAGTGTGTCGAAAACCCTAGAGAGAAGTACCGTTCCAAGTGCAGGGAACAACTGCATAGTTTAACTTGGACCCTGTAGGTCAAACTGATTAACACTAACACAAACAAGAACAGCAACAACGCAGTCTATGCAAACATACAAGCAGTAGTTAAGACACGAGTGCATTAACTAAGTCAACTACGAAACAGCTACCTAGTTACAACCCTAAGCTTACAGTCAATTTAGAGATGACAGGGAGATAGGGAGAGATGGGGAGAGGTACAGCCTGAAGAGGTGAGTCTTCAGTTGTTACTTGAAGTGGGTCAGGGTCTCAGCTGTTCTGACCTCCACGGGGAGGTCATTCCACCATCGTGGGGCCAGAACAGACAGGAGACGTGATCGGGAATGTAAATGACTGGTTATGTAAATGAGCACAGCTGCAGCAAGTTCACTTAAATGCACTGTCTTGCGTATGGCAGGAAAGCAACATTGTTGGTGAAGTCGGGTTTGGGACAGGCGTTAATCCATGGATGTAATGGATAGGCACTGTCACCTTAAATTTTGAACACAAATCATTAGTAAAAACTTCAAAACACATTTTTGGGTATAAGGATTCATTTTTATTTGCAGTTAACCAAACCATACATCGTTTTTAAAAGTTAGCAACATTTAGTATGGTTTTCGGTGTATTCTGGCGTGGATAGGATGGTAGGTGACCAAAAACATGGTGTCCCCATCTGTATAAATGTATTTGCTCGTAGAGTAATGCTGCCTCTGAGTTGCTATAACAAACAACATGCTTTTTTGCTGTTATATATTTACAGAATGCCATCTAAAGAGAAAACGAGAGGGTTGGTACCCAGGGAGGTAATAGAGGGGGCTTCTGATTTGGAGATTAGGAACACTAGATGGTGTTGAAAACCATCTACATGCAGTGTCCTTTTGAGGAGACCTAAGGCATTTTAAATGGTGTTAAATTTCTTTAATAAATATTACTCATCAACATGTTTGACTTAGGTAAATTAGTTCAGTGTTTAATGTTAAATGTGTTCAGTAAATTTGCTTGCTGTTGTAGGTACCATAGCCTACAAAAGACACAGGACTACAAAGCCCACATTTCCACCTCAAAGTGACTCATTTAACCATGCCCCCTACCGCAGCTTTCCCGTTAGAGTTTTGGCTTACTGTAAATTTGAAATGCGCAGCCTTAAATAAAACGGAGGTTGTCGTTGTTTCGCTCTCTCTGTTCCATTTTCCTCTCCCTGGACTCGCCACCCTTCTCCCGTCTCCCTCTCGTGTGAGTCCACATGCCAGGAAGGGTTCGCCTACAACGAAGCTAGGCACGGATATCCTTGGCTACCGGCTGCGGGAGGAACGAGGCGCTCCAAAGCGCTCCTGTGATTAGCGGTGGTCGAAGAACCAGGAGAGTTACGCACTACCGATGCATCCTGCAGTGCAAGTCCCACAAAGCAAGCGACTAGTGGAGGATCGGGTTGCATGTTTTGGAACAGAAAAGGGTGACTGGTTTCCCCTTTCCCACCACAACTTCCACAAATTTTGCACTGGAAACCCAAAGCAAAGGACACGCAAGGAAGGCTGTAACTCTGGGCTTAGTATAATTAGCGACGGACCGACTGTAGCCACGTTTATTATTGGATGTGCGTAACTGTGACTTTTATTGTGTTTTAATATTAAGGTAAACGTTCTGTATGTTCGGTTGGCTCTAAGCCATCCACCACGCTGCATTAGTTTTCAGTTAGTTAGCTGAAGTGGCTGCTGAGGTGGCTGCTGAGAGACGCTGCTGAAAGACGCTGCCGATTGCTTTTACGACTTATCTTCGTAACCGCATTTTATCGCAATTGATCTTAATTATTTTATTTTGCTTTTAGCTTCATTTTGTTTTATCTATTTGTTCTAACAAGGCAAAAGATTTAGTCATCGGACGCTCGGATTTTAAACTATAACATGGCTCCATTTACCTCCCTATTCGACTGTGTCAGCTGTGCCCGTCTTGCAAATAGGATTACAGAGCTGGAAGAAAGAATCTCCACGCTGTACCGAATTCGAGAGGCTGAGAATTTCATGGACACTATCACTTTCGGTCCAGCACGAACCAACACAACCTGTGGCATAATGCAGTCTGATGCCACCACTCCCTGTCCTGCTGCTGTTGCTGCTCTTTCTCCGGTCGATGTCCCTGGTGTAACTGCTCCTTGTCCTGCTGCTCTTGCTGCCCCTTCTCCGGTTAATGCCCCTGATGAAACCTGGGTCCGGCTCGGGGCTAGGCCTAAAGCCCCTGTCAGTTCTACTCCATCCCACATCGAGCCCTGGACCCTGGTCGGTGCAGGCAGCAGGAGAGGGAGGCGCTCCTCTCGGGTAGCTCCTAGCTATGACATCCAGCTGGAAAATAAATATGACATCCTTGACCTGCATGACTTACCTCTCCTGGCTCGGGAATCCCGGCCTTCTCCTCCATCTCCCCTGCCGTCAGGTGGGTCCCACAGCTCACTGTCGCCTCCGGTCCCTCTACCAGCCAGACCTGAGCGCTCCCCCTGCACCAGGGCTCGCCGCTCAATACCGTACTTTACACCAGGGCTGCGAGGGGCTCCTGCGAGGGTTTGTTTTTCTCCACCAACCGTTCCCCCTCCACCAACACTCATTATTGGAGACTCAATTGTGAGGAATGTAAAGAAAATGTATGCGGTAACCTTTTGCTTTCCAGGCGATAAGGTGCCTGACATTATGGAAAAAATCCCCAGCATTCTGGCCGAACACCCCCTCGCCCAAGATGTTGTCGTTCACGTCAGCTGCAACGACATTCCCAATCAGTCATCTGAATTGTTGAAACATGACTTCATCAAACTCCTTGACTCCCTCACGGTCCACAGTAAATAGATCTTTATCTCCGGTCCCCTCCCCCCGCCAAACCATGGTGTGGGTCATTTTAGCCGCACTCTCACCCTCCACACTTGGCTCCAGTTAACCTGTACAGCCCGAAACGTAGCTTTTATCGATAATTTTAACCTCTTCTGGAAGCGCCCAGCTTTTTCCTGTCGTGACGGCATTCACCCAAATGGCCTAGGCTCACGCAATTTAATTAATAACTTACGTTACATAATCAGGAACTCTTCCTTAGCCTGACTATCCACCTTCGCGTGTCCACTCCTGGTCACTTCCTTTATTCAGAAAATTCACAGCGGAAAATGGTCCGTTAAATCTCTCAGTGATTCTGACTGGAATGATCATGGGTGTGTAAGCGGGAGGCACTACTGACCACCGGCTGACCTGTCCCTCCCCTACAAGCCACACTAGCTCACCCTTGTGGTCAGTAGTGCCTCCCGCTTACACACCCATGATCATTCCAGTCAGAATCACTGAGAGATTTAACGGACCATTTTCCGCTGTGAATTTTCTGAATAAATGTAGAAACCCAAATAATTTAATTCCAATTACCCTTGTTTCCACATCTAGGCATTTTCTTTCTGTTCCTCTCAGGATGCCGCTGGTAAATGCTCGCTCCATAGCTAATAAAACTTTTGTGCTGAATGACATCATCCAGCCTAAGAAGCTAGACTTTTTGTAAGTGACTGAAACCTGGCAGAGGGATATGGAACATACCCCCCTTATTGAGCTATGCCTCAATAAGGGGGGGATAAAAGGATTACTCTTTTATCAGCTAGCCTAGAATTTCAGGCCGCGGTGGAGGACTTGCTGCCATTTTCAGAAGCTGTTTTTCTTGTCGGTTGGTGAGCACTGGGTCTTTCTCTTCTTTTGAATTACAAGTGATTAACCCTCTGGGGTCGAGAGCTCCGCCGGCGGAGCTCGACAAGATGAAATTAACTTTCGTTTCTATTTGGATGACTAACGTCACGTGCTGTTATCATACAGACGCAACAAAAACATTGACAGAAACCTTAGAATCGCGACTTTCCAATGCGCCCATTGGCAAATAATATGAATTGTTTTAAAATGTTTAAATTTGATTAATTAGACCATGTATGCTTTGTTAAACTTTACTCATTACTATGTGAATTTCGCTCAGCAGGAAGTCCGCCCACATCGCATTCACATGTTAACAACATTATAATTACTCTCCATAGAAGGAGACTAAAGGAGGGGCGATGCGAGATCCATGTGAGAAATGTCAAGTCTGCGAAAGCGGGATAGAATGTCAAAGTGTCGCCTAATTCACTTCTTTTGAGGTGAACATTTCATTTAATTTTGGAAAATGGTCCGTCCGGAAGCCGACAGTGATGAAGAGCGGTGTCATTTCGAACAGCGAACTGATCCAGCTGAGGATCAACTTCATGCGTAAGTATATTTCTTATGATCATACTGGTAAATATGTGTACTGTATTGCAACGTATCTGTGTGTTTGTAGGAATATCCAGCAATGTGCGCGTTTGTAAATTCCCACACTACGAACGATTGCATCTCAAAATTATAGGCTAGGCTCTCTGCGTCTGGTTGTGTTAGAAGTATCAGGTAGACTGTATGTTTTTCGATCATATTGGTAATAAATAGCCCGTGGCGTGGCTAGGATTCTAAAACTGATGTCCTCGCACAATCGATATTAGCATACTGTAAGTAAATTCGGGAAATAGCAATATAGTAACCACTTAGCTAAACAGACCTAGTCTACTTCAGATTGATACATTGTTATTGATGAGTTGCATGTAGTTGAGCTGGAATATCAATGTTTATTTAGTTTAGCTAATGTTGTTTCGTTGATAGCTTGCATTATTTGTAAATGTGTGCTGTATTACATTCTCTGTGTGTTTGTAGGAATATTCACTAATAATTCTTTGTTTGTATATGATGTAACCATGTCACATTTCAAGTTTTGTTTTCATTAGTTAGTGGTTTGCCCCTTTTTTGTAAAGCACGTATAATTTTCACCTGCTGAAGGGAATGTGCTATATAAATAAAGTTTGATTTGATGTCACATTTCCTAACAATTTTGTTTTTATCATATTTACAGAAATGCTGATCAGGAAACACAGCCTAGTTCACCACTAGCTAAGAGGCCACGCAAGCGTTGCAAGAGTACACCAGTCTCATCTCATCTTCCATGCGTATAGTTTGCTTCAATAAATGTTCTGAAAATCAAAAGATGTCTTTGTTTCTGTTTTCTAAATGGCTCACTGAGTCTTTGTCTTAGTGGTGGGGAGGCATGCGGCCAGGTGTGAATAGCCTACTTAGCTGACAGGTCGCCCTACCCAATGCATATTCATTACAGAAAGGCCATTTGCCCTCCCATTCTCACCTGGTGTTGAAAAATAGTAGTCACAACACTAACTTTTAGCAATTTATTTTATATTTCTCATTGGATTTGCTAAAATATTTAGTCATCTTTTGATACCCAAGACCTTGATGAACACATTTCAGTGACCAAAAGTCTTAGTCACAATTGTTTAGTGTGTTTTATTACAACATTCCTGTGCATGTTCAAAACTACTGTTTACAGTTTGTGTGTTTTTAGAGCAGTTTACAATCCACACATGATTATGACCTACTTACTGCTGCCATATTATTGCAGCTGAGTTTGTGCTGAAAACAAAGATGTGAAACACTTTGGAATCACTGTATATAAAGTTGATGAAATTTACACAAATGTCAGAGCATCGCACAATCACCAGTGTGCCTCATTTTACACCTTAGACCCCAGAGGGTTAAAGTTGGACACACTAATCCCTTTTATGGTATTTTAATTTACCAACCACCTGGCCTAAATAGCTCCATTTTAAATGAATTTAGTGATTTTTTATCGTCTATTCTCAAGCTATCTAGATTTGTGCTTCTTGGTGACTTTAACATTCATATTGATGATGCTTCTGATAAGTTTGCCTTGAGTTTTATTAATATCACTGAGTCTTTTAATCTCACTCAGCATGTAACAGGCCCTACACACATCAGAGGTCATACTCTGGACCTCGTTTTTACTCTTGGTTTAAATGTTTCTGTTTTTTCTGAGGATCTTTTTATTTCAGATCATAATTGTGTTTTATTTGACTTGTCTTCTAATTTGGATATTTTACCTTGTCGTCGTGAAATTAACTGTCGCATCCTAAATCATCTTTCTGCGGCAAAGTTCTCTTCTGCCTTTTATAACAGCCTTGACATTTTATTGAATACTGATGTTGATTCCCAGGTACAAGTTCCAATTTTTTCAGTTGATGAGTGCAACAACTTTCTCTCTTTCTTTGTAAGATAAAATACATACGAGCAAACATCATTCCCTCTTGTCACCCCCCTATACCTTGCCCTTCCCAGCTAACAATCCTGGAGAGTTTTTCTCCAATCTCACTACAAGAGCTTACAAATCTTGTCAGTACTATGAAAACCTCCTCTAGTTCTCTTGACATTGTACCCACCTCATTGTTTAAAAATGTTATTGCTTACATTAGCCCATGTGTGCTCTCCATAATCAATAACTCGCTGACATCTTGTCATGTCCCAGCTTACTTCAAACAAGCCACTGTTCAACCACTTCTCAAAAAAACTAATCTGGACCCTTCTTTGCCCCAAAACTACAGGCCTATTTCTAAATTACCTTTTTTTGCACCATATTGTATGGGCAGCAAAACACATCCTGAGAATATTATGACTAGGTCAGCTAACATTAGCTAATGTTTGCTTTATGTCAGAAAACCTGACATTAGCTGGTTAGCAACATGTTCGTTTTTGATCAAACATAATAGTTGTCGAATTAACACTACAGACTATTTAATTAGAGTAACGTTAATGTTTTCAAATCACTTGCCTGTATGTAACATTACAATGTGGCTAACTTATCTAAACTTTGCTAAATTGGCTAACAAAGTCAATGTTAATACACTCACCTTTATATGCATTCTTAAATTTGTGTTTGACGTCTTTGCAGTAGAGAATGTATTTACTCTCGGCTTGCATAGCTCACAAGTAAAAACGTAGGTTTTGTCGGTGGAGCTAGTCAGTGTCATGTATTTGCTTAAATATGGCCATGGTGATTCTTCTTCAGGCTGAGATTCGGGAGGTTTATCCATGATGATGCTGTCGCTGTGTGAGCACTGAGCAACGCCTGCCCTTTTGCACATGCACTACACAAAGGTCAAGTGTGTGGTGGTGGCTGCCTGACGAATGCATTGCATGGGCATGCCTTCACAGTGGTCAGGATAAAAGAAAAAGGGGGCAGGGCTGGTCAAAGGGGGTTCAATTACAGTAGAGAAGCAATGGTAAAATAAATAAAAAAATCATTCCTTCCCTTTAATGGACCAAAATTGTTTGTAGTTTCAGTAGTTAACTACACAAAAAATTACAAAAAAAAAGTCATTTAACTACTTGAATCAATATGCAAATATGAATGTAGTTGAACTACCAGCAAGCTACTGCAAAATGTAGTTAAACAACTCATTTAATTACATGTAGTTCACTACTACCCAACACTGGCTGAATGTATGATATTCTGATTTGATTAAGATTGACTATGAATATGTAATTTTAATAATAATTAATTTAATTGTTAATTTAAGTTACCAATTTATAGTTTGTATATTTAATTTATGATACCGATTATTGTATACTGGCAACACCTGTGAGGATATTGATGTATATCTTCTACATGTTGGTACCCCACTATGAGAAGTAGCGGCATGTCCCCTACACTGTGTTGACATTGCCTCATCTTCTGGGTGCTGTGTTAATAGACAAGAAACACCAGATTGGTCCATATGGTCAGCTATTTGCTTTGTAAAAGCTTACCTGGGAGTTAAAGAAACAAACAAAAGCAGCTTTCCACATCTGTTTGGATATTACCACAACAAACTTTGCGGTAAGTTGCTTGTGCGTCCGTTTTTTACATAGTCTTTTTTCATAAATAAAGACCCATGCTTCATAATTTGAGGCTGTGGCTAGTCACATGTTTCCAATGCAAATGTGCTTCCTTGATTAACATTAGTATGTGCTGAAAAAAAACTGCGTATGCACATTATAGGGCGTTGTCATTTATTGTTACAACCTCTAATACAATCATTCAAACTAGGTGGTATGAATTTAACATCGGACTGCATTCCTTGGTTTTAACTGTATCTGACTCATACGTTATGAATGTAACTGAAATGGCTAATGACTACCGACAAGTCAAAACTGTTTGGAGTAAAATTTCATAGTGCTAGGCTCAATATTTTCTGAATAAATCTAAAAATCTAAATCTAAAAACTGTTACATTTATGGGACTCTCCCCTACTATAACACACTGACAATGTCTCCTCTTTAGAATGGCCATTCTGATCTTGTGCCGGAAAGAAGTTAACACCCGCTTTTTTTGAAGATGCAATTACCTTTGCCGCAAGGGCCACCAGCCATGAAAAATAATCTGTAGCAGGTCATATGCATACATTTCCATTCTCTCCTCCCATATTTTTGCAGTCTACTGTCAGAACACCATACATATGCATTAACCCAAACAAGCACATTTTAGGGATTCTGGATTTTTCTTGTTTTACCAGAGCAAGTCGTCGTTCATCTTTCACTAGATAAACTATGGGGCATACTTTTACAGTAGTTAGCAGTCAGTTTGGGAAACATGGCCAGAAGAAGTCCGTACCAGTTCATCGAACACATTCTCATCCCAACTCGTCAAATATTGCAGCTTGGGCAAGGGCTCTTCTTGTCACTATTCGACGCCTTGGATAGACTTGGGCGTCTTCGGTTGACGAGTTAGGCGGCCCATTGAATTGAATTACCACTTCGGCGGATTTTGACGCTATGGACAGACAGTAGCCGGAACCTCAGCGCAAATTCGGAGCTCCTATTTGTAGACAATCAATACTATTGTGACCTATTCAAATTTAACTACTTCAAATCACATACACATATACCGAAATATACCAGAAATTATTTCATTTTAATACTATAGACTGCATGGATAATTATTTTAAAACATCAACATAAACCTAGGCTAATGCATGCTGGGTGACATAGTTTATTTAAGTAGGTAGTTGGACCTCATCTTTAGATTAGATGTGAATATTTGTTGCAGCTTAATAAAATTCAATTTTAATTAATTTTAATCTGGTTGTGAGTTGTACATTTTGATAAAGGTTGATCCAACAGTGTGCTCTGCCTATCAACAAATTTGGCAGTTTAATTTATAATTGATATCTTAGATAATAATTACCAAATTAAATCAAATAAATATATTTTACATGTTGGATAAGTGAGGTGTTTCAACTATCGATGCGCTTGTGTTCAACATTCTAGCCCACTCCTTCGTGCTAACCTATTTCAGCTTATTGATGTTTGAGAGAATTTGTTTATTCAATGCTACAACATCTTAATGGGGTCGAGGTCTGGACTTTATCTTATCTATTCCAAAACCCTGATTATATTCTTTTTCAGCCATTCATTTGTAGATTGTGGAATGAATGGTGTCCTCAAGATCACTGGGCCTCAAGTTTTTTTCTTAAATTTGTTCTTGAGAAAGGTCCTAAGAAAAGTCTATGTCAGATTCATGATGTGTTCTTAAACCACAGAATTTTTCATACGTGTATTCTTATAATGAGGAATCCCATTGTCCTCGTAAATTGAAAGCGTGTGCCAGTTGTTCCTAATTAGCATAGGTACACGCCCCGCCAATTCCCATTTCCCATAAAAGGACATGAGACTGCAGGGCCATGTGCACGCACAGATCGTGCGTTTGGACGGTCATCGTCTACTCGTAAAGTCGGAAATTTATCACGCGACCAAGACGTGTTTACAAGGTGTTTGCGTTCAGGCGGTCATGGCAACTGGTAAATTTATCACATGAACAATACGTATGTCTGCTGGGGATGTAAAGAGGATAGACCAATGAGATCACCCACTGTTGGTCACATGATGAATTTCCGATGTTCCGACTTGACGAGAACCTGCTGAACGCACGACAATGGAAGCGAGGACTCTGTTGTTTGTTGTTATTAGCGGCATGACATTAACAGAAGGTACTTGGTACATGTAGGCTAACTGTTAACAATCATTTACACACATTATGATAAAGAAATGAAAATTATACAGATATATTTACCATTAACTTGGTACATTGTTTCTGTGTTTGCCAGTTGTCCACCATGAAGTGTTAGTGCAGTGTTTATTTATTTTAAAAGATCACAATGCTTTGTAAAAAAATGAAAATAATTATTACAAAAATATTATAAATGATAAAAATGTTATTGTAATTTAAATCCTATGATATTATACAACTGTAGAATTGAAGAAAATGCAATAACCAATTATTTTGCACAACATGTCAGCACTCAAATGTGTGTAAGTGTGCTCTTGAGTGTGCATAGATTCTGTTCTTACCTAAGAACAAATCCCAAATAAGAAAACATTGGTGAATGTCAGAATCTTCGTGAAAACTGAGTAAATGGTTTTTAAGAAGAAAATTCTTCTTAAGAACGGTTGGTAAATGAGGCCCATTGTCTTGTTGCAGGATCCACTTTTGGCCAAGCTTCAGCAGGTGGACAGATGGTCTCACATTTTTTCTCTAGAATATGTTGTTATAGAGAGGAATTTATGGTGAACTCAATGGGCCTTATTCACTAAACTTTTCTTAAATTATTCTTACTATTGTTCTTAAAAATGTTCCTAAAATTGTTCATAACACATGTGCAGACCTTTGTTTTTGTGCATATCCAAGGTGTATGAAATGATGAATGCTAGCTGTTTGTAAATTTTATGCACAATCCTGCTCATGTGATTAGCATAAGGATACAGTCATAAACAAGTACAGATTTTTAAAAAAGATAAATTCTGAAAGGTTAATATAGATGTTCTTAAATACAGTTTACAATGAAATGTGCTCATACGCACGTTTTGTGAATGAGTCAGTGACCTGTGAAAGCCTGTGAAAACCACAACAACCAGAAAAACAAACAAACATGCACACCATGAATAATCCTCCTCACTAATAACACCGGAGGAGGCACTCAGCTCTAATTATCTGCTGGGCTCAACACACACACACACACACACACACATCCAAACATCATGCAGGCATGGAGAGAGAGAAAACTTTACCTTGCTGGCTCGTCACTTGTATCCATGGTACTGGATAATAGCTGGGGACCTTTTGCAGGATTAACACTGTACTTCTGGACAGGACAGTCTTTACGGACATGGTGCCCCCTGTAAGCTTTAACAGGCAGTAATACAGAACTCCATATCATTTCAAAGTCATACCTCAAAATTATGCTACACATGACACAGTTGTACATTCTGGCCAACACAATTTACTGAAATGTTTTTGTTCAGAAAAAGTTTTCTTTATTTTGTTCCTCTTGGAAAATGTTATCTCTCATTAGTTCAAGTTTGTGGACACAAAGGGTCAAAACATGTCCTGGGTTTAGCACTTGCAAAAAAAAACACAAATGAAGGATCCAGTAATCAGTTTAATTTTCACAAAACTTAAAGGGTGAATGAAAGCTATATTAACAATAACAATTATGCCTTAATTGAGACATATATTTAATATTTAATCAAGCAAAAAGCTCACAATTAGGATGACAGGTATGCCATCCCGCCAAGTTACGCTTTGGAAGAGCGGTATGCCCCATACCTATACAGAACCAAGAGTTTGAAAAAAATGTGTGGCCACTGTGGCTACTTCGCTGGTGGCTCGCTGGTAACACACTTGCCTAAGGGATTTTCAAGGCCCACGATCGAGTTCCACCTAAGGCTCAGGCAAATCTCGAACTCATTATGAAACCTTATTTGCTAACAAAAAATTGCCTATTACTTTGGAACTATTGCTTTAGCAACTGTATAATCCTTGTGGGAACTCATTTATATTCCTGAAATACATTCTGTATCATTTCACATGCAAGTTCCTCATAGTAGCATTTCATGACTACAGATGAATATTGGTTGTTTCCCAGTGTGCCCTAGGCTGAATACAGACGGTATCTAAACGTCTGAGAGGATGGAAATCTAAGTTGACAGATATTTTGATATACAGTAAATGCACTAAGTTAGCTCTATTTACCACTAATGCACTCATACTTTACCCTGATATAGCCTGCTTATGTCCTAGCTGTCTATAAAACAATCACATTTCAACCAAACCTAGTGCTTTCATTGAACATATAGACTGTATTATGTTATACCAATGTGGTTGCAATGTGAAAGCTTTCTAGCTGGCTAGGATTTAGCCAGGCCATATGGAAGTAAAACCTGAGCTGAATTAGGATGGAATTGAGCTAACCTAGTCCTTTATGTCATGTCAACCTTGTCCAAAAGACCATGTCAAAAGATCTACATTCCATCTATATTCAGGCATGTGTTTACTGGGCTACATTCTTTGAAAGTACAAGCAAATGACAGCATTAAAGAGCACCTTTTTATTGCAAAGCCATTCATGGCCATTTAACTAAGTGTTTATAACTTTATTCCCTTATGCAATATTGACATTCAAATTATATCAAAATGTTCAATGTATATGTTTAGCAAAAGTCACGAACGGGGAGCCATATGTATTTCATGATGGCAGATGTATTGATTTCCTTAAAAAAAAAACAACAGCTGATGGCTGTGGCGTTTCTTCTGTTTAACTATTTTTTTTTATTAGGCTACTGTAGGTAACGTAACCTAAATGTTTGCTATCCCTATTCTCTACTGACATACAAACCACTAGTACGTTTGTTGTGTCTACAACACCCCATTAAAAACACTTCCATTTATAAACATGACAAACACTTTCATAGCTAGCAGTGTGTGGAAAAAACAGTAGGTAGGTTTACGCACAAGCCCTTAATTGCATTTGAGACACATGTTAAACATCAGAGAATACGGGTATTTCACTGTTTTTTTTATATATTGTTCAATAAGTAAACTCATCTTGGTCAGGGAAAAACATATTGTTTAAACTATTCAATTAAATAATTTGTGGTCATTTGTTTGGTACTACTAATTATTATTATTTTCTGATATGCAAAAATTGCTGGGAAATATGTCTGTGCATGCTATTTCCAATGTAAAGTGTCTATTTGTCACTACTGTTACCTACAGTTTTGCTGGTCAAATTGTAAGGTCAGCTAGCTAGCTGAGGAAAAGAGCGAAGTCCTATCTACAACTAAACTCATAAAAATTGCTTATCAACCTTATAAACGGAAAAAGTGGATCTCAGAAGAGAAAACAGAAAATGGACCAGGAGAGAATGGTAGACAGAGTTGCCAGAGTTGGATGGCTTTTTAAGAAAGCAATTGTCAAATCCACAACTTAACTGTGTCAAAAAGTCTCACCACAGGTATATCAACAACCTTCCTAGCTCAACTGCTGTCATTCAGGCCATGTTTTAAAACTGAGAGCATCAACACTCAAACCCATAATGCTTATTGCATCATCTGGTAACCTTTGGTGCGGGGTGTACGCTACTGCGGTTATGACATTGCCTGTCACAGTAGCAACAGCAGAGCATTGTTTAAATGAATGAATCATTTTTCGAATTCAAATTAATCAAGAACTACCTGACGCAGCATTTACAATGAGAGACTGAAAGAACGTGCTATAGCCTAGGCTACTGTCTGTCAAGAGCGTCAGAGCTCAGGAGCTGAAATTGAAGGAGATTGCTGATAATTTTGTAAATGAAGGCTGGTCAGATGCCTGTAAAATGAGTGAGTCCATGAAGTGCTTTTCAAGGGAATTTGTCTTTGGTTTCTGGTGGTGCCAGCCTGTTATAGTTTGAATTGTTGCCACCGCGCCATTTGTATCAGTAATTTTTATTTATTTAAAAAAAGCAAAGGGCCAGTGCTAAATGGTAAACCTTGATCATACTGTAAAATTTCTGATAAAGATAACCATAATCCATGTGTTTCTTAAAGAGTTAGTTCACATTTTTACATCCATGGCCGCTGAACGACTCATCACTAATTATAGGATAATAACTCCTTTACGCACAGCATACTCTGCTTGTCCTTAGTCTTGTTAGCCAAATAACATTGATATTGAGCAACAGCTGTATAAATATTATGATCAAGAAATAACATGTCAGACTAATAGCTGCATCAAAAGAATGCAGTGTATATTCCCTCCATTTTAGCTCTTCTTTTGTGCGTAAAACATGCCAAATTCCACATTAACACAACCTTTGAGTCCGATATTAACCTCTTGACCACAAGAACATATTTGAGCATGTGGAGTACATTTTCAGTACATTTTCAGCTGCTAATTAATTGCTAATTGCATAAATATGGAGCATCGCGTAGTTCTGGCAGGCCACGAGAGTCAAGCGCTCCGGCTGAATCAGCTGAGTGATGTTCGCCTATCACAGTACATTCACTAACAGGGCGGTCTACTTAAACAGCCTCCCTCTACTCATTCAGCTGCTCCTCCTGCATGCAAGCGCTGCACGTTGCTTCGTAAATCCCCTCCACCACCCCAGCTCCATCCCCATGCGTCAAGAATTTGCATTTCTCCATTCCTATGTGTTAAGAATTTGTATTGCTCCATCCCTGTGTGTTAAGAAATTGCATTGCTCCATCCGTATGTGTTAAGAACTTGCTTTGCTGCTGGATCTGTTCTGTGTGTACCCCTCTAGGGGGGTTTGGCTGCTGGCCTCCCGGCCTTATCCACGCGGGCTGCGTGGTTGGCGGGAGAGCTCCAGAACAGAGCCATACCGCCAAACTTAACTGTATTGCCTTTATTGTCAATAAAGTTCTACTTTGATGACAGTGGTCCTGACAGAAACAACAGTAGTGAAAAGAGCTTTACATTTGAGTTGTAATATTAGCCATGCGGGAAAAGAAAGCTTAAGCACATTGCTGAGATGCAGCTCTATTTTTCACAATCTAATCTGGTTGATGGCCAGCAGTCCTCCAGCCCTGCTGAGATCTGAGGGGCAAAAATGCAGATGCAGCCCACTTCACAGACTGGGGGATCGAGGTCAATTTGATCATTGTCAAGGTACACTATTTCAGATGGAAAGTTTGATCTTGTTTCTGGTATGCAAGCATACTGTAATAGGACAGGAATTTGAGAGAGGAAGTCATGAGGAAACAGAGGGAATAAGCCCCTCTGTTGCCTTTTTACTGGGAAAGAGATGAAAGGAAAAGAAGGGATCACAGTATGTGCAATATACTCTATTGAAACACTGAGACCAAATCCTGCCCAAAACTTTCAAAAGCTTCTTCATACATTATTAATTAATTATTTCATATGAGGCTTACTGAGATCAAAAGGGAATTGCGCAAAAAAAGTTTAGAGGCCTCCATGAGGCCTTTTTATGTTGGTCACTGAAAAAAAGATGTTTTTCTCAGATGTACTGACAATCATGCACAGATGTCCTTTCTGTCACACAGTGGTCTTTAACAGACACATGGAACCTTATTTTTGTAGTCAAGGCAGCTTTTAGTAATTTTGTGATTGGAGACTGTAGTACACCTGCAGTGCAGTTTGATTGAAAGAGGAATAAATTACCTGTGGGTGTGCTGGATGTTCAGTTTCATTATGAACAATCAGCTTGACTGCCATTTTTTCCCCTCAGTAGCACTGCTTCAAGGTCATAAGCGAATTGACACTTGTTCAGGAGATGTAGCGTTACCACATGTGGATTTATGACACCCCAAAAGTCCACATCCAACATGAGAAACATGTGGAACTCATTGCTTGATTAATTTGAGTATTATTGGACTCTTAG
The DNA here is from genome assembly GCA_039654925.1 of Anguilla pacifica. NCBI lineage: Eukaryota > Metazoa > Chordata > Actinopteri > Anguilliformes > Anguillidae > Anguilla > Anguilla pacifica. The sequence continues at coordinate 36,215,146 of CM077286.1, read as the reverse complement.
TTTGATTAAAGCCTAAAGTATTGATTTCTTATGGTTAATTTAGTTATTCTTTGTAATACTAGGCGGCACTATTTTCTACTTCAATTATGTTTCACTGATGCACAGTAAGAAGAGTGGTCATAAGTAAGCTGTGACACCATCTTCCACCCCAGTAATCTCCATATAGACCCAAAGCGCTGTCATTCGTTTGTGCTGACTTGTGCTGTGTTTGTGCTGATTTGTGCTTCTTCCACTCTGTGGAATAATTTGGAGTAATTTAGGGTGGAAAATTACATTACATATTATAAAATTAAATGTTCAGTGTCTCAAAAACCATACTGACACAAAACATGTTTCCAACAAAAATGACAACAAACAAATCAACACAAACACAGCAGGATTGACAATATAGTTATTCCTTGTCTGACTGCATGGGATGGCACCTTCTCTGTAAAGTTTAAAAGTTGTCTAGGTAGATTAAAACACAAAGACATTATTCAACACAAAACATGCAAACCACCAAATATTTTTATTGACATAACCCCCATTGTGCCACCCAACCCATGTTGAGAGAACAGGGTTCACTGCAGACCACTAAACTACCAAACCAACATTCAGTTTCTGCAGGACAAAATGCGCAATTCCACTTCCCAAGAGCATCTGTGCTACCATTGTCATCAAAATATGGTCAATGAATGCTTTTAGCTTATCTTATGAATGCATGATATTAGGTAATGTTTTTGGACACAAGGACATGCTTACTGGGTGCAAATGCCCTGCTGGGATTTCTTTGATAGTTTGTGATGTTTTGAAACAGTGTCAAAGTGTACGCAGTTGATTTACCCGATTGTATGCAGACAGCAGCCTTTTCTCTCTCCTTTTTTATTTGTTTGAGATTTTGACGGGCAATATAACCTCTCCAAGCTGAGAACAGAGACAGATTGCTGATGAGTCACTGGAAAAGAATCAAATGTCACACACATAAAAGACAAAACAAAGTTTCAACAAGAAAATGGATCAAAATCCCATGGCCATGCTTGCTTCTTAAACATCCCTTTTAAGGCCAGACTAAGTTTCTTTTCTGTGTCTTTTGTGAAACATTCCTCTAAACATTGCTCTTAATCTAAATTGACTGGTAACATTAGTTACTAGCTGCAAGCATAAAATTTGACAGTTTTCAAGTGCACCTCACTGTGGGATGAACGCTCTACTGGTCGATCATGATAAGTGGTGCTTACATGATTGGATGATGATGGCTCCATGGGTCCTCTTCTCTCTCTCTCTGCGGTAGCGCCGTGCCCCCAACCAGCCCTTGGTGTAGGCCTGCATCACCACCACCCATGTAATCACCTCTCTCAGCAGCAAGTTCAGCTGCTCCACATGGTAGTACTTCAGGAAGACCTGTGAGACCAGACTTGGTTACCTCTGAGAAACCAAATGTGGTTACATCTGTGAGAAACCAGTCTGGGCCAAGTCTGTCCGAAATGAGTTCAGGTTACCCCTGTGAATGACCAGCCCAGCTTTGGAAGAAACCTGTCCAAGTCACCTCTGTTAGAATTCTGTCCAGATTACCTTTGTGAGAAGCCACTCCAGGTCATCTCTGTAAAAAACACTCAATTTCTTGTGTAACAAGTCCAGGAGCCTGATTTATGAAAAGGTCTGAAGATCAAATTGGATCTTAAAATAGGGGTTTACACAGAAAACCATGACTAAGTAATTATTTATAAAATCCCACTTTAATTTAACATTTTAGGCATGGAGAGTGAAAGACGCATTGCAAGATCTTGAAACTCAACCTTCTTTCGAGGAAATGGCTGTTATTGGCCGTATTCACACGTTCACACAAGTTCAAACTTGAAGTTAATGCAAGATTTACATGTCACGGGCATATTAGCCAGAGATAGGCCACTTTAAAACAATGTGAGCAACTATTTTCAGTCTCAGTTATTTTTCTAAATCCAGAGTAAGTACAACTTTGGGAATGATTTTAAGATTTTGTTTAAGTTCATGCAAATGGACGGCCATTTTTATAAATGAGGCCACAGGTCACGCACTGTCATGTTCATCAAAGCCAACAACAATTGCAAAGGGGGGGGGGGGGGGGGGGGGGGGGGGTGGCACTGGTACCTTTTTTTAATGAAAAAAACATTTATTTGAACTTGGCTTTAAATTACTTTTTTAAACAACTAATATAAACAATTTGGTCTGTGAGGCTCATAAATAATGCACCCATAGCTAAGGTTTTTGTAGTTAAGACCAAAAAGAAAGGGGATCAAAGGGAGGCCTTTTGTTTTGTATGCAAGGGAGCCAGCCAGGAAAACAGCCTCTTCTAAGTGGACAGGGAATTTCTAAGTAAATCCTCTGGGTGTCTTGAATGGAAGAAACAAGCTTTGAATAATCCCTTGGTTGGTTCTCCTTTACCTTGGTCTTCCCCAACACCCAGTTGTCGAGTTTTGCCTGCTCCAGGATGGCAACAGTATTCTCTCTGCTGATGTCTGGCATTTGGTGAGCCCGGAAAGCCAGGTAGTAATACCTGAGATTGAAAGGAAAGGCAAGTTTAGTGGGATGTTCCGAGTAAAAATGATTTAAACCAGAGACCTTTAAGAACAAACTAAAAATCCTTTTAAAAAGCTAATCAATTATTTATGCACTAAACTTGGTCATATTTGTTTTCTGGGAGTGTGTGTGTGCGTGTGTGTGAGCACAGATTTTCATTATTGTCAAAAGAGGTAGAAAGATATGAGCAACAATTGTCCAGTTAGTTTCAATGATTTCTGAACTCTTTAAACTGTTAGTGAAGAAAAATAAATACTGCTTATAATTGTTAGTCAAAATTAAGGACAAATGTCAACTGATTCATAGCCATAGTCTCTTTACAGAAAATTTACAATCAGTGGCCACATTCCTAGTATCGGGTAGTACCTCCTTCTGCCTCCAGAAGAGCATAAATTCTTAATGGCATGGATTCAAAAAGGTGTGGAAAACATTCCTTAGGGATTTTGGTTCATGCTGACTCGATAGCATCTGGCAGTTCCTACAAATTTTTCGGGTACCCGTTCTAGCTGTGAACTGAATTCATTGTTATGTTCATGGAACCAGAAAACGCAAGCTTTGTGACATGATGCATTATCCAGCTGTAAGTACCCATTGTAGAAAGGGTAGAATGTGGCTATAAAGGGATGCACATGGTCAGCAACAATGCTTAAGTATGCTGTGGCATTAAAATTATGCTCGTTTGCTATTAAGGGGGACGAGGGGCCTAATGTGCACCAAGAAAACGTGTCCCCATAGAATTTCACCACCACCACCAGACTGTACTGTTGACACAAGGCAGGATAGATCCATGGATTCTTGCTATTTATGTCAAATTATAACCCCACCATCAGCATGTTGCAGCAGGAATTGAGATAAGTCTGACCAGGCAACATTTTTCCAATCTTTAATTGTCCAATTTTGTTGATCATGTGCCCAATGTACCCATATCTTCCTGTTCTTAGCTCACAGGAGTGGAACCTGGCATGGTCTTCTGCTGCTGTAGAAGATCCACTTTGAGGTTCGATGTGTTGTTCAGTGATGCTCTTATGCACACCACTATTGTAAAAAAAACCTGTTATTCAAGCATTTGTGGTCCTTCTGTAACTAAATAAGTCTGTCTATTCTCCTCTGACCCCTCTCATTAACGAGGCATTTTTGGCCACAGAACACCCACTCACTGGATGTTTTTTGTTTTGTTTTTTGTTTATCACACTTGGTCCGGCTCCTATCTGCATGGAGTTTGCATGTTCTTCCCGTGTTCAAACTGGGTTCCCTCCGGGTACTCCAGAGGGTACTCCCCAGTAGTGAAGCAGCTAGGATGGGTCAAACAAAGAGGACAAATGACCCCATGCTGTCAATAACGTATAAATTAACGTAAAGTCACATAAGAATCTAGTGTTACAATTCACACAGTTTTCCCATTCTTATTTTTGGTTGAACGAAAAACTAAACCATGTCTGTATGTTTTATATATTGAGCCACATTATTCGCTGTTTGGAGGGTATTTGTGTTAATGAACAGCTGTACCTAATAAAATGGGGTCTGCCTGAATCAACTGTTAGTGCTGATATGGTGAAGTGGAAATGTATAGAGTAACAACATCTTGGCCAAGAAGCGGTAGGCCACACAAGCTCACACTCACTGCAGAGTTCCAAACTACCTCTGTAAACAACGGCAGCACAAGAGCTGTTCATCAAGAGCTTCATGAAATGGGTTTCCATGGCCGAGCAGTCGTACAAAAGCCTAAGATCACCATGCACAATTCCAAGCGTCAGCTGGAGTGGTGTAAAGCATACTGCCAATGGACTCTGGAGCAGTGGAAAGTTCTCTAGAGTGATTAATTATACTTCACTATCTGGCAGTCTGATGGACGAATCTGGGTTTGGCAGATTCCATAGTGCCAACTGTACTGGCCTGAATAGTGCCAACTGTAAAGAGGAATAATAGTCTGAGGGTGTTTTTCATGGTTTGGGCTAGGCCTCTTAGTTCCAGTGAAAGGAAATCTTAATGCTACAGCATACAATGACATTCTAGAGAATTGCACTGCTTCCAATTTTGTGACAACAGTGTGGGGAAGGCACTTTCCTGTTTCAGCATGATAATACCCTGACCTCTGCAAAGTGCCTTGACCTCTACGCCATCAAACACCTTTGGGATGAATTGGAATTACACCCAACATCAGTGCCCAGCCTCACTAATGCTCTTGTGGCTGAATGAAACATCCCCACAGCCATGTAGCAAAATCTACTGGAAAGCCTTCCCAGAAGAGTGGAGGCTGTTACAGAAGCAAAAAGGGGTCCAACTCCATATAAATGCCCATGGTTTTGGAATGAAATATTCAACAAGTATATATGGGTGCGATGATACACAGATGGGTGACAAATTAAAGGAAAAACTAAAATAAAGTGTCTTAGTAAGGTGTTAGGCCACCACAAGCCACCAGAACAGCTTCAATATGGCATAAATTCTACAAGTCTCTAGAACTCTACTCAAGGGATGAAACACTATCCAAAAGATATTCCCTCATTTGGTGTTTTGATGATAGTGGTGGAGAGCACTGTCTAACACGTCAGTCCAAAATCTCCCATAGGTGTTCAATTGGGTTGAGATCTGGTGACTGCGAAGGCCACAAAATATGATTCACATCATTTTCATACTCATCAGACCATTCAGTGACCCCTCGTGCCCTGTGGATAGGGGAATTGTCATCCTGGAAGAGACCACTCCCATCAGGATAGAAATGTTTCATCATAGGATAAAGGTGATCATTCAGAATAACTTTGTATTAATTTGCAGTGACCCTTCCCTCTAAGGGGACAAGTGGACCCAGACAATGCCAGGAAAATGCCCCCACAGCATAACAAAGCCACCAGATCCCCTCAATGTTGGGGTAAGGCTTTCGCTATACATGCACTCGCCCACTTGTTGAGAATATGGTGAAAGATGACTCATCTGACCATATCACTTTCTTCCACATCTCTGTAGACCAGTTCCTATGGTTTTCACACTTCTGATCTCTAAAATGTGTATTCTTCATTGTAATAAGAGTTTTATACGCTGCAACCCTACTGTAATATCCCTCTCTATGTAGTTGTCGAAGGACTGTTCTTGCTGACACGGCCTGATCACGTCCTGCATTGACATTCTCAGTCACCTGTTTGTCCTTACAGATCACACTAATGCATGAGCATCACTGTCATCAAATGTGCACTTCCACCATAATTTTTGACCCTATTTACTGATGTCTTTCCCATTGATCTAAAGGTAGATGTCACTTTAGTCAGTTTTCCTATTGAAACACTAGCCAGTTGAGCAGTCTTTGTGCCTGAAGCTCCTGCCATCCGTGCACCAATAATGAACCCACTTAAAAAGCCACTTAGATCTTTTCCTCCTGCCATCTTGATCAACTTGACCAACCTCAGCCTTTTTATACAAGTCACAGAGCGTGATAGGATGTTAATTGTTTGATTGTGTCATGCAGTACACCTGTATGGGAACATTTGAATTTGTTGTTTCTCCACTCATTTATTCAGGTTTTTCCTTTAATTTGTCGCCCGTATTACAAACACAAATGAAGCTGTTTAAATGAAGAGTTTTTAAAAACCTGGCAGTAAGTTGCTAAGAAGTTGCTATATTGAAGCAGGCTAATATGGAAATTTCAGTGGTGGCCTTATCAAGCTAAAAATTATGTTGAATCCTAGAGACTCATTGTCTCCTAGACAGTAATCCTAAATAGTAATAATATTTCAACTTTAGCTAATTTTTCATTATGGGTAGTCATATCAGGTGTTTATTTTATTTTATTACCAGGATGTTAAGGAGGACCAGTGCATTTATGATACCTAAAACAAGCCTCTTGATGTTCACAGTAGTTATCCTCTATTTCCTCCTGCAGGCCTACCGAGTGGTCTTTGAGAATAGCTATTGATACTTCATCAGCACAAAAACATGACTAATTATACAATTTGGGACTATGCATTCGTGTGAAACACTGAAATCTTCATTTCAGTGTTTCACACTTCCGGATAGTCCCAAATAGCATGTGATGGATGGAAGTGAAATATGGATTGTAGGGAAGTTGTAAGGGATTTCTCTGCAGTCCTCTCTCTGAGGGCTCAAATGCTTTATTTCTACATAAGCTCCCAAATGAGTATGTGTCTATTACTTTCAAGATTCCAACACTACTTCCACTTCCTTTCAGGGTCACCAGAAGTCTCATGCCAGATACTCATAATTTTATGTTCAAAGCTATAGATGACACTGGGGGGATTAACAACCTCCTTGCGTATAGTGGAGGCATAGTAACGAAAGTTCATTTGTTGTTAACCACTCCCAAGGTGTGAACCTCCCACAGTGTGATAGCTTCGGACTGCGCCAGCTCGGTGCCTAGATAATCGCTACGTATTCATATAGAGCACCACCGACGACTAGCAGGCGAGCACCCTTGGTATTTCAAGGCCGCTCCATTCATGCCAGCGAATCGTGTTAAGAATAATTAGCAAATACCATTCCAATATCCAATGGGTCTGAAAAACACAAATTGAGTGCAGGCTATTAGAATCTTACAGCATTGTGTTTCTGAGATCCCTAGCCTGCACGACTAAGAAATAATTCTTCAACTTCCTGTAACCTGAACCAAAAGTAATTATGTTTGGCATGATTATCTTTTAATACTCACAACGCAGGTCAGGGGACAAAGTATATTGACCTGTCTTGCATCGCTAAATAATTATCCAACTAGATCATAATTTAAGAAATATTTACCAAAGTTATTGAAACCTGCACCCCAATGGGAAAGGTGGACATAATATGAAGGTGTGCCCTCCAAACAGCTAATGACAGCTCAGACCGCTCCCTCTCCCGGCAAGGTATTTTAAGGCTGTGTCCGAATAGTCAAAAAAATTATGTCCTATGTCTTTTCCTAACCACTTTTCCTTGACCTCGATGGAGAACGTCATGAGGTTAAGTAAAGATGTGAAGGAGAACTCAAAAGGACTGAGGAAAAGACAACTGCGGTGCTAAGAGAATCCGACTACACTTACACTAGGTTACGTAATTATGCGACGGCGGATTTTATTGACCTGCTGTAGGGAAAATTTTGAGACGCCCCATGATTGTGATGACTTCACTATCAAGGTTGGGCCAGATGTGTCCTCCAAACTCTCGATGCTTCATGATAAAATATATCACAAGTATAATTATATACTCATATAATCAATATATAATCCATTAAACCTATATCAGTAGTTGTAGATAAGCTTATGGAAACGCAAGAAACCACAGTAACCACTGTAGAAAAAGAGCAAGAGAATGCAGTAGCCTTAGAAGTCAAATTTACATATTTACTCACTCAGCAGAAAAAACTGCTCACTCAGCAGAAAAGAACTAGTCACTGAACAGATAAACACTAACCAAAAAACTAATCATATACTGTCAAAATATAGCAGAGAACTATAATCCAAAACTAACAACAATCCAATGCTAGATAACTAATATTTTACAGTGACCCCTATGTAACCTGAATACATAATGGAAAAGTACAGAACAAAGACCACTGGTTCTCAAGAGAAAGTTGGGGTAGCTTCCCACACTGTCGGTATCTTCTAAGACCCAAGAAAGTCAGTTTGGTGCCAAGTGGGTTAGATGGGAGACGTTTGAAATAACACCGCGCGGTGCCATGAAAGAGAAGGTAAAAGAAAGTTGGGGTAGCTTCCCACACTGTCGGCATCTCCTAAGACCCAAAAAAGTCAGTTTGGTGCCAAGTAGGTTAGATAAGAGACGTGATGCCATGAAAGAACAGGTGGCTGGGATTTATGTAATGTATAAAGGGGTCAGGGAGTTTGTGGAATACATTTTGTGTATAAAAGGATTGTAAAACTGACAATCGAGGTTCAATTCGGCAGAATTGTTCCGGCTTTGTTGTGCACGTGCACCGGTGCAAATAAAGTCTATACTTTTATGAAGAGCTTGATGTTGTGCTGTCTTTTCCCTCGTGAAGTTGTTTTCTACAGATTGGCGATTGGACTCAGAATTCTGTCGCTTCCTAGACACGACACTGCGTCTGCTGTGGTAAAACTGCAATGTTCCGAAGATGGACTACTAAAAGCACATCTTAGATACTTCGCCCTGTGCGTTCTTACCATGTTGTTTCATGCAGGCTATACAAACGTGGACAACCCGGTGAAAAATATTACTTCATTACCAAGGTTGGAATTGAAATAAAAAAGGAATATAGGCTACCAGTCACAATAGTGAAACGAAATGGTTGTCACATTCAGAATGGTTGCTCACGCTCACCCTCCTGTCCACTCATATTTATCGACATGAATCCCAATTAGTATGATTGTATGAAAATAATTCATTAAATTTAATGCAAGATAGGCATAACATGTTATGCCTACAAATTTACTTCTGTACATATCATCATTCGTAAGTTTCAAACATATTGAATTAAAAACATAATCTGGCTAAAAACGTCTCATATCCCTTTTTCTTGAAAGACAGACTTCTGTGTTATGGTTAATATGCTGATTATGATCTGATTATAAGCCTATGCATATAATAGCTTAAAAACCACCACACAACTCAGTCATGTTGATCGTTTTCGTGAACGGCCGAATGGTGCTTCGCTTTGAATGTTGCTGCCGTAAGGAATTGTGGGACGGTATTATCTCCTTTCCTTTCGTAAAGGATGGTCCAGTGCGAAAGGAGATAAGATAGGAAGCATTGAAGCACCTTTCCTTAGCATTTAGAGAATTCGAACAGCTTTTATCATGGCTGCCACTTACATACTTCCAGGTCATTTCACTCAGTTAGAAACCTTCCTAAGCAAAAAAGACTATTCGGGTGCAGCCTAAGTCATTGACAACCGAGGTTGGGCTCCTTTTCCTTTTTCAAATTTTTGCTTTTTTCCTCCATACCCGAGCCGGGGTTCATGTTGATTTTTAGGAAGCAACCCTAGCCTCGGTGTCCCCACCGAATTACCCTGGATTGCTGTACCATTGTACTTCCGAGTGTTTGCACCACTTTGGAACCGTGTAGCTACGCCTTGAAGTAGTGACGGGTTCATGTTGGGAGTCTGGTGTTGCCAATCAAGCTGGTCTAGTCCAAGCTGCATTTTCCGGCTTTGAATTTAGTGCGTGCTGCCTCAACAGGGTCTCGGGGATTGCTTTTCCCTCTTTCCTCTCTTCCTCTCCTCTCCACACTCTGAGAAGTAACGCAATAATTCAAAGGTTTAACCTACCGTTAGCTATTTATGCGTACCTCTGTACGAGGCCGGCAGTAGCAAGACAGCTGCCAGACTGTAAACCTAACTGTATGGTTAAAAGACCATTGTCTTATCAGTCGAGTGTAACTGATTGTTGTCTGTCTCATACTAATCATAGGCTACGTGCATAGAATTGTATTTATAGTGAGTTTTCGTGTAACGGTACCCAGCAACCTTGTTGAGATAGCGTATCACTTATGAACCATAATACCAATACTGTAACGTCTGACTCGTCACTACATGCTACATTATATGTATTTCTGTCAGGACCACTGTCATCAAAGTAGAACTTTATTGACAATAAAGGCAATACAGTTATGTTTGGCGGTATGGCTCTGTTCTGGAGCTCTCCCGCCAACCACGCAGCCCGTGTGGATAAGGCCGGGAGGCCAGCAGCCAAACCCCCCTAGAGGGGTACACACAGAACAGATTCAGCAGCAAAGCAAGTTCTTAACACATAGGGATGGAGAAATGCAATTTCTTAACACATAGGGATGGAGCAGTACAAATTCTTAACACATAGGAATGGAGAAATGCAAATTCTTGACGCATGGGGATGGAGCTGGGGTGGTGGAGGGGATTTACGAAGCAACGTGTAGCGCTTGCATGCAGGAGGAGCAGCCGAATGAGTAGAGGGAGGCTGTTTAAGTAGACCGCCCTGTTAGTGAATGTACTGTGATAGGCGAACATCACTCAGCTGAGCCATCAGCTGATTCAGCCGAAGCGCTTGACTCTCGTGGCCTGCCAGAACTACACGATGCTCCATTTCTGTCAGGACCACTGTCATCAAAGTAGAACTTTATTGACAATAAAGGCAATACAGTTATGTTTGGCGGTATGGCTCTGTTCTGGAGCTCTCCCGCCAACCACACAGCCCGCGTGGATAAGGCCGGGAGGTCAGCAGCCAAACCCCAAAACAACCATATGCCGACGTGCTATTAATAAGTTTCTCCGGCTGATGTGATGACTATGTGTACAACCACCTGGAGGAAGCCCTTCGTCCAGCCGAGCCTTTCGGCTTGAGGCCGTCTATTTTTTACGTGGATCAGTGGTCATGTGTACCAACAGCATGTTGGACGTTCCCCTGAGGCCAATACTTAGATGTATTATTAATTAATAAACCAGAGGAACATACTATGTGTGGTATGATATTAGGCTATGTGTACCAACAGCTTGTCGGTATTTCCCCTCGAGCGCCGAGATTTGAACTAACCGGGGGAAATATACTACCGACTACGTCAGTGTAAATGAATCCTCACTCGTTGCATAGGCCTACCGGAGGAGCCAGTAGTAGCAGCAGCAGGAGCGCGGTGGCAGTAACGCAGCAGCGTAGGAGCCATAGCGCAGCAGCAGTAAGAGTAGTGATGTGAAGCACGTGTTCAACGATGACGTGATGACTATGTGTACGACCAGCTGGAGGAAGCCCTTCGTCCAGTCAAGCCCTTCGGCTTGAGGCCGTCTATTTTTTTTACATGGATCAGTGGTTATGTGTACCAACAGCATGTTGGACGTTCCCCTGAGGCCAATAGTTAGATGAATTATTAATTAATAAACCAGGGGAACATACTATGTGAGATGTAGTATTAGGCTATGTGTACCGACAGCTTGTCGGTATTTCCCCTCGAGCGCCGAGATTTAAACTAAACCGGGGGAAATATGCTACTACCTGCATCAGTGTAAATGAATCCTTACTCATTGCCATCCATACAATCATGCATGGACAAGACCGAGACGGGGCAGCAGCAAAAACCCCCAAAACAACCATACGCCGACATGTTGTTAGTACTTAGTCTCCGGCTGAAGTGATGACTATGTGAAACGCCATTCGGCTACCGTTTAGGGCCCTTCATCCGGTCAGCTCGAGGCCGTTCTAACATTGTGGGTCAGTGGCTATGTGTACTAAGCTTTTTTTTAAAAAAATGTTATTTTTATTTTTTTTAGCCATCGTATTGCACTCTATTTAGACGAAAATGCAATGTACGATTAACGAAACTATGACAAAGTTGCGAAAGCACATGCTACAAATGTGCCTGGAACCAGCCATAACCAGGAGCAGATGCAATGGATGACGCGCAACGCCATTCGCGTGAGCATGCAATTGTAGAGACGGCGAGGCCAATACCTAGGCTATGCGGAGCATGTCCGTAGCAGGAGGTATAATTTTTCCTCAACATATGTGCTCAGTCGTGTGGTCACATGCCTTATCACACGCACGATGAAGAGGTCAGAGCAGTGACGTGGAGAAGGCTACATGAAATCCCTTCTCCGCTGTGATAAGCCTAAACGCCCGTTTAAGTGTCATGGAATACAACGATACACTTATGAATGCGGAACGTACGCATTCGCGTCTTGCAACAGCACAATATTGAGAGAACCAGTTGGACGAGACAACGTTAAGCCTAATTTGTCTCATTACAATGGACATTAGCAATCCCTAAACATTCAGCATCGTGATCTGACAGCTAAATTAGATAGCCAACCAAACTGTATCCTCGCAGATTTAACACCAATATGAATTTAATGTTTTCATTTTTCTGTCGCGATGATTGGGTCCCGATAGGGAACCGGCTTTTTAAGCGCAAATCGTGAATCAGTGGAGAAAACTTTCTGTTTCTTAAGTTGAAAGCCGAAGCTGGTTTGCATTTTTACAACATTGGCTGTAGCCTACTTGCCGGTAACAGTCTAACACTCCTTGTAGTGTAGCGATTCAGCGAAGGGTAGAATGCAGCTTTGAACAATTCAGACGACTCTGCATCTCTGCTCTTTGCAACACGCCCTGTCGCCCATGTTCAATCTGCCAAACCTATAACAGCCAGAGTTTAACTGCCATCTCACAGCCCAATCTGTCCGGAATAACTGTTTACACCAGGAAGTAGGCCATTAGCCTACAAATACACAAACTATAGCCCGTGTGAGACATGGGGGCTGTCTAGTAGCTGCGTGGTAGCGACTGCCCTTAATCCATTAGCCGTTCACAATGAACAAAGATTCTTTATCGATACACCTACTTTTCCATCTCAGCCAAGCGTGAGAACTTTGGCGTTTTCCCAATTCAGACATTTCCGCTTAGATTTACGCGCACAAATCCCAAATTCGCGTAAAACGATTGATTGGAAGACCCCGCTCTGATCAAGTAGGGGATGTAGCGTACGACCCAATTCTACTGCGTTCCGGAAGGTAGCCGAAAGCATTCACGCCAGGGATTCTTTAGCAGTGACAGCATCTAGCGTTGACTCTGGTGGTGAGAAACTCAACAATAAGCATGCCATTAACTTGTGCCTGCATATGTTGGAACGTTTCCGCTTTTAGCGAAAGACTTGCGATATTCGTGAAACCAGCCCCTCTGTGAGACGTCCCCGCAATCGAATGTGTATATTCGGTGTTGTCAATTTAGCGACTTTTAGAGGAGGCCATAACTACTTTCCATAGAAATAGTTGGTAACACTGTGTATATTATGCGTTTACCGCTAGACTCAGAGCTCAGCAGAATTTAAATAAGGTTGATGACATTACCCGGCAAGAATTTGCAGCTAGCAGATATGGACGTGGCAGCAGCTTCCAGTCTTGAACATGGCGTCCGTCATGGAGGGGCGGCGGCTGCCGCAAAGCTGCGCTCCTTGAATGAAGCTCCCTGGCCAGTTAGCAGTGAAGACAGTGCACCGGTATCCTCAATATCTGGAATATGCCGCTTAAACAACGCTTTGCGTGGCTGGCCCCAAATGGATCGCCTGCCTGCTGCAGCTATAGAGCTTAGAGGTAAGGAGCAATGCAAATAAATAGCAAGACTTTCTCATAGTGCCTAGGCTGTGAGCTTAGACCAGCAGCTAACATGTAGCAAGCAGACATGGTTTACACTGGCAGCATGCCGTAGCTGGATTGCAGAAAGAAGCGCCGATTTACGAAGCAACGTGCAGCGCTTGCATGCAGGTGGAGCAGCCAAATGAGTAGAGGGAGGCTGTTAAAGTAGACCGCCCTGTTAGTGAATGTACTGTGATAGGCGAACATCACTCAGCTGAGCCATCAGCTGATTCAGCTGGAGCGCTTGACTCTCGTGGCCTGCCAGAACTACGCAATGCTCCATTTGTTGTATTGTGCTATACTGTGCCAGTATCCTATCCTATATTACAACCAAAATGCTTAATTTCTGGAATTATTTGTCATTAAAGCTTATATTTTTGTATATGTGTGTGTGTTTCCTCTTTCATGCTGATAGAATGCTCCACCAACAAAGTCAGATAGAGACATCTGATTTCATAAGTGCTGAGGGTCAATTCCCTCCAAATAATTTTAAGTGTTGAGGTTGATAAAGGTTGATCTCCAGTTATTCTGGGTTTATGATTCAGAGTTCTGTGCCACTAACATGGTAGCTGAGGGTAACCCCCTAATCAGTGACCCTTGAACACTGAACTGTAATTAAATTTGGAATAATCCAATAAATGAATTTAGATTTAATAACTCAACTAAGTACTAACTTTATGACAGGATGTAAAAATATGCACATATTTAACTTATCTTGAGAACACAGGAAAAAGATTAGCAATTTACACACAAAACACTAACACTAACACCTTGCACTTATACACACAAAAATAGTGTGACACTAAGACAGATGATAGTGAAACAGCAGTAAAAAAAAGCATAAGGAGAAAGAGAGCACTGTAAGGCTGCATGATTTAGATGATTCAGTGCAAATATTCTTTTTGAAAAAGTACATCACCCAAAAATGAGTCCATTTTTTAAGAAGCACAATATGGTAAACATTGCCCAAACAAGAAATAATGTATATTATCATCTGTCTGATGAGTTTGCTTGGGAAGGTAACAATAAGATAGCCTTCTGCAAAACCAGAAAGAAAACATGGTATTCTTCTGCAGAGTACCATTCAAAATACACCAGGTTTCATTCAAGGTTTGTGGAGATGAATATTACACCCAGGACTGCATGCAGTGATAATTTATTAAACAAAATTGATGATGAAATTTGTCAACAAACGTTTTCATATTTGGTCAATACTGACAATAAAACCAGAGAACAAGAACATGCATTTTGTTTCATTCAATTTATTTATGAAAATGAACTAAACTGATCTTTTGAAATGAAAATGACCATCAGCCATTTGTTTGCCTTCTCCAAATTAGTATACTAATGCGTAAAAAACAAAAACCCACAAAACTTATGCAATTTACTGTGAACCCAGCCCCTTGTGGATACATATCATGCTGAAGTGTACTTCATTTAGTATACTGTATGCATGTACTTCAAGCATATTTCAGTGTGCTCTTTTGACCCACCTTAATCTCTTAGCGCAAAGCCCCTAGTGGTCGGCACGCCGGCGTGCCCAGATTACTGAACTCAGACATTCAGTGCTACTGCAACCAAAGTATGAGTTAAAAACAGAAACGCGTTGTTTTAGTTTCATTAGTAGATGATACACGACAACTATGCCGAATACGGAGTTTCGAAGCGCCACCATTGTCGATTTGGTCGTTCATTTAACACACACCCCCTCCCTGCAGTCTCACCTGCAACGACACCCCCCACACATGACATAATGGACAATATTGTCTATCTGGGCATTCATAAAAATATTCTTTCATCACTGAAAAATCGTATTCCGTCATAGCAACAAGATAAACCTAACAATGGCCCTAAGATTTGCCAATACAGCAGCGAAAACGCTGCTCACTGAATAATTAAATAAACGAGAAAACGTTTTTAAGAATGATACCATGTCATTCTACAGTCAATATATGGGACTAAATTGTAGGATATGTAGTGTTTAGATTTTGGCCTTAGAGAGGGAAACAGTGAATAAGAATGTGGCCTGGCCTCCCCGTCACAAGCATCAAAGCAAATGTGATTGGGGCAATATAAAATCCACTGATACCCTAATCTGGGCATACAATCTATGTGTCTCACCCCCTCCGAAGAGACAAACCAGATGACACAGGACACCATATCGGGGGTTGGAGGCCCTGCATGCCTAACATTTCCCATTACTTTTAGTTTGAATGCAATCTTTAGGTAGGCCAGTCCTTGGCATAAATTAGTCTGACCCCCCTTCCCTTCTCTCCTAAATCTTAACCCAGCATCACCCAATCAGGGCAAACATCCTCAAGCCATGCTGGGTAAGGTATTTAAGATTGCCACAGGAAAAAGTGTTGTGTTGAATTTGGTTTCAGAGCCTGGAAGAAGAAGTTTTCCTTTTTTTTTGGTGGTGGTTCCTTGGTTGTGTGCTTGTAGCCGGTTACCTTTCATCCTGTGGCGATTACACTGGAAGTGGGTGCTACTTTGGCAAGGTCTGGCTGATCCGTTTCTCTGTCTCTCTCTCTTATCCGTCTCTCTCTCTCCATTTTCTGGCATTTCTAGGTTAGTTGTTTAATGTTTTGCTGTATGTCTTCTGTTGTGTAATTTAGAAGTAGTGTGCCTGCATTCAATAAAGAATGTATGTTTTCAATTCATTAATATAATTGACTGCTTCTTATTGAATTCAATTATTTAATCTGAAAACCTGATATACAGCTTGTTTTGACTTGTTGGTTGATTCCACCAGTTTTCTGTAGACTGGCCTATCAAAGAATTGGGTGATTTAATTGATAATTCTAATTTTAAACATAATTAATATATTAAATCTAATAAAATATATTTTACATGTAGGTTAAGTGGGGGGTTCTAGCAGGCAACTTCTCTTGTGTTCAGTATTCAGAGTGATGGACATTGACTGTTGGAACTGCTGGATTCAGAAAATAAATATTCCTTACCATTGGTTTTATGCATAGAGATGTCCCATTTGAGACTGAGTGGACATATATTGTCTTGGACAATCCGTTTGTGAAATATACATGCATTTGTGATGCCTGGGTACCTTCCAAAATAGCTGTGCATAATACCACACATGTTGTTTACGGCGTTGTTGCCCTTTTTAGTACAGTCTGGCTTGACTGACAATTCATTTATTCAGTAGGTCAGAGTATAAGCTTTCTAACGATTTATAACATGTCTAATTTTGCTTTTGGAATAACCTAACGAAACGCCGTCAACGATTTTTCGCAATTCCTTGGAAAACACTATTATTATTGAGGACTTCTGGGCATAGATAAGCCATATGTTTGCTGATAGACCTAGCTGACATCGTTTTCTGGTGTAAGACAGAAGCAGATAGAACTATATCATTGATTTACTGCCTGTCTCTATCTACTGAAAACAGATAAGATTTCATCTTTGCTATTTTAGTATTACTGCTCAAAATATTTTGGTTATATACGTTATTTTTGAAATTGAGTGTCTTTAAATAGGTTAGTGGTATTTTATAATGAGGATATTTCACACTGTAATGTAAGCGTTCGTTGGTAGTTTAGTAGTTTTTGTGACGCCTGCAACAGTGATGACAAGAGTGTTGGAACATTGCCAAATGGTGGTGGACTGTTGAAAATTGTTTTCATGTCATCCCATCCCCATACAAGAAAACATACAAGAGCACAGAGTATAGAAATACATACAAGAGTTAACTATTACACATTTAGGTACTGTACAGCATTGTGTGACAATATTTTCGCATTATTTTTAAATCTGATTTCAATGTTTCACCTTAAACCTTCATAAGGGGCTCATTTATATGATTTACAGTCGACAATAAGCATTATATTACTTTTTGGAGAGATTTTGGGTATGTTTCTGGACCCCTAGATATTTTAGACCACTGTACTGACGTAACACTTGTAATTCCCACTTGAAAATGATGCAACAGTGAGTTTCTTGAGTAAAAACAGTTGATTTGTAGTGAAATACGTGAATGTGTTGTGATTTACAGCAATGCATAATTTAAACATTTTTGGTAGATTTGGAGACGCTGGGTAAACTGCTTAGTTTTTGCTTCATAGATCTTTAGTAGTTCTGCATATCCATCCTTAGATTTTATGAACTTGTGGTCAAGAAGTTTTTGATCCAGGACATGTATACTTTAACCTGCTGTATATATGCAATCTTTCAGTATTTCATTGCGAACTAAAAAATAGCAAATTCATTTTAGATTTTTTTCCTGAACAATTGCATTTGTGGCACTTTATTTCTTCCAAAATCATGAATATAAATTAAACTAAGCTAGTATTGTAAACGGTACAAATGCCCTGCTTCATTTAAGCCATTTTTCAAATCTCTGTGGTGTTCACATCTGGAGTTATAAAGCTTTAAATAGGGTATCCCCTGAATGAGCAAGGATTGGCCAGATTTGGCATGTGCGCTAGGGGGTTAATTTGTATTTAAGTTGTAATGAATACATTAAATTTGTGCTATATCACAATTTTAAGTACACTAAAGTATACTAAAGTATGTTAAATTGGAACAACTTATAGAATACTTACAGTACACTTCTGAGTGATAAACACGAGCATATTAAATGTGTTAACACACTTTAAGTGTATTGCAAGTCACGTTTGAATACTGAACTTATAAAAATATTATATTTGAAGTATACTTTTTTTTATATTTGAAGTATATTAACGTATATTAAAATTCACATTAAATAACATGAAATACAAGTATACTTAGAATAAGTATACTGAAGTACAAATAAAAATCAAGTATACTTTGACTTTTTAGTACAATGAAGTTTTACTTAATGACATCCATTTTGAAGTACACTTTTTAAAACTACATGTTAAATATACTTTAAATTAAGAACATGTCACGTAACGGGTAGGGAGGACCCAAACGCAGAGTAAAAAGACACAAACTCAAAAAGAGAAAATTAACAAAGACTTTACTTACACAACAGGAAACCAAAAGGCCACGCAGGGCACTTCCAAAAAAAACACAAAACAGAAAACTCAAAATTCAAAAAAAAACACACACAGAGAAGAACACAGGCAGGACGGAAACCAGGCAGGAATTAACAGGCAGAAACACACAGGCGGAAACACAGTCAGAAACACACAAGCAGGTCAAAACACGAGCAGGCAGAAACACACATGAAACGCATTCAGAAACACAAGGAACCAGCACCCGAGTCAGGGAGACAAAGGACTTAAATAGACTCAAAACCAACAAGAAACAGGAGGGCACAATTAACAATCAAACCAGAACAGGGTGGGAACAACGAGACACAAGCAGAAACAATAATAAAATAATTGAAAGCAATAATACAATTAACCAACAGCGGAACAAGCAGGACACAAAACAGAAGTGCCGCCATCTGGCGGTCCAACAGGGAAAAACAGAGACAGAAACACAGAACCATGACAGAACAGAAAGTAAAAGTATACTTGTAATAGCTTTTGTATACATAAATTATATTTCTAATACACTTAAGTATACTATTTTTTATACTTGGGGCACCCAGGTCATTAATGAAAATATTTGATTAAATCAAACCACATACATGCAACCACTGCTGCAAAGACAAGCCATAGAATACATATTTACAATTGGCCAGCACACTGATAAGCAATTAAGTACTTTCATGTGAAGCAGCTGTCCTAGCTCCAGTTGCATCACAGGCAAGGTGTGATCAAGACCAAGCTCGCTATTAAGACAGAAAAGTTCCAAAGCAAAACAACAAAACTAGGAGTCAAACTAGGATGGCTACTTCATTATGCCAAATGCAACACTTTCACAAGAGA
The DNA here is from genome assembly GCA_039654925.1 of Anguilla pacifica. Lineage (NCBI taxonomy): Eukaryota > Metazoa > Chordata > Actinopteri > Anguilliformes > Anguillidae > Anguilla > Anguilla pacifica. Next base: position 36,195,748 of record CM077286.1, on the reverse strand, counting down.
AAGCAGCCCAAAACTTCTCAGACCTATTCCAATAAAAGCCCACAGAAATGGAGCATCATGTAGTTCTTGCAGGCCACGAGAGTCAAGCGCTCCAGCTGAATCAGCTGATGGCTCAGCTGAGTGATGTTCACCTGTCACAGTACATTCACATAACAGGGCGGTCTACTTAAACAGCCTCCCTCTACTCATTCGGCTGCTCCGCCTGCATGCAAGCTTACTGCACATTGCTTTGTAAATCGGCGCTTCTTCCTGCAATCAGCTACGGCATGCTGCTAAACCATGTCTGCTCGCTACATGTTCGCTGCTAGTCTAAGCTCACAGCCTATGCACTATGAGGAAAATCTTGCTATTTATTTGCATTGCTCCTTACCTCTAAGCTCTATAGCTGCAGCAGGCAGGCGATCCATTTTGGGCCAGCCACGCAAAGCGTTGTTTAAGCGGCATATTCCAGATATTGAGGATACCGGTGCACCGTCTTCACTGCTAACTGGCCAGGGAGCTTCATTCAAGGAGCGCAGCTTTGTGGCGGCTGCCGTCCCTCCATGGAGGATGCCATGTTCAAGCCTGGAAGCTGCTGCCACCACGTCCATATCTGCTAGCAGACTCTAGCCGGGTAATGTCATCAACCTTATTAAAATTCTGCTGAGCTCTGAGTCTAGCGGTAAATGTATGCGTTGAATATACAGTGTTGCCAACTATTTTCTATGGAAAGTAGCTTAGGCCTCCTCTAAAAGTCGCTAAATTGGCAACACCGAATATCCATATTTGATTGCAGGGACGTCTCACAGAGACGGTGTCACGGGGCTACACCGTGCCCTGTAGAGTAAGATGCACACACCTTCATACACACCGGCATTGGTATTCATTTCTACTTATAATATCATGCCGGCATAAGGGAATGTTTGCTAGTTGCTTCCGTGTATAGGGTAAATGACTACGCATAAACCACTATTGGTTGTCAATCCCTGCAGGCTATTGTTTGTCAATCCCTGCAGGCTATTGTTCGGTCGGGAGGTCTACCGGTTTTAAAAGTGTAAAATCATCATTTGCAAGCGATCTAGCAGTGCACAAGGCATATTTATTCCTTTTGTGATTGTTACATGTTTAAAACAAATGAGAGAGAGATAATATATTTTTCTAGAGTTATTTATTGACATTATGTTGTACAATTAAAATGAGCATTGTCTCCCGCACTTTACCGTTCCTCTGTTTTAGACCTGGAATTGCAAACTGGAGCTGGGAGAATCCAAGACTATTTCTGGGGGGGGGGGGGGGTTCCCAGGGGAATGTACCAAGTGCGGTGGAGTGCGGGGGCGTTTTGTAATTATTTGGGGATAGACTTATTTAAGTGCCCATAATAAGGTCAAACTGATTTTAAATATATTACATTATTCCTTTATCCTTTAATAAGTTATGGTGTATTGCAGCCCAGGTAAAATTGTTTGTAGTTTGATAATTGATAAAGTATTTTGGGTTTGTCTCAGCAGGAGGAGCTACAGCCTATATAAGCTGGGGATAGAGCTCCTAGAAGGGGGATGTGTGTTTTGCCTGTGAACGGTCTCTGCTAGGGCCCAGTTTAAATGGGCATAGCCAACAGCTGCAGAGTTTTTTTTTTGTTTGTTTTTTTTTTGCTAGTTAGATTATTTATTCCATTTCCAGGGGTGGCAGAGTTCCGTCTACAGACTGATTTCCGTCAAATGAATTATTTCAATTACTTTTTCCGTTTATTTATTTATTTTTTACCGCTAATAGATCCTCGTATCCATTATGCGTGTAGCTACGCGCAGTTGACTGGAGGGAGGGAGAGTTGACTCGACTCAAGCTGCAGCCATTGGCCAGCAGTTAATTTAAGCAAAATAACTGCACACGCTGTTCACGTGCAAAGAAATGCTTCCCAGATACGTAGTTCATTGCAGCTTGCGGTAATTGTACTACTTGACTAGGTAAGAAATGTCATAAAAGTAGTAAATTCATGTGAAAAATACATGGAAATGTGAACTATCAACTCGTAGATGCTCAGGGTACTGTGGGTCCAAGGCTTTCTGTTAACATTGTTCAATTACTGCCGTTAACTCAAGTTTTCTCGCATGCATAATAATGTTAGTTAGCTAGCAGTAGCTAGTAGGTTCCGTATTCCAGTAAAACAGCATTTTCATGTTCTGTCCAGTTTGACTTTTTTTATTTTTGTATTATCTTTGTCCATTTTGGAGAAGCTGGCTAAATGCTGTGTAATAACCACACGTAACGTTAAAGGATACCTAGCGAGCACTAGCCGGGATTTCAACGTTGATTTCTAGTTGAAAACTAGACATGTTGTATCAGGTTTTCTTCTCCGCTCTGTGTAAAATTAAGCGAGTTGACACTTGCAGTGAGGAACGGCAGCAAATTTCAGAAGATTAACGTTAGCTAACAAAAAACAAGAAAACAATACGACACAGATGGAAATTTACCAATCTAGCTAGCTAGTTTTAGTGAAATAAACGACAGTGTTGCATGAAACTTGATTATTTTTGAATTGCTTTGTGTAACTGTCAAGTTGCATGGAAATTATATTGCAGGTAACTTGCAACCTGCAACTAGTTGCGTGAAGTTGCACCGTGTAAAGCCAGCCTTACGGTGAAGCCACACTATACGCGGCCCCGGCGCCTCCATTCAATTTGGATGAGAGGTGGCGGCCAGACCCCGCAAGGCATGTTGGGATTGCCGGCGGCGCGGCGGGAGGCGGCGAGGCCGCAGTGGAGATGGCAAAAATTCAACTTTGACCCCCTCGCCGCGTCGCGGTAACCCATCTGATTTGATCTAATGATCCGTCAAGTAAACTGTCCCTCTTTTTTTCTAATTTTAGTTCCACATTCTATCGTTCCACAATGGAGGACCTAACTCGTAATTTCCATATCGGGTTTCCCAACTTAATAAAATCTCCTACAGAGACATTGATTAGAGGAACGCAGCATGGAGAAAAGTCTCTGAAATTGTCGGTGGTTCTGCAATGTAGTTATCGCCGTTAGCTACTATCACTGTCCAGTCTGAATAAAATTTTTTTTGCAGTAACCTAGCGCTGAAAAATGTTAATAAGCTGCCTAGCTAGGCGAACTAATGTGTAGCTATAGTGAGTAACAACAAACAATAACAAAAAAAATCTTCCTAATGTATTAGTTGCTAGTTGTTCGTTTCAACCAGCCACCTAGCTAGCTAATCAGATACAACTTTTAAGGAATTATTTGGCTAATTAGTCAGACAGTGTTTTTGTTGTTGGTTGTTACTCACTAGCTAGACATTAAACAGCCTATCTAGGCAGCTGACTAACATCTTTCAGATCTAGGTTACTGCAAAAATGATTTTTATTCAGACAGGACAATGAATATGAAACACGACATTAAACCCGGTCAACATTTAACGAACACAACTGTCTGTCAAAAATAGGTGACACGCCCACAAACAGTCGAATGTGGGGATGCGACGCGGCGACGGTATAGTGTGGCTTCACCGTTAGTCACTTAGGCAAGGAGACAACCTAAGTGGCTTTATGCAACGCTCATAAATGAACCCCTTAGCGTAGGGAAATATTTTGCATAAGGGACAAACTTAAGTTTGAAACTTAAGGTAGTTTATGCAACCGGGCACTGGCATTTCCCCGTCCGTCCCTCTCCCATTATTGTGTCCATTAATATTATGAATGCACATCTGCATAGTAACAGGTTAGCCATCGTTCACTTTATTGTCTAATCAAAATTATTGTTTCCTCTGCGGGAAAACGTAGTTGCTGGCAGGCATCTCAGTGTGAATGTGTGTGTGTGTGAGAGAGAGGGGGGGGGGAAACGGGGAGTTCCATCAACCTGCTTAATGCCCAATTTGAAATTACGAACTAAAAAACGAGTAATGGAAACACGTGAATTAAAAAAAAAAAAACTCATATCGCAATTACACTCGCAGGAGGTGTTTTTTTTTCAGACGATTCGACAAAGCAATATTTCGCATTTCGATCACCCAATGGTCGCTGCGTTTAATTGGAATGATTATCGCGAGAGGAGAATAGCCAGCTTTAATGGCATAACATCACTCAGTGGAAACACAGACCATTCACAATTGTTTTGTCGACTTAAAAAAAATCCCTTCTATTTTGCGCAAAACTGAATGGAAACCCGAGAGATTGAATTGATATTGACATTTTAGATTTGTTTCCAGTGAGATACTGAGTTTATATAGTGACTTTGCTGTTGTAAACATTACTGTAACTTTCTGCTCTAGAAACAACATTGTTATATTTAAAATAAAAATAAATTCTAATCCTTCCTGAATTTATTCTTTTTAAAAAATAATATTTTTAAAAAAGCAATTATTTAGTAATGAAAATAGGCAATATACTGAAGGTCGTTTTTTTGCTTTAAGGTATGAGATATCTGCAGAAAAACGCTGCCACAGGTGAGGTCGAACGTGGACTGAAGAATAAGTGGAGGTGGCAGTGGATAGAGGATACCGATTCCCAAGGGCAGAAATATGAGGTGTGGTTAGTTAAGGTAGACATCCCAGGGATGGCCTGGTGCAAGCTGTGTAATAAGAACATTGCTTATGCACAGAATGGAAAGAGGGTCTTTGCCTGTCATGCTGAAGATTGCCACCACAGAGAGATGGTCAACCAACAGCAACACACACATACTCTGCCTGGTGCCCAGCCTGTTGCTGCCCCAGTTTCCTGCCAGGATCAGCGGGAAGATCTGAAGGCCATTACTGCTGCCTTTGTCGCCGAGCATTGTCTCTCTTTTTCTTTAGCACCACATTTGGTGGAGTACGTCAAGTGGATGTCAGAGTCCAAGAATGTACTGTCTGGAGTCACTTTGTCAAGGCAGACGTGCTTATTACATGACTCATGGTGTGGCCAAAACTTTAAAGGGGGAGTTAGTTGGAAAGGTGAGAAAAACGTTTTGTTCCCTCAACATTGATGAAGCCACGAACAATGCCAATGACAAAAACATGAAAATTTGAGTGAGATTCTTCGATGAGGAATTAGGGAGAGTCACAACAGAACATCTTGGGGCATTCGTGCAAAATCAGGCTAGGGCCTCCAACCTGTTCGATGGCATTGAGGCAGTGCTTGATGAAGCAGGATTGGAATGGAGCAAAGTGATTGGTGCAATGATGGATAATTGTAATGTCATGAGGGGCCAACGAAATGGTGCGGAGGCATTGATTAAACCGAAAAACCCAAACCATTTCGACATTCATGGGGATACGGTTCATATTGTCAACAACGCTACCAAAGCCCTAGTAAAACCTTTTCATCAGTATGTGGAGCAGATAGCTGAAGACATATTCTATGACATTCAGCATCAACCCAAGTCCAAGGATGTGTTCCAGGAAATCTGTGGTTTTCTGGGAATCATGGGCCGATTCCCAGCAGATTCCTCCAAATGATAGATGCTGTGGAGAGAGTTTCCAAGTTGGAGGATGCCCTGGTAGTGTACTACAGTGGCTTCCTGACACCAGATGAGAAGAAGAAGTGCAGGTATATTTAGTAAAAGGCTGACTATCAGATTTATTTCAAATCTTGATTCCATTAAAAACTTTATTTTTTGATATTAAACAATTTAATCAGAATTATACAAATAAAAGAAATATTTGCATTTAAAACTAAAAGTTCATCCATTAAGGACTGGAAGACATCGTGAAAATTATAGTGAAAAACTTTTTTTTAAGTCTTAAGCTTAAACTATTTTGTGATACAAATAACCATTGTCACTCCAATTTTTTCAGACCTCGCTTGAAGGATATTATGGAACATAGACAGATCAGTGGTGAAGTCCAAGCAAGACTGCTGCAGATGCAGGAGACTATGAGGAGACAGCCTCTGTCAGACACAAACAGTGACAGGCAGGACAGAATTATTGTGGCTTTGATCAATAATGCTACAAAGTTTCAAGTCCACTTAAAGCTGTACCAAGGACTGCTTCCATAGTTGCATGCATACATCAAACTGTACCAGAGTGAGAAACCAACCGTACACACTCTCCACAAAGAGATGTTTGACCTTACAAGAAAGTTCATAGCTTTCTTTGTTAGAGCTGACGAGATTCCTGAATGTCATGTTTCTGAGCTGCTGAGGCTGGACCTTGATGACAGAAATCTACAGGTGGTCAGTAAGCAGCTCTTTCTTGGGCCTGACTCTCAGACATTCATGCGGAAGATAAAAAATGACACTGAACATCAGCACTGGATAAAAGAATTCTTGACCAATGTAAGGGAGGGCTACAAGTCTGCTGCAAAGTACCTTGTGGAGAAACTTCCTGTCAGGAACAAGAATCTGGTATACTTGTCCATGCTTGATCCTGAAATGCAGAGGTCACCAGCAATGATCCGAGCCATTGAAGGTCTGGCAGAGGCACTTCCAAATGTTGTTGATGAGCAAGAGAGGGGGAAACCATCTCAAGAGCTAAGGCAATATTGTGTGGACAGAGATGTAGTGGCCATGCTAAGACAGTACCAACAGGAGGCATGTACAAAAATCGACAGTTTTTGGTGGGCAAAAATTTTCAATCTGAAAGATGGAAATCAACCTAAATATCCAGTCTTGTCAAAGTTGGGGAAGGCCCTGCTGAGCATTTTTTCTGGGCCACTAGTGGAGGGGTCATTTAATATTATGGATGACATCATCGAAAAGGACAGAACAGCTATGGCAGTGGAGAACTATGCGGCTGTGTCAATGATCAAATATAATCTACGAGCAAAAGGCCAGACTTTCTTGAAAAGAAAAAGAAAAGAGAAGAAGAAAAGAAAAGGGTCTGCCTTACAGAGGCAGTAAAATGGCTGGAGAACAGGTCACAGAATGTGGTGTGGCTGGGTCCATCTCCAAGGGCTGATATTTCCACAGCTGATTCCACACCTGGAACTTCCAGATCTGGCACAGGCCCCCCTGCTGGAAGGCCCTCAGCAGGTCTATTTACTCGCAAGACATCCTCACTGCCCCCTGCTGGAAAATCAAGAGGTCCTTCGGAGGGGAAATCTTCCTCGGCACCCTCTGCTGCCTTAACAGCTACACCTGGACTAGTAATGCAAGGCACAAAGAGACGCTCACAATCTAATGAAAATGCAACCCTCCATAAGTGGTTCAAAAGTACAGACAAGCAGTAATTGCAAGTGCAAATTAATCTGAAAGATTGTCAGTGCGCAGTTGGATAAGAGACAGGGTTCTGTAATGTTTAATTTAATTTTTATTTACTATATTTTTCCTATTTATTTTACTAATTTATTTTTATTTTAATAAAATAAGGATAACAATCATGGCCAGAAACTGGCGGCTGGCCAATAGAGTGGCGCTAGGGCGCCACCCTCCCTGGTGGAAAGTTTTTTTCTTTCTTTTTTCTATAATAAACATTTTAAAAATAAACAATGATTGCTTATTTTAAGTGTGTCTGTTTAAAATGTTTAAATGCGCAATAACGTGTAATATATAAAATATAAATCATTGTGGTTGAGGGAAAATGAACTTCCTGTTCATCCCCGCTCTCTCTCGTAGGCTGCAGCCCCGGAAATGGGACACAGCTAATATTTCTGCCACAGAGTTTCTTGAAATCTTTGCCGTGGTGTGCTGGAAAAATCGCTCCTTCAGTGACGTAGCGCAGCCAATTGCTGACACAAGATATGACATAGCCCATCGACATAGCCAGATAAATGTAGCCAATCAGCGCCCTCGAATCTGAGGACGCCAGGTCAGTCATTTTTTACAAAGACTGTTTTGAATTTCACGCTGCAATTATTGTTTTAAAAAGTCGCTGTCGCTGTCGACTGCCAGTCGAGGAGTGCACACACTCATCTATGCATTACAAGCAGGTACGCAGGTATCAGTGATTGACTCAATCATTAATGATAATACCTTAATAAAGCCCCCATCTGACTCTTGTAGAAGGTAGTGATTTAATCTGTACCATCATTTAGTGGTACACATATAAATCAAGATAACGAGACCGTCTATCTGTCTATAATATGAAACCCGTTCGAAACGGCCTTGCTTAGGATTGTTTTGACGTTTAGCTTAGTAGCTAAAGATAAATGATGACTGAATGTAACATGATGCTTAATATCCTGTATGAAACGTCATCTTCGTGAATAATTACTCTGGTTAGATTGCTGTCAGGTTTTCTAACTTTGCTGCACGTTATTACGTGCAGGGGGTACGATAACGACGCTAACCAGCGAACTAACATTTAGTCTAATGGGGCTCTTACTGCATTTCAAGGTTCAATCACTGTTGAATTTTGTTTTGAATTTGAAAGGATAAGCATTAAACTGTTTATATTGGGTAGGCTATATTAAATTCCTGGATTATTTGATATTCATTTCCAGTGTCTCCCTTTTTTGTTCCAACCTCTGAGCCGAGTTGTAACAGGTATGAAGTGCTGCCTCAAAACTGCGCCCCCCCCGCCCCCAAATGTTTATCACCAGCAGCCACTGGCCCAGAATGCACGAAACTGCACCATTAATAATAATTTTTTTTTTTTAATTGAGAAACTGGATTGTGAACAGATGGAGTTGTTTCATCCCAATTGGCAGTTTTTTTTTCATGTTTTCAAGGCTGAACCTGAGAGAATTATGTTGTCATTCAGTTGCCAACAGTTTTGTGTTTGACCTGTTAAGATGATAAAAGGTGAATGCAATCCAATGTTCATTTAACCATTACAGTTATTTTAAGTAATGTCTACACCTCTCAGCCCCTTTTAGAAAAGAAACGTATGTAGCAAAAGTATTTTTTTTTTTTTTTTTGCAGTACTCTGATTAAGCGATTAAAGGAACTGATTGGGATTGTATGCTGACTTTATAATTATTCTATTCTATTAAGGAGGCCCACACAGTAATATTAAATAGACTATTTGTGCCAAATGATGATTTTAAATAATTCACATATTTTTAAGACTGCTAATTAGAAACTCAATAATAGCCAAATGCTAATTTAGGCCTATACTTTGTATTGCACATGTGGGATGCAAACAAGCTTCGCTGCGCAAATTGGACACCAGAAAAAAAAAGTTCAGTCAAAAAAATTTTTCTCACCAGCACCCATGCATTTCCCTTTAACATTTTGAGATGGTTTTTTTCTCCTTTTATATTGTTTTTTTTCCACCTTCCTTCATTTTTGGCATTTTCTGCACTGTACATTTGGACCACTGCTGTAAATAAACACCTGGTGACTGCTAACAACTGCCTCTAAGCCTCGTTCTGTATCCCTCAAAGCTTGGTCATCTTAACAATTGGTGTCAGAAGTGAAAACTATAAGCTTCAAGGATGCCTCCAAAGAGGCAACAGCAGCAACAGCCAGATCCACTAGAGGAGGAGGGTGCCACAGGGGGACCCTTGGAGGACGGCTTTCAACCAGTAACTGGCCCCACTACATTTCTTGAGGCCAGCTTCACAAGCTTGACGCAGATGTTTGAAACCTTCATGCGGTTTCAGACGGAACGAGACAAACGGCAAGAGAAAGAGGCAGCCAAACAAGAACAAAAGCTCAGTGTTCTCAACCACCAGGTCACCCAGCTCCAGTTGGATCTGGAGGCAACCAGGGCAGGCCCGTCAACAGTTCGAGCCAGTGGGGTCCCAGGCGGAGAACCCAAGATGGGGAGGTTGGAGGAATCCGACGACATTGAACATTTTTTGACCACTTTTGAAAGGCTGGCAGCAGTGTATGGTTGGCCGCAACAAGAGTGGGCCATCTGCCTCATTCCTTTGCTCACTGGCAAGGCCAGAAGTGCCTTTGTGGCCATGGACCCAGCCCATACCAAAGACTATGACCTTTTGAAAGCAGCAGTGTTAAGGAAGTATGAAATCAACAGAGATACTTATCGTCAGTGGTTCCGCTCTTATGACACTCCAGCAGATGAGTCCCCCCTTGAGCTCTACACTCGCCTGAAAGACTTGTTCTGTAGATGGGTGGGTTATGACACCTCCACCGAAGAAGAGATCATGGAGAAGCTGGTCCTCGAGCAGTATGTCAAGGTGCTGTATCCAGAGGTTAAGACCTGGGTGAGGGAGCGCAACCTGGAAACGGCGGCGGAGACTGCGGAGCTTGTCGATATTTACGTGACTGCACATTACTCTCCAAGTTACTCTCCTAGCCAGCCCAGTCCAAGCCTACCTAGGCCAGGCAAGCCATTTGTAGGAGGATATGCCAGGTCAGAGGCTGTATGTTACAACTGTGGTGAGGCAGGCCATACCTGTCCAGTTTGTCCAGTTAAAAAACCAGAGACAGCCAGTCTGTGCTATGTACCTAGACCAGAGCTAAGTGCCTCCCCTGAAGAGAGTTCTGAGTCACCAGTGGCATCTGTCATGTTGAATGGCAGGTCACTCTCAGCCTTATTAGACACCGGTTGCACACAGTCTCTTGTTCATACTAAGTATGTCCCCAGGGTGATGTGGAGTGAGGAAAAAGTTCCAATTATTTGTGTCCATGGGCATGAGTCAGAGGTCCCCATGGCTGAGGTCTACACTGAGGTCAACAACCAAGCATATCTAATGAAGGTTGGAGGGGCCCCAGAGCTGCCCTACCCTATTTTGCTAGGGACAGATCTGCCCATTTTGCTAGACCTCATTCATGAGAAGGAAGGGAGACTATGTGGGGTGGTTACAACGTCCAAGACACAGGGAGCACACTGATACACCAGTCTCGGTGACACAACCACCGGTCCAACCATACATGGCAGAAACAGAAGTGAGGGGGAAGAGGTCGTTGGAGTGCCCACAGTCACACAGGAGGAGAGATGTGAGAGGCGCAGGAAGCAAGTGAGAGAAATTATGTTGCAGTCAGCTGACCAGCCAGATCAGGAAAGGGAGGATCCAGTGTTGTCAGTAAAAGAGTTTTTCTCTGGTGATCTTGCCAAACAACAGAGAGAGGACCCCACTCTTATAGACTGTTTCAAGAAGGCAGAGGAAGAATCCAGTTATAGTCCCCTTAGCGAGCAGATTCTGCTGGACAATGGCTTGTTTTATAGACAGAGTGAATATGGCAAGCAGCTTATCCTACCAAAAGCATGCAGGAAGAAAGTGCTGAGGGTAGGCTATACTATTCCTTGAGCAGGTCACCTAGCTTTTATGAAAACTTTCATGAGGATTTCAAAAAGGTTTTTCTGGCCAGGAATGTACAGTCAGAGTGCCAGCTTACAGCAGGGAAAGCTACAGCCCCTGTACCCCTTATGCCACTCCCTGTGATAGGCACCCCTTTTGAGCACATAGGGGTGGATATTGTTGGTCCGGTAGAGAGGAACCAGGCAGGCAACCGGTTTATTCTTGTCATTTGTGACTATGCCACCAGATATCCAGAGGCCTTTCCATTGAGAGAAGTGACAGCCAAGCAGGTAGCTACAGCTATGCTCCAGTTTTTCTCTCGGGTTGGGATCCTTAGGGAGGTACTTACAGACCAATGGCCCAATTTTATGAGTCGCAAACTCACACAGGTCTATCAACTGTTAGGTATCAAAAGAGTAAGAACCACTCCTTATCACCCTCAGACTGATGGCCTAGTGGAGCGTTTCAATCAAACCCTGAAGGGAATGCTGAAAAAGTTTGTTTCTGAATCTGGGAAGGACTGGGATAAATGGCTGCCTTTTGTGTTATTTGCCTACCGTGAGGTCCCCCAGGCCTCAACGGGGTTTTCACCTTTCGAGCTGCTTTATGCTCATCAGGTCAGAGGTCCCTTGGATGTGCTGCGGGAAACATGGGAGTCGTCGGACAAGCCACAGAACATGAACATCATCTCTTTTGTCCTGGAAATGCGACAGCAGCTCATGAGAACCACCACCATGAAACCCTCCTGAAGTCCCAAACCAAGCAGAAAGAGTGGTATGACCGGTCTGCCAGACAGCGGAGCTTTGAACCTGGTGAGGACGTCCTGTTGCTTCTGCCAACGTCAGAGCACAAACTGTTGGCAAGGTGGCAGGGCCCTTACCAGGTCAAGCAGAAGATGGGTCCAGTAACATATCAGATACACATACCAGAGAGGAAGCAGCCACTTCAGACTTTTCATATTAACATGCTTAAGAAATGGCACCCCTGCCCGGTCTTGGCAACTCTTGTAGCTCACTCTCTCTTCATCCGGGCTGTGGAGGAAGAAGAGGAGCCCATGGAGCAGTACCTACCCAGTCTGGAGGAGGGGAAGAAGGTGGACTTGGACCACCTGTCTGCTGGAAGGAGGAAAGAGCTCCTTCAGATCTTGCACCTCCATCTCTTCATGGAGACTCCAGGACGCACAGAAGTTGTGCACCACCACATCACCTTGAGGGATCCTAAGCCCCTTCGCCAGCCGGTCTATCGGGTGCTGGAGCGCCTTTTGCCTGTGCTGAAGAAGGAGCTGGAGATGATGAGGGAACTGGGGGTGATTGAACACTCCTCCAGTGAGTGGAGCAGCCCGGTCATCTTAGTCCCAAAGATGGTGGAACGATGGCTCCCCAGTGGTGGAACGAACTCCCTGTCCCTCTCCGAACCTCCCCCTCACTACTCATCTTCCGCCGTGGCCTGAAGACTCATCTCTTCAGACTATACCTAGACTAACCACCACCACGCTGTATATTTCACTCTAAATCTCCCCCCCCCTTTTTTCATGACACTTACATGTTACATGTTGCCCCATCCCAGCACTTTTTGGTAATTTGTATTTGTCCTAATACTGTAGCTTATTCTTCTGCCTAGTTGGCTTTGCAGAGGTTAGGTCTGAATAGTGTTCACTGTGTGAACTAAACTGTGTTCTTGGCTAGAAATAGCTGTACAAAATAAGTATTGTACCTTACTGAACCTGTGTTTAGCAGTTGTCTATGACCATGAAATGCACTTTTGTACGTCGCTTTGGATAAAAGCGTCTGCCAAATGTAATGTAATGTAATGTAAAGAAGGATGGCACCCTGAGGTTTTGTCTGGACTTTAGGAAGGTCAGTGGGGTGAGTAAGTTTGACTTGTACCCCATGCCCAGGATTGACGATCTGGTGGAGAAGCTAGGAGGCGCCAGCTTCATCAGTACATTTGATCTCTGCAAAGGGTATTGGCAGGTTCCCCTTACGGCTGAGAGCAAAGAGATGACTGCTTTCCGAAACCGCTTTGGGCATTTTCAGTTCACAGTCCTTCCTTTTGGCCTCCATGGAGCAAAGGCAACATTCCAAAGAATGATGGATAAGGTCTTGACAGGCACAGAGTCTTTTGCCGCTACTTAACTGGATGACATAGTAGTCTTCAGCAACAGCTGGGAAGAGCATCTGGATCATCTCAAGGAGGTCTTGCAAAGGATTAAGGGAGCAGGCCTGACCATTCGCCCTGACAAGTACTCTCTGGCTAAGCAGGAGTCCATGTACTTGGGTTTTGTGTTAGGAAAGGGGGTGATCCGGTCACAGGTGGGGAAGGTCGAAGCTATCAAGTCAGCTGGGAGGTCCATGACCAAGACTCAGGTCAAGTCCTTCCTGGGTTTAGTTGGCTGGTACATGCGTTTCATACCCAATTTCTCAACTGTTTCTGTGCCTCTCACAAACCTCAAAAAAAAGAACAAGCCCAACAAGGTGCAGTGGACTCAGGAGTGTATTGCAGCCCAGGTAAAATTGTTTGTAGTTTGATAATTGATAAATTATTTTTGGTTTGTCTCAGCAGGAGGAGCTACAGCCTATATAAGCTGGGGATAGAGCTCCTGGAAGGGGAATGTGTGTTTTGCCTGTCAACGGTCTCCGCTAGGGCCCAGTTTAAATGGGCATAGCCAACAGCTGCAGAGTTTTTTTGTTAGTTTTTTTTTTGTTAGTTAGATTGTTTGTTCCGTTTCCCTTTAACATTTTGAGATGGTTTTTTTCTTCTCCTTTTATATTGTTTTTTTTTCCCTTCTTCATTTTTGGCATTTTCTGCGCTGTACATTTGGACCACTGCTGTAAATAAACACCTGGTGACTGCTAACAACTGCCTCTAAGCCTCGTTCTGTATCCTCAAAGCTTGGTCATCTTAACAGGCTGATTTCACGAATATCGCAAGTCTTCCACTAAAAGCAGAAACGTTCCAACATATGCTGGGCCAGCGTTGCCAGGTGTACGTTAATTATAATATTTGTACCATAATTTTACCCTCTGTATGATGTATGATCAATAATGCCAAAAAGTGCCCAAATGTATGATAATTTCGCCATTTCACAAAAAAGTGCATGAATTTACTAAATTCCCTGGCTGCTGATTCAGGATCCGGTTTGCCTTTTCACATATACGAATTGAGATAATGAAATCTGATCCTAGATCTGTATTTAGAGGCAAAGTCATTTAAAAACACAGGTCGCATCTTTCCAGCCAATCATTATGCTTGATGCATGACGTGCGTGCCCCCACGGGAACGGGCACGGATGCCGTTCTCCTGCTGACCCACTCGTTCTTTTTGATGTAAAACGTAAGCTAGCTTGCTATCTACAAATTAATTCATTCAATTGAGTAGGGTCCAGGAAGTTGCCTGCTTCCATGCAGCGTATGTGGTGCGCAAATGTTTTTCTCCACTTTGTGGCTGTTGGTATTGCACTCATTGGCTGAAGTATGTGAGTAGGCGTGTCAAACAAAGTTGTTACTTACAATAAATATGCTATTTTTGTGAAATTACATATTTACACCTGTGATTTCTCTTTTTGGCTGTTTACGATAATTTTCTTTAAAATCCGATAATTTTAAGCCTCCGGTATGATAATTTAATATTTCCCACATGGCAACGCTGTGCTGGGCACAAGTTAATGGCATAATTATTGCTGCGTTTCTCATCATCAGAGTCAACGCTAGATGCTCTTGCTGCTAAAGAATCCTTGGCGTGAATGCTTCGGGTACCTTCTGGAACGCAGTAGAATTTGGTCGTAGGGTACATCCCCTAGTTGATCAGAGCGGGGTTTTCCAATCAATCGTTTTTATGCAAATTTGGGATTTGTGCACGTAAACCTAAGTGGAAATGCCTGAATCGGGAAACGCCAAAGTTCTCAGATGGAAAAGTAGGCGATGGATAAAGAAATCTTTGTTCAGTGTAAACGGCTAATGGATTATGGGCAGTTGTTACTACGCAGCTACTAGATAGCCCCCATGTCTCACACAGGCCTGTATCCATTTGGCAGGAGTTGCTTCCGATAGCGCAACGCAAGATTAGCCTCGTCGTGACGCCTGACAGGCAGAAACAGTAATATGTTCATCCAATCGCTGCAGAATGCATTTCCCCCCAATTTTTAAAAGATGCATAGGCTCTTCAGCCTCATAACTCTGTTCACAAACTGGTCTCTCTTTTAAGGCAAGAGTTTCAACCCCTTGTACCCACTGTTGGAAGCTGCATTTCCTTATGCTTTCATGGTTCTTCGTGATCTCACTATGGCAAATGTGCTATATTTTGTATACATCTCAAGCTTTTAAATCTGAGAAAATGAAGGAACTTGTGTCATTATTGCATACTAACACTGTTTTCCGTCCTCTCTTCTATGACCCGGTACCTGTGGTGATGCCCCCATGTGAGCCCTGACCAGCCTTTATTGGGAAATGCCATGACGAAATCTGGGTGCCGTCCGCCTCTGTCTCATTGGCAATGCGGTCCCCATTCCGGAGTTCTACACTGGCATTCCTGCTCAGGTGCGGCAACGACAGCAGTGATGGTTGCTGGCATCCTCAGTGAAGCTACGGGGCATTGGACATGTGCTTCTTTCATCCGTTGGCATTGAAATAATTTCCATTCAAAAGCTATGAGCTTTGCAGTATAGGAGCATGGCTGCTATTGTTTACTGGCAAGTACCGGTGTTGCAGCTGCCAATGTCTCTTCTATAGTCAGTTTCCTGCTGGGGCTGCTGCTGCTGCTACTGCTGCTGCTGCTGCTGTTATTGCTGCTACTGCTGCTGGGTGCTACTGCTGCTGCTGCGTTACTGCTGCCGCTACTGCTGCTACTGCTTCTGTTGCTGCTGCTGTTACTGCTACTGCTGCTCCTACTGCTGCTGATCTTACTGCTCCTACTGCTGCTGCTGTTTATTGCTACCGAACAAGGTTTCCTTAAACCGATATGAGTAGTATATTTCCCTCTAATTGGTTTAAATCTTGGTGCTGGGGGGAAATACCAACAAGCTGTTGGTACACATAGCCTAATAATATTTGGTCATTAGTTTGAATGGCCTTGCTTACGAGGTACCTAAGCCACTGACTGACATGCTTGTCACAATCAACACCCTGAGCCGCCCAGAGGAGGATGGGTTTCCCCCTTGAGCCTGGTTCCTTCCGAGGTTTCTTCCTATCTGCCACAGGGAGTTTTTCCTTGCCACTGTCTCCTTAGGCTTGCTCCTGTGGGGGTTCAGGCCAGGGTTGTCTGTAAAGCACATCGTGACATCTGCTGCAAAATATGCTATACAAATAAATTTGATTGATTGAAGCCAAGGCCATACACATTGGCATAGCCTTCAATATTACAAATAGGATTTCCTCTGGTTTAATTTTACTCTTGCCTCAGGGGAAAGGCCAAAAAGCTTTGGTACACATAGCCACTGACCCACAATGTTAGAACGGCCTCCAGCTGACTGGATCAAGGGCTTCTTCCGGTAACCGAATGGCATTTGACATCGTCATCGCTCTGGCTGAATCAGCTGATAGCTCAGCTGAGTGATGTTCATCTATCACAGTACATTCACATAACAAGGTGGTTTACTTAAACAGCCTCCCTCTGCTCAGTGTACCCCTCTAGGGGGTTTTGGCTGCTGGCCTCCTGGCCTTATCCACGCGGGCTGCGTGGTTGGTGGGAGAGCTCCAGAACAGAGCCATACCACCAAACATAACTGTATTGCCTTTATTGTCAATAAAGATCCTACTTTGACGACAGTGGTCCTGACTGAAATTCTGAATGAGACAGATGGCTGGTCATTGGCAGTGAGTCTTCAGAAGTGCCAAGAACCAGGGAAAACTAATTGGCTTCTGTAGTTAGAGACTGATCATTCAACAAGCCTTCTTGTGATCTTGAAATGAATGTCACAGAGGAAAATTAGATGATGGGGAGGACGGGAGTTGTCTGATCAAAATCATTCTCAACGATGAGAACCAGCACCCATTAGAAACCCACAGATGCTGCAGCTGTAATGAAAAATGTTCAAATCATGTCAGGCTTGTAATAGACTAACAAATTGCCCCTAATGACAACCTGATATAGTATGTCTTCAGCAACATATGGTAGATTCTCCATTACATCCTTTCAGAAAATCACAAATGTGCCAGCTGGAACACTGATGATGTTGTAAGCTGAATCAAAATGTGGTTCTCACAACACCGCCAAAGGTCAATGAGACACAATGTTGAGCAATCACAAAAGTGCCAGTGGTAGCACTGATGATATTTTAAGCTGATTAAAAATGTGGTTCTCACAACCATTATCAATGGTCAGTGAACATTCCGTAATGGCATCATCAACTTATATATGCACAGTAAAGAGCTACTTTGCATCAATTGATCCCAATCAATTTCACTACTGAGAGAAATCCAGAGCAGCACTTGTACATTTAACCACAGGTAAGCCACTTAGACTGGAATCACCAAACTTTGAATGTGTGTTGAATAAGCTTAACCTCTTAGCGCAAAGCCCCTAGTGGTCGGCACGCCGGCGTGCCCAGACTACTGAACTCAGACATTCAGTGCTACTGCAACCAAAGTATGAGTTAAAAACAGAAACGCGTTGTTTTAGTTTCATTAGTAGATGATACACGACAACTACGCCGAATACAGAGTTTCGAAGCGCCACCATTGTCGCTCTGGTCGTTCACTTAACACGCACCCCCTCCCTGCAGTCTCTTCTACAACTACACCCCCACCCATGACATAATGGACAATATTGTCTCTCTTGGCATTCATAAAAATATTCTTTCACCACTAAAAAGTCGTATTCCGTCATAGCAACAAGATAAACCTGAAAATAACCCTAAGATATGCCAATACAGCAGTGAAAACGCTGCTCACTGAATAACAAAATAAATGAGAAAAAGTTTTAAAAAATGATACCATGTCATTCTACAGTCAATATCTTGGACTAAATACTGAATAAATATACAACCTTACCATTGGTTTTACAAGTAGAGATGTCCTTTTTGAGACTGAGTGGTCATATATTGTCTTGGACAATCAGTTTGTGAAATTTGTGATGCCTGGGTACCTTCCAAAATAGCTGTGTTGTTTACGACATTGTCGTCCTAGTTAGTACAGTCTGGCTTGATTGACAATTCATTTATTCAGTAGGTGAGAGTATAAGCTTACTAACAATGTGTAACATGTCTAATTTTGCTTTTGGAATAGAGTTTTTTAGGTCAGCGTAACCGAAAATCTTCTTATCATCACATTCACTTAGGTATTCACTCTGTGGTAGCAGTAAAAGACGTTGCACCTAATGAAACGTGGTCAACGATTTTTCGTAATTTCTTGGAAAATACTATTATTGTTGAGGACTTCTGGGCATAGATAAGCCATATGTTTGCTGATAGACCTAGCTGACATCGTTTTCTGGAGCAAAACAGAAGTGAATAGAACAGTATCATTGATTTACTGTCTACTGAACATAGATAAGATTTCATCATTGCTGTGTAAGTATTACTGCTCAAAATATTTTGGTTATATACGTTATTTTTGAAATTGAGTGTCTTTAAATAGGTTAGTGGTATTATAAAATGTGGATATTTCACACTGTAATGTAAGCGTTAGTTAGTAGTGTAATAGTTTTTGTGAAGCATACAACAGTGATGACGTGGAGTTGGAACATTGCCAAAACGTTGTGAACGGCTGTTTTCATGTCGTCCCATCCCCATACAGGAAAACATACGAGAGTACAGAGTATAGAAATACATACAAGAGTTAATTATTACACATTTAGGTACTGTACCGCATTGTGTGACAATATTTTTAAATTATTTTTTTAATCTGATAGCAATGTTTCATCTTAAACCTTCATAGGGGGCTCATTTATATGCTTTATAATGGACAAAAAGCATTTTATTCATTTTTGGAGAGATTTTGGATATGTTTCTGGACCCCTAGATGTTTTAGACCACTGTACTGACAGAAAGCTTGTAATTCCCACTTGAAAATGATGCAACAGTGAGTGTTGAATTGTAGTGAAATACGTGAATATGTTGTGATTTACAGCAATGCAAAATTTAGACATTTTGGATAGATTTGGAGATGCTGGGTACACTGCTTAGTTTTTGCTTTATACATCTATAGTAGTTCTACATATCCACCCTTAGATTTTATGAACTTGTGGTCAAGACGTTTTTGATCCAGCACATGTATAGTTTAACCTCCTGTATATATGCAATCTCTCAGTATTTCATTGAAAACTAAAAAAGTGCAAATTCATTTTAGAGTTTTTGTCTAGACAATTGCATTTGTAGCACTTAATTTCTTCCAAAATTATTAATATAAACTAATCTGTATTAGTATTGTAAACTGTGCAAATGTCGTGCTTCATTTAAGCCATTTTGCAAGTCTCTGTGGTGTTCACATCTAGAGTTATAAAACTTTAAATAGAGTACCCCCTAAATGGGCAAGGATTTGCAAGATTTGGCATGTGCGCTAAGGGGTTCAAGAAAATATGCTGCATCATAGTATTGGTCCCATTAGTGTTATGAAAGTGGGTTGTGGAGAGTATTCTGGCATCTCAGGGCCAAATAATTTTATTGTGATTAAATACAAAAGGCTTTTAGGGTGCACTGAAAAACTGCACAGTGAAACTAACCTAAAAGATGATTCTATTTTATTATTTTATTATTTTTATTTTATTATTTATTGACCTTTCAGCATTATTACAGGTTCATAAAGACAGTTGTCATTAAAAACACTGAATTATTTTGCTGTTACAATAAAACATCAATACTAAGTAAACTAAAATTTAAAATATTGCAATTATCTAAGATGAGATCTAATCTCGTATCCCAAATTTAAAATCCGCTGTCATTTAGGAGTCGGCACATATAGGGGATTGGTGATCTCCTGTATCTCTCAGTTCGACATCGACGTTCTGATAGAGTGCACAATCCGAGAGTGCAGAGAGCCTATGGGTACCCTGAGTACCTCTGGCCAAGTATGGTTTTACAAGCCCGTTTCTGTGTGCTTTCCAGCCTTTTAGCCTGGTCTGTAGTCAGGGAACTGTGCTAGATTGGGACTGCATACTCCAGCACCGGGCGTACGTAGCCTGTGTAGATGGAAACCAGTTCTGTGTCTCGGACACCAAATTTCTTCAGGCGACACAGAGCAAAAAGCTTCCTGTTCACTGAGATCAGCATGTGGTCCACCTGACTGTCCCACCGCAAATTACTCTGGATGGTGACCCCCAGGACCTTGACAGTGTCACAGACTTCCAGGATGTTCTGGTCAATGGAGAGAGTCGGCAGGGCGGGTGGATGCCTCATGTGGGTGACATGTAAAACTTTACATTTCTTTCGGTTGAGTTTCATTTTGTGCTCCTCTACCCTTATACATAAGGCTAATGAAAAGCTTGGTGTGATTTTGTACTGATGTTGACTATGACTGACTACCTGGCTGTTGATCGCTGCCTAGCTAATTTCACTGCAATGTAGTTTAAGTCACTTCCTTCACATTGACCTATTATTAATGGTCTTCCCATAGTAGAGGAGGTCCCTGTGGCCTTCTTTGTGTGTGGATCATGTCTTCCTCAGATTTGTTCTGTTTAAACTCCATTGTCAGGGAGACACTGGATTATATATCATGTCGGACAAGCAAGGATTAATTAAGAATATGTATATACTTTGAATCTTAAATACCTTACCCAGCATGGTTTGAGGATGTCTGCCCTGATTGGGTGATGCCGGGTTAAGGTTTAGAAGAAAAGGGAAGGGGGGTCAGACTAATTTATGGCAAGGACTGGCCTACCTAAACATCGCATTCAAACTTAAAGAGGGCATGGGAAAGGGAAATGTTAGGCATGTAGGGTCTCCGACCCCCGATATGGTGTCCTGTGTCATCTGGTTTGTCCCTTCGGAGGAGGTGAGACCCATAGATTGTCAGCCTAGATTAGGGTATCAGTGGAATTTAAAATTGCCCCAGTCACATTTGCTTTGATGCTTGTGGCCACATTCTTATTCACTGTATCCCTCTCTAAGGCCAAAATTTAAACACTACATATCCTACAATCACTTAGCTATTGCAGTTCACAAAATAAAAATGCAAAGACAGGAGCTGATCAGGGACGTGCAGGCAATATTGATGGTCCCCCTATGTTTTACTTTAAGTCTGAATTTAGAAAAACAACAATGGCATTGTTAGAGAAAATATTCTTTTATATCCCCATGATTGACTGACTTTCATATATATATATATATATATATATATATATATATATATCCTGTTGATACCTGTTAGTGCTTTGATGCTAAATACAGAGTGCACTCCTTGACAACATCAGACCTTTTTAAGTCTGTAATGTTCACAGAAAGTGCAGTTTAACCATTTCAGGTGTCTGTTTATTTAACTTCAGCCTACTGTATGGCTGACAGCAAGAATTACCCAGGCCTTTTTATGTATATAATGGGTGAAAAGGTGAGTCAGCTTTGTGGTTGCTAAATGAATGTGCTTTGTTATCAGAAAGAGAACGTACTGTGTTTATGTGGAACGCATGTATGTTCACCTAAATCCCCAGTGGCAGGTTTTGTAGAATTAGTTAGTATTAATAGAATTAGAAGTTATACAGAAATAATGTTATAACAGCACGCAGCTTGTACTTTCTACATCTTCAGCCAACTTAACTATGATTCCTCTCTCAAATAGGAGCAATGTTTTTGAAGCAGCTTAACTCCCCTACCTCTTCATCTGAAGGCTAACCTTGCTTTCACACAGCGAGAAACTCAGTTCAGACTTGATTTTATCACACGGCTGTCTAACAAGTTGGAATTTGGAGCCAAATGGCAGGTTTATGTTCCAGTCCTTGCACTCCAAATCAGCTATAAATTGCATGTGCAGTTTTTAAAAATGTTACTCTCCAGCAGCAAGACTAAGCTGTTTTTTACACCTAGTTCGTTTGCTAAAGCCCATGTAGGGCAGTTCACAGAAGTCTGCTTCTTATCAGACCCTCAAAGGAAAACAGACTGTTTACTGTGCTGATATGGAGTCAGCAAGTGTGGTGAAAAGACAGTGCTCAGTTGCAAATCATCCGATTGGATCAGCATTATGTGAACTTTCGCCATAATACAATGTAATCATGTCTGATGTAATCAACTGATGTCATGGGGAACAAGTTGGTGTCTTTAGTTGTGGGGTGCTGACTAAAGATCTTGATTTCTATGGGTCAGTGCCAGATACAAAGGTAAACCTGGTGTGATATGCTTACAGAGGTAGTGCAAGCAGGATCATTGATCTGTACTGTTTTGTTACGATTGTGCCTTTATTTGATGACTTGGTGTTTTGCTTTGATCCTTTTGTACATAAGGAGCGAATGCAATGGTTACATTACATTACATTTATTTGGCAGACACTTTCATCCAAAGCGACGTACAGTAAGTGCATACCGAAGGTCATTGGAGCAACTACAAAACACAGGTCCGATAAGGTACAATACTCATTTTGTACAGTTATTCATAGCCATGAACACATTAAGTCCAGTTCAGACAGTAAACATTACTCTGACCTAACCTATGCTAAGTCAACTGAGGAGGCATGACAAGCTACAACATCAAGATAATGATACAAGGTACAGTAAGTGCTGGATGGGGTTCGGGGAGACTCGTCAACACTGTCTCCTACGCATCACATGCATTGCATATTGTCATTATTACTGAACACACTGAACAATAAATGCATTCATTTTAACCTGACATTCCTCTTTCATTCTTTACACTGCACACCTAGCAGTTTTAAGGTCCTAACATACACATAGAACTCAGGATACCTGCACTGTAGTCACTTGCCTATACAGTCTGTCGTAGCACAGGATACACAATTGTATTTATGCAGGCTACAAAACCCAAAAACATGTCTGCATCTACCAAGCTAGACAGCGATTTGTATCAAGCCACACTAATGGTGGTCAGCAGACTCCTCCATCCATGCATAACTGTTAGCATAGAGGAAAGGTTAAACACTATATTGGAGTCAGATAACTGAGATAATATTAAATTAATCCCATTCCAGTAGCGATTTAGACTCCACGCGTTCCTTCACTGCTCAGATACTTTCACTGTTTGGTTTGCGAAGGGGTTTCTTACAGTTGGTGGCCTCAAGGTTGTAACTTTTGGTTTTTTGCTGTTGGTGACCTCAATGTTTGGTGCATCTGAGGGGTTTCTTATACCCGCACCAGAGATTGGCTAATTGTTTGACTGTTTCTACACCTAGTTCATTTGCTTAAGCTTGCACCAGAGTTTGGCTAATTGCTACACTATATAATTTTCATTTAGTCCGGTTAGTTTCACAGTGCAACAATTTAAGTGCACCAATTTGTAAATAAAGCAAATTGTGTACAAGGTTTTTCGAAATTTGTCTGAAATTTGGTGGGAATTCCAGTTGTCAGGCATGCATTCGCCGAACGTTACAGGAAAAAATGAAGGGAGTATCGATTGCATTGTGTTGCTATTTTATTACTTATAATCTGGCATCGTTACCTGCAGCTCATACTGGTAGACACTAGGGTTGAGCCGAATACTCGGATGAAACGAGTATCCGGTACGGATAATGTACTTTTTACGAGCACGAGTACCATCCAAGTAAAATGTGTCAATATCCGTACTCCTGATAGGCCAGCCACACACAGAGCTCCTCCTCTACACAGAGCCTATACAAAGTTCACTGCTGCTGCGCCACACAACACAATCTTGCCCTCGTCACAGCCACTCTGTCCACAGTGATCTATTATCTATTGTCATATATTCTCAATAAAATAAAGTTTTCAATTCTCAGATTCGGATCAACACATTATTCTCACCATAGCTAAACACACATTTACTGAACATTCACACGTAAGCACATATTACTGATTACAAACGGACATTTCTAGCTTCTAGCTTGCTACAGTGGGGCTAACTAGCCAGTTAACTAGCTGCTACAGTCGGGCTAACTAGCCAGTTAGCTAGCGACTACATGATATAAGCATGTACTTGTATTTCCTAACATTTAGCAATCTCATACACACACTCTACTAGCATCATTGACATCCTAGCATTCTTATACATCCACTGTACTAATGCAGTATCACTTTTGTGCAAATTTAGACGTCGTCGCTCACCTGAAATCACAAGACATACAGTACATCGTGGTTAGCCAACTGTAACCTGGTGCGCTCTGTCTACTATTGTCTTCACACCATCAGTTCATTTAAAAAATGAATAAAACCAGAGTAACGATAACAGCATCTTTTACTGCTACCACAGAGTGAATGCGATGATAAGAAATTTTTCGGTTACACTGACCTAGAAAATGCTATTCCAAAAGCAAAATTAGACATGTTATACATTGTTAGAAAGCTTATACTCACACCTACTGAATAAATGAATTGTCAATCAAGCTAGACTTGATTGACTAAAAAGGGCGACAATGTCGTAAACAACACGTGTGGTATTACGCACAGCTATTTTGGAAGGTACCCAAGCATCACAAATGCACGTATATTTCACAAACTGATTATCCAAGACAATATATGACCACTCAGTCTCAAAAAGGACATCTCTACTTGTAAAACCAATGGTAAGGTTGTATATTTATTCAGTATTTAGTCCCACATATTGACTGTAGAATGACATGGTATCATTTTTGAAAACTTTGTCTCGTTTATTTCATTATTCAGTGAGCAGCGTTTTCACTGCTGTATTGGCATATTTTAGGGTTATTGTCGGGTTTATCTTGTTGCTATGATGGAATACGATTTTGAGTGGTGAAAGAATATTTTTATGAATGCCCAGATAGACAATATTGTCCATTATGTCATGGGTGGGGGGTGTAGTAGCAGATGAGACTGCAGGGAGGGGGTGCATGTTAAATGAACGACCAGAGCGACAATGGTGGCGTGGCGAAATTCCGTACTCGGCAAAGTTGTCATGTGTCGTCTACTAATGAAACTAAAACAAAGCGTTTATGTTTTTAACGCATACTTTGGTTGCAGTAGCACTGAATGTCTGAGTTCAGTAATCTCGGCACGCTGGCGTGCCGACCACTAGGGGCTTTGCTAATACGTTAAAATACCAACTTCCGGTTATGCCACGTCCACTTCCGGTTTAAGCCCCGCCCATTCCAAGTACGGATACGGATACAGATAGTTTTGTTGGTTGAACAGATACAGATAGTGGTGTACTCGCTCATCCCTAGTAGACACAAACAAAATCAGCGTCAGGATTTTCTGAGCTTCAGGATTTGAACAGTCATATTTTGCCAACATGCTGTTAGAAATACTTTGCTAAGAAGAAGAAAAGCGCTGATCTTGCCTTTGTTCAGAATCACGATTCTAGATTTGTTCTAAATATGATCAGTCGTGTAAATGTCCTGTTTATCGGTCATGATATGTGCTAAAAGCCAATGAGGGGCGGGCACCTTTGTAATTCTGGTGTTCTAATCTGTTCAGTTAAATCAAGTTTTAATTGTCTGCCGAGTTAATCGAATCACCTCTCACTCAACTTCTGACTAAATGTCATAAATGTACCTGTAATTTTATGGTTTTTCTCCAACTACTCCCTTGTGTAATTGTATGCCCATATTTCTTGAAATATACTCGTCTTCGCTGCAAGTAAACCCAAAAACGTGGCACATTGCTCCAGTTTGTCACAGATAAAATGGAGCTTTGGATGTTTCCTGTCCATTTACAATGTTCACCTTATGCCCATAATTCACAGCCTACACTTCTCGTAATTGGTCCGGAAGGTTTGTTCATTTGGTATGCACCCAAGTACGGGTGGAGCTTTCACACCTGTCAAAACAAACCAAACTGAAGAAAAAAGTTTGATTGGACTGCGCGTGGAATGTTACCTCTCTGGTGAGGAAGGAGCTGAAGCTGGTGTGTGAGGCTGAGAAGTACTAACTAGATATAGTTGGACTAACCGCTACACAGTGTTGGCTCTGGAACCAAACTCCTGGATAGGAGTTTGTCTCTCTCCTACTCGGGAGTTGCAGGGTGAGAGGCGCCAGGCGGGAGTGGGGATACTCCCTGGCTGGTGGCCATTCAGTTGGAGTTTACTGCAGTGAATGAGAGGGTTGCCTCGATGCGACTGCGTGGGGCAGAGAGGAAAACTTTGACTGTTATTTGCGCTTATGCACCTAATAGCAGTTCAGAGTATTCTGTCTTCTTGGAGAAGGTGGGAGGGGTGCTGGAAAAGGCCCCACCTACTGACTTCATTGTCCTACTGGGAGACTTCAATGCTCATGTTGGCAATGACTGGGAAAATTGGAGGGGCGTGACTGGGAGGAACTCTGATCTGACTCTGAACCCGAGCGGTGTTATGTTATTGGACTTCTGTGCTAGTCATGGTTTGTCGATAACGAACACGATGTTCGGACACAAGGATCATAAGTTTCATAAGTGTACGTGGTACCAGAACACCTTGGGCCAAAGGTTGATGATCGACTTTGTAGTTCTTTCATCAGACTTGTGACCATTTGTTTTGGACACTCAGGTGAAGAGAGGAGCAGAGTTGTTAACTGATCACCATCTGGGCATGGGAAGAGTTTGGAGTGGTCTTGGAGAAGGACTTTCGGTCAGCCCCAAAGTGGTTCTGGAAAACCATTTGGCACCTCAGGCGGGGAAAGCAGGACACCGTTCAAGCTGTTGTCAGCAGGAATGGTGAAACTCTGACCTCAACTGGGGATATTGTCAAAAGGTGGAAGGAACACTGTGAGGACCTCCTGAATCCGACAGACCTTTTTGGTGGAGTTGGAGCAATCCAGGGGATCAGAGTCCATCTCTGTGCCAGAAGTGACTGGGGTAGTTAGAGAGCACCAGGGGTGGATGAGATTTGTCTGGAACTGTTGAAGTCTCTGGATGTTGGTGGTGTTTCTTGGCTGACACGTATACTCAATATCGAATGGAAGTCGGAAACAGTACCTTTGGAGTGGCAGACCGAGGTGGTGTTCCCCATTTTTAAGAAGGGGGACCAGAGGGTGTGTTCCAATTATCGGGAAATCACACTCCTCCGCCTTCCTGGGAAAGTCTATGCTAAGGTGCTGGAAAGGAGTCTTCAGCCGATAGTTGAACCTCAGATTCAGGAGGAACAATGCAGGTTTTGTCCAGGCCTTGGAACCACAGACTAGCTTTTTACCCTCTCACAGATATTTGAGGGGGCATGGTAGTTTGTTTATCCAGTCTACATGTGTTTTGTGGATTTGGAGAAGGTATATAACCGTGTTCCCCGGGGTATATTTTGGGAGGTACTGCGGGAGTATAGGGTGCCAGGGTCAGTGTTGCATGCCAATCGGTCTCTGTATACTCGGAGCAAAAGCTGTGTTCGCATTCTCAGCATTAATTCAAGCTCGTTCAGAGTGGGTGTCGGACTCCGCTAAGGGTGCACTTTGTCTCCTCTCCTGTTTTCTGGTATTCGTGGACAGGATTTCAAGGCGCAGCCGAGGTATGAAGTGTGTACAGTTTGGGGACAGTGGCATCTCTGCTGTTTGCAGATGGCATTGTTCTCTTGGCCTCATCATACTGTGACTTTCGATGTGCACTAGAGCGGTTTGTAGCCGAGTGTGATGTGGTCGGGATGAGGATCAGCACCTCCAAGTCTGTGGCTATGGTCCTCTCCCAGAAAAAGATGGTTTGCCCTCTTCAAGTACAGGAGGAGCAACTGCCCCAGGTGGAGAAGTTAGGGTTTCATTCACGAGTGAGGGAAAAAGGGATTCAGAGATCGACAGCCGTCTAGGTGCAGCGGCCGCAGTAATGCAGCCATTGTATCGGACGGTGGTGATGAAGAAGAAACTGAGCCGAAAGGCAAAGCTCTTGATTTACCAGTCGATCTTCGTCCCTACTCTCACCTATGGTCATGAGTTATGGGTAGTAGCCGAAAGAGTGAGATCGCGAATACAAGCGGCCGAAATGGGGTTTCTCCGTAGGGTGGCAGGGCTCACTCTCCTTGATAGGGTGAGGAACCCAGCTATCCAGGAGGACCTCAGAGTATAACCGCTGCTCCTCCGCATTGAAAGGAGTCAGTTGAGGTGGTTCGGCATCTGATAATTGGTTTAGAGAATGGATGGATGGATGGATATATTTTCTGCTATCACAGATATTGAATGTTACAATGATGACAATGCTGCACTATGATAATAATAAATGGCCAAGATTTTACTTACTGTACTGTACTGTACTTAGCAAAACAGCAGACAGTAGAGGGATGCTACGAAAAGTTAAAATGTGTCTATGACTGTACTAACTTTGTTACTCCATGACTGATCAGTAACCAACAACCACCTTGAAACCTTTTTTCTTCTCACACAATTTGGTACCAAAGGGAAATTTGAACAAACAGAATTGTGATTTAGCCCTGAATTGTCACTTGCCTAACTGGGCAAGCAGCCGAGCAGCATTACTTGTCCAAAACCCAGTTTTACTCACTCTGGGCAAGTGGGAAAGTGTTATTGTTGAAAGTGTTATTGGTGACATATATGGGTCTTATCATTTTTCAGAGGGCAAGAGCATGCGCCAGCATGTGCCAACTTCATGTTTTCCCCCCCAAGAATCTATGCTTGCTACATATTTTAAGAAAGAGATTAGTTTATGTCTAATTACTAATTACTGCTTTGGACCTTATTGACATAATAATGAAACAATGTGTTGTGCAAAACATCACACAGTGAAGATGTTTGACTGCCCTTCTGGGAGGCATCTCAGACAATAGTGTGGGATCTGGAGCTGGTACCTCTTTACAAACTCTTCAAAGTGTATCCGGTGGGAGTATCCTTGCCGGCGGATGTTCACAGTCTCCAGGATGCCAGTGTACCGCAACTGCACCATAACTCTCTCCTTGCAGAAGCAGAGTGCCTGTCTGTCATCATTGGGCTTTATGCAGCGCACAAAATGGGGCTGGCCCATTACCATTTTAGACAGGAGGTCCATCAGGGAGAACTGTAATGAGTCAGAAGAAAAACAAGAAGAGGAGATGTGTTTCAGGAGGAACCCCAAAATGTGTGTGTGTATGCGTGTGTGCATGTGTGTGTATGTGTGTGTGCGTTGGGGGGGTGCACAAAGATGAGCTGTGAGTGCATCTCTTTTTACAAACACAATCATGTTGTGGTCATGCCAATTTTGCATGTTTGTGACAGCTTTTTTCTACTGTTAAAATATTATTGAAGCATTGCATGAATTAGTGAATTGGAATTATTATGGCCCAGTTTTCATTTCCCATTAATCCTGCAGTTAAATTGCCTAAACACACTATGCTATATCTAAGAAATAATGACAGTATGTTGAAGTTTTATGAAGCAAAATAAAACCAGCAATGATAATAACAATGCCAAAGATGCTGTTCACAGAAATAAAATAACTCGTAAATCAACTAACATAACATAACGTAAGACGAGAACAGGCCATTCAGCCCAACACTGCTCGTCTATTCCTACCACTAATGTACTTAATGCATAGTTTACCTAAAAGGTAGATAGTATCTAACACTGTATCAAGCCGGGCCTTGAATACCCCCAGTGTTTCTGCCTCCACTACATGTCCAGGCAAGCTATTCCACGCATTGACCACTCTCTGTGTGAAAAAATATTTCCTAATGTCTGTGTGAAATTTGCCCTTTGCCAGTTTCCATTTACGCCCCCTCGTTTTGCTAACCAAACTCAACTTGAATAATTTCCTGTAGTTCACTTTGTTAATCCCTATAATAAATGTAAAAGCCTCAATCAAATCTCCCCTAATTCTCCTTTTACTAAGCTTGAAAAGTCCAAGCATCTCAAGCTTTTCCTCATAACACTTATCTTTTATACCCGGAATCAATCTGGTTACCCGTCTTTGGACCTTTTCCAGCGCCTCTATATCTTTCTTGTAGTACGGTCCCCAGAACTGCACACAATACTCTAAGTGTGGTCTGACAAGGGTATTGTATAGGGTGAGTATAATCTCCTTAGATTTATACTCAATACTCCTGGCTATGTATCCCAGCATCCTGTTGGCTTTTTTTTTTTTTTACTGCTACAGCACATTGATCAGACCCTGATAGATTTTTATTAACCCAAGTCTTTTTCTACATGTGCACATTCTAATTTTGTATCACCCATAAAGTAATCCTGCCCTATGTTTTTATTCCCCACATGATGAACTTTACATTTAGTTATATTGAATTTCATTTGCAAGGTTTCTGCCCACTTCTGGATTCTGTTTAAATCTTCTTGGATTACTTTCGTAGATTCCTAACTGTTGGCTAAACCTCCCAGTTTTGTGTCATCTGCAAATTTAACTAGTGTACTTTCAATGTCCATGTTAAGGTCATTTATGTAAATGAGGAAGAGCAGTGGACACAGCACCGATCCCTATGGAACTCCACTTCCCACAATACCCTGCTCAGATAAGATCCCTCCTACTACTACCCTTTGTGTTCTATCCTGTAACCACCCAAACCAAAAAGAAATATATTGGCATATATTTCCATATATCCATAATATATGTGCACTATGTGTCAGTATATGTCCATTCCTGTTCAAATATATTTCTTATATTGAGAATATACAGAACATATATTTGAATATATGCTTAAAATATGTCACAGGATATTTTGGTTAGAAATATATGGACAAGAATATATGCATAAATATATGTCACAGTACATTTTGGTTAAGAGATATATGGACAAAAATATTCAAAGGTATGCAATTAGCCTACACTCCTAGCTATGAAATGTACACTAAAATGAATGTATGTGGCATGTTTAGGCCAAGTGCTTGTGCTTAAATAGCTATTGTCTATTTGATTCTGTGGGTCAAGGAAACCCCAGACATCCTTGTGGAAGTTAGGTCCCCTGCAAATGAGGAATAGTTAAGTTTCACTAATTTATCACAATGGCAGACAATTAAGAATCCATTCTAATCATAGGTTTCACTACCCACCTGCGTACAGTTATAATCATATCTAATAAAAATTTTCTCATATGGGGTTCCTGGGACAACATCTCAAACCTGACATGAAATATTTTTTATGATTGATATACAACATGGTTTAAAAAATTCTATACAGATTGTCTTCACAATCATTATAATAATCAGAAAACATGTATAGAAATATATTTAAACAATATATTTAATGTGCCAATTTTTAATATTTAAATATATTTTTATCATATATTTTAACAATATATTTTACATATATTTCTTTTCGGTCTGGGCAGTTCCGAACCCACTCTGAAATGCCCATTGCTCAAGATGAGCAAAAAAGGTTATTAAAAAATTCTCATTGTTGTTAATCAGCTTGATCTTGCATTCAAAATATAAATCTATCATTTGATTGAGGTAAAATTGTTCAAAGAACTTTTCTCTAAAACGTGTCATACAATAACAACACCCATTATTAGTGCATATGAATGAAATCTATTAGAAGATAAGATTTATCTTAATGCTACAGCATACAATCACATCTAGACAATTCTGTGCTTTAACAATTTAAGGAAGGCCCTTTCCAGCATGACCCCGGGCACACAGCAAGGTCCATATAGGAATGGGTTTGTTGAGAACGGTGTGGAAGATCTTCACTGGCCTGCACAGAGCCCTGACATCAACCCCATACAACACCTTTGGGATCAATTGGAAAGCCAACTGCAAGCCAGGCCTAATCACCCAATCAGTGCCCAACCTCACTAATGCTCTTCTGGCTGAATGCAAATCCTTGCAGCAGATCTACAATTGTGGAGTACTGAACCAAATGAAGAAAAAAACGCCTTGCCCAAGACATTATGGAGCTCACTGTATATATTAGGGATTGATATGAGTAATGGACTAATCCATTTCTCATACGAAACATTCCTACTCTATCTTTTTTTATTTTCTCACTAACCATGCGTTCACACTGTGAGAAACTCACTTGATGGGTTGCTCAAGTGTACTAGGCTGAGGGAGGGGCAGGAGCTTCCCATTGTATCCCTTAGTGGTCTTGTGCAACTACATATTATTGAAGAAAAAAACAACATCATCAAAAGACGTATATTTGCCATATAGCCACATATAATTCCCTTTAGTTTATATAGTTATGTCAGGACCCCTATTATTTGTTACTGCTATCTCACTAGCCATATATCTATCCATCTCTCTAGCTAGCAAGCAAGTTGAAACTGCCATCCAAGTCGAATTTTTTAGATGCTTGTCCCTGTACTCTTTATTAAAATAAAAAACATTGTATAACACCGGGTGTGATTGTACCATAATGATAAGTTGTTCCTCTGTTTTTCCTCACTGAGCAGAACAATAATTCATGAAACGGTATCATGTCGGTTTGAGAAATTGGAAGCCTGAAACCCTGATTGGCTTATGATGGGCAATGCCCATAAAAAGTGGGCAACATTTTTCAGGCAACATTGCTCAGCTACATAGAGAATGAATGGACTTCTGGCAACTGGTTAACCAAGTTGCTCGCTGTGTGAACGTGGGTAAGGCTATGGATGTACGAATGCGGGGTAAAGCTATGGATGTACAAACATGAGTTGGAACTTGGCTCCATTTATTAATTCAATGTATATAAAAAAATTTAACTAATTGAAATAGAGGACATGTCTTCATCTAATATGAACAGGACAAAGCAAATATATCTTGAATATTAAGTTTTGATTACATTTTCAATTTGTTGGTAAACCATTGTATAAGCGGGATAGTGCATGAGAGGCTGGGCATTATGCAGTTTGAATGCCCTGTGCTGAGAGACATTGCCCAAGGCAAATTTACTATTTTCACATCAATACTTTGTTTCCCTGCATATCTGCCATAAATAATTGAATGAGAAGTACCTTTCTGAAGCTAAATAAAGACAAGAATTCTTTTGAATTCCTTTACTTGGCCTAAGAGAGAGCATAAGAGAGAGTTACTTCAGTAAACTGAGAAAACCAGAAGTAACAAGCCCAGGAGGCTTATTATTGTCTCAAAAATAAATAAATTTAACTCATCCACAAATAAATGTAGCTGATAAACAAATAAATGCAGTGGATCCACAAATAAATGTAGCTGGTTCACATTTGTGCATCGCCTGTCGATTGCATTTATTTGTGGACTTTTAAGATAATCCTCCTGGCACGATTTGCAAACAAAGCCACAAATAGGTCTAGTCTAGTCCAGCCAATTATATTTTAAGACATCCTTTCACTGAGACCCACATTACTTAGACAATCACAGCACGTACAATATTCCCTGCAGGACTGTGTTGTGTAGTGCCAAGTCGCCTGCTCATTTGGGAAGATGGCTGCATTGGCTCTCATTGTTCAACAATTAAAGCCTTCAAACCTCGAATCAAAGAGTAACCACTGCATCTTACTATCCCATTAGATTTGCAGAGGGGCTGACAAAAGAAGCTGTAAAGTATGGTCAACATGGCCGCCTGTAGTACAAATCTAAGATGATGTGGTTACAGTTTGGTTTAAGATTTGAAGGCCTCATTTGTTGATCAAAGAGATCGCCATTAAAGCAATTTTCCCAGCCGAGTGGTTGTCTTGGCGCTACACAACACAATCTTGAAGCGTATACGTGCTGTGTGTAATGTGGGGGCTTTAGCAAAAGGATGTCTAAAAATCACATTGGCTGGACTCAGTAAAAAAAATCATGCTGCGAGAATTTAAGAAAACATTGGGTAGCATTGCTTTGGAATACAGCTTCTTTAATTTTGGTGAGACAAGATAACCTATATTGTTTGTTGTACAGTAACTTGGCGTCATTTTGATATCACTACTTTTAATGGCATAGACAATGCTTTGTATGTGTGAATAACTTGGCATTTTTGTACGTTGACAACATGTTTTTTTGAGATATATATGTATATATATTAGGGCTGTCAAAGTTAATGCGATAATAACGTGTTAACGCAAATTTGTTTTAACGCCACTCATTT
Organism: Anguilla pacifica; assembly: GCA_039654925.1. NCBI lineage: Eukaryota > Metazoa > Chordata > Actinopteri > Anguilliformes > Anguillidae > Anguilla > Anguilla pacifica. Next base: position 36,161,788 of record CM077286.1, on the reverse strand, counting down.
TTTTTAATGCACGTTAACGCACGTTCTGTCATGAACGTTTGCCCGACCCTTATGCTGCGTTCCAGACAACTCGGAACTAGTAAAAAAAGAGGTCCGACTTGTGAAAAAAGCAACTGAACGGTCGTATAACTCGGAATTAGCTCCAACTTTCCCTACTTCCGGATTGGTGATGTCACATTAAGATAAATGGCGGCATTTGTAGTTCATGGTAAGAAAGAAAAATGGTGTATTTAGGCTTTTCATGCATTTTTATTTGGGTGTGTGATTATGTGATATGTGTCAGTATCGTTTATGTTTCCCATTCATTACAGCAATATATGAAATTTAAAAGTTACGATATCCATCAGCAAATTTTTTCGCTAGCCAGCTTAGCTAGAAAACGTTATTTTGCTCAGAAATAAATGCTGCAAATGATGTAACGAAACACCTGACAGTGATACCATATTTACATTTCAGTACTACTGCAGCCTAAATAGTTTCGCGGTTTCACTCTATTTACTCATTTAATATACTCCTTAACAATAAAATAAAGCAGCGTTTTCTGTGGGAATCCATGTTTTCCCGAGTAAAACAGCGTGAACGCAGTTTTCCATTGTCTGGGCATATCGTTCAGAAGAAGGGAGCTGCCCTGCCGTCCAACAATGTAAACAGCCTCGTCTGTTTAAGAAACTGGCTCGGTGCAAAGACATAGAAGTAGCCTAACTGTTGTATCCAAAGAAATGGAAGTATAGCCTAACCACAATATCCTAGTTCGAGTCCTAGTTCTGTATTATGCTCCCTTTCCACTGTTTCCTGCTCACTTCATTTATTGTTTGTTTTATTTTGTATCATCCTGTTTTGATCCCATATAGTAGAAGGGGATGTTTTTGTGAGCCTTTATTTTCCCCATGTGAGGTTGGACACAATTATGTTGTGTGATTTGCTTTAGAAGTGCGAGGGATCCAGGGAATGATCTTTGAGTTATGGAAAATTTAGCTGACCAATGTACCTGTTGTACAATGTGTCTGTTGTTGCGATGCATTGAGGTCCATCATGCTGTGTTAATGCTTTAAAAAAAACGGGATGTTTTAGCGAACCTTTATAAGCGTAAAGTTGGACACACTACATTGTGTGACTACTCATATTACTAAGTAATGTTAAATTTAGCAGGTCAATATGCCCATCTGTTGTTGCCTGTTGGGCCTGAGTTTGCCATGTTATGATTTGAGCATATTTTGCTAAATGCAGTACCTTTGAGTGTTTCTGGACAATATTTGTCATTGTTTTGGGTTTTTAATTGATTTACAATAATAAATAAACATACATTTGCATAAAGCAAGCATATTTGTCCAGTCCTATGTTGATAAGAGTATTAAACACTTGAAAAATATCCCTTTAAGCTACATTTTGAACAGATAAAAAATGTGCAATTAATTTGCGATTAATCGCGATTAACTATGGACAATCATGCGTTTAATCACTATTAAATATTTTAATCGATTGACAGCCCTAATATATATATATATATATATATATATATATATATACAGTGTATACAATTATATATGTGTGTATAGCTTATGGATGAATGCATGTGTATGCATACATTTTTTAAAAATACATCATTGCTATGCACACTCCAGGTAGACGTGCCTGTCAACACATGGGAAGACATATATATACCCCCCTTTGTCCCATTTCCCTGTTGACTCTGAAGAAGCCGCTAAGTTGATATGCATTATTTTGTACGAGCGCTCCAGTTTTATGTATGTATAACTTGCTGTGAATATTCTCAGTTTGATTTTGAAAATACATTTAGTTTGTACAGGTTCCATATAATCATGTGATGATTTTTTGTTAGTCACATGGAGCTGCAAGGCCTTGCTGCTAATTGTCTTGTAGTCACCCAATAGGTAACAGTGGTGACGTTTTCTCCAGTAGCATTTCACATCTCTGAAGTGTGGTTGTTTACTACCACATAAGGTATAATTAAAGCAAAAAGAAAAGGAAATACACCACATGGTGGCTATGACTTTGTGGATATTGCACATACAGTATTTATACCTAACTACTTAGCAATCTCATTGTTAATGTTACTAAGATATTAGATGTAAAACAAGTGTTCTTTATCATACATTTCAGCTTCTGCAATCATAAATTGATTTAGATTTTATGGAATATTGAATATGCCACTCCAGGGTTGTATGCACACCTTAGCTGTAATGTTCCACAGAAACTAGTCAGTCAGTAGTGCTTCAGGGCAGTGCTGGTCATTCAACACAGTTCAAATATGTAAAAGGAAACCTAGCAATCACAAAAATCATTATTATAATTATTTTATATAGGCAGCATATCAGTTTGAACGTTTTGGCTCCATGACCCCCTGCTGGTTTTGTAGCTGAAACTTACAAACAGCTGTTTATGGCAAACGTTTGCTGTTGCTGGATTACATTGGCACTTTTAATGCTTTATTACTATTATTTCCTGATCATGAACACACATTTTATTCTCCAAAGTGCAGTTTTTTCTTTGGGGGCATTAGTGCTATAGGGACCCAGCTCTGCTAGTCATCTATCAACATGGAAAAGGTCAGAACACACAAATGAAAAAGTGAGGAGGATTGTTCACGAGCCAAAATTCTTAAAGGATCACAACTGAATAGAACTTAATGTTGGAGATCACAATAGTTATTTCAAATAATATACACAATCCCATTCAACCAAACCAAAGTAGCCCCCACACAGCTCCCAAATGTCCTTGGATTTTGGCCTCACAGCACTTATCATTGGGATCTCTTGCTGGTAATTTATTCTGTTACTGAGGGGAGGGGAAACGCACGCGGAAGTAGGATGCCACGGTCTGTCTTCTCATGTTGGTAGTCTCTTCAGGGTGTCTCATCATCTCCATGGTGTCCACCTGGAAAGAATTCCCCCAAAGTCACTTAATCACTCCATAAGCCACCTGGGCACACAAATAAGAAAGTCTCTTACTAAGCTTGTCATTGACCACTGAAATGGTGTCTGTATTTTTGGAGCCAAAAAACAGTATGCAAGATGAGCCAAACTCCAAAGTAATCATTCCCATTATGATTTCTGGATCTTAATAAAACAAAATAAATGGATCTGAAACACCCTTCAGTCTGGTGTATATTCCGTGATGTCTGTTCATTAACAAAAGGTCTCCTGTGAGCAGTGTAGTCACATGTTTTGTCAACCTAGCAATAACCTTTGTTCTGTGAGTGAGTTAGGTAATTCTATAAGCAGGAAAACTGCAATATACAATTACATTTTTTTCACATCCTTAACTCTAAGCTGGACCAAGATATAAAACGCAAGCACAAACACATTACATTTCTATATATAACTTCCCAGATCTTTGAAATTGGACAACCATAACATACTGGTTTTATTACCTGCATAGTGCCACACTATAAACACTTAAAGTCAACAATCTAGAAAGAGATGAGCACTGTGGCTGGGAGGCATGGGAAAATGGGCAGAGAGCTCCCTATAATGAGGCTTGCCATCTAAAACCAGGATCTCTACTCAACAGCATATTAAAGCGGACACAATATTAGCATTCTAATGACCATCTCTGCTCATGACTTCATCAAATTTAATGAAGCAATAAATATTTTATTATATGTCTATACAGCAAAGTGCATATCTAAATATGTTATTTCATCATCTTTGCAGAAAGAAAGGTATGCCCAGTATCACCTCATGGTGTAATTGGAGGTTTTGAAGGTTTAGCTGCTTATATGGAAGTGTGAGCCACCACGTTTTTTCATTTCAAATATTTTAACGAGAGCTCTGTTGCACATCTATACCAATTCTGATTATGTATCTGGGCTTAGAACTGCTTTATATGCATCTCAATTGTTAACAGTTTGCAAGTGAGATGAGGAAAAGTGAGGTAAATTCTTGTTATTCATGTCAAGCCAGATTCAAAGGATGACTCCAGTAGAAAACTAAAGCTAACATAAAACTAGAGTTGACCCTCAAAAATCCTTGGGATTCAACAAAGAATGACTGAAAGAGCTAGCCTTGCTTTTCAAAAGAAGGAAATCACCATGTACAAGCTACATGGCATATGGGAATTTCCCCCCCTACAGTTTACAATGATGTATCAGTGTATTTAAGTAATCAGAGAGCTATCATGGAAAAGTTATTTTCCTGTTCACATATTACATGATTACATTAATTATTTTAGTGTTTTTTTATTTTAGTAAATCTGAAGGCCAACCAACTTAAATACAAATCGGATGGAGTTTTTAAATTTATAGAGGAAAATGTGCACAAAGACGGAGAGGTGTTCTAGCAACAAGTGTGTGGAAGTGCAAATATGTATTGCAGGTGGCTTTAACAACATATAGTATGTATTACTAAAAACCTACAATTATCTGCACATTAAAATTAATTTGAAATGGCAAACACAGTTCTGTGTTTGGGTTTGTGATTAGCTGTTAATGTCTGGTGGTTGCCCTTTCAAGCAAACCATGCCCTTTGTCTGCAGAATAACAAATTTGACATTAAGATTTATATGATCATTTTCCTCCATCAAATAAAGATACATGGATAGAAGTTTGTTCCATTCCCGTTAACCTTAGATCCACTGTATATATGTACATAAAAAGGTAGGCCTGGTTGACAATGATTCTTCACGCTTCAGTTTGTGAAGTATTCTCTTTGGTTCAGTGGCAGAGCTGCCCGCTTATGTTCTTTTCCAGTTGGAACAGGACATATGAGCACAGTAAATGGTTCTTGCTTGTTGGCCCACTGCACAATTTCAGTGTGGTGTCAGGGGACCAAAGAGTTTACAGCCACTTCATTATTAGAATTCTATGTCTCACATTCTATTGATGCTAAACGCCTAGTCATAAACACATTCAAGTCAAACATATAAATCACTTCAAGTGTTGTACCATTACCTCCACTCCCAGTCCTTATACCTTTTTTATGGAGTGGAGTTATTAGTTGGTCATTTAATCACGTCACTCCTTTAAGGGAAACCAGTGAGAAAAACAAATCTGAAAATGGAAGCTACACAACATCAATATTTCCATTCTGAGTAATGTATACCCAGGAATAGGAATAATCTTCCATAGGGAATACCTCCGGGTTTCTTAATATTGAGTCTTTCTTAAGACATTTTTACAGGACTCAAGGATAACTGATACTATACAAAAGTTTGTGGGTAAATGTCTGCTTACTGTGGTCATATGGTACATGGTTAATTCCTGGGGGTGGCAGTAAGCTATATAATTTATCAGAAAACTGTAAACTGATGTTGTGTAGAAGTCACTGAATGGAAATCACAGAAGCATCAGATAAATCCCAGTTGGGGGGCTGGTGTATGCTGGGAAGTGGAAACACACTTTGCTTTTGAAGTACCTTCCTGTTGATGCAACAAGCCAGGTAACTACATGGCAATTACATTAACTGACTCTTTAGTAAATTACAACAGGAAATACAGCAAATGGTAAAAGAGAAACTGAGAAACACTTAGCGGAAGGAGAAACCTGAAGTCCCTGATACAAAGGGGGAAGATGCGAGAGTACTGTAGGTATCTCTTGTAAACGTGTAGCCCACCTTATTGCGTCCTGTGTTAAGCTGGGGTGGTAGTGACCTTGAGGCTGCAGTGACTCTCGCTCGTGATGTAGCCAGGTTACCTGTTTAAAACAGTGTGCAAACCAATCATCTATCAGAGAGGGTTTGTTTTTCTAGGAGGGAAAGGGGAAAAAACAAATCCATGCGTTATTCTGAATTTCCAGCAAGTCGACTACACCTGCAGGTAGCACAGGAAGGGTTGCACTAGTTTTAAAAATATAACACTTGGGCCTGCACAGCATTCATACGCAACACAGAATATGTACTATGTGCAAGACAGTGAGCATTTCAAAGTTTCAGCCAGTAAAGCACAAGATGTCCAAATGTTTTCTCTGGCTGTGTCTTCAGAGTGTGATTAATAGCATTGAGAGAAGTCTTTGAAGCAGGATTGGTGACATCAAAGTCTTAATCCATGGGTGACAGGATTTTATAATGAGCGGGAAGCATTTTAACACATTTCAAAGGGTTTACTCAATGAATAAACACTAGTGTCTACAGATGTGCCACACCTTTACAAAAATATAACCCCAGAAACCGAGAGGCAGCCAATCCGGCCGATCTGGAGAACTAGAATAGTTTTTTTGTTGTTGTTTTTCTTTTTTTGAAAGGCCAGAAAAGCTGCATAAAGGAATGGGTATGTTTCAACAGCCCTTCATTTGGGAACCTTACGTTCTGAGCTAGTGAAGAGCAGGGGAAGGGGCACAACTTTAATCTTATATCATAAACAATTTAATTGCTCCATAGTTAGGAGACGTGCAAAAAACAGAGTAATTCGACACATTAACACATTATTTTTTACCTATTCCCCCCCCCCTCTTCATTCTGTACACTTGCTTTAAATATTATAAGTGTTTAAAAAGTTTTTTTGCATATCTTGGGAAACAGAAATTAATTTGCAGTGGCAGATAACATCTTACTTCAGCAAAGGAATGGCTTCTTGTTTCCAAGGCATCTGTGGTAGGGTAAAAGATTGTGACTCACTGCAGGAGTAGTGTGTGCATGTGTGCATCTGTGTGAGAGAGTTTGTTCTGCTTTGTAAGGGTGTGTATTTCGGCATGTATATGGTTGTGTGTGCACTCTGTGGTTATGTAAATTGTACATTTTTATTTATTCATTGTAAAATAACAGCAGTCGTCATTCCATGCCCTGTAATACCTCTTTCACACCAAAGCAATGACCTGGGTAAAACCTGTGTTTGTTTTTCGTAAATTTATGCTGGTCACTGACCATGCGCCACTACAACCGTAGGCTAAAGTGAAAGACACGGATGACCGCATAACTCACTGGTTCTTTGCCCTACAAGACTTTGTGTTCCAAGTGCTGCATTGTATGGGAACCCAGCACGATAATGCACTCTCTCTGGGTGGTGGCCCTCTGGCTCCAGAAGGTAACTAAATGGGGGGGGGGGGAGGCTACTATGGTGCTGCACTAAACTCAACCTCTCTCCATATCTCTGCCCTCGCCACCTCTTGGCTTGTTCTGTGCCACCGCCAGGAACAGCAACCACCAGGGGCGTAGGGATGAGTTCGACATGGGGGGGGGGGGGCACATTTGCTCCCAGCCCCAATACCCCCCCTGCCCGCACAATAAATATCATAGACAGTGGAAAAGCTTATTGGTTCCACCACAGTCAGCCAGGGGTATTAAAGGTGCAGACACATGCTAGCCTCATCCACCCTCACCTGCAAGAGCTGGCTTTGTTATTTCTTTCTTGTTCTGTACGTGCAGTATGTGAGATATCCTAGTTAGTAACAGTCCACACCCTTGGGAGGGCACAAGAATGAAAGTATAATGTTTAATCAACTTAATTAAACCTGATTTATCCCTCTGATATTGAAATGTGTAAATTAAATGAATCACAAATATTTTATTTAGACTCATAATGCATATGTAATAAATGTGCTAACTGAACAAGGTTGAAGAAGAACTACTCTAAACCTCAACACCATCTCTCTCTACCCATCCAAACCCTCTACTGACACATCCATCCATCCCAGTGTTAATTGGGAGAGGCAGGAATACACCCTGGACAGGCTGCCAATCTATCGCTGGGCACTCACACCATTCACTCGCACATGCATACCTATGGGCAATTTAGAGTTTACAATTAGGCCTCCTGCATGTCTTTGGACTGTGGGAGGAAACCAGAGTACCTGGAGGAAACCCACACAGACAGACCCAGGCCAGGGTCCAGGACATTCTAGCTGTGAGGCAACAGTGCAACCCACTGCACCACAGTGCCACCTTCTACTGAGACATATAGAATCTATCAAAACCTATTTATTTACATTACATGTATCTAACAATATGACAGAGAAAGAGGAAACGATAGATAGTTTGTCCTCAACAGGAAGTTATTTTCAGTTAGCAGCAGGCAAATGAGAACATTCCAACAAAAAAAAAATTTTTTTTTTTTTTTTTTTACACACACACACACACACACACACACACACACACACACACATATATATATATATATATATATATATATAATAAAAAATATAGAAGTTTTTAAATTCCCTTTTCTCCCTACCAAAATTTCACTCTCAAAAAATAAAAAAAATAAAAATATTTGGTTACACAGAATGTATTGGGGCACCCTGGACAGGACTTAAATCTATCACACTCACTCATACAGTACTTCCATATCTATGGGTAATTTCGAGACTCCAATTAACCTAATATGCATATCTTTGGACTGTGGGAGATTTTAGGAAGATCCAGAGGAAACCCACACAGACACAGGGAGGACATGCAGACTCTGCATAAAAAGGGCAGGCCTTCTTGCTGTGGAGTGACTATCCACTGCATTAACATGCATTATGGTGGTGTGCACAACTTAACCCTCACCCTAAGGATTGAATAACAGTAAAACCACTACAATCAATTACAATGCCTCTTTAGGGAAAGGGGTCACATCACGTCTCAAACTTGCTATATATATTGTTTATTTCATCTCATAAAAAACACGTTTTCAACGTACAAAAATGCCAAGTTACTCAAAAGTATTGATATCAAAATGATGCCAAGTTACGGTACTACAAACAATATAGGCTATCTTGCCTCACCGAAATTAAATAAGATGTATTCCAAAGTAATGCTACCCAATATTTCCTCAGTTCTTTCAAGTCACTTGGCCCTGTGTGTATAAGCATGCACTACATGGACAGGCCAAACATATGTGTGGATGGTTCTCTCACAGTCAAGATTGATTGAATAGGCGGTGAGGCAAGATAGCCTATATTGTTTGTAGTACCGTAACTTGGCGTCAGTTTGATATCAATACTTTTGAGTAACTTGGCATTTTTGTACGTTGGAAACGTGTTTTTTTTATGAGATATCATTTCTTTTTGCAAAGCGTTTTATTATGAGAGTGAGAAATGCGAAGTGACCCTGTAAGAAACGGTTGTGGATTATGGCTATCCTTGTGTGAATTTGTACAGTCTGATGAGCGTGTACCGTTTAGCAGTTTCGGTGTGCTATATATGTAAAACAGTGGCTGTGACAAAGGGTGCGGTGGCGTAAATGTAAACGCATCAGAACCGCAGGTGAAATATGGCTAGTGTATGTACTCACAGATCCATCCATCCAACGAGCCTTAATTGACAAAAGAATCAGCAAGCCCGTAGAATTAGAGCTCCCTAGTTCGCAACTTGTATACCCTTCTGTCCTGCTCCGTTGTCTGTAATTTCGTGGAGATGCACTTTTAGTGTTTGTAAGGTTTATAAGGCATTTTGATAGGCTTATCTGCAGGTAGGAATCCTCTTCGCTGTTCTGCTAAGCTAGAACCGGAAAAGTTGATCGTGGAGAATAGGAGCAGACGCATATGTCCCAGCAGGCTTTGCATATGAGAAAATAACAACAGTGTGAGAAATTAGCAGAAATTATGAAATTGCGTAATTGAAACAATGTTTTTAGCAGAATGGGCATGTAGGTGAAGGTTGACATGCTCACAGACTATAGTGCGGAGTAAATAAAATGACCATGAGCGAGCTTTGTTTCCTTACCGAACGGTATATATAACAGTCTGTATACAACATTGATCGTTAAAGCGGAGGGTTAAGTAACGTGTGAAATGTATTGCACTGATATGCTTTTGTCATGTTCAGTACTAGTAGTTATACTTACGAGTGAGTCATGATTTTAAATGTAATGTTTTAATGGGGAGTTGCAGAACGTAGCCTACATACGTAGTAATTGTTTGTATGTGGCTAGATAGAGAACAGGGCGAGGAAACATGAATGTAGAAATGTGCCGTTTGCTGAAAAGAAGGTTTTGTAAGGTAGCCAAGTGAAGAAATGTAGTTAGTAGAAATGTGTAACTTTTTAATAAAATGAATACATTTGCGGTCATGAAATGCATATGGGTGGCCGTGAGTGAGTTTTGGTAAAGCAAATATAAAAGCGTAAGAAAACGTTAGTGTAAAAGAGGAAATGATCTGCCTGAGGGCGAGGCGGGATTCAATCCTTCAACCGGAGGGTTACCAGTCTGTGACTTTGTTAGTGCAGCACTATGACATAGCTATGCAATGCGTGAAATATCATTACCAAACCTGTCCGTGGTTTTAAAGAACACAGGTCAGTAAGCACAGAAGAGCTCCCGTTGAATCCATATGGCTTTGCAATATTGTAGCCGGTTAATAACTGAACGTGCAGACGGTACGTCATAATGCAGTGTAAACGTTCGGTGAACGGCGGGTAGATATGGTGCAAAAGCAATAATTGAGAAGTAGTAGACAATTATTAGTGAGGGTAAAAGCAAGTAAAAGCAGGTTAAAGAAACGTGTCCCTCACTGGGCTTGAACCTACGACCCCATGTTCCCAAGACTGGAACCTTACCCACTAGGCCACAGGCAGATTAGTTATTTAAACTGGAAATGTTTCAGAGTACAAAGGTATGGGTATTTTGCGTGTGTATGCAAGTTTTTAATTGGGTTGTGAGGATGAGGATTTGGCTGATGTCGGTAAAATGTCCAATGGGGAGACATGTTGTTAGTAGGATAGGCGGCAGGAAAAATAAGAATGAGAAGAAGAATGAGAAGAAGAAGAAGAAGAAGAAGAAGAAAGAGAAGACGAAGAAGAAGGAGAAAACGCAAAATCCCCTTAGTTTGGGGCTTTGTGTGGACATGTGAAGTTGTTTATGAAATCTGTCTGTTGAAATGGGGTCAGAATGTACAGAATTTAATGTTTTTAAGGGCTGAGTCTGTGGCTGTTGTGGTTATTTCTGTGGGGAACCCTGAAAAGTGCCAAACTTTCGGTGCTGTATAGGTATGGGGCATGCCCCCGCCAAGGCGTAACTTGGTGGGATGGCATACCTGCCATCCCAATTTCATTTGATTATTCTATAAGTGATTCATTGCTTCTACCATCCAAAATCATTGAGCATAGTATTTGAACGTGTTTTAAATTTTTTTTAGTATTTTAAATGTTTTTGAAGTATTTGAAAATATTCCAAGTATAAAGCATTTGTTTGCACCTGTATATTTTTAAAAAAATGAAAACATTTTCAAATACATAATACGAATCTATTATGAATTATGTATCTGACCTAAATCTTCTATGCACATGAGACAAACGATTCAAACCCTGCTTATGTAACAAATAGTGATTGAGTAATTGTTTTACTGCGAGATGAGCACAGTATTATTTAATTAATTCTGCATTATTTTAGCAATGTTCTATCATGCAAGAAAAGAGAGTACTTCTTTCCAAAAGGAGTACACAAACGTGTAAAAAAAAGTGTCAGGGGGTGTGAGCAGGGACTCAGACCAATTACCACACAGTAAGGGCCAGCTGATGAATTGAAGCCGTCCTTATTCAGATAAGGAGTGTTTACTCCACTCCCTATTAACATAGCAGGAGCAGATAATCTAAACACGTTTGTTATGATGAATTAATGGCTGAGGGCCAGACAAGCCCACTGTGTCAGGTGCGTGGGGGGTTAGGACCCAAACGCAGAGTGGGGGAAAAACTCAACTCCAAATGGTAGGAACAACGACTTTACTTAGGAAATCCAGGAAAAAAGGGAACAAAAAGGCCTCAGGGCAACTCTTCAAAACAACACAAAGTAACTCTACAAAACTCAGGAAACAAAGAAAATCCAAAAATCCAAAAACGCGTGGAAAACAGAACATGGGCAGAAACACACGGGGAGCTACTCTCAGGAGGAAGCACGCAGGGTAGAAACATGACCAGAAGCAGACACAACCAAACAAGGATCCAGCCCCTGAGTCAGGGAGAAGGGAACTTAAATAGACACGACTCTGACGAGACACAGGAGGGCACAATGAACAATCAGGCCACAGAGAGGGAAGGGAAAATGAGACAACCCAAAAACAATAATAGAATAATTGAAAACAATAATACAATTAAACAGGGTAAAAGGACAGAACTAAAAACTGAAGTGCCGCCACCTGGAGGCCCAAAAGGGGAAACACAGACAAACCACAGAACATGACACACTGTGTGTCACCATGCCGCTTTCAACTTTTAACTGCAATTGCTCTTTGTTCACTCTACCTTTTTTCTTAAGCCGCGTTTCCACCGCAGGAACTTTACCCCGGAACTAGGAACCTTTTGAGGAACTCAGTACGTTTCGACCGCAGGAACAAGGGTCTAAATTAAGTTCCGGGGACTTTATTTTACCCCCAAAAAAGTCCCTGCTCAGGGGGTAGTACTTTCCAAAAGTACTGGAACCTTTGGGGTGGGGCGCAAGCGCTGAAAATTTCTGATTGGTCGACTATTTGCAGTGTTTTATTTCAACTGCCATTTTTTAAAAATCTGCAGCCGCAAACCGATTTATTTTCATAATAACTTGAAATCAAACTTGTATGTTATGCAGCGCAGTAGCCTACTTTTGGTTATAGCCTGCCAACGTCTTGGAATTATAACGTGTGCTCTTCTGTTCTTTTCTTGCTTTAGTATTCGTTTTATAAAATGCTAAGCATTCGTGCTGGGACAGCATATTACGTACCAAAACATTCAAACGGTTTAATTCGGTTGCTGGATATTTTCTTCCGGATTTTCTTTGTTAGCCCGTTGTAATTGACTCAAAACGTTTGATACAGTTATGTGAGGTATGCGGTAGTTCTGCGTAATTCACATTGGTGATACAGTAAAAGCAAACTGGAAATCACCTTCTGCACTTTTTGTCAGGGTAAAATAACAGGTTAATTCTAGTAATCGTCCCTTTAACTTTATCAGACTGCCATAATTTTACTCTGCCATTCTTCAATTCCACAAAAAGACCAGGAAGACTATGGACTAATTTATGGTGCATGGTTCGCATCTGGAGGGCACACTTCGCTGCTCGGCTAGCAGTAACTTTGAAGGAAAGCGGTGGCTGTACCACTGCTCATTTAAATTTTCACACAAGTCCGAGTTTTCGTTCTATTCTTGTCATTTTGCGATTAGCCTATATGGAATTGACGATGAGAAAGTAATCAATTCAACAGCAAATTGTTTACAACGTGTGCATGTTTTCTGCTGTTGTTGCCAGTTATTTGTGGAATGTGAATGCATTCTGTCGCTTCGGATGTCAAGACATGAAAGTGAATGTTCGCATAAAAACATAATGAATGGGTTTGAGAGGATATATAAAACAGTTACAATCTGACTATTGGCCTGTTATATCCTATTTGTTGCATAACAACGGTCCAAGTTCAACTACGAACGACAGTTTTGCTTGACAACGGTAAAATATGCCCAAACGGCTGCAGAAGAATATTTCAATTTCAGGTGATTAAATCGATAAAAATCAATAAATACAAAAGTAACCATATATAGTCATTGTTGGTAACCCGGTAAACCCCTCCGGGCTGTCCCGGTTATTAGAAAACAATGTAGGCTACTTCGGTGGTAGTATGGGGTTACAGAAGAAATCATAGGACAGATGGACCGATGACAACGTCGCTTTTTCATATGTCAGTGGGCTAATCTGCCTAATCTTTGCGGGACTTTAGACCGTGGTGGAAACGCAGACAACAATGGGCTGAAGGAACCTTTTAGTTCCTTGAAAAGTAGTTCCTGGGACTAAAAGTCCCGGGTACTTTTGGTGGAAATGCGGCTTTAGTAACGTTGATTTACAGGCTTTAAGTGTGCCATTGGCTGTTTAACAGCAGTGTACCTCACAATTTTTACATTGCATCTCTTAATGTAACAGTGAACTGCCTGTAACATATATTAATTTCTCGGCTTAAACAGCTGTATTCTGATGGTCACCACTCAGTAAGGACTCTGTCACTTCAGATGACACAGAGGGACAGAGATATTTTGCATTTTTTGGGAGGCCCGTAACTACAATGAAAGGCTGTCTGCTTTAGAATTGGTGCTAGCGTGACATCACATGGGTTGTCTCTGCTTCACATATTGTTGTTGGCATGAGTTGCCTTGGGAGAGGAAGAGATGGAGAAAACATACTCTGGCACCAGTGCATTCACTCTGAAAATTAAGTTCAGCAAAAATCCTGATATAAAAATAAACAAGCTGGTGGATTCATTGTGTTTCTATTAATAAGTTAGTGTGCCTGGGAATCAAGTGATTTTTTATTCAGAAGTTCTTGATGGTGATGTGTCAGTGGATGTTATTAGCAGTAGGGGAGCAGGTCGGAAGCGAGCAGCTTTACTCGGCATCATGGATGAATGTTATTGTTATTTTTCTGAAGAAAGAAAGTTTAGTTAATCGTTTGATTGAGAATGGTATATGGGTGAAAGGTACGTTTATTCCAATTACTCCTCTTTCTTCCCCATCAATGAAAGTTGTGGTGTCAAATATATCACCGTTTGTAAAACAAAAAAGACATTTTAGAGAAGAAGAGGAGTTAAAACATGTTCTGTCCTTTAGAAGGCAGGCATGTTTCTGAAATCTCCTGATCAAACACTGGATATTAAATTTCGATGCAAGCACAGTGAAAACTCCTAAGTAGTTTTTGCTAGCACTGATAGATTGAGGAGTTTTGAATGTGGCAATATTGGTCATAAAAAGTTTACCTGCCCGATAGAGAAGTGAGAATGTAGTAATGGTGAATCTAGGACTCGAGCTGAAGAGGAACCCACTGAAGATACTACGGAAGTTGTTGAACCTGTACGCCAGTGTGGAAATGAGGTGGCAGGGCCGTCAGGAGTAGAACAGGGGGAGAAGGAAACACCGGAGATGGTCGTAGCTACGATGCAACCGAAGTCTGCTGTGGCCAGGGATGAGGGCACTGCAGCAGGTGCAAAGGAAGGTACTGACTCAGGTAAAGCTGTAGCTAAGCCGGTAAGCAAAGAGACAGGGTTACGGCAAGGGAAAGTTTTAAAGAAAACCCAGGGCTAAAAGATTACCCCTGGTAATAAATCTGGAATATGTGCAACTGTTCAAGAGAATGTTTTAGCAACTACTGTGGCAGAGGTACAACAGGTTAATTGTGGGACAGAGGAGTAGGAGGGTGATTTGTTCGAAGGAGATGACAGCATGTTGTTGGATTATTCCATTAATTGATGAGATGACAGCGAGTCAAATGGGAGACGGTACGCTGTACTCCCTGGATGAGTTCAACCACTTCCTTAATGAGACGAAAGTGAAGAGTACTGTTTTAACTGATTTTTTTCCTGACAGTGATACATTTTTGAGATCGGTGAAAGCATTGCTTCAGATCGCAGATGTAGACTAATTGTCACCAAGGAAGAGGTTCAGACTTAAAAAATGGGTAACATCAGTGCGCAAGTCGATCTCCCCTCAATAGTAAAACAATGTATAGGATTCATAGGGATTCATAGTCAAGGGACAGTTTCTTCCTGCTTTGATGCGCTTTTCTTTTTGGTCCTTTACTCCCTTCTATCTAATGGTGGTTCTGTCTATTGGAACACTTAACCTAAACGGGGCTAGGGATACAGAGAAAAGACATTTGTTTTCTGAATTTGTAAATCCAAAAAAAATAAATGTTATTTTCCTACAAGAAACACATAGTGATAAGAACAATGAAACAGACTGGAGGATTTGGTGGAAAGGAGAATGTATACTTAGTCATAGGACAAATCTGAGTGCTGGGGTGGCAAATCTTTTTTCACCAGGGTTGGAGGTCAATATTGCCTCTATAACTGAAGTGGTGCTGGGCCATCTTTTTTAGTGAATGCAAAAATAGGTCAAACTTTTGATTTAATTAATATTTATGCACCAAACACACGTGGAGAAAGAGTACACCTTTTTAACATGTTAAAGCAAGGACTGGTTAAATTAAATAATGATAATATACAGGTGTTAGGAGGAGATTTTAATTATAAGGTCGACTTTTACCAAGGATAGAAATTCTGAGGAGCCTCATTTGACTTCTTCACAAACTCTGAGGAAACAGCTAGTGGAGTTTGATATGCTGGATGTTTGGAGAGGTAAAACCCCACCACTAGACAGTACACCTGGAGCAAATTGTGAGGGAGGGGGGAGTGTCGGAGGACCACATGCAACTGTACAGGGAATCGAAAAGCTTATCCCCGAGGAGATAAGCCACTGAGGTTAGCGAAAACAAGGAAGGGAAAAAATAAAACAGACTGATAGGAGTGAAAACTCAAACTCCCTGTCAAGCCTTAAAAAACAGCCAAACAGAAAACAACCCTGTTAAAACAAGGGCGAGAACAGAGAAATAAAAACACTGAGCACCGCTCAGGAACGAAAAATAGTTCGGATAGAAACCAGGGAAACCCAACGTAACTGAGTTGCAGCTCAGACCCAAAACAAAAGGAAAACTTGGGGTCGTACACCGAGATACCCAAGAGCCTAAGACGCAGCTTAGGAAAACAAAAAGGTAACGCCCGAACAGTCTGCTGGCACGAAGCCCAGAAACACAGACCGACATACAAACCTTCTAAGGGGGGAACGCTTCTTGAGAAGCGAGAACAGGAGGTTTAATAAACAGGCTCAGAAATACCTTACCGGCTCAATGAAAACGTAAGTTGACGCTGAAGCAAGGACTGAAAGTCAGACAGTGTCTTAAATAGCCTTGCACAACGCAGGTGGCAGGAATCACGGCATAGGGAGGAATAATTGGAAACAGGTGCCTCCAATGAGGTAATAATCAGGCCGGGAGGCCAAAAAACAGAACCGCACCCTAAACCCATGACACAAATGGTCTGGTAACAGACACGCTGCCAGACTAGATCGGATATATATACATAAATAACATAACTGTAGAACGACAAAAGCTAATATTGTACCATGCACTTTCTCCGACCACAAGTTAGTAACTGTGTGTTTGACAAATGCACCAATACAGCGCCAGAACTTACACTGGAAATTTAATATTAAGCTACTACCAGATGTTTCCTACTGCAAAAAATTGAAATTTTTTTTGGAATGAATGGAGGGGGAAGAAGGGTCAATATCAGTCTTTATGGCATTGTTGGGAAATTGGGAAAATTCAAATGAAGACTTTCTATCAGAAATACACTTCCTTGCCACAAGGGAGATGAAAAGGCTGATGGGGGGCTTGAGAGGGATATTTTGAATATCGAGCAAAAATATTTGTTTGTAATGAAAGTAATTTGCTGGATGATTTGTCACAGGTGAGGAGGGAGTTACAGGCACTCTTATAAAAGAGGGCTAATGAAGCAATGCTGAGGGCACAGTATGCCTTTTTAAAGTAAATGGACACCCCAACATCTTTATTTTTTAACCTAGAAAAGCGCGCACAGGAGAGATGGCAGATGCACTGTTTGCGCCTCTCGAATGGCAGGCTCTCATATGATGTGGGTGAAATGAGGAAAGCAACTGTGGACTTTTATACGGAGTTGTATAAGGTGGACCACACCGATCAGCACGGCTACTCCGTGATCTCCCCACCCTTGGCGAGGAGAAGAAGGCAGAGCTTGAAGCCCCTGTGGGACTAAGGGAGCTCACAAGGTATTACCTAATAGACTGAAGCATTAGCTAGCTGGATTACTGCATATGGACCAGACGCACTGTGTGCCTGGCCGCATTATTAAAGACAATATTTTCCTCATTCGTGACATGCTGGATATTTCCAAAGTGTTTGGCTCAGATTTTGGTTTGGTTTCAATCAACAAAAAAAACGCATTTGCTCGGGTAGATCACATTTTTTTGTTTGATGTGTTGAATTCTTTTGGGTTTATTTGGGGTTTCATCTCTTGGGTTAAACTGCTGTATAATGGGGTGTCATGTATGGTCAAAGTTGGGGGGAGGCTCAGCAAGCCAGTGGCAGAGCAGAGTGGGATTCATCAGGGCTGCCCTTTATCTTGTCAGCTGTATACCCTTGCCATAGATCCTTTCTTGTGCCAGTTGACAAGAAGGTTAAAAGGGGTTCAGGTTCCTGGGTCATTTCCTACCTTGCCTAAATTGTCTGCATACGCTGATGATGTGACTGTGTTTGTTAAGGATCAGGATGATGTGATGTGATTGTGTTTGTTAAGGATCAGGATGATGTGCAGGGTTTAACAGATTGCCTTGAAACATATGAGCAGGCTTCAACTGCTAAGATGAATTGGGGGAAGAGTGAGGCACTGCTCTATGGGTTGTGGAGACAGAGGCACCCATCAGTGCTTCCTGGGACTTTGCAGTGGGGGAGAGTGGGCCTTAAAGCTCTGGATGTGCACATGGAAACTGGAGAATGTGCAAGAAAATATTGGGCTGGGTTAAAAGAAAAAGTTGAAGCTAAACTCGCAAAATGGAGATGGTTACTGCCACGCCTGTCCTATAGGGCAAGAACCCTTATTGTTAATAACTTGATGGGAGCTACTCTGTGGCATAAAGCAATGGTGATGGTTCCGCCATAATGGCTTTTAAGAGATCTGCAGAAGTCCCTGGTGGATTTCTTCTGGTCGGGACATCATTGGTTGAAGGCAGGGGTGTTGTTTCTGCCACTCAAGGAGGGTGGGCAAGGCCAGGAAGGGGAAGGTCGGCTCCTGTCTTTTGCTTCCCCAGCTCTTGGAACTTTTGAGAATGTTGGGAAGAAGGATCTGTATTTGATTTGTACCAAAGTGCATCATGCGAAAGACTTAAAAAATGTTCTACAAAGCAAGTGGCTGGGGGACCTATGCAATATACCCATTCCCAAATATTTCTGGAGGCTTTTTTTTAATCACCGTTTGCCTAAAAGGTCTGCAGACCTTCAGTGGAGGCCGGTGCATGGTGCAATAGCATCGAACAGGCACCTGGCACATTTTCATATGTCAAATAGTGGGGAGTGTATCTATTGCTCTCAGGTAGAAACAGTAGGTCATCTGTTTACCAGATGTAAGTGGTTAAATGGGCTGTGGCAGGTCTTGGAGGAGGTGCATAAGAAACTGGGGATGGGGTTTACTCCTGAAGTTTTTGTTTATGGGCCTGGGTACTCACTTGTGCAGACACACAAATGCTGCTTATTGAATTTTCTGTTTGGGCAAGCCAAGTTGGCAATATGAGTAACCCAACGGAACAAGGTAGAGGGGTCTGGTCCTGTGGACCCAGACTTGCTTTTTAAATGTTATGTTTTAGCTTGCTTGCGAGTAGAATATGCACATGCAGAGATGGCTCAAGATTTTGAAGGGTTTAAGAGAACCTGGTATGTTGGGGATGCAATATGTGTTGGTGATGAGGGGGGCTACATGTGTTTGCTTTGCTTTTTTGGTTTTATTTATTTTTTAAGTATATGTATAGACCTTGCTGATACTCTGATTGGTTGCAATAAAGGAGTATCAAAGGTCAAAGGTATATCTCTCTCTCTCTCTCTCTCTCTCTCTCTCTCTCTCTCTCTGGAGTGTTGTCTCTTTCTTTTTCTCCCTCATTGCATTGCTTTTATTGTTGTTTGCCCAGCACGGCAGTTCAGGTTTGGGAAGTAGTGTCCCACCCTGACGGGGAGCGCAACCCCTTTCCCTTCGCAATGGTTTTTGGTGCGTCCCTGAGGCGGGTGCTACAATTAAAGAGATACTCATAGTAATGGGAGAACAAGTAGGACGTAATAGTATCGACTCAGCGCTGAGAATGAATAAGGTTGTTGTTGTGTTTCGGAAAAACAAAAATCTTGTCAGTCAGCTGATTGAAAATGGTCTCTGGGTGAAGGAAACATTTATGCAAATAACACCGCAGTCAGCACCAGCCGCAAAAGTAACCATTTCAAATGTTCCACCTTTCATTAAGAACAGGGCGATTGAAAAGGAACTGAACAGATTTGGCAAGTTTTCAAGCATGATAAAAATGATTCCACTCAGGTGCAAAAATTCTGCGCTAAAACATGTTCTGTCTTTTCACAGACAAGTATTTATGTTTTTAAGTTCACCCACAAAAACCTTAGATGTTTTGTTCTGTGTAAGTCACGGAGAAACATCATATATGGTATATGCAAGCACTGAAGGGTTACGCCCTTTTGAGTGTGTAATAGGCCATAAAAGATTTACATGTCTGCATAAGGAAAAAGAGGTCTATTGACAGGAGAACAAACACGTGAAAATTGGCCGGACACTCGATTTCAAAAATAACGTATATAACTGAAATATTTGAGCAGTAATACTTACATAGCAATGATGACATTTTATCTGTGTTCACTAGATAGAGACAGAGACAGTAAATCAATGACAGTTCTATCCACTTATGTTTTACTCCAGAAAACGATGTCAGATAGGTCTATTAGCAAACATTTGGCTTAGCTATGCCCAGAAGTCCTCAATAATAATAGTATTTTCCAAGAAATTACAAAAAATCATTGACAACATTTCGTTAGGTGCAGCGTCTTTTTCTGCTAAGACAGAGTGAATGCGTAGGTGAATGCGATGATAAGAAAATCTTCAGTTACGCTGACCTATAAAACACCATTCCAAAAGCAAAATTAAATATGTTATACATCATTAGAAAGCTTATACTCTCACCTACTAAATAAATGAATTGTCAATCAAGCCAGACTGTACTAAAAAGGGCGACAACGCCGTAAACAACACATGTTGTATTACGCACAGCTCGTTATTTACGAAGGTATCCAGGCATCACAAATGCGCATATATTTCACAAACGGATTGTCCAAAACAATACATGACCACTCATTCCCCAAAGAAACATCTCTACGGGTAAAACCAATGGTAAGGTTGTATATTTATTCAATATTTAGTCCCAGATATTGACTGTAGAATGACATGGTATCATTTTTAAAAACTTTTTCTCGTTTATTTTGTTATTCAGTGAGCAGCGTTTTCACTGCTGTATTGGCATATCTTAGGGCTATTGTCGGGTTTATCTTGTTGCTATGACGGAATGTGATTTTTTAGTGGTGAAATAATATTTTTTATGAATGCCAAGATAGACAATATTGTCCATTATGTCATGGGTGGGGGGTGTAGTTGTAGATGAGACTGCAGGGGGGGGTGCGTGTTAAATGAACAACCAGAGTGACAATGGTGGCGCTGTGAAACTCTGTATTCGGCATCGTTGTCCTGTATCGTCTACTAATGAAACTAAAACAACTCTGTTTCCGTTTTTAACTCATACTTTGGTTGCAGTAGCACGGAATGTCTGAGTTCAGTAATCTCGGCACGCCGGCGTGCCGACCACTAGGGGCTTTGCGCTAAGAGGTTAAACAAGGTAACGATTTTGAAGTCACTTTCTGTGGAATGGTGCTTACTTAAACTTTCATAGAGAGTGAATTACAGCTAGCAAAAAGGGAGAAAACTGGATAAAATAAATTGTCCTTACTAAAGAAAGGTATGTAGTGTCCCTCCACATTACAATGCTGCCATTACCATGCACCAATTTGTTCTGACGCAATCTAGTGACTATAGCCACAGCTGATGGATTGCATACAACCTGCAAGTGTGAAAAGAATTAACCACTGCTTTAACCGGGGGCGACATAGCTCAGTAGGTAAGAGTGGTTGTCTAGTAGTCGGAGGGTTGCCAGTTCGATCCCCTGCCCTGGGCATGTCAAAGTGTCCCTGAGCAAGGTGTCACCTAACCCCTAATTGCTCTGGTGAATGCGAGGCATCAATTGTAAAGCGCTTTGGATAAAAGGGCTATATAAATGCAGTCCATTCCATTTATTATGCTCATATTAATAATTCAATTTCTTTATACCTTGCACTTCAAAAATCCTTATCACACAGAAATCCAGCTGTGGCACAATCTGGAAACTGAAATGAGCAGTTGGGAATGGCAAGAACGGCTTAGGGAAAATAAAAACATCCAACAATGGGAGCTGAGCCCCCCAGGAGGTCTTTACTCACACACTGTGGGTAGAAATCTGAGTGCAAAGCAGTGATCAAGGGCCACTTGCTGTGTTATGTACACAGTTACCACAGTTTCCCAACTGTTTTCACCTTGCCTCTTCTCATCAGTGTTCCTACTCGCAAGGCAGTACTGAGGAGTTGATGGCATTAAGTGGTGTATGCAAGAACAGGGAAAACTGATGAGCATGGTTTGTTCTCTGTGACAATAGACCCAGGTTTCTAGCAAAAGAAACCTTCAATATGCTACTGACCAACCAATTAAAAATCAATGGAGTGACAAGACTGCACCAAAGAGTGACTTCAGCAGTACCACAGATTACACATACTAACCAGAAGGACAATACTGTATACTTCACATTGACTTTATTATTGAATCTTACACAGCTGCTGGCTTATTCTGAATAGTCATTACAAATGATCATTTTAATATGGCTGTCATCCATGGCATGCACTGAAACACAAGGAAGCACATATATTCTCTGTTACCCTCCTAAACCAGAAGAGGGCTGATTGAGGATATGAACATCTGTTTTGCATATAAAACATCTGTAGCAATACTGTGCAACGCAGATGGCTTCAAACAGCACTTACCTGTTTTTGTTAATGGGCTGGAGAACAGCTGCTGCAGCAGTTTGTTCTCAGAGGCTCTCAGCACCACAACAATATCAGCAGGCAGAGTGTCCCGGTTCTTCTCCAGGAAGCCATCAACGTTGTACAAGACCTGCAAGAAATAGCATGAAGACACTAAATTCAATCAATGAATTATTGAGAGGACAGCCCATTTCATTTTATTACAGCTAGTCAGAACATGAATGGTCATTCAAATAAAAACATGTTGATCAGTTTTTTGGCAAGGAAATGATATCAAGATATATATGTTGTGCTACATAATTACAGACACTACATCATTATATGTACTGTAATTTTAAAGACAGTCATATTGTAAGTTCTCTGCTATAGGCCAAAACACCATATGTGTACCCTACCTTTCCTGCATAATGCTGAATTCCAAAGCAAAGCTCAACACGTTTTGGTCTCCAAAAATACTTGTAGCGTAGATTGTCCTCAAACTTATCTTCAAGAGAGAAAGAACACTGCATATTTGAAAATATACACTCCAATACACAATTAAGAATAGACTATTATCAGTAGCCATACAACATTGTATGGAATTAGATGTATTCGCAGGGAAGAAAACATGTTTATCTGACTCCATTAACTTCAATTCCTGTAAAGTGAAGATGTATGTGAATACGGGTTCGCGTATACGTGCATTGGCAGCTCTGAAAAAGGGAAAACTGTTTATTATGACACAATATGACCGTTGGCAAGAACCGAAGATTCAATGATGGAAAAAGTGAACACTTTATTTTACAAAGCAAGGCAAAAGACCGCTATGAAAAGAAAAGACATACAAACTAACAAATTAGGACAAAGAAAAGGAACACAAAGTGAGTATTGATGAATGCCCAAATATTCTGTACAGCAAAGACTATGGTACCAGGAGAACTGTTAAGCAGATTCTCCCCGAATGTTTCTTTGGACTTCCCTTAAATCCAATCCTGAGAAAGCCTTCCACACCCCACAGCTCCCTTGGTTTGCCCAAATAAGGTCTGGACACAAATAGGCTGGTAACATCTGCCCCACCAAGAAACCCCCCGTACTCCTCCAGGAAGAGAGAAACTGCACTTCCTCCCCCTCCTCTGTAGACACAGGAGAAGTATCAAAATCCAGTGACAGTAATAAGATAGTTTGTACGATGGCACGTGATCCTATGATTTTACCTATCTATTTTCCAAATACTTCTCTATGGGAGTCCATGGTGGTGACCCATCTGTGACCCAGACACTTATGTAGGCATACCTATGTATAAATATACTATGCTTTACATACTTGTGATCATAACCCCACATACCATCTCATACCCGTTCAGTGTGCTTGTCTATGTATGATATTATTCACAGTCTCCCACATTTATCATATCATCCTTAGTTATCCGCATGCAAATACATATGATGCATTCTTTCAGTCCATGGTAGTAGTTTTGTCTGACCCAGGACAGCCTGGGCCATTGTCCATGAATTGCAGAGCAGCCGTTTATGGCCCCCAATTGAAATTCTTCTGGACCCTCCACTTGGTATGGCCACAGCTCCAAGAGGGTAATATCCTGTCACCTGATTCCTCCAACTCTTCCAGGAGGATAAGCCATTTGAAGATTGCTTCCCCATGGGTCGAAAAGACAGGCCCATGCAGCTTTCAGCTGCTGTCCCCATTATGGGGCATTTTATGGCTCCACTCAGCTCCACTCATGTACGGCAGTGGAATTTTTACAACTCCACCAGTGTGCGTGCCATGGAAGCATATGTCAAGTTGTGAGGGGACAACAGAGTTGATTGGGAAAACTGAAATTTTACCTTACAACATCTATGCCCAATTTTTCAGTCATGGACTAAAATTATTATTATTTTAGTATACTAAAATTAATAATTATTATTATTCTTTTCAAGAATTCATGGAATCACAAGAAATACATGGAATACAATGGTTTAGGGTTTCATTTGACGCATTTGCCTGAACAACAGAGGCTCTGCAGGCCAGAGGGAAATACGGTGAGCACCATAATTCCTTGGACAGTGACACATTTTTTGTTATTTTGGTTCTGTACTCTAGCACTTTGAGTTTGAAAGGGTACAATGACAATGAGGTTGAAGTGCAGACTGTCAGCTTTAATTGGAGGGTATTTTCATCCATATCGGATGAACCGTTTAGAAATGACAGCACCTTTTGTACATGGTCCTCCCATTTTAAGGTACTACAAGTATTTGTTGAATTGGCTTCACAGATGTGTTTCGTTAGGCAGGTGTATTCATTTGTGTTGTTAGTGAGTACAGAAGAGAGCTGTTGATGTCTAGTCTTGATTCTAGACTTTGCAATTGCCTTTGTAGATTGTTGTTGGGGTGTGACTATGGAGGAATATTTCGGACAAAATTAAATAAGTACATCATGAAATGTGAGCATAAATAATTAAATATATCATGAAATAAAAAAATACATCATGAAATGTGAGCATAAATAATTAAATGTGGCACAAAATGTACGTATGTATTTATTTATTTAATTATTTATTTCAATGACAAAACTGAAAATGTAAATAAAATAGCTTAAAAAATACAGCACTTTATATTTCTTTTAAGTAATTTATCCATCCATCCATTCTCTAAACTGCTTAGTCCAGGTCAGGGTCGCGGTGGCAAAGGGGCAAGCAGAGCAGCCCAGATATCCCTCTCCCCAGCGACTTCTGCTAACTCATCCCGGTGGATCCCCAGGCGATCCCAGGCCAGCCTTTGGATATAATCCCTCCAACATGTCCTAGGTCTACCACTAGGTCTCCTCCCCAGTGGCCGAGCCTGGAACACCTCCAAAGGGAGGCACCCAGGAGGCATCCTTAGCAGATGCCTGAACCACCTGAACTGACTCCTTTCAATGCGGAGGAGCAGCGGTTCTACTTTGAGGTCCTCCTGGATAGCGGAGCTCCTCACCCTATCAAGGAGAATAGGCCCTGAAACCCTACGGAGAAACCGCATTTCGGCCACTTGTATTCGCAATCTCACTCTTTTGGTCACTACCCATAGTTCATGACCATATTTGAGAGTAGGGACAAAGATCGACTGGTAAATCGAAAGCTTTGCCTTTCGGCTCAGTTCCTTCTTCACCACCACCGTCCGATACAATGCCCGCATTACTGCGGCCGCTGCACCTAGACGGCCATCAATCTCTGAATCCCTTATTCCCTCACTCGTGAATGAGACCCCAAGATACTTCAACTCCTCCACCTGGGGCAGTTGCTCCTCTTTTACTTGAAGAGGGCAAACCACCTTTTTCCAGGATAGGACCAATAATAATTTATTCATAACCAGCAGGGACCGCACACAAATTGGTTTAATTTCACCAGTTGTCATATATTCTATGCAGTTTATTGAAAGTATACTCAATTTCAGTGAAAAACTGTTAATATGCGTCATCTCTGCGGAATTTTTCTATAACCACAATGGCCATAATTATTCATCCCCACCCTTTTTCAGCTTCTTTGTCAGTCTTTATCAACTTCACACGATTGCAATGAATTAATTTTGTGTCATTATATGTGCAAAATTATATCATCACACATATAATCACACTAACTTCAAAAATTAAAAACAATTTTACTGTAGGCTTTTTGTGTGATTATATGTGGAAAAAGTATCAAAAGAATCAGTCATTCACTTGTTCGACAGTGTGCCAGAGGAGAGAGTGACACATTCGCACCTATCCGGGTAATAAAACCTGCTGCCTATTGTCTGGCGGCAGATTTTATTTTTTAGAATTTTAAGTAAAAGGCCCAGATATTTAGGAAAGTTCATTGAAGGAGGAGGGTAGCTTGCATCTACAGTGTTGGAGTAAGTAAAATTTTAATGTCTGGCCATTGTAGTGTTAAAATATTTACTGTTCGATTATAGGGGAAACCAGGGTTGGTTGTGCCCCATTTGGTGTTTTATGTGAGTGTTAAGAATGACAGCATTTTCAAATGACCAACTCTATTAACCTTTGGTGATGATTCAATTCAGTTTCTAACCAGAAAGGCACATTTTGACTTCAAACAGAATATGTTCAAAGGAACAACTGCTCCTTGGGTTTGATTGTGCCCATAGGTGGGGTCAGTTGTATCCCTTAACCTCTTAGCGTGAAGCCCCTAGTGGTTACTGAACTCAGACATTCAGTGGTAGTGCAACCATGATATGAGTTAAAAACAGAAATGCGTTGTTTTAGTTTCATTAGTAGACGATACAGGACAACGATGCCGAATACGGAGTTTCGCAGCGCCACCATTGTCGCTCTGGTTGTTCATTTAACACGCACCCTGCAATCTCATCTACAACTACACCCCCCCACCCATGACATAATGGACAATATTGTCTATCTTGGCATTCATAAAAAATATTATTTCACCACTAAAAAATCACATTCCGTCATAGCAACAAGATAAACCCGACAATAGCCCTAAGATATGCCAATACAGCAGTGAAAACGCTGCTCACTGAATAACAAAATAAACGAGAAAAAGTTTTTAGAAATGATACCATGTCATTCTACAGTCAATATCTGGGACTAAATATTGAATAAATATACAACCTTACCATTGGTTTTACGCGTAGAGATGTCCCTTTTGAGACTGAGTGGTCATGCATTGTCTTGGACAATCCCTTTGTGAAATATACGCACATTTGTGATGACTGGATCTTCCAAAATAGCTGTGGGTATTACCACACGTGTTGTTTACGGCGTTGTCGCCCTTTTTAGTACAGCCTGGCTTGATTAACAATTTATTTATTTAGTAGGTGAGAGTATAAGCTTTCTAACAATATATAACATGTCTAATTTTGCTTTTGGAATAGCGTTTTATAGGTCAGCGTAACCGGAAATTTTCTTATCATCGCGTTCACTTACGCAGTCTGTGGTAGCAGTAAAAAGACACTGCACCTAACGAAACATTGCCAACAATTTTTCGTAATTTCTTGGAAAATACTATTATTATTGAGGACTTCTGGGCATAGCTAAGCCATATGTTTGCTGATGTAAGTATTACTGCTCAAAATATTTTGGTTATATACGTTATTTTAGAAATTGAGTGTTTTTAAATAGGTTAGTGGCATTATGTAATGTGGATATTTCACACTGTAATGTAAGCGTTAGTTAGTAGTGTAATAGTTTTTGTGACGCACACAATAGTGATGAGGAGAGTGTTAAAACATTGCCAAAACGTGGTGGACGGTTGAAAATTGTTTTCATATCGTCCCATTCCCATACAAGAAAACATAGGAGTGTACAGAGTATAGAAATACATACAAGAGTTAATTATTACACATTTAGGTACTGTGCAGCATTGTGTGACTATATTTTTGCATTATGTTTAAATCTGATATCTATGTTTCATCTTAAACCTTCATAAGGGGCTCATATGCTTTACAATGGACAAAAAGCATTATATTCCTTTTTGGAGAGATTTTGGATTTGTTTCTGGACCCTTAGCTATTTTAGACCACTGTTAATAATTTTGACATTTTGGGTAGATTTGGAGATGCTGGGTACACTGCTTCGTTTTTGCTTCATAGATCTTTAGTAGTTCTACATATCCACCCTTAGATTTTATGAACTCGTGGTCAAGAAGTTTTTGATCCAGGACATGTATACTTTAACCCGCAATCTCCCAGTATTTCATTGCGAACTAAAAAAGGAGCAAATTCATTTTAAATTTTTTGCCTTGACCATTGCATGTGTGGCACGTTATTTCTTACAAAATTATGAATATAAAGTAATGTAAGCTAGTATTGTAAATGGTACACATGTATTCTTTCATTTAAGACATTTTTCTAGTCTCTGTGGTGTCCACATCTGGAGTTATAAAGCTTTAAATAGGGTAACCCCTAAATGGGCAAGGATTGACAGGTACGCTAGTGGGGGAGTGGTTGGGGTGGAGTTAACTAGCTATTGTTCCTACCCATTATCTCCCTGTGAGAAGTGTGAAAAGTTCAAGATCTTTCAAAGGGATTTTCTCTGCTACTTGATTTTAGGAGTACCAACATTCAAATAAGCGTATCTTCTTCAACTATTTTCAGATTTCAATGTATGACAAATCATTTAAAAGCTTATAATCTGCACTTTCATAATCTGTAAAACACTGAAAAATGACCTTGCTCTACTTGAGGACCAAAACACCAGCACCTGTCACATATAGCATTGCAGAGACATTTGCACCCGGGCACACATTAGATACTGTATGTGTATATGTACTGTATGTATATTTTAGAAACAGCATCAGAGTCCTGATCTGCTGCACCACATAAAGGACAAAGGTGAGGGGGTGTTTCCATGAGGCCGGACCAAGTCTTACAGTCTCTGCCACCCAGTAGCGGGCATCAGGGACCGCCACATGGACTCTCATTAACTCTGATCCCGAGTCATAGCGTGTTGTACTTCAGAGCCAGGACTTCAAACTTGTTAACATAACCTGTAAGTGGCCGTGTAAATAGCCGAATAGCTGCCATGTGACTATTCTCACCCGGGTGCAAACTGGCACTCCGTTAATTTAATCACCATTTTTTGCACAATAATCAATATAACTTTTCTGACAGCAATATGGAGAAATTTCTTGACACATGAAAATGTAAGAAGAATAAACGGAAGACTACATTTCCCCTGTAAGTAGCCAATTACCTTCAGAAACAATGGCTAGCTCAGACGTTAATATGTCAATATGGTCAACTGTATACTTTTTCATCCTGTCTTTACACTAAAAAAAAATCATGTTGACCAATATGAGAAAGAAGACTCAGACTTTTTTGTCTTTTATATCTGGTCCCTTAAAAATTGTACTAATATTTACATAGCTGCTTCCCATTCCCATTGTATATTGTATGTACTTTGTCAGCACGGTGAGGATTAATTGAAATATGTTTAATTTTTCGAACCCTCGTTTGACGTCCATCACTCTGAATAACAAGCACAAGTGTGTCAACTGTGAAAACACCTCACTTACCCAACATGTACAACATATTTTTTTGATTTAATTAAGTAATTATTACGAAAGAATAAATTATCAGTTAAATCTCCAAATTCGTTGATAGACAGAGCAAACTGTTGGATCAATCTTTATCAAAATGTACAACACACAACCAGATTAAAATTAAGATTTTTATTAAGCTACAACAAAAATTCACATCTAATCTAAAGATGAGGTTCAACTACCTTAAAACTATTAATAAAGGTTACAGACATGGGCAGTCACACAAGAAATGAATGTAAGATACCAAACCACAGCGTATTTGTCCCAAAGTAATCCAAAATTCAGAAACCAAAAAATAGCGGGATATTCCAAAAGAACAAGAGGTGAAATGTAGAATGCCAGACCTAGATGCAGGACTCAAATGCCCACTTCCGACTAACTGTTACAAACCTACTAGGCTGCCCAAAAACTGCCTGACTGGAAGCCGCATATTTTATGTCGACACACACTGGCACGCTCCTCTGATGCACAAACACACTTACACACACACACAGACCCACACTCACACATATGGCACTTCTTCATTTACCAGCACGACACGGTACAGGACGGCAAGCATTCGTATCCTACCCGTGCCGTGTTGCCTGTTGCGCTTCTCCATTACACAACAGACCCGTGAAGGTAGGAGGAGTCATGGGAGGAGTAAACTGGAGTAAAGCGCTCTAAATGTGTAATTATTAACTATTGTATGTATTTCTATACTGTGTACTCTCGTATGTTTTCTTGTATGGGGATGAGACGATATGAAAACAATTTTCACCGTCCGCCACGTTTTGGCAATGTTCGAACACTCGTCATCACTGTTGCATGCATCACAAAAACTATTACACTACTAACTAACACTAACATTACAGTGTGAAATATCCACATTATATAATACTAATAACCTATTTAAAGACACTCAATTAAAAAAATAACATATATATAACCGAAATATTTGAGCAGTTAATACTTACATTACATCTTACGTCTTTTACTGCTATCACAGAGGGAATACGTAAGTGAATGCGTGGATATGAAAATTTTCGGTTACGCTGACCTATAAAACACTATTCCAAAAACAAAATTAGATATGTTATACATCGTTAGAAAGCTTATAATCTCACCTACTGAATAAGTTAATTGTCAATCAAGCCAAACTGTACTAAAAAGGGCGCCAATGCTGTAAACAACACATGTGGTATTACACACAGCTCGTTATTTACGAAGGTACCCAGGCATCACAAATGCGCATATATTTAACAAACGGACTGTCCAAAACAATAGGTTTTACCCGTAGAGATGTTCCTCAAAAGGAACATCTCTACGGGTAAAACCAATGGTAAGGTTGTATATTTATTCAATATTTAGTCCCAGATATTGACTGTAGAGTTCGCTAGTTAACATTACTCTCTCTTGCTGTTGTGGTATTTAAAAATGGCGATCCCATATTTAGTCTGAGATATTGAGTCTAGAATGACATGGTATCTTTTTAAAAAATGTTCTCATTTATTTCGTTATTCAGTGAGCAGCGTTTTCACTACTGTATTGGCATATCTTAGGGCTATTGTCGGGTTTATCTTGTTGCTATGATGGAATACGATTTTTGAGTGATGAAATAATATTTTTATGAAAGCCAAGATAGACAATATTGTCCATTATGTCATGGATGGGGGGTGTAGTTGCAGATGAGACTGCAGGGAGGGGGTGTGTGTTAAATGGATGATCAGAGCGACAGTGCTGGCGCTGCGAAACTCCATATTCGGCATAGTTGTCCTGTATCATCTACTAAGGAAATTAAAACAACGCATTTCTGTTTATAACTCATACTTTGGTTACAGTAGCACTGAATGTCTGGTTTTAGTAATCTCGGCGCGCTGGCGTGCCAACCACTAGGGGCTTTGCGCTAAGAGGTTAATTATGGTTTTGCCTGTGCATATATCATCTTTCTTATCTCATTAATTTTTGGGAGCCAGCGTGGGTCAGACAACAGTGCCTCAAGGCCATGAGGGCAAGATGACCTATGGCCTGATGGCTGGTGCCTGAATGTCAGGATGGGTAGAGAGGGGCAACCTGTTGAGGTTCAACAGGGAGCACTGCCCAGGGAGAAGGGTGATTGCCAAGGAAGTGTGTGATAATTGGTGGGCATGTTCTATGGGTATGACCTCATATATTGGGTTTCAGCCAACTGTTGGCCATAAAGGCGAATGTATTATGAAACTTCTTGAGAATTCTCTTAGCCTGCCCTTGTGATGCTCTCCCTGACCAAATTGATAAATAAATTGTCACTTATTGGACCTGCTGTTGCTGGCACATCTTTGGAGTTTCTGGAGTCTATTGCTGGGGTGTTGGTCACATCATACTGTCACACGCCGGAATGACACCCCTGGGTGTTCTAGGTGTGAACCATTGGTCGCATGGAGAGAGAGAGAGCGCAACCACACCAACACACAAAAAATGAACAAATACTGTCACCCTTCCCCCATCACAAGTTCTGGGAAAAACAATAAACTAAAACAACACACTAAAACAACAAAGACAAAAGGAAGTAAAACCCAACGACAGCTCTTCAGCTTGCTGCTCGTATCCGATGGATAGGTCTCTTTGTCTTTCGTATGCAGAGACAAAAGGAAACTCAAACACCCGCTCTCTCAATGAGTGCTCCCGGTCTCGCCCCCATACTGTGGAGAGAAACACACCTCTAAGCACCTAGGCTGATTAGTTAACGCAACCCAGGTGTGTGTGCTCTCTCTAACAGCCGCCATTCCAAGACCAATTCGCTTTTCTAGCGGAGCGAATGCTACATATACATTTTCAAAAATAATTTTACATTGCGTTCATTTTTCAGAGTTTACTACATATCTATAGAATATGTTATAATCTTGGACTATATTAATACTCACTCAGGCTACCCCAGATCTAAAAGTGCATTTTAATAGGTATTCACTTTCATAACATTGCTTAACAGTTATAGGTGGCTGATGTTTCGATGGTTTATTCAGCCCCTCCTTACCTACGAGGGTCTGGTCCGTGGCCTGGGGAAATCGGCTCTCCTCATCCAGCAGGGAAAGTAGGCCCATGGGCTTCTGTAGGAACATGTCGAGGATGGGACGGTTGTCCTCATATTCCACAAGGCTGGCATCCACCCCCTCACTCTGGTACTCAATCTGAGCAAAAATCAGAGAATAAACAAACTCAGAGATAATGATAATGTAAAGTAACCCAGTTAAGCTGGTAAATTTAGGGCTAAATAAAACTTTTGCATGTTTAAACAATGCCTTAAAACAATATTGACACTGTGCCCCAGAATACTGCCATGGTTTGGTTGAGACTTTGTGCACATACACAGAGTTGGTGTAGTTCATTAGAAATTCATTTTCATTCATTGTGCACAAGGTTTGTGGATGTTTGTGAGTAACTGTCATTATATGTGGAATCAGACATTGCTGAATGAGTTACTGAATGTAAATTTTGGCTCTTTGAATGCCACAAAAACTTTGGGATTTTTTGTATCATGGTGAGCTGCAGCATATATCTGGAAAATGTGTCTAATCTCAGTGAAACTATCTTGATGGATAGATATAATGATCAGCTACCGATCATTATTGGCCGATAATACTGAAATAGGCCAGTTGTATCGGCCCGAGGGTGAGCTCCAATTATGTCCTGTTAATCAAAAGATAGTCTATTGTTTATTTGTAATTCATGAGCTTTTTTTTAAATGCCGAAAGTAACACCAACTATCTATTCATTTGGAAATAAATAATAATTTGGCTTGGGAGCCTCTGCAGGGTGCTGTTCCGAAAAATGAGACAACCTCTGTGTTGTTGCCTGGGAAGCTTGATGTGATAAGAGTGTCGCTGCAGTGTTCTATCGATGAACTTACAAGATCTTGTTCTTATAAAGCTCATTGTGTTCTATGCTTCTATCAGTCTCACTGTAGTCAATCCCTTCATTTTACTTATCCCTGCTGGGTGAAGTGAAAGTAAGTTTCTGATATTTAATATTTTCTTGTGGAATTGCAATCTCACTGTAAGTCTCTTGTTTGCACTGTCAACCTAATGTCATCGCATTATGTCAGTATGGTAGAGAAGGTTGTCGTAAAATTTCTTACAGTGAAGAATCCCTGACTTGCTTATATCCCTCACTTGTTTACATTCTGCAAGAAAATCTATTGCTGTTACCCCTCATAGCACTTTCGGCACAAGCAACGCTGGAAGGTTTGATCTAAATGCAGTGGCAGCAGATACAGCAGCCTGTTACCTATAGGTATTTCTCAAATTTTCTTGTGCTGCCATAGTAACACATTTCCTACGCTTGCAGGTCAGCCACTCTTCATGGTGAGAAGAAATTTTAGGACAGCACTTCCAGAATTCAATAATGCTGCAACGGTAACAGTGGCAGATTTTGCTTGCATTCACCCCTGTCCAGAATGTAAACTAGTCATGCATTATTCACAGTAAAAATAAATTTTATAACAATGTGAGCATGGCCTAAATGAGAAAAAACTTGTGGGGGACAGACAACCAAGTATTAAATGATTTTCTTTTATGTTCATGATGTGTTAATACTTTGTAAAGGTTAGAAAATGTTAACATTAATGCACCAGAATGCACCGATATGAAATCTGATATTTCCATATTGGTGCATCCCTAATAGATAGCACTCTTGGTAAGTGGAAACATAGCTTTATTTCATTTTTAGCTGAAAGCACTTAAATTTACTATACTGTATGAACCATATGACTTAAATTATCAACCAAGCTCCATTTTTGAAATCACATCACATCAAATTCATAACAAATAGAGCCACTTATTAATTCATAATTTATATCAATCTGCAAATAACCAGGAGTTATTTTCAACTAACGGATCTTAGGAGCTTTATGTTTAAATCATTGACCAGTAATAATCATCCTTATTAATGGATAGGAACTGTTGTCTCTTAAAATGAAAATCCTTTCTCTCCTATGATACCTCATTACAGTGAAATCACTACATATTATTCAGTGGCAACGTTGTAAGTGCTAACTCAAAATTTTGATTGGCTAACACTTGTGAGGACACAATTTAAAATTCCATGTGCACATTCCAGGTCAATTAAACATGATCTGGCTTATTTTTAAAAGTGTCCATCAGATTGATACTACATAAGCTGTATCTTAGTAATGACTGGTTTTTTTTCAAAATGTAGAAGTAGTTACTTAAAGGTAATGTATGAAAAAAAAATTTAATGCCAAATTTATTTATCTACCGAAAAAGTTAACTCCTTCACGCAAGCCCCTTAGTGGGTTGAAACAACAAACTCTCAGATCTAGCTTTATTAGTAGATGATACACGACAGCTGTCAAATACGGAATTTCTAAGTGCCACCATTGTCGCATAGGTCATCCATTTAATAAGCACCCCCTCCCTGCAGTCTCATCTGCAATTACACCTACAAGCATGATACACTGGACAATAGTGTCTATCTGGGCATTCATAAAAAAAATATTTCACCACCAAAAATTCGGATTCCATCATAGCAACAAGATAAACCCAACAATAGTGCTAAGATTTACAAATACACCAGTGAAAAATACTGCTCATTGAATAACGAAATAAGTCAAAATTTTCTGAAATACCATGTCATTCTACTATCAATAGCTAATAGTGACTAAATCTGGAAAAAAATATACCTATCATCTTATCATATTTTACACAGAAACATGCCCCTTTCAAGATTCAGTGGTCATTTATTGTCTTGAACAATCCATTTGAGAAATAAACATGCAAATAGAAAGCGGGGGTAGGTATATAGAACAGCCATGCACAAAACACCACCCACAATTTAGACTAAGGTAAATCTGTCCAGTTCTTTCTGGTTTGAATGATACCTCCTCTTTTATCCAGTAAAGGACAGTACAAGCTTTCCAATGGTGTATCATGTCTCATTTTCTTTAGAAGGACGCAGACCTGTGTGTAACAGCTTGAAATTTTAATTAATCACAGCATTGTGCAGTCAACCATAACATTACACAGTAAAATACCAGCACTCGTTTTGACGTAATAGTTTTTTTCCTTTGGTTTTTGAAAGATTTTACTAGTTTTTCCAACTC
This sequence comes from Anguilla pacifica, assembly GCA_039654925.1. Lineage (NCBI taxonomy): Eukaryota > Metazoa > Chordata > Actinopteri > Anguilliformes > Anguillidae > Anguilla > Anguilla pacifica. The sequence continues at coordinate 36,126,351 of CM077286.1, read as the reverse complement.
ATCAGCATGGCTAAAGAAAATTCTGTAGGGAGCACTCATGAAGATGTATGTATTACTGTTTGTGTTCAATTATTTATGTTGTGTCACATTTTTAATATTGTAATATTCTCATTGGTCGTGAGAGACAACTACTAGCCGTTACTAATAATGCTCAAAAATTTTGTATTGGGGGCTAACTAACAGGCCTAGGTGTTTGTATAGTGGCACTGTTGCCGTACATTGGACAGTGTCAGCAGCTCATAGTGTAGTAGCTGCTTTGTTAGAATTCGTATAACCCACAAAAAATTGGGTGTTTTTCTATGAAATTGGGTGTTATGTTTACCGGTTTACCATGAAGCTAGAACATTGGCAGCATTTTTCTGATGCTGGAGTATTATTTTATTGTGAACTTATTGTACATAATGTGCAATAATATTATCTCCATTAGCTTGACAGACATGTAATCCACCATTTGACCGTTCTCAGCCACAGGAAGTTTCAAAGCGCTCAGCCAGCATAGCTCAGTGCTCACCACTAACATTCCCATAATAACCAAATGTGTCCCCCCAAAAAGGTCTCAAAATATTGAGTTAATGTGTCATCATATTAGGAGAAGGTGAATTTCCCTACAACCTTAAAAATATGTGTTGTAAACCCTTAGTTTCTCCCTGATCATTAATTAAATATGCATAGGTCAGGCACAGAAGGGGTGTCCATCTCTCCCCCCTCCCATCTTTCATGAGATAAAATATGCAGCTTTATTTTTGTCAGCAGTTAGTTAGGGCAACTTGGCAAGAAGTTTGTAACTGTTAGTTGGAAGTGGGCATCTGAGTCCTGCATCTAGGTCTGGTGTTCTACATTTATTTTGGTCATCCCTGCTGTCCTTTGGTTTTTGAATTTCATACTTGGCACAATCTTGGATCACTTTGGGACAAACAATCTGTGGTTTGATTATTTTCTTTCATTCCTTTCTTATGTGACTATGAACATTTGTTATTCTTTAAAGGTAGCTGTACCTCATCTTTAGATTAGATGTGAATATTTGTCGTAATGAAATTAAAAAAAAAAATTAATCATGTTATAGTTGTACCTTTTGATAAAGGTTGATCCAACTTTGCTCTGTCTATCAATTAATTCAGCGATTGAATTGGTAATTGATATCTTTGCTAATAGTTACCAAATTAAATCAAATAAACATATTTTATGTAGGATAAATGGAGCATAGCGTAGTTCTGGCAGGCCACGAGAGTCAAGCGCTCCGGCTGAATCAGCTGATGGCTCAGCCTCCCTCTACTCATTCGGCTGCTCCTCCTGCATGCAAGCGCTGCACGTTGCTTCGTAAATCCCCTCCACCACCCCAGCTCCATCCCCATGCGTCAATAATTTGCATTTCTCCATTCCTATGTGTTAAGAATTTGTATTGCTCCATCCCTATGTGTTAAGAAATTGCATTGCTCCATCCCTATGTGTTAAGAACTTGCTTTGCTGCTGGATCTGTTCTGTGTGTACCCCTCTAGGGGGCTTTGGCTGCTGGCCTCCCGGCCTTATCCACGCGGGCTGCGTGGTTGGCGGAAGAGCTCCAGAACAGAGCCATACCACCAAACATAACTGTATTGCCTTTATAGTCAATAAAGTTCTACTTTGATGACAGTGGTCCTGACAGAAGTGCGGTGTTTTAACTGCTGATGCACTTGTGTTCAGTATTCAGAGGACCGGACATTAAACGAGGGTGTTAATGATTAAAACTGCTGGATTCATAAAATTAAACATATTTCAATTATTCCTCACTTTGCTGACAGACTATAGTTGTCACTTAGGCACTGGTATTCAAACTCGGTCCAGTGTATGCTGGTTTTTGTTGTAGCCACAATGGCAATCGCTGGCCAAAATCTGGCCAATCCTTGCCTATTTATGTACTGTTCTATTTAAGGCTTTATAACTTCAGATGTGAGCATCACAGAGACTTGGAAAATTACTTTAAATGAAGCAAGACAATTGCACCACTTACAACACTAAATTAGATTATTTCTACCTAAATTATGAATATAAACTAAAGTGCCACAAATACAAAAAAAATCTTTGGAGAAAATGAAAAAACAAAAAAAAAAAACAAAGTCCCCACTAATTCAAGTACTGAGAGCTACATATGTAAAAACTATACATTTCTTGGATTATACACATCTTGAACACAAGTGCAAAATCTGACGGTGACATGCATAACTACTAAATATCTATGAAGTGAAATGTAAACAGTGTACCCTGGTGTCATTTAGTCTCCAAATCTATCCAAAATATCTCAATTGTGCATTGATGTAAATCATAAAATAATCATATATTTCACTAACAAAATCAACTGTTTTCACTCCTGAAACTCACTTCTGCATATTTTTATGTGAGAATTACTATCTTTTCATCAGTATAGGGGTCTAAGGGTCCACAAACCTATCCAAATGTTGTCCAAAACTGAATAAAATGCTTTTTGTCCATTATAAAAAATAGGATTTGTCCCTTATGATGGTTTATGATGAAAACATTGATATCACACTGAAAAATAATGCAAAAACACTGTGACACATTATGATATACACACCTTATTATGTATGTATCATTCATTCACTCTTTCGTTTTTTCTGTATTCTACAGTATGTAATCTTTTGTTGCATGGGGATGGAATGATATTTCTCTGTAGTGTGTTTTCCAAATGTTACTATGTATAATTATAAATAATATAATTAAACTATTCCCTAAGGGAAATTTTACATTCATCTAGCAATTAGCACACATTACATTTGAATGAGTATTTTCCATGCCATGAGTGACAGCCCATGGAGATACTAATATTTCGCATTATGTACAATAAGATTACAATGAAATAATAGTCCACCCTCACGAAAACACCGCCAATGTTCTAGCTTCATGGCAAATGGGTGCTTTTAACATTATACATGACGGAGCCACCCATTGTATGAAAGCTTACACTACAGTATGTCAATGCCTGCATCAGTGAATAGCACAAACCTCATGAAAGACAGTTCCATTGTGAGTGGTATGAATTCTAAAGCAGGCCACCATGAGGTACTACGCCAATGGTAACCAACCCTTTTCCCTGGAGATCTACCATACTGTAGGTTTTCACTCCAACCCTACCAATGTACCTCATTCAACAGCAAAACAGCTGCTAATTAGTAGAGTCAGGTGCTTATTAGTAGAGTCATTTCAAATTATGGTTGAAACCTACAGGATGGTAGATCTACAGGAACAGGGTTAGTTACCATTACACTATGCTAGCAATGCCTTAAGTGTGCTTAATATACCTCTATACTAACAGCTGTTGGCTAGCCCCCAGTACAAATATGCTCAGCATTATTAGCAAAGGCTAACATTGAGTTGTCCATGTATGACCGATGCAAATATAGCAATATCAAAAATATGACACCAGGTAATGGTGGAGTGAAAATATGAATTATTTAAATATTACAAGCAGTAATACATAAATCTTAACCATGTTCACATGTATCCTCAATCGACTTCATGCTTCCAGATTCAGAAAAGCCTCTGCCTCTCCACTTCTTACCCATTCCCCAAATCCATCTCACCAAGATAAGAATTTGCTTCAGCCATGCTGATGAGTAGGTCAAATCAGTAAAAACAAAGGAAAACGATCGGGATGTCCCGATCTGAACCATGGATCCGTGTCGGCTCTCGATACCACCATATTTTGTCGATTGGGTATTGGCTAGGACACGCCTGATCTGAATCTGATCCTGTCTGACACTACAACATTTAATATGCATATTAACTTTTGCATGTAGCAAAGCTTCACCTCCGTACTTGCTGACTGTTTATGGTTTATGGCCTGATGGCCTATGAACTCTAACTCCCTTGAACAAGCACTATCCATTAGCCTCCACAAACAATCCTGTTGTTTATAAAAGGAGTTGGCATCTGCTACAATGTCAGCTTTGTGGAACGTATAGAAAGTCCAAAAGCAGCCCTACGGCCACTTGCAACATTTGCAATGCCAGTGTCTCAAGGAGCGACATTAACCCCTTAGCGCACGTGCCAAATCTTGCCAATCCTTGCCCATTTAGGGGGTACCCTATTTAAAGCCTTATAACTCCAGATGTGAACACCACAGAGACTTGAAAAATGGCTTAAATGAAGCAGGGTATTTGTACAATCTACAATACTAATGCAGATTAGTTTATATTCATAATTTTGGAAGAAATAAAGTGCCACAAATGCAATTGTCTAGACAAAAAATCAAAAATGAATTTGCACTTTTTTAGTTTGCAATGAAATACTGAGAGATTGCATATATACAGCAGGTTAAACTATGTTAACATGTGTTAAACGTGCTGGATCAAAAACTTCTTGACCACAAGTTCATAAAATCTAAGGGTGGATATGTAGAAGCAAAAACTAAGCAGTGTACCCAGCGTCTCCATATCTATCCAAAATGTCTAAATTATGCATTGCTGTAAATCAAAACATATTCACGTATTTCACTGCAAATCAACTGTTTCGTCTCAAGAAACTCACTGTTGCATCATTTCCAAGTGGGAATTACAAGCTTTGAAATATCCACATTATATAATACCACTAACCTATTTAAAGACACTCAATTTCAAAAATAACGTATATAACCAAAGTATTTTGAGCAGTAATACTTACATAGCAATGATGAAGTCTTATCTGTTTTCAATGGATAGAGGCAGAGACAGGAAGTCAATGATATAGTTCTATCCGCTCCTGTCTTACACCAGAAAACGATGTCAGCTAGGTCTATCAGCAAACATATGGCTTAGCTATGCTCAGAAGTCCTCAATAATAATAGTATTTTCCAAGAAATTCCGAAAAATCTGACAACGTTTCGTTGGCAGCGTCTGTGTTTTACTGCTACCACAGAGTGAATGCGTAATTGAATGCGATGATAAGAAAATTTCCGGATACGCTGACCTATAAAATGCTATTCCAAAAGCAGAATTAGACGTGTTATACATCGTTAGAAAGCTTATACTCTCACCTACTAAATAAATGAATTGTCAATCAAGCCAGACTGTACTAAAAAGGGCGACAACGCCGTAAACAACACGTGTGGTATTACGCACAGGTATTTTAGAAGATACCCAGGCATCACAGATGCGGCTATATTTCACAAAGGTATTGTCCAAGACAATGTATGACCACTCAGTCTCAAAAGGGACATCTCTACGCATAAAACCAACGGTAAGGTTGTATATTTATTCAATATTTAGTCCCAGATATTGACTGTAGAATGACATGGTATCACTTTAAAAAACTTTTTCTCGTTTATTTCGTTATTCAGTGAGCAGCGTTTTCACTGCTGTATTGGCATATCTTATGGCTATTGTCGGATTTATCTTGTTGCTATGACGGAGTACGATTTTTTAGTGGTGAAAGAATATTTTTATGAATGCCAAGATAGACAATATTGTCCATTATGTCATGTGTGGGGGGTGTAGTTGTAGATGAGACTGCAGGGAGGGAGGCATGAACGACCAGAGCGACAATGGTGGCGCTGCGAAACTCGGTATTCAGCATAGTTGTAGTGTATCCTCAAATAAATATTGCCAAGACAAAAGAAATGGTCATCACAAACCTCAGTCCACACCATACAGTCCACAACATGCATCAATAATGAAACTGTTGAACTGGTTAACTTCTTCAAATATCTCGGACTCACTCGGACAATAAATTTAGTTTTGATCAACACAACACTGACATCCATAAACGCAGCCAGCAAAGACTTTCAGTCATACGGAAACTAAGAGCACTTTCTGTTGCACCTCACCTTCTGTCACTACTGTACAAAAGCATCATCCAGCCCATCTTACACTACTGCTCACCCTGTTTCTTCACCATGTTAACTGCCACAAACAGGAACAAACTCACCCGCATCACACATAACGCCTCAAAAATCATTGGACTTCCCACCCAAAACCTCTCAGAGCTCAACAACAGAGCCCTTACACACAGAGCACTCACCATAGCGCACGACCCCACACACCCCCTCAATCCACTCTTCTCACTCCTTCCATATGGCCGCAGGGACAGGTCTCTGACCTGGAAACGGGCCCATTTTAAAAAGAGTTTTGTCCCTTCTGCTATCGAGGTGCTGAACAAACTGCCACACTGAATGTCAAGTGTATTATATGTATGTATCTAGTATTTATTACTGTATGTATCTGTATTTATTATATGTGTGTTATATGTATATACTGTACTGTATGTATCTATGTTTATGTTTATTTATGTGAGGCTGCAAGGCAAACTGTGAAAACAAATTTCCCCTTGGGTACAATAAAGTATTGTATTGTATTGTATTGTCTACTTATGAAACTAAAACAACGCGTTTCTGTTTTTTACTCGTACTTTGGTTTCAGTAGCACTGAATGTCTGAGTTCAGTAATCTCGGCATGCCAGCCTGCCGACCACTAGGGGCTTTGCGCTAAGAGGTTAACACTGCTTCTTACAATACAACAAATTTGACAAAGCACCTAAAGAAACACAACTGAAAAGAGTATGCCAACTTTTCACTGTTGTTAATTTTTATCTTTTATGAAATGTTCAAGCCGGAATGATAATGTTTATACACCACTTCAAAGAAGGGGTGGGCCTTATTTGTAGGTAGGCTTTCACAACTGGTATGAATTCACACAGCAGTATGTGGTTTTGCAGTACCATTATCAATGGTATTTTATTGTTTTTCATCCTATAAATTAAAATAAAATATATTCCGTTTCCGGTGGCATGGAATGAATGAGATCGCATCTGAATGATCCGTATTTATTGAATTAAGTTATTAAGTTATTCTTCACTTTCTCTACAAATATTGGAATGTTAAATCAAGGTGCATGGGAAAAAGGGAGTATCACTTTGTGTTTTATAAAGCAATGCAAAAAGCAACGCAACGCGATGCCGGCAAAATCTCCAAACCAACAATGTGTAACACTGAACTGGCAACTACACTGCACAAAATTGTTCGCGAAGAAATATCTGAAGCGTTTGACACAAAGTTGCAACCTGTGAATGAGCTAATTGCAAGTCTAAAATCAAAAGTGGAGAAATGTGAGGGGAGTTTGGTAACTCTTGAATCCTTTGCTAATGACTCAGCCAAAAGGCTCTCACAACTCGAAATCGATCAGGAGACTCTACAGAATGAGAATAAAACCTGAGTTCTGGGTCTGGAGAACAACACTGAGGCGGGTAGCCCAACTAACTTTATTAATAACTTTCTCTGTGAGCTGCTTGGGAAGGAGAAATTGGGTCCCATGCCACCAGCAGTTACTGCTCACCGTACTGGCCCGCCATACAAGACCTCTCGCTGCATGATTGTGCGACTCTACAGCTCTGAGCTGAAAATGACAATTATCCGTTTAGCAGCAAGACATGCTGTCATGGTTCTGTATTTTCTGTTTCTGTTTTTCCCCTTTTGGCCGCCAGATGGCGGCACTTCAGTTTTGTGATTCAGTTCGTTCTCCCACCCTGTGTTAATTGTATTATTAGGGGTCCAAGCAGCGAAGCTGGTGGAACCCTATTGTTTTTGTTAGGATTATTATTATTATTATTCTTATTATTTTTCTCCGCTAAAAGTGTCTGAGGCTCAGCAACCATAAGTCGTAGAGCAACCAAATTTGGCAGGTGGGTTCCTATGGTCCCCCACTACTCAGGCACTAAAAATCACCTATGTCGGCCAGATGGTGGCGCTATAACAAAGGGTTTTGCGTAAAAGGCCATAACTCCCACACCATAAGTTAGATCAACACAAAACTTCATCGACCTATGCATCTGAACGTGCTCTACAACTTTGCCATTGGCACCACCCATGTCTGCCATATTGTTTGCCCGCCATTTTAACTTTTACGTTGGGGCGTGGAAGCTTTCTCTGCTAAAATGTCTGAGGCTCAGCAACCATAAGTCCTAGAGCAACCAAATTTGGCAGGTGGGTTCCTATGGCCTCCCACTACTGAGGCACTAAAAATCACCTATGTCGGCCAGATGGTGGCGCTATAACAAAGGGTTTTGCCTAAAAGGTCATAACTCCCACACCGTAAGTCAGATCAACACAAAACTTCATAGACCGACGCATGTGAATGTGCTCTACAACTTTGCTATTGGGGCTACATATCTCCGCCATATTGTTTGCCTGCCATATGGACTTTTTTATTAGGTGGGGTGCGGAAGAGCTGTGACTCCAAATCTAAACGATTACGACATCTAGTAAACTTCTTTACGGCAAGCGACATCCATGGCGACGCAAGTAATCCGACACCGTAGGGTCTAGTTTTTATCAGTGAGGGGACGGTCTGAACGTCGGGGAAGCAGTGGAAGACAGTGCCAGACATTATTTGAAGACAGTATCGGGTGAGTTCGTTTAGTCTTTGAATCTGTCATTATGCTGAGAAATAGCTAAACCATTTTATTGATAGGTTCTGAGTTTCTGTGCAAACGCGCGAAAACACGCTGGTCCAATGAAACAATGACGGTAATGCATATAGTCCGCTTCGTGCCGTTGCTACCATAACATAACAAACTATCTTGTGTCTACAGCTGCAGTTTCTCGCTGCAATTTCTAATATTGAATATAAACAAAAGACGCAATTTATGCTGTAGTCTGCCAATGTCTAAATAAATAATACGGTCCATTTGAAGACAATATCGGGTGAGTTCGTTTAGTCTTTAAATCATTATGCTGAGAGAAATTGTTTTCTCAATTTAATCTCTAAATTGACTGTAAGCTTAGGGTTGTAACTAGTTAGCTGTTTCGTTGGTGACTTAGTTAATGCACTCGTCTTAACTATTGCTTGTATTTTTGCATAGACTGCGTTCTTGCTGTTCTTGTTTGTGTTAGTGTTAATCAGTTTAACCTACAGGGTCCAAGTTGAACTAACGGTTGTTCCCTGCACTTGGAACGGCATTTCTCTCTAGGGTTTTCGACACACTTGTTCCTGGTTATGGTTATACACTTTGTTGTACGTCACTCTGGATAAGAGCGTCTGCCAAATGCCTGTATTGTAATGGAATGTAATGTAATATTCCGTAGCAACAAGATAAACCCGACGTTAGCCCTAAAATATGCCAATATAGCAGTGAAAACGCTGCTCACTGAATAAGGAAATAAACGAGACAAAGTTTTTTAAAATTATGCCATGTCATTCTACATTCAATATCTGGGACTAAACATCGAATAAATATACAATCTTACCACTGGTTTTACGCGTAGAGATGTCCCTTTTGCGAATGAGTGGTCATATATTGTCTTGGACAATCCGTTTGCGAAATATACGCGCATCTGTGACGCCAGGGTCGGCTATCTTCAATAACAGCTGTGCGTAATACCACACCTGTTGCTTACGGCGTTGTCGCCCTTTTTAGTGCAATTTGGCTTGATTGACAATTCATTTATTCAGTAGGTGAGAGTATAAGCTTTCTAACGATGTATAACATGTCTGATTTTGCTTTTGGAATAGCGTTTTATAGGTCAGCGTAACCAAAATTTATCTTATCTGCCAATGTCTAAATAAATAAAACGGTAGACTACTTTGCGCGCAGCAAGCAGATCACGAGTTGGTATTACGTCTTTTTTTCCGTTTTTTCTCAATGTCGTACTTATTATTTTAAATGTGCATTCATGTGTTATTATTCTATCTGTCTCTGTGGCACTCTGAAATGTGCATTCTCTGCTAAGCTGAGCAATGGATTGGAATATGTGTCTGACGCAGTGTTGCACGGTATACCAAAACTTCAGCACTTTCTCGGTACTTAAAAAAAAAGAAACTGTTCGGTATTAGAATATTCCGAAGTTCGGTAGTTTTGAGTCAAATGTAAAAGCAAGGGAAAATTGTCTCCCGCATTACTGATTGAGAGGATGAAAAGTGTAATTTGTCAGAATCTTCGCTGTAAGGCAGTAGCAACTATGGTTGCCAAGTGAGGTGACTTGCGCTTGTGCACTCAGCTTCTTGATACAGCGCAAGCTTTCACTCAGTTCACGTCAGTAGCAATAGGTGTTCCAATTTGCAAATATTTTATTATAGATAGATGCTGTATTGTTATTTAAATATGCAGTTTTAAAATCTATTTAAAGGTGAAAAACCTGTTTTAAAGATTATTTAGTTTACAACTGTTTACTTTTTGAAATATATTTGATATATTTCTCTGTTGTTCAGTGTTGTAACACTATAGGCCTATGCTTATTGATATGTTGAACAGGCTTCAACTCAAAGGTTGTTAATAAACCAGGTTTTTAATAATCCATGAATTCGAAAATGAGGTCAACCCTTGTGGACATTGAGTTTCTGATCTATTAAGGCAATTTCACTATCGTTAGGTACCGAGTATTGAATCAGTATCGTTTCAGTATTAATTATTGTGATACTAAACTTGGTATCGGTATCAAATTCAAAATTTTGGTATCGTGACAACACTAGTGTGATGCCTTTTTTTGTTACAGCATGGAAGCGCTGCAGCTGTACAAACACGCCAGGCCATATGTGCGTTACGACATGCCATCTAAGTGTTACGACATAGTAAAGGCCTTCACGGGAAGCGGCCAGGACACATCCATGGCGATGCAACTAAGTCATCCGACAGCATCTCTTAGCACAAAATTGGCCATAAGTCATCAATATTTTATACGATCATCATGATATTCAGGAGATATGTTGGATGAAGGCATATGATCATGAGGAAAAAGCCATTTTAAAATCGCTCCGTAGGGGGCGCGATGGTGCCAATGCTTGGACCCCTCCCAACGCCGCTTGCGGCTTTAATTGGTTTTAATTATTCTATCATTGCTCTAACCTGTGTCTTGTTATCCCCTCCTTTTCTGGTTTGATTGTTCTTTGAGTTCACCTGTGTCTTGTTACCCCTGTCTATTTAAGTTCCTTGTCCCCTTGACTTGGGTGCTGGTTCCTTGTGTTAGTTTCTGAATGTATGTATTCTGCCTGCTTCGGCCCTGCTTGTGTGTTGTGTGTTTCTGTGTTTGTTTTTGATTATATGTATCTGCCCGCTTTGGTCCTGCTTGCGTTTCGTTTGTATTTCTGACCTGCCTGTGTTCCGCCCTGCTTGTGGGGTGGTATAGGGTCTTCTCTGTTTTGTCTTTCTTTGTGTGCAAATATAAAGTCAGGACTCACTTTAAAGTTGTTGAGCTTTAAATGAAACAAAAGGGGTAATAATACACCTAAAACACTTCAGATAACCATTATTGGTAAAGGGGGTGATGAAGATGGTAGAGTCACGTTTATTAAGTGTATTTATAATGGAAGGAAAGTTGCATTCGTCAACATATATGCACCAAACACATATGAAGATCCTTTTTTTACTCGGCTGAATAAGGTATTGGCCAAACTCTCTGATTTTGAATTAGTAATCGATTCTGATATGAATGCCATACTAGATCAAAAATTGGACAAATCAAGCAAATCTCACTCTAACCTACAAACAACTAAAGCATTAAAGCATCTACTTTCTGATTTTAATCGTTTGGCGGGCACACAATCCCACATCTAAGGAGTATACTTTTTATTCAGATAGGCATACATCCTTTTCAAGGATAGATTTCATATTAATGTCTGCATCCCTTATGTCTTTGGTTCAAAACATAGAGATAAAGCACATGAGCCGAACAGACCATCATGCATATAACTGTCAACTGTTGATTACTAATTTACCTAAAAGAGCCACTAGGTGGCGGTTTAATTTACCTTTATTACAAAATCAAGATTTCTGTGATCATTTTCAACTGGAACTAGCAGAATTTTTTTTAAAGATGAACAGACAGTCAGTGTATGATGTTAGGTATCTCTGGGACTCAATAGAAGGCTTTATAAGAAATAATGCAACTTCATACTCCTAGATTGAATAAAGAGCAACTTCGAAGAATACATGAATTAGAAACTTCAATATCTGACCTAGAACGATCTCAGCAAATAAATCACTCTGAACGAATAGCAAAGTCTTTAACTAAAATAAAAATAGAGCTTAATTTGTTACTAACACAGAGAGTCGAATTTGTCATACATAAAACTAGATTTAATCATTACCTTTATGGCAATCACCCTAGTCGTCTTTTGGCTAATAAATTAAAAACGAATGACCAATTTATAAATATAGCAACTATTACATCAGAAACTGGGAACACGTTAACCGACCTTAAGTTGATTAATCAAAGATTTTTTAAACTATTATATACAGCTGTACACTTCAGATAACAATTACTCAGCATCGGATAGGGACAATTATCTTGTGAAACTGAATCTGACTTCACTATCAACAGAGGAAGCTTCTATATTAGGGGCCCCTTTATCTCTTGATGAACTTGAACAATCTTTAGCAAAAATGAATAAGGGTAAGTCACCTGGAAGTGATGGCATTCATCCGGAGGTCTATTTCAAATTTTGGACCCTTTTAGGACCACCACTGTTGGAGATGTTTAATATAGCTATTCAGAAAGTATCTTTTGGAAGAGATTCAAATACAGCCCTAGTAACACTTCTTTTAAAAAAGGACAAGGATCCAACCAATTGTGTTAACTACCGCCCCCTGTCTTTATTGAATGCGGATATTAAATTATTTTCAAAGACACTTTCAAGCCGTCTGGAGAACTACTTGCCTAATTTGATTCATCCAGACCAAACTGGATTTGTCAAAAACCGCTTATCAGCTGATAATTTACGTCGTCTATTACATATTCTGGATGCTTCCGATAATCTGGCACCATCAGCTATACTGTCAGTTGATGCAGAAAAGGCATTCAACCGGCTTGAGTGGCCTTTTTTATGGTCCGTATTGAATCATATGGGCTTGGGGTCAAATTTTATTAACATGGTAAAAACCATTTATGCGAACCCTTCAGCCAGTGTAGTCACAGGTAACATACACTCTCCTCCCTTTGAAATAAGCAGAAGCAGTCGTCAAGGAGATCCAATCTCATCAATGTTATTTATTTTATAAAGCCATTAGCACAGTCCATTAGGTTATCTTCAAGTATTATACCAATTAAAATAAAATCTACCCAGCACCATATATCCTTATTTGCTGATGATGTTCTTCTGTTTTTTTCTAATATAAAGCACTCTCTTCCACAGATCCTCAATATATTTTAACAGTTTAGCTATGTTTCTAGTTACAAAATAAACTGGACTAAGTCCTCTCTATTACCTTTGAACCCTATAACTAAAGACAAATGTGCAGATTTTAATATTCCGTAGTAGTCTGTCACTTTAAATACTTAGGAATAAATGTATTTGCATCTTTAGAAAAAACAATCTCTAAGAACTATAGTAGTACTCTTAATATGATGAAATGTGATTTGGAAAGATGGCATAATTTACCCATTTTCCTATCAGGCAGAATCTCAATAATCAACATAAACGTGCTTCCTAGAATACATTTCTGTAGTTATATGTTACCTCTAGCACCCCCTCCGAGATTGGGACAAAATACATGGTATTATTACTAGGTTTTTATGGAGGGGCAGACGCTCAAAAATAAAACTGGCCAACCTACAAAGAAGGAGTTAGGGGGCTATCAGTACCCAAGTTTAAGTTGTATTTCCAGGCTCTTACCTTTCGTCCCTTAATAAATTGGTTTAATGGCAATACTTCAACTCCATGGCTCAACATCGACAGTAATTTGGTGGCCCCAGTTCCATTGAATGACATTTTGTTTACAGGTCTTTCTGTTAGAAAATGTAGACTGAAGCATGGTCTAATAATAGCTTATGCAATTCAAAATTTGCAGAAAATAGAAAAGATATATAATTGAAAATCTAAATGGCATGTTAACACACCAATATTTTATAATAGCTTATTAAAGTCTGGAAGACAATATTTTATCTCACCTCAATGGTATAATTCAGGTGTATATAGCTTAGGAGACATTCTGAATGATACTGGTTTAAGAAGCTTTCAGAATTTGAGGGAAACATACAAATTGTCATTCAACTCCTATATTTACAATTACATTCTGCTATACAGGCTGCAAGTATTTTGAGTGACAGGCAACCTATTACTCATCCAATAATGGATTTAATTAAGAAACTATCAGGATGAACTAAAGGATATGTCTCTTCAATTTATAACATATTGTTAGAACATACACATACTCCATTAGTGATAATAACAATATGGAATAAAGACTGCCCTGAATCATCTATAGACTGGGCCAGAGTTTGGAAGAATGCTTCTCGTTCTTCACAAAATACAAATCATAAACTAACAAACCTGAACTTCATATACCAAACTTATTTGACACCAAAGCGGCGTTTTATGATGAATATAACTACCTCTCCAAACTGGGGACATTTTTACATATCATGTGGGAGTGTCCATCAGTCAGAAGTTTCTGGGAACAAATAACAAAACGTCTCTCTGAAACACTCGGTTTAGAGATTGACTGCTCTCCAGAATGTATGCTCTTGAATGATGATTCTGGACAGAATTTTAACCATACTCAAAGACAGTTGTGGCTATCAGCATGTACTGTTGCTAAAAAGATGATGGCGGTTAGGTGGCCACCACCGCACACTCTTTCTATTCATTAGTGGAATCACTCGTTAATAGAGATTTTATCTATGGAGCTCTCTGTTGCTAGGATGAACGGGGCAGGCCAGGTTATGCTCAAGGCTAGGAAGGAGGTGCTCAACACAGCTAGAACCATGATATAAATTTTTATTTTGTTTCCTTATTTACTTTGCAACGTACTGTTAGGAAATATCCTGCATGTATAGTGGAATTTAGAGAAAGACCCATGGGGATGGGGTAGGCCAGGATTAAGGAGCGATCAAAGGTGCAGGTGTATGCTTTCTGTTACTTTTCTGTATTTTTTATTGTCTTAGTCTAATGCCATGGCTGTATTACGACTAAAACATTAAGTGATGAATTTATTAAAACAAATAAAATATACACTTTTTTTTCTTATCATTTCATGTTTTGTTTATTTACCTGTCTATCAATTCCCTGGTATACCTATATGTTACGCTATTGACAGAGGTTACTTGTTGATGTACACCGGCAAACCTTGTTGAAAATAAAATAAATCAAGAATTGGTCCAAAAAAATATATATATTTTTTTAAAATATTCCATTCTGCAACAGTAGGCTGTGATTTTTGCAATATAAACTAAAGGTGAATTATCTGGTTTGAATGAAACTCACCACATTTCATTAAAAAAAAACAAACAAAAAAAACATGACATGACTTTGCAAACAACATGCAGTTTATGGAAACACATAAGGGAAATGGGCCAAGGTGTGATTAAAGAAAAAAGACAAAACAAAGCCGATACACCATATGGCACCGTTGACTGTTATTTATACGCTTAAAAACATTTGATAATCGTAGTTATATCACCAAATCTAAAAACCTAGAAGCCTGGAATTTTACAAATTTTGCTTGAATGATTTGTATATTAGTTTAACATTTTCTGGCTGCACATAGTTTTTTGTTTACTATCCCAGTGTTTACGCTCCCAATAAAAATAGTGAAACTGGTTATTATTTTTATTGCTCCTTATTTTTTTTTTACAGTCACAGTAAAAAAAAGGCTTTCACAATTTACTTTTGTAATTCGAATCAGAAAATTTAATCCCATCATACCGTCAATAATATGAAAAATATGATATTTTGGCCATATTGCTCAGCTATACCTCAGAGTCTGTAGCCTGCCATTTCATAAGGGTGCATTTTTAGACCGTTAAAGAAAAAATGAATTACAGCCAGCTGTGTTGTGTACCTGTATTTAGACCTACTTATTCTCAAGCAGAATTATTTATTTTCTGTATTAATTTGTTTAAGCTTATCTTGCCTGCCCTGGAATTGTTTTACCAATTTTAAGCTAAACTGGGTGTACTTATGTATAGGCTAGCCATTGAATAATTTTTAAAAGAAAAAAATATTTGTATCAGATCGATATCGCCTGACACTAAATGTTACTGTACTCGGATCGGATCAGGAGACAAAAAACCTGTTTCAGGACATTAGTTAACAACAATTATGCCTCAACGAGTGCTTGTAATGCGGTGATGAAGCAACCATTCATGCTGTTGCGCTTGGCTCTCAATTATTGTTCTAAGCTTCCAATGAGACCATACACTGTTGGAAAGACTTTTCTATCCTCTACTGGATAAAAAAAAAGTTGCAATCACAACAGAATTTTTAAAAAGTAAACAGTAAACTGTGTGTTTTTATGTGTTTCCGTTTTAAGTGTTACATGCACTTTGTATTTGAGGGTTTATTTCTCAAGCAGATTGTTTAAGACAATAAATTACCAGTTTTAATGGGAAACCTGTAACAGTCACAATGAGACATCACTCTATGATAACTGTGGCGACAGAAAATAACAATCAACTTGCCAGAAAGATAAACTATGAAAACATTAGCTAGGTCTCATAGATGACAGAGATTTATTTTGCCATCCAAATAAATAATATTACATTTAAGAATGGCAATGACAACCGCTGGTGGGGGGCCACACGACCATGAGGGGGGCCATAAGATCCAATGTTTATCTAAGGTAAATAACGTTATTTTCGTAATGACGTTATTCATCCCCTATCGCGGAACTAGCGGTATACATTTTAAATGGAATGGCAAAAGAACATTTCATAACAATGTAATGTAAGAAGGATTTTACCAAGCGAACCCCCCCCCCACCCCCCCACCCCCCACCCCTCAGACAGATTTGCTTAGGGCCACCAACATCCTAGGGCCAGCCCTGATGACGTTTGTTTAACTTTAAATTACATAACACGGTCTAAATGCTCGTATTAAAAGTTATAGTCACTGACAACTCTGATAATTTCTCCCACAAGACTGACTGAGAAAAGAAAACAGAACAACTGCTGAATTGTCCAATAAACCACAGTCATACAACACTGAAGCATCATTGTGAATGCCATGCCCCATTTTGGGGAAAATTTAACTTGCTCTTGCTGAAAACAACACTGAAATAAAACGACAACAAATGAAAACAAAGAAAAACTAAAAAATTTAGTTTTTGTGTTGTGAACAGCACAGCCAACATATTGGAAAACTCTGATCTGCATGTTTGCCATTTCTGATTAAAGATCCCAAAAGAACAACTCCATAGCTACAGGCTGTGGGAGGCAGCTATGGAAAAGCCATGGGATTACACATCTGTGCACCCTTATGCCTGTGGAAAGCACTTTCTAACAGGAAATAATACACAATGTAAATAATTAGGACTACAGTGTTCAACAATAACGTTGGCCTGAAACTCGAGAGCTCACTATTCCGATTGGGCCAGTGCCTGGTTATTTATTATGCTTAATCTGCCCTCATTAAATATAGCTAACATTAGAGAAACAGCTAGGCAGATTTAGCTAACTTCTGAGAAGCACCCAGAATGCATGCTTACTGATGATCACTGGTATACAACTTCAAATACAACACAACACCAGCTATTCCTTGTCTCAGGAATAAAACAACACAGAAATACACTTATCTTGACTGGTGTTCACCAACTGATTAGCTTAATTCAAACAATAATGGAAAGCTGTTAATCATTAGCATATTCATTATTGAGCAAATACTGTTACAGTTGCAAGCTTTTGTTTCACAATATGTAAAAATTTGGAGTCAAAAGTAATGTTACCTGATACTAGGGCATATGTACCTATGTATATTTTTATACATAGGCAAACAATGTTTTATATTCTGTATTTATTTCAGCTCGGTTAATGTAAGGCAAGCTGAACATGTCACTATAACTTGCATCCTAACTAAGGTAACAAGTGGTCATCATTAACATTGTTACAGTTTTAAGATTTTGTTTCAAAATATGTAATTATTTGGAGTCAAATGTAACATTAGCTTTACTAACTTATGATACGTGGGCATTTGAATATATTTGTAGTTTATGTATAGACGAACAACAAAAACACACCAAATAAAATGGAAAAGTTGAGTTAAGTATGACACTGCTCTAATCTAAGATTAAATAAATTTCCTTTTAAAGAAATGATTTGCTATATATATATATATATATATATATATATATATAACAGTAGTGCCTGCAGCAAAGTACTATTGCAAGACAGAGCTGCCTTTTTTCATTACAAATCCCTCTCCTTCATCTGTTGTAATAGCCCTTATCCACAGCTTTGCTGTTCATCCACACAAATTAAAGGACAAACAGGGTAGTTTCCTCTTGGAGGTGGAGCAGCGAGGAACACACTGCAAGCTTTTTTTGCTTCTGAACCACAGTTTTGTGTTTCTGAAAAGTAGAACTACGCTACCAGCAGACAGTTATCATCATTTCCGGGTGACCTACCTGGAAATGTGAAATAGGCCTATGCCTCAGGATTTGGTCTGAGGACTGTGCTTAAGCAGGGAGAGCCAGGTGTCTGCCAGCCAGTCTTGAGCTTGAGACAGATCACAGACCACTTGTTGGATAAGATGTGAAAAACTAATGCTCATATCCAGGGCTTGAAAACGGAATTTTTTCCTATTCATTCACTCTGAGCAGAATCAGAATTTTAATGTTTCTGTTCTTTTGTTCCGGACACAACATACCATTCCTGAACCAGTTAGAAGGAAATTAAAAATGTTAATTTGGTTTCTTTTCTCCCACCCCATAAACATTGAAACCAGCTTAGTAGCCTATCTCAAAACCTACTTGTGACCGTGTTTCTGAAAACAATAATAAACACGGGTGAAGTGAATTCTATGAGTCATTCTATGAGATGCAAGTGGCTTTTGACAGCTGTATTAATCATGACTGCCTACATGGAGCCTCCCATCCCACCACCACCTGCCCAGTTTAGAAAAACAAACCGATCGATGATGAAAAACACAGTGGGCTGACAATATCACACCAAATTAGCACTTGGCATGGCTTATACAGCACCATGACCAAATAACCATGTTAGAATAGCTTTGATATAGGAAATGATGGGGAGAAATCCCATTGGAAGAGATGCAAATATCAAATTTCTCACAGCAGGACAAGCAAATAAACTGATCAACTTCAGGCATTTACAAGTTATAGGTTAGCACAAAGTTAATTGAAATACAGGTTTCATAAACTTCATAAATCACATCCAACTATTGACCTGAACATAAACAGATGGTAACGTCTGGGACAGCTCAAAATCACAGTAGGAAAACTCTCAGAACCGCTCATACTTAACGACCGTCAATGAAGGGAACAAGCACCAATTTGCCTTCAACTAGGGGTTTTTGTTGCCGATCTCAAAAACTTGTCTGCAACTGGAAAATCGGGACAAAATCGTGTAGTGTGAGCCAGGCATAATAGATGTTACATTTGTACAGTTTTTGTACTTCACTCACTCAAAAATAGAACTGTGTTCTGAAGTTTTTACCAACATGACATGTTAACATGTCATGTTAAAGGTGACAGTGCCTACCCATTGCATCTGTGGATCCAGAAACCTGTCCAAAACCCAACTTCACCAGAGATGGAAAACATGTTGTGAGGCAGAATTTTTCAGCACTGACAGTAACTTGTGGCATGCTAAGTAAGTATGGCCCTAAGACCCTTGGCAAGACTGTCCAGTAAATGACACTGTTGGCTAACTAAAGGGTTCTGCAAGCTAGGAAACGAAAGGTAGTCAGGACTGAGTAATGCAATGTATTTGTTGTGCATGATGAAATAAAATAGTTACAGCAAACATAAAGTATGTGTTAGGTATGTGTACCACAGTGTAAGGAAAATTTGTTACCCTGCTTTTCGCCTTAAACTGTAAAAGAAAATTGGTTATCCTGCTTGCAGCGTCGAAACTGTAAAGGAAAATTTGTATAATTTATTTTAATAATCTACCTGTAATAACAAGGTCACGGATCAAATACCCACTTCCTGGTATATGTCCCGTGGTATTGAGCAGTATACCTGTGTCTCAGAGCCCTGGTCCCTTTTTCTACTCTTCCCCCCTTAGCATTGTTTCCTTGCAAGGGATTTTATTTTTATATTTTTATGCCTGGCTTAGTACTCAGAGGTTCCTTTAGGACTAGGAATCTAATTTTACCAGAAGCTCATATCTTGAAACGTGTTACTCACTACACAATACTCAGAGGTTCCTTTAGGACTGTTTTAGAAACTCATATCCTGAAACTTGTTATCTATCATGGCACTCAGAGTTTCCTTTAAGACTAGGAATCTATTAGAAACTCATATCCTGAAACTTGTTACTCACTACAAAATAATCAGAGGTTCCTTTAGGACTGTTTTAGAAACTCATATCCTGAAACTTGTTATCTATCATGTCTCAGAGGTTCCTTTAAGACTAGGAATCTATTAGAAACTCATATCCTGAAACTTGTTATTTATCATGGTACTCAGAGGTACCTTTAAGACTAGGAATCTGCTTTAGAAACTCAATCTTGAGACTTGTTACCTTACTAGCATTTTATGCACCAACCCTTAGTGGTATTCATGAGGCTGCAAAAGGGTTCGGAAGGAAGATGCAGATGGACGGAAATATGAGGATTTAATAAAAACATGATCATCAGTTACGTTAATGACAAAATATGAAACCATTCATTACCTATAGCTGAACACAGAATCACATGCTTGCTACGGCAAATAAACATGAACACGTTCACTGACAAATACATAACTAAATGACTCCGTACGGCAATGACTATGGTACCAGAAGAACTGTTAAGCAGTGTCTCCCCGAATACTTCTTTGAGCTTCCCTTAAATACAATGCTGAGCAAGCCTTCCATACCCACGGTTCCCTTTGTTTGCCCACATAAGGTCTGGATAGGAATAGGCACCAAAACCCCTTCTCCTCCAAGAACAGAGAAACCACAGAGTATACTCCTTTGTGATCTATTGATAGAAATAAGATTCTTTGTGCGACTGCGTGCAATCTTATGATTGTAACTTCCAAGATACTTTTCTATGGAGTTCTAAGGTCATGGTCCCTCTGTTATCCAGACACTCATGTAGGTAAACCCCATTTTTGATATATCCTACTTCTGAGCACATTCCCACATTTATTCCACTGCCTCTTTCACTTACAGTTCCACATTCATATATTTCTTTAACTATTTCCCCTCTTTCACATTCTGTTCTACATTCATGCACATTTCTTGTGCAGTAGCACTGTCGATACATTGCAATGTTGTATTATTTATGTCCGTGTCCAGTCTTGTCCTGCTCTGATGACCCCACCGCCTGGTTTGCCCATGGATTGGTCTTCCAATTGCTGGTTGCCAAATATAACTTGTGGCATGTGTCACCAGTCCTCAGCGGTGGTGAAAGTCCAGGAATACCCAAAATTGCAACAGTGTGTCAACAATGTTTCTACTTTTTTTTGTCAATGTGATATTAACGTTTCATCTTAAACCATCATAAGGGGTAAATTTATATGCTTTATAGTGGACAAAGAGCATTTTATTCATTTTTGGAGGGGTTTTGGATAGGTTTTTGTACCCCAAGATATCTCCCCTGTACTGATGAAAAGATAGTAATTCCCACTTGAAAATGATGCAAAAGTGAGGTTCATGAGTCAAAATACTAGATTTTTGTAAAAATATATGATTATGCTATGTTTTAAAGCAATGCACAATTTAGATATTTTGGATGGACTTGGAGATGGGACACCAGGGTATACTGCTTACTTTTCGTTTCATAGATCTTTAGCAGTAACACATATCTCCCTCAGATTTTGCACACTTGTTGTCAAGTGGTTTATGATCTAGGACATGCATAGTTGTGTATATATATGTGCAGGGATGGACAGTAATGAAGTACATTTACTTGAGTACAGTACTTAAGTACATTTTTCGACTATCTGTACTTTACTTGAGTATTTATTTCTTTGGAAACTTATGACTTTTACTCCACTACATTTGAAAGATAAATATTGTACTTTTGACTCCACTACATTTCTATGAAGGTTGTCGTTACTCGTTACTTTGAAGCATAGCTTTGAAGTCAATTGAATATTTTTTTATTTTGTAAAATGCAATTGGCCACGTGCTGTGTTCCTCACAGTAGCCTGCTCCTAATACGCTGTCGGTCAAGTTCAAAGTGCTTGCTTGTTGCACCTGTGGTTGAACAGTTCAATTGGAACTTGGCGGTGGTAATTACGGCGACGCCAGAAGATAAGGATGATTCTCCGCCGCCAGAGCACCCATGGCCATATCTCAAGTCCATGTTGGAGATTTGTGAAATTCAAAAATATTCATATTGTTTTAAATGTTTGCTCTGCTTACCGCGCATGAACTACATCGCTGCATTCAAAAACTTGCCATCCAACCTGAAAAAGCATGATAGGTATGTAAACGTTAGCTATCAGTAGCCCGTTTGCTAATTATGAAGTTGTCTGAGCTTGTAGTGGTTGCAGTTTTTATGCTAGGATTGGTCAGATGAAATTTTATGGAATTTGAGCGAAGGGTCATCCAACTGTTTCACATTTCAGGCAATGCTATCTATCATCAGGGGTTAAATTGGGGGTGGACGCAGGTGGACGCAGGTGGACGGCGTCCACCCATCTTTGGTAAATAAATAAATAATTTTGACCGGCAGTTTTACAAATAACTATGACAATCCAGTCCATTTAGGCTCCAGTCCATGTGTTCCCTCTAGCCAGTTACTCGCTCAACCAATCAAAAATCGGAAGAAAAAAAACTCAGGAGGAACAGTTGTTTATATAGACAGCACAGAAAGAAAAATATTGTTGCTTGTCTTGATTGATTGGAAGCGGACGCGGTAGGTAGTTTCATTAACATGTAATTTCATGTATGCAACATTTTAAAGAGAGGTGAATAAACAGCCCCCATGAACGCCGGCTATTATTAACGGCAACTTTGATTGCTTAAGCAAAATCAGCAGGTTCCTGGTCAGCAGCTAAGCTAGGATTGAATATTTCCCATATACATAACGTTTTATTCAGCGGCGACTGGTGGTATATAATCAAGCGTGCCAACGATCTGATTAATCAAATAACAACATACCGTGTTAGAGGGATTAAATCATAAATTCAATTTATCCGTTAAAAATCTGTTTTAATCCCCAAGTAGTCTACACTTAACAAATAAGATACACCAGTCTTTTATCTACTATGTTAGCTCTCAGAATAACCAGCAAAAACAAAACCTGCACTTCAATTGTGTTTACAATCTAGCCTACGCATTGTAGATATTTGCCATGAATACGAGTGCGGAGAAAGAAGTGTATCCGCAAATAATGTTGATTAAAAATGTGTACAATTTCGTACTGCAAATGAAAATAAATGTAGGCTGTACGGCCTAGGCTACTTGCTAAAACTGCCTATTTGGGGAGAGCTGGCTATATATGATAGTATTGAGTTGCCTTTTGTGGATTAATTGTATTGATAAAGTGAGGACAAGAGGAGGATGACCAATCATTTTCGTGGGTAAAAAAAATGCTCAGCATTAATGACACTCAATAAACTTGAAATATATTATGTAAAAGCTTGCATCCATAGTATACATTCTTTTTAAGACATTGTTTTCCTTTATTACAATTATGTGCACAATACATTAAAGATACAACTATTTTGAGCTGAGACATTCACTGGTTTGTACCTTTTTTCACCCACCTCCCAAATCACAATTTAACCCCTGTCTATCATGTGTTGCTATCTAATTACAGTAAAAATGCATCTGTAAATGAGCTTCTGTAAATGCATCGTAGAAACAATACAACAGTGCGTTGGCATTAAAAATAAAATGTACTTTTGAATACTTAAGTATTTTGAAAAGCAAGTACTCCAGTACTTTAACTCAAGTAAAAATTTGCCTGAACAACTTTCACTTGTAGTGGAGTAATATTTGACCAGGGGAATCTATACTTTGACTCAAGTAATGGAGTTGTGTACTTTGTCCACAACTGTATATGTGATCTCTCAGTATTTCATTTCAAGCTAAAGGAGAACAACTTTAGTTTTGCATTTTCGCCAGGATAATTGTATTTGTGCCACTTTATTTTGAATATAAACTCATCTAAGTTAGTACTGTAAATGTTACAAGTGTCTTGCTTCATTTAATCCATTTTTCTGTTTCATTTAAGCCAAGTCTCTGTAATGCTCACATCTGGAGTGAGATAAAACATTCCCTAAATGGGTAAGGACTGGCCAGATTTCACATCTGCGCCAAGTGGATAAGAGATCAGACTAAATACACTGCATTTCCAGAAGTAGTTTCAGCTATTTCAGCCACACCCATTGCTAATAGGTGCATAAAATCAAGCATACAACCATGCAATCTCCAGAGACAAACACTGGCAGTAGAATGGGTCATACTGAAGAGCTCCATGACTTTCAACGTGGCACTGTCATAGGATGCCATCTTTCCAAGTCAGTTCATCAAATTTCTGCCCTGCTGGAGCTGCCCCAGGCAAATGTAATTGCTGTTATTTTGAAGTGTAAATGTATAGGAGCAACAGCTCCGCCATGATGTGGTAGGCCACACAAGCTCACATAACGGGACTGACAAGTGCTGAAACTTATAGCATGTAAAATCATCTGTCCTCGGTTGTAACTCTAAAGTTCCACTGTAAAGTTCCAAAATGTTGTAACAAAATCTACTGGAAAGCCTTGAGAGTGGAGGCTGTTATGATAGCAAAGGGGGTCCAACTCCATATTAATGCCCATGGTTTTTTGAATGAGATGTTCAACAAGTACATATGGGTGTGATGTTCAGGTGTCCATGTACTTTTGGAAAGGTAGTGTATGTTAACAAGGTCCATCTATGCTTCTTCACCCATATGTGTTCATTTGCATGATTGAATAATAAATATCACTGACAGAGAGGTCTCACAACTGTAGATTAGTTCATTTCCACTGTCACAAAGACAAAGGAACTGCCCATGTAACTTTGAGATGAAGTGGTTAGGAGGCAAAAGGCTGGAAAAGTTCATTAAAACACTAGAAAAACTTTGAACCTATGCTAAGGTACACAGGTTCAAAGTGGTGCTAAATGCATTGGTTGTCCATTGCTAGTTGTCCAGTTTGCAATGCCAAACTGGACAACTAGACCAGAAGAGATTTTGTCAGAGAAATGACCAAAAGGCCAGCGACAACACTGAAAGTTGAAACTGAAAGTCATTGCCTGAAACTGAAGAACAATCACTTCAAAGTTCAGTTCAAAGATTTGACCCCTTTGCAAAAGTGGCTAGATGGAAGCCTCTTTTGAGAAAATCCAACATTAAACTATGCCTGCAGTATGCCAAAGCCCTGTGACATCACTTGTAGGAGGGACTGGGAAGCTTATTGCCATCAAGGGCAAGATGGATGGAGCCAAATAAAGGCTAATTCTAGAAAAGAACCTGTTGCAGGTTAGGGCGAAGATTTGTGTTTCAACAGGACAATGACCCAAAGTATATGGTAAAAACGACCAAGGTACAGCTTGAAAACAACTCATCATTCTGGAATGGCCCAGCCAAAGACTTAAATTCCATTGAAAATCTGTGATATTGCCTGAAAATTGCAGCCCACTCACTCATTCTCAATCCAACTTGGCAGAGTTAGAGCATATTTTCCTGTAAGAATGGCCAAAAATTCAAAAATTTTAATCTGCAAAGCTCATACTGACATGTCGGAGAAGACCATAATTGCTGCCATAGACCTATTTACTAGTAGTGTGTTGTTTGTGAATGATTTGACCTTTTTGGAAAAAGAATTTTTTGGTGAACAAATCGTACTGACTCACCTCCATGTAAAGATTTGTTCATTTGCATCAGCTCACAGTAAGTTGCAAACTTACCTTTTGCTGAAGCTGCAGCTACTCCTATTTAACTATTTTCATCATTGGGCTGTGTATTAGCAATTATCCAAAGACAGCATTAATTCGCTTGAGCGGGGTGTGCTCTTCGAGCTCTTCCCGTCTGTGAGATCAAAATAGCAACAGTCCCTGAGGCAAGTGGTTCTAAACTAGCTAACTAAATAATGTTTTTTGCTATGTTGCCACATTTTTATTACAGGATATGTATGTATGCAAGCAAATAAACATACGGAAAAGTGTTTATTTAAGGTTGCTTTATTAATAGTGTCTTTGATAAATAGCTGTCAGGTGATTCTGAGCCCCTATTAAATCAATTTTATATGGCTACAAAGCTAGCAGCTAACAGCGAATAAGCTACATGTACTGCAAATAGGAGGGCTTGAGCCTGACATGTACACAAATTTATTACATAACTTGTGGTGAGAAACTCAGCGGACATGCATCAAAAAAATGCAAACTATCTGTCATGGTTCTGTATTTTCTGTTCCTGTTTTTCCTTTTTGGGCCACCAGAGGGTGGCACTTCAGTTTTGTAGTTCTGTTTGTTTTTTCCCTCATGGCTTTTCCCGGTGTTTAACTGTATTATTCTTTTCAATTATTCAATTATTGTTTTTTGGTTGTGTCTTGTTATCCCTTCCCTCCCTGGTCTGATTGTGCCTTGAGTTCACCTGTGGCTTGTTATCATCTTGTTTATTTAAGTTCTTTGTTTCCCTGACTCGGGTGCTGGTTCCTTGTGTTTCTGATTGTGTTTCCTCCTGTGAATTTCTGCCAGTGTGTTTCTGACTCTCCGTTTCTGTCTGTGAGTTCTGCCTTGCCCAAGTTCTGTTTTCCTTGTGTTTTTTGGTTTTTGAAAATTCAGCTGTTTTTTGTTTCTGAAGAACTTTTTGTGTTTTTGGAAGTGCCCTGCATGACCTTGTTTTTGTTCCCTGTTTTCTGTTACCTGCATTAGATTAAAGTCTTTGGTTGGATTTGCCTTTTTGTAGTTCCTGGTGTTTTTTCCTTACTCTGCATTTTGGTTATGGTCCCCATACCCTGACACTATCCCTTTAAATGCATTATCTTAAGGATTGCACACCAGAGGTTGTCACTAATGGGCACAAAGTTCCTAGCTGGGACACCACTCTGACCTCTGTTGACTTACCTGCTCAAGTGCAAAGATGTGCTGGTTGAAGTAGAACTGGATCTGCTCATTGGCAATGTTGATGCACAGCTGCTCAAAGGAGTTCTTCTTGAAGTTCTCAAAACCAAAGATGTCCAGGATGCCCACATTCATCCCACTGTCTGCAACACTAAAGGGCAAATCAGAGAGCAAACGTTTTCTGTGTGATAATGAAGTTATAGTGGTTCTGAGAATGGTACCTTAAGCATATATGTGTGTATGTATGTGTGTGTGTATATATATATATATAGTGAACCATCGCTGGGGGTGGCCACTGCTCACGTGGAGAACAGGCATGAAAAACAAGAAGCGTTGTCTTACCACCTCTTATTGTTCCCAAAAAAAATCATAAAGAACAAAACAAATGGCCAAACTGGCAACCAAAAATACAAAGCAAAGTACACATCCACCACACCAGGCATTCCCCAGCTCCCAAACACCTCTCCTCTAGGCCTGGGAGCCAGGCGTCTTATAGAGCCAATAATTAGGCAATAGGCCACAGCTGATATGATTGTAATGAACCACAGCTGCGGCCAAACGTGTCTGTAGAGATGGTTCCCTTCCTGGCACCACAATATACATACAATTGAAATAAAACGTTTGTGAACCGTTGGAATTACCTGAGCTTCATCTAAGTCACAATGATAGACAATAAAACACAATCTCCTTAAACTGATAACAAACAAATAATGGTACTTCTTGTCAATACTGAATGCATCATTTAAACATTCACAGTATATGTTGGAAAAAGTATGTGAACCTATAGGCTAATGACTTCTCCAAAAGCTATCTGAAGTCTGGTATTCCAATCAATGAGAATAGTTTGGGATGTGGGTTGGAGTTGCCCAGCCCTATAAAAAAGGCACATAAAGTTGGGTAATGGACAGAGTCTGCCGTTCTCAAATAACATCTGTTCATGTTAACCATGCCCTAAACAAACCAATTTTCAGAGTACCTTGAAGAAGAATTATAGAGATGCATAAAACTGGAAAGGGCTACAAAGGCATAAAGGCCTGGGTGTTCATCGGTCCACAATAAGACAAGTTATCTTTGCATATCTACTCTCCTTAAGAGAGGGCATCCTGCGAAGATAATGGCAAGAGCATAGCATGCAATGCTGAAGCAGGTCAAAAAGAGCCCTAGGGTAACAGTAAAGGACCTGAAGAAATCTCTTGAACTTTCTGAAGACTATGTTCATGTGTCCAGTATAATAAATACACTAAACAAAAAATGATATTCATGGGAGGGCACCACAGAGAAAACCACTGCTCTCCAAAAAAACATTGCTGCACATCTCAAGTTGGCAAAATACCACCTGGATGTCCCACAATGCTTCTGGGACAAGGTTCTATGGACAGATGAGACAAACAAATTTAGCAGAAATGCACAACGCTATCTTTGGAGAGAAAATCACTGCTCACCAAAACAAAAAATTCCAAGTGTGTAGCATGGTTGAGGGAACATCGTGGTTTGGGACTGCTTTGCTGCCTCAGGGCCTGAACAGCTTTCATTCATTGAGGGAACATGGAATTGTTCCCTCAATTGAATTGAATTGATTCAAGACATTTTACAGGAGAATGTCAGGGTAGCGGTCCATCACCCGAAGCTAGAAGTTGGGTGATGCCACAAGACAATGACTGAAAGCACATGAGTAAATCAATAACAGAATGCTTAAAACATAAGAAAATTCAAGTTTTGGAATGGCTAAGTCAGAGGACGGTTCATTGAAGAAATTCAAGAAATATCAATGAACTGAAGTAGTTTTGTAAGAAGAAATGGTCTACAATTCCTCCTAATCATTGTGCAAGTATGATCGCCAGCTGTAGGAAATACTTCTTGGAACCCTAAAGGGTTCACATATTTTTCCAGCCTGAAAAGTGAATGTTTCAATAATGTGTTCAATAAAGACATGGAAAATACAACTGGTTTTGTGATATTAAGCAGTGTGTGTTTGTCTATCATTGTATCATTGACTTAGATGAAGATCAGACCACATTTAATGACCAATTAATTCAGAAACCCAGGTAATTCCAAAGGGTTGACAAACTTTTTCTTACAACTGTATATCCATGCCATATTAAGCAGACGTGCCCCATTGAAAAGTGTTAGATTTTTGAGTGACAGAACATGACAGACAGAATTGATAGCCTATGAGCTTTGGGATACCAGGAAATTAACCAACCTACCTATACAAGATACACTACATTTTCAAAAGTATGTGGACTCCCTTCTAATGAGCGGTTTCGGTGACCCATGGCTAACAGGTGCATAAAATCAAGCATACAGCCATGCAATCTCCATAGACAAATATTGGCAGTACTGAAGAGCCCAGTGCATTGTCATAGGATGCCACCTTTCCAACAAGTCATTTCTGTAAATTTCTGCCCTGCTAGAGCTACAACCGTCAACTGTAAGTGCAGTGAAGTGGAAATGTCTAGGTGCAACAACAGCTCAGCTGTGAAGCAGTAGGTCACACAAGCTCACAGAATGGGACCACTGAGTGCTTGCATAAAAATAGTATGTCCTCAGTTGCAACGCTCACTACCGAGTTCCAGACTCGTCAACACAAGAACTTTTGGTCTGGAGTTTCATGAAATGGGTTTCCATGGCCGAGCAGCCACACACAAGCGTAAGATAACCATGTGCAATACCAAGTGTCGGCTTGAGTGGTGTATAGCACACCACCATTGGACTCAGTGCTCTGGAGCAGTGTAAATGCATTCTCTGGAGTGATGAATTACACCACTATCTGGCAGTCTGATGCACAAATATGGGTTTTGCGAATACCAGGAGAACACTACCTGCCAGAATGCATAGTGCCAACTGTAGTGTTTGGTGGAGGATAACTAATGGTTTGGGGCTGTTTTTCATGATTTGGGGAAGGCCCCTATGTTCCTGTGAAGGGAAATCTTAATGCTACAGCATACAATGGCATTCTAGAAAATTGTGTGCTTCCAACTTCTTGGAAACAGTTTGGGGAAGGCCCTTTCCTGTTTCAGCATGACAATGCCCCCATGCACAAAGCAAGGTCCATAAAGAAATTGTTTGTCAAGTTTGGTATGGAAGAACTTCAAACATCTTTGGGATAAATTTGAATGCGGACTGTGAGCCAGGCCTTATCAGCCAACATCAATGCCAAACCTCACTGATGCTCTTGTGGCTGAATGGAAGCGAATCCCCGCGGACATGTTCCAAATGGCTTCCCAGAAGAGTGAAGGCTGTTATCGCTGCAAAGGGGGTCCAACTCCATATTAATGTCCTTGGTTTTAGAATGAGGTGTTCAATAAGTGCATATGGGTGTGATGTTTGGTTTTCCAAATTCATTTTGCCATATAGTGCATGTGGATATATGATAGTGTGGTTGTTTTTGACATCCCATTTTATTGCAAAAAAAAGAGATCAGTGCAAAAAAATGAAAGAAAATTCTACCTGGCAACAGATGTCACTTGCAAAACAGACATTAACCAGCTTCACTCTATTTGCCATACCCAGTTGATGTGTTTGTGATTCTGAAAAATGTCTGTTCCCTCAATGAATTTGAAAAACCAGTGAGAGAAATAGGGAGCATTGCCTGTCATGGTGTTCGAGTGGAACTGTATTAGAATTAGTATAATTCACAGAAGTGTCTCATGTCATATCTTGCCTTTCTTAATGGAAGGGATTTGGGTGAGTTGGACTAGGGAACAATAGGTCTCACCAGATGTTCTTATCAGGTTGCAGCAGGGCATTTATGCGGTTGACAATCCAGCTGAAAAGGCGCCCATACAGGGCCTTGGACATAGCATCGCGCACATCAGTGGCTTTGTCCACGGTGTTGCTGCGGATGATGGTCTCACCCCGTGTCACCACACAGTGGGACGTCAGTGCCTCCTGCAGCTCCTCTGAGCCGACGCTGAGGAGAGCAGCAGCTGAGAAAGACAACCATCACACACAACATGTTAACAATGACATATCATTGCATGCAAATCATTATTCGCACCATATTCTTATTCTCATCATAAACCATTATGGATGCAACATCACAAATACACCATTACACACATCATCACAAACACTATCATTAACATACTTTCATGCCATCAAGCATACCATCATTCACAGAGCACACCACCCCTGACAAAAAAATCATGTGTTCAAATATCACATGAACACCCAACATGTGAAAAGTACATGTGAACTATAAAAATAATGCCACTTATAGATCCTTTCACAGCCTACGTCATTAAAAACATGTGCGTGCATGTTGACAATGAAAGTACAGCTTTATTATTAAGTAAACCGGTATGACTGGGAGGGAGTTGGTTCATACAACATCTTTTTCCTAACTACTTAAATACAGAAAATGTCAGACCATTGCTGTAACAGGTTCAGACGGTTGATCTCCCTACATACAACTCAGTCTGTAGATACTGGATGCACACAGTTTTTATTCGTTTTTACAACAGATGAAAACACACACAAAACAAGTAGGGAAGACCATAACAGGTCCCAGCAGCTGAGTGTAGCTCAATCATGCATCTTTAATTCCAGCCTCCGGCTAATGTGATGACTATGTGCAATGACTATGTGTAATGCAACCAGAGGCCATTCGTCCAGTCAGCTTGAGGCCATCCTAATCTGGATCAGTGGCTATGTGCACCAACAAGCATGTTGGATGTACCCCTGGAAGGCTTGAAGTAAGATTAAACTAAATCAGGGGAATATGCTATGTGTAATAATGAAGCTAGGCTATGTGTGTGACCTTTGGCTTAACTGCCTCACTAAGCCCGAGGGTGTTTTAACTAGTGAATTAACATTTAGTATGTGCACTAACAAGCATGTTGGTATTTCCCGAGAGCCAAAATTAAATATACTACACCTGTATCAATGTAAATGAATCCTCACTCACTGCCAGTAAAAACCGAAGACTGCTGAGCTTTTTGAATTGAAATGATTTTGTTGACACCCAGAAAGACGTAAGGGTTTGTAAGACTCAGATGACAGACATCACTGGCATCACTGAGGACTCCATGGTAACCTGCTGCTGTGGTAGCTGTGTCAATGTGGAAGGAGTGATGCTGCATAGTGCAGGGGAAAAAAAGACTGTGGTGTTGGCAAAAGAGACACAAGCACACAGCAACCAGAATCTTGTCTTGACATTCCCAGTGATGAAGAGGCTCATCAGGGCTCACATAGGGGTGCCACCACAGGTACCAGGTCATAGAGGAGAGGGCAAAAAACAGTGCTAGTTTGTGTACTAACTATACCAGTTCCTTCGGAATTACACACTTTGAAAACTGTTTTCTTGACCCCTGGCCGAGGACACAACTAACAATAGTAAAATTGAAGCAATGGCATAGATTGAATATTGTGACATAGTTTGCAGCTCTTTAAGCCATACTTCTGATTAGCCACTGATTATTATAAAATACCCCAAAACCAATGGAAGGTGCTACATTGGTAGCTCATACAGTGCTTCAGCATGGTTATAATAAAAGAGCACGTTAACACATGGCATCTACTAAACCACAGATCGGGTCTGCTACCTTGGTCCAAAAATATTTTTTTGGTTTTGAATATTTCTACTGGTTTTTTGAAGAGATTGAGACGCCTAGTTTTAAAGGAGCACCCTGCAGGAATTATTCACATGGAAAATTAAAAGACTCAACATGTAAGGAAGCACATTGCAGGCAAAATTCTAATGAAAACGTAATATGTAAAATACAATGTAAACCTACAATATGCCTTTACTATTCAATTTGCAATTAACAATTCTACAGTTGAATCCCAGCACTCATATGCAAAGTTTTTGGCTATAAATGAAATCAATTAAAAAATGTAATTCAATATCATTTGCATTGGCATCTTTTTACTATTTGCCATTCCCGGTCTTGTTGAGGCACATTGCTCTCTAGTGCCAGTGGCTCCAGTATAGGTGTTCGAACCACTCATTTCAATACAAGTCAATGGTATATGATAAAAATACAAAGTCAATAAATTTTTCCATCAAGAAAATAGTCATTCCCAGGTATTGACTGTAGAATGGCATGGTACCCATTCTTCTTATTGTAAAACTGCGCTCCCTTTTGTTACGTCACGTTTGGCGGTTTTTTGTGTGGTTTTTTTTTTAAAGATGTGGAAGTAAAATTCTCTCATAAAAATGACTCCAGAAGTCACGGTAGTGTATATATAAGTATATATTTTTTTATGAAAATCGAGTTCCTACATCATTTTCCTACACATTGATTCACTGGGGTCTCCAACCTGCAATATACTCTTTAATAACGACGTTCTTGGAGACTCAATGGGGGAAAATTGCCAAACATGGCAACCCTGGTCTCTACTGGACCGCTGATTGGATAGTTGAAAATGCCTTGAACGATTGGCTCTCCATACTGGATGCGTAAAAACAGTGCCAAAAGTCTGTCTGTAACTTTCTTCTTGTAAACTGGGCGTTGCATGTAGAGGGAGTGTCGCACTTAAAAAAATGTTTTGCATTCGTACTTTTTCTGTTCACAAATGTTAATAAACCACTTCAGATCACAAAACACATGTAGATTTTAATTTACAGACATGACCCTCCACCCTCACGAAAATCTATATCCACAAACACGTTTTTTACAGGTTCAACTTGCAGAGTACAAACACAAACCATAAGTTGCAAGGACAAGTCATTGCTTACAAGTACAAAATACTTTGTTTCAGTTTTAACTCGCAATGTACAAACACAAACCATAAGTTGCAAGCACAAGTCATTGCTTACAAATACAAAATACTTTTGGCATTAATTTGAGCCAATAGGTGTGCGTCTTGTCCCGAGTGTCAGTTAGTTACTCCCGTGGCCACTCCAAAAGCGCCACATTAAATCAATCAGAACATCGGTCTACCATCCACAAATGGATGGTCTGGTAGAAAGATTTAATAAAAACAGTTAAAACAATGATTTGTAAGTTTGTGCATGAAGATTGTCGTAATTGGGATAAGTGGCTAAACCCTTTATCGTTTGCAGTGTGTGAAGTCCCCCAGGCCTCCACGGGATTTTCTCACTTTGAATTACTATTTAGGAGGTACCCACTTGGTGTGTTGGATCTAATTAAAGGGGAATTTCACTTCTGGGGTCATTTTCACACCTACCCGGGCTTTTGTGTGCACCCCAGACAGTTTCTAGGTTGCTTGCTTCAATATTTAGATATTTAGATATTTAGATATACTCGTGTAAGCAAAATGAAAAATGGAGGGCGACATTCATTAGAAGGACAATATCAGTCATGAGAAGCAGGGACCTGTGTTTACAATGAGTCTAACGTGGAGTTTGATGTTGAATGGGCTTCTATTGGGTGGGGGGGGGGGGGCATGGTTGCTTACACGGGTATATCTAAACATCTAAATATTGAAGCAAGCAACCTAAAAACTGGGGTGGACACAAAAGCCTGGGTAGGTGTGAAAATGACCCCAGAAATGTTATGAAGTGAAATTCCCCTTTAATGAAAGCTGGGAGGAAGGTCCAAGCAAAATGAAATTCAGTATGTTCTGGAGCTGAGAGCAAAGCTCCACACAGTAGGGGAACATTTGCTGCAGGCACAAGAATGACAATGGCGCACATATAATGAAGGTGTTCAGCTGAGACAATTTGCACCAGGAGATAAAGTGTATTACTACCATGTTCTACCTCCAAATTACTTGCCAGGTGGCCAGGGCCGGCCCGTGGCATAAACACTCTATGCGGTTGTTTAGGGCCACAACCGCTAGGTGGGGGGGGCCACACGACTGCGAGGGGGGGCCACATGATCCAATTTTTATCTAAGGTAAATAACGTTATTTTTGTAATTACGTTATTCATACCCTATCACGGAACTAGCGGTATAAATTTTAAAAGGAATGGCAACAGAACATTTCATAACAATGTAATGTAAGAAGGATTTTACCAAGCGAACCCCCCCCCCCCCCCCCCCCGCTGGATAGAATCCAACAGTACCCCAAATCCTAGGGCCGGCCCTGTAGGTGGCACGGGCCCTTTGTGGTCACATGACAAGTGGGGGATGTTGATTTGATTATGAAGTTGTACGGTCTGATAGGGGTGGGGCAACACAGATATACCACCTCAACCTCCTAAAAGCATGGACAGCGGCTCCTGTTTCTTGGTTAACACAGTGAGTGAGAGAGATGAGTTGGGTCCGGAGATGACAAAACCGGCCAATTCTTACCCGGTCGACCCTTTGTGATGACCATGTCTCACTGTGCCAGAGAACAGACGTGGCCCAGTTGCAGAAGCGCTTTGTGAATGTGTTCTCCCTCCTGCCAGGGCGCACAAACCTCATCCACCACCACACTGAAACATCTCCAGGGGTGACGGTACATTCATGGCCCTATAGATTGCCTGGACACAAAAAGAAAACTGTGCAGGCAGAACTGCAGGCTATAGCCGCGTTTCCACAGCAGGAACCAGGGTCTAAATTAAGTTCCGGGGACTTTATTTTACCCCCAAAAAAGTCCCTGCTCGGAGGGTAGTACATTCGAAAAGTACAGGAACTTTTGTGGTGGGGCGCAAGCGCTGAACATTTCTGATTGGTCGAGTACTAGCAGCATTTTATTTCAACCGCCATTTAAAAAAATCTGCAGCTGCAAACCGATTTATTATTTTCAAAATAATAACTTGAATTCAAACTTTTATGTTATGCAGCGCAGTAGCCTACTTTTGGTTATAGCCTGCCAACGTCTACAGATGAGACATTAAGATTGAGGATTATAACATGTGTGCTCTTCTTTTCTAGCTTTAGCATTAAGTCTGTTTTATAAAATATTAAGAATTTGTGCTGGGACAGCATATTACGTACCAAAACATTAAAACGGTTTAATTCGGTTGCTGAATATTTTCCGGATTTTGATAGCCTGTTATAATTGACTCAAAACGCTTGACACAGTTACGGTAGTTCTGCGTAATTTACATTGGGGATACAGTAATAGCAAACAGGAAAAAATCACCTTTCGCATTTTTTGTCAGGGTAAAATAACAGGTTAATTCTAGTAATCGTCCCTTTTGCTTTTGCAGACTGCCATAATTTTACTCTGCGATTCTTCAATTCCACAAAAAGATCAGGAAGACTAGACATCGATAGATGCATGGTTCGCATCTGGAGGGCACACTTCAAGTATTTAGCTGCTCCGCTAGCAGTAACTTTAAAGGTTGAAAGCAAACGGTGGCTGTACCACTGCAATATTAATTTACATTTTCACGCAAGTCCGAGTTTTCATTCTATTTATTCTTGTCATTTTGCGATTATATGGAAATGACGATGAGAGTCGAATGAATCAATTCAACAGCCAAAATGGTTTACAACGTGTGCATGTTTTCTACTATAAATGTTACCAGTTATTTGTGGAATGTGAATGCATTCTGTCGCCTCGGATGTCAAGACATGAAAGTGAATGTTCGCATAAAAACATAATGAATGTGTTTGAGAGGATATATAAAAGTTACAATCTGTATATTGGTCTGTTATATCCTGTTTGTTGCATAACAACGGTCCAAGTCGAACCACCAACGAGAGTTTTGCTTGACAACGGTAAAATAATATGCCCGAAAAATATTTCAATTTCAGGTGATTAAGTCGATAAAAATCAATAAATAATAAAGTAACCATATATAGTCATTATTGGTAACCCATTGTATAAGTGGAATAAACCCCTCCGGGCTGTCCCGTTATTGGAAAATAATGTAGGCTACTTCGGTGGCAGTATGGAATTACAGAAAAAAATCATAGGACAGATGGACCGACGACGTCGCTTTTTCATACGTCAGCGGACTAATTTGCCTAATCGTCGCGGGACTTTAGACCGCGGTGGAAACGCAGACAACAATGGGCTGAAGGAACCTTTTAGTTCCTTGAAAAGTAGTTCCTGGGACTAAAAGTTCTGGGTACTTTGGGTGGAATCGGGGCTTATGTTCGTCTGTTTGGAGTGCACAATAAACGTGTGCATTTCATACTTGTGGATTGTGGGGAGAGGAACATCTGGACTTGTTACAGTCTGTTCGATCCAAACAGCTCTATCAGTCGATGTCACATCACCACGTAGCCTAAAGTTAAAGTTTAATTAAATATATTTATGAAGATCTGGTCTGTGTTGAACAAATACAATCAATTGTTTAATTAATAGTCTACTGAGAACTCAGCTTGCAGATTTGATCACTTTGGTCTATCATATCTTGCATTTAACAACATGAACCATGCATTGGGCCTACTAAAATAATAAAACAGGGCTGGGCTACTGTGTGTCCATTTTTATTTCAAAGTTTGTTTTCTTGCAACATGTTGTACATTTCTGGGCAGCATGGTGGTGCAGTGGGTAGCACTGTCGCCACACAAGTCCTGGGTTTGAATCTGGCCTGGGCCTTTCTTTGTGGAGCTTGCATGTTCTCCCCGTGTCTGTGCGGGTTTCCTCCAGGTACTCCGGTTTCCTCCCACAGTTCAAAGACATGCAGGTAGGCTTTTGGAGACTCTAAATTTTGCCCATAGGTATGAGTTTGCGAATGAATGATGTGTCCCCCCTGCAATAGTTTGGCGGCTTGTCCTGTATACCTGCCTCTCGCCCAATACAGGCTGGGATAGACTCCAGCACCCCCCACGACCCTGCACAGGATAAGCGGGTATAGATAATGGATGGAAGGATTATACTTGTAGAAAACTAAATATAGCTATATGCTCAGGCTCAGAAACTGCACTCTGCACTTTTTTTTTGTTTTCGCATGAAAAAATTGTAGTTAACATTTGAAAAAGTCAGTCCTATGTGGAAAATATGGAATTTAATGTGATATCATTTCACATTTTGCTTTTGCATGTGGAAATTTTCATTCTCAAGTGAAAAAAGCCAATCACATCTGAAAATATTTAGTTCACATGCAACATTTTCTTTCCACAATATTTTAATTTTATATTTAATTTTACATGATTTTTTCCTAAGGACCACAAACATCAGATCACAGACACAATCACCAATTACAGCAATATAGCGCACACCATCACCCACACATAATTGCATAGCACTCCACTCTAGATCCCAGCTATATAGAGTGTAGCCCTCTCACACAGCATTAACTATTTACACTTTACAGTATCCAATACATTGTTTCCCACATTTCACAAAATGGAGGGTCAGTGGGTGCCTGTTTCTCAATATGCTAAGAGCTTTTCAGGCTTAATGGAATCATTTAGTGGTGTTTTCTGTTCAGCCCATTTTAAACAAGCATAGCAAATGTGTCTTACCATTCTCTAAAGCTTCAGAATTAGGCACTTCACTTTTATCAGTCTGGTGTTGAGATGTAAGGACAGAAAATTCAATATTCCCAGTGTTCAAGATGGCAGAAAGGATTTGGTACACTGAATTTACCTCCTGTGAAATAAAAATGACAGAGAACAAAAACATAATACAGATACTGCAATTTAGTGACTTTGGTTTAAAGTCTTAAAAGTTTATCTTTTACTCGAACACTGTGTCAGATGCATATGCTCTGACTCAGTCACTGTTTAAAAGCTCCTCAGTGGGCTTGAAGGCCTGAAAAGATTCTAAAGCAGCAACCTTATATAAACACCAGAAGCAGCATGTGTGACTTTGTCAGACAAGAATAATAATAAATATAACTAGTGCAACATGACACTGGAATCAGCCATGTCCACGCATGTTGGACAAAGAGCTCATGTTGCAAAAGTGTTACGTTTTTAAATGGAAAAATAGCCAATGCTGAATCTTCCTTTTTTTTTTTTAAAGCGCTAACGTTTTTCAAACAATCAACACCATTCAAGTTTTCACTTAAAGTCAACCATGTCCATCTAACAACACCATCCATTTTCATGCATTTATACTTTAAAGCCCAGAAAGCCACAAACCTGAACACCCCAAAACACCGTGAATGTTGAATATGAAAACCCTATTGGCATCTACATTTGTTCATGCCATTGACACCATTCAAGTTTTGACTTTTTCAGAAGAATATGCCTTTCAATTCAGAATATTTTTCTGAGGTCAAAGACTAAGCCTGGAATGAATCACACCGATAATTATAGCTGTGACTTATCATAATATGCTAATTTACATATACTGAAATATGATTGGCTATAATTCTGCCATCTTTGAAAATAGAAACTTTTCCTTCTAAATTTAGTTAGACAGTTGAACAAAGTGTTCTTGTTGGAAATGTTAAGTATTATCTTTACAGATGGAACAATGGCCAACAATGCTAAATATACTATTTTTTATACTGCCCATGTTTTTCAAGCTATTGACATTCTAGTTTTGTCTTGCTCAGAACGACCTGCTCTTCAATTCAGAATGTGTTTCAATGGTGGATGACCATGTCTGCAATTAATTACAGTGATTTTAATGGACACGCAAAATATGGGTCAAATTGATTGGCTCAACATTCATCCATTTTTTTGATGTATCAACTATTGCTTCGCAATTTAGTTAGGGACTAGTTTAGTTCACACCAAACCTGACATTGACTGGATGGATGGTTCATGTGAGTAAGATTTATTTTGCACTGCAGCTGTATCCTGCATTTAGTCCAACTTACAGTGATGGCAGTTATGGAGAATATATTTACCTTCCCCAGCCTGGTTTAAAATGGGGAAATGAAGTTGTGAAAGTGATGCCATGAATAATGTACTCAATAAAGCTTTGACACATTTATAATCAGGACCATCATATGAACTGCTGCCCAACAAAGCTGTCCTGATTGGAGAAATGTTTATCATATAGGCTAAATGGATAGTATATCTTTTTATGTTTACAAAAGGTGACTTGCATAGAAAGTGACAGAAAGACACCTTATAGTTTGTAGAGTAATTTGTGCAGTTACAGCATATGATGTATGTTTTCCATGGAAATAAATGATTTCCCAGCAGCTAACTGGAAGCAAGTTAACAGTGAAACAATTTCATTTCCATATGCTGTAACTTCACAAATTACTGCAAAAACTGTAAGATGAGTTTTTAAGGTAAAAAACATCCCTGACCCCTGGAATACGTCAAAACAATATTTACATTTGTATATGCAGTGGCAATTTGTACTACAACATTGTATGAAGCACTGCCATGTAAAGTAGATCTTTACATGCATGTGTTTTATGAAATGTCATAGTCTAATGAATATACAAATGGCAATATTGTTGATTTGATGTATTCCAAGGGTGTGTTTTTACTTCAAAAAGTCCAGTGTAGTTCTTTAAATGATGGATGAAACAATTTACAAGGTCATTATACTTGTATAAAGATTTTACTTGTAAAATCTGGCCTGGGCCTTTCTGTGTGGAGTTTGCATGTCCTCCCCGTGTTCGTGTGGGTTTCCTCCGGGTACTCCGGTTTCCTCCCACAGTCCAAAAACATGTAGGTAGGCTAATTGGAGACTCTAAATTGCCCATAGGTATGAGTGTGTGAATGAATGGTGTGTGTCCCCAGCAATAGATTGGTGGCCTGTCTTGTATTCTTGCCTCTCGCAATAATACATGCTGAGATAGACTCCAGCACCCCCCACGACCCTGCCCAAGATAAGCGGGTGTAGATAATGGATGGAAGGATTATACTTGTAGAAAACAAAATATAGCTATATGTTCAGGCTCAGGAACTGCACACTGCAGTTTGTGTGAGGGGGGTTTTATGACCTGCTTGCTACCATCAGAGTGTGACTGTGGGGGCAAGGAGGGGAAGTGAAAGAGAAGGAATGCAGTCTGTGTATTTGAACTAAGTACTATCAGAAAAGTAATTGTAGTTCAGCCAAAATGTATTATAGCAACTTATACTTTGTCATGGACTGCAATCGTATCCAGATATCTTGCATACCAAATTTGGTGTGTATTGAATTTAAGGGCACATCAGCAATAATGATATGAATATTGCAATTTTGAAGTGGTGCATGGGTTGTGGGTTCATGAAATAACCTACAACACAATCTACATGGGTCTCGTTTCAATTTGTATATTTCCAAAGTTTTAACAGAGGCTGGATTTAAAGGAGGTGTTGTCTAATATATTTTGTACGATTTCTGCATATTCATATTTGATTATCTTTAAGATTTTGCATTGAGAGAGACAAGCAGGTCTGCAAGGCCCAGTCCGTTGTTCCACTCAGCCTGGCACATGCACATATGAGGTCCTAATGGCACTGGAGCACCAGCCAATTTGCCACACTGGAGCAAATATGCTCCTTTGAGTTTCCCATCCCATTTAATGTAGGGAAATCATTAATGTCTTTTGAAAAGGTGATCCTCTTTACATGGAAGTGTTTTAGGAATTCCGATAACCTAATGAATACAGATATGTCAATATTGTTATTTTGATGTATTGCAGGCATCAGGGATGTTTTTCACTTCGAAATGTTCAATTTAGTTATTGAAATAATGAATGAAACAATTTGCAAGGCTGTCATCATACCACAGAAAACAGAATATAATTAAAGCCGCAAGCGGCGTTGGGAGGGGTCCATGCATTGGCACCATCGCGCCCCCTATGGAGCAATTTAAAAATGGCTTTGTCCTCATGATCATATGCCTTCACCCAAACATATCTACTGAATATCATGATGATTGTATAAAAATTGATAACTTATGGCCAATTTTGTGCTAAGAGACGCTGTCGGATGACTTAGTTGCGTCGCCATGGATGTGTCCTGGCCGCTTCCTGTAAAGGCCTTTACTATGTTGTAACACTTAGATGGCATGTCGTAACACTTAGATGGCCCAGCGTGTATGTACAGTTGCAGCGGTTCCATGCCACAACTAAAAAAAGTGTCACACTAGTGTTGTCATGGTACCAAAATTTTGACTTTGATACCAATACCAGGTTTAGTATCACGATAATCGATACTGAAGCAATACTGATTCAATAATCGGTACCTAACGATACTGAAATGACCTTAATAGATCAGAAACGTAATGTCCACAAGGGCTGACCTCATTTTCGAATTCACGGATTATTAAAAACCTGGTTTATTAACAACCTTTAAGTTGAAGCCTGTTCAACATATCAATAAGCATAGGCCTATAGTGTTACAACACTAAACACTAATCTACTAAATATAGAAAACTATATTAAATATATTTCAAAAATTAAACAGTTGTAAAGTAAATTATCTTTAAACAGGTCTTTCACTTTAAAATAGATCTAAAAACTGCATGTTTCAATAACAATACAGCATCTTCCTATAATAAAGTGTTTACAAATTAGAAAAGCTATTGCTACTAAAGTGAACTGAGTCTAAGCTTGCGCTGTATCAACCACAAAGAATGCACAAGCGCAGGTCACCTCACTTGCCAACCTTAGTTGCTAATGCCATCTAGCGAAGATTCTGACAAATTACACTTTTCATCCTCTTAATCAGTAATGCGGGAGACACAGTTCCCTGGCTTTTACATTTGACACTACCGAATGTCGGAAAATTCTAATAGCGAACCGTTTATTTTTGTTTTTATTTTTTTAAGTACCGAAAAAGTGCTGAAGTTTCAGTATACCGTGCAACAGTACGTCACACACATATTCCAATCCATTGCTCAGCTTAGCAGAGAATGCACATTTCAGAGCGCCTCAGAGACAGATAGAATAATAACACATAAATACACATTTCAAATAATAAATACGACATTGAGAAAAAATGAAACAAAAGACGAGATATCAAGTCGCGACCTACGCGCAGAGCAGCCTACCGTTTTATTTATTTAGACATTGGCAGATGAGAAAATTTTAGGTTACGCTGACCTATAAAACGCTATTCCAAAAGCAAAACTAGACATGTTATACATTGTTAGAAAGCTTATACTCTCACCTACGGAATAAATGAATTGTCAATCAAGCCAAATTGCACTAAAAAGGGCGACAACGCCATAAGCAACAGGTGTGGTATTACGCACAGCTATTATTGAAGATTGCCGACCCAGGCGTCACAGATGCACGTATATTTCGCAAACGGATTGTCCAAGACAATATATGACCACTCATTCGCAAAAGGGACATCTCTACGCGTAAAACCAATGGTAAGATTGTATATTTATTCAATGTTTAGTCCCAGATATTGACTGTAGAATGACATGGTATAATTAAAAAAATAATTGTCTCGTTTATTTCGTTATTCAGTGAGCAGAGTTGTCACTGCTGTATTGGCATATTTTAGGGCTAATGTCAGGTTTATCTTGTTGCTACAAAATATTGCATTACATTACATTACAGGCATTTGGCAGACGCTCATATCCAGAGCGACGTACAACAAAGTGTATAACCATAACCAGGAACAAGTGTGTCGAAAACCCTAGAGGGCAGTAGCCTACCGTTCCAAGTGCAGGGAACAACCGCATAGTTCAACTTGGACCCTGTATTTTAAACTGATTAACACTAACACAAACAAGAACAGCAACAACGCAGTCTATGCAAAAATACAAGCAATAGTTAAGACGAGTTAAGACTAAGTCACCTACGAAACAACTACCTAGTTATAACCCTAAGCTTACAGTCAATTTAGAGATTAAATTGAGAATACGATTTATCTCAGCATAATGACGGATTCAAAGACTGAACAAACTCACCCGATATTGTCTTCAAATGGATCCATGCCAAAGAAAAGTAATGATTCATCCTCTCAAAAAGCTTTTACTAACAAACCTTTAATACCCTAGAATGCACCCTGGCACTGTCTTCCATTGCTTCCCCGACGTTCGCACCCTCCCCTCACTGATAAAAACTAGACCCTACGGTGTCGGATTACTTGCGTCGCCATGGATGTCGCTTGCCGTAAAGAAGTTTACTAGATGTCGTAACACTTAGATTTGGAGCTCCAGCTCTTCCGCACCCCAACTAATAAAAAAGTCCAAATGGCGGGCAAACAATATGGCGGACATACGTGGTCCCAATGGCAAAGTTGTAGAGCACCTTCAGATGCAACGGCCGATTAAGTTTTGTGTTGATCTAACTTATGGTGTGGGAGTTATGGCCATTTATGCAAGACCCTTTGTTATAGCGCCACCATCTGGCCGACATAGGTGATTTTTAGTACCTCAGTAGTGGGGGGCCATAGGAACCCACCTACCAAATTTGGTTGGTCTACATCTTATGGTTGCTGAGCCTCAGACATTTTAGCAGAGAAAGTTTCCACACCCAAACGAAAAAGTTAAACTGGTGGGCAAACAATATGGCGGACATAGGTGGTGCCAATGGCAAAGTTGTAGAGCACCTTCAGATGCATCGGCCGATGAACTTTTGTGTTGATCTAACTTATGGTGTGGGAGTTATTGCCTTTGACGCAAAACCCTTTGTTATAGCGCCACCATCTGGCCGACATAGGTGATTTTTAGTGCCTGAGTAGTGGGGGGCCATAGGAACCCACCTGCCAAATTTGGTTGCGCTAGGACTTATGGTTGCTGAGCCGCAGACACTTTTAGCGGAGAAAAATAATAATAATAATAATAATAATAATAATAATAATAATAACTAGACAATTCCTGCAGAAACTGTGAAGTGTGGTTGCCGCCAATGCAAAGTCGACTTTCTGCTGAACAGAGTGAACAGTGGTAGGTAGTTGCTATGATGTTCTTGTGGTGACTATGGTGTTTTAGGTGGTGTCTAGGGTGTTGCTAGGAGGTTGCTATGGAGTTTGAGGCGGTTGCTAGGGTGTTGCTAGGTGGTTCTATGGAGTTCTAGGTGGTTTCTATGAAATTC
The DNA here is from genome assembly GCA_039654925.1 of Anguilla pacifica. NCBI lineage: Eukaryota > Metazoa > Chordata > Actinopteri > Anguilliformes > Anguillidae > Anguilla > Anguilla pacifica. Next base: position 36,081,784 of record CM077286.1, on the reverse strand, counting down.
TAGGCGGTTGCTAGGGTGTTCTAGGTGGTTGCTATGGAGTTCTAGGCAGTTGCTAGGATGTTGCTAGGTGGTTGATATGGTGTTCCAGGTGGTTGCTAGGGTGGTGCTAGGTGGTTGCTATGGAGTTCCAGGTGGTTTCTATGGAGATCCAGGTGGTTGCTAGGGCATTGCTCGGTGGTTGCTATGGTATTCTAAGTGGTTGCTAGGATGTTGCTAGGTGGTTGCTATGGAGTTATAGGCGGTTGCTAGGGTGTTGCTAGGCAGTTGTTATGGTGTGCCAGGTGGTTGCTAGGGTGTTGCTAGGTGGTTTCTAGGATGTTGCTAGGTGGTTGCTATGGAGTTATAGGTGGTTACTAGGGTGTTCTAGGTGGTTGCTAGGATGTTGCTAGGTGGTTGCTATGGGGTTATAGGCGGTTGTTAGGGTGTTGCTAGGCAGTTGTTATGGTGTTCCAGGTGGTTGCTAGGGTATTCTAGGTGGTTGCTACGGTGTTGCAAGGTGGTTGCTATGGTGTTGCTAGGTGGTTGCTATGGACCTATAGCCTGTTGCTAGAGTGTTGCAATGCATTTGCTATGGTGTTCCAGATGGTTGCTAGGTGGTTACTATGGAGTTATAGGTGGTTGCTAGGGTGTTGCTAGCTGGTTGGTAGGGTTTTCTAGGTGGTTGCTAGGATGTTGCTAAGTGGTTGCTATGGAGTTATAGGCGGTTGCTAGGGTGTTGCTAGGCAGTTGTTATTTTGTTCCAGGTGGTTGCTATGGTGTTGCTAGGTGGTTGCTAGGGAGTTAAAGGCAGTTGCTAGGGTGTTGCTAGGCATTTGCTATGGTGTTCCAGGTGGTTGCTAGGGTCTTGCTAGGTGGTTGCTATGCAGTTCTAGGTGGTTGCTAGGGTGTTGCTAGGTGGTTGCTATAGAGTTATAGGCAGTTGCTAGGGTGTTGCTAGGCAGTTGTTATGGTGTTCCTGTTGGTTGCTAGGGTGTTGCTAGGTGGTTGCTATGGTGTTCCAGGTGGTTGCTAGGGTGTTGCTAGGCAGTTGTTATGGTGTTCCAGGTGGTTGCTAGGGTGTTGCTAAGTGGTTGCTATGGAGATCTAGGCTGTTGCAAGACTGTTCTAAGTGGTTGCTAGGGTGTTGCTAGGTGGTTCCCATAGAGTTCTAAGCGGTTGCTAAGGTGTTGCTAGGTGGTTGCTATGGAGTTCTAAGCAGTTGCTAGGGTGTTCTAGGTGGTTGCTAGGGTGTTGCTAGATGGTTGTTATGGAGTTCCAGGTGGTTGCTAGGGTTTTCTAGGTATTTGCTATAGAGTTCTAGGCAGTTGCTATGCTGTTGCTAGGTGGTTGCTATGGAGTTCCAGGCTGTTGCTAGGCTGTTCTAGGTGGTTGCTAGGGTGTTGCTAGGTGGTTGCTCCGTCTTTACTGAGTCAAATGAGGCGATCCATAATTCTCTATGACAAACGGTTGAAAAGTTATGAAATATCAAATGTCGGCCAATCAGGAAAGGGGGCGAGGTTAATTTACACCAATGGACAATCGACTCTCTAACACGTCCAATGAGGCATCCCACAATTTGAGGGCAATTTTGCCCCATAGAGATGAATGCTGAATGTCCAAAGCCAGAGAGAGACCAGAGCACTGCTGCTAGAAGACAGACCATTGTGACATCACAAGGCTCAGAAGACAGCATTGTGACATCACAAGGGTGTACATTCCACCATTCATTCTCTATGGGAAAAATTCCCCCAAAAAAGTCAAATTTCTCAAAAACCGTCCACCCAAACTTTCCACAAAGTAATAGCACTTCATTCCCGATCAAGCCGCTCAATTTGACACATTGCACATGTATGTGGTGCGAAAACTCTGGGAGGAGTAGCGGTCCAAAAAATGGGTGGAATAATAATAATAACTAGACAATTCCTGCAGAAATTGTGAAGTGTGGTTGCCGCCAATGCAAAGTCGACTTTGTGCTGAACGGAGTGAACAGTTTCTGTAGTATAAGCAGAGACAGGGCATTGTGTACCTGCTATAACATCACTACAACGAGTTGATTTGCGACACATATATTCAGAGCTAAATTATCCTTTCATCAAAATTTGAGATCTCAGTGTTTTACTTGCGGTATGCGGTGACGAGTGACGGCGAATCACAAAGCTAGCTGGCATGTTCAGAGGGTCTTGGAAAAACCCTAAGTCTGACGTGTAATGCAGACTGATGTGTAATGCAGTTATAACGAGACCAAAGTTTCCAACTCGCTGGAATATAAAACGGTATTACAAAAGTAAAATTTGACATATTATACATTGTTAGAAAGCTTATTCTGTCACCTATTAGATCGATGATGTGTAGATCAAGCCAGATTGTACTACAAAGTTCGACAACACCCAAAGCAACATGTGTGGTATTACAAGCCCATTGAAGACCGGAACAGAAGCTGCTGCACCCGTGTTGTTGACGGCGTTGTTGCACTCTTTAGTACAGTCTGGCTTGTTTGAGAATTCGTTTATTCAGTAGGTGAGAGCATAAGCTTTCTAACCAGGTATAACAGCACGTCTAATTTTGATTTTGGAATATCGTTATTTTAGGTCAACCGAAAGTTTTTTAATCGTCGCATACAATGCATGTAGTCTGTTAGCATTAGCATTCAAAGACGCTGGACCTGACGAAACGTCGTTAAAGAATTTGCGTAATATCTTGTGAAATACTGTTATTTTTGAGGAAATCTGGGTATGCCTAAGTCATATGTTTGTTGATATACCTAGCTGACAGCGTTTTCATTTGTAGTTTTGCATTTGGAAAACCGTTTTTATCGCGTGCACTTCCGCATTAAGCTATATCCACTGTGGTGGCTAAGTCGCCAGGAAACCTCGTTTGAACAACACAATCCGTGCATGTACGTCTTCGTCAAGGTTTTATCTACATTGTGGTATGAATCATTTGAAGTTTACGAATGTGTGTTTTCTGTAATTACGACGAAAATGGAGATATGCACCGCATCTGGATTCTAAATTTCCTGTAGATGAAGCAGGTTAAAAGTGCATCACGTGTGCTAAGCCGACCAATGCTGTGACTTCACTGCTCACATATGTATGACGTCACGTTTTACATTCATCCCTATGGGGAAAAATTGGCCATAAAAAGTCATATTTCTCAAAAACCGTGCAGCGAAACTTTCCACAAAGTAATAGCACACGATTCCCAAAGAAGCCGGTCAATTTGACATATGGCACGTGTATGTGGTGCAAAAACTCTGGGAGGAGTAGCGGTCCAAAAAATGGGTGGAAAGAAAGAATAATAATAATAATAATAATATGTGGGATAATAGTAGTGTGGTTGCCTGAGGCAACCACACTAATAACTAGACAATTCCTGCAGAAATTGTGAAGTGTGGTTGCCGCCAACGCAAAGTCGACTTTCTGCTGAAAAGAGTGATCAGTGGTAGGTAGTTGCTATGATGTTTGAGGCGGTTGCTAGGGTGTTGCTAGGTGGTTTCCATGGAATTCTAGGCGGTTGCTAGGGTGTTCTAGGTGGTTGCTATGGAGTTCAAGGCAGTTGCTAGGATGTTGCGAGGTGGTTGATATGGTGTTCCAGGTGGTTGCTAGGGTGGTGCTAGGTGGTTGCTATGGAGTTCCAGGTGGTTGCTATGGAGTTCCAGGCGGTTGCTAGGGCATTGCTAGGTGGTTGCTAGGGTAATCTAAGTGGTTGCTAGGATGTTGCTAGGTGGTTGCTATGGAGTTATAGGTGGTTGCTAGGATGTTGCTAGGCAGTTGTTATGGTGTTCCAGGTGGTTGCTAGGATGTTGCTAGGTGGTTGCTATGGAGTTATAGGCGGTTGCTAGGGTGTTGCTAGGTGGTTGCTATGGAGTTATAGCCGGTTGCTAGGGTGTTGCTAGGCATTTCTATGGAGTTATAGGCGGTTGCTATGGTGTTGCTAGGGTATTCTAGGTGGTTGCTAGGATGTTGCTAGGTGGTTGCTATCAAGTTATAGGTGGTTGCTAGGGTGTTGCTAGGCAGTTGTTATGGTGTTCCAGGTGGTTGCTAGGGTATTCTAGGTGGTTGCTAGGGTGTTGCTAGGTGGATGCTATGGAGTTCTAGGTGGTTACTATGGTGTTGCTAGGTCGTTGCTATGTACTTATAGCCGGTTGCTAGGGTGTTGTTAGGCATTTGCTATGGAGTTATAGGCGGTTGCTAGGGTGTTGCTAGGGTATTCTAGGTGGTTGCTAGGATGTTGCTAGGTGGTTGCTATGGAGTTATAGGCGGTTGCTAGGGTGTTGCTAGGCAGTTGTTATGGTGTTCCAGGTGGTTGCTAGGGTGTTGCTAGGTGGTTGCTATGGTGTTCCAGGTGGTTGCTAGGGCATTGCTAGGTGGTTGCTAGGGTATTCTAAGTGGTTGCTAGGATGTTGCTAGGTGGTTGCTATGGAGTTATAGGCGGTTGCTGGGGTGTTGCTAGGCAGTTGTTATGGTGTTCCAGGTGGTTGCTAGGGTGTTGCTAGGTGGTTGCTAGGATGTTACTAGGTGGTTGCTATGGAGTTATAGGCGGTTACTAGGGTGTTGCTAGGTGGTTGCTGTGGAGTTCTAGGTGGTTGCTAGGGCATTGCTAGGAGGTTGCTAGGGTATTCTAAGTGGTTGCTAGGATGTTGCTAGGCGGTTGCTATGGAGTTATAAGCGGTTGCTAGGGTGTTGCTAGGCGGTTGTTATGGTGTTCCAGGTGGTTGCTAGGGTGTTGCTAGGTGGTTGCTAGGATGTGGCTAGGTGTTTGCTATGGAGTTATAGGCGGTTGCTAGGGTGTTGCTAGGCAGTTATTATGGTGTTCTAGGTGGTTGCTAGGGTGTTGCTAGGTGGTTGCTAGGGTGTTGCTAGGTGGATGCTATGGAGTTCTAGGTGGTTGCTATGGTGTTGCTAGGTGGTTGCTATGGAGTTATAGCCGGTTGCTAGGGTGTTGCTAGGCATTTGCTATGGAGTTATATGGGGTTGCTAGCGTGTTGCTAGTGTATTCACGGTAGTTGCTAGGATGTTGCTAGGTGGTTGCTATGCAGTTATAGGCGGTTGCTAGGCAGTCGTTATGGTGTTCCAGGTGGTTGATAGGGTGTTGCTAGGTGGTTGCTAGGGAATTCAAGGTAGTTGCAAGGATGTTGCTAGGTGGTTGCTATGCAGTTATAGGCGGTTGCTAGGCAGTTGTTATGGAGTTCCAGGTGGTTGATAGGGTGTTGCTAGGTGGTTTCTTGGGTTTTCTAGGTGGTTGCTAGGATGTTGCTAGGTGGTTGCTATGGAGTTATAGGCGGTTGCTAGGGTGTTGCTAGGCAGTTGTTATGGTGTTCCAGGTGGTTGCTAGGGTGTTGCTAGGTGGTTGCTATGGTGTTCCAGGTGGTTGCTAGGGCATTGCTAGGTGGTTGCTAGGGTATTCTAAGTGGTTGCTAGGATGTTGCTAGGTGGTTGCTATGGAGTTATAGGCGGTTGCTGGGGTGTTGCTAGGCAGTTGTTATGGTGTTCCAGGTGGTTGCTAGGGTGTTGCTAGGTGGTTGCTAGGATGTTACTAGGTGGTTGCTATGGAGTTATAGGCGGTTACTAGGGTGTTGCTAGGTGGTTGCTGTGGAGTTCTAGGTGGTTGCTAGGGCATTGCTAGGAGGTTGCTAGGGTATTCTAAGTGGTTGCTAGGATGTTGCTAGGTGGTTGCTATGGAGTTATAGGCGGTTGCTAGGGTGTTGCTAGGCGGTTGTTATGGTGTTCCAGGTGGTTGCTAGGGTGTTGCTAGGTGGTTGCTAGGATGTGGCTAGGTGTTTGCTATGGAGTTATAGGCGGTTGCTAGGGTGTTGCTAGGCAGTTATTATGGTGTTCTAGGTGGTTGCTAGGGTGTTGCTAGGTGGTTGCTAGGGTGTTGCTAGGTGGATGCTATGGAGTTCTAGGTGGTTGCTATGGTGTTGCTAGGTGGTTGCTATGGAGTTATAGCCGGTTGCTAGGGTGTTGCTAGGCATTTGCTATGGAGTTATATGGGGTTGCTAGCGTGTTGCTAGTGTATTCACGGTAGTTGCTAGGATGTTGCTAGGTGGTTGCTATGCAGTTATAGGCGGTTGCTAGGCAGTCGTTATGGTGTTCCAGGTGGTTGATAGGGTGTTGCTAGGTGGTTGCTAGGGAATTCAAGGTAGTTGCAAGGATGTTGCTAGGTGGTTGCTATGCAGTTATAGGCGGTTGCTAGGCAGTTGTTATGGAGTTCCAGGTGGTTGATAGGGTGTTGCTAGGTGGTTTCTTGGGTTTTCTAGGTGGTTGCTAGGATGTTGCTAGGTGGTTGCTAAGGAGTTATAAGCCGTTGCTAGGGTGTTGCTAGGCAGTTGTTATGGTGTTCCAGGTGGTTGCTAGGTTGTTGCTTGGTGGTTACTATGGTGTTCCAGGTGGTTGCTAGGGTGTTGCTATGTGGTTGCTATGGAGTTCTAGGTGGTTGCTATGGTGTTGCTAGGTGGTTGCTAGGGAATTCAAGGTAGTTGCTAGGATGTTGCTAGGTGGTTGCTATGCAGTTATAGGCGGTTGCTAGGCAGTTGTTATGGTGTTCCAGGTGGTTGATAGGGTGTTGCTAGGTGGTTGCTTGGGTTTTCAAGGTGGTTGCTAGGATGTTGCTAGGTGGTTGCTATGGAGTTATAAGCCGTTGCTAGGGTGTTGCTAGGCAGTTGTTATGGTGTTCCAGGTGGTTGCTAGGTAGTTGCTTGGTGGTTACTATGGTGTTCCAGGTGGTTGCTAGGGTGTTGCTATGTGGTTGCTATGGAGTTCTAGGTGGTTGCTATGTTGTTGCTAGGTGGTTGCTATGGAGTTATAGCCGGTTGCTAGGGTGTTGCTAGGCATTTGCTATGGTGTTCCATGTGGTTGCTGGGTGTTGCTATGTGGTTGCTGTGCAGTTCTAGGTGGTTGCTAGGGTGTTGCTAGGTGGTTGCTATGGAGTTCTAGGCAGTTGCTATGGTGTTACAGGTGGTTGCTAGTGTGTTGTTAGGTGTTTGCTATGGAGTTCTAGGCTGTTGCTAGGGTGTTCTAGGTGGTTGCTAGGGTGTTGCTAGGTCGTTGCTATGGAGTTACAGGCGGTTGCTAGGATGTTGCTAGGGGGTTGCTAGGTCTTTACTGAGTCCAATGACGCAACCCATAGTTCTCTATGACAAACGGTTCAAAAGTTATGAAATATCAAACATTGGCCAATCAGGAAGGGGGGCGAGGCTGATCTACACCAATGGACAAAGGACTCTCTACCAAGTCCAATGAGGCATTGCACAATATGTGGGCAATTTTTCCCCACAGAGATATATGGCAGAATGTTCAAATCTAGAGAGAGACCAGAGTACTGCTGCTGGAAGACAGAGCATTGTGACATCACAATGGTGAGAAAACAGCATTGTGACATCACAAGGGTGAACATTCCACCATTCATTCTCTATGGGAAAAATTTCCCAAAAAAAGTGGAATTTCTCAAAAACCGTGCACCGAAACTTTCCACAAAGTAATAGCACACCATTCCCGATCAGGCCGGTCGATTTGACATATTGCACATGTATGTGGTGCGAAAACTCTGGGAGGAGTAGCGGTCCAAAAAACTGGCGGAATAATAATAATAATAATAATAATAACTAGACAATTCCTGCAGAAATTGTGAAGTGTGGTTGCCGCCAACGCAACGTCGACTTTGTGCTGAATAGAGCGAACAGTTTCTGTAGTATAAGCAGAGATAGAGGATTGTGTACATGCTATAACATCACGGCAACGAGTTTATTTGCGACACATATATTCAGAGCTAAATTATCCTTTCATAAAAACTTGAGATCTCAGTGTTTTACTCGCGGTATGCGGTGACGAGTGACGGCGAATCATAAAGCTAGCTGGCATGTTCAGAGGCTCATGGAAAAACCCTAAGTCTGACGTGTAATGCAGACTGATGTGTAATGCAGTTATAACGAGACCAAAGTTTCCAACTCGCTGGAATATAAAACGGTATTACAAAAGTAAAATTTGACATATTATACATTGTTAGAAAGCTTATTCTGTCACCTATTAGATCGATGATGTGTAGATCAAGCCAGATTGTACTACAAAGTTCGACAACACCCAAAGCAACATGTGTGGTATTACAAGCCCACTGAAGACCGGATCAGAAGCTGCTGCACACGTGTTGTTGACGGTGTTGTTGCACTCTTTAGTACAGTCTGGCTTGTTTGAGAATTCGTTTATTCAGTAGGTGAGAGCATAAGCTTTCTAACCAGGTATAACAGCACGTCTAATTTTGGTTTTGGAATATGGTTTTTTTAGGTCAACCGAAAGTGTTTTAATCGTCGCATTCAATGCATGCACTCTTTGTTAGCACCAGTAGCATTCAAAGACGCTGCATTTGACGAAACGTTGTCAACGATTTTGCGTGATATCTTGTGAAATACTATTATTTTTGAGGAAATCTGGGTATGCCTAAGTCATATGTTTGTTGATATACCTAGCTGACAGCGTTTTCATTTGTAATTTTGCATTTGGAATACCGTTTTTATCGCGTGCACTTCCGCATTAAGCTATATCCACTGTGGTGGCTAAGTCGCCAGGAAACCTCGTTTGAACAACACAATCCGTGCATGTACGTCTTCGTCAAGGTTTTATCTACATTGTGGTATGAATCATTTGAAGTTTACGAATGTGTGTTTTCTGTAATTACGACGAAAATGGAGATATGCACCGCATCTGGATTCTAAATTTCCTGTAGATGAAACAGGTTAAAAGTGCATCACGTGTGCTAAGCCGACCAATGCTGTGACTTCACCGCTCACATATGTATGACGTCACGTTTTACATTCATCCCTATGGGGAAAAATTGGCCATAAAAAGTCATATTTCTCAAAAACCGTGCAGCGAAACTTTCCACAAAGTAATAGCACACGATTCCCAAAGAAGCCGGTCAATTTGACATATGGCACGTGTATGTGGTGCAAAAACTCTGGGAGGAGTAGCGGTCCAAAAAATGGGTGGAATAATAATAATAATAACTAGACAATTCCTGCAGAAATTGTGAAGTGTGGTTGCCGCCAATGCAAAGTCGACTTTGTGCTGAACGGAGTGAACAGTTTCTGTAGTATAAGCAGAGACAGGGCATTGTGTACCTGCTATAACATCACTACAACGAGTTGATTTGCGACACATATATTCAGAGCTAAATTATCCTTTCATCAAAATTTGAGATCTCAGTGTTTTACTTGCGGTATGCGGTGACGAGTGACGGCGAATCACAAAGCTTAGCTGGCATGTTCAGAGGGTCTTGGGAAAACCCTAAGTCTGACGTGTAATGCAGACTGATGTGTAATGCAGTTATAACGAGACCAAAGTTTCCAACTCGCTGGAATATAAAACGGTATTACAAAAGTAAAATTTGACATATTATACATTGTTAGAAAGCTTATTCTGTCACCTATTAGATCGATGATGTGTAGATCAAGCCAGATTGTACTACAAAGTTCGACAACACCCAAAGCAACATGTGTGGTATTACAAGCCCACTGAAGACCGGATCAGAAGCTGCTGCACACGTGTTGTTGACGGCGTTGTTGCACTCTTTAGTACAGTCTGGCTTGTTTGAGAATTCGTTTATTCAGTAGGTGAGAGCATAAGCTTTCTAACCAGGTATAACAGCACGTCTAATTTTGGTTTTGGAATATGGGTTTTTTAGGTCAACCGAAAGTGTTTTAATCGTCGCATTCAATGCATGCACTCTTTGTTAGCACTAGTAGCATTCAAAGACGCTGCATTTGACGAAACGTTGTCAACGATTTTGCGTAATATCTTGTGAAATACTATTATTTTTGAGGAAATCTGGGTATGCCTAAGTCATATGTTTGTTGATATACCTAGCTGACAGCGTTTTCATTTGTAATTTTGCATTTGGAATACCGTTTTTATCGCGTGCACTTCCGCATTAAGCTATATCCACTGTGGTGGCTAAGTCGCCAGGAAACCTCGTTTGAACAACACAATCCGTGCATGTACGTGTTCGTCAAGGTTTTATCTACATTGTGGTATGAATCGAAGTTTACGAATGTGTGTTTTCTGTAATTACGACGAAAATGGAGATATGCACCGCATCTGGATTCTAAATTTCCTGTAGATGAAGCAGGTTAAAAGTGCATCACGTGTGCTAAGCCGACCAATGCTGTGACTTCACCACTCACATATGTATGACGTCACGTTTTACATTCATCCCTATGGGGAAAAATTGGCCATAAAAAGTCATATTTCTCAAAAACCGTGCAGCGAAACTTTCCACAAAGTAATAGCACTCGATTCCCAAAGAAGCCGGTCAATTTGACATATGGCACGTGTATGTGGTGCAAAAACTCTGGGAGGAGTAGCGGTCCAAAAAATGGGTGGAAAGAAAGAAATAATAATAATAATAATAATAATAATAATAATATGTGGGATAATAGTAGTGTGGTTGCCTGAGGCAACCACACTAACTAGACAATTCCTGCAGAAATTGTGAAGTGTGGTTGCCGCCAATGCAAAGTCGACTTTGTGCTGAACGGAGTGAACAGTTTCTGTAGTATAAGCAGAGACAGGGCATTGTGTACCTGCTATAACATCACTACAACGAGTTGATTTGCGACACATATATTCAGAGCTAAATGATCCTTTCATCAAAATTTGAGATCTCAGTGTTTTACTTGCGGTATGCGGTGACGAGTGACGGCGAATCACAAAGCTAGCTGGCATGTTCAGAGGGTCTTGGAAAAACCCTAAGTCTGACGTGTAATGCAGACTGATGTGTAATGCAGTTATAACGAGACCAAAGTTTCCAACTCGCTGGAATATAAAACGGTATTACAAAAGTAAAATTTGACATATTATACATTGTTAGAAAGCTTATTCTGTCACCTATTAGATCGATGATGTGTAGATCAAGCCAGATTGTACTACAAAGTTCGACAACACCCAAAGCAACATGTGTGGTATTACAAGATGACACCGTTTTCTGGAGTAAGACCGGACCAGAAGCTGGTGCACACATGTTGTTGACGGCGTTGTTGCCCTTTTTAGGTCCGTCTGGCTTGATTGAGAATTCGTTTATTCAGTAGGTGAGAGCATAAGCTTTCTAACCAGGTATAACAGCACGTCTAATTTTGGTTTTGGAATATGGTTTTTTTAGGTCAACCGAAAGTGTTTTAATCGTCGCATTCAATGCATGCACTCTTTGTTAGCACTAGTAGCATTCAAAGACGCTGCATTTGACGAAACGTTGTCAACGATTTTGCGTAATATCTTGTGAAATACTATTATTTTTGAGGAAATCTGGGTATGCCTAAGTCATATGTTTGTTGATATACCTAGCTGACAGCGTTTTCATTTGTAATTTTGCATTTGGAATACCGTTTTTATCGCGTGCACTTCCGCATTAAGCTATATCCACTGTGGTGGCTAAGTCGCCAGGAAACCTCGTTTGAACAACACAATCCGTGCATGTACGTGTTCGTCAAGGTTTTATCTACATTGTGGTATGAATCATTTGAAGTTTACGAATGTGTGTTTTCTGTAATTACGACGAAAATGGAGATATGCACCGCATCTGGATTCTACATTTCCTGTAGATGAAGCAGGTTAAAAGTGCATCACGTGTGCTAAGCCGACCAATGCTGTGACTTCACCGCTCACATATGTATGACGTCACGTTTTACATTCATCCCTATGGGGAAAAATTGGCCATAAAAAGTCATATTTCTCAAAAACCGTGCAGCGAAACTTTCCACAAAGTAATAGCACACGATTCCCAAAGAAGCCGGTCAATTTGACATATGGCACGTGTATGTGGTGCAAAAACTCTGGGAGGAGTAGCGGTCCAAAAAATGGGTGGAATAATAATAATAATAATAATAATAACTAGACAATTCCTGCAGAAATTGTGAAGTGTGGTTGCCGCCAATGCAAAGTCGACTTTGTGCTGAACGGAGTGAACAGTTTCTGTAGTATAAGCAGAGACAGGGCATTGTGTACCTGCTATAACATCACTACAACGAGTTGATTTGCGACACATATATTCAGAGCTAAATTATCCTTTCATCAAAATTTGAGATCTCAGTGTTTTACTTGCGGTATGCGGTGACGAGTGACGGCGAATCACAAAGCTAGCTGGCATGTTCAGAGGGTCTTGGAAAAACCCTAAGTCTGACGTGTAATGCAGACTGATGTGTAATGCAGTTATAACGAGACCAAAGTTTCCAACTCGCTGGAATATAAAACGGTATTACAAAAGTAAAATTTGACATATTATACATTGTTAGAAAGCTTATTCTGTCACCTATTAGATCGATGATGTGTAGATCAAGCCAGATTGTACTACAAAGTTCGACAACACCCAAAGCAACATGTGTGGTATTACAAGATGACACCGTTTTCTGGAGTAAGAGCGGACCAGAAGCTGCTGCACACATGTTGTTGACGGCGTTGTTGCCCTTTTTAGGTCCGTCTGGCTTGATTGAGAATTCGTTTATTCAGTAGGTGAGAGCATAAGCTTTCTAACCAGGTATAACACGTGTAGTTTTGGTTTTGGAATATGGTTTTTTTAGGTCAACCGAAAGTGTTTTAATCGTCGCATTCAATGCATGCACTCTTTGTTAGCACTAGTAGCATTCAAAGACGCTGCATTTGACGAAACGTTGTCAACGGTTTTGCGTAATATCTTGTGAAATACTATTATTTTTGAGGAAATCTGGGTATGCCTAAGTCATATGTTTGTTGATATACGTAGCTGACAGCGTTTTCATTTGTAATTTTGCATTTGGAATACCGTTTTATCGCGTGCACTTCCGCATTAAGCTATATCCGCTGTGGTGGCTAAGTCGCCAGGAAACCTCGTTTGAACAACACAATCCGTGCATGTACGTCTTCGTCAAGGTTTTATCTACATTGTGGTATGAATCATTTGAAGTTTACGAATGTGTGTTTTCTGTAATTACGACGAAAATGGAGATATGCACCGCATCTGGATTCTAAATTTCCTGTAGATGAAGCAGGTTAAAACCGCATCACGTGTGCAACGCCGACCAATGCTGTAACTCCATAATTCACATTTTAATGACGTCACCGCCCCATTCATTTTCAATGGGAAAAATTGGCCATAAAAAGTCATATTTCTCAAAAACCGTGCAGCGAAACTTTCCACAAAGTAATAGCACACGATTCCCAAAGAAGCCGGTCAATTTGACATATGGCATGTGTATGTGGTGCGAAAACTCTGGGAGCAGTAGCGGTCCAAAAAATGGGTGGAAAGAATAATAATAATAATAATAATAATAATAATATGTGGGATAATAGTAGTGTGGTTGCCTGAGGCAACCACACTAATAATAATAATATGTGCGATAATAATAGTGTGATTGCCTAAGGCAACCACACTAATAATAAATATGTGCAATAATAATAGTGTGTTTGCCTAAGGCAACCACACTAATAATAATATGTGCAATAATAATAGTGTGTTTGCCTAAGGCAACCACACTAACTAGACAATTCCTGCAGAAATTGTGAAGTGTGGTTGCCGCCAATGCAAAGTCGACTTTCTGCTGAACAGAGTGAACAGTGGTAGGTAGTTGCAATGATGTTCTTGTGGTGACTATGGTGTTTTAGGTGGTGTCTAGGGTGTTGCTAGGAGGTTGCTATGGAGTTTGAGGCGGTTGCTAGGGTGTTGCAAGGTGGTTCTATGGAGTTCTAGGTGGTTTCTATGAAATTCTAGGCGGTTGCTAGGGTGTTCTAGGTGGTTGCTATGGAGTTCTAGGCAGTTGCTAGGATGTTGCTAGGTGGTTGATATGGTGTTCCAGGTGGTTGCTAGGGTGGTGCTAGGTGGTTGATATGGTGTTCCACATGGTTGCTAGGGTGGTGCTAGGTGTTTACTATGGAGTTCCAGGTGGTTACTATGGAGCTCCAGGTGGTTGCTATGGTATTGCTAGGTGGTTGCTATGGAGTTATAGCCGGTTGCTAGGGTGTTCTAGGTGGTTGCTATCATGTTCCAGGTGGTTGCTAGTGTGTTGTTAGGTGGTTGCAATGGAGTTATAGCGGTTGCTAGGGTGTTGCTAGGGTATTCTAGGTGGTTGCTAGGATGTTGCTAAGTGGTTGCTATGGAGATATAAGCGGTTGCTAGGGTGTTGCTAGGCAGTTGTTATGGTGTTCCAGGTGGTTGCTAGGGTGTTGCTAGGCAGTTGTTATGGTGTTCCAGGTGGTTGCTATGGTGTTGCTAGGTGGTTGCTATGGAGTTCTAGGTGGTTGCTATGGAGTTGCTAGGTGGTTGCTATGGAGTTATAGCCGGTTGCTAGGGTGTTCTAGGTGGTTGCTAGGGTGTTGCTAGGTGGTTGCTATGGTGTTCCAGGTGTTTGCTAGTGTGTTGCAAGGTGGTTGCTATGGAGTTATAGGCGGTTGCTAGGGTGTTGCTAGGTGGTTCCTATGGTGTTCCCGGTGGTTGCTAGGGTGTTGCAAGGTGGTTGCTATGGAGTCATAGGCGGTTGCTAGGGTGTTGCTAGGCGGTTGTTATGGTGTTCCAGGTGGTTGCTAGGGTGTTGCTAGGTGGTTCTATGGAGTTCCAGGTGGTTGCTAGGGTGTTGCTAGGTGGTTCTATGGAGTTCTAGGTGGTTGCTATGGAGTTGCTAGGTGGTTGCTATGGAGTTATAGCCGGTTGCTAGGGTGTTCTAGGTGGTTGCTAGGGTGTTGCTAGGTGGTTGCTATGGTGTTCCAGGTGGTTGCTAGGGTGTTGCTAGGTGGTTGCTATGGAGATTTAGGTGGTTGCTATGGTGTTGCTAGGTGGTTGCTATGGAGTTATAGCCGGTTGCTAGGGTGTTGCTAGGGTGTTGCTAGACAGTTGTTATGGTGTTCCAGGTGGTTGCTAGGGTGTTGCTAGGTGGTTGCTATGGTGTTCCAGGTGGTTGCTAGGGTGTTGCTAGTTGGTTGCTATGGAGTTCTTGGTGGTTGCTATGGTGTTGCTAGGTGGTTGCTATGGAGTTATAGCCGTTTGCTAGGGTGTTGCTAGGCATTTGCTATGGTGTTCCAGGTGGTTGCTAGTGCGTTGTTAGGTGGTTGCTATGGAGTTCTAGGCGGTTGCTAGGTTGTTCTAGGTGGTTGCTAGGGTGTTGCTAGGTTGTTGCTATAGAGTTATAGGCGGTTGCTAGGATGTTGCTAGAGGGTTGCTATGGAGTTCTAGGCGGTAGCTAGATCTTTACTGAGTCCAATGACGCAACCCATATTTCTCTATGACATACGGTTCAAAAGTTATGAAATATCAAACATTGGCCAATCAGGAAGGGGGGCGAGGCTGATCTACACCAATGGACAAAGGACTCTCTACCAAGTCCAATGAGGCATTGCACAATATGTGGGCATTTTTTCCCCACAGAGATATATGGCAGAATGTTCAAATCTAGAGAGAGACCAGAGTACTGCTGCTGGAAGACAGAGCATTGTGACATCACAATGGTGAGAAGACAGCATTGTGACATCACAAGGGTGAACATTCCACCATTCATTCTCTATGGGAAAAATTTCCCAAAAAAAGTGGAATTTCTCAAAAACCGTGCACCGAAACTTTCCACAAAGTAATAGCACACCATTCCCGATCAAGCCGGTCGATTTGACATATTGCACATGTATGTGGTGCGAAAACTCTGGGAGGAGTAGCGGTCCAAAAAACTGGCGGAATAATAATAATAATAACTAGACAATTCCTGCAGAAATTGTGAAGTGTGGTTGCCGCCAGTGCAAAGTCGACTTTCTGCTGAACAGAGTGAACAGTGGTAGGTAGTTGCTATGATGTTCTGCGGTGACTATGGTGTTTTAGGTGGTGTCTAGGATGTTGCTAGGTGGTAGCTATGGAGTATGAGGCGGTTGCTAGGGTGTTGCTAGGTGGTTCTGTGGAGTTCTAGGTGGTTGCTAGGATGTTGCTAGGTGGTTGCTATGGAGTTCTAGGTAGTTGCTAGGATGTTGCTAGGTGGTTTCTATGGAGTTCTAGGCAGTTGCTAGGATGTTGCTAGGTGGTTGTTATGGAGTTTTATGTGGTTGCTAGGGTGTTGCTAAGCATTTGCTATGGTGTTCCAGGTGGTTGCTAAGGTGTTGCAAGGTGGTTGCTATGGAGTTCTAGGTGGTTGCTATGGTGTTGCTAGGTGGTTGCTAAGGCATTCTACGCAGTTGTTAGGGTGCTCTAGGTGGTTGCTAGTGTGTTGTTAGGTGGTTGCTATAGAGTTCTAGGTGCTTGTTAGGATGTTGCTAGATGGTTGCTATGGAGTTCAGTGCGGTTGCTAAAGCATTCGGGGTGGTTGCTATGGTGTTCCAGGTGGTTGCTAGGGTGATGCTAAGTGGTTGCTATGGAGTTCTAGGTGGTTGCTAGGGTGTTGCTAGGGTATTCTAGGTGGTTGCTAGGATGTTGCTAGGTGGTTGCTATGGAGATATAAGCGGTTGCTAGGGTGTTGCTAGGCAGTTGTTATGGTGTTCCAGGTGGTTGCTAAGGTGTTGCTAGGTGGTTGCTATGGTGTTCCAGGTGGTTGCTATGGAGTTCTAGGTGGTTGCTATGGAGTTGCTAGGTGGTTGCTATGGAGTTATAGCCGGTTGCTAGGGTGTTCTTGGTGGTTGCTAGGGTGTTGCTAGGTGGTTGCTATGGTGTTCCAGGTGGTTGCTAGGGTGTTGCAAGGTGGTTGCTATGGAGTTATTGGTGGTTGCTAGGGTGTTGCTAGGCGGTTGTTATGGTGTTCCAGGTGGTTGCTAGGTTGTTGCTTGGTGGTTGCTATGGTGTTCCAGGTGGTTGCTAGGGTGTTGCTAGGTGGTTGCTATGGAGTTCTAGGTGGTTGCTATGGTGTTGCTAGGTGGTTGTTATGGAGTTATAGCCGGTTGCTAGGGTGTTGCTAGGCATTTGCTATGGTGTTCCATGTGGTTGCTAGGGTGTTGCAAGGTGGTTGCTATGCTGTTCTAGGTGGTTGCTAGGGTGTTGCTAGGTGGTTGCTATGGAGTTCTAGGCAGTTGCTATGGTGTTATAGGTGGTTCCTAGTGTGTTGTTAGGTGTTTGCTATGGAGTTCTAGGCGGTTGTTATTGTGTTCTAGGTGGTTGCTAGGGTGTTGCTAGGTCGTTGCTAAGGAGTTACAGGCGGTTGCTAGGATGTTTCTAGGGGTTTGCTAGGTCTTTACTGAGTCCAATGACGCAACCCATAGTTCTCTATGAAAAACGTTTCAAAAGTTATGAGATATTAAACATCGGCCAATCAGGAAAGGGGGCAAGGCTGATCTCCACCAATGGACAAAGGACTCTCTACCATGTCCAATGAGGCATTGCACAATTTGTGGGCAATTTTTCCCCATAAGGATGAATGGCAGAATGTTCAAAATTAGAGAGAGACCAGAGTACTGCTCCTCGAAGACAGACCATTGTGACATCACAGGGGTGAGAAGACAGAGCATTGTGACATCACAAGGCTGAACATTCCGCCATTCATTCTTTATGGGGAAAAATTGCACACAAAAATTCAAATTTTTCAAAAACGGTGCAACGAAACTTTCCACAAAGTAATAGCACACCATTCCCGATCAAGCCGCTCGATTTGACATATTGCACGTGTACGTGGTGCGAAAACTCTGGGAGGAGTAGCGGTCCAAAAAACTGGCGGAATAATAATAATAATAATAATAATAAATATGTGCAATAATAATAGTGTGTTTGCCTAAGGCAACCACACTAACTAGACAATTCCTGCAGAAATTGTGAAGTGTGGTTGCCGCCAATGCAAAGTCGACTTTGTGCTGAACGGAGTGAACAGTTTCTGTAGTATAAGCAGAGACAGGGCATTGTGTACCTGCTATAACATCACTACAACGAGTTGATTTGCGACACATATATTCAGAGCTAAATTATCCTTTCATCAAAATTTGAGATCTCAGTGTTTTACTTGCGGTATGCGGTGACGAGTGACGGCGAATCACAAAGCTAGCTGGCATGTTCAGAGGGTCTTGGAAAAACCCTAAGTCTGACGTGTAATGCAGACTGATGTGTAATGCAGTTATAACGAGACCAAAGTTTCCAACTCGCTGGAATATAAAACGGTATTACAAAAGTAAAATTTGACATATTATACATTGTTAGAAAGCTTATTCTGTCACCTATTAGATCGATGATGTGTAGATGAAGGCAGATTGTACTACAAAGTTCGACAACACCCAAAGCAACATGTGTGGTATTACAAGCCCACATCGTTTTCTGAAGACCGGATCAGAAGCTGCTGCACACGTGTTGTTGACGGCGTTGTTGCACTCTTTAGTACAGTCTGGCTTGTTTGAGAATTCGTTTATTCAGTAGGTGAGAGCATAAGCTTTCTAACCAGGTATAACAGCACGTCTAATTTTGGTTTTGGAATATCGTTTTTTTAGGTCAACCGAAAGTTTTTTAATCGTCGCATACAATGCATGTAGTCTTTGTTAGCATTAGCATTCAAAGACGCTGGACCTGACGAAACGTCGTCAAAGAATTTGCGTAATATCTTGTGAAATACTGTTATTATTGAGGACTTCTGGGTATGCCTAAGCCATATGTTTTGTTGATATACCTAGCTGACAGCGTTTTCATTTGAAATTTTGCATTTGGAATACTGTTTTATCCGTTCACTTCCGCGTTCAGCTATATCCTTTCTGGCTGGTGAGGACGAACAGCGGACCGCATCACGTGTGCAAAGCCGACCAATGCTGTAACTTCATAATTCACATTTTTTATGACGTCACCGCCCCATTCATTTTCAATGGGAAAAATTGGTCATAAAAAGTCATATTTCTCAAAAACCGTGCGGCGAAAATTTCCACAAAGTAATAGCCATCGATTCCCAAAGAAGCCGGTCAATTTGACATATGGCATGTGTATGTGGTGCAAAAACTCTGGGAGGAGTAGCGGTCCAAAAAACTGGCGGAATAATAATAATAATAACTAGACAATTCCTGCAGAAATTGTGAAGTGTGGTTGCCGCCAATGCAAAGTCGACTTTGTGCTGAACGGAGTGAACAGTTTCTGTAGTATAAGCAGAGACAGGGCATCATGTACCTGCTATAACATCACTACAACGAGTTGATTTGCGACACATATATTCAGAGCTAAATTATCCTTTCATCAAAATTTGAGATCTCAGTGTTTTACTTGCGGTATGCGGTGACGAGTGACGGAGAATCACAAAGCTAGCTGGCATGTTCAGAGGGTCTTGGAAAAACCCTAAGTCTGACGTGTAATGCAGACTGATGTGTAATGCAGTTATAACGAGACCAAAGTTTCCAACTCGCTGGAATATAAAACGGTATTACAAAAGTAAAATTTGACATATTATACATTGTTAGAAAGCTTATTCTGTCACCTATTAGATCGATGATGTGTAGATCAAGCCAGATTGTACTACAAAGGTCGACAACACCCAAAGCAACATGTGTGGTATTACAAGCCCACTGAAGACCCGATCAGAAGCTGCTGCACACGTGTTGTTGACGGCGTTGTTGCACTCTTTAGTACAGTCTGGCTTGTTTGAGAATTCGTTTATTCAGTAGGTGAGAGCATAAGCTTTCTAACCAGGTATAACAGCACGTCTAATTTTGGTTTTGGAATATGGTTTTTTTAGGTCAACCGAAAGTGTTTTAATCGTCGCATTCAATGCATGCACTCTTTGTTAGCACTAGTAGCATTCAAAGACGCTGCATTTGACGAAACGTTGTCAACGATTTTGCGTAATATCTTGTGAAATACTATTATTTTTGAGGAAATCTGGGTATGCCTAAGTCATATGTTTGTTGATATACCTAGCTGACAGCGTTTTCATTTGTAATTTTGCATTTGGAATACCGTTTTTATCGCGTGCACTTCCGCATTAAGCTATATCCACTGTGGTGGCTAAGTCGCCAGGAAACCTCGTTTGAACAACACAATCCGTGCATGTACGTCTTCGTCAAGGTTTTATCTACATTGTGGTATGAATCATTTGAAGTTTACGAATGTGTGTTTTCTGTAATTACGACGAAAATGGAGATATGCACCGCATCTGGATTCTAAATTTCCTGTAGATGAAGCAGGTTAAAAGTGCATCACGTGTGCTAAGCCGACCAATGCTGTGACTTCACCGCTCACATATGTATGACGTCACGTTTTACATTCATCCCTATGGGGAAAAATTGGCCATAAAAAGTCATATTTCTCAAAAACCGTGGTTGCTATGGAGTTATAGGCAGTTGCTAGGGTGTTGCTAGGCAGTTGCTATGGTGTTCCAGGTGGATGCTAGGGTGTTGCTAGGTCGTTGCTATGGTGTTGCTAGGTGGTTGCTATGGAGTTATAGCCATTTGCTAGGGTGTTGCTAGGGTATTCTAGGTGGTTCCTAGGATGTTGCTAGGGTGTTGCTAGGTATTTGCTATGGAGTTATAGGCGGTTGCTAGGGTGTTGCTAGGGTATTCTAGGTGGTTGCGAGGATGTTGCAAGGTGGTTGCTATGGAGTTATAGGCGGTTGCTAGAGTGTTGCTAGGCAGTTGTTATGGTGTTCCAGGTGGTTGCTAGGGTGTTGCTAGGTGGTTGCTATGGTGTTCCAGGTGGTTGCTATGGTGTTGCTAGGTGGTTGCTATGGAGTTATAGCCATTTGCTAGGGTGTTGCTAGGGTATTCTAGGTGGTTCCTAGGATGTTGCTAGGGTGTTGCTAGGTATTTGCTATGGAGTTATAGGCGGTTGCTAGGGTGTTGCTAGGGTATTCTAGGTGGTTGCGAGGATGTTGCAAGGTGGTTGCTATGGAGTTATAGGCGGTTGCTAGAGTGTTGCTAGGCAGTTGTTATGGTGTTCCAGGTGGTTGCTAGGGTGTTGCTAGGTGGTTGCTATGGTGTTCCAGGTGGTTGCTATGGTGTTGCTAGGTGGTTGCTATGGAGTTCTTGGTGTTTGCTGAGGTGTTGCTAGGTGGTTGCTATGGAGTTATAGCCGGTTGCTACGGTGGTGCTAGGCATTTGCTATGGTGTTCCAGGTGGTTGCTAGTGTGTTGTTAGGTGGTTGCTATGGAGTTCCAGATGGTTGCTAGGTTGTTCTAGGTGGTTCCTAGGGTGTTGCTAGGTCGTTGCTATGGAGTTATAGGTGGTTGCTAGGATGTTGCTAGGGGGTTGCTATGGATTTATAGGCGGTTGCTAGGGTGTTGCTAGGCAGTTTTTATGGTGTTCCAGGTGGTTGCTAGGGTGTTGCTAGGTGGTTGCTAGGATGTTGCTAGGTGGTTGCTATTGAGTTATAGGCCGTTGCTAGGTGGTTGCTAGGAGGTTGCTATGGAGTTATAGGCAGTTGTTAGGGTGTTGCTAAGCAGTTGTTATGGTGTTCCAGGTGGTTGCTAGGGTGTTGCTAGGTGGTTGCTAGGGTATTCTAGGTGGTTGCTATGGAGTTCTAGGTGGTTACTATAGTGTTGCTAGGTGGTTGCTAGCGTATTCTAAGTGGTTGCTAGGATGTTGCTAGGTGGTTGTTATGGAGTTATAGGCCGTTGCTAGGGTGTTGCTAGACAGTTCTTATGGTGTTCCCAGTGGTTGCTAAGTGGTTGCTAGGATGTTGCTAGGTGTTGCTAGGTGGATGCTATGGAGATTTAGGTGGTTGCTAAGGTGTTGCTAGGTGGTTGCTATGGACTTATAGCCGGTTGCTAGGGTGTTGCTAGGCATTTGCTATGGAGTTATAGGCGGTTGCTAGGGTGTTGCTAGGGTATTCTAGATGGTTGCTAAGATGTTGCTAGGTGGTTGCTATGGAGTTATAGGCAGTTGCTAGGGTGTTGCTAGGCAGTTGTTATGGTGTTCCAGGTGGTTGCTAGGGTGTTGCTAGGTGGTTGCTATGGAGTTCTAGGTGGTTGCTATGGTGTTGCTAGGTGGTTGCTATGGAGATCTAGGCTGTTGCAAGACTGTTCTAAGTGGTTGCTAGGGTGTTGCTAGGTCGTTCCCATAGAGTTCTAAGCGGTTGCTAAGGTGTTGCTAGGTGGTTGCTATGGAGTTCTAAGCAGTTGCTAGGGTGTTTTAGGTGGTTGCTAGGGTGTTGCTAGATGGTTGTTATGGAGTTCCAGGTCGTTGCTAGGGTTTTCTAGGTATATGCTATAGAGTTCTAGGCAGTTGCTATGCTGTTGCTAGGTGGTTGCTATGCAGTTCCAGGCTGTTGCTAGGCTGTTCTAGGTGGTTGCTAGGGTGTTGCTAGGTGGTTGCTCCGTCTTTACTGAGTCCAATGACGCGATCCACAATTCTCTATGACAAATGGTTGAAAAGTTATTAAATATCAAATGTCGGCCAATCAGGAAAGGGGGCGAGGTTAATTTACACCAATGGACAATCGACTCTCTAACACGTCCAATGAGGCATCCCACAATTTGAGGGCAATTTTGCCCCATAGAGATGAATGCTGAATGTTCAAAGCCAGAGAGAGACCAGAGCACTGATGCTAGAAGACAGACCATTGTGACATCATAAAGGTGAGAAGACAGCATTGTGACATCACAAGGGTGAACATTCCACCATTCATTCTCTATGGGAAAAATTCCCCCAAAAAAGTCACATTTCTCAAAAACCGTCCACCCAAACTTTCCACAAAGTAATAGCACTTCATTCCCGATCAAGCCGCTCGATTTGACACATTGCACATGTATGTGGTGCGAAAACTCTGGGAGGAGTAGCGGTCCAAAAAATGGGTGGAATAATAATAATAATAACTAGACAATTCCTGCAGAAATTGTGAAGTGTGGTTGCCGCAAACGCAAAGTCGACTTTCTGCTGAATAGAGTGAACAGTGGTAGGTAGTTGTTATGATGTTTGAGGCGGTTGCTAGGGTGTTGCTAGGTGGTTTCCATGGAATTCTAGGCGGTTGCTAGGGTGTTCTAGGTGGTTGCTATGGAGTTCTAGGCAGTTGCTAGGATGTTGCGAGGTGGTTGATATGGTGTTCCAGGTGGTTGCTAGGGTGGTGCTAGGTGGTTGCTATGGAGTTCCAGGTGGTTGCTATGGAGTTCCAGGCGGTTGCTAGGGCATTGCTAGGTGGTTGCTAGGGTAATCTAATTGGTTGCTAGGATGTTGCTAGGTGGTTGCTATGGAGTTATAGGTGGTTGCTAGGATGTTGCTAGGCAGTTGTTATGGTGTTCCAGGTGGTTGCTAGGATGTTGCTAGGTGGTTGCTATGGAGTTATAGGCGGTTGCTAGGGTGTTGCTAGGTGGTTGCTATGGAGTTATAGCCGGTTGCTAGGGTGTTGCTAGGCATTTCTATGGAGTTATAGGCGGTTGCTATGGTGTTGCTAGGGTATTCTAGGTATTTGCTAGGATGTTGCTAGGTGGTTGCTATCGAGTTATAGGTGGTTGCTAGGGTGTTGCTAGGCAGTTGTTATGGTGTTCCAGGTGGTTGCTAGGGTATTCTAGGTGGTTGCTAGGGTGTTGCTAGGTGGATGCTATGGAGTTCTAGGTGGTTACTATGGTGTTGCTAGGTCATTGCTATGTACTTATAGCCGGTTGCTAGGGTGTTGTTAGGCATTGGCTATGGAGTTATATGCGGTTGCTAGGGTGTTGCTAGGGTATTCTAGGTGGTTGCTAGGATGTTGCTAGGTGGTTGCTATGGAGTTATAGGCGGTTGCTAGGGTGTTGCTAGGCAGTTGTTATGGTGTTCCAGGTGGTTGCTAGGGTGTTGCTAGGTGGTTGCTATGGTGTTCCAGGTGGTTGCTAGGGCATTGCTAGGTGGTTGCTAGGGTATTCTAAGTGGTTGCTAGGATGTTGCTAGGTGGTTGCTATGGAGTTATAGGCGGTTGCTGGGGTGTTGCTAGGCAGTTGTTATGGTGTTCCAGGTGGTTGCTAGGGTGTTGCTAGGTGGTTGCTAGGATGTTACTAGGTGGTTGCTATGGAGTTATAGGCGGTTGCTAGGGTGTTGCTAGGTGGTTGCTGTGGAGTTCTAGGTGGTTGCTAGGGCATTGTTAGGTCGTTGCTAGGGTATTCTAAGTGGTTGCTAGGATGTTGCTAGGTGGTTGCTATGGAGATATAGGCGGTTGCTAGGGTGTTGCTAGGCGGTTGTTATGGTGTTCCAGGTGGTTGCTAGGGTGTTGCTAGGTGGTTGCTAGGATGTTGCTAGGTGTTTGCTATGGAGTTATAGGCGGTTGCTAGGGTGTTGCTAGGTGGTTGCTAGGAGGTTGCTATGGAGTTATAGGCGGTTGCTACGGTGTTGCTAGGCAGTTATTATGGTGTTCTAGGTGGTTGCTAGGGTGTTGCTAGGTGGTTGCTAGGGTGTTGCTAGGTGGATGCTATGGAGTTCTAGGTGGTTACTATTTTGTTGCTAGGTGGTTGCTATGGAGTTATAGCCTGTTGCTAGGGTGTTGCTAGGCATTTGCTATGGAGTTATAGGCGTTTGTTAGGGTGTTGCTAGGGTATTCTAGGTGGTTGCTAGGATGTTGCTAGGTGGTTGCTATGGAGTTCCTGGTGGTTGCTAGGGTGTTGCTAGGTGGTTGCTATGGTGTTCCTGGTGGTTGCTAGGGTGTTGCTAGGTGGTTGCTATGGTGTTCCAGGTGGTTGCTAGGGTGTTGCTAGGTGGTTGCTAGGTGGTTGCTGTGAAGTTATAGGCGGTTGCTAGGTGGTTGCTAGAAGGTTGCTATGGAGTTGTAGGTGGTTGTTAGGGTGTTGCTAGGTGGTTGCTAGGGTATTCTAGGAGGTTGCTATGGAGTTCTAGGTGGTTACTATGGTGTTGCTAGGTGGTTGCTATGGAGTTATAGCCGGTTGCTAGGGTGTTGCTAGGCATTTGCTATGGAGTTATAGGCGGTTGCTAGGGTGTTGCTAGGGTATTCTAGATGGTTGCTATGATGTTGCTAGGGTGTTGCTTGATATTTGCTATGGAGTTATCGGTGGTTGCTAGGGTGTTGCTAGGGTATTCTAGGTGGTTGCGAGGATGTTGCTAGGTGGTTGCTATGGAGTTATAGGCGGTTGCTAGGCTGTTGCTAGGCATTTGCTATGGAGTTATAGGCGTTTGTTAGGGTGTTGCTAGGTGGTAGCTATAGTGTTACAGGTGGTTGCTAGGGTGTTGCTAGGTGGTTGCTATGGTGTTCCATGTGGTTTCTAGGATGTTGCTAGGTGGTTGCTATAATGTTCCAGGTGGTTGCTAGGGTGTTGCTAGGTGGTTGCTATGGTGTTCCAGGTGGTTGCTAGGGTGTTGCTAGGTGGTTGCTATGGAGTTCTAGGTAGTTGGTATGGTGTTGTAGGTGGTTGCTATGGAGTTATAGCCGGTTGCTAGGGTGTTGCTAGGCATTTGCTATGGTGTTCCGGGTGGTTGCTAGTGTGTTGTTAGGTGGTTGCTATGGAGTTCTAGGCGGTTGCTAGGTTGTTCTAGGTGGTTGCTAGGGTGTTGCTAGGTCGTTGCTATGGTGTTATAGGCGGTTGCTAGGATGTTGCTAGGGGGTTGCTATGGAGTTCTAGGCGGTTGCTAGGTCTTTACTGAGTCCAATGACGCGACCCATAGTTCTCTATGACAAACTGTTCAAAAGTTATGAAATATCAAACATTGGCCAATCAGGAAGGGGGGCGAGGCTGATCTACACCAATTGACAAAGGACTCTCTACCATGTCCAATGAGGCAGTGCACAATTTGTGGGCAATTTTTCCCCATAGAGGTGAATGGCAGAATGTTCAAATCTAGAGAGAGACCAGAGTACTGCTGCTAGAAGACAGAGCATTGTGACATCACAATGGTGAGAAGACAGAGCATTGTGACATCACAAGGGTGAACATTCCACCATTCATTCTCTATGGGAAAAATTGCACACAAAAATTCAAATTTTTCAAAAACTGTGCAACGAAACTTTCCACAAAGTAATAGCACACCATTCCCGATCAAGCCGCTCGATTTGACATATTGCACGTGTATGTGGTGTGAAAACTCTGGGAGGAGTAGCGGTCCAAAAAATGGGTGGAATAATAATAATAATAATAATAATAAATAATATGTGCAATAATAATAGTGTGTTTGCCTAAGGCAACCACACTAATAATAAATAAATAATATGTGCAATAATAATAGTGTGTTTGCCTAAGGCAACCACACTAATAATAATAAATATGTGCAATAATAATAGTGTGTTTGCCTAGGGCAACCACACTAATAACTAGACAATTCCTGCAGAAATTGTGAAGTGTGGTTGCCGCCAATGCAAAGTCGACTTTGTGCTGAACGGAGTGAACAGTTTCTGTAGTATAAGCAGAGACAGGGCATTGTGTACCTGCTATAACATCACTACAACGAGTTGATTTGCGACACATATATTCAGAGCTAAATTATCCTTTCATCAAAATTTGAGATCTCAGTGTTTTACTTGCGGTATGCGGTGACGAGTGACGGCGAATCACAAAGCTAGCTGGCATGTTCAGAGGGTCTTGGAAAAACCCTAAGTCTGACGTGTAATGCAGACTGATGTGTAATGCAGTTATAACGAGACCAAAGTTTCCAACTCGCTGGAATATAAAACGGTATTACAAAAGTAAAATTTGACATATTATACATTGTTAGAAAGCTTATTCTGTCACCTATTAGATCGATGATGTGTAGATGAAGGCAGATTGTACTACAAAGTTCGACAACACCCAAAGCAACATGTGTGGTATTACAAGCCCACATCGTTTTCTGAAGACCGGATCAGAAGCTGCTGCACACGTGTTGTTGACGGCGTTGTTGCACTCTTTAGTACAGTCTGGCTTGTTTGAGAATTCGTTTATTCAGTAGGTGAGAGCATAAGCTTTCTAACCAGGTATAACAGCACGTCTAATTTTGGTTTTGGAATATCGTTTTTTTAGGTCAACCGAAAGTTTTTTAATCGTCGCATACAATGCATGTAGTCTTTGTTAGCATTAGCATTCAAAGACGCTGGACCTGACGAAACGTCGTCAAAGAATTTGCGTAATATCTTGTGAAATACTGTTATTATTGAGGACTTCTGGGTATGCCTAAGCCATATGTTTTGTTGATATACCTAGCTGACAGCGTTTTCATTTGAAATTTTGCATTTGGAATACTGTTTTATCCGTTCACTTCCGCTATATCCTTTCTGGTGGCTGGTGAGGACGAACAGCCAACCGCATCACGTGTGCAAAGCCGACCAATGCTGTAACTTCATAATTCACATTTTTATGACGTCACCGCCCCATTCATTTTCAATGGGAAAAATTGGCCATAAAAAGTCATATTTCTCAAAAACCGTGCAGCGAAACTTTCCACAAAGTAATAGCCATCGATTCCCAAAGAAGCCGGTCAATTTGACATATGGCACGTGTATGTGGTGCGAAAACTCTGGGAGGAGTAGCGGTCCAAAAAATGGGTGGAATAATAATAATAATAATAATAATATGTGTGATAATAATAGTGTGATTGCCTAAGGCAACCACACTAACTAGACAATTCCTGCAGAAATTGTGAAGTGTGGTTGCCGCCAACGCAAAGTCGACTTTGTGCCGAACGAGTGAACAGTTTCTGTAGTATAAGCAGAGACAGATTATGGTATATATGCTATAACATCACGGCAACGACTTGATTTGCAACACACATATTCAGAGCTAAATTATCATTTCATCAAAACTTGAGATCTCAGTGTTTTACTCACGGTATGCTGTGACGAGTGACGGCGAATCATAAAGCTAGCTGGCATGTTCAGAGGGTCTTGGAAAAACCCTACGTATAAACTGCGTGATCGCACCATTTAAAAAGCAAGACAGGAGAGATTAATTTGATCGACGTATGGTTGAGCGTGAATTTCAGCTCATTTAACCATACAACTGTAAATCTGTTAGCTTAGAGACCAACTCATAGACAGAGTAGCCTATTACGTGTTAGCCGAGCCGAATTTCCAAGAACGAAAATGACGCGAGAAATATGTGTTAAAATAGTCGCATTTTAACTAATTTTAAATACAGCTTCTGTGAATAAGGTTCGGCTGGTAGCCAGCACTACTAGCTTCTGTTGCAGCAAGGGGTGCATCAACAGCATGCAAGAGGAGTTCTGTACTTTAGCAAATGCGTTGGGGTGAGAGCGCGTTGCTGTCCCTGCTACGACGGACTGAATGTGTAATGCAGCTCTAATGAGACCAAAGTTTCCAATACGATGGGATATTACACAGTGTTACAAAAGCAAAATTTGACATATTACACATAGTTAGAAAGCTTATTCTGTCACCTACTGAATAAATGAATTATCAATCGAGCCAGTTTGTACTAGAAAGTTCGACAACACCCAAAGCAACGTGTGGTATTACAAGCCCACATGGTTTTCTGAAGTAAGACCGGACCAGAAGCTATTGCACAGGTGTTGTTGACGGCGTTGTTGCACTCTTTAGTACAGTCTGGCTTGTTTGAGAATTCGTTTATTCAGTAGGTGAGAGCATAAGCTTTCTAACCAGGTATAACAGCACGTCTAATTTTGGTTTTGGAATATCGTTTTTTTAGGTCAACCGAAAGTTTTTTAATCGTCGCATACAATGCATGTAGTCTTTGTTAGCATTAGCATTCAAAGACCTGACGAAACGTCGTCAAAGAATTTGCGTAATATCTTGTGAAATACTGTTATTATTGAGGAAATCTGGGTATGCCTAAGCCATATGTTTTGTTGATATACCTAGCTGACAGCGTTTTCATTTGTAATTTTGCATTTGGAATACTGTTTTATCCGTTCACTTCCGCGTTCAACTATATCCTTTCTGGTGACTGGTGAGGACGGACAGCGGACCGCATCACGTGTGCAAATACGACCAATGGTGTAACTTCATAATTCACATTTTTATGACGTCACCGCCCCATTCATTTTCAATGGGAAAAATTGGCCATAAAAAGTCATATTTCTCAAAAACCATGCAGCGAAAATTTCCACAAAGTAATAGCCATCGATTCCCAAAGAAGCCGGTCAATTTGACATATGGCATGTGTATGTGGTGCGAAAACTCTGGGAGGAGTAGCGGTCCAAAAAATGGGTGGAATAATAATAATAATAACTAGACAATTCCTGCAGAAATTGTGAAGTGTGGTTGCCGCCAATGCAAAGTCGACTTTGTGCTGAACGGAGTGAACAGTTTCTGTAGTATAAGCAGAGACAGGGCATTGTGTACCTGCTATAACATCACTACAACGAGTTGATTTGCGACACATATATTCAGAGCTAAATTATCCTTTCATCAAAATTTGAGATCTCAGTCTTTTACTTGCGGTATGCGGTGACGAGTGACGGCGAATCACAAAGCTAGCTGGCATGTTCAGAGGGTCTTGGAAAAACCCTAAGTCTGACGTGTAATGCAGACTGATGTGTAATGCAGTTATAACGAGACCAAAGCTTCCAACTCGCTGGAATATAAAACGGTATTACAAAAGTAAAATTTGACATATTATACATTGTTAGAAAGCTTATTCTGTCACCTATTAGATCGATGATGTGTAGATCAAGCCAGATTGTACTACAAAGTTCGACAACACCCAAAGCAACATGTGTGGTATTACAAGCCCACTGAAGACCGGATCAGAAGCTGCTGCACACGTGTTGTTGACGGCGTTGTTGCACTCTTTAGTACAGTCTGGCTTGTTTGAGAATTCGTTTATTCAGTAGGTGAGAGCATAAGCTTTCTAACCAGGTATAACAGCACGTCTAATTTTGGTTTTGGAATATGGTTTTTTTAGGTCAACCGAAAGTGTTTTAATCGTCGCATTCAATGCATGCACTCTTTGTTAGCACTAGTAGCATTCAAAGACGCTGCATTTGACGGAACGTTGTCAACGGTTTTGCGTAATATCTTGTGAAATACTATTATTTTTGAGGAAATCTGGGTATGCCTAAGTCATATGTTTGTTGATATACCTAGCTGACAGCGTTTTCATTTGTAATTTTGCATTTGGAATGCCGTTTTTACCGCGTGCACTTCCGCATTAAGCTATATCCGCTGTGGTGGCTAAGTCGCCAGGAAACCTCGTTTGAACAACACAATCCGTGCATGTACGTCTTCGTCAAGGTTTTATCTACATTGTGGTATGAATCATTTGAAGTTTACGAATGTGTGTTTTCTGTAATTACGACGAAAATGGAGATATGCACCGCATCTGGATTCTAAATTTCCTGTAGATGAAGCAGGTTAAAACCGCATCACGTGTGCAACGCCGACCAATGCTGTAACTCCATAATTCACATTTTAATGACGTCACCGCCCCATTCATTTTCAATGGGAAAAATTGGCCATAAAAAGTCATATTTCTCAAAAACCGTGCAGCGAAACTTTCCACAAAGTAATAGCACACGATTCCCAAAGAAGCCGGTCAATTTGACATATGGCATGTGTATGTGGTGCGAAAACTCTGGGAGGAGTAGCGGTCCAAAAAATGGGTGGAAAGAATAATAATAATAATAATAATAATAATATGTGGGATAATAGTAGTGTGGTTGCCTGAGGCAACCACACTAACTAGACAATTCCTGCAGAAATTGTGAAGTGTGGTTGCCGCCAATGCAAAGTCGACTTTCTGCTGAACAGGGTGAACAGTGGTAGGTAGTTCTATGATGTTCTGGTGGTGACTATGGTGTTTTAGGTGGTGTCTAGGGTGTTGCTAGGTGGTTGCTATGGAGTTTGAGGCGGTTGCATGGGTGTTGCTAGGTAGTTCTATGGAGTTTTGGCGGTTGCTATGTAATTCTAGGCGGTTGCGAGGGTGTTCTAGGTGGTTGCTATGGAGTTCTAGCCAGTTGTTAGGATGTTGCTAGGTGGTTGATATGGTGTTCCGGGTGGTTGCTAGGGTGGTGCTAGGTAGTTGCTATGGAGCTCCAGGTGGTTGCTAGGGTGTTGCTAGGTGGTTCTATGGAGTTATAGCTGGTTGCTAGGGTGTTGCTAGGCATTTGCTATGGTGTTCCAGGTGGTTGCTAGGGTGTTGTAGGTGGTTGTTATGGAGTTCTAGGTGGTTGCTAGGGTGTTGCTAGGCATTTGCTATTGTGTTCCAGGTGGTTGCTAGGGTGTTGCGAAGTGGTTGCTATGGAGTTCTAGGCATTTGCTATGGTGTTACAGGTGGTTGCTAGTGTGTTGCTAGGTCTTTGTTATGGAGTTATAGGCAGTTGCTAGGATGTTGCTAGGGGGTTGCTATGGAGTTCTAGGCAGTTGCTAGGGTGTTGCTAGGCAGTTGTTATGGTGTTCCAGGTGATTGCTAGGTTGTTGCTAGGTGGTTGCTATGGTGTTCCAGGTGGTTGCTATGGAGTTCTAGGTGGTTGCTATGGTGTTGCTAGGTGGTTGCTATGGAGTTATAGGCGGTTGCTAGGGTGTTGCTAGGCATTTGCTATTGTCTTCCAGGTGGTTGCTCGGGTGTTGCAAGGTGGTTGCTATGCAGTTTTAGGTGGTTGCTAGGGTGTTGCTAGGGGGTTGCTATGGAGTTCTAGGCGGTTGCTAGGTCTTTACTGAGTCCAATGATGCGACCCATAAATCTCTATGACAAACGGTTCAAAAGTTATGAAATATCAAACGTCGGCCAATCAGGAAAGAGGGCGAGGTTAATTTACACAAATACTGAACGGACTCTCTACCATGTCCAATGAGGCATTGCACAATTTGTCGGCAATTTTGCCCCATACAGATGAATGCCCAGTGTTCAAAGCCAGAGAGAGACCAGGGTACAGCTGCTAGAAGACAGAGCATTGTGACATCACAAGGCTGAGAGGCTAGCATTGTGACATCACAAGGGTGAACATTCCGCCATTCATTCTCTATGGGAAAAAACTTTTTTTTTTGCTCAAAAAAAGTGGAATTTCTCAAAAACCGTACACCGAAACTTTCCACAAAGTAATAGCACACCATTCCCGATGAAGCCGCTCGATTTGACATATTGCACGTGTATGTAGTGCGAAAACTCTGGGAGGAGTAGCGGTCCAAAAAATGGGTGGAATAAATAATAAATAATAACTAGACAATTCCTGCAGAAATTGTGAAGTGTGGTTGCCGCCAATGCAAAGTCGACTTTGTGCTGAACGGAGTGAACAGTTTCTGTAGTATAAGCAGAGACAGGGCATTGTGTACCTGCTATAACATCACTACAACGAGTTGATTTGCGACACATATATTCAGAGCTAAATTATCCTTTCATCAAAATTTGAGATCTCAGTGTTTTACTTGCGGTATGCGGTGACGAGTGACGGCGAATCACAAAGCTAGCTGGCATGTTCAGAGGGTCTTGGAAAAACCCTAAGTCTGACGTGTAATGCAGACTGATGTGTAATGCAGTTATAACGAGACCAAAGTTTCCAACTCGCTGGAATATAAAACGGTATTACAAAAGTAAAATTTGACATATTATACATTGTTAGAAAGCTTATTCTGTCACCTATTAGATCGATGATGTGTAGATCAAGCCAGATTGTACTATAAAGTTCGACAACACCCAAAGCAACATGTGTGGTATTACAAGCCCACATGGTTTTCTGAAGAAAGACCGGACCAGAAGCTGCTGCACACGTGTTGTTGGCAGCGTTGTTGCACTCTTTAGTACAGTCTGGCTTGTTTGAGAATTCGTTTATTCAGTAGGTGAGAGCATAAGCTTTCTAACCAGGTATAACAGCACGTCTAATTTTGGTTTTGGAATATCGTTTTTTTAGGTCAACCGAAAGTTTTTTAATCGTCGCATACAATGCATGTAGTCTGTTAGCATTAGCATTCAAAGACGCTGGACCTGACGAAACGTCGTCAAAGAATTTGCGTAATATCTTGTGAAATACTGTTATTATTGAGGACTTCTGGGTATGCCTAAGCCATATGTTTTGTTGATATACCTAGCTGACAGCGTTTTCATTTGAAATTTTGCATTTGGAATACTGTTTTATCCGTTCACTTCCGCGTTCAGCTATATCCTTTCTGGTGGCTGGTGAGGACGAACAGCCAACCGCATCACGTGTGCAAAGCCGACCAATGCTGTAACTTCATAATTCACATTTTTATGACGTCACCGCCCCATTCATTTTCAATGGGAAAAATTGGCCATAAAAAGTCATATTTCTCAAAAACCGTGCAGCGAAAATTTCCACAAAGTAATAGCGCACGATTCCCAAAGAAGCCGGTCAATTTGACATATGGCATGTGTATGTGGTGCGAAAACTCTGGGAGGAGTAGCGGTCCAAAAAATGGGTGGAATAATAATAATAATAAATTAAAGCCGCAAGCGGCGTTGGGAGGGGTCCAAGCATTGGCACCATCGCGCCCCCTATGGAGCGATTTGAAAATGGCTTTTTTCTCATGATCACCCAACATATCTACTGAATATCATGATGATTGTATGAAATGTTGATGAGTTATGGCCAATTTTGTGTGAAGAGACGCTGTCGGATGACTTAGTTGCGTCGCCATGGATGTGTCCTGGCCGCTTCCCGTAAAGGTCTTTACTATGTTGTAACACTTAGATGGCATGTCGTAACACTTATATGGCCTGGCGTGTATGTACAGCTGCAGCGCTTCCATGCCGCAACTGAAAAAGGTATCACACTAGCGTTGTCTTGATACCAAAAATTTGACTTTGATACCGATATCAGGTTTAGTATCACAATAATTGATACTGAAACGATACTGATTCAATACTCGGTACCTAACAATACAGAAAGTACCTTAATAGATCAGAAACATAATGACCACAAGGGTTGACCTCATTTTCGAATTCACGGTGCATTAAATAACCTGGTTTATTAACAACCTTTAAGTTGAAGCCTGTTCAACATATCAATAAGCATAGGCCAATAGTGTTACAACACAAAACCATAGAAAGCTATATTAAATATACTTCAAAAATTAAGCAGTTGTAAAGTAAATTATCTTTAAACAGGTCTTTCACTTTAAAAGAGATCTAAAAACAGCATATTTCAATAACAATACAGCATCTTCCTGTAATAAAATATTTACAAATTTGACCAGCTATTGCTACTGAAGTGAACTGAGTCCAAGCTTGCGCTGTACCAACGAGTAGTGCACAAGCGCGCGTCACCTCACTTGCCAACCTTAGTTGCTACTGTCATCTAGCGAAGATTCTGACAAATTACACTTTTCATCCTCTCGATCAGTAATGCGGGGGACACATTTCCCTGGCTTTTACATTTGACGCAAAACTACGGAACGTCGGAAAATTCTAATACCGAACCGTTTATTTTTATTTTTATTTTTTTTAAGTACCGAAAAGGTGCTGAAGTTTCTGTATACCGTGCAACATTACATCAGACACATACCTATTCCAAGCCATTGCTCAGCTTAGCAGAGAATGCACATTTCAGAGCGCCTCAGAGACAGATAGAATAATAACACATGAATACACATTTCAAATAATAATTACGACACTGAGAAAAAACGAAACAAAAGACGAGATATCAAGTCGCTACCTACGCACAGAGCAGCCTACCGTTTTATTTATTTAGACATTGGCAGATCAGAAAATTTTCGGTTATGCTGACCTATAAAACATTATTCCAAAAGCAAAACCTACATCGTTAGAAAGCTTATACTCTCACATACAGAATAAATGAATTGTCAATCAAGCCAAATTGCACTAAAAAGGGCGACAACGCCGTAAGCAACAGGTGTGGTATCACGCACAGCTATTATTGAAGATAGCCGACCCAGGCGTCACAGATGCGCATATATTTCGCAAACGGATTGTCCAAGACAATATATAACCACTCATTCGCAAAAGGGACATCTCTACGCGTAAAACCAATGGTAAGATTGTATATTTATTCAATGTTTAGTCCCAGATAGTGACTGTAGAATGACATGGAATAATTTAAAAAAAAACGTTGTCTCGTTTATTTCGTTCTTCAGTGAGCAGAGTTTTCACTGCTGTATTGGCATATTTTAAGGCTAATGTCTGGTTTATCTTATTGCTACGGAATATTACATTACATCTCAAATTACAGGCATTTGGCAGACGCTCTTATCCAGAGCGACGTACAACAAAGTGTATAACCATAATCAGGAACAATTGTGGCGAAAACCCTAGAGGGCAGTAGCCTACCGTTCCAAGTGCAGGGAACAACCGCATAGTTCAACTTGGACCCTGTAGGTTAAACTGATTAACACTAACACAAACAAGAACAGCAACAACGCAGTCTATGCAGAAATGCAAGCAATAGTTAAGACGAGTGCATTAACTGAGTCACCTACGAAACAGCTAACTAGTTACAACCCAAAGCTTACAGTCAATGTGGAGATTAAATTGAGAATACGATTTCTCTCAGCATAATGACGGATTTAAAGAGTAAACGAACTCACCCGATATTGTCTTCAAATGGATCCATGCCAAAGAAAAGTAATGATTCATCCTCTCAAAGCTTTTACTAACAAACTTGTAGTAGCAAAAAATATCAACTCGCCATCCATGATAACTGCTTCATACGCTCAGAGTACCGTATTATTTATGTAGACATTGGTAGAGTACAGCATAAATTGCGTCTTTTGTTTATATTCAATATTAGTGATTGCAGCGAGAAACTGCAGCTGTAGACACAAGATAGTCTGTTATGTTATGCTAGCAACGGAATGAAGCAGACTACATATGTAGGCTATATTTACCGTCATTGTTTTATTATACCAGCGTGTTTTCGCGCGTTTCCAGAGAAACTCAATTACTATCAATAAAAATGGTTTAGCTATTTCTCAGCATAATGACGGATGGGGATGGGACGAAAATAATTTTCAACCGTCCACCACGTTTTAGCAACGTTCCAACACTGTCGTCATCACTGTTCCATGGGTCACAAAAACTATTACACTGACGCTTACATTGCAGTGTGAAATATCCACATTATATAATACCACTAACCTATTTAAAGACACTCAATTTCAAAAATAACGCATATAACCGAAATATTTTGAGCAGTAATACTTACATAGCAACATGACATTTTATCTGTGTTTAGTAGTATAGAGACAGAAAATCAATGACAAAGTCCTATCCGCTTCTGTTTTGCGTCAGAAAACGATGTCAGATAGGTCTATCAGCAAAGAAATGGCTTAGCTATGCCCCGAAGTCCTCAATAATAATAGTACTCTCCAAGAAATTATGAAAATCGTTGACAACGTTTCGTTAGGTGCATCGTCTTTAATGCTACGCCACAGTGAATGCGATAAGAAAATATTCCATTACGCTGAACTATAACACGCTATTCCAAATGCAAAATCAGACATGTTATACATCGTTAGAAAGCTTATACTCTCATCTACTGAATAAATGAACTGTCAATCAAGCCAAATTGTACTAAAAACGGCGACAACGCCGCAAGCAACAGGAATCACAAACGGATTGTCCAAGACAATGTATGACCACTCAGTCGCAAAAGGGACATCTCTACGCGTAAAACCAATGGTAAGATTGTATATTTATTCAATGTTTAGTCCCAGATATTGACTGTAATACGAGATGGTATAATTAAAAAAAACTTTGTCTCGTTTATTTCGTTATTCAGTAAGCAGCGTTTTCACTGCTGTATTGGCATATTTTAGGGCAAATGTCGGGTTTATCTTGTTGTTACCGAATATTAGCCTACATTACATTACAGGCATTTGGCAGACGCTCATATCCAGAGCGACGTACAACAAAGTGTCTAACCATAACCAGGAACAAGTGTGTCGAAAACCCTAGAGGGCAGTATCCTACCGTTCCAAGTGCCCCAAGACCGTCCCCTCACTGATAAAAAACTAACCTTACGGTGTCGGATTACTTGCGTCGCCATGGATATCCCTTGCCGTAAAGAAGTTTACTCGATGTCGTAACACTTAGAATTTGGAGCTCCAGCTTTTCCGCACCCCACCTAATAGAAAAGTCCAAATGGCGGGCAAACCATATGGCGGACATAGGTGGTCCCAAAAGCAAAGTTGTAGAGCACATTCAGATGCATCAGTCGATGAAGTTTTGTGTTGATCGGACTTATAGTGTAACAGTTATAGCCTTTAAAAGAGTGATCCTTTGTTATAGCGCCACCATCTGGGCGACATAGGAGATTTTTCGTGCGTGAGTAGTGGGGGGCCATAGGAACCCACCTACCAAAGTTGGTTGGTCTACAACTTATGGTTGCTGAGCCTCAGACATTTTAGCGGAGAAAACTGCCACGCCCCAACGAAAAAGTCTAAATGGCGGGCAAATAATATGGCGGACATAGGTGGTGCCAATGGCAAAGTTGTAGAGCAGGTTCAGCTGCACAAGACCATGAAGTTTTGTGTTGATCTAATTTATTGTGTGGGAGTTATTGCCATTTACGCAAAACCCTTTGTTATAGTGCCACCATTTGGCCGACATAGGTGATTTTTAGTGCCTGAGTAGTGGGGGGCCATAGGAACCCACCTGCCAAATTTGGTTGCTGTAGGACTTATGGTTGCTGAGCCTCAGACACTTTTAGCGGAGAAAAATAAGAATAATAATCCTAACAGATACAATAGGGTTCCACCAGCTTCGCTGCTTGGACCCCTAATAATATGTGCGATAATAATAGTGTGATTGCCTAAGGCAACCACACTAACTAGACAATTCCTGCAGAAATTGTGAAGTGTGGTTGCCGCCAATGCAAAGTCGACTTTGTGCTGAACGGAGTGAACAGTTTCTGTAGTATAAGCAGAGACAGGGCATTGTGTACCTGCTATAACATCACTACAACGAGTTGATTTGCGACACATATATTCAGAGCTAAATTATCCTTTCATCAAAATTTGAGATCTCAGTGTTTTACTTGCGGTATGCGGTGACGAGTGACGGCGAATCACAAAGCTAGCTGGCATGTTCAGAGGGTCTTGGAAAAACCCTAAGTCTGACGTGTAATGCAGACTGATGTGTAATGCAGTTATAACGAGACCAAAGTTTCCAACTCGCTGGAATATAAAACGGTATTACAAAAGTAAAATTTGACATATTATACATTGTTAGAAAGCTTATTCTGTCACCTATTAGATCGATGATGTGTAGATGAAGGCAGATTGTACTACAAAGTTCGACAACACCCAAAGCAACATGTGTGGTATTACAAGCCCACTGAAGACCGGATCAGAAGCTGCTGCACACGTGTTGTTGACGGCGTTGTTGCACTCTTTAGTACAGTCTGGCTTGTTTGAGAATTCGTTTATTCAGTAGGTGAGAGCATAAGCTTTCTAACCAGGTATAACAGCACGTCTAATTGTGGTTTTGGAATATCGTTTTTTTAGGTCAACCGAAAGTTTTTTAATCGTCGCATACAATGCATGTAGTCTGTTAGCATTAGCATTCAAAGACGCTGGACCTGACGAAACGTCGTCAAAGAATTTGCGTAATATCTTGTGAAATACTGTTATTATTGAGGACTTCTGGGTATGCCTAAGCCATATGTTTTGTTGATATACCTAGCTGACAGCGTTTTCATTTGAAATTTTGCATTTGGAATACTGCTTTATCCGTTCACTTCCGCGTACAGCTATATCCTTTCTGGTGGCTGGTGAGGACGAACAGCCAACCGCATCACGTGTGCAAAGCCGACCAATGCTGTAACTTCATAATTCACTTTTTTATGACGTCACCGCCCCATTCATTTTCAATGAGAAAAATTGGCCATAAAAAGTCATATTTCTCAAAAACCGTGCAGCGAATCTTTCCACAAAGTAATAGCACGCGATTCCCAAAGAAGCCGGTCAATTTGACATATGGCACGTGTATGTGGTGCGAAAACTCTGGGAGGAGTAGCGGTCCAAAAAATGGGTGGAAAGAAATAAAAATAATAATAATAATAATAATAATAATATGTGAGATAATAGTAGTGTGATTGCCTAAGGCAACCACACTAATAATAATAATATGTGAGATAATAGTAGTGTGATTTCCTAAGGCAACCACACTAATAATAAATAAACTAGACAATTCCTGCAGAAATTGTGAAGTGTGGTTGCCGCCAATGCAAAGTCGACTTTGTGCTGAACGGAGTGAACAGTTTCTGTAGTATAAGCAGAGACAGGGCATTGTGTACCTGCTATAACATCACTACAACGAGTTGATTTGCGACACATATATTCAGAGCTAAATTATCCTTTCATCAAAATTTGAGATCTCAGTGTTTTACTTGCGGTATGCGGTGACGAGTGACGGCGAATCACAAAGCTAGCTGGCATGTTCAGAGGGTCTTGGAAAAACCCTAAGTCTGACGTGTAATGCAGACTGATGTGTAATGCAGTTATAACGAGACCAAAGTTTCCAACTCGCTGGAATATAAAACGGTATTACAAAAGTAAAATTTGACATATTATACATTGTTAGAAAGCTTATTCTGTCACCTATTAGATCGATGATGTGTAGATGAAGGCAGATTGTACTACAAAGTTCGACAACACCCAAAGCAACATGTGTGGTATTACAAGCCCACATCGTTTTCTGAAGACCGGATCAGAAGCTGCTGCACACGTGTTGTTGACGGCGTTGTTGCACTCTTTAGTACAGTCTGGCTTGTTTGAGAATTCGTTTATTCAGTAGGTGAGAGCATAAGCTTTCTAACCAGGTATAACAGCACGTCTAATTTTGGTTTTGGAATATCGTTTTTTTAGGTCAACCGAAAGTTTTTTAATCGTCGCATACAATGCATGTAGTCTTTGTTAGCATTAGCATTCAAAGACGCTGGACCTGACGAAACGTCGTCAAAGAATTTGCGTAATATCTTGTGAAATACTGTTATTATTGAGGACTTCTGGGTATGCCTAAGCCATATGTTTTGTTGATATACCTAGCTGACAGCGTTTTCATTTGAAATTTTGCATTTGGAATACTGTTTTATCCGTTCACTTCCGCGTTCAGCTATATCCTTTCTGGCTGGTGAGGACGAACAGCGGACCGCATCACGTATGCAAAGCCGACCAATGCTGTAACTTCATAATTCACATTTTTTATGACGTCACCGCCCCATTCATTTTCAATGGGAAAAATTGGTCATAAAAAGTCATATTTCTCAAAAACCGTGCGGCGAAAATTTCCACAAAGTAATAGCCATCGATTCCCAAAGAAGCCGGTCAATTTGACATATGGCATGTGTATGTGGTGCAAAAACTCTGGGAGGAGTAGCGGTCCAAAAAACTGGCGGAATAATAATAATAATAATAAATATGTGCAATAATAATAGTGTGTTTGCCTAAGGCAACCACACTAACTAGACAATTCCTGCAGAAATTGTGAAGTGTGGTTGCCGCCAATGCAAAGTCAACTTTGTGCTGAACGGACTGAACAGTTTCTGTAGTATAAGCAGAGACAGGGCATTGTGTACCTGCTATAACATCACTACAACGAGTTTATTTGCGACACATATATTCAGAGCTAAATTATCCTTTCATCAAAATTTGAGATCTCAGTGTTTTACTTGCGGTATGCGGTGACGAGTGACGGCGAATCACAAAGCTAGCTGGCATGTTCAGAGGGTCTTGGAAAAACCCTAAGTCTGACGTGTAATGCAGACTGATGTGTAATGCAGTTATAACGAGTTTCCAACTCGCTGGAATATAAAACGGTATTACAAAAGTAAAATTTGACATATTATACATTGTTAGAAAGCTTATTCTGTCACCTATTAGATCGATGATGTGTAGATCAAGCCAGATTGTACTACAAAGTTCGACAACACCCAAAGCAACATGCGTGGTATTACAAGCCCACTGAAGACCGGATCAGAAGCTGCTGCACACGTGTTGTTGACGGCGTTGTTGCACTCTTTAGTACAGTCTGGCTTGTTTGAGAATTCGTTTATTCAGTAGGTGAGAGCATAAGCTTTCTAACCAGGTATAACAGCACGTCTAATTTTGGTTTTGGAATATGGTTTTTTTAGGTCAACCGAAAGTGTTTTAATCGTCGCATTCAATGCATGCACTCTTTGTTAGCACTAGTAGCATTCAAAGACGCTGCATTTGACGAAACGTTGTCAACGATTTTGCGTGATATCTTGTGAAATACTATTATTTTTGAGGAAATCTGGGTATGCCTAAGTCATATGTTTGTTGATATACCTAGCTGACAGCGTTTTCATTTGTAATTTTGCATTTGGAATACCGTTTTTATCGCGTG
This sequence comes from Anguilla pacifica, assembly GCA_039654925.1. Classification (NCBI taxonomy): domain Eukaryota; kingdom Metazoa; phylum Chordata; class Actinopteri; order Anguilliformes; family Anguillidae; genus Anguilla; species Anguilla pacifica. Next base: position 36,040,797 of record CM077286.1, on the reverse strand, counting down.
CACTTCCGCATTAAGCTATATCCACTGTGGTGGCTAAGTCGCCAGGAAACCTCGTTTGAACAACACAATCCGTGCATGTACGTCTTCGTCAAGGTTTTATCTACATTGTGGTATGAATCATTTGAAGTTTACGAATGTGTGTTTTCTGTAATTACGACGAAAATGGAGATATGCACCGCATCTGGATTCTAAATTTCCTGTAGATGAAACAGGTTAAAAGTGCATCACGTGTGCTAAGCCGACCAATGCTGTGACTTCACCGCTCACATATGTATGACGTCACGTTTTACATTCATCCCTATGGGGAAAAATTGGCCATAAAAAGTCATATTTCTCAAAAACCGTGCAGCGAAACTTTCCACAAAGTAATAGCACACGATTCCTAAAGAAGCCGGTCAATTTGACATATGGCACGTGTATGTGGTGCAAAAACCCTGGGAGGAGTAGCGGTCCAAAAAATGGGTGGAAAGAAAGAATAATAATAATAATAATATGTGGGATAATAGTAGTGTGGTTGCCTGAGGCAACCACACTAACTAGACAATTCCTGCAGAAATTGTGAAGTGTGGTTGCCGCCAATGCAAAGTCGACTTTGTGCTGAACGGAGTGAACTGTTTCTGTAGTATAAGCAGAGACAGGGCATTGTGTACCTGCTATAACATCACTACAACGAGTTGATTTGCGACACATATATTCAGAGCTAAATTATCCTTTCATCAAAATTTGAGATCTCAGTCTTTTACTTGCGGTATGCGGTGACGAGTGACGGCGAATCACAAAGCTAGCTGGCATGTTCAGAGGGTCTTGGAAAAACCCTAAGTCTGACGTGTAATGCAGACTGATGTGTAATGCAGTTATAACGAGACCAAAGTTTCCAACTCGCTGGAATATAAAACGGTATTACAAAAGTAAAATTTGACATATTATACATTGTTAGAAAGCTTATTCTGTCACCTATTAGATCGATGATGTGTAGATCAAGCCAGATTGTACTACAAAGTTCGACAACACCCAAAGCAACATGTGTGGTATTACAAGCCCACTGAAGACCGGATCAGAAGCTGCTGCACACGTGTTGTTGACGGCGTTGTTGCACTCTTTAGTACAGTCTGGCTTGTTTGAGAATTCGTTTATTCAGTAGGTGAGAGCATAAGCTTTCTAACCAGGTATAACAGCACGTCTAATTTTGGTTTTGGAATATGGTTTTTTTAGGTCAACCGAAAGTGTTTTAATCGTCGCATTCAATGCATGCACTCTTTGTTAGCACTAGTAGCATTCAAAGACGCTGCATTTGACGGAACGTTGTCAACGGTTTTGCGTAATATCTTGTGAAATACTATTATTTTTGAGGAAATCTGGGTATGCCTAAGTCATATGTTTGTTGATATACCTAGCTGACAGCGTTTTCATTTGTAATTTTGCATTTGGAATGCCGTTTTTACCGCGTGCACTTCCGCATTAAGCTATATCCGCTGTGGTGGCTAAGTCGCCAGGAAACCTCGTTTGAACAACACAATCCGTGCATGTACGTCTTCGTCAAGGTTTTATCTACATTGTGGTATGAATCATTTGAAGTTTACGAATGTGTGTTTTCTGTAATTACGACGAAAATGGAGATATGCACCGCATCTGGATTCTAAATTTCCTGTAGATGAAGCAGGTTAAAACCGCATCACGTGTGCAACGCCGACCAATGCTGTAACTCCATAATTCACATTTTAATGACGTCACCGCCCCATTCATTTTCAATGGGAAAAATTGGCCATAAAAAGTCATATTTCTCAAAAACCGTGCAGCGAAACTTTCCACAAAGTAATAGCACACGATTCCCAAAGAAGCCGGTCAATTTGACATATGGCATGTGTATGTGGTGCGAAAACTCTGGGAGGAGTAGCGGTCCAAAAAATGGGTGGAAAGAATAATAATAATAACTAGACAATTCCTGCAGAAATTGTGAAGTGTGGTTGCCCTCAATGCAAAGTCGACTTTCTGCTGAAAAGAATGAACAGTGGTAGGTAGTTGCTATGATGTTCTGGTGGTGACTATGGAGTTATAGGCGGTTGCTAGGGTGTTGATAGGCAGTTGTTATGGTGTTCCAGGAGGTTGCTAGGGTGTTGCTAGGTGGTTGCTATGGAGTTATAGGCAGTTGCTAGGGTGTTGCTAGGCAGTTATGGTGTTCCAGCTGGTTGCTAGGTGGTTGCTATGGAGTTATAAGCGGTTGCTATGGTGTTCCAGGTGGTTGCTATGGTGTTGCTAGGTGGTTGCTATGGAGTTATAGGCGGTTGCTACGGTGTTGCTATGTGGTTGGTAGGGTTTTCTAGATGGTTGCTAGGATGTTGCTAGGTGGTTGCTATGGAGTTATAGGCGGTTGCTAGGGTGTTGCTAGGCATTTGCTATGGAGCTTTAGACGGTTGCTAGGGTGTTGCTAGGGTATTCTAGGTGGTTGCTAGGATGTTGCTAGGTGGTTGCTATGGAGTTATAGGCGGTTGCTAGGGTGTTGCTACGCAGTAGCTATGGTGTTCCAGGTGGTTGCTAGGGGGTTGCTAGGTGGTTGCTATGGTGTTTCAGGTGGTTGCTAGGGTGTTGCTAGGTGGTTACTATGGAGTTCTAGGTGGTTGCTATGGTGTTGCTAGGTGGTTGCTATGGAGTTAAAGCTGGTTGCTAGGGTGTTCTAGGTGGTTGCTAGGGTGTTGCTAGGTGGTTGCTATGGTGTTCCAGGTGGTTGCTAGGGTGTTGCTAGGTGGTTGCTATGGAGTTCTAGGTGGTTGCTATGGTGTTGCTAGGTGGTTGCTATGGAGTTATAGCCGGTTGCTAGGGTGTTCTAGGTGGTTGCTAGGGTGTTGCTAGGTGGTTGCTATGGAGTTCCAGGTGGTTGCTAGGGTGTTGCTAGGTGGTTGCTATGGATTTCTAGGTGGTTGCTAGGGTGTTGCTAGGTGGTTGCTATGGTGTTCCAGGTGGTTGCTAGTGTGTTGTTAGGTGGTTGCTATGGAGTTCTAGGCGGTTGCTAGGTTATTCTAGGTGGTTGCTAGAGTGTTGCTAGGTCATTGCTTTGGAGTTATAGGCGGTTGCTAGGGTGTTGCTAGGAGGTTGCTATGGAGTTCTAGGCGGTTGCTAGGTCTTTACTGAGTCCAATGACGTGACCCATAATTTTCTATGACAAACGGTTCAAAAGTTATGAAATATCAAACATCGGCCAATCAGGAATGGGGGCGAGGCTGATCTACACCAATGGACAAAGGACTCTCTACCATGTCCAATGAGGCATTGCACAATTTGTGGGCAATTTTTCCCCATAGAGATTAATGGCAGAATGTTCAAATCTAGAGAGAGACCAGAGTACTGCTGCTAGAAAACAGAGCATTGTGACATCATAAAGGTGTGAAGACAGCATTGTGACATCACAAGGGTGAACATTCCACCATTCATTCTCTATGGGAAAAATTTCCCAAAAAACGTGGAATTTCTCAAAAACCGTGCACCGAAACTTTCCACAAAGTAATAGCACACCATTCCCGATCAAGCCGCTCGATTTGACATATTGCACGTGTATGTGGTGCGAAAACTCTGGGAGGAGTAGCGGTCCAAAAAACTGGCGGAATAATAATAATAATAATAATAATAATAATAAATAAATATGTGCAATAATAATAGTGTGTTTGCCTAAGGCAACCACACTAATAATAATAATAATATGTGGGAAAATAGTAGTGTGGTTGCCTGAGGCAACCACACTAACTAGACAATTCCTGCAGAAATTGTGAAGTGTGGTTGCCGCCAAAGCAAAGTCGACTTTCTGCTGAACAGAGTGAACAGTGGTAGGTAGTTGCTATGATGTTTGAGGCCGTTGCTAGGGTGTTGCTAGGTGGTTTCTATAGAGTTTTAGGCAGTTGCAAGGATGTTGCTAGGTGGTTGATATGGTGTTCCAGGTGGTTGCTAGGGTGGTGCTAGGTGGTTGCTATGGAGCTCCAGGTGGTTGCTAGGGCATTGCTAGGTGGTTGATAGGGTAATCTAAGTAGTTACTAGGATGTTGCAAGGTGGTTGCTATGGAGTTATAGGTGGTTGCTAGGGTGTTGCTAGGCAGTTGTTATGGTGTTCCAGGTGGTTGCTAGGGTGTTGCTTGGTGGTTGCTATGGAGTTATAGGCGGTTGCTAGGCTGTTGCTAGGTGGTTGCTATGGAGTTATAGGCGGTTGCTAGGGTGTTGCTAGGCATTTGCTATGGAGTTCCAGGTGGTTGCTAGGGTGTTGCTAGGTGGTTGCTATGGAGTTTGAGGCAGTTGCTAGGGTGTTGCTAGGTGGTTGCTATGGAGTTCTAGGTGGTTGCTATGGTGTTGCTAGCTGGTTGCTATGGAGTTATAGGCGGTTGCTAGGGTGTTGCTAGGCATTTGCTATGGTGTTCCAGGTGGTGGCTAGGGTGTTGCTAGGTGGTTGCTATGGAGTTTGAGGCAGTTGCTAGGGTGTTGCTAGGTGGTTCTATGGAGTTCTAGGTGGTTGCTATGGAATTCTAGGTGGTTGCTATGGTGTTCTAGGTGGTTGCTATGGAGTTCTAGGCAGTTGCTAGGATGTTGCTAGGTGGTTGATATGGTGTTCCAGGTGGTTGCTAGGGTGGTGCTAGGTGTTTGCTATGGAGCTCCATGTCGTTGCTAGGGCATTGCTAGGTGGTTGCTAGGGTATTCTACGTGGTTGCTAGGATGTTGCTAGGTGGTTGCTATGGAGCTATAGGAGGTTGCTAGGGTGTTGCTAGGTGGTTGCTAGGAAATTGTTATGGTGTTCCAGGTGGTTGCTAGGGTGTTGCTATGGAGTTATAGGCGGTTGCTAGGAAATTGTTATGGTGTTCCAGGTGGTTGCTAGGGTGTTGCTAGGTGGTTGCTAGGGTATTCTAGGTGGTTGCTAGGGTGTTGTAAGGTGGTTGCTAGGGTATTCTAGGTGGTTGCTAGGGTGTTGTAAGGTGGTTTCTATGGTGTTGCTAGGTGATTGCTATGGAGTTATAGCCGGTTGCTAAGGTGTTGCTATGCATTTGCTATGGTGTTCCAGGTGGTTGCTAGGGTGTTGCTAGGTGGTTGCTATGGAGTTCTAGGTGGTTGCTATGGTGTTGCTAGGTGGTTGCTATGAAGTTATAGGCAGTTGCTAGGGTGTTGCTAGGCATTTGCTATGGTGTTCCAGGTGGTTGCTAGGGTGTTGCAGGGTGGTTGCTAGGGTGTTGTAAGGTGGTTGCTAGGGTGTTGCTAGGTGGTTGCTAGGGTATTCTAGGTGGTTGCTAGGGTGTTGCTAGGTGGTTGCTAGGATGTTGCTAGGTGGTTGCTATGGAGTTATAGGCGGTTGCTAGGGTGTTGTTAGGTAGTTTCTAGGGTTTTCTAGGTGGTTGCTAGGATGTTGCTAGGTGGTTGCTATGGAGTTATAGGCGGTTGCTAGGCTGTTGCTAGGCAGCTGGTATGGTGTTCCACGTGGTTACTATGGTGTTCCAGGTGGTTGCTAGGGTGTTGCTAGGTGCTTGCTATGGAGTTCTAGGTGGTTGCTATGGTGTTGCTAGGTGGTTGCTATGGAGTTATAGCCGGTTGCTAGTGTGTTGCTAGGCATTTGCTATGGTGTTCCAGGTGGTTGCTAGGGTGTTGCAAGGTGGTTGCTATGCAGTTCTAGATGGTTGCTAGGGTGTTGCTAGGTTGTTGCTATGGAGTTCTAGGCAGTTGCTATGGTGTTACAGGTGGTTGCTAGTGTGTTGTTAGGTGGTTGTTATGGCGTTCTAGGCGGTTGCTAGGATGTTCTAGGTGGTTGCTAGGGTGTTGCTTGGTCATTGCTATGGAGTTACAGGCGGTTGCTAGAATGTTGCTAGGTGGTTGCTTTGGAGTTCTAGGCAGTTGCTAGGTCTTTACTGAGTCCAATGACGCGACCCGTAGTTCTCTGTGACAAATGGTTCAAAAGTTATGAAATATCAAACATCAGCCAATCAGGAAGGGGGGCATTGCTGATCTCCACCAATGGACAAAGGACTCTCTACCAAGTCCAATGAGGCATCCCACAACTTGAGGGCAATTTTGCCCCATAGAGATGAATGCTGAATGTGCAAAGCCAGAGAGAGACCAGAGCACTGCTGCTAGAAGACAGACCATTGTGACATCACAAGGCTGAGAAGACAGCATTGTGACATCACAAGGGTGAACATTCCGCCATTCATTCTCTATGGGAAATATTCCCCAAAAAAAGTCATATTTCTCAAAAACCGTGCACCCAAACTTTCCACAAAGTAATAGCACACCATTCCCGATCAAGCCGCTCGATTTGACACATTGCACATGTATGTGGTGTGAAAACTCTGGGCGGAGTAGCGGTCCAAAAAATGGGTGGAAAGAATAATAATAATAAGAACTAGACAATTCCTGCAGAAATTGTGAAGTGTGGTTGCCGCCAATGCAAAGTCGACTTTGTGCTGAACGGAGTGAACAGTTTCTGTAGTATAAGCAGAGACAGGGCATTGTGTACCTGCTATAACATCACTACAACGAGTTGATTTGCGACACATATATTCAGAGCTAAATTATCCTTTCATCAAAATTTGAGATCTCAGTGTTTTACTTGCGGTATGCGGTGACGAGTGACGGCGAATCACAAAGCTAGCTGGCATGTTCAGAGGGTCTTGGAAAAACCCTAAGTCTGACGTGTAATGCAGACTGATGTGTAATGCAGTTATAACGAGACCAAAGTTTCCAACTCGCTGGAATATAAAACGGTATTACAAAAGTAAAATTTGACATATTATACATTGTTAGAAAGCTTATTCTGTCACCTATTAGATCGATGATGTGTAGATCAAGCCAGATTGTACTACAAAGTTCGACAACACCCAAAGCAACATGTGTGGTATTACAAGCCCACTGAAGACCGGATCAGAAGCTGCTGCACACGTGTTGTTGACGGCGTTGTTGCACTCTTTAGTACAGTCTGGCTTGTTTGAGAATTCGTTTATTCAGTAGGTGAGAGCATAAGCTTTCTAACCAGGTATAACAGCACGTCTAATTTTGGTTTTGGAATATGGTTTTTTTAGGTCAACCGAAAGTGTTTTAATCGTCGCATTCAATGCATGCACTCTTTGTTAGCACTAGTAGCATTCAAAGACGCTGCATTTGACAAAACATTGTCAACGATTTTGCGTAATATCTTGTGAAATACTATTATTTTTGAGGAAATCTGGGTATGCCTAAGTCATATGTTTGTTGATATACCTAGCTGACAGCGTTTTCATTTGTAATTTTGCATTTGGAATACCGTTTTTATCGCGTGCACTTCCGCATTAAGCTATATCCACTGTGGTGGCTAAGTCGCCAGGAAACCTCGTTTGAACAACACAATCCGTGCATGTACGTGTTCGTCAAGGTTTTATCTACATTGTGGTATGAATCATTTGAAGTTTACGAATGTGTGTTTTCTGTAATTACGACGAAAATGGAGATATGCACCGCATCTGGATTCTAAATTTCCTGTAGATGAAGCAGGTTAAAAGTGCATCACGTGTGCTAAGCCGACCAATGCTGTGACTTCACCGCTCACATATGTATGACGTCACGTTTTACATTCATCCCTATGGGGAAAAATTGGCCATAAAAAGTCATATTTCTCAAAAACCGTGCAGCGAAACTTTCCACAAAGTAATAGCACACGATTCCCAAAGAAGCCGGTCAATTTGACATATGGCACGTGTATGTGGTGCAAAAACTCTGGGAGGAGTAGCGGTCCAAAAAATGGGTGGAATAATAATAATAATAATAACTAGACAATTCCTGCAGAAATTGTGAAGTGTGGTTGCCGCCAACGCAAAGTCGGCATTCTGCTGAACAGAGTGAACAGTGGTAGGTAGTTGCTATGATGTTTGAGGCGGTTGCTAGGGTGTTGCTAGGCGGTTTCCATGGAATTCTAGGCGGTTGCTGAGGTGTTGCTAGGTGGTTGCTAGGACGTTGCTATGGAGTTACAGGCGGTTGTTAGGGTGTTGCTAGGCAGTTGTTATGGTGTTCCAGGTGGTTGCTAGGGTATTCTAGGTGGTTGCTATGGAGTTCTAGGTGGTTACTATGGTGTTGCTAGGTGGTTGCTATGGAGTTATAGCCGGTTGTTAGGGTGTTGCTAGGCATTTGCTATGGAGTTATAGGCGGTTGCTAGGGTGTTGCTAGGCAGTTGTTATGGTGTTCCAGGTGGTTGCTAGGGTATTCTAGGTGGTTGCTATGGAGTTCTAGGTGGTTACTATGGTGTTGCTAGGTGGTTGCTATGGAGTTATAGCCGGTTGTTAGGGTGTTGCTAGGCATTTGCTATGGAGTTATAGGCGGTTGCTAGGGTGTTGCTAGGGTATTCTAGGTGGTTGCTAGGATGTTGCTAGGTGGTTGCTATGGAGTTATAGGCGGTTGCTAGGGTGTTGCTAGGCAGTTGTTATGGTGTTCCAGGTGGTTGCTAGGGTGTTGCTAGGTGGTTGCTATGGTGTTCCAGGTGGTTGCTGGGGTGTTGCTAGGTGGATGCTATGGAGTTCTAGGTGGTTGCTATGGTGTTGCTAGGTGGTTGCTATGGCGATATAGCCGGTTGCTAGGGTGTTGCTAGGCATTTGCTATGGAGTTATAGGCGGTTGCTAGGGTGTTGCTAGGCAGTTGTTATGGTGTTCCAGGTGGTTGCTAGGGTGTTGCTAGGTGGTTGCTATGGTGTTCCAGGTGGTTGCTGGGGTGTTGCTAGGTGGTTGCTATGGAGTTCTAGGTGGTTGCTATGGTGTTGCTAGGTGGTTGCTATGGGGTTATAGCCGGTTGCTAGGGTGTTACTAAGCATTTGCTATGGTGTTCCAGGTGGTTGCTAGGGTGTTGCAAGGTGGTTGCTATGCAATTCTAGGTGGTTGCTAGGGTGTTCTCAGTGGTTGCTATGGAGTTCTAGGCAGTTGCTATGGAGTTTTAGGCGGTTGCTAGGTCTTTACTGAGTCCAATGACGCGACCTATAGTTCTCTATGACAAACGGTTCAAAAGTTATGAAATGTCAAACATCAGCCAATCAGGAGGGGGGGCGAAGCTGATCTACACCAATACTCAAAGGACTCTCTACCATGTCCAATGAGGCATTGCACAATTTGTGGGCAATTTTGCCCCATACAGATGAATGCCCAGTGTTCAAAGCCAGAGAGAGACCAGGGTACAGCTGCTAGAAGACAGAGCATTGTGACATCACAATGGTGAGAGGCCAGCATTGTGACATCACAAGGGTGAACATTCCGCCATTCATTCTCTATGGGAAAAAACTTTTTTTTTTGCCCAAAAAAAGTGGAATTTCTCAAAAACCGTGCACCGAAACTTTCCACAAAGTAATAGCACACCATTCCCGATAAAGCCGCTCGATTTGACATATTGCACGTGTATGTAGTGCGAAAACTCTGGGAGGAGTAGCGGTCCAAAAAATGGGTGGAATAAATAATAAATAATAATAATAATAATAATAATAATATGTGCAATAATAATAGTGTGTTTGCCTAAGGCAACCACACTAATAATAATAACTAGACAATTCCTGCAGACATTGTGAAGTGTGGTTGCCGCCAATGCAAAGTCGACTTTGTGCTGAACGGAGTGAACAGTTTCTGTAGTATAAGCAGAGACAGGGCATTGTGTACCTGCTATAACATCACTACAACGAGTTGATTTGCGACACATATATTCAGAGCTAAATTATCCTTTCATCAAAATTTGAGATCTCAGTGTTTTACTTGCGGTATGCGGTGACGAGTGACGGCGAATCACAAAGCTAGCTGGCATGTTCAGAGGGTCTTGGAAAAACCCTAAGTCTGACGTGTAATGCAGACTGATGTGTAATGCAGTTATAACGAGACCAAAGTTTCCAACTCGCTGGAATATAAAACGGTATTACAAAAGTAAAATTTGACATATTATACATTGTTAGAAAGCTTATTCTGTCACCTATTAGATCGATGATGTGTAGATCAAGCCAGATTGTACTACAAAGTTCGACAACACCCAAAGCAACATGTGTGGTATTACAAGCCCACTGAAGACCGGATCAGAAGCTGGTGCACACGTGTTGTTGACGGCGTTGTTGCACTCTTTAGTACAGTCTGGCTTGTTTGAGAATTCGTTTATTCAGTAGGTGAGAGCATAAGCTTTCTAACCAGGTATAACAGCACGTCTAATTTTGGTTTTGGAATATGGTTTTTTTAGGTCAACCGAAAGTGTTTTAATCGTCGCATTCAATGCATGCACTCTTTGTTAGCACTAGTAGCATTCAAAGACGCTGCATTTGACGAAACGTTGTCAACGATTTCGCGTAATATCTTGTGAAATACTATTATTTTTGAGGAAATCTGGGTATGCCTAAGTCATATGTTTGTTGATATACCTAGCTGACAGCGTTTTCATTTGTAATTTTGCATTTGGAATACCGTTTTTATCGCGTGCACTTCCGCATTAAGCTATATCCACTGTGGTGGCTAAGTCGCCAGGAAACCTCGTTTGAACAACACAATCCGTGCATGTACGTGTTCGTCAAGGTTTTATCTACATTGTGGTATGAATCATTTGAAGTTTACGAATGTGTGTTTTCTGTAATTACGACGAAAATGGAGATATGCACCGCATCTGGATTCTAAATTTCCTGTAGATGAAGCAGGTTAAAAGTGCATCACGTGTGCTAAGCCGACCAATGCTGTGAGTTCACCGCTCACATATGTATGACGTCACGTTTTACATTCATCCCTATGGGGAAAAATTGGCCATAAAAAGTCATATTTCTCAAAAACCGTGCAGCGAAACTTTCCACAAAGTAATAGCACACGATTCCCAAAGAAGCCGGTCAATTTGACATATGGCACGTGTATGTGGTGCGAAAACTCTGGGAGGAGTAGCGGTCCAAAAAATGGGTGGAATAATAATAATAATAACTAGACAATTCCTGCAGAAATTGTGAAGTGTGGTTGCCGCTAACGCAAAGTCGACTTTCTGCTGAACAGAGTGAACAGTGGTAGGTAGTTGCTCTGATGTTTGAGGCGGTTGCTAGGGTGTTACTAGGTGGTTTCCATGGAATTCTAGTCAGTTGCTAGGGTGTTCTAGGTGGTTCCTATGGAGTTCTAGGCAGTTGCTAGGATGTTGCTAGGTGGTTGATATGGTGTTCCAGGTGGTTGCTGGGGTAGTGCTAGGTGGTTGCTATGGAGTTCCAGGTGGGTGCTATGGAGCTCCAGGTGGTTGCCAGGGCATTGCTAGGTGGTTGCTAGGGTAATTTAAGTGGTTGCTAGGATGTTGCTAGGTGGTTGCTATGGAGTTATAGGCGGTTGCTAGGGTGTTGCTAGGTGGTTGCTATGGAGTTCTAGGTGGTTGCTAGGGCATTGCTTGGTGGTTGCTAGGGTATTCTAAGTGGTTGCTAGGTGGTTGCTATGGAGTTATAGGCGGTTGCTAGGGTGTTGCTAGGCAGTTATTATGGTGTTCTAGGTGGTTGCTAGGGTGTTGCTAGGTGGTTGCTAGGGTGTTGCTAAGTGGATGCTAGGGAGTTCTAGGTGGTAACTATGGTGTTGCTAGGTGGTTGCTATGGAGTTATACGTGGTTGCTAGGGTGTTGCTAGGCAGTTATTATGGTGTTCTAGGTGGTTTCTAGGGTGTTGCTAGGTGGTTGCTAGGGTATTCTAGGTGGTTGCTATGGTGTTGCTAGGCATTTGCTATGGAGTTATAGGCGGTTGCTAAGGTGTTGCTAGGGTATTCTAGGTGGTTACTAGGATGTTGCTAGGTGGTTGCTATGGAGTTATAGGCGGTTGCTAGGGTGTTGCTAGGCAGTTGTTATGGTGTTCCAGGTGGTTGCTAGGGTGTTGCTAGGTGGTTGCTATGGTGTTCCAGGTGGTTGCTAGGTGGTTGCTATGGTGTTCTATTTGGTTGCTAAGGTGATGCTAGGGTATTCTAGGTGGTTGCTAGGATGTTGCTAGGAGGTTGCTATGCAGTTATAGGTGGTTGCTAGCAGTTGTTACGGTGTTCCAGGTGGTTGATAGGGTGTTGCTAGGTGGTTGCCTGGGTTTTCTAGGTGGCTGCTAGGATGTTGCTAGGTGGTTGCTATGGAGTTATAGGCGGTTGCCAGGGTGTTGCTAGGCAGTTGTTATGGTGTTCCAGGTGGTTGCTAGGTTGTTGCTTGGTGGTTGCTGTGGTGTTCCAGGTGGTTGCTAGGGTGTTGCTATGGAATTCTAGGTGGTTGCTATGGTGTTGCTAGGTGGTTGCTGGGGAGTTAAAGGCGGTTGCTAGGGTGTTCCAGGTGGTTGCTAGGGTCTTGCTAGGTGGTTGCTATGCAGTTCTAGGTGGTTGCTAGGTGTGTTGCTAGGTGGTTGCTGTGGAGTCCTAGGCAGTTGCTATGGAGTTCTAGGCAGTTGCTAGGGTGTTGCTAGGTGGTTGCTATGCAGTTCTAGGTGGTTGCTAGGGTGTTGCTAGGTGGTTGCTATGGAGTTCTAGGCAGTTGCTATGGTATTACAGGTGGTTGCTAGTTTGTTGTTAGGTAGTTGCTATGGAGTTCTAGGCGGTTGCTATTGAGTTCTAGGTGGTTGCTATGGTGTTGCTAGGTGGTTGCTATGGAGTTATAGGCGGTTGCTAGGGTGTTGCTAGGCATTTGCTATGGTGTTCCACGTGGTTGCTAGGGTGTTGCATGGTGGTTGCTATGCAGTTCTAGGTGGTTGCTAGGGTGTTGCTAGGTGGTTGCTATGGAGTTCTAGGCTGTTGCTATGGTGTTCCAGGTGGATGCTAGTGTGTTGTTAGGTCGTTGCTATGGAGTTCTAGGCGGTTGCTAGGTTGTTCTAGGTGGTTGCTTGGGTGTTGCTAGGTCTTTGCTATGGAGTCATAGGTGGTTGCTAGGATGTTACTAGGGGGTTGCTATGGAGTTCTAGGCGGTTGCTAGGTCTTTACTGAGTCCAATGACGCGACCCATAGTTCTCTAGGACAAATGGTTCAAAAGTTATGAAATATCAAACATCGGCCAATCAGGAAGAGGGGCAAGGCTGATCTCCACCAATGGACAAAGGACTCTCTACCATGTCCAATGAGGCATTGCTCAATTTGTGGGCAATTTTTCCCCATAGAGATGAATGGCAGAATGTTCAAACCTAGAGAGAGACCAGAGTACTGCTGCTAGAAAACAGAGCATTGTGACATCATAAAGGTGTGAAGACAGCATTGTGACATCACAAGGGTGAACATTCCACCATTCATTCTCTATGGGAAAAATTTCCCAAAAAACGTGGAATTTCTCAAAAACCGTGCACCGAAACTTTCCACAAAGTAATAGCACACCATTCCCGATCAAGCCGCTCGATTTGACATATTGCACGTGTATGTGGTGCGAAAACTCTGGGAGGAGTAGCGGTCCAAAAAACTGGCGGAATAATAATAATAATAATAATAATAATAATAATAACTAGACAATTCCTGCAGAAATTGTGAAGTGTGGTTGCCGCCAATGCAAAGTCGACTTTCTGCTGAACAGAGTGAACAGTGGTAGGTAGTTGCTATGATGTTCTTGTGGTGACTATGGTGTTTTAGGTGGTGTCTAGGGTGTTGCTAGGAGGTTGCTATGGAGTTTGAGGCGGTTGCTAGGGTGTTGCTAGGTGGTTCTATGGAGTTCTAGGTGGTTTCTATGATATTCTAGGCGGTTGCTAGGGTGTTCTAGGTGGTTGCTATGGAGTTCTAGGCAGTTGCTAGGATGTTGCTAGGTGGTTGATATGGTGTTCCAGGTGGTGGCTAGGGTGGTGCTAGGTGGTTGCTATGGAGTTCCAGGTGGTTTCTATGGAGATCCAGGTGGTTGCTAGGGCATTGCTCGGTGGTTGCTATGGTATTCTAAGTGGTTGCTAGGATGTTGCTAGGTGGTAGCTATGGAGTTATAGGCGGTTGCTAGGGTGTTGCTAGGCAGTTGTTATGGTGTGCCAGGTGGTTGCTAGGGTGTTGCTAGGTGGTTGCTAGGATGTTGCTAGGTGGTTGCTATGGAGTTATAGGCGGTTACTAGGGTGTTCTAGGTGGTTGCTAGGATGTTGCTAGGTGGTTGCTATGGGGTTATAGGCAGTTGTTAGGGTGTTGCTAGGCAGTTGTTATGGTATTCCAGGTGGTTGCGAGTGTATTCTAGGTGGTTGCTAGGGTGTTGCAAGGTGGTTGCTATGGTGTTGCTAGGTGGTTGCTATGGACCTATAGCCGGTTGCTAGAGTGTTGCAATGCATTTGCTATGGTGTTCCAGATGGTTGCTAGGGTGTTGCCAGGTGGTTGCTAGGATGTTGCTAGGTGGTTACTATGGAGTTATAGGCGGTTGCTAGGGTGTTGCTTGCTGGTTGGTAGGGTTTTCTAGGTGGTTGCTAGGATGTTGCTAGGTGGTTGCTATGGAGTTATAGGCGGTTGCTAGGGTGTTGCTAGGCAGTTGTTATTTTGTTCCAGGTGGTTGCTAGGTTGTTGCTAGGTGGTTGCTATGGTGTTCCAGGTGGTTGCTAGGGTGTTGCTATGGAATTCTAGGTGGTTGCTATGGTGTTGCTAGGTGGTTGCTAGGGAGTTAAAGGCGGTTGCTAGGGTGTTGTTAGGCATTTGCTATGGTGTTCCAGGTGGTTGCTAGGGTCTTGCTAGGTGGTTGCTATGCAGTTCTAGGTGGTTGCAAGGGTGTTGCTAGGTGGTTGCTGTGGAGTTCTAGGCAGTTGCTATGGAGTTCTAGGCAGTTGCTAGGGTGTTGCTAGGTGGTTGCTATGCAGTTCTAGGCGGTTGCTATGGTGTTCTAGGTGGTTGCTAGGATGTTTCTAGGTGGTTGCAATGGAGTTATAGGCGGTTGATAGGGTGTTGCAAGGAAGTTGTTATGGTGTTCCAGTTGGTTGCTAGGCTGTTGCTAGGTGGTTGCTATGGTGTTCCAGGTGGTTGCTAGGGTGTTGCTAGGTGGTTGCTATGGGGTTTTAGGTGGTTGCTATGGTGTTGCTAGGTGGTTGCTATGCAGTTCTAGGTGGTTGCTAGGGTGTTGCTAGGTAGTTGCTATGGAGTTCTGGGCGGTTGCTAGGGTGTTGCTAGGTCGTTGCTATGGGGTTATAGGCGGTTGCTAGGATGTTGCTAGGGGGTTGCTATGAAGTTCTAGGCGGTTGCTAGGTCTTTACTGAGTCCAATGACGCAACCCATAGTTCTCTATGACAAACGGTTCAAAAGTTATGAAATATAAAACATCGGCCAATCAGGATGGGAGGCAAGGCTGATCTCCACCAATGGACAAAGGACTCTCTACCATGTCCAATGAGGCATTGCACAATTTGTGGGCAATTTTTCCCCATAGAGATGAATGGCAGAATGTTCAAATCTAGAGAGAGACCAGAGTACTGCTGCTAGAAGACAGAGCATTGTGACATCACAAAGGTGAGAAGACAGCATTGTGACATCACAAAGGTGAACATTCCACCATTCATTTTCTATGGGAAAAAATTCCCAAAAAAAGTGGAATTTCTCAAAAACCGTGCACCGAAACTTTCCACAAAGTAATAGCACACCATTCCCGATGAAGCCGCTCGATTTGACATATTGCACGTGTATGTGGTGCGAAAACTCTGGGAGGAGTAGCGGTCCAAAAAACTGGCGGAATAATAATAATAATAACTAGACAATTCCTGCAGAAATTGTGAAGTGTGGTTGCCGCCAATGCAAAGTCGACTTTGTGCTGAACGGAGTGAACAGTTTCTGTAGTATAAGCAGAGACAGGGCATTGTGTACCTGCTATAACATCACTACAACGAGTTGATTTGCCACACATATATTCAGAGCTAAATTATCCTTTCATCAAAATTTGAGATCTCAGTGTTTTACTTGCGGTATGCGGTGACGAGTGACGGCGAATCACAAAGCTAGCTGGCATGTTCAGAGGGTCTTGGAAAAACCCTAAGTCTGACGTGTAATGCAGACTGATGTGTAATGCAGTTATAACGAGACCAAAGTTTCCAACTCGCTGGAATATAAAACGGTATTACAAAAGTAAAATTTGACATATTATACATTGTTAGAAAGCTTATTCTGTCACCTATTAGATCGATGATGTGTAGATCAAGCCAGATTGTACTACAAAGTTCGACAACACCCAAAGCAACATGTGTGGTATTACAAGATGACACCGTTTTCTGGAGTAAGAGCGGACCAGAAGCTGCTGCACACATGTTGTTGACGGCGTTGTTGCCCTTTTTAGGTCCGTCTGGCTTGATTGAGAATTCGTTTATTCAGTAGGTGAGAGCATAAGCTTTCTAACCAGGTATAACACGTGTAGTTTTGGTTTTGGAATATGGTTTTTTTAGGTCAACCGAAAGTGTTTTAATCGTCGCATTCAATGCATGCACTCTTTGTTAGCACTAGTAGCATTCAAAGACGCTGCATTTGACGAAACGTTGTCAACGGTTTTGCGTAATATCTTGTGAAATACTATTATTTTTGAGGAAATCTGGGTATGCCTAAGTCATATGTTTGTTGATATACGTAGCTGACAGCGTTTTCATTTGTAATTTTGCATTTGGAATACCGTTTTATCGCGTGCACTTCCGCATTAAGCTATATCCGCTGTGGTGGCTAAGTCGCCAGGAAACCTCGTTTGAACAACACAATCCGTGCATGTACGTCTTCGTCAAGGTTTTATCTACATTGTGGTATGAATCATTTGAAGTTTACGAATGTGTGTTTTCTGTAATTACGACGAAAATGGAGATATGCACCGCATCTGGATTCTAAATTTCCTGTAGATGAAGCAGGTTAAAACCGCATCACGTGTGCAACGCCGACCAATGCTGTAACTCCATAATTCACATTTTAATGACGTCACCGCCCCATTCATTTTCAATGGGAAAAATTGGCCATAAAAAGTCATATTTCTCAAAAACCGTGCAGCGAAACTTTCCACAAAGTAATAGCACACGATTCCCAAAGAAGCCGGTCAATTTGACATATGGCATGTGTATGTGGTGCGAAAACTCTGGGAGGAGTAGCGGTCCAAAAAATGGGTGGAAAGAATAATAATAATAATAATAATAATATGTGGGATAATAGTAGTGTGGTTGCCTGAGGCAACCACACTAATAACTAGACAATTCCTGCAGAAATTGTGAAGTGTGGTTGCCGCCAATGCAAAGTCGACTTTGTGCTGAACGGAGTGAACAGTTTCTGTAGTATAAGCAGAGACAGGGCATTGTGTACCTGCTATAACATCACTACAACGAGTTGATTTGCGACACATATATTCAGAGCTAAATTATCCTTTCATCAAAATTTGAGATCTCAGTCTTTTACTTGCGGTATGCGGTGACGAGTGACGGCGAATCACAAAGCTAGCTGGCATGTTCAGAGGGTCTTGGAAAAACCCTAAGTCTGACGTGTAATGCAGACTGATGTGTAATGCAGTTATAACGAGACCAAAGTTTCCAACTCGCTGGAATATAAAACGGTATTACAAAAGTAAAATTTGACATATTATACATTGTTAGAAAGCTTATTCTGTCACCTATTAGATCGATGATGTGTAGATGAAGGCAGATTGTACTACAAAGTTCGACAACACCCAAAGCAACATGTGTGGTATTACAAGCCCACATCGTTTTCTGAAGACCGGATCAGAAGCTGCTGCACACGTGTTGTTGACGGCGTTGTTGCACTCTTTAGTACAGTCTGGCTTGTTTGAGAATTCGTTTATTCAGTAGGTGAGAGCATAAGCTTTCTAACCAGGTATAACAGCACGTCTAATTTTGGTTTTGGAATATCGTTTTTTTAGGTCAACCGAAAGTTTTTTAATCGTCGCATACAATGCATGTAGTCTTTGTTAGCATTAGCATTCAAAGACGCTGGACCTGACGAAACGTCGTCAAAGAATTTGCGTAATATCTTGAAATACTGTTATTATTGAGGACTTCTGGGTATGCCTAAGCCATATGTTGTGTTGATATACCTAGCTGACAGCGTTTTCATTTGAAATTTTGCATTTGGAATACTGTTTTATCCGTTCACTTCCGCGTTCAGCTATATCCTTTCTGGCTGGTGAGGACGAACAGCGGACCGCATCACGTGTGCAAAGCCGACCAATGCTGTAACTTCATAATTCACATTTTTTATGACGTCACCGCCCCATTCATTTTCAATGGGAAAAATTGGTCATAAAAAGTCATATTTCTCAAAAACCGTGCGGCGAAAATTTCCACAAAGTAATAGCCATCGATTCCCAAAGAAGCCGGTCAATTTGACATGTGGCATGTGTATGTGGTGCAAAAACTCTGGGAGGAGTAGCGGTCCAAAAAACTGGCGGAATAATAATAATAATAACTAGACAATTCCTGCAGAAATTGTGAAGTGTGGTTGCCGCCAACGCAAAGTCGACTTCCTGCTGAACAGAGTGAACAGTGGTAGGTAGTTGCTATGATGTTTGAGGCGGCTGCTAGGGTGTTGCTAGGTGGTTTCCATGGAATTCTAGGTGGTTGCTAAAGTGTTCTAGGTGGTTGCTATGGAGTTCTAGGCAGTTGCCAAGATGTTGCTAGGTGGTTGCTATGGAGTTCTTGGTGGTTGCTAGGGTGTTGCTAGGCATTTGCTATGGTGTTCCAGGTGGTTGCTAGGGTGGTGCTAGGTGGTTGCTATGGAGTTCCTGGTGGTTGCTAGGTGGTTGCTATGGTGTTGCTAGGTGCTTGCTATGGAGTTATAGCCGGTTGCCAGGGTGTCACTAGGCATTTGCTATGGTGTTCCAGGTGGTTGCTAGGATGTTGCAAGGTGGTTGCTATGCAGTTCTAGGTGGTTGCTAGGGTGTTGCTAAGTGGTTGCTATGGAGTTCTAGGCAGTTGCTATGGTGTTACAGGTGGTTACTAGTGTGTTGTTAGGTGGTTGCTATGGAGTTCTTGGCAGTTGCTAGGGAGTTCTAGGTGGTTGCTATGGTGTTGCTAGGTGTTTGTTATGGAGTTCTAGCTGGTTGCTATGGTGTTGCTAGGTGGTTGCTATGGAGTTATAGCCGGTTGCTAAGGTGCTGCTAGGCATTTGCTATGGTGTTCCAGGTGGTTGCTAGTGTGTTGTTAGGTGGTTGCTATGGAGTTCTAGGTGGTTGCTAGGGTGCTGCTAGGCAGTTGTTATGGTGTTCCAGGTGGTTGCTAGGATGTTGCTGGGTGGTTGCTATGGAGTTATAGGCGGTAGCTATGGAGTTCTAGGTGGTTGCTAGGGCATTGCTAGGCGGTTGCTAGGGTATTCTGAGTGGTTGCTTGGATGTTGCTAGGTGGTTGCTATGGAGTTATAGGCGGTTGCTAGGGTGTTGCTAGGCACTGTTATGGTGTTCCAGGTGGTTGCTAGGTTGTTTCTAGGTGGTTGCTATGGTGTGTTCCAGGTGGTTGCTAGGGTGTTGCTAGGTGGTTGCTATGGAGTTCTAGGTGGTTGCTATGGTGTTGCTAGGTGGTTGCTATGGAGTTCTAGGTGGTTGCTAGGGTGTTGCTAGGTGGTTGCTATGGAGTTCTAGGCAATTGCTATGGTGTTCCAGGTGGATGCTAGTGTGTTGTTAGTTGGTTGCTATGGAGTTCTAGGCGGTTGCTAGGTTGTTCTAGGTGGTTGCTAGGGTGTTGCTAGGTCTTTGCTATGGAGTCATAGGTGGTTGCTAGGATGTTACTAGGGGGTTGCTATGGAGTTCTAGGCGGTTGCTAGGTCTTTACTGAGTCCAATGACGCGACCCATAGTTCTCTAGGACAAACGGTTCAAAAGTTATGAAATATCAAACATCGGCCAATCAGGAAGGGGGGCAAGGCTGATCTCCACCAATGGACAAAGGACTCTCTACCATGTCCAATGAGGCATTGCACAATTTGTGGGCAAATGTTCTCCATAGAGATGAATGGCAGAATGTTCAAACCTAGAGAGAGACCAGAGTACTGCTGCTAGAAGACAGACCATTGTGACATCACAGGGGTGAGAAGACAGAGCATTGTGACATCACAAGGCTGAACATTCCGCCATTCATTCTCTATGGGGCAAAATTGCACACAAAAATTCAAATTTTTCAAAAACCGTGCAACGAAACTTTCCACAAAGTAATAGCACACCATTCCCGATCAAGCCGCTCGATTTGACATATTGCACGTGCGTGTGGTGCGAAAACTCTGGGAGGAGTAGCGGTCCAAAAAACTGGCGGAATAATAATAATAATAATAATAATAATAATAAATATGTGCAATAATAATAGTGTGTTTGCCTAAGGCAACCACACTAATAAATATGTGCAATAATAATAGTGTGTTTGCCTAAGGCAACCACACTAATAATAATAATAATATGTGCGATAATAATAGTGTGATTGCCTAAGGCAACCACACTAATAAATATGTGCAAAAATAATAGTGTGTTTGCCTAAGGCAACCACACTAATAATAATAATAATAATATGTGCGATAATAATAGTGTGATTGCCTAAGGCAACCACATTAACTAGACAATTCCTGCAGAAATTGTGAAGTGTGGTTGCCGCCAATGCAAAGTCGACTTTGTACTGAACGGAGTGAACAGTTTCTGTAGTATAAGCAGAGACAGGGCATTGTGTACCTGCTATAACATCACTACAACGAGTTGATTTGCGACACATATATTCAGAGCTAAATTATCCTTTCATCAAAATTTGAGATCTCAGTGTTTTACTTGCGGTATGCGGTGACGAGTGACGGCGAATCACAAAGCTAGCTGGCATGTTCAGAGGGTCTTGGAAAAACCCTAAGTCTGACGTGTAATGCAGACTGATGTGTAATGCAGTTATAACGAGACCAAAGTTTCCAACTCGCTGGAATATAAAACGGTATTACAAAAGTAAAATTTGACATATTATACATTGTTAGAAAGCTTATTCTGTCACCTATTAGATCGATGATGTGTAGATGAAGGCAGATTGTACTACAAAGTTCGACAACACCCAAAGCAACATGTGTGGTATTACAAGCCCACTGAAGACCGGATCAGAAGCTGCTGCACACGTGTTGTTGACGGCGTTGTTGCACTCTTTAGTACAGTCTGGCTTGTTTGAGAATTTGTTTATTCAGTAGGTGAGAGCATAAGCTTTCTAACCAGGTATAACAGCACGTCTAATTTTGGTTTTGGAATATGGTTTTTTTAGGTCAACCGAAAGTGTTTTAATCGTCGCATTCAATGCATGCACTCTTTGTTAGCACTAGTAGCATTCAAAGACGCTGCATTTGACGAAACGTTGTCAACGATTTTGCGTAATATCTTGTGAAATACTATTATTTTTGAGGAAATCTGGGTATGCCTAAGTCATATGTTTGTTGATATACCTAGCTGACAGCGTTTTCATTTGTAATTTTGCATTTGGAATACCGTTTTTATCGCGTGCACTTCCGCATTAAGCTATATCCACTGTGGTGGCTAAGTCGCCAGGAAACCTCGTTTGAACAACACAATCCGTGCATGTACGTCTTCGTCAAGGTTTTATCTACATTGTGGTATGAATCATTTGAAGTTTACGAATGTGTGTTTTCTGTAATTACGACGAAAATGGAGATATGCACCGCATCTGGATTCTAAATTTCCTGTAGATGAAGCAGGTTAAAAGTGCATCACGTGTGCTAAGCCGGCCAATGCTGTGACTTCACCGCTCACATATGTATGACGTCACGTTTTACATTCATCCCTATGGGGAAAAATTGGCCATAAAAAGTCATATTTCTCAAAAACCGTGCAGCGAAACTTTCCACAAAGTAATAGCACACGATTCCCAAAGAAGCCGGTCAATTTGACATATGGCACGTGTATGTGGTGCAAAAACTCTGGGAGGAGTAGCGGTCCAAAAAATGGGTGGAATAATAATAATAATAATAATAATAAATAATATGTGCGATAATAATAGTGTGATTGCCTAAGACAACCACACTAACTAGACAATTCCTGCAGAAATTGTGAAGTGTGGTTGCCGCCAATGCAAAGTCGACTTTCTGCTGAACAGAATGAACAGTGGTAGGTAGTTGCTATGATGTTCTGGCGGTGACTATGGAGTTATAGGCGGTTGCTAGGGTGTTGATAGGCAGTTGTTATGGTGTTCCAGGTGGTTGCTAGGGTGTTGCTAGGTTGTTGCTATGGAGTTATAGGCAGTTGCTAGGGTGTTGCTAGGCAGTTATGGTGTTCCAGGTGGTTGCTAGGTGGTTGCTAGGATGTTGCTAGGTGGTTGCTATGGAGTTATAAGCGGTTGCTCTGGTGTTCCAGGTGGTTGCTAGGGTGTTGCTAGGTGGTTGCTATAGAGTTATAGGCGGTTGCTAGGGTGTTGCTATGTGGTTGGTAGGGTTTTCTAGGTGGTTGCTAGGGTGTTGCTAGGCAGTTGTTATGGTGTTCCAGGTGGTTGCTAGGGTGTTGCTAGGTGGTTGCTAAGGTATTCTAGGTGGTTTCTAGGGTGTTGCAAGGTGGTTGCTATGGTGTTGCTAGGTGGTTGCTATGGACTTATAGCCGGTTGCTAGGGTGTTGCTATGCATTTGCTGTGGTGTTCCGGTGGTTGCTAGGGTGTTGCTAGGTGGTTGCTAGGATGTTGCTAGGTGGTTGCTATGGAGTTATAGGCGGTTGCTAGGGTGTTGCAAGGTGGTTGCTAGGGTATTCTAGGTGGTTGCTAGGATGTTGCTAGGTGGTTGCTATGGAATTATAGGCGGTTGCTAGGGTGTTGCTAGGTGGTTGCTATGGTGTTCCAGGTGGTTGCTAGGGTGTTGCTAAGTGGTTGCTATGGAGTTATAGCCGGTTGCTAGGGTATTGCTAGGCATTTGCTATGGTGTTCCAGGTGGTTGCTAGGGTGTTGCCAGGTGGTTGCTATGGTGTTCCAGGTGGTTGCTAGGGTGTTGCTAGGTGGTTGCTATGGAGTTATAGCCGGTTGCTAGGGTGTTGCTAGGCATTTGCTATGGTGTTCCAGGTGGTTGCTAGTGTGTTGTTAGGTGGTTGCTATGGAGTTCTAGGCGGTTGCTAGGTTATTCTAGGTGGTTGCTAGGGTGTTGCTAGGTCGTTGCTATGGAGTTTTAGGCAGTTGCTAGGTCTTTACTGAGTCCAAAGACGCGACCCATAGTTCTCTATGAAAAACGGTTTAAAAGTTATGAAATATCAAACATCGGCCAATCAGGAAGGGGGGCAAGGCTGCTCTCCACCAATGGACAAAGGACTCTCTACCATGTCCAATGAGGCATTGCACAATATGTGGGAAATTTTTCCCCATAGAGATGAATGGCAGAATGTTCAAATCTAGAGAGAGACCAGAGTACTGCTGCTAGAAGACAGAGCATTGTGAAATCACAAAGGTGAGAAGACAGCATTGTGATATCAGAAGGGTGAACATTCCGCCATTCATTCTCTATGGGAAAAACCTTTTTTTTGTTGCCCAAAAAAAGTTGAATTTCTCAAAAACCGTGTACCGAAACTTTCCACAAAGTAATAGCACACCATTCCCGATCAAGCCGCTCGATTTGACATATTGCATGTGTACGTAGTGCGAAAACTCTGGGAGGAGTAGCGGTCCAAAAAATGGGTGGAATAAATAATAAATAATAATAATAATATGTGAGATAATAGTAGTGTGATTGCCTGAGGCAACCACACTAACTAGACAATTCCTGCAGAAATTGTGAAGTGTGGTTGCCACCAACACAAAGTCGACTTTGTGCTGAACAGAGCGAACAGTTTCTGTAGTATAAGCAGAGACAGAGTATTGTGTACATGCTATAACATCACGGCAACGAGTTTATTTGCGACACATATATTCAGAGCTAAATTATCCTTTCATAAAAACTTGAGATCTCAGTGTTTTACTCGCGGTATGCGGTGACGAGTGACGGCGAATCATAAAGCTAGCTGGCATGTTCAGAGGCTCATGGAAAAACCCTACGTCTACACTGCGTGATCGCACCATTTAAAAAAAGCAAGACGGGGCTAGGGAGATTAATTTGATTGATGTATGATGTTGCGTGAATATCAGCTCATTTTAACCACACAACTAAAAACATTTCATTGGGCTGTAATTCAGAGTGTAATCTGTTATCTCTGAGACCAACTCATAAACAGAGTAGCCTATTACGTGTTAGCCGAGCCGAATTTCCAAGAACGAAAATGAGGCGAGAAATATGTGTTAAAATAGTTGCATTTTAACTCATTTTAAATACAGCTTCTGTGAATAAGGTTCGGCTGGTAGCCAGTACTACTAGCTTCTGTTGCAGCAAGGGGTGCATCAACAACATGCAAGTGGAGTTGTGTACTTCAGCAAACGCGTTGGGTGAGAAAGCGTTGCTTTCCCTGCTACAACAGAATAAATACGTAATGCAGCTCTAATGAGACCAAAGTTTCCAATACGCTGGGATTTTAAACGGTGTTACAAAAGAGAAATTTGACATATTATACATAGTTAGAAAGCTTATTCTGTCACCTATTAGATCGATGATGTGTAGATCAAGCCAGATTGTACTACAAAGTTCGACAACACCCAAAGCAACATGTGTGGTATTACAAGATGACACCGTTTTCTGGAGTAAGACAGGACCAGAAGCTTCTGCACACATGTTGTTGACGGCGTTGTTGCCCTTTTTAGGTCCGTCTGGCTTGATTGAGAATTCGTTTATTCAGTAGGTGAGAGCATAAGCTTTCTAACCAGGTATAACACGTGTAGTTTTGGTTTTGGAATATCGTTTTTTAGGTCAACCGAAAGTGTTTTAATCGTCGCATTCAATGCATGCACTCTTTGTTAGCACTAGTAGCATTCAAAGACGCTGCATTTGACGAAACGTTGTCAACGATTTTGCGTAATATCTTGTGAAATACTATTATTTTTGAGGAAATCTGGGTATGCCTAAGTCATATGTTTGTTGATATACCTAGCTGACAGCGTTTTCATTTGTAATTTTGCATTTGGAATACCGTTTTTATCGCGTGCACTTCCGCATTAAGCTATATCCACTGTGGTGGCTAAGTCGCCAGGAAACCTCGTTTGAACAACACAATCCGTGCATGTACGTCTTCGTCAAGGTTTTATCTACATTGTGGTATGAATCATTTGAAGTTTACGAATGTGCGTTTTCTGTAATTACGACGAAAATGGAGATATGCACCGCATCTGGATTCTAAATTTCCTGTAGATGAAGCCGGTTAAAACTGCATCACGTGTGCTAAGCCGACCAATGCTGTGACTTCACCGCTCACATATGTATGACGTCACGTTTTACATTCATCCCTATGGGGAAAAATTGGCCATAAAAAGTCATATTTCTCAAAAACCGTGCAGCGAAACTTTCCACAAAGTAATAGCAATCGATTCCCAAAGAAGCCGGTCAATTTGACATATGGCATGTGTATGTGGTGCGAAAACTCTGGGAGGAGTAGCGGTCCAAAAAACTGGCGGAATAATAATAATAATAATAATAATAATAAATAAATATGTGCAATAATAATAGTGTGTTTGCCTAAGGCAACCACACTAATAATAATAAATAATATGTGCAATAATAATAGTGTGTTTGCCTAAGGCAACCACACTAATAACTAGACAATTCCTGCAGAAATTGTGAAGTGTGGTTGCCGCCAATGCAAAGTCGACTTTCTGCTGAACAGAGTGATCAGTGGTAGGTAGTTGCTCTGATGTTTGAGGCGGTTGCTAGGGTGTTACTAGGTGGTTTCCATGGAATTCTAGGCAGTTGCTAGGGTGTTCTAGGTGGTTCCTATAGAGATCTAGGCAGTTGCTAGGATGTTGCTAGGTGGTTGATATGGTGTTCCAGGTGGTTGCTGGGGTGGTGCTAGGTGGTTGCTATGGAGTTCCAGGTGGTTCCTATAGAGTTCTAGGCAGTTGCTAGGATGTTGCTAGGTGGTTGATATGGTGTTCCAGGTGGTTGCTAGGGTGTTGCTAGGCAGTTGTTATGGTGTTCCAGGTGGTTGCTAGGGTGTTGCTAGGTGGTTGCTATAGTGTTCCAGGTGGTTGCTATGGTGTTGCTAGGTGGTTGCTATGGCGTTCTAGGTGGTTGCTATGGTGTTGTTAGGTGGTTGCTATGGAGTTATAGCCGGTTGCTAGGGTATTCAAGGTGGTTGCTAGGGTGTTGCTAGGTGGATCCTATGAAGTTCTAGGTGGTTACAATGGTGTTGCTAGGTCGTTGCTATGGAGTTATAGGTGGTTGCTAGGGTGTTGCTAGGTGGTTGCTAGAGTGTTCTAGATGGTTGGTAGGAGGTTGCTATAGAGTTATGGGCGGTTGCTAGGGTGTTGCTAGGCAGTTGTTATGGTGTTCCAGGTGGTTGCTAAGGTATTCTAGGTGGTTGCTGGGGTGTTGCTAGGTGGATGCTATGAAGTTCTAGGTGGTTGCTATGGTGTTGCTAGGTGGTTGCTATGGAGTTACAGCCGGTTGCTAGGGTGTTGCTAGGAATTTGCTATGGATTTTTAGGCGGTTGCTCGGGTGTTGCTAGGGTATTCTAAGTGGTTGCTATGGAGTTATAGGCGGTTGCTAGGGTGTTGCTAGGCAATTGTTTGGTGTTCCAGGTCGTTGTTAGGCTGTTGCTAGGTGGTTGCTATGGGGTTATAGGCGGGTGCTAGGTGGTTGCTATGGAGTTCTAGGCAGTTGCTAGGGTGTTGCTACGTGGTTGCTTGGGTATTCAACGTGGTTGATATGGTGTTATAGATGGTTTCTAGGGTGTTGCTGTGTTGTTGCTATGGAGTTCTAGGCGGTTGCTAGGGTGTTCTTGGTGGTTGCTAGGGTGCTGCAAAGTGGTTGCTAGGGTATTCTAGGTGGTTGTTAGGGTGTTGCTAGGTGGTTGCTATGGAGTTCTAGGTGGTGGCTAGGGCGTTACAAGGTGGTTGCTATGGAGTTCCAGGCGGTTGCTAGGGTGTTGATAGACATTTGCTATGGTGTTCCAGGTGGTTGCTAGGGTGTTGCTAGGTGGTTGATATGGTGTTCCAGATGGTTGCTAGGACGTTGCTAGGCAGTTGCTAGGCCATTCTAGGTGGTTGCTAGGGTGTTGCTAGGTGGTTGCTATGGATTTCTAGGTGGTTGCTATGGTGTTGCTAGGTGGTTGCTAAGGCGTTCTAGGCAGTTGTTAGGGTGCTCGAGGTGGTTGCTAGTATATTGTTAGGTGGTTGCTATGGAGTTCTAGGCGGTTGTTAGGGTGTTGCTAGATGGTTGCTATGGAGTTCAGGGCGATTGCTACGGCATTCTAGGCGGTTGCTTGGGTGTTGCTAGGTGGTTGCTATGGTATTCCAGGTGGTTGCTAGGGTGTTGCTAGGTGGTTGCTATGGAGTTCTAGGTGGTTGCTAGGGTGTTGCTAGGTGGTTGCTATTGAGTTCTAGGTGGTGGCTACAGTGTTACAAGGTGGTTGCTATGGAGTTCTAGGTGGTTGCTAGGGTGTTCTTGATGGTTGCTAAGGTGCTGCTAGGTGGTTGCTAGGGTGTTGCTAGGTGGTTTCTATGGAGTTCTAGGTAGTTGCTAGGGTGTTACAAGGTGGTTGCTATGGAATTCCAGGCGGTTGCTAGGGTGTTCTTGGTGGTTGCTAGGGTGTTCTCGGTGGTTGCTAGGGTGTTGCTAGGTAGTTGCTATGGTGTTTTGTGCGGTTATTAGGGTGTTGCTAAGTAGTTGCTATGGTGTTTTACATGGTTGCTAGGGTGTTACTAGGAAGTTGATATGGTGTTGCTAGGGTGTTACTATACTGTTCTAGGTGGTTGCTAGGGTGTTCTAGGTGGTTGATATGGCGTTCTAGTCAGTTGCTAGGCTATTCTAGGTGGTTGCTAGGTGGTTGCTATAGAGTTATAGGTGGTTGCTAGGGTGTTGCTAGGGTATTCTAGGTGGTTGCTAGGATGTTTCTAGGTGGTTGCTATGGAGTTATAGGTGGTTGCTAGGGTGTTGCTAGGCAGTTGTTATGGTGTTCCAGGTGGTTGCTAGGGTGTTGCTAGGTGGTTGCTATGGATTTCTAGGTGGTTGCTATGGTGTTGCTAGGTGGTTGCTATGGAGTTATAGCCGGTTGCTAGGGTGTTGCTAGGCATTTGCTATGGTGTTCCAGGTGGTTGCTAGGGTGTTGCTATGCATTTGCTATGGTGTTCCAGGTGATTGCTAGGGTGTTGCTAGGTGGTTGCTAGGGTATTCTAGGTGGTTGCTAGGATGTTGCTAGGTGGTTGCTATGGAGTTATAGGCAGTTGCTAGGGTGTTGCTAGGCAGTTGTTATGGTGTTCCAGGTGGTTGCTAGGGTGTTGCTAGGTGGTTGCTATGGTGTTCCAGGTGGTTGCTAGAGTGTCGCTAGGTGGTTGCTATGGAGTTCTAGGCGGTTGCTAGGGTGTTGCTAGGGGGTTGCTATGGAGTTCTAGGCGGTTGCTAGGTCTTTACTGAGTCCAATGACGCAACACATAGTTCTCTATGACAAACGGTTCAAAGGTTATGAAATATAACAACCGCCTATAACTATGGAGTTATAGGCGGTTGCTATGGTGTTGCTAGGGTATTCAAGGTGGTTGCTAGGATGTTGCTAGGGTGGTTGCTATCGAGTTATAGGTGGTTGCTAGGGTGTTGCTAGGCAGTTGTTATGGTGTTCCAGGTGGTTGCTAGGGTGTTGCTAGGTGGTTGCTAGGGTATTCTAGGTGGTTGCTAGGGTGTTGCTAGGGGGTTGCTCTGGAGTTCTAGGCGGTTGGTAGGTCTTTACTGAGTCCAAAGACGCAACCCATAGTTCTCTATGACAAACGGTTCAAAAGTTATGAAATATCAAACATCAGCCAATCAGAAAAAGGGGCCACGTTATTCTACACCAATGGACAAAGGACTCTCTACCATGTCCAATGAGGCATTGCACAATTTGTGGGCAATTTTTCCCCATAGAGATGAATGGCAGAATGTTCAAATCTAGAGAGAGACCAGAGTACTGCTGCTAGAAGACAGAGCATTGTGACATCACAAAGGTGAGAAGACAGCATTGTGACATCACAAAGGTGAACATTCCACCATTCATTCTCTATGGGAAAAATTTCCCAAAAAAAGTGGAATTTCTCAAAAACCGTGCACCGAAACTTTCCACAAAGTAATAGCACACCATTCCCGATCAAGCCGCTCGATTTGACATATTGCACATGTATGTGGTGCGAAAACTCTGGGAGGAGTAGCGGTCCAAAAAATGGGTGGAATAATAATAATAATAATAATAATAACTATACAATTCCTGCAGAAATTGTGAAGTGTGGTTGCCGCCAACGCAAAGTCGACTTTCTGCTGAAAAGAGTGAACAGTGGTAGGTAGTTGCTATGATGTTTGAGGCGGTTGCTAGGGTGTTGCTAGGTGGTTTCCATGGAATTCTAGGCGGTTGCTAGGGTGTTCTAGGTGGTTGCTATGGAGTTCTAGGCAGTTGCTAGGATGTTGCGAGGTGGTTGATATGGTGTTCCAGGTGGTTGCTAGGGTGGTGCTAGGTGGTTGCTATGGAGTTCCAGGTGGTTGCTATGGAGTTCCAGGCGGTTGCTAGGGCATTGCTAGGTGGTTGCTAGGGTAATCTAAGTGGTTGCTAGGATGTTGCTAGGTGGTTGCTATGGAGTTATAGGTGGTTGCTAGGATGTTGCTAGGCAGTTGTTATGGTGTTCCAGGTGGTTGCTATGGTGTTGCTAGGGTATTCTAGGTGGTTGCTAGGATGTTGCTAGGTGGTTGCTATCGAGTTATAGGTGGTTGCTAGGGTGTTGCTAGGCAGTTGTTATGGTGTTCCAGGTGGTTGCTAGGGTATTCTAGGTGGTTGCTAGGGTGTTGCTAGGTGGATGCTATGGAGTTCTAGGTGGTTACTATGGTGTTGCTAGGTCGTTGCTATGTACTTATAGCCGGTTGCTAGGGTGTTGTTAGGCATTGGCTATGGAGTTATATGCGGTTGCTAGGGTGTTGCTAGGGTATTCTAGGTGGTTGCTAGGATGTTGCTAGGTGGTTGCTATGGTGTTCCAGGTGGTTGCTAGGGTGTTGCTAGGTGGTTGCTATGGTGTTCCAGGTGGTTGCTAGGGCATTGCTAGGTGGTTGCTAGGGTATTCTAAGTGGTTGCTAGGATGTTGCTAGGTGGTTGCTATGGAGTTATAGGCGGTTGCTGGGGTGTTGCTAGGCAGTTGTTATGGTGTTCCAGGTGGTTGCTAGGGTGTTGCTAGGTGGTTGCTAGGATGTTACTAGGTGGTTGCTATGGAGTTATAGGCGGTTGCTAGGGTGTTGCTAGGTGGTTGCTGTGGAGTTCTAGGTGGTTGCTAGGGCATTGTTAGGTGGTTGCTAGGGTATTCTAAGTGGTTGCTAGGATGTTGCTAGGTGGTTGCTATGGAGTTATAGGCGGTTGCTAGGGTGTTGCTAGGCGGTTGTTATGGTGTTCCAGGTGGTTGCTAGGGTGTTGCTAGGTGGTTGCTAGGATGTTGCTAGGTGTTTGCTATGGAGTTATAGGCGGTTGCTAGGGTGTAGCTAGGTGGTTGCTAGGAGGTTGCTATGGAGTTATAGGCGGTTGCTACGGTGTTGCTAGGCAGTTATTATGGTGTTCTAGGTGGTTGCTAGGGTGTTGCTAGGTGGTTGCTAGGGTGTTGCTAGGTGGATGCTATGGAGTTCTAGGTGGTTACTATTTTGTTGCTAGGTGGTTGCTATGGAGTTATAGCCTGTTGCTAGGGTGTTGCTAGGCATTTGCTATGGAGTTATAGGTGTTTGTTAGGGTGTTGCTAGGGTATTCTAGGTGGTTGCTAGGATGTTGCTAGGTGGTTGCTATGGAGTTATAAGTGGTTGCTAGGGTGTTGCTAGGCAGTTGTTATGGTGTTCCTGGTGGTTGCTAGGGTGTTGCTAGGTGGTTGCTATGGTGTTCCAGGTGGTTGCTAGGGTGTTGCTAGGTGGTTGCTAGGTGGTTGCTATGAAGTTATAGGCGGTTGCTAGGTGGTTGCTAGAAGGTTGCTATGGAGTTGTAGGTGGTTGTTAGGGTGTTGCTAGGTGGTTGCTAGGGTATTCTAGGAGGTTGCTATGGAGTTCTAGGTGGTTACTATGGTGTTGCTAGGTGGTTGCTATGGAGTTATAGCCGGTTGCTAGGGTGTTGCTAGGCATTTGCTATGGAGTTATAGGCGGTTGCTAGGGTGTTGCTAGGGTATTCTAGATGGTTGCTATGATGTTGCTAGGGTGTTGCTAGATATTTGCTATGGAGTTATCGGTGGTTGCTAGGGTGTTGCTAGGGTATTCTAGGTGGTTGCGAGGATGTTGCTAGGTGGTTGCTATGGAGTTATAGGTGGTTGCTAGGCTGTTGCTAGGCAGTTGTTATGGTGTTCCAGGTGGTTGCTAGGGTGTTGCTAGGTGGTAGCTATAGTGTTACAGGTGGTTGCTAGGGTGTTGCTAGGTGGTTGCTATGGTGTTCCATGTGGTTGCTAGGATGTTGCTAGGTGGTTGCTATGGTGTTCCAGGTGGTTGCTAGGATGTTGCTAGGTGGTTGCTATGGTGTTCCAGGTTGTTGCTAGGGTGTTGCTAGGTGGTTGCTATGGAGTTCTAGGTAGTTGGTATGGTGTTGTAGGTGGTTGCTATGGAGTTATAGCCGGTTGCTAGGGTGTTGCTAGGCATTTGCTATGGTGTTCCGGGTGGTTGCTAGTGTGTTGTTAGGTGGTTGCTATGGAGTTCTAGGCGGTTGCTAGGTTGTTCTAGGTGGTTGCTAGGGTGTTGCTAGGTCGTTGCTATGGTGTTATAGGCGGTTGCTAGGATGTTGCTAGGGGGTTGCTATGGAGTTCTAGGCGGTTGATAGGTCTTTACTGAGTCCAATGACGCGACCCATAGTTCTCTATGACAAACTGTTCAAATGTTATGAAATATCAAACATTGGCCAATCAGGAAGGGGGGCGAGGCTGATCTACACCAATGGACAAAGGACTCTCTACCATGTCCAATGAGGCAGTGCACAATTTGTGGGCAATTTTTCCCCATAGAGGTGAATGGCAGAATGTTCAAATCTAGAGAGAGACCAGAGTACTGCTGCTAGAAGACAGAGCATTGTGACATCACAATGGTGAGAAGACAGAGCATTGTGACATCACAAGGGTGAACATTCCACCATTCATTCTCTATGGGAAAAATTGCACACAAAAATTCAAATTTTTCAAAAACTGTGCAACGAAACTTTCCACAAAGTAATAGCACACCATTCCCGATCAAGCCGCTCGATTTGACATATTGCACGTGTATGTGGTGTGAAAACTCTGGGAGGAGTAGCGGTCCAAAAAATGGGTGGAATAATAATAATAATAATAATAAATAATATGTGCAATAATAATAGTGTGTTTGCCTAAGGCAACCACACTAATAAATAATATGTGCAATAATAATAGTGTGTTTGCCTAAGGCAACCACACTAATAATAATAAATAAATATGTGCAATAATAATAGTGTGTTTGCCTAAGGCAACCACACTAATAATAATAATAACTAGACAATTCCTGCAGAAATTGTGAAGTGTGGTTGCCGCCAAGGCAAAGTCGACTTCCTGCTGAACAGAGTGAACAGTGGTAGGTAGTTGCTATGATGTTTGAGGCGGCTGCTAGGGTGTTGCTAGGTGGTTTCCATGGAATTCTAGGTGGTTGCTAAGGTGTTCTAGGTGGTTGCTATGGAGTTCTAGGCAGTTGCAAAGATGTTGCTAGGTGGTTGCTATGGAGTTCTTGGTGGTTGCTAGGGTGTTGCTAGGCATTTGCTATGGTGTTCCAGGTGGTTGCTAGGGTGGTGCTAGGTGGTTGCTATGGAGTTCCTGGTGGTTGCTAGGTGGTTGCTATGGTGTTGCTAGGTGCTTGCTATGGAGTTATAGCCGGTTGCCAGGGTGTCACTAGGCATTTGCTATGGTGTTCCAGGTGGTTGCTAGGGTGTTGCAAGGTGGTTGCTATGCAGTTCTAGGTGGTTGCTAGGGTGTTGCTAAGTGGTTGCTATGGATTTCTAGGCAGTTGCTATGGTGTTACAGGTGGTTGCTAGTGTGTTGTTAGGTGGTTGCTATGGAGTTCTTGGCAGTTGCTAGGGAGTTCTAGGTGGTTGCTATGGTGTTGCTAGGTCATTGCTATGGAGTTATAGGCGGTTGCTAGGGTGTTCCCAGGGTATTTTAGCTGGTTGCTAGTGTGTTGTTAGGTGGTTGCTATGGAGTTATAGGCGGTTACTAGGGTGTTGCTAGGCAGTTGTTATGGTGTTCCAGGTGGTTGCTAGGGTATTCTAGGTGGTTGCTAGGGTGCTGCAAGGTGGTTGTTATGGTGTTGCTAGGTGGTTGCTTTGGAGTTATAGCCGGTTGCTAGGGTGTTGCTATGCATTTGCAATCATGTTCCAGGTGGTTGCTAGGGTGTTGCTAGGTGGTTGCTATGGAGTTATAGGCGGTTGCTAGGCTGTTGCTGTGTGGTTGGTAGGATTGTCTAGGTGGTTGCTAGGATGTTGTTAGGTGGTTACTATGGAGTTATAGGCGGTTGCTAAGGTGTTGCTAGGCAGTTGGTATGGTGTTCCTGGTGGTTGCTATGTCGTTGCTAGGTGGTTGCTATGGTGTTCCAGGTGGTTGCTAGGGTGTTGCTAGGTGGTTGCTATGGAGTTTTAGGTGGTTGCTATGGTGTTGCTAGGTGGTTGCTATGTAGTTATAGGTTGTTGCTAGGGTGTTGCTAGGCATTTAATATGGAGTTATATGCGGTTGCTAGGGTGTTGCAAGGTGGTTGCTATGGAGGTCTAGGCGGTTGCTATGGTGTTCTAGGTGATTGCTAGGGTGTTGCTAGGTCGTTGCTATGAAGTTATAGGCAGTTGCTAGGGTGTTGCTAGGCAGTTGTTATGGTGTTCCAGGTGGTTGCTAGGGTGTTGCTAGGTGCTTGCTATGGAGTTATAGGCAGTTGCTAGGGTGTTGCTAGCTGGTTGCTATGGAGTTCTAGGTGGTTGCTAGGGCATTGCTAGGCGGTTGCTAGAGTATTCTAAGTGGTTGCTAGGATGTTGCTAGGTGGTTGCTATGGAGTTATAGGTGGTTGCTAAGGTTTTGCTAGGCAGTTATTATGGTGTTCCAGGTGTTTGCTAGGGTGTTGCTAGGTGGTTGCTAGGATGTTGCTAGGTCGTTGCTATGGAGTTATAGGCGGTTGCTAGGATGTTGCTAGGTGGTTGCTAGGAGGTTGCTATGGAGTTATAGGTGGTTGCTAGGGTGTTGCTAGGCAGTTATTATGGTGTTCTAGGTGGTTGCTAAGGTATTCTAGGTGGTTGTTAGGGTGTTGCTAGGTGGATGCTATGAAGTTTTAGGAGGTTGCTAGGGTGTTCCTAGGGTATTCTAGGTGGTGGCTAGGATGTTGCTAGATGGTTGCTATGGAGTTATAAGCGGTTGCTAGGGTGTTGCTAGGCAGTTATTATGGTGTTCCAGGTGGTTGCTAGGGTGTTGCTAGGCAGTTGCTATGGTGTTCCAGGTGGTTGCTAGGGTGTTCTTAGGTGTTTGTTATGGAGTTCTAGCTGGTTGCTATGGTGTTGCTAGGTGGTTGCTATGGAGTTATAGCCGGTTGCTAAGGTGTTGCTAGGCATTTGCTATGGTGTTCCAGGTGGTTGCTAGTGGGTTGTTAGGTGGTTGCTATGGAGTTCTAGGTGGTTGCTAGGGTGTTGCTAGGTCATTGCTATGGAGTTATAGGCGGTTGCTAGGGTGCTGCTAGGCAGTTGTTATGGTGTTCCAGGTGGTTGCTAGGATGTTGCTGGGTGGTTGCTATGGAGTTATAGGCGGTTGCTATGGAGTTCTAGGTGGTTGCTGGGGCATTGCTAGGCGGTTGCTAGGGTATTCTGAGTGGTTGCTTGGATGTTGCTAGGTGGTTGCTATGGAGTTATAGGCGGTTGCTAGGGTGTTGCTAGGCACTGTTATGGTGTTCCAGGTGGTTGCTAGGTTGTTGCTAGGTGGTTGCTATGGTGTGTTCCAGGTGGTTGCTATGGAGTTCTAGGTGGTTGCTATGGTGTTGCTAGGTGGTTGCTATGGAGTTATAGGCGGTTGCTAGGGTGTTGCTAGGCATTTGCTATGGTGTTCCACGTGGTTGCTAGGGTGTTGCAAGGTGGTTGCTATGCAGTTCTAGGTGGTTGCTAGGGTGTTGCTAGGTGGTTGCTATGGAGTTCTAGGCAGTTGCTATGGTATTACAGGCGGTTGCTAGTTTGTTGTTAGGTAGTTGCTATGGAGTTCTAGGCGGTTGCTATGGAGTTCTAGGTGGTTGCTATGGTGTTGCTAGGTGGTTGCTATGGAGTTATATGCGGTTGCTAGGGTGTTGCTAGGCATTTGCTATGGTGTTCCACGTGGTTGCTAGGGTGTTGCATGGTGGTTGCTATGCAGTTCTAGGTGGTTGCTAGGGTGTTGCTAGGTGGTTGCTATGGAGTTCTAGGCAGTTGCTATGGTGTTCCAGGTGGATGCTAGTGCGTTGTTAGGTGGTTGCTATGGAGTTCTAGGCGGTTGCTAGGTTGTTCTAGGTGGTTGCTAGGGTGTTGCTAGGTCTTTGCTATGGAGTCATAGGCGGTTGCTAGGATGTTACTAGGGGGTTGCTATGGAGTTCTAGGCGGTTGCTAGGTCTTTACTGAGTCCAATGACGCGACCCATAGTTCTCTAGGACAAACGGTTCAAAAGTTATGAAATATCAAACATCGGCCAATCAGGAAGGGGGGCAAGGCTGATCTCCACCAATGGACAAAGGACTCTCTACCATGTCCAATGAGGCATTGCACAATTTGTGGGCAATTTTTCCCCATAGAGATGAATGGCAGAATGTTCAAACCTAGAGAGAGACCAGAGTACTGCTGCTAGAAGACAGACCATTGTGACATCACAGGGGTGAGAAGACAGAGCATTGTGACATCACAAAGCTGAACATTCCGCCATTCATTCTCTATGGGGCAAAATTGCACACAAAAATTCAAATTTTTCAAAAACCGTGCAACGAAACTTTCCACAAAGTAATAGCACACCATTCCCGATCAAGCCACTCGATTTGACATATTGCACGTGCGTGTGGTGTGAAAACTCTGGGAAGAGTAGCGGTCCAAAAAATTGGCGGAATAATAATAATAATAATAACTAGACAATTCCTGCAGAAATTGTGAAGTGTGGTTGCCGCCAATGCAAAGTCGACTTTGTGCTGAACGGAGTGAACAGTTTCTGTAGTATAAGCAGAGACAGGGCATTGTGTACCTGCTATAACATCACTACAACGAGTTGATTTGCGACACATATATTCAGAGCTAAATTATCCTTTCATCAAAATTTGAGATCTCAGTGTTTTACTTGCGGTATGCGGTGACGAGTGACGGCGAATCACAAAGCTAGCTGGCATGTTCAGAGGGTCTTGGAAAAACCCTAAGTCTGACGTGTAATGCAGACTGATGTGTAATGCAGTTATAACGAGACCAAAGTTTCCAACTCGCTGGAATATAAAACGGTATTACAAAAGTAAAATTTGACATATTATACATTGTTAGAAAGCTTATTCTGTCACCTATTAGATCGATGATGTGTAGATCAAGCCAGATTGTACTACAAAGTTCGACAACACCCAAAGCAACATGTGTGGTATTACAAGCCCACTGAAGACCGGATCAGAAGCTGCTGCACACGTGTTGTTGACGGCGTTGTTGCACTCTTTAGTACAGTCTGGCTTGTTTGAGAATTCGTTTATTCAGTAGGTGAGAGCAGAAGCTTTCTAACCAGGTATAACAGCACGTCTAATTTTGGTTTTGGAATATGGTTTTTTTAGGTCAACCGAAAGTGTTTTAATCGTCGCATTCAATGCATGCACTCTTTGTTAGCACTAGTAGCATTCAAAGACGCTGCATTTGACGAAACGTTGTCAACGATTTTGCGTAATATCTTGTGAAATACTATTATTTTTGAGGAAATCTGGGTATGCCTAAGTCATATGTTTGTTGATATACCTAGCTGACAGCGTTTTCATTTGTAATTTTGCATTTGGAATACCGTTTTTATCGCGTGCACTTCCGCATTAAGCTATATCCACTGTGGTGGCTAAGTCGCCAGGAAACCTCGTTTGAACAACACAATCCGTGCATGTACGTGTTCGTCAAGGTTTTATCTACATTGTGGTATGAATCATTTGAAGTTTACGAATGTGTGTTTTCTGTAATTACGACGAAAATGGAGATATGCACCGCATCTGGATTCTAAATTTCCTGTAGATGAAGCAGGTTAAAAGTGCATCACGTGTGCTAAGCCGACCAATGCTGTGACTTCACCGCTCACATATGTATGACGTCACGTTTTACATTCATCCCTATGGGGAAAAATTGGCCATAAAAAGTCATATTTCTCAAAAACCGTGCAGCGAAACTTTCCACAAAGTAATAGCACACGATTCCCAAAGAAGCCGGTCAATTTGACATATGGCACGTGTATGTGGTGCAAAAACTCTGGGAGGAGTAGCGGTCCAAAAAATGGGTGGAATAATAATAATAATAATATGTGCGATAATAATAGTGTGATTGCCTAAGGCAACCACACTAATAAATATGTGCAATAATAATAGTGTGTTTGCCTAAGGCAACCACACTAACTAGACAATTCCTGCTGAAATTGTGAAGTGTGGTTGCCGCCAACGCAAAGCCGACTTTCTGCTGAACAGAGTGAACAGTGGTAGGTAGTTGCTATGATGTTTGAGGCGGTTGCTAGGGTGTTGCTAGGTGGTCTCCATGGAATTTTAGGAGGTTGCTAGGGTGTTCTAGGTGGTTGCTATGGAGTTCTAGGCAGTTGCTAGGATGTTGCTAGGTGGTTGATATTGTCTTCCAGGTTAGGCTAGGGTGTTGCTAGGCAGTTGTTATGGTGTTCCAGGTGGTTGCTAGGGTGTTGCTAGGTGGTTGCTATAGTGTTCCAGGTGGTTGCTAGGGTGTTGCTAGGTGGTTGCTATGGCGTTCTAGGTGGTTGCTATGGTGTTGTTAGGTGGTTGCTATGGAGTTATAGCTGGTTGCTAGGGTGTTGCTAGGCATTTGCTATGGTGTTCCAGGTGGTTGCTAGTGTGCTGTTAGGTGGTTGCTATGGTGTTCCAGGTGGTTGCTAGGGTATTCAAGGTGGTTGCTAGGGTGTTGCTAGGTGGATGCTATGAAGTTCTAGGTGGTTACAATGGTGTTGCTAGGTCGTTGCTATGGAGTTATAGGTGGTTGCTAGGGTGTTGCTAGGTGGTTGCTAGAGTGTTCTAGATGGTTGGTAGGAGGTTGCTATAGAGTTATAGGCGGTTGCTAGGGTGTTGCTAGGCAGTTGTTATGGTGTTCCAGGTGGTTGCTAAGGTATTCTAGGTGGTTGCTGGGGTGTTGCTAGGTGGATGCTATGAAGTTCTAGGTGGTTGCTATGGTGTTGCTAGGTGGTTGCTATGGAGTTACAGCCGGTTGCTAGGGTGTTGCTAGGAATTTGCTATGGAGTTATAGGCGGTTGCTCGGGTGTTGCTAGGGTATTCTAGGTGGTTGCTGGGATGTTGCTAGGTGGTTGCTATGGAGTTATAGGCGGTTGCTAGGGTGTTGCTAGGCAATTGTTTGGTGTTCCAGGTCCTTGCTAGGCTGTTGCTAGGTGGTTGCTATGGAGTTATAGGCGGTTGCTAGGTGGTTGCTATGGAGTTCTAGGCGGTTGCTAGGGTGTTGCTACGTGGTTGCTAGGGTGCTGCAAGGTGGTTGCTAGGGTATTCTAGGTGGTGGCTAGGGCGTTACAAGGTGGTTGCTATGGAGTTCCAGGCGGTTGCTAGGGTGTTGATAGACATTTGCTATGGTGTTCCAGGTGCTTGCTAGGGTGTTGCTAGGTGGTTGCTATGGTGTTCCAGATGATTGCTAGGACGTTGCTAGGCAGTTGCTAGGCTATTCTAGGTGGTTGCTAGGGTGTTGCTAGGTGGTTGCTATGGAGTTCTAGGTGGTTGCTATGGTGTTGCTAGGTGGTTGCTAAGGCGTTCTAGGCAGTTGTTAGGGTGCTCTAGGTGGTTGCTAGTATATTGTTAGGTGGTTGCTATGGAGTTCTAGGCGGTTGTTAGGGTGTTGCTAGATGGTTGCTATGGAGTTCAGGGCGATTGCTACGGCATTCTAGGCGGTTGCTTGGGTGTTGCTAGGTGGTTGCTATGGTGTTCCAGGTGGTTGCTAGGGTGTTGCTAGGTGGTTGCTATGGAGTTCTAGGTGGTTGCTAGGGTGTTGCTAGGTGGTTGCTATGGAGTTCTAGGTGGTGGCTACAGTGTTACAAGGTGGTTGCTATGGAGTTCTAGGTGGTTGCTAGGGTGTTCTTGATGGTTGCTAAGGTGCTGCTAGGTGGTTGCTAGGGTGTTGCTAGGTGGTTTCTATGGAGTTCTAGGTAGTTGCTAGGGTGTTACAAGGTGGTTGCTATGGAATTCCAGGCGGTTGCTAGGGTGTTCTCGGTGGTTGCTAGGGTGTTGCTAGGTAGTTGCTATGGTGTTTTGCGCGGTTATTAGGGTGTTGCTAAGTAGTTGCTATGGTGTTTTACATGGTTGCTAGGGTGTTACTAGGAAGTTGATATCGTGTTGCTAGGGTGTTACTATACTGTTCTAGGTGGTTGCTAGGGTGTTCTAGGTGGTTGATATGGCGTTCTAGGCAGTTGCTAGGCTATTCTAGGTGGTTGCTAGGTGGTTGCTATAGAGTTATAGGCGGTTGCTCGGGTGTTGCTAGGGTATTCTAGGTGGTTGCTAGGATGTTTCTAGGTGGTTGCTATGGAGTTATAGGTGGTTGCTAGGGTGTTGCTAGGCAGTTGTTATGGTGTTCCAGGTGGTTGCTAGGGTGTTGCTAGGTGGTTGCTATGGATTTCTAGGTGGTTGCTATGGTGTTGCTAGGTGGTT
This sequence comes from Anguilla pacifica, assembly GCA_039654925.1. Classification (NCBI taxonomy): domain Eukaryota; kingdom Metazoa; phylum Chordata; class Actinopteri; order Anguilliformes; family Anguillidae; genus Anguilla; species Anguilla pacifica. Next base: position 36,001,095 of record CM077286.1, on the reverse strand, counting down.
GCTATGGAGTTATAGCCGGTTGCTAGGGTCTTGCTAGGCATTTGCTATGGTGTTCCAGGTGGTTGCTAGGGTGTTGCTATGCTTTTGCTATGGTGTTCCAGGTGGTTGCTAGGGTGTTGCTAGGTGGTTGCTAGGGTATTCTAGGTGGTTGCTAGGATGTTGCTAGGTGGTTGCTATGGAGTTATAGGCGGTTGCTAGGGTGTTGCTAGGCAGTTATGGTGTTCCAGGTGGTTGCTAGGGTGTTGCTAGGTGGTTGCTATGGTGTTCCAGGTGGTTGCTAGAGTGTCGCTAGGTGGTTGCTATGGAGTTCTAGGTGGTTGCTATGGTGTTGCTAGGTGGTTGCTATGTAGTTAAATTTGGTTGCTAAGGTGTTGCTAGGCATTTGCTGTGGTGTTCCAAGTGGTTGCTAGGGTGTTGCAAGGTGGTTGCTATGCTGTTCTAGGTGGTTGCTAGGGTGTTGCTAGGTGGTTGCTATGGAGTTCTAAGCAGTTGCTATGGTGTTCCAGGTGGTTGCTAGTGTATTGTTAGGTGGTTGCTATGGAGTTCTAGGCGGTTGCTAGGGTGTTCTAGGTGGTTGCTAGGGTGTTGCTAGGTTGTTGCTATGGAGTTACAGGCGGTTGCTAGGATGTTGCTAGGGGGTTGCTATGGAGTTCTAGGCGGTTGCTAGGTCTTTACTGAGTCCAATGACGCAACACATAGTTCTCTATGACAAACGGTTCAAAGATTATGAAATATAAAACATCAGCCAATCAGGAAGGGGGGCAAGGCTGATTTCCACCAATGGACAAAGGACTCTCTAACAAGTCCAATGAGGCATCCCAGAATTTGTGGGCAATTTTGCCCCATAGAGATGAATGTTAAATGTCCGAAGCCAGAGAGAGACCAGAGCACTGCTGCTAGAAGACAGACCATTGTGACATCACAGAGGTGAGAAGACAGAGCATTGTGACATCACAAGGGTGAACATTCCGCCATTCATTCTCTATGGGAAAAATTTCCCAAAAAAAGTCAAATTTCTCAAACACCGTCCACCCAAACTTTCCACAAAGTAATAGCACACCATTCCCGATCAAGCCGCTCGATTTGACATATTGCACGTGTATGTGGTGCAAATACTCTGGGAGGAGTAGCGGTCCAAAAAATGGGTGGAAAGAAATGAAAATAATAACTAGACAATTCCTGCAGAAATTGTGAAGTGTGGTTGCCGCCAATGCAAAGTCGACTTTGTGCTGAACGGAGTGAACAGTTTCTGTAGTATAAGCAGAGACAGGGCATTGTGTACCTGCTATAACATCACTACAACGAGTTGATTTGCGACACATATATTCAGAGCTAAATTATCCTTTCATCAAAATTTGAGATCTCGGTGATTTACTTGCGGTATGCGGTGACGAGTGACGGCGAATCACAAAGCTAGCTGGCATGTTCAGAGGGTCTTGGAAAAACCCTAAGTCTGACGTGTAATGCAGACTGATGTGTAATGCAGTTATAACGAGACCAAAGTTTCCAACTCGCTGGAATATAAAACGGTATTACAAAAGTAAAATTTGACATATTATACATTGTTAGAAAGCTTATTCTGTCACCTATTAGATCGATGATGTGTAGATCAAGCCAGATTGTACTACAAAGTTCGACAACACCCAAAGCAACATGTGTGGTATTACAAGCCCACTGAAGACCGGATCAGAAGCTGCTGCACACGTGTTGTTGACGGCGTTGTTGCACTCTTTAGTACAGTCTGGCTTGTTTGAGAATTCGTTTATTCAGTAGGTGAGAGCATAAGCTTTCTAACCAGGTATAACAGCACGTCTAATTTTGGTTTTGGAATATGGTTTTTTTAGGTCAACCGAAAGTTTTTTAATCGTCGCATACAATGCATGTAGTCTGTTAGCATTAGCATTCAAAGACGCTGGACCTGACGAAACGTCGTCAAAGAATTTGCGTAATATCTTGTGAAATACTGTTATTATTGAGGACTTCTGGGTATGCCTAAGCCATATGTTTTGCTGATATACCTAGCTGACAGCGTTTTCATTTGAAATTTTGCATTTGGAATACTGTTTTATCCGTTCACTTCCGCGTTCAGCTATATCCTTTCTGGTGGCTGGTGAGGACGAACAGCCAACCGCATCACGTGTGCAAAGCCGACCAATGCTGTAACTTCATAATTCACATTTTTTATGACGTCACCGCCCCATTCATTTTCAATGGGAAAAATTGGCCATAAAAAGTCATATTTCTCAAAAACCGTGCAGCGAAACTTTCCACAAAGTAATAGCACACGATTCCCAAAGAAGCCGGTCAATTTGACATATGGCACGTGTATGTGGTGCGAAAACTCTGGGAGGAGTAGCGGTCCAAAAAATGGGTGGAATAATAATAATAAATAATATGTGCGATAATAATAGTGTGATTGCCTAAGGCAACCAAACTAATAATAATAACTAGACAATTCCTGCAGAAATTGTGAAGTGTGGTTGCCCTCAATGCAAAGTCGACTTTCTGCTGAACAGAATGAACAGTGGTAGGTAGTTGCTATGATGTTCTGGTGGTGACTATGGAGTTATAGGCGGTTGCTAGGGTGTTGATAGGCAGTTGTTATGGTGTTCCAGGAGGTTGCTAGGGTGTTGCTAGGTGGTTGCTATGGAGTTATAGGCAGTTGCTAGGGTGTTGCTAGGCAGTTATGGTGTTCCAGCTGGTTGCTAGGTGGTTGCTATGGAGTTATAAGCGGTTGCTATGGTGTTCCAGGTGGTTGCTAGGGTGTTGCTAGGTGGTTGCTATGGAGTTATAGGCGGTTGCTACGGTGTTGCTATGTGGTTGGTAGGGTTTTCTAGATGGTTGCTAGGATGTTGCTAGGTGGTTGCTATGGAGTTATAGGCGGTTGCTAGGGTGTTGCTAGGCAGTTGTTATGGTGTTCAAGGTGGTTGCTAGGGTGTTGCTAGGTGGTTGCTAAGGTATTCTAGGTGGTTGCTAGGGTGTTGCAAGGTGGTTGCTATGGTGTTGCTAGGTGGTTGCTATGGAGTTATAGCTGGTTGCTAGGGTGTTGCTAGGGTATTCAAGGTAGTTGCTAGGATGTTGCTAGGTGGTTGCTATGCAGTTATAGGCGGTTGCTAGGCAGTTGTTATGGTGTTCCAGGTTTTTGATAGGGTGTTGCTAGGTGGTTGCTAGGGTATTCAAGGTAGTTGCTAGGATGTTGCTAGGTGGTTGCTATGCAGTTATAGGCGGTTGCTAAGGTGTTGCTAGGCATTTGCCATGGTGTTCCATGTGGTTGCTAGGGTGTTGCTAGGTGGTTGCTATGGAGTTCTAGGCAGTTGCTATGGTGTTACAGGTGGTTGCTAGTGTGTTGTTAGGTGTTTGCTATGGAGTTCTAGGCTGTTGCTAGGGTGTTCTAGGTGGTTGCTAGGGTTTTCTAGGTGGTTGCTAGGATGTTGCTAGGTGGTTGCTATGGAGTTATAAGCGGTTGCTAGGGTGTTGCTAGGCAGTTGTTATGGTGTTCCAGGTGGTTTCTAGGTTGTTGCTTGGTGGTTGCTATGGTGTCCAGGTGGTTGCTAGGGTGTTGCTAAGTGGTTGCTATGGAGTTCTAGGTGGTTGCTATGGTGTTGCTAGGTGGTTGCTGTGGAGTTATAGCCGGTTGCTAGGGTGTTGCTAGGCAGTTATGGTGTTCCAGCTGGTTGCTAGGTGGTTGCTATGGAGTTATATGCGGTTGCTATGGTGTTCCAGGTGGTTGCTAGGGTGTTGCTAGGTGGTTGCTATGGAGTTATAGGCGGTTGCTACGGTGTTGCTATGTGGTTGGTAGGGTATTCTAGATGGTTGCTAAGATGTTGCAAGGTGGTTGCTATGGAGTTATAGGCAGTTGCTAGGGTGTTGCTAGGCAGTTGTTATGGTGTTCCAGGTGGTTGTTAGGGTGTTGCTAGGTTGTTGCTATGGTGTTCCAGGTGGTTGCTAGGGTGTTGCTAGGTGGTTGCTATGGAGTTCTAGGTGGTTGCTATGGTGTTGCTAAGTGGTTGCTATGGAGATCTAGGCTGTTGCAAGACTGTTCTAAGTGGTTGCTAGGGTGTTGCTAGGTCGTTCCCATAGAGTTCTAAGCGGTTGCTAAGGTGTTGGTAGGTGGTTGCTATGGAGTTCTATGCAGTTGCTAGGGTGTTTTAGGTGGTTGCTAGGGTGTTGCTAGATGGTTGTTATGGAGTTCCAGGTCGTTGCTAGGGTTTTCTAGGTATTTGCTATAGAGTTCTAGGCAGTTACTATGCTGTTGCTAGGTGGTTGCTATGGAGTTCCAGGCTGTTGCTAGGCTGTTCTAGGTGGTTGCTAGGGTGTTGCTAGGTGGTTGCTCCGTCTTTACTGAGTCCAATGACGCGATCCACAATTCTCTATGACAAACGGTTGAAAAGTTATTAAATATCAAATGTCGGCCAATCAGGAAAGGGGGCGAGGTTAATTTACACCAATGGACAATCGACTCTCTAACACGTCCAATGAGGCATCCCACAATTTGAGGGCAATTTTGCCCCATAGAGATGAATGCTGAGTGTCCAAAGCCAGAGAGAGACCAGAGCACTGCTGCTAGAAGACAGACCATTGTGACATCATAAAGGTGAGAAGACAGCATTGTGACATCACAAGGGTGAACATTCCACCATTCATTCTCAATGGGAAAAATTCCCCCAAAAAAGTCAAATTTCTCAAAAACCGTCCACCCAAGCTTTCCACAAAGTAATAGCACTTCATTCCCGATCAAGCCGCTCGATTTCACACATTGCACATGTATGTGGTGCGAAAACTCTGGGAGGAGTAGCGGTCCAAAAAATGGGTGGAATAATAATAATAATAATAAACTAGACAATTCCTGCAGAAATTGTGAAGTGTGGTTGCCGCCAAAGCAAAGTCGACTTTCTGCTGAACAGAGTGAACAGTGGTAAGTAGTTGCTATGATGTTTGAGGCGGTTGCTAGGGTGTTGCTAGGTGGTTTCTATAGAGTTTTAGGCAGTTGCTAGGATGTTGCTAGGTGGTTGATATGGTGTTCCAGGTGGTTGCTAGGGTGGTGCTAGGTGGTTGCTATGGAGCTCCAGGTGGTTGCTAGGGCATTGCTAGGTGGATGCTAGGGTAATCTAAGTGGTTACTAGGATGTTGCTAGGTGGTTGCTATAGAGTTATAGGTGGTTGCTAGGGTGTTGCTAGCAGTTGTTATAGTGTTCCAGGTGGTTGCTAGGGTGTTGCTAGGTGGTTGCTAGGATGTTGCTAGGTGGTTGCTATGGAGTTATAGGCGGTTGCTAGGCTGTTGCTAGGTGGTTGCTATGAGGTTGCTATTGAGTTATAGGTGGTTGTTAGGGTGTTGCTAGGTAGTTGTTATGGTGTTCCAGGTGGTTGCTAGGGCATTGCTAGGTGTTTGCTAGGGTATTCTAGGTGGTTGCTAGGGTGTTGCTAGGTGGTTGCTATGGTGTTCCAGGTGGTTGCTATGGTGTTGCTATGGAGTTCCTGGTGGTTGCTGTGGTGTTGCTATGTGGTTGCTATGGAGTTATAGCCGGTTGCTAGGGTGGTGCTAGGCATTTGCTATGGAGTTATAGGCGGTTGCTAGGTTGTTGCTAGGGTATTCTAGGTGGTTGCTAGGATGTTGCTAGGTGGTTGCTATGGAGTTATAGGCATTTGCTAGGGTGTTGCTAGGCAGTTGTTATGGTGTTCCAGGTGGTTGCTAGGGTGTTGCTAAGTGGTTGCTGTGGTGTTCCAGCTGGATGCTAGGGTGTTGCTAGGTGGTTGCTATGGAGTTCTAGGTGGTTGCTATGGTGTTGCTAGGTGGTTGCTATGGAGTTATAGCCATTTGCTAGGGTGTTGCTAGGGTATTCTAGGTGGTTCCTAGGATGTTGCTAGGGTGTTGCTAGGTATTTGCTATGGAGTTATAGGCGGTTGCTAGGGTGTTGCTAGGGTATTCTAGGTGGTTGCGAGGATGTTGCTAGGTGGTTGCTATGGAGTAATAGGCGGTTGCTAGAGTGTTGCTAGGCAGTTGTTATGGTGTTCCAGGTGGTTGCTAGGGTGTTGCTAGGTGGTTGCTATGGTGTTCCAGGTGGTTGCTATGGTGTTGCTAGGTGGTTGCTATGGAGTTCTTGGTGGTTGCTGAGGTGTTGCTAGGTGGTTGCTATGGAGTTATAGCCGGTTGCTAGGGTGGTGCTAGGCATTTGCTATGGTGTTCCAGGTGGTTGCTAGTGTGTTGTTAGGTGGTTGCTATGGAGTTCTAGATGGTTGCTAGGTTGTTCTAGGTGGTTGCTAGGGTGTTGCTAGGTCGTTGCTATGGAGTTATAGGTGGTTGCTAGGATGTTGCTAGGGGGTTGCTATGGAGTTATAGGCGGTTGCTAGGGTGCTGCTAGGCAGTTTTTATGGTGTTCCAGGTGGTTGCTAGGGTGTTGCTAGGTGGTTGCTAGGATGTTGCTAGGTGCTTGCTATTGAGTTATAGGCAGTTGCTAGGTGGTTGCTAGGAGGTTGCTATGGAGTTATAGGCGGTTGTTAGGGTGTTGCTAAGCAGTTGTTATGGTTTTCCAGGTGGTTGCTAGGGTGTTGCTAGGTGGTTGCTAGGGTATTCTAGGTGGTTGCTATGGAGTTCTAGGTGGTTACTATAGTGTTGCTAGGTGGTTGCTAGCGTATTCTAAGTGGTTGCTAGGATGTTGCAAGGTGGTTGTTATGGAGTTATAGGCCGTTGCTAGGGTGTTGCTAGACAGTTGTTATGGTGTTCCCAGTGGTTGCTAAGTGGTTGCTAGGATGTTGCTAGGTGTTGCTAGGTGGATGCAATGGAGATTTAGGTGGTTGCTAAGGTGTTGCCAGGTGGTTGCTATGGAGTTATAGGCGATTGCTAGGGTGTTGCTAGGGTATTCTAGATGGTTGCTAAGATGTTGCTAGGTGGTTGCTATGGAGTTATAGGCAGTTGCTAGGGTGTTGCTAGGCAGTTGTTATGGTGTTCCAGGTGGTTGCTAGGTGGTTGCTATGGAGTTATAGGCAGTTGCTAGGGTGTTGCTAGGCAGTTGTTATGGTGTTCCAGGTGGTTGCTAGGGTGTTGCTAGGTGGTTGCTATGGTGTTCCAGGTGGTTGCTAGGGTGTTGCTAGGTGGTTGCTATGGAGTTCTAGGTAGTTGCTATGGTGTTGCTAGGTGGTTGCTATGGAGATCTAGGCTGTTGCATGACTGTTCTAAGTGGTTGCTAGGGTGTTGCTAGTTCGTTCCCATAGAGTTCTAAGCGGTTGCTAAGGTGTTGCTAGGTGGTTGCTATGGAGTTCTAAGCAGTTGCTAGGGTGTTTTAGGTGGTTGCTAGGGTGTTGCTAGATGGTTGTTATGGAGTTCCAGGTCGTTGCTAGGGTTTTCTAGGTATTTGCTATAAAGTTCTAGGCAGTTGCTATGCTGTTGCTAGGTGGTTGCTATGGAGTTCCAGGCTGTTGCTAGGCTGTTCTAGGTGGTTGCTAGGGTGTTGCTAGATGGTTGCTCTTTCTTTACTGAGTCCAATGACGTGATCCATAATTCTCTATGACAAACGGTTGAAAAGTTATGAAATATCAAATGTCGGCCAATCAGGAAAGGGGGCAAGGTTAATTTACACCAATGGACAAAGGACTCGCTAACACGTCCAATGAGGCATCCCACAATTTGAGGGCAATTTTGCCCCATAGAGATGAATGCTGAATGTCCAAAGCCAGAGAGAGACCAGAGCACTGCTGCTGGAAGACAGACCATTGTGACATCACAAGGCTGAGAAGACAGCATTGTGACATCACAATGGTGAACATTCCACCATTCATTCTCTATGGGAAAAATTCCCCAAAAAAAGTCAAATTTCTCAAAAACCGTCCACCCAAACTTTCCAAAAAGTAAAAGCACACCATTCCCGATGAAGCCGCTCGATTTGACATATTGCACGTGTATGTGGTGCGAAAACTCTGGGAGGAGTAGCGGTCCAAAAAACTGGCGGAATAATAATAATAATAATAATAATAATAATAATAACTAGACAATTCCTGCAGAAATTGTGAAGTGTGGTTGCCCTCAATGCAAAGTCGACTTTCTGCTGAAAAGAATGAACAGTGGTAGGTAGTTGCTATGATGTTCTGGTGGTGACTATGGAGTTATAGGCGGTTGCTAGGGTGTTGATAGGCAGTTGTTATGGTGTTCCAGGAGGTTGCTAGGGTGTTGCTAGGTGGTTGCTATGGAGTTATAGGCAGTTGCTAGGGTGTTGCTAGGCAGTTATGGTGTTCCAGCTGGTTGCTAGGTGGTTGCTATGGAGTTATAAGCGGTTGCTATGGTGTTCCAGGTGGTTGCTATGGTGTTGCTAGGTGGTTGCTATGGAGTTATAGGCGGTTGCTACGGTGTTGCTATGTGGTTGGTAGGGTTTTCTAGATGGTTGCTAGGATGTTGCTAGGTGGTTGCTATGGAGTTATAGGCGGTTGCTAGGGTGTTGCTAGGCATTTGCTATGGAGCTTTAGACGGTTGCTAGGGTGTTGCTAGGGTATTCTAGGTGGTTGCTAGGATGTTGCTAGGTGGTTGCTATGGAGTTATAGGCGGTTGCTAGGGTGTTGCTACGCAGTAGCTATGGTGTTCCAGGTGGTTGCTAGGGGGTTGCTAGGTGGTTGCTATGGTGTTTCAGGTGGTTGCTAGGGTGTTGCTAGGTGGTTACTATGGAGTTCTAGGTGGTTGCTATGGTGTTGCTAGGTGGTTGCTATGGAGTTAAAGCTGGTTGCTAGGGTGTTCTAGGTGGTTGCTAGGGTGTTGCTAGGTGGTTGCTATGGTGTTCCAGGTGGTTGCTAGGGTGTTGCTAGGTGGTTGCTATGGAGTTCTAGGTGGTTGCTATGGTGTTGCTAGGTGGTTGCTATGGAGTTATAGCCGGTTGCTAGGGTGTTCTAGGTGGTTGCTAGGGTGTTGCTAGGTGGTTGCTATGGAGTTCCAGGTGGTTGCTAGGGTGTTGCTAGGTGGTTGCTATGGATTTCTAGGTGGTTGCTAGGGTGTTGCTAGGTGGTTGCTATGGTGTTCCAGGTGGTTGCTAGTGTGTTGTTAGGTGGTTGCTATGGAGTTCTAGGCGGTTGCTAGGTTATTCTAGGTGGTTGCTAGGGTGTTGCTAGGTCATTGCTTTGGAGTTATAGGCGGTTGCTAGGGTGTTGCTAGGAGGTTGCTATGGAGTTCTAGGCGGTTGCTAGGTCTTTACTGAGTCCAATGACGTGACCCATAATTTTCTATGACAAACGGTTCAAAAGTTATGAAATATCAAACATCGGCCAATCAGGAATGGGGGCGAGGCTGATCTACACCAATGGACAAAGGACTCTCTACCATGTCCAATGAGGCATTGCACAATTTGTGGGCAATTTTTCCCCATAGAGATTAATGGCAGAATGTTCAAATCTAGAGAGAGACCAGAGTACTGCTGCTAGAAAACAGAGCATTGTGACATCATAAAGGTGTGAAGACAGCATTGTGACATCACAAGGGTGAACATTCCACCATTCATTCTCTATGGGAAAAATTTCCCAAAAAACGTGGAATTTCTCAAAAACCGTGCACCGAAACTTTCCACAAAGTAATAGCACACCATTCCCGATCAAGCCGCTCGATTTGACATACTGCACGTGTATGTGGTGCGAAAACTCTGGGAGGAGTAGCGGTCCAAAAAACTGGCGGAATAATAATAATAATAATAACTAGACAATTCCTGCAGAAATTGTGAAGTGTGGTTGCCGCCAATGCAAAGTCGACTTTGTGCTGAACGGAGTGAACAGTTTCTGTAGTATAAGCAGAGACAGGGCATTGTGTACCTGCTATAACATCACTACAACGAGTTGATTTGCGACACATATATTCAGAGCTAAATTATCCTTTCATCAAAATTTGAGATCTCAGTGTTTTACTTGCGGTATGCGGTGACGAGTGACGGCGAATCACAAAGCTAGCTGGCATGTTCAGAGTGTCTTGGAAAAACCCTAAGTCTGACGTGTAATGCAGACTGATGTGTAATGCAGTTATAACGAGACCAAAGTTTCCAACTCGCTGGAATATAAAACGGTATTACAAAAGTAAAATTTGACATATTATACATTGTTAGAAAGCTTATTCTGTCACCTATTAGATCGATGATGTGTAGCTCAAGCCAGATTGTACTACAAAGTTCGACAACACCCAAAGCAACATGTGTGGTATTACAAGATGACACCGTTTTCTGGAGTAAGACAGGACCAGAAGCTTCTGCACACATGTTGTTGACGGCGTTGTTGCCCTTTTTAGGTCCGTCTGGCTTGATTGAGAATTCGTTTATTCAGTAGGTGAGAGCATAAGCTTTCTAACCAGGTATAACACGTGTAGTTTTGGTTTTGGAATATCGTTTTTTAGGTCAACCGAAAGTGTTTTAATCGTCGCATTCAATGCATGCACTGTTTCTTAGCACTAGTAGCATTCAAAGACGCTGCATTTGACGAAACGTTGTCAACGATTTTGTGTAATATCTTGTGAAATACTATTATTTTTGAGGAAATCTGGGTATGCCTAAGTCATATGTTTGTTGATATACCTAGCTGACAGCGTTTTCATTTGTAATTTTGCATTTGGAATACCGTTTTTATCGCGTGCACTTCCGCATTAAGCTATATCCACTGTGGTGGCTAAGTCGCCAGGAAACCTCGTTTGAACAACACAATCCGTGCATGTACGTCTTCGTCAAGGTTTTATCTACATTGTGGTATGAATCATTTGAAGTTTACGAATGTGTGTTTTCTGTAATTACGACGAAAATGGAGATATGCACCGCATCTGGATTCTAAATTTCCTGTAGATGAAGCAGGTTAAAAGTGCATCACGTGTGCTAAGCCGACCAATGCTGTGACTTCACCGCTCACATATGTATGACGTCACGTTTTACATTCATCCCTATGGGGAAAAATTGGCCATAAAAAGTCATATTTCTCAAAAACCGTGCAGCGAAACTTTCCACAAAGTAATAGCACACGATTCCCAAAGAAGCCGGTCAATTTGACAGTGGTAGGTAGTTGCTATGATGTTCTTGTGGTGACTATGGTGTTTTAGGTGGTGTCTAGGGTGTTGCTAGGAGGTTGCTATGGAGTTTGAGGCGGTTGCTAGGGTGTTGCTAGGTGGTTCTATGGAGTTCTAGGTGGTTTCTATGATATTCTAGGCGGTTGCTAGGGTGTTCTAGGTGGTTGCTATGGAGTTCTAGGCAGTTGCTAGGATGTTGCTAGGTGGTTGATATGGTGTTCCAGGTGGTGGCTAGGGTGGTGCTAGGTGGTTGCTATGGAGTTCCAGGTGGTTTCTATGGAGATCCAGGTGGTTGCTAGGGCATTGCTCGGTGGTTGCTATGGTATTCTAAGTGGTTGCTAGGATGTTGCTAGGTGGTAGCTATGGAGTTATAGGCGGTTGCTAGGGTGTTGCTAGGCAGTTGTTATGGTGTGCCAGGTGGTTGCTAGGGTGTTGCTAGGTGGTTGCTAGGATGTTGCTAGGTGGTTGCTATGGAGTTATAGGCGGTTACTAGGGTGTTCTACGTGGTTGCTAGGATGTTGCTAGGTGGTTGCTATGGGGTTATAGGCGGTTGTTAGGGTGTTGCTAGGCAGTTGTTATGGTGTTCCAGGTGGTTGCGAGTGTATTCTAGGTGGTTGCTAGGGTGTTGCAAGGTGGTTGCTATGGTGTTGCTAGGTGGTTGCTATGGACCTATAGCCGGTTGCTAGAGTGTTGCAATGCATTTGCTATGGCACTTCCGCATTAAGCTATATCCACTGTGGTGGCTAAGTCGCCAGGAAACCTCGTTTGAACAACACAATCCGTGCATGTACGTCTTCGTCAAGGTTTTATCTACATTGTGGTATGAATCATTTGAAGTTTACGAATGTGTGTTTTCTGTAATTACGACGAAAATGGAGATATGCACCGCATCTGGATTCTAAATTTCCTGTAGATGAAGCAGGTTAAAAGTGCATCACGTGTGCTAAGCCGACCAATGCTGTGACTTCACCGCTCACATATGTATGACGTCACGTTTTACATTCATCCCTATGGGGAAAAATTGGCCATAAAAAGTCATATTTCTCAAAAACCGTGCAGCGAAACTTTCCACAAAGTAATAGCACACGATTCCCAAAGAAGCCGGTCAATTTGACATATGGCACGTGTATGTGGTGCAAAAACTCTGGGAGGAGTAGCGGTCCAAAAAATGGGTGGAATAATAATAATAATAATAACTAGACAATTCCTGCAGAAATTGTGAAGTGTGGTTGCCGCCAATGCAAAGTCGACTTTCTGCTGAACAGAGCGAACAGTGGTAGGTAGTTGCTATGATGTTCTTGTGGTGACTATGGTGTTTTAGGTGGTGTCTAGGGTGTTGCTAGGAGGTTGCTATGGAGTTTGAGGCGGTTGCTAGGGTGTTGCTAGGTGGTTCTATGGAGTTCTAGGTGGTTTCTATGATATTCTAGGCGGTTGCTAGGGTGTTCTAGGTGGTTGCTATGGAGTTCTAGGCAGTTGCTAGGATGTTGCTAGGTGGTTGATATGGTGTTCCAGGTGGTGGCTAGGGTGGTGCTAGGTGGTTGCTATGGAGTTCCAGGTGGTTTCTATGGAGATCCAGGTGGTTGCTAGGGCATTGCTCGGTGGTTGCTATGGTATTCTAAGTGGTTGCTAGGATGTTGCTAGGTGGTAGCTATGGAGTTATAGGCGGTTGCTAGGGTGTTGCTAGGCAGTTGTTATGGTGTGCCAGGTGGTTGCTAGGGTGTTGCTAGGTGGTTGCTAGGATGTTGCTAGGTGGTTGCTATGGAGTTATAGGCGGTTACTAGGGTGTTCTACGTGGTTGCTAGGATGTTGCTAGGTGGTTGCTATGGGGTTATAGGCGGTTGTTAGGGTGTTGCTAGGCAGTTGTTATGGTGTTCCAGGTGGTTGCGAGTGTATTCTAGGTGGTTGCTAGGGTGTTGCAAGGTGGTTGCTATGGTGTTGCTAGGTGGTTGCTATGGACCTATAGCCGGTTGCTAGAGTGTTGCAATGCATTTGCTATGGTGTTCCAGATGGTTGCTAGGGTGTTGCTAGGTGGTTGCTAGGATGTTGCTAGGTGGTTACTATGGAGTTATAGGCGGTTGCTAGGGTGTTGCTAGCTGGTTGGTAGGGTTTTCTAGGTGGTTACTAGGATGTTGCTAGGTGGTTGCTATGGAGTTATAGGCGGTTGCTAGGGTGTTCCTAGGCAGTTGTTATTTTGTTCCAGGTGGTTGCTAGGTTGTTGCTAGGTGGTTGCTATGGTGTTCCAGGTGGTTGCTAGGGTGTTGCTATGGAATTCTAGGTGGTTGCTATGGTGTTGCTAGGTGGTTGCTAGGGAGTTAAAGGCGGTTGCTAGGGTGTTGCTAGGCATTTGCTATGGTTTTCCAGGTGGTTGCTAGGGTCTTGCTAGGTGGTTGCTATGCAGTTCTAGGTGGTTGCTAGGGTGTTGCTAGGTGGTTCCTGTGGAGTTCTAGGCAGTTGCTATGGAGTTCTAGGCAGTTGCTAGGGTGTTGCTAGGTGGTTGCTATGCAGTTCTAGGCGGTTGCTATGGTGTTCTAGGTGGTTGCTAGGATGTTTCTAGGTGGTTGCTATGGAGTTATAGGCGGTTGATAGGGTGTTGCTAGGCAGTTGTTATGGTGTTCCAGGTGGTTGCTAGGCTGTTGCTAGGTGGTTGCTATGGTGTTCCAGGTGGTTGCTAGGGTGTTGCTAGGTGGTTGCTATGGGGTTTTAGGTGGTTGCTATAGTGTTGCTAGGTGGTTGCTATGCAGTTCTAGGTGGTTGCTAGGGTGTTGCTAGGTAGATGCTATGGAGTTCTGGGCGGTTGCTAGGGTGTTGCTAGGTCGTTGCTATGGGGTTATAGGCGGTTGCTAGGATGTTGCTAGGGGGTTGCTATGAAGTTCTAGGCGGTTGCTAGGTCTTTACTGAGTCCAATGACGCAACCCATAGTTCTCTATGACAAACGGTTCAAAAGTTATGAAATATAAAACATCGGCCAATCAGGAAGGGAGGCAAGGCTGATCTCCACCAATGGACAAAGGACTCTCTACCATGTCCAATGAGGCATTGCACAATTTGTGGGCAATTTTTCCCCATAGAGATGAATGGCAGAATGTTCAAATCTAGAGAGAGACCAGAGTACTGCTGCTAGAAGACAGAGCATTGTGACATCACAATGGTGAGAAGACAGCATTGTGACATCACAAAGGTGAACATTCCACCATTCATTCTCTATGGGAAAAAATTCCCAAAAAAAGTGGAATTTCTCAAAAACCGTGCACCGAAACTTTCCACAAAGTAATAGCACACCATTCCCGATGAAGCCGCTCGATTTGACATATTGCACGTGTATGTGGTGCGAAAACTCTGGGAGGAGTAGCGGTCCAAAAAACTGGCGGAATAATAATAATAATAATAATAATAATAACTAGACAATTCCTGCAGAAATTGTGAAGTGTGGTTGCCGCCAAAGCAAAGTCGACTTTCTGCTGAACAGAGTGAACAGTGGTAGGTAGTTGCTATGATGTTTGAGGCGGTTGCTAGGGTGTTGCTAGGTTTCTATAGAGTTTTAGGCAGTTGCTAGGATGTTGCTAGGTGGTTGATATGGTGTTCCAGGTGGTTGCTAGGGTGGTGCTAGGTGGTTGCTATGGAGCTCCAGGTGGTTTCTAGGGCATTGCTAGGTGGTTGCTAGGGTAATCTAAGTGGTTACTAGGATGTTGCTAGGTGGTTGCTATGGAGTTATAGGTGGTTTCTAGGGTGTTGCTATCAGTTGTTATGGTGTTCCAGGTGGTTGCTAGGGTGTTGCTAGGTGGCTGCTAGGATGTTGCTAGGTGGTTGCTATGGAGTTATAGGCGGTTGCTAGGCTGTTGCTAGGTGGTTGCTATGAGGTTGCTATTGAGTTATAGGTGGTTGCTAGGGTGTTGCTAGGTGGTTGCTATGGTGTTCCAGGTGGTTGCTATGGTGTTGCTAGGTGGTTGCTATGGAGTTCTTGGTGGTTGCTGTGGTGTTGCTATGTGGTTGCTATGGAGTTATAGCCGGTTGCTAGGGTGGTGCTAGGCATTTGCTATGGAGTTATAGGCGGTTGCTAGGTTGTTGCTAGGGTATTCTAGGTGGTTGCTAGGATGTTGCTAGGTGGTTGCTATGGAGTTATAGGCGTTTGCTAGGGTGTTGCTACGTGGTGGCTATGGTGTTCCAGGTGGATGCTAGGGCGTTGCTAGGTGGTTGCTATGGAGTTCTAGGTGGTTGCTATGGTGTTGCTAGGTGGTTGCTATGGAGTTATAGCCATTTGCTAGGGTGTTGCTAGGGTATTCTAGGTGGTTCCTAGGATGTTGCTAGGGTGTTGCTAGGCATTTGCTATGGAGTTATAGGCGGTTGCTAGGGTGTTGCTAGGGTATTCTAGGTGGTTGCGAGGATGTTGCTAGGTGGTTGCTATGGAGTTATAGGCGGTTGCTAGAGTGTTGCTAGGCAGTTGTTATGGTATTCCAGGTGGTTGCTAGGGTGTTGCTAGGTGGTTGCTATGGTGTTCCAGGTGGTTGCTATGGTGTTGCTAGGTGGTTGCTATGGAGTTCTTGGTGGTTGCTGAGGTGTTGCTAGGTGGTTGCTATGGAGTTATAGCCAGTTGCTAGGGTGGTGCTAGGCATTTGCTATGGTGTTCCAGGTGGTTGCTAGTGTGTTGTTAGGTGGTTGCTATGGAGTTCTAGATGGTTGCTAGGTTGTTCTAGGTGGTTGCTAGGGTGTTGCTAGGTCGTTGCTATGGAGTTATAGGTGGTTGCTAGGATGTTGCTAGGGGGTTGCTATGGAGTTATAGGCGGTTGCTAGGGTGTTGCTAGGCAGTTTTTATGGTGTTCCAGGTGGTTGCTAGGGTGTTGCTAGGTGGTTGCTAGGATGTTGCTAGGTGGTTGCTATTGAGTTATAGGCAGTTGCTAGGTGGTTGCTAGGAGGTTGCTATGGAGTTATCGGCGGTTGTTAGGGTGTTGCTATGCAGATGTTATGGTGTTCCAGTTGGTTGCTAGGGTGTTGCTAGGTGGTTGCTAGGGTATTCTAGGTGGTTGCTATGGAGTTCTAGGTGGTTACTATAGTGTTGCTAGGTGGTTGCTAGCGTATTCTAGGTGGTTGCTAGGATGTTGCTAGGTGGTTGTTATGGAGTTATAGGCCGTTGCTAGGGTGTTGCTAGACAGTTGTTATGGTGTTCCCAGTGGTTGCTAAGTGGTTGCTAGGATGTTGCTAGGTGTTGCTAGGTGGATGCTATGGAGATTTAGGTGGTTGCTAAGGTGTTGCTAGGTGGTTGCTATGGACTTATAGCCGGTTGCTAGGGTGTTGCTAGGCATTTGCTATGGAGTTATAGGCGGTTGCTAGGGTGTTGCTAGGGAATTCTAGATGGTTGCTAAGATGTTGCTAGGTGGTTGCTATGGAGTTATAGGCAGTTGCTAGGGTGTTGCTAGGCAGTTGTTATGGTGTTCCAGGTGGTTGCTAGGGTGTTGCTAGGTGGTAGCTATGGTGTTCCAGGTGGTTGCTAGGGTGTTGCTAGGTGGTTGCTATGGAGTTCTAGGTGGTTGCTATGGTGTTGCTAGGTGGTTGCTATGGTGTTCTAGGTGGTTGCTAGGTCTTTACTGAGTCCAATGACATGACCCATAATTCTCTATGACAAACGGTTCAAAAGTTATGAAATATCAAACATCAGCCAATCAGAAAAAGGGGCCAGGTTATTCTACACCAATGGACAAAGGACTCTCTACCATGTCCAATGAGGCATTGCACAATTTGTGGGCAATTTTTCCCCATAGAGATGAATGGCAGAATGTTCAAATCTAGAGAGAGACCAGAGCACTGCTGCTAGAAAACAGAGCATTGTGACATCATAAAGGTGTGAAGACAGCATTGTGACATCACAAGGGTGAACATTCCACCATTCATTCTCTATGGGAAAAATTTCCCAAAAAAAGTGGAATTTCTCAAAAACCGTGCACCGAAACTTTCCACAAAGTAATAGCACACCATTCCCGATGAAGCCGCTCGATTTGACATATTGCACGTGTATGTGGTGCGAAAACTCTGGGAGGAGTAGCGGTCCAAAAAATGGGTGGAAAGAATAATAATAATAACTAGACAATTCCTGCAGAAATTGTGAAGTGTGGTTGCCGCCAATGCAAAGTCGACTTTGTGCTGAACGGAGTGAACAGTTTCTGTAGTGTAAGCAGAGACAGGGCATTGTGTACCTGCTATAACATCACTACAACGAGTTGATTTGCGACACATATATTCAGAGCTAAATTATCCTTTCATCAAAATTTGAGATCTCAGTGTTTTACTTGCGGTATGCGGTGACGAGTGACGGCGAATCACAAAGCTAGCTGGCATGTTCAGAGGGTCTTGGAAAAACCCTAAGTCTGACGTGTAATGCAGACTGATGTGTAATGCAGTTATAACGAGACCAAAGTTTCCAACTGCTGGAATATAAAACGGTATTACAAAAGTACAATTTGACATATTATACATTGTTAGAAAGCTTATTCTGTCACCTATTAGATCGATTATGTGTAGATCAAGCCAGATTGTACTACAAAGTTCGACAACACCCAAAGCAACATGTGTGGTATTACAAGCCCACTGAAGACCGGATCAGAAGCTGATGCACACGTGTTGTTGACGGCGTTATTGCACTCTTTATTACAGTCTGGCTTGTTTGAGAATTCGTTTATTCAGTAGGTGAGAGCATAAGCTTTCTAACCAGGTATAACAGCACGTCTAATTTTGCTTTTGGAATATCGTTTTTTTAGGTCAACCGAAAGTTTTTTAATCGTCGCATACAATGCATGTAGTCTGTTAGCATTAGCATTCAAAGACGCTGGACCTGACGAAACGTCGTCAATAAATTAGCGTAATATCTTGTGAAATACTGTTATTATTGAGGACTTCTGGGTATGCCTAAGCCATATGTTTTGTTGATATACCTAGCTGACAGCGTTTTCATTTGTAATTTTGCATTTGGAATACCGTTTTTATCGCGTGCACTTCCGCATTAAGCTATATCCACTGTGGTGGCTAAGTCGCCAGGAAACCTCGTTTGAACAACACAATCCGTGCATGTACGTCTTCGTGAAGGTTTTATCTACATTGTGGTATGAATCATTTGAAGTTTACGAATGTGTGTTTTCTGTAATTACGACGAAAATGGAGATATGCACCGCATCTGGATTCTAAATTTCCTGTAGATGAAGCAGGTTAAAAGTGCATCACGTGTGCAAAGCCGACCAATGCTGTAACTTCATAATTCACATTTTTATGACGTCACCGCCCCATTCATTTTCAATGGGAAAAATTGGCCATAAAAAGTCATATTTCTCAAAAACCGTGCAGCGAAACTTTCCACAAAGTAATAGCCATCGATTCCCAAAGAAGCTGGTCAATTTGACATATGGCATGTGTATGTGGTGCGAAAACTCTGGGAGGAGTAGCGGTCCAAAAAACTGGCGGAATAATAATAATAATAATAAATAAATATGTGCAATAATAATAGTGTGTTTGCCTAAGGCAACCACACTAATAACTAGACAATTCCTGCAGAAATTGTGAAGTGTGGTTGCCGCCAATGCAAAGTCGACTTTGTGCTGAACGGAGTGAACAGTTTCTGTAGTATAAGCAGAGACAGGGCATTGTGTACCTGCTATAACATCACTACAACGAGTTGATTTGCCACACATATATTCAGAGCTAAATTATCCTTTCATCAAAATTTGAGATCTCAGTGTTTTACTTGCGGTATGCGGTGACGAGTGACGGCGAATCACAAAGCTAGCTGGCATGTTCAGAGGGTCTTGGAAAAACCCTAAGTCTGACGTGTAATGCAGACTGATGTGTAATGCAGTTATAACGAGACCAAAGTTTCCAACTCGCTGGAATATAAAACGGTATTACAAAAGTAAAATTTGACATATTATACATTGTTAGAAAGCTTATTCTGTCACCTATTAGATCGATGATGTGTAGATCAAGCCAGATTGTACTACAAAGTTCGACAACACCCAAAGCAACATGTGTGGTATTACAAGATGACACCGTTTTCTGGAGTAAGAGCGGACCAGAAGCTGCTGCACACATGTTGTTGACGGCGTTGTTGCCCTTTTTAGGTCCGTCTGGCTTGATTGAGAATTCGTTTATTCAGTAGGTGAGAGCATAAGCTTTCTAACCAGGTATAACACGTGTAGTTTTGGTTTTGGAATATGGTTTTTTTAGGTCAACCGAAAGTGTTTTAATCGTCGCATTCAATGCATGCACTCTTTGTTAGCACTAGTAGCATTCAAAGACGCTGCATTTGACGAAACGTTGTCAACGGTTTTGCGTAATATCTTGTGAAATACTATTATTTTTGAGGAAATCTGGGTATGCCTAAGTCATATGTTTGTTGATATACGTAGCTGACAGCGTTTTCATTTGTAATTTTGCATTTGGAATACCGTTTTATCGCGTGCACTTCCGCATTAAGCTATATCCGCTGTGGTGGCTAAGTCGCCAGGAAACCTCGTTTGAACAACACAATCCGTGCATGTACGTCTTCGTCAAGGTTTTATCTACATTGTGGTATGAATCATTTGAAGTTTACGAATGTGTGTTTTCTGTAATTACGACGAAAATGGAGATATGCACCGCATCTGGATTCTAAATTTCCTGTAGATGAAGCAGGTTAAAACCGCATCACGTGTGCAACGCCGACCAATGCTGTAACTCCATAATTCACATTTTAATGACGTCACCGCCCCATTCATTTTCAATGGGAAAAATTGGCCATAAAAAGTCATATTTCTCAAAAACCGTGCAGCGAAACTTTCCACAAAGTAATAGCACACGATTCCCAAAGAAGCCGGTCAATTTGACATATGGCATGTGTATGTGGTGCGAAAACTCTGGGAGGAGTAGCGGTCCAAAAAATGGGTGGAAAGAATAATAATAATAATAATAATAATATGTGGGATAATAGTAGTGTGGTTGCCTGAGGCAACCACACTAATAATAATATGTGGGATAATAGTAGTGTGATTGCCTGAGGCAACCACACTAATAATAATAATAATAAATAAATATGTGCAATAATAATAGTGTGTTTGCCTAAGGCAACCACACTAATAATAATAAATATGTGCAATAATAATAGTGTGTTTGCCTAAGGCAACCACACTAATAAATAAATAATATGTGCAATAATAATAGTGTGTTTGCCTAAGGCAACCACACTAATAAATAAATATGTGCAATAATAATAGTGTGTTTGCCTAAGGCAACCACACTAATAATATGTGAGATAATAGTAGTGTGATTGCCTAAGGCAACCACACTAATAATAATAATATGTGCAATAATAATAGTGTGATTGCCTAAGGCAACCACACTAATAATAATAATAATAATAATAATAAATATGTGCAATAATAATAGTGTGTTTGCCTAAGGCAACCACACTAATAATATGTGGGATAATAGTAGTGTGATTGCCTAAGGCAACCACACTAATAATAATAATAATATGTGCAATAATAATAGTGTGATTGCCTAAGGCAACCACACTAATAAATATGTGCAATAATAATAGTGTGTTTGCCTAAGGCAACCACACTAATAATAAATAATATGTGCAATAATAATAGTGTGTTTGCCTAAGGCAACCACACTAATAATAATAATAATAATAATATGTGCAATAATAATAGTGTGTTTGCCTAAGGCAACCACACTAATAATAATAATAAATATGTGCAATAATAATAGTGTGTTTGCCTAAGGCAACCACACTAATAATAATAATAATATGTGAGATAATAGTAGTGTGATTGCCTAAGGCAACCACACTAATAATATGTGGGATAATAGTAGTGTGATTGCCTAAGGCAACCATACTAATAATAATAATATGTGCAATAATAATAGTGTGATTGCCTAAGGCAACCACACTAATAATATGTGCAATAATAATAGTGTGTTTGCCTAAGGCAACCACACTAATAATAATAATATGTGCAATAATAATAGTGTGATTGCCTAAGGCAACCACACTAATAATATGTGCAATAATAATAGTGTGTTTGCCTAAGGCAACCACACTAATAATAATAAATATGTGCAATAATAATAGTGTGTTTGCCTAAGGGAACCACACTAATAATAATAATATGTGAGATAATAGTAGTGTGATTGCCTAAGGCAACCACACTAATAATAATAAATAAATAATATGTGCAATAATAATTGTGTGTTTGCCTAAGGCAACCACACTAATAATAATAAATATGTGCAATAATAATAGTGTGTTTGCTTAAGGCAACCACACTAATAATATGTGCAATAATAATAGTGTGTTTGCCTAAGGCAACCACACTAATAAATAATATGCGCAATAATAATAGTGTGTTTGCCTAAGGCAACCACACTAATAATCCTAACAGATACAATAGGGTTCCACCAGCTTCGCTGCTTGGACCCCTAACTATATGTTAAGGGGCTCAGGAACTACACACTGCAGTTATGTGTGTGTGGGAGGTGGGGATAGGGGGGTTTTATGGCCTGCTTGCAGCTCCTGTCAGTGTGAATGTGTGTGTGTGTGTGTGTGTGTGTGTGTGGGGAGCGCTGAGACTCAGAGACAGATAGGCATCCTCTCTATGTGAACTGAGTTCAAAATTCATCATATGCTTTTATATGTTGCCATGGACTGCAAACCTTATCAAAGTATGATCAATACCAATTTCGGTGTTCATTGATTGTAAAGGTACATGTACAATAATGATTGGAACATTGCAATTTTGAAGTGATGTTGTAGCCTTGGCTGGTAGGTGCACAAAATCTGACATACATTATCTACACGGGTCCATTTACAAGTTGTATATTTCCAAAATTTGAACGGTGGCTGAATGTAAAGTAGGTGAGGTGAAATATCTTTTCCATAATTTTTGCATATTCATATTTGATTATCTTTAACAATGTTGGATGGAGGCTGGTGTACTTCTCAGGACTGTTGGAAGCTGACTCCTGTGAAATTTCATACAATTTGGCAGTAAGGAGCTTATTCCATATTGCACCATAACACTGTGTACCTGTGCTTGCTCGTTCACAACACCTATCACAATATCAATCATCCCCTGAGGTATCCCCACAATCTGCAAAAATGTGTGGCCATACACATATTTTGGGCATGGTAAGCCATTTTTGTCTAAATGGAAATGACAGTCCAGTGGTCATCTATTGAGATATCAAAATGCCCTTTGTAATTTAACAATTTTTTCAAAGTTGCAATTTTGCAGGTGGCAGTGTAGTGCCACCAAGAGTGCCAGTTGCATGCATGTCATGCACAATAAATTGGAAGACATACCAAACATGAGTTTTTCACCATGGGAAAGGGGTGAAAATGTAGGGAGAACTGGAAGAAAAATAAGAAGAATAATCCTAGCAAAATCAATCGGTGTCATACACACCCTTGGTGCTGGGCCCCCTAATACAAAACAACACAAAAACAATTGGGTTCCAGCAGCTTCACAGCATGGACCCCTAACTACAGCTTCACATACACAGATGACAAAAAGTCTTAGTTAAGAGTTCAGACAAATGGCTTTTTTTGCTCTGGCAGATACCTTTTGTGTAGAGTGACAGAAAATAACCATATTTCAACAAAATTCAGAACATGAATTTTTCTTTAATTTACAATGAATTTGTGAAAATCTCATTGGGCCCAGCCTTGCCTCCGTGTTGATGAGTCCATTGTCCACGTGTGCTATCATATCCAAAGCCCCTTTGGTGAGTAGGTGTACTGTAATTTTGACAGTGTGGTGAGACTATACTTTACCTCTTCAGTGAATCCAATGATGCGGAAGCAGTGCTGTATGGCAACAAACTGCTCCTTATAGAGTTTGCTGGAGACAATGTCCTGAACCACTTTTCCATGTTCATTATCAATATATCTGGAAGCAGTTTACAGATAGCGCTTACTGATGTTGTCCTTCTGAAAGTGCTTATTTGAATAAATAGATAAGCAGATATATTTTAAACAGTAAAGCTTGACAGAAAATAGAATTTTGGAGAAATTGTTGTGATTGGTTGAAAATGGGGAAACAATCACGCTGTCCTTACTGAAGTACTGAAGTATATTAGCAAATTCATACCTATTGCCTTTATATTTGCTTAAATACAGTCAATTTGAATAAGAAACAAATGCCTACCTTGGAGGTGTCTTCTCTGGCAGTCTAAATTCCTTGAGTTGCTCTTGGTGATAAAGTCCAGCATAGATGTAATAAAAAATATGGAAATTCTTCTCTCCCCTTGATAAAAATAAAAAATAACATTTTAAAATAGATTTCTGTAAAAAAATAAAATAATAATGCAAATATATCAAGAAATAACATGAATTGTATATGAAAATATATCAAGAATATATCAATTATGAATTAATTAATTATGAATATAGTTATGAATTATTAGATCTCTTCCCTAGTGAAGCAAAGTGCCTGATGGCTTGTGCTGCTAATTTTGCTGCACCTACGTGGCTTGTTTGATGACTCTAGACTTCTCCAGCAGGTACTCAGAGATCTTGGCCCCCATCACAGCCCCTGTGGGAGTGAATTTCATCTCCAGGTATTTGCCAAAGCGGCTAGAGTTGTCATTGATGGCTGTGCAGGCATTTCCAAATGCCTCCACCAGGGGGTTCACCTGCAGGATCTTTTCTCTCAGCATGCGGTTATTTGCCTGAAACCACATAAAATAAGTTTTCTACTTTTTTATTACATTTTATTTCTTTCCCCCTGAATTTGAACAGCCCAATCATATTTCTAGGTCTGTCCTATTGCTGTAAAATACTCAGTCTGAAAGAGTGGAAACAAGTGTGTGTCCTTAAAAGTGTCTGCTGCCAGTTGATACTTATTTCATTCAACTGTCCATCAGCTGATTTTGTAGCTATTGTCTCAGACAAGTAGACTTCATAAGCAGCTAGTACAGATGAACTGCAGACAAACTACAGAAATCACTCTTGTGTGATAAAGCCTGATAATAATATAGTGAAAATTCCCTCCAAACTGGAAACCATCCCTAGAGGGGAAGGTTTCCAGTGGTCACAGGGGTGCTACAGCCTATCCCAGCGTGCATTGGGAGAGAGGCAGGATTACACCCTGGACAGGCCGCCAATCTATTGCAGGGCACACATAACATTCACTCACCATTCACTCACACACGCATACTTACTGGCAATTTGGAGTCTCCAATTAGCCTACCTACATGTCTTTGGACTGTGGGAGGAAACGGGAGTACCCAGAGGAAACCCACATAGACACAGGGAGAACATGCAAACTCCACACAGAAAGGCCGAAGTCGAGATTCTTCAAATTTTACACATGATCCACATAAACTGAACCACTTACAGCTGGATATTTATTGCAGCTATTCATGTCAAGTGTCTTCCTATTATAGCAGTGCCCCACCTATGAGTCCTGCAGACTTTATTGTTGAAATAATATGGATTTCATGCTACAAAAACTGTAAACGCTGTAATGGTAGATGAATTGATGAAAGTCTGATTTGTCTAACTGTTCACAAGCTGGTGTAGTACCTTTCCCAGGAAGGTAAGATGCTGGACAATCAGGTGGGCACTCTCAGTCTTCCCAGCACCACTCTCCCCACTGATAATGATGCACTAAAACATGGGAAAGCAACAACAAGAAATGTAAGATTGCAGCAATCCATTCTAATAGGGGGAATTCAGTGAACAAGCGTTATGCTGTGGATAAAATCATGTAAATTGACAGAGATGTTCCTTGGGTGATTTGAATACATGCCCAAAAAAATCTTAAACACAAAGCAAGTTATTCAACAAATTCAAAATGGCCACCTTACTAGTTGCCGATTGACCTAAAAGGCACTTGGTTGACTTCATAAAAGCATGAAATTTGCCATACTTGTCATTTGGGTGATTCCAAGACATCAATAAAAGGATTCCCAAATAGTAAACAGGAAGTAGGTTAATTAATAAATTAAAAATGGTCACTTAATTGGTTGTGGATTGACTTAAAAGACAGAATATAGCTATTATATTGCTATTACTGGTACTGCAAATAGTTAGGTCTCTGCATTAGATTTATAAATAATCTTAGGCTCACCTGTCTAGGGATTATGACTGCGCTTCTGAAAGCGGCTGCAAGATAGAAAACGTGTCGCTAGAGTTCAGTTTGGTTCAAATCAGTTTCTTTAAGTACGGTTTGGTGCAAAATTAAGAAAGGTGAAAAGCAAGGGAAAGCGGATGGACACGACAAGAAAGAGCATGCAGAGTAGGCCCAAGAGAGGTGCAACGCAGCTTTGAACCTCCTCAATAGTTTTAGTAAACCCCGCCATCTCCTTCTGTGCTCCTTTTAGTTCTCCACCCAGTGGTCCTTACCCAATCAAACGCAAGGGCGCATTCCCAATTCCATTTCACATAACCACTAGAATAGGTGTCATCCTAGCTACTAATGAAGATAACAAATAAAGAAAATAGCCTTTCCCCCCTCAAATTAAAAAAAAAAAACGAAAATAATTCAGTAAGACCCACAATTTTTTCTTCTTTTTTTTCTTAATTCCTTTTAAGCATATGTAAGGACTTAACCACATTCACATTATACATTCCACACACCAGACAATTAGACATAAGAATAAAATAAGCACAATTGAGGTACGGGGAGCTCCATGATTGCCTGAAATTTTACTAGGTGTGGCAACACCATTCCATGCCCTGCCAAGGTATGTTATCTGACCCATTCCAAATTCACATTTTTGGAGGCTTTTTTTTTTGGAGGCAAACTGGGCCCTTCTAAATGGCTAAAAAGTTGCCAAAGGTGCTCAAGATGACTCGGCCAGCTGTCACTGCACAAGACCACGTCGTCAATGTACGTCACCACATTATCCATGTCACAGCCAAAAATCGTTGAAAAGTCACGGGAGCATTTTTCATCCCAAAGGGGAGAACCTGATACCTGAAAAGGAATCATGGGTAACAAAAGCAAAGTCATCTTTAGCCTGTCAGATAATGGTACATTCCTGTACCCTTTCAACAGATCCAATTTTGACACAAACCGGGCCTGGCCAATCTGGTCAATACAGTCATCAATCCATAGAATAGGGTAGGTATTGGTCTTTGTCACAGAATTTACCTTGTGGTAATAAATACATAGCTGTGAAGTACCATCCCCTTTATGGAGGAGCACTACAGAGTAACTCCATTCACCAGACCCTGGTTCTAATCTCCAGCATGTAGTTCATTTCTGAAGGATCATGTTAAAAAATTGACTTACATGAAGCATTATATAAGCAATTATATAAAATGTAATGACTTGATAAATATAGTTCACTAAGTGCTGGATGTTTACACTTCATAGCCAATGTATCTAATTGTACCCTGTTTCACCTCATTCAATGTATCAGTTGGAATGCAAGTAAAAGGGTATGGACAGCAGCTACAATAATGAAGTACATTAAGGGATTAAAGAACCTCTATTCCTGTTTAACTGGCCCCCATGATCAGTCTTAGAATGGACTCCCTAATCTACACTTGGCTATAACTGGAAGTTTTCCATATGATGACTGAATGAATCTCATAGGCTGGACCAACAGCTCTTTGACTCTGAGAACTATATGAACTCATGTATTAGACTTAATATCTTAGAAGACTGTACTTGTACCTCTTCCTGACCGGTCGTATTATTAAATTAAATAAAGGAGCTCCTCACTCTGTCGTTTGTTATCTTTATCTTCAACACCATCATTTTTGTTAAGAAATTCCTACATCTCCTTCTGAACCTTCTCCCTCTTGAAAGGAGAAAAACAAAAGGGGCGCTGATTAATTGGCGCCAAATCACCCGTATCCACATCATCCACTGCTAAAGATGTTAAACCCAGGCTGATCCTGGAACAAGGAGGGATAAGTGGCCACCAGTTTGACAATGTCCTGGGCCTGAGTCACTGTTAAGTGAGCTTGTTGCCCCTGCAACTGCTCACGGGCATGTGTGTTATTGAAATGAGTACTCACTGGCTCAGGTATACAGTGGTCACTGATTTCAGTTGATGCGTTTGCCTCTGCGGCGGCAATTGTGCCGACCAGAAGGAAATGCATGCTGGGTTCTGACAGTGTAATTTTTCCTCATAAGGACAGCTTTTAACATTCTGCATTGTACTTGACATCACGCCGCGTTGCATTTTGGGGTGATTCGCAATCTTAAACTGAGCTTGTGATTTTAAGACAACATTAGTATTTGGGAAAAATAAAGCCCTAATACCAGCTGATATTGGGCTGGTATCAGCATAGAAGCCATTCAAATATTTTAATGGATCTGGCAACTCTCATTTAAAAAACATATTACAACAGTTTGCAACATAATACTCGTAAGACCCTAACAGGGATGTCAAACCCGTTTTGGCAATTTTTCAGCAAACAAACACTATGTGTCAATGTCATGAATGCTACTCAAATAGCAACATATAAATAGCTAACTTTTCAGAAAATAAGAGCTGTTTTCTTTAATACGATTGAATATGAACCAAAGTCAATTATAAAAAAAAATCTAACTTTTTTGTTATAATAAAAACCGAACATAATACCATAAACTTTAAAATCGAGAGCTAGTTCAGTTTATGCAATTGTATGTTTAATCAGTCAGCAACACAAATAACCAATTAATTCTCGTTATTTGATTTATGTTTTTAAAATGAATATCGAACACCCATTAATTTCTTGCCTTTTAATTTCTGTTCCTGAAATGGAAAACGATTGGCCAAAAAGTAAACAGATAATTTCTCCCCAATGATAGGTATTACCTGCCGAGAGAAGCAGCTAATTTTTTAACATCGTATTAAAGGAAACAACTATTTTCTTATGTTCTGGAAAGTCAGCGATTTATATATTATTATTTGTTTATACTGTAGCATTTATGCTATTATGGATTAAAAATAAACTGTCAAACTCTGTTTTCTGAAAAAATCTGTTTGACCTCCCTAGGGATATGCATCATTGCACACTGGCAGCAGGTTGGGAACTGGGAATCGAAAAGCCGTGTCTCCTTTTCACCGTAATTAAAAAAAACAATAAAAAAAACACCCATTTGTAAAACTAAAATGCTTTATACCACACTGCAGACATGATCTTGGTGAAGCCTAGATAATGATCATGACCGATAGATGGCCTAATGTAACACTCTTCATCAATTTCTTTGATGACAGACTGTCCGATTTACGCCTCTAATTACTCATTTGCGAAACAAAAGGAACCTGCCGGGTAAATGGATATTTCACTTGCTTTCTTCAAGCAAATAGAACATAAAAAATGTTTCTATAGGTTTTTACACAAATATGTGGTCGTTTAACATTTAAAAGGCTGTGTTTTTATTACTTCTGTTACTTCCCACAACAAGTTCATGCATCTTATGAAATAATAGGCTATGTTGCAAAACTATTTTCTTGAAATAAAGTACACAGCTGGATCAATTCCAATAGTTGTATTTCTGAAATATAGCGTTTTTGTTACATAGGCGATAAGGGAGGTATTACCCTTTTAAAATTACTACACGCGCGAAAACATGTTTTCTTTGACCACTGCCCAGTGGCAGAGCTTGAATATTAGGACAGGGGGTGCAGAACCAGTTTAGGCGGCCCCTATGACTCGATTATTTCAAAAAATATCACCGTGACTGAACGATGCACGTCTGTATCGGCACATCACACTTTGTTACAGAAATCTAGCTCAAAGACTAAGACCACAGCAATGGCGCAGCAAAAAAAAGGATTTTAATGGTATTGAAACAGCAACACCCGACATGGTCATCCCTGAGCTGACACCAGAGCGAGAGCACAGGATAAGCCAGTGTGGCAAGTGAGTGCCACCCCTCCTGTTTTAAGCACACTCACGGGAGACAACCGTTTGGTTTGTAGCACTTCCGTGCTCTTTTATTAAAGCGCTCGTCTTTTTTACAGTTAACACACACTCTGCGGTTTCGTGCGTGTCTTTTCCACAGGCGCTCTTCTCCTCCTCCGGCTTCCGGTCCCGCTTTTAAAAACCCCAGGCTCACTGTTGAAAGCAATTAGAGGCAATCAGCGCAATTACACAATTGACAATTATCGGCGCTGATTACCTCCACCTAACAGTTGTGGCGAAGGATCCGAGAGCCGCTCCTCTCACACTCTCTCTCTCTGCAGCCGATGCTCTAACCACGCCCACCCCACCACAGCCAGCTATCCGGCAGGCGCTCCGATCGTTATGGCTGTTTCCTGTTCCAAGCTGCAGTCAGCACGGAGGAATATCACTCTTGGTGTTGCAACACGAATTGGACTGGCACAGGTGGGAAGTGGGAGCTGTCAAGGAACCTACAAGAATACCTGCTGAACGCCTTAGCAGAGAAGTTTCATGGCTTTGGTGAACGCGAGACCAGGGGCACGTTCAGCCTCGACAAAACGTAGCAAAATGTTTATTTACAGTTATGTACAGTTGTATCGGAATTACTGCTGGATGTATCAAGATGTATTACCATCACAGAGAAAAGCGGTCTCAATTTCTTAGAAAAACAGAAAATATGTTGGAGTTCTAAAAATGGAGTACTATTTTAAAATCATTGCACGCATGAAAACACGTTTTCTTTGACCACTGCCCAGTGAAGATACAGAACCTGCGAAGATGGCCACAGAACAAAACACGGCTGGTGACAATAGCCCAGTCAACTCTTTTGTGAGAGAAGTATGAAATCATTTTTGTCTGTTTAATCACCCTAACTGTTTTCATACTAAAAACAGACTTTTGTTTTGAGTATGAAAACAGGTGTTGATACAGAATGCGAATGTGTCTGTCTTTCCTCTGGCAGGCTATTTAGCAACTGAACCATCCAACATCAATCATTGTCAGTGGAATAAACTATACTCACACTGTAGGCTACTGTAGGATACAGTGCTACTGAGGATACATGACAATACATTTTCCCAAGACTTCTGGACCACAACAACCACAGTTTCAGAAACTTCTGCACATAATGAAATTTATGATCACAAAAAATTGACCGATGAGGTTTTCCTTGGTTATTAAATCACCTTGGATTTATACATTAACTTCAATGAGCAGCAAGCGCTTTGCCCTGAAGTGTGCGCAGTAGAGGCGGTTTCCCCGTTACTTCCTAGGCTTCACCGCCTGGCCCCTCCTACCATTGCCAGTTCTTATGTAAACTCTATGGTCTACGCACAACTTTGCCGATCTCTCTCAAAAATGCCTTTAAAAAAACAGACAAAACAAATCACGGAATGCCGAGGTAGAGACAACGGTAATGAACTGACATTATCTACGCTCGCTTCCTTCATTTCCCCTTTAACCATGAGCAAATACTCAAATGTTAAACAATAATGGTTTAATTAAATAATTCAGTAATTTCAATAATTGTCCATTCCCCTATTCAGTAAACGAGGAACTAGACGCTGGCAGGAGAGAAATTACTACGGGAAATTTGCCTTGAATACATTCTAATTTAAAACAATTCACACAAAACCAAATAGCCACAGCCTGTGTATACAGACCAATATGGTGTGTGCTTATAATGAATGTGTGTGATAAATGCTGTTTCTTTTCCATTAATCATTTGGTATAGGACTGAATTGTGCATATACAATTCTCAAATGACGACTAGCAGCAGTGAACAAAAAGTTATTTACAGTGTTACATTAATGATGCATTACATTTATACAAACTCTCCCCTATATCCTAAGTGAAACTAACATGATGACTTTAGACTGCACTCAAAATTATCTGACTATTATTAAGTATTACAGTCCATAGGCGCCAGCTCTGTGGGTGCTCAAGAGCTCGAGCACCCCCAATATTTCAGAGTAGGCTACAACCATGGGCGTTGCAGCTATCATATGCTTTTTAAAATTATTAGTTTAGAACCCCCCCCCCCCCCCACTTTTACCATGCCGAAAATCAGTGCGTCGGTCTATCCACTTTTATCATGCCGAAAATCAGTGCGTCGGTCTATCCACTCTGTACTCTTTTCAGAGCGCTGTGTCAGTGCTTCATTATCAAATCCATTCCGCTTGCTTATTGAGAGAATACCCAAATCAATGAAATTCCATACCACGTTCACTGCTACCTTGCACCCAGGCAGATTCTCACATAGCACGCACACACATACTCACGAGCACGCGCTAACGTTAGCTAGTCATTGATGCCCGTATGCCAGGTCGCTGAGTTAAGGTGGGTCACACACTGTCACCACAAAATGTTCAGGAAATTGTTAATTTACTGAAAATCAAAGCTTGGCATTTAACTAAAGGTTCGTATTTTGTTCGCCTGTTGCTTATAGCCTTCTTGTTTTTGTTACAAAGTGACTGTTTGTCCCGCCATTTCTTGTTTCTGTCTTTTCTTGTTAAGTTATATTTTATGTCTCATGCTGATCTGCCAAGACAAATTCCTGTGTGTCTGTATGATAGATTTGGCAAATAAAAACTGATTCTGATTCTGATATACTGACTGACAGCAGCCTCGCTGTTCGGGTAGCTAACTGTTAAGAAGCGCTAATGCTAGCTAACATTAAGATTAATGTTAGCAAAATAGTGAAAAGATGAGGAGGGAGGCGGCTAGTTTTCATTTAATTGTTACTCTAGAGTAGACTGGTCTATTTTTTGGCTGACGATCTCTTGGTTTGATATGTTTGTTCCCCCAGACAACATGGACATAAGGAGTTTTTTTTGCAAAGAAGTGGAAAGTAAGTCATCACTGGTAGTAATCACTTAACTTCAGCTAACTAACAGCCGAGTCCCTTGTAATGGCCAGGGGCTCCCCTGGGACTCTAGCTTAAGGACCTCCCATCGTCCCGGGGCCGATAAAAATAGGATCGGGGAGGATATAAATTAATTTTGGGACGAGAGTTGAAGAAAATAAAAAACCTGCTAAGGTTACAATGAACAGCGATGAAAATGAAACAGACTGCACGTTTTGTGTAGCACACACAGTTCTTATTAAACCTCCTTGACAACATACACACACACACACACACGCACCAACCAAAACAGTAGCTAGACCCGCGAACGAAATTAGGAATCGCCCTTCCCCAGTAGATAGTTGTCAACTTCGGGGTATTCAGTGCACCATTAGCTGGATGTTAAGGAAGGGATAATGTACAGCGAGCCGGTCATCATTGCAAAATAAACCCCGATAGGGTGATGCAGGACCATGACGCGAAGCGCAATAATGACCGGCTCGCTGTAGCCTACATTGTCCCGCTTATTACACGGCTACTTACTAAAGAAATCAATGGCTCAAAATATTGATTTAAAAATTATTTTATTGCTTCCGCTAAAAAAATAGTCCTTTGATTCTACAGTGTACGTCCATAGCAACGGTCTGTTATTCATAGGTCTGCCTCAGGTCCTGGTGATTCTTCATAGTAGAAATGATTGGAAGATGAATGTAATTTATTTGGGAATGCATAGGGGCCCAGGAACTTTGACTACAGTTGTCCTCTCCACTTTACTCATTGATTTGATAACATTAAAGAAATTCATTAAACAGAAATTGCAATTGCATGCAAGCATAAAGAGATCCTCAAGTTTAAATGAACAATGAGTGGTTATTATTAAAGATGGCTCTGAATCAATTTCTGTACTTTTAGCTTCTTAATATCTTCAAATATGTGATCTGGGGCCAACCACTTCCTCTGGATGAAATTACAAAATGTACCCATAATTTTTCTCATGCTAGTATAGCCATATAAAAGTATCAAACCACCTGTTAAAAGGCACCAGAATACAGGAAATGACATCTACTCTGTTACAAATTTTCTGGGATAGGACCCGCCAACCCCCCCTTAGATTGTCCCACCCACATTTTCAATGCTTCATACGCCCATGGCTACAACATTTAAAAGTGAGATACCATTAAAATATACACTCACTGGCCACTTCATTAGGTGACAGGAGTGGCATCCGGTGTGGTCTTCTGCTGCTGTAGCCCATCTGCTTCAAGGTTTGACGTGGTGTGCGTTCAGAGATGCTCTTCTACATACCTTGGTTGTAACGAGTGGTTATTTGAGTTACTGTTGCCTTTCTATCAGCTCGAACCAGTCTGGCCATTCTCCTCTGACCTCTGCCATCAACAAGGCATTTTCGCCCAGAGAACTGGATATTTTCTTTTTTGGACCATTCTCTGTAAACCCTACATATGGTTGTGCGTAAAAATACCAGTAGATCAGCAGTTTCTGAAATACTCAAACCAGCCCGTCTGGCACCAACAACCATGCCATATTCAAAGTCACTTAAATCACCTTTCTTACCCATTCTGATGCTTGGTTTGAACTTCAGCAGATCATCTTGACCATGTCTACATGCCTAAATGCATTGAGTTGCCGCCACGTGATTGGCTAATTAGATATTTGCGTTAACAGGTGCAGTTGAACAGGTGTACCTAATGAAGTGGCCAGTGAGTGTATATATTAAAATAGAATGTATAGCGCTGTTGTCAAAACACGCGCTTCCTGGAATGCCCACGCGAGTGGGTGCTCTTGGTCTGTTATCTTCTGTTATCCTGTCCTAATTCTAGGTTGGTCAGCTCAGCTGTCACATGAATTACATGACAATGGCAAAGGTAAACAAAAAAGACTCGGCGCCTAATTAGCTAATAATACCAGGTAGTCCAGCTACGATGGCAATAAAAGTATATGTCATTTTAAAAAGGAACAACAAAAATGCATAATTTGTCGTCAAGGATCTGTAAATGAATTCATTTCGAGGAGTACTGTGCGGAGAAACACATTTACGATGTCAACTCGGTAAGCAATCCCCTTTTATTGTGCCTAATGCTAAGGTCGGTCGCAATGTATTTGGATGTGTGTTTTTAATAAGACATCGGAATACGGAACATACAATTTTTCTTTAAATGTCATTTGACATTGTCATCATCTGACATTTTGTGCAAGGATTGCAAAAAAACCAAAACAAAAAAAAAAACGCTGTCATTGTGATTTGTTGAGATTGATAAAAATAAAGGCAGTAAATTTTCTTTAAAAACGAGCACCCCCAGTCATTTTTAAAAGTTGGCGCCTATGTCACAGTCTGACCACAAAGTTCGTTGAATAACCTTTTGTAGACTACACGCTCGAATACACACAAAAATGTTATGGGTAACAAGCATGTCCCAATTTTCAGCTTATCTTTAAAATGTATTTTCCTCTCCTTTCCCGTTAAAATAAGAGCAGTGGTAACACTGTTCTACTTTGCTCCTGAGTGCCACAGTTGAAGTGTTAACTGCCAGATATGGTTTTGAGTGCTCACATTTGCAACCTGGTGGTGGTTTTTCAAACAAAGTAGTTTCTGTAGAAATACAAAGAAAATATATGCAAATTTGCTGCTGCCGGCAAGATCTCTTGCGGCAGAGGTGCTAAATGAAACCAGTGACCACTGTAGAACACATCTCCACTTCCTCATCTAAGGGGGCCACCACAGCACAACAGAAGGGGTTTGATGGATTGTGTTCCACATACAAATTCAGTAAGTTGATACCAATAAGTTGATGACCGTGACTTCCGCTGCCTCTCTGGCATGCTAAGAACAAAGTCACAGGAGCCCACCTTCTTCACCACCACATAAGGGCCACTAAAACGAGTACCAAATTTTTACCCACTTACAGGTGTTAACATAAGGACCTTGTCCCCAGGTACGAAGGACTATTGCATCGCCTTTCAGTCAAACTGCCACTTCATGCGTTCTTTG
Source organism: Anguilla pacifica (assembly GCA_039654925.1). NCBI lineage: Eukaryota > Metazoa > Chordata > Actinopteri > Anguilliformes > Anguillidae > Anguilla > Anguilla pacifica. The sequence continues at coordinate 35,966,391 of CM077286.1, read as the reverse complement.
GCACTAGCTAAAGTCTTGGCTGCCACATCCCAGGCTGCATTCAGCCGATCACGAAAAGTAGCCACATACTGCAAAACACCCCTCTTTGTGTGGCTCTAAGAACTGCTTCCACAACATGCGTATCGGAACCTGAACCTCATGACTGCAGACTAATTCAAATGGACTGAAACCAGTGGAGTTGTTCACTGCCTCCTGAAGGGCATATAAAAGGCATAGCCATATCCCAGTCCTTGGGGCAGTCCACACAGTAGGTGTGTTCCATAGGTTTTAATGTCTGATGTCATCTTTCAAGCACGCCATGGGACTGCAGGTGGTAAGCAGAAGAAAACACTTCGGTGATGCCTGACTCACACATGACCTCCTGTAAAACACCAGATGTGAAACTGGCTCCCTGGTCTGACTGAACCTCTTTAGGAGTCCCACATCGGAGAAAAAATTAAATAGTGCCTCAATTTCTGAGTGTGCACGGATATTTTGCAAAGGCACAGCCTTTGGAAAGTGAGTTGGAATGTCCATGATAGTCAGTAGGTACTCATGTCCCTTATACGTTTTTGGGAAGGGACCTTACACAGTCAATAAATGTAACTGGGCCACAGGAAGAGAGTGCCCAGCCTTCCCAGCAATCTGGCAGGTATGGCACGATCGGCAAAACTGAAGCACATCACGCCACACAGTGGGCCAGTAGAAGTGTTTTAGGATGCGTGCAAGAAATTTCCTGACACTCAGATGACCTGAAACGGGAGTCTCATGAGCCAACCTCAACACATCCCCCTGAAAACTGGTAGGCACTACTATCTGAGAGTAGACCCAGCAATCCTCATCAGCAGGTCTGTCTACAGGCTGCTACTACCGCATTAAAATGTCAAGCTCCTCAAATTCACCAACTGCTATATCTTTGCTTTCTTCCAGAGTTACAGCTTACTTCCACAGCTGGGCTAGAGAAGAGTCCCGATTCTGCTCCTGGATCAAAGTCTCTCTGGAAAAATGCATAGCTCCTGTCAACTCACTCACAGCTTTTTCAAACATGGTATCAGCCAAACTAACTGGTTCAGCCTAGCCACTAGAGGACAACACAGAAGGATGTCCCTCATCCTCCCCAGGCGGGGGCAAGACCTCCTCACTAACACATGCTACCTTTTTCTGTGCCTGAACACAAGTAACAACGCAGGCAGTGAACATCTCAGGATAGGTACGCTCCAACTCCTGTGTTTCTGGGACCTCACGTGGGGTAAAAGTGGCCACTGGCATCACACACACTCCGCCAGGTCATTACCTGAAAATAAGCTAATGCCCGGCACAGGAAGCGTAGAACCCACCGCCACAGTCACCAATCCATTCACTATATTGGAGTTCAGGTGCACAGAGTACAATGGCACCATTTATTACTGTCCCCCAAGACCTTTAATCAATGCAGACTGCTGCACCTTGCCAGCTCTACCACACCCTGTAGCAAAAGAGACTGTGTTGCTCCACTGTCACATAAAATAGTAATTGGCCTTGCCTCCCTCTCCAGGTCCACAGATACAGTCCCCACCAAAGTAAATGGTTTATAACTAAATGGGGGCAAGACTGAAGCTTCACTGGGATGCCCAGGGTACAGACCACTCACGTCCTGGCTGCCAACAACTATGGCAAATAATGTCACCGTCCCTCTTAATCCTTGGACATAGAGGCTTAATGTGACCTGGCGCTTTACAATGATAGCAAATAACAGCAAAAGGAGACTTACCACACTTTATCCAAATGTACCGCTGGTCAGTGACAACCCTTGCAGAGAAAGATTAGTCTTTATCAGATGACTCCTTGCAGCGCCCATAGTCATTGCACCCACCGCCATGGCGTCCTGAAGTATCGGACCCACCATGGATCAGCCGCTTGTACAGCACCCACAAGCATCTCAACTGCTCTCAGAACACTGTTCGTAAATTGTTCAAGCAGCACCATCTCTTTAAGCTGAGAAAAGTCATATGTTTCCCTTGCCTTTAGCCAGTGCTCACAAGCCACAGCTAAAGTCCAAATAGTATTCACCGTCTCTACGCTTCATGGTCCGAAAGTGCTGACGGTAGGCTTCTGGAACCCCACCATAGGCAGTCAGGACAGCCGCATTCAAGGACTCATAATCCAAGCCAATACATGGGTCCAAGGCTGCGAATGCAACCTGCGCCTTACCACTTAATACACTTTGCACCGATAAAGGTCATTTGGTTTCAGGCCATTCACACTCCTGAGCTACAATCTCAAAAGCATCAAAAAAAGTATCAGCGTCTTCCTCAGAAAACTTTGGCATGAGAAAGCAGAACGCACATCTTGGTGCCCGAGGCAGGGGTGAGCCCTCGTTCGACCCTAATTCGGTCCACCTCAAGCTTCACCAACCGCTCCCTAGTTGCACGCTCTTTCCTCTCTGCCTGAAACTCTAATTCACATGCCTGGTGCACCCTCTCCCTCTCCTCATGCTCAGTTACACGCTGCTTTTCTGTCTCCTCAGAGGCCCATAACTCCTTCAACTCAAGGGTAGAAATAAGGAGTTTAAACAGGACAGGCTTTAAGATACCCTCCGGCACCTCTATGTCTTGCTTGGCTGCCAACTGCAGCAGATAGTCTTTGGTGAGCTGCCAGAAATCATCCCAAGAGGGCAACTCCATTTCTACCACCATTTCTCTCCAGCTCTGTCCGCTGAAACTGACATCTTAAATTCACTAAAGGGTCATCCACAGGTGAGCTTTTAAATGTCAGTTTCTCTCTCAAATAAAATAGAAGATACAGCTGGAAATCCTTTGGACTATATGAATGGCCACCATCCCTCTGTATTGCAGTTTGATCCACCAGATGCTACAGAAGTACTGGATATAATAACTGATCTCAGGAATACTGCAGCAGGACATGATGAAATAAATACATCACTGCTTAAGAAGATTAGTTCTTCAATCATTCAACCTCTCACATACATCTGTGCAAAGTCTATGGAAACCAGACTCTTTCCTAAAAGTATAAAAGTCATTCCTCTCTTTAAATCTCGGGATCCTAGTATTTTGCCCCGTTTCTCAAAGGTTTTAGAGAAACTAGTATACAAGCAAATGTTTTTACATTTAAATGAACAAAATGTCCTTTATAAAGATCAATATGGCTTTCGAAAGTATTATTCTACATACATGGGCCTATTGCAACTTGTTGATAAAACATATACAGCTATGAATAACAATGAATATGCTCTTGGCATCTTTTTACATCTTTCTTCGATACAGTTAATCATGAAATTCTAATCACAAAATCACAAAAAAAGCACTATGGTTTCCATGGACAGACTTTGAAATGGTTGTACAGTTATGTATATGATAGAGAACAATATGTGATTGCTAATGGTCTGGCATCAGACAGGGCCAGGATAAGGTGTGGAGTTCCACAAGGATCTATTCTGGGACCTTTGTTGTTCCTCATACATATCAATGACCTTGCTGCTGTATCTTCCACCTTACTTCCTATATTGTTTGCGGATGACACCAACCTGATTTTAACACATAAAAATGTTAAGTCCCTTATCTCAGATGCAAACACGGGTATGGAACAAATATCTAAATGGTTTCTATCAAATAAGTTATCATTAAATGTAAAAAAGTCAAATTTAATTATCTTTGCTAATAAAAACAAGAAATACAACAAGGAGGAAGCAAAAATCTCAGTCAAGGGAATTGAAACCTCACAAGTTACCTCCACAAAATTTCTTGGAGTATTCATAGATGAAAGGTTGAGCTGGAGAGAGCATACCAACATTAGTATCCAATAAAATTAAAAAATCACTGGGTGTTATCAGGAAGATTTGTGACTTGGTTAATCAGGACTGTCTACTTTGTATTATAGCTTGATTTACCCATACCTCATATACTGCACTATTGTATGGGCCAGTACATATCCCTCTTATCTCCATGACATTTATCTTACACAGAAAAAATTTGTTAGAATAGCCACATTCTCAAAACGTCTTGATCCTTCTGCACCTCTATTAAAAAAACTCAAGATACTATCCATTTTTCAGATTAACATCCCAAATGTGCACTTTTATATACAAATACACTTATATTCCAAATTCCTCTCCCAAACCCTTCACTAATTGTTTCCAAGTTAACTCGCAATTGTATTTTCATATGTATAATACTAGAAATTTGATCGCCTTACTATCACACCACCCACGGTCAATTTTCCTTTAGATACAAAGGTACAATACATTGGAACAATTTTCTCAACAGTGCCATAGAATTTTCTTCTCTCAATACTTACAAGAACAGTTTAAAGAATCTTCTGACTAACCAAGTCACAAAGTAGATCACACTTCCATGTGTACGCAGATACACACTGGCACACACAAACACAGATAAACTTGCTCGCTTGCTTGTTTGTGTGCACATGCATATGCACACACACACACACACACACACACACACACACACACACACACACACACATTTACACTCTTCCGGTGAAGTAGGAAGCTAACATAAACATTCACACACACATGTATTTTATTATTTTACTTTTGCTTGTTGTATCTCATCCTATATTTAGCAGACAATATTTTTTATTTATTTATGCTCTATCTATTTTTGTATGTCTTTTTTGAGTTGTCATTTTATTTAAGGTGAGGCTATGTATAAGCCCTTTGGGTTTCTTGACGCTCCCTGCACTATTTCACTGTTTTTTAAATCTCTTCTGTTTCTGTTTTATATTTTAATTGTGCTAAATAAAAAAAAAATCAAAAGCTCTATGTTGGACTCGGTGAAACATGGCAGTAACCCAAGTGTCTGCTAGTTTCAGACAGATGCAGTTGTCATTTTCCTGTCCACCACCTATCCTGTGAAAATAGCAAATGTCCTTGCACCTATGTGAGCGGGTTGGTCTTAAAATGTGGTGTGGTCATGGGAATTGTTGGTGTATTGCTATTTTGATGCAGCTGAAAACATTTGCATTATAACCAACCAAACCTTAGCTTAAGTCATGTCGCAGTTTCATTGCTATGTTAAGGACACAATATTAAAATAGCAATGTGCCTACATAGGTGGGTGCTCAACAGGCATATACCCTCCTGTCTGTTACACACACAGGGGCATGCATAAACGTACCTAAAAATATGAAGATTAGTGTGAAAGATTATTTTATAACACTATAACAATACAACATGTTCTAATGGATGGTCATAATACAAATCCAAATTAGACAATCACAGTAATAACAAATCAAATTGGTGAATGGCAAATTCTGGGACAACTACAGCCGTTAAAGATGTGTTGGATGACTCGTATATAGTGCATGAATTGTCATTCAGTGGAAAATTCACAAAAACACACACTGTAGCCTAATAAGAGCTCTGGAGTACTGAAAATGCTCTCCAGATGTTTGCATAACAAGTCAGAAGGAATATTGCCCTCAGATAACTTCAATATTCTTCGTGGCATATTTGTGTTTGCATAACCTTGCCAGAAGTCATGGATGTCAATTTGTGATCACTCAAATGAATTAAATTTTACATTCATTTAGCACATATCAGCACACAGTAAATTTAAATAACTATTTCCCATGCCCTAAGTATCAAGTACAGCCCATATAAGATTGAGATAAGATTACAATAAAATAATATTCCACCATTAGAAAAATGTTGGCGATGTTCTAGCTTCACAGAAAACCAGTGCAGCAAACATAACACCTATAAATGCTTACACTACAGTATGCTAAATGCCCGGATTAGAGAATAGCGCAAACCATTCAACCATTCAAAGACATTCAATTTAATTGTGAGTATGAATTCTAACAAAGCAGGCCACTACGAGTCATGAATACGGCCCAGGATATGCTAACAATACCCCTGTACTAACAGCTATTAGCTAGCTGCCAATACAAATATGCTAACCATTTTTAGCAAAGGCTAACAGTTGTCTGCTACAACCAATGTAAATGACAGAACAACAACATAATGACAAGAACAGGCCATTTAGCCCAACAATGTCTGCCATTATCCTGCGCTCTGATTACCGACAGACTTGATTGCGTCAGACATGTAATTCACCATTTGGCCGTTCTCAGCCATAGGAAGCTTCAGAGTTAAGACAGGGCAGAAACAGGGGGGTTACCATCTGTGGTGTGAATCTGTGTGTCTGTCAATGGGGGTGCTCATGCCCCTGCCCCTTCTTTTTTACCAGTTAGTTTTGGGCAACTTGGAAAGAAGACGTTTTGTAACAGTTAGTGGAAGTGGGCACCTCAGTCCTGCGTCTAGGTCTAGCATTCTACATTTCATCTCAGATTGTATTGGAATATTCTGCTCTCCTTTCATTTTGCATTTCGGATTACTTTTGGACAAATAAGCTGTGGTTTGATATGTCCATGTCTGTAACCTTTGTTAATTGTTTTAAGGTAGCTGAACCTTGTCTTTAGATGTGACGTGACGTGAATATTTGTTGTAACTTAATACATTTTCAATTCAATTTTATTTGTATAACGCTTTTTACAGAGAACTCTCACAAATACACTTTACAGAGTAGCAAGGAAAGAGACAGAGCAAATTTCCTAATTTTCATCTGGTTGTGAGCTGTACATTTTGATAAATGTTGAGCCATACAGTTTGCCCTGACTATCATGATTTTGGTGATTTAGTTGATAATTCATATTTTTTAAATAATAATTACCAAATTAAATCAAATAAATATATTGGATTCAGAAAATTAAACATATTTCAATTAATCCTCACTTTTCTAACAATTGAATATGACAACATATGAAGCCTGGTCCTGAAGGCAATTTCACACTCATTGAAAAATTCTTCCTAATGTCTTTACAGAATTTCCCTTTTGCTAATTTCCATTTATGTCCCCTCATTCTACTAACAATACTCAACCTGAAGAACCTCTAATAGTTCACTTTGTTAATCCTCTTTATGAATTTAAGGGACGTGATATATATATGGCATGCGGTAAATGTCAAAAAGTTTGATGGATTGAAACCCCGCCTCCTGTGGTTTTTGACGATGTTACTTGAGTTCAACCCCCACCCCCTGTTCCTTTGCGGAATTTATTTTGTAATTTAATATTTTTTTTTGTATAGTCATTATTTAATATTGTTTTTATTTTCGGGGGAGTCATTTTTTATTTAGGGTTGTTGGTTTTTAGCATAGCACATTCGTTGATTTGGCTTATATTTTATTTTAATGGAAATGTTCGTTTTTAAAAGTAAAAGAATCCGTGAGAGAAAGTGTTGAAGATCTCTGTGCTTTTTAAATGTATTTAAAAAGGGTAGTTTTGTGTAAGTGCTGAAGCAACTTAAAAAATTTTATTGTTTTGAAACACCATCCACCACCAAATACACAAACAGGCAAATAAATGTGTTAATAGGGTTACATGCGTTAAAATTTTTTTAAAACAAGTGGAAATTATGTTAGAAAAGTTGTTGGTAGTTGGTTCGTAAAGTATATTAGTTTATTAGTTAGATGAGGAGACAGCATTGTGTGTATGAGCATTAGTTTTGTGTCAAATAAATAAAAAAAATAAAATAAGCAAAGCGAAAGCGTGTTAAAATTGTAAAACAAGTGAAATTAGCAAATAGTTACATCTTAGCATTGTCTGTAAAGCAAATGCAAAGCGTGACAGGTGTAAGTTATCAGGCTGTGTGTGAAAACACACTTTTTAAAAAACTATGACAGAAGACATTTAGAGACAGAAACGAGCAAAACCTAGGTTATTTTCTCCATGGAAAGCCTTCTTCGGTAGAAGTCCGTAGTTTGTCGAGAGAGAGAGCAAAAAGTGTGAGATGCTCTATGTCCTGAGTCTGGGCGCCGACTGGAAACTGTGAGATCTCCTACTTCCCGCGGAAGCTCGGTGGGGGGTGTGGTGTAGGTTGTCGTTGTCATGTGATGCGAGTCGGGCGCCAATGAAAGGAGGGATGCTTTGAGGGGGCGGTCTTTTCAAAAATGTCCTTTTTTATTTTTTTTTAATCTTTATGTCTCCAGGCGTTAACAAAACAATAGGCTAGTAGACACAAACTTTTGTTTTAAATAACGCAAAGAGCCTAACACTATAGTTATATAAACTAGGCCTACAGAATAGAGCTGCAATATAATAGTAATATAATAGTAATTCTTATTTTTACGTAGGCTATAGCCCACGTCCCTTTTTAAAGTAATGTAGGATTAATTATATGCGCCAAGTTTTAAAACGAATATTTTAGGACACTGTTTACATTGGTAAGCTTTTGTCTAATAGGTAGCCTACAGCAGTAACAAACACTTTTGGCCATGGACTTTATTTTAAAAACACGACTAAGCTATGAACCAGCAATAGTCTATATTTTAAGAACTAACAAGCTTACTGATCAGTAGATCTAATAAACATTACAAATTAGCTTGTGCTATAAAGGTTATGACTGCCTACAGACATCAGATTATTTGTTAAACAAGACTACTCTATGTTTATGTATCAAAACCTCTCTAAATAAATATTAAATAAATAATTCTTATTTCCATAAGTCATCGAAATAATATGTCAAACCATTAACAAAGCAATGTTGCGGGCCAACTCAGTCTTTGATGGCGCAAGTTAACGGACTTGAATCGTGAACGCAAAAAAGCAGGAAACCTGGGGGTGTTGTGCAGGCCAACGGTATTTTTGAATGTACAAATTAACTGGAAGAAACAGGAAACATGTGGGGTGTCGAGAATGCTTTGACACAAACAGCGTTAACCCTCTGACAAAAATGGATTTTGGCGCAATGTATAACAAATTTCAAGAAAAATTTGATACTCTGCGTAACACTTACAATCTGCATGTGGTTGTAATGTGGGAGCACAAATTGACATTGCTTAAGCAGGAGAGCACGGAGGTACAGACGTTTCTACGATATCTAGATTATCCAGAATGTCTGGAACCGTGTGGTGCTCTGTTTGGCGGGCAAACTAATGCCTTAAACCTTCATTACAAAGCTCAAGAAAGTGAACAAATACATTATTTTGATTTCACCAGTCTATACCCTTTTGTGAACAAGACTAAAGTTTACCCTACAGGTCACCCCACCATCATCTTCCGTGACTTTGACCAAATTGAAGACTTTTTGGTCTGGTCAAAGCCAGGGTGCATCCCCCTACACAGCTTTACCAGTGTTACCGTAGAGGGTTTCGGGGAAATTAATGTTTCCACTTTGCAGGACTTGTGCAGAATCTGAGCATCAATGGCGGTGTGAACATTCTGACGAGTTGCGTTCTCTCACAGGTGTATGGTGTACCGTCGAATTGGCTAAGGCTGTTGAGAAAGTTGACAAAATTTTTGAAGTTTGGCATTTTCCAGAAAGGTCTGATTCTCTCTTTAGTGACTACATTAAGACGCATTTAAAGGGGAAACAAGAAGCTTTTGGATACCCCTCTTGGGTGTCTAATGACACTGACAAGGCAGACTATGTCCAAAGTTACTGGGAGAAGGAGGGCATCCGCTTAGACCCAAACAATATTTTGGTCAACAAAGCCAAACGACAGATATCAAAACTGTTTTTAAATAGTCTTTGGGGTAAATTCGAACAGAGAACCAATCAGCCAAACATGACCTTGATCCAGGATCCTGAACAGTTCCTGCAATACATGTTTTCAAATGAGTATGATATCTCACATTTTTCATTTCTCACAGAAGACGTGGCTCTGGTCCAGTAGAAACATGCAAAGGGTTTCCCAAAACCGTCCAAATACAGCAATGTGTTCATAGCGGCATTCATCATCCCTTATGTCCGGCTCAAGCTTTATTCCGTCATGGATAAATTGCCTGACAGGGTTCTGTACCACAGATACTGTCATCTTTGTGAATCGGCCGGGTGACTGGGTACCTCCTCTTGGGGACTTTTTGGGAGAGCTGACAAGCAAACTGGACCCAGGTGACCACATTGTTGAATTTGTGTCGGGGGGACCCAAGAACACTGCTAGGTAAATCTTGCATGAAAGCTAAAGGTATAGCACTGCATTGTACTAACACACATGTTGTCAATCTTTCATCCCTCACAGATTTGGTTCATTATCATGTATATAATCCAATAGCTCCAGCCTGTTGTAACAAGTACACAGCAAATTGTTAGGTGTAAGAAAAGCTTCTCACTCAACAACCGTTCAGTTTCTAAAAAATTCAGAGTAGTGTACAACAAAAGGGTCCTGCTCCCTGATTTCACGACATTACCCTATGCCTTCTAAATCAGTGTTTGGGGATGAGGGTTTTGACAGCCGTCTTCAACACCCGTTTTTATGCATCATCTCAGGACTGTCAAACTGTGGTAAAAGTGTCTTTGTGAAAATGCTGTTGTCCACCGTACCACAGAATATTGTGTGGTTTTATTCACTCTGGCAACCAATGTACGATGAACTGCTTTATAAAATAAAGAATGTACAATTTGTAGAAGGACTTCCTGAGTCTCTGACCGATGAAGCGTTGCTTCCTTTACACAAATCCAATTTGATCATCATTGACGACCTACTGGAAGCAGCCATTTTTAAAAAAGCTTTTACCAAGAATACGCACCACAGAAATTTGAGCATGATATATTTAGCACAAAAAGAGGTACAAAGAGTCACACAATAAATCTTAATCCAAACTATATTGTTCTGTTCAAAAATCCTCAAGATAAAATGCAAGTTAATGCTTTAGCTCAGCAAATGTATCCCAGACATTTAAAGTTTTTCCTTGAATCTTTTGAAGATGCGACCAGAAACCCTTACAGCTATCTTTTGATGGTCTTAAACGCTCAGACACCAAAAGAGTTTCGCCTCAAGTGGTTTGTACCCTCCAGAGTGGCCTGTGGCTTATGTGCTAAAGAAAAAGTAATGTCGGCACGTATTAAATGGTACTGGCCGCTTTTAAAAGCTCTATTTGAAGGCAATGCAGAGCAAAGACGTGCCATTTTACAGTTGGCTTCCAGTGTTGGGCAAGCTACTTGGAAAGTGTAGTGAGCTAAGCTACCAGTTACTCTACATTAAATGAAGCTTCACTACACTGAAGCTACCCCCCAGAGAAATGTAGCAAGCTAAGCTACAGCAACATGGCAAAAGTAGTTTACTACATCGAAGCTATTATTATTTTTTTTTTTACATTGAACCAACTTCATTGCAAGGATGCCATTTTAGTTGGGTGGACCCTCTACAAAAGAAATAAAATTCTACAATTTTGTATATTGTATTATTCAAGTATCAATGAACACTTAATTCTAACATCCATGGACAATCATGCACCTTACTACCATATAGTAAGGTGCATGCAATATCCACCTGACTTGCACGAATGTACAGCGTAGTACACTGTAGCATATTAACATAATTGAACAGTGTATACTCAGCAAATGGTATATTATAGTTATGGTTATGGTTCTCTAGTCTCTATTCTAGTTTTAGCTATTCTATTTATTTTTTATATTTGAATTAGTCTATTTAGTTATTGTATATAATTCAGCCTTTAATTGTATTTGTTTCTTTTCCCTACCTCATTGTTTTTGTATTTTGATTTATGTCAAGTGGCTGCTGTAACACTTTAATTTCCCTTTGGGATTAATAAAGTATCTATATGATTGGCAGTTTAAAAACTGGTATTTTTATTAGGCCCACTCTGTACTAGTAGCTACATAAATTTCAAGCAAATCATTTTGATTAACCACCAAACTTTGGTTTTGTAGAGACTTGCATTTTTGTTGTACCCTCTGCTGGTCAATGTTAAAAACTACAAGTCATATTTCTGAGTAATCTAAACTTTTCAACTTTTCCTCTGTTCCCTCATTTTTCCCCACCTCTTCCCTCCTATATGTACTGTATTTGTTTAATTGTTTAAATTTGTCTTTTGCACCCCCCTCCCCACGCTTAATTTTATTTATTTTCTGCCAACAGAACAGACAGTGAAAAAATTGTAGCTAGTTAGTGGTTAGCTGTTGACAAGTTGCTAGCTGGTGTTTGCAGACTGCACTGAATTGTGGTGATTAGCTTGGCTGGCGATGGCTGTGTTAGCTTATTCAGGAATCACCTGAATGTGTGGTCTTAAATTAGTAAGCACCTGAACATATAATTTTTCTCCGTTGTTTAACTTAAACTCGCGATCAATTCCTCCCTGTCCCCTGCCATCTTTACATTAAAGGCATTTGGCAGACGCTCTTATACAGAGCGACGTACAACAAAGTGTATAACCGTAACCAGGGACAAGTGTGCTGAAACCCCTAGAGGGAAGTACAGTTCCAAGTGCAGGGAGCGACTGCGTAGTTTAACTTGGACCCTGTAGGTTAATCTGATGAACACAAACAAAAGCAGCAGCAAAACTGTCTAAAAGTCTACGCAACATACCTATCTTTTCATCAAGTAAAATCAAGCTTGCGTGTGTCTGTATTCCCCTGCAGCAGACAAGTCGCAGGCATCAGCCCAAAGATTGGTATGTGATGTCACCGTCATACAGAAGTGCTTCTGTCGTCTACACCAAAGATATTTTATATATTAAGCTTTGAGTCTCTCTGGCTACACATACAAGTCCGTGTATGGTGGTGACGTCACTCACTGATCCTTAGCAGTTTTATTTCAGACCGCAGCAGAAAGCTCTGCTGCCCTTGAGCTTCAGAAATGCTTGGGAAAATGTAGCTTGTGTGGACGCTACGGCACTACTTGGTCAATAAAAGAGCTTTGCTACTGAACAGCTATTTGTTTCAGAAAAGAGCGACGCTACCACCACGCTACTGAGAAATGTAGTTAAACTAGTAACGCCTCTACTTGTAGCGACACTACTGCCCAACACTGTTGCCTTCTCCGGAACTCATAAACACAATTTGTGAAATAGCTCTCTGCGTTTTACGTGGTAATATACCCCTAACGGATACTCAGCTGAAAAAATTAAGGAAACAACGGTCTATCTAGTACCTCAAAAACAACTGGATAAATTAAAGAATCTTATACACCAGAGCCAATCCGTCAAACTGTTGAAACTGAATTGGATCAAACCATACGCAACATCTTATCAAGGACTGACGTAGGGCCTCATGAGAAGGCAAAGCTGTACACGGCTGTTTTACAAAGATTCATAGCTCTTGTCAAGCAAGGTGAAAAAGAAACAAATCAATTAACATTATCATTTCCCACTGATGGCGGTTCAGAATCAGAAGCCAAAGATGGTCAAACACCCTCTAGTGGTGTTACCAATACTGAAGATACCACACTGGTTCAAGATGTTATACAAAGTGTCCCATCTAGAAGCAAAAAAAATGCCACCTACGTCTTAGACAATATGTCTTAATCCAGAAATGTTGCAACTTGGAACGACAAAGGGGTTTGTTTTCAAGGGTAAAGCTGTAAGCGGTTTGAATATGTTGGATCTAATAAAGAACATTACAGCGCCTGGGGTGGCAAACATTTATTGAAGCTTTAGCTACAATTAGTATGCCTCTTTCTGTCATACCTAATCATGATGTACGCATGATAAGATCACACAAAAAATGACCAAAGGCTTCCATAGCAAGCAGGACACCGTTGAAAGCTCAAAAAGACATAGTCAAGAAGACTATGAAATCCCAAAGCCTGTTTTTTCATCCCCAGTTTTAGACCATTCAGCACGGTTAGATTTTTAACATGTCTAGTATAAATGATACGCTGTGACAAAAAATGTAATTTTGATTAATGTTTATCTGTTTTAATAAAATTACCTCCAATTTTACATTGGATCTTTTGTCTCTTTACTTACAAGCATGACATTTTAAAGAGCTTACAAACTGTATACATGATAGCATATTTTTCACACATTTATCCAGGTATATTTTATCTACATATTTTGAAACCATTGCATCATTCATTTTTAAATTATCAGAGTATAAATGATATAATTCTGCTAAAAGGGATTCCTTTGGCCCTGTGGTGTAAGTAAAATCTCATAAAAAACACGTTTTCAACGTACAAAAATGCCAAGTTACTCAAAAGTACTGATATCAAAATGACGCCAAGTTACGGTACTACAAACAATATAGGCTATCTTGCCTCACCGAAATGACATAAGATGTATTTCAGAGCAATGCTACCCAATATTTCCTCAATTCTTTCAAGTCACTTGGCCCTGTGCGTATAAGCATGCACTACATGGACAGGCCAAACATATGTGTGGATGGCTCTCTCACAGTCAAGATTGATTGAATAGGCGTGTATATGTCCAATTTGTATTGGTATGTATGTATTTCGCTGCCCAGCCTTTCTGTTGCGTGAATGACAGTATGTTTCTTGGTATAAGTGTGTGTTCGTAAATGTGAATGTAACATGCTGCGAGGGAAATGTCCCCATGGGGATAAAGAAGTTCTCTATGTATGCATATATCTCATAAAAAACACGTTTTCAACGTACAAAAATGCCAAGTTACTCAAAAGTACTGATATCAAAATGACGCCAAGTTACGGTACTACAAACAATATAGGCTATCTTGCCTCACCGAAATGACATAAGATGTATTTCAGAGCAATGCTACCCAATATTTCCTCAATTCTTTCAAGTCACTTGGCCCTGTGCATATAAGCATGCACTACATGGACAGGCCAAACATATGTGTGGATGGCTCTCTCACAGTCAAGATTGATTGAATAGGCGTGTATATGTCCAATTTGTATTGGTATGCATGTATTTCGCTGCCCAGCCTTTCTGTTGCGTGAATGATAGTATGTTTCTTGGTATAAGTGTGTGTTCGTAAATGTGAATGTAACATGCTGCGAGGGAAATGTCCCCATGGGGATAAAGAAGTTCTCCATGTATGCATATATGTACAATATGAATTTTACATGCAGTATTTATTGTACGTAGCAAATATACAATAACTTGCACATGTACTCAAATTCAGTTCAGAAGCAAGTATAAACATGTTTTCTGGAGAAATATGCTTCCTGTAGTTACTCAGCAGCAGTTTTGTACATTAATTTCAATGTGTTCTATGAGGCAATTCGAAATATTTGACTCTTTGATCTGACACAAAGTTTGCATGACATTGTGAAATGGTAAGATTACAAAACACAGGGCCAAGTGACTTGAAAGAATTGAGGAAATATTGGGTAGCATTGCTCTGAAATACATCTTATGTCATTTCGGTGAGGCAAGATAGCCTATATTGTTTGTAGTACCGTAACTTGGCGTCATTTTGATATCAGTACTTTTGAGTAACTTGGCATTTTTGTACGTTGAAAACGTGTTTTTTATGAGATATAATTTCTTTTTGCAAAGCGTTTTATTATGAGAGTGAGAAATGCGAAGTGACCCTGTAAGAAACGGTTGTGGATTATCGCTATCGTTGTGTGAATTTGTACAGTCTGATGAGCGTGTACCGTTCAGCAGTTTCGGTTTGCTATATATGTAAAACAGCGGCTGTCAGAAAGCGTGCGGTGGCGTAAGCATAAACGCATGAGAAACGCAGATGAAATATGGGCAGTGTGTGTACTCACGGATTTGACGTCCATCCGACGAGCCTTGACTGGCAACAGAATCAGCAAACCCGTAGAATTATAACTCCCTAGGTCGCAACTTGTGTAGCCTTCTGTCCTTCTCCGTTGTCTGTTATTTCGTGGAGACGCACTTTTAGTGTTTGTAAGGTTTATAAGGCATTTTGATAGGCTTATCTGCAGGTAGGAATCCTCTTCGCTGTTTTGCTAAACTAGAACCGGAAAACATGATAGTGGAGAATAGGAGCAGACGCATATGTCCCAGCAGGCTTTGCATATGAGAAAATAACAACAGTTTGAGAGAAATTAGGATGAAATTATGAAATTGCGTAGTTAAAACAATATGTATTTAGCAGAATGGGCATGTAGGTGAAGGTTGACATGATCACGGAGTATAGTGCGAAGTAAATGGAGTGACCATGAGCGAGCTTATATTCCTTATCGAATGGTATATATAACAGTCGCTATAAAGCATTAGCTGTTAAAGTGGAGGGTTAAGTAACATATGAAGTCTGTTGCACCTGCAGTGTTTTTTTCATGTTCAGTACTAGTAGTTATAATTATGAGTGAATCATGATTTTAAATGTAATGTTTTAATGGGGAGTTGCAGAACGTACATACGTAGTAATTGTTTGTATGTGGCTAGATAGAGAAGAGGGCGAGGTAACATGAATGTAGAAACGTGGCATTTGCTGATAAGAAGGTTTTGTACGGTAGCCAAGTGAAGAAATGTAGTTAGTAGAAATGGCACAGCGGTGAAGTGGTGTAACTTTTTAATAAAAGGAATACATTTGCCGTCATGAAATGCATATGGGTGGCCATGAGTGAGTTTTGGTAAAGCAAATATAAAAGCCTAAGAGAACGTTAGTGTAAAAGAGGAAATTATCTGCCTGAGGACGAGGCGGGATTCAGTCGTTCAACCGGAGGTTTACCAGTCTGTCACTTTGTTAGGGCAGCACCATGACACAGCTATGCAATGTGTGAAATATCATTAGCAAACCTGTTCGTGGTTTTAAAGAAGAACACAGGCGAGTAAGCACAGAAGAGCTCCCGTTGAATCCATATGGCTTTGCAATATTGTAGCCGGTTAACAATTGAACGTGCAGACGGTACGTCGGGGAACGACTGGTAGATATGGTGCAAAAGCAATAATTGAGAAGTAGTAGACAATTATTAGTGAGGGTAAAAGCAGGTTGAAGAAACGCGTTCCTAGCTGGGCTTGAACTTACGATCCTGTGTTCCCAAGACTGTAACCTTACCCACTAGACCACCGACGGACTAGCTGTTTATACTGGAAAAGTTTCAGAGTAAAAAGATAAGGGTATTTTGCGTGTGTATTAGTGAGGGTAAAAGCAGGTTAAAGAAATGCGTTCCTAGCTGGGCTTGAACTTACGATCCTGTGTTCCCAAGACTGTAACCTTACACAGTAGGCCACCGACGGACTAGCTGTATGTACTGGAAAAGTTTCAGAGTAAAAAGATATATGGGTATTGTGCGTGTGTATGCGAGTTTTTCATTGGGTGGTGTACGTGAAGATTTGGCGGGTGTCGGTAAAATGTCCAATGGGCAGACATGTTGTTAGTGGGATAGGCGGCAGGAAAAATAAGAATGAGAAGAAGAAGAAGAAGAAGAAGAAGAAAGAGAAGAAGAAGGAGAAAACGCAAATTCCCCTTAGTTTGGAGCTTTATTGTGTGGACATGTGAAGTTTTTTATGAAATCTGTCTGTTGAAATGGGGTCAGAATGTACAGAATTTAATGTTTTTAAGGGCTGAGTGTCTGTGGCTGTTGTGGTTATTTCTGTGGGGAACCCTGAAAAGTGCCAAACTCTCGGTGCTGTATAGGTATGGGGCATGCCCCCGCCAAGGCGTAACTTGGCGGGATGGCATACCTGCCATCCCAATACACAATGCTGGCCACACGTCGTGCTGAGCAGTTCTTGCACTTGTACCATTTTGTAAACAATCCAATTGCAGTTCTTTTGCAGAAAAGTATTGATACTGTCTGGGAAATAAACATAGTCTGGAGGGTTTCCGTAGGAGTCAAAGAATTCACCCGTTTTATCCGCACACACATACAGAGCTAGCCAGTGTTCTGCAGGTTTATTTCAGGGGTGTGTATTCACAATGTAAAAACCGGGGAAATTATGCAGTTTATTAACCGGTAGCTCGTCGCCATCGGCGACTGCTGAGCTGAAAATAGGTGGGGCGCAGAACTTTCCTTTAAACTAATCATTGATCTCAAACTGTTTTAATTCATTTTCAGTGATTAACAAGCATGCAAACGATCTGACTAATCATTTGGAAAGTGACACACAGCTTCTTTGCATTGTGTAAGGGAGATTAAATGATAAATGCGATTTAGAAAAATCAGTTTTAATCACTAAGCAGTGGCGGAAACTTCCCCTGATTTTCCTTGAGTATCAATACAATTAACCCACAAAATAGGCTAATCAATACTATCATATGTAGCTCTCCCCAAATAGGCAGTTTTAGCGAGTAGCCTAGGCCATTTATTTTCATTTGCAGTTCGAAATTGTGCACATTTTTATTCAACATTATTTGCGGGTACATGCACTTCTTTCTCCACGCTCGTATTCATGGCAAATATCTGCAATGCGTAGACTGTAAACAAAATTTAAGTGCAGGTTTTGTTTTTGCTGGTTATTCTGAAAGCCAACGCCGTAGATAACAGACTGGTGTATCTTGCTTGAGTAGCCTATTTTGTGGATTAATTGTATTGATACTCAAGGAAAATCAGGGGAAGATTCCGCCACTGCTTAGTGATTAAACGGATTTTTCTAAGTCGCATTTATCATTTAATCTCCCTAACACAATGCGAAGAAACTATGTCCCTTTCCAATTGATCAGTCAGATGTTTGCATGCTTGTTAATCACTGAAAATGAATTAAAACAGTTTGAGATCAATGATTAGTTTAAAGAAAAGTTTTGCGCCTCACCAGTTTAAGAAAGATGGATAAAGGAGGAAGAAAGTGAGGACAAGAGGAGGATGACTGATTATTTTTGTGGGTAAAAAAAATTCTCTGCATTAATGACACTCAATAAACTTGAAATATATTATGTAAAAGCTTGCATCAATAGTATACATTCTTTTTAAAACATTGTTTTCCTTAATTACAATTGTGTGCACAATACATTAAAGATACAACTATTTTGAGCTGAGGCATTCATTGGTCTGTACCTTTTTTCACCCACCTCCCTGCGGATCTCAGGGTCCACCCACAGCCCAAATCCCAATTTAACACCTGCTTATAGCCTACATTTATTTTAATTTGGAGTACGAAATTGTGCACATTTTTAATCAACATTATTTGCAGATATATGCACTTCTTTCTCCACACTCGTATTCATGGCAAATATCTGCAATGCATAGATTGTAAACAATCTTCAAGTGCAGGTTTTTTTTTTGCTGGTTGTTCTGAAAGCTAACACGGTAGATAACAGACTGGTGTATCTTGTTAAGTGTAGACTACTTGATTAAAACAGATTTTTAACAGATAAATTGCATTTATGATTTAATCCCCCTAACATGGTACGAAGACGCTGTGTGTTAGACTACTTGCCATTTGATTAGTCCGATTGTTGGCACGCTTCATAATAAAGGAAAATTAATGAAAACAGGTTGAGATCAATGATTAGTTTAAAGGAAAGTTTTGCGCCCCACCAATTTTTAGCAATTTTTAGCTCACCAGTCGCCGCTGCAAGTCATCGCAGGCCAATACATTCCTCCTCTAGTTCACTTCAATGATATTGTCGAAACACGCATAAACAACCAAACTTACGGTTCTGGGTAGCGCGGTTCTGAATCTAATTTCCAGTCGCATGTTTCCCGTCTTGATCAGGGATAGATGCTGACTGCAGCCTTCATCAGGGGACAGATTGAAAGCATAAAGCGTGTAACCGCTTGTATATCCTTGACGATTTATTAACAAGGGCTGGTCCTTCAAATGTCTACCGGTAGCAAGTATCAGGCTATAATACTCTCGATTAGCGCTACTGTTGTAATAATCAGGTTGAAACGGCTTGGCCGGAAACTGCTGACCATCGACATACATTGCCACAAACTCTGCATTATAGTGTTGGAAATTAAACAGTTCTTGTTGTGAACCCCTGTAAAGGCATTGTTATCAACCCAACCTATAATGACCATTTTTGGTAGCTACCCCAAAAACAAAATCTCCTGATTACAAACTTCGATACCTGCGGCTAATGAGAAAGTCTTCATGCTGACCCGATCAATAGGATATTTTATATTAGTGATCAATATGCCTGCGCACTATTTACAAATAGTGATGCCGACACCATTTTAAGCATGTATTGATTGGCATCTGCGGTCATTAGACAGAACCTGTCCTTACGCCGAACCATTTTAATTTTCAAATTGACACCATTTATCAGCAACTTCTCTCGAAAAAACATGTCTGTGCGTATGTGTCCAAGCATTTCAAAAGTTTTGCTCTCTGCTGCTGCTGTATATAGGGCTGTTTTTCAGACCCTTGTTGTTCCCCCCGGGTTTGTATCCTCCATATGTCCGCTGGTATCTTTATAAAAGAGGCTGGCTGTGAAATAGTTAGACAGTGTCTCATTCCCCTAATTCAGTAGACATTCCATAAAAGGGGTAAGTATTGCTAGACTGACTCACCAGCCAGTGAAACATCAACTTGGGAAAACATGATTGCTAGGGGGTAATGAATGACCCCGTCATTGTCAGCTTGCGCGAGGTTACTACCATCTCCGCGGGTGATCTTACATCGAAGTGTATTGTTCAAGTCAATGTAATCGTCACCATTACCAGCAATAAAGAACTCTAGAGGTCCTGTGTCTGAAATGGCAG
The DNA here is from genome assembly GCA_039654925.1 of Anguilla pacifica. Lineage (NCBI taxonomy): Eukaryota > Metazoa > Chordata > Actinopteri > Anguilliformes > Anguillidae > Anguilla > Anguilla pacifica. The sequence continues at coordinate 35,946,111 of CM077286.1, read as the reverse complement.
ACAGTGGGGGCACCTCCACATAGATGTTCTTCTCAGTGCTTGTTTGTGTATACGGAACTGCAAAAAGATCCAGTTCCGACTTCATGCATTCCTCTGACATGTTGTGTATGTAGGCCATTTAAAAAAAATGTATCTACTTTTCCTTGTAACCTTCTTTGTGTGCTTTTTCACCTTGTTTTTACCAACTGCGCATCAAATGCTTGATACCCTCTGTTTTTTAGACTTGTTTGAGATACGCCCCCCTGGAGGTCTTTTCTGTCTATGTCGCGTCCTCACCTTGAACCTGGATTCTTCCGGACCGTCCGCCCTCTAACAATTTGTCACAACATTAGTGATCACATCCTTGGCTATGTTCTTAGCTGCTGAGGCCAAATGGGGCTTGGCTATATCGAATCATTTCTTTAGTAGCGGTAAAGCCATTCGGAATAAGCCTCGAAAAATACCGCCAAGACCACCACCATACATAACACTCCCACCACTAAAGCCCGGCAACCCATTACCCGTTTGCGCCGTATAATAATCAACGTATCTGTGTGGATCTGTGTACAGGCCAGTCCTAGCCATCTTTTACTCATGATAATGGTGTTTCACTGGTCTGAAATTCAGCTTTGCTATGACTTTCCCGTAACGGAAATTTATGTTCTGGTTTTGATCCGTTTTCTGTTCAATTGTAAAGTTGGGGTCTTGCTCACAGGTACGTAGTGTGGCTACTCATACAAGATTGTGATGATGTCGTTGTTTGCTTCAGATATATATGTACATTTATGTACATTTCGTAGCAGGGGTGCAAAGCTGTCACCAACATGTTGGTAGTCCATAACGTCCGTGTAGATGTACATTGTGTAGAAGCCAGCACTGATATCGACAGGGTGTGGTGCCACCGATTTCATGGCTGTCAAGTTGACTCCTGGTTCAAGACCGAGCATCATAGCTAGTTTTCCTACAGCCACCATTGTGATGTGTGGCTCACTTACGACATAAATTTTGTTTTTTATATGACTGTATGCAACTTCAATCCTTCCAGCATGGGTACTGCATTGTGGTTAATCTCATTCAGAAGACTAGTGATACTCTTGTGATACCCGGTACTAATTGCATGAGCGCTTCTGATGTTTTTAATATGATCGTATGTATAAAAAGTGTTGTCATCACATGTTATTGACCCCCAAGTATGTGGGTACTGTATTTCAGCTAAGCCAACCTCCCACGTCCCGTGCAGTTCAATAGGTCTGGCATACTTGGTTGTATAGCTTGAAATTTTGTTGTCAGGCTAAATTCTCATAGATGCATTACTCGGGAGAGTAACGTAGAAACCTGTATCCTCCATGGTTACCTAATGCGTTTGTAGGGCCATGTCAGCTTTTTGACTCACTTATGGCCTATGGCCTAGATGTCAACCACATGGCTTGCCGGTATCTAACCGTTGAACTTTTCAGGCCAGCCGACCCATTTGACTAAAACTAGCTTTTTACCCTTCTGCTTCTTCTCCGCTACTATCAACCTTAAATTTTCAACCTCAAACGTTTTGTCTTTTCTCACAATAACCTTCTGTAATTCCTCCTCATAAAATGTACCTTCAATGTTTTCACCATCATAATCCTTCAACCTGTATACAGGAGGTATTCTGTAGACCCTTTCAGCAACAGTGAAATATTCATCTGTATATGTTTGCTCACAGCCTTTTGTAAACTTTCCACGCACTTTGGAAACTCGGACTGTATCACCCTCCTCAAACTTAAACTTTAGCTTTTTAGGCCTTTTTGGAAAGAGCCCGTACATATTTTTAAACACGTTTAAAGCGTTAGTATCATTTACTTCAACAGGCTTCATTTTAATCGTACTGTGGTAGCTGTTATTGTACGACCAAACCAAATCTTGTACAACGTCTATGTACCGTCTAGTGTTGTGCGCTGTGAAATAACGCCACATTCTCGTTTTAGGGTCCTATTAAAACGTTCAATCACAGCTTTCACATCATTACCTGTGGCAAAATGCGTTGTGTTGTTTCATCAGCGTTTGGAATCATTTGTTGAAAAATTCTGTACGTTTGTCAGTTTGTAATTTTAGGCCTGGGCCCCTGTGCAAGAATGTCTCGGAAGGCCTTAGTCACCTCAGTACCGCTCTTGTTCTTTAGAGCACAAACCCAAGCAAACTTTGACAATATATCTATACGTTATCATAAATTTCATATTGTTGTTATGTTCAGATAAACTTGACATGTCTACTAAATCGGCCTGCCATTGTGAATCAATGTTGCTCACAAAAAACCTGTTTCTTCTGAAATTAAGTCTGATGGATTTGTGTAAAGTGTAGACATCTTCCCCAGACAACCAATCTGTAACTTTCTTGTTAGACAACCTATGTCCTATTGTTTCCAGCAAACCCCTATGCAGCCGTTCTTTCCCGCCATAAGAACCAGGGTTTTCTTGTGAATAATAAACAGACTTCTCTGCATCCATCCTTACAGCTAATGCAATAATGACACAAGATATAAAAATCCAAAGCATTTATTATTATTACTATTATTATTATTAAAAAAATAAAAACGCCACAAAATACTATATACTATATAATATACATATTACTATTTGACATAGCTGTGAAGCGTTGCTAAACACCCGTCATCTGCGGCGGTCCATCTTCAGACACGTCACCCCACAAGTCTTCCTGCGTGGCACCCTCAATCTCCCAGAAATCCCTCCAAACCTCAGCAACAATCTTGTCGCTGAAAACCCCCAAGTCTGTCCGTTTGATTTCCCGCAGCTTCTCTCGGATGTATGGCTCGTCCTTGAGCTCTGAAACAATTGTGTCAACAGTGCCCTCTGCGCACAGGATTTAGTTTCAGACCAAACACTTTGAACGCCTTGGAGAGTAGGCACCCCAGCCACGGTGTCTTCACTTTGGCGACCAGCTTGTCAAAATTGGCCTGAAAGTAGAATGTCCCTGGTTCGAAGAGACAGCTGTGTTGCAGCTGGCTGGGGTGGTCATATTCACACCCCAGACAGTCGCTCTTCAGCTGATTTTCAATTGCCGTATCAAGAAGGCAGACGAGGATCAGCTTCCGGACTTCAACCATTGGAGCTGTAATGCAGCCGTCAGCTTCATCAACGTCGCTAGCCAACTCCAACTAATTCGAATGACAGTAACGTACTGTAGCCTGTAGCTAGCTTGCTCGCTGACGCGCCACTAGACTCCAATGTTAGGACAGATAGTAACTTATCATTAAAGCTACCTCACTTTCTTGTTTTACGAACTGGCTATTCGTTCTAAACTTTCTAACGATAACGAGCTTGTCGTTGTGACTACAGAAATGTTGATAGCCTCATAAATTCACACCCACATCTCTGCCATCTGTAAGCTAAAGCGAATGAGAACAGCAGTTTTTCGGTTTGGCAGCTTATAAAAACTTCTGGGTTCTTTATCCTGTTGGTAGTGCATCCCACCACACAGCAGCTTTTAGGAATTTTTCTGTTGTTTGCTAGCAGACGGAAATGACAAGGAGGCACCTTCATGCAATACAAAGTCAATGGAGAGCGATGAATTGTTTTCCCCTCTGGGGTGGGCAAGACTTAATTGCGCTCTGTCTCTTTTGGTGCCTGACTCACATCACATGACAAACCACAACCTCTACCTGACATAACTGACTATTTTGTGAGACCAGGTAAATCAGAAGAAGCTGTTACTGTTGCGGAGGGAGTTTTTGCATTCCACACCACGAAGCATCACAATAGCTACAGATCAATGGACTGCACGTCTGCCTTGTTAAAAAAGGCTTTCCCTGATTCTGAGACAGTACGAAAATTTTCAAGCGCTCGTACGAAGACAGAAGCAATTGTTAACGCTGTGATAACACCGCATTCTGTTGACATAGCTCTGAAAGCACTAGAAGACATACCTTACTGTGGTGTTTCTACTGATGGGAGCAATCGCGGTGCTGTGAAAATGTTCCCTCTGCTTATTCAGTATTTTTATTGGAAGAATGGTGGCGTGAAAAGTAAATTAGTCAAAGTTAAAAATACTCCAAATGATTCAGCTGATACGATCGCGCAATACATCAAAGAAACACTGGAAAAGAAAGGGATTTTTTCAAAATGTATTGCGTTTACAGGTGACAACTGCAATACAATGATTTGGGGGAATCTGGCTTGATGAAGAAGGAAAGAATGTTTTCGCAAACTTTCGCAAAGAAGTCGTTGCAGAACAGGTCTTTAATCGGTGTGGGCTGGCCAGCACACGTCTTGAACAATTGTGTTCATTACGGGGCAGACACACTAGATGTCGATATTGAGAACATCATCTTCAAAATATATCAATACTTTCACATATACACTGTGCACACAGAGAATCTGAAGGAGTACTGTGAATTTGTTGATGTTGAATACAGAAGTCTCCTTTCTCACAGCAAGACGCGATGACTGTCATTATTCCCAGGTATTCAGAGGCTGCTACAGATGTTTCCAGCCTTGAAAGCATTTTTTTTTGTCACAGGAAAAAACACCCTCCTTGATCAAGAAGTTTTTTGAAGATGAGTTAAATGAGATTTACCTCTGGCACATGCACTCACTCGTGTGTGTTTCAATCACACATTCAGGAGATGGAAAGGGAGAACAGTTCAACTGTGGAAGTGAAGAACATTTTGAACAAAGTCCACACCATGCTTCTTGAATGCAAGACCAACAACTTCATGTCCCTTAAAGTCAAGGGACTATTGGCATAAAAGCACAAGGATGGACTTGGTAAGAGGTGTGACCATTTCAGTGCTCAAGTACAGGGTCTGTACAGTTCATGCCTGGAGTATCTGGAGAAATGGATGGCACCCATGGAGGAGTTCTCTTCTTTCATATGGATGCATCTGAGTGAGACACCCAGACTGGAATGACATAGAAGCCTGTATCAAACACCTGTGAGAAAAGGGGGTGCCAATTGATGATGCAAGGTGCTTTGATCAGGTCACCAACCTGAAGAAATTCACAGAAAGGTGTAACAGTGATGGAGATTTCAGTGATCTGCAAGCACACAAGAAGTGGACCAAATATTTTTAAAGGTCCAAAAGCATTGAGTTTCATTCAGAGCTACTGAAGATTGCACAGTTTTTCTTTGCTATTCCTTCTCACAATGCAAATCTAGAGAGAGTTTTTTCACTGAGGCAAAGCCAGTGGAAAAAGGAAAGGAATCACTTGTCTGCAGGGGTTAAATTGGGATTTGGGAGGTGGGTAGACCCTGAGATCTGGTGGGAGGTGGGTGAAAAAAGGTACAAACCATGTCTCAGCTCAAAATAGTTTTATCTTTAATGTATTGTGCACATAATTGTAATTAAGGAAAACAGTGTTTTAAAAAGAATGTATACTATTGATGCAAGCTTTTACATTTTACAATAATTCAAGTTCATTGAGTGTCAATGCTGAGAATTTATTTTTACTCACAAAAACAATCTGTCATCCTCCTCTTTTGTCCTCCCTTTCTTCCTCCTTTATCCATCTTTCTTAAACTGTCGAATTGAAACAAAATAAAACCAGTGTGCGACTGGTGAGCTGAAAATAGGTGGGACGCAGAACTTTCCTTTAAGCTAATCATTGATCTCATGATCATGCTAATGATTGACCCTAACTGTTTTAATTAATTTTCAGTGATTAACAAGCATGCAAACATCTGACTAATAAATTGGAAAGGGACACACAGCTTCTTTACATTGTGTTAGGGAGATTAAATGATAAATGTGATTTAGAAAAATCAGTTTTAATCACTAAGCAGTGAGTATCAATACAATACATCCACAAAATAGGCTACTCAATACTATCATACATAGCCCGTTCTCCCCAAATAGGCAGTTTTCGAGTAGCCTAGGCCTTATAGCCTACATTTATTTTCATTTGCAGTACGAAATTGTGCACATTTTTCAACATTATTTGTGGATACATTCCGCACTTCTTTCTCCACACTCGTATTCATGGCAAATATCTGAAATGCGTAGATTGTAAACAAAATTGAAGTGTAGGTTTTGTTTTTGCTGGTTATTCTGAAAGCTAACACGGTAGATAAGGTAGATAACAGACTGGTGTATCTTGTTTATTAAGTGCAGACTAGCTACTTGTTGATTAAAATGGATTTTTAACTGATAAATTTAATTTATGATTTAATCCCCCTAGCATGGTATGAAGACGCTGTATGTTAGGCTACTTGCCATTTGATTAGTCTGATCATTAGCACGCTTGATAATAAAAGAAAATTACTAATGAAAACAGGTTGAGATCAATGATTAGTTTAAAGGAAAGTTTTGCGCCCCACCAATTTTCAGCTCACCTGTCACCAGTCGCCGCTGAACAAAACATTATGTATGTGGGAAATATTCAATCCTAGCTTAGCTGCTGACCAGCAACCTGATGATTTTGCTCAAGCAATCAAAGTTGCTGTTAATAATAGCCGGCGTTTGTGGGGGATGTTTATTCATCTCTCTTTAAAATGTTTCATAGATGAAATTACATGTTACTGAAATTACCTACCACGTCCACTTCCAAACAGTCAAGACAATCAACAATATTTTTCTTTCTGTGCCTGTCTATATAAACGACTGTTCCTCCTGAATTTTTTTCTTCAGATTTTTGATTGGTTGAGTGAGTAACTGGCTAGAGGGAACACATGGACTGGAGCATACGAAAAATGGACTGGATTGTCATAGTTATTTGTAAAACTGCCGGTCAAAATTATTTATTTATTTACCAAAGGTAGGTGGATGCCGTCCACCCGGGTCCACCCCCAATTTAACCCCTGCTTGTCTGTTGAGTCACTGAAGGGGCTTCTGTGTACACAATACAACTTTAAACACGTCTTGCAAAGACTTTCACACCTACTTGATTAGTAATCAAGGACTGTTAGGAAAGATTCAATCTTCAGGAAAGTATACCAGAGCACATTAGGAGGACTGAAAAGTGTCTAGTGAAATAGTAGATTTTTTATGGCAACTGATTTTTTATTTTATTTTAATCTATGGCCATGAAAAGAAACAGTGTTATGTAAAAGGTGTTCAAAGCTGAACTATTTTTTTTATTTGTTTGTTTTTATTTTATTGTTGAGGGCCAAAAGTTGAATGGAAAGGAATAAGATTATCTGGCCATAATGGCTATGAAGGCATTTGCTATTTGTCTTGCTAAAGACTAGCTGTTTATGTATTAAAGTTCAATAACATAGTTGCATGGTTGTGGACGCATTTGTCAACTATTAGTTAGTAGTGTAAATAATTTTTGTGAAGCATGCAACAGTGATGATGTGAGAGTTGGAACATTGCCAAAATGTGGTGGACGGTTGAAAATTGTTTTCATGTCGTCCCATCCCCATACAAGACTAGGGAATATGAATTTAACATCGGACTGCATGCACCTTGGTTTTATTTGTACCGACTTGATTAAGTTATGTGAACGGCTAATGGCTACTATCAAAGCTATTTGAAGTAAAATTTCAAAGTAGGCTAAATATTTTCCGGAAAAAAGAGCAAAACCGTTACATTTATTGTGACTTTCCCCTGTTCTGACACGCTAACGATATCTCCTCTTGTGAATGGCCACACTGATCTTGTGCTGGAAAGTTAACACCCGCTTTTTGCAGTCATTAAAAAACAGATGCAATTACCTTTGCCACAATGGCCACCTGCCATCATAAATCAGCTCTAGCAGATCATATGCATAAATTTTCATTCTCTCCTCACAGATTTTTTGTGGACAGTATGCCCTAAAATACATATGCATTAACCCAGACAAATTTTAGGGATGCCACATTTCTTTCATTTGCCCAGTGCAAACCTCCGGCAAGGCACCTTAATAAATATGGAAGAACGCTATTTGTCTCGTTAGCATCTATAAAAGCCCCTCTGATCCTTAGTGAATATACTGTTAAAATGGAGATTTTGTAGATTTCAGAGATTTCTCCTTAATTACATAATTTTCAGGAACTTGGTGTATGTGAATGTGAAAAGGCTATCTATCTACATCAGCATGACAAGGTCTTTGTTACCTATCAATGCTTTCTTATTCAGTATATCATAGTAAAGAAAAAAAAAACTTGTTTTCAAGTTAAGATTTAAGTCTCACTTTCTAGTGATGTAAACGTGCTATTTGTTGATGCTGGTGACTAGTTAATGGTAATAGTAATGCACCTCAGTGCAGCGAATATGCCTCTACTAATTATAGAACAGTGACAATAGATAATTGATAGATAATTATGTAGGTGTAGCACTATAATTGAAATAAGTAATCAGTCTCATAAAATTACTATTATCTAAATTTTTTACCATCAATTTGGAATTTCAATTAATTTCAATCAAAATTATCAATGTTAATAGTCAATTATAATTAAATCAAAGATTTAATAGATAACCTAAAATAAAACCTTCTTGGAAAGACTAATTTGGCTCTCATGTTCATTTAACATCAACACAGACACCAGGTAATGATATAATTTATTAAACAAACAAAAATACAGAACACGTACAGACTAATCTATCCAGGAAAGTACGTAGGAAGGTAGGAGAGTTTGTATGAGTGTGTGTATTCGTGCATGCATGTGCACATGTCCTTCGTCTGAATAAAGGCTAATTTTGCATGGCTGCATTAACTTTGTTTAGCTATGAAGGAGTATCACTCTCAGCAGGGCAGCAGAGTGTAGCTTGAACAAATAAGCGATACGTACAACTAAGCTTGTTCTCTTTCGTCATCTCATTTTGAGATCCACCTATGGGGAATGACATCCAGTCATGACTCGTCAGAAGCATCCAATTGCACCAAGTCTGGCTCTGACAGACAGTAGCACATCCAATGCTACAGAAGGCACCGCCCTCCTGTAAGAGCATATAGGACGCTGCAGCGCTACTACTCATCAGTTGACATTCGTTTCTCGCGATTATCCACTTAACTGTCCACAGGAGGACATATCCTCGGATTGGCCTCCACCGGACATGAAAGGTTGAGAGTTCGGTCAGAGCTATAAAGCTCACTCGCTTGCCACCCTCACTCGCTAGCTTCCTTCTGTATCGGGCAGCCCACGCCCTCGATACACCTCTCTGTGTGGGGTGTACAGGACTGCTAGCTAACCACGCTAGCCTGTTAGTGCTTAAAGCCAGCTGCCCACGCCGCCTTTATTCGCTTAGCCAGCCTGCTAGCTCCCCGCTAAATGGCTCTTTCTAAGCCCTTCTCTCGAATTCTCTGAAGAACTACGCTCGCGAGCCTGCCTGGCCACTTGCGGTGCTCTCATCGCAGCCAAAGATACCTATCCTCTCTGTGTCATGTCCTTGGTTTTCAACATGCCCAGGAGGCTCTTGACACTCCAGAGAGTTGCAGCCACTGCCTAGCTTTGCCCAGGAGGTTGCGGCAGCGGAGACTGAGTGTCGCTGCTACCCACGGCAATGGCCTTGGTCAGGAGGACTCTGATAAAGAGGACGATAGCACTACGGCCCCTCGGCCCCCGCAAGGCCCTCCGACCCTGAGCTGGGCTGAGCAGTCCGACCCAGACATGTTGGGCCTTCCCCTCTCCCTCTCCGGTACCCCTATACTGGAGGAAGAGGCGCCTGAGTAGGAGCACGACGACATGCTAGTTGCATGTAATGACTTGTAAGGCAAGGAGGACACCATTCCTTCTGCCCAGTTAGCACCGGCTATGGGGACGGCTAACGCCCAACCCCATGCGGTGCTTCCGGAGGTGTGCGAGTGGGCCGCCGCCCGCCTCCACATCAAATGGCCAGCTCTCCAGAACCCCACCGATGAGGAGCGGGATGTTTACGACGGGAAATTCCTAGGTCCTCCCCCCGGGCCCTCGGAAACAGCTTTTCCCAGTCCTTCCTGCCTGTGCTATACACATGAGGCACCACTGGAAGGACCCCCTTGACTTCAAGCACGGCTTTTCCGGCCTAGAAGTCAAAGACATGGCCACCCATGCCATGGGGGAACCCCTGGCTGTTGAACCCGCCATAGCTCAACGCATGAACTCCATGCAGGGAGAGCTTTTGGCACCACTAAAGCCCACCCCACCAAATAAGATGGACCGTTTCACAGCCTCCATTCACCAGGCTTCCTACAGGTCCTCAGCCCTCGCTATCCGAGCCCTCAGTGTCTCCTCTCTACTCTCGGTTTACCAAGCCGAGCTGATTGAGGAGATGGGTAAACAGCTTGAAAAGGGGAACCCTTCCCCCATACTGTGTCACTATTAACGACCTGGTTCTGCGCAATGCTCGCCAGTGTGTCCAAGCCTGTGGTCGCTCCATGGCCTTGGCTGTAGCTGCTGAGCGGGCCCTGTGGCTTAATCTATCTCGTCTGCCCGACAGTGAGAAGAGTCGCATCGCAGGTGCCCCTGTTGAGTCAGGCCAGCCTGTTTTCGGCCCTGCGCTGACTCTCATGTAGCAGTGGTGCGATGATAAAAAGAAAGACGATGAGGCCTTCAAACTCTGCCTCCCCCGCAGAGCTACGCCTCAGTCGCCGCCTCCCACGCGGCCCCCACAGCCTCCGGCTGTGAACCACCGTGCCCAACCGGGCCAGGGCAGAGCCAAGCCCCAGGGAAAAACGCTAGACCAGCAGCGTAACCCCCCTCCCAGGCCTTGGGGTAACATGACATTTACTGCGGCTGCAGTGAACAAACCATCACCCACCCCTGCTGACCCCAAGCAGAAGCGGCCTGCCTGACCGGCTTCCCCGCTGAGGGGGCAAAGTCGATGTTCTGGGGCGACCAGCCCCATGGACACATGTTCGTCTCCCCTCTCCAAGAAGAGGAGACTTTAAGTTCAAGGGGATGACCCCTCTCCCCCCAGGGGTTCCCACCCCTATGTTCGCTGTGGTCAGGGCACCAGTTCCCATGTCCCCCAGCCTCAGTCCCCCCCGCAATGCCCTGGGAGGGAGACTCTGTTCTAGCCACACAGGTAGTGTTACCCACATTCAGTGTGCAGAACAACACCAGGATATTTCTAATAAAGGCCCTGAAAGGCCAAAAAAAAAACCATGTGAAAAGATTCTCTTTAAAACACACAAGGCCTCCCCTGGTTATTCGATATGTCCAACACCTGCAGGGGCACTCACGAGCCACATCATAGCTTGGCAGGCTGCGTCAGCCCCAGAATGGGTCCTGAGCACAACAGCCAAAGGCTACAGACTCCAGTTCAGAGTGAAACCACCACGTTTCAACGGAGTCATTTACTCTCAAACCAAAGAGAATAGCCCATGTTTTAGAGGAGGAAATCATTCTCTCTTACACAAAGGGGTGATCCGTGTAGTTCTGTGAGAACAAGCCCAACACGGCTTTTATTCTCACTCCTGGTTCCAAAGAGGGACGGCTCCCTACGTCCGATCTTGGATCTCAGGGTGCTGAACAAACATTTGAGGCGAAACAACTTCAAAATGTTAATGTACAGCACTCTTCTACGCTCAATATGGTTCACATCAATCTGAAAGATGCCTTTTTCCAAGTAGGCATCTACCCCCCTCACATAAAATTTCTCTGCTTCGCCCACCACGGTGTTTGCTACGAATACACAGTTCTACCCTTCAGCCTCTCCCTAAGCCCATGGGCGTTCTGTCTTTGTATAGAGGTGGGTCTGGCTCTGTTGAAACTGACGGGAGTCAGAATTCTGACTTATATCGATGATTGGCTCATCATCGCCAATTCGAAAGTCAGAGCTGTGTAAGACACTCAGCTAGTTCTGACACATCTGTCGTTTCTTGGTTTCAGAGTGAACCTCCCCAAGAGCAATCTCTCTCCATCCCAGAATGTAAAGTTCTTGGGACTGGACCTAAACTCTGTGTCAATGTGAGCTTGGCTATCAGCAGACCGCATCTTATCACTCAGAGTCTGTCTCTCTCAGTTTAAACTCGAGAGTACAGTATCACACATGCCTCCAGCTGCAAGGGCTGATGGCTTCAACCTTTCAGGTACTTCCACTGGGGCTATTAATAATGAGGGGCTTTATGAGGTGGATTTCATCCCTCCACCTCAGCCCTGTGGGCGATCTCCATCGCCGCCTCTTGGTGACATGCGAGTGCTACCAAACTCTGCGTCACTGGGAAAGCACAGACTTTTACACTCAGGGAACCCCTCTCGGGATTGTTCTCATGAGGAAAGTTGTGACAACAGACGCGTCCCTCTCTGGGTGGGGTGCCACCCAGGGGGGACGTATTGTGAATGGGACATGGCCAATCCAGCTACGATCAGCTCACATCAATTATCTGGAGCTACTAAGCATTTGCATAACTCTCAGATATTGTCTCCTCCGTCTAGGGGACATCATGTGCTAATCCGCTGCGACAACACAACTGCGGTTGCATATGTCAATCGGCAAGGTGGCATGCGCTCCCTCCAGCTCCACTGTCTAGCCCACAGACTGCTGGTCTGGAGCAGCCATCACTTTCTGTCCATACACGCGACCCATGTTCCAGGCAATCTGAACACGGGCGCGGATCTGTTGTCAAGGGGAAACCCACTTTACGGAGAATGGCGGTTGCATCCCCAGATTGTGGAAATGCTGTGGCAGAGATTCGGCTGTGCGGCCGTAGATCTCTTTGCCTCACACGGAAACGCCCACTGTCCTATGTATTTCTCGCTACGGGACAAGAACGCGCCTCTCGGCGTGGACACACTGACCCACCCATGGCCCGATGTGCTCCTTTATGTGTTTCCTCCCCTCGCTCTCACCTCTCCCACTCTAGCCAGACTGAGAGAACAGAGCTTGACATTGATCCTGATAGCACCCAGGTGGCCGAAATCGCTGTGGCTGGCAGAGATTATACCTCTCCTTTATGCACAGCCATGCGCACTCCCGTTACGCACAGACCTACTGTCTCAGGCGAACGGGGAAATACACCACCCCCGCCCAGAGTGAACAGAGGTATAACCTTATTACGTTAGGGGTCTCCTCTCATGTGGCTGCTACCATCCATTGCACGAGAGCGCCCTCTACCAGGCCACTTTATGAAAATAAGTGGCAGGGATTTGAAGGATGGTGTGCCTCTCGTCAGTCAGTGCCTTACCAGTGCTCTGTTACTGACGTGCTGTGCTTTTTACAGAACCTATAGATAAAGGGAAATCCTTTTCAACCATTATGGTCTACCTGGCAGCTATCACTGCTTGTCATGTTGGTTTCAAAGACTATGCAGTGGGGCAACACCCCCTCATTCGCAGGTTTATGAAAGGGGCTTGCCGTTCTCTGCCTGTTGCTAAAAAGGGGATTTATCTTGGGATTTATCACTGGTGCTGGAGGCTCTGTCTCTATGGCCATTCGAGCGTATAAATGAGATACAGTTAAAATTGCTGTGTCTCAAGACAGCATTGCTGCTCGCTCTAGCTTCGGCTAAGCGAGTCAGTGACCTCCACGCGCTCTCATGTTCAGTGTTCTCCCCTAATATGGATAGGGTTTCTCTTAACCCTCTGGGGTCGAGAGCTCCACCGGCGGAGCTCGACAAGATGAAATTAACTTTCGTTTCTATTTGGATGATTAACGTCACGTGCTGTTATCATACAGACGCAACAAAAACATTGACAGAAACCTTAGAATTGCGACTTTCCAATGCGCCCATTGGCAAATAATATGAATTGTTTTAGAATGTTTAAATTTGATTAATTAGACCATGTATGCTTTGTTAACCTTTACTCATTACTATGTGAATTTCGCTCAGCAGGAAGTCCGCCCAAATCGCATTCACATGTTAACAACATTATAATTACTCTCCATAGAAGGAGACTAAAGGAGGGGCGATGCGAGATCCATGTGAGAAATGCCAAGTCTGCGAAAGCGGGATAGAATGTCAAAGTGTCGCCTAATTCACTTCTTTTGAGGTGAACATTTCATTTAATTTTGGAAAATGGTCCGTCCGGAAGCCGACACTGATGAAGAGCGGTGTCATTTCGAACAGCGAACTGATCCAGCTGAGGATCAACTTCATGTGTAAGTATATTTCTTATGATCATATTGGTAAATATGTGTACTGTATTGCAACGTATCTGTGTGTTTGTAGGAATATGCGCGTTTGAAAATTCCCACACTACGAACAATTCGAACTATTGCATCTCAAAATTATAGGCTAGGCTCTCTGCGTCTGGTTGTGTTAGAAGTATCAGGTAGACTGTATGTTTTTCGATCATATTGGTAATAAATAGCCCGTGGCGTGGCTAGGATTCTAAAACTGATGTCCTCGCACAATCGATATTAGCATACTGTAAGTAAATACGGGCAATAGCAATATAATAACCACTTAGCTAAACAGACCTAGTCTACTTCAGATGGATGCATTGTTATTGATGAGGTGCGTGTAGTTGAGCAGGAATATCAATGTTTATTTAGTTTAGCTAATGTTGTTTCGTTGATAGCTTGCATTATTAGTAAATATGTGCTGTATTACATTCTCTGTGTGTTTGTAGGAATATTCACAAATAATTATTTGTCTGTATATGATGTAACCATGTCACATTTCAAGTTTTGTTTTCATTAGTTAGTGGTTTGCCCCTTTTTTGTAAAGCACATATAATTTTCACCTGTTGAAGGGAATGTGCTATATAAATAAAGTTTGATTTGATGTCACATTTCCTAACAATTTTGTTTTTATCATATTTACAGAGATGCTGATCAGGAAACACAGCCTAGTTCACCACTAGCTAAGAGGCCACGCAAGCGTTGCAAGAGTACACCAGTCTCATCTCATCTTCCATGCGTATAGTTTGCTTCAATAAATGTTCTGAAAATCAAAAGATGTCTTTGTTTCTGTCTTCTAAATGGCTCACTGAGTCTTTGTCTTAGTGGTGGGGAGGCATGCGGCCAGGTGTGAATAGCCTACTTAGCTGACAGGTCGCCCTACCCAGTGCATATTCATTACAGAAAGGCCATTTGCCCTCCCATTCTCACCTGGTGTTGAAAAATAGTAGTCACAACACTAACTTTTAGCAATTTATTTTATATTTCTCATTGGATTTGCTAAAATATTTAGTCATCTTTTGATACCCAAGACCTTGATGAACACATTTCAGTGACCAAAAGTCTTAGTCACAATTGTTTAGTGTGTTTTATTACAACATTCCTGTGCATGTTCAAAACTACTGTTTACAGTTTGTGTGTTTTTAGAGCAGTTTACAATCCACACATGATTATGACCTACTTACTGCTGCCATATTATTGCAGCTGAGTTTGTGCTGAAAACAAAGATGTGAAACACTTTGGAATCACTGTATATAAAGTTGATGAAATTTACACAAATGTCAGAGCATCGCACAATCACCAGTGTGCCTCATTTTACCCTTAGACCCCGGAGGGTTAAGCCTAATCCAGCCTTCATGCCTAAAAGCTTCCCAGCTTTCACGTGTGCGGTGTTGGAGCTTGCTGCTTTTCACCCACCGCCTTACTCCTCTCAAGAGGATCAAAGGCTGCATATGCTATGTCCTGTGCATTTTCTCCACACGTATATGACAAGGACTAAGGCTTTCAGAAAGAGTGACCAGCTCTTTGTCACCTGGGGCCCACCCTGCAAAGGGAAAGCCATCTCTAAGCAGCAGCTGTCTCATTGGCTTGTGGAAGCTATTGCTATGGCATATGACTCAAAGGGGATAACACCCCCTCAGGCCTGAGGGCTCATTCTACGAGGGGCATGGCTGCATCGTCGGCCCTATTCCGTGGGGTCTCCTTGCAGGAGATTTGTTCAGCTGCAGGCTCGGCTTCTCCACATACCTTTGCTAGGTTCTACTGCCTGGACGTCACCAGGACTCCGGTAGTCCACACAGTTTTAGGGGTGAGCTCTGTGTGAAGCTCACGCATCTCCCCTCACCTGCTTTGTGTTTAGTACTTCCTTACATGGGATGTGGCAGTCACGCCCTCCCCTCAAGGGGGGAGGCTGCCCTTGCTGTGCCAACAGTTTCTCAGCTGTGAGCATAGGGAAATCTGGGAGTTGTCCATATCTCCCCTAGGGGGATCTCGAAAAGAGATGATGAAAGAGAACTTTAGGTTACTGTCATAACCCCGGTTCTCTGAAACATTGAGTGGAGAGATCCACCAAGACTGCCCTGCTTGCCGCGCACGAGAAGCGAATATGTTCACTGATGAGTAGTAACGCTGCAGCGTCCTATATGCTCTTACAGGAGGACGGTGCCTCCTGTAGCATTAGGACGCACTACTGTCTGTCAGAGCCAGACTTGGTGCAATTGGATGCTTCTGAGGAGTCATAACCGGATGTCATTCCCCATAGGTGGATCTCTCCACTCGATGTTTCAGAGAACCGGGATTACGATAGTAATCTAAAGTTATTCGCCCACCACAGACTATACTGAGATTGTTATTCTTATTAGTCAAAGAGTTCAAGTTCAAAGAGTTAGCTGAAGGAAAAGAGAGGCCACGTACGTGGTTGTACTTTGTAGCTGTAGACAGTGAACTGATTCAGGTAATTAAACCTAACAACGCATTCAATGCATTCAAATGATCAGGAAAAAAGACAAATAGAAACACACAGATTGACATTGATCTCAGTTAAGACAAAGCTATACTTCATCTACTGCCTGGGATGTTTAGTCAGTCTGACCTGAAACATCCACAGTTCCAACTGTCTGGTCATGCTCTCCCAAAACCTCCACAGCAACCACAAGAGGCAGCACACGCATGGAAGGACCTCAGTAGAAGTCCTTTTCTGTATGCAGGGCAATGTCTCATCTGTTCGATCATCTGAAGAAGTGCCTTTTGCTGGTTGGAAAAGGTTGTTCTGCTGCTTGAAAAAGTTTGTTTTCATGTGGGTTCCAGGCTAGGTTCTACGTGGATTTAAGTACTTAGTTGTTGGCAACACCAATTTACCGTGGAGAGCGACTTCTATTTATTCAGATACGTTTCTATGGTGCCAACATCAATAGGCATTCTGCAAGCCCTGCAATTTAGGAGTTTTACAGAAATATGTCAATGGAAGCTCCAGAGAATATGGGCAGTCCATGGACAAATATCCGAGTGCCTGGCCTAAGAAGGCAGGAAGCGATTGAGACAAAGAGAGGCTAAGAAGGAAGAAGAGCTTTTGTTACATTTCTTATTTTTATAGCCTGTTGCCTTTCCACATTAGAGGATTGGTTCAGTGTAACCAGACATCATGCTGGGGGTGGTGTTGCTGACATCAGTTGTGTTTCCTGAAAAATGTATGGAAATGTAATTCTGTTGTCCCTACATCAGTTAGTGAAAACTGTATCACTGATGCAGCCACATTTTACAATTTGTAATGCTATCGACTTAATCAACACAACATTTTGATAATTTGTATATGCATATTGGGTCAAGTCATATAGTGCCTTTTTGAGCCCCTAATTGTACTTGGCCTGGAAACTAGTTGGCAACAGTGAATTTAGTCTGTAAACTATTAATTAAATCAACTATTGATTGACATGTGGCACACTGAATAACATACATGGCTAGACAGTGACAAAGATATGGTTGCTGATGATTTACTCCAGAAAAACTCTAGAGATCGCGTAATTATCAACTAACCAATCTGCTAGCCAGAATGTGGAAAAGCAGACTCACCTATATCATCATGACAAGGTCTTTTTTTACCTTGATCAATGCTTTCTTAAATATAGTTATCAAAGCTAATAAAAGATTGTGGTAGAGGCATGAATATACATTTCACCTGCTAGTCACATAAACAAGCTAGTAGTTGTACTAATCTTGGTGCTTATTTGGATTGCCCTTTTGATAAAGCCATATATGGGTCTGTATTTTTAGTAACCACATTGCGATGATTTTATACATCCTAAACAGTATCTGTACCAAATTGGGTGCTTCTATCTGCAACTGAACAATCTGGCCCATTTTTAAACTCGCTTGAGTCATGTGCTTCAACAGTGGGCTACATTTCCAGTCATGGGAAGAGGCTAATTTGAATTTTCTCTTCAAAAGAGACTTTCATAGGTCCTAAATTTTGCACACCCCTTCTGAGATGGCTCGATACAGCCCAGAGTCTCTGCATAGAATTTGTTGGTTTTATTCACCGTGTAGTATGTTGACCCTTTTCTGAGTTTAATTCCCTCTACTATTCAGTTCCACAAGGAAAACAAAATTTGGACCCATACATATTAGGAAATATGAAAACGACAGTGCAATTAAGAAGCTGCTTATCTATATTGTTTTTTTCCCCAAAAGTCAGTGTGCCATTGTTCTGATGGTACTATTATGTGCCTTTCGTGGCATCTAAATTGCTCCAACTCACCTGGTCTTTACAGAAGGTCACCATGCCCTGATATGCTGCGTCTGCTGTTGCAAAGATATGTGGTGGATTTGACATGCGCTTCATCCCATGGTACAGCCTAGAGAACTTCCAACAAATGAAATAGTCTTCCTCTGTGGTTATGCAGAACAAAACTCTTATTTTGGCATAAACTGCAATTTCTACACTGGAAGTTTCCCACAATGAATCGGAACCCACTGCAATTTATTCACTAAAACATAAATCCAAGATATGAAAATATATTGTAAACACATCAAACTATACAAATATAAAAATTCACTCAAATGAATCATTTAATTGTGACATTGCTGTAACGCATAAAATGATCAAACCTTTTACACTTCTTACCTGTGGTGAGTAGATGCTGAGGTTTTGGAAAGGATTGAGAGCAATCAAGATGTCCCCAATATATGTGTAAATCTGCAAGTCCTCATATCTCCTCTGCAGATGGGAGATGAGTATTTCCTACAAGCACACACACACACACACACACACACAAACTAAAGCAGCCTTCAAGTGGCTCAGCTGTCAGACCCTACATTTCAGAAGTGCAGCATGTCTTCAAAGCTGTCTAGAAGCAGTTCCCACTGCACAAACATTTCCAAAAACTACACATCCCAGCTCCTTGGACTCAGATCATAGCAATTAGAAGAATATTCTCAGTATTGTAGCATTATTAGCCTCTGAAACTTGGCTGTACTCCTGTGACCTCTCTATGTGGCTTTTTCTCTTTTGAAATTAAAAAGTTATTAATCATATTTATAAGACACAACATTTGACTTTCTGACCATACTGCCCTCATAGTATCCTTATAATGGGCCTATTCTATTAGTTGTAATGAAAAACAATTCTTAAAAAAAACATTTTAAAGTTCTCTTATATCTGTATTAAGGAAGCAACTGAACACACTTCACTAATCATAAACGCCTGAGAAGCCATTTGTCCACAGTTATGGTGCCCTGATATGGGGATGTTTAAAAAGTGCATACCCTTTAATAAAAGCTGAGCATCTTTACATGTGATTTGATTACAAATCTAAAATTGTGGGGTACAGAGCCAAATCAAGAAAAAAAAGGTCCTTGTCCCACACATTATGGAGCTCACTGTGTATGTATGTATGTATTCTCAGCAAGATGAGGATTAATTGAAACATGTTTAATTTTTCAAACCCAGTAGTTTCAACGGTTAACACCCTCATTTGACGTCCAACACTCTGAAAAATGACACAGGTGCATCAACCGTTAAAACACCTCACTTACCCAACATGTAAAATATATTTATTTGATTTAATTTTGTAATTATTATCAAAGATATTGCCAAATGTGTTTATAGGCAGAGAAAACTGTTTGGATCAACCTTTATAAAAAAGTAAAACTCGCATCCAGATGAAAATTAGGAAATTTATTAAATGGGCGACATAGGGCGACATAGCTCAGGAGGTAAGAGCGGTTGACTGGCAGTCGGACGGGTTGCCAGTTCGATCCCCCGCCCTGGGCGTGTCGAAGTGTACCTGAGCAAGACACCTAACCCCTAATTGCTCCCAATGAGTTGATTGCTACCTTGCATGGCAGCCTTTCACCATTGGTGTGTGAGTGTGTGTGTGAATGAGAGGCATCAATTGTAAAGTGCTTTGGATAAAAGCGCTATATAAATGCAGCCCATTTACCAAATATTCACTTCTAATCTAAAGATGAGGTTCAACTACCTTACAACAATTAACAGGGGGTTATAGACATGGACAGTCACAGAAGAAATTAATGAAAGTAGATACCAAACCACAGCTTTTGTCCCAAAGTAATTCAAGGTGCAAAAATCAAAAGACAGCAGAATAGTCCAAAAGAACCAGAGGTGAAATGTTGAAAAAGAGGAGGGGGCAGGGGCATGGACACCCCCTGTGACACACACAGATTCACACCTCATATGGTAACCCCCCAGTTCCTGCTCTGTCTTATCTCCAGGCTTTGCTGGCCAAGCACTTTGAAGATTCCTATAGCTGAGAATGGCCAAATGGTGGATTACGTGTGTAACAGTGTGTATGTTGTCGGACAAGCAAGGATTAATTAAAAATATGTTTATTTTCTGAATCCAGTGGTTCCAACATTCAATGTCCTTGTTAAAATGTCCAGCACTCTGAATACTGAACACGAGATATTTCATGATTGAACCCCTCACTTAACCTACATGTAAAATATATTTTATTTGATTTAATTTAATAATTATGTTTAAAATTAGAATTATCAATTAAATTGCCAAATTCATTGATAGGTCAGTCTACAGAAAACTGGTGGAATCAACTAACGAGTCAAACCTCCTTCCTTTTCTAACCAAAATGCTTGAACAAGCTGCATCTAACCAACTCTCTGCTTTCTTCTCTCAGAATAACCTGCTCGACCCCCACCAGTCTGGCTTCAGGCCTGGCCACTCAACAGAAACTGCACTCCTCTCCATCCGTGAGTCACTTCATGTCGCAAAAGCAGCCTCCCTCTCCTCTGTCCTGATTCTGCTAGATCTCTCAGCTGCTTTCGACACTGTGGAGCAGCGACAGGGATCTGCAGCACAGCCCTTGACTGGATTGAGTCCTATCTCTCCGATCGCTCCTTCCAGGTTGCCTGGGCTGGTAGAGTATTGCTGCCCTGCCCCCTTGCCATGGGAAGGGCTCAGTCCTCGGTCCCCTTCTCTTTTCCTTATACACCAGATCCCTTGGCCTTGTAATCTCTGCCTATGGCTTGTCTTATCATTGCTATGCTGACGACACACAACTCTTTTTCTCCTTCTCCCCATCGGACACACAGGTCCCTGCCCGCATCTCCGCTTGCCTGAGGGACATCCAGAGCTGGATGGACAACCACCACCTGAAGCTCAATCCGGGAAAGACGGAGCTAATCTTCATTCCTGCTCTAACCTCTCCCCTCCTTGATTTTTCCATTTCCCTAGGGGACACCTTAGTGACATCATCACCCTGTGCCAAGAATCTCGGAGTGGTAATGGACAACAGGTTGTCCCTCTCCAAGAACATCGCAGTGGTAAGCTGGGCGTGCAGATTCTTCCTGTACAACATCCGGAGAATCCGCCACTTTCTCACCACCTACTCAACCCAGCTCCTGGTCCAAGCAGTGGTACTATCCCGTCTGGACTACTGCAGCTGTCTTCTGGCTGGACTACCAGCATCTGCCATCAGACCCCTGCAACTCATTCAGAATGCTGCAGCTCGTCTGGTCTTTAACCTCCCCAGACACTCCCACGTCAAACCCTACATGCCAGCCAGACCCCTCCGTTCCACTACCTCAGGACACCTGGCGCCTCCCCCTCTTTGCAATTGCGCTTCCCGGTCTCGTCTCCTGTCTGTTCTGGCTCCACGATGGTGGAATGACCTTCCCGTGGAGGTCAGAACAGCTGAGGCCCTGACCACCTTCAAGTGACGACTGAAGACTCACCTCTTCTGCACCTCTCCTCCATCCCTCCCTACCTTCCTGTAGTCTCTAATTGACTATGTAATCTTAGGGTTGTAGCTAGGTAAGCTGTTTATCTTAGTTGACTTAGTTATTGCACTCTGGCCTACTCAACCATTGCTTGTATTATTTGCATAGACTGCTTTGTTGCTGTTTTTGTCTGTGTTAATCAGATTAACCTACAGGGTCCAAGTTAAACTATGCGGTCGTTCCCTGCACTTGGAACTGTACTACCCTCTAGGGTTTTCAATACACTTGTTCCTGGTTATGGTTATGCATTTTATTGTACGTCACTCTGGATAAGAGTGTCTGCCAAATGCCTGTAATGCAATGTAATGTAAAAACAAGCTGTATATCAGGTTTCAAGACTAAATAATTGAATTTAATAAGAAGCAATCAATTAGATTAATGAATTGAAATCATACATACTTTACTGAATGCAGGCACACTACTTCTAAATTACAAAACAGAAGACATACAAAACATTAAACAATTAATCTAGAAATACCAGAAAAGAGAGAGAGAGAGATGGATAAGCCAGACCTCACCAAAGTGTTACTCACTCCCAGTTTAAGAGCCACAGGATGAAAAGAAAACCAGCTAAAAACACAACCAAGAAACCACCACCAAAATAAAATGAGGAAAACTCTTCTTCTTCCAGGCCTCAAAATCAAACGCATCACAAACAACTTTCTCCTGTGGCCATCTTAAATACCTTACCCAGCATGGCTTGAGGATGTTTTCCCTGATTGGGTGATGCCGGGTTAAGGTTTAGGAGAGAAGGGAAGGGGGGTCAGACTAATTTATGACAAGGACTGGCCAACTTAAAAATTGCATTCAAACTTAAAGAGGACATGGGAAATGTTAGGCATGTAACTATTCTGGACACTGGACACAGAATATACCAGGGAGATGCCTTGTGGGAACAAATGATCTTTGGCTGCCTGTTGTGCGCCCATCTCAATGGTCAAGTGGGGTTAGGAATTTCTTCAGGTTGCTTGCACCTACAGTTGGGATCGCGTCTCCCGCTTGGCCCTGCCATAGCTGCCTGCAGCTCTATTTTTTTTTTGTTCTGGCAGAACTTGACATGTCAGAGCCTCAGAGGCAAATGAGGTACATAGAATAGGCCGATGATTTTTCACAAAAAATCCTGGAAACTGCTATCATTTAGCATGGCTGTGGACATACTGTTAAAATGTATGTGGATTGTTTTATGATAGGGATAATTTCAGGATGGCTAAATGCAGCTTCAGACATAAACACAGAATTCCAGAACTGGCCACATGCATACAACATGCTCTTCGTATTCTTCACATGTGATCATTTACACAATTCACTGACACAAATCACACTGAAATGGCCATTCTTCAGCACAGTCCTAGCTGTTAATAAACAATGATCATCAACTACAGTGAACAAAAACATAAATGCAACACTTTCATTTTTGCAGCCATTTTTAATGTGTTTAAATTATACCTCAAAGATTTGTTTATGTGCACAAAGATCTCTAATTTTGACCACAAATTTGTCAAGATAATCCATCTCCTGCATAGGTGTGGCATATCAAGATGCTGATGAAAAGCCATGATCACTACACAGGTGTTCCTTATGATGGGGTCAATAAAAGGCCACCCTAAAATGTTGAGTTTTTTGTTGTTCAACACCATGTCACATATGCCTCAAGAGTTAAGAGATCATGCAATGGGCATGCTGACTGCAGGAATGTCCTGTAGAGCCGTTCATTTAATGGGTGTTCATTTCTCTACCATAAGCATCGTTTCAGAGATTTTGGATGTCCATCCAACAGGCCTCACAATCGCAGACCACGTGTAACCACACCAGCCTAGGACCGCCACATATGAGTTCTTCACATGCGGGATCGTCTGAGGCCAGCCACACGGACAGCTGATGAAACAGTTGGTTTACACAACTGTAGAATTTCTGCACAAATTGTCAGAAATTGCCTCAGGAAAGCTCATCTGCGTGCTCGTTGTCCTCACCGGGGTCTTGATCTGTCTGCAGTTCGACGTTACAATTTATGTGAGTGGGCAAGAGCTCACCTTTGTTGGCCACTGGCACGCTGGGGAATGGTTCTCTTCACTGATGAATCATGGTTTCAGCCGTACAGGGCAGATGGCAGGCAGCGTGTATGGTGTTGCCATTGTGAACAGATGACCCATGGTGTTGGTGGGGTGTTGGTATGGGCAGGCATATCCTATGGGCAGAGAACTCTAGTCCATTTTATCCATGGCAATTTGAATGCACAGAGATATTGTGATGAGATCCTGAGGCCCATTGCTGTGCCATTCATCCACCGCCATCACCTCATGTTTCAGCATGACAATACATGGTCCCATGTTGCAAGGATCTGTACACAATTCCTCGAAGCTGAAAATGTCCCAGTTCTTCCATGGCCTGCATACTTGTGTATTTGAGATTGGATTTGAGATGGTTAGAATATCAAGGTTCAGAAATTGCTGTTTTATATTGGAGAGCTGACCAACACAAACATCTCATGATGAGCATACAATAGCAAGTAGTAGCCTCGGCTAAGACATCAAAAATGTGCATTTACAACATGATGCCAGTGCCGCATCTAATTCTTGAGTGCCAGTCCAGCATCAGCTCCTTGAACAGCCACCGCCACCAGAGGAAAAAAAGCCACATGGAGCAGGGAGGTTTCATGGAATAAGACGTGACTGGCAGTGAGTTCAACCACACAGATATGGAGCCACTAGATCCTCAATCCACTTTGGGCACCCAGAAGTCAACAAGCAGGGCTTCCTCCCTGTGCAATGAACCCATGCCTATGGACCCTGGGGCATGGTCAGAGCATGCCAGAAGCAAAGCCTGGCTGGCAGGCTGCTCTAGCCATGGCACGGCATCCATGGCCATCTTTGCCCTCTCACCCGGGAGGTAAATAGCTCTGGAAAACCCATCAGCACCCTGCTTGACAGGGGGAGCAGTCACCCAGGTATAGACCCAGATACACCCCACCGATTACCAAGAGGTTGGAACCCATAAAAACAGAGGATGGGAGTGATTGGAACTCCCTCCTCGAGCTGTTCTATGGCTGACAACTCCAAGGGCTATTGAGCATAGCCATATAAATCAAGAAATGGATTGAACTAGTACCCGTAGTCTCTGCCCTCGCCGGATCCCCATGAGAGTAGGTACAGCTCAGAGAACATCTCCCCCCCAGTCAATGGCAGGTGCTGAAGGAGCTGGATGACTAACACTTGGGCATTTAATTAGTCACCCCTGAATGGACAGAGCTAATACATGATACAGCAGTAGCTCTACCAAGTCCTAGAGGCATGCTGCCAGACTATTGAAGGATCATGTTAAAAATTTGACTTACATAAAGCATTATATAAGCAATTATATAAAAATGACTTGATAAATAAAATTCACTAAGGGCTGAATGTTTACACTTAATATCCAATGTATCTAATTGTACACTGTTTCACCCCATACAATGTATCGCTTCCCGACCGGTCTTTAATTAAAACATCAAAATTAGCTCCTGACTCTGTTCTTTGTATCTTTATCTTCAACACCATCATTTTTGTTAAGAAATTCCTATACTATCAAGGAGGAAATGGAGTGCAGCTCAGCGTCATCAGGGAGTCACGGAGCACACAGCCTGGCTTCATTGTGATGATACCCAAGTTTGATAGTACCCTCTGGTTCTGCAACGACTAAGTTGAATAATGTCTCCATCTTTGATGGCTACCCCATGCCCTGAGTGGATGAGCTCATTAAGCACCTAGGTCAGGCTCCCTCTATTTCCAGGCTCAGCCTAATCTAAGATTATTGGCAGGTACCTCCCTGCCCAGTGACCAAAGTGAAGATAGTCTTCAGCTCCCCTCAGCTGTATCACACCATACCATTTAGTCTTCACGTGGCACCTGCCATAATCCAGCAGGTAAAGAATATCCTGATGAGACCTCACCAACAATATGCAGTTACCTACGATGACATCATCATCCACTCAGAGAGCTAGGCAGAGCACCTTGGCAGAACACCCGAAGGGTACTGAAAGAGCTGCGACGGGCTGGCTGTGCCAACCCTGTCAAAAGTCACCTACTGCTCTGAGGCACAATACCTGGGGTTCCAGATAGACTGAAGGCTCCTCAAACCACAGAAAAAGATAGAGGCTATTCAAGCCTTTCTCCTACCTCCCCTAATCCCTAAGCGCACATGCCAAATCTGGCCAATCCATACCCATTTAGGGGTGCATGAATATAAACTAAGGTGCCACAAATGCAATTGTCCAGGCAAAAAAAGAATTCAATCTTTTTTAGTTTGAAATGAAATACTGAGAGATTGCATATATACAGGAGGTTAAACTATACAATGTCGTGGATCAAAAACTTCTTGACCACAAGTTCATAAAATCTAAGGGTGGATATGTAGAACTACTAAAGATCTATGAAGCAAAAACTAAGCAGTGTACCCAGCGTCTCCAAATCTATCCAAAATGTCTAAATTATGAATTGCTGTAAATCACAACATATTCACATATTTCACCACAAATCAACTGTTTTGACTCAAGAAACTTACTGTTGCAAACATTTTCAAGTGAGGATTACAAGCTTTCCGTCAGAACAGTGGTCTAAAATGTCTAGGGGTCCAGAAACATATCCAAAATCTCTCCAAAAATGAATAAGATGCTTTTTGTCCATTATAAAGCATATAAATGAGCCCCTTATGGCGGTTTAAAATGAAACATTGATATCAGATTTAAAAATAATGCAAAAATATTGTCACACAATGCGGTACAGTACCTAAATGTGTAATAATTAACTCTTATATGTATTTCTATACTCTGTACTCTCGTATGATTTTTTGTATGGGGATGGGACGACATTAAAACAATTTTCAATCGTCCACCACATTTTGGCAATGTTCCAACTCTCACGTCATCACTGTTGCATGTATCAGAAAAACTACTAAACTACTAACAAACGCTTACATTATAGTGTGAAATATCATCATTATAAAATACCACTAACCTATTTAAAGACACTCAATTTGA
Organism: Anguilla pacifica; assembly: GCA_039654925.1. Taxonomy (NCBI): domain Eukaryota; kingdom Metazoa; phylum Chordata; class Actinopteri; order Anguilliformes; family Anguillidae; genus Anguilla; species Anguilla pacifica. The sequence continues at coordinate 35,919,418 of CM077286.1, read as the reverse complement.
AAAATAACATACACTCTTGGGCAGAAAAATGGGCCAAGCCCAAAATGGCAAATAATTAAGCTTTTAATGGTCTTAACAACAAATCATTGGACAGATTAGCAAGGGTCCAAGGTATCAAATGAGCCTGAAACCATCGTGCTGCTGCCAGATATGCAGTAGATACTACAAGGATTGTTTCTCCTGATTAATTTTCCTGTTGAACTCAATGGAAAAAATATGCAGTAGATACTACAATGCTTGGTGACTTAAAGCCATTTAGCCAACAAATGTGTCCCATACTGTATCAGCATAATTTACATCTGAATCTAGTCCCAACCCCCAATTCCCATAGAGATCCATTCAAATGCAAAGAGTTTTTGTATCGCTTGTAGGACAACCTGAAAATAAAATATCCAGAGTCTGATAATGTTGATAGGTCACAGACATCAGGAAGTCATGGCATCCAAATGACATGCAATCGAATACAAAACATGACTCTTTTATTTAACATTATGTTAATTTGTCTACTGTATAAGTGAATTTCCCTGTTTCTAGCTTTTCCCCAAACAGTTCACTGCAGCAAAATTAAATGAGCAAATGGTGGTACAGGAGGTCTCAGGAGTGCATTTGTTTAATTCTTGCTAATTTTCTGACCAATGATTTGTTGTTAAGACCATTAAAATCTTAATATTTTGCCAATTTGGGCTTGGCCCATTTTTTTGCCCAGGAGTGTGTATAACCGAAATATTTTGAGCAGTAATACTTACATTGCAATGATGAAATTTTATCTGTGTTAAGTAGATAGAGACAGAGACAGTAAATCAATGATACAGTTCTATCTTCTGTCTTACTCCAGAAAACAATGTCAGCTAGGTCTATCAGAAAACATATGGCTTAGTCCTCAATAATAATAGTATTTTCCAAGAAATTACGAAAAGTCGTTGACAACATTTCGTGAGGTGCAGTGTCTTTTACTGCTACCACAGAGTGTATTCGTAAGTGAATGTGATGATGAGAATAAATTTGGTTACGTTGAGCTATAAAACGCTATTCCAAAAGCAAAATTAGACATATTATACATCGTTAAAAAGCTTATACTCTAACCTACTGAATAAATGAACTGTCAATCAAGCCAGACTGTACTAAAAAATGTGAACATGCTGTAAACAACACATGTGGTATTTTGCACAGCTATTTTGGAAGGTACCCAGGCGTCACAAATGCGCGTATATTTCAAAACGGATTGTCCAAGGCAATATATAACCACTCAGTCTCAAAAGGGACATCTCTATGCGTAAAACCAATGATATGGTTGTATATTTATTCAATATTTAGTCTCAGATATTGACTGTAGAATGACATGGTATAATTTTTGAAAACTTTGTTTTGTTTATTTCGTTATTCAGTGAGCAGCGTTTTCACTGCTGTATTGGCATATCTTACGGCTATTGTTGGGTTTATCTTGTTGCTATGATGGAATACGATTTTTGAGTGGTGAAAGAATATTTTTATGAATGCCCAGATAGACAATATTGGCCATTATGTCATGGCTGGGGGGTAGGGATGTATCTGAATCCGAATACTGTATTCGGGAAAGCACGAATAATGCGATGGAAACAGATATTTCTTCTACCCGAAGTTGCTCGTTATTATTCGGATTCGGGAAAGAAAAAAAAAGTCAGCCCATGTCGAGTTCTCATAGCCTCTATCTAACGTTACACGGAGAGAGAGAGAGAGAGAGAAAGAGAGCGGTGGCCCCAGTTAACACACACCAATAAACTGAGCCACTGTGCTGCAAAACGTTTAATAAATAAGTTCTATGCGTCAGCCATTATGTTTCTTCAAATCGATTCATGTCATTGTGGATGGCCACTAGATAAAAATGCCCATTCTGTTTGCAACATAGGACTTTGATTTCACTAACTAGTCGTTTCATTTACTACACATTATTGAAAAGTGATCGGTATAGTCTATAGTCGCCCCCACCAAGTCAGCGCGCAGCAGGCAGCAGGCTGAGAGCTGACCGTTCCCGGCTATCACTCAGGGAAACTCTCGCATCGAGGAGGAGATGTGGGAGCTAGCGAGACACAAGCCTGGTGGCAGCTGGATTTCTTTCAAACCCCCACAACCTATACATCAAAATCAAGCTTAGAACCTGTAGTTTTTAGCTGTATGTGTTACTTTCCTCCATTAAAAAAACCCAGTCGAAATATTGAAAAAACTGACGTTTTACCTTGTATTTCAGTCAATGTGCATCTGTTTAAGATGTAACATGCAGTTATAGGTCTTGGCTATAATGAACACAAAATCCATTCATGGTAACAGACTTTGCCACCAAGGGAAAATATTAGGACATCAGATGGTTTGCAGTCTATCCAAACTTAGTTCAGTCAGGGTAATAAATAAATAAATAAATAAATAAATAAAACAGGCAAAAAAAAGTTAATGTAGACTATTACTGTTATATACTGTCTCCCTAGCGAACTGCAGTAACATTAACACAGAAACGCGAACGCAGCATCATTGAACTTTAAGATTATTCCCTTCAACTGAAGGATATATTTATATATATCTTTACTGTAAATAGTTTCTATTTCCAATGCAAAACAGAATCTTTCGATTTATAAAACATTCTTTTCTGTTTCTGATTGTTCAATGTACCCCAGTTAAAAAGGGGGGGGGGGGGCGGGGAGGGGCTGTGGTTCAGACAGCTCATAAAACTTAGCTTACTTAAAAATAAAAAAAAAGAGAGAGAGAGATGAAAAGTACAGTATGAGGATGTGGAAATATATTTCATAATTAATTATATGCCATTGCATTGCCAATGAATATTAGGTTAGAAAATAGAACGTTTGCCTGATTTGACGTAACTTCCGTTGTAAACCACGCCCACTTCCTGTCTTCTATCCGAATACAGATACAGATACAGATAATTTTGTTGGTTGAACAGATACAGATACAGATACAGATAATGATGTCTCTGCACGCCCCTAGTGGGGGGTGTAGTTGCAGATGAGACTGCAGGGAGGGGGTGCTTGTTAAATGAACGACCAGAGCGACAATGGTGGCGCTGGGAAACTCCATATTTGGCATAGTTATCATGTGTCGTCTACTAATGAAACTAACACAAAGCATCTCTGTTTTTAACGCATACTTTGGTTGCAGTAGCACTGCATGTCGACCACTAGGGGCTTTGCGCTAAGAGGTTAAAGAACTAGGCATGTGCCTTCTTGGGTTTTTTTTGGGTATTACAGCTGCTTTGCGCCTCATTTCTCCATAGCCACTCCATTATCAGACCTGAATCAGAAGGGCCCAACAGAGAAGGTGGTGTGGACCTTGACAGCAGAACCACCATTCCAGCAGTTGAAGGTTACCCTAACCACAGGACCGTTGCTCTGTACCCCACACTTTGAGGGCCCTTCATCTTCCAGATGGATTTGTCTGAAACAGGCCTGGTGGCAGTCCTCTAACAGGACTTTAATGGGGAAGAACAGCCTATTATCTTCATAAGCAGGAAACTGACTCGAGCCAAACAGTGCTACGTAGTGTTGTAGAAGGAGGATGTTGCTAACAAATGGGCTATCCACAAGCTCAGGTATTACCAGTTGGGTTGATGGTTAACAGTGATTAGAGATAATGCTCCCCGAAAATGGATGGCTGTGGCAAAGAATACCAATGCCAGGGTAATGAGGTGGTGTCTTTCCATCCAGGACTTCGCATTTGAGGTTCGGCATTGGTTGGAGTTTCTCAACAGCAATGGCGAATGGTCTTTCCTCAAGGCATGTCCTCTGGTCAGGTCTGCTATCTTCCCTCCCCCACTCCCATTTTTCACATTCTGCTTTTTTCTTGTGAGTGTCATCCAGTGATTACATCAGCCCCTTCAATAGGCGCCGTTGCCAGAGGAAAACAAAACCACAGAAGGAGGACAGAGCAGGAGAATAAAGCAAGACTGGCAAAGAGTTAGACCACATACTGAAAGCAATCTCGCCTACTCAACATCTAATGAAAAGGGTGCTACTCATCCATTGTTCCTTCTTGTTCTCAGATGCAGGCGAGAAGATGCGATGAACAGTTCCTCTACCGCTAGATTGTTCTCCCTTGCTCACCTCCAAAATGTAGGGTTAACAGACATTTTTGACCAGAATATCCTGTTTTCAAATTATTTGTATGAGTCTGATTTGTGGTCCCGACTGTCATCTCTGGTCAGAGTAATTGATGGAAGAAATGCTGCATTAGTTTCAAGGGGAACCCCCATTCTGACAGCTGCCAACCTTCGCAATTCTGCTTCCAGCTGTGCATGCTTCTGGTTTTTACAAATTCTAAATCTGGCAACCCTAGCAGAATTACCCAACCACTGATTTCCTCCAGCACTTGAAAACTCACAGCACTCACATCTGCCAAGGCCAAAACCTGGAAAATTCCTCCATAGCAGTGAAGCACAGCAGATCACATCAGACTTTCAATAATTGCCCATTCACCACTGATTTTTGCTGCCTACTTTGTTTCCGGGGCGATATATAATGTTATATACATTTACACATCTAGCTAGCAATATGCATCTGAAACAGTAATATGTTAGCAAGTATGTAAGTTAAAAACCATGCATATAGCTAGCAAGAATGAATGATTGCTAACAATAGCGAATGTTAGCCACAGGCTCATTCATAAAAATGAATAAAACACATTAGTATTAGCTCTAGTTTCTCATGCTGGCATGCTGAGATTAGTCTACTCAGACAGTCATTGTTCCTGCAAACTATGGTGTGGAAACAACAAACTTTGTGTTTAGCTTTACATAATACACTATGATGCTACTGAAGGAGTTTTTAAGGGCAACCATCGTCACTTAGGTCATCCATTTAACAAGCATCCCCTCCCTGCAGTCTCATCTTCAACTATACCGCCAAGCATGACGTACTGAACATCTGTGAGTCCATTTGAGAGTTAATAAAAATATTCTTTCACCATATTTCCTTATAGAAACAAGATAAATCCAACAATAGTCCAAAGGTATGCCAATAACAGCGGTGAAAAACTCTGCTCACTGAATAGTGAAATAAACAAGGGAATTTTGTGGAATTATCGCACATCATTCTGGTATCATATATGTGACCAAATATGGAATAAATATACAATCTTACACATGGTTTTACATGTAAAGATGTCTATTTCAAGATTGTAGCGAACAATCGATTTGAGAAATAAATACGCAGATAGAAATTAGGGGTGGACATTTACAATGGACACGCGCAAAACCCCACTTGCATTTAATGCTGGTGTAATTCCTGTGTTTTTTTCTGATTTGATTGATGACTCTTATCGTGTAGAAGATAGTACAAGCTTTCCACCAGTATATGGCATGTTTCATTTGAATTTCTATTACAAAGAGTGAGAGACGTGTGTGTGAGTGGTTGCTTCAGCACAGCTTTGTGCATTCAACCATAACAATGCACAGTAATATACAAACATTTGTTGAGGCGTAATTGAGCATGAAACATGAAGTCTAGTTAGGATATATACGAATATGTACATATTACTGCTTGAGACATTTTAAATTAATTACTTTGTGTCATATTTTTGACTGGTCATAAGAGATAACTGTTAGCCTTTGCTAATAATGCTCAGCACATTTGTATGGGGGCTAACTAACAGCCCTGGCTGTTAGTATTGAATGGAAGTGGCGTGGAAAATATGCATTCAAATTTACTGTATGCTGATATGTGCTACATGCAAAAATGTCCCTTGGAGTGTATGTGTACCACAGTGTGTCACAGTATGTCACAATGCTTTTAAATTATTTTTCAATGGGATATCAATGTTTCATTGCCAACCATAAGAAAAGGGGCAGATTTATATGCTTTATAATGCACAAAAAGCATTTTATTCATTTTTGGTTAGGTGTTTTGACCCCTAGATATATTAGACTCTTGTACTGATGAAAATAAAGTCATTCTCACTTGAAAAGGTTGCAAATGTTTGGGTCAAAACAGTTGATTTGTAGTGAATTATGATTATATTTTACAGCGATGCACAATTTAGATACTTTGGATATATTTGGAGACACTAAGGGACACCAGGGTACTCTACTTACTTTTTGCTTCATAGACCTTTAGTAGTTTTGCATATCACCCTAAGATTTTTCATACATGTGCTAAAGCAGTTTATGATCCAGGACATATACAGTCTTACCTATATATGTGATCTCTCCGTATTTTCGACAAGATAATTGAATTTGTGGCACTTTATTTCTACCTTTCTAATATAATGATACAAGTGTCTTGCTTCATTTAAGCCATTTTCCAAGTCTCTGCAATAGTCTCTGCTACCTCAGGACGCCTGGCACCTCCCCCTCTTCGCACCTGCGCTTCCCGAACACGTCTGTTCTGGCCCCACGATGGTGAAATGACCTCCCCGTGGAGGTCAGAACAGCTGAGACACTAACCCACTTCAAGCGACAACTGAAGACTCACCTCTTCAGGCTGCACCTCTCCCCATCCTTCCCTACCTCCCTGTAATCTCTAAACTGACTGTAAACTTAGGGTTGTAACTAGGTAGCTGTTTCGTAGGTGACTTAGTTAATGCACTTGTCTTAACTACTGCTTGTATTTTTGCATAGACTGCCTTGTTGCTGTTCGCATTTGTGTTAGTGTTAATCAATTTAACCTACAGGGTCCAAGTTGAACTATGCGGTTGTTCCCTGCACTTGGAACGGTACTTCTCTCTAGGGTTTTTCGACACACTTGTTCCTGGTTATGGTTATACACTTTGTTGTACATCGCTCTGGATAAGAGCATCTGCCAAATGCCTGTAATGTAATGTAATGTCATAACTGGAGTTATGAAGCCTTAAATAGAAGACCCCCTAAATGGGTGAGGATTGGCCAGATCTGCATGAAGGGGTTAAACCATTCTGTTGTTAATTTACTTTTTTCCCACGGCGCGCAGGAACTGGCGCCGTGGGCTATGCGTGGCAAATTGTGGTCACTCACTCACTCACGGACAACCTTTGAGGGAGGTTTGGTGTGACGCATGCGCAGGTGGTGCTTCGTTTAGTAGGACGCATGCGCAGGTGGTACGGCACAACATTTTAAAGCACAGCTTTATTGGCCAACGTTACTTTAGCTAATCCTAACATGTTCGCATTTCGCCTACTTTAGCTAACCTACTTAGCGCGTACGGATGATCCTGCACGCATGAGTAGGAGCTAAGGACACACAGCTACAACCACCGATACAGATGTATGGACACACGGTGGACAATAAATAACGTTACAGAGGTGAGGACGTGCCATAGCTAGGTAGCTATATAGTACGGAGGGCAAAATGGAGCTTTAGAATGTCCCCAGCAGTGTATGCGCGTGAGCTCGACAACACATTTCTCATAGAAAAGGTAGTTTGTAGCCTTTTTTTAGTTTATCACAGTGGTGGTACAAGTGACAAGAAGTAAGTGGTATTGTGCTGTTTGCCTATATTGATCGCCATACAAGGTTCATGTAAAGTAGCTAGCACAATCTGACAGCACTAACCCATAAAAATGTACAGTGAATGGTTACTTGCTCAATCGAACGGTAAATGTGAAAAACATTCGATTGCAGTCAGCGGCACCAAAATTTTCTGCCAAACCCTCAATAAATGACAAAACTCCCAGTAGAAGATTGAATTAACTCTTTTAACATTGTTTATTTTCTGAAACGTTATTGATTCCGCTTGGCCACAGCCAGTGAAACTAGGCGATATGAACGTATAGTTTCTATGTAAATTATGTCAAAAGGATTCAGCCTTGTTGTTTGCTACCTAAACTTCACAGCACAGTCATTGCCGTTATCATGATTGTAGCATGAAGTGTCTATTTTCAACCAACTGCTATATATGAGTGCGTAGAATCAACCAAAAAATATAGTTCGCCAAGTTGCGCCGTGGGTCTGGACAGTTCCGTGCTTGTTGTGTTTCAAGCCATAGTCTTGCTGCATCACCCAACTTCTGTTAAGCGTCAGATGGAACACTACCCTGGCATTACCCGGTAAAATGTCTTGATACAGCTTTGAATTAATTGTTCCTTCAATGAATGCAAGCTGTCCAGGCCTTGAGGCATCAAAGCAGCCCCAAATCATGATGTTTCCTCCACCATTCTTCACAGATGGGAAGAGGTTTTGGCATTGCTATGCAGTGATTTTTCCCTCCAGACACAGCATTGGGCATTTCTGCCAAAAGTTCAACTTTTGTCTCATCCATCCATAACACATTGTCCCAGAAGCATTGTGAAACATCCAGGTGGCCTTTTACACACTGGAGACCTTTTTTTGGAGAGCAGTGTTCCTCTGTGGTGTCCTTCCATGAGCACCATTCTTGTTCAGTGTTTTTCTTATAGTGAACAGAAACTTTAACAGAAAATTCAAGAGATTCAGGTCCTTCACTATTACCCAAGGGCTTTTTTTTTTTTTACCTTCTTCAGAATTGCGCGCTGTGCTCTTGCCGTGATCTTTGCAGGATGCCCACTCCTAGTACTAAATTTCCACCATCTGTAGACAATTTGTCTTACTGTGGATTGATGGACACAAAAGGCTTTTGTAGCCTTTTCTAGCATTATACAGCTCTATAATTCTTCTTCTTCTATGGTCCTCTAATAACAGATCTTTCTTGAGAAGAGCAGACTCAGTAACCAAGTATGCCTTCTTATAGGGTAGAGTACTTCCAACCCACAGCTCCAATCTCATCTCATTGATTGGAACACCTGAATCCAATTAGCTTTTAGAGAAGTAATTAACCTTGAGATTCACATACTTTTTCCAACTTAGACTGTGAATGTTCAAGTGATGTATTCTTTGTTGAATACAAAGAAGTACAATTCTTTGTTATTAGATTAAGCAGATTGTGCTTGGGGGGTATGGTGGCACTTAGAAATTTAGCACTGTTGTAGAATATCATGTGCTAATAAAGCTCGAACACAAAGTTTGTCGTTTCCACTCATACTGTAGTTAGATTGCAGGTGCAAGTAATGCCTGAATTGAGCATGCTGTCAAGCCGACCACTAAGGGAGCCTGTGTGAAGGGGTTAAAAGAAATGGCTAGCTACGTGGTTTGGGATGTCAACTGCAAAGTTAAGAGTCCTGAGTAATTTCAAGGGGAGGCATCTTCTGTGAAGTCTTCATCCTATCATCACAAGCATTTGCCAATGTGCAGCTGCTAAGTTAGTTTTCAGTCATTTGTGTGGAATAATACAAATGTAAATCTACAGCTTCGGCATCTAACGGTTTGGCAAAGAACCAGAAAATAACACACCCATCTAGAACCTGGAAGTGGCTTCAGTGAGAAGAGCTAATTAGCCAACTATGAACAGAGATCTGCAGTAGTAAGAAAATTTGCACTGTCATTCCATGGATCAGGGCAGGTATAAGTCAATACAGGTATTTCATGTTAATACTGCATTATTTCTTTGAAAACACACACCAGTTGCCAACAGGCTACCACCTGACATAACAGTGATACATCTTTCCTCCAATCAGAATTGTTCTCCTGTAACACTATACAGCCTGCAGGCTATAAACAGTAACTGAGATTATACATTGATTTAGGAATAAAAAATTGTTCCAAAAATATTGTAATGACATATGAAGGATTAACAAGGCTAATATAATAATAATAATTTAAGCATCCTCTTACCTCATCTAATTGTTCCAGATTTACCATATCATCGTTGGGACAGCTTTGCCCTCTAAGTGTTTTGCATGTATTGAGTCTCTCTTGCCTAAAGGAAGTGGAAAAATAAATTAGTACATTTTACAGTACTTGGCAGCATGGCATGTGGAGGGATTAATGGCAACAGTTTTAATACTGGACCCACTCATTTTCAGAGCTTGTTTTTCTTCAATTTCACTACTGACGCTTCGGGTGTTGTACATGATAATCACCTCATCTGATTCAATCCAGTGTTATAAACTGCACTTCATCAGCAATTGACTTGGTATTCTCAACAGAGACACTGAGGTCAAAGTTTAGTAAGGAGGCAGCTGGCTCACTGGAAGGCTTCTCAAATCTCTGTTGGGCAAGATGTGACCATCAAACCCTAATCCAGCCCCTAGGGTCCAGCAAATGAATGATTGAGTATAAATGCATGTGTGTGCATTTTTATTTGTAAATAAGCATTTATACAGGTGTGTGTGTGTATGTGAGGGTATGAACAGTGTGTGTGGGGGTGTATGAATGTATGTTGAGTGTCTCTGTCTATATGTGTGCATGTGGATGCTCACTGTGTGTGTGTGTGTGTGTGTGTGTGTGTGAGTGTGCAATCCTGAAAATATTACTAGTTAGTGTGTTGGAGTTTGAATTCAGAACAGCTACTGACCAACATATACAACTCATATGTAAACAAGTACCAACATATAACCTGTGACCCATGATATCATGTCATTTAAAAGTAGGCACAACTGAGTTAACAAAATACATTCTCCCATTCTTACAACCCACCAAAATAACCCCAATTCCACAAGCTTTCTGAAAACAAAAAAAAAACATTAAATCCCCTGCATCCTAATTGTTGTAAGCCCTTCATATATTATGCAAGAGGAATCCCTCATCATCATTTAAAAGGAAAGAGTGAGATATACTGTATGGACACTTCACCTTGTTTTTGCAGATGTTCGAGAGTGCAGTAGGCCTGAGTTTGCCCCTCCAACTACATTGAAGCATAACTCCTGCCTCTCCTCTAATCACTGCACTCATCTCTTTCATCACTGGCTAAACAGGGAACATGCAGGTATTTCTCTGGCAAAGCCTCCTTAATCTTATTACTACCTGTTTACTTAAGGCAGCAAGGCAGTATCCCTACCAAAGGTTAGTGTTGGAGTAAGCAGACACTTTCGTTCAAGTGTGCAGCCGGGAACATCTGTCACATGTGGGCTCTGGGCTCCATTGCTCCCTTTGGAGCTGACAGGGACAGGTACACTTGCAGGCATGGGCACTGCACGCCTGTCATACGTATATGGGTGCAAGGCATGATGAGAAATAGTGTCACATTTTAAAAAACACAAAGGAAAAGCAAGATCATTTTAAAGGTAAGATTAAAAAAAAAATGTTATATATATATATATACACGGTGCCTTCGGAAAGTATTCAGACCCCTTCACTTTTTCCACATTTTGTTACATTACAACCTTACAACTATAAAATGGATTACATTCATTTTTATTCAGTCTACACACAATACCCCATAATGACAAAGCAATAACAGGTTTTTACAAATTTTTGCAAATTTATTAAAAATAAAAAACTGAAATATCACATTAACATAAGTATTCAGACCCTTTACTCAGTACTTTGTTGAGGCACCTTTGGCAGTAATTACAGCCTCGAGTCGTCTTGGGTATGACTCTACAAGCTTGGCACACCTGTATTTAAGGTATTTCTTCCATTCTTTTCTGCAGAACCTCTCAAGCTCTGTCAGGTTCAGTGGGGAGTGTTGCTGCACAGCTATTTTCGGGTCTCTCCAGAGATGTTTGATCGGGTTCAAGTCCGGGCTCTGGCTAGGCCACTCTAGGACATTCACAGACTTGCCCCGAAGCCACTCCTGCATTGTCTTGGCTGTGTGCTGAGTGTCGTTGTCCTGTTGGAAGGTGAACCTTCACCCCAGTCTGAGGTCCTGAGCGCTGTGCCGCAGGTTTTCAAGGATCTCTCTGTACTTTGCTCTGTTCATCTTTCCCTTGATCCTGACTAGTCTCTCAGTTCCTGCCGCTGAAAAACATCCCCACAGCATAATGCTGCCACCACCATGCTTCACCATAGGGATGGTATTGGCCAGATGATGAGCGGTGCCTGGTTTCCTCCAGACGTGACGCTTGGCATTGTGGCCAAAGAGATCAATCTTGGTTTCCTCAGACCAGAGAATCTTGTTTCTCATAGTCTGAGAGTCCTTTAGGTGACTTTTGACAAACTCCAAGCGGGCTGTCAAGTGCCTTTCACTGAGGAGTGGCTTCCGTCTGGCCACTCTACCATAAAGGCCTGATTGGTGGAGTGCTGTAGAGATGGTTGTCCTTCTGGAAGTTTGTTCTATCTCCACAGAGGAACTCTGGAGCTCTGTCAGAGTGGCCATTGGGTTCTTAATCACCTCCCTGACTAAGGCCCTTCTCCCTTGTTTGCTCAGTTTGGCTGGGCGGCCAGGTCTAGGAAAAGTCTTGGTGGTTCCAAACGTCTTCCATTTAAGAATGATGGAGGCCACTGTGTTCTTCGGGATGCATACATTGTAATGCTGCATACATTTCTTGTACCCTTCCCCAGATCTGTACCTCGACACAGTCCTGTCTCAGGGATATACAACTTCAACTTCATGGCTTGGTTTTTGCTCTGGCATTCACTGTCAACTGTGGGACTTTATGTAGGAGGGTGTGTGCCTTTCAAAATCATGTCCAATTAATTTAATTTACACAGGTGGACTCCAATAAAGTTGTAGAAACATCTCAAGTATGATCAATGGAAACAGGATGCACCTGAGCTCAATTTTGAGTACCATAGCAAAGGGTCTGAATACTTATGTAAATGTGATATCAGTTTTTTATTTTTAATAAATTTGCAAAAATTTCTAAAACCCTTTAAAGGGGTCTGAATATTTTCCGATGGCACTGTGTGTATATATATATATATATATATATATAAAAATGTGTGTGTATATATATATATATATATGTGTATATATATGTGTATATATATATTGTGGCGTGGATCGGGGCATGCCCCCGCAGTGCCCCTCCCAGCCTTATAGGCATCAGCTCAAACCTGCCACCAGGCCAGCTGTTCATGACCCAGGACAGCGCCACTCTATGAAGCCCAGCCACAGGACCCTGGAGAGCGACAACCTGGAAATCCCCCAACTCCCTCCTTTGCACTCAACGCACCTGAAATCAATGAGGCGACACAGCTGCCACCACTCCAGGGAAATGGGCTGGGAGCTTAAAAGGAGGCCTTTGTCTCCCTTGACGAGAGGGGTTTTTGGGCTGCAGCTGAGCTGTTAATACCTGTTTGTAACCTTTTCCTATCTTTCAGAATTCGGTGGAGATGCAGGATCACATCCCTCTTCCTGCTTTGAAGAGGGATCCCCTCAGCTGTCACCCGGTCGTCGTTACCCCTAATTTCAGTTACTTTACTTTAATTTAATTTAGACAAGAAACTTTAGTTGTTGAGTACGGTTTTGTTTTTGTACTTAATTTTTGTTAAATAAAAGGCCCTGTTGGGCTATTTTTCCCCAAACCTCCGATCTGTGTATTTCTGTGCCGCCCCGCCTGCACCGTCATGCCCAGTGCGGTGCCACAATATATATACATCTCTTTTAACACAAACAATGCACAGTGTTATTTGTCAAAATTCATTAAACAATGTTTTTTTTGCTAATGAGGCCTTAGTTAGTGTCTATGATTGGGTATTCAGGGGGCCCTCATACCCCAATAATTCTGCTACTCCTTGAAGGTATCTCAATGGAGAAGTGTTATGTGTTGGCCAAATGATACCCTACTGCAGACAATGCCTCTGATGATTACTGAACATCCCAGGTACCTTTTTGATACGGGATGACCTCACAGAGGCAAGATAAGCACTGGCAAGGAGATAAGTTTCTCTTCAGAGACATACATTTGAAGCAGAACAATACTGCCTTTGTACTTAGGCTCTCAGTTTGGTACACATTTCTTGGCTTAATTATATGAAAGCACCACAGCTTAGATGGCAAGAATCACTGCTCATTTTTATCCTGTAAGGAGACCAGGTCTGCATGGCACGAAGTCTCCTAGAGGATACTTTAGTGCCACTATGTATATAGTAATGTTGCGCACTACGTAAATCGGCTGCTGACCAGGTTATATAAGAGAATAAAGGCTGTTCACACAGAAAACAAGGCCACCGCAGAGCGTGGCATATGCCCCCAACTGTAGGGTCCTCTAGAGTTACTTTAAGCATTCAGAAAAGTTTTCAGTGTGAATATTTTATATTTTTGGTTCCAAACTGAATTTTTTCACTATAAAATTGCCAAAAATTTTTTTAACACCACTCTAAAACCATGATGCACACATTTTAATCAGATCACAAGCCCTCTAATGCCAGCCCCCCTATTTTACATGGGCAACACCTTGGAGGAGTAATATCATCTTTATATGGTCTCTGTTGTTCTCAACCATGAGGGAGGTGACGCCCAACTTCAAACTGACAATGAAAACGAGGCTCGCAAGTTGATATGAGGTGAATCGTCCCCTCTCTTGGAGACACATCAACAGTGTGTAATATCTTATTTTCACATCGAAATGACAAAGTAAACATATGCTGTAAAAATAGTGCATTGTTTACTGATAAATCATGAGGCAATGGACTGCTTACGTCTTGTAACGTCAACCTGAACTTGAAACCGCAAAGTATGCCCCTGAATGTACATGGTCAACCACATGAAGGCAGCCATATTGGATGAGCGGTGGCGTCACTGATCGAAACCAGCCTTTGTGTGGTCAAGTCCAATTCACCACCAAAAAATCAGCCACCGCTCATTGAATATGGCCACCACGGCCGCCATCTTGAATTTGGTTTCTGCTCATTTAACAGAAAACGCCTTTGTCAATTGGGCTGATTTTTTGGTGGTAAATTGGACTTGACCACACGAAGGCTGGTTTCGATCGGTGACGCCACTGCTCATTCAATATGGCCGCCACGGCTGCCATCCTGAATTTGGTTTCCATGTACAGTCAGGGGCATATGCCATGCTTTGCGGTTTCAAGTTCAGGTTGACATTACAAAATGTAAGTAGTCCATTGCCTCATGATTTATCAGTAAACAATGCACTATTTTTACAGCATATGTTTACTTTGTCATTTCGATGTGAAAATAGGATATGACACACTGTTGATGCGTCTCTAACTTGCGAGCCCCGTTTCCAATGTCAGATTCATTTTTACAAGGATCTTTGGAGAGCATATGTGACGGGTGCTGGAGAAAAGGTCCGCAAGTCGGAAATCTTGAAATCGCGCTAGGAGGCAAAAAAGGTTTTAAAAATTTTTTTTACTGTTTTCCTTTTTTTTCTTATTACGATAGTTAAAGTGTTGAAGAAGTCACTAAATAGAACAAACAACATTTTTAGGGTCACTAAATACTTATAATTTGTCAGCAAAGTCGGCTTGTTTTAGTGATTCTAACAGCCGGGTTTTGGAGGCGTGATGGGGGTGCAGTTTAATTAGCATGTTTGATTTCGTTGGCTATTGTCACTTTGTTTCGGTCAAGCCACCGCCCATAAATAAAGCCGTGTGGTAGTAGCCTATGTTTGTTTACTGTGTGAGGTTGCTACAATGGCGGACGCTCAATCAGTAGGTGAGAGTCTAAGCTTTCTAACGATGTATAACATGTCTAATTTTGCTTTTGGAATAGCGTTTTATAGGTTAGCGTAACCAAACATTTTCTTACCATGGTATTCGCTCTATATGGTACTATTAAAAGACGTTGCACCTAACGAAACGTTGTGAACGATTTTTCGTAATTCCTTGGAAAATACCATTATTATTGAGGACTTCTGGGCATAGCTAAGCTATATGTTTGCTGATAGACCTATCTGACATCGTTTTCTGGAGCAAAACAGAAGCGAATAATTGTTATTGATTTGCTGTCTCTGTCTCCATCTACTGAACGTAGATAAGATTTCATCATTGCTATGCAAGTATTACTGCTCAAAATATTTCGGTTATTACGTTATTTTAGAAACTGAGTGTCTTTAAATAGGTTAGTAGTATTATATAATGTGGATATTTCACACTGTAATGTAAGCGTTAGTTAGTAGTGTAATGGTTTTTGTGACGCATACAACAGTGATGAGGAGAGTGTTGAAACATTGCCAAAACGTGGTGGACGGCTGAAAAATGTTTTTATATCGTCCCATTCCCATACAAGGAAACATAGTAGATGTATACTTTAACCCGCAATCTCCCAGTATTTCATTGAAAACTAAAAAAGGAGCAAATTCATTTTAGATTTTTTGTCTTGACCATTGCATTTGTGGCACTTTATTTCTTACAAAATTATGAATATAAAGTAATCTAAGCTAGTAATATAAATGGTACAAATGTATTGCTTCATTTAAGACATTTTTCTAGTCTCTGTGGTGTTCACATCTGGAGTTATAAAGCTTTAAATAGGGTAACCCCTAAATTGGCAATGATTTACAGGTACTCTAGTAGGGGAGTGGTTGGGGTGGAGTTAACTAGCTATTGTTCCCACCCATTATCTCCCTGTGAGAAGTGCGAAAAGTTCAAGATCTTTCAAGGGGATTTTCTCTGCTACTTGATTTTAGGAGTACCAACATTCAAATAAGCATATCTTCTTCAACTATTTTCAGATTCCAATGTATGACACACCATTTGAAAGCTTATAATCTGCACTTTCATGATCTGTAAAAAACTGAAAAATGACCTTGCCCTACTTGCCCGACCAAAACACCAGCACCTGTCACATATAGTGTTTCTATTTGTATTTGTCTTATAAATCATCAATACACATTTTTTTTGGTAATGTTAAACATTTTCTCTTCTACTCTCATCGGATTCTTCTGTTAAAGTTTGTATATTAACAATAAAAACATATTACTTAACCTCTTAGTGCAAAGCCCCTAGTGGTCGGCACACCGGCGTGCCGAGATTACTAAACTCGGACATTCGGTGCTACTGCAACCAAAGTATGAGTTAAAAAGAGAAACGCGTTGTTATAGTTTCATTAATAGACGATACACGACAACTATGCCGAAAACGGAATTTCGCAGCCCCACCATTGTTGCTCTGATCGTTCATTTAACACGCACCCCCTCCCTGCAGTCTCATCTACAAAACACCCCCCACTCTTGACACAGTGGACAATATTGTCTATCCTGGCATTCATAAAAATATTCTTTCACCACTAAAAAATCATACTCCGTCATAGCAACAAGATAAACCCGACAATAGCCCTAAGATATGCCTATTCAGCAGTGAAAACGCTGCTCACTGAATAACAAAATAAACGAGAAAGTTTTTTTTTAAAATGATACCATGTCATTCTACAGTTAATATCTGGGACTAAATATTGAATAAATATACAACCTTACTGTTGGTTTTATGTGTAGAGATGCCCCCTTTGAGACTGCGTGGTCATGTATTATCTTGGACAATCCGTTTGGGAAATATACGCGCATTTGTGACGCCTGGGTATCTTCCAAAATAGCTGTGCGTAATACTACACTTGTTGTTTACGGCGTCGTCGTAAACGGCGGTGAGAGTATAAGCTTTCTAACGATGTATAACATGTCTAATTCTGCTTTTGGAATAGCGTTTTATAGGTCAGCGTAAAAGAAAATGTTCTTAGCATTGCATTCAATTACGCATTCTCTGTGGTAGCAGTAAAACAAAGACGCTGCTAACAAAACGTGGTCAACGATATTTCGTAATTTCTTGGAAAATACTATTATTATTGAGGACTTCTGGACATAGCTAAGCCATATGTTTTCTGATAGACCTAGCTGACATCGTTTTCTGGAGCAAAACAGAAGCGAATAGAACAGTATCATTGATACTGTCTCTGTCTCCATCTACTGAATGTAGATGAGATTTCATCATTGCTCTCTAAGTATTATTGCCCAAAATATTTCGGTTATATACGTTATTTTTGAAATTGAGTATCTTTAAATAGGTTAGTGGTGTTATATAATGTGGACATTTCACACTGCAATGTAAGCGTTATATGGTAATGTAATAGTTATTGTGAATCATGCAACAGTGATGACGTGAGTGTTGGAACATTGCCAAATCGTGGTGGATGGTTGAAAATTGTTTTCATGTCGTCCCATCCCCATACAAGAAAACATACGAAAGTACAGAGTGTAGAAAGACACACAAGAGTTAATTATTACACATTTAGGTACTGTACCGCATTGTATGACAATATTTTTGCATTATTTTTAAAATCTGATAGCAATGTTTCATCTTAAACCTTCATAAGGGGCTCATTTATATGCTTTATAATGGACAAAAAGCATTTTATTCAATTTTGGAGAGATTTTGGATATGTTTCTGGACCCCTAGATATTTTAGACCACAGTACTGACTGAAAGCTTGTAATTCCCACTTGACAATGATGCAACAGTGAGTTTCTTGAGTCAAAACAGTTGATTTGTAGTGAAATACGTGAATATGTTGTGATTTACAGCAATGCATAATTTAGACATTTTGGATAGATTTGGAGATGCTGGGTACACTGCTTAGTTTTTGCTTTATACATCTAGAGTAGTTCTACATATCCACTCTTAGATTTTATGAACTTGTGGTCAAGTTTTTGATCTAGCACATGTATAGTTTAACCTGCTGTATATATGCAATCTCTCAGTATTTCATTGCAAACTTAAAAAGTGTAAATTCATTTTTGAGTTTTTGTCAAAACATTTGCATTTGTGGCACTTTATTTCTTCAAAAATTATGAATATAAACTAATCTGCATTAGTATTGTAAATTGTACAAATGTCTTGCTTCATTTAAGCTATTTTTCAAGTCTCTGTGGTGTTCACATCTGGAGTTATAAAGCTTTAAATAGGGTGAGAGTTGGCAATTTTTCAACTCTCACGTCATCACTGTTGCATGCTTACACTGTTACACTATTGGCACTCAATTTCAAAAATAACGTATATAACCGGAATACTTACATAGCAATGATGACATCTTATCTATGTTCAGTAGTTGGAGACAGAGACAGTAGATCAATGATACTGTTCTATTCGCTTCTACTTTGCTCCAGAAAACAATGTCAGCTAGGTCTATCAGCAAACATATCGTTTAGCTATGCCCAGAATTCCTCAGTAATAATAGTATTTTCCAAGAAATTATGAAAAATCTTTGACCACGTTTCGTTAGGTGCAGCGTCTTTTACTGCTACCACAGAGTGAATGCGTAAGTGAATACGACCATAAGAACATTTTTGGTTACGCTGACCTATAAAACTCTATTCCAAAAGCAAAATTAGACATGTTATACATTGTTAGAAAGTTTATACTCTCACCTACTGAATAAATGAATTGTCAATCAAGCCAGATTGTACTAAAAAGGGCGACAACACCATAAACAACACGTGTGATATTATACACAGCTATTTTGGAAGGTACCCAGGCATCACAAATGCGCGTATATTTCCCAAACGGATTGTCCAAGACAATATACCACTCAGTCTCAAAAGGGACATCTCTATGCGTAAAACCAATGGTAAGGGTGTATATTTATTCAACATTTAGTCCCAGATATTAACTGTAGAATGACATGGTATCTTTTTAAAAAACTTTTTCTCGTTTATTTAGTTATTCAGTGAGCAGCGTTTTCACTGCTGTATTGGCATATCTTAGGGCTATTGTCGGGTTTATATTGTTACTATGACGGAATACGATTTTTGAGTGGTGAAAGTATATTTTTATGAACACCAAGATAAACAATATTGTCATGGGTGGGGG
Source organism: Anguilla pacifica (assembly GCA_039654925.1). NCBI lineage: Eukaryota > Metazoa > Chordata > Actinopteri > Anguilliformes > Anguillidae > Anguilla > Anguilla pacifica. The sequence goes on along the minus strand of CM077286.1, from coordinate 35,899,971 downwards.
GTGTAGTTGCAGATGAAACTGCAGGGAGGGGGTGTGTGTTAAATGAATGACCAGAGCGACAATGGTGGCTCTGTGAAACTGCGTATTCGGCATAGTTGTCGTGTATCGTCTACTAATGAAACTAAAACAACGCGTTTCTGTTAACTCATACTTTGGTTGCAGTAGCACTGAATGTCTGAGTTTAGTAATCTCGGCACGCCGGTGTTCTGAACACTAGGGGCTTTGCGCTAAGAGGTTAATACATAAACAGCTAGTCTTTAACAAGACAAATAACAAATGCCTTCATACCCATTATGGCCAGATAATCTTGTTCCTTTCCATTCAAACTTTTGGCCCTCAACAATAAAATAAAAACAAACAAATAAAAAAATAGTTTAACTTTGAACACCTTTTACATAACACTCTTTCTTTTCATGGTCATAGATTAAAATAAAATAAAAAAATCAGTTGCCATAAAAAATCCACTATTTCACTAGACACTTTTCAGTCCTCCTGATGTGCTCTGGTATACTTTCCTGAAGACCGAATCTTTCCCAACAGTCCTTCATTACTAATCAAGTAGACATGAAAGTCTTTGCAAGACATGTTTAAAGTTGTATTGTGTATACAGAAGCCCCTTCAGTGACTCAACAGACAAGTGATTCCTTTCCTTTGTCCACTGGCTTTGCATCAGTGAAAAAACTCTCTCTACATTTGCATTGTGAGAAGGAATAGCAAAGAAAAACTGTGCAATCTTCAGTTGCTCTGAATGAAACGCAATGCTTTTAGACCTTTCAAAATATTTGGTCCACTTCTTGTGTGCTTGCAGATCACTGAAATCTCCATCACTGTTACACCTTTCTGTGAATTTCTTCAGGTTGGTGACCTGATCAAAGCACTTTACATCATCAATTGGCACCCACTTTTCTCCCAGGTGTTTGATACAGGCTTCTATGTCATTCCAGTCTGGTGTCTCACAGAGGTGGGTAGTAACACGTTATATTTACTCCGTTACATTTACTTAAGTAACTTTTTGAATAAATTGTACTTGTAAGAGTAGTTTTAATGCAACATACTTTTCACTTTTACTCGAGTATATTTGTGAAGAAAAAATGTTACTTTTACTCCATTATATTCGGCTACATTCCGCTCGTTACTTTTATTTTTTACCCATTTTTTATTCAATGCACGTTCTGTTCGTTTCATTCGCTCAGAGAGACTTCAGCCAAAGAGGCTGACTGGTCTTTGCTTTGGCTCCGTCATAGCCCCACATGACTCCGTTTCACCAATCAAATGTAGCCAGTCACAGCACACAGAAGGATGAGTGGGCGACAACAATGGCTGAAACAACGGCGGGTGATTCGTAGCAGACAGAACACCCCTGGCCTCACGTTCAAACTACGTTTTACTTACAGACTACCAAAAACAGTAGTTACATTATGCGCTGCCTTCTTTGTCTGCCTAGAAATGTGGACATTTCAGCCTACAAGAACTCAACTTCGAACTTGAGAAAATATGTGGCGGTAAGTTGTAGGTTAGTTTTGGCTGTGGATGGCTAACTATTTGACTGAGTGGTCATTTATTGTCTTGGACAATCCGTTTGTGAAATATACAGGCATTTGTGATGCCTCGGTATCTTCCAAAATAGCTGTGTGTAATACCACACGCGTTGTTTACGGCGCTGTCGCCCTTTTTAGTACAGTCTGGCTTTATTGACAATTCATTCATTTATTCAGTAGGTGAGAGTATAAGCTTTCTAACGATGTATAACATGTCTAATTTTGCTTTTGGAATAGCGTTTTTTAGGTCAGGGTAACCGAAATTTTTCTTATGGTCGCATTCACTTATGCATTTGGTAGCAGTAAAAGACGCAGCACGGAACGTGGTCAACGATTATTCGTAATTTCTTGGGAAATACTATTATTATTGAGGACTTCTGGGCATAGCTAAGCCGTATGTTTGCTGATAGACCTAGATGACATCGTTTTCTGGAGCAAAACAAGCGGATTGAACTGTATTGTTGATTTACGGTCTCTGTCTCCATCTACTGAACACATAAGATTTCATAATTGCTATGTAAGTAGGCTATTATTGCTCAAAATACTTTGGTTATACACGTTATTTTTAAAATTGAGTGTGTTTAAATAGGTTACTGGTATTAATGTGGATATTTCACACTGTAATGTAAGCATTAGTTAGTAGTGTAATAGTTTTTGTGAAGCATGCAACAGTCAAGACGTGAGCGCTGGAACATTGCATAGCATACATAACGTTTGTTTACGCTAAACCGGAAGTTCTGCACATATTCCGCGCAGGGCATCATGGGACTTTGGAATATCGTGGAGAAGTGCCTCATAAGGTACAATAATGGTGCTACAAAGCATTATGTTTCCCACATATAAAGTTTCTGTTTGAATTTGAGCAGGCTCCTCTTTGTTGTGATGATGAGTCTATTTTAATGGATAAATCCCTGTAGCCTCATTGATATTTTTTCTGTCAACGGAGGGTTCACCCCAACAAACTGACAGGGTATACAGACTTAATAGAGTCCAACAGAAAGCGAAAATCCTCCTCTTCTGACGAACCTCCTGTGTATTGTTTTATTGTATTATTGTTTTAAGGGATATGATTTAGGCCATATTTGAATTTGCACATGGCTATTTTATATTTGGTTTATTTCTATTGGACAAGCATTTACAATTTTATATTTTGGACATTTAGATTTTTACGTTCATCTTGCTCTTCTTATTTCAACATTAAATCAGATTATATGAAGTAACTCAGTACTTGAGTAGTCTTTTCACAAGATACTTTCTTACTCTTACTCAAGTAATTATTTGGATGACTACTTTTACTTCTACTTGAGTCATTATTATTTTAAAGTAACAATACTTTTACTTGAGTACAGGTTTTGGCTACTCTACCCACCTCTGGTGTCTCACTCAGATGCATCCATATGAAAGAAGAGAACTCCTCCATCCATTTCTCTAGATACTCCAGGCATGAACTGTACAGACCCTGTACTTGAGCACTGAAATGGTCACACCTCTTACCAAGTCCATCCTTGTGCTTTTGTGCCAATAGTCCTTTGACTTTAAGGGACATGAAGTTGTTGGTCTAGCGTTCAAGAAGCATGGTGTGGACTTCAAAATGTTCAAAATGTTCTTCACTTCCACAATTGAATTGTTCTCCCTTTCCATCTCCTGAATGTGTGATTGAAACACACACGAGTGAGTGCATGTGCCAGATAAATCTCACTGAACTCATCTTCAAAAAACTTCTTGATCAAGGAGGGTGTTTTTTCCTGTGACAAAAAAATGCTTTCAAGGCTGGAAACATTTGTAGCAGCCTCTGAATACCTGGGAATAATGACAGTCATTACGTCTTGCTGTGAGAAAGGAGACTTCTGTATTCAACATCAACAAATTCACGGTACTCCTTCAGATTCTCTGTGAGCACAGTGTAGATGTGAAAGTATTGATATTGTGGCGTGCGGACACTCCAACTCAACTAGCTTAATTTCTTTTAATGAGGAGACTGGAGAATGTGATCAAATTAAAGCCGGAACGGCATCTGATTGTGTCGTCGCTTCTGCCGTACCCCGCGATTCAGATAAGCGTATCTTCACTTGATTTGTTTCTGCTGTTGCTAGTTAGAGAACATAGTTGTGTGTAATTTAGATAATCTTTTTTAAACTTGTCTCAACTGTTGCTAGTCAGCAAACTTAGTTGTGCGTTAGCTCAGAATCTCTGTAGTTGACTCGCTGTTGTTAGTTAAACGCGTTAGTGAAACTGTGTGTGGGGGTTGGTGTTTAATTGCCCGGTATTGTTGAGCTAATTTCGAGTAGCTTCACCTGGTGCTATTTAAGCGGTGTTCATCTGTGGTGTAATTTAGTGTGCATCTGATTGTGTCGTCGCTTCTGCCGTACCCCGCGATTCAGATAAGCGTATCTTCACTTGATTTGTTTCTGCTGTTGCTAGTTAGAGAACATAGTTGTGTGTAATTTAGATAATCTTTTTTAAACTTGTCTCAACTGTTGCTAGTCAGCAAACTTAGTTGTGCGTTAGCTCAGAATCTCTGTAGTTGACTCGCTGTTGTTAGTTAAACGCGTTAGTGAAACTGTGTGTGGGGGTTGGTGTTTAATTGCCCGGTATTGTTGAGCTAATTTCGAGTAGCTTCACCTGGTGCTATTTAAGTGGTGTTCATCTGTGGTTCATTTAGTGTGCATCTGATTGTGTCGTCGCTTCTGCCGTACCCAGCCATTCAGATAAGCGTATCTTCACTTGATTTGTTTCTGCTGTTGCTAGTTAGAGAACATAGTTGTGTGTAATTTAGATAATCTTTTTTAAACTTGTCTCAACTGTTGCTAGTCAGAAAACTTAGTTGTGCGTTAGCTCAGAATCTCTGTAGTTGACTCGCTGTTGTTAGTTAAACGTGTTAGTGAAACTGTGTGTGGGGGTTGGTGTTTAATTGCCCGGTATTGTTGAGCTAATTTCGAGTAGCTTCACCTGGTGCTATTTAAGTGGTGTTCATCTGTGGTTCATTTAGTGTGCATCTGATTGTGTCGTCGCTTCTGCCGTACCCAGCCATTCAGATAAGCGTATCTTCACTTGATTTGTTTCTGCTGTTGCTAGTTAGAGAACATAGTTGTGTGTAATTTAGATAATCTTTTTTAAACTTGTCTCAACTGTTGCTAGTCAGCAAACTTAGTTGTGAGTGAGCTCAGAATCCCTGTAGTTGACTCGCTGTTGTTAGTTAAACGCGTTAGTGAAACTGTGTGTGGGGGTTGGTGTTTAATTGCCCGGTATTGTTGAGCTAATTTCGAGTAGCTTCACCTGGTGCTTATCTGCCCTAGTGAAGGTAATGCAAGCACGTAATTGCCACCCGGTATTTATAGCTCCAGCGGAGGCTGCCTCGTCATCAGTTTATCATGTTTATAAACCCCATTCCCTTGTGCACGCTGCCTCGCCCCAAATGGTCTATTCACCGCAGGCGCAATTTATCTAAGCTGATCTACCCACCCTTATCCACACCTCAGGAATTCACTGTCACAGGTGGACTATGGAACTGCCGGTCAGCTGTCCAGAAAGCTGACTTCATTACTGCCTTTGCCAAGACGAAGTCTCTTGACTTCCTGGCTCTCACAGAAACCTGGATCACTCCCGATAACACCGCCACCCCAGCTGCACTGTCTGCGGGATACTCCTTCTCGCACACCCCCAGGGCCTCTGGCCAAGGCGGGGGTACCGGTTTGCTCATTTCCTTGTCCTGGAAGTTCTGTGTCCTCCTCAGTCCTAACCCTACTTCCTCCTCCTTTGAATTTCATGCAATTACTGTAACTCATCCCTCAAAATTTCACATTATTGTTCTATACCGTCCTCCAGTTCCACTCGGCTCTTTCCTGGACAAGCTGGACACTCTCCTGAGCTCCCTCCCTGAGGATGGCACTCCTGTTATTCTACTGGGAGACTTCAACCTCCCACCAGAGACCTCCCAACTGTCCAGGGTTGCTTCACTCCTCCAGTCTTTCGCCCTATCCCTGTCCTCTTCCCCCCCACACACAAGGCTGGTAACCAACTAGACCTTGTATTCACCAGAAGCTGCTCCATTCCCCAACTTACAGTGACTCCCCTCCATGTCTCGGACCACTTCTTTCTTTCTTTCTCCCTCTTCTATTTACTCCCCCTCAATTCATCCAACAGCTTACCCACAGTAACTTTCAGGAGAAATCTCTCTACTCTGTCACAATCCTCCCTCATCTCCACTGCTCTGTCTACACTTCCTCCTCCTGCGTCTTTCTCTAACCTGCCAGCTCCACCTTCAACTCCTGCCTCTCCCAGTCCCTCAACTCACTTTGTCCTCTTGTCTCCAAACCAGCACGCTCCTCACCCCCCTGCCCATGGCTGACTGAGTCACTACGCTCCAGCAGAACATCACTGCGGGCTGCAGAGAGGAAGTGGAGGAAATCCCGATCCTCTGATGACCTGACCACATATCATACCCTGCTGGCGACTTTCACATCTGCCCTCACGTCAGCGAAAGCCTCATTTTTCCAATCTAAGATCAGTGCATGTGTCTCTAATCCACACAAACTATTCTTCACCTTCTCTTCCCTCCTCATTCCTCCTCCACCTCCACCTCCCTCTTCCCTCTGGCGGCCTTTGAAGGAAAGGTGGCTACAATCCGGAACTCCTTCGCCCATCCAGTGAGCCCCCCAACCCCCCGGGACAAACCCACAGCCACACTGACCTCCTTTGAGATGCTGGAGGACGCCGATGTATTACAACTCATCACCTCTCATCGTGCAACCACCTGTCCACTTGACCCCATCCCATCTAAAGTTCTCCAATCCATTTCCAGCGAGTTCCTTCCCTATCTGTCCTCCATTGTTAATTCCTCTCTCTCCTCTGGTCATGTTCCCTCTGATTTTACGATGCCTCGTGTTACCCCACTTCTCAAAAAACCCACCTCAGACCCCTCCGATGTAACAAATTATCGACTCGTATCGCTTCTACCCTTTCTGTCCAAACCCTTGAACGAGCAGTTCTTAAACAACTAACCTCTTTTCTCCATCAGAACAACCTGCTAGACCCTCACCAATCTGGCTTCCGATCCGGGCACTCAACAGAGAGTGCGCTCCTAGCTGTGACGGAGGCACTGGCCACTGCAAGAGCCTCACGCATCTCCTCTGTCCTGATCCTTCTTGACCTGTCTGCAGCTTTCGACACGGTCAACCATAAAATACTCCTCTCCACCTTGGCTGGGATGGGAATCGCCGGGACTGCCCTGTCTTGGTTCGCTTCCTATCTTGCGGATAGGACCTACCAGGTCACCTGGAAGGGGTCTGCCTCTGCTTCTCATCCACTTGTTATGGGAGTGCCGCAGGGATCTGTACTGGGTCCTCTGCTGTTATCCTTATACACCAGATCTCTTGGTTCAGTTATTAATTCACATGGCTTCTCCTATCATTGTTATGCAGATGACACACAACTCTTCTTTTCTTTGCCCCCCTCGGCCACACAGGTCAATGATAAGATCTCTTCCTGCCTGGCTGACATCTCCACCTGGATGGCCAGCCACCATCTGAAGCTCAACCTCAACAAAACTGAGCTGCTCTTCTTCCCGTGCAAGACCTCCTTACTTCGTGAGCTCTCAATCACGGTTGATGGCACCAAAGTGACTGCCTCTCACTCTGCCAAGAGCTTGGGGGTGGTCCTGGATGACCAACTGGACCTCAAGGAGCACATCAAGGCAACATCACGGTCCTGCAGATTCCTTCTGTACAACATCAGAAGGATTCGACCATACCTGACAACGCACTCCACTCAGCTGCTCGTCCAGGCTACGGTGACCTCTCGCCTTGATTACTGCAACTCTCTCCTTGCAAGCCTGCCAGCTTGTGCCATACAGCCACTACAGATGATTCAGAATGCCGCTGCCCGACTCATCTACAACCTTCCCAAATTCTCCCACATCACTCCTCTGCTGCGATCACTCCACTGGCTACCGGTCGCCGCCAGGATCCAGTTTAAAGCCCTGACCCTTGCCTACACTGCTGCCAACAGGACAGCCCCCATCTACTTGCAGGACATGACTCGATTCTATGTACCTGCTCGACCACAGCGCTCTGTGGCAGCAGGGCGCCTTGTAACCCCTCCCACCCGCCCAAAGGGATCACAGAGCTTCTCCACCCTAGCTCCCCAGTGGTGGAACGAACTCCCCGTCCCTCTCCGAACCTCCCCCTCACTACCCATCTTCCACCATGGCCTGAAGACTCATCTCTTCAGACTATACCTAGACTAACCATCACCACGCTGTATATTTTCCCTCTTTAAAAAAAAAAAAAAAAAAAAAACCCTTTTCATGACACTTGTTACATGTTGCCCCATCCCAGCACTTTTTGGTAATTTGTATTTGTCCTAATACTGTAGCTTATTCTTCTGCCTAGTTGGCTTTGCAGAGGTTAGGTCAGAATAGTGTTCACTGTGTGAACTGTGTTCTTGGCTAGAAATAGCTGTACAAAATAAGTATTGTACCTTACTGAACCTGTGTTTCGCAGCTGTCTATGACCATGAAATGCACCTTTTGTACGTCGCTTTGGATAAAAGCGTCTGCCAAATAAATGTAATGTAATGTAATGTAAATGTTTATTTTTACACACTGGTCAAAAAGTGTACCGCCCCCAAAAACCCCAGAAAAATCCGCCTGACCTTCCTCCCTCTCCTCCCTGCACCCCCCTCCCGAACCCGGAACCTGTGTTAAAGCGACCAATACAAACGAGGGTCGCTACAATATATTTTGAAGATGATGTTCTCAATATCAACATCTAGTGTGTCTGCCCCGTAATGAACACAACTGTTCAAGACGTGTGCTGGCCAGCCCACACCGATTAAAGACTTGTTCTGCAATGACTTCTTTAAGTTTGCGAAAACATTCTTTCCTTCTTCATCATGCGAACATTTTATCGGAGTTGTCACCTGTAAACGCAATACATTTTGAAAAAATCCCTTTCTTTTCCAGTGTTTCTTTGATGTATTGCGCGATCGTATCAGCTGACTCATTTGGAGTGTTTTTAACTTTGACTGATTTTGCACGCCACCATTCTTCAATCAAATACTGAATAAGCAGAGGGAATATTTTCACAGCACCATGATTGCTCCCATCAGTAGAAGCACCACGGTAAGGTACGTCTTCTAGTGCTTTCAGAGCTATGTCGCCAGAATGCGGTGCTATCATGGCGTTAACAATTGCTTCTGTCTTAGTACGAGGGCTTGAAAATTTTCGCGCTGTCTCGGAATCAGGGAAAGCCTTTTTTAACAAGGTAGACGTGCAGTCCATTGATCTGTAGCTACTGTGATGCTTCGTGGTGTGGAATGCAAAAACTCCCTCCGCAGCAGTAACAGCATCTTCTGTTTTACCTGGTCTCACAAAATAGTCAGTTAATTTACCTGACGAACTCTCTCCTTTAGCTGCAGTTTTGTGTTTTGCGGAGCTTATGTGGGCTTCCAGATCGCTAGCACCTTTATTAGACACGTACGTGCCAGCTTTGCAGGTCATGCATTCTGCTTCCCACGGATCCCAACCGAGACGAAAACATGGGAATTTTTTCTGTAATTCATCTGTGAATTTACATTTGCGTTTGGGCATTTTTTTCTCTTGGCTCTCGCTTAAGTCTCTTGGCTGTTGCTGTGGTGCTGAGGGTAATGGTTGAGATGCAGTTTGACCAATGTTTGCGTGAAGGGCATGTAGCCTACATGACCGACCAATGGTGGTGTTCGAGAAGGCGGGACCTAAAGAGAAAGGTCAAAGCAATGCAAAAAAGCACACAATGAATGGCGACTGTAGAAAGCAAAAGCCGAATCCCAGATATTTTTTGGCGATTTAGAAATCCCAGGCGGGGGATTTTAGGTCCCAAAAAGAGGACACGTCCAGGAAAAAGAGGACGTATGGTCACCCTAGAAACCCAGCATACACAGGGGTCCCCCAGGACCGAGTTTGAAAACCACTGCCCTAATTGACTTAACACAGGAAATGCATGGTAACATGAAATGTGTGGAGTTTGTTTTTAGCCCAGGTGTATGTAAACTTTTGGCCTCAAGTGTATACAAAAAAGATATACATCTGGTTATTTAATTTAATATCACAATCATTACCAAAATAACTGATTGTTACACATTAGCATTGGTCAACCACCTATAAAACTGAAGAAGAGTAATAACCGGCTATGGACATACGGGGATCATGTCTTTTTCTCTAACAATCAGTAGGCACCACAGACCTGTAGAACTAGAAAGGAAACTGCCTTCTGACCCATAGTGTTTTTTCTTTGATTGGCCAACATGAAATGTCACATGAACATGGCCATTTGTCCCTGTTGCACAGTGTAATAGTTGCCACTGCAACTTGTAGCTAGTGACAACTACTAACTTTGTTAGCTAACATGCTAACTTTGTTAACAAGCTACGTTAGCTATCATTACCAACCAGAGCTATAGTGGTTGCTCAATTCACATTTTAAGGAAAATAAGCCTAACAAATGCATACATTAGAAAAGAATATTTGGCTAAACTTAACACATTGTAAAGTAACCCTCTCAATGTCTTCAACCACATTCCAGTTTGAACATACCTTTGAAAAAAGTGGTGTTAAACCCAAGTGCTATTGACATGTTTATGGTAATGTTCCTATAAGCCAGTTTTATTACCAATGTGGAGTGGCATCTTTGATGAGAGGCAGTAGTGATAATACACTTACATTTTAGTGGCGTGTGAAGTTTGTCACTAGCTGTAGTGCTCCACTGAATGTGGATGTGTTGCATTAATAAAACCTGCTGTTATGTCAGTCCTTTTTTGGTTACTGCTTCACCACCTATGCCAGACTTCATCAGATTATTTTACCTGTTTATTCAGATTAGCATAAACTGACATCTAACTTACTTAACCTATTTAACCTGCCTGTATTCTCGGGAAATGTCCAGCAAACAGCCGTATCTACAGACATTCTCAGCAAATGGTAGGCAACCCGCACCCCCTACCTTCTTACAAATTGGGGAGGTTTTGCTAGGAGAAACCAAGTCTCTCATTCTTAATTTTGCAGTTTTAGTTTAGTTTACTTATAAATGGTAACCCATTATCATTGCCTGCCTGCTCTGAAAAAGCTTATTCAGTTTCAGTCAAGAATTTTAAAGTAATAATCTCAAAGATTTTCATTAAAATAAATGTCTGTTAAGTCACTATCTATCGCTGAATTAGGTAACACAATGGTGATTGAGCCTATTATTATGTTAATTTATATTATTATTATTAGTATAATTTATGATTAAAGAAATGGGTGTCTGTGGCGACATTCCCGGGAAAAAATCAGAAGCGGCGCATAGTTATTGACGTGTTTTCCATCACCCATCAGTGGTTGGTCCACCAGAGAGGGTAGGCGGAGCTAACGCAACAGGCTCGCTCTTCAACTCACTTGTGTGTGAGCGGCCCACTGTTTTTTTCGGTGTCTGCTAGCCTTACAATAACGGGGGGGGGGGGGGGGGGGGGTATGGAACCCTAATAAGTTTTTGTGTAACATGAGAGGTCATATTATTTGTTGATGTAGATTTCCTATTACATTTGATGACAATGTAATAAATTACACAGCCTAGCTATTTGCACCGGACCATGTCAAGAAAGGCAACATTAGTTTAGACAACGTTGCGCACAGTATCCATCTCTCATATCAGGTAACGTTGCGTTAGCTAGCTAGCTAATGTAATTAACACAATCTAATGTCAGCTAACAATTAGAAAAAACGCTAGTTAACGCTACTGACCGGTACCGACCTCGCAAACCGTCTCTCGAATGCAATGCTACCTTGTTGCAACGTAGCAATGTAGCTAACTAAAAAGTCAGTTCAGATCAATGATTCGCAACAAGACTGCATGAAACTTGCAAAATTCCAAGACGTCTGATTGTAAACGTTCTAAAACTGCACTTGGTGATTTGTCAAGGTGGGTCTTTTGAGACCCCAGCCAATGGCTTCAGACGCTCTGCAACGAACCAGTTCACACCGCTGCAATTTTCTCTGCAACATTCTAAAACCGTTTCGTCTCGTTGCGAATCATTGATCTGAACTGGCCACGTTACCGTTATTTACATTGCTATCAAGTTCATCAATATATTGATCAGAATAAAGCCGGGGTATAGGTGGACCAGAGCCGGGTCTGATTTCTGTGTAAAGATGTCAAGCCGGAGAAAACTAAATAAAATAATACAGCAGTATGGATTAGCGTTGTTATTATTTTATTACGCTTCCTCATATGTTCCTTCAGCCTTGATGCCCTTTTTTGATGAAATCTCCTTTGTTTTTGTTTTATTAGTCTTGTTCTGATTGTTAATTTAACACCCAGCTCAGCTTTATTCTCGAACAGTTTAGCTAGCAAAACCAGAAACACCAGGGGTAACATTTTGCAAGGCAGTTGTTTCAAAAATATTACACAACAGTCATTCACGAAAAAGACTGTTTATTGTGCACGAGATACATAATTGCACGAGCCACAGAGAATCCCGCGAATTCTTCTCTGCAGTGTAAAGACGTTCATACCGGGCAAAAGGTGGATAAAGAACGTTTGTGGAAATCGATCATCACTAATTCTACCCTAGGTCTGCTACAGCATTTTAACCCGGCTCGGCAGTGTAAAGACAGTTTAAGTTGGCCTAATGTTAGACAATGAATGAGTATGTACATAACGTTACTTATAGTTGGCATGGCCGAGATGCCAACTGACTGACGTCACACAGGCGACACTGGTTGGATCCAGTTGGATCTATGGGAAGTAAGGTCCAAAAACACACCTGCAATTACCTCTTCTTGCCATTGGCACCGCCATAGAGAACAAAACGGAAATCTTCGAGATTGTAACTTTAAGGTGCCTGTAGAAGTAACTGGAAGATCTATTGGACACAGTTTTTGATTTTGATCCAGAAGTTTTGAAATTGTTCAAGGCCGTCAAGGGTATAAGTCTTTATTCACCAGGGGTAAAATATACTCTATATTTTTGGAGGGACAGGATCAAATTCAGAGATGACCTTTGTGCATGGCTTCAAGAAAACATCTCCAGTGACACAGAAGACCAGACTCTCTGTGCTTTTTCTGTGGTTTGGAGCAATCTACATGAAAAATCATCCGTATAAACCGGGAGTATAACGTAACGTTCCTAGCTATTCTTAGCCAGCGTGAGTCTGCTCTCCAGCAAAATGCATCGTTGTGAAAAGCAATTGCAGACAGGAAGAGCTAGTTAATATAATTCCCTTGATTTATCTGCTTGATTTGTCCTGAATGTCTGTGCGGTGCATGGAAAGCAAAAGATTTAATCAATATTACGTTTTATTTTTTATTCAAATGGAAACATGCAATGTGCTTTATGTTTTTGGCTATGCATGTAAACAATTTGTAGTAATAAAATAAGAACTTGTCACCGACTGCAATATTGGCTCGTTTTCATTGTTTACAGGAAAAAGTACCGTGTGGCCAAAGGCAACTTTTCGATACAATTTGCTGTGCTGTAATATTGTTAGTCCTACTATCCTGAACTCTGGTCCTGACATAATCTAAGCAGAACAAGGTGGAAATAATAGAAGTTTGCCATTGTGCTGATAAATGTACACAATCACTTCATAACCATCTCGACCAATTGTGCTGCATGAAATGCATGCTAAGAGATGACAAATCCACTGAAAAATGAACGTTCGTATCCTTAGAAAAGCAGTGAGTAGTAGCCTACAATTACAAGAGAACCGCGAAGCGAATTCAAAAACTGCTGTATTCTACAAAAATATGTAGCCACTGACGTGGTGGCCGGTCTATCACAGCACACAGGCAATTTAAGCGCTTACTGAGCACATTGAACTATGAGTTAGGCAAGAAAAAATTAATAAATGGGAAAAATGCAAAATTACGTAAAATCTTGATAAATTAGGCTTATGTATTATATACATACAATCGTCATCTTTGTAAATGACATGTTTATCATCTTCATCATCACTTCACCTTAATCAGCATAATTTGAAACATAATTTAAGAGCAAATTATATATACCTATGGGACTCATAACAAAAATCAGTGCCTGGGTCATAATTAGTTCAGGGTGAAGAAATTTTAGGGATAAAAAATTTTGTCCAAAATAATTTGATTTGGCCTGGGTAAATTTGTAGTTTTGAATAGATGAGAGCAGCCCATCCAGGTACTTTGCCCTTGTGTCATGCCCCTGCCCCTTTTTGGGTGAAAGCGGCCCCTCTAATTTGACTGGTGTTAAATGCAAATTCCGAGGTCTTTGCCAATTTAATAGCATAAAATAAGAATACCATTTTGCTTTTTAGCTATTAGGAGCCCAAGTCCTATGGCCAGTCAGGCGAACAATTATGTTACGTTGTTGCCAATCAACGATCGGCGTTGTTATATAGAAAAAATTAAAGAAAAGGTGAGCTAGCTGTTAGCTAACTTAACCCTTTTGTTACAGGCTAACATTAAATTGGGATTTCCTTGGATTTTCAGTATGATCTATGAACTGCCCCTTCAATGCAGCATCAACATTCACTGCTTTGACTTTTAACATTATAACTGTTGACTTTAACATCATTAACTAACCTGTGATGAAGTGTTTGCCACAAACGTACACTCATTCACTACCATTTCTGTACGTTCATATATTTCCAATTAGTGAGCTAGATTTGTTATTACTTATAAATAACAAGAATAAATCTGATTTTACAAGCTAGACAGCAAGCTAACAAATTCATTAACGGTAGCAAATCACAGTAGTTAGCCTGTACTGGCTCACATTTGGATTGCCTGACTAATAGTTAGCAATGTTAGACTACATCAGTTCCATGCAACTTCTTTGACGATCAGTGAAATTAACCGATTCATGTAACAAAACAAACAAATGAATGATAATGTTAATTCACTGAATGAATAATATAGTCTAACCCAGTTTACTGTAAATTAGCCAGCTATGGGGACCATTCGCTCTTAACCAGTTAGCGAGCCAACACTTGTTAGCCTGCTTATTTAACTTAGATGCGTTAGATCTAATGGCCGGATCCCACAGTTTACCATTTTCATCCTCTCTGCGAATGGCCTGAAGCCACAGATCTCTTCTTTTACTGTCCTTTGCTCTTTGGGGAAGTAAAGAAAATCTTAAACTGGGTTTTTTAAAATTGTTTGACATGCAAAATACGACGGAGCAGCTTTTAGGCATGGTGCCACCACTTTTTCCAATTTGGCACTGGCACTTTCACAGCGCTTGTTTTCCCCCAAAAGGGGGCGTGGTCGTTCTGACGACAGGAAAGTGACATATGCCTGCTCTCATCTATGGACTTCAATGGGGATATTTGCTTTTTGGAATTACATTACATTACAGGCATTTGGCAGACGCTCTTATCCAGAGCGATGTACAACAAAGTGTATAACCATAACCAGGAACAAATGTGTCAAAAACCCTAGAACCCTAGGCATCAGAGGCTTACTAAACTGCAATAGGCTACCTCGAGTAACCACAGGAGTTTATGAGCTTCACCGAGAATGGCAATCCCTGGTCGCCTGGTTCTTATGGTTCAAATGCAAGGCTGACATTGAAAGCATTAAAACTGAACTCAGCCTCTCAATAAAAATACAAATCCTGTCCTGTTGGAAAAGTTCCACAAGACAGAATAAAGCAGGTTGTAAGGCCGCAATCCACTGCCAACCACCCCCTCCCACACACATAAAAAAGGAGTTTTAAAGGAGCTGTCAGATCCCCTGTATTTGTTGAAGAGGGGGTTGTGTTGCTACTATTTATTTACAATAACCTTATTCAGGCAATTCCAAAACTCAATTATAAAATTAATTCCTTTGAAGTTCTATTAATGAACCTTTCTCAGCCTGATGATGGTAGGAACTGGCTTTTTCTCAGTCTGTGTCTACAGACCTCCTGGCCCATACTCTAGCTTTGTTCATGACGTTGCAGAATTTCTTTCTCACTTCGCTATAAACTATGAGAAAGTGGTGTTGTTAGGTGATTTTAACCTGCACTATGAAAATGTAGATGATCCCCTTACGTCTGTATTTATGAATATCTTGAATTTAATCGGCTCAAAATCACTCAGAATTTTGTCAGTCCAACACATTTTTGCGGTCATATTTTGGACCTGGTCTTAAGTTTTGGTGTTGATGTTAGTGATGTTGCAATCCACCCACATACAGCAGTAAACCTATTCTGTCTGACCATTTTCTTAATACTATCTACAATTGGCTCACACCAAAATATCTGAACCTAAGACGTACGCAGGTCGCACTATTACTACTACCAATGCTACAAATTTTATTGATACAATTTCAGAATACTTTGATTTAAACGTTTCAGCTTCCTCCTTGCCTATTGGAGATCTGGCAGAGAGATTGGAGATTGCACTATGTAAAAAACTATTGATATAGCTGCTCCATTAAAAAGTTAACAATGGAAGAGACTTGCACCTTGATATACTGACCATACAAAGGCTCTAAAACAACTGGAATGAAAGTAGTATTCCACTAAACTGCAGGTATATCACCTGGCGTGGAAAGAGTGTTGGTGCCTATAAGCATTCTCCCTCCAATGCAAGGTCTATTTACTTTTCAAAGTTTACACAAGAAAATCAGAATCAGAATCTCCAGTTCCTATTCAAAACAGTCTAATCTAAACAGGCCAATCTAACGAATAATCACGCAGCAACTAAATCTCAAATTCCAGCTTCTTGTACCAGCAATGATTTCTTGACTTTCAGTAAAATAATAGGAATTAAAGAAAATGTATCTGCTTCCACACTAGTCAACAACAGCTTTATAGATATCACAGACCTGCCTCAAAGACACACAGAACGACTGGAAACCTTTTTCTCCCATACTTCTAAGTAAATCAGTTTCTTCTTCCAAATCAACCACTTGCACTCTTGCCCCATACCCACAAAGCTACTGAAGGAGTTATCTCCTGCAAACCAATTCTTCATATTATTAACTATTCACTGTTATCCGGCTATGTTCCCATATCTTTTAAGGCAGAAATCAAGCCACCGCTCATGAGATCAAATTTGGGTGAGATAGACCTGGCTACAGACCTATTTCAAATCTCCCATTTCTATCAAAGACTCTTGATAAATGTGTAGCACAACTGCTGCCTTTGAGACCACAGATCACCGTATCTTCCAAAAAAAACAATTGGTGTAACTGGGCAAGCCCTTATGTGGTTTAACAATAGAACGGCCATGATTCCATACTACCTTAAATAGCCAGGCCGGTCAATATGACCGTGACATGTAAATAGTGTAGAACTTTGCAAATAATGTCAACAATTGTGAAAATAATACTTTAGTTGTGTTGGCGCAGGTCATAAGAAACGTGAACACACCATGTTTGTATGTCAACCAACATAATAATGTATTTATTTATTTAATCTTAGCAGTAGGCTACATGCTATAAAAACATTCAATGTGTGTGTTTTTTTTAATGAACGCCACATCGAAATAGGCTATATATTCTCAGTTGTGGCCAAAAATACACAGAATGGTAAAACAGAAAAGAGGAGAATTTAAACACTTTATAAATCCTTGTTTTTTCGATACTATGAAAGAAAAAAATACCTAAAATGGCCAGAAACGGTAAATTTGACCGTAATATTTAAATGTGTACACATGGCATAAACTGTTGACAATGGCAAAAATAATACTTTCATTGTATTGGCGGGTCACAAAAAACGTGATGCCAATGTGTGTAGCCTATGTCAAATAACACAATAACATATTGATTTATTTATTTCATTTTAGTGGTACATGCTGTAAAAAAAAAAAAAATGACAATGTGCTTTTTGTCAACAAACACCAAATATGAAATATATTGTTTTGTGGCCAAGAACGGGAAAACAGAAAACGGGAAAACACTAACCGCTGTTATGTTGAAAGAACAATGCCCAAAACCTCCAAAAACTGTTAAATGTCCACCAAAAAACAAACGTTCAAATACAAATTAATTGTATTAATTTGAATGGAAAGAAAAATAGCCTATAGAATAGATATGAACTATTTCAGTGTGATAGACTATTGCGGCTCACTGCGCACATCGGTGTCTCTAGTCGGAGGTATATGCAAGTAGGCTATGCGCCTTGCGGAGACCTATTTTCACAATAACATTACACGCAGCGTTCAAAATGATCAAGCATACAGGCAAGATAAACAACGGTAAATTTGACTGTTCATGGCTTTTTAAGGAGTAAGTGTTTATAATGTTTTTTCTTCCTGCAATATTGATATTAAAATGATATCAGAATCAATAAGAATCAATTAATAAGTGATTCCAAAAGCTAATGGAATAATACAACATAACTCATTTTACTGCCGGAAATTATTATAAAGCTTCATTAGTATAAATATTTAACCGCACTCTGAAAATGAAGATGTGGCGTTATTTTATGGGGGTCAACACAAGAAAATATATTGACGTTGTTCAAGATTTGGTTCACTCTTATAACCTCACCAGACACTGTAGTATAAAAATGAAACTTGCTGATGTCAATCACAAAAACGGCATCACTGTTTGTCACACATTATATGATCTCTTTCCAATTATGGAAAAAAATGTAAGTTTAAGGTCAGAGACACTGTCAGGGTATCCAAATTAAGAGGCCCTTTTGTAAAAAGTTACGAACAAGGATACACCGACGAGAACTTCAGTGTGACAGAATGTATCCACTGGGTGCCTCCAGATTACAGGCTTGAGGACAACAACAGAGAAAAAAAGTGCGAGACCTAGTTGCCATTTACTTTAAAGACTTGAAATACACTGTCTGAGAGCCACAACACAGCCACTGTAAATACACATTCAAGGCAGCAGGCTCGGTTGAGTACTCCTTTTTTTCCCCCATCTTCCCTATACCTGTGAATCAGGTGTGAAGACAATAGGACTGACATTTTATCTAACTACCTAGGAGAGTACTATTCTAGGGCTCAAACGGTATTTGAGGGACATAGCTGAATAATTCAGCCTTTAATACTTCTAAGAAACATGGATAGCTTTCTAAAAAAATAATAATAACCAGAAGCCACTGTTGATTTTACTTTTTAAACTTAACTTTTGAAATATGTTATTTGTGATTTTTAAATATCATTTAAAAAAATTAAGATGAATAAATCCCATATGTTCAATGGTCTGTATATATTGATATTTGTTATTATTTTGGGCTTTTTGTTTAAACAAAACCCCCATATTACAAGTAAGTTGAAAGGTGAAGAGGACTGATATCTGTGAGCACCGTGTTAATTCGGCTAATTCTACCTAATCACCCAGATAAAAATGGAGCATCGCGTAGTTCTGGCAGGCCACGAGAGTCAAGCGCTCTGGCTGAATCAGCTGATGGCTCAGCTGAATGATGTTCACCTATCACAGTACATTCACATAACAGGGCAGTCTACTTAAACAGCCTCCCTCTACTCATTCGACTGCTCCTCCTGCATGCAAGCTTGCTGCACGTTGCTTTGTAAATCCCTTCCACCACCCCAGCTCCATCCCTGTGTGTTAAGAATTTGCATTGCTGCTGGATCTGTTCTGTGTGTACCCCTCTAGGGCGGTTTGGCTGCTGGGCTCCCAGCCTTATCCACGCGGGCTGCGTGGTTGGCGGGAGAGCTCCAGAACAGAGCCATACCGCCAAACATAACTGCATTGCCTTTATTGTCAATAAAGATCTTACTTTGATGACAGTGGTCCTGACTGAACGTAAGTAATTTACGAGGTCTAATGGCTGTTTTCTGCCCTCTGGTATCCCCTCTTTCTCAACATCTCACTCCCTCTTGGGCTGCCTCCTGCTCTGTGTGCGATATGTTTTGTTACTCCTTCTCCGCCGTTAACGATAACTTTACCTGTGATAAGTGTAGGTTAAATGCTAGGCTGATGGAGAAGATTGCTGAATTTGAAACTCAGTTCTGTACCTTACATGAAATTCGAGATATAGATTCGTTCTCGGTTCCGGATGCACCAGTTAGTCTGTCTACTGTTAGCACCCCGGCAGAGCCTTTGCAGCAGAGCAGGTGGATTTCAGTTTGGCAACGTAGTCGAAAATTTAAGCCACCAGTGCTCCAACGTCCTATTCACATTTCAAACAGGTTCACCCTCCTCAGCAACAAACCAGCTGTGAAACCTGTTGAAAGAACTCTGGTAATTGGCGACTCTATTTTAAGAAATGTGAATTTAGTGACTCCAGCGACCATAGTACAATGCATTCCCAGGGCTAGATCAACCAACATTGAGGCAAATTTAAAAGTGCTGGCAATCGGAGATCACCAAAGATAATTTTAAATCGGTGTGTGAATTGCGAAACAGATGTCTGGGTCAGTTATTTGCTCTGGCCCCATTCCCTCTCGGCGTGGTGATGAAATCTACAGCAGACTGACATCACTAAATCGCTGATTGTCTGTTTGGTGCCCTGCAAATGGTGTTGGCTTTATAGACCACTGGAATACTTTCTGGGGGAGGCCTGGTCTTTTGAAAAGAGATGGTATTCACCCCTCGTGGGAGGGTGCCGCTCTTATCTCTAGTAAATTATCATATAGTCTTAGAAATTCCATTTCCTGACACACCAGAACCAAGACCAGGCAGCAGACCTTACACAGATTTCTGCTTGTTCCCAAAAACTGCTGCCCAGGTTACATACTATTGAGATAGTATCTGTCCCTTGATCAAAATTAAGCCTTGCTAAGAAGCCCATTAGGGGTGTTTGTATGGCTAATCTACAAAAAATCAGACCTTGTTATTCTACTAATAATGTGGCTGACCAAACTCAGCTAAAAATTGGATTAATTAATATCAGATCACTAGCCCCTAAGGCAACTCTTGTAAATTAATTAATTACTGATCACCAAGTTGAAATCTTATGTGTAACTGAAACTTGGCTTTAAACTGATGAATATATTGCCTTAAATGAATCCACCCCTCCTGGCTACAGCTATACTCACTTTCCCCGTCTGACGGATCGTGCCGGTGGTGTTGCGGTTGTATATAATTCTAATCTTTTTGCTACTTTGAAATCCGGCTTCAAATGTAACTTTTTTGAAGTGCTTGTTCTCAGTTTTGCACATCCGGACAAAAAAGCCGTCCGTTTTATTCTTGCAATTGTATACAGGCCACCAGGGCAATACAGTGGTTTTTTTACTTCAGTTTGCTAATTTCCTTTCCAGCCAGGTTGTTAATTCAGATAAAGTAGTAATTGTAGGGGACTTCAGTATTCACATGGATAGTGAAGGTGATCCTCTCAGGTCAGCATTCTTGTCTATCATTGAATCTATTGGCTTCGATCAACATATACATCAGTCCACACATTCTCATAACCATACTCTTGATCTGGTCTTAACTTATGATACAGAAATAGCAAATATAGCAGTTATGCCTAAAAAGCCTATGCTATCAAACCATTAATTTATTGCTTTCCAACTTTCACAATTCTGTCATGTGTCACCAGATCCTTCATTCTACCTTAGCCGTAAGCTTTCCTCCAGGACTGCAGATGCTTTTATTAATGAGCTCCCAGGCTCATTTGTGCACTGTGGGGATTTTCTTGGCTCCCGCCCAAATGCGTACACAAATACAAGCATTAGCTCAATTGATCAGCTGACAGACAACATAAATTATGTACTTTCCAGAACCCTGGATACTATTGCACCTCTTAAGAAGAGGAAAGTTCGCTATAAGGAATTAGCACCCTGGTACAATGACCATACTCGTGCTCTCAAACAAGCTTCACGCCAACTTGAACGCAAATGGCGTTCTACTAAATTGCAGGTATTCCTCCAGGACTGGAAAGACAGTCTACTAACTTATAAACGTGCCCTCTCCACAGCATGTTCCTCATAGTTCTCTATTTTAATAGATGGAAATAGAAACAATCCTAGGCACCTGTTTAACACTGTTGCCAGACTGACCAAGAATCAAGTTGATCCATGTGTCTCAATATCATTTAGTAGCAATGACTTTATGAATTTCTTTGATGACAAAATTATAAATATCAGGGACAAGATTCAAAGTTCTCCTACCACCCCTAATATAGGGTCTGCCCTTCTATCTGCTCAATACATGGAATCAGAATCTTCAGAAGAATCTTCAGAAAGATGGGTGGCCTATCAGAACTCTTTTGCTCCAATAGATCTCATGGTGTTTAATGCCATAGTTAATTCCTCAAAATCTTCTACTTGTCTTCTAGACCCTATCCCTACGAAGCTTTTCGAGGAGCTACTACCAGTGATTGGAACACCAATGTTACATATTGTCAATGCGTCTTTAGCATCTGGACACATACCACAGACTGTTAAACTTGCAGTCATCAAACCCGTTCTTAATAAGCCAAACTTGGATGTGAATGACCTGTCTAACTACAGGCCTATCTCGAACCTCCTGTTTCTTTCTAAAATACTAGAAAATGCCATTTCAAAACAACTTGGTTCATTTTTGCACTCCAATCATATATTGGAATTTTTTCAATTTGGTTTTAGACCGTCTCACAGCACTGAAACAGCCCTGGTCAAAGTATTCAATGACCTACTCCTTGCTTCCGACAATGGCTGCATCTCTGTACTTGTGCTTTTAGACTCAAGTGCAGCATTTGACACAGTTGATAACCTCATCCTTCTGGATAGACTTGAAAATCTTGTAGGCCTATGTGGACAGGCACTCTCTTGGTTCAGATCATACCTATCAGACCAATATCAATTTGTGCATTTTAATAATGATTCCTCTTATCAATCCAGGGTTAGATATGGAGTACCACAAGGATCTGTGCATGGGCCTTTGCTCTTCTCTCTTTATATGCTCCCCCTGGGACAAGTTATTCACAAACATGGCATTAATTTCCACTGCTATGCAGATGACACCCAGTTGTATCTATCAGTTAAGCCTGATGAAGTTGTCCAGCTGTCAAAGACCAAAGCCTGTCTTATAACCATAAAGGAATGGATGACCCAAAATTTTCTCTTGCTAAACTCCGATAAGACCGAAATAATGGTAGTGGGGCCCAAGTCCCTGAAACTATCTGACTGTATGCTTAACATTGATGGAATCTCCATTACTTCAAGTGCTGTAATCAAAGATCTTGTTGTCACCTTTGATCCAGATCTTGCACTTAATATACATATTAAAAACATCTCTAGGGTTGCTTATTATCATTTGAGAAATATCTCAAAAATTCAGAAAATACTGTCCTTACATGATGCAGAAAAGCTAGTTCATGCTTTTGTTACTTCAAGATTAGATTTGTGCAATGCACTTTTGTCTGGATGTGCAAATTCCTCTCTGAAAGGGCTCCAGCTAATTCAAAATGCAGCAGCTCGTATTCTCACTAGAACAAGGAGATTCGGGCACATCAGTTAAATTCTGAATAGACTATAAGATACTACTTCTTACCTTTAAAGCCTTACATGGGCTTGCCCCCTTATACTTAAATGATTTACTTCTTCCTTATATTCCCTCACAAATTCTCCATTCGCAGGGTGCAAGCCTCCTTGTTATTCCTAGAATAGCTAAAAGTACCACAGGCAGTAGACCCTTCTCCTATCGTGCTCCTGTCCTGTGGAACAACTTGCCTGCCCATGTTCGGGGCGCAGACACTATTACCTTATTTAAAGCTAGGCTCAAAACATATCTTTTTAGTCTCTCCTATATTTGAGGGGCAGGAGTGGGTGGCGGGCATAGCTATAGAGTCTCTGGTGGACTGAGCAGTTAGTGCTGTCACTGGATCATCATTGGTAGTGCTGTGTTAGCTGAACCGGTCATGGTCTGGTGATGACTGTCTCAATCCTGCCCTCATGGCTGCGTTGGCCCCTGCCTCTGTTTCCCTTAGCTATGCTGCCATAGCCTTATTCTGTCGGGGTTTTCCTTATCACACGCAGGCAGCTCTGTCTCTTCTGCTCTGCTTGTTAATCTGCCATTTGAACCCTCTAACCATTTTTTTCTTCGTCTTCCTCGGCTCTGGGCACCTGCCCAGAGCTCTAGCCCAAGTTTGCTGAGCACCTCCCCCTGGCCCGGAGCTCCAGCTCTAGACCAGCTAGACCAGCTAGGCGCCGCCGCCTCCTGCCACTGTTGATTCAGCTGTAGCACCAAGCCTGTCCCCCTGTCTGACCCTGCCACTCATTGGTGTTCCTGCCCATCTCTCTACATGACCGGAGTCACCTTTGCTTGGACTTAATTAATACTGGAGTGGCTGTTTATGTATTACAATTTATCTAGCCATTTCCATAACAAACCAGTACCTGCCTGCAGATGGGTTCCCCCTCTGAGTCAGGTTCTGCTCAAGGTTTCTTCCTGTTATCAGTCAGGGAGTTTTTCCTTGCCACTGTTGCCCTAGGCTTACTCTTTGGGGGCCGGTTCTCTGTAAAGCTGCTTTGTGACAAAGCTCCTTTGTTAAAAGCACTATACAAATAAAAATTGATTGATTGATTGGTCTGTGGAAAGGGGAAGAAAATGTATTGATGCAGCTTACAATCTAAAAATGAGGTTTCTCAAAATAAATATGAAAAATAACTGTAATTAGGCATGAGTACTTGTATTTCTTTACGAACAACTGAACAATGCTGAACTGGAAAAAGGAGCACATAAACCTCAGAAAATACAGCTGTCGGTTTGCAACTGTCTTCTCTGAATTTCTGAAGTTTTCATTAATCAAAACAACCGAAGATATTTGCTTACAAGCAACAAATGGCTGAGCAATCATTTTCCTGACAAACCCGTCCAGTTTTTCTTTGTGTATATGATACACAGATACACTATTGAGGCATGTTTGTGTCATGGCACTGCGAAGGCATGTTTTCATAGTCTCAGAAGACTACTGAAATCTCTCTCTGCCTCAGCAGAGGACACAGGATCATGGAGCAATCTGACAAGTATTTGATCAAAGAGGCCATGGATTTTTGGACACATCACCTGAAGAATGCTTGCAGCTTCACTGTTGGACTGAATATTGTACTTAGATTTGAATGTTGCTAACTGTATTTATGGTGATGCTTTGTCCACTTCTGGGTACAGATGCACTACAATACCTGCCACTCCAGTTGAAAGAACTCTAGTTTTCCAAATTCCTTATGAACCCCTTCCTGCTCAAATTGCAAGGTAGCAGGCGGAACATGAAAAAAAAAATACTGAAATGTTGCTGTAATTCCGTTACTACTTCAGTGCAGTTTGGTAATTAAAAACACATTTTTAATTACCAAATTCGTCAAATAAGACCTTATAATGTTCCCGGTGCATGGGTTAGCGTCACCTCAGTCGGAAATTTGTGCATCGCTAGCTATATCATGGGCTAGCACGACCCCTGCTATTGTTAGTCATCTAAGGTTGGCTTGTGTTGAGCATGGCAGACATTTTCATATGAGTATCAATAAAGGCTGGTAATGTCAATATTAACCACACCCTCTCACAAACCAGACTTCCTACAGGGTCAGTCCATCATACTGAGACAGCCGCACTGTTATGTGCCCATCAATTCATTCCATCTGATCACAGATATTTTCAAAATATAATTCCAAAACACTGTAAATGTTTTTGTCGGTTTTGTGACTTTAAAAAAATCCTTTTTAAAAACAAATGGCTATAATTAACTGAATTTCATCAAGCCACTGCTGTTCCGCATTTAGGCCGGTTTAAAGTCCAGCGATGGAGTGTCGCTGAACTGAAATTGCAGAATGTTCATGAATATTCTATTGTAGCGAGACATGACTGTGGCTGTCGTGAGTAAAGTATAAACGCACTCCAGTGGCATTACAGCGACAGCAGACACTCGGAGAACAAGGGAGGAACAAGGAACTAATACATTGCATGTCTATTGCTCCTCAAAAGGAGAAAAGCAAACATGGAGTACATATTTCAGGGATGTAGCCTAAATGGCGTCCAAGGCAGCACTTGTTGGAGGAGTACTGTCTAGTCAGAGAAATGCTCAAGGTTCAAGGATGTGGAGTAGTCCGCTTGCTACACCAGAATGCCACCAAACTTATTTGATCACTAGTTGTACCAAGTGTCTGCAGCACAGGCTAGCACATAAGCCAATATGGCCCGCAGAAAGAACCTTAACCCTATACGGTAATGTAGGCTAGAATTTAATAGGCTTGTTATTATTATTATAAATAATGGATTGTTATTCATAATAATAATTGTAAATTGTGTTAATTTATAATGGTATTCATTCACATGCTTGTAGGAAAGTTATCCAACCAGATAGTCGGATAACTCGTTAGCCCAACAAGATGTTCATTCAAGACACAGTAGCTAACGTTACTTTGCAAAGAACTGTTTAATCGGCGGCAATCTTTAACCAGGCAGATCCCCCCACCCCCTACCCATAACGGGTCATATAAAAATAGAATCAGAATCAGAATAAGGTTTTATTGCCAAGTAGGTTTTCACATACAAAGAATTTGTTTTGGTCTGGTGATGCATAACAGTGAACATAAAATAAAATAAATAAAATGAAATAAAATAAAATAAACATAAAAAGTGCAATAACATGAACATAGTGCAAACAGTAAACAGTAAATAATAACCAATAGTGCAAGGGGACAAAGTGTTAAAATAAGTGTTAAAATATTAACTAGAGTGCACTTAAGGAGATGAACGTTGGCTTTTCCAAGTCCTATATGCCTTCCTCTATCTGAGTGTTATCCTATGCCAGCTAATTCGACTTTTTCATTATGTATTTTAAATATATAAAAATAATGAATATGCATGCTGTTAATGTATACAATGTTAATCTTCGATGTTGAAATCTGTAATCATTTTGAGAATTGTTTTGCAAAATATCTAATGGGATAGGATGCATGCATCAAAATAAAGAAATATATCCAAGCAAAATAAAGTGGTTCCTCAATAAACTCAAATCAAACTACCGTAAATCAAATCAAATATTGTATGCTAGTATTTCGTTTAAAATTAAGGTAGCGTGTGAAGCACAGCAGTAAAATACTGTTTGTCGGCATCATCTTCACCGGTTCAGACAAACACTTGCTGTAATTGTTGGTGCACAGCCATGTTAATTCTTTCATGTAGCCACGAGGGGGCACTATTTACATGTACAATAGCTCTTGAGAAATTGGCCCCAAAACACTACAGCACCCTATTGTTATGGGCAGGGTGCATAATAACAATACAGAATTCAAAATAGGAGCCAATAAAATTCAAAATGTTCAATAAATCAATGTATTCTTCATGTCATGTATGAGGGTGCAAGTGTATGTGTGAGTCTAAGCGTGTCTTAGTCATTCTTCAGTTACTGGCTGGTACCAGCAAACAAATCTTGCTGATTGGCCATTCAAGAAAGTTTTTTTGTCTGAAGCTTTACACTCCTCACTAACCCTCTTGTGTCAGATTTAGTTGGAGAAATCTTGCCATGATCCGTGATCCTTGTGGGGCACTTGCGTCTGTCACCAACACACTGTCCCCTTGCACGAAGTTCCTCCGGATTCTGTTCCATTTTTGTCATTCTTGCATGAGGGGGAGATAGTCCTTCACTCAGCTTGTCCAAAATAAATCAGATTGCATCCATCGGGGTCTTACATATACATCATCTTTCTTGAAAATCCCAGGCGGAAGGATAGGTTGAACTTTCAAAAACAATAGGTGGTTCGGTGTTAACCCCTTTGTGCACATTCCAAATCTGCCCAATCTTTGCTAATTTAAAGCTTTTTAAACTCCAGATGTGAGCATCACAGAGACTTGAAAAATGGCTTAAATGAAGCAGGAAATTTGTACCATTTACAATACTAACTTACTACAACTTATGTAAGTATTACTTAGATTTGTTTATATTCATAGTTTAGGAAGAAATAAAGTGCCACAAATGCAATTGTCTAGGTAAAAAAATCTAAATGAATTTTCTCTGTTTTAGTTTGCAATGAAATTCTGAGCGATCCCATATATAAAACAGGTTAAATTACACATGCTCTGGATCAAAAACTCCTTGACCACAAGTGTGTAAAATCTACGGTAAGGGTGGATATGCAGATCAACTAATGATCTATGAAGGAAAAAGTAAGCAGTGTACCCAGTGTCTCCAAATATATTGGGTCGATGGGGTGATGGGATGACATTAAAACAATATTCAACTGTCCACCACGTTTTGGCAATGTTCCAGTTCAAGTCACATCCGGTGCATTAACAAACACAAACACTAATTAGCTACCAACAAACGCTTACGTCACAGTGCAAAATATCCTCTTTATAAAATACCAGTAACCTATTTAAAGACACTCAATTTAAAAAATAGTGTATATAACCAAAATATTTTCTGCAGTGACTTACATTTGGACGATGAAATCTTATTTGTGTTCAGTACATAGAGACAGAGACAGAATCAATGCTGTCGTTCCCCTGTTCTGACTTACCGTACTCCAGAAAGCAGTATATCAGCTAGGTCTATTAGCAAACATATGCCTTAGCCATGCTCAGAAGTTCTCTGGAGTAATAATATTTCCCAAGAAATTACAAAAGTCATCGATAAAGTTTTGCCAGGTGCAGTGTTTTACTGCTACCACAGACTGAATGTGTAATGCAGCGCTAATGAGACAAAACTTCCGGTTACGCTGAGCAATTCCAAAAGTAAAATCAGACATATTATACATTATTAGAAAGATTATTCTGTCACCTATTAGATAGATGAATTGTCAGTCAAGCCAGATTGTACTACAAAGGGTTACAACACCATAAACAACGTGTGGTATTACGCACAGCTATTTTGGATGGTACCCAGGCATCACAAATGAGCGTATATTTCACAAACGGAATGTCCAAGACAATGTATGACCACTCAGTCTCGAAAGGGACATCTCTACGAATAAAACCAATAGTAAGGTTGTGTATTTATTCCATATTTAGTCGCAGATATTGACAGTAGAATGACATGGTATAATTTTTGAAAAATTCCTAGTTTATTTCAGTGTTCAGTGAGCAGCGTTTTCCACAGCTGTACTGGCTATTGTTGGCTTCAACTTGCTGCTACGACGGAATACAAATTTTTGGTGGTAAAAGAATGTTTTCATGTATGCCTAGATAGACACTATTGTCCAGTGTGTCATGTGTGGGGGGTGTAGTTACAAATGAGGCTGCAGGGAGAGGGTTGCTTGGTAAATGGACGACCAGCGTGACAATGGTGGCACTTAGAAACTCCATCTTCAGCATAGTTGTCCTGAAACATCCACTAATAAAGCTAGAACACAGAGTTTGTGTTTTCAGCTGATAATTTGGTTGCAGGAGTGCAGAATTTCTGAATTGAGAAATCTAGGCATGCCGGTGTGCCGACCGCTAGGGGCATTGCACAAAGTGGTTTAACTTAATAACTGGTTGCACCACCTTTAGCAGCAATGACTGCAACCAAACGCTTCCTATAGTTTGATGTATATCGGTCTTTCACATTACTGTGGAGGAATTTTAGCCCACTCTTCTTTGCAGAACTGCTTAATTCAGACAAACAGGCTGGGTTTTGAGCATGAACTCCTCGTTGCAGGTCCTGCCACAGCATCTCAATTGGGTTTAAGTTAGGACTTTCACAAGGCTGCTCCAAAACTTAAATTTTTCTTTTTTTTCCACATTCAGATGTGGACTTGCTTTTCTGTTTGATTTGGATCCTTTTCTTGCTGCATAAACCCAATTATGCTCCAGCTTCAGCTCATGGACAGATGACTGGATATTTTCCTGAAGAATTTTCTTGTACAGAGCAGAATTCATGGTTCCTTCAATAATGGTAAGTTTTCCAGGTCCTGAGGCAGCAAAGCATCCCCACACCATCACACTACCACTGCCACGTTTGATATTTCTGACTGTGAAATGCTGTAATTGCTATATGCAAGAGATTAATAACACATGCATCATCCAAAAAGTGCCAGTTTTGGCTCATCGTATCCCAAAAGGCTTGTGGATCACCCAGGTGCTTTTTGCAGATGTGAGACAAGCATTGATATTTATTTTGGTTTGCAGTGGTTTCCACCGTACTACTCACCCATGAATCTCATGTTTGTCCAGACTCTTTCTTATTGTGGAGTCATGAACACTGACCTTAGCTGAGGCTAGAGAGGCCTGCAGTTCTTTGGATATTTTTCTGGGATCTTCTGTGATTTTCTGGATGTGTTTCACTCCACACTTGGATTTTGACAGGCTGGTCACTCCAGGGAAGATTCACAACTGTTCAAACTGTTCTCCATTTGGAGAGAAGGATTCTCACTTTGGTTCAGTGGAGTCCCAGAGCCTTAGAAATGGCTTTGTAACTTTCCAGACTGATATATTTCAGACACTTTTTTCTAATTTCTTATAGAATTTCCTTTGATCATGGTATATAGTGTGCTTCTGTAAACTTTGTAGTGACTACTTCAATCTATAAATTTCAATATGAGTGAGGTTTAAATTCAACAGGGCTGGTTGCAATCACGCCTGGCTGTGTTCAAACAGCTGAATCTAATTATGAATTCAATTTGGTTAATTTGTTCATTGAGTAGCTAATGGGACAATTATTTGCATATTATTTTCATAGTAAACTTGGAAAATTATGTAGTGAGGTTTGATCAGGTTCATGGAGCTCAACAAACAATCAGAATTCAGTACGTCAGCCCAACTTAGTGAAATAACAGACACAACAGTGCTCTGAATATAAATACACTTATTGGTTATAATAATTAATATGTGGATAGACTAATTGAAAACAAATGATTTGCATAATAGGAAGAATAATATTTTATGATTCTAATAAAAGTAAATTCTAATTCTGCGATGGCTAAACAGAGGTTAGCAGGACTACCATTAACACAGGTTAATTTGTGTTATGGGTTAGTGGCACGCTACTTTATGTTACGTAATTAATTCATCTAATCAATCTCATAAAATAAAGCTTTAACAACGTAAAACAACAAGGTCAGGGAATTTGCCATTCCCGACCAACAAACACACAACAAACAACTAAGAATGGTCCAATAACATGAAAATAAACCCATTCAAATTTTCCTGTAATTTTGGCTATTTATAGGCTCAAAATCAAATAATTATTTTAATAACAAAACACAATCAGATGTAATCATAAAAATTACATTTTATTCAATTTTGGCTGGGCTAGTAGAGAGTTTCCTTATGGCCCAGACAGTCCACCAGTGGTCTGAAATTCTTCTGTCAATTGTTCATGATGATAAATAACTATGAATAAATGAATATAAATAATTAAGTAATAAAGATGGCAAATGTTGTTAAATTAAGATGCTATGATGCTGATTTGATTCCACCATTTTATTATTTTGACTACATCCTTATTTTGATATTGCGAGTAGCAACTTGTGGGAAAGCTAGCTGATGAGTTTGATAGCTAACTAGCTTGCTGAATTTATTTAGTTATCTAGTTAACCAATCAATCAAATTTAATCAATCAAATTTTATTTGTATAGGGTATTTTACAGCAGTTGTCACAATACGCTTTACAGACAACCCTGGCCTAAACCCCCACAGGAGCAAGCATAAGGCAACAGTGGCAAGGAAAAACTCCCTGTGGCAGATGGGAAGAAACCTTGGAAGGAACCAGGCTCAAGGGGGAAACCCATCCTCCTCTGGACGGCTCAGGGTGCCGACTGGTGACCAGCATGTCAGCCAGTTTTATAAGACCATAATTTGTGATTGTAATTCAAAGGCTTGCTAGCCAGCTCAGCAGCTAGCTTCTCCAAAAGCAGCTAGCTAATGTAATGATTCAGTCAAGTGTGGCTGAATACTGCTATAAAAATATCAACTGCTTTATTATTTTAACCCCTTCGTGCAAGCCCCCCAAGTGGTCTGCACACTGGCTTGCCTAGATTGCGCAACTCATATATTCATTGCTCCTGCAGCCAAACTATGAGTTGAAAACAGAAACTGTGTTCTAGTTTCATTAGTAGACGATACACGACAACTATGCCGAATACGGAGTTTCGCAGCGCCACCATTGTCGCTCTGGTCATTCACTTAACAAGCACCCCCTCCCTGCAGTCTCATCTGCAACTATACCACTCACCCATGACACACTGGACATCTATAGTATCTATCTGGGCATTCATGAAAATATTCTTTCACCACTAAAAAAATTACATTTATACCATGTCATTCTACTGTCAATATCTGGGACTAAGCATGGAATAAATATACAATTGTACATTTGTTTTACATGTAGAGATGTCCATTTCGAGTCTGAGTGGTCATGTATTGTCTTGGACAATCTGTTTGTGAAATACACACTCATTTGTGATGCGTGGGTACTTTTCAAAATAGCTGCGTAATACCACACATTGTTTGTCGCCCATTTTTTGTACAATCTAACTTGACTGACAATTAATTTATTTAACCCTCTGGGGTCGAGAGCTCCGCCGGCGGAGCTCGACAAGATGAAATTAACTTTCGTTTCTATTTGGATGATTAACATCACGTGCTGTTATCATACAGACGCAACAAAAACATTGACAGAAACCTTAGAATCGCGACTTTCCAATGCGCCCATTGGCAAATAATATGAATTGTTTTAAAATGTTTAAATTTGATTAATTAGACCATGTATGCTTCGCTAAACTTTACTCATTACTATGTGAATTTCGCTCAGCAGGAAGTCCGCCCAAATCACATTCACATGTTAACAACATTATAATTACTCTCCATAGAAGGAGACTAAAGGAGGGGCGATGCGAGATTCATGTGAGAAATACCAAGTCTGCGAAAGCGGGATAGAATGTCAAAGTGTCGCCTAATTCACTTCTTTTGAGGTGAACATTTCGTTTAATTTTGGAAAATGGTCCGACCGGAAGCCGACACTGATGAAGAGCGGTGTCATTTCGAACAGCGAACTGATCCAGCTGAGGATCAACTTCATGCGTAAGTATATTTCTTATGATCATACTGGTAAATATGTGTACTGTATTGCAACGTATCTGTGTGTTTGTAGGAATATCCAGCAACATGCGCGTTTGTAAATTCCCACACTACGAACGATTCGAACTATTGCATCTCAAAATTATAGGCTAGGCTCTCTGCGTCTGGTTGTGTTAGAAGTATCAGGTAGACTGTATGTTTTTCGAACATATTGGTAATAAATAGCCCGTGGCGTGGCTAGGATTCTAAAACTGATGTCCTCGCACAATCGATATTAGCATACTGTAAGTAAATCGGGAAATAGCAATATAGTAACCACTTAGCTAAACAGACCTAGTCTACTTCAGATTGATACATTGTTATTGATGAGTTGCATGTAGTTGAGCTGGAATATCAATGTTTATTTAGTTTAGCTAATGTTGTTTCGTTGATAGCTTGCATTATTTGTAAATGTGTGCTGTATTACATTCTCTGTGTGTTTGTAGGTATATTCACTAATAATTCTTTGTTTGTATATGATGTAACCATGTCACATTTCAAGTTTTGTTTTCATTAGTTAGTGGTTTGCCCCTTTTTTGTAAAGCACATATAATTTTCACCTGTTGAAGGGAATTTGCTATATAAATAAAGTTTGATTTGATGTCACATTTCCTAACAATTTTGTTTTTATCATATTTACAGAAATGCTGATCAGGAAACACAGCCTAGTTCACCACTAGCTAAGAGGCCACGCAAGCATTGCAAGAGTACACCAGTCTCATCTCATCTTCCATGCGTATAGTTTGCTTCAATAAATGTTCTGAAAATCAAAAGATGTCTTTGTTTCTGTTTTCTAAATGGCTCACTGAGTCTTTGTCTTAGTGGTGGGGAGGCATGCGGCCAGGTGTGAATAGCCTACTTAGCTGACAGGTCGCCCTACCCAATGCATATTCATTACAGAAAGGCCATTTGCCCTCCCATTCTCACCTGGTGTTGAAAAATAGTAGGCACAACACTAACTTTTAGCAATTTATTTTATATTTCTCATTGGATTTGCTAAAATATTTAGTCATCTTTTGACACTCAAGACCTTGATGAACACATTTCAGTGACCAAAAGTCTTAGTCACAATTGTTTAGTGTGTTTTATTACAACATTCCTGTGCATGTTCAAAACTACTGTTTACAGTTTGTGTGTTTTTAGAGCAGTTTACAATCCACACATGATTATGAGCTACTTACTGCTGCCGTATTATTGCAGCTGAGTTTGTGCTGAAAACAAAGATGTGAAACACTTTGGAATCACTGTATATAAAGTTGATGAAATTTACACAAATGTCAGAGCATCGCACAATCACCAGTGTGCCTCATTTTACCCTTAGACCCCAGAGGGTTAATAGGTGACAGTATAAGCTTTATAATGATGTATAACATGTCTAATTTAACTTTTGGAATAACATTTTATAGCCAAGCATAACTGAAAGTTGTGAATCATGATCACCGCCTTACACATTCTCTCTGTGGTAGCAGTAAAAGACATTGCACCCGACAAAACATTATTGATGATTTTCGTCATTTCTTGGAAAATATTATTATTATTAAGGACTTCTGAGCATTGCTAAACCATATATTTGCTGTTAGACCTAGCTGATATAGTTTTCTGGGGTAAGTCAGAAGAGGAGAACGACAGCAGTTTTAATGTCATCCCATCCCCATACAAGAAAACATTACATACTGTAGAGTACAGAAAAACATACGAGAGTTAATGATTACACACAAGGTAATGTACCGCAGTGTGTGACAATGTTTTGCATTATTTTTAATCTGGTATCAATGTTTCATTTTAAACCTTCATAAGGGGCTCATTTATATGCTTTATAATGGACAAAAAGCATTTTATTCATTTTTGGAGAGATTTTGGATATGTTTCTGGACCCCTAGATATTTTAGACCACTGTACTGACGGAAAGCTTGTAATTCCCAATTGAAAATGATGCAACAGTGAGTTTCTTGAGTCAAAACAGTTGATTTGTATTGAAATACGTGATATGTTGTGATTTACAACAATGCATAATTTAGACATTTTGGATAGATTTGGAGACACTGGGTACACTGCTTAGTTTTTGCTTCATAGTAGTTCTACATATCCACCCTTAGATTTTATGAACTTGTGGTCAAGGAGTTTTTGATCCTGGACATGCATAGTTTAACCTGTGTATATATGGGATCTCTCAGTATTGACTTGCAAACAAAAAAAGAACAAATTAATTTTTGCTTTTTTGCCTGAACAATTGCCTTGTGCTTTTATTTCTTCCTAAATTATGAATATAAACTAATATTGTAGATGGTACAAATATCTTTCTTCATTTTAAGCCATTTTTTCAAGTCTCTGTGATATTCACATCTGTAGTTATAAAGCTTTAAATAGGGTGCCCCTAAATGGGCAGGGATTGGCCAGATTTGGCATGTGTGCATTTCATCTTAGTTCTGGTCAACAAAGGTGGGTTTTTATTTAGTTACTGTTTTTTTCTCATCATTGAAAAATATCATTGATGAACTCATTATAGTTCTAATCAACAAAATTAAGTGCAAATTGAGTCACATTAGATGTGGATTTCATGCATTGTCTTGTTCATATAGGTTCTGTATTGTAATCCATACAATCACAGATGTTGTAGACGTGTTAGTATGGTACTTTTGAAACATGTCTCAATACGCAGCAGCATACTAAAATTGGAGGTACACGGCAGTTTACCCTAGGGATTTATAAGGATTTTTATTACGATATACTCTCTACGTAGTTGTCGATGCACTGTTCTTGCTGACACAGTCTGATCACGTCCTGCACTGATTTTCTCAGTCACCTGAAGAGGAATTGACACTGAATTTTGTTATGTGCTATTGTCATCATGTGGCCAGTGTAGGTAAAGTGGTGAAAAAAAACTGCAAAAAATAATTGTAGTAATAAAAAGGAATCATAATAAAAACAATAGGATTCCAGAAACAGCGATGCTTGGACACCCTAATAAACCTCTGTTCTCTCACTCCCTTCTCAGCTCCTGCTTATACATGCTTCTTGTCTCCTGTGCACTTACTCAGAGGCACAGTGACATGAGAAACAGACAATGAGAAAGTTCAATCCTGCCACCTACTGGTTATGAAAGGCACACAAATGAACCTGGCAGAGCACAGTTCACATAGACCACATGCTTGGAAAGCTTAACACTCTTCTTGCTCTGTATCTACAGACTACTCAGTAGGTCTTGGGCGGGGGGTTGGGCAGAGGAGTTAACTTCTTGAGCCTATAGCCTCAATGTTTCCCCCAGACCTAGGATACAATAAGCTAACTTAATTAATGTGCCATCATGCAAACATCAATTAGCTTTTTTGCCAAATAGGTTAGCATACTGTGTTTATGGTAGAGAAAAAAAATACTTTTGCATTTAAATCCTAACCTGCTCTTAAGTGAAAACATACATGTAGTACAATCCTAGAAGTGTTGCTAATCCCTTGCAATGTGGATTACACATCAACCGCATGACACATTCCTTTCACAATTACTTTGACCTTTTAAAGTGCTGTTCCCTGAATAGTATTGGGTACTGAGTGACACACATACTTTGTCTTGATCCTGTTCCCCATTTCTTGCTGCTCACGGATGAGGGCAGCCAGCTGTTGCCGTAGAGCCATATCTTTCCCGTGTGCCTGCTTGATAAAGGGGTGCTCCAGCAGGTGGATCACTGATGGCCGTGTCTCAAAATCTTTGATCAAACACCTGTAGGGAGAGACTGAATGAGATACACTGCACAACAATTAACTGTATACAATAACACATAAAAAGGTTTTTGCTGTTTATATAGCTTGATGTTAGTTGGACTGCTGGCTCTGACTGTATGATGTACCTCTCTTGGGATTCAAAAATCATACACTCTGTTCATCAGTTACAAAATCAATAAAAACATTAAAAATCACAGATTGGAGTTTGAATAAATTGCCTCAAAATGCAAACATTAGCTACATCACTTTATTGTGACCTCAGAATCTCAACAGGAAAGGCAGAAACCATGATACAGACTTCTGAAATGGATCACGTCATCAGCTTCAACAACTGGATTTCTCAAAGCAACGGGAGGCTAGTCCGCTCAAATCCCAGCACAACCTCCTGGTTCAGGGCTCACCTGCCAATGTTACAGCTGTCTTCATGGAGCTCCAGGTCTGGCTAGCAGTGCGATCTGACCTCTCTCTCCACTCTAACAAAGACTGCTGGGCTCCCATCTTCACCTCAATGACATCACCATAACAACCAGCCTTTCATTGTAAACAGCCAAGACTTGTGCTCTTTGACCACTAACTGCTTTCCATTTGGTTAGATAAGGGGCAGGGACCTTGGTGCTGATTGTTTGTGTGTGTCTGTGTGTATAGTGTGTGTGTGTGTGCGTGTGTGTGTGTATACTGACCTACAGTGAGCTCTGTAATGTTTGGGACAAAGATGGTTTTTTTTCTTGATTTAGCTCTGTACTTCAGAATTTTAATCAAACAATATAATTAAACTGTAAGCAAAAAATGCAGGTGTAGTTAAAGTGCACATTCACAGCTTGTATTTAAGGGTATCTTTATACATTTTGCTTTTTCCATGCAGAAACTACCACAGATTTTTATACTCCCCCCTTTCAGGACACCATAATGCTTGGGGAAAATGACTTCATGGGTGTTTCTGATTATTCAGGTGTGTTCAATTGCTTCCTTAGGGAAGGTATAAGAGCTTTCAGTATCTAGTTTTGATTCTGGCTTTTTGATTGCCTTTGGAGTTTCTTTTTTACATTTGTGAACATGAAGAGCAGAGTTCTGCAAATGAAAATCAAGGAAGCCATCATAAGGCTGAGAAATAAGAAAAAGAAACAGTCAGGAGACATAGACCAATCCTTAGGCTTACTAAAATCAAATGTTTGGAACATCATTAAGGAAAAAGAGCACTGGTGAGCTCCGTAATCTGGCAGGCTAAGTGAGACCTCCACAGTTGCTGAAAATTACTATAATCACTATAATGAAGAAGCACCTACCAACAGAAGACTTCACAAGAAAACTAAAAACTACAGAGGCTACACTGCAAGATGCAAACCACTAGTTAGCCACAACAACAGGATGGCCAGGATAGAGTTTGCTAGGGAGTAAATAAAAGAGCCTGCAGGGGTCTGGAAAAAGGTTGTGTATCCAGATGAGATCAAGATTCACTTGCATCAGAGTGATGGCAAGCTCAAAGTCTGAAGGCCAAAAGTAACTGCCCTAGATCTAAAGCACCCCCCCCCCCCATCTATGAAACATGGTATGGGCATGGTTTGGGCATGTATGGTTACCATATATACTGGCTGACGTGCTCATCTGGCCATATCACATTTTTCCACATCTCTGTAGTCCAGTGCCTATGGATTTTGACCCACTGAATTCTCAAATGAGAATTCATCTTTGTAATGATGGGTTTATGCACTGCAGCCCTACTATAATATCCCTCTCTATGTAGTTTCCTTGCTGACACAGTCTGATCACGTCCTGCACCGACATTCTCAGTCACCTGAAGAGGAGTTGCTCTTATGTTTTTCCTTACATATCACACTAATGCATGAGCATCACAGTCATCAAATGTGCACTTTTGACCAACATTTTCGACCCTCTTTACTGATGTCTTTCCCATAGAGCTTCCAGGATGACAATGCCCCCATCCACAGGGCACAAGGGGTCACTGAATGATTTGATGAGTATGAAAATGATGGGAATCATATGCTATGGCGTTCACAGTCACCATATTAACCCAATTGAACACCTAAGGGAGATTTTGCACCAACATGTTAGACAGTGCTCTCCACCACCATCATCAAAACATCAAATGAAGGAATATCTTTTGGAGGAATGGTGACACTTTATGCTGGTTTTTCTCTTAATTTGTTACCCGTCTGTACATATATATATATATATATAGTAAGCTCCATGATGTTTGGGACAAAGACATATTTTTTCTTGATTTGGCTCTACTCCACAATTTTAAATTTGTAATTTTTAGAAAAACATTCACATCGGGTTAAAGTGCACATTCTCAGCTTTTGTTTTTTCTGTATGTGTGTGTGCATGCTTGCTTCTTTCTCCTGTAATATTTTTCTTTCACACATACAATGGCTGAATTCCATAATTCCTCCCTTAAAAGTGTCTAAAAGATTTATTTATTTTTTTAAACTGGGCATCACACGAACAGCTCAGATAAGAAGACAATACCAGTCTGGCTCTGATTTCCCTAATCTATACCAAAATGCTGGTTCCATAGTTCTATCAGTATTTCTGCCCTAGAAATTAATTCCCAGAATTCATTAGTGTCAGAAAATTAAGCAGAGGTTGCAGCCATTAATGCACATGCAGAGCCTGGAACCCTAAATGCAAGCGACATTTTGTCACAAAAGCAGCTATTTGGTGACAAAATTACAGGCGCTGATGATGCATTTATTACCCAGAACAACAGCCAACTGCCACACAAAGGCCTGGCTCAGAGAGCTGCTGAGTCCTCACACACAAGCCGGCTGATGCTGATAACATTGTCTTCCTTCACAGCCTTTGTGCCTTGGGAAATGGGTTCCATTTTGAGAGCTTCACATTCTGATAACCCACAAACCACTGTTTCAAGCATTAGCAACACATAATTAATGGTGGGATACTGGCAAAAAAGAATTGTTGATTTGCTCTTTGAACAAAAATGTTTAAAAAAAATAATAGTTGGATTCATGCTGTGCTTTAATGTGCAAATGTTGTTTTGTGAACATCATTCTAAAATTAGTTTTTGGAGTGTTAGGGTTAGGGTTAGGGTTAGAGAGAGAGAGAACATAGGAGGAACATAGTAGAGGTATGTAGCAGTGGGAAATGGTAAAACATTTCTAAACAGTTTTATCATTCCAGGCAAAAGCAAGCTTCAGTAAAAGGAATGTGATAGTGTGCTCCAGAGAGCATTGAGAATGCATAGGTAGTTTGGGACAAGATCAGGGATTTAATTCACATGTCCAACTGAATCAACTGTGTACTAGTGCAGGGGACAGACTCGCCAGCAGCATCACAAGACATCGGTATTGACCAGGCAGTGGTGTAGTCACAGTGTCAAAAGAATTGTATTGGAAATGCTGGAAATTTCTGAGGCAACAGCACCACCTATTTATTGTAGTGCAGGCTGTACAATGTATTTATTTATTTTTTACTTTGCTCTCTTCCTTTCCAAAGAAGCACAACAAGTTCAGAATGTTTTATTGTTGGTCCCATTTTGTTTTTTTGACCATTTTGGAATCCCCATTAGGTCTTTCCTGTGGCTGCATACTTTGGTAGAGTGGAGACTGGCATGTATATTGAATAAATATGCAGCCAGGTGCAAATTATTTTTGCTCTGCAGTCCACCAAATGAGCTCTGAAGTCATTGTGCAATTGGCATGATAAAACAACAAGTGCCTTATCAACTCCAGAGGAGTTACTATTGTGGAATAAAGGCAATACCCTGCAAATATAACCTTCCCTTCCCTGGGAGACACTATGACCACTGTATGTGGTCAACAACCCACAAAAATTCCTGAATGAGGTTTTTCACCCCTTCCAATATGCTGTCAGTCCCATTATATTACTTTTAAACAGAAATATAGCAACCCCTTCGCACCCTTAGCCCCCTAGTGGCCAGCAAGCAGGCATCCCAGATTGCTCTACTCAGACATTCATCGCTCCTGCAGCCAAACTGAGTGAAAACAACAAACTCTGTGTTTTAGCTTTATTAATACACTATACACTACAAAGATGTAAAATACAGAGTTTCCAAGTGCCACCATTATCCCATAGGTCGTCCATTTAACAAGCACCTCCTCCCTGCAGTTTGTGGAATTATACCATGTCATTCTATTATCAATATCTGCAACTAAATATGGAATAAATATTACATTACATTACAGGCATTCAGCGGGCACTCTTATCCTGAGAAACTTACACAACTTTTTACATAGCATTTACATTGCATCCATTTATACAGCTGAATATATACCAAACCAATGCAGGTTAAGTACCTTGCTCAAGGGTACAATGGCAGTGTCCTACTCGGGAATCAAATATGAAATCTTACCATTTATTTAACATGTAAATATGTTCCTTCAAGATTCAGTGGTGATTTATTGTCTTGAACAATCCATTTGAGAAATAAACATGCAAATAGAAAACACGAGTGGGTATTTGCGGAAATGTGCCAAACCTTTTGTGCATTATGCTGGTGTAGCTCCGTTCACTTCATTCTGATTTGATTGATTTGACTCTTATCATGTAGAGGGCAGTACAAACTTCCAAAAGGTGTATGGCATGTTTAATTTGAATTTTATTACAAAGATTGGGAGTCTTATGTATATGCCTAAGTGATTGTTTCACCACAGCATTGTGCAGTCAACCACAACATTATGCAGTCATATACAAGCATAAATGTTTTTTATCCTTTGGTTTTTGGAAGATTTTACACATTTTTCTAACTCATCAGAGAACAACTTCATTTTTTTCATTTTTGCCAAGATAACAGCATGTGTGGCATTTTATTTCAACCTAAATTATGAATGTAATCTCATCACATTTTTTTGTATTGTTAATGGTACAAATGTCTTGCATAATTTAAGCCATTTTCCAGTGTCTGTGATGCTTACATATGGAGTCATATAGCCTTAAATAGAACACCCCTTAAATGGGTGAGCATTGGCCAGATTTGGCATCTGCTCAAAGGGGCTGATATGCATTGTCCTTGTACTGTATATGGAACAACTGAATTACTCCCCGGACTCTATCTAGAATAATGCTGGAACATTCTGAATAATAAAAGACAAGAATATCCCTCTGGGTCAGAAGACATCACATAAATGCATGGCTGATGGGTCTTTGAGAAGTGTTTCCCTGACAGTCATAACCAAGCAATGACATCACACCTTAAAATCACCTGAAATTTGAAAGACAGTTGGAAGCTACTGCTACCCTGATAAAATCTACCCCGTCTAATTTCCCTGGAGCAAACGCACATCTCATTTTCAGCTTGTGCATTTGAATGTAAGAAGCCACAAGTACAATGGTGATTATTTATAAATACTGGCTCCTAAAAAATGAAATTACTGAGCAATTGTCTGCAGATAAAAATTACTGTACAACACAAAGTTTTTCATCCATCTCCCACCCCAAAAAAAGAAAAAAGCAATATACAAACATTAACCAGAAGTTGCGTGTTGTTATTAGTTCATTTATAAAACTAGCATTTAGCTGTTTCATGTATCACTAGTTTTAGCCAGCCGCCTTGTTTGCTTTTAGCTAGCAAAGTGATATGGTTATGGACCTGTATGTCTAACAACTATTCTATTAGTTCTAATTGCTAATGCACAAGGTCTTTACAGGCAGAGAATGTCAATTACAGAATATGATACAGATGCATCTATCGTGAAGGATGTGCTATTTATAGTAACTTCCGTAATATGTTCTCTGATGTGCACTGAGACAATTTCCTGCGTACTGTAGCTTCCCCGTGTTAAAATTATATTAAGTTTAGCCTGTTATCTGAAATCAGTCTTATCGGTGTTCATTGCCATTTCACTGCATTTACATATGCTAGTTGCCCTGTTTGTAATCTAATTTTTCTACTGTGGTACACTGCATTTCCCTGATACCATCATATGTTTTTTCTCATTGTAGATACCATACTCATACTCATGTTATACCATACTGCTTCTGCATACTAAATGCTTTCCTCCACGTAACTGCACCAACTGTTCTGCCTCTGTGTCTGCTCCTTACCCAAGTCCCATGGTGGATAGAGCAATTACATCAGCCCAAAGTAACCAGGCCACACCCAGCTATCAGTCAGACTCTCCAATACTTAGAGATAGAAGAATAGTCTGTTCTGACAGGGAATCTGTGGTGCTGCATTACAGATTTTCTTCTTTGAGAGTTCACCCATGGTCACACAAATCTACTGTGGTTTTAGCTTCAATCATCACCGATGTTCCCCAACTCTTAGAAAGAAACTGAGAGCCAGATAATAATATGCAAACAGACACACAAAAATAAGGCTCTAGAATATAGATACATCAGGTTGTGAATTTAATTTAGCCACTCACTGTCTTTAATTTATTACCAGTCAGCCTGAGCCATGCATTGACAAATGCATAACTAACACAAATAAAAGAGTCAACTACTTCTAATGACAGCAGGTTCAGAGCTGTACTTTCTGAGGTTTTCATTATAAATAATTCAGAACTAAAACTGACACAACTACCTATGCGCCAAAGAAAGTGATAGATAATGAAATAACCACAGCCTTTCAATCTGTTCTACCACTCATAAGAATGGTGCTGCTGCAAGGGAAACCAAATATCACAACCCCACAAATTACCACAGCAGAAACTGAATGTTTTCTCATATACATCATCCTCCAGCTACACTCAGCTAAAACACAGCATGGCAGATATTGCAGACATATATCTGGTGAAAACATGCCAGTGTTGATGTTATTTGTTTTGTACTTCACAGGGGGCTGATTACTTATCTGGCCTTTGAGATAAAGCGGATAATTCACAGTCAAATAAGTTATGTTCTCAGACAGTTTTCCACAAATGAAAAGAACTAAAAATGGGAGATATTGAAAGAGCTGATGATATCTTTTTTTTAAAAAACCCACCAGTCCTGCATACCTGTACTGTAAATATTTGTAGTCACCATTAGTCACAAAAAGCCACTTTCCAACAGCAGTCATTGATGGAATTAAAAACCAAACAAATGTTGGACCAAATGTAAATACATAGGGTCATAAACTTGAATTGCAGCAGTGCCCTACCACTGGATCCAAAGGACCCTGTGTTTCATTAACTGAGAATGTGGCACTGGCTTTGCTCATATGCTCCTGCCTACTGTGGCATTTCACACAGGTGAACCTCTGCCTCTCACACAAAAACTGTATTGGGAGGGATTCATGACATTTGTAGAAGCCACATTTAATAAGCACAATTAAAGGGTTAACCCTCTGGGGTCGAGAGCTCCGCCGGCGGAGCTCGACAAGATGAAATTAACTTTCGTTTCTATTTGGATGA
Source organism: Anguilla pacifica (assembly GCA_039654925.1). Classification (NCBI taxonomy): domain Eukaryota; kingdom Metazoa; phylum Chordata; class Actinopteri; order Anguilliformes; family Anguillidae; genus Anguilla; species Anguilla pacifica. Next base: position 35,856,534 of record CM077286.1, on the reverse strand, counting down.
TTAACGTCACGTGCTGTTATCATACAGGCGCAACAAAAACATTGACAGAAACCTTAGAATCGCGACTTTCCAATGCGCCCATTGGCAAATAATATGAATTGTTTTAAAATGTTTAAATTTGATTAATTAGACCATGTATGCTTCGTTAAACTTTACTCATTACTATGTGAATTTCGCTCAGCAGGAAGTCCGCCCAAATCGCATTCACATGTTAACAACATTATAATTACTCTCCATAGAAGGAGACTAAAGGAGGGGCGATGCGAGATCCATGTGAGAAATGCCAAGAAATGCCAAGGCGAAAGCGGGATAGAATGTCAAAGTGTCGACTAATTCACTTCTTTTGAGGTGAACATTTCGTTTAATTTTGGAAAATGGTCCATCCGGAAGCCGACACTGATGAAGAGCGGTGTCATTTCGAACAGCGAACTGATCCAGCTGAGGATCAACTTCATGCGTAAGTATATTTCTTATGATCATATTGGTAAATATGTGTACTGTATTGCAACGTATCTGTGTGTTTGTAGGAATATCCAGCAATATGCGCGTTTGTAAATTCCCACACTACGAACGATTCGAACTATTGCATCTCAAAATTATAGGCTAGGCTCTCTGCGTCTGGTTGTGTTAGAAGTATCAGGTAGACTGTATGTTTTTCGATCACATTGGTAATAAATAGCCCGTGGCGTGGCTAGGATTCTAAAACTGATGTCCTCGCACAATCGATATTAGCATACTGTAAGTAAATTCGGGAAATAGAAATATAATAACCACTTAGCTAAACAGACCTAGTCTACTTCAGATTGATACATTGTTATTGATGAGTTGCGTGTAGTTGAGCTGGAATATCAATGTTTATTTAGTTTAGCTAATGTTGTTTCGTTGGTAGCTTGCATTATTTGTAAATGTGTGCTGTATTACATTCTGTGTGTCTGTAGGAATATTCACTAATAATTCTTTGTTTGTATATGATGTAACCATGTCACGTTTCAAGTTTTGTTTTCATTAGTTAGTGGTTTGCCCCTTTTTTGTAAAGAACATATCATTTTCACCTGTTGAAGGGAATGTACTATATAAATAAAGTTTGATTTGATGTCACATTTCCTAACAATTTTGTTTTTATCATATTTACAGAGATGCTGATCAGGAAACACAGCCTAGTTCACCACTAGCTAAGAGGCCACGCAAGCGTTGCAAGAGTACACCAGTCTCATCTCATCTTCCATGCCTATAGTTTGCTTCAATAAATGTTCTGAAAATCAAAAGATGTCTTTGTTTCTGTCTTCTAAATGGCTCACTGAGTCTTTGTCTTAGTGGTGGGGAGGCATGCAGCCAGGTGTGAATTGCCTACTTAGCTGACAGGTTGCCCTACCCAATGCATATTCATTACAGAAAGGCCATTTGCCCTCCCATTCTCACCTGGTGTTGAAAAATAGTTGTCACAACACTAACTTTCAGCAATTTATTTTATACTTCTCATTGGATTTGCTAAAATATTTAGTCATCTTTTGATACCCAAGACCTTGATGAACACATTTCAGTGACCAAAAGTCTTAGTCACAATTGTTTAGTGTGTTTTATTACAACAATCCTGTGCATGTTCAAAACTACTGTTTACAGTTTGTGTGTTTTTAGAGCAGTTTACAATCCACACATGATTATGACCTACTTACTGCTGCCATATTATTGCAGCTGAGTTTGTGCTGAAAACAAAGATGTGAAACACTTTAGAATCACTGTATATAAAGTTGATGAAATTTACACAAATGTCAGAGCATCGCACAATCACCAGTGTGCCTCATTTTACCCTTAGACCCCAGAGGGTTAAACATTTAAATCTATTAGAGCCACAAAGGCTCTTACCGATGAGAAATGGCAATGATGAAGCGAGCATTCAGTGGGAGAGAGAGAGTCTGCTGGGAGGTCATTATTGAAACATTGTTCACATGTCTTTCATGCGCTGAAGAGTCAATGTATTCAGTCTCTGTGGACCACTTGGCTCATGACTACGCATCAACTTTCAAGCAAGCAATAATGTGCTTTTAAAAGTAAAACCTACACCATATCTACAGGATGGCAAAAAATATTTAGAAATTTACAAATAATGTAGAGCTGCACTTGCCTTCATTGCAAAACAGCACTGTGAAGTCAAAACTACTGAAGGGGAGCAGAAAAGGCACCAAGGCCCTGTTTAGACCTGGCATTAAAATGCGTCTTAGGTGACCCGATCACAAATGGACAGCTCTAACTACAGGTGTGAATGCACCCAAGACGCATTGAGGACGCATTGAGATCCGATCACTCAGACCACATTCGAAGGTGGTCTGGGTCGCATATGGCCACATTCTTTTAGCAGTGTGTACACAAATGCGTCCTGGGCCACATTGAAGGACCGCCTAGTCAACTGACGTCCTCTGCGTAAGCGGAAGTACGTACTCATTCGCGTGCCAACGGCGTCATATTAAAGTGCGAAACAACAAGAAGAAGCCACACTGAAAAACAAATAAACAAGACAAAGTTTTAAAAAATGATACCATGTCATTCTACAGTCAATATCTGGGACTAAATGTTGAATAAATATACAAACTGACCATTGGTTTTATGCATAGAGATGTCCCTTTTGAGGCTGAGCGGTCATATATTGTCTTGGACAATCTGTTTGTGAAATATACAGGCATTTGTGATGCCTGGGTACCTTCCAAAATAGCTGTGTGTAATATCACACGTGTTGTTTACGGCGTTGTCGCCCTTTTTAGTACAATCTGGCTTGATTGACAATTCATTTTTTCAGTAGGTGAGAGTATAAGCTTTCTAACGATGTATAACATGTCTAATTTAGCTTTTGGAATAGCGTTTTATAGGTCAGCGTAACCGAATGTCATGGTTCTGTGTTTCTGTCTCTGTTTTTTCCTGTTGGGCCGCCAGGTGGCGGCACTTCTGTTTTGTGTCCTGCTCGTTCCCCTGTTGGTTAATTGTATTATTGTTTTCAATTATTTAATTATTGTTTCTGCTTGTGTCTCGTTGTTCCCACCCTGTTCTGGTTTGATTTTTAATTGCGCCCTCCTGTGTCTTGTTGGTTTTGAGTCTATTCAAGTCCTTTGTCTCCCTGACTCGGGTGCTGGTTCCTTGTGTTTCTGAATGTGTTTCATGTGTGTTTCTGCCTGTCCGTGTTTTAACCTGCTTGTGTGTTTCTGACTGTGTTTCTGCCTGTTCGTTCCTGCCTGGTTTCTGTCCTGCCCGTGTTCTGCTCTGTGTGTTTTGCACTTTGAGTTTTCTGTTTTGTGTTTTTTTTGGAAGTGCCCTGCGTGGCCTTTTGGTTTCCTGGTTTTTTTGTTCCCTGTCGTGTAAGTAAAGTCTTTGTTAATTTTCCCTTTTTGAGTTTGTGTTTTTTTACTGTGTTTGGGTCCTCCCTACCCGTTACGTGACACCGATGTTATCATCGCATTCACTTACACGTTCACTCTGTGGTAGCAGTAAAAGATGCTACACGGGTCATTCTACAGAAACGGTGGCATTCCTGTCTCTCACCTTTACAGCAAGCAAAATACTTTAAATGGACTTAATGATCACATGTAATATATATTTTTGATAAATATAGACTGTTCTTATAATAGTAAAACATATTTGAGTCATGTAATGAGCAATTCTTGTTTTTTAATCATTTATATAAAATAGCAAGTGCAAGCAATTTGCTTGTCACTCTGACCATGTATCGAAGTTTAGTGCCATATTTTGAGTTAAAAAAATTATTTTTCTCCAATTTAAATGTCATAAAGTAAACACAAATGTCACATTCATGGAATGGAGAACTTAAAAAGCTGAAATACCAATGAAATATTATAAATAATATAACGGTAATAGTGGTCACCCCATATCATGTCATTGGTGTTGCTGCCTCACTAAACTTTTATTTTGAAAAAAATGAAATGACTTTTATAAGTCATTTTTGGTTCAAGAGGTCATTGGAAGAAGTGTGATCAACATATGCACATGGTGAGTCTGCTGTCTCTCTTCATTTGTTATAAATTTGATGATTTATGTGTTAATTCTACATGAGGCTTTTAAATATGTCATTGGTGTTTGTCATTTCATAGGAAGGGGAATTATAAATAGATAATAGAAATGGATTAAATTATATATTTGAATGATTTTAATATGATTGAAGACATTTTGTAAAAAACCATTTTTTCGACAAATTGTCATTGGTGTTACTGTCATTGGTGTTACTACTCCTCCTGGTAACACCAATGACAATCAGTAACACCAATGACATTCTTGTGTAAATGAGCTTTTATAAAAGCTTCAACATAAGTATTTAAAGCAAAATAGCACATATTGTTTCTTTTTCATAACTTCCTATTATTATTATTTTTGTCAGGTATGGCGAAATTGAGTGCAGCTGAGAAGCAGAGGTTTTATAGACAGCGCAGGGATGCTGACCCTACACGTAGAGCAGAGTATTTAGTGAAAAGGCAACAGGGTTATGCTAATGATATAGCAACAGGAAAAAGACAGAACACAAATGATCTCAGTGAAAGGGCAAAGAGAGGTCAGTGCAGGGCATGGCGAGTCAACCAGGCAAGACACAGGCAACACATGAGAGCAGGAGAGACAGTCTTGACCCCCCCATCATCTCCAGGGAGTTCACCCAGCATCTCAAGGTAGAACTGAAGATATTGGGTCTCATTCACTATTATTGTAAAGTGGTTTGCATGTGCAGGTAATTTCTAATTAGCATAATACACGCCCCAGAAAAGCCCATATAAGGGCTTCTTGCTTAACCGAGATTCAAAATCAAAAGATAAACCAAAATAAACAATTGAATATCTTTGCGTATACACCGTTAGTGAATGAAGCCCATTATGTACATAGGAAATTACAAGTGTATTCAAACAAACTAAAATATGTCACAGTACAAGGATTTATTTAAGCATAGTATGCATAGTACACAGTGTAGCTTTGAATAAAAAAAAATAAGCTGCAAGCTGCAATAATGTGGCCAAGCAGCTTATTATTATTATTATTATTATTATTATTATTATTATTATTATAAAGCTACACTGTGTAGTTTGGGGATTAATTGCCATAATTAGGAACTTTGTATATCTATATCTCATAAAAAACACGTTTTCAACGTACAAAAATGCCAAGTTACTCAAAAGTACTGATATCAAAATGACGCCAAGTTACGGTACTACAAACAATATAGGCTATCTTGCCTCACCGAAATGACATAAGATGTATTTCAGAGCAATGCTACCCAATATTTCCTCAATTCTTTCAAGTCACTTGGCCCTGTGCGTATAAGCATGCACTACATGGACAGGCCAAACATATGTGTGGATGGCTCTCTCACAGTCAAGATTGATTGAATAGGCGTGTATATGTCCAATTTGTATTGGTATGTATGTATTTCGCTGCCCAGCCTTTCTGTTGCGTGAATGATAGTATGTTTCTTGGTATAAGTGTGTGTTCGTAAATGTGAATGTAACATGCTGCGGGGGAAATGTCCCCATGGGGATAAAGAAGTTCTCTATGTATGCATATATGTACAATATGAATTTTACATGCAGTATTTATTGTACGTAGCAAATATACAATAACTTGCACATGTACTCAAATTCAGTTCAGAAGCAAGTATAAACATGTTTTCTGGAGAAATATGCTTCCTGTAGTTACTCAGCAGCAGTTTTATACATTAATTTCAATGTGTTCTTTGAGGCAATTCGAAATATTTGACTCTTTGATCTGACACAAAGTTTGCATGACATTGTAAAATGGTGAGATTACAAAACACAGGGCCAAGTGACTTGAAAGAATTGAGGAAATATTGGGTAGCATTGCTCTGAAATACATCTTATGTCATTTCGGTGAGGCAACATAGCCTATATTGTTTGTAGTACCGTAACTTGGCGTCATTTTGATATCAGTACTTTTGAGTAACTTGGCATTTTTGTACGTTGAAAACGTGTTTTTTATGAGATATAATTTCTTTTTGCAAAGCGTTTTATTATGAGAGTGAGAAATGCGAAGTGACCCTGTAAGAAACGGTTGTGGATTATGGCTATCGTGAATTTGTACAGTCTGATGAGCGTGTACCGTTCAGCAGTTTCGGTTTGCTATATATGTAAAACAGCGGCTGTCAGAAAGCGTGCGGTGGCGTAAGCATAAACGCATGAGAAACGCAGATGAAATATGGGCAGTGTGTGTACTCACGGATTTGACGTCCATCCGACGAGCCTTGACTGGCAAAAGAATCAGCAAACCCGTAGAATTATAACTCCCTAGGTCGCAACTTGTGTAGCCTTCTGTCCTGCTCCGTTGTCTGTTATTTCGTGGAGATGCACTTTTAGTGTTTGTAAGGTTTATAAGGCATTTTGATAGGCTTATCTGCAGGTAGGAATCCTCTTCGCTGTTTTGCTAAACTAGAACCGGAAAACATGATAGTGGAGAATAGGAGCAGACGCATATGTCCCAGCAGGCTTTGCATATGAGAAAATAACAACAGTTTGAGAGAAATTAGGATGAAATTATGAAATTGCGTAGTTAAAACAATATGTATTTAGCAGAATGGGCATGTAGGTGAAGGTTGACATGATCACGGAGTATAGTGCGAAGTAAATGGAGTGACCATGAGCGAGCTTATATTCCTTATCGAATGGTATATATAACAGTCGCTATAAAGCGTTAGCTGTTAAAGTGGAGGGTTAAGTAACATATGAAGTCTGTTGCACCTGCAGTGTTTTTTTCATGTTCAGTACTAGTAGTTATAATTATGAGTGAATCATGATTTTAAATGTAATGTTTTAATGGGGAGTTGCAGAACGTACATACGTAGTAATTGTTTGTATGTGGCTAGATAGAGAAGAGGGCGAGGTAACATGAATGTAGAAACGTGGCGTTTGCTGATAAGAAGGTTTTGTACGGTAGCCAAGTGAAGAAATGTAGTTAGTAGAAATGGCACAGCGGTGAAGTGGTGTAACTTTTTAATAAAAGGAATACATTTGCCGTCATGAAATGCATATGGGTGGCCATGAGTGAGTTTTGGTAAAGCAAATATAAAAGCCTAAGAGAACGTTAGTGTAAAAGAGGAAATTATCTGCCTGAGGACGAGGCGGGATTCGATCGTTCAACCGGTGGTTTACCAGTCTGTCACTTTGTTAGGGCAGCACCATGACACAGCTATGCAATGTGTGAAATATCATTAGCAAACCTGTTCGTGGTTTTAAAGAAGAACACAGGCGAGTAAGCACAGAAGAGCTCCTGTTGAATCCATATGGCTTTGCAATATTGTAGCCAGTTAACAATTGAACGTGCAGACGGTACGTCGGGGAACGGCTGGTAGATATGGTGCAAAAGCAATAATTGAGAAGTAGTAGACAATTATTAGTGAGGGTAAAAGCAGGTTAAAGAAATGCGTTCCTAGCTGGGCTTGAACTTACGATCCTGTGTTCCCAAGACTGTAACCTTACACAGTAGGCCACCGACGGACTAGCTGTATGTACTGGAAAAGTTTCAGAGTAAAAAGATATATGGGTATTGTGCGTGTGTATGCGAGTTTTTCATTGGGTGGTGTACGTGAAGATTTGGCGGGTGTCGGTAAAATGTCCAATGGGCAGACATGTTGTTAGTGGGATAGGCGGCAGGAAAAATAAGAATGAGAAGAAGAAGAAGAAGAAGAAGAAGAAGAAGAAAGAGAAGAAGAAGGAGAAAACGCAAATTCCCCTTAGTTTGGAGCTTTATTGTGTGGACATGTGAAGTTTTTTATGAAATCTGTCTGTTGAAATGGGGTCAGAATGTACAGAATTTAATGTTTTTAAGGGCTGAGTGTCTGTGGCTGTTGTGGTTATTTCTGTGGGGAACCCTGAAAAGTGCCAAACTCTCGGTGCTGTATAGGTATGGGGCATGCCCCCGCCAAGGCGTAACTTGGCGGGATGGCATACCTGCCATCCCAATTAAAGATATTGCTTTAATAAATACAGTGCTCCCAAGTCATTGGTGTTATAATGTGTCACTGGTGTTACTGCATGTTTGTTTGGTGATTTGATATTAAAGGGGCCATTTTTGACTTCATAATAAGTTTGTGTTTGTTGATTGTTGCTTTATTCATGAGTTGGCATTTTAAGGATAGTATCATTCAATTTTGAGACTGTCCTTCAGTTATTGTTGATATTATAGCAAAAACCTGATGGCATAAATGAAAAAATGTCACACTTACAACTTTACACATACCTGATTGAAATAAATAAATAAATAAATAATAAAACATTTTTCTTTTAATTATTATCAACCTACTATGTCTTTGAGTATATGTGCAGATTGAATAGAGAAAAACTATTCTGATAAGCTTTTAATGTTGTTTTTGGTATGAGTAACACCAATGACAAAAAGACGGCACAAGCATTCTTTGAGTGAATGTATAAAAATAATTAAAATACATTAAGCTTTCATTTTTGTGGATTGTTAAAGGCAAGAGGTTAATTAATATTGTACAATAAGTTTTGATTAAGTAAAATGAAATGCAATTCCAAATGAGACTGTTTCTGACCCACACCTAAATAAATGTTGTCAACGATTTTTCGTAATTTCTTGGAAAATACTATTATTATTGAGGACTTCTGGGTATAGCTAAGCCATATGTTTGCTGATAGACCTATCTGACATCATTTTCTGGAGCAAAACAGAAGCGGATAGAACTGTATCATTTTGGTTGGTTCTCAAATGACATAAGCTGGCTTTGTCCATGACATTTGAAAATTTTGGAAAACGCATAGAGACATATTATGAGTGTGTCAAACATCTTGGACGATTTGGTTTGCCTGGAACACGCCAAGGAATAGACCCAGTCTGTTTTTTGTTTTGATTTTGCCCGCGCACCAAGGTTTTTGCTAAATTCTTCTTCTTCTTCTTCTTCTTCTTCTTCTTCTTCTTCTTCTTTTAATTTCCAGCAGACTAGACACAGGTAGTGCATTGCTGCCTCCCGCCGGTTAAAATGGAGACGCATTCTGATGCCAGGTGTGAACTGACATCCGTCTCACTGAATCTAGACACAATCTGGATATATCTGGATACAAATTACAGGTCTGAACAGGGCCCAAATGACACTTATTCATGCTTTGAATGAGGAGATACCTTTTTGATGATGAAGATGTTAAAAGATGTGTTAGCACATGGCCTAAAGCACAATGCACAAGTGTATTTAGGGCTTTAAGGCCATGTTAGTGTCTTAATTAATAGGTGTGTATTGGATGTAACATGCAATAACAAATTGGAGTGTCATCTTCCATACCCTTTAAAGCCATCTGTGTTTGTCCCTTGGCAGATTGCTAATATAATGGTGTATTTTGCAAGACTTTTAAAAGACAGACTTACCTCTGAGTAAAAACACCTGATTATGTGCAAGTTCATTATCATTGTCTGAATTAATAAGTTAATGTGGTGCAAATTTGTTTTTGTTTAATTTTTCTTAAAGGATTATTTTTTTAAATTTGAATTTCAGTTCTTGTTAGTTCTCTTGTTCAGTTATGGAGTAACAGGTGAAATCAGCAGGGTTTTATTTGCTGAAAGAATCTGGTCACTGCAATTAAAGAAATGTGAAGAACAGATAATTGGGTTTAAAATATTGTTTTAAAATGGTGAAATCTGAATTAATCTGTTTTGAATCATACTGAGTAAAGTGAATCCCTGGGACCGTATTTGAAAAATATTGCAGTGCACTAAGGCGATGTAAATTGTCCAAATAAACACAATTGAACAGTTTTGGACTTTATTCAGTTAAATAAACCATTACTTCTGCTTACCAGGCTATAGTCACAGAAGCTCTTCTGCCACCTGACTCTTCCTTGGGCATTGTGGAAGTAGGGTTTGGGTTAGGGTTAGGGTTAGGGTTGGTTTTTCTTCATTCTTTTAATGTTTTTACATTTCTTCTTATTAAAGATTGTACTGATCAAGAATATATTTAAATGTATGTGATTATGGGATGATCTCTGAAGAACAATATGTATTCTGTGTTATGTAAGAATTTGTAACTAAGGAAAGACAGTGGTCTCCTTGTACACTGATGCATACTACCTAGAGAATCCTTGAACCCCAGTTGCAGGAGGGAAAATTGTAAACATTTACTCAGTGGAATTTTGTAAGTAACTTCTGTTGGGAAACAGTCTTGTGCAGAAGACCTTTGAGTTGTAAGAGAAGAGAAAGGATACTGACCTAGAAAGAACTGATTTGCTATATCTAGTAAATGTATAGATTATATTCTATTAAAATGAATGAATGAAAATCAAAGTAATCACGGTAATGGTAATGATATAAACATAGTTTGTTAAAACATGGTGGTGTGTATATGAGTCAATATTTCAGTTCCAAAGTATTTGCATGTACTTTGGAACTGGAAGATGGAACAATTGTTAACCATGAGGACAAATACTTGTTATTCAAGTCATGCATATATATTCCTCGGTAAGTGTGTGCAGTGAAATATTTGTTATTGATTAAAATGTAAGATTATATAATAGTTATTGTTAAATTAACTTATGAAACATATGTTTGACCTAGGCTGGGATTGGTTGTTTTAAAGGGAAGATGCATCAGGGTAGGAGGAGATCTGGTTGTATAAAAAGGATGTAAAAACATAATGCGAAGAAGCTCTCTATGTATCTTTATGGTACTAGAGACCTCCCGTAGGCCTACGTACATGACAAGGATTATTGATTAAAGAGAATAAAAAGGTTATTAGAAGAAATCATAAGTTCTAGTCTTTATTCTTGCATCACCGACTCACCCACCGAACCTAAGAAGGGATTTTCCTCCACAGCATCCTTCTGGGTTAGGTTAATTAACTGCACATGCAGTTCGCCATCATGCTTTCTAAAGTCCTGTAATGTGTCCTCATTTATGTCCGAGATATCCATGACTTTTGGAGATGTTATACAAGGCACAACAAGCCACAAAGAATTTTCAGGCCATCTGAGGGCTGTATCGTAATGTTCCACCTTACCTGAAGTGCATTTTCAGTATTCCAAACTCCTCTATATTAGGCTACAGTTCCTGTCTTCCATTGAATAACAATTCATAAAATTTTATTTCAGAGTATTTTAATACACTTTTTTTGCAATGTAGAAAATCCATACTTTTTATACAAAGCTCACCCATTTTAAGGTACCATAATGTTAGGGACTAGCGATGCCCCGATTGATCGGCCACTGATTTTTACTGGCGAATGATACTGCAATTGGCCATTGCCCGATAGCTTGAAAACAATCGATGGTCAGCTCCGATTATGTCTATTCAATCAAAAGGAAAAAATAGGCTATTGTTCATTTGTGATTCAAGAGGTGGTTTTCATTTGCTTGTCAGATACAAAATAATTGCACTTCATTTTCCATATTCAAATAATGCGAAATATCTATTCATTTGGAAATCAATAATCATTTCACTTGGGAGCCTCTGCGCGGCACTTTTCCGAAATATGAGTCAACCTCTGTGTTCTTGCAGCAGGTTTCTATCAATGAACTGTATAAGAACTTGTTATTGTTGTGTTGGACAAGCAAGGATGAATTAAGAATATGTTTCTTTTCTGAATCCAGCGGTTCCAACAGTCAATGTCCTTGTTAAAATGTTCAGCACTCTGAATACTGAACCAAGTGATACTGCATGCTAGAACCCCTCACTTAACCTACATGTAAAATATATTTTATTAGATTTAATTTAATAATTATGTTTAAAGTTAGAATTATCAATTAAATCGCCAAATTCGTTGATAGGTCAGTCTACAGAAAACTGGTGGAATCAACCAACAAGTCAAAACAAGCTGTATATCAGGTTTTCAGATTAAATAATTGAATTCAATAAGAAGCAGTCAATTATATTAATGAATTCAAAACATACATTCCTTATTGAATGCCGGCACACTACTTCTAAATTACACAACAGAAGGCATACGGCAAAACATTAAACAGCTAACCTAGAAATACCAGAAAATAGAGAGAGAGAGAAACGGATAAGAGAGAGAGAGAGAGAAATGGATCGGCCAGACCTTGCCAAAGTATCACCCACTTCCAGTATAAGCGCCACAAGGAAACCAGCTAAAAACACACAACCGAGGAACCACCACCAAAATAAAAAGAGGAAAAACTCTTCTTCTTCCAGGCTCTGAAACCAAACGCAACACAACAGCCTTTTTGGTGTGGCAATCTTAAATACCTTACCCAGCATGGCTTGAGGATGTTTTGCCCTGATTGGGTGATTTAAGGTGTAGGATAGAAGGGAAGGGGGGTCAGACTAATTTATCTCATAAAAAACACGTTTTCAACGTACAAAAATGCCAAGTTACTCAAAAGTACTGATATCAAAATGACGCCAAGTTACGGTACTACAAACAATATAGGCTATCTTGCCTCACCGAAATGACATAAGATGTATTTCAGAGCAATGCTACCCAATATTTCCTCAATTCTTTCAAGTCACTTGGCCCTGTGCGTATAAGCATGCACTACATGGACAGGCCAAACATATGTGTGGATGGCTCTCTCACAGTCAAGATTGATTGAATAGGCGTGTATATGTCCAATTTGTATTGGTATGTATGTATTTCGCTGCCCAGCCTTTCTGTTGCGTGAATGATAGTATGTTTCTTGGTATAAGTGTGTGTTCGTAAATGTGAATGTAACATGCTGCGAGGGAAATGTCCCCATGGGGATAAAGAAGTTCTCTATGTATGCATATATGTACAATATGAATTTTACATGCAGTATTTATTGTACGTAGCAAATGCTTGTGATGGGGAGGCCAGGCCACATTCTTATTTACTGTTTCCCTCTCTAAGGTCAATCTAAACACTACATATCCTACATTCCATGTCTTGGAAAATAGGTGAATGCACCTGCTAAAAGCCTATTTCCCCATCACCGCATAAAAATGACACAGTATAAAAATTATGGCATAGCTATAAGAAAGGTAAATGGTAATGGTAAATGGACTGCATTTATATAGCGCTTTTATCCAAAGCGCTTTACAATTGATGCCTCTCATTCGCCAGAGCAGTTAGAGGTTAGGGGTTAGGTGTCTTGCTCAAGGACACTTCGACACGCCCAGGGCGGGGTTTGAACCGGCAACCCTCCGACTGCCAGACAATCGGTCTTACCTCCTGAGCTATGTCGCCCCTTTTATGTCGTAAAAGTACACATTTACATTCCTGAGATGCAGTTACATTACATTATATTACAGCCATTGAGCAGACACTTTTATCCAGAGCAACTTACACAACTTTTTTACATAGCATTAGTTAACAAAAACTAAGTGGTACATTCATCATCGTTTAAAACATTTAGTCCATGTCAAAATTGAGTAGTCCAATTGTGACTGGCTTGCCTACCGCTGGACACAATCCCACAATGGTAAGGTGTGGTGTGCGGACATCAACAGTCTCTTCAAGACACTCTTCTGGCTGCTGCTATTGTGACACCATAGTACCAGTCTTTTCCTTCTCCTTTGTCTGGGTATCAGGACTGGCAAGGGAGAGGGGGTTCCCTAGAAAACATCCTTGGGCAACATACAGTGCTTTTTCCCATTATTGTTGCCCTTGTGAAATGAAAGGCAATCCATTGCCCACAGTGTTCCTGCCAAGTTGTGCACAGTGTGCGGGGGCTCTGTCTCCTTTGACAGGAAGCCGGACAACCCAGAGCTGACGAAGTGCAGCGGGCATCTCTTAGCTGCCATATTTCCTGTGGATTCCTCTTTGACTCCTGTGGCCGGGGTCCAGTCAAGTGGGACTGCGGACAGCAGTCATTTAGGCAAGCTCCCAGTCGCAGGGCTTGGATCCGGTTGCACTTACGTACGTGGGTGTCATTTGGGGATGGCAGGAGAGAACTGTGGTACTTGTAGGTTTAGGCTATTTCATTCACAGCAACATACGAAGACAGCACTGCATGTGCAAGATGTTATCGGTCCATTTACGGGAACTTTCTTGACTGTGTTTACAGTCATAGGGTTGCCAATCAAATTAAACCCAGGCATGGGGCAGACCTGTCCATTGGTATGCACTAATAGTGCATGAGGGCACCTACACTTGAGGAAAGGGACATAGGCGGACACGGTTCCATGTTAAAAAGTTGTGGTCAGGACATCACGGGGGGGGGGGGCTGCCAGTTTTACCTCCAAGAACAGCAGTTTGGCTACTGGCAGTCCTTTGGCAGCGGAGGGAGGCACAGTTCAGGATACACAAAAGATGACAGGAGGTGTCCTGCCATCCTGCTTCTTCCGCACGTGGATGCCCATTAACTATGCCTGTCTGATCTCTGGCCCGGGCACTGGATGTGCACCCTCTCTGTGCAGATGGGCTGAAGGTCCCTGGTATGCACCCAGTCTATTACCATCCCACCACTTCAGACGTCGGGGAAAGACTTTCACGCTTCCCGCCTTGGAGGGGTGATGACCTGGGGGTTAGCAGACCAGGGTGTGGGAAGCTGGTATTCCAACTATGCTCCATTTATCTTGCTTTGGAGTGCAAGATACAACTCTGGCGGAGATGGCGAGGGCCCGGGAGGTCATAAAACAGTGGGGAGTAGGCTTCCTGGACCGCTTCCCGCGGGGTCCCATTGAAGCCAGAGGACCGTGACTTTCTCATGAGCCCGTCCCCTGTGTGAGCCCTGTCGTGGGGCTCTCCAGATGTGATGGGAGGATTGGTGTTGTTAGAGGTATTGTCCATGGGGGGTGGTCCAGCATTCTGTGTGGGCGGTGATGCAAAAAGCTCCACAGAGCACTCCACTTCTGTCTGCACAGGTGACAGAGGTTCCCCAGATTCAAAAAGGGGGGAAAGGGAGTCTGCAGTGTGTGCTGCAGTGTTGTCTGCGTGGACTGGTGTGACAAAGTCTACAGAGTCCAACACTTCTGTCTGCACAGCTGTGAGAGTTTCCCCAAATTCAAAAAAAGGGGAAGGGGAGTCTGCAGTGTGTGCTGCAGCATCCTCTGTGTGGACTGGTGTGATGAAGTCCACAGAGTCCACCACTTCTCTCCGGGCCGCTGCCAGATGTTCCACGGTGGGGGTTAGTGTGGTGAAGTCTGCAGAGCTGTGCCCAGTAGGGGGTGGTTCCTGGGTTGTGGGGAGACCAGAGTAATCCACTGTGCTTTCTTGTGTTCACTGAGCTGCCACTGAGCTGACTCCTTCAGCAGTAGCTTGCGACTGGCCGTTATGTTTTTCCCAAGCTTCTCTCTACATCAGGTTTACCTCAAACTATGCCTCTCTTGAGCGACAAAGATAAAGGAAATATTGTCTTTTTTCAAGGTACAATTTTATCCTTTCTATCACTAAACGCTCAGTTCCATCATCATGTGGGGATACCAGGGAGTCCAAATGTACAGTCCGTAGTTTGTGGATTGCCTCCTCATCCAGCGTGTCCATAGTATCAAGTCTCCCAGCAAGTTTCGGCCACAGTGTCAACAAGCGAGTCCATTCTGAGACCATGTCATACAATTGCTGATTCCACTTTGACTGGCCCGCGTATGCTGGCAGGTCAGGATGGGTGAGGGACAGAGAGAATGAGGGTAACCGAGACATCTCTCTCTTTATCTGGTCCTTCCTGACTTATTAACACAATCCAGTTAATCTTAAACCTTTCAATAGAAAATCTTCTGAACTTTTCTTAGGGTTTACCGCAGTTCACTCAATAGCATAAATTGCTATACTATAGGACAACCTATTTCAGCTGGAACCTCCAATATGTTGGACAAGCAAGGATTAATTAAGAATATGTTTCTTTTCTGAATCCAGCGGTTCCAACAGTCAATGTCCTTGTTAAAATGTTCAGCACTCTGGATACTGAACACAAGCGATATTGTGAGCTGTAACTCCTCACTTAACCTACATGTAAAATATATTTAATTTGATTTAATTTAATAATTATGTTTAAAATTAGAATTATCAATTCATTGATAGGTCAGTCTACAGTACACTGGTGGAATCAACCAACAAGTCCAAACAAGCTTTATGCCAGGTTTTAAGATTAAATAATTGAATTCAATATGAAGCAATCAATTAGATTAATGAATTGAAATCATATGCCAAACATTGAGAGCGGCAAACCATATGTAGAGCCTTGCTGCTGGCCGACAGTGTGGAATGGTTAGCAGAAACAAGCCGATCCAGACCTGAGGATGGTCATCAGCTGAGTAGAGGACGGACAGAGACCTACCTGGGAGGATGTCATGGAGGATTCTGTCATGGTGAGAGGACTGTGGTCACAATGGCCATGATGGAGCACTTCAGCGGGCCTGGCTGGAGGCTGCGGCAGGCAAAGCACGCTGGCAGATTGTGGTCCCAGAGATTCTGAGGTACCAAGTCCTGCAGCTTCATCATAGTCTACATTTTGGGTTTACGAAGACCTTGAAGCATGTGCGGCAGTCCTTGTACTGGGGGCAGTATATGCGTGATGTGGAGGATCACTGCCGTCCATGTGACCCCTGCAAAGCTAGGACGGGACCACAAGGTCGCTCATGTGCACCACTGCAACAGCACCGCGTCGGAGCCCCTATGGACAGAGTTGCCATGGACGTGTTGGGTCCTCTTCTATTGTCGGCATGAGGTAACCGATTTGTCCTGGTGGCTATCAATTACTTCACTAAGTGGCCGGAAGACTACGTCCTACCTAACCAGGAGACTGAGATGGTGGCTGATGCACTCATTGGTGGAATATTCAGCCAATTCAGGGAGCCTTCCATCCTACACTCTGACCAGAGCCGAAACTTTGAGGCCAAGGTTTTCAGTGAGACGTTCACCCCCGGTTGGAAAGTGCGAGTGTTGGGCTAATAGGCTAACAAAATTTTGTCTCTTTTGTTTTGGGTCTACCGAGTAACAATAAACGCCATTCTGGCTTTAACTGTGGTCACATTATCCAGTCTCAACATTAACCCTTTTGCGCAAGCGCCGTAGTTGTCTGCATACCCGCATGTCTAGATTGCTCAACTCAGACATTCATTGCTCCTGCAACCAAACTATGAGTTGAAAACACAAACTCTGTGGTATAGTTTTATTAGTAGCCAACAGACGACAACTATGGAGTTCCCAGCGCCACCATTGTCGCATCCATTTAGCATGCACCCCCTCCCTGCAGTCTCATCTGCAAGTACACCCCCACCCATGTCACACTGGACAATAGTGTCTATCTGGGCATTCATAAAAATATTCCTTCACCACAAAAAATTTGTATTCCATCATAGCAACAGGATAAACCCAACAATAGCCCTAAGACATGTCAAGACATGCTCACTGAATAATGAAATAAACAAGACAAGTTTTTCTAAAATTATACCATGTCATTCTACTGTCGATATCAAAATACGGAATAAATATACAACCTTTCCATTAGTTTTACATGTAGAGATGTCCCTTTCAAGACTTCGTGGTCATATATTGTCTTGGACAATCCGTTTGTGAAATATACAAAACATAATCATTGAGTTCCATCATATTTTGGAAAATATGATTATTATTGAGGACTTCTGAGCATAGCTAAACCTTATGATAGCTGATACTGTTTTATGGACTAAGTCAGAGGAGAAGAACTACAGCACTGATTCTCTGTCTGTCTCTACTGAACAGATAAGATTCTCATCATCAATATGTAAGTATTACTGCTCAAAATATTTTGGTTATATATATATATTTTTTTTTAATTGAGTGTCTTTAAATAAGCTAATGGTATTTTATAATGAGGATGTCAAGGAAATGCCAATATAGCCTTACAAGGGGCACCACTTATGTCGGGATTATATTTCTGTATTCTCACTTTGGGCACCACTTACGTAGGCGAAGCGGTATAACCACACAATTAAAAATCAGTCTCATAAAATTACAGTTATCTGGACTATTTGACCATAAATTTGGAACTTCAATTAATAATCAAAATTACAAATATTAAGGATCCAATAATTAAATCAGAGATTTATGATAACCTGAAGGATATAGTTCTGGATAGACTATTTTGACTCAGATTCTCATGTTCCAGCAACATCAAAACAGACACTGGTTTAATACAATTAATAAAACAAACATACAAACAGAACACGAACTGATCTAAATGGGGAAACTGCTAAATACAGGAAGGTATGGGTGTGTATGTGCATGTGCGGTTGAGTGTGCGCATGTGTCCCTTTGTCTTTGGATGAAAGGGGGAAGGGTAAATGGAGGGTTGGTCACGTATGCATGGGGTACAGTGTAACCAGCATGGCTGAATAACTTAGCTCAGCTATGAAGGAGTATTGCTGCCGGTAGTGCCAAAGAGTGAAGCGTAACTTCAGCCCTTAAGCAACACATGCAACCAAGCTAGTTATTTGCCCACTGCCGACTATACAGTGTGGTGTCGTTAGGGTTGTAAAGTTAGTCAGGGAGAAAGAGAGAGAAAGACCATGCATATGATTGTTTTCCTAAGATTACATCGCCAGCGCAAATTATTGTAAAAGACAAAATGAAAACACACAATGTCACATTAAACTCAATGCATTCTAAGCTAAACTTCTATTGCCTGGAAAATTTGCTCAGTCTTACTGTCCATCCATTCATGCAGGTAGCGGCCTCCGGTGGTCGCTGTGGGGTCCTGGGGGGAACAGTCTTGTTGTTGTGAAATTGTGGAGGTTTCCAGATGTGAGGCACGCAAGCCGAGTCCTTGTTCGGTAGCAACAGCGATGTGGTTCTCCCCTCCGGTCGGTCGTCAGCAAGGGTCTTCTTCCTGGAGCTCATCGTGGTTAGTCGGCGCAGCGTCAGGTGTGCGCTGGTTTCCATGCGGGATAGATCAGTCTTAGTCGCCACAGGCGAGCTAAATTGGCAGAGCCTGGTTGCTGCGTACAGTGACTTTATCTGTGCATTAGATAAATCGGTGACTGCAGCTATCAGTTCTACAGAGTTGTGAGAACTCGAGTTAGGCCCATAGGAGTTCCACAGTATGTGGGAACTCAAAGGACATTGGCAGGAAGAGACCGTGCAGTGAGAGGGCAAAGAGAGAGAGTGGGCAATTACTGTCCCTAACTTTTCTACCTGGTGGGGGGTGGGGGGTGGGGGGTCTTCACACCAGTGGAGTGTGACAAGAATCTAGAATGTGGCGCGCACTGATGAGGCTCTTCAGATGCGTTGCTTGTCATTAAAGAAAGTAATTTCCGTTTGGATGTCACAGACTGACCTAGTGTACCTACAAGGATATTTCACACTGTAATATAAGCGTTTCTTGGTATCTCAGTCAGTAGCTCACCCGTGTTTGTTTCATGCACCGGAACTGACGTAAAGCTGGACATCCCCAAAACGTGGTGGACGGCTGTATATTGTTTTACTGTCATCCTATCCCCATGCAACAAAACATTACATCCTGTAGAGTACAGGAAAACATACGAGTTGATGATTGCAAATTTAGGTACATGAACCACATTGTGTCACAATGTTTTCGCATTATTTTTTAATCTGATATCAATGTTTCATCTTAAAACATCATGAGGAGCACATGTATATGCTTTATGATGGACAAAAGCATTTTATTCATTTTTGGAGAGATTGGATATGTTTCTGGACCCCTAGATATTTTAGACCGCTATACTGTCTGAATGCTTGTAATTCCCACCCGAAAATGATGCAAAGTGAATTTCTTGAGTCAAAACAGTTGATTTGTAGTGAACTGTATAATTATATTGTGACTTACAGCATAATTTAGACATTCTGGATAGATTTGGAGACACTGGGTACACTGCTTACTTTTTGTTTCATAGACCATTAGTAGTTCTGCACCACCGTTATATTTTTTGCACTTGTGGTCAAGGAGTTTTTGATCCAGGACATGTATAATTTAACCTGACAATATATGTCAGTATTTATGACATAATATATCTCTCAATATTTCACTGCAAACTAAAAAAGTTAATTTCTTATTTTTTTGATAGTTGTATTTGTGGCACTTTACTTCTTCCTAAATTATGAATATAAAGTAATTTAAGTTTTGAGTATTGTAAATGATACAAATGTCTTGCTGCATTGAAGCCATTCTCCAAGTCTCCAAGTGATGCTCACACCTGGAGTTATAAAGCTTTAAATTGGGTACCCGCTAAATGGGCAAGGATTGCGCAGA
The DNA here is from genome assembly GCA_039654925.1 of Anguilla pacifica. NCBI lineage: Eukaryota > Metazoa > Chordata > Actinopteri > Anguilliformes > Anguillidae > Anguilla > Anguilla pacifica. The sequence continues at coordinate 35,836,435 of CM077286.1, read as the reverse complement.
TTTGGCATCTGCCGGTTAATGTTGAGCTAGTTTACTCGGAAGACACGCGTCGCCACAATATCTAGTCTATTAACCGGAGATAGCTAAATAATTATTTCAAATCAAATTTTATTTGTCAAACGCACCCTTAACAATACAGCAGATAGGCAGTTGTTAGCTGGCAATGAAATGCTTAAAGTTAGCCTGTGAGCATTGTTGTCAGGCTACAATGAAGGGAAAAAACATAGCACTGAAACAATAAGATACATAATAAACTAAAATAAGAAAACAGATAAGACATATACAAAAGGAAGTATAAATAGAGCTGTTGGAAGGTAGGCAAGATATTGCACAAGTTGACGTTAGGCAATGTTGGTGCAATCTCCCACAACAGTGCAGAGTAAATGGGGCATATGTGAGCCCTTGACTCACGTTTGGTCACACTAGCTCTAGGCTAAAAACATAGCTAACATTAACGAGAACTTCTGGGGCATTTTTGGCAAATCTTGCTCTTGTATTGTTTTTCCAACCAACTATTCACTAATGTTAGCAAGCTAGGCTAAATGGCAGATAACCTTTCCCAGCACTATCAATGGAAGACTAAACAATGCCTTCATTTTTTCTGTATTTCCCGTTAGACGTATTTCCTATTTATACATTATTTATGATTGTATCAAGCCAAACTACTTTATGAAGATACTGGATTATACTTTCAGAAACCATATGTTATTTATTGCGGTAATTCAAACAGATGCTGCCTGCTGACTCCAATTGCTTTGTTTGTCATACTTAGAAACAGTTGCTAAGGAGGGTGGGAATTGTGAAGATTTGGTTGCGGTCAATTACACCATCAGACAAGCTGTGCCGTAAATAACATTCACAGCGGTGTTAGCTTGCTGTTAGAAAAATGATTATATTCATTGGAGAGGGGCATCCATTTTTTTAAAAATCCAGGGCTGTTTTAAACGCAGGTTTAAATCACAGACTGTGACAGGGATTCCCATTCATTTTCTCCATACAGAAATTATGGTTTGATCTTGAAATCCATATATGGATCAGACTTCTGAGGCCCATTGTATTAGTCGCTCCACACACATCCATTTCCAGCCTAGGCTGTAAATAGGTAAAGTAATAATGCATCTAGAAAAATTATTTAATGAGTGGAAATACTGTATAGGAATGAAAGCAAGTTGCACAAATTAAGCTTCATCATGACAATGCTATATCACTCTAACTGCAAGGGCTTCTGATTAAGAACATTGCTTGCCACGCAGGTAGCAGAGCTAATGTGGCTAGTGAGCCCACTCACAGTTCCTGCCTAGCAGGGTTGGTGAAGTGCCTTCATGGCTGTTTCCCAGAACACAGATGGAAGCCAGTTTTAACTAGTGACTAGCAAATGAAAGTTCCATTATTTAGATGGAGTGAGTTCTATCTGGGATATCACCAGAACTATTGTAAGTGTATCTGGATGACACATTTGTACATGAGGCAAGGTTCGAGGCTGTATCAGGGATGCTGGTCTCAAGCTGCACTCGGATAGTGTCAGCTATTGTGCCAGGAGGTCTCTGTCTTAGGACACTGAGTGAGTCAAGAAGGGGGGAAAAACTGAACAAGACAATCGCAGGCTTTTTTTTTTGGCCTAGCATATTACCACCACTGTGTGGTTGGGTTTGCCTCCCCATTGCACCGTCTTCTGCTGAAGGACACCCTTTTCACCTGGGGTGAGGACCAGCAGATGACCTGAATCTGCACTCAAACTGCCCCTGGCTATTAAAAATATTCTGTTTTAATGGCTCCTGACCCTCCATAGGTCATTCTTCCTGGACACAGCTACCACTGAGGGCCTCAGATGCATGTTGTCCCAGCGCACACCAGACGCAAAGTGTGTTGTGGCCTACTATAGCAGAGGACTCAGCAGGCCAGAGAGGAATTATTACACGACCAGGAAGGAGCTGCTTGCTGTGGTGGAAGCCATGAAACATTTCTGGCATTATCTATGAGGTCTCCCATTCACCGTCAGAACAGACCATGCTGCTCTACAGTGGCTGCTGTCTTTCAAGAAGCCAGAGGGACAGGTGCCTGCTGGCTGGAGCTACTGCAGACCTTCCAGTCCCAGATCCAGCATCGAGCTGGGGGAAACCATGGCGATGCCAACGGGGTGTCCCTGTGCACCAGAATGTCTGCACTGTGACCGTACCGATAAGCAAGAACAGGGGCATCAGCAAACAGAAAGTTCATGTTCTCACACTGTTCAACACCCAGAATTAAGTGGATGGCGAGACTGGTGGGTGGAGAGTGGTTGCTGACCGCCATGGGAGGAAGTCGTGGGGAGGTTAGCTACAGTGCAAGGTTTTTGGAATGGGAGTTCTACAGAGTTGTGAGAACTCGAATTAGGCCTGTGGGAGTTTCACAGTATGTAGGAACTCACATTACATTCAGCAGACGCTCTTATCCAGATCGACTTACACAACATTTTACATAGCATTTACAGCTGAGGGCAAAAGTGTACATACACTTAGGCTAAAGATATTCAAACATAGTTTTTTACAACTCTGCACATTTCATATTACCATACCTTTCCTGTGTTAAGTCAATGAGGGTATCTACTTTATTTCCATAAGAGGTCATGTTAAAACAATCGATTAGAGACAGATTTATTTCAGCTTTAATTCACTATATCAGAAATCCAGTGGGTCAAACGTTTACATATACCAAATTGACTGTCTCTTTAACCCTCTGGGGTCTAAGGGTAAAATGAGGCACACTGGTGATTGTGCGATGCACTGACATTTGTGTAAATTTCATCAACTTTACATACAGTGATTCCAAAATGTTTCACATCTTTGTTTTCAGCACAAACTCAGCTGCAATAATATGGCAGCAGTAAGTAGGTCATAATCATGTGTGGATTGTAAACTGCTCTAAAAACACACAAACTGTAAACAGTAGTTTTGAACATGCACAGGAATGTTGTAATAAAACACACTAAACAATTGTGACTAAGACTTTTGGTCACTGAAATGTGTTCATTAAGGTCTTGGGTATCAAAGATGACTAAATATTTTAGCAAATCCAATGAGAAATATAAAATAAATTGCTAAAAGTTAGTGTTGTGACTACTATTTTTCAACACCAGGTGAAAATGAGAGGGCAAATGGCCTTTCTGTAATGAATATGCATTGGGTAGGGCGACCTGTCAGCTAAGTAGGCTATTCACACCTGGCCGCATGCCTCCCCACCACTAAGACAAAGACTCAGTGAGCCATTTAGAAGACAGAAACAAAGACATCTTTTGATTTTCATTACATTTATTGAAGCAAACTATACGCATGGAAGATGAGATGAGACTGGTGTACTCTTGCAACGCTTGCGTGGCCTCTTAGTGGTGAACTAGGCTGTGTTTCCTGAGCATCTCTGTAAATATGATAAAAACAAAATTGTTAGGAAATGACATCAAATCAAACTTTATTTATATAGCACATTCCCTTCAACAGGTGAAAATTATATGTGCTTTACAAAAAAGGGGCAAACCACCAACTAATGAAAACAAAACTTGAAATGTGACATGGTTACATCATATACAAACAAAGAATTATTAGTGAATATTCCTACAAACACACAGAGAATGTAATACAGCGCACATTTACAAATAATGCAAGCTATCAACGAAACAACATTAGCTAAACTAAATAAACATTGATATTCCAGCTCAACTACATGCAACTCATCAATAACAATGTATCAATCTGAAGTAGACTAGGTCTGTTTAGCTAAGTGGTTATTATATTGCTATTTCCCGAATTTACTTACAGTATGCTAATATCGATTGTGCGAGGACATCAGTTTTAGAATCCTAGCCACGCCACGGGCTATTTATTACCAATATGATCGAAAAACATACAGTCTACCTGATACTTCTAACACAACCAGACGCAGAGAGCCTGGCCTATAATTTTGAGATGCAATAGTTCGAATCGTTCGTAGTGTGGGAATTTACAAACGCGCATATTGCTGGATATTCCTACAAACACAAAGGTACGTTGCAATACAGTACACATATTTACCAATATGATCATAAGAAATATACTTACGCATGAAGTTGATCCTCAGCTGGATCAGTTCGCTGTTCGAAATGACACCGCTCTTCATCAGTGTCGGCTTCCGGACGGACCATTTTCCAAAATTAAACGAAATGTTCACCTCAAAAGAAGTGAAGTAGGCGACACTTTGACATTCTACCCCGCTTTCGCAGACTTGGCATTTCTCACATGGATCTTGCATCGCCCCTCTTTTAGTCTCCTTCTATGGAGAGTAATTATAATGTTGTTAACATGTGAATGCGATTTGGGCGGACTTCCTGCTGAGCGAAATTCACATAGTAATGAGTAAAGTTTAACGAAGCATACATGGTCTAATTAATCAAATTTAAACATTTTAAAACAATTCATATTATTTGCCAATGGGCGCATTGGAAAGTCGCGATTCTAAGGTTTCTGTCAATGTTTTTGTTGCGTCTGTATGATAACAGCACGTGACGTTAATCATCCAAATAGAAACAAAAGTTATTTTCATCTTGTCGAGCTCCGCCGGCGGAGCTCTCGACCCCAGAGGGTTAAACAGTCTGATAGATTCCAGAAATTTATGTAATGACTTTTTAGAAGCTTTTGATTGGCTAATTGTCATAATTAGGAGTTAATGAGAGTTTATTGGCACCTGTGGCTGTATTTAAGGGCCTACCTTTAGAGCCACTGCATTTTTGCCCTTGATACCATGGGAAAATCCAAGCAACTCAGCAAAGACCTCAGAAAAAACATTGTGGACCTCCACAAGTCTGATTCCTCCTTAGAAACAATTTTCAAACAACTGAAGGTACCACGAGCATCTGCACAAACAATTGTATGCAAATATAAAAAATCTTGGGACCACACAGATACTGCATCGTTCAGGAAGGAGGCACAAATGAACTCCCAGGGCTGAACGAACTTTGGTCCGAAAGGTTCAACTGAACCCCAAGACAACAACAAAGGAACAGGTAAAGGAGTTGGAGGCATCAGGTACCAAAGTATCTACATCCACCGTTAAGAGAATTCTACATTGCCATGGCCTGAAAGGCTGTCACGCAAGGAAGAAGCCCCTACTTCAAGACCGGCACAAAAAAGCCGGAATGAAGTTTGCAGGTGATCACCAGGATGAAGACCTATATATGGAGGAAAAAGGGTAAGGCTTTTAATCCAAAGAACACCATCCCAACTGTGAAGCATGGATGTGGCAGCATCATGTTGTGGGGGTGTTTTGCTGGAAAAAGGACTGGTGCACTTCAGAAAATAGATGGCATCATGAGGAAGGAGAATTATCGAGAAATACTGAAGTAACACCTCAAAACAATGATCCTAAGCATACCTCCAAAGTTTTAACAAAATGGCTTAAAAACAACAAAGTGAAAGTATTGGAGTGGCCAGCACAAAGCCCTGACCTGAATCCCATAGAAAATTTGTGGACTGAACTGAAAAAGCATGTCCGAGCAAGGTGGCCCAAAAATCTGACTGAGTTACACCAGTTCTGTCAGGACCAATAGGCAAAAATTCCAGCAAAGTATTGTGAGAAGCTTGTGGAAGGCTACCTCAAGCATGTGATTCCAGTTAAGCAATTAAAAGGCAATGCCACCAAACACTAACAAAGTGTATGTAAACTTTTGACCCACTGAAAATCTGATATAGTTCATAAAAGCTGAAATAAATCTGTCTTAGCTATTATTTTGAAATGACCTCTTATGGAAATAAAGTAGATACCCTAATTGACCCTAATTGAGTTGTGAAAAATTGAGTTTGAATGTCTTTAGCCTAGGTGTATGTAAACTTTTGGCCTCGACTGTACATTGCATCTATTTATACCTTGCTCAAGGGTACAACGTGTCCTACCTGGGAATCAAACCTTTAGGTTGACCTTTAGGTTAGCAAGACAGCTCTTTACCCATTATACTACACTGCCCCCCATACTCATACTCAAACTCAAAGGACAATAGCACCTTGGGTGAAAGGGTCAGGAAGAGAGAGCAAGAAATTGCTGTCGCTCGCTTTTATTCATCTGGTGGGGGAAGGCAATTGTCACCCCGGTGTTGTGTGACAAAGATTAAGTACACTGGCCGCACATATGATATCATGCACTTCATGTTCTAAAAGAGACAGGATGGTACAGATTGACCAAGAGTACCTACACAGTCAAATGTAGACTAGCTGAATGCTTCTATAAAAATAATGAGTGCATTATTTATTACGTTAACTTGCAGAAACATTAGAAACCATCTTAGAAATATCCTTGTCACGACGAGTCACTTGTTTTCTTCCATACAAATCCTGTTGCTAGCCAGCTACTAGATGCAAGTTTGTCAGACGTCTTGAAAACTTTCTCATAGTGGCCCTACTGATTCATGTCATTGCTCTGCATTTACCAGTTTACTGTAAACTTTCACATTTACGTGCCCAGTGCGCATCCTCTGGTGCCAAAAAGCCCCATAGTCTTACATGGCAGCTTCCATGAATTGGCTTCATGTGCCAATAGGCAGCTCTCATTCCTATGAGAGCTGCTTATTGGCACTTGAAGCCAATTCATGGAACAGGTAAACAGAAGCTGTGCCCAGTTCTTGTAAAATTCAATGCCATATACGCTCTATGGTTTGTTTGCCTTATTGTCGGAACTGCTTTTTGTTTAGTGAATGCAGCTCATTGACTTGTATTTTTTAACTCAAAAACTACATACTTGCTTGTGATGAGGTCTGGTGTCTTTCATAAGCATTCTTTACAGAACATTTTGACAGAAGTGGAGTTTCTATTGTATTCAGTGGGTGAAATATATACACAAAATGGATATCTATGGAGATTAAGTTATGTAATAAGCCATGCCCACATTTTCCAACCATGACCAAACATTTGTTTTGAACTAGTTGAAGGATCAAGACCATGAGATCTTCCCAGCAGAAGCAAATTAGCTTTTTCCCACAATAACTGGTGGCAAATGTGAGCACTCAAAATCATATGTGCAAGTTAACACTTTGACCATGGGACTCACAAACAAACTATAACAGTGGCATGCGGTCAAATTACCGCTGCTCTTATTTTAACCGGAAATGAGAGGAAAATACATTTTAGTGACAAGCTGCAAATAGGGACATGCTTGTTACCCATAACATTTTTGTCTGTATTTTAGTGAAATGTACATCTATAAATGGTTATTCAGCAAACTTTGTGGTCAGACTAGGAAACTTAACAATAGTCAGCACAGTCTATAGGCTAACATTATCCATCTTTGCTTCACTTAGGATACAGGGGAGAGTCGGTACAAATGTAACACATCATAAATGTAATACCATCAATACATATTTGTACACTGCTGCTACAGTCACCATTTGAGGATTGTACAGACTACGCATCCTATATCAAACGATTAATGGAAAAGAAACAGCCACCTGGTCATATGAATAGTCTGTATAGTAGGCTATTTGCTTTTGCTATTTGGTTTTGTGTTTATTTTTAATGCATAATATAGCTATGGACAAATTAATTAGATTTTACATTTATTTCATGTAAGATAGCCTAATCTTGTTTGAAATTAAATGGTCTGTTGTCAGTTATGTTTATTGTTTTACAGCATTTTGCAATGCTGTAAAACAATGAACATAACTTCATTCACAGGTCACTACATTGTCTTGCAACAGTAGGCTACATGTAAGTTTTGATGTACACGCAATTTACGGTAATGGTTGTAAAAATCCAGCATAATTAATTTTACTCGACTAACTTATGAATGTAGCCTAAATGAAACAGGTAAGGCTACTTCTGATATTCCATAGCTGTTTGAAGTAAAACTGCATCGTACTAGGCTATATATTTTCTGAGTAAATGGGCAAAATTCAAAAACTATTACATTTATACCGACTCTCCCCTTTGTCTGCAACAAGTAGCTACACAGTTGTTTTTAATTTAGAATTTATTCAAGATAAATTGCCCGTAATCATGTCTCTCCTATCAGCGTCTAGTTCCTTACCAAATAGAAGAAATGAACAATTACTGAAATTGCTGAATTATTGATATAAACAATTATTGTTAAACATGCTGATGTGTGGAAAATTCTATGGCCCGGTAAAGATATGTGCAGAAAAGAGATGCCAGCAACAAGCAAGCAAGGGGAATGTGAAACCTGATACCACAATTTTTAAAATAAAAATTCGTAATTAGTTTTATATTCAACGATTTTTACTGGCAGATATCAAGGAAAACATGTGTCTTCATGTGTACAATTATTATAAAATGGTAATAAATCACGTCATGATTCTTTGTTTTCTTTTTAAAATCAGTAAAGAAATACAGGTAGTTTTAGCCATTTTTCTTCATAAAAACCCCCCGAGGCAGCAGGTTTTTATAACCAGCCAGGTGAGAATATCTCGCCATCTTCTCTGGCATGTGTCTGAGCTACTGAATGCCTGATGTTTTGATGCAAATTACTCAATTTGTTACGCACATATAATCACTCAAAATTCATTCATTACAATCAGGTGATGGAGCTGATAAAGTTTTAGGGTTGGATGAATAATTATGGCCATTGTAGCAATAGAAATTATGGGTTTAGAACTCCGCAGAGATAATGCCTCCGACACATTTTCAGTTTTTCACAGAAATTGAGATTTTAAATTTAAAACTGAATAGACTACATGACATCTGCTGAAATGTAACCGATTCATGTACGGTCCCTGCTCATTGTTGCTGAAGAAATTACTTTAAAATACTGCACCTTGTATTTCTTTGAGCTATTTCTTTCCATTTTGTGTATTGTCATGTTTTGCTTTCTTTTTTTGTAGTGCCGGAAATACGTCTTCATACATTTTGGATAACCAAGAGTAAAGCGGTATTCATCATCGGCTGTCAAGCCATTCAGGACTTGCAAGCTGACCACAGAGCTCTGCAACAGATACATTGACTATCTGAACAAAGTTTTTGTGCTGAGTTGTGGAATTGCAAGGTGGACCAACTTAAATTTAGGCCTTTGTAATTTCATTGGAGCGAATTTCATTGAATTTATTTCATCCCGCTGTGGTAGCTGCCTACTACTTTGCCTACAGTATCTCTGATCTGTTGTTGTTGCTGTTTCTGTCAGGATTCTGCCTGGTTAGGGGTCCAAGCAACGAAGCTGGTGGAACCCTATTGTATCTGTTAGGATTATTATTATTATAACAAGCTCTAAAGGTCCTAGACAAAAGGTCAAACCGACATCATCACTGTGACATCTGAGCCAAGTATGACCTCCTAAATTGGGAAAATCTGGTCAAATTTGTAGACGCACGTTTAGTTTTTAAAATCCTTAATGGTCTCGCTCCTCTTGTGCTGACAGAGTTTGTGAAAAAACTACAAGCAGGTCCACTAGGGTATTCACAAGAGGGGATTGCATACAAATACCATTAAGGAAAAGCGCTTTTAGCCAATCAGCCTTTTCTTTTAAAGCATCCCATATTTGGAACACCCTGCCAGCAGACTTGAGAGACCTGACAAACATTGGCAGATTAACCCAAAATTTAAAAATTTGGTTATTGGGTAATCAACAATGTCAACATGATGTCTAAATATGCTGGGACCACCTATGTCCGCCATATTGTTTGCTCGCCATTTTGACTTTTTAGTTGCGGCGTGAAAGCTTTCTCCGCTAAAATGTCTGAGGCTCAGCAACCATAAGTTGTAGACCAACCAAATTTGGTAGGTGGGTTCCTATGGCCCCCCACTACTCAGGCACTACAAATCACCTATGTTGGCCAGATGGTGGCGCTATAACAAGGGGCTCTGTGCTCTACAACTTTGCTATTGAGACCACCTATGTCCACCATATTGTTTGCCCGCCATTTGGACTTTTTTATTAGTTGCGGTGCGGAAGAGCTGTAGCTCCACATCTAAAGTGTTACGACATCTAGTAAACTCCTTTACGGCAAGCGGCTAGAAGACATCCATGGCGACGCGACTAAGTAATCTGACACCGTCGGGTCTAGTTTTTATCAGTGAGTGGAGGGTCTGAACTTCATTTAACACGCACCACCTCAGCGTCGTTCATTTAACATGCAGTCTCATCTACAACTACACCCCCCACCCATGACATAATGGACAATATTATCTATCTGGGCATTCATAAAAATATTCTTTCACCACTCAAAAATCGTATTCTGTCATAGCAACAAGATAAACCCGACAATAGCCCTAAGATAAGAGACAAGATTTGGCTTGTGCGCCAATTTCAAAAATAACGTATATAACCGAAGTATTTTGAGCAGTAATACTTAGCAATGATGAAATCTTATCTGTTTTCAGTAGATAGAGACAGAGACAGGAAATCAATGATATTGTTCTATCCACTTCTGTCTTACACCAGAAAACGATGTCAGCTCGGTCTGTAAGCAAACATATGGCTTAGCTATGCTCAGAAGTCCTCAATAATAATAGTATTTTCCAAGAAATCACGAAAAATTATTGACCACGTTTTGTTAGGTGCAGCATCTTTTACTGCTACCACAGAGTGAATGCGTAAGTGAATGCGATGATAAGAAAATGTTCAATTAAGCTGACCTATAAAACGCTATTCCAGAAGCAAAATTAGACATGTTATACATCGTTAGAAAGCTTATACTCTCACCTACTGAATTAATTAATTGTCAATCAAGCCAGACTGTACTAAAAAGGGTGACAACGCCGTAAACAACATGTGTGGTATTACACACAGCTGTTTTGGAAGGTACCCAGGCATCACAAATGCGCATATATTTCCCAAATGGATTGTCCAAGACAATATTTGACCACTCAGTCTCAAAAGGGACATCTCTACGCGTAAAACCAACAGTAAGGTTGTATATTTATTCAATATTAGTGCCAAATATTGACTGTAGAATGACCTGGTTCATCATTTTTAAAAACTTTTTCTCGTTTATTTAGTTATTCAGTGAGCAGCGTTTTCACTGCTATATTGGCATATCTTAGGGCTATTGTCGGGTTTATCTTGTTGCTAGGACGGAATACGATTTTTTAATGGGGAAAGAATATTTTTATGAATGCCCAGATAGACAACATTGTCCATTATGTAAAGGGTGGGGGGTGTAGTTGTAGATGAGACTGCATGTTAAATAAACAACGCTGAGGGGGTGCGTGTTAAATGAATGACCAGAGCGACAATGGTGGCGCTGCGAAACTCCGTATTCGGCATAGTTGTCGTGTATCGTCTACTAATGAAACTAAAACAACGCGTTACTGTTTTTAACTCATACTTTGGTTTCAGTAGCACCGAATGTCTGAGTTCTGTAATCTCAGCACGCCGGCCTGCCAACCACTAGGGGCTTTGCGCTAAGAGGTTAAAGCACACACACATTTAATTACAAAAACAATGATGCAGTTGAAAATAAGTGCTCCCACAGCAGATTCCTTTTGTTCAGTCCCTCTTTCCTCTTTCCTGAGTGTGAGAGGGCATCAATCTTGTCAAGAGCAAAATGCGCCATCAGAGACATCAGGAAACATACTCACTGGGCAATGAAGTGACTGAAGCTCCGACACCACTGCTCTGGGTGAAGTAATGTAGGGGATGGATTGCTGTGGGACACAGAAATATAAATATGAAGTGACACATGACAAACTCCCTTAGTCATCCATCAACAAGGTCAGAGAACCTAAATGGGTTCCTAAATGAGAACCTAAATTCACATACAAATGGAAAGTTTTTTAACCTATAAAAAGCCAATGGCCAAAAAACACCCATCTGCACTTTTAGGACAATAATTCAGTAGTTTAAAACAACTGGAACTGTCATGAACCTGCCCTGGAATTTCACTGGAACTTTGATTGGAACTGGGTTATATGGTTTGATGAGACAAAAATACAGTCACAACACAGAGGTGGATTTGGTGCATAAATCTCAACTGTGAAGTGAAGTATGATGATATGTGATGTTGTGGGGTCATTTTTACTTCAAAAGGCCCTGGGAACCTTGTTAGGATACATGGCATCATGGACATAGAAAGAATTCCTCCTAATCTACCTGCTGGTTAACTGACCATAGAATTAAGCTTTCACAATGGCCATCCCAGTCCCCTACCTAAAACCCACTGAAAACTTGTGAGCTGGGTGAGCTGAAGAGGAGAGTCAACAAGCCAAGATCAAGGACTGATGGATCTGGAGATATTTTGCACAGCTGAACGGTCTCAGAGCCATTGCTATGTGTTCTCCCATTGTATCAAAAATTATAGAAGACTCACGCTGTTATCTTGGCAAAGGGAGGGTGCACAATGTACTAAATTCAGGAAGTCAATAATTATGACAATTATCTTTTTAAGAATAGTTTTCTTTGGACAATTATCAATCAATAAGATACTATGATTTCCCCATATTCCTGAGTACAGAAAACATTTGATAAACCATGAATAGAATTTTATCCAGCTATTCATAATAAATGCAGGAGTCGTTAATTCTGGATGTCACTGTACTTCTGTGAATAGCCTATTGCCTTCCCATCACTTTACAGATGCGCTGTAAAAAAAATACTCTTACTCTACTGTAAATACAATCACAGTATAACCATGTAGTTGCTAATTGTAAAACACAATTATATGTAAAGATATAAATTATATGTAATGACCAAGGACCCAACACTCAAACTCAGGTCTCCAGGGTAAGAGGCAGCCCACTGTGCTAAATATGAATTAACCTGCAGTGCAGTTAGGCAGCCCCAACAGCAGATCACTCCACTAAGTGCCTTCTTTCTCACATGTCACTCACAGGCTGGTATCCCTGCCTATTGAAGCCCCACCTTCTCAATCCCACTCAGACACCAGTGTGGTGAGTGATGACCTGGCAAGGCATGAACTCAGGTCTCCTGGCTGAAAGGCAGCAGTGCAAACCACTATTCTAAAGATGAATTCACCTCAGGCAGTGCAGTTAGGCAGACCTACTAACAGATCACTACATCTACAGCTAACTACTAGATTTTTACTACATTATAGGGCATCAAAACTTCCAAGTATCTTACATAAAATAAATGAAAAGTTTAATTAAATTGGGGGGGGGGCTTTAATACTTTTGCTAATCAAAGTCCAAATATTCTCTGATGAGGGATGCCACATGGGAATTCAGGAGTGCTGCTTCCTTCAGGACTTTCTGTCTGGGGTCCAACGGCAGATGTGGACCCTTGAGGTACACTGATTTTGCCCTATCAGCTTTTCAAAAACTTTTTTGTTTGTCAGCATAGCTCAGTTTTTCACAGTCAAAACATTTACTGTGAATGGTTCCACAGTATAACCAATAGTACTGTATCCCAGTGGCATCGCCTGACCTGGGCATTCAGGGCTGTAGCCCCAAATATTTTTTCTTTAGCCCCGAATAATTCTCCACTTTGAGCTGTTTGTCACTACGTAACTGAACGTCAGTAAAAGAAGACGGCAGTGTTGTAATTTTGTATATCAATGAACGGAGTGTTGTATATTATCACAATGAACGGAGGCAAGACCAATTAGAGAGGGTTTACAGGAAAATACGTGGAAGTACTTGTGTCTTATTGGCTGACAGGTCTCTGTCGGGGTTACTATGCCAAACGCTAGCTCACACAATCAGTCAGTGTGAGGAAAAAATGGACATACGAAGATTTTTTACCGGTAAAGGGGTTGATGAAGCTAAAGCACAACCATCCTCTCATGCTGAGCCAGGAAAACAAGGCGTGTAAATGTCATATGAGTTCCAAGTTACGTGAACACGATATGAACAGAGCATAAGCTATGTAAGGAATAAACCACGATGGGCTGTCCCGTTATTGGAAAATAATGTACGACGGAGGTGGTGATGCAGCTGAGGTGAAGCCGAGGGTCGCTTAACCAGCCCCGAAGTAGGCTACATTATCTTCCCAATAACGGGACAGCCCGGAGTGGTTTATTCCACTTATACAACGGGTTACCAACAATGACTATATATGGTTACTTCTATATTTATTTATTTTTATCAATTTAATCAGCTGAAAGTGAAATTCTTCCGTGGGCGTTTGGGAATATTATTTTACCGTTGTCAAGCAAAACTCTGGCTGGTAGTTCTATTTGCACCGTTGTTAAGCAAAAACCTCTGGTCGTTAATTCGATGAAAACAATGATTCTATCAAGAACAAATAGTTTCTTCTCCTTTTATTCCATACAATTAGCACAATTTTTGTCATTACATTATTTAATAAAACTGCATAAAACCATAAGTCAATCAAATTCATCTCCCTAGCACTGTCTTTTTTTAAAATTGTGGTCGCGCAGTGTAGACATAACGTCTTTCTAAAGCCATCTTTACACTGCCGAGCCGGGTTAAAATGCTGTAGCAGACAAGGGATAGAATTAGTGATGATCAATTTCCACAGACGTTCTTTATCCACCTTTTGCCCGGTATGAATGTCTTCAATGCAGAGTGGAACAATGCAGTGCATGGTACAAAGGTACAAGGTACTACAAGTATTTGTTTAATTGGCTTCACAGAAGTGTTTTGTTAGGCAGGTGTATTCATTTGTGTCGTTAGTGAATGCAGAAGAGAGCTGTTGATGTCTTGATTCTAGAATTTGCAATTGCCTTTGGAGATTGTTGTTGGGGGTGTGACAACATGACGAAGACAGCAGTGTCGATGCAAATTAAGCTGGCCGTCATAAGGCTCAGAAATTAAAATCAATCAATCAGCAACATTGCAAAAACCGTTTGGTTCATCATTAACAAGTAACTGGTGAGCTCAATTATGTCAAAAGACCCGGTAGACCGAGGAAGATCACCGTAATGGATGACCGGAGAATACTCTCTATGGTGAAGAAAACCCCCCTGACAACAGCCCAACAGATCAAAAACACTCTCCTGGATGCAGGTGTAGATGTGTCAAGGTGGAAAGTGTAATTGCTTTTTATTTTAAATTTTTTTTGCAATATACAGAATTAAATCAGGGGAAATAATTTGTTCTGAATCAAACAGATTTAAATGCACACTCAAGCGACCATGAAAATATATATATATATTTTTACATTTTTTAAACTTTTTTCATTAACCCATTTACATTTACTTAGCATTTATTCTTTTTTGGTTGAAGATGTTCCCCTTGTGTCAAGGGGTGTTTTGGGCCTTTTGTGCTTCAAAAAGAAATACATGTGAAAACTGACCCATCTGCCACTGAGAGTTTATCTGGTGCCCCGGTTTGACACAGGGAGGACAGCAGAGAGCTGAAGCACATAAGTTCAAATGCATAAGTGCTGAGGGTAGGCTATTGTCCGCTGGAGAAGCAAGTGTGAAGGTGGCTGGAAAAAGTGACAAATGGTAACCACTCCACACTGTCTGGCAGCAAGCCAAGGGGAGGCCAAAATTATGAGACCAAGTAAGTCCTCTGTCAGCAGCATTAAAAAGTGCAATCTATAAAAAGGCAGGCACCTCAAAATAATAGTTTCTGTCTGCTGCGCCTGTAACTGCGGCAGAGTCAGGGCAAAGTAGTAAAGAGCATGGTTGTACACAATATCTTTGAATTTAGATAATGCACAATATAGTAGTAAGAAAATGTATGCCTCTCATTGAAATTGAAAAATGTGCTTTCTTTGAACAAATATATTTTTTATTATTGTTAAAGCCGCTGAATCATCCTGTTAAGGCACTGTTCTAGTGCATGGGTAGGCCCCATGGTCTGCTATTGAAGCACCTGCACAGGGCAATGCATCGCTCAGACATTCAGTTCAGTTGGCAGTAATGATCTCATTGTACACCAGGGACTAGAGCCCGACCGATGCCAGATTTTTGGGTCCGATGCTGATCTCAATTTTGGAGAGTCCTAGCCACTGATTACCGAAGTTGTGAGCGATATTTTGTCAAAAAGTGCAAAATTTTCTAATCAATTTTGAAAACTTATATTTTATTAAAGTTTCTATATTTGAGAACATTTAACTTATAAGCAAACAAATAAATAAAAATAAACACACAAAGAACTTTTTGATAGATAAAAAAATGTAAAAGATGATATTAAATTAAATATATATATGAACACCATCTTTAAGTGGTGTGAAATCAAAATAATTCCACATCTTGCTTTTACTCCTTTCTTTTCCAGCCATCTATAAAAAAATGAATTTTAAAAAATCAGTTTTCCAGTTTCAAACATGTATTTTTATGAATATTATTGTTGTTGTTGTTGTTATTAATTTGTTATTATTATTTCTTATTATCTATTCTCAGTAAATGAATTATATTTTCTGATCTACTACATGACCTCAAAGAGTAAGACTTTGTCTTGCGAGCTTCCCTGTCCATAAGAATTCGGTGGTGAAAAAAACTACAATGCGCTCTGACCGTGACTAGATGACACACACTCGCTCGCAATAACGCGTTGGCTATTGACATAGCATCGCATCATTATCTCAGATAAAAAACAAATGTGTGGGGGACCACGTGATGGCAGGCTAGAGGACAGACCGAGAAACGACAGCTCCATAACTATTGATTAATTAAAAGATATATGTATGTACTGATAGTTTAGAATAAAAGCGTAAACCGCTTACTAAGTGCAACAGGGACTGATTTTCATCCTCATACATGTCTAAAGCCAAGGGCAAATAGCAAAAAACCAGCTCAGTGCTACGACTACATCTGCTAGCCAAGAGCCCACGCTATCTGTCATGGCTACCCGACAAGATGACGCAGAACGGGAGTACAGCTCAGCTGAATTAATGGCGGCTATCAATGAGGGAAACAGGGCAATAACCAGTAAGATTGAAGAATTAAACTCAACACTAAAGACTTTGCAACAGAAAACAACTTTTATTGAGAAGAAGCAAGAGGATTTGGAGGGCAGTCTAAACAGGATTGACGGCGACGTGGATAATTTGTCCAGGCGTCTTGCCCAGGCGGAACAGACGGTGGAAAATTTAAAAGCAAAGGTTGACGATATGGAAAATCGCTCCAGGAGATGCAATGTTTGCTTGACGGGACTACCAGAAGGATCGGAAGGAAGCGGCCCCACCAAATTTGTGGAGAAGCTACTGCAAAACGTCCTGGGGGCAGATACCTTTCCAAATGGGATAGAGCTCCAGCAAGCCCATAAGACACTCGCTCCAAGGCCGAAGCCAGGCCAACCACCCAGGGCAATAATAATGCAATTTCTTCGGTACCAGGACAAGGAATGGGCCTTGACATTGGCGTGACAGCAGGGCACGTTGCGACATGAAAACAACATCATCCGACTCTACCCGGACTACTCATTTGAGCTTCAACAGAAAAGGCGAATGTTTGATGAGACGAAGAAAATCCTGCGGGAGAAGGGAGAGGAATACCGGCTGGTTTATCCTGCTTGCCTGAAACATGCTGGTAATGAACGAAGATACACGGACCCAGATATAGCTCGTAAATTCGCTGAAAACCTGTCCATGGCAGACTAAACGCAAAGACGCTTGGAGACTCCCAGTTTACTGTTCACTCAGTTCTTCTTGAATGTTTTAATTCCATGTTTTTATCATTAGATAGCAGACACCAGTCATAACCTGTTTATATTAGAACTTCTTCTCATTTATGCAGGTGACTTTCTTGGTTTAATTTACCCTATTATTTTTTATTACTATTATTAAACGTTAAGTTATCTGATCAAGAGTAGACTGGATCAGAAATTCCTGCCAAAACGAATCCGTCTAATTTGAGGTTGTGCACATAGATTTTACTATTAGACACAGAGAATCCCTGCTCTGAGACTGTTTGGGTTTGTTTAGTGGCTGGCCCCATGCCCCTATATTCGGTTTAGTATTTGGGTAATAATGGTTTTTGACATTAGACTTTTCACAGTTGCAATCTGCTCCCAGCTGTCCTGTGGGTTCTGAATATATTATCAGTACATAAAAACAGGAGGAATGCCGTTGCGTTACCATCTATCAATGCGTTTTTTTGTACTAAGGAGGAGTGCAAATACCCACTTGTGTTCTTTTTGGTGTTTTCCAACTCCCATAGTTCAGGGAAGGGGGTTGGGGGGGAGGGAATGGAGGGGGGGGGGGTGGGGTGGGAGAAAGAGCTTTTTTATGCATTTGCATGTTTACTTATTTTTTTTTACTTTTTTCTTTACTATTATCATGGAAACCTCTTTTCAGTGCAGTACAGTCAAACATAAACTCAATGCTAGGAACGTTTCTCACCAATCTATGGTGTTTTTACATCAATACTTCTGTGGAGGAAATACCTAATATTTAAATACACTCAAAACCACTTTTATAATGACTACCTTTCGATTCTTATCATGCAACATTAATGGTTTACACAGCCCAGTGAAGAGAAAGCAAACATTAACTTATCAAAATAAAACCAGGACAGATTTATGTTTTCTGCAGGAGACACATCTGAATACCAAAGAACATGAGAAATTAGGAAAGATTTGGGGAGGCCAGATATTCTTCAGTTCTTTTACCCCCCAGTTCCAGGGGGGTCTGCATCCTCTTAAACAAACACTTTCCCCTTATATCAGAAAAAGTAGAATTCCCTTTATATCAGAAAAAGTAGAATGCAACCCAGGTGGAAGATTTATATTAGTGAAGGGTAGAGTATTTTCAGAGGTCATCACACTTGTTAACGTCTATGCCCCTAACCATAATGACTTAAACTTCTTCCAGTCTCTATTCTTAAAACTAAGTGAAGCAGAAGGGGAAATAATTATAGCGGCTGATTTTAATCTGACCCTAAACCCCAAGATCGATCGCTCTTCTGATAAAAACCTAGCAGAATGCAGATCAAGAAAAGTAATAAATTCTTTTATAAAGGAACTGGGACTATGTGAAATGCAGAGATATACACACCCCAAAGACAAGGAATACTCATTCTTTTCACCTGTACATAACTCTTTTACCTGAATAGATTTGACCCACTGAAAATCTGATATAGTACATAAAAGCTTAAATAAATCTGCCTCTTAGCGATTATTTTGGAATGACCTCTTATGGAAATAAAGTAGATACCCTAATTGACTTAACACAGGAAATGTATGGTAACATTTAATGTGTGGAGTTGTGAAAAATTGAGTTTGAAAGTCTTTAGCCTAGGTTTATGTAAACTTTTGGCCTCAACTGTATCTTCAGACACCCAGAAACATGGGCCTGGCTAATGGGCCTCATCCCTACAAACTGTATGCATTTCATAAACAATGCTAAAATGGGCCCTTCAACCAGTGTGAATTTGTTCCAAACGGGGCAAGGGAATGGCAGCTTCGGCAAGATGTAATAAAGACTACTTTTTTCACAAATTGCTGTAAATTCAGCTCATCTATCAGGGAAGAGAAGCAACAGTTCTTTCAGGCTTCCAATTATTTTATTTTTTTTGTTTTGTTTTGTTTCACATTCTGTCCATCGTGGATTCCTATATGGCCACTTTGTGCAACCAGAAACTTAGCACACATCAAGCTTAGTAGAATGTATCAACAATATTTGAAGCACTCACCCCAAACCATGGAATACACCACCAAAATAAATGATTTTTCAGGGCTCTATATGTGCGGAACTCCCAGTTGGAAAACGGAAGTGTCATTGTTCGTTGTTTAATTAGCTGAATAATTAAGACCAATAATCAAGCCTACAATGATTAAGAAATGACAATGACATAAGTTGAACTGTTTAACAAGAATGGCAATAAGTTTAATAATTATCTAAAGAAATCCCAAAGCTTTCTCTGAATTGCAGGCTGATTTAGCCAAAATAATTTAAGCATTAGAAGGCATAAATTTGAACAGGACAACCTCTTAAGTATTGTCAACCAGCATTGAGCACAACACATAATTCACGCTAGTACCATTTTTTTACAAAAATCTGTGCCGTTCATTTACCATTTAAACTGCAGAATCTTTGCATGACATATTAAAGGTGCAGTGTGTAGAATTTAGTGGCATCTAGCGGAATGGACTTGGCAGAAATGTAATATAATATTCATAAGTATGTTTTAATTAGTGTATAATCCCATGAAAATAAGAATTGTTGTGTTTTTGTTACCTTAGAATGAGCCCTTTATATCTACATAGGGAGCGGGTCCTCTTCCACGGAGGCTGCCATGTTGCACCGCCATGTTTCTACAGTATCCTAGAACGGACAAATGGGCCTTTTGTGTTTTTTTCCCACATTTTTAATTTTGGTGGGTGGTGCGAATGCACCGGTTGGAAGACGATCAAGAAGAAGAGACTTATCATCGCATTCACTTACGCATTCACTCTGCAGTAGCAGTAAAGGCGCTGCATCTAACGAAACGTTGTCAACGATTTTTCATAATTTCTTGGAAAATACTATTATTATTGAGGACTTCTGGGCATGGCTAAGCCATATGTTTGCTGATAGACCTAGCTGACATTGTTTTCTGGTGTAAGACAGAAGTGGATAGAAATATAGGCTATCATTGATTTACTGTCTCTGTCCCCATCTACTGAACATAGATAAGATTTCATCATTGCTATGTAAGTATTACTGCTCAAAACCTTATTTTTGAAATTGAGTGTCTTTAAATAGGTTAGTGGTATTTTATAATGAGGATATTTCACACTGTAATGTAAGTGTTAGTTAACAGTTTTTGTGACGCATCATGTCTTTCTATGATTTACCATGCAAAGCAGCTAATGTTAGCAATAAAATGCTACCACAATGCAGAACAATTAACAATCATAATCGCTATCTTACTTGTAAGCTATGGCCTATAGTTTTACAGACTAAATAACTAAATACAATTCATAAATCTATCAAGGAACCTCATCACCTGACACTTGCCTACTTGATGTTGTCGTAGACGATGACATAATTTTTGGAACTTACAGCCCACCGTAGCTTCTCCTACATCATTGGAAAGGGAAGGGTGAGGGGAGGTGGGGGGGGGGATTCAGTTGGTTGCAATATGCAACCTCACCGCTAGATGCCACTAAATCCTACAAACTGTACCTTTAACACATTGTACGTCATCATAAATACAGATATAGAAAAATGCCACACAAGTTTATTCTGCAATGAACAATAATGCTCTCTCAAAATAAATTTAATCATTTACCTATTGGCATTGGTTATTCAACAAATTTGAACAGTGTGATTGTTAATCAGGCAAAGTAAAAGGAAACAGATTGACAGTAATCATCCTTATAAAGGTAAGATTACAGAGGACCCAGTTCTACATCCTACTGAGGCTAGGACACATTAACGAATGCGCCTATAGGGCACAACCAGAACAGTGCAGTGTCTTGCATAAAGGGACTGAAAACTTTAATTTGAAATGTCTAAACAAGTAGGTCGTTTTTTTTAGTGATTGCAAAAATATAAAAAATATTGATAAATCTATTTATTCTCTGAATGTAGGCCTCTGCCATAGTCTGCCATGTGCATTTGTTTTGGCTGTGGCATCCACCAAACATAAGCATAGCAGGACAAGCCCAGATGGATTATCTCCCATCCTAGAAACTTTTTTTTATTTTATTGTTTATTACAATATTTTTTGTTTGTCATTATTTTGTGCCTGATCAGCAACAGGTAAAATTGCTGCCAAAAACAGTTTAATCAGGAAAAATGAAAAATTAATTTAGAGTTTCCCATGCCTTTACAATACACTAGTTGTGCCTCTACATTCCACCGTCATTAAACCCTATTATACCTTTGTGAACGTGTCGAAACTGAGTTTCTTATTTCATGAATTATCTATCGACCTATGCTTGCTGTCAGCTAACCTTCCATTAAACAGGTATGGCACGGCTGCAGGAGCTTCTGAGTCCCGCGAAACATGAGCAGTTGCTTTCTCCATGATTTTGTGTGTCTGACCATTTGTCCTCGTGTTTGATGCTGATTCTGGCAGTTGAATTATACTATTCAACAGAATAGATAAAAACAATGTGCAAAGAGAAAGAAAAAAAAAACCTAACCGAAAATGTAATATTTTACTTCCAAAAAAAAAAAAATCACACAGATTAAAACAGCTTGAATTGAAAAAATGAAACAAACCCTGCTTGAACATTTGGCAGTTATTTCAATCGTCCTCCATTCTTATTTATTGTTCTGTATCCACTTTTTCCAGCACTGTCCATGGGATTTTTTTCCCTCTAGTTTTTACATCTTGTGCTGGTGATAGTCAAAGTGGCAGTCTCTGTCCAACTGGGCACAAACAACATTTGCAGTACTTCATCGGGCGTAAGACTTCTTCGCCATGTTTTATCTTCTCATAGTGGGTGATTTACATCACTCTATTTGCTTATCTCTTATCCAACCCCTCTTCTGATTCGACCTGCTTTGAAATCACCTCTGATTGGCTGAATTGGCTGCCAATCATTAGTGTGACATGAGCAATGACACTGGACAAAATGGTGGCTGACATTAGATTTGTATACAGGAGATAGATTGCAAAAGTATAAGCTAAGCCAATGCCACTATTCACATCTAGTGAATTTTGCACATTCGTTTATCCATAGAAAACAATGCCACATGGAGAAACCATAGATATTGTTAGAAAGCACTGGGCATGCACAAACGTGTCGCCGCTGACACGTTAGGCGTGAAAAGGTTAAAAGTACTGATATAAAAATTAGGCCAAGTTACAATAAACAATATCTATCTTAGCTCAATCAAAAAAAAAAAAAAAAAGCCATATTCCAAAACAATGCTGATACCTAGTGTTTCCTAAATTATTTAAAGTAACTTGGCCTTGTGTTTTTTTTGTTTTACAATCCGAAGAGAACTGTACAGTCTGAAAGTGGTCATTCAAAGTATGTGTCACATCAAAGTGTGAAATCTTTTATCATGGAAATAATCATCGATTCAGCTATTTGATTTTGACCTATTTGTTATGACTACACTATATGTTTGAACAACTGTCTGCTTCGAGTGGGTGTATAACAAGCACATCATGAATAAAATGCATGAAAAAAAAGTTTTGTTTTAGAAATTGTGTGCACAAATAAGATATTTTATTCTTTTACATTGCAGAAGAAATTATACGATTGTACTTATTTGATGAAGAAGCCTTTAGTACATTAATGTGGCAAATGTGTATCTGGATAGGTTTGTGAGGTTCAATAATTATTTCATAGGCCTAAATATTTCTCATTTTTATATGTATTCCCCCCCTCCCCCCTCCTTCTGTTGTGCGAATGATTGAATGTTTCTGGTATAAATCTGTAAATGTGAATATTATATCCTTCTAGGACAATGCCTCATTGGGATAATGGAAGTATTCTATAAATGTATTTATGGATGTATGTACAATATCTACAGTATTTTAGCCCCTTTGCACACATGCCAAATCTTCCCAATCACTGACCATTAAAGGGATACCTTATTTAAAGATTTAATACTCCGGTTGTGAGCATCGCAGAAACATGGAAAAAATGGCTTAAATGAAACAGGACATTTGTACAATTTATTTGATTTGTTTAAATTCATAATTTTGGAATAAATAAAGTGCCACAAATGCAATTGTCTAGGCAAAAAAACAAAAAATGAATTTGCTCTTTTTTAGTTTGCAATGAAATTCTGAGAGATCCCATATATAAAACAGGTTAAACTATGCATGTCCTGGATAAAAAAACTCAAGTGCATAAAATTTAAGGGTGGATATACTCCTGAATTATGAATGATTGTATGTTTCTTGGTATGAATGTGTGTTTATAAATGTGAATGTTGCATGCTGCCAGGGAAATGCTGCCATGGCGATAATGAAGTATTCTATGTATGTATGTATATATGTATACATACATATACAGTATTATTTTACAATCAGTATATATTTCAAGTCGCACATATATAAGGCCTTGTACATTTGGTAAAATGAACAAAATGAACAAGAGAACAAAGTAGAAACATATCCTTTCTGGAGGAATATCCTTTCTTTAGGTATTGACCAGCAGTTCCAAACATTCATTTAAATGTCTTGCATGAGGCAATTTGTGTTTTAAGACACTTTGATGTGACACAAACTTTGAATGATGGTAATAGATGGTAAGTTTTAAGAACACAGAAATAATTTACTTGAAAGAATTTAGGAAACATTAGGTAGCATTGCATTGGAATACAGCTTGTTTAATTTATCTGAGCTAAGATAGGCATTATTGTTGCATGTAACGTAACACAATTTCGATATCAATACTTTTAATGGCAGACCTAGATTTAAATGTGTGAGTAACCTGGGATTTTAGTACATTGAAAATGTATTTTTCATCAGATAATATTTACACAGCAATTGTTCAATCTCAATTTGGCTAACAAAGCTAATGGCAAACAGAATGACCTGTGCATACACAAGTTGGGACAGTCTGAGCCCCCAATTTATCACATAACTAGTGATGAGTATGTAGGTACACTCGGCCAGTCTGTGCCCTCCAAATGGAAATTACCTTCTTTAAGAACATGCAACGCATCTGACGCGCATCTGATGACATCATCAGTGCACGCTGCATCCAAGATCCTTATCACACTCCACGAGTCCCCCCTCCCCCCACCAGGTATAAAAGTTAGGGACAGTAATCACTCTCTCTCTTTTTCGCTCTTTTTTCTTTTTCATTTCTGTTTCTCGCCTCCTTTTTCGCCTTCTCTCTCTTCCTGCGTCCTCTCCCATTGTCTCTTGAGTGCCCACATACTGTGGAACTCCTATGGGCCTAACTCGAGTTCTCACAACTCTGTAGAACTCCAATTCAAAGGGCTTGCAGAATGCCTTGAAGATAGTCACCGATTTATCTAAACGCAAAGATAAAGTCACTACACAGCAACGAGGCTCTGTCGATTTAGCTCGCCTGCGGCTCCTAAAGCCTGATCCATCCCACGTGGAAACCCGCGCACGCCCGACGCTGCGCCAACTAACCACGACGAGCTCCAGGAAGAAGAGCCTTGCTGACGACCGACCGGGGGGACAACCACATCGCCGTTGCTACGAAACAAGGATTCAGTTTGCGCCACACGCCCCACATCTGAAACCTCCACAATTTCACAACACCAAGACTGTTCTCTCCAGGACCCCACAGCGACCACCGGAGGCCACTACCTGTGTGAATGGATGGACAATAAGACTGAGCAAACTGAGTTTAGCTTAGTCTGCATTGAGTTTAATGTGACATTGTGTGTTTCCATTTTGTTGATTATAGTCATTTGCGCTGGTGATGTAATCTTAGGAAAAAATCCTAAGCATGGTCTTTCTCTCTCTTACTCCCCGACTAACTTCACAACCCTAACGACATCACACTCGTTGTATAGTTGGTAGTGGGTGAATAACTAGCTTGGTTGCATGTATTGCTTAACAGCTGAAGTTACGCTTCACTCTATGGCACTACTGGAAGCAATACTCCTTCCTTGCTGAGCTCAGTTATTCAGCCACTCCGGTTACACTGTACCCCACACATACGCGACCTCCCGCCGTTTACCCTTCCCCCTGTCGTCCACAGACATAACGACACGTGCGCACACGCAACCACACACACGCACATGCACCCCTACCTTCCCGTACTTAGAAGTTTCCCCATTTAGATTAGTTTGTGTATGTTTTGTTTGTACGTTTGTTCAATAAATCATTGTATTAAACCCGTGTCTGTTTTGATGTTGCTGGAATGTGAGAATCCGAGTCAAAATAGTCTATCCAAGAACTACATCCTTCCGGTTATCTCTTAAATCTTTGATTTAATTATTTGATCCTTAATATTTGTAATTTTGATTATTAATTGAAGTTCCAAATTTATGGTCGAATAGTCTAGATAACTGTAATTTTATGAGACTGATTTTTAATTGTGCGGTTATACCGCTTCGCGTACATAAGTAGTGCCCAGTGTGAGAATATAGAAATATAATCCCGACATAAGTGGTGCCCCGTGTAAGGCTATATTGTCATTTCCCAGACAAGTAGCTCAGTAGACCTGGGTCTAAAAATGTGAAACCTTTAAGGATTACCGTTTGCAAAAAAATTTCAGTATGATCAAGGTAAGTTTAGCACTGCTGCTTTGCTACATAAATAAAAAAACAAGTGCTGAGACACATGGAGGTGGCCAAATTCAAACTATAACAGACTAGCACTTTCAGAAATCCAACACAAATCTCCTGGAAAAGACTTCATCCACTCATTCATTTGTCAGGCGTCCAACGAGCTATCTCCTTAAATTTCAGTTCCAGAGTTCCGACTTTCTTGACAGAAAGTAGCCTATAGCCAGCCCATTCAGTCTCTCCTGTCCGATACTGCTAGTCAGATAGTTCTTGATGAATTTTTCATTCATTTAAACAGTGCTCTGCTGTCATAACCGCAGTAGCATAAACCCCTCACTGAAGAATGATGCACAATAAGCATTTTCGCAAGTTAGGAGACGGAGGTGTGTGTTGACAATTTCAGTTTTAAAACATGGCCTGAATGACAGACCCATGGTCAGACAGATGTTTTGACATCGGTGAGCTGTGGCTTTGGCTATTGCAAGTTGTCCAAATCTGGGAACTTGTCAACCCTTCTCTCCTGTTCCGTTTTCTCTTTTCTGTTCTGAGATCCACTAAGGCATTTTGATATGCTTAGTTGTAGCTAGGACTCCTCTGATTCCTATAAATCAGGTGTGTTCAATTGCTTCCTTGCTGCAGGCACGAAAGTGCTTTCAGAATCTATAATTGTTTCTAGGCTTTTGACTGCCTTTGGAGTCTGTTATTGCCGTTTGTCAACATGAGTTGTACCAATGAAAGTCAAGGAAGCGATTACGAGGCTGAGAAATAAGAAAGGAAATTTATGGTTAATAAAATCAACTGTTTGGAACATCATTAAAGAGAAAGAAAGCACTGATGAGCTCAGTAATTGCAAAGGGCCTGGTAAGCCAGGAAAGACCATAGCAGTGACTATTGTCTGCAGAAGACTTCTAACAGCACTACAGAGGCTCCACTACAATAAGCAAACCAACAGTAAGTTGCAAAAACAGGTGTGGAAGGGTGCACTATCTGCAGGCGGAGAGGGAGTGGCTTACCCGATCTGTAACCACAGCTGTCTGCTATTACGTTTTATTGGTAATTGTTTATATACTCTGCCTGCAGTGAGACCGGGATGAGTCTTCTCATCCGGTCCCAGCACCAAGCAGAAGACCACCAGGGGGACCCTCGTCAGTAGCAGGGAAACCTGCCTCTTCTCTATATCCTATATCCCCACAACCCCTTCTCTGTTCCCCCACAGCCCCCGGTCTCAGTGGTTGCAGCGCCAGACACCCACAGGCCACTTCAGCAGAGACTGTACCCTGATGGAAGTGGGGCAAGTGGTGCAGGTTGCAGGCTCACCAGCCCCCTCCCCTGGTCTGGAGGGGATGTACCGATACCGGTAGGGATTCAAGGGGGTACACATCAAGCTTTGCTGGATTCAGGGTGTAAACAAACCATGACTCACCAAAGCTTGGTTCGGCCCGAGGCACTGGTAGAAGCATTGTGGGTGTCAATAAGGTGTGTGCATGGGGATATTCACGATTACCCAGTGGTGCCAGTGGAAATTTGACACGGGGGCAAAAAAGCATAGAGTAAAGGCTGCAGTTAGGTCCCGCCTGTCGCATCCCCTTTTATATCATACTGAATGACTGGGGTTTACTAATGTAATGAAAGGTTACATGGGGAAGCGATCATGACCGATAGGAATCTGTGAGCCATGTGATGTGCTCAGTGACGTAAGGTCATCCGATGCAGCTGAGGGAGAGGCGGGGTTGGGAGAAACTCTTGGGAGAGCTTCCCCAACTTCTGGTATACATCTCCAGGGGGACTTTCCGCTCAAGCAGTCTCAGGATGATAGTTTACGCTTTGCCTTTGACTAAGTGATAGCTATTGATAGTCACTGGGTGCGCCCTGGCACCGCTCTAGTGCACCCTTATTTTTCTATTATTAAAGATAATATGAGTCATGACACTCAAACCGGAGAGGAAAACACCCAGTTGTTGGTACCAAAGAGTCGTCGGGAAATTATTTTCCGGTTGGCTCACTATAATATGATGGCTGGTCATCTGGGTGTTGATAAAACACTAAGTAGGCTAATGGCCCGATTCTATTGGGGTGAAGTGCAGAGGTGGTGTGCATCTTGTCCCAAGTGTCAGTTAGTTAATCCCACGGGCACTCCAAAAGCATGCCCATTATCATTAATGGAGGTCCCGTTTGAATGGGTGGGAATGGACCTCATCAGAACATTAGACCAAAGTACACATGGGCATCATTTCGTGTTAATTTTAATAGACTATGCAACGCGATACTCGGAAGCAGTGCTGCTGTGTAGAATGTGGACTAAGAATGTTGCACAAGCATTGTTTCAAATAATCTCCCGGGTTGGGATCGCAAAAGAGATCCGAACCGATCAAAGCACTTTGTTCATGTCATGCACGTTACGCGCAGAGCTGGCCCTGACCAATTTGGTGCCCTAGGCAAGATTTTAGCTGGTTCCCCTTGCACTGCAGTCAATTCCACATAAACACATATACATATAAGACTAATCAATAATGAAAATGCAAAGGCTTACAAACTATTAATTACAAAAGGGGATGGAAAAGGAAAAGCATTTTAACCTCTTAGCGCAGAGCCCCTAGTGGTCGGCACGCCGGCGTGCCGAGATTACTAAACTCAGACATTCAGTGCTACTGCAACCATAGTATGAGTTAAAAACAAAAACGCGTTGTTTTAGTTTCATTAGTAGATGATACACAACAA
This sequence comes from Anguilla pacifica, assembly GCA_039654925.1. Taxonomy (NCBI): domain Eukaryota; kingdom Metazoa; phylum Chordata; class Actinopteri; order Anguilliformes; family Anguillidae; genus Anguilla; species Anguilla pacifica. Next base: position 35,807,800 of record CM077286.1, on the reverse strand, counting down.
CTATGCCGAATACGGAGTTTCACAGTGTTACCATTGTCGCTCTGGTCGTTCTTTTAACACACACACCCCCTCCCTGCAGTCTCACCTGCAACTACACCCCCCACCAATGACATAATGGACAATATTGTCTATCTTGGCATTCATAAAAATATTCTTTTATCACTCAAAAATCGTATTCCGTCATAGCAACAAGATAAACCCAACAATAGCCCTATGTCAATACAGCAGTGAAAATGCTGCTCACTGAATAATGAAATAAATGAGAAAAGGTTTTTTTAAATGATACCATGTCATTCTACAGTCAATATCTGGGACTAAATATTTAATAAATATACAACCTTACTGTTGGTTTTACGCATAGAGATGTCCCTTTTGAGACTGAGTGGTCATAAATAGTTTTGGACAATCCGTTTGTGAAACATACGTGCATTTGTGATGCCTGGGTACCTTCCAAAATAGCTGTGCGTAATACCACACGTGTTGTTTACAGCATTGTTGCCCTTTTTAGTACAGTCTGGCTTGACTGACTATTCATTTATTCAGTAGGTCAGAGTATAAGCTTTCTAACGATGTATAACATGTCTAATTTTGCTTTTCGTTTTATAGGTTAGCGTAATCGAAAGTTTTGTTATCATTGCATTCACTCTGTGGTAGCAGTAAAAGACAAATAAAATACTATTATTATTGAGGACTTCTGGGCATAGCTAAACCAAATGTTTGCTGATAGACCTAGCTGACATCGTTTTCTGGTGTAAGACAGAAGCGGATAGAACTATATCATTAATTTACTGTCTCTGTCTATCTACTGAAAACATAAAATTTCATTATTGCTTTTAAAACACTGGAGCACTTTGGATATCTTTCAGGTTAATTTGTCAAAATCAGCACTGATGCTGATTAATATAGACAAAAGTAAGGTGTCCCTTCCTCCCCAGATTAATGTTACAAAAGACGTCCTTTACTTGGGTATTAAAATTAATACTTCCCTATCATCTATAGCTAAAACAAATTACTCTTAAATTTTGAAAAAATAGAATGAGATATTAAAATATGGAGACACCTGCCAGCATCAGTCCCAGCCCTTATATCAGGCATCAAAATCTTACCCCGCATTAATTTTATCAGCTCAATGATCCCACTTGCACCTTCAGCAGGATATTGGCAAAAACTGGACTCCTTACTACGATGCTATGTTTGGAATGGTAAACGACCCAAAATAAAGTGGTTAGCTCTTCAATTCAAAAAGTCTGATGGGGGATGGGCATGTCCAAATTTTAAACTGTATCACTGGGCATTTGTATTAAGAAGTCTCAGCTATTGGATGGCGGAAGATAAAGTCTCATCTTGGAAAAATATAGAAGAATTAATAGCACCAATAAGATTAAAGGATTTTCTCCTTACAGGTATGTCTACCAAAATGGTTTTATAGTGGTTTATATTACGGTCCAATTTTAACTCATATGCTACAAGTGTTTAGAACAGCAGAAAAATTCCTAAAATTTAAAAAAGTATGGTGCAAGTCATCTCCGATATGGAACAATAATCACCTTTTATCTGGGGGGAAACCATTCACTAACAAAGCTTGGGAGGATAAAGGTATTACAACTCTTCAAAATATTAATGGGGCAAACAATATCCTTAACTTTCAAGAACATGTCTCTCAATATAACATTGATAAACACTCTCTTTTCTTCTACTTCAGAGTAAGGTCAGCCTGTAAAGCCTACGGGGTTACCTGGGGGCCAGATTTAAAAGACCATCCTATTTTAAGTTGGATACAGAATGCTCCAAAAGAGATAGTGTCTTTTATCTATGATAATTTAAACTCCCAGATATACATGCCTACATCAGGAATGAAAGCTTGGGATAGGGATATATCTGAATTGGGACAAGAGCTAGACTGGGATGCAATTTGGGATAATGTTATTAGTGCTTCGAAAAACCCACATCATCAGTATATACATTTGAAATTTTGTCATAGAGCATATCTAACACCAAGAATTAGACATCGAATGGGATTGGTACCTGACCCATATTGTTCATTTTGCTCCCAGGTAACCGTTGGCTCTTTTATACATGTTGTATGGGAATGTCCAGGGGTTTTTAATTTTTGGGGGAAGGTTATTAGTACCCTTACAGAACTAACCGGGGTACAATTACCAATGGACCCTGCTGTACATCTTCTAAATGATGATTCCCATTTGTCCCTTACAGAAAAAACACGCAAAGTCTGGCTGGCAGGCCTGACTGCAGCTAAGAAGATTGTAGTCCAGCGTTGGAAGCCCCCTCATGATATTTCAAGTACTCACTGGCTTCGGAGCTTTTTGGACATTTCTTACCTGGAACTGTCATCAGCAAGATTCAACGATGCACGACCAAACACAATTTTAATGTGGACAAATTTGATATCTAACTTAAAAGATCTTCTAGCTAAATAAGGATACTCTATCTGTGTAGGTATTATTATCCTGTTGATTGGTGGAGGGGAGGGGGGTGGAGAGAGGGGTGGGGGAGATAGGGATGGGGGTAGAGGGATAGTTGGGTTAAACAATCAAAATGTATTCGGCAACCTGTTGTATTGTCTGTAACTCGTTGGTGTTGCAATAAAAAAAAAAGAATGATAAAAGAAAAATTTCATCATTGCAATGGCAAGTATTTCTGACCAAAATAGTTTGGTTATATATGTTATTTTTGAAATTGAGTGTTTTTAAGTAGGTTTCACAAGAGTGTTTCAACGTTGCCAATACGTGGTGGATGGTTGAAAATTGTTTTCATGTCGTCCCATCCTCATACAAGAAAACATACGAGAGTACAGAGTATAAAAATACACACACTGTAAAAAATGATTCTGTGGTCGTGCAGATTTTACAAAAATGTATTGGGTAAAATATATTCAACTGAATTGTGTACTTGATTTTGTTGCAATGATTTGTGCTAATATAAACAAAAAATTGTCGGAATAAAATCATTTTATTCTTGTTGTTTAAAACTAATGCATTCTGTTTGTGTAATTCCAAATAGAGAGAATATTGAGTGAATCCACTGTAATGTAAATGAGTAGTTTTCAATTTACAAGCATTTCCTGTGCGCGCGTTTTTGGATGTATTTCAGTCCATGCATTTGCGTCACAGCTCATTTGCAGACAAGCAGTGATTGCATCTATCTTGATGGTTCTTCCCCATTTCACCTCTTCGCAAATACTGGTTGACTAAGGTCATTTCTACCTGGAAAATGTACCGTAAATTAGTTATGTTACATGATATGAGACCAACAAACATTTTATAACTAAATGTCTTGTCATTTTCATTTGAACTTGTAAAAACGAATTACAGTTTTGTGTTGCAGGATATTGAGGGTTTGGAGGAGCTTGAACAGCTCACAATGGCAATTGTGATCTTGAAGGAGGGAGCTTCTACGGCAGTTTGAAAAAGCAAAAGGGACGATTACTAGAATTAACTTGCTATTTTACCCTGACAAAAAGTGCGGAAGGTGATTTTTTTCCTGTTTGCTTTTACTGTATCCCCAATGTAAATTACGCAGAAATACTGCATACCTCACTTACTGTGCCAAGCGTTTTGAGTCAGTTATAACGGGCTAACAAAGAAAATCCGGATGAAAATATTCAGCAACCAAATTAAACCATTTGAATGTTTTGGTATGTAATATGCTGTCCCAGCATGAATGCTTAATATTTTATAAAACAGACTTAATGCTAAAGCAAGAAAAGAAGAGCACACGTTATAATCCTCAATCTTAATTTCTCATCTGTAGACATTACATTACATTACAGGCATTTGGCAGACGCTCTTATCCAGAATGACGTACAACAAAGTGTATAACCATAACCAGGAACAAGTGTGTCGAAAACCCTAGAGAGAAGTACCGTTCCAAGTGCAGGGAACAACCGCATAGTTCAACTTGGACCCTGTAGATTAAACTGATTAACACTAACACTGTTGTAATTGCTATTTACTAGAATTATCCAGTAGAGGGAGCTCTAATACAAGTGTGAACTGCAGCAGCTGACGCGCTACTTCTGTAATAAGACGTTTGTCATTCGTGCTTCATCCAATATTCTCCACTGCAAGACGTGTCTGCACAGATTCGATTGCCACAATAAAGGTATGTATATTTAGTGAAAATTTTTAATTAAATGCGTTTATACGACCACTATGTTTATCAATCCTCATTATCAAGCGAGCGAGCTTGAACTAACATATGGTTCACTTTAGCAAGCTAGCTGGCTAGCAAGCCTTCATGAACTGGCAGTGAGCACATAAATAGCGTAGAATCTACATTTCCAGAGGACATCACTGTATTCTCAAATAAATAACCAGCCAAAATAAAATGGTGATTGAATGTGTCACACGTTTGTTTTTTTTTTAAATCTGAGATAATGATATTAGCTACTATATGATGCTGTGTCAATAGCCAACGCATTACTGCAAGCAGGGGTGTCTGTCATCTAGTCACGCGTCATCGCAGCAAGCTAACCAGACAGTAAAAACGCTGATGAAACACTTCTAACGTGGATCATTTTAAGCCATGTTATCTAGCTTTGTCGTGATAACATGAGAGAAGGATTGCTGTTGGAGAAGTGAATCAACAACACTTAGCGTGGGTAACCTGCACGAAAGCGCATTATAGTTTTTTTCACCACCAAATTCTTATGGACAAGCCTCACGTTACTTATTTCATCCAGTCAATTTAGTTTCATCTAACGGTACACTTGATTCACTGATTAGCTCCGCTAGATAAAGTCTTACTCTTTGAGATCACGTAGTAGAAATAAAATAAGAAAACATAATTCATTTAACTTACTGAGAATAAATAATAAGAAATAATAATAACAAATTAATAACAACAACAACAATAATAATATTCATAAAAATACATGTTTGAAACTGGAAAACTGATTTTTTTTAAATTAATTTTTTATAGATGGCTGGAAAATAAAGGAGTAAAAGCAACGTGTGGAGTTATTTTGAATTCACACCACTTGAAGATGGTGTTAATATATATATATTTAATTTAATATCATCTTCTACATTTTTTTATCTATCAAAAAGTTCTTTGTGTGTTTATTTTTATTTATTTGTTTGCTTATAAGTTAAATGTTCTCTAATATAGAAACTTTGATAAAATATAAGTTTTTCAAATTGATTTGAAAATGTTGCACTTTTTGACAAAATATCAGTCAAAACATCGGTAATTGGTGGGCTAGGACTCTCCAAAATCGGGATCGGCATCGGACCCAAAAATCTGGCATCGGTCGGGCTCTAGTTTATCCCACTCATACAACGGGTTACCAACAATGACTATACATGGTTACTTTAGTGTTTATTGATTTTTATCCATGGCCGTTTGGACATATTATTTTACCGTTGTCAAGCAAAACTCTCATTGGTAGCTCGACTTGGACCGTTGTTATGCAACAAACAGGATATAACAGAGCAATATACATATTGTAACTGTTTTATATCCTCTCAAACACACTCATTAGCTATGTTTTTATGCGAACATTTCATGTCTTGACATCCGAGGCGACAGAATGCATTCACATTCGTAACTGGTGACAACATTCATAGGAGAAAACATGTACACGTCGTAAACAATTTGCTGTTGAATTGATTAATTCGACTCTCATCGTCATTTCCATATAATCACAAAATGACAAGAATAAATAGAATGAAAACTTGGACTTGCGTGAAAATTTAAATTAATATTGCAGTGGTACAGCCACCATTTGCTTTCAACCTTTAAAGTTACTGCTAGCGGAGCAGCTAATACTTGAAGTGTGCCCTCCAGATGCGAACCATGCACCTATCCATGTCTAGACTTCCTGATCTTTTTGTGGAATTGAAGAATCGCAGAGTAAAATTATGGCAGTTTGAAAAAGCAAAAGGGACGATTACTAGAATTAACTTGCTATTTTACCCTGACAAAAAGTGCGGAAGGTGATTTTTTTCCTGTTTGCTTTTACTGTATCCCCAATGTAAATTACGCAGAAATACTGCATACCTCACTTACTGTGCCAAGCGTTTTGAGTCAGTTATAACGGGCTAACAAAGAAAATCCGGATGAAAATATTCAGCAACCAAATTAAACCATTTGAATGTTTTGGTATGTAATATGCTGTCCCAGCATGAATGCTTAATATTTTATAAAACAGACTTAATGCTAAAGCAAGAAAAGAAGAGCACACGTTATAATCCTCAATCTTAATTTCTCATCTGTAGACATTACATTACATTACAGGCATTTGGCAGACGCTCTTATCCAGAATGACGTACAACAAAGTGTATAACCATAACCAGGAACAAGTGTGTCGAAAACCCTAGAGAGAAGTACCGTTCCAAGTGCAGGGAACAACCGCATAGTTCAACTTGGACCCTGTAGATTAAACTGATTAACACTAACACAAACGAGAACAGCAACAACGCAGTCTATGCAAAAATACAAGCAGTGGCAGGCTATAACCAAAAGTAGGCTACTGCGCTGCATAACATAAAAGTTTGAATTTAAGTTATTATTTTGAAAATCATAAATCGGATTTCCGGCTGCAGATTTTTTTAAATGGCGGTTGAAATAAAATGGTGCGAGTACTCGACCAATCAGAAATGTTCGTGCTTGCGCCCCACCCCAAAAGTTCCGGTATTTTTGGAAAGTACTACCCCCCGAGCAGGGATTTTTTTGGGGGTAAAATAAAGTCCCTGGAACTTAATTTACACCCGGGTCCCTGTGGTGGAAACGCACTGAGTTCCTCAAAAGGTTCCTAGTTCCTGGGGAAAGTTCCTACGGTGGAAACGTAACAACAATTCAAAATTGAAAGACTAATGTTGCTGTTTTAACTGCTTTAGAATGCTGGATTTTGTAGCACATTATTTTTAGAACTTTTAAAAGGCCGAGGTGTCCCTTTACTGAGAAATAATGCCCACCCTTGAACCAATCAGAATCGAGTATTCAGCCAAGCCATTCTTTTGCCCATTTAGGGGGTACCCTATTTAAAACTTTATAACTCCAGATGTGAACACCACAGAGACTTGAAAAATGGCTTAAATAACACAAGACATTTGTACCATTTATAATACTAGCTTAGATTACTTTATATTCATAATTTTGGAAGAAATAAAGTGCCACAAATGCAATTGTTTTGACAAAAAATCAAAAATAAATTTGCACTTTTTAAGTTTGCAGTGAAATACTGAGAGATTGCATATATACAGGAGGTTCAACTATACATGTGCTAGATCAAAAACTTCTTGACCACAAGTTCATAAAATCTAAGGTTGGATATGTAGAACTGCTATAGATGTATGAAGCAAAAACTAAGCAGTGTATCCAGCGTCTCCAAATCTATCCAAAATGTCTAAATTATGGCTCAGCTATGTTCAGAAGTCCTCAATAATAGTATTTTCCAAGAAATTATGAAATATCGTTGACCACATTTCGTTAGGTGCAGCGTATTTTTCTGCTAACAGAGTGAATGCGTAAGTGAATGCGATGCTAAGAATATTTTCTGTTACGCTGACCTATAAAACGCTATTCCAAAAGCAGAATTAGACATGTTATACATCGTTAGAAAGCTTATACTCTCGCCTACTGAATAAATGAATTGTCAATCAAGCCCGACTGTACTAAAAAGGGCAACGACGCCGTAAACAACAGGTGTGGTATTACGCACAGCTATTTTGGAAGATACCCAGGCGTCACAAATGCGCGTATATTTCCCAAACGGATTGTCCAAGACAATATATGACCACGCAGTCTCAAAAGGGACATCTCTACACGTAAAACCAACAGTAAGGATGTTTATTTATTCAATATTTAGTCCCAGATATTGACTGTAGAATGACATGGTATCATTTAAAAAAACTTTTTCTTGTTTATTTCGTTATTCAGTGAGCAGCGTTTTCACTGCTGTATAGGCATATCTTAGGGCTATTGTCGGGTTTATCTTGTTGCTATGACGGAATATGATTTTTTAGTCGTGAAAGAATATTTTTATGAATGCCAAGATAGACAATATTGTCCATTATGTAAAGGGTGGGGGGTGTTTTGTAGATGAGACTGCAGGGAGGGGGTGTGTGTTAAATGAAGGACCAGAGCGACAATGGTGGGGCTGCGAAACTCCGTTTTCGCCATAGTTGTCGTGTATCGTCTACTAATGAAACTAAAACAACGCGTTTCTGTTATCTCACACTTTGGTTGCAGTAGCACCAAATGTTTGAGTTTAGTAATCTCGGCACGCCGGCGTGCCGACCACTAGGGGCTGTGCGCTAAGAGGTTAAACAGGCTCTCTGTGGTGAACTGCTCCTTTATACACCTAACTTTGCTTAGGTCTGCAGATGGATGCATCAACAGCAGGCTGGGGGACATTTTGTCCCAGGAGGTGGAGGGGGTCGACCGCCCGGTGCTGTACATTAGCCGGAAGCTGTCACAGCAGGAGGCGAAGTACAGCACAGTGGGGAAGGAGTGTCTGGCTCTCAAGTGGGTGGTCAGCGCTCTCTGCTATTATCTCCTGGGATGCCCTTTCACCCTCTGTTCAGACCACGCGCCCCTTCAGTGGCTCCACCGCATGAAAGATGCTAACGCGCAGATCACTCGTTGGTATCTGACATTACAGATAATAAGTTAAAGGTGATCCATATGCCGGGGGCTCAGATGGTGGTCACTGACTTCCTCTCCCGCTTGGGGGGGGGGGGTTAACTGGTGGCCGGACGGCTCCCCGGGCCAAAGTCGGGCGGTGGGGGTATGTGGAGGGGTGGTGTGGTTAGGGTGCCATCTGCAGGAGGAGAGGGAGCGGTTTAGCTGGTCTGTAATCACGGCTGTCTGCAATTACGTTTGACTGGTAATTGTTTTTATGCTCTGCCTGCAGTGAGACTGGGGCGCTGGAATGAGAGACGCACGGGGCAGCGACGTACTGTGTAATCTTCTTTCTGTGTGTTTTGTTTTGTTTGAGTACGGACATACTTGTATCCAGCGCGCAATAAAACCTGTGTACATCCCAGATTGTGTGGTTTGTGGAGAGAAGGACTGCAAAACCTGTTACAACAGGATAGCCAGGTTAAGTATCTAAAAGCGCCTGCATAGTTCTTCAAGTTCGTCAGTATAGTTGAGACCAAGATTCACTTGTATCAGAGTGATGGCAAGAAAAAACTGCGGAGGGCAAAAAGTAACTGCCCAAGATCAAAGCACTCCCCTCATCTGTGAAACATGGTGGGGGTGTTATGGTATAGGCATGTATGGCTGCCACAGGTACTGGGTCACTTGTCTTTCATGATGATGTAACTGGTGATAACAGCAGCAAAATGAATTGTGAAGTGTACAAAAGCTAAAGTTCCAGTAAGTGCTTCCAAGCTCTTACTTCTAGCAGTTCACTCAGCTAGAAAGGACCTCAACGGTGCAAATGTTAGTTGGGCTGAAAGCACCACAAATTTCCCTTTGAAAAACTCAAAAGTAACACCTCTTTTCAAATATGACACAGTTACTCACAAACATCTTCAGATCATGTTGTGCATGGTTTTATTGAAAACTACTTTATACTGAAGTACACAAACTGTGTGTATCTGCGCAAAGTCTCAACAAAAGCATGCCAGTATTCTGGAACACAGTGTCAACATTCTGTGGCATATGGCAACACCTTTTCTAAAGCATTTTTCCAAAATAATAATTTCTAAATAGTAAAAATATGGAAAGAGCATCAAATATAACTACAGACATACAGACATCAGAAATTCTTAATTATCTTCATCATGTGTGGGTCTTTTGATTAATTGCTATAGTTGTGGCCATAGGTGAAGGAAAGTGAAAGACGATATCAGGTGCATCAGAAATGAATAAGGGGCATTGCTTTCTGAGAATAAAGACATTGCTGATGCAAATAGTTATTTTGTTGAGAGTTTTACTAGAAAAGAGGTTACTAATAGACTGGAAGGCATATTCAGTAGTCAGAAAGTCTTGTCAGATATTGAAATAGAGGATAAAGAAGTACTGCAGGAATTACTTAAATTAAAGTATTATATATTGTATAATATATATATATATAATTATATATATAGTGTATATATATATATCTGAATATATATAATTTAACCAACCAAACAGGCAAGGGAAACTATATAGACTGAAATATTTTGTTGTACAAATAAAAATTATTAAATTTTCTTCTATTAAAGTTTCTTCACATCTTGTAGGAAAATTTTGAGACTCCCCATGATTGTGATGACATCACATGTTAAAGTTAGGGTGTTCCCATCAATGTTGATCAAACTGGTTCCTCCAAACTCTTGATGCGTCATGATAAAAATATATCACATGTATAACTATACACTCATATAATCAATATGTAATCCAATAAACCTATATCAGTAGTTGTAGATAAGCTTATGTAAATGCAAGAAACCACAGTATCCACTGTAGAAAAAGAGCGAGAGAACGCAGTAGTCTTAGAAAAACTGCTCACTCAGCAGAAAAAACTGCTCACTCAGCAGAAAAGAACTAGTCACTGAGCAGAAAACACTAACCAAAAAACTAATCATATACTGCCAAAATATAGCAGAGAACAATAATCCAAAACTAACAAAACGCTAATGCTAGATAAAAGTGCTAGAAAACTAATATTTTAAAGTGACCCATATGTAACCTGAATACAATGGAAAATTACAGGAGGCTGTACCTCTGTAACTTGTAGGCTTAATGAAAAAATTACAGGAGGCTGAGACTTATATGCATACTGGAAAAGTACAGAACAAAGACCACTGCTTCTTAAGAGAAAGTTGGGGTAACTTTCCACACTGACGTTATCACCTAAGAACAAAGAAAGTCATTTTGGTGCCAAGAAGGTCAGATAAGACACAAAATCAGACGTCTGGAATAACACCATTATGGTGCCAAAAAGAACAGGTGGCTGGTATTTATGTAAATGTATAAGGGGTTGTGGAGTACATTTTGTGTATAAAAGGATTGTAAAACTAACAGTCGGGGTTCAATTCGGCGGAATTGATCCGACTTTGTGCACCGGTGCAAATAAAGTCTAAACTTTTCTGAAGAGCTTGCTGCCGTGGTGTCTTTTCCCTCGTGAAGTAGTTTTCTACAGATTGGCGATTGGACTCAGAATTCTGTCGGTTCCTAGACACGACAATCTGTCCTCATTTTCTTTCATGAGTGTGGGAATGTGGTTACAGTCTGAATTTGTGCTATAATTGAAAATTGGTGGCATCAGCATTGGCCTGACAAATATAAATTATTGATATTGTGCATCCCTACAAAGAACAATACAAATTGGTAGAGAACCAAAACTATCACAGTGGCCTCAGACCAACCCCAGGTCAAAAATAGGAACCTGGAAATGAATTCTCTAAAAATTCCATTTCCATTTTTACTTTTTGGAAAAACAAATGTTTTTGCATTTGTCCTACAATGTTTGCCCAATTCTTTTTGCCCAAATTTGACGTGTGATCTACAGCATATCTCTGTATTTAATTGTGAAGGAAAATTTGATATCTCTAAAGATGTCCACAGGAATGTAATCTCAATTCACACAAAAATGGCTGACCACACCCAGAATATGTGTATGGCCACAAATTTATGACGATTGTGGGATTCTTCAGGGGATGATGGACAGTCATTTTGTGGACTAACTTTTGCAGGTTAACAGTGTTATACTAAATTGCATAGGCTCCATAAGGCCAAATTGTATGACATTTCACAGGAACCTTCACACAGCTTCCCTCGAACAGTCCTGATAAGTACATAACCCTCTGTCCGAGACTCTTAAAGATAATCAAATATGTATATGCAAAAATTGTGTAAATTATCTTTTACCACACCTCCTTTAGATCTAACCATTGAAATTTAGGAAATATACAAATTAAAAAGGTACCCATATAAAATGTGTATCTCATTTTGTGAACCTACTACCCAAGGAGGCACTACCACACCACAGATTTGCAATATTAAAATAATTATTGCAGAAGTACCAATATTTACAATAAACATCAAATTTGGTATGAAGGATATTTGGATAAGGTTTGCAGTCCATGACAAAGTATAAGTTGCTATTATAAATTTTGCCTGAACAATGGTGACTTTTCTGATAAAACTTAAGCCGCGTTTCCACCAAATTACCCGGAACTTTTAGTCCCAGGAACTACTTTTCCAGGAACTAAAAGGTTCCTTTAAACAATGGTTGCCTGCGTTTCCACCGCGGTCTAAAGTTCCGCGAAGATTAGGCAAATTAGCCCACTGACGTATGAAAAAGCGAAGTTGTCGTCGGCCCATCTGTCCTATGATTTCTTCTGTAACCCCATACTACCACCGAAGTAGCCTACATTATTTTCTAATAACCGGGACAGCCCGGAGGGGTTTATTCCACGTATATACAACGGGTTACCAACAATGACTATATATGGTTACTTTTGTATTTATTGATTTTTATCGATTTAATCACCTGGAATTGAAATATTCTTCTGCAGCCGTTTGGGCATATTTTACCGTTGTCAAGCAAAACTGTCGTTGGTAGTTGAACTTGGACCGTCTTTATGCAACAAATAGGATATAACAGGCCGATAGTCAGATTGTAACTGTTTTATATATCCTCTCAAACACATTCATTATGTTTTTATGCGAACATTCACTTTCATGTCTTGACATCCGAGGCGACAGAATGCATTCACATTTCCAGTAGGCTATAACTGGCAACAACACCAGAAAACATGCACACGTTGTAAACAATTTGCTGTTTTATTACCTTCTCATCGTCAATTCCATATAGGCTAATCGCAAAATGACAAGAATAGAACGAAAACTCGGACTTGCGTGAAAATTTTAATTAGCAGTGGTACAGCCACCGTTTGCTTTCCTTCGAAGTTACTGCTAGCCGAGCAGCGAAGTGTGCCCTCCAGATGCGAACCATGCACCATAAACTAGCCCATAGTCTTCCTGGTCTTTTTGTGGAATTGAAGAATGTCAGAGTAAAATCACGGCAGTCTGAAAAAGCTAAAGGGACGACTACTAGAATTAACCTGTTATTTTACCATGACAAAAAGTGCGGAAGGTGATTTCCAGTTTGCTTTTACTGTATCACCAATGTGAATTACGCAGAACTACCGCATACCTCACATAACTGTATCAAACGTTTTGAGTCAATTACAACGGGCTAACAAAGAAAATCCGGAAGAAAATATTCAGCAACCGAATTAATCCGTTTGAATGTTTTGGTACGTAATATGCTGTCCCAGCACGAATGCTTAGCATTTTATAAAACGAATACTAAAGCAAGAAAAGAACAGAAGAGCACACGTTATAATTCAAAGACGTTGGCAGGCTATAACCAAAACTAGGCTACTGCGCCGCATAACAAACAAGTTTGATTTGAAGTTATTATGAAAATAAATCGGTTTGCGGCTGCATATTTTTAAACATGGCGGTTGAAAATAAACACAAAAAAAATGCTGCGAGTACTCGACCAATCAGAAATGTTCAGCGCTGCAAGCTCCACCCAAAAGGTTCCTGTACTTTCGGAAAGTACTACCCCCCGAGCAGGAACTTTTTGAGGGTAAAATAAAGCCCCCGGAACTAAATTTAGACCCTAGTTCCTGCGGTGGAAACGCACTGAGTTCCTCAAAAGGTTCCTAGTTCCGGGGTAAAGTTCCTGCGGTGGAAACGCGGCTTTAGTTACACAGACAGAATTCTCTTTTTGTTAAACACCCAACACCCCCCCCCCCCCCACATTGGCACTCTAATGGGAGGTATAAGCAGGCCATAAACCCCCTGTTGCCCCCCACAAACAACTGCAGTGTACAGTTCCTGAGCCTTAACATATAGCTATATTCTGCTTTCTACAGATATGGAGCATCGCGTAGAGTCAAGCGCTCCGGCCGAATCAGCTGATGGCTCAGCTGAGTGATGTTCGCCTATCACAGTACATTCACCAACAGGGCGGTCTATTTAAACAGCCTTCTTCTACTCATTTGGCTGCTCCTCCTGCATGCAAGCGCTGCACGTTGCTTCGTAAATCGGCACTTCTTCCTGCAATCCAGCTACGGCATGCTGCCAGTGTAAACCACGTCTGCTTGCTACATGTTAGCTGCTAGTCTAAGCTCACAGCCTAGGCTCTATGAGGAAGTCTTGCTATTTATTTGCATTGCTCCTTACCTCTAAGCTCTATAGCTGCAGCAGGCAGGCGATCCATTTGGGGCCAGCCACGCAAAGCGTTGTTTAAGCGGCATATTCCAGATATTGAGGATACCGGTGCACCGTCTTCACTGCTAACTGGCCAGGGAGCTTCATTCAAGGAGCGCTGCTTTGCGGCGGCCGCCACCCCTCCATGGAGGACGCCATGTTCAAGCCTGGAAGCTGCTGCCACGTCCATATCTGCTAGCTGCAGATTCTTGCCGGGTAATGTCATCAACCTTATTTAAATTCTGCTGAGCTCTGAGTCTAGCGGTAAACGCATAATATACACAGTGTTGCCAACTATTTCTATGGAAAGTAGCTATGGCCTCCTCTAAAAGTCGCTGAATTGACAACACCGAATATAGCCTACACATTCGATTGCGGGGACATCTCACAGAGGGGCTGGTTTCACGAATATCGCAAGTCTTTCGCTAAAAGCGGAAACGTTCCAACATATGCGGGCACAAGTTAATGGCATGCTATTGTCGAGTTTCTCACCACCAGAGTCTCACACAGGCTATAGTTTGTGTATTTGTAGGCTAATGGCCTACTTCCTGGTGTAAACAGTTATTCCGGAAGGATTGGGCTGCGAGATGGCAGTTAAATTCTGGCTGTTATAGGTTTGGCAGATTGAACATGGGCGGCAGGGCGAGTTGCAAAGAGCAGAGATGCAGAGTCGTCTAAATTGTTCAAAGCTGCATTCTACACTTCGCTGAATCGCTACACTACAAGGAGTGTTAGACTGTTACCGGCAAGTAGGCTACAGCCAATGTTGTAAAAATGCAAACCAGCTTCGGCTTTCAACTTCAGAAACAGAAAGTTTTCCCCACTGATTCAGGATTTGCGCTTAAAAAGCCGGTTCCCTATCGGGACCCAATCATCGCGACAGAAAAATGAAAACATTAAATTCATAATGGTGTTAAATCTGCGAGGATACAATTGGTTGGTTATCTAATTTAGCTGTCAGATCACGATGCTGAATGTTTAGGGATTGCTAATGTCCATCGTAATGAGACAAATTAGGCTTAACGTTATCTCGTCCAACTGGTTCTCTCAATATTGTGCTGTTGCAAGATGCGAATGCGTACGTTCCGCATTCATAAGTGTATCGTTGTATTCCATGACACTTAAACGGGCGTTTAGGCTTATCACAGCGGAGAAGGGATTTCATGTAGCCTTCTCCACATCACTGCTCTGACCTCTTCACTGTGCATGTGATCAGGCATGTGACCACACGACTGAGCACATATGTTGAGGAAAAAAAAAAAAAAAAAAATTATACCTCCTGCTACGGACATGCTCCGCATAGCCTAGGTATTGGCCTCGCCGTCTCTACAATTGCATGCTCACGCGAATGGCGTTGCGCGTCATCCATTGCATCTGCTCCCGGTTATGGCTGGTTCCAGGCAGATTTGTAGCATGTGCTTTCGCAACTTTGTCATAGTTTCTTTAATCGTACATTGCATTTTCGTCTAAATAGAGCTCAATACGATGGTTAAAAAAAAATTTTTTTTTTTAAAAACTGGTTCCAATTCCTCTCCTAATATACTCATTCGGTAAGCATATTAGTAATGCAATGTGGCGCTTTAAAGCAGCCCACTGTGCCCAACTGTTAAATAATATTTAAATAGTGACGTATTGAGAAGTAATTCTTCGAACCTTATTGCTTTGATGCCCGCCCTTGCCGGAGTGGCCCTTATGTCAGTGAATTAAGCGAAACTCAAAAACACGATCGCCAATCGTCTCGGCTTTCGGGACCAGGCTATGCATCTTTTCCAGCGTATCCATTTGGCAGGATTCGCTTCCGATTAGCCTCATCGTGACGCCTTATGGGCAGAAGCAGTAATATGTTCATCCAATCTCTGCATAATGCATTTCCCCACAATTTTAAAAGATGCATAGACTCTTCAGCCTCATAACTCCGTTCACAACTGGTCTCTTTTAAGGCAAGAGTTTCAACCCCGAATACCCACTGTTGGAAACTGCATTTCCTCATGCTTCATGGTTCTTTATATGATCTCACCATGGCAAATATGCTTAAATTAGCTATATTTTGTATACACCTCAAGCTTTTAATCTGAGAAAATGAAGGAACTCATGTCATTATTGCATAATAGCACTGTTTTCCATCCTCCCCTCCATGACCCGGTACCTGTGGTGGCGCCCCCATGCGAGCCTGAGGAGCCTTCATTGGGAAATGCCATGACGAAATCTGGTTGCCGTCCGCCTCCGTCTCATTGGCAATGCGGTCCCCTTTCCGGAGTTCTACACCACCACTCCTGCTCCAGTGTGGCAACGACAGCAGTGATGGTTCCCGGCATCCTCAGTGAAGCTACGGGGCTTTGGACATGTACTTCTTCATCCGTTGACATTATTTCCGTTCAAAAGCTATGAGCTTTGCAGTATAGGAGCACGGCTGCTACTGTCTACTGGCAAGTACCGGTGTCGCAGCCACCAATGTTTCCTCTATAATCAGTTTCCTGCTGCTGCTAGTGCTGCTGCTGCTGCTACTGCTACTGCGGCTGCTGCTACTGCTGCTGCTGGGTGTTACTGCTACTGAAGCTGCTGCTGCTGGTACTGTTTCTGCTGCTGCTGCTGGGTGCTACTGCTGCTGCTGCGTTACTGCTGACACTACTGCTGATGTTACTGCTACTGCTGCTGCTGCAAGTGCTGCTGCTACTGCTGCTGCTGGGTGCTACTGCTACTGAAGCTGCTGCTGCTGGTACTGTTTCTGCTGCTGCTGTTACTGCTGCTGGGTGCTGCTGCTGCTGCTGCGTTACTGCTGCCACTACTGCTGATGTTACTGCTACTGTGTTGCTGCTGCTGATGCTACTGCTCCTACTGCTCCTGCTGTTTATTGCTGCTGCTGCTGTTACTACTACTGAACGAGGATTCATTACACTAATATGAGTAGTATATTTCCCTCTAATTGGTTTAAATCTCTGTGCTGGGGGGAAATACCAACAAGCTGTTGGTACACATAGCATAATAATATTTGGTGAGTAGTTTGAATGGCCTTGGGCTTACGAGGTAGCTAAGCCACTGACTGACATACTTGTCACAATCAACAACCTGAGCCGACCAGAGGAGGATGGGTTTCCCCCTTGAACCTCCTTCCGAGGTTTCTTCCTATCTGCCACAGGGAGTTTTCCTTGCCACTGTCGCCTTAGGCTTGCTCCTGTGGGGGTTCAGGCCAGGGTTGTCCGTAAAGTGAATTGTGACAACTGCCGTAAGATACACTATACAAATAAATTCGATTGATAGAAGCCAAGGCCATACACGTAGGCATAGCCTTCAAAATTACAAATAGTATTTTCTCCTGGTTTAATTTTACTCTTGCCTCAGGGGAAAGGCCAAAAAAAAAAAAAAAAAAAAACTTCAGCCGGAGACTAAGTACTAACAACATGTCGGCGTATGGTTGTTTTGGGGGTTTTTGCTGCTGCCCCCTCCCGGTCTTGTCCATGCATGCTTGTATGGATGGCAATGAGTGAGGATTCATTTACACTGATGCAGGTAGTAGCATATTTCCCCCGGTTTAGTTTAAATCTCGGCGCTCGAGGGGAAATACCGACAAGCTGTCGGTACACATAGCCTAATATTACATCTCACATAGTATGTTCCCCTGGTTTATTAATTAATAATTCATCTAACTATTGGCCTCAGGGGAACGTCCAACATGCTGTTGGTACACATAACCACTGATCCATGTAAAAAAAAAAAAAAAATAAATAAATAAATAAAAAAAATAGACGGCCTCAAGCCGAAGGGCTTGGCTGGACGAAGGGCTTCCTCCAGGTGGTCGTACACATAGTCATCACGTCATCTTTGATTATTTGCTTCACATCATTGCCATTACTGCTGCTGCGCTAAGGCTCCTACGCTGCTGCGTAACTGCCACCGCGCTCCTGCTGCTCCTACTACTGGCCCTCCGGTAGGCCTATGCAACGAGTGAGGATTCATTTACACTGACGTAGTCGGTAATATATTTCCCCCCGTTAGTTCAAATCTCGGCGCTCGAGGGGAAATACCAACAAGCTTGTCGGTACACATAGCCTAATATCATACCACACATAGCATGTTCCTTTGGGTATTAATAATACATTAAGTATTGGCTCCAGGGGAACATCCAACAGGCTGTTGGTACACATAACCACTGATCCACGTAAAAAATAAACGGCCTCAAGCCGAAAGGCTCGACTGGAAGAAGGGCTTCCTCCAGGTGGCTGTACACATAGTCATCACATCAGCCGGAGACACTTATTAATAGCACGTAGGCATATGGATGTTTTGGGGTTTGGCTGCTGGCCTCCCGGCCTTATCCACGCGGGCTGCGTGGTTGGCGGGAGAGCTCCAGAACAGAGCCATACCGCCAAACATAACTGTATTGCCTTTATTGTCAATAAAGTTCTACTTGATGACAGTGGTCCTGACAGAAATGGAGCATCACGGAGTTCTGGCAGGCCACGAGAGTCAAGTGCTCTGGCCAAATCAGCTGATGGCTCAGCTGAGTGATGTTCGCCTATCACAGTACATTCACTAACAGGGCGGTCTATTTAAACAGCCTCCTTCTACTCATTCGGCTGCTCCTCCTGCATGCAAGCGCTGCACGTTGCTTCGTAAATCCCCTCCACCACCCCAGCTCCATCCTTATGCGTCAAGAATTTGCATTTCTCCTTCCTATGTGTTAAGAATTTGTATGCTCCATCCCCATGCGTCAAGAAATTGCATTTCTCCATCCCTGTGTTAAGAAATTGCATTGCTCCATCCCTATGTGTTAAGAACTTGCTTTGCTGCTGGATCTGTTCTGTGTGTACCCCTCTAGGGGGGTTTGGCTACTGGCCTCCCGGCCTTATCCACGCGGGCTGCGTGGTTGGCGGGAGAGCTCCAGAACAGAGCCATACCGCCAAACATAACTGTATTGCCTTTATTGTCAGTAAAGTTCTACTTTATGACAGTGGTCCTGACAGAAATAGTGGTTCCCAGCAGCTAACTGTAAACTGGCTGACTTGGAAACAATTACATTTCCATGGAAAACATGCATCATAGGCTGTAACTGCACATTACTGCAAAAACTGTAAGATGACTTGCTTTCACTTTCTGTGCTAGTTAACTTTTGTAAAAATGAAGACCTATCATTCCTAAGGACGATATGACAAAAAACTTCTCCCATCAGGACAGTACTGTTTAGCCCTCTGGGGTTGGGAGCTCTGCTGGCGGAGCTCGACAAGATGAAATGAACTTTCGTTTCTATTTGGATGATTAACTTCACGAGCTGTTATCATACAGACGCAACAAAAACATTGTCAGAAACCTTAGAATCGCGGCTTTCCAGTGCGCCCATTGGCAAATAATATGAATTGTTTTAAAAGTTGTAAATTTGATGAATTAGACCATGTATGCTTCGTTAGTCCTTACTCATTACTATGTGAATTTCGCTCAGCAGGAAGTCCGCCCAAATCGCATTCACATGTTAACGACATTATAATTACTCTCCATAGAAGGGGACTAGGGGAGGGGCGATGCAAGATCCATGTGAGAAATGCCAAGCCTGCGAAAGCGGGATAGAATGTCAAAGCATATAGCTTTTGAGGTAAACATCTCGTTTAATTTTGGAAAATGGCCCGGATGACTGGACTTGACATGCTTCATGCCTCGTTGGAGAGTGATGATGAAGATGCGAACAACTCATCAGGCCCGGTCCGCCCAGACACTGATGAAGAGCGGGGTCATTTCAAACAGCAAACTGATCCAGCTGAGGATCAACTTTATGAGTAAGTATATTTCTTATGATCATATTGGTAAATATGTGTACTGTATTGCAATGTATCTCTGTGTTTGTAGGAATATCCAGCAATATGCGCGTTTGTAAATTCCCACTCTACGAACTATTCAAACTATTGCGTCTCAAACTTATAGGCTATAGGCTCTCTGAGTCTGGTTGTGTTAGAAGTATATTTTTTCGATCATATTGGTAATAAATAGCCCGTGCCTGGCGTGTAGTGGGGTAGCTAGGATTCTAAAACTTAGTATCCTCGCACAATCGATATTAGCATACTATATGTAAGTTCGGGAAATAGCAATAAAATAACCACTTTGCTGAACAGACCTAGCCTACTTCAGATTGAGGCATTGTTATTTGTGAGTTGCGTGTAGTTGAGTTGGAATATCAATGTTTATTTAGTTTAGTTAATGTTGTTTCGTTGGTAGCTTACATTATTTGTAAATGTGTGCTGTATTACATTCTCTGTGTGTTTGTAGGAGTATTCACTAATATGCGCGCTTGTAAATTCCCACACTACGAACGATTCTACCCATTGCATCTCAAAATTATAGGCTACCTCTCTGCGTCTGGTTGTGTTTGCTTCTTTATTTGTATATGATGTAACCATGTCACATGTCACAAACAAGTTTTGTTTTCATTAGTTAGTGGTTTGTCCCTTTTTTGTAAAGCACATTTAATTTTCACCTGTTGAAAAAAAATGTGCTATATAAATAAAGTTTGATTTGATGTCACATTTCCTAACAATTTAGTTTTTATTATATTTACAGAGATGCTGATCAGGAAACACAGCCTAGTTCACCACTGGCTAAGAGGCCACGCAGGCGTCGCAAGAGTACACCAGTCTCATCTCATCATCCATGCATATAGTTTATTTCAATAAATGTTCCAAAATCAAAAGATGTCTTTGTTTCTATCTTCTAAATGGCTCATTGAGTCTTTGTCTTAGTGGTGGGGAGGCATGCAGCCAGGTGCTGGCTGGTCCTCCTACCCAATGCATATTCATTACAGACAGGCCATTTGCCCTCCCATTCTCACCTGGTGTTGAAAAATAGTAGTCACAACACTAACTTTTAGCAATTTATTTTATATTTCTCATTGAATTTGCTCAAATATTTTATCATCTTTTGATACCCAAGACCCTGATGAACACATTTCAGTGATCCAAAAACTTATATACTATTGTTTAGTGTGTTTTATTACAACATTCCTGTGCATGTTCAAAACTACTGTTTACAGTTTGTGTGTTTTTAGAGCAATTTACAATCCACATATGATTATGACCTACTTACTGCTGCCATATTATTGTAGCTGAGTTTGTGCTGAAAACAAAGATATGAAACACTTTGGAATCACTGCATATAAAGTTGGTGAAATTTACACTAATGTCAGAGCATGGCACAATCACCCGTGTGCCTCATTTTACCCTCAGATCCCAGAGGGTCAGGCAGCGGTTCATATTATGGTCGAAATTATGGATGTGTTAAACCTCTATTGAAGAAGTTATCCATAGAATCACTATCACAATGTCACTTCCCTCTCTTAAACCAACCTGGGGAAGGGAATTATTCTCAGTAATCACTATCGCAGTAAGTTGGACTAAATGCAGACTAGAGCTACAGTGCATGCACAAAGACTGTAATCAAGTGCAAGCAGGATTTTGCACTAATGTCTGTCACTGTGCATGCATTAAGTGGTGAGTATTGCTTACCAACTATGTTTGAACCCAGCAAACTTATCAGTTATAATATATAGTCTACATTTAAAATTTAGGGGTAGCATGATTTACTTACATTTCCCATTACATGAGCACTTGAATGAGAACAGGACAAGCAGAAAGGCAAGGATATGCCTCCAGAGGGGCAAATGACCTGGTGCTGCACCACCAACTGTGGTATGAAGGCAAAAAAATGGTTCAAAACTATGTTTATATTTTTGCAGACATTCAAAAAGATATAAATAGTACTCAATGCTCTGCAGTTCACCCTTGGTGTTTGGCCCCGTTATTGCTGCTTGCAGCTATATTTTAACTTTGAATTCACAACTATTAAATAGCAGTGTTTTAGGCACTCTTCAAATTTGCCATTACTTTTAGAATAATGATTTTACGGGGCTGCTGGCTGGTTTATTTGTTTGTTATTGTTCAAGTGTATGAATGGGCCCCACAGTCTATCATGAAATCCAGACTAGGCCATTGGCATCTAGGGCAATGGATAAATGGGGCTAGCATTGGTCTAGGAAGGGCACAGCAGTGACGCCAACTGGTCGATCTGACACTTGTGGTTTGCCTCATGGGCTGCACATGTCTTCCTAATCTTTTTGAGAACCTAAATTGCTGATAGTAGAAGAAGAGAGAAGAACGGTGACATCACACACTTGTGTGGAGAACCCATGCTTGTATGTACTCTCCCAAATCAACAACATTGTTGGATATGAGAGATGTAATGTGAGTATGATTGGGCAGGCCAAATTTGGAAGAAAAAAGGAAGAAAAAGTAAGAAGAAAAGGAAGAAAATCAGTAGTCTAGAATTGTCTTTGGACACACAAATGTAGCACATTGTCCTGTCTAATAAAATACTAATATAATCATAGAATGGTAGACATTCTGCTCCAGTCTGATTTGGAGCAAGTCATAAAAAACAAAAAAAAACAAAAAATGAAAATGGTTCATTAAAAGCAGCCGAGATAGATTCTTGAGACTCATGGAAACTATGATTTTCCCCTTAAGGTTGACCCAGATTTTCCCCTTAATGTTATCCAGCTCACCCTGTGACCTCACTCTTACATTCTCACTTTACTGTTTCATTCAACACAAAATAGAACAGAATTATGCATCAGCACCAAGGTGTATCAGTTATCTATTTAAGAGTAATCTGTTTAAGGGTAAGGGTAATGATGTGAGAAACTTTAATTCTTAATATCATCCATGGTCAGTGCATATTACTTTAAAAGCATTATGACTCTATCAAAATACTCCAATATTGTTCACTACAAATAGATTTTGATGGTTTTGAGATGTTATGTGGAAAGGCTTACAGGAAAATTAATTGCTGGGAAAAAGGAAATTGGAATAAACTTGATATGGTCATTTGTGCATTTGTGAGACACAAAGGAACTATCATGCTCATAAGTCATGCTACAAAAACAGGTTGAAGGAGACAGAACAGCAGAGCCTCTGTTCTGTGGTGGTGATTGCCCTTCTTGCTGAGTCACTGTGAAACTGACTACATCTGTGTGAGTTTGCATGGTCAGTTCAACAAACAGCTGTCAGTAGTCCTGTGTGCACTGCACCATCTTTTCACACCCTATACAATTGCCTGTGGTGAGGCTGTGGGCGGCCCCGTCTTCAGACCCCAAGGCCAGTCCATCTGCAACTTGAATACTGGCTGCACAAATACGGCTACTAAATTCGCACTTAATACAACACAGAACAACACCGGGCCTCACAACCATACTTTCAACTGTATCCCCAAAAAGGTCCAGTTGTAGTCACAAGAAAAAACTATCCAGCAGATATGGACATTCTCAATTTATCCAAGGCCATGTTTAACCTTTAAGTGATGATGCGGAAGTCTTTATATTGTTGTTACCATTACCTTAATTGTTTAAATTATTACATTCAAATTTCACCATCTACTGTATTTCAGTTGCCATCACACCCCTGATAATTGCAATTCATTGTAGGCCACATGTTGTCATTATTTTTTGGAGATAGGATGAGTAATGGAATTGTATGAAACTACAAAAATGTCAGGATGGTAATAGACAGAGCATTGCAGCAGAGCTGGTGGTAACAATATTATTACATGATATTAACATGACACTTACAGGGCATTTTTTCTTAATTTAGTGTGATGTGCACTTTAGCAGTAAAAGTTACCTTTTTCAGCACTGATGATGATATTTATAACTAATTAGGGCCAACATCACAGTCCTGCTTCCACCTGCATTCATATTTCTCTCAGAAAGAACTTGCAATTAGAGGAGTTTCTGAGTGGTTCACTCAGTTAAGGCATGGATGTGGAGCATTGATGAGCTCACTCAGTTAAGGCATGGATGTGGATCATGGATGAGCTCACTCAGTTAAGGCATGGATGTGGAGCATGGATGAGCTCACTCAGTTAAGGCGTGGATGTGGAGCATGGATGAGCCCCATGGTCTCAGATTGAATCAGGAATGTGCCAATACTGACTCGATTGCTTGTATGGGGTAGAATCTATTTTTAGAAGGCGTCTTGACTGGGCGGCACCACTAGTTGTACAGAAAATGCATGCACATTACGCACAACAATATCCAAGTTTTTCCATCAAATTAAAGTAATTGTGTCCATTAACACAAGCAGTCAGATGTGATACAAAGAATACTATTCTCAACTTACAGATGCAAACCCACAATATTCAACGGCTTGGCTGAATACTCAATTCTGATTGTCTGCATTATTTTTCCAAATGTCCAGCTATGAAGTAGCGGCTGTAAAACTTCAATCACTTCAATTGTAATCAAAACACGTATTGCAAAATGTGTATTTGCTTTATTGTATTGGTATTTGAAGAAATATGAAGAAATATTTCCTATTTTAATGCATTTCTCTTTTTACGTATGTTAAATTAAATAGAGCCAACACAGTTGTACATAGCCTTTGTGAGAAAATCAAAAAGATGGAGTAAGCACTTATCCGACGAGTAATCGATTTATCCATTGCTCGTACCCATCCCTCCTACCAGAGATGTTCCACAGCTCATGGGGGCCTGTTTCAAAAATTCCGTGATGAGGTCTTGTCCTCAGCTTTCACCGTTGTCTCACCAGCCACTTAACTAAATGAGCGGACTTTATGGGTTCTTGTGGCATATTTGTTCCTCATGAGAAATGACACAAGTACACCTGGTTTCATGAATTTTCATCAAACGGGGTGGAAATGCCAGCATTTTGAAATTTGGTTTTTGAATCGGTTACTATAGCACCACCTATGGACGAATCATGGTCATTCTTTCTGGCATAGTTACTCATGGTCTCTAGTGTTGACCTGGGAATTTATATCATTTTTGGTCAAGGACTTTTTGAGTTATTTGACCATTTCCAGGAAAATAATAATAATAATACTAACAAAAACAATAGGGTTCCTACTTCGTAGGACCCCTAATAATAATAATAATACTAACAAAAACAATAGGGTTCCTACTTTGTAGGACCCCTAAATATAGCTGCAAGCAGCAATGTGGGGTCCTACGAACACGTCCAAGCCAGGTAAATACAAGGCGAAGGAGATAAGAGTTCAAGTGGCATAGATTTCAGGATTTTGGACAATCTACATACCCGTGCGTGAGACGGTCCAACTTCCGGTTCATGAGAAACATTACTTCGAAATATGAATGTGCATTAGCATGCAGTGCCAACTTTGTCACGCCACAAATCACACAATTTTTAACAAAACGACTTTTCCTTCTCACCCTCGATCAAGAGAATACCCAAGAGTACACATGTGCGATGGTAACGGAATCAGGTAAAACGTTCATGAGAAGATGAGTTTTAAAGTGTTATATTAGCAGCAGCTTCCTGCAAAATTTCGAATGCCTGTAATTTCCTTGTTTTTTGAGATATCTGCAACTGTTCCAACATTGTACAACATGGTAATGTCCTCTTCATGCCCAGTCTGTTTCAAGTCCCTAGATTATTGTTGTAAAAAGTTATAAGCACTTGAAATTTGCATAATATTAGCATTAGCATTAGCTTCCCTCCAAAATTTCAAATGCCTGTAATTTCCTTGTTTTTTGGGATATCTGCAGCTCCTTCGACATGGTACAAATGGTAGTGCCCTCTTCATGCCCAGTTCGTTTCAAGTCCATAGATTATTGTTGTAAAAAGTTACAAGCATTTGAAATTTGTGGCCAAATTTTGTTTGTTTTTTTAAATACCAGTTTCTCCGCCATCTTGGAATGGATCTCTTAGCTGTTAACACCCTATAGGAAGACATGCACCATACACGTACATGGGCAATTTCGGACCAATCGGACTTACAGTTTGTTAGAAGAAACTTTTTATAGGTTTTGCCAAATTTTCAATCTGCAGCAAAATCCATCATGGTAGACTTATGGGTCCTTGAGGCATATTTGTTCCTCATGAGGAATGACACAAGAACACCTGGTTTCATGAATTTTCATCAAACCGGGTGGAAATGCCAGCATTTTTAAGTTTGCGTTTTGAATCAGTTACTATAGCGCCACCTATGGACAAATCATAGTCATTCTTTCTAGCATAGTTACTCATGGTCTCTAGTTTCAACCTGGTAATTAGGGGTCCTACGAAATAGGAACCCTATTGTTTTTGTTCGTATTACTATTATTATTATTAGGGGTCCTACGAAGTAGGAACCCTATTGTTTTTGTTAGTATTATTAGGGGTCCTACGAAGTAGGAACCCTATTGTTTTTGTTAGTATTATTATTATTATTATTAGGGGTCCTACGAAGTAGGAACCCTATTGTTTTTGTTAGTATTATTAGGGGTCCTACGAAGTAGGAACCCTATTGTTTTTGTTAGTATTATTAGGGGCCAAGCACCGAAGGTGCAGGGCACCTATTGTAATCGTTAGTATTATTATTATTATTATACTTTCTGCAATGCGAGTCTATGGCAGCCCATAGAACCCATTGGTCGTTTTTTATGAAATTTGGCACATTGATAAAGGACAGTCCAATGTATCCAGGCATCGAATTTAGGGTCAATCCATCCAACTCTGTAGCGCCACCAACAGGCCAAACTTCAAGGTACATATTTGCTTATAACGTTTGAACCGTTTGTCCTAGAGCTGTGGGGATTGTTTCACTTGAATCCATGCCGGTTCCAATGCACCCATTGCACCCATTGCCGTTAAAACGCATCATAATGGATTTTCCGCCATTTTGAATTATTCAAAAAACCTACTTTTGTGAACTAGTCCTAGGGCATTGATCCGATCACCACCAAATTTTGTGCATATGATCTACAGATGGTGCTGACCAAAAGTTATTCACAGAATTTTGATAAAGCAATTTAATGGCCACAATGAGCCAATGAATATTGAGGAGGGTGTGGCTTATAACATAAAGGTGTGTAAATTATGAACGGATTGACCTATCACCACAAAACTCCAGAGTTGTATTCGAAGACATATGGGGAGTCCATACCTCCATTTTTGGCCCGATCAAACAAAATGGTGGCGCTAGAGAGCTCATTTTCTGTTTAGGCATATCCGCTGCGCCGATTCTTTTGAAACTCGGCACATTTGTATAGGGGTACTCCAAATGGCCTGGGAGCAAATATGAAGCCGATTGGCTGTATGGTGGCGCTATAATGAGCAGAAAGGTGTTTTTCTTGCATAAATTTGAACAAGCATATATCCTGCCCCATTTGAGCTACAGTCATGAAATTTTGCACATATGTGCAACTCATCAAGGGTAACAATAAGGACCCATAAGCCCCGCCCATTGGCTCTTCCGCAAATTAGACCTTTTTTGTCCTAGGGCTGTGATCTTCCGCAAATTTGACATTTTTGACAAATGCTTCAATTGCTTCCTGCCATGGAAGTCTATGGCAGCCGCTATAACCGACTGGTCGGATTTTACTTTGCCGAATGGTAGAGGGTTATGCCGTTCGCCCTGCGATGGACTGGGGTTGTTCTGATTGCTTGTCGGCTTGGTGCCCCATTCGTGCTTGGCCCCTTCATTGCTGCTCGCAGCTATATTTATTATTATTATTATTCTTTTCCTGGAAATGGTCAAAGAACTCAAAAAGTCCTCGACCAAAAATGATATAAATGACCAGGTAGAAACTAGAGACCATGAGTAACTATGCCAGAAAAAATGACCATGATTCGTCCATACGTGGCGCTAAAGTAACCGATTCAAAACGCAAATGTCAAAATGATGGCATCTCCACCACGTTTGATGGAAATTTATGAAACCAGGTGTAGTGGAGTCATTCCTCATGAGGAACAAATATGCCTCAAGAACTCATAAAGTCCGCCATGATGGATTTTTCTGCAGGTTGAAAATTTGGCAAAACCTACAAAAAGTTTCTTCTAATAAACCGTAAGTCCGAATGGTCCGAAATTGCCCATGCATGTGTAGGGTGCATGTCTCCCTATAGGGTGTTAACAGCTAAGAGATCCATTCCAAGATGGCGGAGAAACTGGTATTTAAAAAAAAAACTTAATAATCTAGGGACTTGAAACAGACTGGGCATGAAGAGGGCACGACCATGTTGTACCATGTCGAAGCAGTTGCAGATATCTGAAAAAACAAGGAAATTACAGGCATTTGAAATTTTGGCGGGAAGCTAATGCTAATATAAAGCTTTAAATCTCATCTTCTCATGAACACTTTACCTGATTCCGTCACCATCGCACATGTGTACTCTTGGGTATTCTCTCCATCAAGGGTGATAAGGAAAAGTCGTTTTGTTAAAAATTGCGTGATTTGTGGCGTGACAAAGTTAGCACTTTATTTGAATGCACAATCATGTTTCGAAGTAATGTTTCTCATGAACCGGAGTTTGGATCGTCTCACGCACGGGTATGTAGATTGTCCAAAATCATCTCTAGTAAATGCGTGACAGAACATTTGCTGGGTTAAAAGATGACTGCAATACAGGGTAGATGGCGCTGTCATATAATCAAGTCTGTAACCGTGAAACTGTTGAGTGGCGAGTGGTACAATTTAAAACCTTGGACTGCGTGGCCATCACCTATATCCTGAAGTCTATGCCGGTAGTTTGAAACCAGGATCTACGGTTGTGAAGAGCGTTGTCATGCAAAGGTCAAAGTTCAGGGAAAGTACCCGGATGTGCCAGTGATGTAGCCAGATATGGCAAGTGTTTGGCTGTTTTTAGGGCAACCTAAAAACATTTTAATCTTACCATTAACAATTTTCAATGATTCTTGAGAATGTTTGCGGCCCCTCTGCTTGCCAGGTCCCATTTCATTTGAAACTGTTTAAACTGCTTACAACGCAGTTGCCAACTGCATCGCCCAGGGCATGGGATGGTTCAGTCAGTAAGGGGTCTGCATTTCATTTCAACCCCCACAGACGGGAGCGCCCATGGACTGCATGCTAAAGCCGTACATGAAAGATCTTCTTCCGATTTCACTCTATGCAAGCTTGCCTGTAGTCTGTGGTATGAAAAAAGCAGACTGCTAACACGTCTTTCAGAGGATAACTGCGGTTGTCTACACTCTCCCAAATCGGCAGTTGGGCTCGGCTGTGATTGCAGACAGTTGGCCGTTCCAAATTAGGGTGTGAATTCGGCATGTTCTGCCCCACGTTGAGCACAAAATTTCTTTTTAAAAAAGATGTTAATGGTAACCATATTGTTAAAAGTCTGCTCTGATGATGTTGATGATGTTTCATTTACCCTGCACATACCTCCCACAATGTGAAATTTTGAGGTTAAAGGAAAACTCTTACTGACATGAGAGAGGTTCCCTTATTTTGTAATCTTGTTTGAAAAAAGGACTACTGAAGGGGGCAACAGTAGGAAGATGCACAGTAGGTTACATTCCCCAGGAGCACGGAGCACAAAGTGCCAGGGTTCAGATGCTAAAGTTACAAACTGGCAACCAAAATTCAGATCACCTTCCCCTCATAATTTGGGGCTGCTACTGTGGGTTGATGGGGACATATATTCCAGACAGATGACATGTTAACAGAATCATTTCACGGTTGAGCACACTTGTGCTGTGATTTATCCTGTGGCTGCACAGCCAGAGGTCCCTATTCAAAAGATTTATGTGACCAGCCAAATCCAGTCTGATAAAGAAAAAAACACTGCTTCTGAGAGAAACAAAAACATTAGACAGTCACATACATGCCTACCTTTTTTCTCACTCTCCATAAAATTATTTAATTTATATACCAACTCACTCAACATAAAACATATATGGAACATTGAAAAAATAATGAAAGATAAAAGTAAATTTGCAAATTGCAACCATGACCTCACATTTATCTAAGTCTGCTTAATGTTTGCAAGGCCTCACGCACCAGATGAATGCAAAACATTTTCTGCCACATATGCTGGAAGTATTCACTGAATTTAACATTTATAAAAAACCATCCTTGGATAAATGTCCCTGCAATGGAGAAACAAGGGCACATAAAAATATACGCAAATGTGAAACATTCAGCATTATTATCGAAAGTACCACCATTGCATTAAATTGTATTTAGTCAATGTTATTGTCCTTGGCAGCACTGTGTGTTGATTTGCACGCTGAAATTTACGGGCAGCCGTAAGGCCCAAAACAGCCTTTCTCTGCTCCTATAATTGCTGTGACTTGTTTTACAGCTGGACGAATGAATTGTGATAAACCACTGCAGTGGCCTGGCTAATTTCTGTGACATGGCAGCATGTTTTTCATCAAGGGTTGGCGAGATGGAGATAACACTGACAGGCTGCTGGTGACAGGCTCATCTCAATATGAATAGAGCTAATCAGAGATGCAAATTGCAGCCTGAAGGGCAAAGTCTGGAAAAAAGTATATAATAATCGCATGATTGTGATGATAACATAAGGTCAAATGCTTGTATCATCAAAGCTTTTAAATAACCATCAGAAATCTGAATTGACATGATAGTTTTGTGACTGAAAAAACAAAAGCACTTTCTGACAAGTTACCAAACATTTATCTAAAAATTAATCTGTTTATTTCCAATGAATTCTTCATTCAGATGTTAACCCTCAACCATTCATTGAGCACATTACATAAGACTACTAACAATAATCATAACAATAATCCACCTTGCTACCTGCATTTTAAAAAGGAAAATAAACACATAAGCTCTAGTTTTAGAATTTTACCCTCATTTTAAAAATACAAGAACTGGAAGTCTACAGTACTTCTTTGCACATTGTTGAATTTTCATTGTAGTGGGTACCCTTCCATAATATCAAGTGTGCAAATCCCAAAAGATCCTTATTACACACATGGTGAAATTGGCATCATTTTTATCCCTTGCTAGGTTAACTGCTGTGCTGAAATTCATCCTCCAATATTTCTCAGAGCAGGCCTTTGTCCTCACAGGAAAAAATAGAAAAGCCATTTTTGGATATGAGAACGCTCCTTCACCTGACAGTGGCGTGTTGAGGGGTCCCTCTAGTGCCTTACCGTGGGATCTTGAAAAGGGCTTTGACAGGGTGCATTTCTGAGAGTGGAGGATCTCCATCAGCCAGTTCGATGGCAGTAATACCCAGAGACCAGACATCACAGCGGGCATCGTATGTGTAGTCGTACTGTTGCTCACAGGCGATGACCTGACAGAGAAGAATAGCAGCAACACATAAGACTGTATATACACACCTGTCTACTACTATACATGCTGATTTTCCTCTAATTTGCATCCATTCTGAGCCCGTTATCCCTTGCTATCAATATGTATTTGGCTATGCAATGCTTCATCTGTGATCATTTGGCTGAAGTCCTATTCTGTCACTGGTGAATGAGATTCATGATGTCTGAACTGACTGGAAAATTTTGCCTGATTAATTCATTTGAGTGATTAATTACTTCAAGTGCATTGCATTTGAATGTCATCCCATGATCAATGTAGTGAAGAGGCCGTTTTTAAAATCTAAAATCTTTCTGCATTTCAACCTGTATTTAGTAAACATTAAGGTTCATGACAAATACTGAATCGTAAACAGAATGACAGCCAGCTTTTTTAAACATGCATGATTGCATAATTATGTTTTTCTAATACCCCCCTTAACTCTGACTGCAAAGCAACATCAAACATAATGATTTTAATGCTGGACACAATGTATCAATATTTTTCTTATTGCTTTCACCACACTGATGTGAAACACAATCTTGAAACAGCTAGGTTATTGTTGTTTCAAGCTTGTATTGGATAGCAGTGTGTTAGCAGTCCTTAATTGTCTTGCCAAAGAATTCCCATTAGCATTTAAATGGAGATTGTTTTGAGTGTCCTTTCAAATCTTTTTTTATCCAGTGTCAAATACGGCTTTAGTTTATAACGATAATCAGAATTTACAGCTGATTTTATTATAATTGCCCCTTGGGGCATACCGCAAACTGGCCCAATGATCACGCCTCATTTCTGCCAAATAGTGAGCTGGGGGCAGCAGACTCCCAGCTATTAACCTTGATGTGACCTCCAGAGTTGCTGTGTGGAGGTGAATGCCAAGTGGATACAGGGCTGCACAGAGCTCTGAGACATGTCACCACAACTTACCATGTACACACTATACGCCACAATAAACTACCTTATCTGAACCACATTTATTCTTATCAGCTAAACATACAGGGCATGTAATTTCTGGCCAAACAATGTGCATTTCACATGATGAAAAACAAAGTTTTGATAAGCAATATCCCAAAGGCTGTTAGCCTTCTGCGTGATACCAGTGAGCTTGAAGCACTGAACTGCAATGATATGATGTACGGTACGGGAAGAATACTGTACATGAGATATAACTGTGAGTATATATATCTCAAGTGTCACATTCTGAGACACTTAAATGCCTTACCTCAGGAGCCATCCAAAAGGGAGTTCCAACGGATGTGTTTCTTCGTAAACGGGCACTTGTAAGCTGAGCAGAAACTCCTGGGTAGAATATATCAAAGCAACAATGAACAATGCATTATATATATGGTAAGCTGACAATCACTAAAACATTTAGGTTACTTCACCAAAAATACAGACCATGCACACAAAATGCAGCAATGCTCTGCATAATTGTCAGTATATTACATTTAAGGAGGGACTCTTAATGTTACTGTAAAATGGTAAAACATTTATGCATGTAAATACCATTAAATAAATGTGCTTGTCTGTAGTCTGTAGTTTGTCTCATATTCATCTTTTGATTTCAAAACAGTGAATAAGAGGTGAAAGTGCAAATTTCCATATTGGGTGAACCTTTTAGGAATTACAGCCCTTTTTATACATAGTTGCCCCATTGTAGGGAACCAAAAGTAATCAGAAAATTGACGGCTCAGCTGTTTCTTGGCCAGCTGTACGTCATTGTGTCTAGTTTTTCCAAAAAAAAAAAAAAAACTAACAAAAGGTCTAGAGTTTCTAAAGATTTTAGGTATATGGCCAAAACAACTATTTCTATTGTTTTGGCTCTGTACTGCAGCACATGATTTTTAGCTAGCTAGTATGGTTAAACCTCATACAGGTTTTAACTGTAAAAAGTATAACCATTCTTGGTACCAAGCTAGCCGGCAGGCAAACTCTGAGCCCAGTGATGAGTCGGGCAATCTTTAAATTAATAGTATATGCATTGCAGCTACCTATAGCCTAGACTAGAACAATGTGAGATGATGTTCCTAACCATGCATCTTTTCAGTGTTTTTTTTTCATCTGAGGTGTTGTGTTGTGTAGGCCTAAGCAAGCTATAGGCCCAGCTAGTTGGTTCAGTGAAAATATATTTAGATTTCCACCAGCCTACTGCTGAGCATTGTCAGGGTTGAGCATGGTTCTGAAGTCTACCTTGACTTAAAAAAATATCTTTGTCTAATGGTGGAGTGCTTGTATGTATGTTCACATGTCAGAGGGTGAGAGTGGGTCCATAAAAAAATCTTGCTCAGGGGCCTCATCATAACTAGCTTCCGCCACTGCTAATATGCCTCACAATAATAACAACCTATGTTGAATCCATATATGAATGAATTTGAACTGAAAAACAATGCAAGTGCAAGCATTTATAAAATAAGAAAGTCAAACTAACTCTTTTAATGTTATGGCCCCATTACTGTATATATATTGTATATATGAGCATTGATATATATATATATATATATATATATATATATATATATATATATATATATATATATATATATATATATATATATTAGGGCTGTCAATCGACTAAAATTTTTAATCTAATTAATTACAATTAATCGCACATATCAATATTTGCTTGGAAGCCCCCAAATGAAGATATTTCAACTCAAAAATATTACATTATTGTTGTCATGGTTCAGTGGTTTGTTTGCGTTTCCCCTTTTGGGCCGCCAGAGGGCGGCACTTCAGTTTTTAGTTCTGTCCTTTTCCCCCTGTTTAATTGTATTATTGTTTTCAATTATTCTACTATTGTTTTTGGGTTGTCTTTTTTTCCCTTCCCTCTCTGTGGCCTGATTGTTCATTGTGCCCTCCTAGGTCTCA
Source organism: Anguilla pacifica (assembly GCA_039654925.1). Lineage (NCBI taxonomy): Eukaryota > Metazoa > Chordata > Actinopteri > Anguilliformes > Anguillidae > Anguilla > Anguilla pacifica. The sequence continues at coordinate 35,773,676 of CM077286.1, read as the reverse complement.
TCAGTGTCTTGTCTATTTAAGTTCCCTTCTTCCTTGACTCAGGTGCTGGATCCTTTTTTGTGTGTGCGTTTAGGATTGTGTTTTGGTTTGTGCTCCTTCATGTTCTTGTGACTCTGTGTTTTGCCCTCAGTGTTCTTTACCCTGCCCGTGCTCTGTTTATACATCGTTTTTGGATTTCTGGATTTTCTTTGTTTTTGCGTTTTACTAACTTCGCTTTGACTTTTTGAATCATGCCCTGTGCGGCTGTGTTTTTGTTCTCTCTTGGTTTTTGTACTCATTAAAAGTAACATCCTTGGTTTGTGTTTACCCCTTTGGATTTTTTTTTTTTTGAGTGTTTTTTCAACTCTGCGTTTGGGTCCATTCCCTCGCCCTCCCTGACAATTGTGAGTAAAGCACTGAATAGAAATATCAAAAGGGGGCATTAGAAATCAATAAATTGATTTATTTCCAATCATTTTCCCAAATACATGTATGTTTATCATTGAACATAAGCCTATCACTTAGCCTAAAATGTGGCCATAACAGTCTTTTTTAACTATTTAACATACTATTTATATGCACAACTAACGCACTGACCGGTTGGAATTGTGCGACGCACGGTGTCAGAGGGGTGTGTTCGTAAATTCACTCAGGTGGTGTCAGTGGCACCCTGAGTGCTCTCTTGTTTAGAAATTAGCGCTGCTCTCAGAGGCTCAGAGCCACACCAGCCGCTTCAGCTGAAGGGCCGGTTTGTCAGTGTCTGAACCCCATAATGGCTGACAGTGTGTCAAAATGCAATGGTTGGGTTATTTGGCAATATAGGTAGTGTTATTCAACACGCAGCAATTTACTGTAACATCGGTACATCAATTAATTTACAAAAAACCTTTAATATTATATGCGTTCATTTTCGTTATTTTTTTTAACGTGTTATTTTTAGAATTAATGAATTAATTGAAATGAATGCGTTAATTTGACAGCCCTAATATATATATATATATATATATATATATACAGTACCAGTCAAAAGTTTGGACACACCTGCTTAAACAAGTTTTTTCATGATTAAAAATGCTTTAAACTGTATAAACTTGTCTATAAACACTTAATATTTCATTATATGATATATGTACTTATATAAGCAGATAATCTTAAGTGGATTGCATTCAAAAGTTTGATTTTTAAATGAAAATGGAAATCTTGTAAGCTCATTGTGGGGGTGGGGGGGGGGGCGTACATTGTTTTGTTATTTAAATATCTTGGTATGTATTGATGTTCATGATCACATGTTTAAAATTTTTAAATATGTTTCACCGCCCATATTTAAAAATGCATGGTATTCTACATCAGTTTCACCCTTCTACCCTCCATTGGAAATATATGGTACTGCATGTGGTGAAAATGATGTAGGAATATACCCCATGCATTTTGAAATATGGGCGGTGGTCTTTATTTCTTTTTTTAAATATGAAAAATTCTACAGGTCCTGGAGCACCTGTTAAGATAGACGTCATCGTGGACACCAGTACATACCAAGATATTTAAATAACAAAACAATGCACACCCCCCCCCCCCCCCCATGAGCTTACAAGATTTCCATTTTCATTTAAAAATTAAACTTTCAAATGCAATTCACTTATGATTATCTGCTTATATAAGTACAGATATCATATAATGAAATATTAAGTGTTTATAGACAAGTTTATACAGTTTAAAGCATTTTTAATCATGAAAAAACTGGTTTAAGCAGGTATGTCCATACTTTTGACTGGTACTGTGTGTGTATATATATATATATATATATATATATACTTTATCTATACTCGCTTATTCTGGGCAGGGTCGCTGGATCCAATCCCAGCATGCATTGGGCAAGAGGCAGGAATACACCCAGGACAGGCCGACAATCCAGGAAAACCATGCGAACACGGGGAGAACATGCAAACTCCATACAGAAAGGCCCAGTCCAGATTCGAACCGAGGACCTTCTTGCTGTGAGGAGACAGAACTACCCACTGCACCACTGTGCTGCCCTATATATACTAGGGGTGTGCAGAGACATCATTATCTGTATCTGTATCTGTTCAACCAACAAAATTATCTGTATCTGTATTCGGATAAAAGACTGGAAGTGGGCGTGGTTTATACCGGAAGTCACGTTAAATCGGGCAAATGTTGTATTTTCTAACCTAATATTCATTGGCAATGCAATTGTTGTGCCTTAATTACGAAATATATTTTCACATCCTCATACTGTACTTTTCACCTTTCTCTCTCTTTTTTATTTTTAACTAAACTACGTTTTATGAACTGTCTGAACCCCCCTCCCCCCCCCCTTAACTGGGGGACATTGAGCAATCAGAAACTGAAAAAATGTTTTATAAATCGAAAGATTCTGTTTTGCATTGTAAATAAAACTATTTACAGTAAAGATATATAGAAAAATATCCTTAGTTGAAGGGAATAATCTTAAATTCCAATGACGCTGCGTTCTCATTTCTTGATGTGTTAACGTTACTGCAGTTAACTAGGAATACGTGAATTTCTACTTTACAACAGTAATTACACAACAGTAATGCATGAACTTTTTTTGCCTGTTTTATTTTATTATTATTTTTCCCCTACTGGACTAAGTTTGGATAGACTTCAAACCATCTGATGTCCTCATATTTTCTCTTGGTGGCAACTGTTACCATGAAAATCTGGACTGGATTTCATGTTCATTCGATAGCCAAGACCTATGACTGATAAACACAGCAGGTTACATCTTAAACGGGTGAATATTGACAGAAATGCAAGGTAAAACAGTTTTTTCAATATTTCGACTGGGTTTTTTTAATGGAGGAAATGAACACATACAGCTAAAAACTACAGGCTTTAAGCTTCATTTTGATGTATAGGTTGCGGGGGTTTGAAAGAAATCCAGCTGCCACACCAGGCTTTTGTCTCGCTAGCTCCCGCACCTGACACCTCCTCCTCCTCGATGCGAGAGCTTCCCTGAGTGATAACCAGGAACGGTCAGCTCGCAGCCCGCTGCGCTGACTCGGTGGGGGCGACTACAGAATATAGCGATCACTTTTCAATGATGTGTAGTAAATGAAACGACTAGTTAGTGAAATCAAAGTTCTATGTTGCAAACAGATGGGCATTTTTATCTTGTGGCTATCCACGATGATATGAATCGATTTGAAGAAACATAATGGCTGACACACAGAACTTATTAAACATTTTGCAGCGCAGTGGCTCAAAGTTATGTTGGTGTGTGTGTGAGTTAGGCTGCATTCACACCAAATCCGACAATGCGGCACCTTGCCGCAGGGTTGTGCGGCGGTGTGGGTGTGTCACTACATGGCCCATTTGTGTGACGTTGTGTTGTGAACTTTAGCCCGCCCCCCCTCAATTTCCTGTCCGCTAACTCAAAAAAAAAAAAATGGACAAAAACGCAAACCGAAAGAATGTTCTTGCTATCGTTATTTTGCAGCGTAGACTGCCAGCCAGACGCAGACATCAAAGCTGGGTACACAAAATAAACCAAGCAAGGACACAACTGGGAGAGTATCATCGTTTGGTCCATGAACTTCATAGTGCTAGGTACAATAACATGCAAGAACTGCTAAATAGCTAATCTTTTACACAGCTTAGTTCAGAATTGATATTTAGCTAGTAGCCTAATTATTGTTTTGGTACTCGTCCCATTACCCGGTACTGTCAAATCACGTTGATGATAATAAAATCAAATCTTAGGAAATGAATCGCGACAGTAATTCATCTGACAGTTGCTTGGTAAACAGCGGACTGCTACATGGTAATTTAAACAACTTACGTGATTGGCCACAGCAGCGTGACGTCGGGTTGCATTCCGGCAAAAGTTGATTCTGGTTCAACTTTCTTGCCGCAGGCTGCTGCATTTTTTTTCGGCACCCCATGCGGTCAACCACTGCTGCAGCCTAAACGCACTACCCCCATTTAAATGAATGGGAAGACTGCCGTTTTGCCGCACAACCCTGTGGCAAGCTGATCTGGTGTGAATCCAGCCTTAGTGAGAGAGGCAGCTGCTATGTGCCGGAGTTCCAGATACAGCTACCAGCCATGCGTAATTGGTGCCGCCCCCCACCTCTCTCTCTCTCTCTGCCCGTGTAACGTTAGATAGAGGCTATGAGAACTCGACATGGAGCTGACTTTCTTTTTTTTTCCCGAATCCGAATAATAATAAGCAACTTCGGGTAGAAGAAATATCTGTTTCCATCGCATTATTCGTGCTTTCCCAAATACAGTATTTGGATTCGGATACAGGACGGAGTGTAGGACGGAGTGTAGCACAGTGGGTAAGGAACTGGGCTTGTAACCGAGAGGTCACGGGTTCGATTCCCGGGTAAGGACACTGCCGTTGTACCCTTGAGCAAGGTACTTAACCTGCATTGCTTCAGTATATATCCAGCTGTATAAACGGATACAATGTAAAATGCTATGTAAAAGTTGTGTAAGTCGCTCTGGATAAGAGCGTCTGCTAAATGCCTGTAATGTAATGTAATGGATACAACCCTGATATATACACATGCATACAGATGGGTGACAAATTAAAGGAAAAACCAGTATAAAGTGTCTTAGTATGGTGTTCGGCCACCACGAGCCACCAGAACAGAATCAGTGCAGATTGGCATAGATTGTCCAAGTCTCTGTAACTCTACTGGAGGAATTGAACACCATTCTTCCAAAAGATATTTCCTCATTTGGTGTTTTGATGGTGGTGGTCGAGAGCACTAACACGTTCGTCCAAAATCTCCAGTGTCCAACTGGGTTTAGATCTGGTTACTGCAAAGGCCATAGCATATTATTCACATCATATTCATACTAAGTTTACCATTCAGTGACCCCTCCTGCTCTATGGATGGGGGCACTGTCATCCTGGAAGAGACCAGTCCCATCAGGATAGAAATGTTTCATCATAGGATAAAGGTGATCACCCAGAATAACTTTGTATTGATTTGCAGTGACCCTTCCCTAAAAGGGGACAAGTGGACCCAAACCATGCCAGGAAAATGCCCCCACAGCATTTTATTTTTTGTTTCACCTTTATTTCACCAGGCAAGTCATTAAGAACAAATTCTTATTTTCAGTGGCGGCCTGGCAAGCGACAAAAGCCACTTAAGGGAAGGGGAGGAGGACTAGAAGATAAAAAACATGTTAATGGCACAAGATACATCAATAATAACAACTAAACATAGGCACATGAAAACACAGGCAAGCGAACAACAGTCAACAAACGAGATATGGAGAAAAAAACCCATAAGAGTGTTATGGGGATATTACATGGCAGAAAAACAGTTGCGGGAATCAGTGAGAATATCTGAGATGGCATCTTTGAAGGCAGAAATGATAATATGCAATGGTAATTGCAGAGCATTCCAGTTGCAGGCAGCAGCAGATTGAAATGATGCAAGACCAAGGGAGGTGTTACTTTTGGGAATTTTTAATTGGATATGGAGTGAGGACCGGGTGTTGTGTGTGACAAACAGAGGGTGCAGCAGGTGACACAGATTGGGGGTGATAGACTGAGAAGGGTCTTGTAAACGAGAGTAAATCAGTGAATGTTACGACGGGTGTGAAGGGAGGACCAGTTGAATTAAAGAATTGTGTCATCAGCGTATAGGTGAATGAGTTACCAACAGCCCGAGGGATGTTGCTGATGGAGAACAGTGTGGGAGCAAGTATGGAGCCTTGGGGGACACCCCTGGTGACTGGGAGAAGGTGAGAGAGAAGGTTTTCAAACCTCACGAGAGAGATAGTGAGAAAACCAAGCCAGTGAGTGATTAGTGACCCCAATGCCCCAACAGCATCAAAAGCTTTGGCAAGGTCAATGAATATTGCAGCACAGTGTTGTTTGACATCTAATGCAGATGCAATATCATTAATAACCTATAAGTAGCTGTAACACAACCGTACCCAGAACGAAAACCAGACTGCACCCCAGGTAGTATACCATACACATCCAGATAGACAGTTAGCTGTTTGTTATCAAGTTCTTCAAATACCTTGGAAACACAAGGCAAGATAGAAATGGACCTGTAACTGTTTGGGTCAGCCTGATCACTGCCCTTAAACAGAGGAAGCACAGTCGCTTCTTTCCAACCAGTTAGTATTTCGGCCGTATGGAGGGAGAGGTTAAGGAGCTCTGTTATGGGAGCTGCAATGATGGGGGCCGCAATTTTGATAAAGAACGCAGCAAACTCATCAGACCCAGTTGTTTTTTTGGGGTCCAGTGAGATCAATTCCCTCAAAACCTCCCCTTCTGAGACGGGCCGAAGGGAAAAACTGTGAAGGGGAACATGGAGGCTGGGAGGGCAAATAGGACTAGGTGCTGCAGGTGGCCAAGGGGTTGGGCTTAAGGGCGAGGGACTCTTTGATACACAGGTGGTGATTAAAGACTCGAAAACAAAACCAGACTTTATAAAGTGTCAATTGAAGATATCAGCCGTAGAGTTCTTATCTGTAACTACAAGGTCATCCACTTTAAGTGACAAGGGCAGAGACGAGGGTTTGTTCTCGAGTTTTCTCACCGTTTTCCAAAATGTATTGGAGTCGGCGCCGCATAATGTAAATTGCTACTTAAAGTACTTAAATTGCTACTTAAAGCTACTTAAAGCTTTGGCCTGTCCCACAGCTTTTGTGGCCTTATTCGGGATCTGACGAAACAAAAGGCTGTCAGTGGCGGACCTGGATAGACGTGCTTTGCGCCAGGCGGAATTTTTTTGTTGACGCAGCACTAAAAAGGTCCCTGAACAAAAACCATGCATCATTCACAATGGGAATCAGGCTGACTCTATATCAGCTTACATTGGCCAGGTCATGTAAAAAGGCTTGAATACTGAAATGTTTTAGAATACGCTTATCACTGAGGTCATTGCAAAACACACCAGATTGGTACATATGTGGAGAATTTGTAAAAACCACATCTACCAATGTACCAATACCTGGTAGGGTGGGCTATGATTTGGTGGAGATTTAGGGAGTCAAATTGTTGCACAACTTTCTCAGAAGGCTTAAGCATGTCCCAATTGAGGTCACCTAGTAGGACGAGCTCAGACCTGGTGAAAGGCGCCAGGGCACTGCTTAAGGCTGCTAAGGTACATGCTTGTGCTGATGGAGGGCGATAACAGCCAGCCACTGACAGAGAAAAGCTGTTGGATAACTTGATGTTAAGGATAAGTAAATCAAACTGTTTAGGAATGGACTTAACCAAGGCTATAGTACACTGAAGGTGTTCTTTGGTAAATATTTCCACCCCCCCCCCCCCACTCTTAGATGACCTATCCTGTCGAAACAGATTGTAACCAGGTAAGTTTACCTCAGAGTAGGGAATAGACTTATGCAACCAGGTCTCAGTAATCACTAGAACTTCAGGATTTGAGCTCTCCACCCATACTTGAAGCTTATCCATCTTGGATAATATACTTCTTGCGTTGACATGCAAAAACCCCAGGTTTTTACGGGAACAAAAATCACCAGAATATAGATCATTTGAAGCTAAGCCAGCATTGGGGAAAGCAACATCAAAAGGAGGGCCAGGGTGGACATGAAAATGACCAGAAATCATAAGCAGTAATACAATCAAAACACGGCAGAGAACAGAGGAAGCACAACAATGTTGTAGTTTATTAGAGATAGTTGTATGCACATTGGATGGAAACAAAATCATTTTGTGAAGCAATCTCATAATAAAACATGACAACAGTGGCGGAATGATAGAGTTCATGTTTGGCCTTAACCCAAAAGTCCTTACGACAATTAAAGAAACTGTGTCTCTGTCATGTAAACGAACATTGTCTGTTTCGCAGCTGAGTAAACGAGCAAGGTCATAAAGTTCATTTTAAGACGCAATAGGTGAAGAAAACAATGTGAAAAACGCTAAAAAAAGCAAAAAAGCAAAGCAGTTTGAGGGAAGCCATAGTTAGTCCAGTTGAAAACAGAAAACAATTAGAAGTGTGTACTCAGTAGAGTGCAGATCTCCGCCAGGCGTGTTAACTTTGCTGATGTAACAATAGAGGCTACACAATCAATGCAACCAGACAAATACAATATTACAAGTTTTTATCATGTGCCACTGAAAATCCCAAAAATACCGATTCAGTGAAGTAACGCTAAAGGCGGTGACGTTAGCTCATTTCATTCATATCAGCCACGATGTGTTAGACGGAGCTAATGTTGACGTTAGTCTGGCACTTTCGTTGCAAATATGGAATGGGAACAATCTGGACAGGAACAATTCCAAAAGACCAGCGATGTAAAATATCAATTTTAACGTGAAAACGGCAACAAAATAATTGCCACAGATTCAAACAGTAACGTACCCCGCTATTTGGCGCATTATTTTGTTGGGATTTTAACGTTGAAATTGACATTTTACATCGCTGGTCTTTCATTCCAAACGGAAGCATTTGTTGATCACTTGCGGCCCCTAACGGCCAGTTAGGAGGAGTGAGGAGTAAGCACTCAACCTATTTCAATGGACAATGATAGAAATTAATTCAAATAAAATACTTGCTGCTGACTGATTTGCAAAATATTAGAGAATTTAGGTCCTTGGCCTGCTTTCAGCATGCACAAGTATTACGCTGATCGGCCCAGTAGTATGTGAGATTAGCTGCGGACAGATACACAAACACACACACAGTGTACAGTGTACACACAGTGGTGCCAGCAGGATTCTATTTCATAGTACGCACAAGAACCGCCCACTTACTTGTAGGCTACCTTTAACGTCTAGGTTCCCACGCACGCACATACGCAGTCTACTCAGCGAGTGAGCGAGTGAGCAAGAGAGAGAGAGATTGATTCATGTTTTTTGAACTAACGTTACCAATACAACACCACCATAAAACTCTGATTAGCCTACCGCAAGCATTTCAAAGGCCAGCCAACAGGCCTGAAAAACAACAACAGCCAGCTAAATAATAGGCTACAATAACGCCCAGAGAAACGTGCATTAAAAGTCGGCATTAAGCACAAAAGCAACGGATGCCCTCATTTAGCAGAAAATAAAATGAAATAGTACTCCTGCCTATTTGAAGTTCATTCTGCGTCTCCCCGTTGCATCAAACTCTGCAGCAAAATGTCCTCCATATCAATTCTAATATCATGATGGATGTTCATCAGTGTAAGTCCACTCAGTCGTTTGTCAGTCATCGTATTCCTGAGAAACGTCTTCAAGCGACATAAACAGCTGAAGGAGTGCTCAGCACTGGCAGTGGATACAGGCATCGTTAGGAGAATCTTCATGACAGTGTTTATGTTTGGGTAGACGCCTGCAGTTAATCTCAAAACCTGTCAGATGTCACTAATGGCAGGTGTATGCCTATTGTGCTGCCTCCAAAGTTCACATCTGCAGTGTCAACATTGGGCATCAAAGTGTAAGGCAGACTGAAAGACTGGACACCTGGGAAAATCTTTAACATGGAGGCATGGGAACTGGGCCTGAGAAACCGCGCCAGTATGGGAGGAATTTCCTTTACGGCAGGTCGTAAAACCATTAGGCCGAGGCTGCTGTATACTGCAAGATGGATTTCGACCTCCTGAACTCCAGGGCACCGTTTTCAGGACAAGAGCCACCTGTTTGCAGAGGTCATTGCCCGGCCACAACTGGACATTACTTGTAGACAGCGAAACATTACCATCATGAGGAAGAAGTTTGTCAGGACACCTCCTTCTTTTTTCCTTTACTCCAAACAAGGGATCTCATACAGAAACCATGCACTGAGCTGGAAAGATACATTTTTCTTTCCAGAGCACTGTATAAAGGAAACTGGACATTTTCTTCAAATACTCTGCATTATGTTATCATTAAGAACATTAAGAATTCAGGTATCTGTTTGGGTTTTAACTATTAATTTCATTAATAGAACTGTGAAAAGGGAGGTTTCATTACAAAGAGTGACAGTATCAAGTCAGACTGTGTCGTGGGGAGTACAGTGATATTAATTTCATAAACAGCAAACATAGGTTTCATATCTATTTAATAACTTAGGAGGAAAACCCGCATTGGTAAAATATTCTCTCAGAAGGACATCTGGAAGAGGTAATCAAAATTCCAATTTGACCGCTGACTAGGCAGTTCCGAGATTTATGAGCTCTGTTTGGACATTTAAGGAGAAGGTACAGAGCAATCTAGGAAGCTCTGTATTCAGACTTCCCGTGCATCCTTTTGGCTCTGTGTGTAGTCTTGGTCAGGTATGAATAATCTTTGATACTCTCTATTTTGGGTTAATACGCGAAATTCTGTAACTGTATTTGACTGTTTTAAGAGACATACCTACCTGACTAATAAATTGTTAACCCTTGATTGGTGTGGTTTCTGGGAATTGTTTAACTTGTCTTGTAAATCCCTTCTGTTGAGCCTCCACGACGCTAGGGAATTGTGTCTGTTCAACTTATCTGATCAATAAGTTTTGAGTTAATGACGCCTCGCCACTTGGATAACGAGATCTTAATATGGTCCTCTGCGGTCCCTGAACATAATCGTTATACCCAACAGAGTTTAAGATATTTGCCCACCTCTGAGTCTCTGTCATTATATTTGGCAATGTTCCATGTGGATAACGGGGTCTTAATATGGTCCTCTGCGGTCCCTGAACATAATCGTTATACCCAACAGAGTTTAAGATATTCGCCCACCTCTGAGCCTCGCCAGACATCTAGATTGTCGTATGTCGGACACACGTCGGCCGGCGCGATCCACGGTAGGCCGGCCTTTCCCGGGATATAGATGTTGCAAAGAACAGAAATCCATTCCCAATCAAGGATAAATTTTAATTGGAGTCAGATAATCGAGAGTTAAACTAACCGTAATGCTTACAGACTGCCTCTGGACAAAACTAGATAATAGCCCAGACCAAAGAAAAGCGGAGAATAGAGTGGTACTACTATTCCTGTAACTTGGTCTAAATTTAGCGTTGATCCAAAGTGCAGTCTCACCCCGTTTATAAGAACGGTGAAATTTAAATAGTACTAACAAATTTTTCCAGCAGCACCGAAGGGACACACGCTACCTTCGCTCCAAGCTATTTCCCTCGTTGGTCTAGCTGCGCAAGATTTACAAAAGCACCATACTCCTCCTTTATCTCCTGCCATAAACTGACCATCAACAGTGGCAATTTGTCGGATAGAAGGTACTGGGCTTTAAGACGTGGCAGTGCAAGGCATACTCTGTCCCTCACCTCTGTGGTCAGGTGGTCGATGAACGGCAAGAAAATGTTTCTTTTCCAGTACTCTTGTGGGTTTGCAGCAGGTGTGTTAGACCTTTGGGTTTGTGTTTGGGCGATGCGAGGCAATGATGGAGTGACTTCAACACTCGCAGCTAGAAAGCATGCTTTCTCCCACATTTCACTGTATGTAGAATTATCTCGTTTGCTCTCAAGCACTGTCACGAGATCCCTAGCCGTCTGAGCCATCGGTAATTCACAGTTCGGGTTCTGTAAGCCATTACTCAGTGGCGTTAGATAGTGAAGCAGCTCCTGAGTAATAATTAAACAGACGATGAATTCAACGACTCCATAGCTCGAGTGAGTGAGGATGCTGTGGAACTGCATTTGGCGTCTCCGTCTGTTTTCAGCTCAACCAAGGTCGTTAACACGTCATCATAGTTTTCAATAACAGTAGACAGGCACATACCATGCTGAGACCAGCGGGTATCAGAGAACTTTTGGAGGCGTTTCTTGGTGCTACTGTTGCTCAGTAAGCACTGTAAGCGCTTTGGGGAGGCTGTAATGAAGCTCACTATTTCTTGAACAGTGTTCAGGGTGTTGCGAACGACAGGGATCTTAGTGGAATGCACAATTGCTAGGTTTAACGCGTGATTTCTACAGTGCATGTAGACTGCAGCAGGGTACTATACTCTGATGCGCGCCTGAACGCCTCGTACCTTTCCACTGACATTCCCAGCACCATCATACCCCTGTCCAACGACATGAGCAGGATCTAAATCCTGTTCTCTTAATCCGTTTAACAGAAGTTGGGTTAAGGTCTCGCCTGTAGTGTCATTCGTTCTGAATTTGATGATTACAGTATTCTGCGTCAGCTGGTGCATTTTCAACATAATGTTTCAGCAACTCATCTCCCTCAGAACGATATTTCAGAAGCACCTGAAAATTACTACGCTCATCCGTGTGGCCCCGAATGGGTATGTTTCGCTGTCCGCAAACCGCAATTAGATCGATGACTGCTTTGAGTCCATATTTATTGCGCTCTATTGCTTGTTGGTGTGAGCTATCTTACTTGGAATAGATAGACTGGCTCTTTACCAAGGCAACATTAAGAAATTCAGCTGCGCGCAGTTGTGCACTCAGTTGTGTGAGCTGGTGTTGCTAAGTGTCTCGAAACTATTTTCTTTGCATTAGTCCAGTCACTAAGTATCTTCTTTCTCAGAAACATGTCTCCTGATGAGAAAATCATGCAAGCTACACAAAAACAGCATCAACGCTTTTGCTGTAACGCAGAGTGGGGTAAATGCTCTAATCAAAAAAATCCTCCGGAATTTTGCGTTGCTTCCCACAGATGCCCTTAGATGGGGCTATCCACCTTCTAGGAGGCTTGAATCTAGACTGTAATGCTTTTAGTTTGACAGAGTCGGTTGCCCTTCTGAGTTCATCAGCCTTAACACTGCCAATGTTATCTTGAGAAGCTGAGGTAGCACATACCGTGGATATTTGCTGCTGTGACAAAACATCCAAGTCTTCTGGGCTTGGACAACAGTCACTGATGGGGGTAGCTGCAGTAGATTCCTCCCGGGGCTCATCACTTTGCAAAGCGGGTGGATCATGGACATGTAGCTGGCTGCTAGCGTCTGTCGTATCGTTAATGCTAGCAGCACTAACATTAGCAGACTCAAAGCTCATGCTGCTCTCGGCAGAATCTTAACTGCTTAGGATAGTTCGCTTTCTATTTTCAAAATCCTCGTTCGTTTGCTCATTTCTAGGCTACTTATTTGCTTGCTAACACACAAGATACCAGTAAACTAAATCCAACATTGCCAACGACATGATCAAGTGCCAGAAATGTTGATCATGCAATGACCTATAGCCAGTCAGTGACGTTAACACCAACCATCGGCCTTCGAATGTATTTGCATCAAACTGCTTGAGTGTTCGTTGGCTTAGGGCAGGGACACTCAAATCTGGCCCTTAAATCCAAATCTGGTCCAGGTTTTCTGTCCTCCCAGGTAATTAACTGGACAATTGGTGATACTGATTGGCCGAACTGCATCACACCTGACTCCCAGGTAAAGGGAGGGTGGAAAACCAGAAGTTCTTGGCCCACGAGGACTGTCATTTGAGGAAGAGGGGCTTAGGGTAACGTTAGTGAGTGGACGCAGCCAAAAAGGCATCTCAAGCACATTACTCAATATAAAAGAATCCAAAGACAGGATCTGCTGTTGTCACAATTTTATTTTCATGATAGAATGTAAAAAAAAAAAAACAAACAAATAAAATCATTTTTTAAAATGATTTTTGAAATAATTACGGCTGCCGGCGCCACTGCACACACACACACACACAACCAAACGCATAATCCCCTCCAGGCTCTGGTCTGGCGGAGATAATACTTACCAGATAACTAGCCATCTATAGTTAACGTCAATACAAGAGAACACGCAAACATTTTGGGAAATTCGCTTGCGTCATCACTGTTGCATGCATCACAAAAACTATTACACTACTAACTAACGCTTACATTACAGTGTGAAATATCCACATTATATAATACCCCTAACCTATTTAAAGACACATAATTTCAAAAATAACGTACATAACCAAAATATTTTGACCAATAATACTTACACAGCAATGATGAAATTTTATCTGTGTTCAGTAGATAGAGAGAGACAGTAAATCAATGATACAGATCTATCCGCTTCTGTTTTGCTCCAGAAAACGATGTCAGATAGGTCTATCAGCAAACATATGGCTTAGCTATGCCCAGAAGTCCTCAATAATTTTCCAAGAAATTACGAAAAATCGTTGACAACATTTCGTTAGCTGCACTGTCTTTTACTGCTACCACAGAGTGAATGCATACGTGAATGCGATGATAAGAATACTTTCGGTTACGCTTACCCATAATCACTTGCGGCCCCTACCGGCCGGTTAGGAGGAGTGAGGAGTTAACAGTCAATGTACACACACACACACACACACATATGCGACTGAACACATAATCCCCTCCAGGGTCTCGCCCGAAAACTCTAAAAAACAATTACACTCACCCAAATGCTAGCAGTCCAGAGCAAAGCTACCTAGCTGGGTGGTTAGCAAGTAAGGGAGAAAACAAAGATGAAAGATCTACCTAGCTAGATGGCTAGGCAGAGGAGGAGGTTAGAGAGGGGGGACAGCAAGGGCACTGCTAGATGGCTAGCAGATAGGGGAGGTAGTAGTAGTAGTAGTAGTAGTAGTAGCAGCAATCCAGGCCAACAGGGCCTGAGGCCAGGCTAGATTGTTAGCAGTTTGGGGGGTGGTGATAGCAGCAGCAACAGAAGCAACAGCAGCAGAAACAATCCAGACCCACAAGACCCAAGGCCAAGCTAGATGGATTTGTAGTTATGACAGGCAGTGGCAGAAACAGTAGCAGCAACCATAGCAGCATCAGCAGCAGCAGCTGAAGTGTTAGTAGCAGCAATCCGGGCAAACAAGGCCTGAGGCCTGGAGAATCCAAATCAAGCAGAAATTCCTCGCCAAGTTTAATGAAGAGGTTGATGTAGCCTCTTTTTAACTTGTTTTGTATAAACATATATGGATAAATATAGGATTACAGAGATATTAGGTGGATAGAATCCAGTCCAAGTTCTCAGAGAAGCATAGTGGCAGCCATGACAGAGCGATTGGACCTCCTCATTGTAGGGGTCAGGCATTCAGGCCTGTACTGTTATATTTGTGTACACCACACATGCACTCACCCATTTGTCGAGAATATAGTGAAAGATAGCTCATCTGACCATATCACTAGACTAACGCACAAGCATCACAGTCATCAAATGTGTGCTTTCGACAATTTCCAACCCTATTGATGTCTTTCCCATAGATCTAAATGCACATGTCACTTTTCCTATTGAAACACTAGCCAGTTGCGTATTCTTTGTGACTGAGGCTCCTGCCATCCATGCTCCAATAATGAATTCTGTTTCAAAGTAACTTAAATCTTTTCCTCTTGCCTTTTTTAATCCAAAATTGAGGTCAACTGGAACTGTTCACAATTTTTATACATGCCACAGACCACAATAGGATGTTAATTGCTTAATTGTATCACACGTGTATGGAAACATCTGCATTTGTTATGTTTCTCCACTCATTTATTCAGGTTGTATGAAATAAAATATATGAAAATTCAATGTATATATGCATTAGTCTAGTGATATGGGTTAGATGAGCTATCCTTCACCATATTCTTGACAAGTGGTTGAGTGCATGTGTGGTGTACACAAAGAGAATGGTACAGGCCTGAATGCTTCAGCCCTACAGTGAGGGTTCCAGTGGGACTGTTATACTGTGGGGGGCATTTTCCTGGCATGATTTGGGTCCACTTGTCCCCTTTTAGGGAAGAGTCACTGCAAACAATACAAAGCGCACATTCGATGACTGTGATGATTGTGCATTAGTGTGACATGTACTATAAGGAAAAACAAAAGAGCAACTCTTCCTCAAGTGACTGAGAATGTCAGTGCAGGATGTGATCAAATGGTGTCAGCAAGAACAGTCCATCAACATCTACATAGATAGGGATAATATAGTAGGGTTGCGGTGCATAAACCCCACATTAGACACATGCACATTTGAGACTTTAGTGGTGCAAAAACAAAAGGCACTGGTCCAGAGATTTGGAAAAAAAGAGATATAGTCAGATGAGTTATCCTTTACCATATTCTCAACAAATGGGTGAGTGCATGTGAGACATACCCCAAGAGAATGGTACAGGACTGAACGTTTGACCCCCACAGTGAGGGGATCTAGTGGCTCTGTTATGCTGCGGGGGGCATTTTCCTGGCATGGTTTGGGTCCACTTGTCCCCTTAAAGAGAAGGGTCACTGCAAATCAATACAAAGTTATTCTGAATGATCACCTTTATCCTACAATGAAACATTTCTATCCTGATGGGAATGGATGACAGTGCCCCCATCCACAGGGCATGAGGGGTCAATGAGTATGAAAATTATTTGAATCATATGCTATGGCCTTCACAGTCACTAGATCTCATCTAAGTTGAACACTTATGGGAGATTTTGGACTGACGTGTTAGAGAGTGCTCTCCACCACCATCATCAAAACACCAAATGAGGGAATATCTCTTGGAAGAATGGTGTTCCATCCCTTTAGTAGAGTTCCAGAGACTAGCACAATCTATGCCAAGGTGCATTGAAGCTGTTCTGGCAGTAAGGTGTTGGGCCACCACAAGCTAAGACACTTTATGTTGGTTTTTCTTTTAATTTGTCACCCATTTGTATGTTTATATATATACAGTGAGCACCATAATTCATTGGACAGTGACACATTTTTTATTATTTTGGTTCTGTATTCTAGCACTTTGAGTTTGAAAGGATACAATGAGGTTGAAGTGCAGACTGTCAGCTTTAATTTGAGGGTATTTTCATACATATCGGATGAACCGTTTAGAAATTATAGAACCTTTTGTACATAGTTCCCCCATTTTCGGGCATCAAAAATATTGGACAGTTTAACGTAATGTAGAATAAAGTAATCATTTTTAATATTTGGTCGCATATCCTTTGCATGCAATGACTTGAAGTTTGCGACGCACAGACATCACCAGACGCTGGGTATCTTCCCTGGTGATGCTCTGCCAGGCCTGTACTGCAGCCATCTTTAGTTCCTGCTTGTTTCGGGGACTTTTTGCCTTCAGTCTCCTCTTCAACATGTAAAATGCATGTTCATTTGGATTCAGATCCGGTGATTGACTCGGCCAGTCAAGAATTTTCCACTTTTTAGCTGTCAAAAACCCCTTTGTTGCTCTAGCAGTATGTTTCGGGTCATTGTCTTGTTGCATGATGAAGTGTTGTCCAATGAGTTTGGAGGCATTTGGTTTTATCTGAGCAGATAAAATATTTCTGTAGACTTCAGAATTCATTGTTCTACATATGTCTGCAGTCACATCATCGATGAAGGCAAGTGAGCCGGTTCCACTGGCAGCCATACAGGCCCAAGCCATAACACCCCCTCCACCATGTTTCACGGATGAAGTGGTATGCTTTGGATCATGGGCATTTCCTTTTGTTCTCCACACTTTCCTCTTTCCATCACTCTGGTATATGTTAATCTTTGTCTCATCTGTCCACAAGACTTTGTTCCAGAACTCTTGGGGCTCTTTTAGGTGCTTTTTAGCAAACTGTAATCTCACCTTTCTGTTCTTCAGGCTTATCAGTGGTTTGCATCTTGTAGTGTACCCTCTGTAGTCCTGCTGGTGTAGTCTTCTACGTATGGTAGACTTTGACATATCTACATCTGCATCCAGGAGAGTGTTTTTGATCTGTTGGGCTGTTGTCAGGGGGGTTTTCTTCACCATAGAGAGTGTTCTCCGGTCATCCACTACAGTGGTCTTCCTCTGTCTACTGGGTCTTTTGACATAATTGAGTTCACCGGTTGATTTTTTCTTGTTAATGATGAACCAAACTGTTGACTTGGGCATGCTCAGGGTTTTTGCAATGTTCATGATTGATTGATTTTCATTTCTGAGCTGTATGATGGCCAGCTTAATTTGCATTGACACTGCTGTCTTCCTCATGTTGTCACACCCCAACAACAATCTCCAAAGGCAATTGCAAAGTCTAGAATCAAGACTAGGCATCAACAGCTCTCTTCTGCATTCGCTAACAACACAAATGAATACACCTGGCGGCTGGTGACTCAAAAAATTGGGGGGGACAGGAAGAAAACCAACCCACGGCGTCATGTTATTTTACACTAGTTGTATACTTATCTCTACTTTATCCTCATCTTCCATAAGGAACAAATATCATATTATCATTTATACAACGGCTTGCCTGAATACTCGATTCTGATTGGTCCAAGGGTGGGCATTATTTCTCAGTAAAAGGAGACCTCGGCCTTTTAACAGCTCTAAAATCAATGCGCTACAAAATCCAGCATTCTAAAGCTGTTACGGCTGGCTCGACTGGCCGCAACAAACAAAGTCCAGATGCACCAAAAACAAGACGGAAACTGATCTAAAAACAAACCCAGACATTTATTAATCTAAATTACAAACAAAAACACACAAAGTTCACAAAACCAAAGCTCTCCACACAAATCACAAGCCCCAAAAGAAAATCTCCCCTGCCTCATACTACTGGGCTTATATTGGGCCACAGGCAGGTGGAGGCAATCAGGCAATTAGGTAATTAAGCAACTACCTCCACCTGCACTACCCAGGCAAGCAGAGGCAGGGGACGTAACAAAAGCAGTTTAAACAGCAACATTATTCTTTCGCTTTTGAATTGTTGTTACATCCCCTGCCCTTTTCAATGTCCAATTTCACAATTGATGGCAACGTTAAATCACATTGCTAGTTACTGTTGCTAGCTTTATTTACGGTTGCCAGTCATCGCGCACATCGGAATCATCCCTTATTTGGACAGTAGAATAGGCGTTCCGCATTTACCTCATGGAAATGAAACTACCAACCAGAGTTTTGCTTGACAATGCTAAAATAATAGAAAATAAGAATATTTCACTTTCAGCTGATGAAATCGATAAAAAACAATAAATATAAAAGTAACCATGTATAGTCATTGTTGGTAACCCATTGTATAAGTGGAATAAACCACGACGGGATGTCCCATTATTGGAAAATAATGTAGGGTTGCTTAACCAGCCCTGAAGTAGGCTACATTATTTTCCAATAACGGGACAGCCCGGAAGCTTACATATCATATTACAACACAAAGGATGAATATAAAAAAGGGGCCAGGTGAACAAGAGGGAAAGACATCTAATCACTGCGGGCTCTGGATGGGAATGAACCTCATGGTGTCAATAGAAGTAACATTTTTGATCATGGTTATCTGTGGAGCTGGTCGTCCAGCAGTCTTGATCCTCACCTGCTGCGTAATCCAAACTGTGTAATGGCTGTGACAACAAATAATCCACAAGATGTTCTTCCCCATCCCACTCTCTGTGTCTGCGTCCATGGCTCTCTGTGACCTCCTCACTCACGCTGCCGTTAATTGCCTCGTTAGCCATAGCAGCACCACTCCTCAAAATCCATTCTCGCCGTTAGCTCAGTCCTTCAGGGCTGCTACAACAAGCTAACTGTTGCGTTGGCTAACGCAAGTAGGCTAGGTAGCTACTGTTCGATAAAAAAGGGAAACGTAAATCTGAAAAAAGGAAATTTGGACAACCTCCTCTGCCTCTATGGACCAGCCTCCTCTGGTTGAAAAGGCTTAAATAAAATGTAATTTTTTAGTGATGTGTTTTAAAAGTAGTTGCAATTTGCACGTTATAATACAATACAGTGGTAGAGAATTGAAGATGAAATTATCATTGGACCAACGCGATGTCAATATTGTATTCTGGTTGTTGATTGGTTAGGGATGACATCCTCCCTTGGAGCATCATTTTACGTGTTTTGGCCAATAACAGATTAGCATGAAAAAAAATGGAGTACATTAAATTGATAAAGAGATCCCGTCCACCTTTGCCCCCCACCACCACTTCACACAGACTGCCCTTTCCTCTCTTGCCTGCCCTGCAGGTGTCGCTGTTGAAGCATTTTAATCAGAATTTCAATAATGGATTTTTTCCAAAGAAGAGATAAAAAATATTTTATAAATGATACTGAGATTTGGTAATGGTTTATTTCAACCAATTACTCTTTTTTATATTTTGATCTCCCTCTTGCCTCTCAAAAATAGAGGAGCAACCTCCTCTGCCTCTATAGACCAGCCTTCTCTGATATATATATATATATATATATATATATATATATATATATATATATAGGTTATTAAACAAAATTTGAATAATGCATGTCAACTTACCAATTACCAAGAATAATTTAAATTAATAATAATTTTAAATTAAGTGGGGACAATACTTTTTAACACCAGGAGTCTACCATTTTTTTACACAAATGATATAAACATCCTCCAGGCTAGTCAAAGTCATTTGCCAGAACAGCATTCCTTTTTATATGCAAAGGATCATATAATGAAATTTAAATCAGCAATAATAGCCTTGAGTTAAGCTATGGTCCATGAAATGTAAAGATGTTATATGGGACAGGGAACATGGATGCAACATACAGTAAATTGATTCCCTGATTCCAATATTCCTCTGCCATTTGGTTGCAATTTTACAAGAGATTTCTCTTATAGGGGGTAAAAATGGATTAACTGTCAAACTCCTAAGGTGCCCCATCTGTTAAATGAGGACCCATAAAGGGTGTAACAAAGCACACACAGAGCTCCATGTGACCACCTCAAATCACTCTTTGCTTTCTGAATAGGCAACAAATTGCCTGACTTTGACCAAACCGCCTGGCTCAAGGGAAAATAAATGGAAGGCAGTCATTACCAAAGTCAACGAGCTTGACTCCCCCTTCTGTTGTGAGAAGGATGTTGTTTCCTTTGACATCACGATGGATGATTCTGTTGTTGTGCAAATGCTGGAGGCCCTGGTTAAGAAAAAAGACAAGGTGGAGAGATAAAGACGAAGATGATTTTGAATCAATTACCCTGTTATTACAGTGTGTGATTAGTGCAATCAGCATGATTATTACAGACACAGCTGTCTACTACGTCGTCTATACCCCCAACATTTTGTTTGTGCTGTGAGTCTATGAATCCCCAACGAAAATAAATCCCCAGCATACGTATATGCAACACACGCACAGGCATATATGAGAAGGGAGATGTATCTGTCATTAGAAGGTTTCGTGATAGACATCTTACCAAGAGGGCGCCATACAAGATGTATGAGATAACAGCTTCTTCCAGACGCAAGTCTCGCATGAGCAAGCCTTTGATGAGATCAGTAACTGAGCCTCCGTTGCACAGCTGTATGTCACAAAGAAATGAGAGTGACTATTCAATTTCTCATAGCTCTATTACACTGCCCTACATATCAGTGTCTGTATACCACCCCAGCTTTTCAAACAATATTTGCCCTCATAGTAGATATACACCACAAACTGCCTGTGTTATGCTGTAATGGCAAGTAATCTTGACATAAACTTTTTCGTTGAGATATATTCTGATCTGATTCTGGCCATCACTCAGGAGGTCCATCTGTACTTTTTGATAAAAAAGGACATGTTTAACAGGTATGACAGATGACATATCCATTTCCTTTGTCTATGAGCTACTGATAATCAGGCCTGTGTAGATCAGATATCATGGAGCAGATGGCAGATATTACTCCCAGTTGCAAAATGAGTGTGCACAAAGCCCTAGGCCACACCTGTGGTCCTGCATGTCACCTGTCAGTTAACATCAAAACAGAAAAAAGACAGGAAATGCCATAAGCCTCTGAAAGTGTGACCCAGCACCTTACTACATCCTCTATTTCTTTAACTATACCCTTTACATTTAGTTTCCCCAAGACTATTCAGTCATGTAGATGTGATCTGACTGTACTGTATTTCCCCAAATAAATTGGAGAACCCAAGGTCCAAACAAGGAATTCTGAAAACACAGTGCTAGTTCACTCAAAGAACAGTCAAGTAACAGAAGGTACACAGTAATATGTCCAGTGTTAATTAAACTCTGGAATGTGGGACCAAATGATATCTGTTGAGAGTTGAATTAACACTGGACATTTTACTGTGTAGGTCAATCTTGCAGCGAATTGTACCTCTTAAGCATATCACAGCAGGCCAATGTGGGATTAGATGTCCGACAATAAAACACATCTCTATACTGCCTGTAGTCTACACTGTGCCTGCCGAAAAGGAAGCCAGTACCTTGCAACTGATGGACAATGCCACTGATGTGAAACAGCTATTAATGTCATTAAACCTGCCTCAGTGCTGAAGAGGGACTCACACAAGGCTCTTTAATGTATAGCAAAAGCAAGTCATTTAACCCTTTAAAAACCTGATAATCTTTACATGGAAGTGTTTTCTGAAATGTCATAATGTAATGAATATGGCAATGCCAATTTTGTTGTTTTGATGTATTCCAGGGGTCAGGGATGAAACTGCAAGGCCATTGTATCAGTAGAAAACATAATATAGCTATATGTTAAAGCTGTGAAACTGCACACTGCAGCTGCATGTGAGGTGGAAGTGGGGGGAGGAGCCTGTACGGCCTGCGAGCAGCTGCCATCAGCGTATCAATGTGGGGGAGGAGAGGGGGCTAACAAAGAAGGGATGCAGTCTGTGTATTTGAACTAAGTTCTATGAGAAATGTTACTGTTGTTCTGCCAAAATGTATTGTAGCAACTTCTGCTTTGTCATGGACTGCAAACCTATCCAAATATCATGCATACCAAATTAGGAGTTCATTGGATATAAGGCCACATGTGCAATAATGATTTGAATATTGCAATTCTGAAGTGGTGCTGTAGCGCCACCTTGGGTGGGAGGTGCACAAAATGCGAGATACATGATCTACACTGGTTCGTTTACAAGTTGTATATTTATAAAATTTGAACACCGGCTGGATTTAAAGGAGGTGTGGTCAAATATCTTTTGTACAATTTGTGCATATTCATATTTGATTATATTTAAGAATTTTGTATTTAGGGGAACATACCTCTCAGGACAGCTGGTGGGAAGCTTTCTGAGGCTACTGGTAACATTGCATACAATTTGGCCTTATGAAGCCTATGCAAATGAGTATGTTACAAAAGGCGCCCCCTACAAGCCGTATTGCACTATACCACTGTGAGGCTGTGTGTGGCCATTTGCAATATTGCGGTCTATCATATTGTCAAAATTGGTACAAGTTTGTGGTCATACATGTATTTTGGGCATGGTCAGAAATTTTTGTCTATATTGAAATTACAGTCCTTTGGACATCTTTTACTATATAAAAATTTCCTTTCCTTTGTTTTTCAAAAAAATTTTAATGAAGGAAAATCAGTATGGTGGACATGAGGGGTTCTATGTTATTATTTCTTCTAAATGTGGCGGTAGACATTTGGCAGGTGGAATTTTAGTCCCACCTAGAGTTCCAGTTGCATGTGTGTCATGCATAATAAATTGGCAGCAATATCAAACATGCCTGCCAAATTTTGAGCATGGGAAAGGGGTGAAAATGTAGGGAGAAGCAGAAGAAAAAGAATTCTAGCAAAAACAATAGGGGTCCTATGCACCCTTGGTGCTTGGCCCCCTAATAAAAAGAAAAACAAAAAAAATGTGGTTCCTGCAGCTTCACTACTTGGGCCCCTAATAAACAATATTTAAAATAAATGCATAGGAAAATCAATAAAAATATAGCTGCAAGCAATGAAGCACCGCAGAGCATTGAGTGCAATTTGTATCTTTCTGAATATAAGTTTTGCAACAATGTAGTTGGCTGCATACCACAGTTGTGCTGTGGGTATACACTGAATGCTGCAATGGGAGAGGGAGACACGCACAGTGTACACAGTCCAGTCCTTTGTTCCTCCCAACCTGGCACATACACACATGAGGTCCTAATTGTGCTGGAGCACCAGCTAATTTGCCACTCTGGAGAAAAAGTGCTCCTTTGGGTTGCTAATCACCCCCCCCCCCCCCCTCAATTGCCTGGTGTTGCCCATCCTTGCCTTCCTGCCTGTTGTGTTCTCATCCAGAAGTGCTCATGTAATTTTAAATGCAAGGAAAGCATGCTACTCATGAGTCCTACATGCAGTTCATTACAGTCTGTGCATACACTGTAACTATAGCCTACATGTACTGTGACTTATGGCAACAGTGATTGAGAATAATTACCTTCCGCAAATGGGTTTGAGATATAGAAATAAAGTTATGATTGTGTTGCCATGAGTAATGTATTTATTCAGAAAGGTTTAACACATGTACAGTCAGGATCATAATATGAACTGCTGCCCAACGGAGAAAGGCTTATATAGCCCTTTTGCATAGTGCTGTTTATCTGCTTGTGTTGATGTTGACCTGCAAAAAGTGAAAGCAAGTCATTTTACAGTTTGTGTTGTAACTTGTACAGTATACGATGCACATTTTCCAAGGGAATGAAGTGATTTCCCAGCAGCTAACATAAAGCAGGTTAACTGGGAAACAATTTAATTTCCATGGAAAGCACGCATCATATGCTGTAACAGCACAAATTACTGCACTATAAGACTATAAGATGACTTTGAGGTAAAAAAAAAAAAAACTAAGAACATCCCTGACCCCTGGGATACATCAAAGTAACAACATTGTCGTTTCTATATTCATTAGCCTATGACATTGCATGAAACACTGCCGTGTAAAAAGATCACTTTTTTTGAAGGACATCATCCTTACATGGAAGTGTTTTATGAAATGTCATAGTCATAATGAATATAGAAATTGCAATATTGTTGTTTTGATATATTCCGTGGGTCAAGAATGTTCTATACCTGAAAAAGTTCAACGTATTTTCTTGAAATGATTGATGAAACAATTTACAAAGCCATTATCTTTGTGGAAAACAGAATGTAGGTACATATTAAGGCTCAAGAACTACACAATGCAGCTGTGTGTGTGTGTGTTGGGGGTGGGGGAGGAGGGGGGTTTTATGGCTTGCTTTCAGCTACTGTCAGAGTGTGAATGTGCAAGGGGGGGGGGGGCAGCTCTAAGCCACAGTGGTCTGTATGTGAACTCAGTTCTATCAGAAAAGGCATTGTTGTTCAGCCAAAATTGATCGTAGCAACTTATACTTTGGCATGGACAGAAAACATTATCCAAAGATCTTCCATGATTAGGTGTTTAATGGATGTAAGGGCACATCTGCAATAATGATGTGAATATTGCAATTTAGAAGTGGTCACCTTTGGTAGGTTCACAAAATGAGACACATGATCTACATATCTGTATATTTACAAAATTTGAACAGTGGTTAGATGAAAAGGAGGTGTGGTCAAATATCTTTGCCACAATTTTTGCATTTTCATATTTGATTATCTTTAAGAATCTTGGACGGAGGGGGGATATACTAGTCAGGACTGTTGGAGGGAAGCTGGGGGTTCCTGTCTAATTTCTAAGAATTTGGCCTTATGGAGCTTATGCAAAATAGTATTTTGCAAAAAGCGCCCCCTGCAGGCCACATTGTACCATAACACTGCAAGCCTGTGTATGCTTGTCCACAATTTGGCTATCTATCGTCCCCTGAAGTATCACCACAATTTTGCTAAAATTTGTGGGCATACACATATTTCGGACGTCAGCCATATTTGTCTAAATTGAAACGACAGTCCAGTGGCCATCTTTTGAAATATCAAAATTTCCATCTCAATTTTACACAGAGACATGCTGTACAAGAGAATCGGGCAAACATTTTAGAAGTACAAAAAACTTTGTTTTTTAAAAAATTGAAAATTGCAGAAAATCAGGAAAAATAATCCTAGCAAAAACAATAGGGGTCTTATGCACACTTGGTGCTAGGTCCCCTAATTACAAAACCCCTCTGGGGCTTCAGTTGCTTACACCACCAATGTAGGCTACATAGCCTATATATTTTACATACCGAGGAATTTGCAAATTGGCATTTAAGAAGACCAGCCGTCAAACTTTTTATGCAACTATGCACACCTGGGAACTAATCAGTCATCACTGCCAATAGCCTTTCATTTAAGTTTCATACTATAGCCACCAGTTATCGACACCCACTTTCCCAGAGTCCCAGCAAAATTGAGACTGATAGTGCAGAATAAATGTTGTTAAAGTTGCTAAAAATGTTAAACAGTGTATAAAAGTGTTATAGTCGTAAAAGTGTACTTAGAAGTAATTTCTGTCTAGATATCTATTGAACTTAGTGTGAATTCACACCATGTGAGAGTTGGCTGTGTTGGAAAGAGGTTTTTGCATTGTGGTGACTGGACCTGTTTACCTTGCTTGTAAAAGAACACACGTGTTTCAAAAGATTAAGCTTAGTCTAGTAGCATCTAAGCGGGAGAAAAGAAATCCAGTCACTCCTAACTATTGGATACATTGTCGTGAGCACCAACATTTTGCTGGGAGCTGCAAGTGAATAACTTGAGCTAAAGCCAGAATGGCAGGAATAAAAAGTAAATATTACATTCGGCAAAGTGAGTGATTTATTAATGAATTATTGAAGTATGAGAAAATAACAAATGACTCAAACTCAAAAGTTCGATTCACTTTGACATACTGACTCGAATGTGCTGATTCATTTTTAAAAATCTAACTTCCCAACACTAATTGGACTCACAGTTTCAGCTTGGCTCCGCCTACAACACATTTTTGAAAAATGTGTCCTGGGGTGGATAGAGTAGGTGTGTCCATTCATTTGCATGAAGTATTCTATATCCAAATGAATTGTACAGTGTAGTTGCTCCAGGCTCATGAATCTTGGATAAAAATGTCAAACTACGCATTGTAGAATAAGAATCAAGATTTGGCAATTACATCACCTATTTCTTGCCTCAAATGTTTTTAGAAAAAATATTTCAGTGGACCGTTTAGGTGGAATATTAGAAAGTTTATGAACAGGCCGCCATGTTTCTCTAGCTTGAAAAACGTTGGGCTGAAATCCATCTAGCCTATCACGTGACAACAGTGTTCCGTTGTAATAAAAAGTAAATGGACTAATTTGTGAGCAGAAATATTTTTTTGTGCTGCATATCATGATCGGCATCTCCATGACATAGTAGTATCTCCAAAGAGGTATGCCAATATCATGATTGGGGCAAGGCCAGAGCAAAATGCAAAAAACATTTTTCAAATGTTAAAGGGCAGCACCAAGACTTTTTCTACCAGTTTTTTCTGCTGAATTTTATTATTTCAGAAAAGTTAAAATAATGGAATGGGTTAAAATGTTTTATTATAGAGGGTATGCATTGACGTCACTTTCCCACCGGAATACGCCCCCTCAGTCGGACTGAGTGGCAAAACATGCTGTAACATGGCTGCCTTTAGTAGATGAAACTGCAAAACCTGGAGTAAAACAAACGATTGTCTGCTTAAAGGCAGTTGGACTCGACAGTGATCCTTACAACTTACCAAAGAACCAGTGGTCCATGGACATTCAACAAGAAATTGGAGCTATCTTTTTACAGACTGCCGAAAGCTAAGGAAAAGAGAAGCAAATGCATCGCTGCAATTCGCAGAAACAACTGGAATCCAGGCACCGAAACGTGGATTTGCGGTTGCTCTTTTGTCTCAGGTATGTTGGATTTTTGGGTAAAATCATACCTTAATTTATTTTCTTGGCTAACACTACCATCCCCCCTTTGTTTGTGCCAGCAGCCATACCTCCATGCACTGTGCTCCTGCCAAATGGCTGAAGCTAAGCAGGTCTGGGCTTGGTTAGTACTTGGATGGGAGACCACCAGGGAATACTGAGTTGCTGCTGGAAGTGGTGTTGGGTGGGCCAGCAGGGGGCAATCTTCCCTCTGGTACAAATAAAACCCCAATGCCCCAGTGCAGTAACGGGGACACTGTGCTGTAGGAGATGCCGTCTTTCGGATGAGACGTTAAACCGAGGTCCTGACTCTCTGTGGTCATTAAAGATCCCATGACACTTATCGCTAAGAGTAGGGGGTTCCCCGGTGTCCTGGCCAAATCCCAGATCTGGCTCTCGCAAAAACTTGCCACTAAAAATCATCCCCAGACTTAATTGGCTAAATAAATGTTCTCTCCCTCTCCACCTTCGCTAATGTGTGGTGAGCGTTCTGGCGCAAATTGGCAGCCGTGCATCACCCAGGTGGGTGCTACACATTGGTGGTGGATGAGGTGAGTTCCCCTTCACTGTAAAGCACTTTGAGCATATGGAAAAGTGCTATATAAATGTAATTAATAATAATAATAATAATAGTTTGTAGAACACAGGGCTTATCATCATGGATGTTTTTTAATAAATGCTGACAAAAACTTTACAGTTACATAGAATATAAATGAAAGATGCTAAATATTTAATTGATGAGTAGTCAATACAGTACATAACTTAAGGTATGATTTTACCAAAAAATCCAACATACCTGACACAAAATGACAACCGCAAATTCACGTTTCGGTGCCTGGATTCCAGTTGTTTCTGCAAATTGCAGCAATCCATTTGCTTCTCTTTTCTTTCGGCAGTCTGTAAAATGATAGCTCCGATTTCTTGTTGAATCTATTTGTACAGTCAATCGCACAACAGCTCTTTCCCATTTTAGATGTGTTTTTTGTGTTTTCGCGGCATTCGAGCTGAACGCTAACGCTGCCACTCAGTAGTCTTTCTGCCACTCAGTGGGTGTAACCGCAGTGACTTCCACTTACTGTGACGTCTTGTGCATACCCTCCATACCATAGCTGTACAAACATGTTTTGTAATTACCCTTTAAGTACCAAGGATTGGAGAATTTACATAAATTTCATATTTTGATTCCGTAACTGGTGCTACAAAGTGTGATTACCCTCCATGGATGCTACCAGTGGGGTCATTCAAACAGATTTTTTTATTTTTGGCCTGTCTCACATACAGTGCTGTGAAAAGGTATTTTTCGTGCATATTGCATATTTCCCACACCGAATGGTTTCAGATCTTCAGACAAAATGTAATTTTAGTTTTTGCTGTCTTTTGTCTTTGTTATTTTACTGTAGTTCATTGCTTTAGTTAATTGTTAACCCGTGAGGGGGAAGGGTGAAGGTATTAATTTATTTCATATTGTGTTGGTGTGAGTGTGCTCTCTTTTTCAATGTGGCAAAGGACGATGTTTCCCGGAATTGCTGGATCTCCCTCCCAGGAGTGTCACACTGGCATGTGGCATCCATGTTATCACTGGTACTGTATACTTCCATAATCATGTGGGTGTTTTGTGATTCAGAAACCACACACACACACACACACACATACTTATATGATTCTACCCAAATTCCCATTCCCAATCTTTCAATAAATCAATCAAAAAGGAATTCTGTTCTGTGATTCAACCATCCTAGAATGCCAGCAATACAGTTTGTCTTTCTACAACCCTAAACTCTGCTTCAAGGGCTGGGATTTACCAAAGTATGTTCTGTGCCATATTTGGAAGAATACTTTTGACTTGTATAATCTGAAGTCATCATGAATAAATATTTTAAATTTTAAAAAATCTTAATTTTATAAGTGCCATGAAAAAGTTTTTGCCCCCTTCCTTATTTCCTCTATTATTGCATTTTGTCACAGTGAATGGTTTAATATCTTTAGAAAAAAAACTATCAGACAAAAGGCATGCGAGTAAACACAAAACACATTTTAAAATTATTACTTAATTTATTTAATGAAACATCCATATCACCCAGTGAAAAAGTAATTGCCCCCTTAAACATAATAACTGGTTGCACCACCTTCAGTAGCAATAATTCAACCAAGCTTGCTATCTTTTTAACTGACAGTGATTAAAGTAAGCCTCACCTGTCCCCTCTATTATTCATTTAGAACAGTGGCGCACTTACATTAGGGAATATTTTATTTAGAACAGTTTGAGAATTTAAAAAAAAGAAAAAAAAACTATTTTTGATTATTTAATTTAACATTTGATGTATGTGCTTGCAACTGACAATTGACAAATTGATATCGTTTACATTACTAGTTCAAGTCAGGACCTTGACTAAGCCACTCCAAAGCTTTCATTTTGTTTCTTTGCTGCCATTCCGATGTGGACTTGGATCATTGTCTTTCTGGATTACCCAACGCTTCAGCTTCAGGTCACAGACAGATCACTGGACATTCTCCTTAAGAATTTTCTGGTATAGAGCAGAATTCCTTCAATAATGGCAAGTCGTCCATGTTCCAAGGCAGCAAAGCATCCCCACACCATCATGCTACCACCAACATGTTTGACTGTTGATATGATTTTCTTAGGGTGAAATGCTGTATTTGCTTAACGCCCAGACATAATAGAGCCGTATCGTCCAAAAAGTTACACTTTCGACTCATCTGTCCATGGAACATTATCCCAAAAAGCTTGGGGATCATCCAGGTGCATTTTTGTAAATGTGAGATGAGCACTGATGTTTCTCTTTGTTTTCAGTGGTTTCTGCCTTGCTACTCTCCTATGAATCCCATTTTCCCCCCGGTCTTTCTTATTATGGAGTCATGAACACTCACCACAGGCTAGAGAGGTGTGCTGTTCTTTAGATGTTATTCTGGGATCTTTTGTGACTTCCTGAATGAGTTGACGCAGCACCCTTGGAGAAATTTTGGCAGGCTGGCCACTCCTGGGAAGATTCACCACTGTTCCAACCATTCTCAATTTGGAGATATGGGTTTCACTGTGGCTCAGTGGAGTCCCAGAGCCTTAGATATAGCTTTGTAACCCTTTATAGACTGATATATTTCTACAACTTTCTCATCTCTTCTGGAATTTCCTTTGATTGTGGCATAGTGTGCTTGTGGAAACTTTGTGGTGACTACTTCACTCTGATGAGATCTAGATTCAAAAGGGCTGGCTGTAATCAAGCTCAGCTGTGTTCATTCAGCTGAATCAAATACATTTGTTTAATTGGTAGACTGAGAAACTGAGGGAGCAATTACTTTTTCACATGGGTGATATGGGTGTTTGAAAACATTTTTCATTAAATACATTAAATAATAATTTTAAAAATGTGTTTTGTGTTTACACAGATTCTCTGATATTACATGTTTTCAAAAGGTATGAAACCATTCAGTGTGACAAAATGCAATAATAAAGGACATCAAGAGGAGGGCAGAGTTTAGGGTTGTACAAAAACAAACTGTATTGCTTGCATTGCTTTATTGATTTATTAAGACTGGGAATGGGAATTTTGGTAGAGGCATGTAAGTGTGTGTGTGTGTGTGTGTGTGTGTGGTTTCTGAATCATAAGACACCTACATGTTTAAGGAAGTATACAGTACCAGTGATAACAAGGATGCCACATGCCAGTGTGACACCCCTGGGAGGGAGATCTGGCAATTCCAGATCTAAATGAACACCTTCACCCTTCCCCCTCACGGGTTCCAGGAAAAAAAAAAAACAATAAACAAAAGGAATGAACTACAGTAAAATAACAAAGACAAAAGACAGTTAAACCCAGAGACGGCTTTTCAGCCCGACGCTGGTCTCAGCTGGCCAACCTTTGAGTAACCAGGATGCCAGCATCCTGAGATTGCTCAACTCAGGTATTCGGTGCGCCTACAACCAAACTATGAGTGGAAACAACAGACTCTGTGTTCTAGCTGTATTAGTAGATGATACACAATTTTTGAAGAATTATACCTTGTTAGTCTACTATCAATATCTGTGGCCAAAATGTGGAATAAATGAACAATTTTACCAATGGTTTTACACATAAAGATGACCCTTTCAGGATTTAGTGATCATTTATTTTCTTCAACAATCTGAGAAATAAACATGCAAACAGAAAGCTAGGGAAGGTATTTACAATGCCCATGCACAAAACCACATTTGCAATTTACACTGGTGTAACTCCTTTCAGTTTTTTTCTGATTTGATTGATAACTGTTTTGTGTAGAGGAGAGTACAAGCTTTCCAATGGTATATGACATGTTTAATTTGAATTTTATTACAGAGAGAGAGAGAGCCTTGCATTTCTGCATGAGTGGTTGCTTCAGCACAACGTTGTACATTCAACCATAACATTAGGCAATAATATACAAGAATTTGTTGAGACTTAACTGTTTTTTCTTTCAGATTTTGGAAGATTTTACTGCCAACTAACCAGCACTGTTAAAGCAAATTCTCTGTGGAGTAAGTCAGTAGAGGAGGAAGCATGAAGTCTAGCTAGAATATATACGAACATGTACGTGTTATTTCATACGTAATATTTAAAAAATTATGTTGTGTCATATTTTTGATATTGCTATAGTCGCATTGGTTGTTACATACAACTATTTTTTTGTAATAATACTCAACAATTTTGTATAGGGTGTTAACTAACAGCCCTAGCTGTTAGTGTGGAATGGAAAGGGAATGGTATATATTCATTCAAATTTACTCTGTTCTGAGATGTGCTAGATGAATACAGAATTTACCTTGGAGTCATCAAAAATAGTAACATTTGTAAAAATGTTGTCCGATTTCCATGTAAAAAGATTACAAACTGTACAGAAAAACATACAAGTGTGAATGATCACACATTTAGGTATGTGTACCACAGTGTGTCACAGTGTTTTTGCATTGATATGTGATATCAATGTTTCATCTTGAAGCATCAATAACGGGGCAAATGTATATGCTTTATAAAGGACAAAAATAATTTAATTCATTTTTTGTTTTTGATCCTAGATATCTTAGACCCATAGCCTGATGAAGAGTAATTCCCACTTTAAAATTATGCAAAAGTGAGTTTCATGAGCCAAAACAGTCATTTGTAGTGAAATATGTCATTATGAATGATTTACAGCAATGCACAATTTTGATATTTTGGATAGATTTGGACACATTAAGGGTACACTGCTTACTTTCTGCTTCATAGATCTTTCGTAGTTCCGCATATCACCCTCAGATTTAGCATACTTGTGGTCAAAGAGTTTATGATCCAGTGCAATGCAATGAAATAAGGCACAAAGGGGGATATTCCATTGCATTGATAGCCAACCTTGACCAGTTCAGCTGATCGAATTGAATGTGATGTTTGCTATAAAGCAGTTAGACCATTCCGGGCAGTATAATTTCTAGGCCTTGGCACTCCATATACTTTATTAAGGTAAAAAATCTAAAATGATCTATTTACTGCAGATTTGCCTACAAAATGAAACATATTTTCCACAATCTGCTTTTCATATGACACACAATGTTAATAGAGTTTTAAAATACCATCAGCAAAGTTTTATTTTGCCTTCAAAATTCTGGTAGTTCTAATTCACTTTCATGGGGACCTCCAATGTTTTGCACTCTAAGCACATACATGCACAGGCTTACTTTTGGTTGCTTCACAGCTTAGGTTGGCAGAGTGCATGCTTTCCTGTCATGTTAAATATTCATGTCTATGGAAATGCCCCACAGATTGGTGTCGTGAATTCACATCTAGGTATGTTTTAACCAAAAATGGAATTATCCTTTCAGCTTAATGAATTGTGAAATCCTGACCACTGTCCGTCTCCTTGTGTACAGTAGTTGGTTAGTTCCTGTGGCTATCTCCTCTTCCAGTGTTAGAACATTGTTGGTGGAAGGGAAATTTTGTTGATGATATCCCGCCTGCGTCACATTCACATATTTCTAAAATTAGCTGGCTCTCCATCACTGTTTGGCGAAAATGTTATGTAAGTTGCCTTGTTGATGGCAGTCATACAGCTGTAATTAAATGGAGGGTGGGAGGAGGACAGAGTCAAACTGTAATATTATATAAAAATATATAAAAAATATCTAAACATTGAATAGACCTCATTTACAAAACTGAGCACAAGTGGCACAGCAAGGTTTTATTTGTTCCTCTGCCAGACACATGTAAAAGAGACCACAGCACAGGACTCCCAGTGTAGTCAACAACGGTGCAAAGGTGAAGGATCTCACCTCCAGAACCAACCAGAGTTGTCCCCCAGAGAAGTTGTCCACTTTGTAGAACATGCCATAGAACTTGACTACATTGGGGTGATTGGACAAAGATCTGAGGATATTGTACTCTGCTTCAATCTCCTCATCAACATCCTATCAATGGGAAAACATTTCATACAGATTGATTAGGCAGCGGTCACTGCACTTCACTATACAGATAAATGATATTTACACATCAATCTAACAGTGTGACCTCATAATATTGTGTAAGAAAAAATAACACCTACTTAAATTTACTTGATGCTACAGATTACAGCATTAGTGTTCACATAATGTGAAACTTCTTGAAATCACAACAGTTCTGAGATGCACACTCCAGGAAAGTAAAATCAAGAATTCAAACCTTACTCACCTGTTTTTACTTGGAAATTGTTTTTTGGCCTAAATCAAAGCAATTGTAGGTTATAGACCTAAATAGCTCAAACCTGCTACTTCTGCAGTCCAGTATAGGAAGTTTTATATGCTACAGTAAGTACAGATGAAGCTTGAAACACCAATTTATCAGTGAGCATTTGCACATCTTACACAGAGGCTATGTAGCTCTTTTCCCAGAAGGATACTGAATGTTTATGCCTAATGCTTATGTTCTGCGTTAGACATAAGCATTGGATGTAAGGTGAGGTGGACTGGTTACATCTACATACACAAGAAAATGTAGTAGGGGGTTGAGTGGGGTAGGGGACAAGAACTGAGTGACTGATGCAATCACAGACACTGTGCTATAGCTACATCTCATCAACAAAACAGTGCACAGTAGGGATTAAAATCTGGACCACAGAGAGACTTGGGGGCAAGCTGAACAAAACACAGTAACCCCTTTCACACATGCATCTTAACCCATAAATGTTCTGTTTTTCATATTGGCAACATGTGAACAGGACATTCCTCCAATTTGCCAATTCAGGACCTGGTAAGATTTGTGTAAATCTACTGCTACATCTCTAGTGTGAACAGAACCAGCAATGTTCCCAGGTAAAGGACACATGAGGTTACAGCATTTACATGCAAAACTGTTCTGGTACAATTTCTTTAATAAATATTTGACTGAATCTGTTCTTTCAACAATTCTTGCACAAATATAAGACTTTTCACATCGACAATGAAGGAGCTACATTATGCGATTTTGTGAGGGAAATTTGAACATTTATTTAAAGTAATAATCTCGAAGATTTTCATTAAAATAAATGTCTGTTACGTCACTATCTATCGCCGAATTAGGTAACACAATGGTGATTGAGCCTATTGTTATATTAATTTATATTATTATTATTATTATTATTATTATTATTATTATTATTATTATTATTATTATTATTATTATTATTATTTATGATTAAAGAACTGGGTGTCTGTGGCGACATTCCCGGGAAAAAATCACAAGCAGTGCATAGTTAGTGACGCGTTTTCCATCACCCATCAGTGGTTGGTCCGCCAGAGAGGGTAGGCGGAGCTAACGCAACAGACTCGCTCTTCAACTCACTTGTGTGTGAGCGGCGTACTGTTTTTTCGTTGTCTGCTACAATAACAGAGAAAGTTATGGAACCCTAAAAAGTTCTTGTGTAACATGAGAGGTCATATCATTTGTTGATGTAGATTTCGTATTACATTCATTGGCAATGTAACGTTACTAAATTACATAGCTATTTGCACAGCTAACGCTAGCTACCGGACCATGTCAAGAAAGGCAACATTAGTTTAGACAACGCACAGTATCCATCTCTCATATCAGGTAGCGTTGCATTAGCTAGCTAGCTAATGTAATTAACACAATCTAATGTCAGCTAACAATTAGAAAAAACGCTAGCTAACGCTACCGACTGGTACCGACCTCGCCAACCGTCTCTCGAATGCAATGCAATGCTAAAGGGGCAGGTAACGGCTCTGCAACTAACCAGTTCACACCACTGCAGTTTTCTCTGCAACATTCTAAAACCGTTTCCTCTCGTGGCGAATGTATCCTATATATATGTTCCTTCAGCCTTAATGCCCTTTTTTGATGAAATCTCCATTGTTTTTGTTTTATTAGTCTTGTACTGATTGCTAATTTAACACTCAGCTCAGCTTTATTCTTGAACAGTTTAGCTAGCAAAACCAGAAACACCAGGGGTAACATTTTGTAAGGCAGTGGTTTCAAAAATATTACACAACAGTCATTCATGAAAAAGACTGTTTATTGTGCACGAGATACATAACTGCACGAGTCACAGCGAATCCCGCAAATTCTTCTCTGCAGTGTGAAGATGTTCACACCGGGCAAACGGTGGATAAAGAACGTGTGGAAATTGATCATCGCTAATTCTACCCCTGATCTGCTACAGCATTTTAACCCGGCTCGGCAGTGTAAAGACAGTTGAAGTTAGCCTAATGTTAGACAATGAATGAGTATGTACATAATATTACTTTTATAACAACCATTTTTTATTCAGTAAATAATAAGTGTTATAGTTGGTGTGGCCCAGGTGCCAACTGACTGACGTCACACAGGCAACAATGGTTGGATCTGGTTGGATCTATGGGAAGTGAGGTCCAAGAACGCACCTGCAATTACCGCTTCTTGCCATTGGCACCGCCATAGAGAACGAAACTGAAATCTTTGAGATTGTAACTTTAAGGGATGCAATAAACAGAGTGGATGTCCTTGCTTGACATGACTTTGTGATGACACTTTCAATGCATCTTCAAATGTTAGGTGGATTTAAAATAGTCAATGTATAAAGACTGCGTGAAGTTAAATCCACACACAGTTGCTTTTTTACCCTATCTAGCAAGCTGTCTATCATTATGTCTATGCAGGTCACATGTCAGTGGCAGATATAGCCAGCTGGTACTTGGCTAACAAATTTTTTTCATGACATTTTGCTGAAAAGAACTCCACAGTAAGTGTTTATTTCAAGCTGACAAATGACACTTTCATTTTTAATCTAACGTTAGCTATTTGGGATCATATAACTGAGCTAGACTGGCTAAAGATGTTACCATAAGTTATCTTAGAACTATCACTATTCAACTATGTTGTGTTGGTAGGATTTAAATCTCTGCCAAAACCATTATTCATCAAAATATATTTTTTTTATCAATAAACTAATGGAACATTAACATTTGTCCTGCGTTGCCTTGGAAGATAGACATCCTGCCTTACCTAATCTGTCCATCACAGTCATGTCATGTGTGAACAGACTAGATATGGAATTTTTCCAGATAGGAAACCTATATGTGAATGGGGAAAACCAATACCTAACCCAGATAACTGAACCCGGCAATGTTATAGGTTCCATGTGTGAAAGAGGCTGATGATACTGACACTGTGACACAAACTGAAAGGGGAGACACAGAAAAGCATAGAGGGTGAAAGAGAGAGAAACAGAAAGGAAAAAAAAATACTGAGAGAGAAAACAGAGGGATAGCAAGAGCTTGTATGAGTTAAGAGTGTCCAAGATTAATTCACTCGACTCGATCTGACCTGAGGACTGGGACAGTAAGGATAGGATTAAAGGAAACAAAATCTGTGTAAATTTACATGTTGTCAATTCTTACTCAATTAGTGTACTACAATTAGTGTGTTTTCACTGTAATAAGATCCATCAGAGGTTCTGGTAAGTTGCTTTCGAAGAAACTCAATGGTGAGGGGGAATCTTCACTCTGTCTCCAAACTTTTCCACATCTGTGTACTACTGTACTACACCATATATTTGTTCAAGCTGCTCCAGTTGACTTACATTGATGGGGTCAAGGACTTTTACAGCTGCAATACTCCCATTCTTTTTGTTGCATACTTTGTAGACCTTCCCATAGGTTCCCTTCCCAATGGTCTCCAGGATATCCCAGTCTCCTGATGGGTCAGCCAGAGATTCAAGTCCAATCATACTGGATTTATAAGGGAACAGTCCATACATTGACCTCCTGACCACAGGGAAAGACATCACAAAGAGAATGACCCAATTACTCTACAATCACACTGCAATGCAGAATTTGTAAGACGTTTGAGTTAGTTATCATTTAGTGACCTACAAACAAATATAACATCTAGAGCTAATGTAAAGTTTTACAGTTGATCAAAGCACTCTTACTCAAATAAAATGCACATTAGTAACATCTTGATCATAATGTGTGAACAGTCTGTGGAGAAAAGATATTATATAATCGCTTTGTTCACAAGTGCTTTGCTTCACCTAAGTTGAAATAAAGCAAATAAAAAATATGTGGCATAACACAATGAAGTACATGTAAGCTACTTAATATTGCAAATACTGATTATATACTTTTTTATTTTGGTCGGTAATGATAAGTATTACCATTTTTCATGTTTTTCATGGTTTGGGCTAGGCCTCTTAGTTCCAGTGAAGGAAAATCTTAATGCTACAGCATATAATCACATTCTATATGATTATGTGCTTACCCAACAGTTTGAGGAAGGCCCTTTCCTGTTTCAGCATGACAATGCTCTCAGACACACAGTGAGGTCCATATATAAACAGTTTTGTCAAGAACGGTGCGGACAAACTTAACTGGCCTGCATACAGCCCTGACCTCAACCCTATCCAACACCATTGGGATAAACTGGAAAGCCAACTGCAAGCCAGGCCTAATCGCCTAATCAGTGCCGGACCTCACTAATGCTCTTCTAGCTGAATGAAAGCAAATCCCTGCAACAAAGCTCCAACATCTAGTGTAAAGCCTTCCGAGAAGAGTGGAAGTTATTATAGCCAGCAAAGGATAGGCCAACTCCATATTAATGCCCATAATTTTGGTTTGATGTCAGGTGTCCACATACCTTTGGCAATTTAGTGTACTTAAAATAATTCTCTATGCAAATTTTGAAGAAAATTTCCAGATGAGGTCTCAATGTAAGACTTGGAAAATGAAGCCTCAAAAGATCTGAGTGTTCATTGGTGGTTTAAAATATAAAACTGTCCTGAAAATAGGTGTTGACAAATAACAATATCTTAAACAGAATCAACATATTCAGTGATAAAATTATATTCCAGACATAACAAAGTTTTTAGAGACACTCAGGGCTCTTTTTACCAAAAAAAGCACTGGATGTGGCTTCTGAACTTTGGTGTTTTTGTGACCAGAGGCGAGGAGTGTACGGCAGCGCAGGTGGAATATGGTCACGTTTAGGCTGAATATATCATCAGTGCGTGTGCTGCAGCTGGATTCAATCATAACTAATTAAATTACCTCTTTTCGGTCCATTTAAGAGCCATGAGCTTTGTGGCTGGTGTACTGCCAATTTCAGTGGTCTACCACTGCAATGGAAGATGAGGATGTACCATAGGCTGTAGAAAACAAGACCAGGTTAAAACCTAGTATATGGCTGGACCTAACACATGTGATCTGGCCGACCAATGGTGTAACTTCATAACTCGGCCGACCAATGGTGTAACTTCATCACTCAGTCAGTCAGTCAGTCACTCACAGACATTTGTGTTTGTAGGGCTGGCCCCGCTGTTGCGGTCCAGCCAAAAATATGGACAAAGTGACTGTGACATCACCCATTGACTTTGCATTGGCTTGCAAAAAGCCTTTTTGAAAGTATAGATTTTGTGCTGCCATGTTGTACAAATTGTAGTCAGACACTGCACAGTAAGGAAGGGGGGACCATTATATGATTATGAAGTACGGGCTGAGTTTGGGTCATACACTCAGAAATCCCGTCCCTCAAATACACAATAACTCAACAAATCAGCACACGGGAAAACATTAGGAAAAGAAAAACACCTATTGCGAATTAGAAAAGCTGTGTGATAAAGGAAAATTGGAGAGGGAAGTGAGTACACACAACTTGGGCTCTGAGAGCAAATGGATATGATCATTGGACAAAAGAGAGAAGGCAACAGAAGGGTTGAACTAGAGGGGTACAACTAACAAACAACTGGCACAAGACCTGAATACATTTTATCTAACTGATGTTTGATGTATCAGATTTTGCACAGGAAATGTAATGTTCTTAAAGTTAATACACAATGTCAAGTAACAATGTTTTTAATGACAGTTGTGTGATAAGAACTCTAAAACAAAAAAAGGTAAGAAAAGGGGGGGACCAGATGGGATTGGTGGTTGTGTGCTGAAGTTGTGTGCCGAACAACTAGACCCAGTCTTCAATAGTATTTTCCAGATGTCTCTTCATCAGCAAATAGTGCCAAAGCTCTGAGCACAGGCCACTGTAGTCCCCATAGCCAAAAATAAACACCCTTGCATGCAGCATGCAAGTAGCTATTAATTTATCTAGTCACATAATTAAAATAAGACTTTTCAAGTCTTACAGTATACAGTATAAAAACAGCCAACTATTAAAAACATAATTAAATATGGAAATAAGATTTTTTTCTTAAATAATGGGGCCTACCAATTCATATCATATTCACCCAAATCTTGACATTTCCTGATAGGGAAAAATGAGGGGTTGCATGAGGGGTTGCATGAGAGTATATCTATTAGATGAACCTGTTTAATCTGTAAAAAAAACTGAGGATCTTGAAAAAACATTAAAATCACCCTAGGCCTCTAAGGGTAAATGGAAAATAAACCCTGTTCACATGCATTTATAAGCACACACCAGATTGGTATGTATAGTAGGCTATTTGGCTTTTGCTATTTGGTTTTGTCAGGTTTTAATTCATAAATTGGCTATAGCTAAAGTCAACTTTTCATTTATTTCATGAAGAGTCTAATATTTTTTTAAATTAAATGGTCTGTTGTCAATTAGATAAATGCCTCTTTTTGCAATGCTGTGGAACAATAACTCATTCACCGGTCACTACGTTGTCCTCATGTCATTTTGCTTATAACAGTAGGCTACTTGGAAGGTTTGATGTACAGTACTGTACAGAAATGGTAGTAAAAATCCACCATAATTTATCTGACTCAGTTAAGTTATGAATGTAATTGAAACGGGTTATGACTACTGACATGTCAGAGATGTTTGAAATAAAACTTCATAGTGCTAGGCTACATATTTTCTGAGTAAATGAGCAAAATCCAAAAACCAGACTCTCCCCAATGTCTGCAATAAGAATACAGTAAAATTGTTTTAATTTTGAATTTATTCAAGATAAATTTCCTGTAGTCGTGTCTCTCCTTTCAGTATCCAGTCCCTTGTTAATGAAATAGCAGCAATAAACAATTATTGAAATCATTTTTAAGAAATATTCATATGTAGAAAATTGTTTTTCTCTAGGCATCTTTGAGAGAGACTGGCAAAAATGTGTGCAGACAAGAGACACCAGCAACAAGTGAGCTAAAGGAAAATGAAACCTGGCACCACAATATTTTGAATAAAAATTTGTTGTTAGAATTTGTATTTAACGATTTCTACCTTTAATGTGTACAATGATTTTAAAAATGGTAATAAATCACTTATTGTGTCTTTTTGTTTACTTAAAGGTAAGGGGTACTGACCCCACCTATGTGTTACGTCACCTGCCATGCCTTCCATGCCAGATCTTTTATTTTGTACGATCTTTGGGGGCATGGTTTGTCAATGACATTTCTCAGCTGTTACCGGTTTCTTACTCAGCAGGCATTTACAAGCCCTTCACTCATTACTGTTATTGTGTACACCTGTTTTCCACTGTTTATATTCCCTGTTCACCAGTCACTCGGTGCGAGATTGTTGCCCCAGTTTACTGAGCCAGTCAAGCGGTTGTTCCTGCTATTCCGATTGCCTGTTTGTTTTGATCCTTGCCTGTTTCTTGACCACCGATTTCTGCCTACCCGTTTCCCGACCTGCCTGTCTCGTGTTCACCCTGATTCTTCGCCTGCCGTTTATTGTACCTTTGCCTCGGACTGCCCTGTACACCGACCATCGCCTGTTATTCGACTATGGACCTGCTTCTGCCCCGTTTGTACTGTTGCTCTGCTGCCGGATTTATCGGATTACGAACTTTGCCTGGACTTTGATTTACGAAACGTATTGCTCCCTTTTGTACTGTTGCTTCGCTGCTTGATTTCCTGGATCACAAACTGTTGCCTGTTATACCGACTACGAGTGTGCATATGACCATAATAAATCTCCGTTTCTTTATAACCTCCGTCTCCGTCTTCATTTGGGTCCTAAACTCTCCAGTTCGTCACACTATGGGCACAACTGACCCAGAGGAACAGTTGTTCCTTTGAACACATTCTGTTTGAAGTCAAAATGTGCCTTTCACATGAGAGTGGGTACAATCCTCAAATGCAAGCTGCGAGCTCCCAGCTTACAGCTCGCTGATTTCAGCTCCCACCTCGCAGCTTGTAGGTCCCAGATCCCAGCTCTCAGCTCATGCCTAGCTCACAATTCTGAGCTCGCAGCTCACCCTTGCCAAAAGACCTGCTGTGTTAACATATGTTACTTTAATTTTGAGAAATATTAGAACAGATCATTTATTGAAATGATAATGTACATCATTGTAAGATGAAAAGGGAAGGTTAAAGCTGGAGTAGGCAATTTTTATATTAGGTTATATTATATTATATATAAATGTCAATTAGAAAACATTGATTGTGTTAATATTGATTGTGGAATATATCTCCCAATAGAAGCACCACCAACCCCCACATAAAACCACTGCCAATTTTTGCAACTTACCAGCTCACCCCACATCCATGCTTCCACATGAGTGTCACCGTTTTATATAAGCCAGCTGAAGATATAAATATGCACAAACAAATCTTTTAATTCTATTCGAGGTGTGAGCTAGGGGCTGGAATCAGTGACGTGGGAGCTGCAAGGTGTGAGCTAGGAGCTGGAATCAGCGAGCTGCAAGGTGTGAGCTAGGAGCTGGAATCAGCAAGCTGCACGGTGGGAGCTGCGAGGTGTGAGCTAGGAGCTGGAATCAGCGAGTTTCAAGGTGGGAGCTGCAAGATGTGAGCTAGGAGCTGGAATCAGCGAGCTGCAAGGTGTGAGCTAGGAGCTGGAATCAGCGAGCTGCACGGTGGGAGCTGCGAGGTGTGAGCTAGGAGCTGGAATCAGTGAGCTTCAAGGTGGGAACTGCGAGATGTGAGCTAGGAGCTGGAATCAGCAAGGTGGGAGCTGCGAGGTGTGAGCTAGGAGCTGGAATCAGCAAGGTGGGAGCTGCGAGGTGTGAGCTAGGAGCTGGAATCAGCAAGCTTCAAGGTTGGAGCTGCGAGATGTGAGCTAGGAGCTGGAATCAGTGAGCTGCAAGGTGGGAGCTGTGAGGTGTGAGCTAGGAGCTGGAATCAGCGAGCTTCAAGGTGGGAGCTAGGGGCTGGAATCAGTGACGTGGGAGCTGCGAGATGTGAGCTAGGAGCTGGAATCAGCGAGCTGCAAGGTGTGAGCTAGGGGCTGGAATCAGTGACGTGGGAGCTGCGAGATGTAAGCTAGGAGCTGGAATCAGCGAGCTGC
Organism: Anguilla pacifica; assembly: GCA_039654925.1. Lineage (NCBI taxonomy): Eukaryota > Metazoa > Chordata > Actinopteri > Anguilliformes > Anguillidae > Anguilla > Anguilla pacifica. The sequence continues at coordinate 35,730,710 of CM077286.1, read as the reverse complement.
AAGGTGTGAGCTAGGAGCTGGAATCAGCGAGCTGCACGGTGGGAGCTGCGAGGTGTGAGCTAGGAGCTGGAATCAGCGAGCTTCAAGGTGGGAGCTGCGAGATGTGAGCTAGGAGCTGGAATCAGCAAGGTGGGAGCTGCGAGGTGTGAGCTAGGACCTGGAATCAGCGAGCTTCAAGGTTGGAGTTGCGAGATGTGAGCTAGGAGCTGGAATCAGTGAGCTGCAAGGTGGGAGCTGTGAGGTGTGAGCTAGGAGCTGGAATCAGCGAGGTGGGAGCTGTGAGGTGTGAGCTAGGAGCTGGAATCAGTGCGCTATGAGCTGGGAGCTGGAATCAGCAGGCTGCGAGGTGGGAGGTGGGAGCTGGAATCAGTGCACTATGAGCTGTGAGCTGGAATCACTCAGCTACGAGGTGGGAGCTGCGAGTTACGAGCTGGGAGCTGGAACAGTAGCTGGGAGCTTGGCTCAAAGTGATTGAACTCATGCTGTTTCACGTTTGTGATTGAATTATATCATCACCAAAAGAGTAATAGACAGTATCAAGTTATTCATTTGAAAATGTCACTCTTGACCAAGCAGTCTTTTATAGGGGTGTGCAGAGACATCATTATTTGTATCTGTATCTGTTCAACCAACAAAATTATCTGTATCTGTATTCGGATATAAGACAGGAAGTGGGGTTTATACTGGTTTATACCAGAAGTCATGTTAAATCGGGAAAACATATTTTCTAACCTAATATTCATTGGCAATGCAATTGTTGTGCCTTCAAAGCATCAAATTAATTCAATATTGGCATATAAATAATGAAATATATTTCCACATCCTCATACTGTACTTTTCATCTCTCTTCTTTTTTATTTTTTTTATTTTTAACAAAACTAAGTTTTATGAACTGTCTGAACCCCCCCCCCCCCCTTTAACTGGGGGGACATTGAACAATCAGAAACTGGAAATATATATATATATATATATATATATATATATATATATAAATATAAATCGAAAGATTCTGTTTTGCATTGGAAATAGAAACTATTTACAGTAAAGATATATTGAAAAATGTCCTTGAATTGAAGGGAATAATCTTAAATTCCAATGATGCTGCGTTCTCGTTTCTTGATGTGTTAACGTTACTGCAGTTTGCTAGGGAAACGTGAATTACTACTTTACAATGGTAATTACATAACAGTAATACATGAACTTTTTTTTCCTGTTAAATTTTTTTATATTTTCCCCCTACTGAACTAAGCTTGGATAGACTGCAAACCATCTAATGTCCTCATATTTTCCCTTGGTGGCAACTGTTAGCCTACCATGAAAATCTCTACTGGATTCCGTGTTCATTTGATAGCCAAGACCTATGGCTGATACGTACAGCATGTTACATCTTAAACGGATGAATATTGATTGAAATACAAGGTAAAACGTTTCGGAAAATATTTCGACTGGATTTTTTTAAATGGAGGAAATGAACACATAAAGCTAAGACTGCAGGTTCTAAGCTTCATTTTGATGTATAGGTTGCGGAGGTTTGAAAGAAATCCAGCTGCCACACTAGGCTTTTGTCTCACTAGCTCCCGCACCTGACGTCTCCTCCTCCTTGATGCGAGAGTTTCCGAGTGATAGTCGGGAATGATCAGCTCTCAGCCCACTGCCTGCTGTGCGCTGCCTCGGTGGGGACGACTACAGAATATAGTGATCACTTTTCAATAATATGTAGTAAATGAAACGACTAGTTAGTGAAATCAAAGTCCTATTTTGCAAACAGAATGGGTATTTTTATCTTGTGGCAATCCACAATGATATGAATCGATTTGAAGAAACATAATGGCTGACGCACAGAACTTATTTATTAAACTTTTTGCAGCGCAGTGGCTCAAAGTTTGTTGGTGCGTGTGCCAGAGTTCCAGATACAGCTAGTAGCCGTGCATAACCCCACCCCCCACTCTCTCTCTCTCTCTGGCCGTGTAACATTAGATAGACGCTATGAGAACTTGACATGGAGCTGACTTTTCTTTTTTTCCGAATCAGAATAATAACAAGCAACTTCGGATAGAAAAAATATCTGTTTCCATCGCATTATTCGTGCTTTCCCGAATACAGTATTCGGTTTCGGATACATCCCCAGTCTCTTAACAATCACATAAAAGAATAAATGAGGCACAACCGACCCGATCTCCCCTACAATCGGACAGCAAATGCTTTAACACTAGAAAGGCCAGAGGTGATGCCATTGGGCACTTAAACTTTTAATAAAATTACTCCAACACTGTAAATGCAATAGCTACCTTCCTACTTCCATTTCTTTTCATAAATATCTGGGCCTAAAAAAAAAATTAATTCTAAAATTTTAAAATTCTAAAAAAAATATATATATCTGTAAAGAAATGCAGGTAGTTTGTGCAATTTTCTTTACAAATATCCTCCGCCAGACAATAGACAGTAGGTTTTGGTAACATTGGCACATTATTGAGCAACTTAATTGCCGACGTTTTGATACCAAATGCTCAAATTTCTTTGCACATATAATCACAAAATTCATTGCAATGGGGTGAGGAATTGATAAAGACTTTAGGGTGAGGATGACTGATTGTGGGCATTGTAGTTAAAGAAACTATAGGTTTAGAACTCTGCAGAGATAACATATTTTCAGTTTTTGACTGAAATTGAGACTTTGAATAAACTGAATAGGCTATATGACAACTGCTGAAATGTAACTGATTTGTGTGTGGTCCCTGCTCATTATGACTGAAGAAATTTTTTTTTTTTAATACTGCACTTTGTATTTCTTCTAATTATTTTCACAGTTTTGTGTTTTGTGTTTTACAAATTGTAGCACTTTTCTCAATGTGTCGGTAATATGCTTTGATACATTTTTCCTTTATTCTATATAAGAAATTGCTAATAATTTAGAAATGCAATTGTTGGGATTCAGTTGTTTCAATTCATTGATTCAGTACAAATAGTTCTGTAACGTATGGGTTTGTAATATTTATAATAGGAAGCACTAAAAACACGGCCTATCTAGAGTTAAACATTTGTGTAAGATTTTCTTAAAAGTTCTATTTGCAAGAAAGCAAGTGAAATAATCTTAACTAAATTTAACGGCCATCATCTTATCAACCATCGAGACAGTCGTGGCATACAAGCTGACCACAAAGTCGTAGAAGTGTGAGGTGGACCAACTGGAATGTAGGAATGTAGGCCTTTGTAATTTCATTGGTGCTGTTTTAACAGCAATAAAAACTTTTTATCCAATATATTGATATGTATGCGTTTATCATCAATTTATCCACAGTAGCACAATACGGGGTGGGGGTGTGAATAAAACAGCACACATGGCGGGCATTCATAGTTATAGTAGTATAGGTAAATGCTTAGGAGGATGGTTTTGCTGTTTTTTTTTTTTTGTTTTTTTTGGAGGAGTGATAAAAATGAAATCGATAATGTGTCAATTTGCAAAAGAGGCTGTGTGAAAAGGTTAAGGATAGCTAAATTGTAAAAATGAATAGGGGGTATGGTTTGGAAATATAGTAGATATGTAGGACTGAGCAATTATGTGGATTTGTATGTTTTGATGTAAGCCTAGTAATGTTTGGTGTCTATGGATGTCTTTTGTGTGTGATAAATGTATAAGATGTCATGTTGTGTTTATAATGAAACGACAATAAAATCATACAAAAAAAGCCAATATTATTGAGTTAATTGAATAAAAATATCCATAATTTCATGCAACTCAAAATGACATGAAAACATTTATTAGTCAGCTAACTGGCAGGTATTAAACAATTGTATAAAACAATTGTAAAGCATAAGGGAGAAAATCTCAAATCTCCGCAAAGTAGCTCAAGAACACTTGTCGGATGAGTAATTCAAAACACTGATTGATAATTGTGAAAATTAACTGACCATTTAAAAACAGGAATTGGAGCAGATTACATGATAATGTTCATCCTAGGCTGAAGGGCAAGGTTTAGTGGAGAACACAAAATAGTTCTAAACCAGGATATACAAGATTATCCTCTGAAGACCAGGGTACTGACTTGGATTGTTCTACCCAGCATTGTTTACACCCATGGAAGCTACATACTCAATCTTAACTGGGACAATCAAGAGGGCGGGCTGCCGCAAAACGAGCCGATGCAGGAAGAAACACCAACGTCTCAATGAGCCGTCAGTCTAAAGCATGATAAATATCTTCAACACTGAACTTAATGAGGACCCATTAAAACTGCTTTCTAAAGATCTGTCTTTTGTCCTGATGCAACGTGCAGATCCATTCACCACCAGGATAGAATTGTTCACATTTTTCAGATTTGTAAAGTTGAAGGCATTTTACACTAAAGACACAGGAAGAAATCCATTCATTCATTATCTATACCCGCTTATCCTGGGCAGGGTTGCAGGGGGTGCTGGAGCCTATCCCGGCATGCATTGGGCGAGAGGCAGGATTAAAACCTGGACAGGCCATCAATCTATTGCATGGCACACACATCATTCACTCACACACTCATACCTATGGGCAATTTAGAGTCAGTTAATTTTATTCAATGAATAAAGCGGAAAATTACCAATATGTCTTGTTTGTTCCTTTTTATAAGATACAATGCTAATAATACAGTGACAACAGAGATATGATCGACCAAACACAAATTTCCAAACTTTTTTTGAGGAGTTTATTAGAGTCGGGAAAAGAAGCTTTAAAACAACTGATGAACAACGTGAATCTGATCTTCAGATAAAGGTGGTGCTCTAACCCCTTTGCACAGAAGCCAAATCTGCCCAATCCTTGCCCATTTAGGGGGTTCCTTATTTAAAGCTTTTTAACTCCAGATGTGAGCATCACAGAGACTTGAAAAATGGGTTAAATTAAGCAGGACATTTGTACCATTTACAATACAATTAGATTTGTTTATATTAATAATTTAGGAAGAAATAAAGTGCCACAAATGCAATTGTCTAGGCAAAAATTCAAAAAGGAATTTGCTCTTCTTTTGCAATGAAATACTGAGAGATTCCATATATAAAAAAGGTGAAACTATACATGTCTCCTTGACCACAAGTGTGTAAAATCCAAGGGTGGATATGTAGAACTACTAAATCTATGAAGCAAAAAAGTAAGCAGTGTACCCAGTGTCTCGAAATCTATCCAAAATGTCTAAATTATGCAATGCTGTAAATCACAGCATAATCATGTATTTCACTACAAATCAACTGTTTTGACTCAAGAAACTCACTTTTGCATAATTTTCAAGTGGGAATTACAAGCTTTCCATCAGTACAGTGGTCTAAAATATGTAGGGGTCCAGAAACATGCCCAAAATCTCTCAAGAAATGAATGTCCAATATAAAGCTTTTAAATGTGCTTCTTGTGAATGTTTAAGATGAAACATTTATATCAGATTAAAGAATAATGCAAAAACATTATCACACAATGTGGCACAGTACCTAAATGTGTAATAATTAACTCTCATATGTTTTTCTGTTCTCTACAGCATGTAATGCTTTCTTGAATGGGGACGGGACGACATTAAAACAATATTCAACCGTCCACCACGTTTTGGCTATGTTCAAGCTTACAATCCAGTGCATAAAACATAAATCCGACTGAACTAGCAATGAACATTTACATTATTGTGGGAAATATGCTCATTATAAAATCCCACTAACCTATTTGAAGTCACTCAATTTAAAAAATAACGTATATAACCAAAATAGTTTGAGCAGTAACACTTTGACACATATCGACAAAGAAATCTTATCTGTGTTCAGTAGATAGAGACAGGGACAAAAAATCAAAGATGTCATTCTCTCCTTCTGTCCAGAAAACAGTATCAGCTCAGTCTATCAACAAACATATACCTTAGCCATGCTCAGAAATTCTCAAGAATAATAACATTTTCCAAGAAATGGCGAATCCCTTATATAAAGTTTCGCCGGGTGCAGTGTATTTTACTGCTGCCAGAGTGAATGCGTAATGCGAAGATAATTACTCACAACTTTTGGTAAAGCAGGGCTATAAAACGCTATCCCAAAAGTAAATTTAGAAATATTATACATTGTTAGAATGCATATACGGTCATCTACTGGATAAATTAAGTGTCAATCAAGCCATGTTGTACTAAAAAGGGTGACAACACTGTAAACAACCGGTGTGGTATTACACACAGCTATTTTGGAAGGTACCCAGGCATTACAAATGAACGTATATTTCACAAACGGATTGTTGAAGACAATATATGACCACTCAGTCTCGAAAGGGACATCTCTATGCGTAAAACCAATGGTAAGGTTGTATATTTATTCCATATTTAGTCACAGATATTGACAGTAGAATGACAATTATCCTTTTTGAAAAATTCCTCGTTTATTTCAGTGTTCAGTGAGCAGCATTTTTCACAGCTGTACTGGCATACCTTCGACTGTTGGCTTTATCTTGTGGCTACGACGAAATACAAATTTATAGTGGTAAAAGAATGTTTTTATGTATGCCCAGATAGACACTATTGTCCAGTGTGTCATGTGTGGGGGGTGTAGTTACAGATGAGACTGAAGAGAGGGGATGCTTGTAAATGGACGACCAGCACGACAGCATGGTCGTGCTGCGAAACTCCGTATTCGGCATTGTCTACTAATAAAGCTAGTACACAGAGTTTGTGTTTTAAAATCATAATTTGGTTGCAGGAATGCAGAATGTGTGAGTTTCATTTTTGTCAGCTGCATTTGATAAAGGGTTAATTAATAAAGATTTTTTTGGTTTCAAAAACACCCTGTGAGACGAATTATCCACACATTCCCTAAGGTTCATAAAGATAAACTCAATCCACCCGGTCAACCTATTGCATCTGGGATTCAGTCACCTACGGAACCACTGTCAAAATATGTGGATTATCATAATATATTTCATTTTCACATTACCTTCATACAGAAAGGACACTACTCAATTTTTAAATAAACTGTCAGTAGTACAGTATTTTTGTGATGATGATACTGTTTGTAGACTAGCATTTCCCATGATTAGGTTTGTCTGCTCTTTTTCGGGATAAAAGAATTGAATGCAATGATCCAATGATTTTTCATTAGATTTTACTCACTTCCAAATTCAAAAATGTCACTTCTACCCTTGTCACTTTGGTACCCACCTTATTTCCAGTCCAGTCCTTTTTCAAGGTCACTGAAATCAGTTGAAGCTGTTCTGGCAGCTTGTGATGGCCCAACACCACAAGCCAACATAAAGTGTCCTAGGCACCACAAACAGCTTAGCATAGATTTTACAAGTCTCCGTAACTCTACTGGAGGGATGGAAAATGATTCTTCAGAAAGATATTCCCTCATTTGGCGTTTTGCTGATGTGGTAGAGAGCACAGTCTAACACACTGGTCTAAAATCTGCCATTGGGGTGCGATCTGGTGACTGCCAAGGCCATAGCACATTAAACCATTCAGTATCCCCTCATGCCCTGTGGATGGGGGCATTGTCATCCTGGAAGAGACCACTCCCATCAGGATAGAAATGTTTCATCATAGGATAAAGATGATCACTCAGAACAAATTTGTATTGATTTGCAGTGACCCTTCCCTCTAAAGGGACAAGTGAACCCAAACAATGACAGGAAAATGCTCCCCACAGCATAACAAAGCCACCGGACCCCCTCACTGTACAGTCATACATTCAGACCTGTACCGTCCTCTTGGTCTGCATGGCACATACATGCCACAGAGTATGACAGTTAATTGCTTAATTGTATCATGCAGTACACCTGTATGGAAGCATCTGCATTCGTTATTTTTCTCCACTCATTTATTGAGATTCTTCCACTAATTTGTCACCCTTCTGTATATGTATGTACAGTTGAGGCAAATGTTTACATACACCTTGGCTAAAGACATTAAAACTCAATTTTTCACAACTCCACACATTTCATGTTACCATACATTTCCTGTGTGGAGTCAATTAGGTATCTACTTTACTTCCATTAGAGATAATTTCAAGATAATAGCTAAGAGACAGATTTATTTCAGTTTTATGTACTATATCAGATTTTCAGTGGATCAAAAGTGTCCATACACTTTGTTACTATTTGGTGGCATTGCCTTTTAATTGCTTAACTTGAATCAAATGTTTGGGGTAGCCTTTCACATCTTCTCACAATACTTTGCTGGAATTTCTGCCCATTCCTTGAGACAGAACTGGTGTAAATCAGTCAGGTTTGTGGGCCCCCTTGCTCAGACACACTTTTTCAGTTCAGTCCACAAATGTTCTATGGGATTCGGGTCAGGGCTTTGTGATGGCCACTCCAATACTTTCATTTTGTTGTCTTTAAGCCATTTTGTTACAACTTTGGAGGTATGCTTAGGATCATTGTCCTGCTAGAAGACCCAGTTATGACCAAGTTTTAACTTAATAGCTGATGTCTTGAGATGTTGTTTCAGTATTTCAAGATAATCCTCCTTACTCATGATGCCATCTATTTTCTGAAGTGCAGCAGTCCCTTTTCCAGTAAAAAATTATGCTGGTCATGGAGTAGGGGCTTCTTCCTTGCGTGGCAGCCTTGGCAATGTAGGACTCTCTTAACAGTGGATATAGATACTTTGGTACCTGATGCCTCCAACTCCTTCACCAGTTCCTTTGTTGTTGTCTTGGGGTTCAGTTGAACCGTTCGGACTAAAGTTCATTCAGCCCTGGGAGTTAATTTGTGCCTGCTTCCTGAATGATGCAGTGTCTGTGTGGTCCCAAGATATTTATATTTGCATACAATTGTTTGTACATATGCTCGTGGTACCTTCAGTTGTTTGGAAATTGCTCCTATGGAGGAACTGGACTTGTGGAGGTCCACAATTTTTTTTCTGAGGTCTTGGCTAGGTTGCTTGGATTTTCTTATGGTATCAAGGGCAAAAATGCAGTGGCTCTAAAGATACGCCCTTAAATACAGCCACAGGTGCCAATTAACTCCCATTAATTTCTAATTATGACAATTAGCCAATCAGAAGCTTCTAAAAAGTCATTACATCAATTTATGGAATCTTCCAGACTGTTTAAAGAGACAGTCAACTTGGTGTATGTAAACTTTTGACCCACTGGAATTCTGATATAGTGAATTAAAGCTGAAATAAATCTGTCTCTAATCGATTATTTTAATATTACCTCTGATGTGAACAAAGTAGATGCCCTAATTGACTTCCATTACATTACATTACAGGAATTTGGCAGATGCTCTTATCCAGAGTGACGTACAACAAAGTGTATAACCAAAACCAGGAACAAGTGTGTTGAAAACCCTGGAGGGAAGTACAGTTCCAAGTGCAGGGAATGACCACGTAGTTTAACTTGGACCCTGTAGGTTAATCTGATTAACGCAACAAAAACAGCAGCAAAGCAGTCTATGCAAATAAAACAACCAATAGTTGAGTAGGCACAAGTGCAATAACTAAGTCAACTAAGATAAACATCTTACCTAGCTACAACCTTAAGATTACATAGTCAAGACATAGACTTGCCAAAAGTAATGTATGATAACATGAATTGTGAAAAACTGAGTTTGAATATCTTTAGCCTAAATGTATGTAAATTTTTGGCTTCAAATGTATATGTATGTGTGTGTGTGTGTGTGTGTGTGTGTGTGTAAAAAGCTGACAAAAAATATTCGAAGTTCAAAAACTATTTGAAAATCCTTTTTTTTTTTTAAGTTCGAACCAAAATTTGAGCATTCGAATATTAGTTTTGTATCCCGCGTTTTTTAAAAAATTTTTATTCTGCGTTTTGTAATTAACAAATATAGACGCTTTCAATGGTAACAACATAAACAAACGTTACTGCGCATGTGCGTTGTTTTGGCCCAAACTTAACTTCAGGCTTTAATTTTATTTGGCGAATCATGTTCATGCACGCAAATTTAATTTCCTGTGCTAATGTTACTTCCTCTGTCACATCAAAAATATTGAAAGCTAATGGGAAAATGGCAGCAGCATCGGAGGAGTTGGTCCCACTAGGGACAATTTAGGCTAAATAATGTTCCCATGGCAGGCTATCTTTCCTTTCTGTTTTGAAGGTTTTGATAAAATTGGATGATAAACAAAATAAACAAAGTAATTTATGTTGTTTTAGGCTACAAGTATTAGCCGTTTGAATAGTTCTTGTGTTAAGAATTAAACAGGTATTTCCTAAAAACAATCATTTCCCTATTATTGTGATTAATTAATGACAAGTTGTGGCAAATTACATCCACGAGAAAGTGCTTTATTCATTTGCGCATTATATAGAAAGGGGGCTCATCTATAAAATGAACTTGCGTGCATATGTCAAGTGAAGACCTGACGTAGAGCCACAACCGTTTCCACAGTCAAATTGAGTCATGTTGAAATTTTATAAATCACTACTTTGACGTGATTTTCTACGTATGCGCCACACAGTTGATCTAAAATACGTTTTATAAATGAGGCCCCAGATGTAGTAACCTAGTATGAAAGTACACCGATGTCCTCTATTGCCCGCTTGTGGAAAATAACGCGCAGACCAGTTTAGAGGGAGCGTCACGTGCATATTGCGCCCGACAATAAGCAGCTTGAACTCAAATTCATGGCACTTTTGACAGGCCTAGCGTGCATGTGTATTTTATTTTAATTTTTATTTATTTTTTAATGTAGACTATATTGCGTCACACACGGGATATTCACTGCCACCTGTTATAAAGTATAAACAGAAAAATTGATAATAGAAATTGATAATTGATAATGAAAGTTGTGGTGTATATCCAATCGGCCTAACAATGGCAATGGTTCCCAGGTTGTCAGTGTATGTTGCGTGGTATACGGTTGATCCATTTAAGCACTGAATGTGGGGTTGGGCCTCTTCATTTACTTTTTGGTATATTCAGCACACTAAGGATGGCGTAGGCCGAAATTTTTGTGCATATCGTGCCTTCATACATGGATGCAATAAAACAACAAGTTTATACCATTCTTGTGAGTGCTGTCAGTTTTGCTCATTCATTTTTTGTTTGTGGGATTCAGCAACCAATTATTAGTTAATACGCTTGAGTTGAGCATGTTTAATTCCTTTGATTTACATGTAGATCTTAATCAAGAACTTGTCTACAGTGTGGTATAAAGCATTTTAGTTTTACAAATGGGTTTTTTAAATTATGGTGAACAGAAGGCATGTATATCCCTCCAACGAGAGTTATTACACAGAGGAGGGAAGCGGTTAATTTTTAAAATCATATTAAAGCAAATAGCTGTTATTTTCTGGCAAGTTGTCGATTTATATGTTGTTATTTGATTATACTGTAGCATTTATGACATTATACATGAAAAATAAACTGTCAAAACATGTTTTCTGAAACAATCTATTAGTGTCTTACACAGTTTTACATTGCAGACTCTTATAATATGAAGAGAGTTGACAGATCCATAACAATATTAGAATGGCGGCTACACTGTCCATTTTCCTTAAGTATGCCAGTTGATACAAGCCAAATATTTGCTGGGACTCAATTTTTCCCAAATAAGATGGTGAGTTGCCCGAAATGCAACACAGCATGACGTCAACTACAATTTCTCAATGTAGAATGGAAGCTATCCTTATAAGGGGCAGCTCAGTGGTGCAGTGGGTAGCACTGTTACCTCACACCAAGAAGGTCCTTGCAGTAGTTCTTTTGCCCAATGCATGCTGGGATAGGCTTCAGTACACCATGTGACCCTGACCAAGAATAACCAGGAATAGATGGTGGGTCCTTATGAGGAAAAAGTACACTCTGTAAGAAGTATTTCCCTCTGGCCAGCAGAACCTGTCAAATGAAACCCTAAACAACTGCAACCAAATATAAGATGTCTTTTACGGAGTCAGAGACTATTAAAGTCTACATCGCGGTGACTAATGATGGAATTACTGCTGAGGAAAACGTTAAAACCAATATCATGAACTTTGTGTAAAAAAGGTACCTCTTTTGGATACATCTACACTGCACAGAGTGGAAATTCATGCTAACGCAGTGCAGACGAATTTAAAATACTGTATTTTCTTTCGTGGAAAATTACAAAGAAGACTTGCTTCGAGTGTATATATCTTTATGTCTAGTGCTTTATCTTGGTTTACGAGCAGGGGTTAAATTGGGATTTAGGAGGTGGGTGGACCCTGAGATCCGGTGGGAGGTGGGTGAAAAAAGGTACAAACCAATTAATGTCTTAGTTCAAAATAGTTGTATCTTTAATGTATTGTGCACATAATTGTAATTAAGGAAAACAATGTTTTAAAAAGAATGTATACTATTGATGCAAGCTTTTATATAATATATTTCAAGTGTATTAGTGTCATTAATGCTGAGAATTTTTTTACCCACAAAAATAATCAGTCATCCTCCTCTTGTCCTCACTTTCTTCCTCCTTTATCCATCTTTCTTAAACTGGTCAGGCGCAAAACTTTCCTTTAAACTAATCATTGATCTCAAACTGTTTTAATTAATTTTCAGTGATTAACAAGCGTGCAAACATCTGACTAATCAAATGGAAAGGGACACAGCTTCTTTGCATTGTGTTAGGGAGATTAAATGATGAATGCGATTTAGAAAAATCAGTTTTAATCACTAAGCAGTGGCAGAATCTTCCCCTGATTTTCCTTGAGTATCAATACAATTAATCCACAAAATAGGCTACTCAATACTATCATATATAGCCAGCTCTCCCCAAATAGGCAGTTTTAACGAGTAGCCTAGGCCGTATAGCCTACATTTATTTTCATTTGCAGTACGAAATTGTGCACATTTTTAATCAACAGTATTTGCGGATACATGCACTTCTTTCTCCGCACTCGTACTCATGGCAAATATCTGCAATGCGTAGGCTAGATTGTAAACACAGTTGAAGTGCAGGTTTTGTTTTTGCTGGTTATTCTGAGAGCTAACATGGTAGATAACAGACTGGTGTATCTTGTTTGTTAAGTGTAGACTACTTGGTGATTAAAAAGGATCTTTAACGGATAAATTGAATTTATGATTTAATCCCCCTAACACGGTATGAAGACGCTGTGTGTTAGGCTACTTGCCATTTGATTAATCCGATCGTTGGCATGCTTGATTATAAAGGAAAATTACTAATGAAAACAGGTTGAGATCAATGATTAGTTTAAAGTAAAGTTTTGCGCCCCACCAATTTTCAGCTCACCAGTCACTGCTGAATAAAACATTATATATGTGAGAAATATTCAATCCTCGCTTAGCTGCTGACCAGCAACCTGCTGATTTTGCTGAAGCAATCAAAGTTGCCGTTAATAATAGCCAGCGTTCGTGGGAGCTGTTTATTCATCTCTCTTTAAAATGTTGCATAGATTAAATTACATGTTAATGAAACTACCTACCGCGTCCGCTTCCAATCAATCAAGACAATCAACGATATTTTTCTTTGTGCTGTCTATATAAACGACTGTTCCTCCTGAGTTTTTTTTTTCTTCGGATTTTTGATTGGTTGCGCGAGTAACTGTCTAGAGGGAACACATGGACTGGAGCCTAAATGGACTGGATTGTCATTTGTTAAACTGCTGTTCAAAATTATTTATTTATTTACCAAAGGTGGATGGACGCCGTCCACCCGCGTCCACCCCCAGTTTAACACGTTTACGAGCTGCCCAACATATAGTTTGGGCAATTTGTCAAATATGTAACCTCCCATGTTCAATTAGTTCCCTTAGAGAATGATTTATTTTTGTTCCTTATCTCTTTGCAAAAACTGTAAGCTGCTCTGTCTAGAAGGTATAAAACTTGAGCTGAGTAAACTGCCGATTTTCAGAGAACTACACAGGACTGCAGACTCTGCATTACTCTCCATGATATCATGTATTAAAGCTTCTCAACCTTGATTGAAGTCTCCGTGTAGAACGGAGTTATTCTTCGACATGTAGTGTAGGGAAAGCTTTTAGACAATCGCTGACAAGTTGAAGTGATATCAATATGGACGAGTCAGCCGACATATGTCAAATAGCCTAATTATGTGTTTATGTGAGGTTTATGATGGACTGCACTTTCATGAGGAACTGCAGTGACTGATTTCATTGGAGGGGCAAACGACGAGTGATGTCATTTATCAAAACATTGTCTCTTTTTCAATGAGCATGAATTCGATTTATGGCGGGTTTACTTGTTGGTTACAGACGGTGTACCTGCAATGGTCGCCAGAGTACAGTACAGTGCATCATCGCTAGATTTTGGTCTGCCATAACTCCACACAAGCAGTTTTTACACCACATCATTCATCAGTTCATACTATGTGCAAAACTTATCGGTGAATTAAAAACCACAATGGACACTATGATGAACACTGTAAATTTTATTTTGTCAGTTTCTAATCTGCTACATCACCTTTCCCAACAGTTGCTCACTGACATGTCTGTGTCATGGTTCTGTATTTTCTGTTTCTGTATTTCCTTTTTGGGCCGCCAGATGGCGACACATCAGTTTTGTATTTCTGTTCGTTCCCTCATTAGTTTCCCCTGTGTTAATTGTATTATTGTTTTCTATTATTCAATCATTGTTTTGATGCATGTCTCGTTTTCCCTTTCCTCCCTGGTTTGATTGTGAATTGTGCCCTCCTGCGTCTCTTTAGCTTTATGTCTATTTAAGTTCTTTGCTTCCCTGACTCGGGTGCTGGTTCCATGTGTTTCTGATTGTGTTTCCGCACGTGTTTCTGCCATTGTGTTTCTGCCTTGTGTGTTTCCGCCTGAGAGTAGCGCCCACGTTCTGTTTCCTACGTGTTTTTGGATTTTCTTTGTTTTTGTGTTTGAAGAACTTTTTGCTTTGTATTTTTTGAGACTTGCCTTGCATGGCATTGTTTTTGGCTTCCTTGGTTTTGTTCTTATTCAAAGTAAAAATCTCAGTTTGAATGTTCCTTTTTGATGCCTCTCGAGTTTTTTACACTCTGCATCTGGGTCCATTCTCCCGAAATCCTGACAGAAGGAACCAGCCAGTACTGGACCCAGCAGAGTTTTTTTTTTTCTTTCCCCCCTTTTCCTCCCCGTGATCTTTGTTTTTTTCTAAATGCCACAGGTGTGGAGCAAGCCAGTGGTCTCGGGTGAGCCCTCGGGTCCAGCCCTGCCATGGGACAGGCCCCCCCGTCCGGTCAGGAGGCAGGGCTGAGACTAGCGAGTATATGCCAGGGGTCACGTTCATTGGCGGAGTACGTGACCGAGTTTTGCTCTCTGGCCGCACAGATTAACTTGAACCAGGCCATTCTGTGCCAGCTATTCTGGGACAGCTTAAAGGACTCCATCCATGGTGGGCTGCTCTACCCTGGGCTTATCGGGCCATCTGACCTTGAAGCCCTTGTGACGGCCTTCCAGTGGGAGAATTACCTCCAGGGGTGCGCAGAGATGCCCTCACTGGCCAAGGAGTACGCTCCGCCCGTTGTCCTACAGGGGACGCCTGCTCCGCCCGTTGTCCCACACGGGCCGCCTGCTCCGTCCGTTGTCCCGCAGGGGCCGCCTGCTCAGCCCGTTGTCCCGCAGGGGCCGTCTGCTCCGACCCCGCACCCAGGAGAAGCCTCCTGCTCCACCCAGCACCCAGGAGAAGCCTCCTGCACCGCCCGTTGTCCCACAGGGGCCGCCTGCCCAGTCTCATGTTCCCGAGCCCCCTAGTGTTCCCGCGTCTCCTAATGCTCCCGAGCGGTCGCTGCCCCGGCCCAGGGCCCAGAGACCCCAGCCGTTCAGCAGCCCTAGAGCTTTTCCATGGCCATGCCCTGGAGGGTCTTTCCCTTTGGGGATGGGGCCAGTGCATTCTCCTAACTGTGCTTCTGTCTCTTCACCTGCCCTCTTGTCTGTTTGTTTGCCTGCCTGCTTGTCTGCCTGTTTGCCCGGGTGTCTGTCAGCCAGTGTGTTGACCTGTTTGTCCGCCCCCCAGGTCGTCGGCCAGTTTGTATACCCGTCTGTCTACCTGTCTGTCTGTATGTCAGTCTGCCTGTCTGTCGGTTCATGTGCTAGTCCTTGGGTTCGCCCCTCTCCTTCCCTGTCTGTCTGTCCCTTGGTGTGTCTGTCAGTCTGGCTGTGTGTCTCCCCACATGCGTGTCTCTCTGTCTGCCCTTTTGTTAGGTCTCCCTGTCTTGTTCAGTGTATATGTTGAGTTCAGTTTGGTGTGTACGTTTTATTCGGTGTCTGTTTAGAGTCCAGTCCGGTGTTGTGTTTTGAGTCCGTTTCAGTGTCTGCGTTAGCCTGTTCCAGTGTGGTGTCTTGAGTCCGCTCCAGTGTAGAGTTTGTTTGAGTCCAGTTCCTTGTGTGTTTAGTTCAGTCGTGTCCTTGCCTTTCCCCGTCCGAGTCCAGTTCCCTGTCCAAGTCCAGTTCCCCGTCCGAGTCCAGTCCCGAGCCCAGTCCCCGTCCGTGTTAAGTCCCCATCTGTGTCCAGTCCCAAGCCCGGATCCTGTCTGTGTCCAGTCCCGAGCCTGGATCCCGTCTGTGTCCAGTCCCGAGCCCGGATCCCGTCTGTGTCCAGTCCCGAGCCCGGATCCTGTCTGTGTCCAGTCCTGAGTCTTTTCCCTGTCCTGCTCCAGTCCCAAGTCTTGTCTCTGTCCTGCTCCAGTCCCGAGTCTTGTCTCTGTCCTGCTTCAGTCCCGAGTCTTGTCTCAGTCCTGTTCCGTTCCCGACTCCAGACCTGTTCTGTCTGTTCTGTCCCGAGTCCTGTCCTGTTCTGTTGGTTACCCCCTCCTCAGGTCAGTCTTCAGGGCGTCAGGAGCCGTCCCTTGGGGGGGGGGGGGGGGGGGGGGGAGGTACTGTCATGGTTCTGTATTTTCTCTTTGTTTTTACTTTTCCGGCCGTCAGATGGCAGCACTTCAATTTTGTATTTCTGTTCGTTCACAGTTTCCCCTGTGTTAATTGTATTATTGTTTTCTATTATTCAATCATTGTTTTGGTGCATCTCTCGTTTTGTGTTTGAAGAACTTTTTGCTTTGTATTTTTTGAGACTTGCCCTGTGTGGCCTTGTTTTTGGTTTCCTGGGTTTTGTTCTTATTCAAAGTAAAAATCTCTGTTTGAATATTTCTTTTTGACGCCTCAAGTTTTTTACAATCTGCATCTGGGTCCATTCTCCCAAAATCCTGACAGTCTGCCGAACACTCTGACTTCCTAATACATATAATCCGTTTCCTTAGAGAAGAGATTGTCATTACATTTCCTCCATGAATAAAAGCACAAATGGGCTGCAAAGCTTTCAGAGCACATGTTGGATGACAAATTAATGGCAGAAGTCTGCTTTCTCGAAGACATTTTTGCACATTCTGAATCTGGAATTACAAAGAAGGGGAAAGAACATCACAGATTTGGTGGAAAAGTTGAGTGCATTTAAGACAAAGCTAAGGATCTTCTCATCGGACCTAACAGAAAAAAATCTGCAGCATGTGTCCCAGCTGCATGCTTTTGAGGAAGCATCACCAGGAGTGCATATCATTCCTATAATGACAGAGTTTCTGATAGTGGTGTGTTGTTTGTGAATGATTTGTTCCTTTTGAACAAATCTTTTTAGTGAACCAAAGGAACTGACTAACCTCCATGTAAGGTTTTATTTCTTTCAGCTCTCAGGAAGTAAAATTTGGAACTCGCTAAAGCTGCAGCTACTTGTATTTAACCATTTTCACCATTGGGCTCTGTTGTCTGTAGTATAGCCAATGACGACATTGATACAATTGAGCAGGGCATGCTTTGCTCTCTGAGCTCCTCCCGTCGGTGTGACCAAACTGACCAAAGCAACAACAGTTTGGTTCCTGATCTTAAAGCAGTGGGGACCGAATCTGTGAAGGAACTGAACATTCTGATTCCTTGAGTCCGGGTCAGGAACCGGAACGAATTTAAGACTAGTCTGTATGTGTCTTCCTCCCACACACAATGTAGTTACCCACGTAGTGAGGTTTGGTCAGGTTTATTCAGAACAATGGAGTTCAACAACCAATCAGAATTTGGTATGACTGTAGAGCCCAACTTAGTGAAATAACAGACACAACAATGATTTGGAAATAAAGGATATTCATTTACTGGCTATGATAATGAATACATGAATAAGCTAATTGAAAACAATTTGCATAATATGAGGAATACAATTTTACGATTCTTAATCAGAGGAAATGATAAATATGCAACAGCTCAATATAGAAGTTAATGAATGTTAACTCGTGTTATGGGTACATATACATATTAGGGATGTATCCAAATCCGAATACAGTATTCGGGAAAGCACGAATAATGCGATGGAAATAGATATTTCTTCTACCCGAAGTTGCTTGTTATTATTCAGATTCGGGGAGGAAAAAAAAAGTCAGCTCCATGTCGAGTTCTCATAGCCTCTATCTAACGTTACATGGGCAGAGAGAGAGGGGCACCAGTTACACACGGCTGCTGGCTGTATCTGGAACTCCGGTACATAGCAGCTGCAGTAGGCTATATTATAGGCCTACCATTATTAGCCTACTGCAGCTGCTATGTGCACAAAGTTAGCTAGCTAAAGAGATCGGATTAATTTAGATAACCACTAATTAAAAGATAATGCCCATTCTGTTTGCAACATAGGACTTTGATTTCACTAACTAGTCGTCTCATTTACTACACATTATTGAAAAGTGATCGCTATATTCTGTAGTCGCCCCCACCGAGTCAGTACACAGCAGGCAGCGAGCTGAGAGCTGACCATTCCCGGCTATCACTCACGGAAACTCTCGCATCGAGGAGGAGGCGTCAGGCGCGGGAGCTAGCGTGACAAAAGCCTGGTGTGGCAGCTGGATTTCTTTCAAAACCCGCAACCTATAATTTCCTCCATGAAAAAAAAAAACCCAGTTGAAATATTGAAAAAAACGATGTTTTACCTTGTATTTCAGTCAATATTCTTCCGTTTAAGATGTATGCTGTGTATGTATCAGCCAGAGGTCTTGCCCAACTGATTAATCACTGACCCATGTTAGGGAGGTATAGCCTTACAAAAAGAGTTCAGTGAGAAAACGTTTAAAAGACTGTTTTGATTCATAAAGCTTCATTTTCCTAGTTCAAACTGACTGGTCGGTGTCCCCCAGCTAGTTTAGGGGAGGGAAGGGGAGGGGGGGTTCAGACGGTTTGCAGTCTATCAAAACTTAGTTCAGTAGGAGAAAAAAATAAATAAATACATAAAATAAACGTTATATACGTTATTTTTGAAATTGAGTATTTTTAAATAGGTTAGTGGTGTTATATAATGTGGATATTTCACACTGCAATGTAAGCGTTAGATGGTAGTGTAATAGTTTTTGTGAAGCATGCAACAGTGATGACGTGAGAGTTGGAACATAGCCAAAACGTGGTGGACAGTTGAAAATTGTTTTCATGTTGTCCCATCCCCATACAAGAAAACATACGAGAGTACAGAGTATAGAAATACACACAAGTTAATTATTACACATTTAGGTACTGTACCGCATTGTGTGACAATATTTTTGCATTATTTTTTAAATCTGATAGCAATGTTTCCAAAATTATGAATATAAACTAATCTGCATTAGTATTGTAAATTGTACAAATGTCTTGCTTCATTTAAGCCATTTTTCAAGTCTCTGTGGTGTTCACATCTGGAGTTATAAAGCTTTAAATAGGGTACCCCCTAAATGGGCAAGGATTGGCAAAATTTGGCTTGTGTGCTAAGGGGTCAAGTAATTACTGTTGTAAAGTCGTAATTCACTAGCGAAATGCAGTAACGTTAAGAAACGTGAACACAGCATCATTGGAATGTAAGATTATTCCCTTCAACTGAAGGATATTTTTCTATATATCTACTGTAAATAGTTTCTATTTCCAATGCAAAACAGAATCTTTCGATTTCTAAAACATTTTTTCAGTTTCTGATTGTTCAATGTCCCCCAGTTAAAGGAGGGGTGGTGGTGGGGTTCAGACAGTTCATAAAACGTAGTTCAGTTAAAAATAAAATAAAAAGAGAAAGCTGAAAAGTACAGTATGAGGATGTGGAAATATATTTCGTAATTAATTTATATGCCAAAATTAAAACAATTTGATTCTTTGAAGGCACAACAATTGCATCGCCAATGAATATTAGGTTAGAAAATACAACATTTGCCCGATTTAACGTCACTTCCGGTATAAACCACGCCCACGCCCGGTGTTCTATCCAAATACAGATACAGATACAGATAATTTTGTTGGTTGAGCAGATACAGATACAGATAATGACGTCTCTGCACACCCCTAATACATATACAGTATTATGTGGTTATTTTTTTAAATCAGTCTCATAAAGTGAAGTTTTATCTATGTAAAATAATAAGGTCAGGGAATTTGTTATTCCAGACCAACATATGCATAGCAAAAGAAACACAACAACAAACAGCATTAAATGACTTAAGCAGGTAACACAAGTTTTACATTGTCCTATGAATATTAATCAGGCAGTAAAAGGGGAGGCCAGTCCTTAATTCAGTTAGGTGACACATCATCTCTTCAGCTGGTCCAAGGTCCGTGGCTGGTGCGCAGGGACTCTTGAGAAACTTCTTTGAAGTCAGGGTCACAACAGGTTCCAGTCAAGGTGACTTGGGATGTGCACAAATCTTCAACTTGGGTCTGGCTGCAAGTAAAGTATGTAAATACTTGTTCCTCAAAACCAGCTTGGTTTATTTCGCGGATGGTAGCAGGCCAACTCTCTCTTGTTGGTCAGGCAAGGTGCTTCGGGGCACAGCCTTTTGGTGATTTATTATGTTCAACAAGACGTGATGGCATCCCATGTGTGTTTACTAGAAGCTGGTTAGTGGATTATTCTTGGGTGTGCAAACATTGGATTGGCTCGTGGTATTAGAGCAGTCAATAAACATGGATAGATAAACCACTGATTGCTGCTTTAATGTCTAACCCCTTTGTGCACATGCAAAATCTGCCCAATCCATGGCCATTTAGGGGGTACCTCATTTCAAGCTTTATAACTCCAGAAGTGAGCATCAGAGAGACTTGAAAAATTGCTTAAATGAAACAGAACATACATTATATTACATTACAGGCATTTAGCAGACGCTCTTATCCAGAGCGACGTACAACAAGCGCATTAGTTCAAGGTGCAGAGGTGCAAAAGAAACACACTAGAGTGAAGTAAAGATCATAGTGCCAGAAGTGACCACATAGATCAGGACTCCAACCCTGTAGAGTAACCTGTTCAGCAAACAAACAAACAATCCTGCCAAGTACAAACTAGCACTGAAATCACATTTTCCTAATCAGAATCAGACAAAAATGCCAAATAAAAACTAATGTGATCGTATTAGCCTAACTAGGTACATACGTACCATTTACAATACTAAAGATTAGTACATTACTTAGATTAGTTTATATTCATAATTTAAGAAGAAATAGTGCCACAAATGCAATTGTCAAGGCAAAAAATGCAAAAATGAATTTGCTCTTTTTATAGTTTGCAATGAGATACTGAGAGATCCCATATATAAAAACAGGTTGAACTATACATGTCCGAGATCAAAAACTCCTTGATCACAGGTCATAAAATCTAAGGCTGGATATGTAGAACTACTAAGGATCTATGAAGCAACATTAAGCAGTACCCAGTGTCTCCAAATCTATCCAAAATGTATAAATTATGCATTGCTGTAAATCACAACATAATCATGTATTTCACTACAAATCAACGGTTTTGACTCAAGAAACTCACTTTTGCATCATTTTCAGGTGGGAATTACAAGCTTTCTGTCAGTACAATGGTCTAAAATATCTAGGGGTCCAGAGACATATCCAAATTATAAATTATCCATTATAAAGCATACAAATGTGCCCCTTATGAAGGTTTAAAATGAAACATTGATATCAGATTTAATAATGCAAATAATATCAGATAATGCAAAAAGAAAATCAAACAATGTGGTACAGTACCTAAATGTGTAATCATTAACTCTCATGTTTTTCTGTACATACAAACAGTATTTAATCTTTTCCTGAATGGGGATGGGACGACATTAAAACAATATTCAACCATCCACCACATTTTGGCAGCTCACACATGTTCCAGCTCACATCACATCCGGTGCATGAAACACAAACCCTGCTGAAGCTACCAATGAACACTTACATTAGAGTGTGAAATACCCTCATTTTAAAATACCACTAACCCATTTAAAGTCACTCAATTTCAAAAACAACATATATAACCCAAATATTTTGAGCAGTAACACTTACATATGGACAAAGAAATCTTCAGAGAGAGAGAATCAGTGCTGTCATTCTCCACTTTTGACTTACTGCAGAAAACAGTATCAGCTGGGTCCATCAGCAAACATGCCTTAGCCATGCTCAGAATTTCTCAAGAATAATAATATTTTCCAAGAAATGACTAAACTCATCGATGATGTTTCGCAGGGTGCAGTGTCTTTTACTGCTGCCACAGAGTAAATGCCTAACGGTGTCAGGGAATGCGGGACCAGGACCCAAACGCAGAGTGTGGGAAAAACTCAAAAAACTTCAATGGGGCGAATCCAAAGAAAGACTTTAATCAAAGGTAACGAAAAGCAAAAACCCAAAGCAAGGCCATGCAGGGCCAGTCTTAAAAATAGAAAAAAACTTAAAGTAATAATCTCGAAGATTTTCATTAAAATAAATGTCTGTTAAGTCACTATCTATCGCCGAATTAGGTAACACAGTGGTGATTGAGCCTATTATTATATTTATTTATATTATTATTAATATAATAATTTATGATTAAAGAACTGGGTGTCTGTGGCGACATTCCCGGGAAAAAATCACAAGCAGCGCATAGTTAGTGACGCGTTTTCCATCACCCATCAGTGGTTGGTCCGCGGGTAGACGGACCAACCACTGATGGGTAGACGGGGTAGACGGGGTAGACGGAGCTAACGCAACAGGCTCGCTCTTCAACTTACTTGCGTGTGAGCGGTGTACTGTTTTTTCCGGTGTCTGCTAGCATTACAATAACAGAGGGGGGGGGGGGTTATGGAACCCTAAAAAGTTTTTGTGTAACATGAGAGGTCATATTATTTGTTGATGTAGATTTCGTATTACATTTGATGACAGTGTAACATTACTAAATTACATAGCCTAGCTATTTGCACAGCTAACGCTAGCTACCGGACCATGTCAAGAAAGGCAACATTAGTTTAGACAACGTTGCGCACAGTATCCATCTCTCATATCAGGTAATATTGCGTTAGCTAGCTAGCTAATGTAATTAACACAATTTAATGTCAGCTAACAATTAGAAAAAACGCTAGCTAATGCTACCGACTGGTACTGACCTCGCAAAACGTCTCTCGAATGCAATGCTACCTTGTTGCAACGTTGCAGTGTAGCTAACTAAAGGTCAGTTCAGATCAATGATTCGCTACGAGACTGGATGCAACTTGCAAAATTCCAAGATGTCTGATTGTAAACGTTCTAACTGCACTTGGTGATTTGACATGGTGGGTCTTTTGAGGCCCCAGGCAACGGCTTCAGACACTCTGCAACTAACCAGTTCACAACGCTGCAATTTTCTCTGTAACATTCTAAAACCGTCTCGTTGCAAATCATTGATCTGAATTGGCCTTAACGTTACCGTTATTTACATTGCCATCAAGTTCATATATATATTATAATGATCGGAATAAAGCCGTCTTTACACAGAGCATTAACCAGGGGTATAGGTGGAGCAGAGCCAGGTCTGATTTCAGTGTAAAGATGTCAACCCGGAGAAAACTAAATAAAAGAATACAGCAGTGTGGATTAGCGTTATTATTTTATTACGCTTCCTCATATGGTCCTTCAGCCTTGCCCTTTTTTGATGAAATCTCCTTTGTTTTTGTTTTATTATTCTTGTTCTGATTGCTAATTTAACACCCAGCTCTGCTTTATTCTCAAACAGTTTGCTAGCAAAACAAGAAACACCAGCGGTAACATTTTGCAAGGCAGTTGTTTCAAAAATATCACAATCATTCACGAGAAAGACTGTTTAGTGTGCACGAGATACATAATTGTACGAGCCGCAGCGAATCCCGCAAATTCTTCTCTGCAGTGTAAAGATGTTCATACAGGGCAAAAGGTGGATAAAGAACGTCTGTGGAAATTGATCATAATTGATAATAATTCTACCCCAGGTCTGCTACGGCATTTTAACCCAGCTCAGCAGTGTAAAGGCAGCTTAAGTTAGCCTAATGTTAGACAATGAATGAGTGTGTACATAACATTACTTTTATAACAACCATTTTTTATTCAGTAAATAGTAAGTGTTATAGTTGGCGTGGCCCAGGTGCCAACTGACTGACGTCACACAGGCGACACTGGTTGGATCCGGTTGGATCCCTGGGAAGTGAGGTCCAAAAACCCACCTGCAATTACTGCTTTTCGCCATTGGTGCCGCCAAAGAGAACGAAACAGAAATCTTTGAGATTGTAACTTTAAGAACAGAAAACAAGAAAATCCAAAATTCCAAAAATACGTGGAAACCAAAACTTGGGCAGGGCAGAAACCAGGAAAGCCAAAAGGGCAGGCGGGACAAACAGGCAGGAACGCGTGGGCAGAAACCAGAGACTGTAAAAAATATAGACAAAGCTACTGTGACGTCACCCATTGACTCTCCGTGGGTCTCTAAAACACGTTTTGAAGCTCAATGGCGGGCGCGACCATGTTGTCGATTTGGAGCCAAAACCATAGAGTTAAGTGGTTCTGTGATTTTTACAATGTGATTGACAGTCCGGTGCGGAAAAGCCCATCAACCTGAACGAACGATTGCAGAACGAACTTGAGGCTAGCTGACTGTCTGCCGTTATGTTTTAAAATATATTATCAAATGTTTACGGCGTTTAATTTCCATCTGTGACTGTACTGTGCCATGTAATCACGTTATATGTATGACATTAATAATACAATTATGTTCAGTTATCTTCAATTTATGTTTCTCAGCAAAACGAATATGCTTAGCTAGCATATCAGCTTGCCAATGAGCTAGGTAGGCTATCTGTGGTTAGCTCACGCATTAGCAATATGAACCACAGGGGAAGAACATCGACTACACTGATGGTCAATCAATCAGAGATGTGTAGGCTACTGGTGATTTGACTAGGCTAATTTTCGTATAACTAGCTACTCCATCGCCGTTTGTGGTGTTCACTTGCTGGGTGACGCTAGCTGACCGATCGTTCGCAAGTCACTTTCTACCGAATAAAAATTAACACGGTCAGCGGTGATTAACAAATCTACCAAGTATGTTAATAACTGATTTGCAGGCGGGTAAATATGACAACGCACTTTGTACAGCAAGTTTTCCACCTGGAGCATGAAGACAAAAATAATGTACATTGAATTTCTAATTATTATTAGGCTATTATATTTTTTTTCTTGTAAATCATCAAAACCAATGGAGAAAAGCCAATATACGCAAGGAGCCCCCAAGACCGATTCTGAGAACCACTGTCTTAAATGCTCTTGTCGGTCTCTTAAATGCTAAAAACATGTTCCTTTCGAAATGCCAGTCTTACAAAGATGGTTAATTTTGTTAAATTATGTGTGTGTGTGATTTCATTATGTGTTGTATGTTATTCAACAAATAAACCTTAAAACTCTTAATTCGCTTCGTGAAACTGAAAATTTTGCAGTGTTTATCCCAAAATCGGGATTATAGGAGCTTTGTCACATGCGTGAAGCATGGCCCAGGTAGACATTCACGGAATGTACACGACTGACAAGCCGTCAAACACGTTTGACAGATTGAATATTTGCCAGTTAGGGTTAGCTAGCTAGTCAAATGGCTTGGTAGCCAAAGTTGCGAACTGTTTTAGCATAGGCTACTGGACTACCAAATATAGCAAGCTGATTATGCTTTCTGCCAACTAATTATTTGGTTAAGTAGGCTAAAGGAAATAGTAAAAATGACTCGGCTACCGAAAAACTTCAGAGGAGGATTATTTTATGGTCGTCTAGTGCAGCTGTAAATAGCACATGCCATAATGAAATCACTACAAAATGGGATGCCTGCATTTTATGACTTCGCACAGGTGGACCGTGGTTGGAGCAGCAATGTCAAGGCCAAGAGGCGCCACCTCCTACCCCAGTGACCATAGACTGTAGCCCTTAGTGTAGCTTAGTCCTCTGCAGTAATCAGGAAGTGACGCAAACTGTACCTCATTGGTCCACAACAAATATTATAACAGTGCCCAAATGACACAATAAATCATGAAATCGACCCATGCACAATAATAAGACGAATAAAATACACATATTGTGACTATTTGTTCTCATGAGAAAAAATTATTGACTTTGTATTTTGACCGCATTTGTACCGTAGACTTACATGAAAACCGGATATGAAAACACCTATACTGGAGCCAACCGTAGTGGCGCTAGTGAGCAACCAGGAACAACAAGACCAGGAAATGAGCTTCAAAAACGAAGTCTGGTTTTGGCCGCTTGGCAGAAACACAGTGACGGAATATACACGGAAACACTGAGTCATAAACACATGCAGCAACACATACAGAAACGCAAGGAACCAGCACCCGAGTCAGGGAAGCAAAGAACATAAATAGACAGAACACTAACGAGACACAGGAGGGCACAATGCACAATCAGACCACAGAGGGAAGGGATAACTAGACACAACTGAAAAACAATAATAGAATAATTGGAACCAATAAAACAATTGACCAGCGAAAGGAACAGAACTACTGCCATCTGGCGACCCAGAAAGGAAAAAACAGAAAACAGGAACCGAAAGCTGACAAACGGATGATTGATTAAGTGATGATTCACAACTTTCGGGTACCCTGGGCTATAAAACGCTATTTCAAAAGTAAATTTAGACATATTATACATTGTTAGAAAGCTTATACGGTCACCTACTGGTTACATTTATTCTCAGTCAAGCCAGGTTGTACTAAAAATGGCAACAACACCGTAAACAAGGTGTAGTACTACGCACAGCTGTTTTGGACGGTACTGTGGAAGTATGCTTCTCCTTCATTCTTTTAATGTTTTTACATTTCTTCTTATTAAAGATTGTACTGATCAAGAATATATTTAAATGCATGTGATTATGGGATGATCACTGAAGAACAGTAGGTATTCTGTGTTATGTCTAAGAATTTGTAACTAAGGAAAGACAGTGGCCTCCTTGTACACTGATGCATACTACCTAGAGAATCTTTGAACCCCAGTTGCAGGAGGAAAAATTGTAAACATTTACTTGGTGGAATTTTGTAAGTAACTTCTGTTGGGAAACAGTCTTGTGCAGAAGAACTTTGAGTTGCAAGAGAAGAGAAAGTATACTGACCTAGAAAGAACTGATTTGCTATATCTAGTAAATGTATAGATTGTGTTCTATTAAAATAAATGAATGAAAATCAAAGTAATAACAGCAACGGTAATGATATAAACATAGTTTGTTAGAACACGGTGGTGTGTATATGAGTAAATATTTCATTTGGATTACAGCATGTATTGAATGCATTTAAAGTGCATGTACTTTGGAACTGGAAGATTAAACAATTGTTAATTATGGGAACAAATACTTGTTATTCAAGTCATGCATATACATTCCTCTGTAAGTGTGTGTAGTGAAATATCTGTCATTGATTAAAATTGAAGATTATATAATAGTTATTGTTAAACTATCTGGTGAAACATAAGTTTGACCTAGGCTGGGATTGGTTATTTTAAAAGGAAGATACATCAGGGTAGGAGGAGATCTGGTTGTATAAAAAGGATGTAAAACATAATGCGAAGAAACTCTCTATGTGTCTTTTTGGTACTGGAGACCTCCCGTAGGCCTACGTACATGAAAAGGATTATTGATTGAAGAGAATACAAAGGTTATTAGAAGAAATCATAATTTCTAGTCTTTATTCTTACATCGCCGACTCACCCACCGAACCTAAGAAGAGGTTTTCCTCCACAGTACCCAGTGGTCATAAATTAACATTTATTTCACAAATGGATTGGTGAAGACAATAAATAACTACTGAACCTTGAAAGGAACAACTTTATGTGTAAAACCAAAGGTACGATCTTAGTCACAGATATTGATAGTAGAATGCCATAATATAATTCTACTATAATTCCTCTTGTTCATTTATTTGCTCAGTGAGCAGCATTTTTCACAGCTGTACTGGCATACCTTCTGCTATTGTTGGCTTTATCTTGCTATGACGGAATACGAAAAAAAAGAATGTTTTTATTAATTCCCAGATAGAAACTATTGTACAGTGGGTGGGGGGTGCAGCTGCAGATGAGACTACAGGGAGGCAGTGCTTGGTAAATGGAGGACAGTGATGCTTAGAAACTCCGTCTTCAGCATAGTTGTCCTGAATCGTCTACTAATAAAGCTAGAACACAGAGTTTGTGTTTTCAACTCATGGTTTGGCTGCAGGAGCAATGAAAGTCTGAGTTGAACAATCTCATGGCCCCGGCATCATGGCCACTAGGGTATAGCACCAACAAGTTAAACCTGTTAAGTCAGGTTCCCTATTTCCTCCAAAAAAGGGTGTTCCTTGCCCCAAGTTGATGCCTAATTGATAAAGCAGAGAGTTTATTGCAGGGTCACAAGAGGAAGGAGACAGGCACTTAATTATGCCTTGGTTGACCAGAAAAAGTTAATGGTGAACGTGACTCAGCAGAGGGGATGCCAGAGGCCACAAACATTCCTGTGTATAGTTATACATCCTCAAACCAAACACAAATGCAAATTCTGTATAGCTGAGGCACATAAGTTCATATTCAGCAATCCTGCTGCAGTTACACAAGACACAGCATTCAGTAGATTCCATGAATTACCGGTCTTAAAATTAGGACACTCACCGACTAAGAAGATAAAACTGAAATGCTATGTCAATTTTGACTCGCTATTTTACAGCCTTTTTGATCCACTATATAACATCTGCTCCGATAAAGGTACAAATTCATAAGAAATTGTCCCACACTGCTAATTAATGTGCACTTTTTCATAAAATAAAATAGCCTATACATTGTATTGTTATCATCAACCCTTTTGTCGTTTGCAAATTATTTAGTAGGCTAACTCATGCCACTCATTTGCCAGCTAACAGTAAGCACTACTTGAGTAAATTGCATAAAAACATGCCCATAAAGGCTATTCATTTTTAAATCGGTGAAACGTTTCGAAAATATCTGTGACAATATCGCACAATAACAGTGTCGACCTATGATAGGTTCCTGCAGGGATTCACATACAAAGCACAGTATGTCACATTTCTTTCACTAGGAAATAGTCTTAAGCCGGAATCAGTCACTGCATGAGTCAGTGAACAAAGAGTCTTTAATTGGAACCAGTCACTGCATGACCCTCACTCATTTGCAGGAGTCAGTGATGGAACCTGTGAAAAAAATCTGGAAATTAATTGAATCAAAGGATTTTGTGTTAAAAGGAACTGAAATAGGCCAGAAACTAGTGGTGGGTATTTGAATAAAAACTTTGCAGAACAATTGGCTTCATTATTCCCATTGAGGTCCAGCAGCTTGCCTGTGATTCATTCTCCTTGAAACCAAACAAAGACTTGTACACAAAAGCAAAAGTTATAGTCATGCCTGCCCAAAAAGAGAGCTCTTTTCAGATGGAGTTAGTTGATGTGCTGTCCTCATTTGCACATAAGCAGCACCTGCAGCCTGATGAAAAGATATCTGAAAGAATATAAATTTCTGTTTTTATTGTGAAAATGCAGGGGCATCAGGAAGAGACTGATATTTTATTATTGCACTATTTTGATGGCTGTTTGATATGTCTAATAGAAGATTTCACCCTTTCAAATGTTGGAGAAAAACAGCTACATGCCTATTCTGCTATTCATTTTTATAATTGAATGCACATATTTGAAAGAGAAATATGACCGTTCTGCTGGGATTTTGAAAACCCAGCAAGAGGTAGTTTTTTTGATGACTGCTCTGTTTTCCATGGCTATTGTTCGGTAAGCTTTCTCTCTGGTAATTTAAGTTTCATCTTGCCATTTCTATATACATAAGTGAGTGACAATCACATGGACAACATTTGAAAGTAATTTTGTGTAAATGCACAATAATGACTTAAAATACATATTTTTTTACACCAGCCTTGGTGGATGCACACATGGGCTTTTTTGTTAACAGGAGTGGTAGACTGGCTGGTCCACCTGCCACATGTATTTTTGTAATGTGGCCCACTTACCAAAAAAGTTGAATAGCCCTGGTATATACAATATTCCATTAAAACACTTCCATTTAGAAATATGATAAACACTTTCACTTATTGTCATTCATGGTACAGTTAAAATGACTGAATCCATGCCTGTGTTTCCTGGAGCTAGAATGTACATGTGTTTTCATGTATGCATGTCTCTCTCATACATGTATATGTATTATTATCAGTTACTCATAACAAACACAGTACAAAAAGTAATGATATCTCTACATAATCATCTTACTCATAGACAGTGCTTTGTATGCATAAGTCATTAAAACTTGTGATATCTAGGCCTGT
This sequence comes from Anguilla pacifica, assembly GCA_039654925.1. Taxonomy (NCBI): domain Eukaryota; kingdom Metazoa; phylum Chordata; class Actinopteri; order Anguilliformes; family Anguillidae; genus Anguilla; species Anguilla pacifica. The sequence continues at coordinate 35,700,265 of CM077286.1, read as the reverse complement.
CATTAAAATATTGATATCAAAATGAGATGTACAACAAAACAATATCTTAGTTCACACAAAGTAAACAAGCTCTATTCCAAACTAAAGCTACCCAATGTTTCTAATGTAATTTCAAGTAACTTCACCTGTGTTTTTTCATCTTACCATCTATGTGGTCATCATAATGAAAAACCCCCAAATACCTGTCTGACAGATCAGAAACATGAGGCAGGCTTGTATGTATCAATGACTACTGATGTTTATTGCTTCCTTTTATTCTTATTTTTATTTACTTTTATGTTCATTTTTTGAAAATAAAAAAAATCCAGAGATCTAAAACCTACCACACTGTCTGTGAAACATGATGGTGGGGGTGTTATGGTTTGGGCAGGTATGGCTGCTACAGGGGCTCACTTGTCTTCATTGATGATGTAACTGCTGATAGCAGCAGCAGAATGAATTCTGAAGAGTACAGAAACATCTTATCAGCACAAGTTCAAGAAAATGCCTCCAAACGTGTTAGACAGCTTTTCATCCTACAGAAAGACAATGATCCCAAACACACTGCAAAAGCAACAATGTAATTTTTCAAAGCCAAAAACAAGAATTCTTGACTGGTCAAGCCATTCTCCCAATCTGAATCCGCATGAACATGCGTTTCATATACTGAAGACAACTAGCCCCCAAACAAGCAGGAGCTGAAGATAGCTGCAGGACAGGTCTGCCAGAGCATCATCAAAAAAGATACTTGGCAACTGGTCATGTCTATGGGTCAGAGACTACAAGCAGTAATTGCATGCAAGGAATATGCCGCAAAGTACCAAACATGACTACTTGTATTTGCATAACAATAATATGTCCCAAACATTATGGTGCCCTGAAATGCATCAAGTACCATTTAATGAAAACTGAGAATCTGCACTTCAACCACATGTGGATTGTTTGATTACAAATCTAAAATTGTGGCGTACACAGCCAAATCAAGAAAAACATCTGTCTTTGTCCCAAACATTATGGAGGGTACTTATAAAAAGATACTAAAATGTTCTATTTTTCCCAAATCTTCTTGACCAAAACAATCATTGTTTCCAAAAGTGCTACACAAAATGAAAATTATGATCACAAAAATATGACCAATTATGTTTTATTTGGTTGTCAAATTATCTTAGTTTTCTATATTGAACCAGTGAGGAGGAAGCTGTTTTGCCCTCAAAATGAGCAGTAGAGTCTGTTTCCAGTTTCGTCCTGTGCTTCACCGCCTAGTCTCTCCTACCCTCTCCAGTTTCTATATACTCTCAGAGAAAGCACAGCAAAAAAAAAAAAAAAACATTTTCTGCAACATCGGTAACACATGCTAGCCTTTGGTAAAAAGGCCTTACGCAGCCATTAGCCATGCAAAGGGCGTTAGTGCTGAACAGTAGCTGTGCACCCACTGAGACAGACAGAATAAGTTACATTCTCATAAATATCAGTTTTCACCTAGTATATACCAAGTAACCTCACCTCCTATCTATTCTCCATTGTCTTTATAACTTAGGCATGTGTATTGTTTGTTTACAGTAACAGAACCATCAAAAACAAACTTGCAAGCACTCGAAAACCTGGTGTCTTGTCACACTGCTTTATAACTCACAGATACTGGGACTCCGTTTCTTTACTTTATCATGTAATCTATCATACAAACCATTTCATTCTTTTACAGTGCTACTCGAACATTGAAAATTTCAGTTAAGATTATATACAAATATTTTTAACCCTCTGATATTATAAAGTGGTCAGTATCCTGTAAGAAACACACACACACACTTCACAATGCTACCAAATATATGCTAAGACTCTTTGGAAGAGCAGAAACATTTACATTATACTTTGGCAAATACTTGTATACAGGGATAAAGAAAAGATCGCAGGTATATCTCTATATCACAAGCAACAGAATGTGAAATTACTATCTCATACAAAAGACAAACTAAAATGAAAAAAATGGAAGCTCTCAAACTCTGAGCATGTTACAACAACATAATAACATACTGTACAATACCTCAGCTTTGCAGCACTGCAGAGTCCTCCTTTCACTCCACAGACCAAAGTCTAAGTGTATCTGTAGCACCTAAATCATGCTAATCAGCTATGATGAATAATTAATTCTGTTGTAATCTGTAATATGATATACCTTTAATTATTCAGGTGCCAACTGCATCCACTCATAATGAGGTCTGATATCAGATCCCTCTCAGGTTACATACAGGTTACTAGGTGATGTCTATGAATCATGCACACTTGCAGTCAAAATGCAAAGACTTGACCATAAACTTTTTGAGAACACACTCAATATAAATTCTGCCGTACAAAGGCAAAATGCAGTAACTTAATTTTTGGTCAAATATGAGTTCTTTGCATTTTTGTGACATTAAAGACATCCTTTGATGTGAACTAATAGCACGTCTCTACTGTTTTGTTTTTTAGAGAAAATGGGGGGTCAGTGTACAGTTATTGCAAAAAGCCCTAGAGAAGCCAAAGCAAAACACTGTAACTTCAGTTACTGTATTCTGCCTTTATTTCACCGTGTTCACGTGCAGTTACTGTAGACTGCTATGCTTCTGTTTTGCAGTGCTTTCACGTTAAGTTACTGTTTTGTTGCGCTTCAAAGTTACTGCATTTTGCATTGGTATTTGTTGTTAATGCTGAAGCACACTCAGACCCACAACCAGCTCTAGCTAATTAATGAAGTTTAAAAAAATCAACCAATCAGTGGAATTTTTCCAGAAAATGTTTACTGGTGTTTTAACACTGTATTACAGTATATTTCCTTGTAATGGCATTGCATTATCAGAGGGAGAAACTTAAGTTACATGTTAAGGGATAGTAAAGGAATTACTGTTTTATTTTATTAGAATATAAACATCACTAGGTTCTTATGTTGGTTGATAATGCACAGAAATACAAAAACAATTGAAGTAATTTAATTTTAATAGATCAGTGGAGGCTGGTGACTCAAAAAATTGGAGAGGACAGGAAGAAAACCAACCCACGGCATCAAGTTATTTTACACTATTTGGCTACTTATCTCTACTTTCTTATTTTCAAGTTATGTTATGTTATTATGTTCAAATGTAGCAATAATCCAACTAGCAACCTAATGCAAACTTACTATACAACTAAGGTAAGTAATGCACCAGAAATGTATCCCCATCTTCCATACGGAACAAATATCATATTATCATTTATACAACGGCTTGACTGAATACTCGATTCTGATTGGCCCAAGGGTGGGCATTATTTCTCAGTAAAGGGTCAGCTCGGCCTTTTAACAGTTCTAAAATCAATGCGCCACAAAATCCAGCTTTCTAAAGCAGTTTAAACAGCAACATTATTCTTTCGCTTTTGAATTGTTGTTACATCCCCTCCCCTTTTCAATGTCCAATTTCACAATTGATGGCAACGTTGAAACACATTTCTAGTTACTGTTGCTAACTTTATTTACGGTTGCCAGCCATTGCGCAAATCGGAATCATCCCTTATTTGGACAGTAGAATAGGCATTCCGCATTTAACTCATGGCTGCGGGACGCATTTTCATCCGTATGTTTGTGACGATTGCGTTTATAGGCTAGTAACCGCTGTTTTGAATACAATTCAATAGTTAGCTAGCTAGCTAGCTGGGATAACAAGCATGCCGTGAGACCATTCTGACTTAAAACCAAGAATTTTAATATTGGCTAGGTGACAAGTGACGGCAAACGTGTTATAAAGCTAGCTGGCATTCAAAACCTGTTTCAGAGGGTCTTAGAAAAACGTTATGTCTACATTGCGTGACCACACCATTTAAAAAGTAACAGTGCTAGGGAGATGAATTTGATTGACTCATGGTTTCATGCAGTTTTATTAAATAATGTAACGACAAAAATTACCAAAATTGGTAACTGTATGGTATAAAACAAGAAGAAACTATTTTTTCTTGATAGAATCATTGTTTTCATAGAATTAACGACCGGAGGTTTTTGCTTAACAACGGTTCAAATGGAACTACCAACTAGAGTTTTGCTTGACAACGGTAAAATAATATGCCCAAACGCCCATGGAAGAATAGGCCTATTTCATTTTCAGCTGATTAATCGATAAAAATCAATGAAAATAAAAGTAACCATATATAGTCATTGTTGGTAACCCGTTGTATACGTGGAATATAAACCCCTCCGGGCTGTCCCGTTATTGGAAAATAATGTAGTCTACTTCAGGGCTGGTTAAGCAACCCTACATTATTTTTCCAATAACGGGACAGCCCGTCGTGGTTTATTCCTTACATAACATATTACAACACAAAGGATGAATATAAAAAAGGGGCAAGGTGAACGAGAGAGAGACACATCTAATCACTGCGGGCTCTGGATGGGAATGAATGTATCACTAGAATTAGCATTTCTGATCATGGCTATCTGTGGAGCTGGTTGTCCAGCAGTCTTGATCCTCCCACTGTGGAATGGCTGTGACAACAAATAATCCACAAGATGTTCTTCCCCATCCCACTCTCTGCATCTGCGTCCATGCCTCTCTGTCACCCCCTCACTCACGGTGCCATTAATTGCCTCATTAGCAATAGAGACACAGCGCAACGCGTCATACTCTGAAAACCACGCCCACCGGAGGGGAAAACAATCGGCGCCACAATATGCAACCAAGGGTTGATGTCATGGTTCTGTGTTTCTGTCTCTGTTTTTCCTTGTTGGGCCGCCAGATGGTGGCACTTCTGTTTTGTGTCCTGCTCGTTCCCCTGTTAACTGTATTATTGCTTTCAATTAGTTTATTATTGTTTCTGATTGTCTCGTTGTTCCCACCCTGTCCTGGTTTGATTGTTAATTGTGCCCTCTTGTGTCTTGTTGGTTTTCATTCTATTTAAGTTCTTTGTCCCCTTGACTCGGGTGCTGGTTCCTTGTGTTTGTTTCCAACTTGTCCTTGTTCCTGACCTGTATGTATGTTCTTGCATTTCTTTTATGTGTTTACTTGTGTGTTCCACATGCCTGTACCCTGCCTGCCTGTGTTCTGTTCTGTGTTTTTTTTTGTTCTTAAGAATTTTTTGAGTTTGTTGTTTTGCCCTTCGTGGCCTTACCTGTTCCCTGTTTGTGTTTGCCTTTTTTTGTTGTAGTAAAGTCCTTGTTTGTATCTACCCTTTTGAGTTTCGTGTGTTTTTTCCACTCTGCACTTGGGTCCTAACCCCCCAGAACCGTGACAGAAGGAACCAGCCCGTAATGGACCCAGCCCGTAACCGGAGTTTAAACATGGCAGCTAGAACTTAGCTAACGTTAGCTACTTATTACCTGCAATTTTATTAATGCTAGCTAAGTAGCTATCGTTTTAGCTTCCCCTTCTTAGCCATCTATAAGCTTGTTGAAACAACGTCGCTAGCCAACTCCAACTTATTTCGAATGACAGTAACGTACTGTAGCCTGTAGCTAGCTTGCTAGCTGACACACCACTAGACTCCAATGTTAGGACAGGTTTTTCGGTTCGGCCGCTCATAAAAACTCTGGGTTCTTTACCCAGTTGGTAGTGCATCCCACCACACACCAGCTTTTAGGCATTTTTCTGTTGTTTGCTAGCAGACGAAAGTGACAAGGAGGCACCTTCACGCAATACAAAGTCAATGGAGAGCGAAGAAATTGTTTTCCCCTCCAGTGTGGGCGGGACTTAATTACGCTCTGTCTCTCCTCAAAATCCATTCTCACCATTACCTCAGTCCTTCAGGGCTGCTACAACAAGCTAACTGTTGCGTTGGCTAATGCAAGTAGCTAGCTACTGCTCGGTAAAAAAGGGAAACGTAAATCTGAAAAAAGGAAATTTGGACAACCTCCTCTGCCTCTATGGACCAGCCTCCTCTGGTTGAAAAGGCTTAAATAAAATGTAATTTTATAGTGATGTGTTTTAAAAGTAGTTTGCAATTTCCACGTTATAATACAATACAGTGGTAGAGAATTGAAGATGAAATTTGGAAATTATCATTGGACCAACGCAATGTCAATATTGTATTCTGGTTGTTGATTGGTTAGGGAGGACGTCCCCCCTTGGAGCATCATTTTACGTGTTTTGGTCAATAACAGATTAGCATGAAAAAAAAGTACATTAAATTGATATAAGAGATCCTGCCCTAAGGAGGACAGCAGGAGCCCATCCTCCTCTGCCCCCCACCACCACTTCACACCGACTGCCCTTTCCCCTCTTGCCTGCCCTGCAGGTGTCACTGTTGAAGCATTTTAATCAGAATTTCAATAACGGATTTTTTCCAAAGAAGAGATAAAAAATATTTTATAAATTATACTGATACTGAGATTTGGTAATGGTTTATTTCAACCAATTACTCTTTTTTATATTTTGATCTCCCTCTTGCCTCTCAACCTCCTCTGCCTCTATGGACCAGCCTCCTCTGTAACAGATACTAGGACTATCATAAGAATAGCATAGAATACAAAATGTGCTATTTCATCTTATGTCGTAATCAGAATAAGCAGTTTCATGATAATTATCATTATATTGCTTTTAATTGTGATCAGTGACTAAAGTAAAAGAAAAAAGGGCAGTTACTGTTTTTTTGTTTTGGGAAGACCCAATATTTTTCACACACCATACAATGGCAGAATACATTAACTTTCAGATAAGGGTCAACTCAGAGGTCAAATTAAATATGTAGAAGAAAATGACCTTATAGAAAGCCAACAAACTGGCATGTCCAAAGACCTGACTAGAACTCGTTGGACTGGACAAGAATACACTTTAAAGCCATTTTCTCAGTTTTACACAATGGGAAGTTACTGTATTTTGCCTCTGTATGGCAGAATTGTATACCCCACAAATACAGCCTGAAATATATATAAAGCCGTGTTTCCACCGCAGGAACTTTACCCCGGAACTAGGAACCTTTTGAGGAACTCAGTGCGTTTCGACCGCAGGAACTAGGGTCTAAATTAAGTTCCGGGGTCTTTATTTTACCCCCAAAAACGTCCCTGCTCAGGGGGTAATACTTTCCAAAAGTACCGGAACCTTTGGGGTGGGGCACAAGCGCTGAAAATTTCTGATTGGTCGACTACTTGCAGTGTTTTATTTCAACCGCCATGTTTAAAAATCTGCAGCCGCAAATCAATTTATTTTCATAATAACTTCAAATCAAACTTGTATGTTATGCGGCGCAGTAGCCTAGTTTTGGTTATAGCCTGCCAACGTCTTGGAATTATAACGTGTGCTCTTCTGTTCTTTTCTTGCTTTAGTATTCATTTTATAAAATGCTAAGCATTCGTGCTGGGACAGCATATTACGTACCAAAACATTCAAACGGATTAATTCGGTTGCTCAATATTTTCTTCCGGATTTTCTTTGTTAGCCCGTTGTAATTGACTCAAAACGTTTGATACAGTTATGTGAGGTATGCGGTAGTTCTGCGTAATTCACATTGGTGATACAGTAAAAGCAAACTGGAAATCACCTTCCGCACTTTTTGTCAGGGTAAAATAACAGGTTAATTCTAGTAATCGTCCCTTTAGCTTTTTCAGACTGCCGTAATTTTACTCTGCCATTCTTCAATTCCACAAAAAGACCAGGAAGACTATGGACTAATTTATGGTGCATGGTTCGCATCTGGAGGGCACACTTCGCTACTCGGCTAGCAGTAACTTTGAAAGAAAGCAAACGGTGACTGTACCACTGCTAATTTAAATTTTCATGCAAGAGTTTTCGTTCTATTCTTGTCATTTTGCGATTAGCCTATATGGAATTGACGATGAGAAAGTAATCAAACAGCTTTACTGGCTGTTGTTGCCAGTTATATTGGAAACATGAATGCATTCTGTTGCCTCGGATGTCAAGACATGAAAGTGAATGTTCACATAAAAACATAATGAATGTGTTTGAGAGGATATATAAAACAGTTACAATCTGACTATTGGCCTGTTATATCCTATTTGTTGCATAACAACGGTCCAAGTTCAACTACCAACGACAGTTGGCCCCTGCGGGGCAACGGACAGAGCAGGCGGCCCCTGCGGGACAGCGGGCAGAGCAGGCGGCTTCTCCTGCGGGACAGCGGGCAGAGCAGGCGGCTTCTCCTGCGGGACAGCGGGCAGAGCAGGCGGCTTCTCCTGCGGGACAGCGGGCAGAGCAGGACGCGGCAGTGGCCCCTGCGGGACAAAGAGTGGAGCAGGCAGCGGCCCCTCCGGGACAATGGGCGGAGCAGGCGGAGGCCCCTCCTGGACAACGGGCGGAGCAGGCGGAGGCCCCTCCGGGACAACGGGCAGAGCAGGCGGCTCCTGCGAAATGGCGGGCCGAGCAGGCTGCGGAGACCCCTGCGGGAGACTGGGCTGGGCGTACTTCTTAGCCAGTGGGGGCATCTCTGCGTGCCCCTGGAGGTAAGCCTCCCACTGGAGGGCCGTTGTCATGAGGGCTTCCAGGTCAGATGACCCGATAAGCCCAGAGTAGACCAGGCCACCATGGAGGGAGTCCTTCAAGCCATCCAGGAACAGCTGGCACAGAATGGGCCGGGCCAAGTCACTCTGTTCAGCCAGTGAGCAAAACTCGGTCACGTACTCCATAAATGAGCGCGACCCCTGGCGTATGTTCATCAGCTTGTCCGCCCAATGTCCACCGGACAAGGGGGCCTGTCCGACGGCAGGGCTGAACCCAGAGGCCCCCCCAGCGACCACCGGCTTGCTCCTGACCGGTGGCATGTTAAACACAAAAAACCAAAAACTCCGGGGAGAGAGAAAAGGAAAAAGGGGGGGAAAAATCTCTGCTGGATCCAGTACTGGCTGGTTCCTTCTGTCACCGATTGGCGAGGGAATGGACCCAAATGCAGAGTTAAAAAAACCCAAGAACTCCAAAAGGGAAATTCACAGACTTTAATAACAAAAACTGAAGAACAAACACAGATAACCAAAAAATGCCTCACAGGGCAAATCCCAAAAACAGAAAACAGAAAATCCAAAAATCACAAAAAGCCAAACAGGCAGGGCAGAAACAGGCAGACAAAAACAGGCACGGGGAAGCACGGGCAAACTCTCAGGCAACACAGGGTAGATAAAGAACAGGGCGAGGTAACATGAATGTAGAAAAGTGGCGTTTGCTGATAAGGATGTTTTCTGCAGTAGCCAAGTGAAGAAATGTAGTAACTTTTTAAGAAAATCAATACATTTATCGTCATGAAATGCATATGGCTGGCCGTGAGTGACTTTTGGTAAACATCTGCATTCAAGATTCTGATATTTTGATAAGTGCAAAAGTAATAGACAATTATTAGTTAACAGTATAAGTGTAAGAAAATGCTAGTTTAAAATAAAAAGGCAGGATTCGATTGTCTGACCTTACGCTTTGCAGTCATTTACTTTGGCAGTGCGCCACCGTGAAGTAGCTGTGTAAAAGCATAAATTTATTTGGTCAAATGTGTCCCTGGTTTTAAAGAAGGGTGGTTTTAAAGAGCTCCAGTTGTATTTATATGGCCTGGCGATATTGTAGCAGATTAACTGAATGTGTAGATGGTATGTCATAATGCAGTCTATACGTTCGGTGAACGGTGGGTAGATGTGGTGTAAAAGCAAGAGTTGAGAAATAAAAGACAATTATTAGTGAGGAAATAAGCATGTGTAAGAGAGTCTGTTCAGGTGGGGCTTGAACCTGTGACATAATGATCCGTATACCATGACGTTACCACTGAGCCACAAAGTGACTAGCAGTATTTTCTTTCAATACTGTAATATTACATTACATTACATTACAGGCATTTAGCAGACGCTCTTATCCAGAGTGACGTACAACAAGTGCATTAGTTCCAGGTGCAGAGGTACAAAAGAAACATACTAGAGCGAAATAAAGATTGTAGTGCCAGAAGTGACCACATAGATCAGGACTCCAACCCTGTAGAGTAACCTGTTCAGCAAACAAACAACCCTGCCAAGTACAAACTAGCACTGAAATCACAATTTCCTGATCAGAATCAGACAAACAATCCTGCCAAATAAAAACTAACATGCTCGAATTAGCCTAACTAGGTACATTGAGCTAAACTATAGGCTAGGGAGGGGGGGGGGGGGAGGTGCAGCCTGAAGAGATGAGTCTTTAGTCTGCGTTTGAAGGTAGTTAGATTCTCTGCTGTTCTGACCGCCACGGGGAGGTCATTCCACCAGCGCGGGGCCAGGACAGACAGCAGACGGGAGCGGGAAGTACAGACACGGAAAGGAAAAGGAAAGTTAAAAAGGAAGTTAAGGGCATTAAAAATAATGACGAAGCACTGCTTTATAAGAATAAGGATATTGCTGATGCCCTAAATGGCTACTTTGTTGAGAGTTTTACCAGAGGAGAGGTTACTAATAGGCCGGAAGGCATATTCAATACTCAGAATGTCTCCAGATATTGAGATAGGGGATATAGAAGTATTACATAAATGACATAAACTAAAGACAAATAAAGTAGCAGGTCCTGGTGGCATATACCCAAGGGTACTAAAGGAGTTAATTGAGATCATTTTTAAACCACTGGCAAGTATTTTTAGACAGTCTTTAGAAACTGGAGAAATACCGAATGACTGGAAACAGGGTATTGTAATACCAATATATAAGAAAGGGGGCGGTACTGATCCAAGAAACTACAGGCCTGTCAGTTTAAGTTGCATCACGTAAAATACTTGAATCTATCATTACAGATAAACTAAAATTATTTCTTGAAAATAATAACATCCTAAGGGATAGCCAACATGGGCTGTGTCCCAAACCGCATACTTCCATGCTCCGAGTGCACATAGCGAGCATGCCTCCATCTTGGAGTGCGAGTCAAAACCGAAGTTCAGTAGGGTGGAGCATGGATAAAGTAACCGGATGCGCACTCCGTTTGATCAAAATTTGAAGTGTGCATCCATGCATGCACCTTCTGGGAAAAATCCCAGAATTCATTTCGAGAAAACTGTCAGAAGAACAACGACAATGGTGGATGACGGACGTGAGGTTGTTCCTCCTGAGGCCTTCTACAAATGTAAGTAATTTATGAACAGTTTGCATGCTAAAATTATCAAAAGTTTGAAAACATGTGGTACAGCATAATGGTAATATAGCCAGCTGAATAATTTGGCTAACCGGAGCTACCAATCTCCAGTTCATTAACTAGCTATCTTGCTATCCATACAAAGGCAATAATAGTATCAATTTAGCTAGACGGACGTGAATATTATTGAACTAATATTCATAATATTTATTACAAATTTATTCCCATGTGCTGTTACTTGCTAGCTGGCTGGATATCGACCCACTTATCTAGAATTACACCTTAAGAACTCGGTTCTACTATGTCAAAGTTTCAGCCTAAGTTTCAGTTAAGTGGTACGCCTGTCATATGATACCATGAAAGACATCCCAGCACCACTCCATCATATAATGATAATTCCTAGTTAGTAAACAAGAAAACTGAAGTGAGCCTCACTCTTGTTCTTGGGTTAAGTAAACTGACTGTACAGGCAAAGATGTTATTATTGAGAAATCATTTAAAGTGCATGGAAGTAGGACAGCACATGCTATATATTCTGATTATCATTATTTTTAATTAATTTATTTGTTTTTATTTCATTAACGGCACTTGAATGTATGTACATATGAATAATGTAAAATGTAGAATGACATTTGTTAAATGCCGCAATACTGAGCCTAAGATAAATTTCCCTAAGGAGACAATAAAGTATATCGTATCGTATCATCACCTGGTTTTCCATATGTGACACTAGGGACAGATGATGACACAAGACCCTGTCAGTATTTCAAAAAGAGAATCTGTTTCAAGCAATTTTGGGGATATAATGAAGATTGATTATATTTTTCATAATGTACATTTTCTTGTTCACTTTATGTAGTTAATAAAATTTGAAAGACATTTGTGGTCAGTATACCAATGCTTGTCTCTTTAGGAGCTAAAGAACCCCCCAACAGGGTCAGCACTGAAGGGGGTGAGACCACTGCTGCATCCTGGCGGTGGTTTGCCATGATGGATGAGGCAATTGGGGGGAGGCCGTCCATTACGCCTCCTGTCCTGATTGTCTCAGCCAGTGGTGAAGGGGATGCAGTGGTGGTCTCCCCTCAAAGCAGAAGGCAGGAGAGGGCAGGCGGCAGCAGGAAACGGAGGAACTCCAACCTGTTTGAGTTCCTCCAGAGGCAGGCTGAGGTAGAGGAGGAGAGAGAGAGGGAGGCATTAGAGAGGGAGAGGCAGAGGGAAACGGAAGCCTTGTAGAGGGAGGAGAGGAGAGAAGCCCACGAGAGAGAGGAGAGGAGGGAGTTTCTGAGCCACTTTCTGGCCGTGTTTGAGAAATATGCTAATAAACAATTATTTTAAGCAGTTGTGTCAGTTTAGTCATTATTACATACTATACTTGCTGTAAACCGCTGTCCTATTAGAAGTAATATAACCTGTTGGAAATTAATCTGTTTTTCATTTTACACAAGTATAGCTTTTTATCAAATATTAGTGGTTTGCCTATCGAGTGGCAACCAAAAAAAAGGTAAATTCTAAAAGTTTTTAATTTGCTAATTAAAAGATGCGTAACTTCTGATAAGCAACAAGTATTTAAATGAACAGATTACCATACTTAATTGTTGACAATCGAGTGAACTGTTAAAAACAATTTAATTATTGTGAAGAGAAAGAGGGACATGGACGGAGAGATGGAACAACATTTACAAACAATAAGCTATATGGCAAAAAAGTATGTAGCAAATAATGCGCTTCAGGGAGGTACTGTTTTTGCCCTTCTCCGTGGAGTCAAATGCAGGACTATGAAGAACACACTGACGACGTCTCCTCAGAGAATTTGATGTTTATTACAATGCGCAAGGGAGAGACAAACTCGGAACATTCGGGCAGTGCGCCAAGCAAGTCTCTGCCGATCACGCTGTGTGTTGTCTGGATATACGGTTTGCGGTCATACATATCAAAAGATTGAGTTAATTGGCGGGCCGGAGACAAATGGTCTTGTCCCTCCCTGGGAAGCCCTCAGAGCCATTTAGCATAGGAATGTGACATCCTTGCTGCAGACGCTTGAGGTGTTATACTGAGACACACTACAGAGGGGCTAGACACAGCAGCATGCAAACTACAGACACAGTAATGGTATGAAAAGGAAACACAATACACTACATATAATATACATATATATACATATATATACTAAATAAAACCGGGAACCTATCAGTACTATAAAAAATTTAGAAAAAACAAGCAAATTGAAAAAAACACATTTTACACTACATCATAGTGCCAATAAATGTGGTCTTGCAGACCAGCAGGACACACATCTGGGGCTGACACCTCCTCCGCCAGTCTTGCCCTCAGTAGCTGTCCCGGCATCTCCCCCCTCAGGATGGGTCCTGGGTCAGAGTCGTTTTCTGACAGTGATCTTCTGTCTTCCTCCAGGACATCGTCAGCAGCCAGGCAGACATTGTGAAGGATAGCACAGGCTGCAATAACCTTCGGCGCAAATGAAGGGTGCACCTCCAGGAAGATGCTCCTCCATCTGGACTTCATCAGTCCAAAAGCTCGCTCAATTATGGAGCGAGCCTTGGAATGAGGCCTGTTAAAGCGGGCCTCCACCGGCCCCTGGACAGGCTCCCTGTAGGGGGTTATGAGGTGGATTGGATCCTCCAGGCAGGGATACCCTCCATCACCAAGCAGCACGTATCCACGGGGAGGATACAGCTGCCGTACATATATGGGGCTGTTCCGCAGGACCCGTGAGTCATGAACAGACCCCGGGTAACCCACAAAGACATCCAGGAATTTCCTGGAGGAGTCACAAACAGCCTGCAGGATAATTGATGGAAACAATTTCCTGTTGATATAGCACTGTCTAGTGACTCCTCCAGGTGGCTTTAATTGTATGTGTCACCCATCAATGGCTCCCACAGCCTTCCTGAACGCAGAATGTCCTGGCAGCCGAGAGAACCCCTCTCCAGTGGCTTCCAGATCCCCTGTTTCAGGGAGGTGTATGACTCTCGGCAGGATGGACATCAGGTCATCTGCGATGACATGGACCATCCTGTGTACTGTGCTGCGTGGGACAGCAAACACCTCTGACACAACACGGTAGGATGTCCAACAGGCCAGCCAGTACACAAAAGTGAGGACATCTAGTGTGTATCCCCAGCCATGGTCCCTGATGTTAGGGAGCATTCTAATGAGACTCTAGATTGCCCGTCTGGACAAACAAAAGTCTGGCCGGAGATCCTGGTCCTCGTCAAAAAATTTAGCGAGGATCGGGACACTGACATTAATCCTGCCATACCTTGCAAGGCTTTCTCCCTAGAGAGAAATTGACAAAGTAAATAAATAATTTACGTTACTTCAGGGTGTCTGTCTTCTTTTTGTTTAGTACTGACAGTGGTGCAGATTGGAAACTTAAATTATGTAATTCTTGAAACGGTACATGATGAAGAGTTTGTTTATAAGTAAAGTGATAGAGTGAATGCGTAATGCAATATGTGAGGTAAAATGTTAGTTTTTTGTAAGTTTAAGTATATGTAATGTGAACCAGTTTAGCTAGCTAGCTGGCTATATTGACTACCTATATCGGTGCTGGCAAGCGCAATTCTTCTCAGTATTGCTCTACTCCTTGCTGCAGCTCTCCGGGTAGCCTGCCTTCGTCGGTTCCCGTTCTCGACGATCAGTCGCTGTCTCCTCATGACAGCCAATCTTCTCCCCGTTTCATTTGAAATATACCACCCCATGAAAAGTAGCATGACCACCACGAACATAACGGGCTCCATTGCTGTCGCCTAACTTACTGCATACCCACTTGTTCACCCGCTGGTAAACAGCGCGAAAATAAAGAAAGCACAACACATGATTGTTTACAATGCAATTGCCACTTTATTATGGGGTAGATTGTTCACTGAAAATTGTCGCCATCCGGTTCTGTTCTGACATACGAACGCTAGCAAAAAAGGAGAATTCAATTTAACCGATTAGCTATGCCGATTAAATGTTGCTGATAACTGGTTATATCAGAGTATTTCAGTAAAACAGCCTACTACTTATACCAATACCAATACCAGTACCAATTCAGCTAGCGAACTAACAAATTAACATTATTCCCCTCAGGTTATACCATCTAAAATTCTCCGATAGTTACAGCTAAGGTTAAGTGTCCCGTCTTCTGTATTTCAGGTTAATTGAAAAAGGTTGGTCCCTACTAGCATTTCTAGCGCTCCGTTTCATATTCACAGTTGTAACCCAAGTCGCAGGAAGCAAAATAGCCATTAGGAATACAGTTGGAAACTGTGAAGCGGCATTTGCACCAATGTACTTAATAATGGTCGCGATTCCAAGCGTGTTCCTAGTCTAAAAGTTGATATCGTAAAAGAGGTCGTATCAATATAACTAAAATCTGTATATATTAAGTTGGGGTTTTTTCCATTTAGACACTTATGTGTAATTTTTTACAGGACTTGAATTTAAATAGGTAACGGCATCCAGTCCACTTGAATAAATATTAAATAGATACGGTATGAAATAAATACTCTCACGGTATTCCCCTCAGGTTTATTACCGGAATTTCACCGATAGATACGGCAAAGGTTAAAGGTTATGGTCAGATGTCATCACGAAGTGCATCCCACTCATTAAACTGTTTTTCCGTGCTACCGCACTTCCATGGTTCGGAGTGCATAGTCCCAAGCATTGCCTGGAGTGCATATTCCGGAGCACGGTAGTGTGGAGCATGGAAATATGCGGTTTGGGACACAGCCACGGTTTTTGCAAGGGAAGGTCATGCCTGACAAACCTTTTGACATTCTTTGAGGAAGCTACCAAGTTTCTGGATGGGAGCAGAGCTTATGATATTATATACTTAGATTTCCAAAAAGCATTTGATAAGGTACCACATGACAAACTCATTATCAAAATGAGGACAGTAGGAATTACAGGAGGCATTTCAGAGTGGGTTCAGAGCTGGTTACGGGATAGAACACAAAGGGTAGTAGTAGGAGGGGTCTTATCTGAGCAGGGTATTGTGGGAAGTTGAGTGCCACAGGGTTCGGTGCTGGGGCCACTGCTCTTCCTCATTTACATAAATGACCTTGACACAGACATTGAAAGTACACTAGTTCAATTTGCAGATGATACAAAACTGGGAGGTTTAGCCAACAGTTTGGAATCTACTAAAGTAATCCAAGAAGATTTAAACAGAATCCAGAAGTGGGCAGAAACCTGGCAAATGAAATTCAATATAACTAAATGTAAAGTTCAACATGTGGGGAATAAAAACATACGGCAGGATTACTTTATGGGTGGTACAAAATTAGAATGTGCACATGTAGAAAAAGACTTGGGAGTAATAGTTGATCAAAGCCTATCAGGGTCTGCTGTAGCAGTAAAAAAAAGCCAACAGGATGCTGGGATACATAGCCAGGAGTATTGAGTATAAATCTAAGGAGATCATACTCACCCTATACAATACCCTTGTCAGACCACATGTAGAGTATTGTGTGCAGTTCTGGGGACCGTACTACATGAAAGATATAGAGGCACTGGAAAAGGTCCAAAGATGGGAAACCAGATTGATTCCGGGTATAAAAGATAAGTGTTATGAGGAAAGGCTTGAGATGCTTGGATTTTTCAAGCTTAGTAAAAGGGGAGAATTGATTGAGGCTTTTAAATTTATTAAAGGGATTAACAAAGTGAACTACAGGAAATTATTCAAGTTGAGTTCGGTTAGCAAACGAGAGGGCATAAATGGAAAGTGGCAACGGGTAAATTTCACACAGACACTAGGAAATATTTTTTCACACAGAGAGTGGACAATGTGTGGAATAGCTTGCCTGGACATGTAGTGGAGGCAGAAACACTGGGGGTATTCAAGGCCCGGCTTGATACAGTGTTAGATACTATCTAGCTTTTAGGTAAACTAAACATTAAGTACAGTTTAGTGGTAGGAATAGATGAGCAGTGTTGGGCTGAATGGCCTGTTCTCGTCTTACGTTATTTACGTTACATTTTTCTTGGGTAAAAAGATATGTCCATTTTGCATGTGTATGCGACATTCTGAATAGCTGGTGTTGGTGAAGGATTGGCTGGTGTACGTAAAATGACCAATGGGGAGACATATTCTTTGTGGGCTAGGAGGCAGGAATAAGAAGGAGAAAACGCAAAATCCCCTTAATTTGGGGCTTTATTGTGTGGACATGTGACGTTAATGAATTCTGTCTGTTGAAATGGCGTCAGAATGTACCGAAATTAATGTTTTTAAGGGCTGAAAGTCTGTGGCTGTTGCGGGTATTTCTGTGGGGAACCCTGAAAAGTGCCAAACTCTCAGTGCTGTGTAGGTATGGGGCATGCCGCATGCCCCGCCAAGTACTGAAAAACACGGTTTTAAATGTACAAGAATGGGAAGTTACTCACACACAAGGTAGCTAACGTTAAACATGCTGAAAATGCAAAAAGCGGAACTGTCCCAGAAAGATTTTACAGATGCAAAAGCAAAGGTTTAAATGTTGTATTTTTAGTTAGGCAGCAAGCCAGTTTACTGAGTTTAGACGTTTGCTGCAGTCGGAGGGGGGAACTGAACATGGGTCTTTCAGTCCTGTAAACAGTTCCAACCAAAAGTCAATGGCTCTACCCACTAGGCTACATGGGAAGCACACATGAATAATGCAAATTGTACTGTTTTAAATGTGCGCACTTGTATATATGATCATTTTCTTTACATCCAATGTTTTTACTGGTTGATGTACATAAAATGATCAATGGGGAGACATATTCTTTGTGGGCTAGGACCATTTCTGGGAGGAGGAGAAGAAGAAGACGCGAAATCCCCTTAGTTTGGGGCTTTATTGTGTGAACACGTGAAGTTGTTTATGAATTCTATCTGTTGAAATGGAGTCAGAATGTACAGAAATTAATGTTTTTAATGGCTAAGAGTCTGTGGCTGTTGCATTTATTTCTGTGGGGAACCAGGGTTCAATGTTAAAGTTTTTTTCTACTTGGCCGTTCGGGCAAGTGGGTCAGAAATCTACTTGCCCAAAGTCAATTTTTACTTGCCCCTATACAAATTGTCAATTATCAAATAACAACAAAATGTCTAAATTATGCATTGCTGTAAATCACAACAAATTCACATATTCCACTACAAATCAACTGTTTTTACTCAAGAAACTCACTGTTGCATAATTTTCAAGTGGTAATTACAAGCTTTCTGTCAGTACAGTGGTCTAAAATAGCTAGGGGTCCAGAAACATATCCAAAATCTTTCCAGAAAAGGAATATAATGCTTTTTGTCCATTGTAAAGCATATAAATGAGCCCCCTATGAAGGTTTAAGATGAAACATTGATATCAGATTTAACCATAATGCAAAAAATATTGTCACACAATGCTGCACAGTACCTAAATGTGTAATAATTAACCCTTGTATGCATTTCTATACTCTGTACTCTCGTATGTTTTCTTGTATGAGGATGGGACAATATGAAAACAATTTTCAACCGTCCACCACGTTTTGGCAATGTTCCAACACTCGTCATCACTGTTGCATGCATCACAAAAACTATTACACTACTAACTAACACTTACTTACACATTACAAAAATATCCACATTATAAAATACCACTAACCTATTTAAAGACACTCAATTTAAAAAATAACGTATTTAACCGAAATATTTTGAGCAGTAATACTTAGGCTACATAGCAATGATGAAATGTAATCTATGTTCAGTAGATACAGAGACAGTAAATCAATGACAGTTATATCCGCTTCTGTTTTGCTCCAGAAAACGATGTCAGATAGGTCTATCAGCAAACATATGGCTTAGCTATGCCCAGAAGTCCTCAATAATAATAGTAGCCTATTTTCCAAGAAATTATGAAAAATTGTTGACAACGTTTCGTTAGGTGCAGCATCTTTTACTGCTGCCAGAGTGAATGTGTAAGTGAATGCGATGATAAGATTTTCGGTTACGCTGACCTATAAAACGCTATTCCAAAAGCAAAATTAGACATGTTATACATCGTTAGAAAGCTTATACTCTCACCTACTGAATAAATGAATTGTCAATCAAGCCAGACTGTACTAAAAAGGGTGACAATGCCGTAAACAACACGTGTGGTATTACGCACAGCTATTTGGAAGGATAACCAGATTGTCCAAGACAATATATGACCACTCAGTCTCAAAAGGGACATCTCTACGCGTAAAACCAATGGTAAGGTTGTATATATATTCTCTTGTCATGGCCTGCGCTTCAGCTCATACATTTTGTCTTTACCCGCTGCCATTTTCTCGCGAGTGACAAGTCTGACAGCCACACGTCACACTAGTAGCCTACTCAATTCTTGATTGGCCGACGCCGCATGCCAATATTCTCCGACGCGTGCAAGGGGAGGGGGCTATGCTGTGTGCCAGAGAACGAGAACATAATTTATGATACAATGATGATCGAAAAAATGATTGAAACATTTTTTATTTCATTATTTTTTTACTTCTTTTTCCACTTGCCTGATTGGGCAAGTGAGTTGTTAGATTTACTAGCCAGACATGGCGTTTTACTTGCCCCGGGCAATCGGGCAAGCCCTATTGTTGAACCTTGGGAACCCTGAAAAGTGCCAAACTCTCGGTGCTGTATAGGTAAGGGGCATGCCGCCCTGCCATGGCGTAACTTGGCTGGATGGCATACTTGCCATCCCAATTATACTTAACAAAAACATAAACGCAACACTTTTATTTTTGCAGCCATTTTTAATGTGTTTAAATAATACCTCAAAGATTTGTTCTATCTGCACAAAGATCTTATTTCTCTCAAATTTTGCCCACAAATTTGTTTGTATCACCATTAGCTAGCATTTCTCCTTTGTCAAGATAATCCATTTCCTGCACAGGTGTGGCATATCAAGATGCTGATAAAAAGCCATGATCACTACACAGGTGTTCCATGAGATGGGGTGAATAAAAGACTACCCTAAAATGTTGAGTTTTTTGTTGTTTAACACCATGTCAACGATGCCTCAAGAGTTAAGAAATCATGCAATTGGCATGCTGACTGCAGGAATGTCCTGTAGAGCTGTTGCCAGAGTAATAGGTGTTCATTTCTCCACCATAAGCCACCTCCAGCATCGTTTCAGAGATTTTGGAAGTTTGTCCAACAGGCCTGACAACCGCAGACCACGTGTAAGCACACCAGCCCAGGACCGCCACATCTGTCTTCTTCACCTGCGGGATCGTCTGAGGCCAGCCACATGGACAGCTGATGAAACAGTTGGTTTATACAACCATAGAATTTCTGCACAAACTGTCAGAAATCGCCTCAGGTAAGCTCAACGTCCTCACCGGGGTCTTGATTTGTCTGCAGTTCGTTGTCACAATCGAAGTTGAGTGGGCAAGAGCTCACCTTCAATGGCCACTGGCATGCTGGAGAACTGTCCTCTTCACTGATGAATCACGGTTTCAGCTGTACAGGGCAGATGGCAGGCAGCGTGTATGGTGTCGGGTGGCCCATGGTGGTGGTGGGATGTTGGCAGAGGTGGGCCTTCAGGGCCAGCAAGGCCTTCTCTGCTGGCCTAGAGATTGTCAGAATGAGAAAATTATATTTTTATAATGTAATATATATTTTCATTAATTCTATATGTATTTTACAAAGTTCGTGCCCATCAGTCTATTAACGTCATTTCATTGCTACTCTCTCCCTCAGTTGTGCTGCTTCCAGTGCAGCTCATATAAATTAGAGCTTTTATCCAATCAGATTTTCCACCTGTGCTGTCTCTGGGTGAAAAATCTACCGTAAGGCCTTCAGAATTTCGAGTGAATCCCCTCTGCTGTTGAAGCAAATGGGGACGATGTTGTTGATTGTCATATTCTTTAACCAACCAGATTTCAAGTTTGCCACGTTGGGCATATTCTTTGACACGCCGGAGCCTTCTAGCTTGCCTAGCCGCCTACATCAGCATTTTTCATGTGGCGTGATCGGAGGGCCAGTAAAGACAAGAGTGACAGTAAAACCAACCAATCAAAATGCCTTGTGTGGGGACGGGTATGCTGGATATTCTGTAGTGGACCCTGTGATCATGTTTTTATTGACCAATCAGAGGCTTGTGCAGGCAAAAGTGAAGTCGTTAGCTAGCAGGTTACCGTGATTTAAAAAATGGCTGATGGAGATGTTGTAGAGACGGCAACGGGAACTGATTTTGTCAGTAGTTTGTTAAGTGTACCATTTACTAGGAGAAATTTCGCTGAGAAGCTTGAAATTGTTAACAGGGTGAGATCAAATCCAAAGTTGGGACTCCAGCAGCCAGGCAAAGGATTCACAAGGCATTTTAGCGAGGCTAATTACGACCGCTTCAAATGGCTAACAGCTAGCACAGAGTTGAACAAGTTGTTTTGCTGGGACTGTTTGCTATTCAACTCAGAGCAGGGGACATGGAACAGCACTGGCTACTGCAATTGCTCCCTCACCAAATCTGCCAACAAACATCAGTGTTCAGAAAGGCACATTATTTCTGCCCATTGCTGTGCCATTCATCCACTGCCATTACCTCATGTTTCAGCATGACAATGTACAACTCATGTTGCAAGGATCTGTACACAATTCCTCAAACCTGAAAATGTCCCAGTTATTCCATAGCCTGCATACTCACCAGACCTATTGAGCATGTTTGGGATGCTCTGGACCGGTGCATACGACAGCGTGTTCCAGTTCCCACCAATATCCAACAACTCTGCGCAGCTATTGAAGAGGAGTGGGAGAATATTCCACACATTACAATCAACAATTTGATCAATTCAATGCGAAGGAGATGTGTCGCATTGCATGAGGCAAATGGTGGTCACAAGATACTGATCGGTATTCTGTTCATTTCATGGTATGTTCTTTTTTTGGGAATCTGTGACTAACAAATGCATATCCGTATCCCCAATCACATGAAATCAATAGATAAGTACATAATGAATATATTTCAGTTGACTGATTTACGCTTATTACCTTTGAACTCAATAAAATCTTCAAAATTTATAAGTGTTGCATTTATATTTTTGTTCAGTGTACTTTGGTTCAAAAACATGCCTAGTATCGTGCTAAACAGTGACACCCTGAACATTTTAAAAGGAACTTCAGTGAGGCAAGACTTCTGTCTGCTTCTCTAGACAATGTACATCAATGGATAACTTTATAAAATTTGATTGGGCAGTGTTCTGACTTCAGTTTTGATGAATTAGCGCCCCCTCCTGGGACTTTTAGTTTGCTTTTAGTTTGACATGCACTTTGACACGGGACAGGAAGTTGGCCATTTTAGTTTGCAATATGCAGCCACATTTTTGATGAGTAGTCTCAGAAATCATCTGCTGCAATCCTTCCCTTTGTTTATGCCTTCGAAATCATCGTCTGTAAGTACAAGTTTAGCACAGACCATAGATCAGTGTCTGGATTGTATTTTTGTGAAATATATTCTATAAAGCCTCATTTCTGTTTGTCAGCAAATTGTTAACTCTGCCACATACCATGTTTACTGTACCTTAATCACAAGGTAGCCTGTAAGAGATATTTACAGTATGTTATTGTTATTTATTGTCTATTGTTGTTATATATCGTAAAGTTAGAATAGCTATCTTTGAAGTTTATGTATAGGCTCTAGCTCTGTATTTCTCTACTCTGGCATAACCAGTAGACTAGTCTTAGAGCTGCTATACTGTACACTTACAGCGTTCATGTACACTACAGATACCTAGTAGCTATATGGAAATTAATTTTGTAGCATTTAATTTTTGCATCTTCCTTATTGTATTCTTTTGTTACCTTTCTCAGTTTCACTCCTATCCATGATATATATGAGGGTGCCGCCCAATAAAGCATGAAGGAGCTTGGAAGCTAAATCCTGACTCTGGTATTTATTTGAATGGAGTTTGGCTGAATGCTGAATTGTGTACCAGTGCACGCACGCAAGGAGAGCAGTACAGGCAGTTTGATTTGATTGTGGTTTATGTGTTTTTGAGCCCACCCATGAATCAGTGTCTCACTAGTCTTTCCAATCTTGCCTGCTATTTTGTGCATTCTCGTCCTGATCATTGTTGAATTTCTATGGATATTGCATTGTCATTGATGATTTATATATTGTAAATCTTATTTTTATTTTATTATCAATGTTGTATTAGGCTATTTTTTTCCAGCAAAGTATGGCTTCCTAGAGTAGCAATAGGTTCATCTGTGACTGTTATTTTTCCAGATTCCCGCTCTTGGTGCTCTTAGCTTATACCATGTTAACAAGTGGGGAGTGTGACTGGGCTGCTAGATATTATTTCTAGCCTTTATGTAGGCCAATATCAGGTGGATTAATTAATATCCAACCTATAATACAGTAATACAGTATACATCATGGAAGAAGCACTAGACTCTTTAATGTGAAGTGCAGAGTCCTCCGAAAATGGTAGCTGCCCACAGACTCACTACTCTCTCTAACGTTAATTTGCTTGGAGGCGCATGCTGACTGGTTGTGTGGATTTGAAAAGAATCATGCTTTGACATAGACAATGGTGTAATGTAAGTAAGTAAAGCCAAGGCTCCTAATTCGGTGAAATAACAGGAATAACTCAGGTAATGGTAACGTAACCGTATTATTATTAATAGCTAGTTAAATGGTGCACTTTCCCACTAGCAACACATGTAAACTGTAACAGTACTTCACTGGCTAGCTAACACCAGCTATCAGTCATTTTTTAGTTGTCCTAGCTAACTGTTAGAATAGCAAGCTACTGTAAGTAGCTAGACTAACGCTACTGAAATCTTTTTCTATATATAGCTAGCTAGTTAGCGAACAATGTCAGCTAACGTTCTTTGACACTATTCACACCATGGAACTATAACCAGAGACTTTCTAAGTCTTAAATCGACTTTGCTATAACTCTATGACCCACACAAACAACGTTAACTTTAACAGTATCCACACAAATTATATTCATGCACTGCCATGTTTAGAATCTGAAATTAGCGAAGTTACAAGACAGCTAGCTCAAAGATGACATGACGTTAGCCTTTAGCTAGCTAGCCAGCTTGGGAGCTCGCTAAAATTATGTTGATACATCACCAAACACATCAAATCAACTGCACAGTAATATTGATTTGACCCAATGTTTTCTGTCAGAACATTCAGATATTTGAGTCATTAACATTTTCTTTACAAAGATGCGTGTACATAGATATCAGTAAATAATAAGTTATTTTTTCCAAAAGGTGTATAAAAAAGAAGCAATATTAAAATTACCGAAAAGGTGTAGGAAGAAGCCTTAGCTTATTTTACCTACCCTTCTTACAATATAACCTTTAACCCTTTAGTAAGTTCAAAAATGAAAATAAAAAGGAATTTTAGCAATTTTATTTGCTAACTTTTCAACTTGTGTTTTTCTGCGCCATGAAATCCTAATCCACTACCTAGCTACATCTCATGAGCTCAGTTTGAAACTAGGGGTGGGATAGGGTAGGAAGTGTAGAACGGTGCTGATTTTCAATTTACAAGCATTTAAGCCCTCAGACAATTTCGCAAAATCTATTTATCTATCTATAATTATTATTATTATTATTTTATTAGGGGTGCTGAGATGAAATTTAGGTTTGCTGGAGCACCCCTAAAAAGAGTCTAAAATCGCCAATGCCAATCAGTATCTTGTGTGACCACCATTTGCCTCATGCAACGCAACACATCTCCTTCGCATTGAATTGATCAAATTGTTGATTGTAGCCTGTGGAATATTGTCCCACTCCTCCTCAATAGCTGTATAAAGTTGTTGGATATTGGTGGATACTGGAACAAGCTGTTGTATGCGCTGGTCCAGAGCATGCCAAACATGCTGAATGGGTGACATGTCTGGTGAGTATGCAGGCCATGGAAGAACTGGGACATTTTCAGCTTTGAGGAATTGTGTACAGATCCTTGCAACATGGGGCCGTGCATTGTCATGCTGAAACATGAGGTGATGGCGGTGGATGAATGGCACAGCAATGGGCCTCAGGATCTCATCACGATATCTCTGTGCATTCAAACTGCCATGGATAAAATGGACTTGAGTTCTCTGCCCATAGGATGTGCCTGCCCATACCAACACCCCACCTCCACCACCATGGGCCACCCTGTTCACGACATCAGCAAACCACTCACCCACCCGACGCCATACACGCTGACTGCCATCTGCCCTGTACAGCTGAAACCATGATTCATCAGTGAAGAGGACAGTTCTCCAGCGTGCCAGTGGCCATCGAAGGTGAGCTCTTGCCCACATATTTATGACGCCGAACTGCAGACAAATCAAGACCCTGGTGAGGACGTTGAGCACGCAGATGAGCTTACCTGAGGCGATTTCTTCTGACAGTTTGCTCAGAAATTCTGCGGTTGTGTAAACCAAATGTTTCTTCAGCTGCCCGTGTGGCTGGCCCGTGTGAAGAAGTTGGATGTGGCGGTTCTGGGCTGGCGTGGCTACACGTGGTCTGCGGTTGTGAGGCCAGTTGGAGGAACTTCTGAAATCTCTGAAACGACGCTAGAGGCAGCTTATGTTGGAGAAATGAACACCCATTGCTCTAGCAACAGCTCTAAAGGACATTCCTGCAGTCAGCATGCCAGTTGCATGATCTCTTAAAGGAGTAACGTGGTGGTTGAATGTGACGCTTGCCAGTTGTCTTTAGGCAACAACATTAATGTGCATAATTTTTAAATTATTATTCAGTCATTTAAATGTATTTTAAAACGTAATTTTCTAAGCCTAAATTTCCCACTATAAAAGTTCACCCAAACTGTCTGGGCGTAGTAATGAGAACTGCTAGTTAGCTATGATTGACAGACCGTGCCCTGTTACCATGATACGCGCTCATCTTGGGAGACTGAATTTTCACAAGCTAGCTAACTTAGTAGATCAAGTATCGATAGCTAAGAACGTTGACCTATAATAATAATTTTTGCTAGCTAGCTAGCCAAGTTAAGATAGCACAATCGGACAGCACTAACCCATAAAAATGTACTTTGAATGATGCTTGCTCAATCAAACGGTAAATCTGAAAAACATTCGATTATAGTCAGCGGCACCTAAATTTTCTTTCACACCCTCAATAAATGGTCCCAGTAGAAGATTGAATTAAACCTTTTAAAGTTATATATTTTCTGAAACGTTATCAATTCCGCTTGGCCACAGTGAGTGAAACTAGGCGATCTGGGCGTATAGTTTCTATGTAAATTACGTCAGAAGGATTCAGCCTTGTTGTTTGTTACCTAAACATCACAGCACACTTGTAGCAGGACGGTGTGTCCAGTCAGATTTCTTTACGGGGCGTGGAAAGGGGAGTGGTTAATGTACTTGTGACGCCCTAAGTCGATAACATTCTCAACCAGTTGAAAATAGGACGATAAATTTAAAGCGCATATTTCTCCAAAAATAAAGAATGGACATATTTAATACTTTACTCATCGTGTTTCTTCAATACCTCTTGTGCAAATAGCACATAAAACCAAGAAAGTGTGGAAACCACCATGTTACTTTTAAACCACCATGATGGCTTTTAATCAGCATCTTCATATGCCACACCTGTGCAGCAGATGGATTATCTTGACAAAGGAGAAATGCTAGCTAACAGTGATATAAACAAATTTGTGAGCCAAATTTGAGAGAAATAAGATCTTTGTGCACATAGGACAAATCTTTGAGGTATTATTTAAACGCATTAAAAATGGCTGCAAAAATAAAAGTGCATTTATATTTTTGTTCAGTGTAGATACTGCCCTGCTCACGTGCCTGCACGTGATATTATGTGGGAAACTTTGGATCTTGTCTCTCTGAGCCCTGCTAAATATATATACTGCTAAGCCCATATTTATTTTCTGCAGGGGTTTTTTGTCTTTATTTGAAAATTAAAAGTGGAGCTAGTGATAACTGCAAAGCTACTTGGTTGTTGGCCCTACCTCATGGATAAGTATAGCATTTTAACTTTATTATGTGTGCAGAGCTGCTCAAATTAATAAGCAATAGAAGTGGCTGTTTAGGGCCCCAGAAGTCTAGACCTGGCCCCGTGTGTGTGCTGAAATTTGATAATATTACTGTCTTTCTAGCTGCATATGTTAGTGAACAATTATTGTACACACTCAGCCGTGAGGATATAAGAGACCTTTTTCCAGGGCCTGAGCACTTCCTCAGGAGGAGACAAATCTGTCAAACAATTGATCCCGGAGAAAACCAACAGGTTGGTTACCTAGGCACAATCTTACACTGACTCTTAAGATGTAGATTTGTGTAGTCACTAGTGTGTGTAGTTTTGTCAGTTTATTATAGACCATGTCATATCCGAAAAGAGCCGTGGTGGCCATTTGCTTTTGTTGTGGTCCAGCAAAAAGACACCTGATTCTGCTTGACTGAAGACCACGATTACTTAATTAGCTTAAAAAAGATGCTGCAGTACTGGGCTAAAACAAACACCTGCCCCCACATCAATCCTTTTTGGATAAGATTAAACACCCCTGCAATAGAAAACGTCTGACAGATTTTTCTGATTTCTTTCTGAAATATCATTCAAAATATATGTTATTATTCTCAGGACCATGCCAAAGCCACTGAAGATCCAAAAGGTTGTGGTGAGGGATTTGCTTCCCCCTCCAATGCAACAACTCAGTGTAACCCTCAGCAAATCAACCCTGTGATTCAAAAGAATGAATCAACCCCCAAGAAAGTTCTAAAGCTACACAGCCCAGAGTATGTCATATACCACCGACAGCGTGTTGGAGGAAATTCGCAAGCTCTACTATGAAAGGAAGCATAGTGGGATTGAGGACTGCATAATGTCTAAGGAACTTAGATGCAGACTAGTGAGAAACAAACATGATCTCCATTCTAAGAGCACGTGTTGAGACAGAAGATGCTGGATATCACACAAAGCAAGAAATAAAAGCTATGGCGAAGCGTCTCACTGAATACTACCCCATCCTGCAAGACAAAGACATCAACATCAAACATTTATGGGTAAGTTGGCCATTTATAAGATGTTATTTATTACTGTCAGGCTCTTTTGAGTATTTGTACATTGTTGACGTCAGCAAATCAAATCTAATATAATAGGATGTAATTTTTCTTGAGGTATGCATGTACATGAATTCAGTAACAATGGCAATCAATTACCTTTTAAATCCACTGGGGAAAATGCACATGCATACTTCAGGAAAAACTTAAAAGGATGTGCCTCAGAAATATGAAAGTTCATCTGATGTTTTCAGTCTGCAGACGTACTTCATTGAGGAGATTAATCCAAATCCTGCATCATCAGTCATCATCATCAAAGATGTGCACCAAATAGGATGACAGATTCTTGGGTTGTATTCCTTGTGCATCTTTATCAATTAGTTGTTTCTGTATCTGTACAACTGCTGTATTTCTTGGGGTAGTTGTATTTCTTGGGGTATGAAAACATCTGACTTTAATATTTCACTGGCACATCCCTTTAATGTAATTATCATTATATGATAGTCCATAGGTAACATTCTACAATCAGCTTAACGAGAGACTTCAGAATATACAATCACCAAAAAGGAAGCAAGGCCCAATACCTGAGCGTGGCCATAGACGGAAGAGACGTTACATCAATATGGATGTCGTTGGAGGCGTTGGAACTTCAAGTAGCCAGATCTCTTCAGAGGACTATGATGCTGACTTGAGCTCTTCGACCTTGATACTTGGAAACTCTCATGTCAGGAGCAGTACACCAGAACAGGAAGCCCCTGAACAGCAGAATCCTGTTGAAATAATGGGTAAATGTCATATTGTGAAGGAGAATTTTATGTGCGGTTGAAACTTGGTATGTCCGTGGCTTGTACAGTTAAGAGGACCACAGTGGGTCAGTCATCACTGCATGATAACTACTTCAATTAACCACTAAGTTATGTTAAAACATTCTCTCTCTCTCATATTGATAGTGGACCGGCGGTTCATTGTCCAAGAGACTTAAATATCTATTGTATAACAGGAAGAGAGTATGTTTGAGCCTATCACTAGGAGAGGAATGCATAGAAGATAAGGGCTGAGTCGTGAAGTCTAGCCCTTTCTTGTTCTATTGTTAACCTTCCCTGTCAATGTAAACCTCTCACCTACACTATGATTTTTGTTAAAACACAAGAAACATAATTCTTCCCATAATCCCCTATGCCCTAACAATGGCTGACAGTGCTGTCGTTTTGGCCCAAAATTTAGAAAGACACCAAAAAATAATTTGTCTACACTTGTCCAACAGTGTACACTTAAAGAGTGTTTGTTCTCGAAGTGCGTTTCTTTTTTATGTGGCACATCTGATATTGTGAGGCAACAACACTAATTATTCATATTTTCCTTTTTAGAGGATGCGTCTGTTGACCAGGACAGTCGCCAAGTACAAGCAAGGCACTACAAAACCCTTGAAGAGATGTGCAAAAAACGCAAGCCAAATAATGAAGCTGTTTCCCAACTACTCAACCTGGAATTTGAAGCTAGAAGAACTTTTATTGACTCGGACACACTCAAGGAGCAGGACAGACCCATCAAGATTATTGAAGCATATCCATGTTTCAAGGACCTGAAGCATGTAAGTAAACATCAGTGAATTAACCCAGGAAATTACTTAGTCCTCCAAAGGATCGTAATTATATAAGGTGATGGATATTTCTTCAGTCTTTGAGCTGCAAGCATGCCCATTAGTCATAATTGCACTGTGTATTTGTGTTTTCATGTCTGTGTGTGATTGGGCTGCAAAATGGTCTGACCTTACAATATTCATAACTAATATTTTTAAGGATTCCAAGGGACATACTGCATTGAGAGGTACCATTGAGGGTCAGGCCATAGTGAATGAGGGTGATATCTAGCGTTTATTACGCTAGACCTTAAACTGCCGATTTACTGCTTAAAATGTGTCTTTTGTTATGGGTAATTCCTCCTGTCAGAAGCATTTTGCTGCAGTGAATGCCAATCAAGTTAATCACCTACTGACTAATAATTGTAAATTTGTACCTGATAAATATCTAACATACTTTATAATGCACTGGATGATTGCATTCCCTGCAGCAAAACCCTTCTGCAGGAGGGTGTTCACATAACAGGTACTTGCAGGCGAACCAGGCAAAAGACGCGTGTGCATTTACACAACAAATCTGCAGTTTAAGGACTGCCATAAGAAACGATAACGTCAGCACTAAGTGTTCGTGTGGTCTGTATTGTTACAGGTTCTTGATGACCTAGGAAGGATCATTGACAGAGACAACCCCAACTACCTCAGCGATCTCAAGGAACAGTGTGTCAGTTTCCAGACAAAAGCAACTTTTTATGGTGTCATGAAAAAACTCATGAAGCCTCCAGTGATGTTAAGCGATGGTAAGACTTTCAATGTCCTCACTCATATATGACCAGTACAGCACAACACTTAAAGGGTTAGTTCAGAATTTTGGATACCTGTTGGTATTTCATGATCACTGTTGATGGTGCTGATCGATGGATATCTTTCATGCTTAATCTATGCTGTCCTTCTATATGGAACATCCAGCTGCTAGTTAGCCACAGTGTTGGAAAATGTAGCGGAATCAGCACTTAATCAGCACAAAACGCATGTGTATACTCCATGTATAATGTTCAACCATGTCTGTTATCGGAAATTAAGTTGTGCTTCATATAGGATTATGTGACCAGTGGACATGGTTGAATGTTTTTGTGGAGTACGTTTAAGTGCTTTTTTCACTGAAAATTGAAAAGAACTGACCCAACTACTGTTTGTTAACTATCAGCAGTTGGTCATTTTGGTCTGGAAATTTTATACCACCCAAGCTTAAAGTTATATTTTTGTTTCTCTTCTGTAGAGGAAAAAGCAATGAACTTGTTAAAGGCCCTACCAGCCATGTTTCCATCTTCAACTCAGGGCCGGGTCTAGAAGTGGGCAGGGTTGGGCAATGCCCATACAAATTTCTGCTCTGCCCACCAAATTGGTCAGCTTTATTCTGCACCATTTGAATATGCCAATCACGTTTATTTCATTTGCCCCATCAGAATTTCCTGATTTCTGATTTGCTGGTTGGACAGAATAAACATCGGAGATGCCTTAACTCCGATATCATTCTGCGGAGCATTTGTAGTCGCCTGTGACAGTGGAGGAGGAATATTAACTCATTCTTATTAAAGCTTATTCTTGTTAAAATGTATCTTATTGTTGCTGTAGTTTGTTGTAGTGTTGAGTTGAATAAGGATCTTTGCTGGTAGTGGTTTAGTTTACTAGATAAATAGCTATCTAACGTTACTGCTGGCAAGCACACTAGAACGGTATTTTGACAGTTTGCTAACGTTGATATCAGCACTCAGTATAAATGAAGTTACCTGGTTAGATAGATTACGTGCTAGACTTCACTTAAAGTAGTCATACACAGCCATAAACACCATGCAGCGATTTTTGGTTGCTAAATCAAAGCTTGCTACCAGCAATTCAGTTACAGCTGCTGTTAGCTTGAACTTCCAGGCTTCGGGACCGGTGTCTTCGGATCAAGTGGGCAGTTCAAGCAGGAATGTTGCACCTTCCCTGCCCACTTCGCACCAACACAGTGCAGTCAGCGGTGTAGTTCCTGCTGCTGAGAATCATCTAAGTGTTCTGAATAATAGTGCACCATCCCAACCAATACTAAAAGTATTTCCTAAACGAATGTTTAGTCAGACGTCTCGTTCGTTTCATCCGAGCTGATACCGATCACGGCCGTGGTTGGAATATTCAGCCAAACTAGATGCATGCTTCTGCTTCCCCTGTCGTCAGTTTGCTGGCGCGACTGACAGCGACGTGGTCTTCACCAAGACAGGATATACCAATTGGAAAGCCGCACTGGAAAAGGAAAGGGGATTCCAAAAGCATGCATCTAGTCATTGCCATTTAAATGCGGCAAAGAAATGGATAGAAATGAAACACAGAGAGGAAACTGGTGAAACCATATTGTGTTTATTAAGACAAACACAGGTCAAAAAAAATCGATACTACATTGAAAGCACTGGGGAAGTAGTGCAGTTTCTCTGTGTGAATGAGCTTGCTTTTCGTGGGAGCACTGAAAGCACCCAGTCTCGCTCAAGTAATGATGATGACATCTCTGCTGGTCTTTTCCTTAATTAATTTGCGTATACATTGTCCAAGGATTCCAAACTTGCTGAAATAGCAAAAACTATTCCTCAAAACGCAAGGTATACATCAAAAAACATAAAAATGAGATCATTGACACTCTTGCCAATCTGGTGTTGCATGAAGTGGAAAGGAAATATGAAAATGCAAATAGTCCCGGATTCTGTATCAAAAGTGATGGGACTCGAGACAGATGTAACATCGAGAATCTGTCAATAGTGATACGGTTTACCTGCAACTCTGTTCCTGAGGAACATTTAATTGGTATGCTGGACTTGACTCAGCTGGATGCAGAATATATGACCACAGAAATAATCAGACACCTGTCCACTGAGGGTGTCAGGATTCTGCTCCTGTTTCTGTCTGCTCTGTTCCTGAGTCCTATTCCGTTTGTTTCCTGTCCTGGAACGGAGTGTGGACGGAGTGTGGCACAGTGGGTAAGGAACTGGGCTTGTAACCGAAAGGTCGTAGGTTCGATTCCCGGGTAAGGACACTGCCGTTGTACCCTTGAGCAAGGTACTTAACCAAAATTGCTTCAGTATATATCCAGCTGTATAAAATGGATACTATGTAAAAGTTGTGTAAGTCGCTCTGGATAAGAGCGTCTGCTAAATGCCTGTAATATAATACTGGCAGGATTCTGCTCTGTTTTTGTTTTTCCTTTTTGGGCCGCCAGATGGCAGTACTTCAGTTTTGTTTCATTTCGTTCTCCCTCTGTGTTTTATTGTATTATTGCTTTCTATTATTCAATCGTTGTTTGTATTTGTGCCTCGTTATCCAGTCCCCCATGCAGTAAGACTAAAATTGAGATTTTTCCAGATTCAGTGTTTAAGTGAATGTCATTTAGGACTTTAATAAGGGCAGTCTCGGTTCTGTGATGAGGGTGAAATCCTGATTGAAAGTTGTTAAAGCAGCCATTTGAAGTCAAGAATTTACTAAGTTGCTGGTAGACAATTTTTTCAATTACTTTACCTATGAAGGGTAGATTTGATATCGGTCTGTAGTTATTAAGTACAGACCCATCAAAACTGCTCTTTTTTAAAAGAGGCTTAATAACCGCAGTTTTCAAAGCCTTTGGGAAGTTGCCTGACAGGAGAGAACTGTTGACTATCTGTAGTAATTTGGTTGCCAAGCAGTTAAAAACATTTTTAAAAAACCTAGTGGCCAGGACATCAAGGCTACAAGTGGATGCTTTAAGACGTAACTGTTTCCTCAAGAGTTCTATAGTTTGTTAACCTGTCAACAGTGGCAAATAGAATGCGTGCATTATTGATGTTATTGTTGATGATCTCAGTGAAAAAGATATTTTGAAATTGTATATATAAAGCCTCTCTTTATAGATATCATAGTGAATCTGGAGACTTGATTTTCTCCATCTGCACTCTGCTTTACGGCACTCTTTCTTCTGAGTTTTTAAAGACATAGCATTTCTCCATGGTGCTTTTTGTTTACCAGAGATTGATTCAGCTAACAGGTGCTATGGTATCCATAACTTTTGTTATTTTAGAATTGAAATTATCCAGGAGATCTTTTACATAAGTTGAAGCGGGGTTGGGGCCAGAGAAATGGCCTCCATAAACAATGCACTGGTGCTCTCATTGATAAACCGTTTTTTAACTGTTTCAGATCTAACATGGATGTCAGGAGTAATAGACAAGTCAAAGAATACACAGCAGTGATCGGATAAGGCAACATCAATTACAGCAACATTTGAAATGTTGAGACGCTTGGTGATAATCAGATCCAGAGTATGGCCTCGATTGTGAGTTGGCCCTTTCACATGCTGCAGCAGTCCAAAAGAGTCCAATATGGCAGATAGTTCTTTAGCACTGTTGTCATTGGAATTATCAATATGAATATTAAAATCACCAGAAATGACAAAACAATCAAATTCAGTGCAGATAATGGACAATAGCCCAGCAAAGTCATCAAAAAAGTTTGCAGAATATTTTGGTGGCCTGTATGTAACTAATAGTAGAATTTGAGGGGAGCAGTTCAATATGGCAGAAAGGTATTCAAAAGATGTGAAATCTCCAAATGCTGTCTGCTTGCACTGAAATACGTCTCTGAATAGGGCCGCTACTCTACCTCCTTTTCTACCAGTTCTGGCAACATCCATAAAGTTGAAATTGGTAGGAGCTGACTCAAGGAGGACTGTTTTTGCCGAACCAGGTTTCAGTTAAGAGCAAAAAATCAAGTTTGTAGGTTGTTATAAGATTGTTGAATAAGAATGATTTATTCGCTACGGATCTAACATTAAACAGGGCTAGCTTTACTTTCTTATTTGCTTTGACAGACTCCAAGGTAGATTGTGATTGACAAGAGATTGGTGTCAAATTTGATAAGTTTGCAGAGCGGGCTGAGAATATTTTATTTATCCTACTACTAATGTGAACAGGAACAGCAATGCTATGTGCACCGGGCCTCGGCTTAGTATGGGAAAAGTATCTCTGTAGCAGGAACCCGAAGGCCATCATTTGTTTACATGCCTGGTGTCTATATCAGCACCACTGGAGTGGTACACTGTGCTTAATGATGAAAGTCAAGGTGGGGCTGGGGCAGGATGACATGACGACACCAGTGGAGTTGAAGAGGAGGGGCCTGGAAGAGTTGGAGGTGCGGCCAGGGCAGGACGATATAGCTGGTGCAGGGTTTCCCCAGAAAAGTTGTTAGACCCGGTGGCAAGCATCTTTTGACGGGGGCCAGCACAGGCCGGCGGCCAAGTGTCTTTTTTGACGGGGGCCTGGCGCGTGCCAGCGACAGACTGATGGCAGCATTAAGGTAGGGCCCTATAGTTTCTGTGATAACACAATCACAGATGGAACTGCGGAATTGAGAATTTAAAAAAGATATAACACAGATTCCATAGGGCCCTAAGTTACAATCTCGAAGATTTCCTTTTCGTTCTCTTTGGCGGTACCAATGGCGAAAAGCAGTGAGTAATTGCAGGTGTGTTTTTGGACCTCACTTCCCGGAGATCCAACCGGATCCAACCAGTGTCGTCTGTGTGACGTCAGTCAGTTGGCACCAGGGCCACGCCAACTATAACACTTACTATTTACTGAATAAAAAATGGTTGTTATAAAAGTAACGTAATGTACATACTCATTCATTGTCTAACATTAGGCTAACATAAGCTGTCTTTACACTGACGAGCTGGGTTAAAATGCAGTAGCAGACCTGAGGTAGAATTAGTGATGATCAATTTCCACAGATGTTCTTTATCCACCTTTTGCACGGTATGAACATCTTTACACTGCAGAGAATAATTTGCGGGATTCGCTGTGGCTCGTGAAATTATGTATCTTGTGCACAATAAACAGTCTCGTGAATGATTGTTGTGTGATATTTTTGAAACAACTGCCTTGCAAAATGTTACCCCTGGTGTTTCTGGTTTTGCTAGCTAAACTGTTCGAGAATAAAACTGAGCTGGGTGTTAAATTCAGTCAATCAGAACAAGAATTTAGTTTTCTCTGGCTTGACATCTTTACACAGAAATCAGACTGGACAGGGGGGTGAAATTTGTGGTGTCCTGCAGCGACAAGAGGGCAGGATTGGTGGTTGAGGTTTTGATGGTGGCAGAGTCCAGGTCCTAGCTGGGGGCAGGGCTCGGGGGGTGAGTTTGATGCCAGCGTTCATCAGATTTTTCATCCCTTCAGTAAATTCCAGATGTGAAGAGGAGGGGAAGGGGAAGGAGTCTGTGGGTGGGGGTGACCTGGGAGAATGGGGAGTTCCAGGTTGGGACTGAGGTAGGGAATCCGATGTCCAATTTTCCAGAGTC
Source organism: Anguilla pacifica (assembly GCA_039654925.1). NCBI lineage: Eukaryota > Metazoa > Chordata > Actinopteri > Anguilliformes > Anguillidae > Anguilla > Anguilla pacifica. The sequence goes on along the minus strand of CM077286.1, from coordinate 35,664,387 downwards.
TACCATTGACAGTCATGATGGTCATTTTGGGGCTGAGGGTTAGACTCCAAGTGGAGCGCATCAGGGCGGGGGAGGGATGTGTGTCGAAGGCAAAGCAGTAGATTCTTCCCCAGAGTAGGTTAAAATTGTCAATGAACTTCAACCCTTAGGTCCTAGTAGCCTACTAATTCTTATCAACTCCTCTGTTGACTGTTGGAAGGGGCCCACTGATAAATGTTTGAATCTCTAGTTTGTCAAGATTGTTAAAAAGTTCAATAAAATATTTTTTTAGTTATTCTGATTGCTGTCTGCGAGTGTCATTTGTAGAATGAGTCATTTTATTCCCTGATATTCAGATAGTGCTTGGGTAATTATTTAATTGAAGTCACTGACCATTGCTCCAGGAAAACATTGTGTTATGCTCAACTCACTGCTTACGTTTCTGATAGCAGAGTCTCCCAGAAATAGAGTGTTCGGTACGGCTGTCAGTTCCACGTGAGGTCCAGCTGCTTTGTCTGCACAACCCTCTTTGGTTTTCAGCCCAGCTGCGTCTGTGCGCGTTCTGCTCTTTCTTGCATCTTTGTGCAAATGGTCAGTGGCCTCCGAATCCGATTCTCGCAGATTTGATAGTGGTTCAAATCTATTCTCAAGCTGTAGTGTTGGTGGTGACCCTCATCTCATCCTATTTCTCAGTTTTGCATTTATCTTTCGGTCTTGCACCTTGCACATGCCAGCGAGCCTCTGGTCTACCAAGTTTAGGGAAAGATACAGTATCATCTAATGGTAATGTTAGCCCTCCCAAAGCCTGTGTTGAGCTAAGCTGTGCTAACTCACCAATGGGTGACATTGGAAGTGTGTCTTGAGTCTTTCTCTGTTCCTTTCCAATGCAAATATCTTAGTTTCAAGCTCAGCAATCCTCTGTAACAATTTATGACAGTTTGAACATGTTTAAGGTTTTGTGGAATTGTATAATCCAGTGTTATCCGGGTAGATAAGGTTGTAGAAAGTTTTCAAAGTAGAAAATCATGAGTAATTAGGCTATTCCTCTTGTAAATGGTAAACCGGAGGATCCGTTTAAGCATAAAAGAACCCAAGAGTTAAACACTTGAAATAAAATAGGATAAAATTGATTAAAATAGCGAAAGTAGCGAGCTGTAGTGAGAGCAAGCAAGCTGTAGCGAGAGCAAACAGGAAGTATCATGCATGTGAGTGTTTGTGTCGATTAGCAGACACTTTTATCCACCTTACAGCAATCACATAAAAGGTAATAATAATAATAATAATAATAATAATAATTCATTTTTCCTGATTAGAGAGATGACTATGAGAACGTAATGCAGAGTTCACAAATAGTTTCAAACAAATATGAAAATGTCCATGTGTGAAATTGTTCTACCCCCAGAAGTCAGTATTTTGAGGCTTAAGTAAGTGCTAGTGCTCACACCTCTGATACTTCTCTATTAAAATCTTAGCCTATTCCTCATGCGCAAATAATTTTGAGTGCAACTATATGTAGAGTGGTAATGTTTAAGAATAGACACATCAGTCGTACATTGAAATTAGGAAAACAGCTCAACACTGTAGTACAGCCCACTGTGTGAAAAGTTGCCCACCCCCAATTTCTAATTGCCCCCCCCCAATCTGAGCAGTCTAGATTCGGGCCTGTTTCATCAAAGGGCCTGGTCCATCAAAGAAGCTGGGACAAGAAAGTGAGGCTCTCATTCACATGTTGACAGTAAAGAAGCTTTTTTTATCCCTGTTTTTAGGCTTTTCCACCTAATATCAAGAGAAAAACAAGAGCAATATCCTACTTAATGAGCAAGGTACTGCTGGAAATCTGTGTAAAATTTCTTTAAATTAGTAGTAATTTTTGCTTGTTTTAAACAAACATTTTCTTGAATTAAGCACATAAATCTTATTCAAGTTTCGCAAACAAGATTAATATGCTAGTATTGAGTATTTTTACCTCTGTTTTATGACATTCCACCTAATTAATATTGCTTAAATCTAGCCAATATATCTTAAATTACAAACGTTTTCACTTATTTTAAGGCCTGAGAGAATTTCTCTTGCAAGTTCTTTTTTTTGTTTTAAGAAATCTTACCAAGTCAAATTATCTCACCCCACTGGCAGATAATTTTGCTTCATTCAAGCTATTTTCATCTACATTATAGTATTTTTTTCTTTTTCTTTTACATGGATTTTTACAGTTTATCATGGCCTATAATCAAGGTCTCAGATTTATTAATGTTCAATTGTAGGAAATTCTTTTACACCCAGTTTTTTTTTTTTTGCTGTGAGCACTGTTGCCTCACAGCAAAAAGGTTCTGGGTTTGAATCCTGGCCTGGGCCTTTTTGTTCTGAGTTTGCATGTTCTCCTCGTGTCAGTGTGGGTTTCCTCCGGGTAATCCAGTTTCCTCCCACAGTTCAAAGACATTCAGGTAGGCTAACTGGAGACTCTAAATTGCCCAAGGGTATGAGTGTGTGAGTGAATGGTCTCTGTCGCCTGCAATAGATTGGTGACCTGTCCAGGGTGTATTCCTGCCTTTCACCCAATGCACGCTGGAATAGGCTCCTGGATGGATCTGCATAAGAATGGAAGGTGAAATTGTGTCTATGAATGATATGTCCCAGGGGTAACATGTAAATGCAGAAGAGACCCCTGTGGTGCTCCACAAGTCATTTAAACACAACATGACCTTAAGTCACCAATAGCTACAGTAAAAATCCTGTTGTGTTTAATAAGAATAAAACCAATTTTAAACAGAACCAGATATGCCCACCAATAAAATAGCAAGGTCAACAGTATCAAAAGGCATTTCAATGAAATAGCAAGGTCAACAGTATCAAAAGCAGCACTAAAGCCTATGACTAACAACACTGATAATAACTGCTTCAACTCCAGAGTTCTCTTCAATCAGGTCAGAGAAATATTGTTCTCTGGCATTCTTGACTGCGGCATTAAAACTACCTATTAGCTTATTTAATGAGTATAAATAAATAAATCCTCTAACTATGCTCTGCCTCATGACACGCCCTCTCTAAGGCATGTGTATTTTCATTTAATCAAGGCACAGAATGTTTTCTATGGGGGATCATTTCTTCCAGTATTGAGGAATGGGTATAATTAAAATTATTTACCACAATATCCTGATTAGATCCCATCTGAAATGAAGACAAAGTAGAAGCGTAAGACAATTTGGCAGCATTAAAAATGCAAGCGCATACTGGGTTACAATTGGGATGGCAAATATGCCATCCCACCAAGTTACGTCCTGGCGGGGCAGCATGCCCCATACCTATACAGAACAGAGAGTTTGGCACTTTTCAGGGTTTACTTCAGAAATAACTACCTTAAAAACATTGATTTATGTACCTTCTGACCTCATGTCAACATACAGAATTCACAGAAAACTTCACACGTCCGCAGAATAAAGCCCCAGACTTTTCATGTTTTTCATGTTTTTTCCTTCTTCTATTTCACCAAGAAAATTCACAACCGTTGCAGCTACTCTCTTGGTGGCTCACTGGTAACGTTCTTGCTTTGGTACTGTTGAGGCCCAGGATCGAATCCCACATAAGGATTCGGCAAATCTTTAATTTGTTATGCACGATAATTTGCTAACTAATAATTGTCTATTACTTTTAAACTATTGCTTTTGCAACTCTATAATTCTTCTGGTTCCTTGTGGACCAAATCTAGCCGGTCTTTCACCGAACGTATAGACTGTATTATGACATACCATCTACACGTTCGGTTAACTGGCCAGATTTAGTTGCAATGAGAAAGTTTTCTAGCTGACTAGGATATAGCCAGGCCATATGGAATAGAACCAGAAATGAATTGTGCTTACTGAGCTACCTTCTTTAAAAGCACAAGCAAATGACGGCATTAAAGAACTTATTGTAAAGCCGTTCATGGCCATTTAACTAGGTAGGTGTTTATAACTTCACTCCCCTATGCAATATTGACATTCAAATTATATCAGAATGTTCAATGCATATGAGATATATTGATTTTCTTAAAGAGTAAATTTCTAAATTAATGTTAGCTAGCCATATTCTCTACCGACACACTAACACTTACATCTGATGTGTCTTCAACACCCCATTAAAAACACTTGCATTTAAAAACATGACAAACACTTTGATAACTAGCAGTCGGTTCTGTTGTACTTCTCCCCACAAACCACACAATCCTCAGCTCTGGGACGCACACAGGTTTTATTTTGCGCTGGTTCCACACACACTGGTACACAAACAAAACAAAACACACATGGTAGGAAAGGGGATTAAATGCCACGTCACTCCCGCACGCGCCTCTTATTCCAGGGGGCGGTTTCACTGCAGGCATATAAACAATTACCAATCACCGTAATTGTCAACAGCTGTGGAAGCAGGCCAGCTAAACTGCTCCCTCTCCACCTGCAGATGGCAGGCTAACTACACCACCCCTCCACAAGGACGTTCATGCACGAGCTCTGAATTACATTTGAGACACTTGTTAAACATCACAGAATACGGTGAGGTGTAGGTGTCATCTGTTTTATATATGATTCCATAAGCAAACTCATCTCTGTCATGGTTAGTACACATTCTTTGTACAATAGTCTGTGATCATGTCAAACTTAACCTATATGCCTATTCTGCAGAAAAAATATTGTTTAAACTATTCAATTAAATAATTTGTGGTAATTTCTTTAGCACTATTGTTATTTTCTGATATGCAAAGATTGTCGGGAAATATGTGTATACTATTGTCCAATGTCAAGTCTATTTGTAAGGTCAGCAAGCTAGCTGAGGAAGAGAGCAAAGAGGTGTCCTAGCTACAGCTAAGTGTATAAAAATGCCTTTAAAAGTGAATCTAAGAAAACAGAAAATGGAGCAAGAGAGAATGCAGTACACAAGTTGCAAGCTTAGGAGCTGAAATTGAAGGAGATTGCTGATAATTTTGTAAATTAAAGCTTGTCGAATGTCTGTCAAATGAGTGAGTAGCTTACATAAAGTGCTTTGCTAAACCTTGGTCAGAACGTAAACGTTCAGATAAGAATAACCATAATCTACAAGTGTTTCTTAAAGGGTTGGTTCACATTTTTACACCCAGGTCCGCTGAGCTACTCATCACAGATTATGTGATGATGTCTTCCCCCAATCACTGTAGTCTAGATCTGGGACTGGCTACGATCTATGTGGTTTGCATGTATGTATGTGTTTGCATACCTCTCATTTCAGTGAACATTCATCTGCATTACTGTTATCACTTATCACAAACACTGCAAAAATAAATGATATCTAAAGAAAAAAATGTTTTCAACATACAAAATTACATTTTTACAAGAAACAACTATCTTAGCTAACACAAATGAAACATGGTGTATTTCAACGCAATACTGCTATCCAGCATTTCCTAAATTATTTTAAGTAACTTGGCCCTGTGTGTTTACCATCTGAAGAGAATGTGGTCATTCAAAGCATATTTCACATCAAAGTTTCAAATGGCAGTCACTTGTAGTGGGAATAATCTTGCTTACTGTTTGAACAATTGCCTGCATCTAGTGCTTCGGGTGTATAAGAAGCACATCTAGAATAAAATGCATGAATAAAACAATTTAGTTTCGAAAATTCTGTTCAGCAATACAATATTTTATTCTTTTATATTGCAGAATAAATTTTACTATTGTACTTTTTTGGTGAAACTTTATTTGACTGTGAAGCCTCTGGTACTGTGAGGGGGTGGTTTAGGTGTGGTGCCGGCTGCAGGCGGAGAGATGGGGTAGTGGTTTAGCCGCCTGGCAGTTGCAGCTGTGAACAGTTACGTGATCAGTGCTAAACTTTGCTGCCAGAAGTGAGACCGGAAACAACCGATGCACACATCCACGGTCACAGATACCGACACGGTTAGCCGCAACAATGACTACGACAACGACAGTATTGTGATCCGTGCATAAAACAAACTGTGTGCATCGTACACCTCCGTGCCTGTGTGGATTGCTGGGACTTTTTACAGTGGTGGCCCGTACAGGGGGCGTTAACAGGAAGGAGGCAGTGGCAGATTTGGATGGAAGGACATTTGGTCGCGAGAACGATGAAATATCCACTAGGGCAGGCACTACGACCACTCACGGACTTGCAGGAGAGGCGGCATAACTGGCTATGTTCGAGAGCACCTGCGGGTGGCCAGCTGAAGAGTGGGATGTACACTTGCTTCCCCTTCTTGTCAGGGAAGCACGGCAAGCGGCACACAGCCTGCCAGCATCCTTGAGGGCCAGCTACGAGGACCTGAAGTGAGCGATCTTCGACTGGATCAGGTTGACTGCTGAAGATCACCAGCGCTGTTTCAGGTCCCTCTGTTACGAGGACACCGGCCGTCCCTTCGACCCGGTGCAGCAACTCCAGAACACCGCGAACCAGTGCCTCCAGCAGGTGACACTCAAGCAATTCTTGTTAAGTCTGCCGATTGCTGCCGCTGACTGGGTGCGCTGCCATAGTCCCATCTCACTGGAAGCCGCTGTAGCCCTAGTGGAGGATCATCAAAGTGCCTACCAGCCTCGCTTTCAATATACTGCCCCATCTGCTGCTCCTGCTCCTGCGCCGAGGTAATTCTGGTCTCCGAGGCCAGTCCCCACACAGAGCAGAAGACCATCTGCTGGACCCTCCTCTGTAGTGGGAGCAGCATCTGCCGCTACTCCTTTTGACCCATTGTCCCCCCGTAATCCATTCTGTCCTGTTCCCACAGGCTCCCTGATCTCAGCGGCTGCGGTGCCGGACCCCCAGAGGCCTCCTCAGTGTCTGGACAGGAGTGCTGGCAATGTGGTTGATCTGGCCATGTCTGCCGGGACTGACCAATGATGGAGGTTGGACAAGTGGTTCGGATTGCAGGCTCGTTGGATTCAGGGTGCAGACAAACCATGATGCATCAAAGCCTGGTTCGACCCAAGACTGACAAGGGAGGGGCGGAGCCAGGAGGAACTCTACGATTTCTTCCCAGACTTCTGCTATGCAACTCCAGGAAGACTTTCCGCTCAAGCAGTCTTGGGATGATACTCTAAGCATTGCCTTTGATCAAGTGATGATTGATGGTCACCAGGTGCGCTTTGATGCCACACTAGCTCACCCTTATATTATACTATAATTTTCTTTTTTTAATTTATCGGACAGGATAGTGTAGAAAGACAGGAAGAAAGGGGAAGAGTGGATGAGAGATATGCAACAAAGGTCGCGCGGTCTGACTTGTGACGTTGCGGCTCGTAATGAGCATGTGGACAGTACTCTACAGGCTACGCCACGAGACACCCCCATATTTTACTATAATTAAAGATAGACTATATTAAGTGAGTCAATAATACTAACTTAGATTAGTTGATAGATTAGTGACTCCACATCACGTACAATGGAGAGGTCAAAGAATTCATAGAACCGGACAAAGCTATAGCCTACATTAATAAGATTGTCATCTTGGCAACAGAGGTTGAAGAATGACTGTGGGACTGAGCATTATCCATTTAAATTCATAAAAGGAAAGGTGAAAATGGTCTAACTAGGGGCCTTTTTAACATCACTGAAAACTTATCATCTTTTCTCTATTAAACACTACCATTGTGGGGTTTCTTTACTTCTGCTCACAGGGTAGGTCATCCTCAGGTATGTACTTATAAGGCGTTATTTCAGTTTATGTTTATTCTTATGTGCAGGACTTATTTCAAGGTATGCTTTAATGGTCATTACCGCTTTATAGAAACGGCTTGATCAAAAGACTATTTCTTCTGACGATTATTATCATTATTATTCTTACTATTATTAATATTATTTCATACCACAGACTGCTATTAGTCCAGCTTAATTTGTGATACAATGTCATATGGGGCTCACTTATTTTCAGGTGGGAGGTTCTGCGGAAGCTTGAGCGACTGGCTCTTTAGAGTTCCCAACACAAACACGAAATGTGCAGATTTGTTTTTGAGGGGTTTTGTGATCACATTGTTCATGTAGGTGATAAGGAAGGGAAATTTGTTTGACTTGTTCATTTAATCAGCTAGACCTTTATTTATATTTGTTGTGTTGTGGTGTTTATGAGTCTTATATGTGATATACACTCTTTCATTTTTCATTATGGCTGACGCATACAGACATAGAGATGTACATGGTTGCTCAGTTAATTTTGTGAGCTGGAACGTAAAATCGCTTAACCATCCAGTGAAGGAGTATTTACACATTGAAAACAACAATATAAACATTGCATTCCTCCAGGAGACCCATATACAGTACGCACAACTGATTGTCATCGACTGAAATTGGGGTGAGCAGGATAGATATATCAATCCAACATCCACTCAAAGGCTATTTTGATTAGTAAGAATACACCATTTAGGATGAGAAGTGTAGAATTGGATGCAGCAGGGCATTACATCATAGTGGGTGGGCAGCTAACTACGTTTCCAGTTACCTTACGCTAATATTTACACACCAAACTTGGATGAGCCAATGTTTTTCAATTTCTTCTCTCATATACCAAACATTACAACACCATCTTACTGTTGGTTGTGACACAAACTGTACACACTCCCCTGTCTTAGATCGTAGTTTACCCAAAAGGGTTCATCTGTCCAAATCAGCACATTCAATACAGCTCATATGTAAAACATACGGCTTAGCTGATGTATGGCGGATTCATAATCCTATTCCAGAGGATATTCATTCTTTTCTCCAATTCATAGTCTTTTCAGGTATAGACAATTTTTTTCTTGATAAAAGACTTCTCCCTCTTAACCGAGTGTGGTTACAGAGCCATAGTCATCTCAGATTATGGCCCCTTGACTATGAATATTTGTATTCCCAACACACAGCCGAGTCACCGTCTGTGGCATTCGATCCACTGGAGAAGCGGACTGATGTCAGCTGTGCCGGCTGGTGGAGAGGGCACACGCACTTGGGTTGCTTTAACTAATCAGCTCATGTGCTTAAAGGTGTGTTTCTCTCCACAGTCATATATATATTGTGGCACCGTACTGGGCGTGACGGTGCAGGCGGGGCGGCACAGAAATACACAGACCGGAGGTTTCGGACAAAATGGCCCAACAGGGCCTTTTATTTAACAAAAATTATATACAAAAACAAAAACCCAAACTCAACAACTAAAGTCGCTTGTCAGCTTTAAATTAAAGTAAAGCAACCCAAAATTAGAAGTAGCGATGTCCGGGAGACCGCTTGGGGGATCCCTCTTCCAGGCAAGGAGAGGGATGTGGTCCTGGGTCTCCACCGGATTCTGAAAAAGTAGGAAAAAAGTTATACACAGTTTCTACCAGCTCTCCTGCAGCCCAAAACCCCCTCTCTCAAGGGAGACAAAAGGCCTCCTTTTAAGCTCCCAGCCAATTCCCTGGAGTGGCGGCAGCTGTGTTGCCTCATTGCGTGCAGGTGTGTTGAGCGCAAAGGAGGGAGTTGGGGAATTTCCACTCTGCCGCTCTCCAGGGTCCTGTGGCTGGGCTTCAGGGTGTGGCGCTGTCCCGGGTCCTGAAGAGTTGGCCTGGTGGCAGGTTTTAGCTGATGCCTATACGGCTGGGAGGGGCACTGTGGGGGCATGCCCCGATCCACGCCACAATATATATATATATATATATATATATATATATATATATATATATATATTAGGGATGTATCCAAATCTAAATATTCGGGAAAGCACAAATAATGCGATGGAAACAGATATTTCTTCTACTCGAAGTTGCTTATTATTCGGATTCGGGGAAAAAAAAAAAAACAGAGAGAGAGAGAGGGTGGCACCAGTTACACACACCAACAAACTTTGAGCCACTGCGCTGCAAAACGTTTAATAAATAAGTTATATGCGTCAGTTATGTTTCTTCAAATCAAATATCATTGTGGATGGCCACTAGGTAAAAATGCCCATTCTGTTTGCAACATACTTTGATTTCACTAACTAGTAGTTTCATTTACTATACATTATTGAAAAGTGATCGCTATATTCTGTAGTCGCCCCACCAAGTCAGTGCACAGCAGGCAGCGAGCTGAGAGCTGACCATTCCCGGCTATCACTCAGGGAAACTCGCATCGAGGAGGAGGTGCGGGAGCTAGCGAGACACAAGCCTGGTGTGGCAGCTGGATTTCTTTCAAACCCCCGCAACCTACACATCAAAATCAAGCTTAGAACATGTAGTTTTTAGCTGTATGCATTCATTTCCTCCATTAAAAAAGCCCAGTCGAAATATTGAAAAAAACAACGTTTTACCTTGTATTTCAGTCAATATGCATCCATTTAAGATCTAAAATGCTGTATGTGTCAGTCGTAGATCTTGGCTATAACGAACACGAAATCCATTCATGGTAACAGTTGCCACCATGGGAAAATATGAGGATATCAAATGGTTTGCAGTCTATCCAAACTTAGTTCAGTAGGGGAAATAAATAAAAATAAAACAGGCAAAAAAAAAGGTAATGTAGGCTAGGCTATGCAGCATCATTGAAATGTAAGATTATTCCCTTCAACTGAAGGATATGTTTCTATATATATTTACTGTAAATAGTTTCTATTTCCATTGAAAAACAGAATCTTTCGATTTATAAAACATTTTTTTCTGTTTCTGATTGTTCAATGTACCCCAGTTAAAGGGGGGGGGGGGTGTTGGGGTTCAGACAGTTCATAAAAGTTAATTTAGTTAAAAATAAAAATAAGAAAGATGGAGAGATGAAAAGTACAGTATGAGGATGTGGAAATATATTTAATAATTAATTATATGCCATTGCATTTCCAATGAATATTAGGTTAGAAAATACAACATTTGCCTGATTTAATGTGACTTCCAGTATAAACCACGCCCACTCACGACCTTATATCCGAATACAGATACAGATAATTTTGTTGGTTGAACATACAGATACAGATAATGACGTCTCTGAACACCCCTAATATATATATATATATATATATATATATAGATATATATGCGTATATATACAGTTGAAGTCGGAAGTTTACATACACTTAGGTTGAATTCATTAAAACTCATTTTTAATCACTCCACAGATTTTATGTTAGCAAACTATAGTGTTAGGACATCTACTTTGTGCATGACACAAGTCATTTTTCCAACAATTTTTTACTGACAGATTATTTCACTTTTAATTCACCATATCACAATTCCAGTGGGTCAGAAGTTTACATACACTAAGTTTACTGTGCCTTTAAACAGCTTAGAAAATTCCAGAAAATTATGTCACGGCTTTAGAAACTTCTGATAGGCTAATTGACATTATTTGAGTCAATTGGAGGTGTACCTGTGGATGTATTTTAAGCCCTACCTTCAAACTCAGTGCCTGTTTGCTTGAAATCAAGGGAAAATCAAAAGAAATCGGCCTCAGAAAGAAAATTGTGGAACTCCACAAGTCTGGTTCATCCTTGGGAGCAATTTCCAAACGCCTGAAGGTACTACGTTCGTCTGTACAAACAATAGTACGTAAGTATAAACACCATGGGACCACGTAGCCGTCATACCGCTCTGTCTCCCGGAGATGAACGTGCTTTGGTGCAAAAAGTGTGAATCAATCCCAGAACAGCAGCAAAGGACCTTGTGAAGATGCTGGAGGGAACAGGTACAAAAGTATCTATATCCGCAGTAAAACGAGTCCTATATCGACTTAACCTGAAAGGCTGCTCAGGAAGGATGAAGCCACTACTCCAAAACCACCATAAAAAAGCCAGACTACAGCTTGCAACTGCATATGGGGACAAAGATCTTACTTTCTGGAGAAATGCCCTCCGGTCTGATGAAACAAAAACAACTGTTTGGCCATAATGACCATCCTTATGTTTGGAGGAAAAAGGGTGAGGATCCCAACCATGAAGCACGGGGGTGGCAGCATCATGTTGTGAGGGTGCTTTGCTGCAGGAGGGACTGGTGCCCTTCATAAAATAGATGGCATCATGAGGAAGGAAAATTATGTGGATATATTGAAGCAACATCTCAAGGCATCAGCTAGGAAGTTAAAGCTTGGTCGCAAATGGCCCTTCTCAATGGACAATGACCCAAAGCATACTTCCAAAGTTGCAGCAAAATGGCTTAAGTACAAGAAAGGTATTGGAGTGGCCATCACAAAGTCCTGACCTCAATCCAATCGAAAATTTGTGAGCAGAACTGAAAAAGCATGTGCGAGCAAGGAGGCCTACAAACCTGACTCAGTTACACCAGTTCTGTCAGGAGGGATGGGCCAAAATTCCAGAACCTTACTGTGAGAAGCTTGTGGAAGGCTACCCAAAACGTTTGACCCAAGTTAAACAATTTAAAGGCAATGCTACCAAATACTAACCGAGTGTATGTAAACTTCTGACCCACTTGGAATGCGATGAAATAAATAAGAGCTGAAATAAATCATTCCCTCTACTATTATTCTGACATTTCACATTCTTAAAATAAAGTTGTGATCCTAACTGACCTAAGACAGGGAATGTTTACTAGGATTAAATGTCAGGAATTGTGAACAACTGAGTTTAAATGGATTTGGCTAAAGTGTATGTAAACTTTTGTCTTTTGTCAAACTTTTGTCTTCAACTGTGTGTGTGTGTATATATATATATATATATATATATATAATATATAATATTGATATATAATATTGATTCTTTGGATTGTTTGCTCAATAGTTTACCCCCTAAACTACAACTACTAACATTATTTGAAAATATACTAATTATCTCTCACCGATTCCCAAATATTGTGAATTCTTGGTCCTTTACTGAACTCAACCGCATCCTGATCCAAGAAGCCAAACAGACCGGCATTTTGCCAGCTTATTTCAATGCTTCACATATACGTAAGTAAACATAATCCTGCCTGCTTCCCCGCGCTCTCCCTCTACCTGTCCTTTGCTGTCAGTGCAATATGTTTAGTTGCGTGTCTTCCACCATTAGTGACATTTTCACTTGTACTAAATGTATTTCTAATGCTAAAATGGCGGAAAAGATTTCTGAATTGGAAGCTCACATCCAGACTATTCAAGAAATTAGATGTAATTAGATGTAATGTAGACTCTTTTTCAGCCCACCCAGATGCCAGCTGTTTGCACATAGCGTATTGGCCCCTTGGCCCCCCTCGCAACAGGACGAGGTTGTTACGGTAAAAAGGAAGCATAGTAGTAAAAAACCTACAGTTTGCATTCAACTCCCTCAGCTAGAACTTCCGTTCACCCCACTTGAGAACATGCCGGTCGAAGAACAGAAACCTGAAAAATCATTAATAATTGGCGGCTCCATACTCCGAAATGTGAAAGTTTTTAAACCAGCGACTATGGTAAATTGTATTCCTGGTGCTAGAGTTACCAACATAAAGGCAAATCTGAAAGTGCTGGTTAAGGGAAAACATAAACATAACATTATCCCAAATCATTATTTATGCCGGTACTAACAACGTGCATGACCTTATTCGTGCAATTCCAAAACCAGATTATAAATTTGATTCCTTTGAGGTGTTATTAATGAATCTCTCAGCCCAACGATGGTAGACACTGCCTTTTTTTTAAGCCCATTGTCTTAGTGACTGTCTACAGACTTCCTGTACTGTAGCATTGTTCATGACTTTGCAGAATTCCTCTCACTTAGCTATAAGCTATGACAAAGTGGTGATGTTAGGTGACTTTAGCCTGCACCATGAAAATGTAGATGATCCTCTTACATCTGCATTTGTGAATATCTTAGAATCCATCGGCTTCACTCAAAATGTTGTTGTTCCCACTCATTATTGTGGTCATACTTTAGATGTGGTCTTAGGTTTTGGTGTTGATGTCAGTGATGTTGTAATCTATACACATAACCCTATTTAATTGGCTCACCCCATAACATCTGAACCTAAAATGTACTTAGGTTGCACTATTACAACTAACACTGCTACAAAATTTATTGATATAATTCTGGAATACTTTACTGATTTAGATGTTTCAGCTTCCTCCTTGCTTATTGATGATCTAGCAGAGGGATTGGCAATTGCACTACATAAAACCCTTGATGTAGTTGCTCCAATGAAAAGTAAAAAAGTTATTGAGAAGAGACTTGCACCTTGGTATACTGACCATACAAGAGCCATTAAACAGAAGGCTCTTCAAGTGGAACGCAAGTGGCATTACATTCTGAACAGAGGTGAATGCAAGCGAAATCTATCACGGTTACCGTGGCACACTTTAGACACAAGCAATGCTGGAAGCGCGGCCTTAAAATTTTATTTTTACCACGAAGAGTGCCCGACCCGGAAGCATAAGAAATGTGTTACCACAGCAACACAATTATATTGAGAAATACCATTTTGGAAAAGAAGGCTATATGCTGTCACTACATTTAGATTAAACCTTCCGTGTTGATTGTGTGGTACAAGGGGTAACAGTGAAAGTGGTGCAAGGGGTAACAGATAGATTTGCTTGCAGTTACATCTGTCCAGAATATAAACAATTCAGGGATTCTTCACGGTAAGAAGAAATGCAACGTTCAACCATACCAACACAATAAGGTAACACATCAGGTTGCAGTGCAAACAAAATATACAGTGAGACTGCGGTTCCATGAGAAAATATTAAATATCAAAACTTACTTTCACTTTCCTCAGCAGGGATAAGTAAAGTAAAGGGATTGACCACAGTTCAGTGGGACTGACAGCAGCATAGAACACAACGAGCTGTATAAAAACAAGCTCTTATGTAGTTAATTGATGGAGTCTCTCTCTCACACACACACACACACACACAAATGGTCTCTCACACACACAAATGGACTCACACACACAATGAACTGTGAACGTGCAACCCACACATCATGCAGGATTTTTGTACACTGTCAAGCAGGCCCGAATCTAGATTGCTCAGATTGGGGGGGCAATTAGAAATTTGGGGTGGGCACCTTTTCACACAGTGGGCTATACTACAGTGTTTTCCTAATTTTAATGTACAACTGATGTGTCTATTCTTAGACATTACCACTCTACATACAGTTGCACTCAAAATTATTCAAAATTATTTGCGCATGAGGAATAGGCTAAAATTTTTATAGAGAAGTATCAGAGGTGTGAGCACTAGCACTTACTTAAGCCTCAAAATACTGACTTCTGGGGGTAGAACAATTTCACACATGGACATTTTCATATTTGTTTGAAACTATTTGTGAACTCTGCATTATGTTCTCATAGTCATCTCTCTAATCAGGAAAAACTAATTATTATTATTATTATTATTATTATTATTATTATTATTATTATTATTACCTTTTATGTGATTGCTGTAAGGTAGATAAAAGTGTCTGCTAATCGACACAGACACTCACTCACATGATACTTCCTGCTTGCTCTCGCTACAGCTTGCTTGCTCTCACTACAGCTCGCTACTTTCGCTATTTTAATCAATTTTATCCTATTCTATTTCAAGTGTTTAACTCTTGGGTTCTTTTATGCTTCAACGGATCCTCCGGTTTACCATTTACAAGAGGAATAGCCTAATTACTTGTGATTTTCTACTTTGAAAACATTCTACAACCTTATCTACCTGGATAACACTGGATTATACAATGCCTCCCTCCACACATCCTATGGATTCCACAAAACCTTAAACATACTCAAACTGTCATAAATTGTTACAGAGGATTGCTGAGCTTGAAACTAAGATATTTGCATTGGAAAGGAACAGAGAAAGACTCCAAGACACACTTCCAATGTCACCCATCAGTTAGTTAGCACAGCTTAGCTCAATACAGGCTTTGGGAGGGGTAACGTTACCATTAGATGATACTGTATCTTTCCCTAAACTTGGTAGACCAGAGGCTCGCTGGCATGTGCAAGGTGCAAGACCGAAAGATAAATGCAAAACTGTGAGAAATAGGATGAGATTAAGGTCACCACCAACACTACAGTTTGAGAATAGATTTGAACCACTATCAAATCTGCGAGAATCGGATTCGGAGGCCATTGACCATTTGCACAAAGATGCAAGAAAGAGCAGAACGCGCACAGACGCAGCTGGGCTGAAAACCAAAGAGGGTTGTGCAGACAAAGCACCTGGACCTCATGCGGAACTGACAGCCGTACCGAACACTCTATTTCTGGGAAACTCTGCTATCAGAAACATAAGTGGTGAGTTGAGCATAACACAATGTTTTCCTGGAGCAATGGTCAGTGACTTCAATGAAATAATTACCCAAGCACTATTTTAATATCAGGGAATAAAATGACTCATTCTGCATGTAGGGGCAAATGACACTCGCAGACAGCAATCAGAATAGCTAAAAAAAGATTTTATTGAACTTTTTAACAATCTTGACAAACTAGAGATTCAAACATTTATCAGTGGGCCCCTTCCAACAGTCAACAGAGGAGTCGATAAGTTTAGTAGGCTACTAGGACTTAATACCTGGCTCTCCGAAACCTGCAAACTAAGAGGGTTGAAGTTTGTTGACAATTTGAACCTACTTTGGGGAAGAATTGGGATTTTTTGTAAAGATAGCCTCCATCCAAACAGGTTCGGAGTGAAACTACTAAGGGACAATCTACTGCTTTGCCGTCGACACACATCCCTCCCCCGCCCTGATGCGCTCCACTCGGAGTCTAACCCTCAGCCCCAAAATGACCATCATGACTGTCAATGGCAGACTCTGGAAAATTGGACATCGGATTCCCTACCTCGGTCCCAACCTGGAACTCCCCATTCTCCCACCCACAGACTCCTTCCTCTTCACATCTGGAATTTACTGAAGGGATGAAAAATCTGATGAACGCTGGTGTCAAACTCACCCCCCGAGCCCTGCCCCTAGCTAGGACCTCGGCTCTTCCACCATCAAAACCTCAACCACCAATCCCGCCCCCTCGTCGCTGCAGGACACCACAAATTTCACCCCCCTGTCCACCCCCCACCCCCCCCAACCCACCAGCACAGTTTCCGCCAGTGTATTGCAAGCCCGGCGGGCCTAAGTAGACCCCCTGCCGTGCCTAAGCATCGGGGAATTTTTCTTTTATTTTTTAATGTCTTTTTAAGATGTTTTTTAAACTACAGTTACAGTGGGGTGGCTCGGTTGGAAAGCTCACCAGCGACATCTGTTGGTTAAAACGTGAACGCACTACAGGAAATCACAGGTCTGAGATAAGTGTTCTTTACCCTCATTGTGCGTAGAGTGACGTTCAACACTTGACACTTCCAACTATCACAAGCTAACATTACCTAGCAAGCCACCATTTCTTATTTAACAGGTTAACTAACCTCGTTACAAAATGCGTTATCACTTCATCTTGTTGGTAAGTACATTCTTTTTAGATTAACATAAGCAGTGTGTACTAGTTAAACTAGTAGTATGAATGTAACGTTCGATACATTGTAACATTACATTACTTATTAATCGCCATCGAAATAACGACTTCACTTGTTCATTAATAACGTTAGCTTGATGACATTGATGTGCACGACAATGTTGTCATAAAATTTTTCCCGACCGTGAAAACCGCCTGACTTGTTTACGTTTTGGACAGATGTGGCTACTGAGTAAATCTATTGTTGTTTCCGTCTTATGACAACTTATGATAACGTGGTCATTTATCTAACTTAGCTAGCTAGCCAAACAGTCAGTAACACAGATACTTCCTTTGTGACATTTAGGGATAATGTCAAGTAGGAAAGGTACTGGGGGAAACCCTGCACCAGCTACGTCGTCCTGCCCCGGCCCAACCTCCAACTCTTCCAGGCCCCTCCTCTTAAACTCCCCTGGTGTTATCATGTTGTCCTGCCCCAGCCCCGCCTCGACCTTCATCATTAAGCACAGTGTGCCACTCCAGTGGTGCTGATATCGACACCAGTCATGTAAACAAATGATGGCCTTCCGGTTCCTGCTACAGAGATTACTTTCCCCATACTAAGCCAAGGCCCGGTGCACATAGCATTGCTGTTCCTGTTCACATTAGTAGTAGGATAAATAAAATATTCTCAGCCCGCTCTGCAAACTTATCAAATTTGACACCAATCTCTCGTCAATCACAATCTACCTTGGAGTCTGTCAAAGCAAATAAGAAAGTAAAGCTAGCCCTGTTTAATGTTAGATCCCTAGCAAATATAAGATTGTTGAATAAGAATGATTTAACAACCTACAAACTTGATTTTTTGCTCTTAACTGAAACCTGGTTAGACAAAAACAGCAGTGCAACAGTCCTCCTTGAGTCAGCTCCTCCCAGTTTCAACTTTATGGATGTTGCCAGAACTGATAGAAAAGGAGGTGGAGTAGCGGCCCTATTCAGAGATGTATTTCAGTGCAAGCAGGCAGCATTTGGAGATTTCACATCTTTTGAATACCTTTCTGCCATATTGAAATGCTCCCCTCGAATTCTACTATTAGTTACATACAGGCCACCAAAATATTCTGCAAACTTTTTTGATGACTTTGCTGAGCTATTGTCCATTATCTGCACTGAATTTGATTGTTTTGTCATTTCTGGTGATTTTAATATTCATATTGATAATTCCAATGACAACAGTGCTAAAGAACTATCTGCCATATTGGACTCCTTTGGACTGTTGCAGCATTTGAAAGGGCCAACTCACAATCGAGGCCATACTCTGGATCTGATTATCACCAAGGGTCTCAACATTTCAAATGTTGCTGTAATTGATGTTGCCTTATCCGATCACTGCTGTGTATTCTTTGACTTGTCTATTACTCCTGACATCCATGTTAGATCTGAAACAGTTAAAAAACGGTTTATCAATGAGAGCACTAGTGCATTGTTTATGGAGGCCATTTCTCTGGCCCCAACCCCCTTCAACTTATGTAAAAGATCTCCTGGATAATTTCAATTCTAAAATAACAAAAGTTATGGATACCATAGCACCTGTTAGAGTTAAATCAATCTCTGGTAAACAAAAAGCACCATGGAGAAATGCTATGTCTTTAAAAACTCAGAAGAAAGAGTGCCGTAAAGCAGAGCGCAGATGGAGAAAATCAAGTCTCCAGATTCACTATGATATCTATAAAGAGAGACTTAATATATACAATTTCAAAATATCTTTTTCACTGAGATCATCAACAATAACATCAATAATGCACGCATTCTATTTACCACTGTTGACAGGTTAACAAACTATGGACTATAGAACTCTTGAGGAAACTGTTACGTCTTAAACTGTCCACCCGTAGCCTTGATGTCCTGCCCACTAGGTTTTTTAAAAATGTTTTTAACTGCTTGGTGACCAAATTACTACAGATAGTCAACAGTTCTCTCCTGTCAGGCAACTTCCCAAAGGCTTTGAAAACTGCGGTTATTAAGCCTCTTTTAAAAAAGAGCAGTTTTGATGGGTCTGTACTTAATAACTACAGACCGATATCAAATCTACCCTTCATAGGGAAAGTAATTGAAAAAATTGTCTACCATCAACTTAGTAAATTCTTGACTTCAAATGGCTGCTTTGACAACTTTCAATCAGGATTTCGCCCTCATCACAGCACCGGGACTGCCCTTATTAAGGCCCTAAATGACATTCGCTTAAACACTGACTCCGGAAAAATCTCAATTTTAGTCTTACTGGATAGGGGACGGGATAATGAGGCACAAATGGAAACAATGATTGAATAAAAGAAAGCAATAATACAATAAAACACAGAGGGAGAACGAACTGAAACAAAACTGAAGTACCACCATCTGGCGGCCCAAAAAGGAAAAACAAAAACAGAGCAGAATCCTGACAGACACTACACTGGACTGGACTCACAGACACCACACTGGACTGGATTCACAGACAGACACGGAACGGACTAACACGCAGACACAAAACGGGTTGTTGCAGACATGAAACGGACTGACGCAGACAGGAAACGGACTAACACACAGACAGGGAACGGACTAACACACAGACAGGGAACGGACTGACACACAGGCAGGGAATGGTCTAACACACAGACAGGGAACGGACTAACACAGACAGGGAAGCCTAACAGAAGGGCAGACAGAGAGACAAGCAGGCTGGGAGACACACAACAAGACTGACAGACACTCCAAGGGACAGACAGACAGGGAAGGAGAGGGGTGAACTCAGAGACTGACACAAGGACTGACAGATGGGCAAACATGACAACAGACAGGTGGAGTGACATACAGACAGACAGGCGGGCAAACAGACCAGCCGAAAGCCTGGGGGGCAGACACACAGGATGACAAACACGCGGGCAGACAGGCAGGCAGGCAGACAAACAGACAACGGGGCAGGTAGACAGACGAGCGAACGGTTAGGGGCTCCAGACGAGCTCCAGGGCTGCTGGATGGCCGGGGTCTCTGGGCCCTGGGCCGGGGAAGCTTCTGGAAGCTGGGCAGCGACAGCTCAGGAACACTAGGGGGCTCGGGAACACTAGACAGGGCCGGCGGCCCCTGCTGGACTCTGGACAGGGCCGGCGGCCCCTGCTGGACAACGGGCTGAGCAAGCGGCCCCTGCGGGACAACGGGCTGAGCAGGCAGCCCCTGCGGGACAACGGGCTGCGCAAGCGCCCCCTGCGGGACAACGGGCTGAGCAAGCGGCTTCTCCTGGATGCGGGGCGGAGTAGGAGGCTTCTCCTGGACGCGGGGCGGAGCAGGAGGCTTCTCCTGGACGCGAGGCGGAGCAGGAGGCTTCTCCTGGATGCGGGGCGGAGCAGGAGGCTTCTCCTGGACGCGGGGCGGAGCAGGAGGCTTCTCCTGGATGCGGGGTGGAGCAGGCAGCTCCTGCTGGACTTGGGACTGGGCAGGCAGCTCCTACTGGACTCGGGACTGGGCAGGCAGCTCCTGCTGGACTCGGGACTAGGCAGGCAGCTCCTACTGGACTCGGGATTGGGCAGGCAGCTCCTGCTGGACACTGGGCAGTGAGAGCTCCGGGGCACTGGGCAGTGAGTACTTCTTTGCCAGTGGGGGCATCTCTGCAACCCCCCAGAGATACTCCTCCCAGTGGAGAGCCGACACCACGAGGGCAGCAAAGTCAGACGACTCGACAAGCCCAGAATAAATCGGCCCGCCATGGAGGGAGTCCTTCAATCCATCCTGAAACAACTGGCACAGAATGGCCATGGAAAAGCCACTCTGTGCGGCCCAAACGCTAAACTCGGCCGCATACCCCATCAGACCCCCGGCATATGTCCACCAGTCTTAGCCCTGCCTCCTGACCGGACAGGGGGGCCTGTCCTACGGCGGGGCTGGACACGGACGGTCTACCCGAGACCGCCGACTTGCTCCACACCGGTGGCATTTAGAACAAAAAAACAAAAATCACAGGGAGGAAAAGAAGGGGAAAGGAAAAGAAAACTCCAGTACTGGCTGGTTCCTCCTGTCAGGCAACGGGGTTGTAGGACCCAAATATGGAGTGAAAAAATCAGACCTCCAATAGGTAAATTTAAACAAAGACTTTACTCACAAAACCAGAAACCAAAACAGGAAACCAAAAAACGAGGCCTCGCGGGGCAACTCTCAAAAACACAAAGAAATACTTCAAAAACAGAAATTCACAGCCGAAATCCCAAAAATCCAAAAAACGCAGGACAGAATTAGGGCAGGGCAGACCACAGACGGGCAGAAAGCGAGCAGGCGGAAACCCACGCAGACAGAATACTGGCAGGGGCAGATACACACGGGCAGAAACGCAGGCAGAAACACACGGGTGGAAACACAAGGAACCAGCACCCGAGTCAAGGAAACAAAGAACTTAAATAGACAGGAAACTGACGAGACACAGGAGGGCACAATGCACAATCACATCAGAGGGGGACGGGATAACGAGGCACAAATGGAAACAATGATTGAATAATAGAAAGCAATAATACAATAAAACACAGAGGGAGAACGAACTGAAACAAAACTGAAGTACTGCCATCTGGCGGCCCAAAAAGGAAAAACAAAAACAGAGCAGAATCCTGACACCCTCAGTGGACAGGTGTCTGATTATTTCTGTGGTTATATATTCCGCATCCAGCTGAGTCAAGTCCAGCATACCAATTAAATCTTCCTCAGGAACAGAGTTGCAGGTAAACCGTATCACTATTGACAGATTCTCGATGTTACATCTGTCTCGAGTCCCATCACTTTTGATACAGAATCCGGGACTATCTGCATTTTCATATTTCCTTTTCACTTCATGCAACACCAGATTGGCAAGAGTGTCAATGATCTCATTTTGTATGTTTTTTCTGATGTATACCTTGCGTTTTGAGGAATAGTTTTTGCTATTTCAGCAAGTTTGGAATCCTTGGACAATGTATACTCAAATAAATTAAGGAAAAGACCAGCAGATATGTCATCATCATTACTTGTGTGAGACTGGGTGCTTTCAGTGCTCCCACGAAAAGCAAGCTCATTCACACAGAGAAACTGCACTACTTCCCCAGTGCTTTCAATGTAGTATCGATTTTTTTCGACCTGTGTTTGTCTTAATAAGCACGATATGGTTTCACCAGTTTCCTCTCTGTGTTTCATTTCTATCCATTTCTTTGCCGCATTTAAATGGCAATGACTAGATGCATGCTTTTGGAATCCCCTTAGCCTTTTCCAGTGCGGCTTTCCAATTAGTATATCCTGTCTTGGTGAAGACCACGTCTCTGTCAGTCGCGCCAGCAAACTGACGACAGAGGAAGCAGAAGCATGCATCTAGTTTGGCTGAATATTCCAACCACGGCCGTGATTGATATCAGCTCAGATGAAACGAACGAGACGTCTGACTAAACATTCGTTTAGGAAATACTTTTAGTATTAGTTGGGATGGTGCACTATTATTCAGATCACTTAGATGATTTTCAGCAGCAGGAACTACACCGCTGACTGCACTGTGTTGGTGCGAAGTGGGCAGGGAAGGTGCAACATTCCTGCTTGAACTGCCCACTTGATCCTGAAGCCTGGGAGTTTGAGGTAACAGCAGCTGTAACTGAATTGCTGGTAGCAAGCTTTGATTTTGATTTGCATGGTGTTTATGGCTGTGTATGACTACTTTAAGTGAAGTCTAGCACGTAATCTATCTAACCAGGTAACTTTATTTATACTGAGTGCTGATATCAATGTTAGCAAACTGTGAAAATACTGTTCTAGTGTGCTTGCTAGCTAACAGTAATGTTAGATAGCTATTTATCTAGTAAACTAAACCACTACCAGTAAAGATCCTTATTCAACTCAACACTACAACAAACTACAGCAACAATAAGAAATTTTAACAAGAATAAGCTTTAATAAGAATGAGCTAATATTCTTCCTCCACTGTCACAGATGACTACAAATGCTACGCAGAATGATATCGGAGTTAAGGCATCTCCGTTCTTTATTCTGTCCAACCAGAAAATCAGAAATCAGGAAATTCTGACGGGGCAAATGAAATAAACGTGATTGGCAGATTAAAATGGCGCAGAATAAAGTTGACCAATTGGGTGGGCAGAGCAGAAATTTTGGTGGGCATTGCCCAACCCTGCCCACAAGTAGGTGAAAGGATGGTTCCTCAGTGTGTGACACCAACTGTCAAACATGGAGGAGGAAGCGTGATGGTTTGGGGCTCTTTTGCTGGATCCAGATTTGGCGACTTGCACAGAATGACTGGCACCCTGAACCTAAAGGGCTACCACAGCATTTTGCAGCATTACATTACATTACATTACAGGCATTTGGCAGACGCTCTTATCCAGAGCGACGTACAACAAAATGTATAACCATAACCAGGAACAAGTATGATGAAAACCCTAGAGAGAAGTACCGG
Organism: Anguilla pacifica; assembly: GCA_039654925.1. Lineage (NCBI taxonomy): Eukaryota > Metazoa > Chordata > Actinopteri > Anguilliformes > Anguillidae > Anguilla > Anguilla pacifica. The sequence continues at coordinate 35,640,702 of CM077286.1, read as the reverse complement.
TCCAAGTGCAGGGAACAACCACATAGTTCAACTTGGACCCTGAAGGTTAAACTGATTAACACTAACACAACGAGAACGGCAACAACGCAGTCTATGGAAAAAAAAAAATACAAGCAGTAGTTAAGATAGTTAATGCACCTAAGTCACCTACGAAACAGCTGCCTAGTTACAACCCTAAGCTTACAGTCATTTACAGGGGGGTAGGGAGGGATGGGGAGAGGTGCAGCCTGAAGAGGTGAGTCTTCAGTCGTCGCTTGAAATGGGTCAGTGTCTCAGCTGTTCTGACCTCCACGGGGAGGTCATTCCACCATCGTGGGGCCAGAACAGACAGGAGACGTGTTCTGGAAGTGCAGGTGCGAAGAGGGGGAGGTGCCAGGCGTCCTGAGGTAGCAGAACAGAGGGATCTGGCAGGCATGTAGGGTTTGAATATCTTGTGGAGGTATGCTGGGGCTGATCCCTTGACTGCCTGGTATGCTAGGACCAATGTTTTAAATTTGATGCGAGCTATAACAGGCAGCCAGTGGAGGGTAGTGAGCAGGGGAGTGACGTGGGAGTGTCTGGGGAGGTTGAAGACCAGACGAGCTGCAGCATTCTGAATGAGTTGCAGGGGTCTGGTGGCAGATGCCTGTAGTCCAGCCAGAAGAGAGTTGCAGTAGTCCAGGTGGGATAGAACCATTGCTTGGATCAGGAACTGGGTTGAGTAGGTGGTGAGAAAGGGGCGGATTCTCCGGATGTTATACAGGAAAAATCTGCATGCCCGGCTTACTGCTGCGATGTTCTTGGAGAGGGACAGCCTGTTGTCCATCACCACTTCGAGATTCTTGGCACAGGGTGATGATGTCACTAAGGTGTCCCCTAGGGAAATGGAAAAGTCGAGGAGGGGAGAGGATAGAGCAGGAATAAAGATTAGCTCTGTCTTTCCCGGGTTGAGCTTCAGGTGGTGATTGTCCATCCAGCTCTGGATGTCCCTCAGGCAAGCAGAGATGCAGGCAGGGACCTGTGTGTCCGATGGGGAGAAGGAGAGAAAGAGTTGCGTGTCGTCGGCATAGGAGTGATAGGACAAGCCATGGGCAGATATTACAGGGCTAAGGGATCTGATGTATAAGGAGAAGAGAAGGGGACCGCGGACTGAGCCCTGGGGAACTCCGGTGGCGAGGGGACGGGGTGGTGATACCTTACCCGCCCAGGCAACCTGGAAGGAACGGTCAGAGAGGTAAGACTCAATCCAGTCAAGGACTGTGCTGCAGATCCCTGTTGCTGCCAGGGAGGACAGGAGGATAGAGTGCTCCACAGTGTCAAATGCAGCGGAGAGGTCTAGAAGAATCAGGACAGAGGAGAGGGAGGCTGCTCGTGCGGCGTGGAGTGACTCACTGACCGAGAGGAGTGCAGTCTCGGTCGAGTGGCCAGGCCTGAAGCCAGACTGGTGGGGGTCAAGCAGGTTGTTCTGAGAGAAGAAAGCAGAGAGTTGGTTAGATGCAGCACGTTCAAGTGTTTTGGATAGGAAAGGGAGGAGAGATACCGGGCAGTAGTTCTGAATGACTGAAGGATCTAGTGTGGGTTTCTTCAGCAGCGGGGTGATGTGGGCCCTCTTGAAGGATGAGGGGAAACATCCAGAAGATAGGGAGGAGTTCACGAGGGAGGTGACAAAAGCGAGGATGTCTGGTGTGATTGCCTGGAGGAGAGATGAGGGGATAGGGTCGAGGGCGCAGGTGGTAGGGCGGTGAGTGAGCAGAAGCTGGGAAACTTCAGAGTCTGAGAGAGAAAATGTGGAGAAACAGGGGGCGGAGGGAGCGGAGGGGGCAGTGGGGGCGGAGGGCGCAAAGGAGCTGCGGATGTCTGCAATCTTTTCGTCAAAGAATGCTGCAAAGTCATCTGCAGTGAAGGAAGACTGGGATGGAGGAGGTGGCACACTGAGGAGAGAAGAGGAAATAGAGAAAAGTTGATGGGGGTTAGAAATGGAGTTATGAATTTTAGTTTGGTAGAATTTTGCCTTAGCGGCAGTGACAGCAGAATAAAACTCTGTCAGGAGAGACTGATAGGCTGAGAGGTCATATGGGTCCCTGGATTTGGCCCACTTCCTTTCAGCAGCGCGGAGGCTGGCCCTGGAGGTGCGTAGGATGTCAGACATCCATGGACTGGGAGGGGATGAACGTGCTGGCCTAGGGACAAAGGGGCATAGGGAGTCGAGTGCTGAGGAGAGAGATGAAGTTAGGGTGGAGAATGCAGAGTTAATGGGAAAATGATTGAAGAGGGGGGAGGGAAGCAGTCACTCTGGGAGCAAGAGAAGAGGGTGATAAGGAGCGGAGGTTACGGGGGACAGTGGGGGTGGGAGGAGGAGAGGGAGGATGTGGAGAGAGGGGGAGGGAGAAGGAGATGAAGTGATGGTCAGACGTATGCAGGGCGGTAACCATAAGATTGGAGCTGGAGCAGGTCCTCAGGAAGATCAGGTCTAGGAGGTTTCCTGCCTTGTGGGTTGGGGGAGAGTGTTGTAGGGAGAGGTCGAAGGAGTAGAGTAGTGGTAGGAAGGCAGCAGACTGGGAGGCCTCTAGGTGGATGTTAAAATCCCCCAGGAGGATCAGCGGGGTGCCATCCTCAGGGAAGGAGCTGAGCAGGGTGTCTAGCTCATCCAGGAGGCTTCCCAGGGGCCCCGGGGGACGATAAATAACAATAATATAGAGGTTAGCAGGGTAGGTGATAGAGACAGGATGGAATTCAAAAGTGGATATAGACAGGTCAGGGAGGGGGAGAACAGAATTTCCAGGTGGGGGAGATCAGTAGACCAGTACCACCACCACGGCCAGATCGCCGGGGGGTATGGGAGAAGGAGTAGGAGGACGAGAGGGCAGCAGGAGTGGCAGAGTTGTCTGGTGTGATCCAGGTCTCTGTGAAGGCAAGGAACTGCAGGGATAGGAGGGAGACATAGGCGGAGATGAAGTCTGCCTTGCGCGTAGCAGACTGGCAGTTCCATAGCCCCCCTGTGACCGTGAAGTTCTCACAGGGGGTCAGCGGGGGGTGGCAGAGGTTAGAGGGGTTCCGTTGTCAAGGGGGGCCACGTCGCTGGAAGCGCCTTCTGAGGGGGAGAGCACAGACTGGAATGGGGAGCTGGCTCATAAACTACGCTAGCGTCGCTCCGAGTGTACCTAATTAGCAACTGAAAACCTGAGTCGAATAACGCGCTGATTACACAGGTTCAGAAGTGTGTAATAGTGCAATAATCGCAATCGCTAAGCCCAAGTAGGCAATCTATCAATTCTAAGAATCAAAAGTGGTAGATAGAAACCTAACACAACCTAAAAACAAAGAACAGTTACCACACAGGGATGCCTAGTTGGTCAGGGGTTAATCCTACAGCAAGATAATGACCCAGAACATACATCCAGGCTGTCAGAACTATCTTAGAAGAAAAGAACAAGACGGTAGGCTTCAAATCATGGAATGGCCAGCACAGTCTCTGGACCTAAACCCCCTCGAGCTGGTTTGGGTTGAACTGGACAAAAGGTCAAGCAACCTACAAGTGCAACAGGTTTGTGGGAACTTCTGCAACAGTGTTGGGTAGATCTTTCAGAACAATATTTGATTTCCATTGTAGAATGAATGCCACAAGTGTATTCAGTTGTTATATCTGCAAAAGGTTAAACAGAACGATTCCATGATTTTTCTTTTTTATCTCTAATTGTTTATTGTTTATTTTGCTATGCTTTAATTTCAGAGTACATTGAGACAACTGCGTACATTTCAATAAAACCTGGAAAAATGGAGGTGCTCTGAAACTTTTGACCGGTAGTGTATGTGAAATAATTAGCAAATCAGTGATACATGATGTGATGCCTGGAAGGGAATTGGGGTGCTGCCCACCATGGGGCTGCATTGGCCCTACAGACTAAACCACAGCTGCAGCCATGCCTTTGTAATCACATCAGCTGCGGCCCATTACATAATTGTGGCCTCTATAAGAGGCCTAGCTTCCAGGCCTAGGGAGAGGAGTGTTAGGAAGCTGAGCTATGCACAGTGTGGTGGGTTGGTGCCAGGTTGTTTGGTTTCTGTTAATTGTTTGCTGTTAAGCTGTTTGCTTTTGATCATGATTTATTTCTGTTTCATTGGTGTTTTGGACCAAAAGGCAGTAAGCCAAACACTCCTTTTTTGTGTTTTTCTGTCTGTTCAGTTTTCCTGTCTGTTCAGCAGTGGTAACCAGTGGCCAGCCCCAGCCCTGCCTCACAATGGTTATCATTAATTAATGAAACATGTTTCATGAAGACATGATAAACAGATATTTGAAATAGCAAATATAGAAGATATAGAAATTCAGTTGACAAGACTTTTTTGTAACAATACCAGTCTACCATCATAATGTGTGTACATGTTATATCCCAGTCTTTTTGCGGGCTTTGTGTTTTGTTGCTGCTACGTTGTTTCCGTTTCCCCTACAGGCAGACATAATGACATCACAGTCCAGTCACAGAAATGCGTATCCAAAGATGCCCCATGAGAGACTATGCACGCCTTCGCTTGGCAACCAGTTTAGAGGATGCCTGTTGTGTGGACGCCAGGAACATCGCTGATCAGCGATATTAGAAAGATGCTGGATTATATACACTGCCTGGCCAAAAAAAAAAGTTGCACACACTAATATTTCATTCGACCGCCTTTAGCTTTGATTACAGCATGTATTCGTCGTGGCATTGTTTCGACAACCTCTCGTTTATTTTGTTATTTAGTGTAGGGCTGCAACAACGAATGAAATCGATAAAATTCAATTATAAAAATAGTTGGCAACCAATTTCATCATCGATTCGTTGGGTCTATGTTGTTGCATCCAGGAGCTGGTTACGTCACTTCAAGAAAAAAAAACATTTGAAACATGGCGGAGGCGGAGAAAACTGTTCAACCAAAATCATCGCACTTCACATTAAATTTGAGTAAAAAGCGTGTTAGCTGCAAACTATGTAAAACCGATCTTGCATGGCACGGGAGCACCACGGTAATGAGAGAACACCTGAAACGAAAACATGTTGGAGCCATGGATGAAGGGGACTCAACAGCAGAGTAAGTTACTACAAAATTTAAATTAATTAAACGTGTTTAAACCCATGGCATGCATTGGGTTTTGAAGTGAGGAATCGTTCATCTCACAGCAGGTAGTTCTTCTCGTTTATCTAATAGCCGGTGTTTGCTTGCGATCCAGCTTGAATGGTCTATTAAGTCAAATTTACTTCAATATTGTATGACCAGTGTATTTAACTAGCTGGCTAACGTCAGTGGTAGAGCAGAGGCGGTATAGTTAACGTTAGTCTAGAAAGCTAATTAACGCTACCCGGTAGAGCTAATCACGTATTACAATTATGGCAATTTAATGCTTAAGCTATTTCAAAGTGTTAATTTCCTGAAATTAGGTCGTAGTGAGACACTGTATTGTATGTAAGGAGTGAGCTAGGACAAATTGCATTGTTGGAAGCATATCTGTTACATAAAAAAAATTGTAGTGTCTTGTCTGTACTTGGCCTTTGGGTTACTGGCCTTTACATAAGCAATTATTAACTAAAACAACAAGGCATGTATTGAGTTTTATGTAAAATGTGCTATTATGCATACTCATACTGTCTTTCTCATTTCAGAAATAAACAACTCTCCATGAGTGGCTACTTGATGGAGAATAAAGCGCCATGCACACCACAGCAAGCAGCTGTTTTGACAGATACACTTCATAAAAAAACGAGCATATATCTTTTGCACATGTTGTATAGCATACATTTAGGTCTGTTATTAGGGGTCCAAGCAGCGAAGCTGGTGGAACCCTATTGCATCTGTTAGGATTATTATTATTATTATTAGGGGTCCAAGCAGCGAAGCTGGTGGAACTCTATTGTATCTGTTAGGATTATTATTATTATTATTAGGGGTCCAAGCAGCGAAGCTGGTGGAACCCTATTGTATCTGTTAGGATTATTATTATTATTATTATTATTATTAGGGTTCCGAGCAGCGAAGCTGGTGGAACCCTATTGCATCTGTTCGGATTATTAGGGGTCCAAGCAGCGAAGCTGGTGGAACCCTATTGTATCTGTTAGGATTATTATTAGGGGTCCAAGCAGCGAAGCTGGTGGAACCCTATTGTATCTGTTCGGATTATTAGGGGTCCAAGCAGCGAAGCTGGTGGAACCCTATTGTTTTTGTTCGGATTATTAGGGGTCCAAGCAGCGAAGCTGGTGGAACCCTGTTGTATCTGTTAGGATTATTATTATTATTCTTATTATTTTTCTCCGCTAAAAGTGTCTGAGGCTCAGCAACCATAAGTCCTAGAGCAACCAAATTTGGCAGGTGGGTTCCTATGTCCCCCCACTACTCAGGCACTAAAAATCACCTATGTCGGCCAGATGGTGGCGCTATAACAAAGGGTTTTGCGTAAAAGGTCATAACTCCCACACCATGAGTTTGATCAACACAAAACTTCATCGACCTATGCATCTGAATGTGCTCTACAACTTTGCCATTGGCACCACCTATGTCCGCCATATTGTTTGCCCGCCATTTAGACTTTTTAGTTGGGGCGTGGCAGTTTTCTCCGCTAAAATGTCTGAGGCTCAGCAACCATAAGTTGCAGACCAACCAAATTTGGTAGGTGGGTTCCTATGGCCCCCCACTACTCAGTCACTACAAATCACCTATGTCGGCCGGATGGTGGCGCTATAACAAAGGGTCATACTTTAAAAGGCCATAACTCCTACACCATAAGTCAGATCAACACAAAACTTCATTGACCGATGCATCTGAATGTGCTCTACAACTTTTCTATTGGGACCACCTATGTCCACCATATGGTTTGCCCGCCATTTGGACTTTTTCATTAGGTGGGGTGCGGAAGAGCTGGAGCTCCAAATCTAAGTGCTACGACATCTAGTAAACTTCTTTACGGCAAGCGACATCCATGGCGACGCAAGTAATCCGACACCGTAGGGTCTAGTTTTTATCAGTGAGGGTAGGGTCTGAACGTCGGGGAAGCACTGGAAGAGGCTACCAAAAGTTTGTTAGTAAAAGCTTTTTCAGAGGATGAATAATTACTTTTCTTGAGCATGCATCCATTTGAAGACAATATCTGGTGAGTTTGTTTAGTCTTTGAATCTGTCATTATGCTGAGAAATAGCTAAACCATTTTATTGATAGTATTTGAGTTTCGTGTAAACGCGCGAAAACACGCTGGTATAATTAAACAATGACGGTAATACATATGTAGTCCGCTTCGTTCCGTTGCTACCATAATATAAACTATCTTGTGTCTACAGCTGCTGTTTCTCGCTGCAATTACTAATATTGAATATAAACAAAAGACGCAATTTATGCCTTAGTTGCCAGTGTCTGAATAAATAACACGGTACTCTGCGCGTAGGCAGCATCGATGGCGAGTTGGTATTTCATTTTTTACTACTAAACGTTTGTTAGTAAAAGCTATTTGAGAGGATGAATCATTACTTTTCTTTGGCATGGATCCATTTGAAGACAATATCGGGTGAGTTCGTTTAGTCTTTAAATCCGTCATTATGCTGAGAGAAATCGTATTCTCAATTTAATCTCTAAATTGACTAAGATTAGGGTTGTAACTAGTTAGCTGCTTCGTAGGTGACTTACTTAATGCACTCGTCTTAACTGTTGCTTGTATTTTTGCATGGACTGTGTTGTTGCTGTTCTTGTTTGTGTTAGTGTTAATCGGGTTAACCTACTGGGTCCAAGTTGAACTATGCGGTTGTTCCCTGCACTTGGAAGTATACAGCCAATATCTGGGACTAAGCATTTAATAAATATACAATCTTACCATTGGTTTTACACGTAGAGATGTCCCTTTTGCGAGTGAGTGGTCATATATTGTCTTGGACAATCCGTTTGTGAAATATATGCGCATATGTGACGCCTACCTTCAAAAATAGCTGTGTGTAATACCACACCTGTTGCTTAAAGCGTTGTCGCCCTTTTTAGTACAATTTGGCTTGATTGACAATTCATTTATTCAGTCGGTGAGAGTATAAGCTTTCTAACGATGCATAACATGTCTGATTTTGCTTTTGGAATAGCGTTTTATCGGTCAGCGTAACCGAAAATTTTCTTATATGCCAGTGTCTAAATAAATAACACGGTAGGCTATTCTGCGAGCACTACGCAGGTCGCGAGTTGATATTTCATCTTTTGTTTCGTTTTTTCTCAATGTCGTCTTTATTATTTGAAATGCGTATTTATGTGTTATCTGTCTCTGAGGCGCTCTGAAATGTGCATTCTCTGCTAAGCTGAGCAATGGATTGGAATATGTGTCTGACGCAGTGTTGCACCGTATACCGAAACTTCAGCACTTTCTCGGTACTTAAAAAAAAAAAAAAAAAAAAACGGTTCCGTATTAGAATTTGCCGACGTTCGGTAGTTTTGCGTCAAATGTAAAAGCCAGGGAAATGTGTCTCCCGCATTACTGATTTAGAGGATGAAAAGTGTAGTTTGTCAGAATCTTCGCTAGATGGCAGTAGCAACTAAGGTTGCCAAGTGAGGTGACCTGCGCTTGTGCATTCACTTCGCTGATTCAGCGCAAGCTTCCACTCAGTAGCAATAGGTGTTTTAATTTGTAAATATTTTATTATAGGAAGATGCTGTATTGTTATTAGAATATGCTGTTTTTAGATCTATTTAAAAGTGAAAGACCTGTTTAAAGGTTATTTAGTTTACAATAGTTACATTTTTGAAATATATTCAATATATTTTTCTCTTGTTTAGTGTTGTAACACGATAGGCCTATGCTTATTAATATGTTGAACAGGCTTCAACTTAAAGGTTGTTAATAAACCAGGTTTTTAATAAACTGTGAATTCGAAAATGAGGTTAACCCTTTTGGACATTAGGTTTCTGATCTATGAAGGTATTTTCAGTATTGTTAGGTACCGAATATTGAATCAATATGGTTTCAGTATTGAGTATCGTGATACTAAACCTGGTATCGGTATGAAAGTCAAAATTTTGGAAGCGTGACAACACTAGTGTGACGCCTTTTTTAGTTACAGCATGGAAGCGCTGCAGCTGTACATACACGCCGGGCCATATATGCGTTACGACATCCCATGTAAGTGTTACGACATCCCATCTAAGCGTTACGACATAGTAAAGGCCTTACGGGAAGCGGCAAGGACACATCTATGGCGACGCAACTAAGTCATCCGACAGCGTCTCTTAGCACAAAATTGGCCATAAGTCATCAATATTTTATACAATCATCATGATATTCAGTAGATATGTTGGGTGAAGGCATATGATCATGAGGAAAAAGCCATTTTAAAATCGCTCCATAGGGGGCGTGACGGTGCCAATGCTTGGACCACTCCCAACTCCGCTTGCGGCTTTAATTTGTGTTAATATTGTCCATTTGGAATAACATTGTCCATTTTGTTTTTTGAATAAAATGATTGAAATAAAATTTGTTTTTGTGTTTTTATCCGATTCATCGATTAATCGAAGAAATAATTGACACATTAATCGATTATCAAAATAGTTGTTTGTTGCAGCCCTAATTCAGTGAGCAGCGTTTTCACAGCTGTATTGGCATATCTTAGTGTTATTGTCGGGTTTCTTGTTGCTATGACGGAATACGATTTTTTAGTGGTGAAAGAATATTTTTATGAATGCCCAGATAGACAATATTGTCCATTGTGTCATGGGTGGGGGTGTAGTTGCAGATGAGACTGCAGGGAGGGGGTGCTTGTTAAATGAACGACCAGAGCGACAATGGTGGCGCTGCGAAACTCCGTATTCGGCATTGTTGTCGTGTATCGTCTAGTAATGAAACTAAAACAAAGCGTTTCTGTTTTTAACTCATTCTTTGGTTGCAGTAGCACTGAATGCCTGAGTTCAACAATCTCGGCAAGCTGGTGAGAAAATTGCGCTAAGAGGTTAAACACAGGTGAGGTACAGGACATAACAGTAGAAAAAGGCTATTGTATTTCTTAATTTTTTTCTACCACCTTCACCATGCCTATCCATGGGACATTTTAAAATTCTAGCCATAATCTGTGTCTGACTCGTTGCACCTCTGGCTCTTGATACACTATATGACTAAAAATATCTGAACACCCCTCAGTCTTAGACTGTTTTTCATGGTTTGAGCTAGGCCCCCTAGTTCCAGTGAAAGCAAATGTTAATGCAGTGATATTCTAGAGGATTCTGTGCTTCCTAATTTGTGGCAGCAGTTTGGGGAAGACCCTTTCCTGTTTCAGCATTACAATGCCCCCAGGCATACAGCAAGGTCCATATAGAAATGGTTTTGTTGAGATTTGTGTGGAAGAACTTGACTGGCCTGCACAGAGCCCTGACTTCAACCCCATCCTACACCTTTGGGATCAACTGGAAAGTCAACTGTGAGCCAGACATTTCATCTCTGGTCTTTTTGGAATATTCTGCTGTATTCTTTTATTTATTTCTTGTGTGACAGTCCAGGTCTATAACCTTTGTTAATTGTTTTAAGATAGTTTAACCTCATCTTTAGATTGGAGTATTTGTTCGTATTAATTTCTTAATTTTCATCTGGTTGTGAATTGTACATTTGTATAAATTCTGATCCGACAGTTTTCCCAGAAAATTAAACCTCACTATCTTAATGTATGGCATAGATACTAACAGCAGTCACTTTTGATTCTCCAAATTAAAATGTCTAGCTTAATTAACAATTAAGACATTAACTGTATATGAAAAGAAAAAACTGTTTAAGTATATAACTGCAGGCAGATGTTTAGTGGGGTTTGCAGACCTGGATTTGCTTTTTAAGTTCAATGTACTTCTCCCAAATCCTTATGATAATCCTCACTTTCAGAGCTTTGTCTTACTGTTTATTTTTATTTATTTTTTTTTATCAAGAACTATTTTCTCTTATAATTTACATAACACTTTTTCTCTGTGTTTGTTCTTTTTCTTTACTCTGTTTGAAGAAAAACAAAATTAAAAATACCTCGGCAAGCAGCAATCCTGGGCAGCAAATTTCCAATGAAATCCAAAATTTATTAACATCCCTGAAGGGAACATAAGTACAACATATTTTTTCTCATAAAACTGTATTTAGGGCGCAGATAGCATATCAAACTTCAGTGCACAATTTTCAAGTGGCTGGAAATCCAGTATAGCATATTTTATGTATCAACTGAAGAAATGTTCAGCATGAATGACTTTACTGTATTTAATGATGACAGAAATGATCCTTCAAATGCAGTAACCTGAGGTTGACATCATAATAGCAAGACAAGTACACTGTACCATTTCTTTTGCCCTCTGATCAAAGATGGCATTTCTCTCAAGCTCCTTCATCCTCGCTTTCCATTGGAGGTATAGATATTCTGGAGGCTTCCAATTCCTCTCTCAAATCTTAAAGCTGAAATAAAATCAAGTTGTATTTTCAGGGAAATTAAGAGGACATTTACAGTGAAAATATTAAATAAATGATGCTGAGCTTAAAGATGTTTTTTGTAGTAAAACCTTGTGCCTAGCTGCTAAAATTTGCTAAACTAGATACAACAAAATTGAACCACAGTGTTTCTATAAAGGAACAAGTTTGTCAGCTTAGCTAAATAACAGCCATTAATATTTTTCCCTGTTGTTATTTGAACCTTAGAATCCAATCCAAATTTATTTAGAAAGCACATTTAAAAACAACAACAGTTGACCAGTTGACCAAAATGCTGTACAATCAAAAATAGCAAAAACCATAAAACAACACAATAAAACACAAAGACCAGTTTAGAACACAAAAGGACAATAAAATAATAAAAACAATAAGATCATAAGAAAAAGAAAGGAACCTCTCATACTGAGTTAAAAGCCAAGGAATAAAAATGTGTTTTAAGACAGGATTTAAAAACAGGCAGTGTAGGGGCCAGCCCAACATGCAGAGGCAACTCGTTCCAGAGTTTGGGGGCTACCACTGCAAAAGTGCAATCTCCCCTGTGCTTCAACCTTGATCCTGGGACAACCAGAAGCAACTGGTCAGCGGACCTGAGTGACCTTGATGGGACGTTTGGTTGTAAAAGGTCAGACAGATAGGTTGCTGCTAGCCCATTTAATGATTTGTAGGCAAACAATAAAATCTTAAAATCAATCCTAAAACATACAGGGAGCAGTGAAGGGATGCCAGTAAGGGGGAAATGTGCTCTCGCTTGTGTTTTCCTGTTAAAAGACGAGCTGCGGCATTCTGGACCAACTGCAAGCATGAGAAGGAGGCCTGGCTAACACCAACATAAAGGGCATTACAGTAGTCAAGTCGGGTCGAAAAAAAGCATGTATAACCCTTTCAAAATCACTAAATGATAAAAAGGACTTGACCTTAGAGAAGAGCCTCAGCTGGAAAAAGCTAGATTTGATCACTGAGTTTATCTGTTTATCCAATTTAAAATCTCTGTCCATTGTCACACCCAGATTTTTTACAGTGGGTTTTACATATGGTTCCAGGGAACACAGGTCCAAGGTACCTTGGCCGCAAGACAGCATAAATTGGAAATAGCTAGCTGGCCAGTTTAGCAACATTTTCTTGCGTGGTCGTTTTGAGGTCCTATAAGTGATGTTGAAAACTGGTTGTGTTCTGGATATCCAACTTCATGAGAATATTTCCAACAAAAAACAATGTTTGTACAATGTAATGTGCCTACCGGGATCCCAGGGAGCCATAATACGTTGTCGTAATTCCAACGGATGCCTTTTAAAGGAAATTTATATATTGTTCCTGAGATGCTGGAACCACCATATCTGGCACTAACAATCATACCATGCTCAAAGTTACTTAGATCATGCTTATATTTGTATTTTTATTTGTTTGGTCGAACTAAAAATAAACTTCTTCACCTGTCTGCACACTTTATATACTGAGTTACAGCCACATGATTGCTGTTTGGACGGATTTGGATTTGCTCATTAAGGCTATTTGCATTAATTAGCAAATGTACCTAATGAAGTGGCCACTGTGTGTGTAATTAATGAGCAAATGTACCTAATAAAGTGGCCGCTGTGTGTGTGTGTGTGTATAATATATATGTAGAGTTCTATGATGCACGGTGGGAATTAGCCAGACAATGGATACCGGACATTCTTTTATAAACCCTTTATATAGGTCATTCTTCACGTGGGCCCGTAACAAACATACTGCTTCCACTCATTTACGTCATACTTGACCTTCAATCCCAAAGCTATTGTGATTGACTGTTAGAGCACAACGTAGTAATGGACTGCCTAGTCCCATATACTACATCCCCTCTCTTAGCTAGAGCATACTAACAAACGAAACACTTTCAGTTTCTTGCTGTACTCTTTCTTTGTAGACCTGTAAACATGAACAACATTCGTTCACACGGTAACGTTGAACTGTGACCCTATCAACACTCAAAAAATACCTGGCTGTCCCACTGGTTTACTCAAGTACATAGTCCTGTAGCCTAGCTGGCAGTTTTGTGCTCCTGCCTGCTCTGGTCATCTGGCACTCTTGAGTCTCTGTGACCAGCTCTGGTTCTGATCTGCCATTTGGCATGTTTTGTGCTTGCCCGATCTCCTGGTTGGAATCAGAGTCCATGTCAGTCATTTCATAATTGTCTCTGAACCTGGCCACTCTGTCAGATCTGAGATGCTTCCTGTTCCTCTTGTACCAAGCTCTTGCAGGTGTGATGATGTCATATGATCTCGGCTCATCCCTGACTCTCTCCACTGTTGCTGTCTGCTATCCTTTGGCTGTCTCCATGCATACTCTCTCGCCCTCCCTGAATGAAGGAAGCAGTGATGCGAACTTGTCATAGCTCTTCTTTTGCTGAAGCTGTCTTTGTCTCAGACCCTGCTGGACATTCTCTGGTGTCGCTGGTTTAAGGGCCGCTTTGCTTGCAGGGAGGTCAGAGCGGAGGACACGTCCCATGAGTAGTTGTGCAGGTGAGTATCGTAGCCCTGTGATTGGTGTGTTTCTCAGGTGCAGGAGAGCCATGTGAGGGTCAACACCTGTCTGTGCTGTGGACTTGAGCATGTTCTTTACAGACTCTCAGCCAATCTGTTTGACTGAGGAAAGGCTGGGCTGGAATGTGTTACCTTAAAGCCCCACTCCTTACCAAACTGAGACATTTCAGCACTAGCAAAGGGGACATGATCCGCAATCAGCTCAGTAGGTATGCCATGTCTAGCAAAAGCAGCCTTAAACTTTGCTATGACAGTACCTGCTGTCTTGTCGGACAGCCTCAGTACCTCTGGATATTTGGAGAAGTAATCCACTATCAGCAGGAATGGGCGTCCCTGAAATTCAAAGATGTCAGCAGCTAATTTCTGCCACGGTGTATCAGGCACCGCGTGAGGAAGGAGAGGTTCCTTTTGATTGCTGGGAAACTTTTCTTGACATGAAGGGCATGATTCAACCATCATCTTGACATCTTCAGTGAGACCGGGCCAGTACATGAGGCCTCTTTCATGTGCTAGGGATCGCAGGAGGCCCTGGTGTGCAGTGTGGAGTCGCCTCAGTACCTCAGCTCTGAGGCCTGTGGGGATTATCATGCGGAAGTTGACCATGAGTAGGCCATCTTCAATGTAGATATTGTCTCTGGTGTGCCAGTAAGGCTGTGCTCCCAGTGGCGGGCTCTTCTTTCTGTCTGGCCACTCCTCTTTGTGCAGCTTCATCAGCAGCTGCATCTCACTGTCTCTTTCCGTTGCTGCTTTCAGCTGCTCCATGATAGCACCATCCAGTGGCTCCTTTGTTGTGACAGCATAAATTACCTTTTTGTCCCCAAGATCACAGTCCTCTCGTGTGGCTGTTGGGAGCACGGCCCTGGAAAGTGTGTCAGCCACCAGCGTGTCCTTGCCAGGAGTGTAGACTATGTGAATGTCATACTTCTGTATCTGGAGAAGCATTCTCTGTAGACGTGCGGGTGCCTTACCGATGAGCTTAGTGATTATAGCCTCAAGTGGCTTGTGCTCAGACTGAACTGTGACTGTGACTCCATAGACATACTGGTGGAACTTCTTCAGTGCAAACACTATTGCCAGGAGTTCTTTTTCTATCTGTGCATAGTTCTGTTCAGGACTAGAAAGAGCTCTGGATGCAAAGGTTATTGGGCGTCTACCTTGCATCAGGACTGCTCCAAGTCCATCTTTGGATGAATCTGCTTGTATTTCAAACTCCTCTTGTGGATTGAAGAACTTGAGCTGCGGCGCACTGGAGATCGCTGTTTTCAGCCTGCCCAGTGCTGCTTGGTGCTCTGAGTGCCATTGCCATATGATGTCCTTTCTGAGCAGCATTCTCAGTGGTGCAGTGAGCGTGGCCTCGTCTGGGATGTACTGGGCTAGGAACCATGTCATGCCCAGCAGCCTCTGTAGACCCTTTTTGTCTATCTGTGTGACTGCTGTCACCTTGGAGTCATCTGCTCTGACCCCGTCTGCGCTGATGATGTGCCCCATATATGCCACTTCACTCACCATGTACTGTATCTTGTCAGCATTGAACTTCACATTCAGCCTGGTCGCTCTGTCCATCACCTGCTGTAGGATGTGGTCATGCTCCTCCTTTGTAGCTGCTGCTATGATCATGTCATCTGCAATGATGCACTCCACTAATGTCACCAAAGCTCTCTGAGTTGATCTGTTGGAACACCTCACTGGCACTTTTGATGCCAAAAAGCAAGCGTGTAAACTGGTACCTCCCCCACAGGGTGTTGAATGTGATCAGCTGACTCATCGTCTAATTTTATCTGCCAATAGCCATCCTTTTCATCGAGGATTGTGAATATTTTCTTGCCTGCTAGGCTGCACTGCACATCCTCAGGTGTCGATATGGAGTAGTGTTGGCGCTGCACTGCTTTGTTTAGGTACCTAGGATCCAAGAACACCCTTAGAGTGCCATTTCTGTTTTCAGTTATTACTAGGCTGCTCACCCATGGCGTCGGATTTGTTACTTTGCAACACACCCCTCTCCGTTCTTGATTGTCTAATGTCTCTGTCAGCCTGTCCAACACCGCAAAATGAATTTTCCTGCACCCATGAACAACAGGTGGGACCTTTGGATCTAGGTAGATGTGGTGCACGCCTGGAAATTCACCGAGCCCTTTGAACACAGCAGCGTAGCGCTTGAGCAGCTCCTCTTTGGTGCGGGGTGGCGCTTGGCATGCAAATGTTCCTACTTTTCTGATGAGGGCAAGCTGCACACAGGCCTCCCTGCCAAGTAGTTGTGTGTCAGATGCGTCTGTGACATAAAACTGCAAGTGGGCCTGTTTGTGCTGGGTGTGCAGTAGCAATGACATCACACCCTTGGGTGTGATGCGGGTGCCTCCAAAGGCTATGAGTACAGTCGCTGTCTTTGTCACTTTGCCTTGTCTTGGGAGTTTGTCTGCTATTGCTAGTTGGAATACATTAGCTTCAGCCCTTGTGTCTAACTTAAAGTTGACCATTTGTCCCCCTATACGCAGGGTTGTGTGCCTAGTGTCTTTTGGGCGAGCCTGCACTTGTGTGCCTGTGCCTATAAACAGTGTGTCTACACCCATGGCCTCTGTCTCAATAGGTGCAACACCTGCTCCTGACCGACACACTGCTGCGAAGTGGTTTCTCTTACCACATTTTCTGCACTCAACATTAAATGCGGGACAGTTTCTGGGTTTGTGTGTTTTTCCACATCTGTTACAAGTCTTTGCCTGCTGCTCACTGGTTGAGTGCACGCCTTGCTTATGAGACTGAGTACTTGATGGCAGAACCTGGTGGGCATTTTTCTCTACAGTGTGCCCAAACTGTTCTGCACCACTGCTAGCTGACATAACTTTAGCCTGAGCTGATGTGACTTCTTTCGCACGACATACATCAATGGCCTTAGCTAGGGTCAAATCTAAAATGGTGAGTAACTTTTCTCTAACTCTTGCATCTGTTACACTGAATACAATTTTGTCCCTTAGCATTAGGTCCTCAGTCTCCTTGAACTCGCAGTTGTGCACTCTCTGCCTCAGTTCACTGACAAACTTGTCAATACCTGCCTGTTCATTAAACTGGTGCGCCCAAAACTGATGCCTCTCAAAAACAGTGTAAGGCCCACGGGAACATGCGTAGAGTGGAATTTCCTCTCTGACTGTCGTAAAGCAATTTGCCAGGTGCAGAGTCTGAGGCTGCCGGGACAGAGTGGCCCGTAAAACCTTGGCATCTGGTTTTGCGACAGTTAACAGTTGACACCTCTTTACTACGGGAAAGCAATTCTGAAATTACCCCAACATCCTGGAGGTTTCAGATTGCAAGTAATAGAATAACATGACAGAAATGGGGCAAATTGCTCAGGACAGTTTAGGGACAGCCACAGTGCCCCCACCAGGTTTCCCTGGGTAACTTGTCTCCATACCTTCATAAGGAGAGAAATCTACTCAAGCACACTTTTTGTTAGGAAATAATGCCAGATTTGAGTTAAACACATTGCTACACTACACTATACAATCTTGATACACTGTGGAAAGACATTGAGCTTTGGCAGTTGATTCATGTAATATATTGTGCAGTTATTTCATGTTTTTCAGAGTTTTCATGACAAACACAAGAACAAATATTCATATTTGGTATGGTTTTTATGGTCTCTGCGCGAGTGATGCTCTGGTTTAGGTTTGAATACCGGCAAACCTATAGAAAATCTATTTTTAATAACTTTGCAGTAAACTGTATTTTTGTGACACTCCTCCTAGTGGGTCCATCTGTCTGACCCTCAGGAAGGAACCAAATTCCAATCTTCCCCCTCCAAGTGAGTTTACGATTTTATGAGCCTTTTGTGGCGACATCAACCCGCCTGCGCTGGGTTCTTATAGGAGAGGAACAGGGCCCTCTGGGAAGCTGCAATCAGACTTCCCACACAAGACTCTCTCTGTGTGTAGACTGCTGTCAGGTATGCTCATCTTTATATTTGATACATGGTACTTTTATTGTTTGAGTACTTTCTAAATTATGTAACTACAATTGGCTATTTTAAGTGTATAACCTACCTGACATTAAATTGTTAATGACTTGATTTGTGTGGTCTTGGTCAATGTTTCGTTCTTGTAACAGCCCTCTAAGTCGGTTTCCCCCAATTATGACTAGGGAACTGCCCGTTGGACTTGCTTGATCACCAAGTTTTCAGTTAAGGCGGGACCGCCAGCAGAACCATGTTGATCCTGGGATGACCAATATTGGCCCTTTCGGAGTCCCTGAACCCTAATTAGGTTATATTCCCCATGAGGGAAATCTCACAACCGCTGCGTCGTCTGCAAACATCTAGTTAAATTGTCGTTACGGGCGCATCCGCGGTGCGTACCGGGTGAAACTGCGTTGACCCTCGGTGTAGAACTTCAGATGAACTGAGTTCCATCTTAAATCAAGCCTAAATTCTAATTTGGAACATAACTTAATTTTAACATAACAACATTAATTTTGGAGTCAGATAAAGCGAGTAAGATCAACAGGGATAGTAGAACATGGATATGGTATTCACAGGCTGCTTAAAAAATAACCTTCTTCCAACAGCAACAGAGGAAGACATTCCGCAGAAACCTTCACTCCGAACTATTTCCCTCCTTGGTATAGTTTCGAGAGCCTACATTTTGGTGACCTCGACGTGATCTGATTGCTGTCTGTGGTTTTTGCCTGCGTGACCACTTTCGTGAGACGACAACTTCCTGTCCTACTGTCCTTTGATATGAGGTTTGGCGTCGCTGTCGTTCTATTCTACTTCCAGCTGTGGTGGTAAGTACAGTATTTACTACTTTTTAGAAGGTGTTGAGGGAAAGTCAGAACACCATACAGACACATTTGTAGAACGGGTCGACATACCCAATTAATAGACCGGAGACGTAGAAATCCGGTGGGGATTTAATAATTTTAACAGTACCATGGAGTGTGAGGGATTCGATAGCGGCAGTGTAGATCAGGAGGTAATGGAGATGTTTGGTGTGTGTTTTAAAAATGCCATTGTTCGGGTGCGTGATAAAGGAGTCGGCCTGAATTGGGGCAATGCTGAAATACTTCGTTGGTACCAGACAGAGGGTCGGCAGCTGCAACTTAGATCCCAATATCGGAAACTTCCTGCTGTACTTGTTTACCTGTTGCGCCGAAATGATCTAGCTGCGTTATCCGCGAATGTGAGAGCTGTGACTAGCACTAGAGAGTTGGAAAGATCGCGCTCAGATGAGTTAAGAAAACTGCGAGCAGAGGTAGAATCCTTTGCATTTGACAAACAGAACTGGGCAATCCAGAGTAACGCTCTGCGAATGCGAGTTGCCGAGCTGGAGAGGGAGCTTGAGAAGAGCAAAACTTATGCCGATGCCTTAGAGGCTTGTTGCGGCAAAGTTGGATTGCCTATCTCGGCCATTCGACAAGGGGGAGTTGAGTCCGCCAGTGGTGGCATGCCTGAGGATAGCGAGGATGAGGATATATTAGCCCTAGGAGATAAAACCCGTGAGGATGGCTCTTCTTTGGGAAAATACAGAAGCGTGCGTAATCGGGCTTCTACAACCCCATGCATGCCGGGTACGTCTGTCTCTGAGAGGTCTGAGAGTGAATTTTATTATCGCCCTAACCGGCCTGAGGAGCCTAGGCAGCCTCGGCAGCGCAGCCCCGTAATGACTCGTCATAGAAGGGGCACAAGTTCCCATAAGCCGGCTCGGATAGCTGTATTAAAAACCATGACGGATGCTGATGACTCTGTTACCCAGATTAGCCGCCCGTTAACCTGTGAAGAATGTTCTAGGCACAAGGAGGTTGTAGGGATGATGCCTAGAAAAGGCCCATTCCAGCCATACTGGGACAACCTAATGGTGCAGGCCTCGGTATATAATTTAGAGCTTTGGGATGTATGGCAGATTATCCTCTTTACGATCCCAGAAGAGCTGAGGTCTAAAATGCCGGATGAACTGCGATCGGGGAGGATTGTGGTTAAACAGGAGGGTGAGCTAGACAATGAGGTGTATGACCAGCTTAAGGAGGCTTTGTTGCAATTGCGGGGCCCAATGCATTCAGCGTGGCATAAGATCCTCGACATAAAGCAGGGACCTAAGGAAGCCTTTGAAGTGTATGCCGAGAAAATGTGGGTATCTTTCAAAGAGCACTCAGGCTTGGAGCAGGCGGACCATGATCAGGAAGTGCTGTTGCAGCTCCTGAAAAACAATGCGGGGTCCCATATTCAGCAAGCGTTAGCCACTGGAGCCGATCCACCAGAGAATACCTACCGGTCATTGGTGGAATGGGCTTCAAAAATAGAGAACCGGCTACAAAAGCAAGGCAAGCTTCGCTCTGTTTTTGCGGTTCAATGGGTAGCCGAAGGGAAAGGGGCGAAGGATGCAATAGATTGCAATGGTAGCTCACAGCCAGGATGCGTATACTGTCGTAAGACCAATCATAACCTCGATCAGTGCTTCAGGCTGCGAGAAAAATTGGGCCTTCCCAGGCAGGCATCCAAAAATCATAAACGCATACTGCAGGAGCTGGGGAAACTAATAATGCAGAGCAACCCGATGGCCAGCGAGCGAAGCTCAGCTGACCAAACTCAAAAAGCCGTGAGTAACCCCTATAGTGCGCTCCAAGCAGGATTGGCAGCGTTAGCTGCCAATTATGAGGATTCACAATAGGGGTGCGTGGCCTCCCTCGCGCTCGGGAGCATTATTCCTAGTGGAAACCGGATTAAAATACAAGCTAGTCTTGGAGGCCGATTAGTTAATGTTTTAGTCGATACCGGTGCCGCATGCTCCTGCACGGATATACTATTACCTCTTACGGACCAAACTAGTCAAATTAAAGGCATAAGCGGTACCCTTATAATAGCTACTCGGACACAACCCGTTAAACTTAATCTGGGAGTGGTAGTGTTAGAGGAGCCATTTTGGTATCTGCCGGGTAATGGAGAAGGGACTATATTGGGCATGGAGATAATGCGGAAATACGGATTTGTGATTCATTGTCTTGAAAAACAAATTGAAATAAGAACTGAAAGGGCTGCAAAACAGCGCCCTCCGGGAAACCGCATTATGTCCATATCCACTGCAGATCCCATCCAGCAATTGATTAGCAAACATAGCGATGTTTGGGCTAATCATGAACATGATTGTGGCCTTGTGGACTTTGAAGTTGGCATTGAGGGGGATCCACCTCCCCCCCAAAAGCAATACCGCATTAAACCAGAGGCGGAGGCCGCGGTACATGAAATAGTTAAACAACTCGAAATGAGAGGTATTGTTCGGCGGTGCAGCTCAACCGCTAACTCTCCCTGTCTACCGGTGCCAAAGCCAAATGGTAAATGGCGTCTCTGTATTGATTATCAGCGTCTCAATCATGTCTTGCCCAGGGCCACAGCTATTGTGGCAAACCCATCTACTATCTTGTCTCAGATATCATCCGATGCGTGCTGGTTTACTGTTCTGGACATCAAAAATGGCTTCTGGTCCCTTAAGGTTAAGCGAAGGGACCAGTGGAAATTGGCATTTACTGTTAATCAGATTCAGTACACCTGGGAAAGAATGCCACAGGGATACCACAATAGTCCAGCCATTTTCCATAGAGCAGTAGCTGATGTTTTGGGACCGCTGCTGGCAACGGGTGATGTCATCCATTATGTGGATGACATCCTAGTGGCGACGGGGGGATCACTCGAGGATCACCTCCAAGTAGTGGACACAGTAGTACAGACCCTGGGGAAGGCAGGATTTAAGCTGAATAAAGAGAAAGCGCAACTTGCACAAAAAGAAGTCCACTATTTAGGCTACACTCTTAGTCAAAATCACCGTGCTTTGACGGAGGACAGGCGTAAAAGTATTGCGGAACTACCCCGATCGTACACTTTAAATGCGTTACAAAAAGTGTTGGGAACAGCAAATTATCTGCGTGATTTCATCCCGGATTTTGCTGAAACTGCGGCGCCGTTGTACAGCCTGTTAAAAGGGAAATCTAAGCCATCCGATGTCCTTGAATGGACCGAGGAGCATGATGCTGCATTTACAACTTTGAAACAGCGCTTGTGCGTGGCTCCGGCATTAGGTTTGCCTAATCCGTCTAAACCATTTCATATTCAGGTGGACGCGCATGTAAATACACTTAGTGGCGTGTTAGCTCAAGAGCATGGGGGGTTGTTGCGTCCAATTGCATACTACAGTCGCAAAAAATCTCCAGTCGAGCAGGGATTTGACCCATGTACGCAGCACGTCCTTGCGGTTCATTGGATGTTAACAACAACAGAACCTATTGTGGGGTTTCAACCTGTTGTTGTTCACACAATGCACACGCCGGTTCGAATGCTGATGCAGGGCCAAATCAAAGGCGTATCATCTCACAGGTTAGCAAGATGGCTAACTGATATTCAGGCGCGTGAGATCACGGTAGAAAACAACAGAATCCTGCCGCATCTGCTTGGGGACATAGAAGGTCAGCCGCACATCTGTGAACCGAGACCAGAGGTGCAAAGTCCGGTTAGTGAAGTAGAACTGCCTGGTCAGACCTGAGCGTATATTGATGGCTCGCGGTTCTGGAGTGAGGGCCGATTTCATACGGGATGTGCGGTCTGGGTCCCTCAGGACAACTCTAAAAATAGCCAACAGTTATTATTTAAGTTGTCTCCTAGGATGTCAGCACAGGAAGCTGAGCTTGTCGCGTTGCTAGAAGCCATTAAAGCTCACCCCGAATCGTTATGCGTATATACTGATAGCCGCTATGCGTTCGGGGTGGTGCATGATTTCATGGCTCAGTGGCAACTGCGCAAGTTCCTCATGGCTGCCGGAGCGCCGATAAAACATTTTAATATCGTTACTGCAATATGGCAAGCGACTCAGGACCGCAAAGCTCCCCTTTCAGTAATTAAAGTGCGAGCGCACATTATGAAAAATCCAGATGTGCATGAACAAAATAACAACATTGCTGATCACCTAGCTAAATTAGCTGCTTCATGCGGTGATGACTGGCAGCAGGAGACTTCATCGGGCACTGCTGTGAGTGCGATTCAGGTTACTCCCTTTGACCTCAAGCAATATCAGCAGGAGCTGTGGGAGGAGGGGGGTGAACTCGTACCACACTTAAAGCAGGACCAGCTGGTGACAGTCGAGGAGGGCATAGTGCTACGGGATGGTAGATATGTCGTTCCTGCTAGTCTGCAAAAACCAATCATCGCAATGTACCATGAATATGCACATGTGGCAGCTGATAAAACAATCCAATTGATAAAGCGGTACTTCTGGTGGCCGCAGATGTCTTTGGATGTTAAGCAATGGTGTGATTCATGTCTTTTGTGTGCCACTGTCAACCAGGGCAAGCGTGGTCGCATGAACCTGCGGCGGCCAGACCCTCCAAAAGGGCCATGGGAGTCCCTCCAGTTAGATTTCATTGGTCCGCTTCCTAGTGCCAAGGGGGGGGTATCGCTATTGCCTCGTGATCATTGATAAATTCTCCAAATGGGTTGAAGCAATTCCCACGCGCAATAACACCGCGAATACTGTGGCACGAGTGCTGGCGAACCAGATTATCCCCCTCTGGGGAGTGCCAATGCAAATTGAATCTGATCAGGGGACTCATTTCACGGACCAGGTGACTAAAGACATGTGCAAGATGTTGAATATAAAGCAAAAATTTCATATCCCGTACAGGCCACAGAGCTCCGGAATGGTTGAGCGGGTGAACCGCACAATTAAAGAGGGCATTGCCAAACAAATGGCACAGCACCAGAATGGGTGGATTGAGGCTCTTCCCACCGTCCTGACCGTCTTAAGGGCTACACCCTCCAAAGCTACAGGCATTCGCCCATATGAGCTTATGACTGGGAGGGTGATGAAACTGCCCATTGACCCAACAATTTCCCCTGCCGACCTGGGACCGCTGGTGCGGATAAAACAGCAGGTGGTGCTGGCTCAACTGCAGGAGCGGCTCAAGATGCTGCATGCTCAGGCTGCGCTGAGACAGCAGCAGTCTGACCTGCAGAATGAGCGTCAGTTTAACCCCACCTCTGAAACTAAATTTACAGAGGGGGACATGATCATGGTACGAGTCTTTGTGAAGCAAGACGCCTTTGCCCCCCGGTGGCATGGGCCATATAAAGTGAAAGCTGTCTGCAACAACTGTATAGCCATGACCATCCGGGGGAAGCTAAAGTGGTACCACATGTCCCAATGTAAATTGTTCAAAGGTGCTGAAGAGAATTAACTGTGTTTCCTTTGTGTCTTTCCCATTCTAGGCTTGCTGCAGCAATCCCATGGGTGCCGGATACCAGGAGGGTGTCAGGGGACTCATGTGTGAAGCTGGGGCAGCGTATCCTCCTGAACCACCGTCTGAAATGCGGGAGATGGGTGTGGCGATATTTTAAGGGGCCATCCACACCTCATATCACCATACCGCCGAGGGAACCAGTTACATGGCCTCCCGGGGTAGCACCGGAACCAAATTGTGCCGCAAAAATTTGCTGTAGGTCAGGTTCCACCCATCTCCCATCCAGGACAGTAACTGGCTACACATTTTTGCAGCCCATAAAATTCACACAACCCAACACCACAGCCTGGTACAAGCTTAAAGAGTACCCAGGCGCTGACATTAGCAGCTTACATCTGCTACATTATGAAAATAACCAAGGCCAAAAAAGTGCTACCGCACAATGGATCTAGAGCCGAGCACCTATCGATGCACCCATACAGAGCCACATAATCAAACACACATAGGATACACAGAGTTAATTTTCAATGTAACCTCCTCCTCCATTAACGACCGCAGCGGACTTAAAGCCTTCATCTGGACCAGCCGGAAGGAGGGGACATACTGCGTGGGGCGATGCGAGGCTAGTCTGGAGACTTACACCAGTCCGCAGAACTGTACTTGGACTCTGCATCATTGTTTTAATTTAACCACCTGCGGATATCACAAGCCCACGCAGTGTCCTAAGACCTACCCTCTCCCTCCTGGTGGTCTCATTAAGGGAAATGTAAATAAAACTTTATTACATGACGTAAATCTTGTAATGGCGCATGTTAGTTATAATATCTCAAACATCCTGTCAGCTTATGTAACCCATTGTGATATAAAGGACAAAACATATGCATGGCTGCAGGCACGGCTCGATGATTTAGTTTCTGATTATAAAGGCGGACTTGCCGTTCAAATTCCACCCATACGCTCTAAGCGAGACTTGTTCGGAGATGTTACAGGTCTTTTCGGTTCAGGTAACTCTATTGCAAACACCTATAAAATAACAAAACAATCTCAATACTCAGCATGGTTGGCAAATCAAGTGGCCACTGGTTTCCAACACCTCACTAATAGCAATGAGAATATCATTAAGGCCGTAAGGTCTGAAGCGCAGGCGCTTCTTGCCATTAGCCATTCATTATTCAATCAGACCCGTACCATCGAGCGTGCCTTAGCCTGCAGAACATATGCTCAGGATCTGTCTATTGCTGCCAGACAAGAGATTTTAGACCTTCGTCTGCGCAAACCCCCGAGGCATGTTCTAAATGATTTGATTGAAACTTTAGACCTGCACAGGTGGATTGTGTCAGAAAAAATGAAAGACATTAAGTATGCCGAATTATTGACGACTTTTATGATGTACACAGGGACTGAATGTGTGGGATGTATTGGGTTCTTTGTTTCTTTTCCTTTAATTCACCCAGAACAGGTGTACCCAAATTCCACTACCATACGCTCTATCGGCGTAGTAGTGAAGAATCAGATTTTAAAATTAGATCACCCTACCGGGTATATCACTATGAGGGGCACAGAGACCATATTCACCACTCGCATGTGTTGTCATGAAACCTCCAGCTATATCATCTGTACCTGTAACACCTTACAACCTTTTTCTCCCAATGATACCAAATTCATTAGTGTGCAGTCTTTGCATGGCCACGCTGACGCAATCCAGGTTTCCCACACACAATGGTGTATCATCAGCGAGATGAACTCTTTCTCATATGGAGGTCTGACATGTCCAGCAAACCACACTTTCTGCTTGGAAGTGACGGAAGATTTGGCCATGGGTCAGATCAACATTCTGGGCCGAGTTCCACTGGAGGTGGACGTCTCACCGTGGTGGGAGGACACATTCTACGAACAAGGAACGCGGGCCCTGACTGACCTAATGGGTTTGGTAGAACAGATCATCCGTGACACCAATTACCACATCAACCAGGCTCAGGTGGAGGTGAATCTGGCCAAAAGAACAGCGGAGATCCTGGCCAGCTCCTCTACCCGGTCTGCCCAGGACGCGTACACCTGGTGGGATTGGGTGTTCCGAGGGTGCGTCATCGCTAGTGCAGTCATCTTTACCATCACCCTGGTTCAATGCTGTTATTTTCGACACCTAATACACTCTCTGCACACCTCCACTCATGCTGCATTGGTTCTCAGCCCCCTCCAGTTGCCAACGAGGCCGGGCTTGAGACCATAAACAATATGATATAGCTGGAGGTTTCGACTGTCGTCAAAGTTGGGCATTTTCAGTGACCCCTGGGACAGCGTTCTGTTTGTCCCACGGGGCCAGAGAGGGGAATCTGTAAGGCCCACGGGAACATGCGTAGAGTGGAATTTCCTCTCTGACTGTCGTAAAGCAATTTGCCAGGTGCAGAGTCTGAGGCTGCCGGGACAGAGTGGCCCGTAAAACCTTGGCATCTGGTTTTGCGACAGTTAACAGTTGACACCTCTTTACTACGGGAAAGCAATTCTGAAATTACCCCAACATCCTGGAGGTTTCAGATTGCAAGTAATAGAATAACATGACAGAAATGGGGCAAATTGCTCAGGACAGTTTAGGGACAGCCACAGTGCCCCCACCAGGTTTCCCTGGGTAACTTGTCTCCATACCTTCATAAGGAGAGAAATCTACTCAAGCACACTTTTTGTTAGGAAATAATGCCAGATTTGAGTTAAACACATTGCTACACTACACTATACAATCTTGATACACTGTGGAAAGACATTGAGCTTTGGCAGTTGATTCATGTAATAGATTGTGCAGTTATTTCATGTTTTTCAGAGTTTTCATGACAAACACAAGAACAAATATTCATATTTGGTATGGTTTTTATGGTCTCTGCGCGAGTGATGCTCTGGTTTAGGTTTGAAAACCGGCAAACCTATAGAAAATCTATTTTTAATAACTTTGCAGTAAACTGTATTTTTGTGACACTCCTCCTAGTGGGTCCATCTGTCTGACCCTCAGGAAGGAACCAAATTCCAATCTTCCCCCTCCAAGTGAGTTTATGATTTTATGAGCCTTTTGTGGCGACATCAACCCGCCTGCGCTGGGTTCTTATAGGAGAGGAACAGGGCCCTCTGGGAAGCTGCAATCAGACTTCCCACACAAGACTCTCTCTGTGTGTAGACTGCTGTCAGGTATGCTCATCTTTATATTTGATACATGGTACTTTTATTGTTTGAGTACTTTCTAAATTATGTAACTACAATTGGCTATTTTAAGTGTATAACCTACCTGACATTAAATTGTTAATGACTTGATTTGTGTGGTCTTGGTCAATGTTTCGTTCTTGTAACAGCCCTCTAAGTCGGTTTCCCCCAATTATGACTAGGGAACTGCCCGTTGGACTTGCTTGATCACCAAGTTTTCAGTTAAGGCGGGACCGCCAGCAGAACCATGTTGATCCTGGGATGACCAATATTGGCCCTTTCGGAGTCCCTGAACCCTAATTAGGTTATATTCCCCATGAGGGAAATCTCACAACCGCTGCGTCGTCTGCAAACATCTAGTTAAATTGTCATTACGGGCGCATCCGCGGTGCGTACCGGGTGAAACTGCGTTGACCCTCGGTGTAGAACTTCAGATGAACTGAGTTCCATCTTAAATCAAGCCTAAATTCTAATTTGGAACATAACTTAATTTTAACATAACAACATTAATTTTGGAGTCAGATAAAGCGAGTAAGATCAACAGGGATAGTAGAACATGGATATGGTATTCACAGGCTGCTTAAAAAATAACCTTCTTCCAACAGCAACAGAGGAAGACATTCCGCAGAAACCTTCACTCCGAACTATTTCCCTCCTTGGTATAGTTTCGAGAGCCTACAACAGTATTCCGTTGTGGTGCACAGTAGTTCTCAAACGGCTTCATCACCTCCTCGAGTTTCCTGTTCTCAGGATCAGCACAAGGAATCTCCAGCCTGTTGTAGATCTCTAACGCGTCCTCACCGATGCAGTGCAGCAACACAGTGATCTTCCTTGCGTCCGGTTTATCATTTAGCCCACTGGCTACGAGATACAGGTTCAGTCTTTGTTCCCATTTTCACCAATTTTCTGCGAGGTTTCCCATCAGTGCTAACGGTGACGGTGGTGTGAACGACTGCATCGATTGTCGATTGTCAGCAATGTCAAAGTCTTTTGTTTAACTCATGCCAATGTTAGCAGAAAATCCAGTCGTTGCCGTAGCCTGCTGGTGAAGTCCGCGGTCTCACTTGTGCAGCTAACGCCGGTAGCTAACACTGGAAATCTTCCTTCTGTTGTGTCCGTTTTTTGACGATAAATATCCGTTTGCTTCTCCGCTTCTGACACCAGAGAGTTCTATGATGCACGGTGGGAATTAGCCATTAGCCAACGGATACCGGACATTCTTTTATCATCTTTTTATGTAGGTCATTCTTCAGCAGACATAACACACAACAGGACGGAGTGTAGCACAGTGGGTAAGGAACTGGGCTTGTAACCGAAAGGTCGCAGGTTCGATTCCCGGGTAAGGACACTGCCGTTGTATCCTTGAGCAAGGTACTTAACCTGCATTGCTTCAGTATATATCCAGCTGTATAAATGGATACAATGTAAAATGCTATGTAAAAAGTTGTGTAAGTCGCTCTGGATAAGAGCGTCTGCTAAATGCCTGTAATGTAATGTAATGTAACAGTGCACAAACAAAGGCCCGTAACAAACATCCTGCTTTCGCTCATTTACGTCATACTTGACCTTCAACCCCAAAGCTATTGTGATGTTAGAGCACAACTGTTAGAGCACAGCGTAGTAATGGACTGCCTAGTCCCATATACTATATATATACATATATATATACTGTATATGAGGGGCCAAACAGGAAATATTTAATGAAGTCTGATATATATACATCATTTTGATATATATACATCTTTCTTGATATATATACATTGAACTGTGATATATATACATTATATTTGATATTTATACATCAAAACCGATACATATACATCATTTCTGATATATATACATTGAAACCGATATATATCATTCGGAACAGGCATATATTTGGGCATCCCATTGGGTCTTTATTAAGACATAATCAGTGCAATCCAAATGTATTTTTAATTGGATTGAGACTGAAAATTATATTATTATATTCTGTAAGAATTCAGATGTGAATATAACAAGTGAGACAGTGAAATGTCGCTAGCTCTCTGATTTTAATACAGGCACATATTTGGTCCGCTTCTTATGGGTCTTCCTGGGGTTTGCCCGGGTTTGTTAATGTGAGCCGTGCTATTTCTGAACGAACTTAGCTTTTAATTTCAGCTACTGTATGCTTTGAGGTGAACATGCTTCGCCCTTATTTTTTAATGGTACACAATGGCTGACAGAGCCAGAGAACTTGTCCAAACACTTTTAGACAGTGACACGTTTCTTGAAACACTTGCAAACGCATGTGGTAGACCTGACACTACAAATGCTCCACCACGAGACAGCCATGCCCAAACACGCCACCAAACCACTGAGGATGAACGACGCTGAAGTTGGCTCCCGATTCGCAGCTCCCGATTCGAAATTTCCGGTCCACCTTAAATCGGTTGTGTTATATGATTGCACAGTTTCGTGGTCTTACCTTACGTATTTGCAAAGGTTATAATTTGCTTCTAAAAGAGAGATACGGATCAAGAGAGAAATTGAACAAAGGTGGTAATGAGAATTTAAAAAAAAAAACTTTTTAATTATGTTACGTTCACATGTTTTTTAAGACTGTACTATGGACAGATCAGTGTCACGCATTTTGTTTTCTCCTCAAAATCTAATAGTCTCACCATTGCATCAGGTGTGTATGAGAGAACAGGAAACAATGCACATCTGAAATGTTGTGGATGAAAAATCACTGCACCATATTCAAATAAAACTCCAAACTGTCTATATAAACAAATATTTGAATAAAATCCTATTGAAAAATTGACATATTAGATGGCCATTTCTCATCAAAATTGAAAAGTCTGAAAATTTGACATTTAATTACGACAGAAGGGCTCCTGAAGTGGTCTACATCCTACCCCATTTCTGTGAAATTTTACTATTGCATTTTTTAATAATCCCACCTCAAACTTTCCATGTAATCCAATAGACACCAATTGAAAAATATGAAAGTTTGGACAAGAATTTCTCTCCAAATGTAAAAGTTCACAAAATTCTGACACTTGTTCCAGGCAGAAGGGGTCCTGGTCTACACCCTACCCTGTTTCTGTGAAACTTTACTGTGGCAATTTTTAACCCTCTGGGGTCTAAGGGTAAAATGAGGCACACTGGTGATTGTGCGATGCTCTGACATTTGTGTAAATTTCATCAACTTTATATACAGTGTTTCACAAAGTGTTTCACATCTTTGTTTTCAGCACAAACTCAGCTGCAATAATATGGCAGCAGTAAGTAGGTCATAATCATGTGTGGATTGTAAACTGCTCTAAAAACACACAAACTGTAAACAGTAGTTTTGAACATGCACAGGAATGTTGTAATAAAACACACTAAACAATTGTGACTAAGACTTTTGGTCACTGAAATGTGTTCATCAAGGTCTTTGGTATCAAAAGATTACTAAATATTTTAGCAAATCCAATGAGAAATATAAAATAAATTGCTAAAAGTTAGTGTTGTGAATACTATTTTTCAACACCAGGTGAGAATGGGAGGGCAAATGGCCTTTCTGTAATGAATATGCATTGGGTAGGGCGACCTGTCAGCTAAGTAGGCTATTCACACCTGGCCGCATGCCTCCCCACCACTAAGACAAAGACTCAGTGAGCCATTTAGAAGACAGAAACAAAGACATCTTTTAATTTTCATTTACATTTTCATTTACATTTATTGAAGCAAACTATACGCATGGAAGATGAGATGAGTGGTGTACTCTTGCAACGCTTGCGTGGCCTCTTAGCTAGTGGTGAACTAGGCTGTGTTTCCTGATCAGCATCTCTGTAAATATGATAAAAAACAAAATTGTTAGGAAATGTGACATCAAATCAAACTTTATTTATATAGCACATTCCCTTCAACAGGTGAAAATTATATGTGCTTTACAAAAAAGGGGCAAGCCACTAACTAATGAAAACAAAACTTGAAATGTGACATGGTTACGTCATATACAAACAAAGAATTATTAGTGAATATTCCTACAAACACACAGAGAATGTAATACAGCACACATTTACAAATAATGCAAGCTATCAACGAAACAACATTAGATAAACTAAATAAACATTGATATTCCAGCTCAACTACACGCAACTCATCAATAACAATGCATCAATCTGAAGTAGACTAGGTCTGTTTAGCTAAGTGGTCATTATATTGCTATTTCCCGAATTTACTTACAGTATGCTAATATCGATTGTGCGAGGACATCAGTTTTAGAATCCTAGCCACGCCACGGGCTATTCATTACCAATATGATCGAAAAACATACAGTCTACCTGATACTTCTAACACAACCAGACGCAGAGAGCCTAGCCTATAATTTTGAGATGCAATAGTTCGAATCGTTCGTAGTGTGGGAATTTACAAACGCGCATATTGCTGGATATTCCTACAAACACACAGATACGTTGCAATACAGTACACATATTTACCAATATGATCATAAGAAATATACTTACGCATGAAGTTGATCCTCAGCTGGATCAGTTCGCTGTTCGAAATGACACCGCTCTTCATCAGTGTCGGCTTCCGGACGGACCATTTTCCAAAATTAAACGAAATGTTCACCTCAAAAAAAGTGAATTAGGCGACACTTTGACATTCTATCCCGCTTTCGCAGACTTGGCATTTCTCACATGGATCTCGCATCGCCCCTCCTTTAGTCTCCTTCTATGGAGAGTAATTATAATGTTGTTAACATGTGAATGCGATTTGGGCGGACTTCCTGCTTAGCGAAATTCACATAGTAATGAGTAAAGTTTAACGAAGCATACATGGTCTAATTCATCAAATTTAAACATTTTAAAACAATTCATATTATTTGCCAACGGGCGCATTGGAAAGTCGCGATTCTAAGGTTTCTGTCAATGTTTTTGTTGCGTCTGTATGATAACAGCACGTGACATTAATCATCCAAATAGAAACGAAAGTTAATTTCATCTTGTCGAGCTCCGCCGGCGGAGCTCTCGACCCCAGAGGGTTAAGGTGGATTTGAAGAATTTTGGTGAACATTCAGTAGATGATGACAGTACAATAGGAGAGCTGTATGAGGCCACAAAGTTAACAATCATGAGGTTCTACTTGGCAACAAAAAAAGAGGGGGCAGCAGTTGTGTGGAGACGCAGGAAGAACCAAACAGCGTAGATCTCACACAGGAAAACCTGCAGGGTGGTGCTGGTTCTTCCTCTTCCAGCATCCAAGCTTATCAACCATTGGCAGAATTATCACAAGTCTCAGATATTTAGATGTGATTTATGTTCAAAGCTCTGGATATAATTCTAATTTTGGTGGTGATAATGTAACTAACTTTTATCCCACAGATGTCACAGATGATCCCCGTTTAGGTCAGAACACTTCTGCAGTCCTCACTGAGGATATACTGGAAGAAAGCAATATCGTTACAATATACACAGGAGACCTATCTACAATTGAAGAGCAAAGCCTGGAAGACACCTTGCCTCTGACACCAGAAAATCCATCGCGGCCAGGTACTCTCTGAGCTTATTACACATTTCAGTGATGAAAATCTGCTCATACACAGTCTGAAATTCAAATAAAGCTTCTACTTCCAAATGGACAATACGAGATAGGACGATGAAGGATGAAGAAGGGGTACTCAGAGATTGCCTTTCTGAATTCTGGCATGAATTCTATGAGCAGTGCACCATGGGCAACACCTTCAAGGTACCCTTTCTTCGGCATGATTATGGAAAGCAAACATGGGAGAGTGTAGGGCAGATCATTTCTTTTGGTTGGAAAAAAGAGAAATACCTCCCCATTAAACTTTCTCCAGTGATCTTAGAGCAACCAGCCCTTGGGTACATGAAAAGTGATCTTATTGATAACTTTCTAAAGTATGTCTCAGAATCTGACCACGTTGTCTTGGAATCCTGCTGAACAGACTTCAGAAGCTCAGACCAGGAATAATTATTGGACATCTTAGACCACTACAGCTACCGAAGAGTGCCAATTGCAGACAACTTCTACAAGAATTGGCACATAAAACTCTCATCCAAGAATCTGCTTTTGTTATTGAGCAGTTGACAAGCATGCTTGCCCCTCTCAACAAGCAGCTTTAGGAAGTGGGAGCTGTGTATGAAAACATGCAGCCAACAGCAAGGAAAATTATAAGATCACGTAAGTTCCCCACCACAATGAACGCCCAAGAAGAGGAAATAGCGAAGCATTTGACAACTACGAGAGTGTGATACAAAGCAACAGTCTCTGTTTCTGAGATTCCGTACAGGCTCAGATCTGTTTATAGGCAAGACTATAACCACTGACTTTACAAACATCCAAGGCTTTGAGAGAAGGCCTGTGGCACATACATGTGGGTGTTTTCTAAGGCTGTCAATTCATTATGATAGCTACCCAGATTTTAGGTCTGAAATTAATAACATTTTGGAGAGTAATGTATGGGTCATGGACATAGTTTAGTGCCTCAGCCTGATGATATCATTTGTAATTAATTTCCTATTGGTTTCAAACAACAGTTGTGTTTTTTATGTGGTACTTTTATTTTATGATGCATTCCCATTTACATTAAGATGTCTAATAAGACCTCTTGAATTTTTTAAAAAATTCAAACCACAGGGTGCTGCTCCAATGTAAATACAAATAGCCTATACAAGCCTGTTAGTCTGGTCAAAATAATCCTGTTTGTTGGTAATTCAAGTAAAACATATCCTGCCTGTATACTGTACCTCAGGGGAAGACGATCCTGGTATTCATGTAAAAAAAGCCTGGCTCCATATTATAGTTGTTATTACAGCCTAGTTGTAATTGGTGTGGACTTTACACGATGGAAAAATCAGTGTTTTGTTTTTGTTTTCTTCTAAAGGCAAGGTAAGGGGGTGGGGTTTTGACTACTCTTGCAACCAGCTAATTTATTGTACATCAAGGAATGGTGTAGGGATTAAAACTCGTTCTTTAACTAGGAGCTGGAGAAGTGAATGTTGTCGTGAACAATGTAGTTGAACCGAGTGTTCAAATGTTCCAAGTGTTCAAATGTTCAATGTTTAAATGCTCCAAATGAGCAGAAGGGCTCTTGGCAGTTCTATTTGCCAATTAATCAGTTATACATCCAGAAATGGTGTAGGAATTAAAAATACAATCTTATAACTAGGAACTGGTATAGTGAATGATGCAGTGATCCAAGTGTTCAAATATTCCACAAGTTTAATTAAGAAGCATTAAGCATCATGACTTTGTGTTCTGCCACCTACTGGTGTAATTTATTTTTACAGTTACACTTCTATCAACCATGATTGCCCACAGCAGCAGTCAAAGGGCAAAAGAATCAGCAATGTTCAACATCACATTTACTCCTCCTTCAGATATGTTTGTTTCCACAGATAAAGATAAGAATTACTAATGAATGACAACACATTAGACAAAGTTTTACTAACATTTGGTGAACAAATACTTACGTATACCTTGTAAATTAATCTCTAAATTGTACAGTTCATCAATTTCATTTTTTACTGATTAATCCAGCATGGTGAGTGTGGAGCCTCCTATTCCTCATGGTCCAGCTATTATCGATTACACCCCCCACCCAACCTTGCCTTGGTTAGTCCCTGTCTTATTTTCACCCAATTCAAGCACTGGCAAAATCTGTTATGACAAATATACTTACTTGAATAGTATTTTTATTATTATTTATTTTATTATTATTATTGGTGACAGCAGTTATAAAATAGCCTGCAACTACTTGTGGGTCATTGTTGGTTTTGTATGCTTCAAGCCAGATAATTTTTCTGGAGAAGCCATCAATACAGCCGCTGATACATATTCCATAGGGTTTTAGTTTGTCATATCCGTCAACATGCCACACATAATTTGGGCCACGACTGTTATATAGGCGTCATCTCAGGCAATTCCGCACACGTAAATCCACTCCATTCCCGTCCATCAGGCGCATCAACTGACGGACAGTTTCTCGGTCAGTAGTTATCCCGGCCATCCAACATTTCTGGTGCATCCACCGATAACCATGTTGTCGGTCTGAAGTTTGAAGCTGTTGGGGTATGACCGAGGCCACCTCTGCTTCATCTGTCTTGTTTCGTCTCCGCCAGAGCTGATTGTTAGACAGAGTTCTCTCCAGGGATCGGAGGCTTAATTTAATACCATGCAATTCTTCCAGTAACAACAAGATCTCACGGTTTGTGAAACCACACCTAAAATAGTCCTCTATGATTGTATCCATTTTCATTTTCAGTGTGTAAAGCTTTCTGGCTAACACAGGCCTACTGCAGAGGAGGTGACGCTGCCTGATTGGCAAAAAAAAAAGTCATAATTACGAGAAAAAAAGTCAGAATTGTGAGAAATAAAGTCGGAGTTTTGAGAAATAAAGTCAGAATTCCCAGAAATAAAGCTGCAATTGCGAGAAATAAAGTCGTAATTCTGAGAAATAAAGTCGCAATTAACCAAACTTTTTTTTTAATGTGGCGGAAACGGGCTTCCATATATTCTGTCATAGCAACAAGATAAACCCAAAAACAGCCCTAAAATATGCCAATACAGCAGTGAAAATGCTGCCCATTGAATAACAAAACAAAAAAGACAATTAAAAAAAAAAA
Organism: Anguilla pacifica; assembly: GCA_039654925.1. Classification (NCBI taxonomy): domain Eukaryota; kingdom Metazoa; phylum Chordata; class Actinopteri; order Anguilliformes; family Anguillidae; genus Anguilla; species Anguilla pacifica. The sequence continues at coordinate 35,604,778 of CM077286.1, read as the reverse complement.
ATTATACCATGTCATTCTACAGTCAATATCTGGGACTAAATATTGAATAAATATACAATCTAACCATTTGTTTTACGCGTATATTGTCTTGGATAATCCGTTTGTGAAATATACGCACATTTGTGATGCCTGGGTACCTTCCAAAATAGCTGTGTGTAATACCACACATGCTGTTTACAGTGTTGTTGTCCTCTTTAGTACAGTCAGGCTTGACCGAAGATTAATCGATCCAATAGGTGACAGAATAAGCTTTCTAACTATGTATAACATGTCTAATTTTGCTTTTGTAATAGCGTTTCATAGCTCAGCGTGACCGAAAGTTTATTCATAATCGCATACATTTATGCATTCACTCTGTGGTAGCAGTAAAAGACACTGCACCCGATGAAATTTTATCAATGATTTTCGTAATTTCTTGGAAAATATTATTATTATTGAGGACTTCTGAGCATAGCTAAGCCATATGTTTGCTGATAGACCTAGCTGACATCGTTTTCTGGGGTAAGACAAATGAGGAGAGAACGACTGGACTGATTTACTGTCTCTGTCTCTTTCTACTCAACACAGATAAAATTTCATCATCGCTATGTAAGTATTACTGCTCTAAATATTTCGGTTACATACATTATTTTTGAGATTGAGTATCATTAAATAGGTTAGTGGCATTTTATAATGAGGATTTTTCACACTAATGTAGGCCTAAGCGTTCGTTAGTAGCTTAGCAGTTTTTGTGTTTCATGCACCAGATATGACGTGAAATTTGGAACACTGCCAAAACGTGGTGGACGGTTGAATATTGTTTTCATGTCGTCCCATCCCCGTACAAGAAAACATTACATACTGTAGAGTACAGAAATACACACAAGAGTTCATTATCACACATTTAGGTTCTGTACCACATTGTATGACAATGTTTTTGCATTATTTTTTAATCCGATATCAATGTTTCATCTTAACCTTCATAAGGGGCTCAATTATATGCTTTATAATGGAAAAAAAGCATTTTATCCATTTTTGTAGAGATTTTGGATATGTTTCTGGACCCCTAGGAATTTTAGACCACTGTACTGACGGAAAGCTGGTAATTCCCACTTGAAAATGATGCAACAGTGAGTTTCTTGAGTCAAAACAGTTGATTTGTAGCAAAGTATGTAATTATGTGGTGATTTACAGCAATGCATAATTTATACATTTTGGATAGATTTGGAGATGCTGGGTACACTGCTTAGTATTTGCTTCATAGAACTTTAGTAGCTCTACATATCCACCCTTAGATTTTATGATCTTGTGGTCAATGAGTTTTTGATCCAGGACATGTATAGTTTAACCTGCTGTATACATGCAATCTCTCAGTATTTTATTGCAAACTAAAAAAGAGCAAATTCAATTTAGATTTTTTGCCTAGGCAATTGCATTTGTGCCACTTTATTTCTTCCAAAATTATGAATATAAATTAATCTAAGTATTGTAGTTGTATGTTAGTATTGTAAATGGTACAAATGTCTTGCTTCATTTAAGCCATTTTTCAAGTCTCGGTGATGCTCATATCTGGAGTTACAAAGCATTAAATAAAGCACTAATTGGGCAAGGATTGGCCAGATTTGGCATGTGTGCAAAGAGGTTAAACACTTTCGGTATTTAAGACGTGTCTTGTGCATGGCAGAAAAGCAACATTGTTGTACCACTACATCTCTGGTGATGTCAGGTTTTGGACAGGTGTCAGGAATCATGGATGCAATGGATAAGCACGGTAACCTTAAAATGTTAACACGTTAGCACGTTTAGTAAAAAAAATAAAAGAATTGTTGGGGGGAAACAAAGTGTTAAAATTTCAAGTTGTTCAATTCCACACCGAATAGCCATCCATCTCCAGTGTCACCATCTTAACTTGTCTAACAGGCAACTGTTCCTAAAGCTGAAGGAGTCATGTTTTAAAAAGATTAACAAACGTAGAAAACATAGGGGAAGAGTTACAATGTAATGCAGCTGCTGTAGCCAGTTCAGATTTGTGCAATTCAGTCCTCTACCGCCTCCCAAGGGAACAGAGCAATGTGATGACCTTTGCGGGAAATATTTCCAAAAAAAATGTATATTATAATACAAAAAATTCAAAAATTTTGAGTGAGTGTAAAAATACTGTTCTGGAAGTAATTTTTGGCAATGAGGTTTTTTAAAAATCAAATCATGCATCATTATAAAAAGTTATCTGTCTTTTAAAAGTTAATATGGTTTTCAGAGTGTATTCTAGCAGGAACTGGATGCTAGGTGACCAAATACATGATGTTCCCATCTGTATAAATCTAGCAGCTGTTACAGTTGTGCCTCCTCTTGAATTGCCACAACTAACATTGTGCTTTTTTGCTGTTATACATTTACAGGATGCTATCTAAAGAGAAAATAAAAGAGTTGTTACCCAGGGAGGTCATGAAGATGGCTTCAGATTTGGAGATTAGGGACAATAGATGGTGTTGAAAGCCATCTGCTGGACATGTACTGTCTTTTTGGGGAGACCATAGGCATTTTAATGGTGTTTAATATTTATAAAATAAATTTATTAAGTGTTGAACTTTTTTTTTTTTTTTTCGTTTTCAGCCTGGGTGTTAAGATACAAACAAAACCAGCTTTCCTAATATATTTGGACATTACCACAACTCACTTGGCAGTAAGTCACAGAGTTGCTTGTGCGTCAATGTTTACATGTATGTCTTTTTCATGAATAAAGCCCTACGATTCATAATCTGTGGATGTGGATGGTCTCACGTTACCAATGGAATTGTGTTTCCTGGAGTAACATTAGTATGTGGAGGGGAAAAAAACCTGTACCTGTAACCACATTATCGGGTGTTTTCATGTACTGTTATAGTTATTCCACACCTCTGTAGGGGACATGCCGCTACTTCTCATAGTGGGGCACCAAACTGTAGAAGATATACATCAATATCCTCACAGGTGGCGCCAGCATGTAATAATCAGTCTCATAATAATTATACAAAATATAAATTAGCAATTCAAATGAATAATTAAATAAATTATTATTAAAATGACACATTACAGGTAATCTTAACCAAATAATAATATAATTCAGCTAATACTAAATTAATATAAATGATTTAATTAAGGGGTGAAGGTATTCATTAAATTCTTTGGATTAGCAGCGGCTGACTCCATTCAACACAAGGGTAATATAAATACAGACAACCGTGTAAATATAATAGAGATTATTAAACACAAACTACCGAAAAGGCAAAGCACAATTCTCTACGATGATGTATAACAAACTATGAGTGCACGTGTGTGTAGGTGTTGTGTGTGCGTGTGTGTGCGTGCGTGAGTGAGGAGTGTTGGATGTTCTCCTACGTGGGGGGTTGTGTACCACGGACACATGTTCACTGAGAACAAAGGAACAAGATGGAGTATGAATGGAGGGGTTTTGAATATAGACAAGGCTAGTGAGAAGTAATGGCGTATGAAGTGTACCAAACAGATATAGGGTAACTGAATAGCTATCTATATATTTTTGATAGAGAACAACATGCCGTGTTATGACCGGTTAGTAAATAAAATAGATCACATGCAAGATATTTCTGTGCCTGACATATATTAACCTAACGCAGCGCGGTGGATGGCTTAGAGCCAACAAACAGAACATTTACATTAATCATTAAACACAATAACCATCACAGTTACATACATCCAATCATAAATGTGGCAAAATTCGGTCCGTCGCTAATCATACTAAGCCCAGAGTTTCAGCCTCACTTGAGTGTCCTTTGCTTTGGGTTGGTTGTTAGAAAAATGTTTCCTGGGTTCCAGTGTGAAGTCTGTGGAGGTTGTGGTGGAAAGGGAAAGCTGGTCGCCCTTTCTGTTCCAAAACATGCAACCGGATCTTCCGCTAGCCGCTTGCGTCTTGGGACTTGCTCTGCAGGATGCGTCAGCCATGCGTGGCTTTCCTGGTTCTTCGACCACCTCTAAAAATAGCGCTTCGTAGAGCCTCGTTCCGCCAGCAGCCACCGAGGATATTCAGGCATCTGGACTCACGCAGGAGAGAGACGGGAGAAGGGTGGCGAGTCCAGGAAGAGGACAATGGAAGCGAGAGCGGAGCGGGAAGGAGAGAAATGGGAAAGAAAGAACGTTTCGAATTTCGTGCACGTTTCGAATTTACAGTAAGCTAACTAGCCTATTTCACATTTCCGGGTATGTAAACCGGATGTAGGGGTCTCTCATTTCCGGTTAACTTAACCTCTTAGTGCACACCCCCTAGTGGTCGGCACGCCGGCGTGCCTACATTACTAAACTCAAACATTCGGTGCTACTGCAACCAAAGTGTGAGTTAAAAACAGAAACGCGTTGTTTTAGTTTCATTAGTAGACGATACACGACAACTATGCCGAAGACGGAGTTTCGCAGCCCCACCATTGTCGCTCTGGTCGTTCATTTAACACGCACCCCTCCCTGCAGTCTCATCTAAAAAACACCCCCCACCCTTGACATAATGGACAATATTGTCTATCTTGGCATTCATAAAAATATTCTTTCACCACTAAAAAATCATACTCCGTCATAGCAACAAGATAAACCCGACAACAGCCCTAAGATATGCCTATACAGCAGTGAAAACGCTGCTCACTGAACAACGACATAAACGAGAAAAAGTTTTTAAAAATGATACCATGTCATTCTACAGTCAATATCTGGGACTAAATATTAAATAAATATAAATCCTTACTGTTGGTTTTACGTGTAGAGATGTCCCTTTTGAGACTGCGTGGTCATATATTGTCTTGGACAATCAGTTTGGGAAATATAGGCGCATCTGTGACGCCTGGGTATCTTCCAAAATAGCTGTGCGTAATACCACACCTGTTGTTTACGGCGTCATCGCCCTTTTTAGTACAGTCTGGCTTGATTGACAATTCATTTATTCAGTAGGTGAGAGTATGAGCTTTCTAACGATGTATAACATGTCTAATTCTGCTTTTGGAATAGCGTTTTATAGGTCAGCGTAACAGAAAATATTCTTAGCATCGCATTCACTTGCGCATTCACTGTATGTTAGCATAAAAATACGTTGCAGCTAACGAAAGGTGGTCAACGATATTTCGTAATTTCTTGGAAAATACTATTATTATTGAGGACTTCTGGACATAGCTAAGCCATATGTTTGCTGATAGACCTAGCTAACATCGTTTTCTGGAGCAAAACAGAAGCGAATAGGACAGCGTCATTGATACTGTCTCTGTCTCTATCTACTGAACATAGAGGAGATTTCATCATTGCTATGCTCGTATTACTGCTCAAAATATTTCGGTTATATACGTTATTTTTGAAATTAAGTATCTTTAAATAGGTTAGTGGTGTTATATAATGTGAATATTTCACACTGTAAATGATAGCGTTAGATGGTAGTGTAATAGTTTTTGTGAAGCATGCCACAGTGATGACGTCAGAGTTGGACCATTGCCAAAACGTGGTGGGTGGTCGAAAATTGTTTTCATGTTGTCCTACCCTCATACAAGAAAACATACGAGAGTACAGAGTATAGAAATACACACGAGTTAATTATTACACATTTAGGTACTGTACTGCATTGTGTGACAATATTTTTGCATTATTTTTTTTAAATCTGATAGCAATGTTTCATCTTAAACCTTCATAAGGGGCTCATTTATATGCTTTATAATGGACAAAAAGCATTTTATTCAATTTTGGAGAGATTTTGGATATGTTTCTGGACACCTAGCTATTTTAGACCACTGTACTGACTGAAAGCTTGTAATTCCCATTTGAAAATTATGCAACAGTGATTTTCTTGAGTCAAAACAATTGATTTGTATTGAAATATGTGAATATGTTGTGATTTAAAACAATGCATAATTTAGACATTTTGGATAGATTTGGAGATGCTGGGTACACTGCTTAGTTTTTGCTTCATACATCTATAGTAGTTCTACATATCCACCCTTAGATTTTATGAACTTGTGGTCAAGAAGTTTTTGATCCAGCACAGGTGTAGTTTAACCTCCTGTATATCTCATATCTCTCAGTATTTCACTGCAAACTTAAAAAGTGCAAATTTATTTTTGATTTTTTGTCAAAACAATTGCATTTGTGGCAGTTTATTTCTTTCAAAATTATGAATATAAACTAATCTGCGTTAGTATTGTAAATTGTACAAATGTCTTGCTTCATTTAAGCCATTTTTCAAGTCTCTGTGGTGTTTACATCTGGAGTTATAAAGCTTTAAATAGGGTACCCCCTAAATGGGCAAGGATTGGCAAAATTTGGCTTGTGCCTTAAGAGGTTAACCACCACCAAAAACAATGGCAGCAACGAAGAGCAAGCAGTTTTGTAGCGTTCCTCTGTGTAACAATTCAAAGAAAAAACAGCCTTATTTGTCATTTCACAGCTTTCCAACCGATGTACTCCAAAAAAATAAATGGATACATGCGATTAGGGATGAGGGAGAAGATTTCGCCATTAGGAGGTACAGTACTTACGTGTGTGGACTGCACTTTGAGGAGAGTGACATGCGTGTTCATGTTGAGTCCGGCCGCAAGTGCCTTCCCGATTTTCTTGGAACAACTGGGATAAAACTAAAAAACGAGAGACAGCCACACTGAAGGGGAGGTGATGTTGGTTTTGGAGAGGAGATGGAAGGTGAAGCAGAGCTTAGTGATGCCGCAATTGAAACTACAGGTCACAACTACAACTGCCGTCCTCCCCCGGGTGAGTGCCACGCTAACAACGTTAGCAAGCTAGCTAGCTTTGATGGGTTGATGATTGTTTTTATACAGTATATGGTTAGTGCGTACAAATAACTGTAGTTTTGTTGAAAATTAGACTGTAAAAGCTTGCTAGGTAGCATGACTGTGTTATAATGTTGCAAACTAACTTAACTAACTCATTACGATAGCTAGCTAGTTAGCTACTGCTTTGTGAATGAGATTACACTTGATATTAAACTTTTCTCCTCACATACAGTCAGGTCCAAAAGTCTGAGTCCACTACCAACTCCTTTGTTTTGTATCATTCATTGAGAACTAATGCAGGTTCAGTCATGTGGTATTTGTTACTCAAGAATGTCATAAAATCAGTTAGCTAGCTATATTTTATGTTATGATTATCAAATTACGTTTAACGTAGCTACGTTAGCAGCTAGCTTGTTAGCAAGCACATATTTGGACATTCAATGTTGAAACTGCAGATGTGTCAGGAGGTAGCCTGACAGCTGTGCTGGATTCACTGGGGGATTGATTATTGGAGTCTGGGTGCACATGCAGATCAGGGCGTAAGCCGATTCGCTGGTCGCGGGAGTTGGGGGCGTGGCGCAGCTCTTTCGTGTTTGCCCTAACGAGCTTGCAGGGTTAAGGAGGCAGGTGAGAGGGAGAATGCGAGAGACGCCAGGGGTGAATGTTGGGTTCCTCAGATGAGGATTTTTCCTTTTTTAGCTTTAAGTTAGTTTAGTTTAGTTTTTGTTGAGGTTGGGTTTGCTTTCCTTTTGTTATTGTTACTTCTGTTTCCTTTTTTTGTTTGAGCTGTCTCCCGTCCTTGTGGTGGCTGGCTGGCGGTCCCGGACGCTGCACTGGTGCCACGAGGAGCGAGCTGCGCCCGAACCGAGTGGAAAATGTGGTGGGATTCTGGGAGGAGCGGCGATGTGCAGAGCCGGACTGGTCCTGTGGCAAGGACACTGCGCTACTTCGGCAAGGACCAACGCCGCGAGAGGAGACTCTAGACAAGCACTGACGAGGGCGGAGGAACAGCGAGTCTCCCACTCCAGGCATCTCTTGAAACTGGTACATTCCAATTTTAACAGAAGATATGGAATTAGCTTATGCAGTACATTCAAATTAATTTCTAAATACTTTCTCATTTACAGTTGGGACAGTGTATAAAATGTAAATAAAAACAGAATGCAATGATTTGTAAATTTTCTTTTATATATATTTAATTGAAAACAGTATAAGGAAAAGATGCCTGGAACACGTCCCAGAAAATTTGGGACTGGGGCATGTTTACCACTGTGTTACATCACCTTTCCTTTTAACAACACTCAGTAATCTTTTGTGAACTGTTAATTTAAAACTGTATAATACGTTTTTACTTCTCCTCTAGGAGAACTTCAAAGAAAGTGCCAAAGTAAAAGGCATCAGCCTTGGCCTTGATGTCTTCGATGAGCTCATCATCCCTCCACACTCTCTACACGGTGAAGTCACTTTTTGTATCTGTAACCAAATCACACCAGGCAAGGCCAGTAATTCCAAGCTGGCCCTGGACTTGCCAGTAATACTGGTGGCTTTTCCTGAGCTTTGCTTGACCTTCAGACAGTGCAGTGTGCTTTGCCTCTGCAATACTATCAATATCCGGGCACTTGACTTCCACTAGGCCACAGGGAGGATCCTCAGTTGGGTCCACTACTTTGCCATCAGGACTGGCTCCAAGATGAGGAGCAACAGGGTGGATTATCAGACCACATGGATAGACATTCACATACCGGCGAAGAACTTCTGGCTCCAGTTTTTGTCTCCTCTTCATTGTCTTGATCTGATTTATACCCTTGATTATCCTTACTGAGAGTGACTTTGCTGTGGACTCTGACCTCATATGAGCAGCTTCATAAAACTTGCTGGCAGTAAGACGAAGGCGCTGCATGCTTACCCAGAGAGGGCATTTGGACTGATCCTGGGTTCCTTCCTCGATGATCACAGAAAGCTCGGGTGACACCTCTAGACTTTGCATGTGCAGGAGCTCTGCTAAGCTTCCAGGCACAAAGTGATATTGTGGGAGTGTGTGCTGTGGCACAGGCAATGGAGGAAATCTCTGGGTATCTGGGTGTTTAATTAGATCTTTGGGCAACACAGGAGGGCACTGGTAGGACAGTATTGAGCCTTTGGGGACATCTCGAAATTTTGATAGCACAAGACTGATTTCAGATATGCCATCAACAATTTTCGCTATAAGTGGTTGAGGTCTAAGGCAACTCAACGATGCTGCACCAGCAAGAACATCTTGATCCGGTAACGGTCCTAAATAAAACAAAATGTAAAAACAATGTGTTTTTCTGTAAATGTGCATTGATTAGTGATAGATAAATATTGGGATAAAAATTACCTCCATATACAGTGTGGATTGCACACTGTTCTGACCAGATGCTTTAGGCTTGCGCACCTTAAGCTCATCTACTGGCTCAGGATTGATGCCCTGACAAACCAAATTTTTGGAAAGATTTGTAATTTTGAGGCTTTCTTGTGCATGCAAGAGTAGCTGGAACATTTTTGATTCCCAGTGTGCAGAAATGGGCAGTCTGATACAGTTAGGCAACCAAATGGTTGCACAGGCACCTTCCAGTAGCACAAGAGCATGCATAGGCTGTCATCTCTGTGGGCATTGTGGTAGTTTCGAGTGTGATCTGAGGGCATTGATATCAAAATTAACTTAGCTCACCACATTAAATTAAAGAATGCTATGGTTATGAAAGTTTTCCATAAGCCAATAGTGTCAGGCATATGGCATACATTCCTGTATGGAATTCTGTTCCCGTTCCTGTCGGGGGGCATGTGAAGATGGCGGCACGACCAATCCTTGCGGCAGCCTCTCCATACAGTGCCTTTACTTTTCTTGTTTATTGTAACTCAATTGCTGCTGACTTTTTTTTACACCGGGTGTGCCTTCCAGTTTATTTTTTCTTATATACATTATTATTCTAGGCATATTGTCTATTTTTCGTTTGCACTGTTTTGGACTGGGAGGAACAACATTTCGTTTTTATGTATGCAAGTACACAAAAATGACAAATAAAGGAATCTTGAATCTATGCTGGTAGTCAGTAGTTTGTGTGACATTTATCATCTATGAACCTCAAGCTGATGTGGCTCCTCACGTTTCCTCAAGGATCTGTAACACCTTGCCCTCACTATCGCCTTCCCTGCAATGATATTGGAGACTACAGACACATTTGTGCACAAACACACACACATACATACATACACGCACACACATAAACACATGAACAACACCATTACACAGGCGATTTTACAAGCAATATAAATCTTTATTAGTTAAGTACAGCACAAACAACGTCACAAAATAGTAATGGTAGTACAAAACTTAGTTCAGAGATATTTCTCTTCGGTATAACATAAGTAATTTTGCGGAGCCTAACACATTGTACTTACATAGCTTTGCCTCCCCTGCTGATCATCAACGTTAACAGAATCGCTTTTCCTCACGGTTGTCAGGCCACCTATTCATTCATTTTCGGGACCTCGGCGAAATTACAACCGAGAGGAACAGAGACGCTGTTAACGGACAGCAGATGTTGCTTCACGCTACAAAAACACAGTGGAGTCACCTCCAGAAAATAATTTATGTTATATCGAAGTGAAATATCTCTTTAATCGGCTGACTTGCTGTGGTTAGCTAGCTAGCTATTTAGCTTTTTGGCGAACCAGAGCTAATGTTATACTTACCTTCATAACTGAATATAAACTTCTCAAAAAAGAATTTATAGCCCTTGTCTAGTTTAGACCTCTTAACGTTCACTGGCAATGCTTCGACAATGCTGATAACATCCGACATAGTGAACTTAGGCAGAGCTATTAGGGACTGTGAGAACACACATCGCTGTTTAGGCTCCATTTTTCGCTGTCAGAAATGGACTTGCGTCCGTAGCAATGGTCACCGGAAACAAAGTATCCCTACATCCGGTTTTGGTCACCATCTTGTGAAATAGGCCTATAATGTTATAGGAGAGCTGTAGTAGGGGGCGTGGTTAAGTGAGTCACTGAGGTGGACATATGGGCTTTGTAGTTTATGTCTTTTGTAGGCCATGGTACCCACACCTCTGATACAATCATACCAACTAGGTGATATGAAGTAAAATTTCATAGTAGCCTAAATATTTTATGAATAAAAGAAAATTCAGCTTTTATTACATGATTTTTTAATACATGTTGGTTGCACCATGTAAAAATGACACCACTTTTTATATATAGTCCCCTCCACCCATAATGTTTGGGACAAATTCCTTCACGGGTGTTTCTGATAAGTCAGGTGTGTTCAATTTCTTTGGTGCAGGTATAACAGAACTTTCAGTATCTATTCTTGATTCTAGGCTTTTGATTTCCTTTGGAGTCTTTTACTGCCGTTTGTCAACAAGAGAACCAGAGTTGTGCCAATGAAAGTTAAGGAAACTGTTATGAGGCTGAGAAATAAGAAAGAAAAAAACAGAGCATATTCCAAACCTTAGGCTTTCCAAAATCAACTGTATGGAACATCATTAAGAAAAAAGTGAACACTGGTGAGCTCAGTAATGGCAAAGGGCCTGGTTGGCCACGGAAGACCTCTACAGCTGATGACTGAAGAATTCTCACCATAATAAAGAAAAACCCAGAAACACCTGTCCAACAGATCAGAAACGCTCTTCAGGAAGCGGGCCTGGATATGATAGTGACTACTGTTCACAGAAGGCTTCACAAACAGAACTACAGAGGCTATACTGCAAAATGCAAACTACTAGTTGGGCACAAAAACTGGATGTCCAGGTTGCTAAGAAGTACCTAACATAGCCTGCAGAGTTCTGGAAAGAGGTCTTGTGGACAGATGAGACCAAGATTGACTTGAATCAGAATGATGGCAAGAGCAAAGTGGCCAAAAGGAACTGCCCTAGATCCAAAGCACCCCTTCTCATCTGTGAAACATGATGGTGGGGAGTGTTATGGTTTGGGCATGTATGGCTACCACAGGTACTGGCTCACTTGCCTTCATTGATAATGTAACCATTGATAGCAGTAGAATGAATTCTGATGTGTACAGAAATCTTATCTGCTCAAGTTCAACCAAATACCTCCAACCTCTAACAGTTCATAAAATCATAAAAAAGCCAGGATTAAGTTTGCAGATGATAACCAGAACGAAGACCTTGCCTTTGGAGGAGTGTTCTCTGGTCAGATGAAACAAAAATTGAACTGTTTGCCCATAATTATCAGCCCTATGTATGGAGGAAAAAAGGTGAGGCTTCTAATCTGAAGAACACCATCCCAGGGGGGTGGCAGCATCATGTTGTGGGGGTGTTTTGCTGGAAAAGGGACTGGTGAACTTTAGAAAATAGATGGCATCATGAGGAAGGAGGATTATCTAGAAATACTGAAGCAACACCTCAAGACATATTGGAGTGACCACCACAAAGCCCTGACCGGAATGCCATAGAAAATTTGTGGACTGAACTGAAAAAGTGTGTTCAAGCAAGGAGGCCCACAAACCTGACTGAGTTACACCAGTTCTGTCAGGAGGAATGGGCAAAGATTCCAGCAAAGTATTGTGAGAAGCTTGTGGAAGCCTACCCCAAGCGTTTGATTCAAGTTAACCCCTTAGCGCACAAGCCAAATCTTGCCAATCCTTGCCGATTTAGGGGGTACCCTATTTAAAGCCTTATAACTCCAGATGTGAACACCATAGAGACTTGAAAAATGGCTTAAATGAAGCAAGACATTTGTACAATTTACAATACTAACGCAGATTAGTTTATATTCATAATTTTGGAAGAAATAAAGTGCCACAAATGCAATTGTCTAGACAAAAAAACAAAAATGGATTTGCACTTTTTTAGTTTGCAATGAAATGTGCTATACATGTGCTGGACCAAAAACTTCTTGACCACAAGTTCATAAAATCTAAGGGTGGATATGTAGAACTACTATAGATTTATGAGGCAAAAACTAGGCAGTGTACCCAGCATCTCCAAATCTATCCAAAATGTCTAAATTATGCATTGCTGTAAATCACAACATACTCACATATTTCACTGCAAATCAACTGTTTTGTCTCAAGAAACTCACTGTTGCATCATTTTCAAGTGGGAATTCCAAGCTTTCCATCAGTACAGTGGTCTAAAATATCTAGGGGTCCAGAAACATATCCAAAATCTCTCCAAAAATGAATAAAATGCTGTTTGTCCATTATAAAGCATATAAATGAGCCCCTTATGAAGTTTTAAGATGGAACATTGCTATCAGGTTAAGAAATAATGCAAAAATATTGTTACACAATGCGGTACAGTACCTAATGTGTAATAATTAACTCTTGTATGTATTTCTATACTCTGTACTCTCGTATGTTTTCTTGTATGGGAATGGGACAACATGAAAAACATTTTCAACCGTCCACCACGTTTTGGCAATGCTCCAACTCTCACGTCATCACTGTTGCATGCTTCACAAAAATTATTACACTACTAACTAACGCTTACATTATAGTGTGAAATATCCACATTATATAATACCACTAACCTATTTAAAGACACTCAATTTCAAAAATAACGTATATAACCGAAGTATTTTGAGCAGTAATACTTACATAGCAATGATGGAATCTTATCTGTTTTTAGGAGATAGAGACAGAGACAGGAAATCAATGGTATAGTTCTATCTGCTCCTGTCTTACACCAGAAAACAATGTCAGCTAGGTCTATCAGCAAACATATGGCTTAGCTATGCTCAGATGTCTTCAATAATAATAGTATTTTCCAAGAAATTCCGAAAATAATTGACAATGTTTCTTTAGCAGCTTCTTTGTTTTACTGCTACCATAGAGTGAATGCGTAATTGAATGCGATGATAAGAAAATTTCCGGTTACGCTGACCTATAAAACGCTATTCCAAAAGCAAAATTAGACATGTTATACATTGTTAGAAAGCTTATACTCTCACCTACTAAATAAATAAATTGTCAATCAAGCCAGACTCTACTAAAAAGGGCGACAACGCCGTAAACAACACGTGTGGTATTACGCACAGCTATTTTGGAAGATCCAGTCATCACAAATGCGCGTATATTTCACAAAGGGATTGTCCACGACAATGTGTAACCTTTCTTTGTATCAGCCATGTGTATTATTTAAATCTTAACAATTGTTATTTTTGTAACTGGTAATACTGAACTCTTAAGTCTATACATTTCCATTTAGGCGTATAATGTATTCAGTCTTCATTAAATATTTAAGTTCCCCCTCTTGTGTTCCCCCTGGGACTTTAATTAGGGAACACCTCTTGATATAGTAAGTTTAGAGAAGGAGGATTGTGCTGGGAACATGCTGATGTGCTACTGCTCCTGCCATGTTGGCTACTTCCATTAAATGTTATACCTAACGATACTCACTGTAGCCCAGTTCATTACACCTTCGCCTCGACCGAGACTTGGAGAACAGCCTCTTCCAAATATTCGGGTTACAAATGTATGACCACTCAGTCTCAAAAAGGACATCTCTACGCGTAAAACCAACGGTAAGGTTGTATATTTATTCAATATTTAGTCCCAGATATTGACTGTAGAATGACATGTTAAAATACTTTTTCTCGTTTATTTCATTATTCAGTGAGCAGCGTTTTCACTGCTGTATAGGCATATCTTAGGGCTATTGTCGGGTTTATCTTGTTGCTATGATGGAATGCGATTTTTTAGTAGTGAAAGAATATTTTTATGAATGCCAAGATAGAAAATATCGTCCATTATGTCATGGGTGGGGGGTGTAGTTGTAGATGAGACTGCAGGGAGGGGGTGCGTGTTAAATGAACGACCAGAGCGACAATGGTGGGGATGCGAAGCTCCATATTAGGCATAGTTGTCGTGTATCTTCTACTAATGAAACTAAAACAACATGTTTCTGTTTTTAACTCATACTTTGGTTGCAGTAGCACCGAATGTCTGAGTTCAGAAATCTTGGCACGCCGGTGTGCCGACCACTAGGGGCTTTGCTCTAAGAGGTTAAGCAATTAAAAGGCAACGCCACCAAGTACTAACAATGTGTATGTAAACTTTTGACGCAATGGAATTATGATATAGTGAACTGTAAGAGGGGAGTCAAACTGGGACCCAGAAAAGGCTGGCATTTGAACGAGCCTGCACGCTGGGACTCATCCTGTACTTCAAAGGACCCGAGAGCCTTGTGATAAAACAATAGGTTACTCGGACTTCCTCTGGATGAGCAGGCCATTTGGCTCTCTGGAATGTTACCCTCTGGACAAGACTGAGATAAGGGGAACTGGACTAGTTGTCTATGGTTGTGTGAGCAGGTCATTTGGCTCTCTGGAATGTTGCCATCTGGACACGACTAAGATAATGGGAACTAGTCTCTTTGTTTATGGTTGTGGGGGTGTGTGTGTTGGGGCCATTCAGGGTGAAAAGATCATCAGGCCTCTGGCAAAATGGTGGGGCAACTGTGCTTGGCAGTACCGCAGTGCCCTTATGTGGGCCCCTCTGTCATTACACTTTTTATTCCTTTTCTGGATCTGGACTCTAAACCATCTGTTTGTCATATTCAAAAACCCCGTAAAACCTTACAAACCATGCACATGTTTTCATTATATTACTGTATTATGCCTTATGTAGTAATAACATGGATTGCATGTGAAATGGTTCAACAAAAGGGTATTTTCATGACAACTGCACCATAATATTACATCCCCTTGACATGTTTGGTATGGACGTATTCATGGAAATTCAAGAAATTGAATGAAATATGTTTCATACCAAATAGAATTTGATAAAACATAGTTTCAGAAACTCAGGGAAAAACTATCCCAATGGAATGTCCTCTCTGGTAATCATCTCCTTTTCCCAATTTCCCCACTAATTGTTTTGACAACAGCCCCAAAACGCTGGGGCCCTAAATTCCAGATTTTATCATTGGTCCAGGTTAATTTATGGCAATGCCGCCTAGAACAAACGCGGGATTTGGCTTAAAAGGAAGGGAGACAAAGCAATCGGGGAAGATCGTAATCGACTTCCCACACTGCACAGACTCTGTGTTCTGCGAGTAGCTGGACAAGGAAGATCGTAATCGACTTCCCACACGGCACATACTGTGTTCTGTGCGTAGCTGAACAAGGAAGATCGCAATCGACTTCCCGCACTGCGTAGGCTCTGTGATTTCGTGTGTAGCTAAACAGGCTGGGTAAGAACTTTTTACTCTATATTTATGTTTTAAGACCTTCCGTATTTTAAATTGAATTTGAAGCTAATGACCTACCTGCCTGTTAATAAATTTTTCTTATTTTTAACTTGCGTGGTCTTCATGACTCTAATCCATTTTATATTCTTTTCAGCCAAAATTCCGATTAAATACTCAGGGGGACAATTATGACTAGGACCTACTGATCAGGGGTCTAGTACAGCGAAAGTCTTTAGTGAGGTCCTCAATTTAGATAGGCGACCACGATCTGCCCGCTAACGGGATTGTTGTTGTATTGGTTCTGGTGTTTTGGCTTAAGAGGACCCATGGGCGTTTTACGCCGATTCTTGTCAAATTCGCCTTAAGGAGCCCGATAGATACACACTGTCCTGGGCTCATAACTATCTATGCACAAAGGAAGGCATGTATTATGGTGGTCAGCCTCCTACCCTCTGTAGGCTTCACCGAACTGAGATTTAACAATAGTGCTAATCCCGGGAGCATATATTGAGGAATGATGGCACAAGATAGAGTCGAGTGTAACCACTCCAAGATCCACGTAAGGTTAAAACCAAATTTAAAATTCTAATTTCATTTGGAGTCAGATTATTACGAGAGTAAACCATAGTAACTGTTACGCTTACTTGCTGTGGTCATGGATATATTTGATGTGTTGTTCCGCGCATTTGTGAATATTCTGATGCTCCCATTGGAATGTTGACAGTCCGGCGACAGGTCAGATATATCTCTGATGACAGCATAGCCCCGTTTGCAAACGGAGAGTAACAAGAATGTTACTGGTCCGTTTCAGGCCCGTCTTAAGTGGGATACGAAGCAGCGCATTCATATCTGACCCGTGGCGACGGAACCAGTGCATTCTTAAGTATAATTGTGCCCTGTTCTTACGAACAGAGGAAACATAAATAACATCTCTGGTTTTGAATCACACCAGCCAAGGGAAAACACGCGGTGCCTTCCCCTCCAGCTACAAACCCTCATTGGTCTAGCTGAGAGGTGTTTACAGAATTAAAGCTGAAAAAAATCTGTCTCTAATCGATTGTTTTAAAATTACCTCTGATGTGAAGAAAGGAGATGCCCTAATTGCCTCGCCAAAAGAAATGTAAGATAACATCAAAATTGAGTTGTTAAAATTGAGTTTGAATATTTTTAGCCTAGGTGTATGTGAACTCTTGGCCTCAATTGTATAGTATATAGTATTTAATTATGGTACAAATCACCAACCATACTTAACAACCAGAGGTTGACATTTCCCTTAGCTATGCTGTCATAGCCTTATTCTGCCAGGGTTTTCCTTATCGCATGCAGGCACCTCTGTCTCTTCTGTTCTGGTTGCTAATCTACCATTTGAACCTCCTAACAATGTTTTTTTTTCTCGTCTTCCTCGGCTCTGGGCACCTACCCGGAGCTGTAGGACAAGTTTGCTGAGCACCACCCCCCCCCCCCCCCCTCTAGACCAGCTAGACCACCCCCGCCTCCTGCCACTGTTGATTCAGCTGTAGCACCAAGCCTGTCCCCCTGTCTGACCCTGCCACCCATTGGTGTTCCTGCCCATCTCTCTATGTCTCTATGTGACCGGAGTCACCCTTTGTTTGGACTTAATTAATATTGGATTGGCTGTTTATGTATTATAATTAATCTGTTTTCATGTAAGCCATATCCATAACAAACCGGTGCCTGCCCATGGCAGATGGGCTCCCCCTCTGAGTCCGGTTCTGCTCAAGGTTTCTTCCTGTTATCAGTCTGGGAGTTTTTCCTTGCCACTGTTGCCCTAGGCTTACTCTTTGGGGGCCGGTTCTCTGTAAAGCTGCTTTGTGACAAAGCTCCTTTGTTAAAAGCGCTATACAAATAAAAATTGATTGATTGATAACAGTTAATTAAAGACAATTATACTGTACCAGTTCTCTCTGGTTTTCATCCTCCTCACTTTCCATTGCAGTTATTGATAATCCGGAGGCTTACATTTCTTCTCTTGAATCTTTTGGGCAACATAAACTCAAATTGTACTTTTAGGAGCATTACCTATGAGGAAAGCTAGTGAAAATATTAAGGAAATATTAAGGAGACAGATAAATCTGTAGTATTGGTTATCCAAAAATAATGTTACATGATGAATTGAGCGTTCTTACCTGCAAGCTCTAAAACATGTCCTTTGTAGCAACAAAAACCGTGTGCTTTGGAGGATTTTTTTTCCATAGCTTTAGATATTTCTTCAAAGTCTTTTCCTTCAAGTTTAAAATTATACATGTATATGGGGACAATTTGTCTGACATTATGGTCAACAAATAGAACAAATGCATAGGCTACATCTGATGAAAATAAACAAAGTTAGCTAATGTTAGCGCCAGTAGTTGACCACAGCTTAATAAAACAAACTTTGTTAGCTAGAAGTAGTTAGAATGAAGTTTATTGCTAGCTAGCTACTTGATAACATTAGCTTGGCTTCTTAAAAACTGTTCAAACAAAATATTTAATTAGCTACAGCTAGCTGCTAATGTTAATCACGATGCAGCACAATGTGTCCAGACAGAAACGAGGTGATCAACTAAATAAAAGCTGAACTTGTTTGACAAAGTTTGTTAGCATTTAAACATCCGCTGCAAGGGTGTGGAGGTAGCCTGCTAGCCACTTTATTTGGCGTTCCAGACAAAGTCGGATGTGGGAAGTTCCAACCTGATTTTTTCACCTTCAAACAAAATTAAAAAAAAGGCTAAACTCGAGAAGCTGATGTTACTGATTGACCATGTGGTTACACAACTGTCTGTGCATGAATAACATGTTTTATTATTATGCCATGCATAAAATTGTACACAAAAGTATATTTTAATAGCTTAAAACTTTCTTGAGAGGATTGTTTACCATTCAAGGTGTAGTTAGCCATGCATGCCACCATGTTTGTGTGACGTCATATGACACTCTTTTTCCTTGTTGGAATGCCAACATCGAGTGGGGTTCTATTGCACTTTTCCTAGTAAGAGGTTGAAAATTCCAACTTTCCAAGTAGTCTGAAACTCTGCATTAACTATGGCTTAAAAAGTTTGCTGCTGCCTAGTCAAAATAAAAATATTTATTCAAGGTGATGCACTTTGTTTCATTCCATGAACTAGAAAATAACCAGGTTCACAGCGTCTAATGTCAACGTTTCAGGTTCCTACCAGAGCAGATTGTGGTATCCTTCTAATGTCCCCAGTTGATCATCAACAGGCAACATTGTTAATGTGCCCCAATAATTTCGTAAGTGACAAAACTATCACCATGACATAACGCTGTCACAACATACGCTAGCTGGGAATTACCTTTAGGTGACGTTATTAAATGACCATAACGTCCTCACCAAGTCACGTATGAAAAATGGGAACTTTTGACACAGTCACAATGTCATCAAAAGGTAATGTTGTAGATGGTTAATATGAGACTTTCCTGCAACCTCGGCAGGACATCCTGTGTTAGCTGGGATGCACTCTATAGCCTAAAGTAGACTAATTTGTCAGACAGAATTGCCCCTGCACATAATTCTTTACTACCACTTCACGTTACAGTACATGTAAAACTATACATTAAACAATACTATACAATATGTGTTCTGCCCTGTTCCAAATCCACTTTGAAATACCTCCTCTAAGTCTTACTGTCCTCATTTTGCTAACAAGTCTCTCATGGTACCTTATCAAATGCCTTTTGGAAATGTAAGTATGTAATATCATAAGTCTTGTTATAATCAAAAGACTTAGTGGCTTCTTTAAAGAATACCAGAAGGTTTGTCAGGCTTGACCTTCCCTTGTGAAAACCATGCTGGCTATCCCTTAGGATGTTGTTATTTTTAATAAACACTTCTAACTTGTCTCTAATGATAGATTCCAGTATTTTACATGTGATGCAAGTGACAGGCCTGTTGGACTTTATCAGTATGGTCACTTTTCTTATATATTGGTATTATATTACCCAGCTTCCAGTCCTAAATATACTCCAGTTTATAAACATTGTTTAAAAATATCTGCCAGTGGTTTAAAGATGATCTCACCTAACTCTTTGAGTATCCTTGGGTATTCTGTATACCATCTGAAAAAAAAAAACAAGTTTTCAACGTACAAATATGCCAAAATACTAACACATAAAAAGCACTATAAGTCATTAAAACTTGCTAAATCTAGGCCTGCCATGAAATGCATCGATATCAAAATTAGGCCAAGTGACAATACACAATAATTAGCTAACACTAATTAAACATGCTGTATTTTAAAGCCACGCTGCTACCCAATGTTTCCTAAATTATTTCAAGTAACTTGGCCCTGTGTTTTTCTTCTTACCATCTCAACTATGGAGGACTAAATTTGCCAAAATTAAATAAATAATTAAATGTGGAATTAAATAAATAAATAAATAAATAAATAAATACTTAATTTTATTTCAAAATAATTAAATAATTCCCACCTCATGGCTATTTAATTATTTGATGTTGTATTTCCGAATGGCTTTTTTTCATTTCATAGTGACACTTTTCAAAATGGTAAGCCCTCCTGTCAATCAACACGAGCGGGGCTGGACCTGCACACTGATCTTTTGCAATCGATTACTTGGTCTTGTTCTGAGCAGTGCTGGTGGAATCTCTAGAGGTTCCTATGTAGGCTCTATGGGCTGGTAGTTAGGTTCCTAACTATGCTCGCTTCAACACTATAATGGAATATTTGTATTGGAGGAGCAAGGTAATACATCTACTGACTAAATGATGCAGATGTTTTCTGTACATGACACTAAACTAGCTTTCTAGCTTCGGTTAGTGCAGAGATAGTCCTGCTGGCAGGACCTGTGAGTGGGGTGGCTACAGGGGCATTTGTTTCACTGGCTTGCTAGTTAGGTAGTAAGCAATTAGTTCATCATCAGAGTTGTTCTTAACTAGCTAATGCTAGCGGAATAATAAATAAAGAGTAGTTAAGTAAATGCTGGATCAAAATAACTGCACTGACATGTGATAAGTAGCTAGTTAAAACTAGCTTATGGCGTTTATAAGGCATACCCTTAGTTGTAGAAAGGATTTTGCTCTCTTCCTCAGCTAGCTAGCTGACCTTACAGTTTACACTGTAAAAATTAAATAATTTGTGGTACTACTTTTATTTTCTTTGCATATCAGAAAATAAAAGTAATACCACAAATTATTAAATGGAATAGTTTAAACAATATGTTTTCTACAGAATGGGCATGTAGATTAAGTTTGACATGATCACAGACTATTGTAAAAAGTAAGTACACTAATCATGACTGTGATGATGTTCCTATAGAATGATATATAAAACACATAGCACTTCAATGCTTCCCATAGTCTCTGATGAAAAATGAGTGTCTGAAATACAAAGGTAATTTTTTCACGTCGACTTCTACTAGATATGAAAGTATTTGGCATGTTTTAAAATCAAAGTTTAAAATTAAAATTTTTAATTGGGTGTTGTTGACATGACAGACGTACTAATTGTTTGTATGTCGGTTGAGAATATGGCTTGCTAACAGGGCGTTTGCAAGTAACCTTAGTTAGTAGCCTCGTTAAAAAAAGTAGGTAAACAGTAGTAGGGAGGTCAAACCTGTTTTGGCAATCTTTCAGAAAACATATTTTTACAGTTTATTCTTCATACATTATGTCATAAATGCTACAGTATAATCAAATAACAACATTCAAATCACTAACTTGCCAGAATATAACGGTTGTTTTCAGTAATACAATTTTAAAAATTAGCCGCATCATCACCTGTGCGACTTTATGGGTGGGGTTATCTGTTTTCCTTCAACAACATGAACCAATATTTTGTGCTATTTGTACAGTAAAGCTAATACACTGTACGCATTTACTGGTATGTATTGTTGAGGGATGCAACATTTAATGAAAGGTGCACTCTCAAAACACAATACGTGCCAAAATGTCTCAGTTTCAAACAGTGGCCCCATGGCTTAAAAATTCCATTGCAGTTGGGGACTGGAATCAGCCAGGCTCATGTCCCCCTTTTCACCCTAATAATAAAAAAAACACCAATTTGTAAAACTAAAATCCTTTATACCATACTGTAGACACGATCTTGGCGGAAAAAATATATATAAAAATATTGTTGTTCAAACGAGTTTTCCCGGTGACCTAGCCACCAGAAAACATGTACACTGGCAGCAGGTCATAGCTAACTGTGGAATACTATTTGAGCTGTAGAGGATTCAGAATCCAGAGGCGGTGCATGTCTCCTTTTCATCATAATTACAAAAAACCCATTTGCCCATGTGTGAAACTAAAGTGCATCATACCACACTACAGATAAGATCTTGGCGAAGACATACATGTAAGAGTCTTGTCCATCAAATTAGTTTTCCCAGTGACTTGGCCACCAGAAATAATACACTGGCAGCAGGTTATAGCTGGTTTAGGAATACTATTCGAGCTGTTGGGAATTTAGATTCCAGAGGGTTGCGCATGTTTCCTTTTCACAGTACAAAAATCACCCATTCGTAAAACTAAAATGCCTTATACCACATTGCAGATAAGATCTTGCCAAAGATATACATGTAAGGATCTTGTTGTTCAAACGAGCTTTTCTAGTGAATCAGCCACCAGAAAACATGTGCACCGGCAGCAGGTCACTATGGTAAGCCCTTTTAACATTTATTAGCATGGCCAGATTCACATTTCAGATATCTTTAATTACATTTTTACTAGTTAGATTGAAGTTACTTTCACCATTTAAGTTGTATGAAACCTCCAATTAAAGATATCTACAATTCAGTTTTGGCTATCCAAAAAATGGATTTCAGTAATCTTTAAATTTAAATGAATGGAAAGCCGTTTAAGCTTTTATTCAACTTGTTTTTGATATCAAGAATACAATTTTAACTGGTTCAAATGTTATTCTTGATATCAAATATACCTATCTAAACTAGTTTTGTATTTTATATGGCAAGCCATTTAACCCCTCTGCACAGATGCCTAATCCTTGCCCATTTATGGGGTACCCAATTTAAAGCTTTAAAGCTCCAGGTGTAAGCATCAATTTACCACCATTTACAATACTAACTTAGATTAGTTTATATTCATAATTTAGGAAGAAATAAAGTGCCACAAATGCAGTTACCTTGTCAAAAAGCAAAAATGAAGTCGTTTTTTAGTTTGCAATGAAATACTGAGAGATCCAATATATAAAACAGGTTAAACTATATATGCACTGGATCGAAAACTCCTTGACCACAAGTGTGTAAAATTTAAGAATGGACAGGCAGAAATACTAAAGATATATGAAGCAAAAAGTAAGCAGTGTACCCAGTGTCTCCAAATCTATCCAAAATGTCAAAATGTGAATTACGCATTGCTGTAAACATAATCATGTATTTCACTATAAATCAACTGTTTTGATTCAAGAAACTCACCTTTGCATCATTTTCTAGTGGAATTACAAGATTTCTCTCAGTACAGGGGTCTAGAAACATATCCAAAATCTCTCCAAGAATTAATAAAATGCTTTTTGTTTATTATAAATTAAGTGCATCTTATGATGTTTAAGATGCAACATTGATATCAGATATTAAATAATCGAAAAGCAGTGTGACACAATATGGTACACATACCTAAATATGTAATCATAAATTTTTTTATGTTTTTCTGTACTCTACAGTATGTAATTTTTTCTTGTATGGGGATGGAACGACATTAAAACAATATTCAGCTGTCCACCAAAACATTTGTTGATGTTCCAACTTCATGTCAGATCTGGTGCATGAAACACAAACGCGAATATCCTAATAAAATACCACAAACCTATTTAAAGTCAATTTCCAAAATAATGTATATAAATGGAATATTTTTAGCAGTAATACTTACATATCAAGGATGAAATCTTATCTGTGTTCAACAGATAGAGAGAGAGACAGTGAATCATACTGTCGTCCTCTTCTGACTTAGTTCAGAAAACAGTATCAGCTATGTCTATCAGCAAACATACCTTAGCCATGCTAACAAGTTCTAAAGAATAATAATATTTTCCAAAAAATGACCGAACTCAACAATAATGTTCCGCCGGGTGCAGTGTCCTGACAGCAATAATGGGACTGAATTTTCAGTTACGCTGTGTTATAAAATGTTATTCCAAAAGTAAAGTTAGACATCTTACAAAATCGTTAAAAATACTGTCACCTACTGGATAAATTCATTGTCAATCAAGCCAGATTGTACTATAATGGGCGACAACACTGTAAACAGCATGTGTGGTATTACGCACAGCTATTTTGGAAGGTACCCAGGCGTCACAGATGAGCGTATATTTCACAATCGGATTGTCCAAGACAATATATGACCACTCAGTCTCAAAAAGGATATTTCTTCGCATAAAACCAATGGTAAGGTTGCATATTATTATGCCAGATATTGACAGTAGAATGGCATGCTATACTTTTGTGTAGTTTATTTTGTTATTCAGTGAGCAGTGTTTTCACTACTGTATTGGCATATATTAGGGCTATTGTTGGGTTTATCTTGTTGCTATGACGGAATACAAATTTTTAGTGATGAAAGAATATTTTTATGAATGCCTGGATAGACACTATTGTCCAATGTGTCACGCGTGTAGTTGCAGATGAGACTGCAGGAAGAGGGTACTTGGTAAATGGACGACCAGCGCTTTGGCGCTGGTGGCGCTTTAGAATCTCTGTCTTTGGCATAGTTGTCCTGAATCATCTACTAATAAAGCTAGAACACAAAGTTTATGTTTTCAACTCATAGTTTGGTTGCAGGAGCAATGAAAGTCTGAGTTGAACAATCTCAGAACACAGGCTTCATGGCTACTAGGGGATTGAACGAAGCGATTAAGCTTTTATTCAACTTGTTTTTCATATCAACAAGACCAGGTCAAAACTAGAGCTGCCGCGGTTACTGCATTACCACGGTAACGCAATCACATCACGTCCACCACAGAGTCAAGCTGATAACCGCTTCGCCGCTGGGTTTTGTTTTTTTCCATTTATTTTAGGCATATTGTTCATGTTCCAATATTTGCCTGTAAAAGTTATGTGATCTGAAATAAATGCAATGCAATTTTTAAAATAATTAGGGGCCAAGCACCAAAGGTGCAGGGCACCTATTGTAACTATTAGTATTCTTATTATACCTTCCACAATGGTAGTCTATGGCAGCCCATAGAACCCCTTGGTGGATTTTGATGAAATTTGGCACATTGATAAAGGACAGTCCAATGTATCCAGGCATCAAATTTGAGGTCAATCCATCTATCTCTGTAGCGCCACCAACAGGCTACATTTTTGCTTGTGACTTTTGAACCGTTTGTCCTAGGGTTGTGATATTTTTTTCCCCCTGAATCCTTGGGTCATTTTGATTCCAATGCACCCATTGCCGTTAAAGTCCGCCATATTGGATTTTTTCTTACATGGGAGAACTAGACTTTTTAATGTCATTATACATTAACATCAGCAGATGGCGCCATTTTTCTGTAAAATGGTTGCTTTTCACAAGGAGATGGTTCAATGGTATTACAACTCCCAGTAGACTATTTTATTTTTATTTAATTTAAATAACTTATTCATTTGAAAACATGATTACATTTTATTTTTCTTTTAAATGTGATAATTTCATTTAAAACATGTAAAAAAATATATCAGCATACCTTACTTTAATCTGTGTGTTTTTCTTAAATTCATGTCAAATGAAATTATTTTCTTTAAACATTAAGATTTGATCTTCAAAAAGTCTTTTACTAAAAAAGGTGTTGAAAAATGGGGGGTCCTTTTCTAATCAGGGACATGTTATTATATTCGGCTAATATGGTATGTTCTCTGCCATTATTCCCACGATTTTGGATTTTTTCAAATACCAAAAAATTGCACTCCTCTGACAGCGTTGGCACTTGTTATTGCAATGTTCCAAGAAGGCACACTGCATTTTATGGCACTGCTTATGTTTAAGCTTGACACATATGTAGTGGGGGGCAGTATGGTGGTGCAAATGGGTAGCACTACTGCCTAACAATATGGAGGTTTCAAGTTCGGGGTGCGTCCGCTTTCAGTTTGTACCTTGTCCCTGTGCTCATGTGGGTTTCCTCTGGATATTCTGGTCTTCTACCACAGTCCAAACACATTCAGGTAATGGCAATTGGACATGCTATATTGCCCGTAGGTGTAAGTGTAAGAGTGTGTGTCAATGTGTCTCTTCACCCTGTGATGGACTGGTGTCTTGTTCAGGGGTTGTTCTGATTACTTGTCTACCTGGTGGCCATGTAGTGCTTGGCCCCTTCATTGCTGCTTGCAGCTATATTTATAATTATAATTGTGTAGCCTATTTTCTTCATGCCGTGTGTTTGAATGTTTCCACTCACAGTTGCGCAGTTCCGACCGGAGAACGTGCCACCCAGAATGTGCTTTGCAACTGTTGGCTACAGAAAGTTTTCGCTTCAAATTAGGCTAAAAACATGGATCTTGTAGCGAAACCCAACGTTACTTCTGTTTGGGAACATTTTGGCTTTGAGCCCGATGACGAGGGAAAGCCAAAGAATTTGGATGAGGCAGTGTGCCGCATTTGCAGCAGGAAAAGCAACGTCATGCGAGGAAACATGACAAATCTAGCATCGCATCTTAGGACCACTCATCGTCCGTTATATGATGCAATGAAAGGCACCCCATCTACCTCGGGAGGTACCGGCTTGGCACTACGTCAGTTAGGAGTCTCAGAGGCATTTGCCAGAGTGACTAAATTTAACCGGGACACCAACAAGTGGCAAGCACTTACAACAACTGTAACAAAGTATTTGGTTGCGGAGATGGTGCCCTTCCAGACTGTAGAAAAGCCATCATTCCGAGCTATGCTTCAGTCCTTCGACAAGCAATATGAACTGCCGGGCAGAACCTATTTTTCAGAAACAGCCATTCCAGAAATGTACTTGAAAGTAAAAAACGAAAGTGTAGCCGAGATAAAAGAAGTGGACAATTTTTCTGTCATAGAGACTAAAAGTGAGAAAATAAAAGCAAAAATGGCTTTTAATTTAATTTATTAGACCTTATTATTTCATTATTGTTTTATTTAAACGAGTGGCCTTTATTCAAGAAATTCTTTGTTCTTGCAAGCGTGTTACTGTCAATAAACAGTGTTCAGTAGCCTATCCTATGTTGTCTGTGTTTCAATAACGAATGCGTGCTTGCCGAATGATGGCCTGCCGAATGCCGACCAATATTCCTGCTGCAAAGTCGGCCTCTTAATGACAACACTGGAATAAAGATAGACATATATACTATAGAGGC
Source organism: Anguilla pacifica (assembly GCA_039654925.1). Lineage (NCBI taxonomy): Eukaryota > Metazoa > Chordata > Actinopteri > Anguilliformes > Anguillidae > Anguilla > Anguilla pacifica. The sequence goes on along the minus strand of CM077286.1, from coordinate 35,577,552 downwards.
TATAAAGAATAGACTACTACAGGAATAAATGCATTTGAAAAGTTTATTTAGGAACCAATTATTTTATAACATCTGAGGTTTAAATTATTATTTTTCTATGACGGTTACCGCAACAGTTTGAATGGGTTCGCTAATTTTTGTGGTAGGGAAAAAATCAATACCACGGCAGCTCTACTCAAAACCTAGTATATGGCTGGACCTAACACACGTGATCCAGCCAATGGTGTAACTTCATAACTCGGCCGACCAATGGTGTAACTTCATCACTCAGTCACAGACATTCGCATTTGTAGGGCTGTTGCAGTCCAGCCAAAAATTCAAATTTTAACTAATAAAAATAAGCATTTTTGATATCAAGAATTACTTTTGAACTGGTCAAAATTGGATAATTGATATCAGGAATTGAATTTTTGCTAGTTATAATTCAAGAATTGTCCCCATTCATTTCAATGGGGCCTTTCATTTTTGATATCAGAAATTGTGTGGTGGATAATCTTACCATGGTAGGCCACCACAATAGTAACATGAACACTGTGAAAAAATTGGAATTCTTGATATCAGGAATTTAATTTAAGTAGTTAAAATACTAATTCTTGACATCAATAATTGAATTTTAACCAGTTAAAATGTGTATTCTTGATATCATGAATTTAATTTTAACTAGTTAAAATTGGAATTCTTGATATCATGAATTTAATTTTAACTAGTTAAAATTGGAATTCTTGATATCAGGAATTGTATTTAAACTAATTAAAATTCATGTTACTACTAATTGTTCATGTTACTACTGTGGTAAGATTATCCACCACACCAAAAATAATGCTTAAATAATTATATTTCAGCTATAATAAAAAACAGTTATATGATTTCACCTGAGCTAAAATTTAGCATATGTGGGACGCTGATATACATGACATGTCGTGTTAGTGTTGACTATATTGGCGACAACAATGGATGATCCAGATCCAGAACTGTAATTTTTTTAGCAGGTAAGAAACATTTAAATGAACAAGCGTGAATCCGCAATAGCTGCAACCGCGCACGCGCATGCATCCATGTGTGCATTAATCCCTGAGCACACCCTCACCCAAACACATGACCTATTCCTTGGCTCATGACCAACCTTTCCACAAAATCTTGTGCAAATCTGTGAATCCATTCGGGAGTTATGCGCCTTTTTGTGATAGGCCTTGCCCCCTCTTGGTCAATCGGCCTGAAAGTGACTCAGCTCTACCTACGGTCATGACCAACCTCCATGCCAAATTTCAGCCTCCTTGGGTGAAAACTGTGGCTGCTATGGGGTGGGACACTTCTGTGGACCAACCGACCAATCGACCGACCGACAGACAGAGCTATAGAGCTGCAGTCGCAGCTAAAAAGCATAGCACATATATCACTTGTGTTCTTTGTTTTTTGTTTGAATAAAAGCCAGATTTAAATTAATTGGCTATATTTTATTTGTATGGAGTATTCACATCATAGAGCCATGTCAATTGGACATACCATTGCTTTATAATTCACAGAAATATCAGCAGAGTACATGGCGGAAATATGATGATGACACTGGAACAATTTCATACAATAATAACTGTTTAACAACAATAATTATGAAATAAAAATGCATTTACATTATATATAACTATGAGATAAGACAAAAATAAATACTTTCATTAATAACTATGTATACAACTACTAATTACCTTCTTTTTTTTTTGCCATGAACTGGATGATTAGTCAACAAGCTACTGAAGCAGGTGACTAACGGTCTAGAGAATCTCAATGTTTCAGAATAACTGTAGGCTTTGTAATGCCTGTAAAATAACGACTATATTCCTATAGTTATAATCACCAATATAGTAGTGGAATGTATACATAGTAATGTTTGTATTACATTTCATTACACGAACCGTAAAAACAAGACGTAACCCATTAAAATAGCGTGAATTCATCAGTTTCACTTCACCTTCAACCGCATGTCGTATTTCAAACATCCCCTGCGCACTTCCACCTCCCGATTATCATTTTCGCCCTTAGTAGTGGTATGTCGTTTGTGAACGATTCGTTCCTTTTGAATGAATCTTTTTGGTGAATAAAAGGAACTGACTCACCTCCATGTAAGGATCTGTTCCTTTTGTTCAGCTCTCAATAAGTGAAATTGGGAAACTGTGATTCACTGAAGCGGCAGCTACTCCTCCTAGTTAACCGTTTTCACCATCGGGCTTGCTTGTCTCTAGTAGCCATTAGCCAACAACAGCATTGATCTGCCTGAGCAAGGCCTGCTTTGCTGACTGAAACAACAGCAGTTTAGTTCCTGAACTTAAAATAGTGGGGACCGAATCTGAGAAGGAACTGGACCTGTCGTTGTGGAATGAATCCGCGAAGGAACTGCACATTCTGATTCCCAGTCCGGGCCTGAATCTGGAACAAGTTTAAGACGAGTTGCAGCAGCTCTGTGTGTACTCCTCCCCACATGCCTTCATTTTGCAATGGCAAACTTTCCTGAGTAATTACATTACATTTATTTAGCAGATGCTTTTATCCAAAGCGAGGAATGAATAGTCCTATAGAATTAAAAACAATTGACTCACTAGCTGGTTAGCCCAGATACATCTGAGAAATGCTATAAGCTATGGGTAGCCTACTCTCTTATTTGCATGATGTAATAAACCGTGAATGAAAGAGGCCATCCATATGTTATTTCCCAATGGAGATACCGCATTTTAAGGCAGAGCTTGGTTGCCAGACTGGGGGGGGTTCCTCTAAATGTATGTAGGGTATTTAAACATTAATTGGGAATGTTTTACAGTAAAATGGAAGTCAATCATAGATAGGGGGTTTTAAATGAGCTATGGTGGAATTTGCGAGGAATTTGTATGTGAGTCAATTGAAGATGGGGGATTTTGAGGATTTATTTTTATTTTTTTAATTAATTCAGGCATCTTGCAACATTGAGGCCGTTGTGAACTAGGTTTAGCCTCAACTCAACCAATGAAAGCAGTCATTTCCTTCAGACCTGCCAACCTTAGGAAAATATTTTTAGTACCACAATAGTCAACAGTTCACGTGATTTCCACCACTTCGCTTTGCACGCACACACAAGCCTTTCTTCATAATTCTAGTTTTGACTGTTGAAGTGATCAGGCAAAATTGTATAATTTGACCTGATTCTAAAATATCACTTGCACTGCACTGGGCTATATTATGATACACTTGCAAGTCAAAAGTTTGAGTACGCCTGCTTAAAACAATTTTTTCATGATTAATATTTAATTATATGATATGTGTGCTTATACAAACTGATAACCATCAGTTAAGTGAATTGCATTCAATTATTTAATAAATATTGAAATAATTTATTTTGTATATTGTAACATGTTTTCATTTTCAAGTATTTACAGAAACTTATGTTGTAATGTAAAAAAAAAAAACTTATGTTGCAATGTAAAACACTGTCAATTATGAATAAAGCCAAGTTTCTGTTCATGATTTCCATTATTTTATTTAATAATTAACTAATTGAATCAGCTTATATAGGCACACATCATATAGGCCTAATGAAAAAAAAAGTATTCAATTGAAAAATTATCTAGGAATGTAGGACTTGTAACTAGAGGTTTAGCTAAATTATTACCTGAAGCTCCTTGGTGGCTAATGTCAAAATCATAATTGCACAATGTGCAAAACGGATGTTTTGAGGGGCGGAGGCACGGCCATTGCTCCTGATATTTTGCGAGGAACTTGGGGCCATGGACTCGCTTCTTTTTAGTAGATCTACTGCTCTCTCTCTCCTTGTTAGTATCCTCGTCATCTGACGTCATGATTATTTTCTAACTGCAAGGCTGGTCGGGTGACTGGCTGCAATAATGGGAATTATTTGCTACGTTAGCCGTCTATAGTCAAACACCTTTGCAATGGTCACTTTGCTCCAACAGAGCATACGCGATTTAAAGTTTGAACAGGGAGTCTCCGTAGCGTTTGAGTTACTGCAGCTAAATTACTCCATCAGTTATTCGCACGTCTTCTAACGAGGCTAAATTGTATGCGAGCTACTACTACGGCTAACTATATACACAAATTTATCTCATTAGGATATACCCCTTTGAAATGCATCATCTCGTAAAGCTACCAAACATGTTTTAATGTTTCATATGTTAACATTACGGTCACATTTTTGTGCTTGATTATTACTCCCCACTTCCCATTTTACCTCAGCAATGCAGCGTTACGCCTCGGTGGAAAATAAAGTACCGCTGTGTATCAGTGGATGTTGAGTGGATCGGGGAGGGGTTACAGAACCACAAGCACAAGGTCGTAGCGTCTGGTTCAATCCGAGGGATGTAGTTTAAATACTGAATAAATGTACGGTATTGTTTTGTATTAATTGATTGTTTTCCATAATTAAATTACAATAATATATATATATTTTTTGCGTAGTTTCAGCTGGCATTTTGTACCTGTGTATTTTGACCAAGAATTGCGTGGTTGGTACACAAAATACATGCAGGTTGGCAGGTCTGTTCCTTGATTCAAACATAATATGTTAGGCTATATGAATCACCACTTTGTTGATTATTCTAGAGGTCCACATTGTTTTAACATTGGTGCAACCAGCTTGATGAACAGGACAGCTAGTATGATGCCAGAAACCAACATAAATACAGGCCAACATAAATACAAATATAGCCAAGGCACATCTAGGTCATATCCAGCAATCCCTCTGCAGTTGTGAAGGGCATGGAATTTATTAGATTCCATATGAAATTACAGGTCATAAAATTAGGACAGGCACTGACAATGAAGATAATGAAGCTGATATGTCAAATCACGATTTTGGCTAGCTATTTTACAACCTGTTTGATCCACTATATAACATATGCATCAATAGCCTAAAGCTACAAATTCACAATAAATTGTCCCACACTGTCATAATAAATTGTCATAAATTGTCATAATAAATTGTCCCACAAGCCCGGCGGCCACGTTGGGCCGCCGGGCTTGCAATACACTGGCAGAAACCCTGTGGCTTACAATAAAACCAGATCTACGTTTGAAAACCATGACTTAATTTAGTTACATTTTGGCTGTTTCATCACCAACAGTACTAGCTGCTAAAACACACACACAAAGCACAGAGCATGCAGTTATAATGCTTCAGAAACATGTTTCAGAAATAAATGTTATTAGTAGAACTACCACTTTGTGCAATACTTAATTTTAAGGACTAGTGGTGGGCGTCCCAGTTCCTTTCAGGGACACAAATCCTTTGACTCAGTTCCCTAAAATGATTTGTTCCCGGATTCGTTCACCGTTTCTTTCACAGCTCTCATCCTGACTCCCGCCAACAAGAATGAGAGTCCTACAGGAACCTAGCACAGGCTGACACTGTTATTACGTGGTTCACAGACATTGAACTCAGTTGAAAAGCTCACCAGCGACATCTGTTGGTTAAAACGTGAACGTGAACGTGTAGGAAAGCAGGTCTGAGATCAGTGTTCTTTACCTTCATTGTTCGTAGAGTGACGTTCAACACTTGATGCTTCCAACTATCACAAGCTAACGTTACCTAGCCAGCCACCATTTCTTATTTAGTCGGCGAACTAACCTCGTTACAAACTGCGTTATCACTTTATCTCATCGGTAAGTACATTCTTTTTATATTAACTTAAGCAGTGTGTAGGTAACGTTAAAATAGTAGCATGAATGTAACGTTCAATATATTGTAACATTACATGACTTATTAATCGCCATAGAAATAACAACTTCACTTGTTTATTAATAACGTTAGCTTGATGACATTGATGTGCATGACAATGTTGTCATTAAATTTTTCCCGACCATGAAAACTGCCTGACTTGTTTACATTTTGGACAGATGTGGCTACAGAGTAAATCCATCGTTGTTTCCATCACAGAACTTTCGACACAAGTAATATCGAAAAATCCTAAAATTTCTTCTTATGGTGAAGAGTGCCTGACCGGCTACTGTATAAATGTGGTAACACAGCGGCAAAATTAGGCTATTTCTAGAAATACCATCTTTGGGGAAAAAATGCTACGGTTAAGGGTCAGGCACTCTTCACGATAAGAAGAAATTTCAGGATTTTTTCTATATTGCTTGTGTCTAAAGTGCTGCGACGGAAACAACGATAGATTTACTGAGGAGCCACAATTGTCCGAAATGTAAACAAGTCAGGCAGTTATCACGGTTGGGAAAATTTTTTAAGACAACGTGATCATGTAGCTAACTTAGCTAGCTAGCCAAACAGTCAGTAACACAGATACTTACTTTGTGCCATTTAGGGATAATGTCAAGGAGGAAAGGTAGCCTACTGTGAAAGCCAAAAAACCTTAGACAGTTTTTTAAATGTTTAAATGTGCCCAGCATTCCAAGGCTTGTTGTAAGATTCAGTAGCCAATCAGGACTTGAATACATGTTTTTTGTAGAGTGCAAAAACCTTGCTATTATTTATTTTAACTTAATTTCTTTTGTTGTTGTTGAAATGTGCCCAGCATTCAAAGGCTGTAAGAATCAGTAGCCAATCAGGACTTTTTTCAAGTTTTTTGTAGAGTGCAAAAACTTTGATATTATTTTTTAAAATTTAATTTCTTTTGTTGTTGTTGAAACCACAGCATTCCAAGATTGTACATTGTTGTCAGATTCTTAGACTCTGCTATGCTGTAAATAGTTGTTGATTTTTTAAAAATGTGTGTTGAATAAGTGACTTATTTATAACAACATTCTCATTACGTAGTCATATTTTCAAATCTCCAGTCAGCTTTTAGCACTGACTGAATGTAGGGCCCTATGGAATCTGTGTTATAGCTTTTTTAAATTCTCAATTCCGCAATTCCGTCCGTGATTCTGTTGTCACAGAAACTATAGGGCCCTACCTCAATGCTGCCATCAGTCTGTCGCTGGCCCGTGCCAGGCCCCCATCAAAAAAGACACTTCGCCGCCAGGCCACGCCGGGCCGCTGGGCCCTGTCAAAAGATACTTGCCACCGGGCCTAACAACTTTTCTGGGGGAAACCCTGAGCCAACTTGATGTATTTGAGAGACGAAACTCTCCACTACATAACAGAAAAACAAAATGATCCTACGTTCAGATATAAGAGAGTTATTCAACAGAGGGAGTGTTTTGTGACACCAACTGGCGTCATCCGGGTTCAAGGAGTTAAGAAAATAACAACGCACATGTTACTCTGCCTTCACTGACACATTAGTGTTAGTTGAAATTTAATTCTTGATATCAAAAATTCCCATTTTAATTAGTTCAAATGTAATTATTATTTTATTTTAATTGTTATTTTAATTGTTGTATCAAGAATTCATTTAATAATTTAATAATTCAATAATTACTAGTTCAAATAGAAATCTTGATAACAAGAATTAAAATTATAACTAGGTAAAAAAAATTGAATTCTTTCTATCAAAAACAAGTTGAGTAAAAGCTTAAATGGCTTGCCATATGTAGATATCTCAATGACTTCTGACTAGTAATAATTCAAATTTGAGCTGTCTCTGCTTGAGTTTTGACTAATCGTAACTCCTGTTCAAGATATCTACAATTTTTTTTGACTAGTAATATCTTCATTTCAGATATCACAAATATAATTTTGATATCTTTAATCATGAGGCATATCCATCCACCCATTATCTATACCCGCTTATGCTGAGCAGGGTCACGGGGGGGTGCTGGAGAGGCAGGAATACACCATGGACAGGCCGCCAATCTAGGGCACACACACACACACACACGTACCTATGGGCAATTTAGGGTCTCCAATCGGCCTACCTGCATGTCTTTGGACTGTGAGAGGAAACCCACATGAACACGAGGAGAACATGCAAACTGCGTATAGAAAAGCCACAAGCCAAGATTTGCACCCATGACCTACTTGCCAGTGCTACCCACTGCACCACCGTGCTGCCCAAGATAGGCATATCTTTTTTTGAAATCACTAGTCTGAACAAATGTGGAGATATCTTGAATTTAAATGACTAGTCATAATTAAATGTAGATATTGGGAATTTACATTTTAGACAATAAATACTGAATTGTAGGCATCTTTAATTGGAGGTGCTATACAATTTACTTTAGTAGCTTCCAAACTATTAGCTGGGCCTCCCAGTTTTGCAGATGATACAAAACTGGAAGGCCCAGCTAATAGTTTGTACTAGTGTCCCCCAATTGGGAACACCAGTAGAGGTCAAATGCTCTAGTAGATTTTAGCCAATTTTACACAGGTAACCAAAGGACTGAGCAAAAGACCAGCTTTAATTACCTTGGTAGCTTCATATCACATGATGCTAGAAGCAAAATAGAAATAGAAATAAGAATTGCCATTCGCAAGGCAACTGAAGAAGAAGAAAGTAATCCAAGAAGATTTAAATAAAATCCAAATTTAATATAGCCAAATGTAAAGTTCTGCATGTGGGAAATAAAAACATTAGGCAGGATTACTTTATGGGAGGAACAAAATTGGAATGTGCTCAGTTTGAAAAAGACTTGGAAGTAATGGTTTATCAAAGCCATTCTGGTTCTAGGCACTGTTCTGTAGGCCAACAGGATGCTGGGATATATAGCCAAAAGGTTTGTGTATAAATCCAAGAAAGTTATACTTATCGTATACAATACATTTGTTAGACCACACTTGGAGTTATTGTGTGCAGTTCTGGGGACTGTACTACAAGAACGATATAGAGGCTCTGGAAAAAGTTCAAAGAAGAGCAATAAAATTGATTCCTGGTATGAAAAATGAAAGCTATAAGGAAAGACTTAAGATGCCTAACCTTTTAAATTCATAAAGGGGATCAACAAAGTGAACTACAAAAGATTCTTCAGGTTGAGTTGTTAGTAGAACAAGGGGACATAAATGGAAATTAACAAAAGGTAGATTCCATACAGACATTAGGAAGAATTTTTTCACACAGAGAGTAGTCAATGTGTGGAATATCCTGCCAGGTCACGTAGTAGATGTAGAAACAGGATTTTCAAGACTAGGCTTGATACAGTGTTAGATACTATCTAGTCTGTAGGTAATCAGAGCACTAATTTAGTTGGGAAAGTGGCAAGCATTGTTGGCCAGAATGGCCTTTTCTCATCATTATATTATGTTATGTTATCTTATCTTATTTAATGGAAAAAGTAACTTCAATCTTACTAGTCAAAATGTAATTGGAGTTATCTTAAATTGCCATTGTGACTAGTAAAAAGGTAAAGATTTAGATTTTGAGATATCTAAAATGAGTGTTTTGACTAGTCACAAATTAATTCCAATTGTTTCAGGTTGTTTATTCACTCTATGCATACAGCTAGTTAGCTTCACAAGTGCGATTGCCTATTCTCCAATAACACAGAAGAAGAACAGACATCCGGTGATATTCCAAAAGAGGTACCACATACAACCAGCAGGTGGTGTAATAACATCTCCATAACAACAATTACTGGTGCTTTTGGATCCAGGAGAGAGCCCTTGAAAATCTGAACATCTGTATCTTTTACCTAATTTAACATTACGGTACCTAAAGAAATATTCCACTGTGGTGAATGCACATCACACAGATGTGTAATTTAATAGGCACAAACTTTTAGGAATGGTATTTGTACAGATTTCATATTTTAAATACGTACATCAATGCATCGGTATGTATGCTCAGAATAATGGGTAAGGAGTTGGTCTTGTAACCTGAAGGTTGCAGGTTCTATTCCCAGATTGGACACGTTAACCAATGTACTTAACCTGCAATGTAAGTACCATGTAGAAAAAGTTGTGTAAGTCACAAAATAACAGTGGGACTGGTTAGTAAAAATAGTCTAACAAAACACACACATCTAGAATGTATTTAACTGCTTAGCGCAAAGCCCCTAGTGGTCGGCACACTGGCGTGCCGACACTGCTGAACTCAGACAATCAGTGCTACTGCAACCAAAGTATGAGTTAAAAACAGAAACGCTTTGTTTTAGTTTCATTAGTAGACGATACACGACAACTATGCCGAATATGGAGTTTCGCAGCGCCACCATTGTTGCTCCCATCGTTCATTTAACAAGCACCCCCTCATTTGCAACTACACCCCCACCCATGACATAATGGACAATATTGTTTATCTGGGCTTTCATAAAAATATTCTATCACTACTCAAAAATCGTATTCCGTCATAGCAACAAGATGAACCTGACAATAGCCCTAAGATATGCCAATACAGCAGTGAAAACTCTGCTCACTGAATAACGCAATAAACAAGACACAGTTTTCAAAAATGATGACATGCCATTATACAGTCGATTTTTCGTAATTTCTTGGAAAACACTATTATTATTGTAGTGTCAGAGGTGTATGGGCTTAAAGATAACTCTTATGCATGACAAAAACTCATAGGAACTTGTACTCTTGGAGTGAGCAACGTGCTCAACAGCTACGACGCCCCGTTCTGTCATTGTCAATAGAGAGCCATCACAGGCCCAACAACATTCAGTGATCCATGACAATAGTGAATGGGAGAAGACCCAAGTAGTTCCTAAAACTACGAACAGCCCACACTATTGCCCACAACTCCCTGTTGTATGTAGACCATTGTTGTTCGGCTGCCGTGAGAGAGTGACTAGCGTAGGCCACCACCTTCTCCAGGCCGTCCACTTCTTGTGCTAACATCGCCCCCACAGCGATTTGCGATGCGTCCATGTACAACGTGAAACGTTGGGTGAAGTCTGGGTGGCTCATGATAGGTTCCGCACAAAGGGCGTCCTGCAAGGACTCAAACACCTCCTGGTGGTCCGCTGTCCATTGAAACGGGACATCCTTTCCCATGAGATGATTGAGGGGGGTGCCATGCTGGGCAAAGCCCCTCACAAATCTCCTGTAATAGGAGCAGAGCCTCAGAAAGGCACATACCTCCGTAGCGGACCGTGGGATGGGCCAGGTTTTCACCTTGTCTGTGTTTCAGGGGTCTGGGCGAAGCCCCTCAGCAGAGATGATGTGACTAAGAAAGACCATGTGATTGCGGGCCAGGTCGAACTTCTTGGCGTTCAATCGCAGCCCAGCTGCTCCAATCCGGGTGAAGAACTCTCCCAGAGCAGAGAGGTGGTCCTCGAATGATCTGCTGTAGATTAGTATGTCGTCAAGATACACCATGCAGATGTGCCATGGTAGCCCCTTTAACACCAGCTCCATGACCCTCTGGAAGGTCGCCGGCGCATTGGTGAGGCCCATGGGCATGGATTTGAACTGGTACAGGCCCCCACCGCTGGTGAAAGCGGTCTCTTCACGGTCCTCCTGCGCCACTTCCACCTGCCAGTAGCCGTCAGAAAAGTCCAAGGTGCAGAACCAGGTGGCCCCCAAAAGGGCGCCCAGCGTGTCGTCCACTCACGGCAGTGGATGAGAGTCTTTTACTGTCACAGAGTTGAGACCCCTGTAGTCCACACAGAATCACCATACGTTAATCTTTTTTCTGACGAGCACCATGGGAGAGGACCACGGGCTGCAGCTCTCTTCAGGCACTGCACTTGTCTGTTTATTTCCCTCCACTTTTCGGGGGAAGTACGGTAGGCCTGACGCTTTATCGGGGAATAGTCACCTGTTTGGATGCGGTGTTGCATCAGACCGGTGTCTCCTGCCAAACCCCATCCGGAGCAGAACACCTCCTGATGTTTCCCCAGCAAGGCCTGCAGTTGTTTGCCTCTGTTCAGCAGACACCGGACAGTCAGAAACATCCGGCAGAGAAGCAGCCACCTGTTTAGAATCGAAAACCTCTGCAGGGGTGAGTAAGTCACATTCATTAACATGGTGAAATACCCCCAGGTGGGAGCCGGGGTGCAGTCTCAGTTCACGGTCAGTCGGGTTGAGCAGCCGCGCCACAGTGCACCCATCCTTCACCGGCACCACTGTACATGTGACCACCAGGCCCATGTTATCACGTACCTCAGGCTCTAAAGAGCCCAGATAAGAGTCAATGGGTGCTCCAGACGTGTGGGGGGGCTCTACCTGAACGGGAACAACCATTTCGCTAAAAGGTGGAATAGTAGCATCAACAGCCATAGAGATGAAGTCTGTAGCCTGCATGAGAGGAATGTCGATGTCTCCAAGGTGGAGCAGTCCACGACCAACATCCATAATAGCGTGAGTCTGTAGCATAAAATCAAAACCCAGCAGAATAGTCTGTGTTGCCCTCCGCACTACATGAACAACCTGCTCCCAATACTCGCCACCCAACCATATGGGAAGGGTCTCTGTACCTAAAGTGTCTAATAATTGTCCATTCACCGCATGTGCAAAGGGGTACTACTTCTTTAACACACGTTTATGTAAGGCTGGAATGGACATTTTGAACTCCTCAGAAATCAGTGAAACATTGGAACCAGAGTCAATCAGTACAGTCACATCAACACCCTCTACCAGTCCTTTAACCCTCTGGGGTCGAGAGCTTCGCCGGCGGAGCTCGACAAGATAAAATTAACTTTCGTTTCTATTTGGATGATTAACTTCACGTGCTGTTATCATACAGACGCAACAAAAACATTGACAGAAACCTTAGAATCGTGACTTTCCAATGCGCCCATTGGCAAATAATATGAATTGTTTTAAAAGTTTTAAATTTGATTAATTAGACCATGTATGCTTCGTTAAACTTTACTCATTACTATGTGAATTTCGCTCAGCAGGAAGTCCGCCCAAATCGCATTCACATTTTAACAACATTATAATTACTCTCCATAGAAGGAGACTAAAGGAGGGGCGATGCGAGATCCATGTGAGAAATGCCACGTCTGCGAAAGCAGGATAGAATGTCAAAGTGTTGCCTAATTCACTTCTTTTGAGGTGAACATTTCGTTTAATTTTGGAAAATGGTCCGTCCGGAAGCCGACACTGATGAAGAGCGGTGTCATTTCGAACAGCGAACTGATCCAGCTGAGGATCAACTTCATGCGTAAGTATATTTCTTATGATCATATTGGTAAACATGTGTACTGTATTGCAACGTATCTGTGTGTTTGTAGGAACATCCAGCAATATGCGCGCTTGTAAATTCCCACACTACGAACGATTCTAACCATTGCTTCTCAAAATTATAGGCTACTTCTCTGCGTCTGGTTGTGTTTGTTTGGTTCTTTGTTTGTATATGATGTAACCATGTCACATTTCCTAAGTTTTGTTTTCATTAGTTAGTGGTTTGCCCCTTTTTTGTATAGCACATTTAATTTTCACCTGTTGAAGGAAATGTGCTATATAAACTCCGGAGACGGAGTGTAGCACAGTGGGTAAGGAACTGGGCTTGTAACCGAAAGGTCGCAGGTTCGATTCCCAGGTAGGACACTGCCGTTGTACCCTTGAGCAAGGTACTTAACCGAAATTGCTTCAGTATATATCCAGCTGTATAAATGGATACAATGTAAAATGCTATGTAAAAGTTGTGTAAGTCGCTCTGGATAAGAGCGTCTGCTAAATGCCTGTAATGTAATGTAAATAAAGTTTGATTTGATATCACATTTCCTAACCATTTTGTTTTTATCATATTTACAGAGATGCTGATCAGGAAACACGGCCTAGTTCACCACTAGGCCACGCAAGCGTTGCAAGAGTACACCAGTCTCATCTCATCTTCCATGCGTATAGTTTGCTTCAATAAATGTTCTGAAAATCAAAAGATGTCTTTGTTTCTGTCTTCTAAATGGCTCACTGAGTCTTTGTCTTAGTGGTGGGGAGGCATGCGGCCAGGTGTGAATAGCCTACTTAGCTGGCAGGTCGTCCTACCCAATGCATATTCATTACAGAAAGGCCATTTGCCCTCCCATTCTCACCTGGTGTTGAAAAATAGTAGTCACAACACTAACTTTTAGAAATTTATTTTATATTTCTCATTGGATTTGCTAAAATAGTTTGTCATCTTTTGATACTCAAGACCTTGATGAACACATTTCAGTGACCAAAAGTCTTAGTCACAATTGTTTAGTGTGTTTTATTACAACATTCCTGTGCATGTTCAAAACTACTGTTTACAGTTTGTGTGTTTTTAGAGCAGTTTACAGTCCACACATGATTATGACCTACTTACTGGTGCCATATTATTGTAGCTGAGTTTGTGCTGAAAACAAAGATATGAAACACTTTGGAATCACTGTATATAAAGTTTATGAAATTTACACAAATGTCAGAGCATCGCACAATCACTAGTGTGCCTCATTTTACCCTTAGACCCCAGAGGGTTAACATATGCTGTAGGCCTGGACTCACCCACCGAACATGAGTCCATCAAAATGACTGGAGCTACTACTGCCGAGTCGCCATCTTGACCCTGGGGTGGCGAAATTGGCATCCGGGTCTCAATGCCAGCTACTGGACGTTTCCCCGCTCCTGTCCGTGCGGGAATGGAGATGGTGATCGTCGAGAGGGAGATAAAAACCTCACCCCACGCCTTGGCTGCCGTTCCTCTGCAACATGTGGCCCCCGTGGGCCCTCGCTGTCTGGTCGGTGCAGTGAGAAGTCAGCAGCTGTGTCTCGGGTCCCTCGCTCTTGTGGAGACCATCCCCTGGTGCTGTATCCTCCCTGTGGTCTGCGCTGTGGAGAACTGCGCCTCACGCGGTCGTCCATCAGGAACTCCCTGGCGGTAGACCTGCAGCCGAACTCGCCACAGTCACATCGACAGGCATGCCGTTGCTCTCTGCACACCCCTGGGTCATGAAGACGATCCCCAGGAAAGGGGGAGCCCCGTCTGCCCTTCTCAGTCCCCTGGCTACGTGCTCTCAAGTCCCTCATCTCATTCTGTAAGTTGTCCATCTTTAGAGTGAGGCGTTCAAGGGCATGGATGAGCTTCCCCGTCGCGTTAGCATTAGAGTCCACCCCAGTAGCCGGTTGCGAATCAAGAGTGGCCACAACAACAGGCTGTGGGGGAGAGTAGGGTGAACCAGGCATGCCGGGTACGCTCACAACGGCCTGCTATTATCAATGCCTCCTCCATCAGTCGCCCCCTGTTCGTGGCATTTAGTTTGGTCAAGGCCAGCCAGAAAACGCCTGAATCTCTCCCCATTCATTGCAGCGCGGTCATAATCAGGAAACGCCTCAGCCACGAGCCTGCAAATGTCAGCTGCTTAAACCTCCAAACTCACATTCACTTGGCGGGGCCGCGCATTCACGCACGTCTGGAAATACAGGAGGAATTGTTTTTGTCCAAACGCCTCCTTTAACTTCTCCTTCATACGTTCGTAATCACATTGTACATCTGAAGGAAAACTGTCCCACAGCAGGAAAGCTACCCGTCAAGTCTGGTAGGGAGAATGTTCACTAAAGTAGCCGCGTAGCTCGTGCCTCTCACCCCTCTCGTCTGAGCGTGCACTGTGGCTTCAAACTGCTTAATCCACATAGCAAACAGCTTCTGGCCGTCGCCAAGAAATGGAGGCGGGAGCTCCAGTCTAGCATTACTCACAGCACCAGTCCACGAAGCAGTGCATTTGTAATAATCCTCTTCCATTTCGCTGTCCATGCCTCCACACTTCAGTCCTCCAAACACAACACTCCAACGTAAACACACGAGCACAGCTAGCCAGCGGAGCCGAATAGAAAGTTCAGTAATTGTCCAAAGAGAGAATTAATCCAAATGCAAAAACACACTCCAAATACCGCTGTAGCTGCCGTCAGCGTCAGTTGTACAGTTTAAGTTCATTTAATCATTTTGAGTTAATACAAGAATAATTTACGTTTTAATAAAATAATATTTTTTGTTAATTAACATAAATGCAATTACGAACGTATGTCTAAAAGGACCTGTGTAATATTTCCATAGCGGAACCAATGTCATTGTGTTACAGTGGGGTTGGGGCATGGTTGTTGGTTGCGCTCTGGTATTACCACGAGAGGCAGAGCACATGTCAGATTCTGCAGAGGATGATGTTTTTGGGTTACGTTGCTTATAGTTGCATTCATAAGGATTGGAATTGGCTGAGGATTTGTAAGGTTGAAGTTTCTTTTGTACCCCCCTTCGAGTTACGCGGCCAATGAGGTGTGTAATGTTATCTGTGCATTATTATATATTGTGCCTATAGTTATTAAATGTGTGTTAACGGGCTAGCTACGGCTAATATTCTGGTAGAGTTAGCGGTAGCCCACCTACGTTTGCGGGTATTTAGCAAGCTAATTTTGTGACTTTAATCTAAGATAATGGATTATGCAAACTATGTATGTGTTGTGAAATATCTGTTTAATGGTTATTCTCTATGAGAATGCTCTACTGCACTGTACTCATTTTATGCTTTGTGCTTTATTTTGTCTAGTTCTCACGGCATGTTCACGGCATGTTCACGGCATGTTTAACGGCATGTTTTAACGGCATGTTTAACGGCATGGATATGCAATAAATGCCTGTAACCAAAGAACGCCTTGTGTTCGTGAACTAATTTGGAGGGGAGTAACAGTGAGAACTCAGCCTGCTGGACACACGGTGAAGAGAAGACTATCTGCGCCTTCCACCGACGGAGCTGCAAGCAAGTTTCTCAGAGTTTCGTCGCACTCTAGCATCGAGCAGATAAGACTGTACATAAACCGGTAACCGAAGCAAGTGGCAAGCGGAGTTCGGGAGCATTGCGTGGTCAAGCCAACAAGAAGTAACACATTTAAAACAAGTTAAATGTTAAAGAGTGGCGTAGCCTCGTCAACTGCTTTAAAGGGACTCTATAAGTGCTAAAACGGTGAAGCGTTCCGGTGTTATGTACATGTTTGTAAGTTCAAGTCATTGCTGATTCCACCTTAGTTATTTACTACTAAGCAATTTTGAAGTATAAATGACATTTAAAGGGACTAACACAGTATAGCCACTATTGATATAATTTGCTAAGTGTTAAAGAGAAGTGTTCTCTAATTCAGTGCAGGTGAAAATAAGTTCATTTGTATTGTGAAAAGGTGTTTATGACACATTAAGTCATTCTTTACATAGTTGGTTAAAACTAAAAGCTGATATAGCTAAGTTAATTGCAATTAGTATTGTTATTGCAATTTAAACCATAGGCTAATTAGTAACATTTAAGCTAAGTTAGTTAAGTAAACTAATTTCGTTCACTTAAGTTCAACGACCAAGCAAAGAAGCTTGTAAGGTCAATTCAAATAATACTGAAAATGATTGAGTATGAAGCTAATAAACGGGACTTAGACAGTAACGGTGAAGTTTTAGAGTTACAGCAGCAGTCTAAAACCCATGATAATGCACCTTTAGATACAAACCTACAAAAGGAGACTGAGGTAAATGTAGGGACACAAGCTACTGCAGAAGAAGAACTATGAAGAAGTCAGAGAACCCGAAAGCTCACTGAAAAGGGTCAAGAACTCCAAGAGGGCAAACGTAAAAGGCTTCAGCATCGCTTCACAATTACTTACAACATATGGAAAGCTCTTGCTAAGGAGGCTAAGAAAGCACTCAACGGACCTTTCTCCAGTGAGATCCTACAAGACCTCATGACCAAGATCCACTGTGCTTCTACAGATGTAAAACAAGTTTATGAAGACTTACGCCAATACATTGCCCCCGATGGAGAGACCCGCCGCCGAGTAGACACTTGTGATGCCGTCTCAAGACAGATCTTGGAACATGTATGGAATCGTCGTGAAGAGAAAGACGAAGGTCAAGATTCTCATAAAGAACAAGCACGCTGGATTGAGACTGGCTTGGTGTTCTCATCTGCAGCATCCCATAGGTCCAGTTCAAGCTCTCAAAGTCCAAGGTCTGCAAGCAGTTCAAGCATAAGATCAAGATGTTCAAGCCTGTCCTCTGCAAAGAAACAAGAAGCTACAGCGGAGCTAGCCGCAACTCAAGCCACTTTGAAGGTCTTACAAGAAATGGAACGTGAGAATCAAGAGCTTGAAAACCTTGAAGCTGAGAACAGACAGAGGCTTGCACTACAAGAAGCTGAAAATGCTGCAAGAAGAAACGCATTAGAAGAGAAGCGCAGGCAGATAGAGCGCTTAGATACAGTTAAGAAGATGAATGCTGCAAAGGCACGACTACAAGTCTATAAACAAGAAGTAGGCTCAGACGAAGAGATATCAGAGTTTCTCCATGACTGCAAGCCTAACCTAAGAAGTCTTCCAGTGTACCATGTGTCAGCACCACAATATGCCACACATGTACAACCTGCGATGATGACGCAAACTGCCCCAAAGGGGGGGCCTGCTACTGATGCTCATCAGGAGGATAGCACTACAGCACTTGCCAAAGCAATAGCAGAGTCCATCAATGCAAGCCGTCTCCCAGTACCAGAGCCTTCTGTTTTCAGTGGAGACCCACTAAGGTACAAAGACTGGAAAATGTCCTTTCAAACATTGATAGGCAGGAAGAATATTCCAGTAAATGAGAAAGTATACTACCTTCGCAAGTATGTCAGCGGACCTGTAAAGAAAGCCATTGAGAGTTATTTCCTGTTAGGCACAGATGCAGCCTACCATTCAGCATGGGACATCCTGGAAGAAAGGTATGGAAGCTCTTTTGTGATTGCTAAAGCCTTCAGGGATAAGCTCACCTCATGGCCAAAGATAGGACCCAAAGACAGCGTTGAACTAAGAGAGTTCTCAGACTTCCTTCGAGGCTGTCAAGCAGCAATGCCGCAGATTAAGAGTCTTGAAGTCCTAAACGACTGTGGCGAAAACCAAAGATTGCTCACCAAGCTTCCTGATTGGTTAACAGCCAGATGGAATAGAAAGGTCATTGAGATTGAAGAAGCAACCCAGGCATTCCCTAGCTTCAGCCAGTTTGTTGAGTTTGTCACAAAGGAAGCCAAGATAGCCTGTAATCCAGTGACCTCTCTTCACGCTCTGAAGTCTAGTGAGGGTGAAAAGGTGAAGACACCAAAGACTCGAAGTGTTGGTGCAAGGGTGCTGGCAAGCAGCTTGGAAGAAAACCCAGACGCTAAAGGATGTGTCTTTTGTGAGAAGTCAAACCATGCCATTCACACTTGTCGAAAGTTCATGGCCAAATCGGTCACAGAAAGGGTCAGGTTTGTGAAAACGAAAAAATTGTGTTTTGGATGTTTGAAAACAGGACACTATTCAAAGAACTGTGAAAGGAGGAGTGTCTGCGGCACTTGTAAAAGGAAGCACCCAACGTGTTTACATGAAGATCGTGCCAAGGAGGATGGAAAGAAAGAACAAAGGGATGATGAACGTAAGGAGAGTGGGAAACACTCAAAGGTGAGAGAAAGGTCAAAGGAAAGGATGGAGTCTAAACAGGCTAATGAAACGTCAAATGAAGCAACATCTAACCGAGTGGTGCAAGACATGAACAGCACCTACACGTCCACAGCTATGCCAGTGTGGTTGTCCACAATAAGTAACCCAGAGAATGAAGTTCTCGTATATGCACTTCTGGACAACCAAAGTGACACCACCTTCATCCTGCAAGAAAGGGCAGAAACTCTGCACACGCGGAAGGAGCCTGTGCAATTAAAACTTTCCACGTTGTCATCCAGAAGTACAATCATTCCAAGTCAGAAGTTAACTGGGCTGCAGGTCAGAGGCTTTTATTCATCAAAGAAAATTTCTCTCCCAGTAACCTATACAAGAGAGTTTATTCCTGTCAATCTAAGTCATATTCCTACACCCAAGACAGCAAGGGCATGGCCTCACCTAGAGCACCTTGCCGAAGAGATTGCTCCTTTAATCGAATGTGACATTGGTTTGCTCATAGGTTACAATTGTTCTCAAGCCCTGCTACCCAGAGAAGTCGTGTCAGGCAAAGACAATGAGCCCTTTGCTCAAAGAACAGACCTTGGCTGGAGTATAGTCGGCTGCGCTAATCCATGTGTCGACTATGGCGATGCAATTGGAAGCAGCCACAGGATCGTTGTGAGACAAGTGACACCTTATCTTCAGTTGCCTGCTAATCTAACAACTGAAGTTCGATACATATGCCGAACACAAGTCAAAGAATTAGTCACTCCACAAGATGTGATAAAGGTGCTTGAGTCAGACTTCAACGAAAAAACTGTAGAGGATGCTCACTTCTCTCAAGAGGATCTGCGCTTCATATCAATAATGGAGGAAGGAATCAAAATCAAGGCAAACGGACACTGCGAAATGCCCTTGCCATTTAAGGAAGACAGGCCGAGTCTGCCAGACAATAGGAGATGTGCAGATCACCGTCTCAAGTGTTTGAGAAGGAGATTTGAAAAGGACAAGCAATACCATAAGGATTACATAGCCTTCATGGCGGCAACGATGACTCGCGGAGATGCTGTGAAAGTTCCAGAAGAAGAAATCAACAAGAGCCCTGCCTGGTACATCCCTCACCACGGGGTGTATCATCCACAGAAACCAGGAAAGATACGGGTCGTGTTCGATTGCTCAGCGAAGTTTCAGGGCGTGTCATTGAGTGACCATCTGCTTACCGGGCCAGAATTGACGAATACTTTGGTAGGTGTTCTCTGTCGGTTTCGTAAGGGTCCTGTAGCAATAATGTGCGATATTGAACGCATGTTTCATCAATTTCATGTAAGAGCAGAAGACCAAGACTATTTGAGATTTCTCTGGTGGGACAATGGCGACTGTCAGTCCCAACCATCAGTCTATCGAATGAAAGTGCACTTGTTTGGGGCAGCCTCGTCGCCTGGTTGTGCAAACTACGGCCTCAAACACATTGCCGCTCAAGGTCAAGGTCGCTTCAATGAAGCATCCATCCGCTTCATCGAAAGAAACTTTTACGTGGATGACGGCCTGACAAGTGTGTCAACAGAAGATGAAGCGATACAGTTAGTCAGCGAAGCAAGGCAGTTCTGCAGCGCTGGCAAGCTACGAATTCACAAGTTCATTTCCAACCGCCAGGAGGTACTTGCATCAATTCCCAAAGAAGAATGTGCTGAAACAGTAACACATCAAGACTTAGCCTTGGGTGAGCCTCAGATAGAGAGAGCATTAGGTGTTAAATGGTGTGTCACTTCAGATCAGTTCCTATTCAGAGTAGTTGTGAATGAACGCCCGCTTTCTAGAAGAGGAGTCTTGTCAACAGTAGCCTCCATCTACGACCCACTAGGCTTTGTAGCACCTTTCATTCTAGTCGGGAAGCAAATACTTCAGCAAATGTGCCGGGACAAGATAGGATGGGATGAACCACTATCCGATGATCTTCGGCCACAATGGGAGTCCTGGCTCTTGAACCTACAGAACCTAGCTGATGTCAAGATTCAGCGATGTTACCTTCCAGCAGGTTTCCAAGAAGTCCAAAGATACGAACTCCATCACTTCTCAGACGCAAGTGTCAAAGGGTATGGAGAATGTACTTACCTGAGAGCAATCAGTGCATCAAGACAAATCCACTGTTCTTTAGTCATGGGCAAGGCCAGAGTGGCACCCACGAAAGTCACCACAGTACCAAGACTTGAGCTGTCAGCAGCGGTTGTCGCTGTCCGTACGAGTGACCTGCTCAGAAAAGAGTTGGAAATAAAAGATGCCCAGGAATTCTTCTGGACGGACTCTAAGGTCGTCCTTGGTTATGTTAACAACGATGCCAGACGATTTCATGTATTTGTGGCGAACCGCATTCAGCGAATCAAGGAAAGTACCAGTCCAAGTCAATGGAGATACGTGACCTCGGAAGAAAATCCCGCAGACCACGCTTCAAGGGGCCTCAAGGCGAAAGAGCTCATTGCTTCCAACTGGTTTACTGGTCCAAACTTTCTCTGGCATGACGAGCTTCCCAGCGGAGATATTAAGGTGGGAGACATTGCAGTTGAAGACACAGAAGTTCGTAAGGTCTTCGTGCACAAGACCTTGACAACAGAAGATTCACTGCTAGATCGCTTCCTGAAGTTCTCCAGTTGGATGAGGTTAGTCAAAGCCATCGCCAGACTCATACGACATGTCAAGGAGCTTAAAGGTTTGGCATCAAGAACCAATGAAGCAACAAGTCTCGACGAGAGAAAGGATGCAGAACTTACTATCATAGGCATTGCCCAAAGGGCAGCCTTCTCTGAGGAAATCCAAAGTCTTCAATACAAGAGGAAGATAACAACCAAGGATAAGGCCAGCAGGCTGCACAGATTGAATCCTTTCTTGGACGAGCAAGGCATCCTCAGGGTGGGAGGTCGACTAGAGCATGCTGCTTTGCATCCGCACATCAAGCATCCAGCAGTCTTGCCAAAGACTAGCCACATATCAAAGTTACTGATAAAGCACTATCATCAACAAGTGCAACACCAAGGGCGTGGCATAACAATGAATGAGCTACGATCGAACGGCATCTGGATACTTGGATGTAGTCATGCTGTGTCTTCCTACATCTACAAGTGTGTCAGGTGTAGAAAGTTCAGAAGGTGTACAGAAGAACAAAGAATGGCAGACTTACCACCTGAACGCATGGAGACAACTCCTCCCTTTACTTATTGTGGGATGGACTGTTTTGGCCCATTCTATGTCAAAGAGGGAAGAAAGGAGCTGAAGCGCTATGGCCTGCTATTTACCTGTCTGTGCTCTCGTGCTGTGCACATAGAACTGCTTGACGACATGACAACTGATGCCTTTATTAATGCTCTTCGTGCCTTCGTTGCCCTACGTGGAAACGTTCGACAACTTCGATCTGACCAGGGCACTAACTTTGTTGGTGCAAGACGTGAGTTCCTGGAAGCTGTAAAGGAGATGGACCAAGAATGCCTGAAGAAACTAGGCTGTGAGTTCGTCATGAACCCTCCATCCGCAAGCCATATGGGTGGAGCCTGGGAAAGGCAAATCAGGACAATAAGAAGTGTGTTGACATCCATTCTGGATCAGTCTTCCCGAAGACTTGATAGTTCATCTTTGCGAACTTACCTTTACGAAGTCATGGCAATCGTAAACAGCAGACCCTTAACAGCGCACTTACTCAATGATCCAGCTGGGCCACAGCCTCTTACACCCAATCACATCCTGACAATGAAGTCTTCAATAGTCTTGCCACCACCTGGAGAGTTTGTAAAGGAAGACCTTTATCTTCGCAAAAGATGGCATAGAGTGCAATATTTAGCTAACGAATTCTGGTCTAGATGGAAGAAGGAGTACCTGTTAAACCTGCAACAGAGACAAAAATGGCACAAGACACGCAGAAATGCAAAGATCAACGATATAGTGATTGTACAAGACGACACTGCACCACGAAATGAATGGAAGCTGGCCAAGATCACTAAAGTGTACCCTGGTGAAGATGGATGTGTGAGAAAGCTACAATTACTGATCAGTGACTCAGCACTAGATGACCAAGGAAAGCGACTCACCAAGCCAGCCTACCTAGAGAGGCCTATCCACAAGACTGTTACCCTGCTTGAAGCTGAGTAATACAGCCTCGCTGTCTCTCTACCTGTCCTTGCGCCAGGTCTCGTAAAACAGGCTGTTCCTATTTGAATCCTACACTTATTAAGTTCATTAGAGAAATCACCAGTGATTTGGTGGGAGTGTAGCTGCCGTCAGCGTCAGTTGTACAGTTTAAGTTCATTTAATCATTTTGAGTTAATACAAGAATAATTTACGTTTTAATAAAATAATATTTTTTGTTAATTAACATAAATGCAATTACGAACGTATGTCTAAAAGGACCTGTGTAATATTTCCATAGCGGAACCAATGTCATTGTGTTACAGTGGGGTTGGGGCATGGTTGTTGGTTGCGCTCTGGTATTACCACGAGAGGCAGAGCACATGTCAGATTCTGCAGAGGATGATGTTTTTGGGTTACGTTGCTTATAGTTGCATTCATAAGGATTGGAATTGGCTGAGGATTTGTAAGGTTGAAGTTTCTTTTGTACCCCCCTTCGAGTTACGCGGCCAATGAGGTGTGTAATGTTATCTGTGCATTATTATATATTGTGCCTATAGTTATTAAATGTGTGTTAACGGGCTAGCTACGGCTAATATTCTGGTAGAGTTAGCGGTAGCCCACCTACGTTTGCGGGTATTTAGCAAGCTAATTTTGTGGCTTTAATCTAAGATAATGGATTATGCAAACTATGTATGTGTTGTGAAATATCTGTTTAATGGTTATTCTCTATGAGAATGCTCTACTGCACTGTACTCATTTTATGCTTTGTGCTTTATTTTGTCTAGTTCTCACGGCATGTTCACGGCATGTTCACGGCATGTTTAACGGCATGTTTTAACGGCATGTTTAACGGCATGGATATGCAATAAATGCCTGTAACCAAAGAACGCCTTGTGTTCGTGAACTAATTTGGAGGGGAGTAACAACCGCTGCCACCAATGTAGCGTCCGAGGTGTATGGGCTTGAAGATAACTCTTATGCATGACAAAAACTCATAGGAACTTGTACTCTTGGAGCATCATGAACCGTCTCCATTTATTCACATATAAAAAACAGCATAACCTTTTTTCTTTTTTCTTTTTCAACAGCTTCGCTCCCCTCTTTTACGTCACCAGCCTGTGCGAACTCCCTCCAGGCATTACCAATGAAAACCATATAATCGAGCACCTACATTATTGAGGACTTCTGAACATAGCTAAGCCATATGTTTGCTGATAGATCTAGCTGAAATTGTTTTCTGGAGTAAGACAGAAGCGGATAGAACTGTATCATTGATTTACTGTCTCTGTCTCTATCTACTGAACACAGATAAGATTCCATCATTGCTATGTAAGTATTACTGCTCAAAATATTTTGGTTATATAGGTTATTTTTAAAATTGAGTGTCTTAAAATAGGTTAGTGGTATTTTATAATGAGGGTATTTCACACTGTAATGTAAGCGTTCATTGGTGGTTTAGTAGTTTTTGTGATGCATGCAACAGTGATGACGTGAGAGTTGGAACATTGACAAAACGTGGTGAATGGTTGAAAATTGTTTTTATGTTGTACCATCACCATTCAAAAAAACATACGAGAGTACGGAGTATAGAAATACATACAAGAGTTCATTATTACACATTTAGGTACTGTACCGCATTGTGTGACAATATTTGTCCATGATTTTAAAATCTGATATCAATGTTTCATCTTAAACCTTCATAAGGGGCTCATTTATATACTTCATAATGGACAAAAAGCATTTTATAAATTTTTGGAGAGATTTTGGATATGTTTCTGGACCCCTAGCTATTTTAAACCGCTGTACCGATGGAAAGCTTGCAATTCCCACTTAAAAATGATGCAACAGTGAGTTTCTTGATTCAGAACAGTTGATTTGCAGAGAAATACATGAATATGTTGTGATTTACAGCAATGCATAATTTAGACATTTTGGATAGATTTGAAGACCCTGGGTACACTACTTAGTTTTTGCTTCATAGATTGCTTCATTTTCTTTAGTAGTTCTACATATGCACCCTTAGATTTTATGAACTTGTGTTCAAGACATTTTTGATCCAGGACATGTATAGTTTAACCTGCTGTATACATGCAACCTGTCAGTATTTCATTGCAAACTAAAAAAGAGAAAATTCATTTCTGAATTTTTGCCTAGACAATTCAATTTGTGACACTTTATTTCATACAAAATTATGAATATAAACTAATCTAAGTTAGTATAAGTTAGTATAGTCTTGTTTCATTTAAGCCATTTTTTAAGTCTCTGTGGTGTTCACATCTGGAGTTATAAAGCTTTAAATAGGGTACCCCCTAAATGGGCAAGGATTAGCCAGATTTGGCATGTGTGCTAAGGGGTTAAATCTCAATCTAACAATCTAATATGGATTTAAAACGTATTATGGGAAGAATTGTTCCTGCTGCATAAAGCTAAGCACTGCACCACTGAACTGGAACAACTGTAAACAAGGTTTCAGTACTGTGCGTTAGTGAGATAGTAGGCTAGAAATTGATCTAAAATTGGTGCTACTCCTCATCATGTTACCTTGACAAATAATGACCATTTACCAACAGGTAAGAACTGTACTGAGAATTGTAGCAGCAGACAAGATCTGAAGTGAACTGGTCTGGTCAGGTCTGACCTTGATCATCATTGATTCGGTGAAGCAATTTCAACATTATGGCTATGAAAATCACCGGATGGCACTCATTTAACTGTTAGAGGAATGCGATTTAATGGCACAAGATCCGTGTAAAAAAAAGTTTTTTTACACCATTTTTAAAAAAAATTTTATTTTTTTATTTTTATTAAGTAAAAAACAAACAAAACATTAAAGCCGCAAGCGGCATTGGGAGGGGTCCAAGCATTGGCACCATCGCGCCCCCTATGGAGCGATTTTAAAATGCCTTTATCCTCATGATCATATGCCTTCACCCAACATATCTACTGAATATCATGATGATTGTATAAAATGTTGATGACTTATGTCCAATTTTGTGCGAAGAGACGCTGTCGGATGACTTAGTTGCGTGGCCATGGATGTGTACTGGCCGCTTCCCGTAAAGGCCTTTACTTTGTCGTAACACTTAGACGGGATGTCGTAACGCACATATGGCCTGGCGTGTTTGTACAGCTGCAGCGCTTCCATGCTGTAACTAAAAAAGGCGTCACACTAGTGTTGTCACGATACCAAAATTTTGACTTTGATACCGATACCAAGTTTAATATCATAATTAATAATTAATACTGAAACGATACTGATTCAATACTCGGTACCTAACGATACTGAAATTACCTTAATAGATCAGAAACGTAATGTCCACAAGGGTTGACCTCATTTTTGAATTCACGGATTATTAAAAACCTGGTTTATTAACAACCTTTAAGTTGAAGCCTGTTCAACATATCAATAAGCATAGGCCTATAGTGTTACAACACTAAACCATAGAAAACGATATTAAATATATTTCAAAACTTAAGCAATAGTAAAGTAAATTATCTTTAAACAGGTCTTTCACTTTAAAATAGATCTAAAAACTGCATGTTTCAATAACAATACAGCATCTTCCTATAATAAAATATTTACAAATTAGAACAGCTATTGCTACTGAAGTGAACTGAGTCTAAGCTTGCGCCGTATCAACCACGAGAATGCACAAGCGCAGGTCACCTCACTTGCCAACCTTAGTTGCTACTGCCATCTAGCGAAGATTCTGACAAATTACACTTTTCATCCTCTCAATCAGTAATGCGGGAGACACAGTTCCCTGGCTTTTACATTTGACACAAAACTACCGAACGTCGGAAAATTCTAATAGCGAACCGTTTATTTTTATTTTTATTTTTTATGTACCAAAAAAGTGCTGAAGTTTCGGTATACCATGCAACAGTACGTCAGACACATATTCCAATCCATTGCTCAGCTTACCAGAGAATGCACATTTCAGAGCGCCTCAGAGACAGATAGAATAATAACACATAAGTACACATTTCAAATAATAAATATGACATTGAGAAAAAACGAAACAAAAGACGAGATATCAAGTCGCGACCTACGCGCAGAGCAGCCTACCGTTTTATTCATTTAGACAGTGGCAGATGAGAAAATTTTCGGTTACGCTGACCTATAAAACGCTATTCCAAAAGCAAAATCAGACATGTTATACATCGTTATAAAGCTTATACTCTCACCTACGGAATAAATGAATTGTCAATCAAGCCAAATTGCACTAAAAAGGGCGACAATGCCGTAAGCAACAGGTGTGGTATTACGCACAGCTATTATTGAAGATAGCCGACCCAGGCGTCACAGATGCGCGTATATATTTCACAAACGGATTGTCCAAGACAATATATAACCACTCATTCGCAAAAGGGACATCTCTACGCGTAAAACCAATGGTAAGATTGTATATTTATTCAATGTTTAGTCCCAGATATTGACTGTAGAATGACATGGTATAATTAGAAAAAAAAATTGTCTCGTTTATTTCGTTATTCAGTGAGCAGCGTTGTCACTGCTGTATTGGCATATTTTAGGGCTAATGTCGGGTTTATCTTGTTGCTACGAAATATTACATTACATTACATTGCAGGCATTTGGCTGACGCTCTTATCCAGAGCGACGTACAACAAAGTGTATAACCATAACCAGGAACAAGTGTGTCGAAAACCCTAGAGGGCAGTAGCCTACCATTCCAAGTGCAGGGAACAACCGCATAGTTCAACTTGGACCCTGTAGGTTAACCTGATTAACACTAACACAAACAAGAACAGCAACAACGCAGTCTATGCAAAAATACAAGCAATAGTTAAGACGAATTAAGTCACCTACGAAACAACTACCTAGTTACAACCCTAAGCTTACAGTCAATTTAGAGATTAAATTGAGAATACGATTTACAGCATAAATTGCGTCTTTTGTTTATATTCAATATTAGAAATTGCAGCGAGAAACTGCAGCTGTAGACACAAGATAGTTTGTGTTATGGTAGCAACGGAACAAAGCGGACTATACATGTATTGCCATCATTGTTTTATTATACCAGTGTGTTTTCGCGCGTTTGCACGGAAACTCAAAACCTACCAATAAAATGGTTTAGCTATTTCTCACCATAATGACAGATTTAAAGACTTAACGAACTCACCGGATACTGTCTTCAAATGGATCCATGCCAAAGAAAAGTAAGTATTCATCCTCTCAAAAAGCTTTTACTAACAAACCTTTAATAACCTAGCATGCACTCTGGCTGGCACTGTCTTCCATTGCTTCCCCGACGTTCAGACCCTCCCCTCACTGATAAAAACTAGACCCTACGGTGTCGGATTACTTGTGTCGCCATGGATGTCGCTTGCCGTAAAGAAGTTTACTAGATGTCGTAACACTTAGAATTTGCAGCAACAGCTCTTCTGCACCCCAACTAATAAAAAAAGTCCAAATGGCGGGCAAACAATATGGCGGACATAGGTGGTCCCAATAGCAAAGTTGTAGAGCACATTCAGATGTTCGATGAAGTTTTGTGTTGATCTGACTTACAGTGTGGGAGTTGTGACCTATTAAACCTGACCCTTTGTTATAGCGCC
Organism: Anguilla pacifica; assembly: GCA_039654925.1. Lineage (NCBI taxonomy): Eukaryota > Metazoa > Chordata > Actinopteri > Anguilliformes > Anguillidae > Anguilla > Anguilla pacifica. The sequence goes on along the minus strand of CM077286.1, from coordinate 35,548,718 downwards.
ACCATCTGGCAGACATATGTGATTTGTAGTGTCCGAGTAGTAGGGGGCCATAGGAACCCCCCTGCCAAATTTGGTTGCTCTACGACTTATGGTTGCTGAGCCTCAGACATTTTTGCGGAGAAAGCTTCTACGCCCCAACTAAAAAGTCAAAATGGCGGGCAAACAATATGGAGGACATAGGTGGTGCCAATGGCAAAGTTGTAGAGCACGTTCAGATGCATAGGTCGATGAAGTTTTGTGTTGATCTAACATATGATGTGGGAGTTATGGCCTTTTACGCATAACCCTTTTTCATAGCGCCACCATCTGGCCGACATAGGTGATTTTTAGTGCCTGAGTAGTGGGGGGCCATAGAAACCCACCTGCCAAATTTGGTTGCTCTAGGACTTATGGTTGCTGAGCCTCAGACACTTTTAGCGGAGAAAAATAAGAATAATAATCCTAAGAAATACAATAGGGTTCCACCAGCTTCGCTGCTTGGACCCCTAATAATAATAATAATAATAATAATAATAATAATAATAATAATAATAATAATAATAATAATAATAATAATCCGAACAGATACAATAGGGTTCCACCAGCTTCGCTGCTTGGACCCCTAAAAAGGGCAAAGGAGGTAACAAAGTCATACAATAAAATGACATAATTGTCAGGGGGTAGCCTGACAGCTGTGCCGGATTCACTGGTGGATTGATTATTGGAGTCTGGGTGCACATGCAGATCGGGGCGTAAGCCGATTCACCGGTCGCGGGAGTTGGGGCGTGGCACAGCTGTTTCGTGTTTGTCCTAACTAGCTTGCAGGGATAAGGAGGCAGGTGAGAGGGAGAACACAAGAGACGCCTGGGTGGATGTGGTGAGCTTGAGGGGGGTGGCTACAGACCCAGACAAAACCGCTGCGGTCCGGGACTGGCCAGCCCCCGAGACGGTGCGGCAAGTGAGGTCATTCCTCGGGTTTGCCGGTTACTATCGGTGATTCATCCCCGCTTTCTCTAAGATCGCAGGCCCCCTGCACCGATTGTTGGAGGGGACCGCGGCCCGGGGTAAGAGCACGCGGCAAGTGGAGTGAGGGGTGGAGTGTCAGCGTGCCTTCGAGGCATTGAAGGCAGCCCGGCTCTCCGCGCCCATTCTCGCTTATGCGGACTTTACACTTCCCTTTCGTGTTTATACGGATGCGAGTGGGGAGGGGCTGGGGGCCATCTTGTCCCAGGTACAGGATGGAAGCGAGAGGGTGATCGCGTATGCCAGCCGGAGCCTGCACCCTGTGGAGAGAAACAACCAGAACTATAGTGCCTTCAAGCTGGAGCTGCTGGCCCTGAAGTGGGCTGTGACCGAAAAAAAGTTTAAGGACTACCTTTGGGGCGTAAAGGTCACCGCCTACACCGACCACAACCCCCTGGTACATCTGGCCACGACACGGCTGGGGGCGACGGAGCAGCGGTGGGCGGGTCAGCTGGCCAACTTTGATCTGGTAATCAGGTATCGGCCGGGGGCCCGCAACGCCAATGCCGATGTGCTGTCCCGGCTGCCCGGGGGCCCAGGGGTGGGGGAGGTGGGTCAGGTGTCCGGCAGCCCAACGGTGGAGGACACATGGGACTGGTTGACTCTGCAGCGGGAAGATGACCATCTGCGGGCTCTGGCTGAGCGTGTGCAATTGGGGGAGCCCCCTCGGCAGGAGGAGCGGAGGGTGGCCTCACCGGAAGAGCGTAGGTGGTGGAGAGATTGGGAGCGGCTGCGGGTAGAAGGGGGGGTTCTGTGCCGCCGGGTGGAAGACCCCGTGGAGGATGGGCCGCTGTGGCAGGTGCTGGTGCCCCGAAGGGTGGCACGCAGCGTTTGGCAGCGGTACCATCAGGCCTTTGGCCACGTGGGCGTCAATAAGGCGGAAGCTGTCCTGCGACGGCGGTTCTACTGGCCGGGGTTGGGGAGCGACGTCCGGCAGTTGACCGCTGAGTGCAGGCAGTGTGTGGTGGCCAAGGCCGGGCCGGAGGCACGGGCCCCCCTGGTCCCCCTCTCCACCTCCTACCCGCTGGAGGTGGTGGCTATGGAACATCTTGCGTTGGGGCGTCCCGGGGATGAGTACCCGTACCTGCTGGTCCTCACCGATTTGTTTTCCAGGTACGGCTGGGCGGTACCGGTACGGGACCAGTCGGCCGGAACAGTGGTGAGGGCTTTGTGGGGGTCAGTGGTGCAACACTTGGGGTGCCCCGAGCGGCTCCTCTCTGACCGAGGGGCGGCCTTTGAGTCCTCCCTGGTGGCGTCGTTCTGCAAGCCCTATGGGTGCACAAAGATCCACACTACCCGCTACCACCCACAGGGCAATGGGGCCTGCGAGCATTTCAACCAGACGCTGCTGTCTGTCCTGGGGTCTCTCCAGGAGGAGGAACAGGGCTGGTGGCCAGAGCACCTGCCCGCTCTGCTCCAGGGGTACAACAACACCGTACACAGCAGCACCGGCTTCGCCCCACACTACGTCCTGACCGGGCGCCATGCTCGGCTCCCGGTGGACCTGGCAATGAATGTGCCCCCCGCCCCGAGGAAATGGGACATGGCGGGGTGGGTGCGGGCACACCATCGTACCTTGTCCTGGACGTACCGCAAGGTACTGGAGTCAGTGCGGCGCCAGCAACAGCAGGACAAGACAAGGTACGATCGGTGGCTGAAGACCTTGCCGTTATTGCCAGGGGACCGGGTGCTGGTGCGGAACTTCCGGCGCCGGGAGCGAGGTAAGCTGGCCCCAAGGTGGTCTCCCCGTCCTTTTGTTGTTGTCCGCCAGCTGCAGCCAGGAGGACCGGTGTATGTGGTCCGGCCTGAAGGAGGTCAGGACGAGCGGACCCTACACCGGAACAACTTGCGTGCCTGTCCGGTGGGCGACGCCTGGAGGGAGCCCCCAGGTGAGGAGGAGGCCAGCCAGGAGCCAGAACCAGGGCCACGAATGTGGGCCTGGGGCTGGAACCCGGTGTGGGTCCCGGCCCGGGGTCCTGTGGTTGAGGCTGCTGCTCCTCCAGAGGAACCGCAGCAGGTGGTGGTAGCAGAACCCCCTGAGCAGCCGGAGGAGGTGCCCCCCCCTCGTTCCACCCGTGAGACGAGGGGACAGCCTCCACGCCGGTATGGTGAATTTGTGCCGTAGATGTAGTCAGGACGACTACATATCTAGCGGGGGGGAATATCAGGGGGTAGCCTGACAGCTGTGCCGGATTCACTGGGGGATTGATTATTGGAGTCTGGGTGCACATGCAGATCGGGGCATAAGCCGATTCGCCGGTCGCGGGAGTTGGGGCGTGGCGCAGCTGTTTCGTGTTTGTCCTAACCAGCTTGCAGGGATAAGGAGGCAGGTGAGAGGGAGAACACGAGAGACGCCGGGGTGGATGGTTGGTTCCTCAGATGAGGATTTTTCCTTTTTTTTTTTGCTTTAAGTTAGTTTAGTTTAGTTTTGGTTGAGGGTTTTTGTTTCTTTGTTATTGTTATTTCTGTTTCTCTTTGTTTGTTTGAGCTGTCTCCCGTCCTGGTGGTGGGCTGGCGGTCCCGGACGCTGCACTGGTGCCACGAGGAGCGAGCTGCGCCCAGACCAAGTGGAAAACGTGGTGGGATCCGGGGAGGAGTGGCGCTGTGCAGAGCCGGACTGGTCCTGGGCAAGGACCAACGCTGCGAGGGGAGACTCTAGACAAGCCCTGACGAGGGCGGAGGAACAGCGAGTCTCCCACTCTGAGACTGTAAAGTGCGGACCAGGACCAGAGCCGGCGCCGACTCGCTCTCCAGCTGCAGGGCGCAGCAGGGACTCTGCGTGGTAACCAGTGGAATTTCAAGAACGTGCAGCGGACGGCAGAGTGGTCCGGGGCGCCGCCCAGCAGCCCAGAGACTGACGTGGACAGTGGGAGACAGTAGACTTTTTGGGGGTTTGATTTTTTTCTTTGTTTTTTTTTCTTTTGGATGTAGAGTGGCCCAGCACTGAGGCGTGGGCCAACTACATCCTTTCTTTGATTTTGATGATTGTTTGTGGATTGTGTATGTGGGAGTGGGAGGTGTGAGTGTGTGTGTCTGTGTTAGTGGCTCCCCCTGTGAGACGGCAGGGTGAGGTCTCCCCCCTCCGGAAGCGGGGCTGAGGCGCAGGGGGGCCAGAGTGGGTACACTTTTTTTTTTCTGAGTGTGGGCACAAGTGAGGGGAACCCTAGCGGCTCAGAAATGTGTGGTGTGTGAAGGGTGTCACTCCTACCTGCGTCGGGGCTCCGTGGAAGGGAAGGGGAGGGCCAGAGTGGGAGAGTGTTAGAGGAAGCCGGGGGGAAGAAGGAAGGGCGGGGTTGGTGCGAGATTGTGGCGTGCTCTGTTTTTTTTTATGAATTAACTGTCAAATAAAAGTTTCCCTTTTACCTGCCTTGTCCTGATCTCCTGGTGGTGGGTGGGTTCCTGGAAAAAAAAAAAAAAAACACTGTTAGGTGGCGGGAGGCAGCACGGGGCTGCTCCTGACTCCCGACAAAATCAAACCAGAACAAAACAGTAGGGAGAGTGCACGAGGACAACAAAAAAAACAAAAGAAACAAAAAAAAACAAAAAAAAAGAAAGAGGGAAGTGCTAGATTAGAGAATGCTGGGAGGGGTCTGAATGAGTGTATGTTTGTTGGGTGTAGGTGTGTGATGCCTGTGTGTGTGCACGTGTATGTCAGATTCTAAATTTGGTAGGGATTGTGGTGTAGGTATAATGGCGGATATGTGTATGTGAGTGACGGTGAGCATGTTTATTGTGGATGGTGGACAGTCAAAAAGGGGTGATGAGTGAAGTCAGTGCAAGAATTAAGAATGTAGGGTATTAATGAATGGATTCCAGATTATGTCACAGTCAGCGGTTTGTTTTTTTAATTGAGGCAGATAATTTTTCCATTGATATGTATTCGATTAGTAGGTTTTTCCAAAGTGCAATATTGATTTTTTTCCTTGATTTCCAGTTCATGAGGATAGTTTTCTTGGCGATGATGGGGATTAGGGCTATGGGGAGTATTCTACTGGATGTGTTGTTTAGGTTGATGTTGGACGTGTCTCCTAGTAAGCAGAGTGGAGGGGATAGTGGGATGTGGCAGCCTAAAAGAAGAGAGAGGTTGTCAGTGATGCCCCGCCAGAATTGTTTGATTGGTGTGCAGTCCCATGTGGCATGCATATAGCCGTCTGTGGTGTTCTGTGTGCAGTGCGAACAAATTTCAGAATCTATAAAGCCCATTTTAAACATCCTTTTCCCTGTGTAATGTACTCTATGAATAATCTTGTATTGTATGAGTTGTATGTTTGTGTTGGTGGATACAGAGAAGATGTTTTTACAGATTTGAGTCCAGAAGTCGGCACCTGGGATGATCTGTAGGTCTTGTTCCCATTTATTTGATGGGATGGATATTGTTAAATCGGATGTGGAAATTGTCTTGTAGAATTTGGATAGTAGTTTTTTATTAGTAGTGATGTTGATCAGATTTGATGTTAATGGGGGAAGATCTAAGTTAGATGATTTGATGTTGATTTTGGTCTGAATAGAAGATTTAATCTGGAGAAATTCTAGAAAGTGATTCTGCCCAATGCCGTACTTCTGGACCAAATGAGAGAATGAGACCAGAGTGTTATTATGGAATATATGTTTGAGGTGCGTGATACCTTTACTAATCCAGAAAGGGAAGTTTAGTGGTTTTCTGTTAACTAAGAAATCAGGATTGTTCCAGATGGGAGTGTATTTTGTGGGTGAGAATGTGGTGTTAGTTATTTGATGAAATTTTCACCAGGCTGTCAGAGTTGTAGCTATGGTAGGGTTTTTGAAACAAGGATGGTATGCAATGGAGCGACTTATGAATGATAAGTCTGATATATGGATTTCATTACATAATGTTTGTTCTATGTCTGTCCAGGAGTTGTCGGATTGATCTGGATTGGTCCATTTATGAATGTATTGGAGTTGGTGGGCAATGAAGTAATGGAGAAAATTTGGTGCCTCCAGACCTCCCTTGGTTTTGGATTTTTGTAAAGTGGCTAGTTTGATTCTAGGTGTTTTGTTTTTCCAGTAGAATTTTGTGATGATGGAGTCTAGGGATTTGAACCAGGAGGGCGGAGGCTTGATGGGGATCATTGAGAATAGGTAGTTTGTCATGGGTAGTATGGTCATTTTGATTGTGGCAATTCTGCCTATGAGGGATATTGGTAGATTCATCCAGCGCTGAAGTTTGTCCTCTACTGTTTTGAAAAGTGGGGTGAAATTGAGATTAACTAACTCTGACAGCCTAGGGGAAATGTTGACTCCTAAATATGTGATATTCCCAGTGCGCAGAGGAAGAGGTTGTGTTTGGACTGCCACATCCCAGCTATTAGGGCTGAGTGGGAGAATGGTGGATTTGGACCAGTTGATAGTGTAGTCTGAGATTTTAGAGAAAGTGTTTATGAGGCGGATGGTATCAGGTAATGAAGAGCAGAGGTGGGTAGTAACGCGTTATATTTACTCCGTTACATTTACTTAAGTAAATTTTTGAATAAATTGTACTTGTAAGAGTAGTTTTAGTGCAACATACTTTTCACTTTTACTCGAGTATATTTGTGAAGAAAAAATGTTACTTTTACTCCGTTATATTCGGCTACATTCCGCTCGTTACTTTTATTTTTTACCCATTTTTTATTCAATGCACGTTCTGTTTGTTTCATTCTCTCAGAGAGACTTCAGCCAAAGAGGCTGACTGGTCTTTGCTTTGGCTCTGTCATAGCCCCACATGACTCCGTTTCACCAATCAAACGTAGCCAGTCACAGCACACAGAAGGATGAGTGGGCGACAACAATGGCTGAAACAACGGCGGGTGATTCGTAGCAGGCAGAACACCCCTGGCCTCACGTTCAAACTATGTTTTGTTTACAGACTACCAAAAACAGTAGTTACATTATGCGCTGCCTTCTTTGTCTGCCTAGAAATGTGGACATTTCAGCCTACAAGAACTCAACTTCGAACTTGAGAAAATATGTGGCGGTAAGTTTAGTTAGTTTTGGCTGTGGATAGCTAACTATTTGACTGAGTGGTCATTTATTGTCTTGGACAATCCGTTTGTGAAATATACGGGCATTTGTGATGCCTCGGTATCTTCCAAAATAGCTGTGCGTAATACCACACGCGTTGTTTACGGCGTTGTCGCCCTTTTTAGTACAGTCTGGCTTGATTGACAATTCATTTATTCAGTAGGTGAGAGTATAAGCTTTCTAACGATGTATAACATGTCTAATTTTGCTTTTGGAATAGCGTTTTTTAGGTCAGCGTAACCGAAATTTTTCTTATCGTCGCATTCACTTATGCATTTGGTAGCAGTAAAAGACGCAGCACGGAACGTGGTCAACGATTATTCGTAATTTCTTGGGAAATACTATTATTATTGAGGACTTCTGGGCATAGCTAAGCCGTATGTTTGCTGATAGACCTAGACGACATCGTTTTCTGGAGCAAAACAAGCGGATTGAACTGTATTGTTGATTTACGGTCTCTGTCTCCATCTACTGAACGCATAAGATTTCATCATTGCTATGTAAGTAGGCTATTATTGCTCAAAATACTTCGGTTATATACGTTATTTTTTAAATTGAGTGTGTTTAAATAGGTTACTGGTATTAATGTGGATATTTCACACTGTAATGTAAGCATTAGTTAGTAGTGCAATAGTTTTTGTGAAGCATGCAACAGTCAAGACGTAAGTGCTGGAACATTGCATAGCATACATAACATTGCATAGCATGCATAGCATAATACATACGCTAAACCGGAAGTTCTGCACATATTCCGCGCAAGGCATCATGGGACTTTGGAATATCGTGGAGAAGTGCCTCATAAGGTACAATAATGGTGCTACAAAGCATTATGTTTCCCACATATAAAGTTTCTGTTTGAATTTGAGCAGGCTCCTCTTTGTTGTGATGATGAGTCTATTTTAATGGATAAATCCCTGTAGCCTCATTGATATTTTTTCTGTCAACTGAGGGTTCACCCCAACAAACTGACGGGGTATACAGACTTAATAGAGTCCAACAGAAAGCGAAAATCCTCCTCTTCTGACGAACCTCCTGTGTATTGTTTTATTGTATTATTGTTTTAAGGGATATGATTTAGGCCATATTTGCACATGGCTATTTTATATTTGGTTTATTTCTATTGGACAAGCATTTACAATTTTATATTTTGGACATTTAGATTTTTACGTTCATCTTGCTCTTCTTATTTCAACATTAAATCAGATTATATGAAGAAACTCAGTACTTGAGTAGTCTTTTCATGAGATACTTTCTTACTCTTACTCAAGTAATTATTTGGGTGACTACTTTTACTTCTACTTGAGTCATTATTATTTTAAAGTAACAATACTTTTACTTGAGTACAGGTTTTGGCTACTCTACCCACCTCTGGTCACTGTAAAATATTAGTTTTCTAGCACTTTTATCTAGCATTAGCGTTTTTGTTAGTTTTGGATTATTGTTCTCTACTATATTTTGGCAGTATATGATTAGTTTTTTGGTTAGTGTTTATCTGTTGAAATTTTTAGGAAATTGGGTATGATTAGTATTTGATTAGTATTTTCTGCTCAGTGACTAGTTCTTTTCTGCTGAGTGAGCAGTTTTTCTGCTGAGTGAGTAAATATGTAAATATGACTTCTAAGACTACTGCGTTCTCTTGCTCTTTTTCTACAGTGGGTACTGTGGTTGCTTGCGTTTCCATAAGCTTATCTACAACTACTGATATACGTTTAATGGATTATATATTGATTATATTAGTATATAATTATACTTGTGATATATTTTATCATGAAGCATCGAGAGTTTTGGAGGAAACATTTTGCCCAACATTGATAGGAACACTCTAACTTTAACATGTGACGTCATCACAATCATGGGGAGTCTCAAAATTTTCCCTACACCAGTTGCAAGGACCTAACAAGCCAAAAGGGAAAAAAGTTCCAGGTGTGCTCTTACCGTATGAAGCTTTTTTGCCAAGCTTTTGGCTGCATGCCACATGTCCAATGTATGCTTCAGACCCCATGCCTTGAACATCCCTCTTTCTGGGTCTGGTAGAGAAAGTTTTGCATTTGATTCGTCAATTGACTAATAAAAAAAAATGTATTTGATTATGAAGAAATATGACGTGTGTAAATAACGATTTACTTACGCATTAAGGCACAGATTTGAACATGAGCATCAGTGCAGATTTCCTTCAGTGAGATCTCGGGCAGGAGTTTGTTTAGTGTTTGTATGAAGGCCTCTTTCTCCATCAGCACAGAGCTGTGATTTGTCTCTTGCTTGTCAACGGTGACGATGTTGATGATGTCACAGGAGTCATTTTCAATGGTGGTATATGTGCAGTACTGTGCAGAATGTCCTAAAAAAAGACACGTAGATTCATAAATGTATGTTGCTTTTGGGTGCACGGCACACAGGCAATTGACAACAAATATACACTGACTGTGTTTGTAAGGGACATAATGTAGGCAGGAGTACTATAACACTAACCTGGTGAGTCCATCCTTCCATTTCCAAGAGCTACAAGGTGGTCTTTAGAGCGTAGCCTGTCGATGATCTCACCCCTATTTTCATTCCAGAATTCTTTGATCGTGTCCGCACTGTACTCATCTTGGACAGCGAAGAAGGTGTTGTGTGCCACAATCTCCATGCTCATAAATTTGAACAGAAGCGCTATCTTGGAGTAGTTGTTCCCAAAAGAAGAATATTCATGGACAGCATGAAATCTCCTGCCTGCATGCCGAACTTGAATGTGGGCTGCGAGTTCCACTTCCAAACAGTGTGGCCCTGGGGACATTTCTTTGAATAAAGGGGGGGATGTTTCAGTTGATTGAGTGAGTATGCACAGCACATCTAGTGGCCCTAGAATACCCACCACCCTCACAAAAATCCTCAAGTATCCACTGTTATGTGTGAGACAATAGTGCTGTAAAAAATTTCAGATTGCAGTTGTCTTACCCATTCCAAAATCAACGCCGTTCCCCTTGGGTAAATGCTGACATCAAAGGGCGGTACACCGTCACATTGCACGCCTAATACAGGGTCACTCCAGGTGCACCGGGTGATGGGGAGTTGGAGGTACTTGGCCAGTTGCATCGCATACGCTATGGATGCACTCTGTCCAACAATATCCTCCTCACAAAGGACTTGTTGGGGGAGGTGTTGGGGATGTTGGGGGAATAATGACACATCAGGCATTGGCTCGTCATCATGTGGAGTGTCATGCACAGTTTCTTCGAAGACAATGATAGGGAGGGTCTCGATGTCAATTTGGCTCTGTAGAGCACCTCCAGTTCTGTGTGAAAATGCAACAATCACATGGTTTAGCTGGCTGTGATGTGAACGTTGTACATTCGGCCAAGAATAGATGAAAATGTTGGAATATGAAAATTAAGCACTTTGAAGCAACCATGGAACCTTTGTGACTAATACATACCAGATCAAAGTGGAGAATACAATACTAAAAGCATGGCTGATTGGTTGTTTAGTGGTCTGTGTAAGCCAAGCATGCAACATGCTGATTGTGAACAAGTGCTTCTATTAAACAAGGTATCCTCTAATGATTAACATCCCTTGCTGAAGAGACAGAGAGCCACTGACACATACCGTATGCAGAGAGGGGGGACGTAATCTTCATCCAAACTGCCACTGTTATCCTCTTGATCACAAAGCTCAGAAGGATCATCAGGCCCTTGTGAACTTGGGCTTCTCTGGTCATGAAAAGGACCCCTTGAATCATCTCCCCAATCAATTCTGGAAAACACAAGATCCAGGAAATAAGAATCATATGTATTCCATATTGTAATAGTAACAACACAACAAGGAAATGCACACATACACACTGTTCACGAGGTCATTGATTGTGTCCTTATCAATGTCCTCCACGTCCTCGTCAATCCCCATAGACTGCATGCTGTATGTCATTACAGATACAAATGAGAATCACTGTCACAATAGTACTAAATCTTACATAATATGCTACTCAATGAAGAACTGTTGAGCGCATTGTGAAATAAAGTGTGTGAAAGCAGTTTACATCTTTTGTTTACCTTTCTTGCAAGACATCCACCTCTTCGCTATCCTCAACACAACCAATGTCTGACAAGGCATCATCCCTGAGAACAAAAGAGGTAGGTTGCCATATTATTTTGGAGATAGAGTGCATAGCCTCACAAAGTAACACTGCATGTATTTCACAGGGAAATTCTGGAGTTCAATAGTGTAAAGATTTACCAACAGCAGTTATACAACTGTAGGAAAATTTTGAGACTCCCCATGATTGTGATGACGTCACACGTTAAAGTTAGGGTATTCCCATCAATGTTGATAAAACTGGTTCCTCCAAACTCTTGATGCTTCATGATAAAAATATATCACATGTATAACTATACACTCATATAATCAATATGTAATCCAATAAACCTATATCAGTAGTTGTAGCTAAGCTTATGGAAACGCAAGAAACCACAGTATCAACTGTAGAAAAAAAGCAAGAGAATGCAGAAGGCTTAAAAAATCACATTTAGTCACTCAGCAGAAAATACTAATCAAATACTAATCATACACTATTGCCAAAAATTTCAGCAGATAACACTAACCAAAAAAACTAATCATATACTGCCAAAATATAGCACAGAACAATAATCCAAAACTAACAAAAAGCTAATGCCAGATAAAAGTGCTAGAAAACTAATATTTTACAGTGACCCATATATAACCTGAATACAATGGAAAATTACAGGAGGCTGTGACTTGTATGCATAATGGAAAAGTACAGAACAAAGACCACTGTTTCTTAAAGAGAAAATTGGGGTAACTTTCCACACTGACGTTATCACCTAAGAACTAAAAAAAATCATGTTGGTGCCAAGAAGGTCAGGTAGACACAACAACAGATGGCTGAAATAAAATCATTATGGTGCCAAAAAGAACAGGTGGCTGGTATCTTTATAAATGTATTAAGGGGGGTTGTGGGGTACATTTTGTGTATAAAAGGATTGTAAAACTGACAATCGAGGTTCAATTCGGCGGAATTGATCCGGCTTTGTTGTGCACTTGTGCAAATAAAGTCTAACCTTTCTGAAGAGCTTGCTGCCGTGGTGTCTTTTCCCTCGTGAAGTAGTTTTCTACAGATTGGCGATTGGACTCTGAATTATGTCGGTTCCTAGACACGACACAACATGGATGCTTACCGCTCAGATTTAGCTCCAGTGCTGGATATTGATGGGGCAGGGGCACGCTGATCACCACGCTTGACTGGGGTCGATACAGATGGACCTCTCCACCTTGGCTGGGATGGGAATCGCCGGGACTGCCCTGTCTTGGTTCGCTTCCTATCTTGCAGATAGGACCTACCAGGTCACCTGGAAGGGGTCTGCCTCTGCTTCTCATCCACTTGTTACGGGAGTGCCACAGGGATCTGTACTGGGTCCTCTGCTGTTCTCCTTATACACCAGATCTCTTGGTTGAGTAATTAATTCACATGGCTTCTCCTATCATTGTTATGCAGATGACACACAACTCTTCTTTTCGTTCCCCCCCTCGGCCACACAGGTCAATGATAAGATCACTTCCTGCCTGGCTGACATCTCCACCTGGATGGCCAGCCACCATCTGAAGCTCAACCTCAACAAAACTGAGCTGCTCTTCTTCCCGTGCAAGACCTCCTTACTTCGTGAGCTCTCAATCACAGTTGATGGCACCACAGTGACTGCCTCTCACTCTGCCAAGAGCTTGGGGGTGGTCCTGGATGACCAACTGGACCTCAAGGAGCACATCAAGGCAACATCACGGTCCTGCAGATTCCTTCTGTACAACATCAGAAGGATTCGACCATACCTGACGACGCACTCCACCCAGCTGCTCGTCCAGGCTACAGTGACCTCTTGCCTTGATTACTGCAACTCTCTCCTTGCAAGCCTGCCAGCTTGTGCCATACAGCCACTTCAGATGATTCAGAATGCCGCTGCCCGACTCATCTACAACCTTCCCAAATTCTCCCACGTCACTCCTCTGCTGCGATCACTCCACTGGCTACCTGTCGCCGCCAGGATCCGGTTCAAAACCCTGACCCTTGCCTACACTGCTGCCAACAGGACAGCCCCCATCTACTTGCAGGACATGATTCGCTTCTACGTGCCTGCTCGACCACTCCGCTCTGCGGAAGCAGGGCGCCTAGTAACCCCGCCCAAAGGGATCACAGAGCTTCTCCACCCTAGCTCCCCAGTGGTGGAACGAACTTCCCGTCCCTCTCCGAACCTCCCCCTCACTACCCATCTTCCGCCGTGGCCTGAAGACTCAGCTCTTCAGACTATACCTAGATTAACCACCACCATGCTGTATACTTCACTCTTTAATTTAAAATAAATTAAACAAACCCCCCCCCCTTTTCATGTCACTTGTATTTGTCTTTGTCCTAATACTGTAGCTTATTCTTCTGCCTAGTTGGCTTTGCAGAGGTTAGGTTAGAATAGTGTTCACTGTGTGAACTGTGTTCTTAGCCAGAAATAGCTGTACAAATTAAGTATTATACCTTTCTGAACTTGTGTTCAGCAGTTGCCTACGACCATGATATGCACTTTTTGTACGTCGCTTTGGATAAAAGCGTCTGCGAAATAAATGTAATGTAATGTAATGTAACCTCAAGTATAACGTTCATAACTGAAACAAAAGGATCCAAAAGTTGTTATTGCTTATCCATCAATAAACAAACTACTTGTCACAGTAACGGTGTGCCTTGAGGCTTAACTCTGTAGCCTACATTGAACTGATTATAAATCATGGCTACATGCATAGGCTAAATGATGTGAAAGCAGCCATAGAACTTTTGTGGTGAAAGCTCAAAGCTGTCTGACTAAATACACACAAACAAAGCATTTCTGATTTCTACCTCTAACTGTTACCTCAAAGCTACGCCACACATAAAATGCAGGCTGCTTGAGTCATGTTCGTCCGTGCTAAATTAGACAACCAGATATCCAACTAGTCTGATTAGGGTCTAACTTTAGCTTCTATATTTTCTGAGGTAGGCTAATTTGATCCTAGCTAGGTCGCTAACAGAGAAAATTAATTAGCCCCGGAACAGTCCCGTTCGTTGTTTTCAAACGTAATGGCGAACAAACAGGCAATCTGCAATTCCACCTGGGGACTACCCCAAAACAATGGTCCACAATTTAGGTAGAGTAGATTTCATATTTATAAATGTTAGTGGTACCTACCAGTCCAAGAGAAAGAGAGCCACATCTGTATCTCCCCTCAGACCCTTCTCTTCTTTCAATGCTCTCCACCTTGGCAAGGCAACGCCGATGGTAACTCGGGTTTTTCCTCGCTGACGGTCGCTTTCCTTTTTTGACTGTTTGCCTTCATCTGACCATCGAATTTGTTTCTTTTTCTCTGGATTTGCACTTGTTTTCGAAGTTTCATCGTCTGTAGTCATCAATCTTTTCTTTGTTTGTTCGGCCATAGTAATAATTTACTCGCCAGCAGAGACCAGAAGCAGAGACCGGAAAAAAACTGTATGCCACTCACACACAAGTGAGTTGAAGAGCGAGTCTGTTGCGTTAGCTCCGCCTACCCTCTCTGGTGGACCAACCACTGATGGGTGATGGAAAACGCGTCACAAACTGTGCACCGCTTTTGATTTTTTCCTGGGAATGTCGCCACAGACACCCAGTTCTTTAATCATAAATTATTATTATAATAATAATAATATAAATTAATATAATAATAGGCTCAATCATCATTGTGTTACCTAATGCAGCGATATATAGTGACTTAACAGACATTTATTTTAATGAAAATCTTTGAGATTTAAGCACGCGATATGTATACATGAAATATTGTATTTGTTAAAAGGAAAATCAGATCACACTAAATCTCGTTGTGAAACAAAGGCCACGGTTTGCCCTGTTGGGTTATTCAGGAAAATTCAGGCGGCGAAAATATAATCCAATCCATCGCACTCAGATGGCGACATTCACGTGCGAAAGGGGGGCAACGTGACGCATGTTCGGGGGCATGCCTGAGCAGCACTCTGCTTTGTTCACTGCTCATGTTCAGCTACAGTTGTGTGGGTGAGTACTGGACGACAACTGCTGGGCAAACTGGTTTGCTAGTGGCAAAATTAAGCAACAAAAAGGCCGTATAGGGAGTCTGTTGAATTGTTTACTTCTCAACGAGTCAATGTGGGCTGAAAACATTTTAGTAGTAAGGGGAATATGTTATACTGATTGTTATGTAGACTATACTTGTTATACTGCTTTGGATCTCTTTGGCCTGTGTGAACGGTGAAATGGCAAGAACTGTGAGGGATATGAGCATTGTGTGGCTTTTACCCACTCCCCGCAAAATAGGCAGGGGATGTTTTCCACACGATGCTCTGCTCTGCTGTTAGGTCTCCCTCCAGGCGACAGTCATCATTTGATGATCGCTAAGGTCATGAGATAGCGTTTTGCTGTCTGACCGGACGGAATCTGACAACAGATGTTAAGGAAAGTTTGCCAAATGTAATCTATATATGTAGAAACATGAATACATATTAATCAACATATACCAAATACATATTAAATGAATGCTAAGAAATGCAAGAGTCCTAGTGCAGGAATATATAGATGTGTGTTAGGATTAGGCTAGGCATGGGGTGTGCAAGGGCTACCCACAAGGGCTGTCGTGCAGGAGGCAGCACAAAAGGTGCTCCGTAGTTTCTGCACTGATGTTAGGGCTATGCACTAGCCACCTCAGTCTGTATATCAGGTTATATTTCGGCACTATGCCAGTATTATCTGCATAGCTTATTCCAATAGTTAATCATGTTAGACATGGAACCTAGAAGTTCCAAAGGGGGGAATGTGGAAGGGAAGTGCACTTAAGCTTACAGCCATCACCACTATAATGGTTCATATCAGGGCGTTAACATTACTTATTACCTGTAGAGTTAGAGTGGTCAGACCATGGTCAAATTATAAAACCAGCAGAAACCTTCATATAATGTAAGCACAGTCTCCTATAATGTAAACATGGTCTTTCAAACAGACCATGTCATGAGTGTTAGAACCGGCAGGGGATGAATGAGATGAACACCTGTTACATGAAAGGGGAGGTGAACACTTATTTTTTATATAAGAAAGGAAGGGGGCTTGGAAATAATGGTCTAAAATCTGGGCAGAAAATGAAAAACAATGGTGTATGAGAAAGAGTCAAGTAAAATGATGTAAGCATGTGGGAAAGGCCAAACTTAAGCTCCACAACAGGAGGAGCTAACAAGATAGGATAAAAGGGAGTGTTCGGCCCCAGGGGAGTGCAGTGTGTGTTGTGTGTTGTGTGTGTGTGTGTGAGTGTGTGTTGTGTGTGTGTGTCTTGTGTGTGTTTGTGTGTTTGTGTGTGTGTGTGTGTGTGTCTTGTCTGTGTTTTGTGTTTGTTTTGTTTGTCTTTGTGAGTGTCTTGTGGAGTGCTTGTTTGTATTTGATACTCGCAGATCAGCCCGGGTTCTTGCATGTTATCTTTGAATTACCTGCAATAAATCCAGTTGCATCAGACTCTGTGAAATGTATATTTTGAAGAAGTACTGAACAGTGTGAGGAGAACACACAGCGCTTCTGACCCAGGCTGGGGCCTGTTTTTCCCACAATAGTCTTGCTCTCTGGGATACAAGTGATAGTATCATTTTTATCATAAAACTCAAAATTAACTGTTTGTGTAAAAGGTCATTATAACAAGTTTACTTCCTACACATATTTGTTGGCTGGTTGGTTAACATATTGTAATTGTAAGCATATTGCTTCATTGCTAGCTTTTAAAGTTTACTGGCTGTGCAGTTAGCCATTTTATGATCCTCTTTCATGCAACACCAGCATCAGTCATAAACACAAATGACAGTACAGCCTGGACATCAGCGGTTAAGTACCGGGCTACAATCCATCGCAAGTTAGCAGTTTTGCCTACATTTGTTGCTAACTGGTTACCGGTGTGGTTTGGGCCTGCATTACCAGTTTCCATTACTTTCAGTGACATAATAAACAAATGTTAGCCAGCCCCCAGATAGCAAGAGACTCGTCCAGATGATCTGACTTCGGAACAGAATAGGAGCAGATCCGTCCCGTAGTTCCATGCTGTCAGGGCTGTAGTCACCACTTGAGAGGAATGGTGTACACAAAATGTTAGAACTAAGCTGGAATGTTAGCTAAAACGTAGGTGTAGCATCTATAAGGCAGCTAAAGTAGAGAAAGGCACAATACCATGGTTAGTTTTAGTCATTACCATCACCCTGTCTGTTATGTAATCCATGAATATCCCACATATAGGTAGCTAGCACGTTCTCTGACACGAACTATGTACAGATCATTCACACAGCACGTGAACATGTCTAATACGTAACAATAGAAGAGCACCAGAGAGTCTAGTACAGTGTTGCCAATTTAGCAACTTTGTCGCTAGATTTTGCGACTTTTTGACCTTCCCTAGTGACCAAAAATCTTACCTAGCGACAAATTTGGCAACCTCCATTCTCATTGTCGAGCAACAGCAAAAATCACCTTTCACCGATTTGTGAATGACGTCACGTCTGCCTTTCCTAGTGCTCTAACATTGTCCACGTTTATAAAAGTAATGATTGACTTACGTAGAATCAGCCGCTGTAATTACACGGAAGTAGATGTTCTACAGATCTAACAGATACTATGCAGCCCGACCATCATTGGAGGGTAGGCAGACACAAAACCTACGCTATGCCTATCGCTGTGCGTGGCTTAACATACATTTTTTTATATATGCAAATGATTACGTGGTGATGTCATACATATGCAAATTAATGAATGATGTCACCTAGCGACTTTTAGAGGAGGCATTAGCTACTTTTAGAAAATAGTTGGCAACACTGGTCTAGTAATGATGTGCTGGTTTACTGAAAAAAACTGGGAAATTCATTTGTGTGCTGTATCCTCTTACTCCCTAGTATATGTTGTGTGTGGACTTCTAAATGTAAGCACACTACTTAATATTTCGCTGTAGGTGTTAACGAGCAGTATTTACAGTATTTATAATTGAGAGTGAAAGTAGTCTCACGAATGTAATGTTAGCTGGTACCCACTGATATTGCTAGCTATACATTGCATTATGTTAAACGTATTTTCTGTTTATCGTGTGTTGAACAAATGTGTACTGTTATCTTGTTATATACTCTAGTTGTAGGGTACTGTAGTTCAAAGCTACTAGCTAGGTGAATCCTTATGTCTGTAATGGTTTGGTGTGGCCAATATGCAGATTTTGTTAGCAAACCTCTTGTGTATTGAATTACCTCTAGCTCATATCCAGTTCAACACGTGTTCATTATTTTCTTGATATGCCGTGTTATTACCACGGTTATTTCTTTAAGCAAGACCGCTCTTATAATTGGCATGGGCGAGATTAGGGGGTTGGGGGAGGGGGGTGTTGTTAAAAAACAAAAACTGTAATTATACCTACTGGGGTCTCATTTCTCTGGCGGGCGTTGTAGTGATATGTGGGTCTAATTTTGCGATCCGCCTTGAAGTTCCTGTTTAGCTTTCTTTAATTAAGGGAAGTTGTTGCACAACGCACCTACATTAGGGAGGTCAAACCTGTTTTGGCGATCTTTCAGGAAACATATTTTGACCGTTTATTCTTCATGCATAATGTCATAAATGCTACAGTATAGGCAAATAACAACATATGAATCGCTAATTTGCCAGAATATAACTGTTGTTTCCTATAATACGATTTTAAAAATTAGTCGCTTCGCTCCGCATGAAAACGCATCATCACCTGTGCGACTTTGAGGGTGGGGTTATCTGTTTTCCTTCAACAACTTGAACCAATATTTTGTGGTATTCATACAGTAAAATGAATATACTGTACGCATTCACTGGTATGTATTGTTATTTTATGCATCATTCAATGAAAAGTGTACTCTCAAAAGGCAATACGTGCCAATTTGTCTCAGTTTCAAACAACGGCCCCGTGGCTTCAAAATTCCATTGCAGTTGGGGACTGGGATCGACCAGGCTCATGTCCCCATTTTTACCCTAATAAAAAAAAAAAAACACCCATTCGTAAAACTAAAATCCTTCATACCTTACTGTAGACACGGTCTTGGACATAGGACGTCATTTTTTTGACTATTCGGACGCAGCCCTGGTATATGGCTGGACCTAACACACATGATCCGACCGACCAATGGTGTAACTTTCTAACTCGGCCGACCAATGGTGTAACTTCATCACTCAGTCAGTCACTCACAGACATTTGCGTTTGTAGGGCTGGCCCCGCTGTTGTGGTCCAGCCAAAAATACCCATTCGCAAAACTAAAATGCTTTATGCCACACTACAGACAGGACCTTGGTGAAGATATCTATGCAAAAATATCCTTGTTCAAACGAGGACTTCCGGCAATCTAGCCACTAGAAGTCATGTATATGCTCCAGGTTGGCTGGGCATTCTATTCTAGTAGTTTGCTGGAATTTACAACACACGTGTCTCATTTTAATCGTAATTTTAAAAAAATACCCATTCGTAAAACTAAAATGCTCTATGCCACTCTGTAGACAACATATTGGTTAAGATCTGCATGCAAAAATATCCTTGTTCAAACTAGATTTACTGGTCTAGCCATGTCAGAAATTATTTTGGAGAGCCTCTTTACCGGCATAACTTGGACGGATCGGAATTGAACAATTGGGATTTTTTTTGGTGCCATTTTGCTTCTGAAGTGTCCCTCAGGACGCTGGCAGCTGTAATGTTTTTAGGACACCGAAATATATGAAAGTATGAATAAATAATAGCCGATTAACTTAAAATTTATTTCTCAGTGAGTTTTTCTTGTAATAAAACGTGCAATAATGTCTTCAGTACGTTTAGATTTTTTTATAATGACCAACTGATTTCGGTGCAGCGTTGAGTGCATACACAAATGCTCGTAAACCAGGCCAAATTAGCATAATAATTTCTGACTTTCTGAAGAAAAAAAGTGCCATCACTGAACTGTCAGTGCACTTTTGAAACGATTTAATAGCTTTATCGACTCAAATTTAGTATATTTTCTTGTCAAATGACCTGTTAAAGTGAGCCCAGATTCCAGTTTTGTTTTATATTTGTCCGTGGAACGCTCATTGTGATTACATTGCGGGCAGAACGTTTGACCTCCCTACTTACATACGATGAGATAGCATTTTAGTGAGTAAAAATGGCCAAACGCGTTACAAATTATTTAACAAAGAGGGCAAAATCAACTGAACAGAATGAAAATTAAGAATTGCTTCAGGATGTGTCCCTCACAGACACAGGCAAATCTTTGAAATAATGCAGAGATGGAACCTCCATAGCCTCGGCAGGCTGCTGGACGAGTAGCAGGCAATGCAGTAGTGCAACCTGCAGAGCAAGCTCCTATTCTTGGTGTAGGAAACTACTTGAATTTCGTGGAGAACGGGCCATGCCAACCGACTCATTCCCAGCAACTGGAGGGAGGAGATATCGCTGGGTTATCAGTATTTTCTTGTTAATGGAAGGTGGTTGTGCTTTGTTGTATGTCAGAATACATAGTCCATAAAAATGACATCCCTGGTCGGTGAATAGCCTTGCGTAAAATTGAAGTCATTTTTGGTTGCAGTCAATCCATGTAGATGCAATGTTGCAGTGCTGAACTAAGCACTTGTTAGCTACTCTGACACCAGTGTATCTAGAGAAAATACGTCAGAATGCAAGTTTTACAGATAATGTGAAAAATCATAGTCGCTTTACTGTTTTTTTTTTTGTTTGTTGTTGTTATTGTTACCGAGTACCAGCACACAGTATTATTTTAATAGTTGTCTCATTGTCTGATTGTTTAGGATCTGAAAACAATAGAGGGTAGGGACTCTGGATTCTTGCTGGAGTTTGCATGCATATCTAATTTCAAACTGGAATACGCCCCCATGTGAAAAGGGAAAAGGTTTTTAAAGTGGTCCCTGATATACATAATTTTGCAGCAAAGTAAAAAAAAAAACAAAAAAAAACAGTAAATGCATTTTGTACTTTTTTTAAATAAAAAAATAAAATATTGAAATGACACATTTAGTTTATTGCACACTAGTATTACATGATAAATTAAAAAAAAAAAACTTTTTAAGATCCAAATCTCACCCAAGATAATTGGTATTTGTTTATCTAAAGAGTTTGTATATAGGCTACCAATTCTAAATTCCAATGCTCACTTGTATTTTATATCTGATGAAAAACACATTTTCAACATGCAAAAATGGCAAGTTACTCAAACATACAAAGCACTGTTTATATGTCATTCATTCAAATCTAGGCCTGAAATTAAAAGTATAGATATGAAAATTGCACCATGTTACATGAAACAATATTGCCTATCTTAGCTCAGACAAATGAAACAAGCTGTATTCCAAAGCAATGTTACCCAATGTTTCCTAAATTCTTTAAAGTGTAGTGAGGTTTTCTCAGATGAATGGAGTTTCAAAAACCAATCAGAATTTGAGATGTCAGGAGAGCCCAACTTATTGAAATAACACGGACACGACAATGGTTTATGAATAAAGAATATACATTTATTGACTATCATAATGAGTTGGTAACAGGCTAATTGAAAACAATAATTAGCATATTATTATGAATGAGATTATATGAGGAAATGATGATTTTGCGATGGCTGAACATACTCTTATTGGCAGTACTACCATTTAATGAAGGTTAGTTTGTGTTATTGGTTAGTGACACGCTACTCTTGGTTACTTGGTTAATTCGTTATATCAGTCTCATAAAAATAAAGTTTAACAATGTAAACTACAAAGCCAACATACGCACAACAAACAAAACACAACAATAAACAGCAGTAAAAGTAACCTAAAAAGGTATTATTTCAAATTTTACTCTACGCTATACTTTGATGTCAGTGTCAAATATGCCTTTCAATACTTAACGGTGATAATAAGGGAGGCCAGTCCTTATTTAATTTATTTTATTTTATTTAATGTTTATTTGGTAGGGACAGATACATTTAAACATGGATTATTTTCAAACAATATCCAATGCAATGTATCACAGCATTTATAGCATATGATAAGTTCCGATGCTTGTCCCTAGATGGGCTTTTCAAACACACACACATACAGCACAAAATCATATAATCATAAAATACATACAATACACTACTAGAGCATTATTATATACATTAAAATTGAGTAAAAATATAATTTGATGAAAACCTAGCAATTCATAATCACATATGGTTACATGACTGAGTGCATTTAAAAAATTGCTTTAGTTTATACTTAAAATGCTCAAAATTATGGTTGGTTTTAAACCGCACAGGTAAAGAATTTGAGATGCTCGAGGTCCATGGCAGGTGCACAGAGACGTGGGAAACTTCTTCTGTGAAGCTGGGGTCGCGACAGGTTCTCCAGTCAAGACAATGTGCACAAAGAACACGGTACGGTACAGTACGGAAGAACAGTATGTAGATACGTGTTCCTCAAACACCTGTAGATGGGAAATATTGGTTTATTCCGTGGACAGTCGCAGGCCAACTCAGGCAGGTCTCCAGCGAGGTGCGAGTTGAGAAGTGCAGCAAAATCCGGTGATGTCCTTAAGGAGATGTGCGTCTGGTCGGTGAGGCAATGCCTTACCTCAGAGCAAAGTTGTGAAGTTTTTTGGTGACCTTTATGCTCAAAAGTCACTGATGTGCGGAACCCCACGTGTGATCTCTGTAGTGTCATTGGTTTATTATTTTTGCCACAGAAACATTTGATTGGTTTGTGCTATTGCAGCGGTCAATGAAACCTGAATTGATAGACCATTGATTACTGCGTTAATATTTAAGCTTGTTAAATTGGGTTCCCTATTCCTCCAAAAAGTCTTCCTTGCCCCAAACTGATGCTTAATTGATCACGCAGAGAGTTTATTGCAGGGTCACAGGAGGAAGGCGACAGGCACTTGGTTGACTAGAAAGTTAATGACTCAGCAGAGCCAGTCCCGTGGTCAGTGAGCCAGAGGCCCCAAAGTTCCTGTGTGCACTGTAAAAAAAAATAAATTAAAAAAGTAAGTAATTTTACAATAAATGTTCTGCATTAAAAAAAATTTTTTTTTAAACATATTTTCCCTTATTTCCATAAAACGATGAAATGCCTGTGGATTTACTATTTGCAGTAATTTAAAGTTTTACCCTTAAAATGAACAAGTAATTAACCATAATGTAAGATTACATTAATATTATGTTTTTAATGGCACTTTATTGTATTTGTACAGATTCAAATGTAATTTTACATAAAATGTGAAGTAATATTTTGAAACAGATTTTTCCTGTTCATGATAATGAAGAAATAAACTCCTCAAAAAAGTTAGCAAATTTGTGTTTGGTCGATCATATCTGCATTGTTACTGTATTATTAGCATTGTATCTTATATCATTGGAAAGCCTGTTCATTTCCCTTTACAATGATGTCCCATTGGTAAGGATCATGGATTTGTGGGATGAGCAGCACAGCTGATAATGTGGGTGGGGTCCCAAGTGAAATGTGCCAAATTTCCCTGCCAATGTCAAACAGTGTATTCTCCTGTTGGTATTGACTCTATTGTTTTGAGTTGGTTGGGGGATTGGATGATTGAACTCTCTATCAGTAACAAAGAACAAACAAGACATATTGGTAATTTTCCGCTTTATTCATTGAACAAACAGTCAGGAGCCCCAGTAGCGGGTGGAAGAACCATATGCAGCCACAGCCTGGCACCTCCTCCTCATGCTGGTCACCAGCCTGGTCACGCGTTGCTGTGGGATGGCATTCCATTCCTCAACCAGAATTCGTCGCAGGTCAGCCAACGTGGTTGAATGGAATGGCCTGGCAACAGCCCAGAACTCAACCCAATTGAACACTTGTGGGATCAGCTCGGGCATGCTGTACGTGCTAGAGTGACCAACGCAACCACGTTGGCTGACCTGCGACAAATCCTGGTTGAGGAATGGAATGCCATCCCAACTTTGTTTCACATCAAAGTGTCTAAAAACTAAAATTGCCTCATGCAAGGCATTTAAATGAATGTACGAAACTGCTGGTCAATACCTAAAGAAAAGATGTTCCTCCAGAAAGGATATGTTTATACTTTGTTCTCAAGTTCATTTTACAAAATGTACAAGGCCTTGTATATTTGCAAATTCAAATAAATACTGATTGTATAATAATACTGTACATACATACATACATATGTACATGTATGCAACACGTCATTATCCCCATGGCAACATTTCCCTCATTGCTCATCTTCTGCCGTGGTCTGAAGAAGCATCTCTTCAGACTATACCTGGACTAACTATCACCACTCTGCGGAACATTTCTGTCACTTAAATTCCCCTCTTTCATGCTACACATGTGCCTCCTGTACCACTCATGTAACACATACCTCCATCCAGCACTTATTGTGCCTTGTATCATTGTCTTGATGTTGTAGCTTGTAATGCCTCCTAGTTTGACTTAGCATAGTTTAGGTCAGAGTAATGTTCACTGAGTGAACCGGACTTAATATGTTCATGGCTATGAATAACTGTACAAAATTAGTATTGTGCCTTATTGGACCTGTGTTTTGTAGCTGTTCCAAAAGTTTTTTGGTATGCACTTATTGTACATAGCTTTGGATAAAAGCGTCTGCCAAATAAATGTAATGTAATGTTTGGTTGCCACTATGAAAATAAACAACCACGCAACCTAAGCCATCTACAGTGGACATAAAACGAGACAGAAATAATAATTCAACCTATTGCTTTTTCTCTAAGGTCTAAGGTCTGCAAAGAAGATCCTCTGTATTTTGGCCTGTACCGACCCTCTGGTGCCAAAAAGCCCCATAGTCAAAAATGGCACCCTCCCTGAATTCGCTCAATGCACCACTGAGCAGCTCCCATAGGAATCCATGGTGCCGTTGAGTGGAAACTGACTGGCATGGCAGCTAATCATAAACCCTACACCATTCCACTTGAAAAGCACTTTGTCTACTCACTCATTTGAAGGGCGTCCTTGCGTTATGCAGAAGTCAACAATCTCCTTCAAATTCAGCTCTCTGGCTCTGAGGTTCTCGATATTCATTCAGTCTCTCCTGCCCTATGCTGCCCCTCACATATAGTTAATTTAAATTTGAAAAATGCGAGCTCCGCTATTGTGACTGACAGCCAATGTCACAAATAACAGCAGTGCTGTAACTTTAGCTACAACACCTCATTGAAGGTAGATGTTATGCAGATAGTCTTCCACTATAAACATTTTTGCATGTCGGGAGTCTGACCTGTGTTGAGCAAAGTCAGTTCTAAAACTGGTCCGGAATGACAGCAGTTGAGCAGAGAATTAATAGATATATCCCAAATGGCAGTGGTAGCCTAACTGTAGTGGTCACACAGACGTTTTGCCATGGTTGAGTCGCAGGTTGGTGACTGCTTTAAAAAAAAAAACAGCATCCAAATTTGGCAACGTGGCTCCCTTTTCTGCTGGTCCATTTTCTCTACTGAGATTCACTTTTGTGTTTAAAAGGCATTTTTATTCATTCTGTTGTTGCTCAGACTCCTCTTTGCTATCTACCTCACTTGCTACTTACTTCCAAAATAGGCTACCTGTTGCATCATTCTGCATCATCATATTATAAAACGTAGACACCAAACTTTGGACAACAGAGTCCACAGGCATATTTCCCAGCAATAATTGCATATCAGAAAAGACAACTGGTGCCAAAGAAAGTAACCCAGATACTTGAATTCAGTGGTTCTCAACCTTGGCCCTGGGGGCCCACTGTGTATGCTGGTTTTTGTACCAACCACAATTGCAATCTAGAATTTTAACCAGCTGTTCATTTTCTTAATTAGGTGTTTTTCACGTTAAGAGGAATTATTTACCCTCTTAAACCACATTATGTCAGAAATTGCTATGCATGGCATAAAGAATAAAATCCTATTGTGTTATTGTGTTGCTTTTTAAGTGATTGCAAGCAATCACTTAAAAAGGGGTAACATTTTTAACAGATCAAATTAACGAGGGAAATTAATTATTAAGTTGCTGAGTTTGTGTTTAAGTGCTTTAAGTGCATAACATTTACCTAATTAGCACAATACTGTCATATCCCTCGTGTTTCTCATGTTTTTTGTTAGCCTCACGTATCTTGTCTTTTTTGTATGATCTTTGTTCTTTGTCCCAGCGACTCTCGCCCCCAGCTCTGGCATCAATGCCTGATTTTACTCACGTGCACTCTTTGCATTCCGCACGCTTCCACTCCAGCATTTATTCTCGGCTTGTCCACAGATCTTCGCCAGATTGTTGTTTCAGCTTGTCTTATACGCCACCTCGGCTCCGCAAAATTCTGTCTAAACCTGTGCTTCTCTCGTTTTTACAGATCTGCGCGTCCGCCTGCTTCCCCTACCCTGCTAGTTTTAGTCCTGCCTCTGTCATGTTGCATGTCAGTCACCTGTCCTGTTCGTAGTCCAGTCTCCATGGTTGTTCCTGGTCCTGTCTTTGTCCTACCCCCTATCCCATTCTTAGCTCGCCGGATTCCGGCTCGCTCTTCGCTGCCCTCTCAGTCCAGCCCAGTCCTTGCCTTGCCAGCCCGGTGACGGCTCCTCGTCCGGTTCGTCTCCTCGCCAGCTCCCCGCCGCGATCCATCTTGCACCACCCTGTCCGGACTAGCTTCGGCACCCAGCTACCTCCCTGCACCCCGGCTCCTTTCCTCCAGCTCCTGCTTCGCCCCTCGTCATGTCCGCTGCATTGATTCTGTACCTTCCACCAATAAATCTCTGTTTGATTCTCCTGATATATCTGTGTTCAAGTTCTGCATATGGGTCCTTCAGGGTTGCGATCGTAACAAATACAGGTTATCATTTTCTTTGTTTTTGAATTCTTTGTTATCTATCAAATTATGAGATTTAGTGGCCAGTCCACACTTTCCCCAATTAGGAACCTGTTGATTTGCCTCAGTCTTTATTTTGTTTAGTTAAAAAGTTTTTTTTAACCTCTTTACGTAATCGTCTACAATATAGCACAATGTGAATATGGGTCTTTTATTCTTTATGGCATGCATAGCTATTTCTGACACAAGGTGGCTTGAGTGGGCAAATAATCCCTCTGACATGAGAAGCACCTAATTAAGGAAAAATAATAGCTTGTTACAATTCCAGGATTGCAACTGTGGTTGGAACGAAAACCAGTACACACAGTGGGCCCCCAGGACCGAGGTTGACAACCACTGCTTTTAATTAACAATGTTTGCTGCATGTTTTCTGCACGTTTGATATGTTCAGGGACTATTGTGAATTTAAAAAAGTGAGTAACCATTAAGACAATATGTTTGTTAAATCAAGGGCATATACTACACATGCTAGTAGAAGTTTGGATATTGAGTTCTCAATTTTCTCGCATCATGTTTGCGTTTGATTGTGAAAGTCATGTTCCCCATGGAAGTGACACAAATATGTATTTACCAATCCTCAAGGTTAATATATAGGCTACTGCTTGTAGGCAACAGGGGGCCCCCAAATGTCTGGGGCCCCACGCAATTATGTGGTTTGTGTGGTGGCAAAGTTAGCCTCTGTATACAAGCCCCTACAGTGTGACATTGGTTACAATGAGCTAGCCTTCATTGCGGTGAGAAAGACAGGTGATATGCATTTAGGCCCACATGGGTTGGGGGTGTCATCAACTGCCTACTTTCAACCAAGTGAGCAATCTTTCAGCCTATCAAGTAGTGAGCCCAAGATTATAAATATTTCCGGAAGAAACGCCCGGCTTTGTATGAGAGGAGAGAGGGATTGGAAATTTCATTCAATGACATTTCATTCAAATGACCTTTACTCATTTACTTTATAGATACTCAGGAATGATTTAAAATGGCAAATAACACTGCTGTGTGTGGGCTTTAAGCATAAACATTACATAACAACTCAACTGATATCCGAATATGTTCTAATTTAGCAGTAAAGCAGTAAAGGTTTTTTAAAGGGGGGTGTCTTCACCCATCCTATCTTACTGTTTCAGTTTTTAAGTAGAATATTCTATGTGTAGCAATTGTTTTGTGTGCAGTAGTTATGTTATGCTGCATGGTGTGTGTTGTCTGTAATACAAACTTTTTATTATAATATAGCCAGTACATTTGCCAATTGGAACCTGGATACGGTTTGATTGCAGTCGGTGTACAAAAAAAGCAGCCAAACAGTACGTACAGGACACCTTGTTTATGTACCCAACTAGAAGACTTGTTTGTTTCATAAAGTGCCCTGGGAATAGCACACCAACCACGGTGTGCCTTACACCTTCACAATACCACTGCACGTAGTGGTACTCATCAAGTTCTAGTTAATAATTAAATCCATGACTGATGGCTTTTTTGCAGTAGAAACCAAGAAAATCCGTTTGTGTGGCAAATACACCAATGGAAGGTAAGGTTCTCAAATCGCCTTGTCTTAAGTTGGAATTATTTGTTTTTGTTTCGTACCGAATTTTATTTTTATACTGAATGATGCACCTGGACGCATGTAGTTTTGTGATACCGACCTGGAAGCTTTCAATAAACATTAAAATTACAGTAAAAAGGGACACATTTTTCTGATACATCCTAGTTAAATACATACATATATACATGTGATCGAAAAGCATCATTGTTTGATGTTTTAAACTTTATTCTGTTGTTGTATTGGATTGGGATAACCAGTGCTCAGACTGTGGTAAGCTGGGGTTTGCACCTTGTTTCACTTTCTGTTTTCTCCATTAAAGGGTTCTAATTGTGCTTGATGAATATTAACAGGATACTCATTTACCAGATATACAATACATCTTGCAAAACCAAAAATATCACCAGGGTATTGAATTGTATATTACAGTGGTTTTCATCTCAATCATATTTAACTTTCTATCCAAGGAAATAGTTTTGGATACTAGCTCTTTATTAACTAGACACATTCTAAGTAAATGGTAAATGCATTTGGTAAATGGTAAATGTACTGCATTTATATAGCGCTTTTATCCAAAGCGCTTTACAATTGATGCCTCTCATTCGCCAGAGCATTTAGGGGTTAGGGGTTAGGTGTCTTGCTCAAGGACACTGCCCAGGGCGGGGTTTGAACCGGCAACCCTCCGACTGCCAGACAATCGGTCTTACCTCCTGAACTATGTCGCCCATTTATATAGCGATTTTATCCAAAGCGCTTTATAATTGATGCCTCCCATTCACACACACACTCACACACACTCACACACCAAGGGTGAAAGGCTGCCATGCAAGATACCAATCAGCTCGTTGGGAGCAATTAGGGGTTAGGTGTCTTGCTCAGGGACACTTCGACACGCCCAGGGCGGGGGATTGAACCAGCAACCCTCCGACTGCCAGACAACCACTCTTACCTCCTGAGCTATGTCACCCCCCACTTAAGTAAACAGTCAGGCCTATATGAATGTAGTTCCAAAAATGTGATTGTTTATCTCACTCAATTAATTGCTTAAACTTTACTAATAGATGTACAATTGTAGAATTAGCACTAGACTGGATATTCTATTAAAATGCCAGTTAAGTAACTGTGTTGCATTATAATGATCTTCTGAATCTATTTTAGAAGCAGGTTCCAAAATATCAGTCTCACTGTATAGTGCACCACCATTTATTATTGGCTGAATACTCGATTCTCATTGGTCACATTCCAAAGGTGTGCATTCATTTTCAATAGCGGGATACCACTCCACTAAAACATGAAGATGATTATTCAAATAGGATATAACTGTGCTCTTTTGTGCATGCCTGAATTTGAGTTGCTCCCATCTTTCACCTTTTATTTTAGATATTTGTAAATAATTGGTAAATAGAACATCCATCCATCCATTGCCTATACCTGCTTATCCTGGTCAGGGTCGGAAGGGGGTGCTGGAGCCTGAGAGGCAGGAATACACCCTGGACAGACTGCCAGTCTATCACAGGGCACACACACCAGTCACTCACACACTCCTTCTGCGGGAGGAAGCCGGACTATCCACAGGAAATCCACATGGACACAGGGAGAACATACAAACTCTACACAGAAACTCTCAGGCCAAGATTCAAACCCAGGACCTTTTTGCTGTGAGGCAACAGTGCTACCCAGAGCACCACCAACTCATTCAAATAATTATAATAATTATAATAAATTTTATTTATATAGCGCTTTTACCCAACCCAAAGACACTTTACAATATATATATATACATTTAAAACACAAAAAACAGAAAATACATAAACAACAGTAAGACAATACAGCAGTAAAATTCAATGAAGGATGCAAAATGGCGGGAAAAAAAACTGGGTGTGGGTGTTGTTATGTTTGGTATGGTGAAATAAACACAACCAGGCGAAGGTTCTAGTCAACCGTTTACTGACCAACTCTGCATGCATTGCATATCGTACAATGACATCACCCACCTGCAACCAGGCACATAGGATTCTGGGTAGTGCAGTTCCTAACAATTGCACATACTGTAACAACACATCTTCCCTTCTTTAAAGAAAAAATGTTTCCCTGAGAATGAACAGCATTCAAGATCATCATATATCATGAACATGAATTTCTATTTTTTTTTTTCTATAAGGATGTCAACAAGCCAACAACAATCAGCGAACATTTTTACCAATAAACATTCTGTTCTCTAGGTTTTCTTTTTATTTTATTTTTTTTTACAACTCAGAAACTTTCAATTAGTCTCTTAGGTTTCTTAATAAACCTACTTGGTCTGCTGCATGTTTCAGCAGATGTTTTGACCTCAGAACCTGCAGCATCTTTTGGTTCAGTAAACCAGAACGAACCCATTCATTGCTGGCATGTCTTGCTGTGTCTTTAGGGGTGTTTTCAGAGGTTTCACCGCTTTGACTTGGCCCTTGTGGTCGAAGATCCACGCGGTTTCTCCTCAGAGTCATTCCATTCTCCATTTGGATCTGATAAAAGCGCAGAGCAACTTCCCTCTGCACACATCCTTGCATGGACCAGGTGCTCGTTATGTGGTCAGAAATACGGACTTGATGTCCAGGCTTCTGGATCATTAACTCTTTTGCACTTTTGCCATGTCGCTGTTTTTGTTTCTGTTTTCCCTTTTATTTTTCAGCTTTGACTTTGAGTGCTCCTTTAGGTGTCAACAGTTCCTCCTTCACTGGAAGGTTTGTGCGTATGCGCCGGTCCATCAACATCTGAGCTGGAGATAAGCCATTCTGCAGTGGTGCGCTGAGGTAGATCATGAGACTTTTGTGTCACTTTCACCGAACTCTCCACAAGGCCGTTGGATCTGGGGTAATGCGGGCTTGAGGTGATGTGCTGAAACCCCCATTCCGTGGCAAAGGAAGCAAACTCACTACTTGAAAACGGGACCATTGTCTGAGATCACTTCACATGGAACACCATGTCTTGCAAAGATAGCTACCAGGAAAGCAATGACTGCTTTGCTGGATGTCGATTGCAGTGTGGCGACCTCTGGGTAGTTTGAAAAGTAGTCTGTCACTACAATGTTACTCTTTCCATTACAATCAAACAAATCCACACCCACCTTGTAGTATGGCCTGTCGGGCACGCTGTGTGGCATGAGTGGCTCTGCTTGCTGCTTGGGTGTGTAGGTGAGGCATATTTCATATGATGCTGTAGTCTGGCTGATGTCTTGGTTCAGTCTCGGCCAATACATGACTTCACGGGCTCTGTGTTTTCATTTTTCCTCACCTAAATATCCTTCATGTATTTTACCCGGCATCTCTTTGTGCAGCGGGGATTACAAACTTGTTTCCGTTGAACACAATGTTATTCACAACTGACAGTTCCACTCTGATCATCCAGTAGTCCTGAATTTGTCTCGAACAGTCATTTTTCTGTGCAGGCCATCCTTTCAGTATTGTGTTTTTGAGCTCTCTCATTGTTTCATCTGACCCTGTCACTTGTCTGATCTGCTCCGTTCTGTAATCAGACACAGGAAGCGAGGTGACGATCATGTCGACATAGGCCTGTATGTCTGCACTGTTCTTTTTGTCAGTGTTTTTGTTCTTGTCCACTGCACGTGACAGGGTGTCGGCAGCAAACATATATTTTCCCGGTGTGTATGTCATCGTCACATCGTATTTCTGCAACCTTATCAACATCCTCTGTATCCACATGGGACAATCATTCAGTGGCTTGGACATGATGGAGACCAGCGGCTTGTAGTCTGTCTCCACTTCAAAAACTTGTCCATAGATGTACTGATGGAACCGTTCACATGCGTATGTGCTGGCCAGGAGTTCCTTCTCAATTTGAGCATAGTTGCGTTCTGCACTAGTTAAGGCTCTTGAAGCATAGACCACTGGCTGCCATGCTGTGTCATGCAGCTGCAGTAGTACTGCTCCAAGTCCATACTGAGATGCATCAACTGAAATCCTAGCTCTCTTCTCTGAGTTAAAAAACTTAAGCACTGGCTCCTCTGTGATGAGTCTTTTCAGGGCATGGAAGCTTTCCTCCTGCTCATGGGACAATTCTGCTCCAGAAGCCATCTGAGTGGTGCTACTGGGTGGACAACATAGGGATAAACTTAGCCAGGTAAGTTACCATGCCTAAGAAATGCCTCACCTCCGCTTTGTTCCGGGGACGCTCCATGTTCACTATTGCGGAAGTCTTTCTGGAGTCTGGCTTCACTCCCTCAGCAGATACGACGTCGCACACAGTGGTCAATCTGTTCACTCCAAATTCACATTTGTCTTTGTTTAATTTCAGCTTGATTTTTCTTGTCATATCCAGTACTTGTCTTAGCCGGGCGTTGTGTTCCTCTTTAGTGGACCCCTAGACGATGATGTCATCCATCATGGTTTTAACTCCTGGGGCCTCATTTATAAAACGGACTTACGATCAATTTTGATCTTAAGTATGACTTATGCAGAAAACCACATATAAGTATTTATTTATAAAACCTTACTTTGACGTGGAAATGATCTTTACACAAATCCTAGACTTGACGCAAGTGATTTTCCTGCTGGTTATGTAGGGGTATTGCAGTCTGGGACGCATATGCGTCCAAGACTGTGGTGAACATTGCATTAGCTTTATGAACAATTAAATAGGAATTATCAATTAAAAGTGTGAGGAATTAATTGTTGGTCAACCCATTATTTAGTCCACCGAATAATACGTGTTGCCTGTCTTCAATTTCCTCTACCATCGCCGTGATCTCGTCTTCCAAAAAGTTTGCTTTTCTCTTTTGGTCCATGGTTATTCCTGACTAAACCCTTATTTGTGCTAGCATTATTGTAACAACGTGTCACCGTTACTAGATCTCTAGTTAATAGTAAATATTATTACCAGACGAAAATGGTTAATTGATACACAGATTTGCATATATTAGTACAGGGGTTAAATAAACACACACGTGGTATTTTAACAAATGTATTTATTGATTGTTTGTGCGTTGCGGTTCGCTTCACTTGGGTCTAGTGTTTCACAATAATATAAGGGGAAATCGCAGATTGTAAGGCACGTTCAGGAGCCATCAATTTTAAGTTAATTTGAGATTTATAGATCACAGGTGTGTAAGTTACAAATGGGCTTCTTAGAACCTGCGTAAGCAATGTATTTTATGTTCAGTATCTTTTATGAATCGAACATAAGCACACCGGCGGAAAAGTCTTATCTTAAGACTAAGTTAAAGTATAAATCTAAGAACATTTTTATAAATGAGGCCCCTGGTATGTGCTCGAAGATCATGTGGATTGTTTTGTGGTAGACTTCTGGTGCAGACAGGATATCATACGGCAGGCGAAGAAAGCAGTATCGCCCCTCTGGAGTATTAAAAGTGCACAGTCTTGAGCTGGCCTCGTCAAGCTATATTTGCCAAAAACCCAATGATGCATCAAGCTTGCTGAACCACTTGGCACCTGCAAACTGTGACAGGATCTCTTCTCTGGTGGGCAACTTGAAATGCTCTCTTTTAATTGCCTTATTCAAATCTCTTGGGTCTAAGCATACTCTCAATGATCCATTTTTCTTCTGCAAAAACGCCAGTGAGCTTACCCAGTCTGTTGGTTCATCAACTTTTTGTATGACGTTTAGCTTCCCTATGCGCGCAAGTTCCTCCTTCATTTTTTCTCTCAGTGCGAATGGAACCTTCCTGCACGCATAAACAACAGGAGTCACATTTTCATCAACATGAATTTTGTGCACACCTGGCAAGCATCCAAGTCCCTCAAAAACATACTCATACTCCTCCATGAGTGAGCTTTGATCATTCTGGGGCTGTGGTGTCACCACAAAGACTCTTTTAACCAAGTTGAGCATTTTACATGCAGTGAGACCTAGTATGGGTTGTACATCCTGTTCCACAATCAGTAGCTGAGATTTTAGGCACTGGCCCTTGTGTTTGACATTCACTACACAGCTCCCTTTAACTGGAACATTCTCCCCAGTGTAGCCAGTTACTTCGATTTTCACAGGATGAATTTTGCTTTTTACTGTGAGTGCGTTGTAATCAGCTATCGACAACAGATGTACCTGGGCTCCAGTATCAAGCTTGATATATATGGTGTAATTGTGTCATTCACAGTCACTGGCACTATCCACTCAGCTTTCTCAGTGGCGCCTCCCTGTACACTATCAACAAAAAATTCTTCCGGCTCTTCATCAACTGTGCGTACCTTTCTCCTTGTGGTTACAGCAGCTCTACAGCACTTTGCATAAATGTTCTTTTTGCCGCAGTTATTACAAGTCTTTCCATATGCTGGACATGAATTTGGCATGTGCACACCTCCACATTTTCTGCATTCGCTGCTTGGTTTTTTTCTCTGTGTATTTTTCTGTGTGTTCTTGCTTTGGCAAACGTTTTGTATGCTGTCCTTCCGTTTTTTCAGCGAGGACAGCTGTATCTTCCCTGCGCAGCTCCTTAGCTTGTGCCCGCGTGGTCCCTGCTGCCCTACACGTGCACAGCCCTTTCCAAGGTTAGGTCTTTCTCAAGCAGTAGCCGTTCTCTAAGTCCATTATCTGGAGTTCCTGTGACTATTTTGTCTTTTATGAGCTAGTCTTTCAATTCTCTGAATTCACAGGAATTGACCAATGTGAGAAGCTCAACCAAATATTGATCAAAACTAACTCCTTGTTTCTGATCACACATAAAGAACTTGTATCTCTCATACGTGACATTTGTGCTTGGTACAAAGTACTCCGCAAACTTCTCCATTAGGACATTCAATGTCAACTCGTCCTCGTTTAATTGGAAGCTATTGTAGATTTCCAAAGCCTCCTCACCAATCACATGCAGGAGAATGGACGTCTTTTTCTTGTCATCATTTCCCCCCGCTCAACTTGCAGCAAGATATATGTTGAATCTCTGCTTGAAACATTTCAAATTTTCAGCGAGATTGCCATCAAACTGCATTGATGACAGAGGGGTTAGCAAGTTATCCATGACGGTAAATTGTGGTGAATCCGGCTGTGTCTTCTGAGTTGCCTGAAGTTGGCTCTTCTTAGCTGCCGCTAGCAAGTTGTTCCACGACCTCTATCCTCTATGCGATTGCTGCTTTTTTTTTTTGGCACTTGACGCTACTCTTCTCCTTTCTATCACTTATTTCACACACAGTATCCCTTTTTCTGACACCATGTTATGTTTGGTATGGCGACATAAACACAACCAGGCAAAAGTTCTAGTCAACCGTTTACTGACCAACTCCGCATGCATTGCACATCGTACAATGACGTCACCCACCTGCGACCAGGCACATAGGATTCTTGGTAGTGCAGTTCCTAACAAGTGCACAGAAGAACACAGGTGTGTGGAAGTGTGTGTGTGGGGGTGGGGGGTTAGTCTAGGAGATATGAGGGGGATTAATGATCAGCAATATTGAATAGATGGGTTTTGAGATGGGAAGTGAAAAGGGGGAATGAGTCAGAGTCTCGGATGGATGGGGGAAGTGAGTTCCATAGCCTGGGTACAATATGGGAAAAGGCCCTGTCACCAAAACTGTGGAGGTTGGATGATGGGGTGGCAAGGAGGTTTGCAGTGGAGGACCTGAGGGAACGGGGAGGCTGGTAGGGATGGAGGAGTTCAAAGAGGTAGCGTGGGGCAAGATTGTGTAGGGCTTTGAAAGTTAACAGGAGGATTTTGTAGTCAATCCATTGTTTTATTGGGAGCCAGTGAAGGTCACGGAGAAAGGGAGTGATGTGATTCCAGGACTTGGTGTTGGTGAGGAGACGTGCAGCACAATTTTGGAACATTTGCAGTTTATGGAGGGATTTGCAGCTGATGCCAGACAGAAGAGCGTTACAGTAATCAAGCCGACTGTGAATAAATGAACGGATGAGTGTTTCAGCGGATGGGCGTGGGAGGCAGGGAAAGAGCTTGGCAATATTACGTAGATGGAAAAATGATGTCGTTACTAATGTGGTGCTCAAGTGAGAGGGTTGGATCCAGGATGACTCCAAGGTTACGGACTAGGGGTGAGGGGAGACAACTGTGTCATCAATGGTGAGTGATATTTGGGCAGACTTGTTTAGTATGGATTTTTAACCAATGAGGATGACTTCTGTTTTGTCGCTGTTTAGTTTGAGGAAGTTGTGCTTCATCCAGGTTTTGATTGCAGAGAGGCTGGCTTCAATGTGGGATAATTGTGTGTTGCAGAGGGATTTGGTGCTGATGTAGATTTGGGTATTGTCGGCGTAGCAGTGAAAATTCAGGTTGAAGTGGCGGATGAATTCTCCAAGTGGTAGAATGTAGATGATGAAGAGGAGAGGGCCAAGATTGGAACCTTGAGTAACACTCAAGTGTGGTGGTGGTTGTGTCGGAGTTATGGCCTGAGAGGGTGATGAAGCGTGTCCGGTGAGAGAGATATGATTTGAACCAGTCTAGTGCGGTACTCTCAACACCCAGGTGCAGCAACCTTTCCAGTAAGATGTTATGGTTCACTGTATCAAAGGCTGCACTTAGATTGAGTAGGATTAGGATGTTCAGGGCACCGCAGTCAGCAGATAGGAGTAGATCATTGAGGACTTTGACAAGTGCAGTTTCTGTGCTGTGGTGAGGGCAGAATCCAGACTGGACGGGTTAAAATTTATAGGACAACATGAAGGTTTGGAGTTGGGATGCAACAATACGTTCCAGGGTCTTGGCAAAGAAAGAGAGGTTGGAAATGGGGCAATAATTGTTGAGGTTGGAGGTATCCAGACCGAGTTTTTTGAGAATGGACATGACAGCAGCAGTTTTATAGGCGGAGGGGACTAGACCATCAGAGAGGGACAGGTTAAAAATGGCAACAAGGTAGGGACAGAGAGCAGGTAAACAGGCCCTATTTAACTTGGTAGGGAGGGGGTCAAGAGCACAGGTCGTTAATTTGGATGCACAGATGATGTCAGAGATGGTGGAGGGATTGACATAGGTGAAACTGTTAAGCCGGAAAGCGTTGCAGAGGTCAGGAGAACTGGTTGTGGTTTTGACAGGGGGTCTGAGCAGCATACTGACAGTGGAGAAGAGGGTTTTAGAGGTTCTGCAGTTTTTGTTGATGATATTTGAGAAATAAGCAGATTTAGCAGCACTGAGGGAATCTCGGTATGAAGTGAGATGATGTTTAAAGGCTTCAATATGAACTGTGAGCTTGGTTTTTTTACAGAGTCGTTCCAGATGGTGGCTGGCTTCTTCATTGAACGAAGCTCAGGGGTGTACCAGGGTGCAGATGAAGTGAAAGAGACAGTCTTGGTTTTTATGGGGGCAAGAGTGTTGAGTGTGTCAGAGATAACAGAGTTAAATGTAGTGGTCAATTCTTCAAGTGCGGAAGGGACAGAAGTGAGGGGTAGGGCGGAGCAGATTTTATCACTGAGGCGGTCAATGGATTTGATGTTACAGAAGGAGATGAATCTTCGGTTAGTGTTATGGGGTGAAGGTAGAGGAATGCTGAAAACAATTAGGTCATGGTCTGATAAAGGGAATGGTAGGGGATGTAAATGGTTAATGGCTAGATCAGCAGAACAGACCACATCAAGTGTGTGACCTTTGAGATGTGTAGGGAAGTTGACATGTTGGGCCAGAGAGAAACAGTCAAGTACAGAAATGAAGTCATAGGTGAGTTTACAACCAGGCAAATCAACATGGACATTGACATCACCAACCAGTAGAATATGAGAGGAGAGAGAAAATGCAATGGTGAGTAATTCTGATAGCTCTGAGGTAAATAAGGGGTTGGGTTTGGGTGGACGATACAGTAGGAGAGTGATCATGGAGCAGGGTGATTTAAAAGCAATATATTCAAAAGATGACACAGGTGGTAAATTTGATTCAGTGATTGTTAGACTTCATTTGTAAATAACAGCTAAACCACTTCCATGGCCAGTAAGACGAGGTTTTTGATAGATATGTATAGTTTGGGGGTGTCGCTTGATTTAGGAAGAAAAATGCTCCTGGCTGCTTTCAGGTCTTGCAGAGTAAAAGAAAATGGAGCTTATTGTCCAGAATTAATTCAAACAGTAGTGGAGATTTATTATTGAGGGAGCGTGTATTTAAGAGGGCAGAATGTATTGTAAAAAATGTGACCAGGGCAGAATGTTAGCAGGAGCAGCACTGAGTTAAAAAAGTTATATTTTAGAGAGCAGAGTTCAGGTGTAATGTTAGCATATGTCCGAGTTCGGTAGATGATTGGAGGAGTCAGTATTGGCCAGGATGATGCACCAGGACAGAATGACAGCATAAGCAACACCCCTAATCCAACAGATAGCATTGTGGATCCGTATATTGTTTACCTGAGATGTAAACTGCCAATCCTGTCTGGCGAGGGAGCTGAGGCTGGCTCGCATAGGTCTGAGAGTCTGCATCCAGGGAGAGACGGAATAGGCCGGTGCAACACAGATGGATGGCAGAGTGCAGGCAGTGGTGTGTCCATAGGCGAGGAGATCCGTAGGCAGTTGGATGAAAGAAATGAGAGTAATCCAGTAGTCCAGCGATGTATGATGCAGGTACAGCGGGCATAGAATATTGTTCAACAAAAAACAAAAAGTACGAGAGACTCAGATGCGGGGAAAAGCGGCAGTCAAGCAGGACACCAGCAATACTCTCACCCGGAAATGACGAGACGAGACATTCAAATAGTATTTTTAAAAAATTAGTACAGAATTGAAAGGTTTGTTCTGTATATAATTATTTAAAATGCAATAGAAAAAATATTTCAAATTACATTTTAAATATATTTCAGGAAATAAGAGCATGTTTCCAAACTTGCTGTTGACTCCCCCATTTCTATGTGTATTGTTGGGCAGAGAATTCCCTCCTTTGAATAACCAGGCACGGCAAGGTGTATCATATAAGAAACAGGATTTATTTCTGTAGAAAGAGGTCCCTGCTTTTATAAGCAATAAGTGTTTTAACAATAAGCATAGAATAAGATTTAATAAAGTAAATTATTGGCTGTGTCCATTCATATAACAAAGTAAATGATTGGCTATGTCTAGTCTAACAAGAAGTACTACATAAGCACCTGGTGGCCGCTTAGTCTAAACATGCTTTTAAATCGGAAACAATAGTTTCGTTTTTGATCTATCAGTTGCTTTGAGTCCTGGGCAGTTGTCACAGCTGATTCCTCCTTATCAGGATGGCAGAGGGAAAATGAGGTGAAAGGCCAAGCCACCCAGTTCAGGATGGCGGGGGGAGAATGAGGTGAAAGGCCAAGCCACCCAGTTCAGGATGGCGGGGGGAGAATGAGGTGAAAAGCCAAGCTCCCCACAGGAGATGGAGCAGCTGGTGGCCTGGTGGAGCAAAAACAACATGGAGCTAAAGACTGTAGAGATGATTGTGGACTTCAGGAGGAGCCTCCCCTCTCTGCCCCCCCCCCCCCCCCCCCCTTGACATTAATGGCTCATCAGTCACCACTGTTGAGTCATTCGAGTTCCTGGGTACCACAATCTCCCAGGACCTCAAGTGGGAGGTGATCTTCTATTCTAGAGAGCCATTATCGAATCCATCCTCACCTCCGCAATCACAGTCTGGTTTGGGTCGTCCACCGCACGTGACAGAACCAGACTGCAACACATTACCGGGTCAGCGGAGAGGATCA
The DNA here is from genome assembly GCA_039654925.1 of Anguilla pacifica. Classification (NCBI taxonomy): domain Eukaryota; kingdom Metazoa; phylum Chordata; class Actinopteri; order Anguilliformes; family Anguillidae; genus Anguilla; species Anguilla pacifica. Next base: position 35,508,707 of record CM077286.1, on the reverse strand, counting down.
TTGGCTAGAACCTGCCATCCATCCAGGACCTCTATCACACAAGGTCCAGGAAACACGCAGCCAAGATCATCGCCGACCCATCACACCCTGGCCACCACATCCTTCAAGCCCTACCATCCAGGAAGCGGCTTCGGTCAATCATAACCAAGATGACAAGACACAAAAACAGCTTTTTCCCAAGTGCTGTGGCTCTCATGAACAGCTGAACGGTTATGTTCACAGAGACATTATATTTATTTCACGCACTACTCTGGATTCATATATACATATACATTTGTTGATATTTTACATTCTTTGCACTACTCCAGACTCATATATACATATACACTTGTTGATATATTTTATACTTAATTTTTATTCCTACTTTTTAAATTATATTTACTATATCTATCACATTATGTTTACTTTTATCTTAGATGTGTCTATGTGAGCAATAATACCAAGAAAAATTCCTTGTATGTGCAAATACACTTGGCCAATAAAAACCTATTCTGATTCTGATGCATAGACATGCTTATAGGCTATAGGCTTATAAGCTATATTTCAAACTTGTTGTCCTTGGGAGGTTCGTGGCCTGGATACAGAGGGGCCCTGCAGCAAGGCTTAACAACAAAAAAAATGATGTGTACTGCACAGTTCTAGCTAGAAAGAAAATGATTAACTTGTGCTGGTGTCGAGCCTGGTCCTGAGAGTGGGGCTTACCTGCGGCTGGTCCAACTTCGCCCCTTAGGCGGACAGCTCACACTAGTTATGGTTTGCTTTAGTTCAGTTTTGTTTCTCTTTTTTTATTTTTATGTTTATAAAACCAAGTCAGTCCCAATGTCCCATGCAAGTGCTGTGTGGTGTTGCGCCAGTGCGATAAAAGTACCCAAAAAATCCAGAGGGTGGCTGCAGGTCCTTTAGCGGCTATGTGGGGTGGTTATGGGCATATGGGCAAGATAACTCAACAAAACAAAAACAGCCATTTTCCACAGTCCACACTGGAGCTCTTGTAGACTCAGGAAGTCCTTTAAATGAGGTAAACTCCACTAACACTGCGTCTTCCAGCAGAATATGCAAAAGTTTTGCTAACCCTTTCGCATCAGCTTGCCATTATACATATCTTCTACCCCACCATCTGCATTTCCCTGAGCTTATAAAGAAAGCACATGAGTGTAACCCCACCCCCGGGGCCACCTAGCTCTCATCACTTAACGCCAGCAATGTAAAGATTATATGTGTGATTATATGTGTGCATGCGAATGTCTCATGTACTTGTAACACTGTATTCCGGTTCAAATAAATATAGTTGGCCATCAAAGTGAAGAGGCTCAGCAACATTCTCATAATTGTAATCCTCGTAGTCTGACGAATAATTAGCACCACATGCAATTATAAGTGCAACTTGTTCAGGGTTTGGATTTCAGCATTATCTTATAAAGGCAATCCACGTTAAAGGTAAAACACCTTGACTCTACTTGCAGCTTCTAAGGAGCTTACTAGAGAAATCGACTCTTCTGCAGCAGATGTCATTCTATGCATTGTTGCAGCGAAAGGTCCCTTAAGATAAAGAGCTGGTGCAGATCAGACATCAAAATACACTCTTCCGCAAGCAGTTGAGAAAATATTCAGGCACATTGAATCAATTTTTTTTTATTTGTTTTTAACCCAGAGGAAACCCACACAGACACGGGGAGAACATGCAAACTTCACACAGAGAGACCCCAAGCTGAGATTTGACCTTCTTGCTGTGAAGCAACAGTGCTACCCACTGCACCACTGTGCCACCCCAATATAACCATAATGCTTTTAATAATAATTATAATAATAATATTGAAAGTATCTGAATGCATTGGTAACCATAGAGCAAATAAACAATCAATGTTTTCTTTGTTACCTGTTGCTTAAAAAAAATCATAATTTAAAAAAAAAAAACTTTTGAAATTGTCTATCGAAATTGGCTGTTCTGTCAGGACCACTGTCATCAAAGTAGATCTTTATTGACAATAAGGCAATACAGTTATGTTTGGCGGTATGGCTCTGTTCTGGAGCTCTCCCGCCAACCACGCAGCCTGCGTGGATAAGGCTGGGAGGCCAGCAGCCAAACGCCCTTAGAGGGGTACACATAGAACAGATCTAGCAGCAAAGCAAATTCTTAACACATAGGGATGGAGCAATGCAATTTCTTAACACATAGGGAGGGAGCAATACAAATTCTTAACATATAGGAATGGAGAAATGCAAATTCTTGACACATAGGGATGGAGCTGGGGTGGTGGAGGGGATTTACAAAGCAACGTGCAGCAGCTTGCATGCAGAAGGAGCAACCGAATGAGTAGAGGGAGGCTGTTTAAGTAGACCGCCCTGTTAAGTGAATGTACTGTGATAGGCGAACATCACTCAGCTGAGCCATCAGCTGATTCAGCCGGAGCGCTTGACTCTCGTGGCCTGCCAGAACTATGCGATGCTTCATATTTGGCTTTTAAAAATCGGCCATAAATATTCATGATAGGTGCACCCCTAGTTTCAAATATTTTAAATGTAACAATGAAAATGACATTAAAGCGCAGACTGTCACCTTTAATTTAAGGGTTTTTAAATCCATATCCAGTGATTTAATTTTGTCTGTCTAGAAGCGCAACAGTTTTTTAAAAATGTATTTATTAGTGGCCTATCTATGAAGCTTAAATCTTGCAGTGCACCCTCTGAGATTATGCTGATTTAGTTTTTTCTTTATTGTAGTCTTTGACACATCTATGCCTACATCCTGGAGAGAGTTCTTGATCTGTTTGGCAGATGAAAAGAGATCTTTCTTCACAATTGAAAGTATTTTATGGTTATCTTCTACATTGATCTATTGCTATCACTGAACTCACCAGTGTGTTATTGCTTCTTAACAATGTACCAAACAGTTGAAGTCTTATGTTCTGGCTATGTCTCTTTATCGATTTATTCAGATTTTTACAACCCTTCATTGTCTGCATTATAGGCGTTGACACTTTTTTGGTCCTCATGTTGAGACAAACGCAATAGACTCCAAAAGCGAATTTCATACCTAGAATCAACTCTAGAACTTTTTATAGATTTCTTGTGCATGAACTAACTACAGGCATTTAGCAGACGCTCTTATCCAGAGCGACTTACACAACTTTTTTACATTGTATCCATTTATACAGCTGGATATATACTGAAGCAATTTCGGTTAAGTACCTTGCTCAAGGGTACAACGGCAGTGTCCTACCCGGGAATCGAACCTGTGACCTTTCGGTTACAAGTCCAGTTCCTTACCCACTGTGCTACACTTCGTCCTAACTAATGATGCAGCAACACACTCCTGGCCAAAAGATAGCTGAGCAGTCAACTATCCAATTACTTTTGGTCCAATAAATGGGGGGACTATTGATAAAATGGCTGCAATTCCTACATTGTTCACCTGATATCGACATAACCCACAGATTAAAGCTAACGGTCTGCATTTTATTTTCATTGTTTCATTTCAAGCCCAGTGTACTGGAATACAGAGCCAAAACAACAAAAATTGTGTCACAGACCAAATACATACGGGCTGCTCTGTGTCTGCATGTCTATACATATATATATATATAGATATATATATATACATATGAGGGGCCAAACAGGAAATATGTAATGAAGTCTGATACATATACATCATTTTTGATATATATACATTGAAACTGATATTTATACATCTTTCTTAATATATATACATTGAACTGTGATATATATACATCATTTCTTGATATATATACAGCAAAACCGATATATATATATATATATATACATTGTTTTTGATATTTATACATTGAAAACGATAAATATACATCATATTTGATATTTATACATCAAAACCAATATATATATATATATATATATATATATATATATATATACATCATTTCTGATATATATACATTGAAACCGATATATATATATCATTCGGAACAGGCATATATTTGGGGATCCCATCAGGTCTTTATTAAGACATAATCAGTGCAATCCAAATTAATTTTTAATTGGATTGAGACTGAAAATTATATTATTATATTCTGTAAGAATTTTGATGTGAATATAACAAGTGAGACAGTGAAATGTCACTAGCTCTCTGATTTTAATACAGGCACATATTTGGTCCACTTCTTGTGGGTCTCCCTGGGGTTTGCCCAAGTTTGTTAATGTGAGCCGTGCTGTTTCTGAACGAACTTCGCTTTTAATTTCAGCTACTGTATGCTTTGTGGTGAATGTGCTTTGCCCTTATTTTTTAATGGTACGCAATGGCTGACAGAGCCAGAGAACTTGTCCAAACACTTTTAGACAGTGACACATTTATTGAAACACTTGCAAACGCATGTGGTAGACCTGACACTACAAATGCTCCACCACGAGGCAGCCATGCCCAAACACGCCATCAAACCATATTTAATAAAAAATATAAAATATTTATTTTAAAATTAAAAAGGTCTCAAACTGTTGATACTTGTTCACGATATAAGGGGTCCTGTTCTACATCCTAGCCCAATTGCGTGCAGTTTTACTATAGTATTTTCAAATAATCCCACTACAGACTTTGTGTGCATGTCAATACAGCCATATTGAAAAAAGTGATCTTTTGGAGTGGGTTTATTTGAAAACAGCACAGAAATAGTTTCACAGTTAGGGGCAGACATACAGCAGGACATCATCGGTGATAATCTCAAATGTCAACATTTTGAGGCATTAAAATTTTCAGAAGAATTTTCAATCCAAAAATTCACTTTTTTCAATTGAACTCTATTGGATTACATGGAAAGTTTGAAGTAGGATTATTAAAAAATGCTACAGTAAAATTTCACAAAAATGTTGTAGGCTGAAGACCAGGACCGCTTCTGCCAGGAACAAGTGTCAGAATTTTCTGAACATTTACATTTGGAGAGAAATTCTTATCCAAACTTTCATATTTTTCAATTGCTGTCTATTGGATTACATGGAAAGTTTGAAGCGGGATTATTACAAAATGCTACAGTAACATTTCACAGAAATGGGGTAGGTTGTAGACCAGGACCCCTTCTGCTAGGAACAAGAGTCAGAATTTTGTGAAGTTTCAGAATTGTGGAGAAATTCTTATCCAAGCTTTCATATTTTTCAATTGGTGTCTATTGGATTACATGGAAAGTTTGAAGCGGGATTATTACAAAATGCTACAGTAAAATTTCACAGAAACGGGGTATGTTGTAGACCAGGCCCCCTTCTGCTAGGAACAAGTGTCAGAATTTTGTGAACCTTTACAATTGGGGAGAAATTCTTATCCAAACTTTCATATTTTTCAATTGCCGTCTATTGGATTACATGGAAAGTTTGAGGTGGGATTATTAAAAAATGCAATAGTAAAATTTCACAGAAATGGGGTAGGTTGTAGACCAGGACCCCTTCTGCTAGGAACAAGTGTCAGAATTTTGTGAAGTTTTACAATTGGGGAGAAATTCTTATCCAAACTTTCATATTTTTCAATTGCCGTCTATTGGATTACATGGAAAATTTGAGGTGGGATTATTAAAAAATGCAATAGTAAAATTTCACAGAAATGGGGTAGGATGTAGACCACTTCAGGAGCCCTTCTGTCGTAATTAAATGTCAAATTTTCAGACTTTTATATTTTGATGAGAAATGGCCATCTAATATGTCGATTTTATTCATATATTTGTTTATATAGACAGTTTGGAGTTTTATTTGAATATGGTGCAGTGATTTTTCGTCCACAACATTTCAGATGTGCATTATTTCCTGTTTTCTCATACACAACTGATGCAATGGTGAGACTATTAGATTTTGAGGAGAAAACAAAATGCGTGACGCTGATCTGTCCATAGTACAGTCTTAAAAGACGTGAACGTAACATAATTAAAAATAGTTTTTTTTTAAAATTCTCATTACCACCTTTGTTCAATTTCTCTCTTGATCCATATCTCTCTTTTAGAAGGAAATTATAACCTTTGCAAATACGTAAGGAAGACCGTGAAACCGTCCAATCATATAGCGCAACCGATTTAAGGTGGATTGGAAATTTTGAGTCGGGAGCTGCGAATCGGGAGCCAACTTCAGCGTCGTTCATCCTCAGTGGTTTGGTGGCGTGTTTGGGCATGGCTGCCTCGTGGTGGAGCATTTGTAGTGTCAGGTCTACCACATGCGTTTGCAAGTGTTTCAATAAATGTGTCACTGTCTAAAAGTGTTTGGACAAGTTCTCTGGCTCTGTCAGCCATTGCGTACCATTAAAAAATAAGGGCGAAGCACGTTCACCACAAAGCATACAGTAGCTGAAATTAAAAGCGAAGTTCGTTCAGAAACAGCATGGTTCACATTAACAAACCCGGGCAAACCCCAGGCAGACCCATAAGAAGCGGCCCAAATATGTGCCTGTATTAAAATCGGAGAGCTAGCGACATTTCACTGTCTCACTTGTTATATTCACATCAAAATTCTTACAGAATAGTATAATTTTCAGTCTCAATCCAATTAAAAATTAATTTGGATTGCACTGATTATGTCTTAATAAAGACCCAGTGGAATGCCCAAATATATGCCTGTTCCGAATTATATATATATATATATATATCGGTTTCAATGTATATATATCAGAAATGATGTATATATATTGTTTTCAATGTATATATATATCAGAAATGATGTATACATATATATATCGGTTTTGATGTATAAATATCAAATATGATGTATATTTATCGTTTTCAATGTATAAATATCAAAAACTATATATATATATATATATATATATATATCGGTTTTGATGTATATATATCAAGAAATGATGTATATATATATATATATATATCACAGTTGAATGTATATATATCAAAAATGATGTATATATATCAGACTTCATTAAATATTTCCTGTTTGGCCCCTCATATACACACACACTCACATATATATATATATATATATATATATATATATGTATATGTATATATGTATATTTATTTATTTTTTCCTCACTGAATCTCACTGAATGAGATCCCAAGATACTTGAATTTCTCCATCTGGGGCAGTTGCTCCTCCCTTATTTGAATAGGGCAAACCATATTTTTCCAGGAGAGGACCATGGCCACAGTCTTGGAGGTGATGATCTGCATCCTGACCGCATGACACTCAGTTGTAAACCGCTCTAGTGCGCATCTAAGGTCACGGTATTATGAGGCCGAGAGAGTGACGTCATCTGCAAACAACAGAGCTGCCACTCCATTGTCCCCAAAACTCGACACACTCCATACCTTGGCTGCGCCTTCAAATCCTGTCCATGAATACCACAAACCACAAACAGGAGAGGCGACAAAGCGCACCCTTGGCGGAGTCCGACACCCACTCTGAACGAGCTTGACTTAATGCCGAGAATGCGAACGCAGCTTTTGCTCCGAGTATACAGGGACCGAATGGCACGCAACAGCGACCCCAGCACCCTATACTCCCGCAGTATCTCCCAAAATATACCCCGGGGAACACGGTTATATGCCTTCTCCAAATCCACAAAACACATGTAGACTGGATAGGCGAACTACCATGCCCCCTCAAATATCTGTGAGAGGGTAAAAAAGCTGGTCTGTTGTTCCAAGGCCTGGACAAAACATTGTTCCTCCTGAATCTGAGGTTCAACTATCGGCTGAAGCCTCCTTTCCAGCACCTCGGCATAGACTTTCCCAGGAAGGCGGAGGAGTGTGATTCCCCGATAATTGGAACACACCCTCCGGTCCCCCTTCTTAAAAATGGGGACCACCACCTCGGTCTGCCACTCCAAAGGCATTGTTCCCGACTTCCATTCGATATTGAGTATTTGTGTCAGCCAAGAGGCACCACCAACATCCAGAGACTTCAACAGTTCTGGACGAATCTAATCCACCCCTGGTGATCTGCCACTGAGGAGCTCTCTAACTACCCCAGTGACTTCTGCTACAGAGATGGACTCTGATCCCCCAGATTGCTCCAACTCCACCTCCAAAAAGGAGGGCATGTCGGATTCAGGAGGTCCTCAAAGTGTTCCTTCCACCTTTTGACAATATCCCCAGCTGAGGTCAGATTTTCACCATTTTTGCTGACAACAGCTTGAACGGTGTCCTGCTTTCCCCGCCTGAGGTGCCGAATGGTTTTCCAGAACCACTTTGGGGCTGACCAAAAGTCCTTCTCCAAGACCACTCCAAACTCTTCCCATGCCCAGATGGTGATCATTTGACAGCTCTGCTCCTCTCTTCACCCAAGTGTCCAAAACAAATGGTCGCGAGTCTGATGAAAGAACTACAAAGTCGATCATCAACCTTTGGCCTAAGGTGTTCTGGTACCATGTACACTTATGAAACTTATGATCCTTGTGTTCGAACATACTGTTTGTTATGGACAAAGCAAGCCGTTCCTCCCAATCACACCCCTCCAAGTTTCCCAGTCATTGCCAACATAATCATTGAAGTCTCTCAGTAGGACAAATGGGGTCAGTAGGTGGGGCCTTTTCCAGCACCCCTCTCACCTTCTCCAAGAAGGCCAAATACTCTGAACTGCAATTAGACGCATAAGCGCAAATAACAGTCAAAGTAGTCGCATGCAGTCGCATCGAGGCAACCCTCTCGTCGACTGCAGTAAACACCAACTGAGTGGCCACCAGCCGGGTACACATGAATATATGTTTTACCATTTTACAGAAACAGCCATTTTTGTGTGGAGTTCCCCCATTTTCAGCTGTGCAAAAGTAACTTAAAGGATTGACTTAAAAGTTAATCAGAGCGTTAAAGTCTAATAATTGGTTGCATAGCCCACAAATACAAAAAACTACATAGACATAAAATGTTTGCTATCTTCTTTGGGAATACCTTTCCAGGCCCACACTGCAGCTGCTTTCAGCTGATGTTTTTTGGAGGGGGTTTCTAGCTTCAGTCTCCTCTTAGCAAGTGGAATGCAAGCTTGATTGGATTTAAAACAGATGATTGACTTGGCCAGTACAAAATGTTCCATGTTTTCCCATTAATAACTTTGGTTGCATAGGTGGTCCGTGCATGGTAATGCAGTGCAAGTGCAACTGTATAATTCTGTAACTGGTACCTAATGGAAAAAACACTTGGTCCTCATTTTGTTTTTTTGTTTATTTTTAAAATTTATATACAAAAATGAATGAACAACAGGTTGCCCTCAAAACAAAATATTATTAAATATCCTATGGAGCTGGAGCCCCCAAAGTTCCAAATAAAGGTATTTTTCATCTTGAGGGCGCAAGATGTTGATGTCTGACTTTGGGCCATACTTGGCCAAGATAGGCTATTATGTGGAAGTTACACTAAGGAGAGTGCCTGTAAGTGTGTTGTAGTAGCTTGCTTTTATTTCGTTTACTTGGCACTGGAATAGGTGGCAATGTAGTATAATGGGCAAGGAGTTTGTCTTGTAACTTAAAGCTCGCAGGTTCGATTCCCCAGTAGCACACTGCCGTTGTATTCTTGAGCAAGGCACTTAACCTGCATTGCTTCAGTATATATACAGCTGATTGGATACAATGCAAATAATGTTTAAAGCCAATAAATAATTACCTTAATTTTTCAGGTCCTTCAGCAGGGAAGGCAGCTTTACATAGATAAAGAACAATGTACTCTGTTGCCACAAAAACACATTTTTAGAAGTCTAACCACCAAAAATGAGACATACAGATTGACAGATATAGCTAACCATTATTTGTATATGTAAACAATGTCAGAAAACCAATCTACTGATTCAGTCCTGAACTGGGAGATCTTTTTCACTTATTAAATAAAGCTTGATTAATGTATACTGTAACAATAATAAAAACTGATGTTTTGCCATACCAATGCAAACTTCAATTTGAGCACTATGAAAGCCATATCGTGCTAATTATCAACATCAGTACTGTATTATATTTGGCCATATTGCCCTGGCCAAAGTTTACGGTAAGGTGTGAAATATTTTGGGACAGCTGCAGTAGTATGGGGTTGTATGGGGTAGTCTTGGGTACTCCAGCAATATTTCATGGTAGGTTTTCCTCCCAACTAGTGTAGAGACTTGTGTTTACTGTCTTCAAATCTCTAATATGATATTTTGCCATTTCCACAACAATTTCAAGGTCTCCCTTTGGGTGATGACAGAGGCTGCTATCCCCATCACTGCCACTGTCTTTCTCCATCAAATGGAGTGATGGCTATGTCATCAGTGGTGGAGATAAAAGTGCAAAAGAAGGAAAGGAGAGTGAGATATTCTGAAAGAAGAGGTACACTGTAAATAGCCAAAGCATTGACTTTTATATCACAGTTAGCGACATTCATGAATTATTAACAGTCAATTTATTAATTTTTGAGGACAGGACTTGCTAGAGCTTTTAAGTACTAGATTTGCTGCAACAAAAATAAGATAATGTGTTACCATGTCATCAAATTGCCTAATGATTAGTGATTTTTTGTTTGTCAAGCAAGACAGTAAACATCCATTGAAATCTTTCAAAATGTGCATCCCTAATCACAATCTTTTCTTCATCTATCCATCCATTATCTATACCCGCTTATCCTGGTCAGAGTCGCAGGGGTGCAGAAGCCTGTGAGAGCCAGAAATGGACAGGCTGCCAATCTATTGCAGAGCACACACACTATTCACTCACACACTCATACCGATGAGCAATTTAGAGTCTCCAATTAGCCTACCTGCATGTCTTAGGACAGTGGCTAGAAACCAGAGTACCCCGAGGAAATCCACGCAGACACGGGGCGAACATGCAAACCCACAGAGAAAGGCCCAGGCTGGGATTCGAACCTAGGATCTTTTTGCTGTGAGGTGACAGTGCTACGCACTGCCTTATTTTCATACTCCAATGGAAAAGACTTACCCTTTTACTCCTACTTGAGCTCTTCATCAGGCTGGCCTTAATTTTTTATTCATGTGCTGTAAAGAATTGACAAAATTACACAGATCTTTAAGGATATAACATTTTGTAACCATTTTCCACGTTGTATTTTACTTAAAGTGGCAATCTTGAAGATTTTCATTAAAATAAATGTCTGTTAAATGACTACATATAGCTGAATTAGGTAACACCATGGTGATTGAGCCTCTTATTATATTAATTTATATTGTTATTATTATTATGGTAAATGGATGGTAAATGGACTGCATTTATATAGAGCTTTTATCCAAAGCGCTTTACAATTGATGCCTTTCATTCACGCACACACACACCAACGGTGAAAGGCTGCCATGGTACCAATCAGCTCATTGGGAGCAATTAGGGGTTAGGTGTCTTGCTCAGGGACACTTCGACATGCCCAGGGCGGGGGATCGAACCGGCAACCCTCCGACTGCCAGACAACTGCTCTTACCTCCTGAGCTATATCGCCCATTATAATTTATGATTAAAGTGTTGTGGCAACATTCCCAGGAAAAAATCACAAGCGCACAGTTAGTGAGGCATTTTCCATCACCCATCACTGGTTGGTCCGCCAGAGAGGGTAGGCGGTGCTAACGCAACAGGCTCGCTCTTCAACTCACTTGTGAGTGTGAGCGGCATAGGCTTCTGTTTTTTTTCCTGGTGTCTACTAGCGTTTTTTTGTGTAACATGAGAAGTCATTATTTGTTGATGTAGATTTTGTATTACATTTGATGACAATGTAATGTTACTAAATTACATAGCTATTTGCACAGCTAACGCTAGCTACCGGACCATTTCAAGAAAGGCAACATTAGTTTAGACAATGTTGTGCACAGTAGCCATCTCTCATATCAGGTAACGTTGCATTAGCTAGCTAGCTAATGTAATTAACATCTAATGTCAGCTAACAATTAGAAAAAATGCTAACTCGCTACCGACCGATATCGACCTCGCAAACGTCTCTGGAATGCAACGCTACCTTGTTGAAACATTGCAATGTAGCTAACTAAAGGCCAGTTCAGATCATGATTCGCAACGAGACTGGATGCAACTTGCAAAATTCAAAGACTTCTGATTGCAAACGTTCTAAAAACTGCACTCGGCGATTTGACAAGGTGGGTCTTTTGAGAGACAAAGACATCAGACGCTCTGCAACTAACCAGTTCACACCGCTGCAACATTCTAAAACCGTTTCGTCTCGTTGCGAATCATTGATCTGAACTGGCCTTAACGTTACCATTATTTACATTGCCATCAAGTTCATCAATATATTATAATGATCGGAATAAAGCCGTACACAGAGCATTAACCGCGGGGTATAGGTGGAGCAGAGCCGGGTCTGATTTCTGCGTAAAGATGTCAAGCCGGAGAAAATGAAATTAAAAAATATGGCATGTTATTATTTATTACGCTTCCTCATATGTTCCTTCAGCCTTGATACCCTTTTTTGATGAAATCTCCTTTGTTTTTGTTTTATTCTTCTTGTTCTGATTGTTAACTTAACACCCAGCTGAGCTTTATTCTCGAACAGTTTAGCTAGCAAAACCATAAACATCAGGGGTAACATTTTGCAAGGCAGTTGTTCCAAAAATATCACACAGCAATCATTCACGAGAAAGACAATGTTTATTGTACATAATTGCACGAGCCACAGCGAATCCCGCAGATTCTTCTCTGCAGTGTAAAGATGTTCATACCGGGCAAAAGGTGGATAAAGAACATCTGTGTAAATCATCATCACTAATTCTTTCCCAGGTCTGCTACAGCATTTTAACCCGACTCGGCAGGTTAAAGACAGCTTAAATTAGCCTAATTTTAGACAATGAATGAGTATGTACATAACGTTACTTTTATAACAACCATTTTTTATTCAGTAAATAGTAAGTGTTATAGTTACCGTGGCCCCGGTGCCAACTGACTGACGTCACACATAGGCGACACTGTTTGGAAGTTGGGAAGTGTGGTCCAAAAACACGCCTGCAATTACTGCTTCTCGCCATTGGTACCGCCAAAGAGAACAATACAAAAATCTTTGAGATTGTAACTTTAACCTCACATTTGAACCACTAAGGCCAGAGACTTCAAACAAGTTTTATATGTTCAGAATGTCCATTTAAAAATAACATAACATAACGCAAAACGAGAGCAGGCCATTCAGCCCAACACTGCTCGTCTATTCCTACCACTAAACTGTACTTAATGCTTAGTTTACCTAAAAGCTAGATAGTACCTTACACTGTATCAAGCCGGGCCTTGGATACCCCCAGTGTTTCTGCCTCAACTACATGTCCAGGCAAGCTATTCCACACATTGACCACTCTCTGTATGAAAAAAATATTTCCTAATATCTGTGTAAAATTTACCCTTTGCCAGTTTCCATTTATGCCCTCTCCTTCTGCTAACCGAGCTCAACTTGAATAATTTCCTGTAATTCACTTTGTTAATCCCTTTAATAAATTTAAAAGCCTCAATCAAATCTCCCCTTTTACTAAGCTTGAAAAGTCCAAGCATCTCAAGCCTTTTGTCAAGGTTTTTGGGGAAATGGACCCAAATGCAGAGTGGGAAAAAATCACTAAACTCCAAAGGGGTAAATCTGAATAATGAGACATACACAGGCAGACCAAACTAAGGGACGTGAGACAGGACAAAAACTACGGGGAGGCGGGAACAGAGGAGGCACAACCATGACAGTGGGGGGGAGGGGGGGTACTAAGGGACGGCTCCTGACGTCCCAGAAAGCCGACCTGGGGAGGGAGTGAAACAGAGGGTGGGAGTTAGAGACAAGATAGAACTTAGACGGGGAAGGACTCAGGAACAGACCTCGGAACTGGACAAGACAGGGGGAACTTGGGACTGGACAAGAAAAGGACTCAGGACTGGACTGGAACAGGAACGGGACAAGACAGAAACGGAAGTGCACTGGAATGGACAAGACAGGAACAGGACTCGGGACAGGAACGGAAGCCGGACAGGGTCCGGGCACAGGAACGGAAGCCGGACAGGGTCCGGGCACAGGAACGGAAGCCGGACGGGAGCCGGGCACAGGAACGGAAGCCGGACGGGAGCCGGGCACAGGAACGGAAGCCGGACGGGAGCCGGGCACAGGAACAGAACCCGGAGGGGAATCGGGCACAGGAATAGAACCCGGAGGGGAACCGGGCGGAATGGAACAGGACTGGACTAGACAGGACAGGAACTGGACTGGACTCAGACAGGACAGGAACGGGAGTCAAACAACACGGAACGGGACTCAAACAACACAGAATGGGACTCAAACAAACACGACACTGGACTGGGCTCAGACACAACACTGGCCTGGACTCACAGACAACACTGAAAGTGACTGAGACAGACACTGAAACGGACTGAGACAGACACTGAAATGGACTGAGACAGATACTGAAACGGACTGAGACACAGACAGGGAACAGGCTAAGACAGACAGGGAATGGTCCAAGACACAGACAGGGAATGAACTGACACAGACACCGAACTCAACAAGACACAGAGACCGAACTCAACAATGAGACCTAACAAAAGGGCAGACAGAGAGACAAGCATGCGGGAAGACACACAGCAAGGCTGACAGACACACCAAGGGACAGACAGATAGGGAAGGAGAGGGGGGAACCCAAAAACACATGGACTGACAGACAGGCAGACAGGACAATAGACAGGCAGACTGACAAACAGGTAGACAGGCGGGTAAACACACTAGCCAACGGGCCGACGGCCAGGGGGGCAGACAAACAGGCCAACACACTGGCCGACAAACACGTGGGCAGACAGGCAGGCAGGCAGACAAACAGATAAGGGGGCAGGTGAACAGTTAGGGGGACGGACTGGCCCCATCCCCAGGGGGGAACGCCCTCCCAGGCGTGGCTGCGAAAAGGCTCCAGGGCTGCTGGATGGCCGGGGTCTCTGGGCCCTGGGCTGGGACCGTGACGGCTCGGGAGCACTAGAACATTAGGCAGGACAGGCGACCCCTGCTGGAGTCTGGGCAAGGCAGGCGGCTTCTCCTGCGGGACAGCGGGCTGGACAGGCGACTTCTCCTGTGGGACAGCAGGCTGGGCAGGCGGAGCTCCTGCGGGACAGCGGGCAGCTCAGGCGGTGGCCCCTGCGGGACAGCGGGCAGAGCAGGCGGAGGCCCCTGCGGGACAGCGGGCAGAGCAGGCGGTGACCTCTGCGGGACAGCGGGCAGAGCAGGTGGTGGCCCCTGCAGAACAGTGGGCAGTGCAGGCGGCCCCTGCAGGACAACGGGCGGAGCCGGCGGTCCCCCGCGGATGCGGTCCCTCATGGGCGTGGAGCGGAGTAGGAAGCCTCCCCTGGGCGCTGGGTGAGATGGAGGCTCCTGCTGGACTCGGGGCAAAGCAGGCAGCCCCCCTGCCGTCCGGGCTGGGCAGGGGACAGGAATATGGACCCCAGCTGTAGGGAACCCGGCTGGGCAGCTGGACGGGACCGGCGGGACCCCCACGGGCCGGGCCCTGGAAAAATGACCAGCCGAGACCCCTCAAAAGAAGGCTGAGCGGCTGAAGGTCTGGCAGACCGGGTGGCAGCCCAACCACCACACCTCCATGACCGCCTGCCCCGGGCTCTGGGATGCTCGAGGATGGGTTCTGGGTCAAACTCCCAATCGGTGGGCGGCGAGTCCTCCAGGTCACTCCACCACACTGGTGGCAAGTTTAAACAAAAAACAAACACAGGGAAAGGGGAAGAAAAAAGAAAAACTCAGCTGGGTCCAGTACTGGCTGGTTCATTCTGTCAAGGTTTTCGGGGAAATGGACCCAGAGTGGGAAAAAGTCACGAAACTCCAAAGGGGTAAATCTGAACAAAGAATTTAATACAAAAATACTCAGGAACAAACAAAGGGGCCACCACAAACTCAAAAACCCAAAAAACACAGAACAGAACATAGGCAGGGCGGAACACAAACAGGTCAGAATACGGACAGGCGGTACACACACGAGCAGAACAAAAGCAGGCAGATACATACAGTTAACAACACAAGCGGGAATGCAGGCAGAAACACATTCAGAAACACAAGGAACCAGCACCCGAGTCAGGCAAACCAAAAACTTAAATAGACAGGGGCTAACAAGACACAGGAGAACATAATGCACAATTAACACCGAAGTGAGGGATAACGAGAGGCAGGTGGGAACAATGATTAAATAACGAAACAGAAAATTATTGAATAATGAGACATACACAGGCAGACCAAACTAAGGGACGTGAGACAGGACAAAAACTACGGGGAGGCGGGAACAGAGGAGGCACACCCATGACACCTTTCCTCATAGCACTTATCTTTTATACCTGTAATCAATCTGGTTGCCTGTCTTTGGACCTTTTCCAGCGCCTCTATATCTTTCTTGTAGTACGGTCCCCAGAACTGGACACAATACTCAAAGTGTGGTCTGACAAGGGTATTGTATAGGGTGAGTATGATCTCCTTAGATTTACACTCAATGTAGTAGCCTTCTAAATAAAAGCCAGGTTGTAAGCTACTAATGGGTTGGAAATTTTCGACGCATACTTCAGTCAGCTGATTCCACAGGAGTCCGAAAATGTTGAGTTTTGTGAATTTATTAAAAGTTTAAATTGTCTAGATCTCAAGCAGATAACAAAAATATTCAAGCCCCAAACCTTTAGTGTAAAACAAAGAACATTCCAATATGGTCGAAAAACCATGTGCTCACCAATCCTCCCCACCTCTTCCCTAAGCACTACCTATATGCTACCTGGCTAAAGGTGGTCATTTCAAAATAAAAGTCCCCACAAAACAAGCATTTCAAAATAAAAGTACATACAAGAATAATGGCTCCAACACTCAATACTCCTGGCTATGTATCCCAGCATCCTGTTGGCTTTTTTTTTTTTTTTTACTGCTACAGCACATTGACCAGACCCTGATAGGCTTTGATCAACTATTACTCCCAAGTCTTTTTATACATTCTACATTCTTGCACATTCTAATTTTGTACCACCCATAAAGTAATCCTGCACTATGTTTTTATTCCCCACATGTAGAACTTTACATATAGTTATAATGAATTTAATTTGCCAGGTTTCTGCCCACTTCTGGATTCTGTTTAAATCTTCTTGGATTACTTTAGTAGATTCCAAACTGTTGGCTAAACCTCCCAGTTTTGTATCATCTGCAAATTGAACTAGTGTACTTTCAATGTCCGTGTCAAGGTCATTTATGTAAATGAGGAAGAGTAGTGGACCCAGCACCGATCACTGTGGAACTCCACTTCCCACAGTTCCCTGCTC
This sequence comes from Anguilla pacifica, assembly GCA_039654925.1. Classification (NCBI taxonomy): domain Eukaryota; kingdom Metazoa; phylum Chordata; class Actinopteri; order Anguilliformes; family Anguillidae; genus Anguilla; species Anguilla pacifica. The sequence continues at coordinate 35,491,540 of CM077286.1, read as the reverse complement.
AGATAAGATCCCTCCAACTACTACCCTTTGTGTTCTATCCCGTAATCAGTTCCGAACCCACTCTGAAATGCCTCCTGTAATTCCTACTGTCCTCATTTTGATAATGAGTTTGTCAAGTGGTACCTTATAAAATGCTTTTGGAAATCTAAGTATATAATATCATAAGCCCTGGTCCCATCCAGACACTTGGTAGCTTCCCCAAAGAATGTCAAAAGGTTTGTCAGGCATGACCTTCCCTTGGAAAAACCATGTTGGCTATCCCTTAGGATGTTATTATTTTCAAGAAATAGTTCTAGTTTGTCTCTAATGATAGATTCAAGTATTTTACATGTGATGCATGTTAAACGGACAGTCCTGTAGTTTCCTGGATCAGTGCAGTACCCTTTCTTATATATTGGTATTACAATACCCTGTTTCCAGTCATTCAGTATTTCTCCAGTTTCTAATGATTGTCAAAAAATACTTGCCAGTGATTTAAAAATGATCTTACTTAACTCCTTTAGTACCCTTGGGTATATGCCATCAGGGCCTGCTGCTTTATTTGTCTGTAGTTTATGTAATTTATCTAATACTTCTATATCCCCTATCTCAATATCTGCCAAGACATTCTGAGTATTGAATATGCCTTCCAGCCTATTAGTAACCCCTTCTTTGGTAAAACTCAACAAAGTAGTAATTTAGGGCATCAGCAATATCCTTATTCTTATAAAGCAGTGCTCCGTCATTATTTTTAATGCCCTTAACTTCCTCTTTAACTTTCCTTTTCCTATTACAGTATAGAAAGAAACGTTTAGGATAACTTTTAGCATCTTCTGCAATTTGCCTTTCATAGAGCCTTTTGGCTACCCTTAGTTATTTTTTAACCTTAGCATGCATACTACAATATTCAGCCGTATTTATTCTCAGTACTGTCATTTTTATATATCTTAAACAGTTTATTCTTTTTCCTCAAACTCTTCCGTATAGCTTTATTCATCCACTGTGGAGACTGCTTTTTCAACTTACTTTTCCGCACCTTTGGAATGAATTTACACTGTGCATCAAGTATAACCCTTTTGAACCTGCCCCATTTTTCATTCACAGTCCTGCAATCAAGAAGTTGCACCCAGTCTACCTTACTTAATTCTGATCAAATCTTTTTAAAGTTGGCATGCCAAAAATTTAAAATCCTGGAGTTAGATGGGGCCCTCTTAGTTTGCCAAAATACATCAAACCTAATTGTTTGATCACTTGTCCCAAGTGGTCCCATTACCTCTATACTACAAATTCAGTCAGAGTCATTACAAAACACCAAATCTAGAATTGATTTCCCTCTTGTAGGCTGTCTGACATACTGTGCTAAAAACAGGTCATATATAACATCTAAAAATTCCTCCTCCCTATTTCCTTGTCCTGTCACCAGTTCCCAATTAATACTGGGGTAATTGAAGTCGCCCATGATAATAGTCTCACCTCCTCTGCAAGCTTGTTTTATATTTTCAAAGAGCATTGTATTCACACTACTGTCTGAAGCTTAACTCCTATGTTAAGCCCCTTCTCATGTTCCCCTATGAGCTTAATCAAAATATCCTCACTAGGCATGAGCTGGTCAATTTCTGGAATTTCTTGCACATTAAGATTATCTTTTACATATAGAGCCACACCCCCACCTCTCTTACTGGATCTATCCTTCCTAATAAGTTTATACCATTCTATATTATATTCATCCCCATCCTCTTCCCCCAGCCATGTCTCTGTAATCCCTACTATGCCATAGCCCTTACTATTAATATCAGCCTCAATTTCCAAAAATTTGTTTTTTATACTTCTAGCATTTAAACAAAGACATTTCAAACTATTGCTTCTACCAGTGATGTACTGGCCATTGGGCATACTGGGACAAATCCCGGTGGGCCGCCATAAAGTTTTTACCCGCCCTGTCTGTCTCTTTACAGGCCCCCTCTGTGTGCCTGTCATTCGGGGTGCGCATGAGAGCGTGCGTGTTCCGGGACTGGGTTCACTGGTCAATCACAACCAAGTTAGTTAATGTGCGTTAACATTCTAGACTAATGCAAAAGTAGCGTGCAGCAGTGAGATGGCCAACGAAAGCCATGGACATGAAAATGGGGCCGAAAAAATTAGAGAAAAAAGGAAGCAGGCATTATAGGCACAGGCTTCCAAATGTGGAAAACAAATTAATATACTGTTTGGGCATCAGCATCCTCAAGTGGCAGCGCTATTTTCGAGGAGCAGACTGAAGTGGTAAGATGGACATTAAATTATAGGCTAGGCTACATGTTCAGTTAAAACAGCTGTAACTTGTGGTTACAAAATGACCCCACTGATAGGCTACTTCTTACTATTTAAGCCATGCTGATGCCGTGTTACAATATAAGTCTGTGCCTACTGAAATATTTTCCTGGAATAGACATGTTACTTTCCATTGCAAAAGCCTTTGAATACGTTCAGAATCATCTGTCAACAATAGACTATATCATTACCAGCAAAGACTAGGGTGCTAAATCTAGTGGGCTACGTCTTTTAAGAGACTGTAAGCCTATGTATTTAAAAACAAATAAATAACTGAATAAGTAGCCTAAGGAATAAACCACGACGGGCTGTCCTGTTATTGTAAAATAATATACGACGGGGGTGGTGATGCAGCCGAGGTGAAGCCAAGGACACCCCGGAAGGTTTTATTCCACTTATACAACGGGTTACCAACAATGACTAGGCTATATATGGTTACTTTAATATTTATTGATTTTTATCGACTTAATCAACTGAAAGTGAAATATTCTTCCACGGCCGTTTGGGCACATTATTTTACCGTTGTCAAGCAAAACTGTGGTTGGTAGTTCTATTTGGACCGTTATTATGCAAAAACTCTGGTTGGTAGTTCTATTCGCACCGTTGTTAAGCAAAAACCTCTGGTCGTTAATTCTATGAAACCAACGATTCTATCAAGAAAAAATAGTTCCTTCTTGTTTTATACAATACAATTAACACCAATTTTGGTCATTTTTGTCATTACATTATTTAAGAAAACTACATGAAACCATAACTCAATCAAATTAATCTCCTTAGCTCTGTCTTGCTTTTTAAAATGTTGCGGTCTCGCAGTGTAGACATTGCCTTTTTCCAAGACACTCTAAAACTGGGGGTGCGTTCAAATGCAACGAACAAAGGCGAATGTTCATTCCGAACATGTTTTCTTTGTTTAATTTGAACGGCTTTTTAAGAACGTTTGCAAACGTTTGTTTTGTTCACTGAATTTCAATGCACCTCTGGTTTGAATGCCAGTTAGCTTTATGATAGGTTCGCCGTCACTTGTCACCTAGCCAATATTAAAATTCTGGGTTTTAGGTCAGAATGGTCTCACAGCATGCTTGTTATCCCGGCTAGCTAGCTAGCTAACTATTGAATTGTATTCAAAACAGCGGTTACTACAAGCGGAATCGTTCACAAAAATACGGATGAAAATGCGTTACGTAGCCATGAGTTAAATACGGAATGCCTATAGAGGGTATGCATTGACGTCACTTTCAGTAAGTAAGAATTAGTAAGAATGTAAGCTTTGTGCTGTTTTACTTTCTAAGAAAGATAATAAAAGAAGTAACAATAACAATTTCTGGGGATATTTTTTGTGTAGGTTAGGGTTGCAATAAATACATATGTAATTACATTAAACTCTCCCCCAACCGTAACTGACTGTTGAATATACTGTAGGCGACATATGTAATGAACCCTCGCCGACTCGACCCGAGCACATGTCTAGGCTTTTGCAACACAGCCTTCAACTACAAAGGGAAGCACCACGTAATAAAGGTGTATGTAGTCACAGGATCAACAGTAAACAATTTGCTGGGAAGGGAGGCAGCCATAGCAGTAGGCTTAGTGAAAAGAGTTGAGGAAATAAGTATGGCGTTTGGCGAACATGGCACATTGAAGATGGAGCCTGTCAAAATCCGCCTCAAAGAGGGAGCAGAACCCTATGCAGTAACGACAGCTCGCAGAGTGCCATTGCCCATGATACCCAAAGTTAAGGAGGAACTTAGAAAGATAGAGACCTTGGGAGTGATTGAGAAAGTCACCCACCCAACCGACTGGTGCAGTCCAATGGTGCCAGTAGTGAACTCAAAAGGGAAAGTGCGCATCTACGTAGACATGAAAAAAGTGAATGAGCAGGTGAAAAGAGAAAGCTACATGCTTCCCACAATTGATTAAGTCTTGGCAAAACTAGCAGGGGCCAAAGTCTTCCCCTCCCTCAATGCATCCAGTGGGTTTTGGCAGATTCCTTTGCACAGTGAAAGCAGCTTGCTGACAACATTTATCACATTTGGCAGGTACCGTTTTAAACGTCTGCCTTTTGGCATAAGCATAGCACCAGAAATCTTCCAAAGGAAAATGCATGAAATACTGTCTTACCTGGGTAGGGTGGAGGTCTACATGGATGATGTAATTTTCCATGGATCCAGCATGCAGGAGCACGATGCACACCTGGAGAAAGTTCTAGAAAGGACAGAGAGAACTGGATTGAAGTTGAACAAAGACAAATGTCGCTTCAGGCAAAAGCAGCTACACTTCCTGGGACACGTGGTGAATGAGAGAGGTGTACAGCCGGATCCAGAGAAGGTTAAGGCAATAGCAGACCCCAACAAACATAAAAGAGCTGAAACGAGCACTTGGAATTATTAACTATGTAGGGAAGTACATACCCCACCTGGCAACCATCGGGGGGCCACTCTATGATCTCCTTAAGACCAGCAGGGCATTGACCCTGGGACCAACCACAAGAGAGAGCCTTCCAGAGCCTGAAACAAGAGACCTAAATATGCAAGTCTGCAAGACCAGAGACTCAGACATGCCCAGTCAGTGACTGTGAGCAAACTCTGAACTCACCACATCAGCCAAAACAGACTCCCGAAGGACTGACAATCACAAAGTCGGGAACAGTCTGTAAGCCCATTAAAAAGTTAGATCTGTAGAGGTTGCATTGAGTGTGCTTTGCTATAAATGCAGATAGTTGTTAAAAAAAGGAACTGTTAAAAACGAATGTCAAAGTTAACTAGTTAATGCGTGGAAAGAGTTAGGCATTAGAGAGTTATTCATAGGACAGAATAATGTTCAGGGTTAATAACATTCTTTAGGTGAAAAAGGGAAAGATTAGAGAAAAAAAGGGGGGGATGTATCAAGGATGTATGTAGGAGTGTGCATCTTTACTGATAGTACAGCTACGTTGTGTATTCGGGGTTGACAGGAAGACGTGTATGTGGTCAGAGTCCCAGGACTGGCGGAGATTCAGGAAGCGATGGGAGACTTGGAAGGAGTGCACGTGTTGAATGCTAGCTCACGCCATGTTCTGCACAGTTACTCAATAATTGGAGTAAACTGAATCACAACGGCTCTCATTATTTGACAGCTACATTTGGATCAAACCTACTATGCATCAAAATAAATAAATAAAAAACAACAGTTGTCAATCATTCAATCCTTTTTTAATACCATCATAGCGTGGTATGTTTAAAACCATAAAGCGCTGCACCCCCTTAGAAAAAAATGAAAAAGAAAAGAAAAACCGTAAGCTACATGTAACCTTTAAATATACTCAATTGTCTGCCTTTGATAACTTTAGGACTAACCTGGCCCACTTAATAAAACAAAAAAGTAACTTAAACATCCAGTCAGAACTAGTAGCTTACTACTAGTTCAGTGTTATAGTATCATTTTCTGGAGCCTACCTGAGTATACTTGATGTACTAAAAGTTGTAAATACGTTCAAGCAAAAGCTGAAGTATATTTTCCTGTAGTGTATAATAGTTCAAAAGTTAACCAAGTACACTTTATTTTAGGAAGGTATGCTATAATTAGTGTGCTTATAAAACTTTGTAGGGTCCACCTTGTCCAAGTTCCCTTCAGCCTTAAACTGTGTATTCAGGTAGTAGGTCTATCATTCTGTTCTGCCCACAGAGCCTTGCTCATCTAGCTGAAAGCCTGGAAGCTACATACTAAAAGGCTTTCATTTACTTTGTTTTGAAACTAGTAATCAGTTACGATGCCCGCTGAAGGCAAACAATTGAAGTCCCTGCACTTGAATGGACACAAACCAGAGGATGAATCAAACAAACATGATGGCATCTTACAAGCAATCAAGATCATGGAAAGCAGAATCTCCAGTAATATTAAGAGTTTGGAGGACACCATTGCTGACAAAGTAGCCGCTGCCATCAGAGAGAAGATGGAGCTTATTCGACTAGAATTCAAGGAAGACATTGTGGAACTTTACTCCTGCGTCTCTAAGCTGGAGGGTCTTCATGGATGAATATTCCGTGGAACTCCGATTGAGCTCCGTGGTTAGTGAACTTGAGGCACGGCTGAAAGATTTGGAAGACGGGGGCTCTAGTGTGCTTGGTAAATCGGGTGGCATATGAGACATACCGCTTAATGTGGTAATTAGAAATCTCCCACATAAAGAGAATGAAATCACAATAAACTCTGTGTACTGCCTGATTAAAGATGGTCTTAAAATCAAAGATATAGCAGTGTGTGACAGCTGAAAGGAAACAATCACACAACGATAGACCAGGAGTCATAGTTGCCAAATTCAGCTGTCATGACCACAAGAAAGCTGTAACGGGCAAAAAGGCAATGCTACAGAAAAACAAGATGTACAAGAAGGTGTACATTAATCATGACATTCCCCATGAACAGCAAGCTATCGAGTCTACTTTCCATGCTATCCTAAAAGAAATGGGAACGGATAAACTCACTGTTCGGGGTGGGCCAGTTGTGAAAACTACCCGGCTGACACACAATAACACCACGGCCGGGGGCACCCCAGCGGTAGGTCTCATGCGGGTTTTGGAACGTAGAAAGCTGGAACACCGACATCATCAGACAATAACAAAACTCGTTCACAGTGTATACACCATCTGGGTATTGATATCATAGAAGTGGCTGAAACGCATCAGACTGGAACTCAAGTTGTATCCGTTGCTGGATATAGCTGGTTTGGGCAAAATACAACCAGACTTCACCACCGGGCTCGCACTGGATCAGGGGGAGTGGGCATATTTATTAGTGACCGAATGTGTATGGATTGTGATATTCTTGATGACTTTGTGGATGGTATCCCGCGGGTTAAATTGACAGCTAAACCTCACCTTAATATAAGCCATGTTCTCTCTGTGGCTGTCTGTTATTTGCCCCCAGCCAACTCTACCAGGCAGGTGGATGCAGCAGACTTCTATGAGAGCCTCCTCACGGACGTCTACAGATTTCAGAAGCTCGGCCCTTTTTTTCATAATGGGAGATTTCAACAATCGTTGTGCAAACACTGGATTGGGGGTGGGCGCCATTGGTGAACAGAATATAGTGAACGTCTCATCAAACTCATATGGTGAACTGCTTATTCAGTTTCTTATCAGTGCAAATTGCTGTATCATAAATGGGAGAAACTACTGTAATAATGACTTTACATGTGTGTCAACCAAGGGGCTGTCTGCTGTTGACTATGTACTAGTTGCCCATGAAAATCTGCACTTAGTGACTTTTTTAGTGACTTTAATGTAATTAGGAGCAGGGACCTCTTCACTCAGGCAGGCTGTATGTCTACTATTGACACTTCCTGAGTAATTCCAGACCACTCTTGTCTTACATGCTCCATGGCCCTCTCGGCATCGCAAACATCTCCCCCCCAGCTTACCAACCAGAGGAATAGGGAAGGGATCTTGTTCACCGCTTTCAATCTGTCCAACATCCCTGACAATTTCTTGTCAAGTGATACACGTCAAGCAGCACTGAGGGACTGTTTAGCACAGCTAGAGGCCTCAGCAGCCAACCAGTGTATGCAGTTTTGTGACATTGTAAAGCAGGAGATGCGAGATCAGATCCCCCACAGAGACGTCACTATTCAACCTGGCCGGTCTAACAAAAAGAGAAGGATTAAAAAAGCCTGGTGGACAGAGGAACACTCCTCGCTATGGAACAGTCTGTGCTCAGTGGAGAAGGAATGGACATCCTGCCCTCCTGGTCCTGCAAAGGTGCGAGCTAAAGCTGCAACGAGGGACGCACAGAGGCTGCTCGATCGAGCAGTCCAAGCTGCTAAAAGGCATTATTCGAAATTACAGCAGGAAAATATTCAAGAATTAGAGAGCACTGACCCAAGGGCTTTTTGGCGCCATGTTAATGAGCTTGGTGTTGGTAGCGAATAGTATCCCCTGGGAGGTCCTGGGGACTGATGGGTCTACCCAGACTGACAAACACACTGTTTTAGAGACCTGGAAGGTTAGTTTGCCAGCCTGTTCCAATCTGCTCATCACAGGGGACCCCATGACCCCAGCTAGAGACAATGCACACACTAACCTTGACTCCCCCCTAAGCCAGCATATTAGTGAGTATGAGATTGTAAAAGTTCTACAAGCAGCTAAGAAACATAAAGCTTATGGCTACAATGGGCTACCAGTTGATGTGCTGAAAAATGGTAACACACTGAATACTTTGCATAGGCTTTTTAATTACTGTCTTTTACATGGTGTAATCCCAGAGTTGTGGAAATATGGGATTATCAATCCCAACCCCAAAGCTGGGGGAAAAGACAAAAGAATCCCTTTGAATTATCGGGGGATTACTTTGACCTCTGCCGTATATAAGCTGTTCTGCTGTGTGCTATTTAATCGCATCTCTGAGTGGGCCAAGTCTAACTGTATTATAGCAGATGAGCAAAATGGGTTTAGAAAGAAACTGAGTTGTCTGGATCACATTGCCACCTTAACCACAATTATAGACTCTAGGAAAAAGCTGAAGAAGCCCACTTTTTGCTCATTCATTGACTTTTCTAAAGCTTTCGATCATATAGACCGGAACATGCTCTGGGACAAACTGTCAGTACTGGGCCTACACAGCAATATACTGAACTGCCTTACTGCTATGCATGAAATTGTGAAGTGTTGTGTTCGTGTAAATGGCTGTCTTACTGATTGGTTCCCAGTTGACACTGGAGTAAAACAGGGCTGCATTTTATCTCCCATTCTCTTCTCTATGTACATAAATGATCTCTCTCTGGCAATCAAGGCCTTAGGCAAGGGTGTCTGTATAGATAATGAAAAAATATCCATCCTTTTATATGCAGATGACATTGTTTTAATCTCTGAAACTGCAAAAGAGTTGCAGGAGATGTTTGACCTTGTCCATAGTTGGTGTCAAGACTGAAAATCGAACATAAATGTTGACAAAACAAAGGTGGTGCATTTTAGAAACCCATCAATGCCCCTATGTTCAGCTTTTCCTGTGGCCCTTTTCCATTGGAAGTTGTTAAAGAGTATAAATATTTGGGGTTGTTCTTAACAGAGCTTTTAGATTATAACGAAACTGTTAATGCACTAGCAATGCATGCAAATAGAGCTCTGGGTGCAATCATTGCCTAATGCAAATCCATGGGTGGCTTTCCTTTTAAATGTTATACTAAACTGTTTGAATCTCTGGTTTTGTCCATTGTGACATATGCTGCTGTTGTTTGGGGCTACAAAAGCTATTCTTGTGTCAATGCTGTTTTTAACCGGGCATGTAGATTCTACCTAGGAGTTGGTAAATACACCCCACATGCTGCCCATGGTGATATGGGTTGGAGAACTCTATGGCAACGCCAGTAGTTATGTATTTTCAAAAAATTGGCAGAGACTCTGTAGCATGCCCGACAATCGACTCTGTAATCATGTGTTTCTGTGGGCTTCCCAGTTGAATAATGTAAAAAATTATATCTACACTGTGAGAACCTTTTCGCATATGCCCCACCTTGCCTGCACAGATTTGGTCTATTCAAGAAATGATTTAAAGAATTTTGACATTGCATTGTCTGAAACAGTTGAACAGAAATGGTTTCAGTTAATAAATAAACCAGAGGATAATAAACTGCACACCTATGTAAAAAACGACGTTTTCTTTTCACGACACATTCTAATATGGAAGGCCAAACAGGTCAAAAACACACAAAACTGACGTCTGGAGTCATGCATAATGTTGTTTATGGAACCCCAATATGAAATGCCAAATGGGTCACAATTACGCCTTAAACTTTTGACGCCTTTTACTTTTTTAAAAATGGAGAACCGTGCTAATCGCACTCAAGGTGCAATTGAGAATGCGTCTGTGACCGCGAGATCTGACGAGACCGGTGCGAATTCATGATGGCAGCCCCCAGCTGCTAGATTGCAAACAACAAAAATTAAATTCTCCCATGAAATATACCCTTTTTTATTAGCCTAATAATTGGAATAATTCAACCATTCAATCTGGAAGACCTTGAGGACTACATCGATCAATATTATAACCGACTCTGCACCATGAGCGACACCAAAAAAGCCAGAGAGAAGGACAATTCCGCCTCCACACCAACGTCCAAGAGATGCCGGCCATCCGACTCCATTCATAGCTCTCCGGGCAATTCATACTGTACCGAGGTCAGTGACATTTTGCTTTCAATCGACAATAAACTCTCTGGACTAGATGCAAGGATTGCGCTTATCGAAGTGCTTCATAAGGAATTCCAGCAGCTACACGACAGCCTGGAATTCAGCCAAGAACAAATTACTCCACTGGCTTAAGAAAATAAATCCCTCCAACACTCCGTTACCTCCCTCACAACCCAGTTCGCCTCTGCTACTAAAGAAAACAAGGACATGAAAGAAACCATACTCGATCTACAATCACGCAGCATGAGAGACAACCTCGTTTTTTCCGGTATCCCAGAGCAAACGCATAACGACAATCCAGAACAATTAATACAGGAATTTATGATTACTCACCTCAAAATATCCCCGGACACAGTAAGTGGCACTACATTCCACCGAGTACACGGCATAGGAGCAAAAAACCCCGCAAACAAATGCCCACGACCCATAGTAGCAAAATTCGAACATTTCAAACAAAAACAACTAGTACAACGTCACGGCAGACAACTGAAAGGCACGGACTATGGACTTAACGACCAATTCCCCCGAAAAATCATGGACAGATGCAAAATACTACTCCCAATCAGAAAACAGAATATGCAACAAGGAAAAAAAGCAGTCATTTCTGTCGACAAGTTGTACATTGATGGCAAACTATTCCGTGACAAAAAAACAACCCCCTGGCTATTCTAATCCACTACACCCAGCATAATCACTCTCTCTTTCCACCCCTTGACCCCTTAATTCCTCTCTGTTCACTCAACAACGCTGATATGTATTTATAAAAATGCACCTTGGTTTCACCAGGCACCTTTTTTCTTCCCTTTTTTCATGTGTAATTTGTATAGTTTATGTCATTGTATTTTATGTTTTCATTTTTTTTGTTTTTTGTCTACTCTCTGATTTCTTTGTCTCTCTTCTCTTCTCCATAAAGTCATCCAAAACACACCCATGTACTATATCTCTGGGAGGGCCCATATCTACCCTCTCTCTCACGTGCATGTACACGCACGCACGACGCATGCACACACACACACACATTCCACTCATGCTCCACACTAATGGAGGAACACTTGCCCACCCATCCACCCACAAACATACCCAGACACACGTGCATATGCCCATACACACACATAAACATGCACAAAACACAAAAACCTTTCAAACAACAGATTCCCACATCCTGCCACCATGAATTCACTTAAATTTGTAACTTGGAACATCTGTGGAATTGGTTCACAGGCAAAAAGACTTAAGGTACTCAACCACATAAACAAACTACAAGCAGATATATGCCTTTTACAAGAAACTCACACATCTGAATCTGACTGTCATAAATTAAGAACACCACAATTCAATCAAACCTTCTCCGCCCATTTCAACTCCAGGCAAAGAGGGGTAGCCATTTTAATACACAAAAACATTTCATTTATTCACAACAACACCATCACAGATCCTGAAGGACGATTTATCATAATAAATATCACAATACACAACACCCCTACTACTATTGCATGTATCTACGGCCCAAATAAAGATGACTCATCCTTTTTTCATACTTTTTTTTACATCTCTCTCCAATCTGTCTGACTCCTCAATAATAATCGGAGGAGATTTCAACACAGTCTTGAACCCATCTTTAGACAGATCTAACAATTCTAACAGTACACGTAACTGCCAATCCATAGAAACAATTAAACAGTTCATGAGTGATTTTGGTCTTGGCGATGGCTGGCTGTTACGTCCCTCCGCCTCAGGTGGGGGCGCTGCCTGTTTGGATACGTGGTTGTCTCGTTACCGCTAATTGAGAGTACCTGTGGCGGTGCCCTTTTAAGAAGCATGGAGTCAGCTTCTCAGAGCTTTTTCTCCTCACCTCTCGACCGCGGCCGGGTCTTGATTTTATCTTGTCTTGTGCAGCTATTTTAGTATTCCTTAGGTGTAATTAGCTAGCGTTATTGGTTGTTTGTGGGAAGCCTTGGGGTTTGGCTTCGTTATGTTTGCGGGGGCTTGAGAGCAACCGTAACATAAATGGGGGCTCGTCCGGGATCTTACCCTTTGGAGATTTTGCCCTTTGGAGTTTTAAATTTTCTGTTCTTAGCCCGGTTAGCTTAGCCGCCGGGCGGGTCCAAGGGACTTGTCATTTTATTGTTTTTCCTTTTTTGTTTTTGGTGGTTAATATGAGTGGGGGTACGCTTCGGGGCACTGAGGTCGACTAGTTAAGTGGTCTGCTGATAGTGCTCACGAGTTTAGCGTTCAAAGTCGCCCCAAGCGCAGAAAACCACTGAAGACTAGTTTATTGAGTTAGAGTTTTTTGTTTCTGTTTGGTTAGGTAGGATCGGGAAAGCCCACAGTAGAGTTAAATGGTAGCGCCACTGAGCTGGGAAAAGGAGAGAGTCGTGTGACTTGCATGGTTTTTTTTGATAGCACTGTTCAGTTTGATAACTGTGAGTAACATGGACGCCTAAACATTTAGGCTACGTAAAGTTTTAGTTAGTCTCTTGTTATCGCTGCTTCGTGATAATTGTCTGTCAGCTGATCCTCCTGCACGGTGTTTTGCTTAGTGTTCGGCCACGTTAGACTGTTTTAGCCCAGACGGTCTTTTGATTTCCGGACTTCGCATCTATTGGTTTCTCGTTCCGTATTGTGGAGTATACTATCGTGCATTTGTCGGTTTCCGAATATTAAGTCTCTGACCTTGTCCATTTCTCGTTAGCTTGGTAGTGCTTCTGCTTCGGTCCTAGACTATCATATTGCGGAACCGTCCGATAAACTGCTCGAGCCTCGAGATGTAACGTTGAGTTTGCTCGAGTGTCTGTGTACTTGCACATGGTATTATAGACTAATAGTCCCTTGCTTTTACTGAACATCCTTTCACTACCAGTATTTAATTGAATTGCCATCTATACTATGGCTGAGTCTGGATTCGAGTGATTACTAATTGAATTCAGTCAGCTAGATGCCTCTGGATGTGCATCAATTGTATGACTGGCAAGTGAGAAAGTTCCTGCGGCGTCGCATGCGTGCGGCGCGCGTAGTGTTCCTGCGGCGTCGCATGCGTGCGGCGCGCGTAGAGTTTTACTGACCATCCTTTCACTACAAGTATTTAATTGAATTGCCAACTATGCTATGGCTGAGTCTGGTTGCGAGTAATTAATATTTGAATTCAGTCGGCTAGCTGTGGTATCTGAATGTGCATCAATTGTATGGCTGGCAAGTGAGAAAGTTCCTGCGGCGTCGCATGCGTGCGGCGTGCGTAGAGTTCCTGCGGCGTCGCATGCGTGCGGCGCGCGTAGAGTTCCTGCGGCGTCGCATGCGTGCGGCGCGCGTAGAGTTCCTGTGGCGTCGCATGCGTGCGGCGCACGTAGAGTTCCTGCGGCGTCGCATGCGTGCGGCGCGCGTAGAGTTCCTCCAGTGTTTCTCTGTGTCTGTCTCCCCTTGTTTGTCTCCCCTTGTTCTTTGTTTTGGGGACTGGTGTCCCCAGCTGGTGGTGGGGGTGTTACGTCCCTCCGCCTCAGGTGGGGGCGCTGGCTGTTTGGATACGTGTTTGTCTCGTTACCGCTAATTGAGAGCACCTGTGGCGGTGCCCTTTTAAGAAGCATGGAGTCAGCTTCTCAGAAGATGGGAGCTTTTTCTCCTCACCTCTCGACCGCGGCCGGGTCTTGATTTTATCTTGTCTTGTGCAGCTATTTTAGTATTCCTTAGGTGTAATTAGCTAGCGTTATTGGTTGTTTTTGGGAAGCCTTGGGGTTTGGCTTTGTTATGTTTGCGGGGGCTTGAGAGCAACCGTAGCACTGGCGATTAAAACACCCGACTGATAGAGAATGTTCATTTTTCACCGGTCCATCACTCCTACTCTCGCATTGACTTCTTTTTAACCAGTAACTCAATTATTTCCAAAATATCAGATGTACTAATACACCCCATTGCCATTAGCGATCATGCACCCGTCTCACTCACCTGGAATACCAATCATTCTCGCAAACCATCCAACAGATGGCGACTTAATACATCCTTACTTGATGACCCCGACTTTGATAATTATATTAAAAGAGAGTGGGCTTTCTTCCTTGAAATAAATGATTCACCGGAAATAGTACCATCACTACTTTGGGAAACAGGGAAAGCGGTATTAAGAGGAAAAATCATATCATATTCCACTCACAAGAAAAAAAAAGACAACGAACAGGAAACGTACTTAGAACAAAAAATTAAAGAACTAGAGAACATCAACGCAAATAACCCCACAGCACAAACCCAGAATGACCTACGGAAATACAATTTACAGCTAAATGAACACACAAACATTTTGAATACAGTAATAAATCTGGAAAATACCTGGCCAATCAAATCAAGCGAAACAAAGAAAAAACAACTATCTCAACGATTGTGAACTCAGCAGGGAAGATCGTGCAGACACCTGAAGAAATATATAAGACTTTTCAAGATTTTTACACCAACTTATACTCATCAACACATAAACCAACCCAAGAAGACATTGACACTTTCCTAACCAATATTGATTTAAAGGAAGACACTCATCTAACAACCTACGTAGACTATTTAACTTAATCCATTACACATCTCACACAAACTCACCAACAGCCATAGTCTCACTGGACGCAGAAAAAGCATTTGATAAAGTAAATTGGGAATTTTTATTTTCTGCACTAAAAAAATTTGGTTTTGGTGAATCATTTATCCACTGGGTGAGGATTTTGTACACATCACCAATGGCCACGATCACCACCAATGGGCTAATATCACAACGCTTTACTTTGCACAGGGGCACTAGGGAAGGATGCCCACTCTCCCCATCTTTATTTGCCATATTCATTGAACCACTTGCAGCAGCTATCCGTCAAAAAGTAAACATCACAGGAATCCAAACAAAAAGTATACGCCATAAGATCAGTCTCTACGCAGATGACATTCTACTGTACCTACAAAATCCTTCCTCTTCATCAGAGGTGGGTAGAGTAGCCAAAACCTGTACTCAAGTAAAAGTATTGTTACTTTAAAATAATAATGACTCAAGTAGAAGTAAAAGTAGTCACCCAAATAATTACTTGAGTAAGAGTAAGAAAGTATCTCGTGAAAAGACTACTCAAGTACTGAGTTTCTTCATATAATCTGATTTAATGTTGAAATAAGAAGAGCAAGATGAACGTAAAAATCTAAATGTCCAAAATATAAAATTGTAAATGCTTGTCCAATAGAAATAAACCAAATATAAAATAGCCATGTGCAAATATGGCCTAAATCATATCCCTTAAAACAATAATACAATAAAACAATACACAGGAGGTTCGTCAGAAGAGGAGGAT
Organism: Anguilla pacifica; assembly: GCA_039654925.1. Classification (NCBI taxonomy): domain Eukaryota; kingdom Metazoa; phylum Chordata; class Actinopteri; order Anguilliformes; family Anguillidae; genus Anguilla; species Anguilla pacifica. The sequence continues at coordinate 35,475,789 of CM077286.1, read as the reverse complement.
TTTCGCTTTCTGTTGGACTCTATTAAGTCTGTACACCCCGTCAGTTTGTTGGGGTGAACCCTCAGTTGACAGAAAAAATATCAATGAGGCTACAGGGATTTATCCATTAAAATAGACTCATCATCACAACAAAGAGGAGCCTGCTCAAATTCAAACAGAAACTTTATATGTGGGAAACATAATGCTTTGTAGCACCATTATTGTACCTTATGAGGCACTTCTCCACGATATTCCAAAGTCCCATGATGCCTTGCGCGGAATATGTGCAGAACTTCCGGTTTAGCGTATGTATTATGCTATGCATGCTATGCAATGTTATGTATGCTATGCAATGTTCTAGCGCTTACGTCTTGACTGTTGCATGCTTCACAAAAACTATTGCACTACTAACTAATGCTTACATTACAGTGTGAAATATCCACATTAATACCAGTAACCTATTTAAACACACTCAATTTAAAAAATAACGTATATAACCGAAGTATTTTGAGCAATAATAGCCTACTTACATAGCAATGATGAAATCTTATGTGTTCAGTAGATGGAGACAGAGACCGTAAATCAACAATACAGTTCAATCCGCTTGTTTTGCTCCAGAAAACGATGTCGTCTAGGTCTATCAGCAAACATACGGCTTAGCTATGCCCAGAAGTCCTCAATAATAATAGTATTTCCCAAGAAATTACGAATAATCGTTGACCACGTTCCGTGCTGCGTCTTTTACTGCTACCAAATGCATAAGTGAATGCGACGATAAGAAAAATTTCGGTTACGCTGACCTAAAAAACGCTATTCCAAAAGCAAAATTAGACATATTATACATCGTTAGAAAGCTTATACTCTCATCTACTGAATAAATGAATTGTCAATCAAGCCAGACTGTACTAAAAAGGGCGACAACGCCGTAAACAACGCGTGTGGTATTACGCACAGCTATTTTGGAAGATACCGAGGCATCACAAATGCCCGTATATTTCACAAACGGATTGTCCAAGACAATAAATGACCACTCAGTCAAATAGTTAGCTATCCACAGCCAAAACTAACTAAACTTACCGCCACATATTTTCTCAAGTTCGAAGTTGAGTTCTTGTAGGCTGAAATGTCCACATTTCTAGGCAGACAAAGAAGGCAGCGCATAATGTAACTACTGTTTTTGGTAGTCTGTAAACAAAACATAGTTTGAACGTGAGGCCAGGGGTGTTCTGCCTGCTACGAATCACCCGCCGTTGTTTCAGCCATTGTTGTCGCCCACTCATCCTTCTGTGTGCTGTGACTGGCTACGTTTGATTGGTGAAACGGAGTCATGTGGGGCTATGACAGAGCCAAAGCAAAGACCAGTCAGCCTCTTTGGCTGAAGTCTCTCTGAGAGAATGAAACAAACAGAACGTGCATTGAATAAAAAATGGGTAAAAAATAAAAGTAACGAGCGGAATGTAGCCGAATATAACGGAGTAAAAGTAACATTTTTTCTTCACAAATATACTCGAGTAAAAGTGAAAAGTATGTTGCACTAAAACTACTCTTACAAGTACAATTTATTCAAAAATTTACTTAAGTAAATGTAACGGAGTAAATATAATGCGTTACTACCCACCTCTGACAGTGACCCATATGTATCTTGTACGCTTAATGAAAAAATTACAGAAAGCTGAGACTTATATGCATACTGGAAAAGTACAGAACAAAAGACCACTGCTTCTTAAAAGAAAGTTGGGGTAACTTTCCACATTAACGTTATCTCCTAAGAACAAAGAAAGTCATTCTGGTGCCAAGTAGGTCAGATAAGAGACAAAATCAGACGTCTGGAATAACACCATATGGTGCCAAAAAGAACAGGTGGCTGGGATTCCGCCGAATTGAACCTCGACTGTCAGTTTTACAATCCTTTTATACAACTGACAGTCGAGGTTCAATTCGGCGGAATTGATCCGACTTTGTGCTGCACCGGTGCGAATAAAGTCTAAACTTTTCTGAAGAGCTTGCTGCTGTGGTGTCTTTTCCCTCGTGAAGTAGTTTTCTACAGTTTGGCGATTGGACTCAGAATTCTGTCGGTTCCTAGACACGACATTTGGGGGCTCATCCGGGATACGAAAGAGGAATCACTGAAGCTACCGGCTCCTGGAGACAGAGGCAGAGGGTACTAGCCCCTTAAAAAACTGGCCAGCTTATCAAAAGGTAAGAGTATTTAACTACTTTGTTTCGGACTGGGGCACTGTCCCCTCTCACCTCTTCTCCCTGACGCCGGGAGTGAAATCCTCTCGTACAACTAACTCGGCCACTAACACCGAAAATTGAGGGGAAGGAAGCGGCTAGCTCTTCAGAAAAGTACGCCCCAAACTGTGAGTGAATTGAGTGTGGTATGAGTGAAAGGACGTCATAAATTTTTTTTTAAATCAGAAAAGAGTTGTTGTTGGTTAGGAACAATGTTGAAAGAATTGTTGGTTAGGAACAATTGGGAATAGGCCTATATTTGTTGCAAAAGTGTGAGAACCAGAACTAGGACTCAATATCCTTTTGAAAGGTTTACATTGATGCCGATGTCGTGTTGCAAAAGTGTTGAATCTAGAACTAGGAATGATATTTTATATATTGTTGCTACTGAAAGGTTTACACTGACGCAGGTGTGGCAAAAGTGTTGGAACTGGAACTAGGACTCAATATCCTTTTGAAAGGTTTACATTGATGCCGATGTCGTGTTGCAAAAGTGTTGAATCTAGAACTAGGAATGATATTTTATATATTGTTGCTACTGAAAGGTTTACACTGATGCAGGTGTTTGTGGCAAAAAGTGTAACTGGAACTCAATATTCTTTTGCGAGGTATACATTAATGCTGTTATTTTAGAGAGGAGCCAGAGACTTGGAAGGAGAGATGCCCTAAAGGGGACGCCTGCAAAAGCTCGGGTAAAAGGGTTTTATTGGAAAAACACTGTCCTCCGGGTAGAAAATTTTAGAGAGGTGCCAGAGACTTGGAAGGAGAGATGCCCTAAAGGGGACGCCTGCAAGAGCTCGGGTAAGGGTTTTATGGAAAAACACCGACCTCCGGGATAGAAAGTAAGAGAAACGTGTTGTTGGTTAGGAACAACATTGATAACGCTGTGCTTATGCTTAGATTAGATGCTTATGCTTGCGCGGAAATAACGTTGTATTGAGGCAACGGAGGTAAAAATTTTGATTTGTGTGTATGTACAACTATAAAGTGTGTGGAAGGGAGAACGGCAAGAGTGTAGAAGGTATAAGAAGGGAGAAAATAAGTGAAGAAACAAAGGTTAAAAATATAATAATATCTGATAATAAGAAATAAAATAAAAGTATTAGCCCTGGCTGGAGAATAACGGTTAAATAATAAGAAATAAAATAAAAGCAGTAGCCTCAGTTGAGAATAAAGGTTAAACAGAAAAAATATATAATAAAGTATTAGAGTAAACGTAAAATAATGGTAAAAGAAGAGAAAACGCCGGTTGAAATAATCATGGGAAAATATCCTAAATGTGAACAGGAGATAGAGAAAATATCAGAAAAATGGACAAAAAGAACTAAAAGAATGGCGACAAAATGGCCTAAAGGGGGTACATTTGACAGGGAAATATGCGATCAGATGGGAGGGGTAATAGCAAATTATAGAACAAAAGACAAGTCAGAAAAAAGAAAGCTAAAAAGAGAACAGGAAAAAACAATTTTAGGATGGTTTAGGTCCGCTTCCCTAGAAAAAGATGTAGGAATGAAAAGGGATTGCAGTGAAATAATGACTCCCCCTCCGTATGCCCCACAGTCACCAAGACATACGGTAATAAAAGAGAAAGGCTTGTATCCATTATGCCCGGTAACATCTGCAGTGTATCCGGTAGTAAAGGGACAGGTTCAAATAGAGGGGTGGGTAGAACATGAGGAAGGTGAGGAACAACTCGGAATAGAGAGAGCGCGACTCGAGCAAGAGAAGGAAAAAATAGATACAAGGGTAGCAGAGCTAAGGGGAGAATATAAGGAAGTGGAGGAATTAGAAGAGCTGTTAAAAGAAAAATATAACCAGTATGATGAATACCATAGCCGGTTAATAAAAAAGGAAAAAGAGATAAGAGACACTGAGAAAAAACAGCAAGTGTCTAAAATAGGCCAAAAGCCTGAACAGGTGGGGTCAAAAAGGGACGGGGAAACACATAAAAGACGCGAAAATGCGGGGTGGGAAAACACGAAATGGGAAAAGCTCCCGTATAACACGTGGGAAGAGCTGAAGCCAAAAAATACCAAGGGAACAGAATCCCGAGATAAGCATAAGCCAAGGTTAGCAAAAGGCACTGCAAATAAAAAGCAAATCCCCCAGATAGAATATAAATTAGAATATAATAAAGGGGAGGAGGAGTTCTCCCCAGCAGAAAAAAGTGAGGCAAGCGATAGTGAAGCAAGCCAGGCAAGTAATAGCGAGGCAGAAGAGTCAGACGGGGGAGAGGGGCCTGCACGGGGGGGGGGGACTTAGCTGGGCGATATCAAAACGTAAGAAAAAGACCGCCAACCCGGCGTAACCCAGCAGCAGAAGGATATAGCCATAATGCTAAAAACCCCAATACCATAGCACCATTGTTGATTAGGGAAGGTGGTGTACCCCGATACATTCCCTGGTCCACCCAAGATATGCATAATATAATAACCAATCTCCCTGAGTTGCAGAATGGGGCAAGCCACTGGATCGGGGTGCTGGAGGAGGAGACAACAGGCCGGCTCCTGGCTGTGGGGGACCTGAAGGCTCTCCTGGGAAAGGTTGTGGGGATGGAAACAATGCTGGACATATTTGAACAGGCTGGCTTTGACAAAAACCATGCGCAGTCTCCAGCAGTGGACGGTGGGCCGTTTGATAATGTGCGTGGGGTTGTTTGGACTGCTCTACGAGCCCTGTATCCCGCACGACCGGACATAATGACCTTAACAGGACCGCCGTTAAAAGAAAATGAACCACCAACAACATACATCCACACGCAGTTGCGCAGGTGGAGATTGATGACTGAGAGGGACGTACAGGCAGATCCCATAATGACCACCCTCTTCCGCAAAGCCATCCGGGAGGGGATGTCACAGGAAGTGGGGCGCCGCCTCGACGAGGTGGTGGGACTGAACACCATGGCACACAGAGAATTTGTAGATCATGTGGTGCACGCTGTAGAAAGACAGCAGAAAGAGGGGAAAAAGCTGGAAGATCAAACAAAAGACATTCAAAGAAAGCTACTGCAGTTGCAGCTGGAGGAGCTGAAAGCCAAAGAAAAAAAGGCGAGAGAAATAAAAGAGCTGGATAAAGAAAAAGAGGCGAAAAAAGTGGCATCTGTGAAAATACAGAATATGGACAATGGGTTCTTTGACTTTGAAGCCGCCCCCACGCCTGAACCATGGAGCAGCCTGATGGTGCCCCGACCAACGGTGGTCTACAACTTCTCCGGCATCCCTCACCCAGTGGCCATGCAAGGTAATATGAAAGGGGGAGGGCCACAACCGGGTGGGAATCAAATGGAGGGAGGGCTATGGATGTGGTCAGGAGGGGTACATAAACAGATGGTGTCCAAACGCCCAAGGAATGTACCCAGGTAACCAGGGGACCTGGGTACCTAATCAGCCTCAGCAATCGCAGGGTTACCCCAACTTGACCCCACCTTCCCAGGCTAGGCCCCCATATCAGAGTAGGGGACCTGTAAATTACCAAGGTGCCCAATAGGGGTGCCCAGAGAACCCAGGCAGAGTAGGACAGCATGTAATGATAACAATCGGGCCAGAACAAGAACCTATAATAAATGAATGTACAAATCGGAGGAAAAATTGTCCCCATGATGATAGATACTGAAGCAACATGCACATGCATTAGGAAAGAATATGCCTCACATCTGCCAATGTCGGGAGAAGTTATTAAAACAGTAGGGTTCTCGGGAAAAACAATGTTAAGCCCAACCACAAAACCAGTATTAATAAAAATAGGCGCAAAAGAAGCAAAATTAGAGGTAGTAGTATGCAAAAATTCCCCCATAAGCCTTCTAGGAAGAGATGCAATTCTGGCCTTCGGACTAAAATTAAATTGTGAAGGAGGGGGCATAGATTTAACAGGATGTATATTGGGAAGGGGATATTGAGACACAAGTAAAAGACCAAGTGTGGAGCACTTGGAAAAAATATGTTGAGGCGCAGATCCCACAGGCAACTGAGCCAGAATATGATTTACATTGTACAATGAAGTTTGATCCCTACCAGGATCCAGAATCTAGAAAGAGAGTGAAGTGAGGGGAAAGGAGAAAGACAATATTTGGTGTCAACTGCGCTCCTGATAGGTCAGGAAGGAGCAGCATTAAACATAGCAAGGACCCCGTGGATTGAGCAGTGGTTTCAGGAAGAACATGCGGCCCCACACATAACATTAAAAGTCAATCCAGGGTACCAAGCTAAGGACTTAGGTCCTATGGTTAAGAGAGCAGAAGAGCTCCAATTCGGGCCAACAGAAAATTCTTTAATTTGGTGCACAGCAGATCAAAAAATGATCAAAATTATGATAAGTGCTCAGATGTGGGGAAAGCCCCAAATGGTGAGGGTACCGTGGGAAGAGGGTACAAAACGGGAGAAATCTAGAGAAAATTTAGGCATAGAAGAATGTTTAAATCAATTACCAAGCCAACTATGGTCGCAACATGACACTGATGTAGGTAAAGTGATATTGGTGACCCCGTCTTACAAGGTTTGAACCTCAAAAGTGTGGTATTGCAATATGTTGATGACTTATTACTATGTGCAGACACAAAAGAGCAGTGCATGAGCGACAGCATGAAACTGCTGGAGAAACTGGCAAAGGGGGGACACAAGGTGTCCAGGAAGAAGCTGCAGCTCTGCTCTCAGGAGGTGGAGTACTTGGGAAGAGTAATCACGGCTGGCGGCAAGAGAATGTCAAATAAACAGTTGGAGACAATAATGAAAGTTCCGCAACCACAGACAGTGGGACAAATGATGACATTCTTAGAAATGACGGGTTTTAGCGTGGATTGGGTGGAAGGGTATTCTGGAAAAATGCAACCACTAAGAAAGATAATGAAGGAGGTTGGGCAAGAAAAACTGTCGAATAAAGGACGAGGGGGAAGTTGGCGGGCAAAAATAGGACTTGCAGTGGGGATAACAGTGATAGTGGTACTGGTGTTGCTGTCGTGTATCCTCCCTCTCTTGAGATCCTCTCCCCACAGGGCTATAGGCATCCAGTTGGTGTCGTATAAGGTGACTAACACAGGAGTCAGGCGCCAAACGGGTGATTCCAGGTTCCGGCGGACAGGACGCTGTCACAGTTCAGGAAGACGGGAAGAGCGGAGGGACTGCGGGCGCTGATACCAGTCCAGGGAGCAACAGCACCAACAGTGCCCCTGCGGGTCCAGTACGAGAATCGCAAGCTGGCTTTCCAGTGGAGTGACGTGCAGACCGCGTACTCTGGTTGGAAGAAATACCAGGAGCCCAGTGGAGTGACGTGCAGACCGCGTACTCTGGTTGGAAGATATACCAGGAGCCCAGTGGAGTGACGCGCAGACCGCGTACTCTTGTTGGAAGATATACCAGGAGCCCACCAACCACGAGGACTGCGGCAAATCATGGTGCTACGAATCAACGTGTTAAGAAAATTGGAGGAGTGTATGATAACTTTGTTGGGTCAGAATGTCACGAAGAATACAGTGAGGGGAGTTATTCGGGGCCATAAGATTTGACCCCGAAAGGGGGGAATGTAGGAAAATTTTGAGACTCCCCATGATTGTGACGGCGTCACATGACAAAGTTAGGAAATTCCTATCAATGTTGGGCAAAATGTTTCCTCCAAAACTCTTGATGCTTCATGATAAAATATATCACAAGTATAATTATATACTAATATAATCAATATATAATCCATTAAACCTATATCAGTAGTTGTAGATAAGCTTATGGAAACGCAAGAAACCACAGTACCCACTGTAGAAAAAGAGCAAGAGAACGCAGTAGTCTTAGAAGTCATATTTACATATTTACTCACTCAGCAGAAAAACTGCTCACTCAGTAGAAAATAACTGCTCACTCAGTAGAAAAGAACTAGTCACTGAGCAGAAAATACTAATCAAATACTAATCATACCCAATTTCCTAAAAATTTCAACAGATAAACACTAAGCAAAAAACTAATCATATACTGCCAAAATATAGCAGAGAACTATAATCCAAAACTAACAAAAACGCTAATGCTAGATAAAAGTGCTAGAAAACTAATATTTTACAGTGACCCATATGTAACTTGTACGCTTAATGAAAAAATTACAGAAAGCTGAGACTTATATGCATACTGGAAAAGTACAGAACAAAAGACCACTGCTTCTTAAAAGAAAGTTGGGGTAACTTTCCACACTAACGTTATCTCCTAAGAACCAAGAAAGTCATTCTGGTGCCAAGTAGGTCAGATAAGAGACAAAATCAGACGTCTGGAATAACACCATGTGGTGCCAAGAAGAACAGGTGGCTGGGATTTATGTAAATGTATAAAGAGTTAGGGAGTTGTGGAATACATTTTGTGTATAAAAGGATTGTAAAACTGACAGTCGAGGTTCAATTCGGCGGAATTGATCCGACTTTGTGCTGCACCGGTGCGAATAAAGTCTAAACCTTTCTGAAGAGCTTGCTGCCGTGGTGTCTTTTCCCTCGTGAAGTAGTTTTCTACAGATTGGCGATTGGACTCAGAATTCTGTCGGTTCCTAGACACGACAGTGCACCTGACCATCAGGTAAAGGAGTGTACCCAGATGAAGTGTTGGAAGTGTGGAGGATTGGGTCACAAGGCCAAAGATTGCAGCAATGATTCCCGGTGCAGCCTGTGTGGAGGAGTGGGGCACACTTATTTTAAATGTCCCCACTCCTACAGAAACAAAGCAAAAAACCAAAACCGAGCCAGAGCCGAGGACGAGCAGCAACCGCATCAAAACCAGCAAGAGCCACAAGAGAGCACCAGAGAACCGCAGACCGCAGCCCAACAGGAGCCACTGCCAGATGGCAATAACACTCAACGCGCCACAACCAGGCAGCAGCTGCCAGAGAGTGGAGAGGAGCGCAGCTCTACCGTCCCGCTGCGGAGAGGGACGCAGCCAGTCGCAGTAGGAAAGGACGAGGGGCGACTGATGGTAGGCAGAGGAAGAGGCAGTTTCATTTCCGTCCTGAGGCGACAAGAAGCTCCAGGAGGAGCCCAGCAGCAGGCAAAGCACACAATACTGGAGGGAGAAAGAGTAACATCCATCATAGTCCAGCAACAGCAGCAGCAACAGAGGCCGCCGGATGTAGAGAGGGAGCTGAAGCTCCACCTCCTCCTCCTCCTCCTCTCCTAACTCCTCCGGGACCGGAGAGGACAGTGGAGAGGAGGATGATGAGGAGGAGGATGACGGCGAAGTATATAACTCCGCCAGTGAAGAACCAGACTCACCGGACATTCAGGAGTTTAGTAGCGAGCTGGAATCGAGCAGAGGGGCCGCTTTTATCACGGGAACTGCAAAAGTGCTCAATGAACCCGCTACCATACGATTTTGTGCGGAGACTTTAATGCATACACAGATGCAAATGGCCAAATCCCCACGCACGTCGACAAAGAATGTTCCTGTAACTGGACAGCAAGTGCCACAAATGACGATAACATTTCTAGGGCTGTTAACAAACGAAAGCTTGTTTTATCAAATGAAAGAGACCGAAAGAAAATGGACACTAAAATCAGTCCATGAAAGAATAATGCCTGTCTCATAAATACACTCTATGAGCACCCTTTACATGCATGTTTGTGAGGAGTGCAATCGATTAAGAACAGGCACCAGAAATTTGATACGTTGTTGCAAACAGATTTTGATGTTTTATGTTTACAAGAAATGAGGCTTTCAACGAGCACGGATGTAGAGGACGTTAAAAAGATTTGGTCAAAAGGGTCCTGCTTCATCTCAATTGGTGAAGATAAGGCTGATGGGGTTGGAATCTTTTTTCGAAATAAGGTTACTGTTACAAGAAAACGGGAAATTATCCCAGGCAGGTTATTGGTTTTAGACTGTTACCTTTTTATTAAAAAGATTAGAATAATTAATGTATATACTGCACCAGATAGAGTGAAAAAAACCCAACTGTTTAACAAACTTAGAAATTTTTTATGTGCAGGGTGTCCGATTGTGGTGTGTGGTGATTTTAATGTGGTGCTAGAGGGGAAAGATATATTTTCACGCAGACCTTTTTTAATGACGAGAGAAAGAACAGCTCTAAAAAAAATGTTGGACGGAACAGACTTGAAGGATGCTTTTAGAATTTTACATCCAAATAAGGTTGACTTTACTAGACATGACAAATACACAAGGACAAGGATTGATCGAATTTATGTAAATAGTAACTTTGATATATGTGATTACAAAACCAAACTTCTTGTGGAATCTGATCACTTGGCTGTTATAGTGCAGGTCAAAATCACAGGTGATCCCAAGAAATCCTATTGGAAATTAAATACTCAGTGTCTTGATATTTTAGAACTAATTTAGAACAATATAAAGAACTTGAAAATTCTGACAAAAACATCCATTGAGTTCTGGGAAATTTTAAAACATAGGATGAAGGACTTTATTAGATACAAGTGTAAAAGTCTAAATCAGGAAAAAAATATTAAATATGACCTGCTGCTCAAAAAACACATAGAATTGAACGTAAAATTGAGTAAAACAGACTTAGAATTTACTGAAATGTACAAAATGAAAGATGAAATTGAATATATGAATAAAGATTCTCTATGTGGGTTACAGGTACAGATAGGAAGCAATATGAATGTCAAAGATGCTACTAGTGCTATTAATATTATAGCTCAGTTTAAAGATAAGCAACAACAGAAATGTATTAAAGCAATAAGAAATGAAATGGGTATTGTTATTGAAAAAGAATGTGATATACGGCATACTGTCAAAAACCTGTGTCAAAAGATGTATGCAGATATTGATATTGACAATGATCTGTCTCAACTCTTTTTAAATTCAATTAATGATGGTCAGTGTCTTAATTCTGATGACTTGGAATGTCCTATTCTGTAAGAAGAAGTTGAGCTGGCTATTTCACAGTTAAATCTAAAAAAAGCACCAGGTAAGGATGGTTTGCCAGCAGAATTTTATATGAAATGTAAGAAGGAAATCTCTGGTTTTTTAACCCAGGTCTTTAATGAAGGCATTTTTAAAGGGTATATGTATGATTCCTTTTATGAAGGTATAATCACTTTAATTTTCAAAAAAGGGGATGAATATGATATTAACAACTGGAGACAATTAACTTTAATGAACTTGGACTATAAGATATTTGCTAAGGTGCTGGTAAATAGGATGCAGGATAGCTTGGATCTGCTTATAGAAAGAGAACAGACCTGCGCTGTAAAAGGAAGGTTAATGTTTGATAATTTATGTATGCTAAGGGAATGTATTTCTAATGTGGAAAAAGAAGATGGTTTTTATATTATTGCTTTAGATCAGAAAAAAGCTTTTGATTATGTCTCAAGGGAATATTTATTTGAAATTCTGAAAAAATACGGATTTCCGCAAAACTTTATTAAAATGATTTGGTGTCTTTATGCAAAATCCTTAGTCCAAGTGAATGTAAATGGTCAGCTGACAGTATGTTTTGAAGTTCATAGATGGGTGAAGCAAGGATGTCCACTAAGTGCTGCTCTATATGTGATTTCAATCAGCCCTTTGGTTAAAACAATTCAAAACGATAAGAGATTAGAAGGGGTAAAGGTTGGGAATGAGAGTTATCATTTCAGCATATGCTGATGATATTAGAGTGTTTGTAAAATCACAAACAGAATTGGATATTATATATGAGCATTTTAAAATTTATGAAAAAATATCCGGAGCAGTTTTAAACCATCATAAATCAGAAGCTGTCTGGATTGGAAATTTAAGTAAACAGTTCCCTATACACATAAATGTAAAAGATGAAATTAAGGTATTAGGTATCTATATTAGTAATACTGATTGTTGTGAATCAAATTGGCAAAAAAAAGAAAAAGAAGTCAAAGATGAAGTTCTAAAGTGGTCTGGTAGAAACACAAGCTTTAGGTCTAGAATAGGTATATGTAATTTGTTAATCCTGTCAAAAATTATGTTTTTAAGTTCAGTGTTTCCACCAACAGAAAAATATATAACGAAGATAAGTAAAGAGTGTTGTAAATTAATATGGGGAACGAATAGAGAAGTTACTCGGAGAGAATTGTTATTTAAACCCAGAAAATTAGGAGGTTTGGGAGCAATAGACGTAAGTATCAAGTTAAAAATAGCAATGTGTAAGATTGTGGCAGGTGGAATAAACAGACAAATTAGCTGGATCGGTAACATTACTAACTGGAAAAAAAAGAAAGGAAAAGCGAGAACCGGACAACCTTATTTTAAACTTATGTATGGTGATCTTGTAGACAAGTTTAAACATTTAAATATTGACTGGTGCCATTCTGAGAATAAGGTCATATATAATTTAATAATTAATGAACTGTATGGTGGAGTTATAAAGTACAGATATCTAAATAATTTCGAATGTGAAAGAATGGTCGCACGAATATGGAGCAAAAACATTTCTGAAAGTATGAGAGATATAGCCTGGCTAATATCAGTGAGGAGATTGCCAGTGAGAGCTGTTGTAAAATGGAGTTGCTTTGTTACAACGAAATCCTGCCCAATGCCTGATTGTGATGCAGATGAAACTTTGGAGCATCTGTTGATTGAATGCAGTCGATCTGAAAAAATGTGGGAACAAATTAAATCTATTGGTGTTAATATTTCAATTACACCAGAAACTGTATTTTATGGAATAATATATAACATTGATGATAAACTTAAAGATTTATACTGGTTAATAATATGTCTAGTGAATCAGCACATAGAAAACCCGAAGTAAAATGACAATTGATCATATCTACGTGTCAAGTGAATCTGTATGCAAGAACATTTTAACAGAACTGAAACGTCGAAGGACAATTGACATCAAGCATGGCAATGCAAATCTTTGGGAAACTCTGGACTTTTAATATAGAAGATGCTTTACCTAATGTATTTTTCTTGTTTATGTAATTGTTTGTAATGACTTGTATAATTGAAATAAAGTTTATTTATAAAAATAAAAAAAAGGCAAGGACCTCACGATTCGATTTCAGAGGCCACAGGCCAAGTGAACACTACTACTTCTGTTTGTGTGTAAATATACTGTATATATATTTCTACAGAAAGTTGTTTGTGTTTCAATATCATTTCTTTTTCAATCTTCAAATAAATGTAAAGTGTATGACAACTTTGAGTGCTATCATTTTGTAGTATTTATTAATCACAACTTGTATACAAACTTAAACTAGGAAAAATTCTAAATAGTAACGTAGGAAAAACAATAAAACAATAGTATAGCAGCAATGTAACAGTGCAAAAGTACATAAAAATTCTAAATAGTAACATGTGGGAAAAACAATAAAACAATAGTATAGCAGCAATGTAACAGTGCAAAAGTACATAAAAATTATAATTAGGAACGTGTAGGAAAAACAATAGTATGGCAGCAATGTAACAGTGCAAAAGTACATAAAAATTATAATTAAGAACATGTAGGAAAAACAATAGTATGGCAGCAATGTAACAGTGCAAAAGTGCGTAAAAATTAACTTGCATTGGTAAAAAAAAAAAAAAGTCCTGTAAACTTCACACATTTGTATACACTGCACACTAAGTAAACTTCTATTGGGGGTAAACGAACTGAACTAATGAAAGTGCAGAGTGCAGTGTTTTACAGTCCGTTTGGGATGAAGCCTGTGTAGTTGTTGTGTGGGTCTGGATATTTTACACGGATACGCCACACACAGCAGCTGGGTATGACCACCCGATTTCCTGCTCCCAGACGGCCATGCTGCCACAGCACAAACTGTCTGTAAGCTGCATGCCGATACTCCCTATTATCAGTACCTGGGTCTTGGGGGTCAATGTGTGCAATGTATTCATGGCGCAGGGCCCTTGCCAATCAGAGCAGACCTTCCTCCAAGCAGAACAGCTCCATGTGAGCCCTCCGGCTGACACACTATCCTGGCGCTTGGCTGCAACATTTCCATTCCAGGTCTGCTGGCATTTCCCAGCAGTTGAGGCAGGTATACCACCACGGCTGTCCGTTACCTGCGAAACCTGGACCCTCTGGTGTTGCCTCTCTCAGTGCCCACACATCAAACATCACCCCGGGGAGACGAGTAAGGACCATTTCGAAGATTTTGTCCTTCTCCTCAGTCATCATGGCATCTTTTGCAGCCTGTGTATGCACAAGAACAAGGAGTATGTAGAGTGTTTGGCAGGGGATGAAACTGATGTTATCTAAAGACCACAGTGTCTGGTAAATCCTAAAATCCACTACCCATGTTCTTTTGTTTTTAGAAAGGAATAGACCATATAAATGAATGATGGTTGAATAGATTCCTGCCAAATTAGTAATTAGACAAACTAACCAGCCAGCCACAGCCAAAATTTATTTCATTGGGCTCAAGGCTGGTGTTAATTACTGTAGGGAAAAATACATTTCCTGCTTAAGTGTTCTTGGATGGTCACCTAACACAATCAACCTAATTCAATTATCAAGGGAGGTTAGGATCAAAGCCTTGTGATGACGGCACCACCAGGGTGAGGCCACAGTAATCAATGGGTGTGAGACAGGAGGTGACAATGACCATTTGGTTTCCTTCCACACCACATAAATATGTAACAGTGTTCATTTGTTTGCCTGTCACCCAATCAGGGACAGGAACCTGCATTTTATTTCAGCATTCTATTTCAGGTGTGGGGTATAAAAGCTTGAACCCACACATCACTTTGGCGTGATTGAACTGCCATGCTTTCACCTGGTATGCTGCAAAATGTATTAAAGAATATTTTTGCTTTATTTAATACATTTTTTATTTAATACATTGTTATTGACCTGAACTTGGAGTTGTACTTTACAAAGGACCAAATTCCTACATTTACAGACCGTCTTTGTTGTTAAAATATCCATTTCAGACAGACAGCTACATACGTTCTAGTGTGGAGATCTTGAACAAGTAAATATCACTTACCCTTATTTCTGCCAATCGACGCTCTGTGAGTTGCCTCAGTCTGTCTTGGTCCTCTGGAGCAAGGCTTTCTACCTCTACCCCTGCCTCTACTATTACTTGATCCTTCCCTCCCCCTACCCCGTCCCAGTCCCCTGGCTCCACTTCCTCTGATGTTTAGCCGCGTTTCCACCGCAGGAACTTTACCCCGGAACTAGGAACCTTTTGAGGAACTCAGTGCGTTTCGACCGCAGGAACTAGGGTCTAAATTTAGTTCCGGGGGCTGTATTTTACCCCCAAAAAAGTTCCTGCTCGGGGGGTAGTACTTTCCAAAAGTACCGGCACCTTTGGGGTGGGGCGTAAGCACTGAAAATTTCTGATTGGTCGACTACTTGCAGTGTTTTATTTCAACCGCCATGTTTAAAAATCAGCCGCAAACCGATTTATTTTCATAATAACTTCAAATCAAACTTGTATGTTATGCGGCGCAGTAGCCTAGTTTTGGTTATAGCCTGCCAACTTCTTGGAATTATAACGTGTGCTCTTCTGTTCTTTTCTTGCTTTAGTATTCATTTTATAAAATGCTAAGCATTCGTGCTGGGACAGCATATTACGTACCAAAACATTCAAACGGATTAATTTGGTTGCTGAATATTTTCTTCCGTATTTTCTTTGTTAGCCCGTTGTAATTGACTCAAAACGTTTGATACAGTTATGTGAGGTATGCGGTAGTTCTGCGTAATTCACGTTGGTGATACAGTAAAAGCAAATTGGAAATCACCTTCCGCACTTTTTATCAGGGTAAAATAACAGGTTAATTCTAGTAATCGTCCCTTTAGCTTTTTCAGACTGCTGTAATTTTACTCTGCCATTCTTCAATTCCACAAAAAGACCAGGAAGACTATGGACTAATTTATGGTGCATGGTTCGCATCTGGATGGCACACTTCGCTAGCAGTAACTTCGAAGGAAAGCAAATGGTGGCTGTACCTTAACAGTTGCCTTAAGGGACACTTCCAAAGGTAAGTTGGAGCTGGCCTTCACTGTGGAGCTGAAAAGTTTATCAATCGATGCCAAGCGAGTTCAGTTGTCTCACAAGTAAAGGCTTATGAATGACATTTTAATATAACGTTATAAAGTTTTGTCAGAATCATTTTACATAAATCTAATATTGCAGAAGAGGAAGCTATGCCTACTAAAGATCATCTCTTTAAGAGTCAAAAAGAGACCTTGTGATAGTTTCAATCAATAAATGTAGGCTACAAAAGATAAAATAAAGAGCATCAATCGGGACATATATGCCATAGTCTGGGACTTCTTGGAAGCCCAGGAAAAAGGATATAGGCTTCATACTGGTGAATTATTTTGTTCTTATTGAAACAAAGGTCTAAAGTTAATTTGTGTTTGTCACACAATATATAGGCAACTGTAGCAGCATATCCACTGATTCCCGCGAACTTTTCTCTGCAGTGCAAAAATGATCGTAGATGAAAGGCAAAAGCCCGTGGAAATTGATCATGATGAATTCTATACCGGGTATGCCTTATGAATAGGCCTACCTGTTAAAGTGATATGTTCATCCACCTTGATTTGCTGTTGGATAGTCTTAAGTTTAACCAATAATATCATTATTGGGTTGTTTACTGAAAATCGTAAAACAACAAGGTAAGAAATGTTCTGTAATGTTGATATTTACCCAGTGCTATTTTATTTTATATAGGAGGTGTGAGCTAAAGAAAAGGGATGTAGATCATTTGTCCTGTTTGTTCATTATGAGCCACCGTACCTGTATGTGTGTTTATGGCTAGGCCAATCAACGTGCTTTAGTTCCGCCTAGTTCGGTCATGCAAGTATACTCACTCAATGTCGGCTTTGCTCACACAGGTTTTATATTCTTAATAAACCGCCTGTTTGTTCCAAGTCAGTGTGATCATTGACTCACACACAAACAAGCTAATTTCTACATGGTATGCAGTCAGAAAAGCCATATCCTCAGTAAGCTCCACTATGTAAAAATACAAACATCCCACTGTTATTGGCTCAGCGGCTATATCGCACAACACGACTGACTGAATGAACACCCTCTGTGAACAAACAAATCACCGGATGCGCAAGAACCCCGGGGGGCTAACAAGCACACAAGTGAATGGCCCAGATGCCCACCCCAAACAGCCTCCGCAAATGTGAGTGCCCTAGAATGCTGTCAGTTCTACCCATTCAGACCTCCCCCTGATACACTTCCTCAACACAGGTGGAGCAGTATCCGCAGAACCATCACTGCCTGAGCTGCGCCAGCGCCAAATGCACCAAACCTCCAGCAAACACAGCGCAGACAACGAGCCAACACACTATCAGTATCCTAAGCACACACTCTAACATATCTCTCACGTTCACACTCCACTCTTCTCATTCATACACATAACATTCGTTTCAAACACGTAACATTTAGTACAAAGCCATAACATTTATTTCAGGCACATCACACATCACATCACAGACTATTTTCTCTCACCATAGCTTTTTACTGTAGTTTTAGATTCTTTAGGGGAGAGGTCTCGTATTTGCCTCGGCTCGGGCAACTAGTACGTGCAGACTCATGAAAAGGCTCTGCTTACCTTATTGCTTTTGTGGCCACTGTTGGACCAAGAGTCAGCGGTTCCGTCCAGGCGTTCGGCTTCCCCGAGCCTCTCCTGGCTGGCTCGCCAATTCAATGTGGGAAAAACAGACCCCAGCCTGGGTCAGAAGCGCTGGGTGTTCTCCTCACACTGTTGAGTACTTCTTCAAAATATACACTTCACAGAGTCTGATGCAACTGGATTTATTGCAGGTAATTCAAAGATAACATGCAAGAACCCAGGCTGATCTGCACATATCAAATACAAATAAGCACTCCACAAGACACTCACAAAGACAAACAAAACGCACACAAAACACAGACAAGACACACAAGACACACACACACACACACGACACACAAGACGCACTCACACACACACAAGACACACTGCACTCCCCTGGGTCCGAACACTCCCATTTATCCTATCTTGTTAGCTCCTCCAGTTGTGGAGCTTAAGCTTGGCCTTTCCCACATGCTTACATCATTTTACTTGACTCTTTCCCACACACCATTGTTTCTCATTTTCTGCCCAGATTTTACACCATTATTTCCAAGCCCCTTTCCTTTCTTATATAAAAAAATAAGTGTTCACCTCCCCTTTCTTTCATGAAACAGGTGTTCATCTCATTCATCCCGTCGGTTCTAACACTCATGACATGGTCTGTTTAAAAGGCCATGTTTACATTATAGGAGACTGTGCTTACATTATATGAAGGTTTCTGCTGGTTTTATAATTTGACCATGGTCTGGCCACTCTAACTCTACAGGTAATAAGTAATGTTAACGCCCTGATATGAACCATTATGGTGGTGATGGCCGTAAGCTTAAGTGCACTTCCCTTCCACACTATCTACTGCAGCCAAGCATTCATCTAATTGTTCATTGATATTAAGACCTTCTATCTGAGCAGGTAAAGGTGCTACTCATCCGGGAATCTTACAAATAATGTGTTTGCGCTATTAAGAAGCAACTTTTAACCTGAAAAATATGTTTGTCCGGGTACTGAATCTAACATCTATCCCAGGGAGCCCTAACTAAGGTTACTCTATATGGTTAGTGAAATGAAATCCTGAATTATGACCTAAATATGAAATAACACTAGAATCTATCTGGACACTGACTCAAACAGCTATCTTCCGGCTAGTGAACCTGTCAATATGCCCAGGAGGTAAGCCGATTACGGTGTTACCCCAGAAAGGCCAATACACTGACTGGTCCTCACAGAGATGCACATCCCCGTTCAACATATATGAAAACCACATACGTTAGATCAGGGTCCATTTTAGCCTGCTATATTAGGGTGGGCTGGTAGAAATAATAGGTGGGCAACTTGGGTGCAGTTGCGTCACTAGGGTAGGGCAGCAGCCATACCACCACGCACTCTGCTCCTGCTGACTGGCTGAAGCTAAGCAGGTGTGGGCTTGGTTAATACTTGGATGGGAGACCACCAGGGAATACTGAGTTGCTGCTGGAAATGGTGTTGGTGGGCCAGCAGGGGGCACTCTTCCCTCTGGTCAAATAAACCCCAATGCCCCATTGCAGTGACGGGGACACTGTGCTGTAGAAGATGCCGTCTTTTGGATGAGACGTTAAACCGAGGTCCTGACTCACTGTGGTCATTAAAGATCCCATGACACTATTCGCAAAGAGTAGGGGGTTACCCGGTGTACTGACTAAAAATCCCAGATCTGGCTCTCACAAAAAAAACTTGCCACCTAATCATCCCCTGATTTAATTGGCTTAAAAAATGGTCCCTCCCTCCAGTGGAGCTGCTCAGTGGCCAACAATAGAAGATTGTGGTTGTACTGGGCAGCTCCCAGGTGTGAATGTGTATGAGTGTGAAGCAGGGCATTCCTGCAAATGAGCATCTGGCACTCAGTGAACCTACCCTGGGTAAATAAAGGTAAAATACAAAATAAATAGGGTTGGTCTCACCCAGATATTTGTATACCCAAATAATGTATGGACAGAAACAGATCTGTAACACCCTACCACTATCAAGAGACCCCCCCACTACTCTCCTCCAAGACGTACACTACCCCTCCCCAGTAGACACAGGGGAACAATTAAAAATCTAGTGGCAATAATAAGATACTTTGTACATTGGAACGTGTCCTTATGATTTTATCTGTCATGCTCTGATACTTTTCTTTGGAGGCCTAAGGTGGTGGTCTTTCTATAATTCAAACACTTATGTAGGCAATACATTCTTGGGATAAACCTCCCTTTACCATCTTATAACAGCACAGTGGTAGCCTACAATCACAAGCAGAACGTGACAGCATTGCCACTATCTGCAAAACCAGCATGAAAGAACTTCAGCGGTATTCTATAAACTCCTGTAGCCACTGAAGTGATGTTTGGCTCATCACAGCACACAGGCGAACGTTCAAGCTCACTGAGCACACTGAACTATGAGGGTAGCCAATAAATAATAAATAAATAGATAAAACATAAAAAATATGTAAAAACTTGTCTTATGTCATTTTATATTTATGCAGTTGTCATCTTTGTAATTGACATCATCTTCATCATCAATCCACCTTAATCAGCACCATGGCATCGCCCCAAAAATAATTTAAGGGCAAATTTAAAATATTAAGCTATTCTCATTATTTATTTATGTTGGCCTATTTATTTTTCATTTGTGGTTACTCTTTGTCATCATCAGCTCCATCATCATGCAAAGACAGAAATACTACAACAAATAGCATTTTTCATAACAGTAGGCCATTTGTAGAAATAGCAAAATAACAATGGAGATAAAATTATAGTATTATGGAATCAGAATAATAGCATCTTAATTTAAGAGCAACATATGCCAGCTTTATTATTTCTTATTGAGTTATCCGTCACAATTTATCACCGTGAACAATTGACACGAATGTTATGGTAGGTAACATTATTAGTAGTAATATTAATAGTAATAATATGAAAATTACAGTATAATCAAAACAATAATGACAGTGCAGTGGATTCATGTAATCCGAGGTCAAGGTTTAATACTGTGTACTGTGATGTAAAGCCATGCGGACCAAATTGGAATTAAATATACCCTATATCTTCTTCTGTGGGGCTCATAAAAATATGTATATATATACAGAGCCCCCATCCCTCAAGTTACAGGTAGGGGGATCTCTCCACCAGACTCCACTCACCAGGCTAACAAGCTTGGGCCACAGGGCCAAGCTGTTAGCAATAAGGATGCTATCAGAGCCCCTGGCTGCAATATAGAAGCCTTGGGAACCCTGTGGGACATCCCCCAACTATTTACACTGGCCTAGCTAGCTGAGCCCCGAGCGTGGTGAACTCTGTGCTACCCCCACTATGTGGTAGCCGGGACACCATTGACTGCTCTTATCGACACAGGCTACACCATTAGCCTGATTCAAACAGGATTAGCACTCCATTCATAGCCCCAGAAATTTTATTTGGGAAAATGTAACTAGCATGCTTTGTTGCTGTAAGCTACACCTGTGCTTAGATTGTGCATCCTAGCCCTGGACGCCTTAGCCAGTGCTGGGGTGACCATCGACACAGCCCGAGGGCATACCCTCCTCAAGAGCTGGTGTTTACTCCAACCCTCATCCATCAAGCATGGCATTGCAGCGCGCCAAGCAAGCAGCTCAACAGGTCTGCAGGTGCCGTTAGAACAACTCAGCAGAGGAGCAGTGTTGGGGCTCTGAGGAAGTGCAGCCAGGTATGACTCTCCTGGCTGAGCTCCAATACCTTTTTGAGGCCAAGAACAGCAAGTGCACAAATACCCATGTCGCCAAGCATGACATCGACACAGGCACATCCAGCAGCAACCACGGTGCCTCCCCCTGGTGCAGAGAGTGGAAATAGAAATAAAATGAAAGAAATGGCAGCAGCATGTATTATCTGCCCCTCTGAAACCCTATGGGCCTCCCCGGTGGTGCTAGTCAGAAAGTAAGATGTAACAAAAGTAACAAAAGACTGTTTATACCTTCCCTGTATCGATGATTCCCTGGACAGCATTGGGGGCTCCACGTGGTTCTGCTCACTCAATCTGCACAGCAGCTGTTGGCAGGTCTCCCTCACAGCCACAGTGCGCATCTGGACAAGCTTTAATGTGGGGAGGGGGGAATTCACTGTCAGGCTGTTCGGGCTCACCAACAAACCAGCCACCTTCGAGCAACTGATTGAAAGAGTCCATCAGGGTGTTCTCCACCCTAGTTTGTTCCTACCCAGTGGTGGAACAAACTCCCTGTTTCTCTACGAACTACTCATTCATTGCCCATCTTCCACAGTGGTCTGAAGACTCATCTTTTCAGATGCCTAGACTAATTATCACCACTCCATGGGGCACTCCCAAAATGGGATTATTTTTATCACTTAAATCCCCTTTTTACCCCCTTGTGCTTGCTTCCGCTTCCATGATTCTTTCTGTCTGAGAGGTGTAGCCATGTAGCATTGCTTGCTATTTTAAGGTTGGACATTTGTGGTATCACTTTCATAACTCGTATTCATTTGTGGCTTCCTGGCTTATAGGAAATTACTGGATAGTGCTGTGAACCAGCTCGTTAGACATGCATAAGTATGTTGCAAGACACATATTCAACTAATGTTATGTTCCATCCACTAACAAATGCCCTCCCCTCTCTCATTCGTTGGAAGAGGTCTGTAAGCTAGGGCAAGTGCTCACTGCATGTGGCTAATGGAACCATAGAGTGTCTTCACCAATCAAGGTGTGGGGGCCTTCCCAGGGCCTGAGGTAGACTGGGGGTATGGCAATTAGGATTGCCCTTAGGGTATTCAAGGATATTTTATGTATATAGCAATTGCCCTGTGAACTTGGTTTGACTGGGTTGTTTCCCTTTTAGGTTGCTTTGATACGCTGCCTATTTTTGTTAGTTTATTGTTATCCTGCTCTTATTTAATTTAGTGGTTGTCTGAGTAACATAACGCTGTGAGAAACCACTGTGGTGGTTACCCTCCGTTCACTGAGCCGATGCGGTTTCAGTGTACCAGCAATAGTCGTGTTTAACAGCGGGTTGCGGTTGCTTTAAACCAAGCATCTCTATCCTCGTCTTCATGGTCAGCTCATTGACTTTTATCCTGTCACACAATATATTATTGTGAGTGCTCCCGTGCAAACCAACTGGTTTCCTTTTTATCTATTGTGTAGGGTAATAGCCATTAAATGTTACGGATGACGAGGGGTGGGAACCTAGCTTCGCTTTGGTGGGTGGTTGTAGCATAGTGGTTAGCTGCTTTACTGTTTGCAGTCCTGAGTGTCAAACTGCAGTGAACCACAATTTTAACACAAATTTGTTGTGTTTCAGCTGAGGTGGCACGCGTGGTGGTAGGTAGAGTTCACTGGTGGGGAGCCATTTTAGATATTATACCTCTCACTAAGTCGCTGCTGGGTTGTTGGCGTAATCTGTTGGTAGTTTTAGTAAAAAAGACTACTTAAAGGTAGTCTGGAAGTCCTTGTGTGTGTGTGTGTGTTTTCTTTTTTTTTTTTAACGAAAAATAAATGAAATCTTTACTGCTTAAATCATTTTATGGTGCTTGTGTCCAGTGATGTTTAATGTCTTTTAAAATATATTTGAGCTTGACTTGCGTCATACAGGCACTTCCAGCCATCTTTTTAAATTACAAATAAAAAGTAATATTTTCTTTGGAACCACGTCTCTGTCTTCATTCAGCTAAAGAACCAGGACATCCGTTGTAATAGGTCTATTTGATTATTGCCTTGGGTGAAATTCCTAGGGTGGCGTAATCGGACTATTTATCCTTATCACTTGCCATACTAAGGTAGATAACATTTTAAGTAAATTTAACTACCCCCCACCTCCCAAATGTAATAGACTTCCAATAATTACTTTAATTCATTGTAATTGAAACCATTAAAGTCATGTCTAAGATTACTTTTAAGTAAAGCTCATCTTTTTGTGTTGTAGGTAGAAATGTTTGTACTTCGTGCTTTTATTGAATAAAAACCAAACTGAATTCTCTACCTAAAGTGTTTTTTTAAAAACCACAGGTGGCCTAATACTTTTAGCATCTAATGTATATTATCTGCTCCATGACCTCTACTTTTTTTTTTTTACTAACCAGTAACCTGCACTACAATAAAAATAATAATATACAAAACTCGCTGGTCACCACGTGTCAAGGATGTTTATTTACGTCAGTCACTACGGTAAAGTATGTAGGGGAGGTGCCGTAAAAGGGGGGCCGCAAAGGAAGTTAGTCAAGACCATTGAATGTATGAACCACGTGTCTGGAGTTACTTGGACAATCAAGTTGGCGTTTGTTACAAAGATCGAACACTCGTTAGTTATTCTTGAATAAACCAAAGTACGCAAGGTAGGCATAAACTTGGCACATTCACTCTCAATGTAGCTTGTTATCGATAAGGTAAATCTCAATAACTCAATTGCATTGATGTCTGTGTTACCGGCACCAGACCTAGGGTAAATCTGGATCGGCAGCAAGGGTTACACAGGCTATGAAGCAGGCTAGGTTACACAGGCTATGAAGCACTGTGTAGCCTATATATTTAAGCAATAGCTCACGACAAGCCGTGGCATATGGTTATTATATCACAGCTAAGTGGTGTTGTTCGTCCCAACGCGAATTGTTTGAGCTACCCGTTTTATAAAAACAGTTTATAAAACTATTGCGTGAAACTGAAGTTCATGGAAAGAAGTACTCAGCTTGACGACGCTCGTCGGAACAATTAGCTACAAAACGAAGCTTGCTACACATAAAACACATCTCAAAATCATGTTAAAACATTACAAAACAATTAATACTGCATTCATATTAGATCCTGAACCAAGCTAAAGGTAGAAAAACAAGTTTTGCAGTACCTGTGGATCGATAGAGAGAGGACCAAAGCTAGCGCCCTGCTCAAGCCAGAGCTTGTTTATTTCTGAGCTGCGCACGAGCTGAGCTTGTAGCTACGGTCTCCTAGTGGATCCACAGCAGCACCAGACCACCATCTATTGACATGAAAGTGTATT
This sequence comes from Anguilla pacifica, assembly GCA_039654925.1. Classification (NCBI taxonomy): domain Eukaryota; kingdom Metazoa; phylum Chordata; class Actinopteri; order Anguilliformes; family Anguillidae; genus Anguilla; species Anguilla pacifica. The sequence goes on along the minus strand of CM077286.1, from coordinate 35,451,111 downwards.
ACATTGATGTAAAGACTGCGTGAAGTATTAGAATACGACTTTGTTCATATGCGTTTTAATGCTCGATTAGGTCAAAATGTTTGAATATAATATCAATGCATCTAATGTTGAAAGGTGAAATCATTCGTTAACGCGGTTGTTTATATTGTGGTGATTTCGCGAGGACGCAGAGACGGAGACGGGCTTGGCTGCTTTCGAATCGCTCCTGGGGAGCTTCGCTTTATTTGTGACATCTCTTCAACAGCAATTCGTAGACTGACCAAGATAGCTGGGCGAAACCTGCTTTTGTCAAAACCCCATTCGCCGTGATTGGCTACCAAGGCACAGCAGGACAAACCAATCACGCAGCCTTAACGTCACACCACACAAAGGTCAGATAATTTGCATACAGCGGGAAACAAACAGCGGGAATACAGCAGCGCGAGACACACACGAAACAGGGAAAACGGGAGACAGGCAGGGAATACAACACAGCAGTAGTGGCTAGGTGGCTAATGACAAAAACATGACGGTACAAATCATAAACCCGAGGGGCTGCTAGCGCTACGTAAGCGATTCCTAGCAGGCTACACACATTTAAAATAACACCGGTCATAACGAGTATTTACACGATCGCGGAGCGGGACAAGTTAACCGCTAACAAGTTAACACAATTATTTACATTATGCACAGGCAAGATCGCCACACAATGGTCATTTAAATATACAAATAGGCTAGTTTCTTCATGGACTATTTCAGTATATGATGGATTCAGTTTTGTTATAATATCATACCACACAAATACACACATTTTTCTTCTATATTCTGCATTTTTTGTGACAACTCCTAGGCTTTACTGACTTACGCAATCCGACCATCGCTGCACTTAAATATAGCCTAAAACAATAGGACTAAAACACAACGGATGATTAAGCATAGTTATTTCATGATAGACACCCCCCTGTGAAACAAATGCGTTACTACAGTGATACAGTTTTTAGCAATATCAATGCAAAATAGATGTGCGGGTAAATTTTACCCGTTGGCGGTTTTAGGTATACAAAGAATCCTGGCGGTTCTAGTGTTAAAACTAAAAGCTACATTTGCCCGGTACGGTATACCGGATGAGGTTGTCAGCGACAACGGGCCACAGTTCAGCAGTGAGGTATTCAGAGACTTAGCCTGCGAGATGGACTTTAAGCACACAACTTCTAGCCCCCATAACCCACAAGGAAACGGATATGCAGAGCGAGCCGTCCAAACAGCCAAGAGGATTCTGAAACAAAAAGATCCCCTACTCGCACTCTTGATCTACAGATCTTCTCCACACAGCAGCACAGGTGTCAGCCCGGCTGAACTCCTGATGGGCAGAAAGATCAGAATGACTCTGCCCACCCTTGCAAAGAACCTGCAACCAAAGTGGCCGAGCAGACAGCACGTCAGGGGAGAGATGCTGTGGAGAAAGGCAAACAGGCCTACTACTACAACAAGCGTCATGGTGCGAGACAACTCACACCACTGCAACAGGGAGACCATGTGCTCTCACCTGTCGCAGTAGTGACAGGTGAGAGCACTACACAGAGGTCGTACCTCATCGAGACGGAGCAAGGAGCTCTGTTCAGGCAAAATCGTCGCCATCTCCAAGCGGTGCCCGTCGCAGGGTCCCCAGTGCCTGACAACACTAACACCAAAAATGACCCACCAGACATTCAGGCGGGCCCAAAACATAGCTCACCTAGCCCAAGGGTGAACACTGATAGACTGTTCCGAACCAGGTCTGGTAGGTTCATCAAACCTGCTCAGAGACTTGAGTTGTAAAAAAAATTAAATAAAAAATGGAATGGACTGTTTGAGAGAAATGTACATTGTTTTGAAAAACAAAAAAAGCAAGATATTGTTTTGAAAAAGTAAGACATCGTTTTGAAAAAAAAAGTAAGACACTGAAATGCATGTTTGTTTGATTGATAAAATGCATGATGGTTGATAAGCATTTACTCTTCAGCCACTAGAGGGCTCTGTTGTTATTTGCACTAAGCAATGAGTGTTAATGGTTATGGATAAGAGCAGTATCTAAAAGGGGGAGATGTCAAGGATGTTTATTTATGACAGTCACTACGGTAAAGTATGTAGGGGACGTGCCGTAAAGGGGGGGCCGCAAAGGAAGTTAGTCAAGAGCATTGAATGTATGAATGTCTGGAGTTATTGGACAATAAAGTTGGCGTTTATTACAAAGATCGAACACTCGCTAGTTATTCTTGAATAAACCAAAGTACAGTTTATTACACCACGTAAGCCAGCATTCCTAAAATACAACTACGTGTGTGCCCACTGCCCTGGAAGGATCTAAAAATACAGTCAAACATGGGGACAGTGAAATTGTCTCCTTGAATTAACACACCAACAAGATTGGTGCAAGATATGGATTATTGGGTTTGATCACTTTACCATTACTGAATGCTGCGATCAAGCCTTGATTTCCATATCACTCTCTCTAGTGATTACGCAAGCACACTTTAATGGCACAATGCAGAGGTGTCTTGATACAAGATATTTACTTCGTTTATCTTGCTACCTTATATTCCAGATAAAGGCTTTTGATTGAAATGTCAATTAATACACAACTGTTAATGCTTCAAAATGTTATTTCATTGCCAACTGAAATGGGAAGAGGTTTAAAGAAAATGTTTTCAAAGCAAGTAGATGATCTTCAGTTTATTACAATGGATATCTTTTTAAATGCCAAAATCTACCGTGTTTTTTTATACATCTGTGGCAGTGTAGTACAACGGACTTCATACTGGGCTAGCAACTCAGAGACTGCAGGTTCAATTTTCAGATGGGGCACTGGCAGTGTACCTTCGAACATAGTACTTAACTTGACTGCCTTCCATAAATACCAGCAGGAACTTGACTGTACATAAACTGTACAAGTCATTCTAGGTAAGTTACTGCTAATTGCCTAAAGAATATGTAAAAAAATCCTGAATTAAAGTTAGAATAATCCCTACCACAATGTATTATGAGTGCAGTGGGTTCAACAGTACTGCTTCCTATGTTTCACATAGAAATGTGGTATATTGCAAAATTTGCACTCACATAAATATAGATGTTTCAATAGTGGCACATAGAGGGGCTGGACAAAATGATGGAAATACCTAGCAATATATAAACATAAACCTTTTGGAATGCTGTCATACAAGTTCTTAACAGTATTTGGTAGGATACTAGAATATTTTTCAGGGAGGAACGCCATTGACGTCTTTGTTCTTTGAGGGATGTAACATACATTGTCAATACCTTCATTGTCACTGTACCATTTGTTTTTTTTTATATTTATAGTAAAATATACTGTTGACTAGCAGGGTTTTGTTTAGCATTGACAGCAATCACCAACAGAGAGCCCATTAAGAAATAAACCCTGTGTGCATTCTGCACACCTTTGAGCAGAAAAACCTGAATGGCAGAACAGACAGGTCACAGAAAATGGCTGAACAGTCAACTGTCAAAGGGAATGGTTTTCCTTGTCTGTAGTAAAATCATTCAGTGAGGAACAACATTACGCGCACACACACACACACACACACACAGTGTATGTAAATGGAGGATGGTATGTGTGCGGCGTACTAAAAAGCCTGTTTAGAGCATTTCCATGGAGCTTGCCTCAATTCTGACTGCACAGATCCCAAGGAGTAATTATATTAAATGGCTAAAGCGGACACAGCAAGGATTATGTGATTAAGTCTTAATCAATTATCTGGCATTGTCATGCCATTTAATACCCTCAATGATCAGCATGGACCTAAAATGCAATATTGCGCAAATAACTGGCAGCATCTTAGAGCTTATTTCTTAAAAAACACAAAGGGAAGCGGCATACATTTAATTTTTTATTCACATATGTTACATCTTGTTTTAAATGTCTAAATCACACTTTCTGAGCCCAATCAAAAAGCTAGTCAGCACCTACAGTAAAGTACTGTCTTCTGTTCATTCATACAGAAGCACATAAACACTCAAGCTTTCAAAATACAGTGTACACCCTTACTTAAAGGATTTCTGTGTAAATGTTCAATGCAATAAGAGGACCGCTAAAAAGTTAACTCAGAAGACAAATTGTGGAGTCAACAAATGAGCATAAATTGAAGAGATAAATTCAAGTTCTTTCTTCCTTCCAGTAAAAGTTACATCCTCTTATGATAAGGTGATGCTGGTCAGACCAGGGGATTATCAAGCATTTTCATTCAAAAAAAGGCATGAAAACAGACCAAAACAATATATCTATCCTTGTAGAAGTGAAAATGAAGTCAGGCACAACGGGTTATACTCGACCTGTAATTTCAAAATGATTAACTAAAACAGTGCTGCATTAAAGATGCTGAACTCAGATATTCTCAACATAACATATGCAATGTATATTTCATGATATAAACTACTGTTCTGAGAATTTTTTTTGTTTTTGAAGGAAATTGATACTTTTATTATTGTTTGAAATAACTGTTTTTAAATTCAATCTTTATATATGATTGCAAAGCCCCATTTTCATCATTACTCCAGTATACTGACAGCACACTGTGTTACCTCATCCTTGAGTATTTATGCTAATGTGCTAATTTGGTACTAGAGAAAGCACTCCCATTACATAGTACACTGACATTTCTAAAGTCCAAAAACAAACAACTTTCTTGAGGAATTTGTTGGCCAATTTTTGTTTTGAGAGATGAAGGCTATTCCAAGCGTCAGATTGCCAAGAAACTGAAGATTTTATACAAAGATGCACTACTGTCTTGATAGAAGAGACCAAAATGGATCTCACCAGGACAGAAAGAGAAGTGGAAGGCCCAGATGCACAACTATGCCAGAGGACAAGTACATCAGACTCTCTGTCTAGAGACACCTCACAGGTCCTCAACTGGCAGCTTAATTAAATAGTACTCGGCAAACATCACTTTCATCTGCAATAGTGAAGAGATGGCTTCAGGATGCTGGCCTTATAGGCAAAATTTCAAAGAAAAAGCCACATCTGAAACTGGAAAACAAGAAAAAACAATGGTAAAATTAGCAAAACAACACAAGGATTTGGACGGTTGATGACTGGAAAAGAGTTTTATGGATGGCATCCCTGAGTTGCCACTTCACTGTTGCAGATGAAACTGATGTTTGGCGAGTACTATTCAATGAAGCTGCCAGCTGAGGACTTGCGAGGTGTCTGTTTCTCAAACCAGAGACTGATGTACTTGTCCTCTTGCACAGTCATGCATCTGGGCTTTCCACTTCTTTCTGCTCTGGTTTGATCCAGTTTTATCCCTTCTTTCAAGACAGTAGTGCACACCATTGTATGAAGTTCATTGGCAATCTGACACTTGGAATAGTCTTCATCTCTCAACAACAATTGACTGATGACTAAAAACTTAATTTTATTAGTTATTTCAAACAGTAATAGCAATTTGTAACATTTTCAATGTCTTGGCTGTATTTTTTGATCAATTTAATGCTACCATGGTGAATGAAAGTATCAATTTCTTTCAGAAACTTCAGACATTTCAGTGATTCCAAACTATTGAACAGTAGTCTACAGTTGAGGCCAAAGGTTTACGTACACCTAGGCTAAATATATTCAAATTCAATTTTTCACTACTCCGCAATTTTCATGTTACCTTACATTACTTTTGGCAAGTCAATTAGGGCATCTACTTTGTTCACATCAGAGGTAATTTGAAAACAATCAATTAGAGACAATTTATTTCAGCTTTAATTCACTATATCATAATTCCAGTGGGTCAAAAGTTTACATCCACTGACTGAGTTACACCAGTTCTGTCAGAAGGAATGGGCAAAAATTCCAGCAAAGTATTGCGAGAAGCGTGTGGAAGGTTACCCCAAGCGTTTGATTCAAGCTAAGCAATTAAAAGTCAATGCCACCAAATATTAACAAAGCGTATGTATGTAACTTTTGACCCACTGAAAACCTGATACAGTACATAAAAGCTGAAATAAATCTCTTAGCCATTATTTTGAAATGACCTCTTATGGAAATAAAGTAGATACCCTAATTGACTTAACACAGGAAATGTATGGTAACATGTAATGTGTGGAGTTGTGAAAAAATGAGTTTGAATGTCTTGAATGTAAACTTTTGGCCTCAACTGTATGTGCTTAGATTATGCTGTTAATTTGCTGTAAAGCTATCCATACACAGATTTCAATACAGTCAATAAAAACTCCTAAAATAATATCATCTATAGAAAACAACCCATAAGACAAAAAACATCAAATGAAATCAACAGTTTTTTTGTTTTCAGTGTTTAAAAAGCATTATTAATAACATTTATTAAATACAACAGGTCTCATGGGCAACACAGCTAGCCTGGCCATTTCATCAGGATAAAGGTAAAGGCAATTTTCACTAAATGTTCCTCTGGTGGTGAAGTGAAGAAGATTAGTACAACCAGGTCAAAATATTAAAAGGAAAATTCTGTAAAAAATACAATAAAAATCAATGGTGATCGGGTGGTGATAACTACTTATAGATAGATAAAGAGGTTGTGCATTCCTAGAAAAATTGGAGTGAGGCTAGTAAAATCCATAGGAGCAACAGAAACATGAGACATGAGCACTAGGACTTATTGTTATATTTTTTTGTTTTATTAAAATTTAAACACATTAGAATAACAAGTAAGCATCTCATTCCACAGGAGTAGAGAGGTGAAAACTGACTGGGTGTGGAGATGCAGTCAGCTTGAACAGTGTCTGTTCATAACCTCAACACACAGTCTAGCCCTCTACCCCAGCTGGTGGACTGAGTCTGAAAGTAGTTTGGTTGTGCACTGCCCCCCCACATAGCTTTACAAAAAGCAGGACTGCAATCACTTGTTCAATGTCAAGCAAAAATGATCACAGTTAACCAAGTACCATCAACAAAATGTTTTTTGTTATACTGATTTATTGTTTTCCAATGAACAGCAGCATGTATGTAAATAACCTTTTTATTTTAATCTACAATAAAAAATGAAATATTCCTGAGGATGAACTGCAACTAGACCTTGGAGTGGTTTTGTTTTTTGCTGACTTGCAATAGATTCTGTACTCATGAGTGGGAACTATATTGCCTACCATTACCTGCCTACAAACACACTTCTGAAAGACAACTCACAGGTACAGCCTTAAATCTACAGAAATTTGTTTTGGGAAGGGCACAAGATTGCCACTGTGGACGATGTATGTGAACTTACAGTATATGGAGACAAAAAATGAGTATATTTAATGAAAGGGCCTATTTTTGTTATTATTTTAGTACCATCTTCTGGTACATACTCTTGCCCATGCTCTTCAAGGTTCTACTCAGCTGATTAACACAATTTGGAGAAAGTTGGTCACCAGAAAAATTCATAGCTGCTGATCCAATGTTTTCACTGTGTAATGAAAGTCATCCTTATCAAAAATACCTTTTAAGCAAATTGTTGGTGTTGTGCTTTCAGAAACATTTTCTAATGCTTTGTCTCTTCTCTTTTGAAATATACTCTTGATTATATAGACATAGGATACACTGTTAGTCCTCAGGCATGATTGTACACCAAATTTCACATGCCACACTGGCAACGTGCCCTCTGGTGTGTGTCTGTTTATTTTGCACAACACGTTACCAAAGTATTCCATAGGAGCTGACACGTGCTGGCAAGGCTATTTGTACACAGAACGATATGTTACAGTCCATTGTAGTGGGGCCCCCAGCGTTTGTTGATGTGGTCAAAAGTGTGGGACACCCACTGCTGTTCCAGAACTCGGTACCTTTCCTCACAAAGGAACAGAGGCTTGCCGCGACTGCAGGAAGGAAAAGATAAACAAAGAAATCTGTTAATATGTTAATCTTGGGCTCATTCTCCATTTTCTCCACAGGCGATCCGTGAGAGTGTAGACAAGAACACACTCTCCTCTGAAGCACATGATGTTGCCAGATGCTTCTTTTCTCACACAGCCCAAAAGCCCAGCTTGTACAGACATGAGTAAAAGGAAAATGCTCCATTTGAAGCTTTACCAAGCAAACCGTGGACACCTGATCAACTAGCAGAGGTCACTAGAAAACAATGAGGGTACTACCATTTATGTGTTGCCATGCAGGGCTACTGGCCACAGTTAACACTGGCACAGTTGAAATTTATTCTTAGACCACAACACCCTTCTGTGCACTAGAGCAGTCCTTAAAGAGCTAGCCGCTCTCATAAGCCATCACCTTAATATTTAAACCCTCTAAATAACAATAATTTTGTTTAAAAAAGAAACATTTTCCACAATACAAAAGATTCCACACTAAATAAAGCCCTGTTCTCTTTCTTTTAAAAAAAATCAAGGTTTAGCCATTAAAATGCTTCTCACGTCAAGTAGCTTACAGTTTAATGTGCTTACAGCATGTTGAAACCTGTCAGGTTTCTTCCCAATCTGTTTAAGCAAACTTCACCTCTCAGGTGTCTTTCCTTGTGTTCTCTATATTCAGCTTTCCACCCAGATCCCAGAAATTCCCCATTCTTATTTAATGACAAGGGTTTTTCTCTTTAACAAAGAATGTGTTTACAGAAGTAAGTAAGCTTAATTACATTTTACTTCAGTTGGCAAACTTTCTGATATTCTGCTGTGTACAAAAAGCTAAGGTAATTATAGTCTATTAATCATAGGCATACCCAGAGAAGTAAATGGCCAAATGCATTTCAAGTAAAAAAAAACTATATTATGTTAAAAATCATTGCGTAAGAAGGGCATTCACTCCGCTGAATTCAGCATTAAACTGAACTTAACTAACTTCCACACCGTACTACTGTATCCACATGCAAGACTCTCTTTAAACAAGACTTTGGAAGAATGCAAATTCTGTGGTAAATTTAGTAGTTGTGGAATCACAGCTCTAATGTTTAATTCCTATCATGCCATTCAGGAGCTGGAGTGGGTGCATTTTACATAAAGAATGTTACATTTTTAACAGCAGGATTACAAAATTACAAAATGCAAGGTATAACCGTCTACAATTTTTGTCCAGGCAAAAATGCTTTTAAAAAATGTTAATAAAGTTATTCAGCCAGTTGAAAGTAAAATAAAAGGTTGGGGTGGTCTGGGGCCTATTTCTGTCATTTCAGGAACACATTACTTCGATGGACAGTACCTTTATCCCTTCTGCATGAGCAATTTGAAAGTAATACTTCAACCCCAGTTTGCGAATGTCAATAACCCCCCCCTCCCCCTTTAAACGTCAAACTTTGCCTATGATTACCTCATCCCTTTCTGCCCTTCTCTTGCATTTTTGCACTCAGTGTTCAATTAACTGCATTAACACCAATCAAAAAAATATAAAAACCTAAATTGAAGCAGACAGGTGACTCAAGTCATTTGGTCCAAGTCTCAAGCAAGTTCCAAGTCATTTTTTCTTGGGCAAGTCAAGTCAAGTCACAGGTTATGTCAAGTCCTTAGTTAAGGCAAGTCCCAAGTCAAGTCACCCCCCCCCCCCCCCCCCCGTTAACGTTACGGAACTTGGCTAACGTTAGCTAGCTATGGAGTTGTGAGAGAACAGATTGTATCATATCAAGCTAACGTTAGCTAGCTACGGAATTGTGACAGAACAGATTGTATCATATCAGGCTAACGTTAGCTAGCTACGGAGCTGTGACAGAACAGATTGTATCATATCAAGCTAACGTTAGCTAGCTACGGAATTGTGAGAGAACAGATTGTATCTGGCTACCGATCCGAATGAGCCTTCAAATGACGAACAAAGTTTGATATTGTAGTCTGGCTGTCAGAAATCTTTGATGAGCAGGTCTTGCATTCAGCAGTTCGCCTTTTTCCTTCACATGTGAAATTTATGAATCTGAAAGTGATGACCCTTGGCACAGTCGTGGCCGCCATGATGATCTGATCTGATCATACTGTAACCAGAAATAGTCTAGAGCGGGAGGGTGTAACGAGTGCTTCTCGTTGAAAAAAACGTCAGGTAGCGAGGAGCTTGACTGACAGGGAGGGCAGTCATCCAATTATGACAATGCCATTCCCAGTGTGCGCTCGCATACCGGGTAACGTTACACTGACACTTGTAATGTAAACATTGACAACATTGACCATTTTAATATTTTATATTTAATATAATATTTAAACTGAAAACATAAAATGAACACAAACAAGTCATTCGAGTCATCATGTCTCAAGTCAAGTCAAGTCACGAGTCTTTAACTTCCAAGTCCAAGTCGAGTCTCAAGTCATTTATTTTCTGTCAAGTCAAGTTGCAAGTCATCAAAACGGTGACTCGAGTCGACTCGAGTCCAAGTCACAATGACTCGAATCCACATCTCTGAATTGAAGCATAGTGGTTTCTGTCTACACCATGAAATCCTGGAATGAGAAACATTGAGGCAAACTCTATTTATAGACTTCCAAATTAACATTAATTCTTCTTCAGGACTGTGCAGGGGAGCAGCCACCAGCTGTGATGCAGGAAGTATGTGGCTGGCAATCGCAATAAAGGCATAGTACAGTGTAGTGGGCATTTCTGATGTAAGAACATTTTAGGTATTTGGTTCTGACAAAGTTGTTTGTGTCAATTTAGATTAAGTGCAAGGTTTTAAAGTATGAAACTTGGTGCACTGATCTATAAGCCATATAGCTGTGCTATTAAGAAGGGGAGCAGTGAGTATGCTGTAAATAACATGAGTGTACATATGTTTTTGTTACCGAAGGTCTCGGTCCTCTTCTCCATGGGCATCCAGGTAAACTGAGCCCCACAAGCAAAAGCGGTGGCCTCGGATAATGATGATGACAGAGGCGTTGATCAGGAGGAAGATCCCTGTTGCTGCCCCACAGTTCTGGGAGTGCTAAAGAGGAACATATTCATCCTCACCATCAAGCCTGAACTAAATAACAATCCCTACGGTACTCATGATATATACGCACGTCTGGGGTGATAATGCAGCAGGACGCTGAAAGGCCCAGTGCTGTTCCCACTAAAGATGCATGTATAGATCATACAAACTGCACAGCTTGGAGTGGTCTTTTCAGTTTATACCATGGTATTTAGAATAAATTTTAACCCCTTCGTGCAAGCCCCCCAGTTCCTGGCATGTCAGCGGCTGAGATTGCTCAACTCAGACATTCATTGCTCCTGCAACTAAACTGTGAGTGGAAATAACAAATTCTGTATTTTTGCTTTATTAGTGAACAACACACTACAACAAGCACCCTCCTCCCTGCACTCACTCCCTTCAAGCATGAGCAGTGAACAATAACGTCCATCTGGGAGTTCATGAAATCATTGTTTCACCACCAAAAATTTGTGTTCCGTCATAGTAACAAGCCGACAATAACCTGAAGGCATGCCGATGTAGTGGTCATAAACATTGTTCATTTAATAGCTAAATAAACATGAGGGATTTTTTGTGGAATTATACCATGTTATTCTGCTATCAATATCTGTGACTAAATATAGAAATAATGTATAATAAATATACAATCTTACCACTGGTTTTACATGTAAAGACGTCCCTTTCAAGATTCAGTGGTCATTTATTGCTTTGAACAATCCGCTTGAGAAATAAACACAGAAAAAAGAAAGCAGAAACAGGTATTTACAATGGTCATGCGCAAAACCCCACTTGCATTTTATGTTGGTATAGCTCCTTTCAGTTTGTTCGGATTTAATTAATAGTTATTTTATGGTGTAGAGGACAGTACCCACTTTCCAATGGTATATGGCATGTTTCATTTTTATTACAAAGAGTGAGAGCCCTGCATATCTGTCTGAGTGGTTGCTTCGGCACAGCATTGTACATTCAACCATAACATTACACAGTAATATACAAGCACTCGTTGATGCGTAATTGTTTTTTTTCTTTGGTTTTAGGATTTTATTTTTTAATTTTTTCAACACATTAGCAAATTCTCTGGGGAGTGCATCAGAAGAACAGGAATCATGAAGTATTGCTAGAATTGTAACATTTCACTTATTTACATTGTGTCATATGTTTGATATTGTTATAATTGCATTGGTCATAAGAGACAACTGTTAGCCTTTGTTAATAATGCTCAGCACATATGTATTGGGAGCTAACTAACACCACTAGCTAGTTAGTACGGAATGGCAATGGCATTGAAAATAATCACACACTACTATTCTCTACGGTGGTGTGTTCTGAGAGAGTATAATGATATGTGTAAGAGAGTATAATGGTATATGTGAAAGAGTATGATGGTGTATGTGAGAGACTATGATGGTGTATGTGAGAGAGTATAATGGTGTATGTGAGAGAGTATAATGGTGTGTGTGAGAGAGTATAATGATGTATGTGAGAGAGTATAATGGTGTGTGTGAGAGAGTATAATGGTGTATGTGAGAGGGTATAGAGGTGTGTGTGAGAGAATATGATGGTGTGTGTGAGAGAGTATGATGGTGTTTGTGAGAGGAAGTATGATTTATGGCCTAAACAACCTTTCATATTATATTATGATTTACAGCAAGGCTCAATTTATACATTTTGGACAGATTTGCAGACGCTAAGGGACACCAGGGTACACTGCTTACTTTTTGCTTCATAGATTTTTAGTAGTTCTGCATATCACCCTCAAATTTTGCATACTCGTGGTCAAGGAGTTTATGATCCAGGGCATGCATAGTTGACCTGTTTTATATAGGCGATCTCTCAGTATTTAATTTCAAACTAAAGGAGAACAACTTTTGCATTGTCACCAAGATAATTTGTGGCACTTTATTTCTACCTAAATTATGAATGTAATCAAATCTAAATGGTAAAGTGTCTTGCTTCATTTAAGCCATTTTCCACTGGTCTGTGCAGCTCACAGTTATAAAGCCTTAAATAGAACAGCCCGTAAATTGGTGAGGATTGCCCAGATATGGTATCTGTGGAAAGGGGTTAATTAGCTGCTTTTCTTGTCTGGAGGGTTTATTTACCCTCTTAAGCCACATTACATCAGGTATCACTATGCACGCCATTAACAAAAGTCCTGTGTTTGTACTGTGGTTACTGTGGTATATTGCAGACAATTACATAAAAACAGGTAATAAAATGATTAAACTGATCAAATTAAAGACTGAACTGAATCACCGCAACAAGATCACGGCACAGTTGAATAAGGGATGAATATCCAATGGCTAGCTAAAATAATGGAGTGAAAGAAAAGAACACTGAGTTTTAAGAGTGGGAATACAGCATGATTACAGCAAACATATTTTTAAGTAGTGTTTTCAAAATGGAACAATATGGCAGAGGGTCGATAAACTTTCTCTTTTTCCATATAAGCTATCCACTAAAATAAATTTCTGAAAATATTTAAAAGAGGTTTTAATCTCAATGTGACTTCCTAGTCAAATAAAGGTTTATTATTATTATTATTATTATTATTATTATTATTATTATTATTATTATTATTATTATTATTATTATTTGAGGTGAGAAATAAGCAATGTAGTTACTGAATATTGGTTCATATTTGATATGCAACACCTAGTTTGAAAGTTTGATCCAAGTTTCATGAACCAGAGCCAGTTATGTTGGACGCCTTCATTTGCATGGAACAAAGATGGTTTACATTCTGTGTAAATACAGACCCAGCGATGGCACCACACCACTTGCCGGACTGCTTCCATCATGTTCTGTGCAGCCTGTCCAAAGAAAATGAATAGGACGTGTCGAGTGCCGGATCAGGTGTGAAACCCCCACTTAACTTACAGCGATGAACTATCAAAACATCACACTACCATGTGATCTCAGCTGAGAAAAAATACTGAAAAATATGCACTCTCAGGGCTAAAATGCTAGTCTCTAAATTTCCACGTTTTCCAGAATTTCCAGGATACGTGGGAGCCCAGATTTTTACTTGATAATAATTTATTGTAAGTTTGTAATTTAATCCCTTTGTACAGATCCTCACCCATTTAGGGGGTGTTCTATTTAAGGCTTTATAACTCCAGATGTGAGCATCACAGACTTGGAAAATGGCTTAAATAAAGCAAGACAAGTATGATTTACAATAGTAACAGTAAAAGTTCTCTTGTTGAAAATGAAAAAATGAAGTTGTTCTCATTTAGTTTGAAATAAAATACAGAAAAATCACATATATAAAACTGGTAAAACTTTTTTAAATATAAAAAAAATCATAAATATTTTTAATGTATTAGAAAAATATTATGGGGGTAAATACATAAATACAGATCAAAATTACACACATTGAGGCCTATAATTCAATATTAAATAAATATAGAATCTTACAAACAGACCTGGATCAAATATGTATTTGTTTTGGATTCAAATATGCATATGTTTGCCCCATTAATGCACTGTACGCTTGTATATACAGGGCCAACTTACTATAACAATGTAGGAAACACTGGGTTGCACTGCTTTGGAATAAAGCTTGTTTAATTTGTCTGAGCTAAGATAGGCAATATTGTTTCATGTAACTTGCCGCAATTTTCATATCAATACTTTTAATGGCAGGCCTAGATTTGAATGAATGAGTTATAGACAGTGCTTTGTATGTGTGAGTAATTTAGCATTTCTGTTTTTCATCAGATATAATTTCTTTTTGTACTCTGTTTGTTATGAGTTAGTGATAATAGTAATTCATATAAATGTAGGCTGAGAGACATGCATACACATACATGCATGCAAACATACTTTCTAGCTGAAAGAAACACATATGGATTTAATAATTTTTCCTTTACCATGAATGGCAAATACATGAAAGTGTATTTCATATTTTAAATTTTTTTAATGGGCTATTGTACACGACAGACCTACTAATTGTCTGTATGCTTGTAGAGGATATATAGGGGATATATATGAAAATGCAGAAATGTGTTGTTGCAGTGTACAGCCACTGTATCCTAGTTAAAAAGTACTGAACATTAGAAACGGCAGAGTGGTGTATTTGACATTGTCACTTTTTTTATGACCAGTGGAGGATGGGTTTCCCCCTTGAGCCTGGTTCCTTCTGAGGTTTCTTCCCATCTGCCACAGGGGGGTTTTCCTTGCCACTGTTGCTTTAGGCTTGCTCCTGTGGGGGTCTAGGCCAGGGTTGTATGTGAAGCGTATTATGACAATTGTTGTGAAATACACTATATAAATGAAATTTGATTGATTGAATGATTAAGAAAACTGATATACAAGCCATGAAACAGTCATTATCTTTCGCCAGTTTCTATATGACCGGTAACGTTAGCTACTGGACCGAAGTGCAAGGCTGATTATACAGTTTAATTTGACAGCCGTCTGTACTGTTAGTCGGTTTGTTGTCATGTTAGCAAGGTAGCTAACATTAAACTTGGTCAAAATGCCGAACGCACAAAACTGTGTAAAGTGTGGGTATATTTTATTTGTAGTTGTATAAATACTGAAATATAAATTACTTTCTCGCAAAGATTATACAGATGCAAAAGCAATAGTTTAAATGTTTTATTTTTAGGTACCCAGCAAGGCAGTGTAATGAGTGAGAGGTTTTCATGAGTCTGAGGGGAGATTCGAACCTGGTCTGTCACACATACAAAAGTGTCGTAGGCAGATGCACTACCCAGTGAGCTACTAGGAAAGGAATTTTGCAGTTTTAAACGAACGTTAAACTCAGTAAAAATGCCGAAAGCTGAACTCTTTAAAGTGTGGGTGCATTTTAGTATTTTAGTGCTTATTAATTTCACAGTCGTCTGCAGTACAAACGTTATACAGATGGTCTGTCGTACAGAAATGAATGTTTTTAAGGGCTGAGAGTCTGTGGTCACTGCGGTTATTTCTGTAGGGGACCCTGAAAAGTGCCAAACTCTCCATGCTGTATAGTTATGGGGCATGCCACCACGCCAAGGCGTAACTTGGCTGGATGGCATACCTGCCATCCCAATTACAAAATAATATTTTGCGATCAGAAAAATGTCGGCAATGTTCTAGCTTCATAGTAAGCCAAACATTAAGCATAACACATGACCGAGTCACCTACGAACGCTTAAACTACAGTATGTGAAATTTCTACATTAGAGAATTGCCCAAACCTTTTGAAAGACATTTCACCTGACTGACATGGAAGGAAATTTTTCAGAACCTGAAGTAAAAAAACGAAATTACGCCTCAACAATAAGGCTGTCAAAAGTGCCATGAAATTGAGTTCAAATATTAGCTTTTGTAATTAGTTAGAGTTCGAATATATTCAAATATTATTTGCCTATAATTCACAAAAATAAGCTGCTTATTGTCGGGTGCAATATGCACGTGACGCTCCCTCTAAACTGGCCTGCAAGCGGCCTATTTTCCACAAGCAGGCAGTAGAATAGAGGACATCGTTGAACTTTCATACTAGGTTACTACATCTGGGGCCTCATTTATAAAACGTATTTTAGATCAACTTTGTGGCGCGTACGTAGAAAATCACGTCAAAGTAGTGATTTATAAATTTTCAACATGAACCGTGGAAACGGTTGTGGCTCTACGTCAGGTCCTCACTGCGTATGCGCGCAAGTTCATTTTATAAATGAGCCCCCTGCAGTTTCTACAGCCTAATGCGCAAATGAATAAATCACTTTCTCGTGGATGTAATTTGCCACAACTCGCATTTATTAATCACAATAATAGGGAAATGATTGTTTATAGGAAATCCCTGTTTATTTCTTAACACAAAAACTATTCAAACGGCTAATACCTGTAGCCTAAAACAACATAAATTGCTTACTCTGTTCAGTTTGTTAAACTTCTTTCATCATCCAATTTTATCAAAATCTTCAGAACAGAAAGGAAACATGGGTACTGCCATGGGTACATTATTTAGCCTAAATTGTGAGCTGACCAGACCTGTTGAACGAAGTGAAAAAAGAGACTGGCTCGCGAGGCTAGCTGACCAGTAACGTTCGGTGTCCATGGAGCTGAAAGTATCACCGGAGGTTATAAGGAAAACCAGACGATCCACTTGCTCTGGATCCAGGGCAGAACGTTTTTTGTTGACAGAGGAGAAGTAACGTTAGCACAGGAAATGAACTTTGCGTGCATGAACATGATTCGCTGCATGAAATTAAAGCCTGTATATTAATGTTTATTGCAAAACGCGGGATCCAAAACTAATATTTGAATGTTCAAATTTAGGTTTGAATTTAAAAAAAAAAAAAAAAAAAAGATTTTCGAATAGTTTTCGAACTTCAAATATTTTTTGACTGCCCTACTCAACAAGTGATTGTATATTACTGTGTAACATTATGGCTGACTGCACAAAACTGTGCTGGTGCAACAGTTCAAGCTGTTGCACAGGGCTCTCAATCCTTGTTATAATCCTAGTTTCAAATTAAACATGCAATACGCTGTTGGAAACCTTATACGGTCCTCTACTGGATAAAACAGTTAGCAATCAAACCAAAACAAACTTACAAGTATAATGATGTAAAATGGTTTTGTGTGTGGTAAACGCCTACCCCTGCTTTCTATTTGCGTGTTTATTTCTCAAATAGATTGTTCAAGACAATAAATGACCATTGAATCTTTAAAGGACACCTTATGTAAAGCCCAGGATTGTATATTTATTCCTTAGTTAGTTGCAGACATTGATGGTATAAAGATGTGGTACACTTCCCTTGTTTACTTCGCAATTCAGTGAGCAGCGTTTTTCACCAGTGTATTGGCATACCTTCAGACTATTGTTGGTTTTATATTGTTGCAAAGACGGAATACAAATTTTTGGTGAAATAACATTTTTCTGAACTCCCAGATGGATGCTATTTTTCAGTGTATCATGCTTCGGGGTTTAGTTGCAGATGAGACTGCAGGGAGAAGGTGCTTGATAAATGGCTGCAGGAACACAGAATGTCTGAGCTGAGCAATCTCATGATGCCAGCGTACATGCCACTAGGGGATGTGCGCGAAGGTATTTAACATGTAAGTCTATGCTGTGTAAAGTCAATTCTCTTATCCTAAGAAATTTTAACATAGAAACTGCATGGAGATTGAACATCTTATTAAACATTTTAATTTGGGTACCTCAAGTAGAAATTGATACAACTTTTACAAATTTTACTGACCATAGGTTTAAGTTTAAACATGTGTGATTGGGTGTAATTTACAAAGAAGATGAAGTTTATCCAAATTAATCATTTGGATACAATTAGTAATCTGTACTTAATTTAGCTGAGTTTAGTTAAATTATGAAATTTAATTCATACTACTTAAAAAGCCCTAAAGCTGACTTGATTCAAAAAAGAAAATGCAAAAAAGAGAAAAAAGTTTTACAGTGCAAAGCTAGTTAAATACATTATCACAATTTTTTATATACCCTCTTTTTTTTATACACCCTCTATGTCTGGCTGTATTAATATGGAGCTTATTTTCCAATCAGAATTGATCGTTTGTTGAAGAATTACCATCTCTGGGGTTCTACTGTATATTAATTATATGCAGGATATTTGTGCCCATGCCTTTATAGCCCTGCAAACTGCTTGAGATAAGAGTTCTACTGCTACTACTGATATCGCTACTATGATGACTAATTATATTGCTGCCGCTGCTGCTACAATTAATGATTCTAATAATAAAAATATAATTGTTTCCACTGTTTCAATACAGCTCCCACTTACCAAAACACATTCACAGTAACTATGCTGCTTACAGCATAGGCCCTTGAGGCAGACAAAGGTTCCACAGACGAGACAAACGGCTGGATCCTTGGGAACTTTGCTGCAAGCTGTGCAGGACTTCCTGTGGTAGTACTGAAAGATGGCATTGTAGTTTTCAGGTAGCTGGAGGAGGTGGGGGCTGGCCCAATGAGGATCCTGGACAAGAAGGGCCTTGGAGAAGGGCAAAGAAGAAAAACATGCCTAGTAACAGCCCTGGCCACATGCATTTCGGCCACTGTCCTTTTGTAAGAGCCATATACAGTGAACTGCATAATGACTGGGACAAAGACTTTTTTTTCCCTTTATTTGACTTAGAATTTATTTTGTAATAAAATTTTTTTACATGTGGTTAAAGGCATTTTGCCTTCACCAGAAAATACAGCACTTTTTATACATAATCCCCCTATTTCAGGGCACCATGTTTGGGAAAAATTGCTTCACAGGTGTTTCTTATGAGTCAGGTGGATTCAATTGCTTCCTTAGTGTAGGTATAAGAATGTTCAGTATCTACTCCTGATTCTAGGCTTTTGATTGCCCTTGGAGTCTGTTATTGGCGTTTGTCAATATGAGACCCAGAGTTGTGCCAATTAAAGTCAAGGAAGTCACACGCCAAATGTTAGGCTTGCCAAAATCGACTGTTTGCAGCATCTTTAAGAAGAAAGAACACTGGTGAGCTCAGTAGCCACAAAGGGACTGGGAAGCTAGGTGAGATTTCTACAGTTGATGACCAATGAATTCTCACCATAATTAAGAAAAAACCCCAAACACCTGGCCAAAAGACCAGAAACTCTTACAGGTTACTGTTTGCTAAAAAGTGCCTAAAAAGCTTGCAGAGTTTTGGAAACAGGTCTTGTAGACAGATGAGACCAAGAATTATTTGTATCAGAGTGATGGTAAGCACAAGTGTGAAGACCAAACGGAACTGGCCAAGATCTAAAGCACCTCCCTTCATCTGTGAAACATGGTGGTGGGGTGTTATCGGTTGAGCATGCAAGGGTGCCACAGATACTGGCCCACTTGTCTTCATTGATGACATAACTGCTGATAGCACCAGCAGACTAAATTCTGATGTGTACATAAACATCTTATTTGCTCAAGTGCCTCCAAAACTAAATGGATGGCGCTTCATCCTACAGCAAAACAATGATCCCAAACATAATGCTACAGCAACTAAGGAGCCAGAAACAGGAAAATTCTTGACTAGCCTGGTCATTCACCCGATCTGAATCCAATTGAACATGTGTTTCATATGCTGAAGAGAAAGCTTAAGGCAACTAGCCCCCAAACAAGCAGGAGCTCAAGATGGCTGCAGTACAGGCCTGGGAGAGCATCACCAGAGAGGATAAGCAGCATTTGGCGATGTCTACGGGTCACAAACTTCAGGCAGTCATTGCATGCAGAGGATACTGGACAAAGTATTAAACATGATTACTTTAATTTACATAAATTAAATTTGTCCCAAACATTATGTTCCCTAATATGGGGCAGCTATGTATAAAAGTGCTATAATTTCAACATGGTGTATAAAAATACCCCAGAATAAAAGCTGATAATGTGCACTTTAACCATAAATGAACTGTTTGGTTAAAAATCTAAAATTGTGGAGTACAGAGCCGAATAAAAAAATAAAAAATAAATCTGTGTCCCAAACATTAGGGAGCTCACTGTATCTGTCAATACTAATCAGATGCTTACTCTAACTATATTTCTGACATTTTCTTGTGTTTTCTAAACTAAAAATAATTGCCTTACAGATGAATATTCATGAAGGGGTATGGTTGATGACCAGACTTGCACAGATCATAGCAATAGCAATAAGGATAGTATATTACGTTCACTTTTCCTCTCTCCTCAAGCAAGAAATCTATTGATTTTGAAGTAATCCCTGATTTTGTGATTTAGTGGCTATAGAGAGCACAAAAGGACTCTCACTGTCTCTCAGAAGTAATTGGAAGCAGTGACTTTGCTAATCCTTCCTCAGCTCCAGTGAAAACAGAATAAAAAAATAATAAAATGAATCACACCACCTGAATCTCAATTCAAAGGAAGGATATAACATTTCTATGCAGAAACTGTCAAAACTGGTTTCAAGAACGGTTTTCCATATTGTTTTTTTTTTTTTAAATAATTTTTGTTTACTTCTTTACCCCTGCAAGGGCTTGTGCAAATTCACTAAGGGTTCCTGACTGTGTTGTTGGTGTTCATAGTGTGCCCCACACATTTAAAAAAATTATAATACTCAGCCTTTTGTGATGTTACCAGTGTTTGCTCTGCTTGCATCTCTGTTAAGCCTGTGACCTCAGCACACCACAGAGAGGTCAGCTCAAAAGGGCAGACCACCCACTCCAGACAGTGGGCACTGTTCCACTTGCTGGATGGCTCAAGGGTTGATGACAATAGTCCCAAACCACTAGCCAGGACTGAAAATTCCTTTTCTCTCTGAAACAGGAGGAAGGAGAGCAAGCAAATTAGCTGTGGTGCTGGTGGCCCAGATGTACAGCATGGCAGTGGGGGTAGCGTTGTGAGGGGATGCTTAAAATACCGGACAGCCTGGTAGGTCGTCTCCATACAGGTGGTGTTGTAGGAGACTACAAAGGCGCAGGAAGGGCAGACAGAACTGCTGTAGGTTGTACTCAATGGACTGTTGGGACCAGACACTGGAGCTCAGCTAGGGGAGAAGAGACCCACACACAGAGAACAGGGCTCAGCTGCACTGTGGGTTGTCACAGACTGGGGAGAACAGACTGAAAGCACTTCATTAGTAAACTAACTCACTGAATTACAAGCTCAGTGATAAAATGGAATTAATATCAAGGAGCACAAGCTCCTGGAGAAGAGGGTTGAACAGGGACTTGTGTGTTATTTGGCTTACCACTGACATCTCCTCAGTATCTGCCTCATAAACACTCCTTCCCTTGGACAATTTACTGATAACGAAGCTCAGAATGGCCTCCCAAGTCTTCTCACCATTCCAGGTATTCTGTGGGTTAACGGTGAAAAAGATCGAAGTCCAGAAACCAAACCACAGTCTTACCTAGCATGGAATGCAATGCAACATATGGGACTTCACACTTATATTGGTGATTTCAGAATTTGACACTAAAATACTGTTTGATTATAAAAAAAGACTGAAATAATTAAAAAGACAAGTGACACTGATTGGCAAACCTGTGACCTTGTGAGCCTTAGAGCAGGTCCATATAGTGTATGGTTTAATTCTTGTCAAACCTCAAGCTGCCTTCCAGGCACTTCTTAATATCAGTTCCACAATACATAGTATAATTATAATTTAGGCATAGTGTGCTGGGCCTGCAATAACTTATAATAATATAATAATATAATAATATAAAATATTTAACAATTGATAGGTGCTGAAACGTCACTGAATGTCATCAGATAAGATCTAACTGGTTTGACTAATATTGTATGTGAGGTAAAGCAGTCAACTTATGTCATCCTGGCAATAAAATCAATTATTAAATGCCAGTCGTCTTATCTATCTCACATGGAACTTAATGTCCCTGGCTTGCTTTTTCCCTTCAGCCACTCAGGGCCTCTCAGAGAATTTAAGCAAAAAAATCCCTCTGCACCTATGGACAGGGGGTTTTGCAGCGTTAATGATGAGAATTATCTGTGTCAGAAAGGGGGGGGGGGTGGCATATGCTTCCAGAAAAGATGGAAGCATCCAGAAGGACACATTTAGCATCATGTTGTGTTTGTCCACCAGTTCAATTTACATTCAGGTAACATTCCCTAATGTAGCTTTAATAGGCTGCTGATAAATAGCTGTTGCTGAACTCCCCGGTGATATCACGGTATAAATGAAACTCTGGATAATGACTGATACATTTAAAGAGCAAGCCACAATAGGAAACAAAATATGTGATGGCTTAATCACCATTTCCATTTAAGATTTGCTACATGGAGGGGGACAGAAATTCATATTGGCCTTTTTTAGTTGAATTAGCCCTCCTATAGGACACTTTCCAAGGCAAAAGTTGTCTGCAATCAAAAATGTTTTTAAAAAAACCCCATCAGATTGCCATTTTTGGTTGATTAAACTATTCAATTAGATTTTGAAGTTGGTGTGCAGCATGTGCATAATAAGATTGTGAAATAGATGGAACTCATGCCCTGAAAATTTACCCTTGGTAGGGAGAATACCATCATTTCATTGATTTAAATGAAGCACAGTGTCACTGAATGATTCCTTTATTCACACTTGTTTTGTTATTCTCGCAACTGAAACCAGGTGATAAAGGACTCTGCACACTGGTTGCGCACCCTTTATACTGACATGCCTGTCGGGTGAAATAAATCAGAGGAGACGTAGCAAAAGCACATGCCCTTTTTTGTTGTTTATACAGAATTTTGCCTAAGTCCCATTCCTAACTTTAGGCCCCTGCGACCTGAAATGGACAGTCAAACTCTATGGTAGGTGCCTGAGAGCCACAACCTTGACTCAGGGTCAGTTGAATTTTGTTCACTATCGAATCAGAAAAGAATTTATGTGCAAAAAACTTTGAGGTATTGTTTGAGGTATTTTCAACAGAGTTAATTAATCAGTTACAGAGACAATCAAAAGACCCTGTGGCTCTCAGGGCTGGTCTGTCCTGTTACAAAGGGCCACTAAACTATGATGCATGTGCCCCTTTACCTTGTCGAGTGCTCTAGAGGTTTTCCAGGCCTCTCTCTCCTCCGGGCTCAACTTGACTGAGAGTACAGCAATGGCCTGGATGTACTGTAGGGTGTACAGCACTTTCACCAAACAGGTGAAGTGTTCTGGAAGAAACAGGAAATGAAACAGACCTGTATTAATCCAAGTTTCCCAGTTTGATCCAAGTTTCATGAGCCTGGTGCAGCTCCACTGTACAAATTAATTTGCAGATAGAATACTTTGTGCTAATGAGATTGACATACCTACTACGTCAGGACACATTTTTCAAAACTGAGGTAGGTGGAGCCAGGCTGAAACAGTGAGTGCAATTACTGTTTAATCAATCCTTAACTTTTTCATATTAAAAAATGCCATTTTTGTTACCTTTTCATGATGGAATTTTTGTAGCAATATCAATTCAATGTGATCGCGCACTGTAATTGCTCTCCACATGCTATTTTCCACTTGTGGTCTTGGGTAATACAATCCTACCAAGTATTTCAATGTGACGATGTGCGCACTGGAACTTGCATGCCGATTGCAAAAATGACATTAAACTATATTCCTTTGGGGGAAAAAGTCACTTTGAATATAATAAAATAATATTATAATAATAACAACGTTGAAATACATGTCAGAATTTGGCCAACTTTCAGGCTGTGGTAATTGCGTGTTATATCCACAAGACCAAACCAATACAAGAAGAGACATAACTACCACATATTGTATTTGAATATAAAAGTGAAGTTTTGTCTAGTTAAATAAAAAACGTTAGCATGAACATTCAAGATTGCTTAAAATCAACATACAGTACACTTTTATAATCAGGGGTTGACGTATGTGGTACACAAGTACCCAAGCTCAGCAAAAAGATTAAAATGTGTTGCAATTATATGTCTTAATGAACGGCATACCTAAAAGTACAAGCATACTTAAAAATGGATACAGTAAAATTGATGCACATTTAAATCTTACTGCCTGTTGTATACGTCAACCCCTGTTCATAAAGCTTTTGTCTAAATAGCATTAAGGCATACAATTTTGAGAAATGTTGACTAAAAAGAATTTCTGATCCTTAGCCTCCCAAAATGCTAGAACTCCCAAAATGCTAGCGTGGAGAAAAAACATTCAAAACTAAAAACTTATTAAAAACTTAATAAAGTACAGCACATAACAACTTCTAAATTCATGGGTGTATGGTTGAGATATTAAAAGGTGTGATTAATGTTCAAGGTTAAATGTTTTTGTTTTTTTGTACTCATTTTCACAGAAATTTTATTCTATTTTTTTAAATGCTCTAATCGGTTTAAACCGATTTTCACCAAGATTTTATGGTTCCACGCATCCAAAAAGTTGTTTCTGTTTATGTGATATTATGGAAATAGTGGAAGCATCTCTGTATTTAGTGCCATTGTAGTGTATCATGTACTCATAAGGGCGCGGTCACACGTGCGAATGCAGGCAAATGACCATCGCCTGCCGAGGCAAAATTCGTATCTTGTCGTGCTGAATGTGGGCAGTGCAAGATGTGACACACACGGAATTCAGTTTGCTGATTTGTAGTCCATTTGAGTGGTTGTGGTTGTTGGTCACACGGTTGTGATATCACATGAGCGGGTGTTGGTTTTGCGACGGGAAAATATATACTGAAATATATGGGCAAGATCGTACAATACCGGCTGGTTAGACACAGCAACAATCCAAGTCTCCTCCATCCTGGCCTGCTAAGAAAACTATAGACAATTACAGCCAAGTGGGGTCAAGCACATATACTTCTTTGCTCTTGGTTGAGGCTGCGAATTCGCCGGTCAAAGTTCACCAAAGTTGAACTCCACACGAAGCGAAGATGCGAATTTGCTTCGCCACCGGAAGTGAATGTTTTATTCGCCCCTTCGCTCGCATAGAATGGAAGTGAACAGGAGGCGAATATTCGCCAATGTTAATTTCGCGCATGTGTGACCGCGCCCTAAAGCTAGAAAACAGAGTTTGTTGTTTCCACAGGTAGAATGGTTTCAAAAGCAATGTATCCCAAACTGCATACTTCCATGCTCCGAGTGTGCATAGCGAGCACGCATTTATCTTGGAGTGCGAGTCCAAACCAAAGTGCAGTAGTGTGGAGCACGGAAGTACCCGGATGCGCACTCTGTTTGTTCAAAACTTGAAGTGTGCATTCATGCATGCTCCGACTGGAAAAAATTCCTTTTTAGAACACTATCAAAAACAACATAATGGCGGATGACAGCAGTGTGGTCGCTGCCTCTCTCAGATTGGAAACTTAATTTATGCCACAAGAAAACGGTACATGATGAGGAATTTGCATATAAAGTGGTACAGAGCGAATGAATAACATGATATGCTAAATATGAGTTCTTTTTTTTTTAGTTTAAGGATCTATCATTTAAACCAGAGAAGCTAGCTATATTGACTACCTACACCGGTGCTGACAAGTGCAATTTATCTTCGAAGTACTGCCCTCCTCTTTGCTGCAGCTCTGCAGATAGCCTGCCATTGGGTCCTCTTTTGAATAATAAGCTGCCGTCTTATCCTCGCCACTGCCCATTTTCTCTCCATTTCATTGGAAATATACCACCTCATAAGGAGTAGCATAGCCATTACAAACATGACAGGCTCCATTTCTGTTGCCTAACTGCATACCCAGTTGTTTACAGTTGGTAAACGGTGCAAAAATAATGAAAACACAGATGATTGTTTACAAAACAATGGCAACTTTATTATGGGGTTGATTGTTCCCTGAAAGCTCTCCAAACTGCAATGAATATCTCCCTAGCTGCCCTCCACAGCTCTTCTGACGTACGAACGCTAGCAAGGAGAATTATGTTAAAAGAGACTAGCTATATTGGCTCAATGCTACTGATATTACTGGTTATATCAGAATACTTCAGTAACATATAGCCTACTACTTATACATTACAAGGGCAGTAAGTGACCTAACATTATTCCCCCTCAGGTTTATCATCGGATGTTCTCCAATAGTTACGGCAAAGGTTAAAGGTTATGGCTCAGATGTCCTCATGAAATGCATCCCACTACTGAACCCATTTTTCCGTGCTGCCGTACTTCCATGGTTCAGAGTGCATAGTCCCAAGCATTGATTGAAGTTTGTATGTTTGTTATCCCCCAACAAATCCCAGTTAAATGAATGGTGGAATGTTGACCCTTGTGATGTCACAATGCCCTCTGCCCTCTAGATGCTGCGTTCTGGCCCCTGGTGATGTCCCTATCAGGGAAGCAAAGTGGATGTTCTCCTGAACGGTATTTCCGGTATATATATATATATACCAGAAGTATCATTATGCAGTCCCTGTGCACTCTACCAGCTTTATATACTTTTATTCCACCAATTTCCCTGCATTATGCAAACCGCAGCTCAACTCACCCCTCTGATTGGGTGTTATGAGTTCCTAGCAACCACCTAGCAACCACTTAGTAGCAATACCCTAGCCATGTACTAACCACCTCCAACAGCCAAACAACCATCTAGATAGACCCTACCAACCACTGAATAATACCAAAGATAGACCCTAGCAACCACCTAGTAACGCCCTAGCAACAACTTAGCAACCACCTACTAAAACCCTAGCAACCGCCTAGTATGCCCGTAACAACCACCAAGCAACCACCCAGTAACACCCTAGCAACCACCAAAAAAGACATGACCAACTACTGAGCAACATCAAAGCAATACCCTAGCAACTATCTAGCAATCACCCAGTAACACCTGAGCAACCACCTAGTAGGACGCTAGCAGCTAGTAGATAAAAACAACCACATACAAATGCACTATCAACACTCTAATACACCATAGAAACTGCATACCACTGCTGTCATAGCACAACATTCTCTTTAAACTTAGCAAATTCATATTTTCTTCAGAAAATGTAACCTTTTAGGGAAGCAAACTATTGTTATTGTCCATATTTATTAGTTTGCTTGCTTTAGCGAAGCTAACTATTGTATAATGCTTATTATTTTATTCTAGATTATACTGTAGGATGAGATAGGTCTACAGAATAATTTAGAATAAAATAATAAGCAAACTATTTGATATATGTGATATATGTGTAAGTAATCACATATATCAAATAGTTTTTATGCCTTAGCAACTGCCTAGTAATACCCTAGCAATCAGCTAATAAGACCATAGTGAAGGGAGGAGAGTACAGCATAACTACAATTATGGTACCACCTTATGGCCAGGCTGTTGTATAGCATAACTACAATTATGGTACCACCTTATGGCCAGGCTGTTGAAGTTGTTCAACAGTACAAGTATCTGGGGACAATGGTTGATGATAAGTTAACCTTTGAACCAAATATTGATGTTATTTGTGCAAAGGCCCATCAGCCTATGAACTTATCGGAACTTATCGGAAGCTCAGAAGTTTTAATGTTGACTCCACTTTTATGAGAATGTTTTATTCTTGTTTTATTGAGTCTGTTCTAACCTTCTCCTTTATTTGCTAGTTTGGGTCACTTATCTTGAAAAACAAGAGCAGGTTAGAAGGAATGGTTAGAATGTGCAGTAAAATTGCAGGCACTAATCTAAATAACCTCTCCCAACTGTACAAAATCAGAGACACAAAGAAGGCCCAGTCAATCCTTGCTGACCCTAGTCACCCCTTGTTCAGTGAGTTCAGGTTGCTTCCATCTGGTCGCAGATATATGATATGATCTGCCAAGATGCAGGACTAATAGATTTAAGAACTCATTTGTCCCTGCTGCTATTGGCCTTTTGAATAACATTATGTAATTCTATTTTTTTGTGTGAACTGTTTGTGTGTTGATTGGTGTGTGTTGATTGTTGATGATGATTGTATTTACTGCTGGCTGTGCAACAAATTGCCCCTCGGGGATAATAAAGATTACCTTACCGTACCTTATGTACCACTCTAAATTCCTAAGCCTTGCAGCAGGGCCCCTCTGTCTCCAGGCCACGAACCTCCCAAGGACAACAAGTTTGAAATATAGCTTATAAGCATATAGCCTTATGAGTGTATCTATGCATGTGCATGTTCTTCTCTGTCGTTTTATGCTTTTCTAGCAACCGAAACCGGGAGGCTCGGCCTTTCACCCTATTCTCCCCCCTTCCATCCTGAACTGGGAGTCTTGGCCTTCCACCCTGTTCTCCCTCTGCCGCCATCCTGATAAAGAAGGAACCGGCTATGACGCCATGCTGCCCAGTACTCTAAAAGCAACCGACAGATCAAAGACTAAACAATTATTTCTGATTTAAAAGCCTGTTTAGATTAAGTGGCCACTGGGTCACCAGGTGCCTATGTAGTATCTCATGTTAGACTAGACATAGCCAATCGTTTACTTTGTTATATGAATGGACACAGCCAAACATTTCCTTTGTTAAATCTTACTTCATGCTTTACTGTTAAGACTCTTTTGCTTATAAAAGCAGGGACTGCCCCTGCTTTCTTCAGTTCGGCCTTATCCACCTTGTTATGTGTAGATCCCAGACCCAGAAATAAATCCAATTTCTTATGTGATACACCTCGTCGTGCCTGGTTATTCAACGGAGAGAATTTTCTCTGCCCAACATTAGCAACCACCTAGAAACACCTTAGAAACCACCTAGCAACCCCGTAGTATACCTTAGCAACTACATAGTAAGAACCTAGCAAACATTTAGTATACCTTAGCAACAACTAGTAAGACCCAGGCAATCACCCAGTCCACCCTAGCAACCACCCAGTAAGGCTCTAGCAACAATAAAGTATAACTATAAATACCTTAGCAGCCATGTAGTTAGACTCTGGCAACCACCTCCATTACCCCAGCAATTGCCTAGAAACACCCTCGCAACCAGCTAGTAAGACCACAGCAACCACCTAGAAACACCTTAACAACTACATAGTAACACTCTCGCAACCACCTAGCAACAATCTAGGAACAACCAAGCGACTACCTAAAAACCACTATGTAAGACCCCAGGAAACAACCTAGTAAGACAACAACCAGACCTGGAGCTTCAGCCCATCTGCCCAGAGAGGATGCACATCCAGTTTCAGGTATAGACCCTGGGCCAGAGATGAGACAAGTCTGGTTAATGGGGATTCACGTGCGAAAGAAGCAAGATGGCAGAACACTTCCTCTCATCTTTCCCATATCCTGAACTGTGCCTCCATCCGCTGCCGAAGAACTGCCAATAGCCAAACTGCCGTTCTTGGAGGTAACACTGTTAACCTCAACGACATCTTGACCACAACTTTTAAACATAGAACCATGTCTGGCTAAGCAGACCTGGGTCAAATACAAATACGTATTTGTATTTGAAAATGTAGTTAAACACATATTTGAAGTATTTTAATTGGGATGGCAGGTATGCCATCCCGCCAAGTTATGCCTATACAGCACCGAGAGTTTGGCACTTTTCAGGGTTTCCCACAGAAATAACCACAACAGCCACAGACACTCAGCCCTTAAAAGCATTAAATTCTGCACATACTCACCCCATTTCAACAGACAGAATTCATAAACAACTTCACGTCCACAGAATAAAGCCCCAAACTAAGGGGATTTTGCGTTTTCTCCTTCTTCTTCTTCTTCTTCTTCTTCTTCTCATTCTTATTTTTCCTGCCACCTATCCCACAAACAAAATGTCTCCCCACTGGACATTTTCCGACACCAGCCAAATCTTCCCTTACACAACCCAATCAAAAACTGGCATACACACGCAAAATACCCATACCTTTTTACTCTGAAACATTTCCAGTTTAAACAGCTAGTCTGCCTATGGCCTAGCGGGCAAGGTTACAGTCTTGGGAACATGGGGTCGCAGGTTCAAGCCCAGCTAGGAACATGTTTCTTTAACCTGCTTTTACCCTCACTAATAATTGTCTAATACTTCTCAATTATTGCTTTTGCACCATATCTACCCGCCGTTCACCGAACATATACACTGCATTATGACGTACCGTCTGCACGTTCAGTTATTAACTGGCTACAATATTGCAAAGCCATATGGATTCAACGGGAGCTCTTCTGTGCTTACTAGCATGTGTTCTTCTTTAAAACCACGGAAAGGTTTGCTAATGATATTTCACGCATTGCATAGCTATGTCATGGTGCTGCACTAACAAAGTCACAGACTGGTAAACCTCCGATTGAAGGATTGAATCCCGCCTCGCACTCAGATAATTTCCTCTTTTACACTCATGTTTTCTTACGCTTATATTTGCTTTACCAAAAGTCACTCACGGCCACCCATATGCATTTCATGACGGCAAATGTATTCCTTTTATTAAAAAGTTACACAAGTTCACCACTGTGCCATTTCTACTAACTATATTTCTTCACTTGGCTACCGTACAAAACCTTCTTATCAGCAAATGCCACGTTTCTACATTCATGTTACCACGCCCTGTTCTCTATCTAGCCACATACAAACAATTACTACGTATGTACGTTCTGCAACTCCCCATTAAAACATTACATTTAAAATCATGACTCACTCATAATTATAACTACTAGTACTGAACATGAGAAAAGCACATCGGTGCAATAGATTTCACACGTTACTTAACCCTCCACTTTAACGACTAATGCTTTATACCGACTGTTATACACTGTTCGATAAGGAAACTAAGCTCGCTCATGGTCACTTCATTTACTTCGCACTATAGCCTGTGATCATGTCAACCATCACCTACATGCCCATTCTGCTAAAAACATATTGTTTCAACTACACAATTTCATCATTTCTCTCACACTGTTGTTATTTTCTCATATGCAAAGCCTGCTGGGACATATGCGTCTGCTCCTATTCTCCACTATCAAGTTTTCCGGTTCTAGCTTAGCAAAACAGCGAAGAGGATTCCTACCTGCAGATAAGCCTATCAAAATGTCTTATAAACTTTACAAACACTAAAAGTGCATCTCTAAGAAATAACAGACAATGGAGCAGGACAGAAGGTACAGATGCAGACTGCCAAAATCCAGGCCTGCCATTAAAAGTATTGATATCAAAATGACGCCAAGTTACAGTACTACAAACAATATAGGCTATCTTGCCTCACTGAAATGAAATAAGATGTATTCCAAAGCAAAGCTACCCAATATTTCCTCAATTCTTTCAAGTCACTTGGCGCTGTGTTTTGTAATCTCACCATTTTACAATGTCATGCAAACTTTGTGTCAGATCAAAGTGTCAAATATTTCAAATAGCCTCATGGAACACATTGAAATTCATGTAGAAGACTGCTGGTGAGTAACTACAGGAAGCATATTTCTCCAGAAAACAATATGTTTATACTTGCTTCTGAACTGAATTTGAGTAAATGTACAAGTTATTGTATATTTGCTACGTACAAAAAATACTGCATGTAAAATACATATTGTACATACATACATAGAGAACATCTTTATCCCCATGGGGACATTTCCCTCGCAGCATGTTACATTTACATTTACGAACACATTTATACCAAGAAACATACAATCATTCACGCAACAGAAAGGCTGGGCAGCAAAATACATACATGCCAATACAAATTGGACATATAGACACCTATTCAATCAATCTTGACTGTGAGAAAGCCATCCACACATATGTTAGGCCTGTCCATGTACTACATGCTTATACACACAGGGCCAAGTGACTTGAAAGAATTGAGGAAATATTGGGCAGCATTTCTTTAGAATACATCTTATTTAATTTTGGTGAGGCAAGATAGCCTATATTGTTTGTAGTACCGTAACTTGGCGTCATTTTGATATCAATACTTTTAATGGCAGGCCTGGATTTTGGCAGTCTGAATGAATGAGTTATAGACGGTGTATGTCTTGTATGTGTGAGTAACTTGGGATTTTTGTACGTTTTTTGAGATTTACATTTACACATGAAATACTTTGTATTTGATTTATTTTAATTATTTTCATGGAAAACCAAATACAATTGAGGCCAAAGTTTACATATACCTAGGCTAAAGACATTCAAACTCAATTTTTTTTTTCACAACTCCACACATTTCATGTTACCATACATTTTTTGTGTTAAATCAATTAGGTATCTACTTTATTTCCATAAGAGGTCATTTCAAATTAATGGGTTAAGAGACAGATATATTTCAGCTTTTATTTACTACATCAGATTTTTAGTGGGTCAAAAGTTTACATGCACTTTGTTAGTATTTGGTGGCATTGCCTTTTAATTGCTTAACTTGAATCAAACGCTTGAGGTAGCCTTCCACAAGCTTCTCACAATACTTTGCTGGAATTTTTGCCTATTCCTCCTGACAGAACTGGTGTAACTCAGTCAGGTTTGTGGGCCTCCTTGCTTGGACATGCTTTTTCAGTTCCGTCCACAAATTTTCTATGGGATTCAGGTCAGGGCTTTGTGATGGCCACTCCAATACTTTCACTTTAAGCCATTTTGTTACAACTTTGGAGATATGCTTAAGATCACTGTCCTGCTGGAAGACCCAGTTGCCACCAAGTTTTAAATTTCTAGCTGATGTCTTCAGTATTTCTACATAATCCTCCTTCCTCATGATGCCATCTATTTTCTGATGTGCACCAGTCCCTTTTCCAGCAAAACATGATGCTGCCACCCCCATGATTCACAGTTGGGATGGTGTTCTTTGAATTAAAACCCTTTTTCCTCCATAAATAGCACTGATCATTATGGCCGAACAATTCTTCGATTCAATTTTTGTTTCATCTCACCAGAGAACACTCCTCCAAAAGGCTAGGTCTTTATCCTGGTGATCACCTGCAAACTTCATTCTGGCCTTTTTATCCCGGTCTTGGCGTAGGGGCTTCTTCCTTGCGTGGCAGCCTTTCAGGCTATGGCGATGTAGGACTCTCTTAACGGTGGATGTAGATACTTTGGTACCTGATGCCTCCAACTCCTTCACCAGTTCCTTTGTTGTCTTGGGGTTCATTTGAACCTTTCGGACCAAAGTTTGTTCAGCCCTGGGAGTTAATTTGTGCCTCCTTCCTGAACGATGCAGTGTCTGTGTGGTCCCAAGATTTTTATATTTGCATACAATTGTTTGTACAGATGATCGTGGCACTTTCAGTTGTTTGGAAATTGCTCCTAAGGAGGAACTGGACTTGTGGAGGTCCACAATTTTTTTCTGAGGTCTTGGCTGAGTTGCTTGGATTTTCCTATGGTATCAATGGCAAAAAGGCAGTGGCTCTAAAGGTAGGCCCTTTAATATAGCCATAGGTGCCAATTAACTCCCATTAACTCCTAATTATGACAACTGGCCAGTCAGAATCATCTAAAAAGTCATTACATCAATTTCTGGAATCTTCCAGACTGTTTAAAGAGACAGTCAACTTGGTGTATGTGAACTTTTGACCCACTGTAATTCTGATATAGTGATATTAAAGCTGAAATAAATCTGACTCTAATCGATTGTTTTAGATTGACTTCTTATGAAAATAAAGTAGATACCTTAGTTGACTTAACACAGGAAATGTATGTGTAGGACAACCAAAAAAAAAAAAAAAAGAATTCCCTTCCTTTGTCTGCTCTCCTCTCTTGTTTTCTCTCTCTCTCTGAGGACATAAACCACCATATCCCTTTGTAAATTCCCAAATGAGCCTGTATCTGTTAATTCTAACATTCCGACCTTATCTACTACTTCCTCTCTTGATCTCCAGATCTCCCATGCCAGACGCCAGTATCTCAAGAATCAAAGGCTATTAATGACACCGGGGGGCTTACAATCTATCTACATATAGTAGAGACATAGGAACAGATGTTCATGCCTGGCGAACCATGCATGAGGTGCGAACTCTCTCACAGCCTGATAGCTTCAGACCGCGACAGCTTGGCGCCTGGATAATTGCGCTGCACTCCCACAGAACGCTACTGACGACTAGCGGGCACCCTAGGTATTTCAAGGCCACTCCATCTACGTAAACGAACAGACAAAAGTAGGTTCAGATTAAACAATTACTAAATACAATTCTTAACCAAACTGGTCCGAAACAAAATGCGAAGTGAGTGCAGGCTATTAGAATTAGACGGCACCGCAGTTCTGAATCCCCTGGCTGGCACCACTAAGGAAGGTTTAATCATCTCATTGTAACCAATTCCTAAAATGATCATGTTTGGTATGGTTATTGTCCAAATTTCCCGATGGTCGGGGAACAAAGCATATTCCAATAGCTAGTACAGTTAAAATATTATACCACCTCATCAAATTCATCTTAATGTTGTAATAAAAATTATTGAACCCTACCCCCGAGGGGAAGGCGACAGTGATAGGAGGGTGTGCCTCTAAACAACCAATGGTAGCCTGAACCGCCCCCCCCCTGCCAACCCACCACTCCGGCAGGTATTTGTAGGCAAGAGACACTGGGGCCCGTTACCTTTCTCTTTATTCTTTTATCTTTCGTTTCATCATACTTTTGTTGTTCTTCATCTGCTACCCAAGCCCTGGAGTACGTTGCGTTCTGAAAGTGCCATGGCCTTCGTATCCTCACCTAGTAAGCCTGTACCGTTATACTGTTGGACCTCCGGGTGTCCTCTCCGCTCCAGAACCGTAGCCGCCTATGTCTTGGTACACCGACACATCCGTGCTTGCTGTGACTTCCATGGAAGGGATTCCTGTACCGCCGATTGTGGCGCAAGTTCGTCGGGTCCGAGCTACATTTGGTAACTTTTTAAAATCAGTGCGTCCCGCCTGGACTGGGGTCTCGGAGATCTTCTTTCCTTTCCTTTCTTCCCTTCTACTCTCGTAAGTATGCCAACAGATTGACCTTCCAATTGCTGTTCGCTGTCCAAGTGCGCCTCTAGTGAGACTAATAGCTAGGTGGTTGGTTAACGACGGTGCGATCAAGTACAGTACAACCCGGAAAGCCTCCATTCTATTGTACATTAATTTTACTCTGTAGCCAAGTTTGTATTTCTGTATTCTCTATCCTCTTGCATGCGTGCCTCTCCGTCACCTACTAACTCCCCGTGCTTAGATCCCATGGTGTTTAAGTATATTATATGTCTTGTTCACGCAGTCTTAGCTTTTAATATTTTAATATTTTCAATGGGTGGTATTACATTATCTTACCCGCTTACGTGTGTGAGTCATCTATAGTCATATCGTGGTTAAACTTAGAATAGTACCGTCTGTCTTCCTTTTGTTACCCTAGTTATATGTTTTATGTATTGTGTGTCGTATTAGGTTTTTGTTTGCGGCTGCGTCACTTCATATTAAATTACTGTATTGATAAACGTTGAGTTGTGGTTTCTCTCTCACGTTGACAGAATGATCCATTAGCGAAGTCGAACAGAGGTATCTGAATTCAGATTCATAAATATATATATTGGGAGAAAATCCCACTTGCGTATAAATTAAGTGATAAGATTGATAAGGGTGAACCGTGGCTGCTCTGGGTTCAGTATTCATAGTGCTGAGCCGCCCGCAGGGCTACCGGAAGTGATCCCTAAATGGTTTTATTCACGATTATTAAATCGAGAGGGGGCATAAATTAATTTGTAAACAAATTGCAATTAATGATCGACCCCACCTAATCTATCAATCTGACATACGGTAACATGAAATGTGCGAAGTTGAGAAAAACTGGGTTTGAATATCTTTAGCCTAGGTGGAAACTTTTGGCCTCAACTGCACTTTCCCAAATAGTATTTTAAAAAGACACTCTTTTAAATAAATACTTTCCTGGGAAACCAAATACTTTTTCAAATAGTGTGTCAGATATGTAGTGCTTAGATTATGGCCTTAGAGAGGGAAACAGTGAATTTGATTCAATATCATACTGTTTTTAAGAATGTGGCCTGGCGTCAGCATCAAAGCAAATGTGATTTGGGCAATTTCAAATCCAGTGATACCCTAATCTAGGCAGACAATCTATTGGTCTCACTTCCTGCAGAGTTTGACTCAGAAGAGATAAACCAAAAGACACAGAACACCATATCGGGGGTTAAAGACCTAGCATGACTACATGCCTAACATTTCCATTTCCCATTTCCTCTACAAGTTTGAATGCAATCTTTAGGTAGGGCAGTCCTTGTCATAAATAAGTCTGACCCCCCCACACCCCCCCCCCCCTTTTCCCTTCTCTCCTACAACTTAACTCAGCATCACCAGATTAGGGAAAACTTTAGGTAAGGTATTTAAGATGACCACAAGTTGTGTTGTGTTGGTTTCGGAGCCTTACAGAAGAAGAGTTTTTCTCTTTTTTATTTCGGTGGTGGTTCCTTCGTTGTGTGTTTTTAGCTGGTTTCCTTTCATCCTCTGGCGCTTAAACTGGAAGTGGGTGATACTTTGGCATGGTCTGGTTTATCAATCTCTCTCTCTATCTCTGCTGGTATTTCTAAATCAATTATTTAATGTTTTGTATTATGTCTTCTGTTTTGTCATTTATAAATAGTGAGCCTGCAATTCAATAAAAAATGTATGATTTCAATGCATTAATCTAATTGACTGCTTTGTATTAAATTCGATAATTTAATCTTAAAACCTGATAAATAGCATGTTTCGACATGTTGGTTGATTCCACCAGTGCACTGTAGACTGACCTATCAATGAACTTAGCGATTTAATTGATATAATTAATTCTCATTTTCAATAATAATGATTAAATTTAATCACATAAATGAGGGGCAATATCGCTTGTGTTCAGTATTCAGAGTGCTGAATATTTTAACAAGGTCTTTGACTGTTGGAACGGCTGGATTCAGAAAATAAACATATTTTTAATTAATCCTTACTTGCTGAGATATTAGAGGTTCCACCGAGATTGGTTGGCCTATAGCATAATAATTTATGCTATTGTGTAAACTGCGGTAAACCCTAAGACAAGCTCAGAACATTTTCTATAGAAGGGTTTTAGATTAACTGGATTATTTAAATAAATTAGGAGGTACCAGATAAAGAGAGAAATGTCTCGTTTACCCCCGTTGCCTCTGTCCCTCACCCATCCTGACCTGTCAGCATACGCGGGCCAGTCAAAATAGAATCAACAATTGCAGGACATGGTCTCAGAACGGCATTGCTTTTTGACACAGAGGTATAAACATGCTGGGAGGCTTAATACCATGGACACACTGGATGAGGAGGCAATCCACAGCCTACGGACTGTGCATTTGGACCTCTGGTATCCCCAAACTATGATGGAACTGAGCGTTTGGTAATCGAAAAGATAAAATTGTACCTTGCAAAAAGACAATATTTCCTTTATCTTTGTCGCTCAAAACAGGCATGGTTTGAGGTAAACCAGATGTGGAGAGTAGCTTGGGAAAAACATAACTGCATGTCACAAGCTACTGCAGATGGAGTCAGCTCAGTGGCAGCACAGCTAAAGTAAAAAAGCACAGTGGATGACTCCGGTCTTCCCACAACCCAGGAACCACCCCCAAACGGGCACAGCTCTGCAGACTTCATCACACCATTCCACGCAGACAACGCTGCACCACACACTGTGGACTCCCATTCCCTCCTTTTTTAATCCAGGGAACCTCTGGCAGCTACGCAGACAGAAGTGGAGGGCTCTGTGGACTTCATGACACCAGTCCACACAGAGAACGCTGCACCACACACTGCACACTCCCCTTCCCCCCTTTTTGAATCCGGGGAACCTCTGTCATGTGCACAGACAGAAGCGGAAATCTCTGCAGACCTGTTCGCCTCACCATCCACAGAGAACGCAGGACCACCCCCCATGGACAGTACCTCTAACAACACCAGTCCTCCCACCATATCTGGAGAGCCACACGGCAGGGCTCAAACAGAGTACGGGCTCCAAAGGAAGTCATGGTCCTCTGTAAGGCTGTCAAAAGTGCCATGAAATTGAGTTTGAATATTAGCTTTTGTAATTAGTTAGAGTTCAAATACATTCGAATATCCTTTGCCCATAATTCACAAAAATAAGCCGCTTATTGTCGGGCGCAATATGCACGTGACGCTCCCTCTAAACTGGCCTAGGCGTTATTTTCCACGAGCGGGCCACGAGGACATCGCTGAACTTTAATACTAGGTTACTACGTCTGGGGCCTCATTTAAAAAACGTATTTTAGATCAACTTTGTGGCACGTACGTAGAAAATCACGTCAAAGTAGTGATTTATAAAATTTCAACCTGACTCGATTTGACCGTGGAAACAGTTGTCGCTCTACGTCAGGTCTTCACTTGACTTATGCACGCAAGTTCATTTTATAAATGAGCCCCCTGCAGTTTCTATAGCCTAATGCGCAAATGAATAAATCACTTTCTCGTGGATGTAATTTGCCACAACTCGCATTTATTAATCACAATAATAGGGAAATGATTGTTTATAGGAAATCCCTGTTTATTTCTTAACACAAAAACTATTCAAACGGCTATGGTAAATGGTAAATGGACTGCATTTATATAGCGCTTTTATCCAAAGCGCTTTACAATTGATGCCTCTCATTCACCAGAGCAGTTAGGGGTTAGGTGTCTTGCTCAGGGACACTTCGACACGCCCAGGGCGGGGTTCGAACCGGCAACCCTCCGACTGCCAGACAACTGCTCTTACCTCCTGAGCTATGTCGCCCCTTTAGGCTAATACCAGTAGCCTAAAACAACATAAATTGCTTACTCTGTTCAGTTTGTTAAACTTCTTTCATCCTTCAAAATCTTCAGAAAAGAAAGGAAACATAGCCTTCCATGGGAACATTATTTAGCCTAAATTGTTAGCTGACCAGATCTGTTGAACGAAGTGAAAAAAAGAGACTGGATCGCGAGGCTAGCTGACCAGTAACGTTAGGTGTCAATAGAGCTGAAAGTGTCACCGGAGGTTATTGGCAAGGAAAACCAGACGATCCATTTGCCCTGGGTCCAGGGCAGAATGTTTTTTTGTTGACAGAGGAAGTAACATTAGCACAGGAAATTAACTTTGCGTGCATGAACATGATTCGCCGCATGAAATTAAAGCCTGCCTGTTAACTTTGCGTGTATGAACATGATTCGCCACATGAAATTAAAGCCTGCATGTTAATTACAATACACGGGATCCAAAACAAATATTCAAATGCTCAAATTTAGGTTCAAACTTTAAAAAAAAGAAAGTTCGAATAGTTTTCGAACTTCAAATATTTTTTGACAGCCCTAGTCCTCTGTCAGGGCTTCAAAGGGACCCCACGGGAAACGGACCAGGAAATCAACCCCCCAACGTTTTATGACCCCCCGGGCCCTCACTGTCTCCGCCAGAGTTATGTCTTGCTCGCAAAAGCAAGATAAACGGAGTATAGTTGGAACACTCGCTTCCCACACCCTGGTCTGCCCACCCGCGGGTCATCACCCCTCCAAGTTCCACAAACAGAAATCATCTACGGAAAGGGTGAAAGTCTTTCCCCAACGTCTGAAGTAGTGGGACGGTAATAGACTAGGTGCATACCAGGGACCTTCAGCCCATCTGCCCAGAGAGGGTGCACATCCAGTTTCAGGTATAGACTCTGGGCCAGAGATGAGACAGGCCTGGTTAATGGGGATTCACGTGTGAAAGAAGCGAGATGGCAGGACACTTCCTCTCATCTTTCCCGTATCCAGAACTGTGCCTCCCTCCACTGCCGAAGAACTGCCAATAGCCAAACTGCTGTTCTTGGAGGTAAAACTGGCAGCCTCAACGACATCCTGACCACAACTTTTAAACATAAAACCATGTCTGGCTAAGCAGACCTGGGTCAAATACAAATACATATTTGTATTTGAAAATGTACTTGAATACATATTTGAAGTATTTTCAAATACATTCAGAAATGAAATGCTTTGTATTTGATTTATTGAAATTATTTAATAGAAAACCAAATACTTTCCCAAATAGTATTTTAAAAATACATTCCTTTAAATAAATGCTTTCCTGGGAAACCAAATACTTTAGTATTTAGAGCCTTTTAAAAATACATTCAAATGCAAATACAGTCTTATAATCTAATCAATATTTTGAAATATTTCTGTGATAGACAACAGAAATGACTGAGCCAGCAACAATGTAGGCTTCATACTGAAGGGGGTATCCCTGAGTTCTTTGTACAATCTTTATGAGTGGCCCTCGATGTGATGTCAGCGAGTCATAATAGTGAGGGCACTCCAGGGGAACCACTAAGGGCTAGGGGTTGAATTTGGATTATGGGCAAGGGTAGCCTACGCTGGTAATTTTAAACAAAGCATGCGCTGCCTCTAAAAGACAGAAGCCTAAATGCCCATACATGTCTTTGCATGGAGGGGATGGCAAACTCAAACTTCTTGATAAGCTACTTACCAGTTTATTTGTACCCATGCAATCTTCTTAAAGTTAGTGACCTTTTACTGTATTTCCTCTTTTTTTCTCTAATCAGTGTTCAACAGCCATATGTGCAGTTCCATCTTTTACATTTTGTAAGGTTAGACACTGATAAAAAAGAATTCAATTGTGCATATTCACTACCAATTAACCCCTTTGTGCACATGCAAAATCTTGCCAATCCCTACCCATTTAGGGGTACCCTATTTAAAGTTTTATAATCCCAGATGTGAACACCACAGAGACTTGAAAAATGACTTAAATGAAGCAAGACATTTGTACCATTTACAAAACTAACTTAAATTTCTTTATATTCATAATTTTGGAAGAAATAAAGTGCCACAAATGCAATTG
The DNA here is from genome assembly GCA_039654925.1 of Anguilla pacifica. NCBI lineage: Eukaryota > Metazoa > Chordata > Actinopteri > Anguilliformes > Anguillidae > Anguilla > Anguilla pacifica. The sequence goes on along the minus strand of CM077286.1, from coordinate 35,410,255 downwards.
CCTAGGCAAAAAATCTAAAATGAATTTGCTCTTTTTTAGTTTGCGATGAAATACTGGGAGATTGCATATATACAACAGGTTAAAGTATACAGGTCCTGGATCAAAAACTCCTTGACCACAAGTTCATAAACTCTAAGGGTGGATATGTAGAACTACTAAAGATCTATGAAGCAAAAACTAAGCCGTGTACCCAGCGTCTCCAAATCTAACCAAAATGTCTAAATTATGCATTGCTGTAAATCACAACAAATTCACGTATTTCACTACAAATCAATTGTTTTTACTGAAGAAACTCACTGTTGCATCATTTTCAAGTGGGAATTACAAGCTTTCCGTCAGTACAGTGGTCTAAAATAGCTAGGGGTCCAGAAACATATCCAAAATCTCTCCAAAAAGGAATATAATGCTTTTTGTCCGTTGTAGAGCATATAAATGAGCCACTTATGAAGGTTTAAGATGAAACATTGATATCAGATTATGACAATAATGCAAAAATATTGTCACACAATGCTGTACAGTACCTAAATGTGTAATAATTAACTCTTGTATGTATTTCTATACTCTGTACTCTCGTATGTTTTCTTGCATGGGGATGGGACGAAATGAAAACTATTTTCAACTGTCCACCACGTTTTGGCAAAGTTCCAACACTCTCCTCATCACTTGCATGCATCACAAAAACTATTACACAACTAACGCTTACATTACAGTGTGAAATATCCACATTACATAATACCACTAACCTATTTAAAGACACTCAATTTCTAAAATAACGTATATAACCGAAATATTTTGAGCAGTAAAACTTACATAGCAATGATTAAATTTTATCTGTGTTCAGTAGAAAATCAGACAGAAAATCACGATACAGTTTCTGTTTTGCTCCAGAAATCAATGTCAGATAGGTCTATCAGGAAACATATGGCTTAGCTATGCCTAGAAGTCCTTAATGATAATAATAGCATTTTCCAAGAAATTACAAAAAATCGTTGATAACGTTTTGTTTAATGCAGCGTCTTTTACTGGTACCACAGAATAAATGCGTAAGTGAATGCGATAAGAAAATTTTCAGTTACGCTGACCTATAAAACGCTATTACAAAATCAAAATTAGACATGTTAAACATCGTTAGAAAGTGTATACTCTCACCTGCTGAATAAATTAATTGCCAATCAAGCCAGACTGTACTAAACAACGCCGTAAACAACACGTGTGGTATTACGCATAGCTGTTTTAGAAGGTACCCAGGCATCAGAAATGTGCGTATATTTCACAAACGGATTGTTCAAGACAATATATGACCACTCAGTCTCAAAAGGGACATCTCTACGCGTATATTTATTCAATAGATACTACAAGCATTGTTTCTCCTGAATATTTTTTCCTTTGAGTTCAACAGGAAAATTAATCAGGAGAAACAATGCTTGTAGTATCTTCTGCATATCTGGCAGCAGCATGGTGGTTTGAGGCTCATTTGATACCTTGGACCCTTGATGACTTAAAGCCATTTAGCCAACAAATGTGTTCCATACTGTATCAGCATAATTTACATCTGAATCTAGTCCCACCCCCCAACTCCCATAGAGATCCATTCAAATGCAAAGAGGTTTTGTATCGCTTGTAGGGCAACCTGAAAATAAGATATCCAGAATCTGATGATGTTGATAGGTCACAGACATCAGGAAGTCATGGCATGCAAATGATATGCAACCAAATACAAAACATGACTCTTATCTGACATTATGTTAATTTGTCTACTGTATAAGTGAATTTCCCTGTTTCTAGCTTTTCCCCAAACAGTTCACTGCAGCAAAAGTAAATGAGCAAATGGTGGCACAGGAGGTCTCAGGAGTGCATTTGTTTAATTCTTGCTAATTTTCTGACCAATGATTTGTTGTTAAGACCATTAAAAGCTTAATATTTTGCCATTTTTTTTTGCCCAGGAGTGTGTGTATATATATATATATATATATATATGTAAAAATACAATGAAGGCATACTGTATGTAACTTAGACAAAAATGCCATTCCATATTCATCTGCTTAAATCTGATAAAGTATGGAGCAGTAATTAGTAGTTACTGTTTAACCAAAAGCTCTGATTTGGAGAAGGTCCATGCTTGGAGCAGACAGAAACAATGGATGCCTTTATTTCTATACCGAAAAGAGGCCCCTGTGGCAGCATGTTCTCTGCACCATTCATTGTGTGGTGCATCACTTCTTGAAATCACACAGACACATCTGCTGTCAAGAGCAGCAGCATGCCCCCATTAGCCACCCACCCCCACCCCACTGTGAACGCATTGGGAAACCAGGACTGCCCTGACCTCCATCCACATGCCTGCACAGTAATAAAAGACTTCACTTGAGCCCGTTTCTCTTTGGGATGTGCTAAAATTAATTCTCCATCTCACAGTGAGTGCTGTAATAACATTTATTTTGGCTTAATCAATGCAGAATTGAAAAAGATACAAAGCCTATCTAAAAGCAAATAAGAAATTGGGAATTGTTTGTCCAATCTGATGCTGAAGGGCAAAAAAGGAGGCATAGTGTCCACAGCTAAAACAGTTAAAGTCGAAAGGCAGCTTTCAATGAAACAGTTATGGCCTGTGCATTTATCCATCGGAATTGAACAGTTTTATGGTTGTTCCCTCTACTGTCAACTGTTTCCATCTACATAATACAGCAATGATGTGAACAAAAGATATGAACAAAAATTTGAAAGAAAACACATTTAGAGAAACATAGCCGAAAAATACAATATGACATGCACAACTGTAGCAACAGTAACAATTGATTGAAGTTTTTTTTTTTTTTTAATTAGCAGACGGATGTCACTAGGAACAAATACGACTCAAATGACTTCATAGGCTGGTGCATTTAGTCACTTCAATCTATCATGGAAATAAACAGCATGATTATTTGCGTTTCATTTAACCATATGTCCGTTTTTATTTCTTTAACTCCTTTGTGCGGATGCCAAATCTGGCTAATCCCTGCCCATTTATGTAGCATTCCATTAAGGCTTTATAACTCCAGACATGAGCATCACAGAGACTTGAAAAATGGCTTAAACGAGGAAAGACACTTGTATCATTTACAATACTTAGATTAGTTCATATTCATAATTTAAGAACAAATAACAAATTCAATTACCTTGGCGAAAATGTAAACATTAAATTCTTCTCCTTTAGCTTGAAATGAAATAGTGAAAGCCACATATGAAAAACAGTTAAAAATTGAACTGCAAGCAATGACTATTGTGGTCGAAGCAGCATGTGACCGTAATGAATTTTTAGGCTGTAAGGACTCATCCCAGTAAGCACATAAAAGCTGCTGCAACGTCTTCATGATGTGGTCAAATTCATTGGTATGATGTAGTATTCACTGTGTTTGCTCCCTGGCCCTACATCCCTGCGATGTCGCTGCTCGATACAAATGCTGTAAATACTAAGCATTCAAACAGCGGCATTGTGGGGATGTAGGGTCACTGAGCAAATGCTCTAAATTCTGCTTGATTCTGTCGGGGGGGGGGTTTACTTAATAAAATCCTTCCTACATTACATCGTTAAGAACTGTTCTGTTGCCGTTCTATTTTCAATTTATACCGCTAGTTCCGTGATACTTCCGGTGAATAACGTAAATACGAAAATAACTTTATTTACCTTAGATAAACATTGGATCGTGTGGCCCCCCCTCGTGGTCGTGTGGCCCCCCCTAGCGGTTGTGGCCCTAAACAGCTGCATAGACCGTTTATGCCACAGGCCGGCCCTGAGCATACCTTAGGGCTGAACTTATGGGTATGACAGGATAGGAATTTTTGATGATGACAGAATATTTAATGAACTCCTAGATTTATCATGCTTGGGAGGTGTAGTTGCAGATGAGACTGCAAGGAGGGGTTGCCTGTTAAATGGATGACCAATGTGACAATGGTAGCACTTACAAACTCTGTATTTGGCATAGCTGTTGTGCATTGTCCACTAATAAAGCTAGAACACAGAGCTTGTTTTTTTGTTCTCCTAGTTTGGTTGCAGGAGTACTGTACATCTTAGTACAGCAATCTCAGAACGTCGGCATCCTGACCACTAGGGGGCACCTACGAAGAGGTTAAAAAAACATTGGCAAGACATCAGGCGATGCACCAAAGAAAATATGACATATAACAAAATCATTAATCAAAGGGATGGTTCACCAAAATTTCATAATTCTGTAATAGCTGTCTATGGGTAGTAGCTATCAGAAACTGGCCCCAAAGAAGCAGAAGGGCTAATTTATGGAAATTACTGCCCATAGACAATTACTATTATCATTTCACCAGCACAAACCTCTGTAGTGGCACATCAGTGAATATGGACCTTAGATTTTTTTGTCACAGCGTCTATAAAAGCCAGACAAATCCTTAGTTAATATGGCTGACAGTGTTCACAATTTACAGCTGTATTAGTAAAAATGGCCACATCCACAACAATTGATTGAAGTGTGGTGGCCATACTGTTTTGAAAAATCAACATTTTTTCATAATTACTGAAAGCGAGTCTCCAGAGATTGTTTCCAGCCTAATTAAATGACAATATGGCTAAGTGGTCCTGGAGTAGTTAGCAAAAGCAGGTTTTGTAAAAAAAATTCTAAATGGCAGAAAACCCAATATGACACAAATTAAATTGGGAATATACGTTTTGTTAGGAATGACATTATTGAATCTGGTGAGAAAAGTTTTTGCTACGAGACCACACGACTCAGGAGTTACAGGGGGAGAATAATAATAAACATAGTTGCAAGCAGCAATTAAGAACTCAAAGTCACAAATACATATGCAAATTAAAAAATATGCATATCCATATTCCTAATGAGGTGCTCAGTCAGCTAAGCAATTTTCTAATGTCTACAAGAATGATGTTGGGGGTTCTTTTTGGTTTTTTTTCGGGGGGGGAATTTAGCTGTTTTTTTAATTTGTTATGCTCCATAGTACCACCTTGTATTTTAATTGGGGGCAATTATTTAGGGCTGTCCTCAGGATTAAGTTATAAAAGCTGACTTTAAAAGCACCACCATGGGGCAAATTGGCTCCAAATTTTATGAGTAGTGGTTTGGGAGTACCAGCTATCAGTGTGCCAATTTTCATGTAAATCAAACAGGTGAAAGTCAGAAAAGTGACAAGAACAAACAAAATCAAAAATGGTCATCAATTCAAGATGGTGGTCATAAAAATCATTCATAGAAATCATATTCATATTTAGAATATTAGTCAGGGTAGCAGGTCTGAAATATTCACAGAAAAACAATAATTTTTTGTGAATTGCTTCATTTTTAAAAATTGTTGAACTCTGGAGCACCACCAAGTTTCACAGTCAACTGACCCACCAAGTTTCACTCCTTTATGTCAAACCTTTTGGGATTTATTAGCGGTTTTGTACAAAGTCATGCCCATATGCAAATTTATTGGCATTCTGCAGGCACATTTTGCAGTTAAGGAACTTCGTTTACATAACTTTTAAAAATATTCATGAGTAGATGCATGTCAAAGGCTGCGAAATTGATCAAACTGCGTAGGAGCTTTTTGTGGTGAAAAATGGAGGAAAATCTACCTGACACAGCCTTTTAGTCAAAGTTTTTTGGTGTGAGGAGAAGCACTGGTTTCATGACTTTAGGCCAAACAGGGCAGCACTTACGCCCTTCAAAAGCTTGAATAGTCTAAAGAGCGCTATAGTGGCACTAATTAGATCAAGCATCTAATTAGTGCCAAAATTTCTCCTTCTGTAAAGCTCTCAACATTCAAGAACTGTGTAAAATTTCATAAAAAGTTATCAGAAACCCAAAAATGACTGACAAGTGAGAAGATTATTTTGTTGTCATCAATTATGCTGGACACGAGTTAATTAGCTGAATACATTAAATGCTGGTTTAACTGTACATTAGAACACAATAAGATTTTTTTTCATTTTGGACACAGTCTTCGAAAGTTCCTTTGTGAAGCTAAAATATGATTTACTATATAAATAACAGGGTTGACAAAACATTTAAGAGGAGAATTTGGCATTAAATCCAGAAACAGATATGGTCCACCTCCTCCACCCCTGATCAACATCACATAGATATTGCTTTGCTTACACCCAAGCCAAGCCTAAAGTGCAGTGCAAAGGTCATAAAAAAGCCTTGTTCTTTGAGGGGATAGAAATGTAATGTACAGACTTGTGTCTGTATGACAATGTGATCAACTGTTTTGGCTGTTTAATTAATTCATTGCTACAGCAAGTGACCAAACAGCACGAGCCGTAGTCACGCACTACTCCTCTACAAGTACCAAAATTTGAGCAAAATATCAGGATGCAGAATAATAATTAAACCCTTCCAAAGCAATAGGATTAAAACAGGTTTCTAATACAGGTAGTAGTCCAATTAACCATATCTAGAATTCATTAATGAAATGTGTCATTTGTGCATGAAAACAAAAATTTAAGAAAAAAAATTTCTTCACAGCGCCAATATTAGCGCAAGTTTCAAGTAAAGAGCTGTAGTAGGATATGTTTAAGTGTTTTTCATTGAATTTAAAATGGTTAACATTCAAATTCATAAGTGCAATATAAGGGTACAAAAGACAAATTTGTTCTGAATGGGAAGTGGAACCTAGGGGTTCTAGACTTGTGTTTGTAAGGTAATGTGGTCAATAGTTATGGCTGTTATAGTGAAAATTCCATTCATAGCAATACCACCACCACATGGCTAATCGGCACCAAAAATACTACTGCAATAATCTAAATAACCCACTCCCACTGTGCCAGTTATCATCAAATTTGAACTGAGCAGTCCCAAAAGTGAGGAAAGCGATTGCAATCCTATAAAGCAACAAAACAGCATAATATAAGTCAACAGAATTAGCATAATAACATCACAGTCAGAATATACACATACACATACACATATAAATAAATAATACATATATCCATTCATACATGCATATTGGGATGGCAGGTATGCCATCCCGCCAAGTTACGCCTTGGCGGGGGCATGCCCCATACCTATACAGCACCGAGAGTTTGGCACTTTTCAGGGTTCCCCACAGAAATAACCACAACAGCCACAGACACTCAGCCCTTAAAAACATTAAATTCTGTACATTCTGACCCCATTTCAACAGACAGATTTCATAAACAACTTCACATGTCCACACAATAAAGCCCCAAACTAAGGGGATTTTGCGTTTTCTCCTTCTTCTTCTTCTTCTTCTCATTCTTATTTTTCCTGCCGCCTATCCCACTAACAACATGTCTCCCCATTGGACATTTTACCGACATCAGCCAAATCCTCATCCTCACGACCCAATCAAAAACTCGCATACACACGCAAAATACCCATACGTTTGGACTCTGAAACATTTCCAATTTAAATAGCTAATCTGCCTGTGGCCTAGTGGGTAAGGTCCCAGTCTTGGGATCATGGGGTCGCAGGTTCAAGCCCAGCGAGGGACACGTTTCTTTAACCTGCTTTTACCCTCACTAATAATTGTCTACTACTTCTCAATTATTGCTTTTGCACCATATCTACCCACCGTTCACCGAATGTTTACACTGCATTATGACGTACCGTCTGCACGTTCAGTTATTAACCGGCTACAATATTGCAAAGCCATATGGATTCAACGGGAGCTCTTCTGTGCTTACTGACCTGTGTTCTTTAAAATCACGGACAGGTTTGGTAATGATATTTCACGCATTGCATAGCTATGTCATAGTGCTGCACTAACAAAGTCACAGACTGGTAACCCTCCGGTTGAAGGATTGAATCCCGCCTCGCCCTCAGGCAGATAATTTCCTCTTTTACACTAACGTTTTCTTACGCTTTTATATTTGCTTTACCAAACTCACTCACGGCCACCCATATGCATTTCATGACCGCAAATGTATTCATTTTATTAGAAAGTTACACATTTCTACTAACTACATTTCTTCACTTGGCTACCTTACAAAGCCTTCTTTTCAGCAAACGCCACGTTTCTACATTCATGTTTCCTCGCCCTGTTCTCTATCTAGCCACATACACACAATTACTACGTATGTACGTTCTGCAACTCCCCATTAAAACATTACATTTAAAATCATGACTCACTCATAAGTATAACTACTAGTACTGAACATGACAAAAGTATATCAGTGCAATACATTTCACACGTTACTTAACCCTCCGCTTTAACGATCAATGCTGCATACAGACTGTTATATATACCGTTCGGTAAGGAAACAAAGCTCGCTCATGGTCACTTTATTTACTTCGCACTATAATCTGTGATCATGTCAACCTTCACCTACATGCCCATTCTGCTAAAAACATTGTTTCAATTACGCAATTTCATCATTTCTGCTAATTTATCTCACACTGTTGTTATTTTCTCATATGCCAAGCCTGCTGGGACATATGCGTCTGCTCCTATTCTCCACGATCAACTTTTCCGGTTCTAGCTTAGCAGAACAGTGAAGAGGATTCCTACCTGCAGATAAGCCTATCAAAATGCCTTATAAACCTTACAAACACTAAAAGTGCATCTCCACGAAATTACAGACAACGGAGCAGGACAGAAGGGTATACAAGTTGCGACCTAGGGAGCTCTAATTCTACGGACTTACTGATTCTTTTGTCAATTAAGGCTCGTTGGATGGATGGATCCGTGAGTACATACACTAGCCATATTTCACCTGCGGTTCTGATGCGTTTACATTTACGCCACCGCACCCTTTGTCACAGCCACTGTTTTACATATATAGCACACCGAAACTGCTAAACGGTACACGCTCATCAGACTGTACAAATTCACACAAGGATAGCCATAATCCACAACCGTTTCTTACAGGGTCACTTCGCATTTCTCACTCTCATAATAAAACGCTTTGCAAAAAGAAATGATATCTCATAAAAAACACGTTTTCAACTTACAAAAATGCCAAGTTACTCAAAAGTATTGATATCAAAATGACGCCAACTTACGGTACTACAAACAATATAGGCTATCTTGCCTCACCGAAATTAAATAAGATGTATTCCAAAGCAATGCTACCCAATATTTCCTCAGTTCTTTCAAGTCACTTGGCCCTGTGTTTTGTGCTTCAGTTTTTGCTTCATAGATCTTTAGTGGTTCTACATATCCACCATTAGATTTTATGTACTAGTGGTCAAAAAGTTTTTGATCCAGGACATGTATACTTCAACCTGCTGTATGCAATCTCTCAGTATTTCATTGCAAACGAAAAAAGAGCAAATTCAGTTGCGAATCAAATGTCGAATCAGCTGACAAGAAAACCAGATTTATGTTTGGAAAACATTACAGTTACCTAAATTTTGGTTGTTTCATCACCAACAGCTCAAGCTGCTGAAACCACACACTGAGCACAGAGCACGCTGCACTGCAGTGGCAACACTTCAGAAACATGTCTCAGAAATAACCGGTATCAGTAGTTAACTGCCACTTCATGCCATAGTTCATTCTAATGATGAAGATGATGGATCACGAGGTGGAAGTGAAAGTGTACTTTCTGGGGATGGGGATGTTTATTTTCATGAAGCAGGACGTTCAATTGAGGGCAAAGTTAAACTAAAACTGACAAATTCACAGTATTTTAACAGGTTACGTGGTGTTTTTATGGTTCATGTAATGAAATACAAATGTTACCGTATAATTCTACTACTATATTGACGATTATAACTACAGGTATGTAACCATTGTTTTACAGGAATCACAAATCTACAGTTATTCTGAAACCGTGTTTGATACATTGAGATTCTGTCACCTACTTCAATAGCTTGTAGCTTAATCATTCAGATCATGGCAAAAAAATAAAGCTTTCTCAGCTAAACATCAACGAATATGCTAGCTAGCAAACCAGCTTGCCAGAGCTAGGTAGGCTAGCCATGGTTAGCTCACGCATTAGCAATAAATGTCCCGTAGAACTGCTGTTAACCTAGCAAGTTTTCATTGAAGGTTTTCGCCACAATCAGTTAGTAATGAGCCAATACCTGTTACACCACCGCCGTTTGTGGTGTTCACTCGCTGGGAGACGCTAGCTAACATTTTGCAAGTAACGTTAAACAAGTAGGAATTAACGCCATCAGCGGTGATTAACAAATCTACCAAGTACTTTAATAATGGATTTGCAGGCGTGACTTTTGAATTATTTGAATTTTCTTGTAGACCATTAAAAGCATTGAAGAAGAGCCAACATCCTAATTGTCAAATTGTCTGTACCCACCGTTTACAGCAAAGTGCTAGTTATTTTTTTTAATGTGAAAGAAAACCACTGGGTGCCCTAGTGATGGATGCTGAGCTGAAAAATGAGCAGGCAGAAAATCCCTTAAACTGATTAACGTTATTATTGGTGTCAATTTGTTTTTAATTATTGTGCTTGATTAGAAATGACAAATTACTAAATATGATAGAGAGTTCTCCTCAATTAGTTTAGACGAGAAAAACATTCTATTTGTGTCACAAAATTGTGCAGGTTTTAGCCTAATCAACATTAGCACATTAAAAACTGGATAGACGTACACACTCTGAATATGTTCATGGCAAAGATCTGGAATACGCAGATTTTGTCATTTGAACGAGCACACGTTAGATGGCATTTTTGAGTTTATAACTTATTTTGAATTTATTTGATTTTCATAGCATGGCGTGACGAAGGAAACTGTGTTTATCTACAACGGAATTATTCAGATCGTGGGCAGACTCGTTAATCAAGGAAAATGATTGAACGTCAAGACTAATAATCAGGTGAAGTTCTCTGCCTCTGCGATTTTCAGCTCAGCAGCCACCATTGTGCCTTAAGTTAAACTATTCAGTACTAGTCAGTTAAATAATGTGTGTAATAAAACACACCTTGCCACACCATATTGCCACTATAAAAACACACACTCTCTCTCTCTGTCTCTCTCTCTCTACCAAAATATAACATAAGCTGTGTTTTCCATGTGATTTGTCAGTTGTTGCGCATATTGTGTTTTTGTTTTGTTTGATGAACTTTATTGTATTGTGGATGCAATGCACTTTAATACAATTTTGGACCCGGCTCTGCACTCTCTTGACCGTTGTTTATTTTTTAAAATTTTTTTAGTGCCCTGAACTGATGTCCCCCTTATATTACTTTTGTAGCAGTAAGATTACATTAATTCTAGGGTGAGTTTTTCCCTATATCCTCATGCTAAAATCGACAGTAAATCCACATTTTAAAGCTGATGTTTAAAAAAAATTCTTCCCAGGGGGGCATGCCCCCGTACCCCCCTAGGCGGTTCGCATCTTTGTCACCTTTTTCACCCCTGATGAGTTTGCATCCTTGATTATTGTTCAGATGACTCAAAAAGCATAATAGTTTTTCCTCTGTTGACCTGCTCTACAGTAACATAAGTTCCATGTGTAACATTAATGCCAATTTTGTTCCTCTTGCTTTAAAGAACAGTGCAGGAAAGCAGAGGTACTGATGAGAGATCAAGAAAATGAGAGAGATGGCACAAAGTGATCGAAACAAGTAATGTGAAAGTAACGTTCCGTCAGAAAGTACAGAAAGAAAACATCATGCTTTCATCTGATGTATCATCCCACACCCACTCCCTCCTGTCCTAAAACACATCACATGCCATTTTCTCCCTGCTATATTAAACAAAGCTGAATTCTAAGGACTAAAACCCAAAAATGTTCAGAGTCTTTGTTCATGCCCTCCACTTTCTCCTCCTCTTTCCTGACCAATCATATGCCTCTAAATGCCTGTGTGGAGTACAGACATTATTGTAATTACCATCTTTGTGTGCGGCCCCCCATCTGACATGATTGCTGCAATTCTAATCCCTGAATGTCGACATAAATAACTAGGCCTTCCCCTGGAGTGCTTACATGAGCTTGAAAAGATCAAGACACCAATAACATTCCCCCCTTCCCCCGTAAGCAGATGAAAGTCGCTTTGAGGATGCAATGCCTCCTGTGAACAGGCACTATAGGGGTACATGGCTGGGGCTATTTAATGCCTTGTACACACTAGCATTAAACACATTTCAAAAAAGTGTTTTGGCTTCTTAAAACCATCAAACCCGCACTATCAGAAGTTGAAAAAATATTTTAACTAAAACCCCTTGGAGCAAGGATAAGGAATGTAGTGAAAACCCTTAACCCCTTTGTGCACATGCCAAATCTGGCCAATCCTTGCCAATTTAGTGGGTACCCTATTTACATTATTTAAAGCTTTGTAACTCAAGATGTGAGCATCACAGAGACTTGAAAAATGGCTTAAATGAAACAAGACATCTGCACCATTAACAATACTTAGATTAGTTTATATTCATAATTTAGGAAGAAATAAAGTGCCACAAATGCAACTGCCTAGGCAAAAAAGCAAAAATGAATTTGCTATTTTTTAGTTTGCAATGAGAGAGGTGCCATATATAAATCAGGTTAAACTGTACATGTTTAACCTGATTTATATATATATATACAAAATAAGCAGTGTACCCAGTCTCTCCAAATCTATCCAAAGTGTCTAAATTATGCATTGCTGTAAATCACAACATATCATGTATTTGACTCAAGAAACTCATTGTTGCAACATTTTCAAGTGGGAATTACAAGTACAGTGGTCTAAAATATCTCGGGGTCCTGAAAAATATCCAAAATCACTCAAAAAATGAATAAAATGCTTTTTGTCCATTATAAAGCATATACATGTGCCCCCTATGAAGGTTTAAGATGAAACATTGATTAATAATGCAAAAACACAGTGTGGTACTGTTCCTAAATGTATAATCATTAGCTCTAGTATGTTTTTTTGTACTCTACATGTAATGTAATGTATTCTTGTATGAGGATGGGACAACATTAAAACGGTATTCAACCATCCACCATGTTTCGGTGATGTTCCAGCTTTCACGTCATATCCGGTGCATGAAAACACAAACACTACTGTGCAACCAGCAAATGCTTATGTTACAGTGTGAAATATCCTCATTATAAAATATAGGGATGGGCGAGGACACCATTATCTGTATCTGTATCTGTTCAACCAGCAAAATTATCTGTATCCGTATCCGTACTCGGAATGGGTGGGGCTTAAACCGGAAGTTGGTATTTTAACCTCTTAGCGCAAAGCCCCTAGTGGTCGGCATGCCGGCGTGCCGAGATTACTGAACTCAGACATTCAGTGCTAGTGCAACCAAAGTATGAGTTAAAAACAGAAACGCTTCATTAGTAGACGATACATGACAACTATACCGAATACGGAGTTTCGCCTCACCACCATTGTCGCTCTGGTCATTCATTTAACACGCACCCCCTCCCTGCAGTCTCATCTGCAACTACACCCCCCACCCATGACATAATGGACAATATTGTCTATCTGGGCATTCATAAAAATATTCTTTCACCACTCAAAAATCGTATTCCGTCATAACAACAAGATAAACCCGACGATATGCCAATACAGCAGTAAAAACGCTGCTCACTGAATAACGAAATAAACGAGACAAAGTTTTAAAAAATGATACAATGTCATTCTACAGTCAATATCTGGGAATAAATACACAACCTTACCATTGGTTTTACGCGTAGAAATGTCCCTTTCTAGACTGAATGGTCATATATTGTCTTGGACAATCCGTTTGTGAAATATACGCACATTTGTGATGCTTGGGTACATTCCAAGATAGCTGTGCGTAATACCACACGTGTTGTTTACGGCGTTTTTGCCCTTTTTAGTACAGACTGGCTTAATTTACAATTCATTCATTCAGTAGGTCAGCGTATAAGCTTTCTAACAATGTATAACATGTCTAATTTTGCTTTTGTAATAGTGTTTTATAGGTCAGCGTAACCAAACATTTTCTTATCATCGCATTCACTCTGTGGTAGCAGTAAAAGACGCCGTTATCGGTACTCTGGTTTTATTATTTTTTTAAATTAACTGATGGTGTGAAGACAGTAGTAGGCAGAGCGCATCAGGTTACAGTTGGCTAACCACGATGTACTGTATGTCTTGTGATTTCAGGTGAGCGACGATGTCTAAATGTGCACTAAAGTGATATTGCATTAGTACAGTGGATGTATAAGAATTCTAGGATGTCAATGATGCTAGTAAAGTGTGTGTATGAGATCGTTAAATGTTAAGGAAATACAAGTACATGCATGTAATCGCTAGCTAACTGACTAGTTAGCCCCACTGTAGCAGCTAGTTAAGTGGCTAGTTAGCCCCACTGTAGCAAGCTAGAAGCTAGAAATGCCCATTTGTAATCAGTAATATGTGCTTACGTGTGAATGTCCAGTAAATGTGTGTTTAGCTATGGTGAGAATAATGTGTTGAGCCGAATCTGAGAATTGCAAACATTATTTTATTGAGAATAGATGACAATAGATAATGGATCCCTATGGACAGAGTGGCTGTGACGATGGCAAGATTGTGTTGTGTGGCACAGCAGCAGTGAACATTGTATAGGCTCTGTGTGTGGCTGGCCTATCACGGAACGATGTGGACACTGGACACAGCTACCCAATGAGGATTTTCCTTCATCACGAGTACAGATATTGACACTTTTTACAAGCACTCGGATGGTACTTGTGCTTGTAAAAAGTACATTATCCGTACCGAATACTCATTTCATCCGAATATTCGGCTAAACCCTAATAAAATACCACTAACCTATTTAAAGGCACTCAATTAAAAAAAAAAAAAAAAAACGTATATAACCGAAATATTTTCAGCAGTTATACTTAGCAGATATCTGTGTTCAGTAGATACTGACAGGGACAGAAAATAAATGCTGCCATTCTCCTCTTATGACTTACTCCAGAAAACTATGTCAGCTAGGTCTATCAGCAAATATGTTAGCTATGCTCAGAAGTCCTCAATAACAATAATAATACAACATAAGACTAAAGTCATTTTGCCCGGTGCAGTGGCTTTAACTGCTACCACAGAGTGAATATGTAAGGCGGAAATGATGATTCACAACTTTTGGTTATGCGGGTTTATAAAACGCTATTCCAAAAGTAAAATTAGACATGTTATACATCATTAGAAAGCTTATACAGTCACCTATTGGACAGATTAATTGTCAATCAAGCCAGATTGTACTACAAAGGGTGACAACGCCGTAAACAGCATGTGTGGTATTACACGCAGCTATTTTGGAGGGTACCCAGGCGTCACAAATGAGCGTATATTTCACAAACAAATTGTCCAAGACAATATATGACTACTTAGTCTCAAAAAGGATGTGTCTACGCATAAAACTAGTGGTAGGATTGTATATTTATACCATATTTAGTCCTAGATATCGACAGTAGAATGACATGGTATAATTTTAGAAAAATGTGTCTTGTTTATTTCGTTATTCAGTGAGCAGCGTTTTCACTGCTGTATTGGCATGTCTCAGGGCTACTGTTGGGATTATCATCTTGCTATGCACTTTTTTAGTGGTGAAAGAATATTTTTATGAATGCCCAGATGGATGCTATTGTTCAGTGTATCATGCTTCGGGGGTTTAGTTGCAGATGAGACTGCAGGGATAAGGTACTTGATAAATGGATGATCTACGCAACAATGGTGGCACTGCAAAACTATTTGGCATAGTTGTTGTGTATTGTCTACTAATGAAACTAGAACTCACTGTTTTCAACTCATAGTTTGGTTGCAGGAGCAATGAATGTCTGAGTTGAGCAATCTAGGCACGCCAGCGTGCCAACCACTAGGGGGATTGTGCGAAGGGGTTGACTGGTTTTAGCCGTGAATGTGTACAGGATCAGTTGCCGAAACCTACCTTATGTCATAAATAAATGATGTAGAGTTCCATTGCTGGTACTTACGAGTTCCACTGGAATTTCTTCATATTTAATTTGGCAGTTGAACCTTTTATTATACGGTCACCAAGGAATGCAAAAAAAACTAATCTGTTGTCAAGGAAACATGCCGCATTTAGCGTGCTCTATGTTTTGAAAACCACAGAATGCATTCAAGTGTACAAACAGTTCAAGGTATCAAAAATTCTGAAACTAAGACCAAACCAAACCTGCCAGTGTGTACGAGATCAGAATACCAACAACCCTAGAGGCTTTGATAAGAGCTGTGGCACATGGCCAGTATTGCACAGATTTGTGCTGCTATAAGTGTCTGCATGACTGCGTTCACAAAATTCTGCTCTGCAGACTCATTGCAGGAAATGTGCCTTTGGAAGCAGAATAGACAAAGCGTGTGTGGGTTCGTGTTAATACTATGTCATCAGAAAGGTGGGTCGGTGTGGCACGGTACCTTTGCGTAGTGGCTGAGGCATGGTCAGAACGAAGATAATCAGCAGAGAGGAGACGTCTCTGAACAGCATGGGAACCTCCAGCCTCTCATCACTGCAGGCCCTACCAATAGAATAACACCAAAAAAAAAATCCTGGGCTTACATGGATGCAGGGATATATTCACACTGTGTGTGTGTACTGCTGACGACAAATTCTCACAACACTGAATTGGATTTTATTTTTTAGAAATGCTACAAATGCACTCAGATTTGGTTCCTGATTCAGGACTAATTGCTAATGAAAATGTTGTAATCCAAGAAAGAATCAAAAACTCATGGCCACAATTTCATGTCTTTGCTGAGAGACAAAATTACTGTGGCTTACATCCTTTTTCAAGGACTAATCAAGCAATCGGGTGATGTCGCTGTTCACAATAGATCAATATATATAATATATAGCCATGCTATATCATTACAAGGTTGGGCACTAAATCCTCAGATGCAAAAGGAAACATGATGTACAAGTATGGTTTACTTTTTGCAGTGGGTGCAAAGGCTGATAAGGAGAGTGCCTCCCTAATATTTTCCTATTAAGATGGCAGGTATGAAATCCAGCCAAGTTACGCCTTGGTGGGGCAGCATGCCCCATATCCATCACCAAGAGTTTGCCACTTTTCAGGGCTTCCTATAGAAATATCCACAATGACCACAGACTCTCCACCCTTAAAAATATGAACATCTATACCTTCTGACCTCATGTATACAGACAGATTTCACAAACTTCACGTGTCAACACAATAAAGCCCCGAACTTATGGGATTTTGGATTTTTTTCCTTCTTCTTTTTCCTGCGATTACATCATCACAAATGCTCAATCATATACAGGCATTCCACTGACTAACATTCCTGCTGTGCCCCACTCTATGCACCTGACTGTGGGCCTACCAGTGACTCTGGATTCAATATCAGACTGTGTGTCCCACCAAACAGTAAAACAGTGCCTTAACAGGATAAGTCACTCATCAGCTAATGCACTGAATTTTCACAGGCTGTTGTTCATTATTATGCAATAAAAATAACTCTGAAGCCATCATGACCTCACCTGGTATTAGAAAATTACCTCTTACACAAAGTTTTAATTGACTTTATTTCTGCTGAAAAAGCACATTCAGCTTTTCATGTGAGTGGAATGACAAAATTGCTATCTTCTCACACAAGAGGGGCCTGGGTTTCCGAAAATGCACACCGTCATCATTTCCTTTTTTACTACTTCACACCCCCCCCCCATTTATACATTTCTACAAACTCAAAAGGACCAATTTTCTGTATAAGCCTGTCCCTTCACAACATCCCCTGTCAGGAACAGCTGGTGCGCACAGACCACAGATGTCCAGGAGACCAGAAGTGTTGCTTTTCTGCAGTAAGGCAGGGTAATACCGTGCTAGCATCAACTGTATGAGTAAGTACATTACCTTGGACTATGGGGTGCAACAATGCATTGAGTGCTTTAGCTGGCTGCACCACCATGAGTCTCAAAAAGGCACTGCATTGCTCATGTAGGGGGAGAAACTTCAGGAAGGTTCTAGCTCCTATCATATGCAAATAAGAAGAAAACTGCATATATAAAGTAGTCAGGGGATAAAATAATTCACATTTATTTTAAACAACTTCTTTCTGCAGCATGGAATTCATCCTGTTAATTTTCTGGAGAAAGGAGAAGAGATGTGTTTGTGTAGATTTTTCTTTTGAGGGTGGGGGTGGGTGGCACTGGGGTTAGTTTCTCTTTGCCAAGTGGCCCATAATTTACCAGATGCCATAATTATCAGTATCTATAGCAACCACAATTGGCTTCTTCTTAATTTTTTAGACCTCCATTATGAATGTAATTTGCTGCAGGCATAGAAGAGTACTATGTTGAGAAATAAGACACATGAAGGGGACATGATGTAGGGATGTAGGGCAATGGTTCTCAAACTTGGTCCTAGGGGTCCCCTGTGTATGCTTGTTTTCATTACAATTTTAATACCAGAATTTTAACAAGCTGTTCATTTTTCTTAGATGCTTATACCAAAAAATTTTCTTAAGTTACATTATGTCAGAAGTAGCTATGCAAGCCACAAAGAATAAATATCCCATACTCACATTGTGCTCATTGTGATATATTGCAGATTACAGAGAATTACAGAGAAAGGTTAAAAAAATTTCACTGATCAAACATAAAATAAGGACTGAGGTGAATCAATAGGTGGAAGTGTGGACACCTGGCCATTTTGTAGATAAACTGACTATTTTGTAGATAAGAATTCAAAGACAAAGCAAATTATAACAAGCCAAAGTTTAATGAAAAATTTATGAAAGAACTTTAACACATATGTAACACACATCATTAAACCCTTAAATCCCAATGGCCAAGAAATTAGATGACAGCATCTAACAATAACATTGTCTTAAATTATTGCTTTTATCGGTCATTCATTCAAGGTGCAGCGTTATAACCCTTATACCACTGTAATTCTCAGGACCTTCGCACTCTGATGCAAAAAACCCTGTCTCGAGAGGTAAAACCACCAGGGATAAAAGAAATAACAAGGCAGCCCCCCCCCCCCCCCCAAAGGAGGGCTGAAATTGACACCCCAGGTTGATAATTACAAAATTTTATAATCCAAAAAATGTCTGCAACAAGACAAACAGCTTCTAATCCTCCTCAACTAGGATTTACATAAAACAAATTACCCCCTGTGCCAAAGCAAATCAATGCACTCTTTGTACATTGGTAGGAAAGGTCAATGCGTTATTTTCCATTTATCTGAATATATTTTTTGGAGAACCTGAAAATGAGCATTTCTGTACAAGTAAACAAAATTTCTCAAATTTTCTAAATTGTTATTTTCTAAATAAGCAACTGCTTACCTTACAAACAGTGAAAAAAGTATCTAAATCAGACATTCCAGCACTGAGTAAATCAACTCTCTATAATTTACCCATCTTGATTCTAGCCCTTGCTGGAAACACTGTTATATTTTGCAATCACCTGACAATCTCATATTCTTCAGGAACGTTTCTGCAGTTTTCAGAATTATTTTATGGCTTCCATCAAACTAAAATAATCACTGAAATATTCTACTGCGTAACCAGCAACTTGCAGGAGGACGGTTTTGCAGAATGCACAAGGTACTTTGCCCACACACTTTTTTATAAGGGCTTTGTTCACTGGTGTATGCTTGCAAAAGCCAATTCACAGTAAGCAAGTGAAAAAGGAAAACTTTGAAGAAAGTATTTAAAAGTTGAAGAGTGACAACAGCGGCAGTGATAGCAACCATCACTCGCAATGGAGAGCTTCAACTACATTACAAAGACAGCTTGGATCCTCTTCAGGACTTCAGATTCTGGGAAGAATGTTAACAGGTGAATACTATGAATATTGAGAGGAAGAAGACAAATATATTGTGTCTAGCAAAAGAAACCATCATAAAATTGCACCACAACTACAGGAAGAGCTCATTGCAACTACAAAGAAACCAGTTCCCCTGAATACAGTGAAACAGCAACTACGATATGCTGGTATAACAGGATGACTATCTGCCTTTTCCCAGTCTTTCTTGGTCCAATGTTGATGGTGCTTGGCCCACTAGAGTCTTTTTTTTTCTTGTTAAGAGTACATACCAAGGGCTTTTTCACTGATGTACACCCTTTTGGACCAACAGATCGTAGTTGCTGTTTCACTGTAGTCAGGGGAACTGGATTCTCTCTAGTTGCACTGTAGTTTTGGCGCAGGTTTACAATGCTTTCTTTTGCTAGACAACACAAGATATTTGTCTTCCTGGTCTTCTCCTGTTAATATTACTGACCATGAGGTGGACCCTTCTGAGTGTGTACTGAACACTGCGCCAGGAAATCTTTAGCTTCTTTGCAATTTCTTGCTGGGAATAACCTTCTAGCCACAATATGTTGATTTGGCCCCGAACATCAAAGCCTAAATCCTTCTTCTTTGCTATATTTCTTGCAACTTTAGAGCCTATTGTACTCACACTACAGGCCAATGTTAGTAGGCTTCTCCTTGTTTTAAAAAACTTAAGGTAGAAAAGATTTCACTCAATGGCTGATGTTAAGCCTCCCAAGAACTAGTTTTTTCCTCCTAACTAGCTAAAGAAAAATCTGCATTTTTAAGGGGTTCTACTAGGGAAGAGGAATGGTTGAGAGAGAGGGGATCAACCTGGCTGCGCTGGTTCGGTGAGATGTGAAGTGTGGGTTGTGATTACAGACAGGGACTCTCTTATCTGAAAACTGAAATATTTGCATATTAAAGTTGCCTTGTGTTATTGGAAGCAGGGCTAAGCCCTCTGATATTATTATCAAAAGATTAATTGTCTTACTGTCTTTCCAAAGAGTAAACATGAATATGTAAGGAGGAAAACCATCAGGATCAGGATAGAGACATGTGAAGGGGAGTCTAGGGGACAGCAGGATTAGGATAGAGGAGTGTGAAAGGAACATTGTGCGGGACAGCAGGATCAGGATAGAGGCATGTGAAGGGGGGTCTAGGGGACAGCAGGAATAGGATAGAGGTATGTGAAAGGAACAGTGTGGGGGACAGCAGGATCAGGATATAGGCATGTGAAGGGGAGTCTAGGGGACAGCAGGATTAGGATAGAGGAGTATAAAAGGAACAGTGTTGCGGGACCGCTGGATCAGGATAGAGGCATGTGCAGGGGACAGTGCAGGGGACAGATGCGTGTGAGGGGGAGTGGAGGGGAAAGTAAGTTTAGGATAGAGGCGTGTGACCGGGAGTGTAGCGGAAAGTACGTTTAGGATAGATGTGTGTGACGGGGACAATACAGGAGATAGCAGGATTAGGATAGAGGCATGTGAAGGGGGGAGTTTAGGAGACTGTCAGTTTTGGACAGAGGTGTATGAAGGGGACACTGTAGGGGACAACAGGATTAGGATAAAAGTGTGTGAAGGGGACAGTGTAAAGGACAGCAGGATTAGGACAGGGCCATGTGAAGGGGGGAGTGTAGGGGACAGTAGGAATAGGATTGGGGCGTGTGAAGCCGACAATGCAGGGGGTGGCCGGTTTGGACAGAGTCCATTCTGTGTCCAGAATTAGTAACTCACTCTGAGCCTCTGCTTGGGGCGATCTGCGTAAGCCTGGTCCAGGGGTTGTAAGCAGAGTCGATGCTGTACAGACGCATGTGCATGGCTAGCACATGAAAGAGCTGATCTGAAAAACAGTAGCATAAATTTCAGACACTGTTCCCCATTAAGCCATTTATCAGAATATCCAATATTGGTACTACAGCTCCGACAGCTATCTTGAAAGTAGAGCAATACATGCCATTAAAGAAAGCCCTCCACTCTCTGGAAGGGTCTGGCTTTGTTTTCAGCTGGTTCTGCTGACATTCCCAGCCTCATGGAAGCAGTGCTGGTATTGAGTCCTAGGTACAGCATCATACTAACTCACCAGGGGTCCATTGACAGGCACATTTCAGGTAGGCTACTATAGACAGAATTGTGGGTAATACAGTGCCTTCGGAAAGTATTCAGACCCCTTCACTTTTTCCACATTTTGTTACGTTACAGCCATATTCTAAAATTGAATAAATTCATTTTTATTCTCATCACTCTACGCACAATACCCCATACTGACAAAGCAAACATCGGTTTTTAGAAATTTTTGTAAATTTATTCAAAAATAAAAAACTGAAATATCACATTCACATAAGTATTCGGACCCTTTACTCAGTATTTTGTTGAGGCACCTTTGACAGCAATTACGGCCTTGAGCCTTCTTGGATAAGACACTACAAGCTTGTGTAAGGACTGGGCGCCATTTTGGTGCAATGACGTCACGTCATGATCACAGGATCACAGACACTGATCACATGGACTGGGTACTTCCTGTTGCTGCCTGTAAAAGGTGCCTTTTTGACTCTCCTTGCCCCTTCTGCTCTTTGCTTCCAGACTGAAGAGACGTGTGCAAGGCACTCTCTTAGGACACAGGCCTAAAGAGAGTTAAGGCCTGCCTGTAAAGGAACACGTGGAGAGACGCACTGGATCTCTCTCGAGTTATAGCCAACAACCGGCATTTATAACTAAAAGTAAACATTTTAGCTGTACTGCAAGTAGGCTAAGGAAACGGATCCATCAAGGGATCAATTTGTTTACTAAACTTTACACTTGCTATTGTTCTGCAACATAGCAACAAGTTAGACGCGTGTAGTCCATGTGCTTTCCTCCGACCACAAGCAAAGTAACTTCCAGCTCCAGGACGAAAGAGAACCAGAACGAGGACCAGCTTTTCTACTGACAGTGGAAAAGATTCACCACAGGTGCTGAGGTCAGCTCCCTTGGACAAGCCAGCACCACACAGTCATCTGCAGACCTGCCAACCTGCATGCATTTTGTGTACCAACTACGCAATTCTTGGTCAAAATACACAGATACGAAATGCCAGCTGAAACTACGAAACAACAAAAAAAAATTATTATTGTAATTTAATTACGAAGAACAATCAATTAATACAAAACAATACCGTACATTTATTCGGTATTTAAACTACATCCCTCGGATTGAACCAGATGCTACGACCTTGTGCTTGTGGTTCTGTAACCCCTCCCTGACCCACTCAACATCCACTGATACGCAGCAGTACTTTATTATCCACTGAGGCGTAATGCTGCATTGCTGAGGTAAAATGGGAAGTGGGGAGTAATAATCAAGCACAAAAATGTGACCGTAATGTTAACATGTAAAACGTTAAAACGTGTTCGGTAACTTTACGAGATGATGCATTTCAAGGGGTATATCCTAATGAGATAAATTTGTGTATATAGTTAGCTGTAGTAGTAGCTCGCATACGATTTAGCCTCATTACGAGACGTGTGAATAACTGATGGAGTAATGTAGCTGCAGTAACTCAAACGCTACGGAGACTCCCTGTTCAAACTTTGAATCGCGCACGCTCTGTTGAGCAAAGTGACCATTGCAAAGTGACCATTGACCATTTCATTAATCATGAAAAAAATTGTTTTAAGCAGGTGTACTCAAACTTTTGACTTGCAAGTATATCATAATATAGCCCAGTGCAGTGCAAGTGATATTTTAGAATCAGGTCAAATTATACAATTTTGCCTGATCACTTCAACAGTCAAATCGAGAATAATGAAGAAAGTCTTGTGTGTGCATGTGTGCGTGCAAAGCGAAGTGGTGCGAAAGCATGTGAACTAAACGTTACAGTGACTACTGTGGTACTCAAAATATTTTCCTAAGGTTGGCAGGTCTGCTTCTGCACTTCCCAGTAAGACTGACAAACATCCAGACATCAACTAGCTTAGGAAACTTCTGTTTGTTCTTTGTTTTTAAGAAATTGTCATGAATTGTATGTAATGTTTGTGTTTAGATTATATTGTGTCTTTTAATTAGCTACAGCTGCCTAGCCCGCATAGCTAGCGTATATACTCTATTACTAACATTGGCTTACAGTCCGCCATCTTTTTAACCAAGATCTGTGCATGTGATCTCATGCACGTTTTAATTATAATTATTTGTCCTTACTGATCTACAATTCGTAGAGGTGTTATTCCCTACACTTGGCACATATGTATTTGGGGTATTTCTCTCATTCTTCTCTGCAGATCCTCTCAAGCTCTGTCAGGTTGGATGGGGAGCGTTGCTGCACAGATATTTTCAGGTCTCTCCTGAGATTTCTGGCCACTCCTGCGTTGTCTTGGCTGTGTGTTTAGGGTCGTTGTCCTGTTGGAAGGTGAACCTTTGCCCCAGTCTGAGGTCCTGAGCAATCTGGCGCAGGTTGCTGCCACCATCATGCTTCACCATAGGGATGGTATTGGCCAGGTGATGGGCAGTGCCCTGTTTCCTCCAGACGTGACGCTTGGCATTGTGGACAAAGAGTCCAATCTTTCTCATCAGACCAGAGAACCATGTTTCACATGGTTTGAGAGTCCTTTAGGTGCTCTTTGGCAAACTCCAAGCAGGCTGTCATGTGCCTTTTACTGACTAGTGGCTTCCTTCTGGCCACTCTACCATAAAGGCCTGATTGGTGGAGTGCTGCAGAGATGGTTGTCCTTCTGGAAGGTTCTCCCATCTCCAAAGAGGAACTCTGGAGCTCTGTCAGAGTGGCTATCGGGTTTTTGGTCACCTCCCTGACTAAGGCCCTTCCCCGATTGCTCAGTTTGGCCGGGTGGCCATCTCTAGGAAGAATCCTGGTGGTTCCAAACTTCTTCCATTTAAGCATGATGGAGGCCACTGTGTTTTTTGGGACCTTCAATGCTGCAGAAATTTTTCATACCCTTCCCCAGATCGGCACCTCGACACAATCCTGTCTCGGAGGTCTATGGACAATTCCTTCGACTTCATGCCTTGGTTTTTGCTCAGACATGTACTGTCAACTGTGGGACCTTATATAGGCAGGTGTGTGCCTTTCCAAAGCATGTCCAATCAATTGAATTTACCACAGGTGGACTCCAATCAAGTTGTACAAACATCTCATATGATCAACATATGATCAATGGAAACAGGATGCACCTGAGCTCAATTTTGAGTGTCATAGCAAAGGGTCTGAATACTTATGTAAATGTGATATTTCAGTTTTTTATTTTTAATACATTTGCAAAGATTTCTAAAAACCTGTTTTCACTTTGTCATTATGGGGTATCGTGTATAGATTGATGAGATTAAAAATGAACTGAAACAATTACAGAATAAGGTTGTAACGTAACAAAATGTGGAAAAAGTGAAGGGGTCTGAATACTTTCCAAAGGCACTGTAACTGTGCTGCTCATATGATTAGGAGAACGAAAGACTTTCAATGAATAATTAACATCACACCAGTTAAAGTACACAGCAAAGTAATCTTTATTTTGTTGAGAGCCACTGACCTGCATCCTTCCAGCTGAAAATTTGTCATATCATCTGAAAAACAGTTCATTTGATTTGCTCTTTCCTCAATAAGATCATTACAGGGGAAAAATGCACACGTCATTTTCAGAATCAGAATGTGACACTGGGCACAGGCAGTGTGATGAAAAAAGAGAAATGAAAGAACTGTGATTATTCAAAGGCAGATAGGTTGGCAGATATATTTTAACCTACTACTTTAGTAGTACTTTGTGATGAAAGCCTGTCTCCATGTCTCATTTATTTCAGAATGGAAAAATGAATTGGAAAAGACC
Organism: Anguilla pacifica; assembly: GCA_039654925.1. Lineage (NCBI taxonomy): Eukaryota > Metazoa > Chordata > Actinopteri > Anguilliformes > Anguillidae > Anguilla > Anguilla pacifica. The sequence continues at coordinate 35,384,821 of CM077286.1, read as the reverse complement.
ACATATTATCTTAAGCACACAAACTATCCTTCGTCAAACTGTTAAAATGCTGCGATACCTAACAACTACATAGGTTCGGGCAGAATCTCTGACAGTAGGGCTTAAAACACTTTTTTCACTGGTCTAAACCAGCAAGAGAGACACTCCAAGCTGTAGAAAGAGAATCCCAAAACAAAATGTCTCCACCAATCCCACTGGAACAAACTTTGAATTGACAATGTACTTCCCCATTCACAATTTCAAAGATTAACACAGATGTTGTCTGTTCCCCTCCATCTATGTTAGACTTTTTGTTTTTTTTTTGCATTAATTATTTCCTGCACAATATAGTAGAAGGCTTCTGAAGGACTTTCAAAGACAGCCGTTTAAAATGGCAGTAAAAACGACAAAACTTGATTTTCAGAATCTAAGAAAAGAAAAAAATGCAAAAGTCATCTTTCCACCCATCTAAACCCATAATCTGGTATTGAGCAGTAAGGTTAAAAGAAATACACTAATACTTACACAACCGACTAAAATCCATTGTCAGCTTAATTTAATATTGCAAAACATCCACCCACAGATAAGTGAGCAGTTTTGGGGCTGAGCCCTCCGTCAGCTTTCCTTCCTACTGAAAGGGTGCAAGACATATACTTGAAGAAATTTTCTGGATCAATATTCATTGCTAATCTTATTAATACCACAAACTCATGAACCAACTTCTTCAATTTCTAGTCTGTGTTACAGAGCTCACTGCTGAAGCCGTAATTTAAAATAAAATCTTGCAGATAATTTATTCAAAATTTTTTAAAGATTTATTCTGCAAATGTTAAAAATTACTTTGTAGAACTTGGTAGAAAGTGAGCAACAATTTGACTGCAGTTACCATGTTATATATTCTCGCTTATTCAAAAAGAATTAAAAGGATAATATGCATAAGGAGGCCGCAGAAACACATACAATGAAGGATATTGTTTTGTTGTGGGAAAAATTGTCTGTCACATTGGTCTAATATAGCAGAAATGAGGTCCCAAGAAACTTAACCCCTCTGATCTCCTCATCAAAGCCCAAAACAATCTATAGGCATTCCACAGAAAAGTCTATCTTTCATTTCTTTATCTTTCAACTCTGTGATGAACTAAAGCTGTATTGAAGCACTGAAGCAAAATATTGCATTATGGAGCTGCCAGAAATTTACCATAATCAGGTCATCATAAACTGGAGCAACAGTGCCCTCTGGAGGCATTTTCTTTTTCAGACTGTACAAAGTATGGTTGTGTGTGTGTGTGTGTGTGCGTGCGTGTGTGTGTGTGTGTGTGTGTGCGCGTGTAGGGACAGAGAGAGAGAGAGGTGCTGCCAACATGTTCATGCCACTGATAGCCGGACTGAGACCATGACAGTTCCATGACAGGGCTGACACTGTCAACTGATAGCCCGCAGTTGTGGCATGGAACTTCCCCTACCTGCCTGACCCATGATGAAAACTGGGAATGCAATCATTCTAATCTCTATGGCACCATCTCTAAGGCTTATATCACTGCCCTATTGTCATCTGCATCCTCGTCATCATCATCACACATCAAGCTGCCCAACTGTCCTTGCTCTATGTGGGGTCAGGAGATGTCATTTTACAGGATCACTTTAAATCACATCACTGAAAATGTGCTAGCAAAAAAAAGTCCAATTTGAGGTCTGATCTGGTGGGTGTTGTTACCCCCCTCCACAGTAGTAGGTTTCTGCAGTATGATGGAAAACTGAGGCAAAATATGTGGAAAAGGCTGAGTCCAAAAACTGTGGGAATCAACTGACCCCATTAGCTGCGAAAGGCTGAAAAAGTAAGAGGACAGCACCTAAGTCCATGACGTGTGCACACCTTTCTTCACTGGCAGCCAGAATGGAGATGCCTTCTGACTGCAGATATTGATCTATTTTTATCAAAGCTCCAGCAATTTGCTATGATTCTCCTCCCTGTGAGCATGATCCCTCTGAGATAAATTTGTGATGCCTGGATGACCAGACTAGATTCTCCCCAGCGCCCCCTTACCCAGTTTTACTAGGCTATTGAATGACACCATACTTTTACTACTTCTTTTCTGGGACACCTTGTCCTGGTGGGTGTGCATACCATCAGTTCCATTCCAGTCATTCAGGCAATTCAAGTTATCACATTTCTGAGACTCCAATATTACTGCCACAAGTCTTTCACATCTTCAAGGCTTACTGAAGCCTCACTTCTTCCAAGTGATTTATGTGGCTTTGTGATCCTGCATTGAGAGGTGGACCTCTTCTGCCATATGTCATATTCATCAGCTGAAAGATACTGCACCTGGTAACTAGGTGGGTCAGGCAGGAGTGGTAAGCAAAGGTTCTACACTCTGTTTCCTTGAAAAAAAGAAGGGGATTGATGATCCTCCAGTGTAAAATCACTCTCTAATCAATTGTGACAGACCCTTCACTTGCCCTGTACGGTGTGTGAATTCATTTCTCACAAATGGATTAATAATTAAGCAGAGAAGAAAAGAGGGTTCACAGTCATCATCTAAATCCATAAAGGGTTTTGACCAGACCACAAGATGAAGTCTCTCCTTCTTCTCCTTTTATTCATTTGCATTTTAATAGAGCTGATGTTAAACCAAAAAAGGAAACCAAACTATAAAAGGAATAAGAAAAACAATTATTTGTCAAAAAAAGATATTTAATTAAAGTCATTCATCATAACGTAACTACTAAGGATACACAAAACCGCTGTCGACAAAATAAAATGTAGAATCTAATATAAAATGTTCAGAGTCAACACATGTAATTATACAGTATGGTGCAACACAGAACAGACCAGTACACCAACCAGTAATGCATTTGAGTAGTTCAAGCTTGACTGCATGACATATGCTTGCAAGTAATCAAAACAAACATTCAGGATATCAAAATAAAAATATAGCTGCAAGCAGCGACATGGGGGTCCAAGCACCAGGGGTGAACTGCAGAGCACCGAGTGCAATTTGCATCTTTCTGAAATGTCCGAAAAAATAGAAACAAAGTTTTGCAACAATTCAGTTGCCCGCATACCACAGGTGTGCTGTGGGGGCGCACTGTATGCTGCAATGGGAGAGGCAGACACGCAGAGAATGCAAGATCCAGTCCTTAATTCCTCCCAGCCTGGCACATGCACACATAAGGTCCTAATTGTGCTGGAGCACCAGCCTATGGATCTAGAAAAATCAAGACAATGGATTAAAGCAAATACTTTTCTGGGTTGAAGGACATGCTCTCTCTATGTGAACAGAATTCTATCAGAAAAGTCATTGTTATTTAGCCAAAATGTATAGTGTCCACTTACACTTTTATAATGTCCACTTATACTTTGTCATGGACTGGAAACCTTATCCAAGTATGATCCATATTTTCATTGGATGTAAAGGTACATGTGCAATAATGATTTGAAAATTGTAGTTTTGAAGTGGTGCTGTAGCCGCACCTTGAGTGGTAGTTGCACAAAATGTGACATACACGATCTACGTGGGTCCCTTTACAAGTTGTATATTTCCAAAAATTTTAATAGTGGCTGGATTTAAAGTTGGTGTGGCCAAATATCTTTTCCACAATTTTTGCATATTCATATTTGATTATCTTTAAAAAAATGTTGGACGGAGGGGGATGTACTTCTCAGGACTGTTGGAGGAAAGCTGCCTGAGAGTTCCTGTGAAATTATGTACAATTTGACATTATGGAGCTTATGCAAGTGAGTATTTTGCAAAAAGCATATTTCAAGGCTATATTGCACCTTACCATGTGAACCTGTGCATGCTCGTCCACAATATGGCTCAATATGGCACAATATCTATCATCCCCTGATAGTTTCAAAGTTGCAATTTTGCGGGTGGCACTGGAGAGCTACCTAGAGTGCCAGTTGCTTGTGTGTCATGCATGATAAGTCGGCAGCCATACCAAACCTGCCGGCCAAATTCTGTGAGTTTTTCAGCATGGGAAAGGGCTGAAAATGTAGGGAAAAGAGCAAAAAAAATAATAAAAAAATAAAAAGAAGAATAAAAATCCTAGCAAAAACAATGGGGGTCCTTGGTGCTTGGCCCCCTAAAAAACAATAGAAATGGCCAATTCTTTCTAAAGGCTGGAGCCAGAAAGCAGCGCTAAACTCATTTATCCCCTTGAAGTTCACCCCTTTGCACTGTTAACATTTGCCAAAACTTCCCATCTTCCCTCCACTTCAGGGCAAAGTGGAGGCCACAGACAGGTCCGTCAATCACTGCTTTCCATTCCCTCAAGCAACAGTCCTCACCGAACAATGTACTGGCACAGTGTTTAACCTATTTGTTCCAGGCACCCCATTTGATGATGCACGCTCCACCAGACCACCTGGGAAAACAGCGCTCCCCTCCCCCCTAGCTCTGATCGACAATTTTAACAATCAGTGCACCTTCAGTATGGCCTGACACCCTCAATCATGAAGGGCATCTCATTATCCAAGCCATGACTGAATAATTGAGGAAATCAAACCCCCAGTCACCACCGCCTTTACCCTAAAACCAGCATTTTTGGGGGGCGTTAATCCCAAAAAAGGACAAAAAGATCATTGCTAAAATGAACGGCAAACGAACACAGGGTGATTTAACCACTTAGCGCACACCCCCTAGTGTTTGGCACGCCAGTGTGCTACATTGTTCAACTCAGACATTCATTGCTCCTGCAACCAAAGGATGAGTTGAAAACAGAAACGCTTTGTTTTAGTTTCATTAGTAGACGATACACGACAATTATGCCAAATAAAGAGTTTTGCAGCACCACCATTGTCGCTCTGGTTGTTAATTTAACACACCCCCTCCGTGCAGTCTTATCTGCAACTACACCCCCCACCCATGACATAATGGACAATATTGTCTATCTGGGCATTTATAAATAAAAATATTTTTTCACCACTCAAAAATCGCATTCCAACATAGCAACAAGATACACCCAACAATAGCCCTAAGATATGCCAATACAGCAGTGCAAAAGTTGCTCACTGAATAATGAAATTAACAAGAGAAAGTTTTCAAAAATTACACCATTTCATTCTACAGTCAACATGTGGGACTAAATATTGAATAAATATACAACCTTACCATTGATTTTATGCGTAGAGATGTCCCTTTTCAAGACTGAGTGGTCTTATGTTGTCTTGGAAAACCCGTTTGTGAAATATACGCACATTTGTGATGCCTGGGTATCTTCCAAAATAGCTGTGCATAATACCACACGTGTTGTTTATGGCATTGTCGCCCTTTTTAGTACAGTCTGGCATGATTGACAATTCATTTATTCAGTAGGTGAGAGTATAAGCTTTCTAACGATGTATAACATGTCTAATTTTGCTTTTGGAATAGCGTTTTATAGGTCAGTGTAACCGAAAGTTTTCTCATCATCACATTCACTTACGCATTCACTCTGTGGTAGCAGTAAAAGATGCTGCACCTGACGAAACGTTGTCAACGATTTTTCGTAATTTCTTGGAAAATGTCACGTCATTTGTTATGCAGTACGTCTACAAAGCATGTGAGAAGAGATACTTCTGTTTACATCCTGGACCATGGCTGACCGCAGCAAATGCTCGAAACGTTTGGCTGAGCTTCACTAAAAAAGATAACGACGCAGCCAAATGCAACACCTGCAGTAAGGATATTTCGTGCAAGGGAAGAAGCACCTCCAATATGACAAAGCATTACTTCAACACGGCGTGAATCTGAAGGAATGCACCATGTTCGATGTGTTGCCGTCTCCCAGCCACAATAACTACCCAGATACAGCTAATGTTAACAGTAGCAACATTGTCATTAAATTTTCCCCGATCGTGAAAACTGCCTGACTTTTTTACATTTTGAACAGATGTGGCTAGTGGGTAAATCTATCGCTGTTTCCGTACACCAAGTATTCTCAAGTTGGCTGCAGAAATATTACTAAAACACTTAACCAGTAGTAAGTCACTAGTGCTCAGGGGATGTTTAAGTTACTTCTAGTGTTATTAACTAAAACGAGAGCCAGTTTAGTCCCAAAGCTGTCAAAGTCAGACTAGTGGGTCTATATTTAACATTCACGTGTAGCCTACAGTTTGAATTTAATTAAATTTTTTGGTAAGGGGTGGTTTTATGGTTTTAAACACTTTATGATCGCATTATAAATAGAAGTGGGTGATTGACGAGCGTTTTTATGCATGGTAGGTTTGATCTAAATGCATTTACAGAATATAGCGTTTTTTCCCCAAAGATGGTATTTCTCAATATAATTGTGCTGACGTGTTAACACATTAGTACGGTTACGGGAGAAGAAATTTTAGGATAGCGCTTCTGATTTTGCTTGCGTCGAAAGTGCTACAACGGAAACAGCGACAGATTTACCCACTAGCCACATCTGTCCAAAATGTAAACAAGTCAGGCAGTTTTCACGGTCGGGAAAAATTTTAGACAATGTCTCACGCTCAGGTACAAAAGACAGATGAGCTGACATTATATTGAAGGTAAACAAATGATGTCTACAAATATTTTTATTTTATTTTGCTATACTTCTCCATTATTTATTTAAATAGTTTTGGTTTGTAATTGTTTTTGTTGATCATTCCTTATAAGAAAGAGTAATATTTATTTTTATAAATGAAGGGAAAAAGAAACCTTCCTGACAGTTTACTGATTATAGCCTAAATGTGCCAATAATAATAACAATAATAATAATAATAATAATAATAATAATAATAATAATAATAATAATAATAATAAAAAACTTTATTTATACAATCACTGGCCACTTCATTAGGTGACAGGAGTAGTCTTCTGCTGCTGTAGCCCATCTGCTTCAAGGTTTGACATTGTTTGCGTTCAGAGATGCTCTTCTGCATACCTCGGTTGTAACGAGTAGTTATTTGAGTTGCTGTTGCCTTTCCATCAGCTTGAACCAGTCTGGCCATTCTCCTCTGACCTCTGCCATCAACAAGGCATTTTCGCCCAGAGAACTGCCGCTCACTGGATATTTTCACTTTTTCGGAAAATTCCCTGTAAACTCTAGAGATGGTTGTGCATGAAAATCCCAGTAGATCAGCTGTTTCTGAAATACTCAAACCAGCCCGTCTGGCAACAACAACCATGCCACGTTCAAAGTCACTTAAATTCACCATTCTTCACCATTCTGATGCTTGGTTTGAACGTCAGCGGATCGTCTTGAACATGTCTACATGCCTACATGCATTGAGTTGCTGCTACATGATTGGCTGATTAGATATTTGCGTTAACGGGTGCAGTTTGCAGTTGAACAGGTGTACCTAATGAAGTGGCCGGTGAGTGTATAACACCTTTCATGCAGCAGTAGCAGTAGTGCTTCACACCAAGGAAATAATAATAATAAACAGTTAAAACAGGAAACTATAGAATAAAGGTAGGCTAATTTTTGTTCTTGAAATATTTGTATTTCTTTTTTTCTCTCCAAAAAATATTGCAATTGGAACCGAGATTCGATAAGAACCGGATTCAATAAGCAGAATCGGAATCGGAATCGATAAAATTGAAACGATACCCAACCCTATTATTGAGGAATTCTGGGTATGGCTAAGCCATATGTTTGTAGATAGATCTAGATGACATTGCTTTCTGGAGTAAGACAGAACCAGAACCTGCTGCTGATGGCAGACCTGATGAAAACACTGTGCACTGAAGGAACTGCACCAGTTGTCAGTCTCACCTGGTCCTGGCTTCAACATCCCATCCTGAACTCCATCATATCACCGGGAAGATAATCCTCCGGTCTAAAATAAGCGCCACACACGACTGCGTTTTTTGTAACAAATGCAGCAGTGAAGTCCCATCTCTTCACCTGCACAAAACACAGCCAGGCACATAAGCTAGCACCGTTCCTTTTGCTCGATGTCCTGACAGGCTGGAATTTGTGCAACCTGCACAGACACAATAATTGACCATGATGATTCACGGTGAAATGCAATATAAAACTACTTTAAAAAGACCAATTCACTATATCACGACCCCTCAGACTCACTACCACCTACTACTGCACATTGGGCTAAGGCAGCAGGCAGACTCCCTTCTGTTACGTAATATGACGCGATGTTGAAAAAAACTGTGTTTTTAGGAGCTTTGCTCAAAACGACTACTATTTCCTCTGAATATGTGCCCTTATGTCTTGTAAAAATTATTAAATCCTGCATTAACTTTTCAAATGGTCATTTTCAGACAAGGTTAAGTATACATTTCGTTAAAAATTTGACCTGCAAGATGCACTTTAAGATTAGCAAGCAGAATTTTTCCCCATTCTTCCATTATGCAGGTCTTCAGCTGTGAAATTGTATGGGGCCTTCGTTGCTGTATTTTGCGCTTCATAATGCGCCACACATTCTCAATTGGACAGGTCAGGACTGCAGGCAGGCCAATCTAGCACCCGTACTCTCAGTTTACGCAGCCATGCACTTGTAATCTGGGCAGAATGTGGTTTGTCGTTGTCTTGCTGGGAAATGCAGGGACGTCCTGGGAGAAGACCGTGTCTGGACGGCAGCATATGTTGCTCCAAAATTTGTACTTATCTTTCTGCATTAATGGTGCCCTCACAGATGTGCAAGTTACCCATGCCATAGGCACTGACACACCCCCATACCATAGAAATGCTGGCTTTTAGACCTCACGCTGATAACAGCTTGGATGGTCCTTTTCCTCTTTGGCCCAGAGGACGGCTGTTTTGTCAAAAAACTATTTGAAATGTTGACTCGTCGAACCACAAAACAGAATTCCACTGTGCTACTGTCCATCTCAGATGAGGCGGAGCCCAGAGAAGTCGGCGGAACTTCTGGACAGCGTTGATGTATGGCTTCTGCTTTGCATAATAAAGCCTTAACTTGCATATGTAGATGCAGCGGTGAATGGTGTTGACTGACAAAGGTTTACTGAAGTATTCCCGAGCCCATGTCATGATATCCATTACAGACGCATGACGACTTTTAAGACAGTGACGTCTGAGGGATCAGAGATCACACAATATCAGTGGTTTTCGACCTTGCCCTTTATGCACAAGATTTGACCAGATTCCTTGAATCTTTTAGTTATATTGTGCACTGTAGAGGGTGAAATGCCCAAGATCCTACCGATTTGTCTTTGGGGAACGTTGTTCTCAAAGTGCTGGATTATTCGCTGATGCATCTGTTGGCAAATTGGCGAGCCTCAACCCATTCTTGCTCATGAAGGACTAGGCCTTTCTTGGAGGCTCCTTATATACTATAACACGATTGCTTTACCTGTTTCTTGGAGGCTCCTTATTGGGATGGCAGGTATGCCATCCCGCCAAGTTACGCCTTGGCGGGGGCATGCCCCATACCTATACAGCACCGAGAGTTTGGCACTTTTCAGGGTTCCCCACAGAAATAACCACAACAGCCACAGACACTCAGCCCTTAAAAACATTAAATTCTGTACATTCTGACCCCATTTCAACAGACAGAATTCATAAACGACTTCACGTCCACACAATAAAGCCCCAAACTAAGGGGATTTTGCGTTTTTTCCTTCTTCTTCTTCTCATTCTTATTTTTCCTGCCGCCTATCCCACTAACAGCATGTCTCCCCATTGGACATTTCACTGACACCAGCCAAATGTTCACCTACATGACCCAATCAAAAACGCGCATACACACGCAAAATACCCATACCTTTTTACTCTGAAACATTTCTAGTTTAAACAGCCTGTGGCCTAGTGGGAAAGGTTACAGTCTTGGGAAGACGGGGTCGTAGGTTCAAGCCCAGCTAGGAACATGTTTCTTTAACCTGCTTTGACCCTCACTAATAATTGTCTACTACTTATCAATTATTGCTTTTGCACCATATCTACCCGCCGTTCACCGTTCAGTTATTAACCGGCTACAATATTGCTAAGCCATATGCCTTATGACGTACCGTCTGTACGTTCAGTTATTAACCGGCTACAATATTGCTAAGCCATATGGATTCAACGGGAGCTCTTCTGTGCTTACTGGCCTGTGTTCTTCTTTAAAACCACCGGCAGGTTTGCTAATGATATTTCACGCATTGCATAGCTATGGCATGGTGCTGCACTAACCAAGTCACAGACTGGTAAAACTCCGGTTTAAGGCTTGAATCCCGCCTCGCCCTCAGGCAGATCATTTCCTCTTTTACACTAACGTTTTCTTACGCTTATATTTGCTTTACCAAAACTCACTCACGGCCACCCATATGCATTTCATGACGGCAAATGTATTCCTTTTATTAAAACGTTACACCAGTTCACCACTGTGCCATTTCTACTAACTATATTTCTTCACTTGGCTACCGTACAAAACCTTCTTATCAGCAAACGCCACGTTTCTACATTCATGTTACCTCGCCCTGTTCTCTATCTAGCCACATACAAACAATTACTACGTATGTACGTTCTGCAACTCCGCATTAAAACATTACATTTAAAATCATGATTCACTCATAAATATAACTACTAGCACTGAACATGAGAAAAACACATTAGTGCAATAGATTGCACACGTTATTTAACCCTCCACTTCACCAACTAACGTTTAATACAGACTGTTATATATACCGTTTGATAAGGAAACTAAGCTCGCTCATGGTCACTTCATTTACTTCGCACTATAGTCTGTGATCATGTCAACCTTCACCTACATGCCCATTCTGCTAAAAAAACATATTGCTTCAACTACGCAATTTCATCATTTCGCCTAATTTATCTCACACTGTTGTTATTTTCTCATATGCAAAGCCTGCTGGGACATATGCGTCTGCTCCTATTCTCCACTATCAACTTTTCCGGTTCTAGCTTAACAAAACAGCAAAGAGGATTCCTACCTGCAGATAAGCCTATCAAAATGCCTTATAAACCTTACAAACACTGAAAGTGCATCTTCACGAAATAACAGACAATGGAGCAGGACAGAAGGGTACATAAGTTGCGACCTAGGCAGCTCTAATTCTATGGGCTTGCTGATTCTTTTGTCAATCAAGGCTTGTTGGATGCCCGTCAAATCCGTGAGTAGCCTACATACATTGGCCATATTTCACCTTTTCTGATGCGTTTATACTTACGCCACTGCACCATTTGTCACAGCCACTGTTTTACATGTATAGCAAACCGAAACTGCTAAACGTACATGCTCATCAGACTGTACAAATTCACACAAGGATAGCCATAATCCACAACCGTTTCTTACAGGGTCACTTCGCGTTTCTCACTCTCGTAATAAAACGCTTTGCAAAAAGAAATGATACCTCATAAAAAACACGTTTTCAACTTACAAAAATGCCATGTTACTCACACATACAAGACATACACCGTCTATAACTCATTCATTCAGACTGCCAAAATCCAGGCCTGCCATTAAAAGTATTGATATCAAAATGACGCCAAGTTACGGTACTACAAGTGACTTGAAGTGCCAAGTGACTTGAAAGAATTGAGGAAATATTGGGTAGCATTGCTTTGGAATACATGTTATTAAATTTCGGTGAGGCAAGATAGCCTATATTGTTTGTAGTACCGTAACTTTGATATCAATACTTTTAATGGCAGGTCTGGATTTTGGCAGTCTGAATGAATGAGTTATAGACGGTGTATGTCTTGTATGTGTGAGTAACTTGGCATTTTTGTACGTTTAAAACGTGTTTTTTATGAGATATACTATAACACGATTGCTTTACCTGTTTAACATCATCTGTATCACATCACCGGGATATTTCAACTTGTCACATCATTATTAGTCCTAAATTGCCCCTGTTCAAACTTTTTTGGAATGTGTTACAGGCATAAATTTCATAATAAACGTATATCATCAAAAAACAATGAAGTTAAATAAGTAAAACATGAAATACCTTGTCTTTATACTTTTTTTGTTTGAATACAAGTCAAAGTAAATTTACAAATTACCACCTCTGTGCCCATTTATAATACATTTTTTATATTCCTGAGAAAAATTATAAGGCAACATGATGCTGGTGAGGTTGTGGGTGATTCCTTCCCTCCTTAAGCATCAGTGTCTTGGATTATCCAGTAAGCAAGTACATTGATATCTTTTCATATTTTCACAAGGGGTTAGATAAAGTAAATAGACAAACTGGGAAGTGGACTCACAGTGACCGTAGAACTTAATGGTGCAGCTTAGACAGACAAATAAATAAGGAAGTGAACTCACTGAGACAAGAACGCTTGGCAGTGGCACTAGCTCCTCCACAGCACAGATCTCCTCCACGGTGCACCAGCTCCAACTCCAGGTTTGTCCTATGAGAAACAGCAGTGGTCTCTATTAACCAGCACATTCCACAAGAGGACAAAAGGCTATGGATCAGTATAATGGCATAATAATTTTAAAAACAGGAATGATCTGTCACAGTCAGGCCATGAATTTTCAAGTTGATATTCAAAGATTCTTTTGAGTACTTATTTTTATTGCAAAACACATTGGGTTGCCATTAACTGTATGAAAATGTGCTATGCAAATACACCCTAATATTTCTTATATAGGATTTTTTTCCTCTCATTTCTCAGCACCACTACTAGGTCAACTGCTGCTATATTCAAAATAATTTCACACATTCCATACCATGTGGGAGATATGCCTTTTCCCTGGAGAGGAGAAGGAGGAGAAGGCGAAGTAGTAGTAGTAGTAGTAGTAGTAGTAGTAGTATAGAAATATAGCTGCACAAAGCTATGTGAGGGTAAAGTCCCAAGGGTGAGCCACAGACCATTGGGGGGTTGTGTTATGTGCTCCTAGTTATTTCTGTAATAAAACAGAATTTTGTTGTCATTTTCTCTGTCATGCGAGTGTGTTTTGTGTCGCGTGTACTTTGCTTTTTCATTACAGGCTGCAGTGTTAGTCGGCTGGCTTCTCCCGTGTGCGCGCACAGGCGATGCATGTGCATTGTTCAGTTGCGGGTACTAGCCTCACACGCACTATATAAGATGATGATTTGAGGCAGCCACTCTCTCTCTCTCTGGTCCTGCAGGCACGCAGCTCAACACAATGCATCGATTAGTTTTGTTCTTTGGTCTTCTACTTGCGATTTTCGTTCAGTCAATATCTAAATAATTATGGTTTATTTAAAAGCGGTTAACACTGCTGGTTGGCATTGTGGCTAATGGTAGTTTTCTTTATTTACTTCACCTTTTTAATTTCAGTTAGCAGTGGGCTGGAAGACTCACCTCCCCCTTTCTCCCCTTTTGTTTCGACTATCTCTCTGTCCAGTTCTCGTTGTGAGTGAGGTCAGAAGAATTACCGTTAGACAGCTCAGACCGTTTCTGGTCTGAGAGAGAAAGGTCAGTCCTTCTGACTCTGCCCTGTTTGTGTGTTTCCAATTTGTACAATGTCATAATAAATGTACCTATTTTTGTGCAAAAGGACGCTGTGGTGTTTTAAACAGGTTCGGCCTTGGTGCTGGCAGCAGCTGGTTATTGCAACTCGGCAGCCTTGAGCCATAACAGGTTGTGTGTCATGGACTGCAAACCTAATCCATAAACTATCCATACCAAGTTTGGTGTGTATTAAATGTAAGGTTACATGTGTAGTAATTATTAGGAAATTGCAATGATCATACAAAAAATTTGGCTGGATTTAAAGGAAGTGTGTTATATCTTTTCCACAATGTATGCAGATTTAATTTGTACATTTGAAAATTCAGAATAGAAGCTACAGGTGTGGTCAAATATTTTCTTTGCAATTTATGCATATTCAGTTTTTATTTTCTTTAAGATTCTTTGACTGAGGGGGTGTGCTTCCCAGGACTGCTGCAGGGAAGCTTTCTGATGATTCCTGTCCAATTTCATACAATTTGGCTTTAATTATAGGCCACACTGCACTATAAAACTGTGTGTCTGTGCATGCTCAGTCACAATATGGGTTTCTACCATCCCCTGAAGTATTGATGCAATCAACCTAAATTTGGGGCCATAAGCATAATTTGGGTGTGGTCAGCCATTTTGCTTAAATTTAAATTGTTATCCTGCGGCCATCTTTGGACATCTCTAAATTTCCTTTGCAACGTAACACAAGGACATGCTGCAGATCATGTGGGGAAAATTTGGTGAGCATCAGGCAAACATTACAGAATATGTTTGTTTTTCAAAAAATTCAAAATGGCTGCTGCAATCTTATAGGATCAGCTGTCATCTTTTAATAACATTTTAAGAGGGTATTACAAAGAACAAATGATTGAAAATTCCATGTTGATATGTCAAACAGACTAGATGTCTTTTAAACATTCATCTAAAAAATTCTAAATGGCAAAAAATTCTATATGGACATTATGACTTCAAACCATTTATGCTGTCCAGGAGAAAAAATATCTTGTGAGCCTGGTTTCAAGTCTCCAGGATATTTAAATATTAGAAATTCAAATGACAGCTATTAGAATTTTTTGTGATAAGCCCCACCCACATTGATTTTTATTAGCTTACTGTGTTTGTTGGAGTATCAACTTTCTTTGCAATAACTTTTAAGGTGAGCTGCCAATGAACAATTTATTGGGTTGAGTTTTTAGTTCAAGAGAAGACATATCTACTCACATTTTTTATTTATCTAAGACAAAAGGGGCAGGAGTAATGATTTTTAGAAAATTTTGGGCATAACTGTCTAATGTAGCATCACCATGTGACCAATCGAGCTGTATTTCAGTGCTTGACTACTGTGCACAAGGATCTACCATTGTACAAAATTTTGTCTGTAGTTACCAAGCAGTTTTGCTATAAGTGCAAAAAATGATGGTAGACATAATAATAATAATAATAACGTAACCGCAGGCAGTAATTAACGGGGTCCAAGTTGCATGTGGCAATTACAAATTTTAAGCTGTAAGAACACATATTGGATGAATGCTAAAAAAAAAACTTCGGTGTCTGCCCCAACTTTTGACAAGTAATCAGGCATGGCTAAGACTGTCACATGCCCACCAACAACCATATTTTTTTCCAGATATGACTTTATCATTGTACATCCAATGGCAGATGGACACAAAAGCATAGCATGCAAAGATTAAACGTGATTGGTAAAGCAAGGAGATAGAGGCATTTTTATTCATTTTCAGTGCCACCTATTAGCAATAGGCCACCAAAATTGTATGCTGCCTCAAAGTCAATCACTGCACATCAAGATTGGACAGAGCGTTCATGCATTACAGCAGTTCTAGTAAAAATGGCCACGCCCACATTGATTTGCATATGGTGGCCATATTGTTTTTAAAGTTCAACTTTTTTTGGGATAATTATTCAATTGTAGACTCCACAGATTCTTTAAAGCCTAATTATGTGACACCTAGCTAAATGGCTGAGGACTGGTTCATGAAAGCAGGTTTTCAAAAATTCAAGATGGTGGAAAAACAAAATGGCTGCCATTTATGTTTCTTGAGGCAAAGCTGTTACCTTGTTCGACATTCACAGAGATGTAGCATACACATGTTCAGCCTGATTGGTCAAACAGCTGAATAGTTATAGGCAGGGGTTGAATTGGGTCGGGACTGTCCGGGGCTCAGCCCCGGCACATACTGTAGGCCTACGCTCTTCTATGTCATCAGGGGACGCTCAGCCTCGCACATCTTCAACAATGTATATATTTTTTACACTTTTCTCGTTCTTAATAATTCAAACAATGACTAAAACACGTTTTCTTCGTAGCTGTAGAGAACATAAATGAGGTGATGTAAGAACTTGCGAACATCAGAACTTTCATGGGGTTTCCCTTTTTTCTGTCAATGGGTTTTCTTAAAAGTTACCTAGCAGATCAGCGACCTCAGTCACTTGTCAGTCAGTCAGACAGCACAGAAAAGTGATAGGTGGATGGCAAGGTTGGGAGAAAAATTGTGAAGCAATACACTTGTACCATTTACAATACTAGCTTAGATTACTTTATATTCTTAATTTTGTAAGAAATAAAGTGCCACAAATGCAGTGGTCAAGGCAAAAAATGAATTTGCTCCTTTTTTAGTTCGCAATGAAATGCTGGGATATTGCGGGTTAAAGTATACATGTCCTGGATTAAAAACTTCTTGATCACAAGTTCATAAAATCTAAGGGTGGATATGTAGAACTACTAAAGATCTATGAAGCAAAAACTAAGCAGTGTACCCAGCATCTCCAAATCTACCCAAAATGTCTAAATTATTAACAGTGGTCTAAAAAGGGTCCAGAAACAAATCCAAAATCTCTCCAAAAAGGAATATAATGCTTTTTATCCATTGTAAAGCATATGAGCCCCTTATGAAGGGTTAAGATGAAACATAGATATCAGATTTAAACATAATGCAAAAATATAGTCACGCAATGCTGCACAGTACCTAAATGTGTAATAATTAACTCTTGTATGTATTTCTATACTCTGTACACTCCTATGTTTTCTTGTATGGGAATGGGACAATATGAAAACAATTTTCAACCGTCCACCACGTTTTGGCAATGTTTCAACACTCTCCTCATCTGTTGTATGCGTCACAAAAACTATTGCACTACTAACGCTTACATTACAGTGTAAGCGTTAGTGAAATATCCACATTACATAATACCACTAACCTATTTAAAGACACTCAATTTCTAAAATAACATATATAACCAAAATATTTTGAGCAGTAATACTTACATAGCAATGATGAAATCATGTTCAGTAGATAGAGACAGAGACAGTAAATCCATGACAGTTCTATCCACTTCTGTTTTGCTCAAGAAAACAATGTCAGATAGGTCTATCAGCAAACATATTGCTTAGCTATGCCCAGAAGTCCTCAATAATAATGGTATTTTCCAAGGAATTACGAGAAATCGTTGACAACGTTTCGTTAGGTGCAACGTCTTTTAATGCTCCCATAGAGTGAATGCCATGGTAAGAAAATGTTCGATTACGCTGACCTATAAAACGCTATTCCAAAAGCAATATTAGACGTTATACATTGTTAGAAAGCTTATATTCTCACTTACTGATTGAGCGTCCGCCATTGTAGCAACCTCACACAGTAAACAAACATAGGCTACTACCACGCGGCTTTATTTATGGGCGGTGGCTTGACCGAAACTAAGTGACAATAGCCAACGAAACCAAACATGCTAATTAAACTGCACCCCCATCACGCCTCCAAAACCCGGCTGTAAGAGTCACTGAAACAAGCGGACTTCGCTGACAAATTATGAGTATTTAGTGATCCTAAAAATGTTGTTTATTCTATTGAGTGACTTCTTCAACACTTTAACTTTCGTAATATGAAAAAAAGGAAAACAGTAAAAAAAAAAAATTAAAAAACCTTTTTTACCTCCTAGCGCGATTTCAAGATTTGCGACTTGCGGACCTTTCCCCCAGCACCCGTCACATTTAGTAACAGAATGTAAATTGCTCTGATATTCTGCTTAAACAATGTTTCGATTTTACTAATTGATAGTTTAAAGTAATAATCTCGAAGATTTTCATTAAAATAAATGTCTTTTAAGTCACTATCTATCGCTGCATTGGGTAACACAATGGTGATTGAGCCTATTTTTATATTAATTTATACTATTGTTATTATCATAATTCATGATTAAAAAACTTGTGGCGACATTCCCAGGAAAAAATCACAAGCGGCGCACAGTTAGTGACGCGTTTTTCATCACCCATCAGTGGTTGGTCCGCCAGAGAGGGTAGGCGGAACTAACGCAACAGGCTCGCTCTTCAACTCACTTGTGCGTGAGCGGCGTACTGTTTTTTCCGGTGTCTGCCAGCATTACAATAACAGAGAAGGGGGGGTTGGGGGACTTATGGAACCCGAAAAAGTTTTTGTGTAACATGAGAGATCATATTATTTGTTGATGTAGATTTCGTATTACATTTAATAACAATGTAACTTTACTAAATTACATAGCTATTTGCACAGCTAACGCTAGCTACCGGACCATGTCAAGAAAGACAACATTAGTTCAGACAATGTTGCGCACAGTATCCATCTCTCATATCAGGTAACATTGCGTTAGCTAGCTAGCTAATGTAATTAACACAATCTAATATCGGCTAACAATTAGAAAAAAACGCTAGCTAATGCTACCGACCGGTACCGACCTCGCAAACCATCTCTCGAATGCAGTGCTACCATGTTGCAACGTTGCAGTGCAGCTAACTTAAGGCCAGTTCAGATCAACGCAACAAGACTGGGTACAACTTGCAAAGTTCCAAGACGTCTGATTGTAAACGTTCTAAAACTGCACTTGGCGATTTGACAAGGATGGTCTTTTAAAACCTCAGGGCAGGCAACAACTCTGCTACTAGCCAGTTCACACTGCTGCAATTTTCTCTGCAACATTCTAAAACCGTTTCGTCTTGTTGCGAATCATTGATCTGAACTGGCCTTAACGTTACCGTTATTTACATTGCCATCAAGTTCATCGATATATTATAATGATCGGAATAAAGCCGGGGTATGTGGAACCGAGCCAGGTCTGATTTCTGAAGACGTCATGCAGGAGAAAACTAAATAAAAGAATACGGTAGTATGGATTAGCATTGTTATTATTTTATTACGCTTCCTCATATGCTCCTTCAGCCTTTATGCCCTTTTTGATGAAATCTCCTTTGTTTTTGTTTTATTCTTCTTGTTCTGATTGCTAATTTAACACCCAGCTCAGCTTTATTCTCAAACAGTTTAGCTAGCAAAACCAGAAACACCAGGTGTAACATTTTGCAAGGCAGTTGTTTCAAAAATACCACACAACAATCATTCACGAAAAAGACTGCTTATTGTGCACGAGACACATGATTGCACGAGCCACAGCGAATCCCACAAATTCTTCTCTGCAGTGTAAAGATGTTCATACCTGGCAAAAGGTGGATGAAGAACGTTTGCAGAAATTGATCATCACTAATTCTACCCCAGGTTTGCTACAGCATTTTAACCTGGCTCGGCAGTGTAAAGACATCTTGAGTTAGCCTCATGTTAGACAACGAATGAGTATGTACATAACGTTACTTTTATAACAACCGTTTTTTATTCAGGAAACAGTAAGTGTTACAGTTGGCGTGCCAACTGGCTGACGTCACACAGGCGACACTGGTTGGATCCGGTTGGATCTATGGGAAGTGAGGTCCAAAAACTCACCTGCAATTACCGCTTCTCGCCATTGGCACCGCCATAGAGAACGAAACTGAAATCTTCGAGATTTTTTTTGTTAACGTAAGATAGCTTGTGGCAGGTTGCCTCCAATCTTTGGTAGCTAGCTAACTGTTATATTAAGCTAGCTGGCAAGCTGTAGTTAGAGTTAAACTGTCAAGCAAGCTAGCAAGTATTGAAATTGCTCGGCATTGTCAGGACAATTGCGGACTGAGCAGAATATCAGTGCAAATCAAATTACATCTAATGCAGGCTAATTTGACCATTTCCTAGCTATAACATTGATTAATGAAAAGGAACTAGCTTGCGGTCTTTGTCTTGCCTCTCATAGGAACAAGGCTTTGTTTAATTTTAGTTTATTAAGCTTTTTTACACTCCTATTTTCACGTAGATAATGCGTGTATGTTGCATAAATTTATTTCCTTTCAATTTCGAAGATTCAGAGGTTAAAGTTGCGTGTAGAAATGAGTGATGCAAAGAGGAAGATGCTTACAGACTTCTTTAAAAGGTCAGACATCACTATTGATCTAGCTTAGCTAGGCACACATGCCGAAGCCATTTGTATCTTTTGGGAGAAATATATTCCCTAGGTAATCCAATCATGATTTCATTTCTTGATATAAAAGTACAAAAATGAATGGCCAAGCTAGTTCAAGTTTATTGTCTCTTCGCGCATTTTCAATCTGTTGTCAGATTTGTCATCAACATGTCATGCTATCAGTGCCTTCACTTAATATGCTATCAGTGCTTTCACTTAATATTAAGATTTTCCTTTTCCTTTGTCAATTCTCCTCATTTAAATTCAGAGTCACTTGGGGCAATGAGAAAAGAAAAACTGAGGTACACATTCTCTAGTGAATGGCAGAACTGTAGGGTAGGCCCATATGGCAACAACAATGAGAAGTAAATTAAATCTTTGAGAAAGAAAATAAATGAACACACTGTCTCACACAGTCACAAATTAGTAGAAGACATACTGAAAAGACAAGATGAGAAAGCTCTAGAATCAAGCTTTCTTAAAACACAAGCTGAAATTTTAGCTTCAACCCACAATGTCTTCAGAACAGCATCCCATATTGCCAAAAATAACCGGCCTTACTCTGATCATCCAGGACTAATAGAGCTACAGATGATAAATGGTGTAAATGTTGGCCGTGTTCTTCACTCAGATGTCACATGTATAGATATTGTACATTTTATATCAAAAGAGATGAGGCAAGCATTATTTGCAAGTATCAGAGTGACCCGGCCATAGCTCACTGTTATTGTGGATGAAAGCACCTTGTTAAGCAAGAAGTCTTGTCTTGTTGTGTACCTCAGAACGTCAGTTGATAGCTCAGAGCCGTTGACCTTCTTCTTAGATCTTCCTGAGCTAGTGAATACAACCGCAGATGGAATCACTAGTGAGCTATTGAACTGCCTGCTGAAACATGGTCTTCATGATGCTTTTCTTAAAGAATGTCTGGTGGGATTCTGCTCAGATGGAGCCTCTGTAATGATAGGCAAAAAAAGTGGAGTGTACTTAAAACTGAAAATTAAGTTCCCAGGCCTCATAGGCTGGCATTGTCTGAACCATAGGTTGGAGTTGTCTGTATCAGATGCAGTCAAGCACTGCACAGAGACCAACCACTTCACAGCTTTTCTTGACAAGTTATACTGTCTGTATAATCAGTCACCAAAGAACTTAAGAGCGTGATGCTGTAGTCTCTGAAGTAAGTGTATGTTTGAGAAGGATTGGTCGAGTCTTAGGGATAAGGTGGGTGGCTTCATCTTTCTGCACTCTACAATCACCTCACCGCTGCAAGTAAAGATGTGAACCGAAATTCAAGTGAAAGATATATATATGAGGGGCTAGCAGCAAAGTTGAGTTCAACTGCATTTGTTAAAAACCTTGGGCTGATGATGGACGCACTTGAGGAGCTTAAAGACATGTCTGAGGCTCTGCAGACATTAGACCGTTTCAATCAGATATCTGATAAAAAGCCAGCTAGATGTTTTCAATACCATGAGTAGGAATCCAGACAGTGGTCCATTCTACAAAACAGCGTGTGAGGCTGCACAGCAAGGTGCTTTTAATGGCATAACACTACAGAGTGACAGCAGGCAGAAGGTAATAGATCCCAGAATGTTCTATGAAGCACTATGCAAAAGCATGCCAACAAGAATGGTCACAAGTAAAGAAGAATCACTCTTTCACAAAGTCAATGTGTGAGCTATGGAATCTTTTGAAAATAGGATTCTCTGGTGTTAAGCAAAGTTATAGGGATTTTAAGGAGAATGCCAGTGTATCAATGCACAAGTCCCTTCTGAAACTTAAACATGCAGTGGAAACCATTGCTATGAGCAGTGCAGAGTGTGAGAGAGGTTTCTCGGAAATTAATGCAGTTGTGACACCGTTGCGCTCACAACTGAACATTGAAAATGTCTCTGCTCTAATGTTCATTAAAATGGTTGGACCTCCTCTTACCTCTTGGGACCCCACAAAATATGTCAGGAAGTGGGTAGCTACCACAAGGTCTGCAGACCATTCAGCATGTAGACAAAGATGCACTACCACACAGGTTTCCCCATATCAGCCCCTCTGGGATCTGATGAACTAACTGGTCTTACTGATACTTTTACAGTAAGACGTTGTGCACAAAATTTTTAGAATATCATGGAATTTAATTGTGTTCTCTGTAATGGAATTAACTGTAATATTAGCCTACCGTTTCCACTGTGTGTATTGATGTGGAAGTTAAAATTATTCTATCTAGCTAGTTGGGATAATGTGTCTTCAGTGAGTACACATGTGGTTGCTTCTCCATTTTTTCACTTTTCTATTTATAGATTATGGTTAGCAAGATTGTGAGGAAATGGTGATTGAAATTCTATGGGACTTTGAAAAGTCATGGAAAGGTTTGGAAATTTGAAAAGTGTTGGGTAGCCTGTGTATATTGTAATATTGTAAGATGTAAATTAATTCTGGTTTAACGTAACTATTAAAAAGACTGTTCTATTCATATTACTTCGCATTATTATTCTCTCCTTTAGTGGTAACAACACCATTCCTATATTTGATACAGATACACAGGAGAATGCACTTACAGAAAGATTTTATTGTCATCAGCTGTAGTTTTGCGCACTGCCAACAGTATCTAGAACAGTGGTCTCCAACCCTGGTCCTGGAGAGCTACAGGGTCTGCTGGTTTTTGTTTTCACCTTAAAATCAGCACCCAATTGAGACCCAAGACACCAGTTGAGTTGAGTTAACTGTGTAATCAACTGCTCTAATTGATTCATGAAGTGCAGAGTCACTATGAAAACCAGCAGACCCTGTAGCTCTCCAGGACCAGGGTTGGAAACCACTGATCTAGAATGACTTTGATTAGCGTTTTAGTGTTCAGAGCAGAGGGTTGTCTCACCTTGTTATATTTTATGATATCAATCAGATTTTGTAGTCCATACGCACACACATGTGCACCCATGGCAACCCTGAAACCACAGAGCCCCCCCACATGACAAATCTCAATTTAACCCCTGGTTATAGGCATTTAAATTCATTTATTATTTAAATTATTTATTGTTTTTCTAGCACCACTTATTGACAAAGAGATGCCAAAATGTGCATGCTTCCTCAGAATTATATGCTGTACTTACATACCACATGTCATGAGGATTGGACATAGTCTTCATAAGTTACAGCTGTTTAAGTAAAAAATGGCCACACCCACATCAATTTTATGTATGGTGGGTATACATACATTGTTACTGAGGTTCAGACTTCAAAGATTCTTTCTGGCGGAATTTGCTGATCATAGGCTAAACGGCCCCAGACTAGTTTGCAAAAGTTGGTTGTGCAAAAAATTTGAAATTGTGGGAAATTTTGGCATACGCATATTACACTGGGAATATACATTTTATTTAGCATGAGTCAAGGAATCTGGTGAAAAAAGAATTGCAATTCTAGACCACACGTCAGGAGTCATGGCCTAAAACAAAAATGGTTTTGTTACAGTGCCACCATGGCTCACTTCCTGTTTTGTGCCCTTCAAATTTGTTTCTTTACAGCCACTACATAATTTGCAACTATCTTTTAATCATTTTTGATCAAATTACTCTCCAATATACATACCAAATTTGGTGGTAATCCATCAATGCTCTAGCAGGCGTCTTATTTTAAAGGGTTTTCAAAAAATTCTAAATGGTGGAAAATCCAAAATGGTGGACATTATGACTCCTAACCATTTGAGTTGTCCATGAGGAGCCACATCTTCTGAGTTTGGAATAAAGTCTCTAATTCAGAAAGTGCAGGAGTTATGATTGTTTGAATACTAGAAATTCAAATGAGTTATAGTGCCACCAAGTTGCTAATCAGTTCCAAAATCATATGGCCACATGAACATCCCCTACGAAAATACCAAGTTTTATAGGTCTCATGCAGGCAGGCCAAAACTGGGGACAGAAAATGACTAATAGTATTTCCAAAATAGTGGCAATGATTTTTCATCAATTTATGAATTTAAAAAAAACAAAAATTGTGCTCTTGTGAACATCATTAATCTTACAAGGCATGCATAAAACATACATTAAACTGCCACACGGTACTATGGTATATAGGCCATGTATGTATAGCTATCTGAGAAATTGATATATATTGTGTCCCCACTTTCCAGCCTGAACGAGCTAAAGCTAAGCAAACCCTGCTTTCAAGTGAGGTCAGATTGTAGTTTTCTCCAAGTCAGGATTATGCCACAACTCTGCCAATTCGTGTTGCATCTAGAATCCTGATTTTCCTGACTTGTTCATCTGACCACTCAGAGTTTCCAGACTTGTTCATCTGGCAAAATATTTCCCATGTAACAACAACAAATCCCACAGTGTTGATTTTCACTTTAATGGCTTTGTCTTCTGCTGTTTCTTCTGAGAAAATCACTGTAGGAGGTGGGACCCATAGATCGCATGGCTAAATTAGGGTATCAGCATGACTTCTAATTGCCCCAAGTTAATTTCTTTTGATGTTTGTAGAGGGGAGAAAAGGCAGTATTGTTAGAAACAATACAATATTGTATCCAAATTACTGTTCCTCTAGGGCCATAATCTAAACACTAGATATCTGACAATAGTCATTATCAATCTGGTGCTCAGTCAGCCTAGCATGTTTCATA
This sequence comes from Anguilla pacifica, assembly GCA_039654925.1. NCBI lineage: Eukaryota > Metazoa > Chordata > Actinopteri > Anguilliformes > Anguillidae > Anguilla > Anguilla pacifica. Next base: position 35,360,586 of record CM077286.1, on the reverse strand, counting down.
TGTCTACATTTATATCTACGCGTGTCTGATTTTTAACTATTTTTTTCTTTTTTAAAATTTGTTCAGCTCTATAGTGCTAATTTGTGGTTTAATCAAGCCAATTCTTTATGGCTGTCCACAAGATGGAATTAGCAAGACACACCAGGTTTCATCACTTTGTGCCAAACTACCTAAGATTTATTAGTTTTTGGTAAAAGAAAACCATGCCCACATGCAAATTCATTTGACACAACTTTTAATGTAGCAACTTGAGAAAATGCAAAGTAGTCAAACTATAAGGAAGGACATAGATGTTGAGTGTTTTTAAGTTATTCAAAATGGCGGTAAATCCATAATAGGAGGCTAATAGGTCTTTGAGGCAAATTTATTCTCATTAAGGAGTGGGACCTTGTGACACCAGTTTCAGGTCACAATTAACTGATATAGCCTCACCATGTGGCCAATCAGTGCTAAATTTACTCAGCATTGCCAGGGTGGGTATCACTGTGCCAAGATTCATATCAGCCATATGATTAGGCCAGAACTAATGAAAGTGAAAATTAGAGAAGAAATATCCAAAATGGTTGCTCATTCAAGATGAACGCAACCCAAAAGGCATGGACATATGTACCTAATGATTTGATTAGACACTCCAGCAAGTTTTAAATATCTGTGATGGAACACTGATTTTAGTGAATTTTCTTCTCTTGTGCTCTCCAGCACCATTAAATGGTTTGATTGTGCCACTGCTTTATGTCTGTTATCAGGGTAGAGTTATACATGCACATACCAAGTTTCATCACTTTATGGAAAAGTGTTTGGGATTTATTAAGTGTTGTGTAAAAAGATTCAGACTCATTCAAATTTTTTGGCTTACTATCACATTTTTTTTATTTAACAATTACTGGATTTTTAAAGACATTAGTCATATATACCACGTTTAGTTCAAATCAGACATATGGTATAAGAGATGATTGACTTTGAGGGAAAATTTAAGAAAATCAAAAAGCAAGAAAATCCAATATGGCATGCTTTTTGGATCCAAATGACAAATCTATGCAGAGTGACTTGGCGAACCTATGGATGCTGGTTCAGGTGAAAAACAGCAGGAGTCGTGATCATTTTGGTTTAATCGATTGCTGAGTGCCAAACCTGCACATTTGCAAGAATTATGTCAGAAATAGCTATGCATGCTATTAGAATAGAAGTCCCATGTTCACGTTGTGCTTATTGTGCACAAAAAGAGGTTACAAAATTATTTAATTGATCAAGAGGTGAATCAATAGGCTCCTAAATGGTGAAGATGTGGACACATGGCAACAAAAACTAACCATGTGGAACATAATAAAGAATTATGCCTATTGATTTCCCTCAGTTCTGAATTTCATCAGTTAAACATTTTTTTTTTTACCTCTCTTCATGCAGCTGTTTCCAATATAGCACAATGTGAACATGGGACATTTATCTCAATAGCATGCACAGCTATTTCTGACATAATATGTCTAAATAGCATAAATAATCCCTCCACACATGAAAAGTATCAAATTAAGTGAAAATGAACAGCTTGTTAAAATTCTGGGATTGTAATTGTGGTAGGAACGAATACCAGCGTTCAGGACTCACGAAACCAAGTATAGAATTAATTTACCTAATCTGCATAATTTATGCATTTTATAACACAGCAGCCATATTTTTCCATGTATGAACTCTCTTTATAGGACATTTAATGATAAGAATCCACTGATCATACTACAGCAAGTTTCATGCAAACTGTTCAATCACTCTAAGAGGAAATGTTGTTTATGTTTTTCCGAAAAAATCAATCATAAAAAACTAACCTAACACACTTACCTCTTTGCGGAGATGTCAAATCTGGCCAATCCTTGCCCATTTAAAGCTTTGTTACTCCAGATGTGAGCATAACAGAGACTTGAAAAATGGCTTAAATGAAGCAAGAGCTTTGAACCATTTGCAATACTAACTTAGATTATATATATATAGTCTATATTCATAATTTAGGAAGACAAAGTGCCACAAAGGCAACTGTTCAGGCAAAAAAGCAAAAATGAATTTGCTCTTTTTTTAGTTTGCAATGAAATACTGAGAGATCCCATATATACAGCAGGTTAAACTATACATGTCCTGGATCAAAAACTCCTTGACCACCAGTTCATAAAATCTATGGGTGGATATGTAGAAATACTAAAGATCTATGAAGCAAAAACTAAGCAGTGTACCCAGTGTCTCCAAATCTATCCAAAATGTCTAAGTTATGCATTGGTGTAAATCACAACATATTCACGTATTTCACGACAACTCAACTGTTTTGACTCAAGAAACTCACTGTTGCATCATTTTCAAATGGGACTTACAAGTTTTCCATCAGTGCAGTGGTCTAAAATGTCTAGAGGTCCAGAAACATATCCAAACTCTCTCCAAAATGAATAAAATGTCCATTTTAAAGCATATAAATGAGCCCCTTATGAAGGCTTAAGATGAAACATTAATATCAGATTACAAAATACTGCAAAAACATTGTCACACAATGTGATACAGTACCTAAATGTGTAATAATTAACTCTCATATGTATTTCTGTACTCCACTAATGTTTTCATGTATGGGGATGCAATGACATGAAAACAGTATTCAGCTGTCCACCACGTTTTGGCAATGTTCCAACTCTCACGTAACTGGTGCATGCAACACAAAAACTACTAAGCTACCAACGAACGCATACATTACAGTGTGAAATATCCTCATTATAAAATACCACTAACCTATTTAAAGCCACACAATTTCAAAAATAATATATAACCAAAATATTTTCAGCAGTAATACTTACATAGTGATAATGAAATGTTATCTGTGTTCAGTAGATAGAGACAGAGACAGTAAATCAATGCTCTCTCCTCTCCTCTTCTGTCTTACTCCAGAAAACGATGTCAGCTAGGTCTATCAGCAAACATAGAGCTTAGCTATGCTCAGAAGTCCTCAATAATAATAATATTTTCCAAGACATTATGAAAATCATTGATAACATTTAGTCAGGTGCAGTGTCTCTTCCTGCTACCACAGAGTGAATGCGTAAATGAATGCAATGATGAGAAAACTTTCGGTTACGCTGAGCTATAAAACGCTATTCTAAAAGCAAACTTAGACATCTTATGCATCGTTAGAAAGCTTATACTGTCACCTATTAAATACATGAATTGTCAATCAAATCAGACTGTACTAAAAAGGGTGACAATGCCATAAACAACACGTGTGGGATTTACGCACAGCTATTTTGGAAAGTACCCAGGTGTCACAAATGCACGCATATTTCACAAACGGATTTGAGCTCCTTGCATCTGGGCGTTGATTAAGAGTGCCCAAATTTAAGTGCAATAGAACAAGAAACTCCTTTATACCTACCTCCATTAATCTGCTGAACACGCACAAGTAATGACATTGCTCTTATGTGCATAATTTGATTACATTCTTGTTATGATTGCCTTTTATTTATTTAACCTAACAATGCGCTGTATAATGCTATGTATTGACAAATATCGATAATTGGTAATTCCCAGATTATGCACTTTATGGTCAAGTGTTTCCTGCTTGTTTTTTAATCTTATGTCTGTTAAGTGTCTGTACTTTTATGGCTGTCGTGTAAAATGTGGTCTGTGTTGTTTTAACCTTTATATACCTGCCTGCAAAGCAAATTTCCCTCTGGGGACAATGAAAGTATTGATTGATTGATTGATGGTATAATTGTTGAAAATTTGTCTTGTTTATTTCGTTATTCAGTGAGCAGCGTTTTCACTACTGTACTGGTATATCTTAGGGCTATTGTTGGGTTTATCTTGTTGCTATGACGAAAAACGATTTTTGAGTGGTGAAAGAGTATTTTTATGAATGCCCAGATAGACAATATTGTCCATTATGTCATGGGTGGGGGCTGTAATTGCAGATGAGACTGCAGGGAGGGGGTGCTTGTTAAATGAACGACCAGAGCAACATTGGTGGCGCTGCGAAACTCCATATTTGGCATAGCTGTCGTGCATCGTCTACTAATGAAACTAAAACAAAGCGTTAACTCATACTTTTGGTGCAGGAGACATAGAAAGTTGAAACTTGGTCGCAACTGGGTCTTCCAGCAGGACAATGATCCTAAGCATACCTCCAAAGTTGTAACAAAATGGTTTAAAGACAATAAAGTGAAAGTATTGGAGTGGCCATCACAAAGCCCTGACCTGAATCCCATAGAAAATTTGTGGACTGGACTGAAAAAGCATGTCTGAGCAAGGAGGCCCACAAACCTTATTGAGTTATACCAGTTCTGTCAGGAAGAATGGGCAAAAATTCCGGCTAAGTATCGTGAGAAGCTTGTGGAAGGCTACCCCCAAGCATTTGATTCAATTAAGCAAATAAAAGGCAATGCCACCAAATAAGTGTACGTAAACTTTTGACCCACTGAAAATCTGATATAGTACATAAAAGCTGAAATAAATCTGTCTCTTAGCTATTATTTTGAAATGACCTCTCATGAAAATAAAGTAGATACCCTACTTGACTTAACACAGGAAATGTATGGTGACATGAAATGTGTGAAGTTGTGAAAAATTGAGTTTGAATATCTTTAGCCTAGGTGTATGTAAACCTTTGGCCTCAACTGTAAAGCTAAAGTAAAGAGTTTGGCTGCAGGAGCAATGAATGTCTTAGTTGAGCAATCTGGTCATGCCGGTGTGCTGACCACTAGGGGTCTTGCGCAAAGGGTTAAGGTTAAATGGTCACAGAGACTTTTTTGTTCGGCATGAGGAGAGGATTCATCTTTCTATCACAAGTGGTTAGAAAAGTTATCAATATTTCGATAGTGAATACTCGACTGAACGCTATAGTGCTGATAGGTTTGAACAATTAAGATTGGATTCACTATAACCCTCTGTAGCATTCGGTCCGCTGAAGAGGTGGATTGGTCTCGGTTGCACCAGGTGGTGGAGAGAGCACATGCACCTGGGCTGCGTCGGCTAATCAGCCGAGGTGCTTAAAGGTGTGCTGCTCTCCACAGTTCAGGGCGAGACCGGGAGCTCCCACCGAGAGCGGGTTTCTTTATTTGAGTTGCGTTTAATTTCAGTTTTGTTTATTTTAATAAGATGCAGAAAAGTAACCGCCACTGAAAAGTTGGAGGAGCTGGTCTGCTGGAACTGAAATAGTTGTTTTTGTTATTTTAGCTTGTTGTTTTAGTTTATTGTTTTTGCCCGGAACCCATGAGGGGGAAGGCTGAAGTTGTCTGTTTATTTTATTTCATGTTTGTGTGGGTGCTCGCTCTGTCTCTCTCCATGCGACAGAAAATGGTGTTCCCTGGCACTGCCGCATCTCCCTCCCCGGGGTGTCAAGCTTGGCGTGTGACACCCTCATTTATTGTTTTAGACTGATTTCGTTGTTTTTGTGTTTTAACTTCCTGCTCAATACACATTCACGCATGCACGCACGCACACGCACACACACACACTCTGCAACAGCTTTCCAAAGAGACAGATGGCCACATAGAGTTCAATCATTGTTTTACGGAAATACCATAGCTGCAGACCAAATGGGTGTCCCACTTGAGTCATTTTTTTCTCCCAAACCACTTTAGCGCAAACCACGCCCCATAGTTACAACATATGTTCAGAATAGATTCCATTGCTCAGCACGATGAGAGCGCTGACCACGCCCCTTAGTTAAGAAAATAAGACCTTCTAATTTTTTTATGGCTTTTCTTGTTCCCCCCCTAATTTTCCTAAACTGTGTTATGTTATTAACTGCTTTAATATACATGGATTAAATCTAATATGAATCTAAATGCACATTTTTTAGGATCCATGACATGGTGTGTCATTTGCAGCAAACCAAATCTGAGACGCCCTTAAATACAGTTGACATTAAAATAAAATTGCGGCAGAGATCCAAGGAATTCTAGCCAGCCAGCATGCATTAAACTATGCGTGCTGTTAATTGAAAAGACCAAAATCTAAGCACAAACAAAAATGTAGCACACATTATATGGCAGTTTACTCAAACGTCTTAAAATAGAAAATCGCGGTAGAGATTCAATTAATTCTAGCCAGCCAGCACACGATAAACTATACATAAAAGACCAAACCTGGCACGGCTACACATCGTGTTGAGCAATGCGACTACGGGGCGTGGTTTGCGCTAAAATGATGAGAAAAAAATGACGTCCCACTTAAGTTCACACTTGGCAATTATCACACCTCTGACCAGAATACCCTCAATTGTGGCTGTCTCGTTGAGATTCGAACGGAACACTTGTAGAGGCACCGAGGTGAGTCTCTCTTTGTGCATCGTAATAAAACCTTTTCAATTGGAAAGTGGTCATCAGTGTGTTACTTCACAGGTTCTGACTTGGTTCCACAAAGGGAGAAGATTCCCAACAGCGCCACCAACTAGTCAATCTGTGCAATCAGAGGTCTGCAGCCTTCACAGTCCTACCAATTTTTGTCATTCCAAACAGACACTATAAGCCTTTAACCCAAAACCCACGAGAGAAAATTATAAAAATAGGAACAAAAACAATAGGGTTCCAGCAGCTTCACTGCTTGGACCCCTAATAATAACCAAACCAAGGAATGCAATAGAGTTCCTTGCACCTTTGGTGCTTGGCGTCTTAATAAAACCAAGATACACAAAAGGGGGCCAAGCACCAAAGGTAAAAAAATAAATAAAATAAAAAAAATAGCAGTCCATCTCGCACGGCAGCTTTCACCTGATCTGTATGCTTAATTTCTTTACATCTTCACAGTCAAAACTGAAGACTTCAAATTACCTAATCAAAACAACATTTCTGTTTTTGTTTTGTATGACTAAAGCTACACAGCCTATTTTGTGTATGTTCTGTATTTTCGATAACATCATGTGACCAACATCAATCCATCCATTTCCCAAGTAAATATTTGTGTTATGTGCAGGTTTTGCCAATTATTACAAGAGGTTATCAATTAAAAATTGAACTGAATGCTGCAAAAAACAGCTACATTTTAAGAATGCACCACACTTTCTTTTTTCTACCTGATAAACACATAATTATCTGTTAATGCAAACTGTAGAATAGCTTCATTGTTTTGTCGTCATGGTAAACAAGCTTAGTAAACAACAGCATAGTCCGCTGCCATAAAATTTACGTTTTAGCAGCTAGGCTTCATGTAACATCACTTTGCCGTACCTACCAAAATGACGCCACTGGGATCAGAATCTCTACGCATCCCCTCTCCCTTAATATATCATTACTCTTCTGAAAATCTAATATCATCTGATATAAATGTTTTTCATTCATGCTTTGTATCTTGGTATTCCATAATAAGCTGTCTGTGAAATAAAATTTCAGACAATTGGGTTTATCACATGTCAATCATTTATTTTACATATTTTAGTAACTACTTCAACATGGAAAGTGGAATGCAATATTTTTAATTTAAATACTTATCAATCTACTAATGGACCCTGATCTGCATGAGTTCAAGGAGAGGGGCGATATCTGTCTTGGGGTTGCCAGTAATCTAAATCCATATTTTCAGAAGAGATCAACTTTGTTTCCCACTTGCTTACCCCACCTACCCCTTAATAAAATCCATTAAACTAGTAATCAGATATGTATGGCATTAATCACATAACACATCACTTAAATCACATCAGAACACGTTCCAACAGTATTTGAATAATGTAGTTTTTTTATATTCATACTATACAAACTGAAAAATTGTGAAACTCCCAGAGAACTGGTTGAAAATTAACATACATTTTGGGGGTGCGATTCACATGTACGTTTACATGCAGTAGTGATTCCAGGGAGGAGCTGGAGGGAGACACTGATGGAGTCTGATGGATGCCCAGTCTCTAAACAGTGAACTGCAACTTCTCAGCTTGTGCTCAGAAAGGAAAAACTAGGACTGGGAGCATTTTGCATTTCACATATCATCATCCCCCCCCCCCCCCCCCCCCCACAAGACATCGGGGTAAATACACAGGTTCTGCCACCTGCTGCCCTCTGCATAGCTCTGCCTTCGGCTAGCCTCTCCTCACCTTGTAGTATGTTGAGGCCATAAATTCCAGTTATGTTTCATTCAGTACTGGGGGGTTTGCTTGCCAACAATTTCACATTTCTTTTTGTGCTACATCAAGTACCAGCGATGCAGCCCCTTAGTATACTGTACAAGCTGTCGGGTGGTCCACTTGCACTGCTATGTCATCCAAATCAAACATGTGAATCAAACATTTGCTGCAATTCCACCATACATCCTCCTGTAATTTAACAAACACACTAGTCCAAATGCTTCTCATCTCATTTAAATTTTCCTATTCCTGAAATTTCAAAACACAGGCTTTTCCCATCGTACATTATTAAAAGAAGATAAGTAGGTTTATGTTACCTAAAATAATACAAAATTTGGATGGTTACTATCCTGCGGATGGAGGCTCATTGCAATGGTCAGAGGAAGCGGGTGCTAATCCTTTCTTTCTTCCAGGGAGAAAAAGCAATTTCACATTGATAATGTGGCTGCGCCAAGCTCCATCTGGCTATCACTGATAAGACTGCCTGTGTGACAGAGGAATTTTCCACTCCTCAGGCAATTTGCGCTGCTCACTGATCTTCAAAAACCCAGCAGGCACATCAGACACAGAGAGCTGGGTTTCACATGGCAGGGAGGAAAGCAAGAAATGGGTGAAAAGGTAGCAGGATAAGCGATGAATGGGAATAGGGAGGGGTTATTGTAGGAAGGTTGTCCTCGTGAGTGGGTAAGGGATGGAGAGGAGGAGAAAGAGGGGGTGAACAGGGTCAGATGGTTATCTGGTAATAATGTATACCGCAATATACAAAAATACTGGCATGTTATTTCAATAACATTCAAACTACTAGTGGAAAACCCATAGTAATATCTGCCTGAGCATGAAAATATAGTTTCTTATTTACCAATTAAAAATCTTTCACCTTTACCAAAAGGTGTCATTTTTGTAGCTGATGTAATATGACCATTGTATTCATAAACGTTTCATGCTATCACCATTACAAAGCAGGATGCAAAGCAAAAAAATAAGGCTTTTTAATGGCTCACAGCTGGTTTTTCACTCACATTGGCCCCTCATTGTTTTATTATTTGTTTTATATTTATTTATAATGTTGAGAAGATGACACAGCAATATGAATCTAAATTAAATGCGTTACATATAAGTTTATAATACTAGAATATTGTAAAGATGAGGTGATGACTAGGTCCACTAATATCACAAAAGTCACTTTTTTTGAGGAACAGACTCAAAAAGAGGCATTTTAACCCCTTTGTGCAATCCCCCTAATAGTCTGCAAGCTGATGTGCCTAGATTGCTCAACTCAGACTTTCATTCCTCCTGCAACCAAACTACGAGTTGAAAACACAAACTGTTCTAGCTTTATTAGCAGATGATATATGACAACTATGCCGAATATGAGTTTCTAAACGCCACCATTGTCATGCCGGTCGTCCATTTCACAAGCACCCCCTCCCTGCAGTCTCATTTGCAACTACACCACCCACCCATGACACACTGAACAACAGTGCCTATCTGGGCATTCATAAAAATATTCTTTCACCACTAAAAAAGTGTATAGCAAGAAGATAATCCCAATAATAGACCTAAGACATGCCAATACAGTAGTGAAAACGCGGCTAACTGAATAACGAAATAAACAAGACAAATTTTTCTAAAATTATACCATGTCAATCTACTGTCAATATCTGGGAGTAATTATGGAACAAATATGCAATCTTGGCATTGGTTTTACTCATAGTGTTGTCCCTATAGAGACTGAGTGGTCATATGTTGTCTTGGACAACTCGTTTTTGAAATATACGCTCATTTGTGGCACATGGGTACCCTCCAAAATAGCTGCGTCTAATACCATACATGCTGTTTATGGTGTTGTCGCCCTTTGTAGTACAATCTGGCTTGATTGACAATTAATGTATCCAATAGGTGATAGAATTAACTTTCTAACGATGTATAATATGTTTAGTTTCACTTTTTTATAGCGTAACCGAAAGTTTTGTCTCATTATCGCAGCCTTATGCATGGTAAAAAACACTGCACTCAGCAAAACTTTATTCTGTATATTTCACTGTAATGTAGGCATTCGTTACTATCTTAGTAATTTTGTGTTTCATGCACCAGATATGACGCGAAAGTTGGAACACTGCCAAAACGTGTTGGACAGTTGAATTTTGTTTTAATGTCATCCCATCCCCATGCAAGAAAACATACATATTGTAGATTATCACAGCCTTATGCATGGTAAAGAACACTGCACCCAGCAAAACTTTATTCTCTACGTTTCACTGTAATGTAAGCATTCGCTAGTATCTTAGTAATTTTTGTGTTTCATGCACCAGATATGATGCGAAAGTTGGAACACTGCCAAAACGTGTTGGACAGTTGAATTTTGTTTTAATGTCATCCCATCCCCATACAAGAAAACATACATATTGTAGAGAACAGAAAAAACATGAGAGTTCATGATTACACTTTTAGGTACTGTGCCACATTGGGTGACAATGTTTTTGCATTATTTGATATCAATGTTTTGAATGTCCTGCTTCATTTAAGCCATGTTTCAAGTCTCCATGACGCTCACATCTGGAGTTATAAAGCTTTAAATGGCACCCCCTAAATGTAAAGGACTGCGCAGATTTGGAATGTGCACGAAGGGTTTAAGTACCTCCTGACTTATTCTCTCTTAATCAATTCTTGCTCTAACTCCAACTCTAACTTACTAGATCTTAAACCTTCATCTTAAACCTTCATAAGGGGCTCATTTATATGGTTTATAATGGACAAAAATAATCTTTGGAGAGATTTTTTTGGAGAGATTGTTTCTGGACCCCAAGATATTTTGGACCACTGTACCAATGGAAAGCTTGTTCATTCTCAAAATGGTGCAAAAATGAGCTCCTTGAGTCAAAACAGTTGATTGGTAGTGAAATACATGATTATGTTGTGATTTACAGAAATGCATAATTCAGACATTTTGGATAGATTTTAAGACACTGGGTACACTGCTTAGTTTTTGCTTCATAGATCTTTAGTAGTTCTACATATCCACCCTTAGATATTACGCACTTGTGATCAAGGAGTTTTTGATCCAGGACATGTATAGTTTAACCTGTTTTATATATGGGATCTCTCAGTATTTCACTGCAAACTAAAAAAAGAGCAAATTCATTTTTGCTTTTTTGCCTAGACAATTACATTTGTGGAACTTTATTTCTTCCTAAATTATGAATATATTATTGTAAATGGTACAAATGTCCTGCTTCATTTAAGCCATGTTTCAAGTCTCCATGACGCTCACATCTGGAGTTATAAAGCTTTAAATGGCACCCCCTAAATGTAAAGGACTGGGCAGATTTGGAATGTGCACGAAGGGTTTAAGTACCTCCTGACTTATTCTCTCTTAATCAATTCTTGCTCTAACTCCAACTCTAACTTACTAGATAAAGAAAAGACTCTATTTTTAAGCAGTTCTATGAGGGAGGGGGGCATAATTGAGAGAGAGGGGGTCAACCTGGCTGCACTGATTCGGTGAGGTGTGAAGTGTGGGGGTATGGTTGTAGACAGAGACTGTGTGAAAATGAAAGTTTGCATATTACATTGGCCTTTTGCCAATATGCAATATCTTTTGATAGTAGTCTTATAGTTCTTTGCCCTGCTTGGAAGCAGAGCAAAGAACTATGAGACTACTATCAAAAAATTCCTGGTTTTAAGAACAAACATGTCTAACCTCTGAGGTAATCAAGTTCAGTTATCAAAGAAAAAACATGGAAGTTTTTCCAACTGCACCTGCGATGTATTTTCATAGACAAATAAATTAAGGGCAACATGCAGGTTAAACTTTTAAATGGATTTCCAATTCTGCGCTCATGTAGAGGATGGTTTGAAAAAAATGAATACAATACAAGCCATATGGGCTGAAATGCAGTAAAAAGTAGGCATTCTAAGCCACATCCCCAATAAAATATAAATATCGGCGAGTGACGTAACAAAGGGGAGCTATATTGACCTGCACAGAAAGTCTGTAGTGGGATTATTTAAAAATGCTACAGTAAAACTCCACACAATTGGGCCAGTATGGAGATCAGGGCCCCTTTTCTCATGAGCAAGGATCAAAAGTGTGAGACCTTCAAAAATTTACAGAGAAATTCCAAACCAAATTTTCACATTTCTCGCTTTAGCCTATACTGAATTACATAGAAGGTTTGAAGCCAGATTATTCAAAAACACTACAGTAATTTCACAGAAATGGGGTAGGATGTAGACCAAGGCTGTGTCCCAAACCGCATACTTCCATGCTCCGAGTGCGCATAGCGAGCATGCCTCCATCTTGGAGTGCGAGTCCAAACCGAAGTTCGGTAGTGCAGAGCATGGATAAAGTACCCGGATGCGCACTCCATTTGATCAAAATTTGAAGTGTGCATCTGTGCATACTCCGACTGGGAAAAATCCCATAATTCCTTTCACGAAAACGGTCAAAAACAACGGTAATGGCGGATGACAGTCTAGTGTAGGCTACTCTCTCGGACTGGAAACTGAAATCATGTCATAGGAAAATGGTACACAGTGAGGACTTGGTATATAAATAAAGTGGTACAGTGTTGATGAATAACGCAATATGTAAAGTATCAGTTCTTTTTTTAGTTTAAAGATATGTACTTTTAACGAATGTAGTGAGCTATATTGAATACATCGGTGCTAATCATCAGGTCCCGTTTTGAATTATAAACTGCTGTTTTATCCTCGCCACTGCCCATCTTCTTTTCATTTAATTTGAAATACACCCCTCGCCTATGGAGTAGCCACCACAAACATGACAGGCTCCATACCTGTTGCCTAACTGAGTACCCAGTTGTTCGCACACAGTTGGTATACAGCGCGAAAATAATGAAAAAACAGACACGACTGTTTACAATGAAATGGCAACTTTATTATGGGGTTGAGAGTTCACTGAAAGCTATCCAAACTGCAATTAATATTTTCCAAGCAATCATTGCCTTCCACTGCTCTTCTGAAAGCAAAAAGGAGACTTCAATTGAAGTGGCTAGCTCGCAAAAAGTTGCTGATATTACTAGTTAGTCTAAATCATAATATTTCAGTAATAGCCTACTGCTTATAGAGTGTGAGCATCTATCAACCGGGTTCGTTTGGTAGACAAGAAAACATCAGATTTTCAACTGTAGTCTATATAAAATAGGCGAAATATAAGTAACAACCTGTACCTAGTTATGTAGAAAAAAACGTCCTTGTTTTCCTCCGGAGGTAATTTTTTCAGTACTTTCGCGATTTTTTTCTGTGCCGGCAAATATGTCAGAGATCGGCCAGTGCTAGCTTTAGTTGCTACGGGGACGTGTATCGACCACCGCATAGAGATTAAAGGATCTTGTCTTTACTTGAGATCATATTGTAGAAGTGTCCCGTCTTGTGTATTTCAGGTTAACATGAAAAAGGCTGGTCCCTACTAGCATTTCTAGCGATCCGTTACATATTCACTGTTGTAACCCAAGTAGCAGGAAGCAAACTAGCCATTAGAGAAGAAGCGACATTTGCAGTACTTAATGGTCGCGACTACAGAATTAACTAGTCTATCAATATAACTAAAATGTATATGTATTAAGTTGGATTTTTTCCAATTTAGACAGTTATATGTAATTTTTACAAGACTTGCATTTAAATAGGTAACGGAGTCCAGTCTGCTTGAATAAATATGAAATAAATGCAGTAGCATTTCAGATTCAGTAGCACCCCCTCCCTGCAGTCTCATCTGTAACTACACCCCCCTCCCATGACATAATGGACAATATTGTCTATCTTGGCATTCATAAAAATATTGTTTGACCACTCAAAAATTGTATTCCGTCATAGCAACAAAATAAACCCGACAATAGCCCTAAGATATGCAAATACAGCAGAGAACACTCCACTCACTGAATAATGAAATAAATGAGAAAAAGTTTTTTTTTAAATGATACCACGTATGTTCTACAGTCAATATCAGGGACTAAATATTGAGTAAATATACAACCTTACCATTGGTTTTACGCATAGAGATGTCCCTTTTTAGACTGAGTGGTCATATATTGCCTTGGACAATCCGTTTGTGAAATATATGCGCATTTGTGATGCCTGGGTACCTTCCAAAATAGCTGTGCGTAATATCACGTGTTGTTTACAGCGTTGTCGCCCTTTTTAGTACAGTCTGGCTTGATTGACAATTAATTTATTCAGAAGGTGAGAGTATAAGCTTTCTAACGATGTATAATGTCTAATTTTGCTTTTGGAATAGCGTTTTATAGGTCAGCGTAATCGAAAGTTTTGTTATCGCATTCACTTATGCATTCACTCTGTGGTAGCAGTAAAAGGCGCTGCACCTAATGGAACGTTGTCAATGATTTTTTGTAGTTTCTTGGAAAATACTATTATTATTGAGGACCTCTGAGCATAGCTAAGCCATATGTTTGCTGATAAGACCTAGCTGACATCGTTTTCTGGTGTAAGACAGAACCGGATAGAAGTATATCATTGATTTCCTGCCTCTGTCTTTATCTACTGAAAACAGATAACATTTCATCATTGCTATGTATTGTAAGTATTACTACTCAAAATATTTCGGTTATATGCGTTATTTTTGAAATTGAGTGTCTTTAAATAGCTTAGTGGTATTATATAATGAGGATATTTCACACTGTAATGTAAGCGTTCCTTGGTAGTCTAGTAGTTTTTGTGATGCATGCAACAGTGATGACGAGAGTGTTTTAACATTGCGAAAACTTGGTGGACAGTTGAACATTGTTTTAATGTCGTCCCATCCCCATACAAGAAAACATACGAGAGTACAAAGTATAGAAATACATACAAGAGTTTATTATTACACATTTAGGTACTGTACAGCATTGTGTCACAATATTTTTGCATTAATTTTAAATCTGATATCAATGTTTAATTTTAAACCTTCATAAAGGGCTCATTAAATGCTTTACAATGGACAAAAAGTATTATATTCCTTTTTGGATAGATTTTGGATATGTTTTTGTACCCCTAGCTGTTTTAGACCACTGTACTGACGGAAAGCTTGTAATTCCCATTTGCAAATGATGCAACAGTGAGTTTCTTGAGTCAAAACAGTCGATTTGTAGTGAAATACGTGAATATGTTGTGATTTACAGCCATGCATAATTTAGACATTTTGGGTAGATTTGGAGACGATGGGTACACTGCTTAGTTTTTGCTTCATAGATCTTTAGTAGTTCTACATATCCACCCGTAGAATTTTTAAACTTGTGGTCAAGACGTTTTTGATCCACGACATGTATATTTTAACCTGCTGTATGCAATCTCCCAGTATTTCATTGCGAACTAAAAAAATAGCAGATTCATTGTAGATTTTTTCCTAGACAAGTTGCATTTGTGGCACTTTATTTCTCCCAAAATCATAAATTTCAAGTAATCTAAGCTAGTATTTTAAATGGTACAAATGTATTGCTTCATTTAAGCCATTTTTCAAGTCTCTGTGGTGTTCACATCTGGAGTTATAAAGCTTTAAATAGGGTACCCCCTAAATGGGCAAGGATTGGCAAGATTTGCCATGTGCGCTAAAGGGTTAAAACTGCCATCCAATATGTTCATTTTCCAAAAGGATTTTATTACTTCATTTATTTACATGCAGTTTGGAGTTTTATTTTTATACAGTGCAGAGATATTTCATCCACACCATTTCAGAAGTACATTAGTTCCTGTTCTCTCATACACATGTGATGCAATGTAGAGGCTATTATATTCTGAGGGAAAAACAAAATGCGTGACACTTGTGTATCTGATCCTTCCATATTAAAGTCTTAAAAAGACATGTAGTGAATGTAACATAATTTTAAATAATAACAATAATAATAATAATAATTAAAGCCGCAAGCGGCGTTGGGAGGGGTCCAAGCATTGGCACTATTGCGCCCCTATGGAGCGATTTTAAAATGGTTTTGTCCTCATGGTCATATACCTTCACCCACCATATCTACTGAATATCATGATGATTGTATAAAATATTGATGACTTATGGCCAATTTTGTGCTAAGAGACGCTGTCGGAATACTTAGTTGCTTCGCCATGGATGTGTCCTGGCCGCTTGCCGTAAAGGCCTTTACTAGCACTTAGATGGCATGTCGTAACACTTAGATGGCCTGGTGTGTATGTAGAGCTGCAGCGCTTCCGCACCGCAACTAAAAAAGGCGTTAGACTATTGTTGTCACAATACCAAAATTTTGACTTTGATACCGATACCAGGTTAGTATCACGATACTCAATACTGAAATGATACTTGAAACTTAAATGATACTGATTCGATACTCGGTACCTAACGAAACTGAAATTACCTTAAGAGAACAGAAACGTAATGTTCACAAGGGTTCACCTTATTTTCGAATTTCGAGGCTTATTAACAACCTTTAAGTTGAAGCCTGTTCAACATATTAATAAGCATAGGCCTATAGTGTTACAACACTAAACAATAGAAAAATATATTAAATATATTTAAAAAATTAAACAATTGCAAACTAAATAATCTTTAAACAGGTCAATCACTTTGAAATAGATCTAAAAAAAACAGCATATTTTAATAACAATACAGAATCTTCCTATAATAAAATATTTCCAAATTAGAACACCTATTACTACTGAAGTGAACTGAGTCGAAGCTTACGCTGTATTAACGAGCGAGTGCACAAGCGCAATGTCACCTCACTTGGCAACCTTAGATGCTACTGCCATCGTTAGCTAGCTATGTAGTGCTTTTATAATGTAATGTTATCGATAACGTTAGCTAGCTAGTTTGCTTTTATAATGTAAAGGTATCGATAACGTTAGCTAGCTAGTTTGCTTTCATAAGGACGTTATAGTTGTGGTTTTATCTTAACTTGGCTAGCTAGATATTGCATGTATATGTGTGTGCGTGCTATGTGAGAATCTGCCTGGGTGCAAGGTAGCAGTGAACGTGGTATGGAATTTCATTGATTTGGGATTCTCTCAATAAGCAAGCGGAATGGATTTGATAATGAAGCACTGACACAGCGCTCTGAAAAGAGCACAGAGTGTATAGACGGACGCGCTGATTTTCGGCATGGTAAAAGTGGGGGGGTCTAAACTAATCATTTTAAAAAGTGGGTGGGACTTGTCCCACCGTCATATAATAGCTGCGACGCCCATGGAAAAATATATTTCTAAAATTAAACAATTGTAAACTAAATAATCTTTAAACAGGTTTTTCACTTTAAAATAGATCTAAAAACAGCATATTTTAATAACAATACAGCATCTTCCTAAAATATTTCCAAATTAGAACATCTATCGCTACTGAAGCGAACTGAGTCGAAGCTTGCGCTGTATCAACGAGGCTGAATGCACAAGCGCACGTCACCTGACTTGGCTACCTTAGTTGTTACTGCCATCTAGCGAAGATTCTGACAAATTACACCTTTCATCCTCTCAATCAGTAATGCGGGAGACACATTTCCCTGGCTTTTACATTTGACCCAAAAGTACAGAACATTGGAAAATTCTAATACCAAACCTTTTTTTTTTTTAAGTACCGAAAAAGTGCTGAAGTTTCGGTATACCATGCAACAGTACGTCAGACACATTCCAATTCATTAATAGAATAGAATAATACTACATATTTCAAATAAATACATTGAAACATTGAGACATTGAGACATTGAAAAAAATGAAACAAAAAATGAAATATCAACTCGCCATCCCTGCCACCTGCGTGCTGCCCGCAGAGTACCGTATTATTTCTACATTAGCAGACTAGGCCTATAAATTGCGTCTTTTGTTTATATTCAATATTAGTAATTGCAGCGAGAAACTGCAGCTGTAGACACAAGGAAGTTTGTTACATTATGGTAGCAATGGAACAAAGCGGACTATATATATAGGCTATATTTACCATCATTGTTTTATTATACCAGTGTGTTTTTGCACGTTTGCAGAGAAACTCAAATACTATCAATAAAAATGGTTTAGCTATTTCTCAGCATAATGACGGACGGGGATGGGACAATATGAAAACAATTTTCAACCATCCACCACGTTTTGGCAATGTTCCAACACTCTTGTTATCACTGTTGCATGCATCACAAAAACTATTACACTACTAACGGTTACATTAGTGTGACATATCCACATTATATAATACCACTAACCTATTTAACGACACTCAATTTCAAAAATAACGTATATAACCAAAATATTTTGAGCAGTAATACTTACATAACAATGATGAAATTTTATCTGTGTTCAGTAGATAGAGACAGCGACAGTAATTCAATAATACAGTTTCTGTTTTACTCCAGAAAACAATGTCAGCTAGGTCTATTAGCAAACATATGGCTTGGCTATGCCCAGAGGTCCTCAATAATAATAGTATTTTCCAAGAAATTATGAAAAATCGTTGACAACGTTTCATTACATGCAGCATCTTTTACTGGCACCACAGAGCGTAAGTGAATGCAATGATAAGAACATTTTCGGTTATGCTGACCTATAAAACGCTATTCCAAAAGCAAATTCAGACATGTTATACATCGTTAGAAAGTGTATACTCTCACCTACTGAATAAATGAATTGTCAATCAAGCCAGACTACTAAAAAGGGCGACAACGCTGTAAATAACAGGTGTGGTATTACGCACAGCTATTTTGAAAGGTACTCAGGCATCACAAATGCGCGTATATTTCACAAACGGATTGCCCAAGACAATATACGACCACTCAGTCTCAGAAGGGACATCTCTACATGTAAAACCAATGGTAAGGCTGTATATTTATTCAATATTTAGTCCCAGATATTGACTGTACAATGACATGGTATGATTTTTTAAAATTTTGTCTCGTTTATTTCATTATTCAGTGAGCAGCGTTTTCACTGCTGTATTGGTATATAGGGCTATTGTTGGGTTTATCTTTTTTGCTATGATGGAATATGATTTTTGAGTGGTGAAAGCATATTTTAATGAATGCCCAGATAGATAATATTGTCCATTATGAAGTTCAGACCCTTCCCTCACTGATAAAAACTAGACTTGACGGTGTCGGATTACATAGTTGCGTCGCCATGGATGTCTCCTAGCCGCTTGCCGTAAAAGGCCTTTACTATGTCGTAACACCTCAACGGCATGTCGTAACACTTAGATGGCCCAGCGTGTATGTAGAGCTGCAGCATTTCCGCACCGCAACTGATGACGGTCATCGACACACATGCAAAAAATCCGTCATAATCGCCATTTGTTAATGTTTTTCTAAGATGCATACTTTTTCAGAATGTTGTTGCCAGAATAATCTACCAGGGGCCAGGGGCAGCTGAGTGTGGCCCAAGCATTT
This sequence comes from Anguilla pacifica, assembly GCA_039654925.1. NCBI lineage: Eukaryota > Metazoa > Chordata > Actinopteri > Anguilliformes > Anguillidae > Anguilla > Anguilla pacifica. The sequence continues at coordinate 35,341,173 of CM077286.1, read as the reverse complement.
TGCCCGAGGGGTGAAATATAAGCGGGACAATGACAAATGGAAATCTCTGACTGACAGTGGTAACCAAATTAATTCAACCGTCGCAGTCGGAAAGACAGGCAATGCCGGTCTATTTTATTTCATACATAGCCTACTTTGTTTAGCACTGTAAAAATAAACATTTTGCTTATTTTATTTATTCCAAAACGTTTGGAAATGTTAAATCTTTGTTCTGTTTAAAGAAATAAGTGCTAATAAAGGGTTCATTCTATTCTACTTATGCTGCCTTTTTGTAAACGAAAAGACCGTCGGTTTGACCAAAATAAATTCATTTGATTTAATTCGACTGTCGCTAATTAAATCACATTTTCATCTCTCTAACAGGCAATTTCGATCAGTTTTATTTCGTTTCATTTATTAACACTGTCACTATAAGCCTATTGTTTCATTTCCTACTTAATATCTAAGAATGTTTAGGCAATTTAATTTGTTTACACAAATGTTTAGCACTGTAAAAATAAATATTTTATTTGTTTCAATAAGTTTGGAAATGTTAAATATTTGTTGTTTATAAAAATACATGTTAATAAAGTTATGTTGTTAATTATATTCAACTTATGCTGCCTTTTCGTGAACCCCCCCCCAAGACGAGACGATAATGGATCGATTCGATTACCTGGGTGATGATAATCGGCAGCAAAAATTCCATGACCGTCACAACCCTAGTGACTACAGAAAAACTAACATTGAAGCATGAAAACCGGAGGGAGGGAGGGGGCTTCAGTGAAACTGCTCCACAGAGGCAAATAAAAGACAAATTCTGAGAGCAGTAAATCCATAGAATACAAGCTGACAGACTCAGTACACTGCACCACAACCAGAATCAATACTATTTTACTGCAGCCTTCAGCTGCTTTGAAAGTATATTTTCACACTGAACCTTCAGCCTGGCACAGTAGCCTAATCAGGGATACTAACTCTGCTGTTAAACAATGTCTCCAGAACTGGTAGATAATGTGACAAAAATGCCAGGTGATTATTATGCTCCAGGTAGGAACCATAATCTTCCGGCTGAGGGCACTGACACTATTAACATATTTGTGGAATGTCCAGAAGAGATAATTAAGTTTACAGCACTGGGAAAAAGAATGGACAGCACCACATGAAGATTTCTGTTTCAATGTTTATCAGATTGTTACATCTGATGTAACAATCTGGGAAGGGAAGCATTAAAATGCAGAGTAGGTATGAAAGGTCAGGAATATGAACTGCCCCAAGCGACAGCGTCACACAGAGATATCAGTGCAAGGGTTGTGCATTAGTTTCAAGCTATGTCCTGAAATCCCTCGCCATCCACTATGGTCACATAGGAGCCAGAGCTGACGAATACTGGTCTTGTTCTGCGATAACCAGCACAAACCAAACACAAATCCTACACATTTGTCATTGCTGGTGAGCGCAGTAACCTTGTCAGCATGGGGTTGGGGGGGGGGGGGGGGGGGTTGCTATTGTATAAACATGGCTGTAGTGCTGTGGCAGCTTCTCTCACCTGGCCACAGAGTACATGAAGAGAAAGTCATTGTCAGGTGAGCCTGGGTTCTTGCCATAGTCCATGTACTTCTTTTGGGTAGTGTTTTTTATGTCCTTGATCACGGACTCCATCTCTTTGCTCAGGTTGGATTCAGTCTGAAAAACAGATTGTTCTAGTGAGGGAGAATTCCATTTTTAATCTGAGGGATAAGACTACATGAGGGTAGAGATTGTGATAACAATGAGAGTCTGCCCTATGACTTAGTTATTACTGTGGCAACTATGAGACAGCACAAGACTGGCAGGAGACAAAAGTGTGGTAGTGTGGTTTCAGTGATGATTTCAGATAAACTTAAATGTTGCATTTTAATTAAAGGTCTTTTAGGGTCCAGTTTCGAGGCTTCAAACACATCATCTGGGAGGCATGTGAAATACGACAGTCAAAGCCTCTCTGTAGTAAAAGGATACATACTGGAAAGGCCCCCGGCTGGTCCTGCAGGTCCTCCACTTCCTTGACCAGTACTGCCATATTCTTGGTGCTGTGGGCATGCCAAGTGCCAGTCTCTGTCCCATGACCGGGGTGACAGGGCAGCACACTGTTGGCGAACTGCCTACACAAGGGGCAGGTGAATTCCCCCTTGTCCACTGAGAAACCCTGGAGCACCTGATCATTCTGAGAAAAAGTACACATATGTGAACGTATGAATACATGAATATATGCACAGATGGACCACAAGATAACTTTTGACCCCTTTAAACCCTGCTTTGGGTAACTGCAAAGAATAAAATAACAAATAATGATAGGTTGGGCTGAGATCAATGCTTCAGAGCTCTGAAGCTTAGTTTTTTGGATTGGGATATGGACCCTATATTCAGATTTAGTTCATTTTTTTATCCCCGTAACAAAAACTTTTTGTTCCCCTCAAAATGAAAAAAAAGACCTCCCTATATTGTTTCCTGCTTCATGGGCACATTATTAAATATATGTGGGTGCGCTCCCTGCTGGACATGTCTTAACATTATTTGGAAGGTCCCTGAAAAAAAGAAAAGATTTTTCATAGATTACTATGAAAAGTTAAAGCTTTGGAGTTTCACTGAAAATTGCCAACAAAACTTCATATTGTAAACAAGGCCACCGCAGAGCGTGGCATATGCCCCTGACCTTGGGGTCCTCTAATGGTGTTAATATGTTTATTTTGGGTTCCAAACTGAATTTTTGCACTACAAATCACCAAAAAAAATTTAACACCACACTCAAACCATGACGCATGCATTTCAATCAGATCACGAGCCCTCTAATGCCAGCCCCCCTATTTTACAAGGGCAACACTTTGGAGGAGTAATATCACCTTTATATGGTCTCTGTTGTTCTCGACGATGAGGGAGGTGACGCCCAACTTCAAAGTGACATTGGATACAGGGCTCGCAAGTTAATATGAAGTGAATCGTCTCCTCGCTTGGAGATGCATCAACAGTGTGTAATATCTTATTTTCACATTGAAATGACAAAGTAAACATATGCTGAAAAATAGTCCATTGTTTACTGATAAATCATGAGGTAATGGGACTACTTACCTCTTGTAACGTCAACCTGAACTTGAAACTGCAAAGTATGGCATATGCCCCTGAATGTACATGGTCAACTACATGAAGGCAGCCATATTGAATGAGCGGTGGCGTCACCGATCTAAACCAGCCTTCATGTGGTCAAGGTCCAATTCACCACCAAAAAATCTGCCTGATCGACAAAGCTGTTTTCTTTTAAACTAACAGACACCAAATTCAAAATGGCAGCCGTAGCAAAGACACTTGCGTTGCGCTTGGCGCCGGTTTGAAAATAGAGCCCTCAAACTCAATTTTTCACAACTCCACACAGTTCATGTTACCATACATTTCCTGTGTTAAGTCAATTACAGTATCTACTTTATTTCCAGAAGAGGTCATGTCAAAATAATAGCTAAGAGACAGATTTATTTCAGCTTTTATGCACTATATCAGATTTTCAGTGGGTCAAAAGTTTACATACATTTTGTTAGTATATGGTGGCATTTCCTTTTAATTGCTTAACTTGAAACTTTGCTGGAATTTTTGCCCATTCCTCCAGACAGAACTGGTGTAACTCAGTCAGGTTTCTGGGCCTCCTTGCTCAGACACGCTTTTTCAGTTCAGTCCACAAATTTTCTATGGGATTTAGGTCAGGGCTTTGTGATGGCCACTCCAATACTTTCACTTTCTTGTCTTTAAGCCATTTTGTTACAACTTTGGAGGTATGGTTAGGATCATTGTCCTGCCGGAAGACCCAGTTGCCACCAAGTTTAAAATTTCTAGCTGATGTCTTGAGATGTTGCTTCAGTATTTCTAGATAATCCTCCTTTCTCATGATGCCATCTGTTTTCTGAAGAGCACTAGTACCTTTTCCAGCAAAACCCCCCCACAACATGATGCTGCCACCCCCATGCTTCACAGTTGGGATGGTGTTCTTCAGATTAAAAGCCTCACCCTTTTTCCTTCATACATAGCACTGATCACTATAGCCAAACAGCTTCAACCAACCAAAAAAGCTAGGTCTTCGTCCTGGTTATCACCTGCAAACTTCATTCTGGCTTTTTAAGCCGGTCTTGGAGTAGGGGCTTCTTCCTTGTGTGACAGCCTTTCAGGCCATGGCAATGCAAGATCCTCTTAATGGTGGATGAAGATACTTTGGTACCTGATGCCTCCAACTCCTTTACCAGTTCTGTTGTTGTCTTGAGGTTCATTTGAACCTTTCAGACAAAAGTTCATTCAGCCCTGTTGATTTGTGCCTCCTTCCTGAACGATACAGTGTCTGTGTGGTCCCAAGATGTTTATATTGCACACAATAGTTTGGACAGATGCTCGTGGTACCTTCAGTTGTTTGGAAATTGCTCTTAAGGAGGAACCAAAATTGTGGAGGTCCACAATTTTTTTTTCTGAGGTCTTGGCTGAGTTTCTTGGATTTTCCCATGGTATCAAGGGCAAAAGGGCATTGGCTCTAAAGTTAGGCCCTTAAATACAGTCACAGGCGCCAATTAACTCCCAATGAACTTCTAATTATGACAACTGGCTAATCAGAAGCTCTACGAAATCAATTTCTGGAATCTTTCAGATTGTTTAAAGAGACAGTTAACTTGGTGTATGTAAACATTTGACCCACAGGAATTCTGATATAGTGAATTAAAGCTGAAATAAATCTGTCTCTAATCGATTGTTTTAAAATTACCCATGATGTGAACAAAGTAGATGCCCTAATTGACTTGCCGAAGAAATTTATGATAACATGAAATGTGCAGAGTTGTGAAAAACTGATTTGAATATCTTTAGCCTAGGTGTATGTCAACTTTTGGCCTCAACTGTAAATGAGGCAAAACATTTGTACCATTTATAATACTAACTTAGATTAGTATATCTGCATAATTTAGGTGTAAACTAGAAATACCGCCTCGCGATTGCATGCACCCGCCAACCAGTAGCCAGTTTGGGTATAAAATGTCATCACTTCATCATTTTATCATATTAGACATTTGTGTGAAACTTGTCATAATTAGCATATGAATTCTTGAGTTACGGCCAAAAACATGTTTTGTGAGGTCACAGTGACCTTGACCTTTGACCAACAAAATCTAATCAGTTCATACTTGAGTCCAAGTGGACGTTTGTGCCAAATTTGAAGAAATTCCCTCAAGGCGTACCTGAGGTATCGCGTTCACAAGAATCAGGACGGACAGACGGACGGACAACCCAAAAACATAATGCCTCCTGCCACGGCTGTGCCGTCGCGGAGGCATAATAAAGTGACACAAATACAATTATCTTGGTGAAAATGCAAAATTAAGTTTTTTTTTAGTTTCTGATAAATACTGAGAGGTCCAATGTACATAACTGGTACAGCTATACACTTCCTGGATTATGAACTCCTTGCCTGCAAGTGTGCAAAATCTGAGAGTGATATTCAGAACTGTGTGTGTCTACTAAGTGTCTCCAAATCTATCCACAATGTCTAAATTGTTTATTGCTGTAAATTGCAACATAATCATGTATTTCATTATAAATCAACTGTCTTGACTCAAGAAACTCACTTTCACTATCATTTTCAAGTAGGAATTCCTATTTTTCCATCAGTACAGGGGTCTGAGATGCTGTATCTAGAGGTCCAAAAACATATGCATAACCTCTCCAAAAACGAATAAAATGTTTTTTTTCTATTATAAAACAGATAAATTTACTCCTTATGTTGGTTTAAGATGAAACATTGATATCACACTGAAAAATTGTGACACTGTGGTACACACACCTAAATTCGTAATCCCAATATAACTATGTATGTATACATATAGGTGACAAATTAACACCATCTTCCAAAAGACATTCCCTCATTTGGTGTTTTGATGACGGTGGTGGAGAGCGCTGTCTAACACGTCGGTCCAAAATCTCCCCTAGGTGTTCACTTGGGTTGAGACTGGGTGACTACAAAGCCATAGCATGTGCTTTTCATACATCATTTTCATACTCATCAAACCATTCAGTGATGCCATGTGCCCTGTGAGTGGGGAATTTTCATCCTAGAAGAAACCACTCACATCAAGATAGAAATGTTTAATCACAGGATAAAGGTGATCACTGAATAACTTTGTCTTGATTTGCAATGACCCTTCCCTCTAAGGGAACAAATGGACCCAAACCATGCCAGGAAAATGCCCCCCACAGCAAAACAGCGCCACCAGACGCCATCACTGTAGGGGTCAAGCATTCAGGCCTGTACTGTGCTCTTGGTGTACGCCACACATGCACTCGCCACACATGCATTCACCACTCGAGAATATGGTGAAGGATGGCTCATCTAACAATATAAATTTTTCCCACATCTCTGTAGACCTGTGTTTTTTGCACCACCAAACTCTGAAATGTGCATTCATCTTTATAATGAGGGGTTTATGCACAGCAACCCTACTATAATGTTGCCATCTATGTAGATGTTCACAGACTGTTCTTACAGATTATGTCCTGTATTGATACTCTCAGTCACCTGAGTTGCTCTTCTGTTTTTCCTTACACATCGCACAAATGCACAAGCATCACTGTCATATAATGTGTGCTTTTGACCACATTTTCCAAACCCTATTTGCTGATGTCTTTCCCATAGATCTAAATGCAGATGTCACTTTAGTCACTGTTCCTATTCAAACACTAGCCAGTCGAGCAGTCTTTGTGACTGAAGTGCCATCCATGCCCCAATAATGAACTCTTTTTCAAAGTCACATAGGTCTTTTCCTCTTGCCATCTTGATCCAAAACTGAGGTCAACTGAGTCTGCTCAGCATTTTTATACATGCCACAGAGCAAGATAGGACATTAATAGCATAATTGTATCATGCAGTACAATTGTATGGAAGCATCTTCATTCATTATGTTTCTCCACTCATTTATTCTGGTTTTTCCTTTAATTTGTAACACATTTTCCTGTGCTCTACAGTATATAATCTTTTTGTTGCATGGGGATAGGATGACATACTATTATGATCACTCCAAGGGAAATTTTAGGTTCATCTAGCACATATCAGCACACAGTAAATTAGGATGAGTATTGTCCATGCCATTTCCATTCCAGTTAGCCCCCAATACAAATGTGATATGCATTATTAGCAGGGCTGTCAAAGTTAACGCGATGATAACGCATTAACGCAAATTCGTTTTAACGCCACTAATTTTTTTAACGCACATTAAAGCACGTTGTACACGCTGTGTTCAAGACAACTCGGAACTAGTAAAAAAACGAGGTCCGACTTGTGAAAAAAGCAACTGAACGGTCGTAGAACTCGGAATTATAGCTTGGAAATTTGAGCATCATTTCTGAGCTCCGACTTTTTCGACTTCCAGATTGGTGACGTCACATTAAGACAAATGGAGGCATTTGTAGTTTGTCGTAAGAAAGAAAAATGGTGTATTTTGGCTTTTCATGCATTTTCATTTGGGTGTGTGATTATGTGATATGCATAAGTATCATTTATGTTTCCCTTTCATTATAGCAATATGTGAAATTTAAAAGTAACAATCTCCATCAGCAACTTTTTTCGCTAGGCAGCTTAGCTAGAAAACGTTATTTTGCTAAGAAATAAATTCTGTTAATGATATAACGAAACACCTGACAGTGATACCATATTTACATTTCAGGACTACTGCAGCCAAACTAGTTTCGGGGTTTCACTCTATTTACTCATTTAATATGCCCCTTAACAATAAAATAAAGCAGCATTTTCTGTGGGAATCCATGTTTTCCGGAGTAAAACAGCATGAATACAGTTTTTCATTGTCTGGGCATATTGCTCAGAAGAAGGGAGCTGCCCTGTCGTCCGGAAATGTAAACAGGCTTTTCTGTTTAAGCAACTGGCTCAGTGCAAAGAAATTGAAGTATAGCCTAACTGCAATATCCTACTTCAAGTCCTAGTTCTGTATTATACTCCCATTCCACTGTTTCCTGCTCACTTTATTTATTGTTTGTTTTATTTTGTATCATCCTGTTTTAAGCTCACATAGTAGAAGGGGATGTTTTTGTGAGCCTTTCCCCATGCGAGGCTGGACACAATTACGTTGTGTGATTTGCTTTAGAAGTGCGAGCGATCCAGGGAATGATCTTTGAGTAATGGAAAATTTAATTGTTGTTGCGATGCATTGAGGTCCATCGTTTTGTGTTAATGCTTAAAAAAACGGGATGTTTTAGTGAACCTTTATAAGCGTAAAGTTGGACACACTACATTGTGTGAGTGCTCATATTACTAAGTAATGTTAAATTTAGCAGGTCAATATGCCCATCTGTTGTTGCCTGTTGGGTTTCAGTTTGCCATGTTATGATTTGAGCTTATTTTGTTATGCTAAATGCAGTACCATTGAGGGTTTCTGGACAATATTTTTCATTGTTTTGGGTTGTTAATTGAATAATAAATAAACATACATTTGCATAAAGCAAGCATATTTGTCCACTCCCATGTTGATAAGAGTATTAAACACTTGAAAAATATCCCTTTAAGGTACATTTTGAACAGATAAAAAATGCGTGATTAATTTGCAATTAATTGCGATTAACTACGGGCAATCATGCGATTAATCGCGATTAAATATTTTAATCGATTGACAGCCCTAATTATTAGCAAAGGTTGTTCCTTATGACCAATGCAAATATTACAATATCAAAAATATGAGAAAACAAACATCCTAGCTAGACTTCATGATTCCTGCTTTTCTCACCCACTCCAATTTAGGGTCTCCAATTGGCCTACCTGCATGTCTTTGGACTGAGGGAGGAAACTGGAGTACCCGGAGGAAACCCATGCAGACACGCGGAGAACATGCAAACTCCACACAGAAAAGCCCCAAGCCGAGATTCGAACCCACGACCCTCTTGCTGTGAGGCGACAGTGCACCACCATGCCGCCCCTGTTCTTTCATAATCAGTTGGAAATCAATGTTTGTCAAAAAGTAATTAATTTTTGGCTGTTTTCATGTTTATTTTTAGCAGAACAATATATTGGCTATTTTACTCCAATACTGTATTGGTATAAAAATATAGTATTTAACCCTCTGGGGTCGGGAGCTCTGCCGGCGGAGCTCAGCAAGATTAAATGAACTTTCGTTTCTATTTGGATGATTAACTTCACGAGTTGTTATCATACAGACGCAATAAAAACATTGACAGAAACCTTAGAATCGCGACTTTCCAATGTGCTCATTGACAAATAATATGAATTGTTTTAAAAGTTCTAAATTTGATTAATTAAACCATATATGCTTTGTTAATCCTTACTCATTACTATGTGAATTTCGCTCAGCAGGAAGTCCGCCCAAATCGCATTCACATGTTAACGACATTATAACTATTCTCCATAGAAGGAGAGTAGGGGAGGGGTGATGCGAGATCCATGTGAGAAATGCCAAGCCTGCGAAAGCAGGATAGAATGTCAAAGTGTAGCCTAATTCACTTCTTTTGAGGTAAACATTTCATTTAATTTCGGAAAATGGTTCGTCCGGAAGCCGACATTGATGAAGAGCGGTGTCATTTCGAACAGCGAACTAATCCATCTGAGGATCAACTTCATGAGTAAGTATATTTCTTATGATCATATTGGTAAATATGTGTACTGTATTGCAACGTGTCTCTGTTTGTAGGAATATCCAGCAATATGCGCGTTTGTAAATTCCCACACTACAAACGATTCAAACTATTGCATCTCAGAATTATAGGCTAGGCTCTCTGCGTCTGGTTGTGTGTTAGAAGTAGCAGGTAGACTGTATTTTTTTCGATCATATTGGTAATAAATAGCCCATGCCTGGCGTGTAGTGGCATGGCTAGGATTCTAAAACTGATTTCCTCGCACAATCGATATTAGCATACTGTAAGTAAATTCGGGAAATAGCAATATAATAACCACTTAGCTAAACAGACCTAGCCTACTTCAGATTGAGGCATTGTTATTGATGAGTTGTGTGTAGTTGAGCTTGAATATCAATGTTTATTTAGTTTAGCTAATGTTGTTTCGTTGATAGCTTGCATTATTTGTAAATGTGTGCTGTATTACATTCTCTGTGTGTTTGTAGGAATATTCACTAATATGCGCGCTTGTAAATTCCCACACTACGGACGATTCTAACCATTGCTTCTCAAAATTATAGGCTACCTCTCTGCGTCTGGTTGTGTTTGTTCGATTCTTTGTTTGTATATGATGTAACCATGTCACATTTTCTAAGTTTTGTTTTCATTAGTTAGTGGTTTGCCCCTTTTTTGTAAAGCACATTTAATTTTCCCCTGTTGAAGGAAATGTGCTATACAAATAAAGTTTGATTTGATGTCACATTTCCTAACAATCTTGTTTTTATCATATTTACAGAGATGCTGATCAGGAAACACGGCCTAGTTCACCACTAGCTAAGAGGCCACACAAGCGTTGCAAGAGTACACCAGTCTCATCTCATCTTCCATGCGTATAGTTTGCTTCAATGAATGTTCTAAAATCAAAAGATGTCTTTGTTTCTGTCTTCTAAATGGCTCACTGAGTCTTTGTCTTAGTGGTGGGGAGGTATGCGGCCAGGTGTGAATAGCCTACTTAGCTGGCAGGTCCTCCTACCCAATGCATATTCATTACAGAAAGGCCATTTGCCCTCCCATTCTCACCTGGTGTTGAAAAATAGTAGTCACAACACTAACTTTTAGCAATTTATTTTATATTTCTCATTGGATTTGCTAAAATATTTTGTCATCTTTTGATACCCAAGACCTAGATGAACACATTTCAGTGATCCAAAAACTTATATACTATTGTTTAGTGTGTTTTATTACAACATTCCTGTGCATGTTCAAAACTACTGTTTACAGTTTGTGTGTTTTTAGAGCAGTTTACAATCCACACATGATTATGACCTACTTACTGCTGCCATATTTTTTTTGGTGAGTTTGTGCTGAAAACAGAGATATGAAACACTTTGGAATCACTGCATATAAAGTTGATGAAATTTACACAAATGTCAGAGCATGGCACAATCACCAATGTGCCTCATTTTACCCTCAGACCCCAGAGGGTGAAGGTTTTATATGTAAGACAACATCATTTAGACACTAACTTTAGCCTGCTTATTTTGTTACCAGTCACACAATCACCTACTTTCGCAGCTACAAGCTAATCATAATTTACTCCTACAGGATCTGTATGTCTCAGTGTCAAATTCAGTGTAAAATATAGTTTTGAAGCTTTTAAACGTAAGATGACAAGGTAGTTCAGAGTTTGTGCCTTTGGAAGTCTAGCTTTAGGACTTGCTATCTCTGCAGTAACGTTACCTCTGCTCTGCTCTGCTCTGCTGCCTGCCCTGTCTGCTGTGACAACACTGTGTGAACGCACACAAGTCCTGACAGACAGCCTGGTAGGGCAGACAACTGTTCTGATTGGTTGTTAAGATTCATGCACGGTGAAATTTAGTGGCTGATTTCAGAGCCTGGGGCAGCCAGTCAGAGTTAATTAAGGGTCATTTCACTTCATCTCATTTCAGACTGCCAAAAAAAAAAAATGTTTGCATCATGAAATTGTATCATGGATCAACTGATCTTAGTTCTTCCTTACCCGCAGAGACTCCATGTAAGACTTGTGGCAGTCTATGTGCAGTGTATGGCCACAGGTTTGAACATATACTCCTCCATCCCACCCAATAGATACTGACTGCAGGCAGGAGCTCTGACAAACACAAGAGCAAACAGACCATAAGTAAGTATGTATTCAGCACTGCAGAAATAAAAATGCAAACAGCAGCACAGATGGGTCAAGTATTCTGCACCACAAACCACACAGTCTATTTTCATGCTTAGGGAGTTCTAGTGGAATCCTATATAATCACATTATTATTATTACTAGTCTCAGAGATTATTTGATTAGAAAATGAAAAATCATGTCCAATTTGGAATGTAAATTAATATGTTTGGCAGCACTAAGTAGAAGTTACAGTAAGATGTGTTGGTACCAAAACTGTGGACACACACCAGACAAATTCTCATGGTGGTAATGACACAAGCCTTTCTGGGGAATAATGAGTGAAATCTTGCAAATTAGATAGCTAGCTAGCCACTGTTTTCAGTATTGCTGTGACAGAATGCTTTGGTGTGCCTGAGTATGACCATGGAAGCTGAAGGAGGGCAGGGCAGCAGCATGCAAGAATGAGAGGTACAAATGTAACAACTGGGCTAAATGTTTGGAAAAAAGGAGTGTGGCAAAAGTGATTCAGTCAGGGACAAAATTAGATGTGTAAGGAGATGGGGGGGATGCAGCCCGACACCTACGTCCTTGAAGAAGCGCTGCAGGAGGGCAAGCCTGACATCATGGGCTGCCCCACATGTGTCTGCCGGATAGATGTGGTCCTCGTCACTGGTTGGCAGCTTCTTGGCCTGGTTATTCTTGCATCTGTGCCCCAATACTGAAAACAAATGATGAGCGTGGAAAAATTTCAGGATCTGACAGACATATGGTAATGCGATTTTCAACTATACTATTTATGGCTTAGCATAAAATCTACAATAAAATAATGTGTACACCTGCTTTTTGGTGAATATACATAAGGTTTAACCCTCATTACCCATATGTTCTCTCCTTTCTCACATCAGAAAGGGTGACTGTAGACAAATCAAAATGACAACAAGTTTCCCTCATAAGCTCTGTAATAACTAGAAATACCCACTCGCGATTGTATACCTCCGCCAACCAAGGCAAAAGCATGTTTTGTGAGGTCACAGTGACCTTGACCTTTGACCACCAAAATCTAATCAGTTCATTCTTGAGTCCAAGTGGATGTTTGTGCCAAATGTGAAGCAATTCCCTCAAGGCGTTCCTGAGATATCGCGTTCACAAGAATCGGGACGGACGGAAGGACAGATGGACAACCGAAAACATAACACCTCCGGCCACGGCTGTGCCGTCGCGGAGGTGTTAAAATAGCATAAAAATAACAGTTAATGCAGAGAGGGTAAATCTGCCTTTTGCAGGAAAAAAGTGCTAAATAAATTTTGAATGACAATACATATTGTGTAGCATATTTCCTATTCCCAACAGTGTGTACAGATCAAAATCATTAACCTCTCGCTGGCGTGCCGAGATTGCTGATCTCAGACATTCAGTGCTACTGCAACCAAAGTATAAGTTTAAAACAGAAATGCTTTGTTTTAGTTTCATTAGTAGACGATACAGGACAACTATGCCAAATACGGAGTTCGCAGCACCACCATTGTTGCTCTGCTCGTTCATTTAACAAGCACTTGCAGTCTCATCTGCAACTACACCCCCCATCCATGACATAATGGACAATATTGTCGATCTGGGCATTTATACAAATATTCTTTCACCACTCAAAAATAGTATTCCGTCATAGCAACAAGATAAACCTGACAATAGCCCTAAGATACGCCAATACAGCAGTGAAAAGGCTGCTCATTGAATAACAAAATAAACGAGACAAAGTTTTCTAAAATGATACCATGTCATTCTACAGTCAATATGTGGGTCTAAATATTGAAGAAATATACAAACTTACCATTAGTTGTATGCGTAGAGATGTCCCTTTTGAGATGGAGTAGTCATATGTTGTCTTGGACAATCCGTTTGTGAAATATACGCACATTTGTGACGCCTGGGTACCTTCCAAAATAGCTGTGCGTAATACCACACGTGTTGTTCACAGTGTTGTCGCACTTTTTAGTACAGTCTGGCTTGATTTACAATTCATTTATTCAGTAGGTGAGAGTATAAGCTTTCTAACAATGTATAACATGTCTAATTTTGCTTTTGGAATAGCGTTTTATAGGTCAGCGTAACCGAAAGTTTTCTTATCATCGCATTCACTTACGCATTCACTCTGTGGTAGCAGTAAAAGAAGCTGCACCTGATGAAACGTTGTCAACGATTTTTCGTAATTTCTCGAAAAATACTATTATTATTGAGGACTTCTGGGCATAGCTAAACCATATGTTTGCTGATAGACCTAGCTGACATAGTTTTCTGGAGTAAGAAGAGCAGAACGACAGCATTGATTCTCTGTCTCTGTCTCTATCTACTGAACACAGATAATATTTCATCATCACTATGTAAGTATTACTGCTCAAAATATTTCGGTTATTTACGTTATATTTGAAATTGAGTGTCATTAAATAGGTTAGTGGTATTTTATAATGAGGATTTCACACTGTAATGTAAGCGTTCTTTGGTAGTTTAGTAGTTTTTGTGATGCATGCAACAGTGATGACATAAGAGCTGGACTATTTCCAAAACGTGGTGGACGGTTGAAAATTGTTTTAATGTCGTCCCATTCCCAAACGAGAAAGCATACGAGAGCACAGTGTATAGAAATACATACAAGAGTTAATTATGACACATTTAGGTACTGTACCGCATTGTATGACAATATTTTTGCATTATTTTTTAATCTGATATCAATGTTTCATCTTAAACATTCATAAGGGGCGCATTTATATGTTTTATAATGGACAAAAAGCCATTTTTTTCATTTTTGGAGAGATTTTGGATATGTTTCTGGACACCTAACTATTTTAGACCCTGTACTGACGGAAAGCTTGTAATTCCCACTTGAAAATTATGCAACAGTAAGTTTCTTGAGTCAAAACAGTTGATTTGTTGTGAAATACGTGAATATGTTGTGATTTACAGCATGTGCGCTAAGGGGTTAAAAAAAAATGATTACGAAAAAGTATTTTTGACCTATGTTTTCTTATATTTGCTTCTCAATTTAAAATAGTGCTTACCACTAATTAAATGTACTTATGACACTATCAACTAAAGATTGATGCCAAAGAACTCTCTCCTGTCGAATAACAGCCTGTTGGTTCAATTCATGCTCACAGCCAGCTATGAAACCAGGCCCAGGGACAAACACAAATGACAAATGAACCAATTAAAAGCAGGGGCCAGTGGAAAAGGTTGTGTCTCTACCTCTACAAACCACTCCCTCATTGCCCATCTTCCGCCCTGGTATCAAGACTCATCTCTTCAGACTATACCTGGACTAACTATCACCACTCTGCGGGGTACTCCCAATCTACGATCATCTGGGATCATTTTTATCACTTAAATCCCCCTCTTTCATGCTACGCATGTACCTCCTGTGCCACTTTCATGTTACATGTACCTCAATCCAGCACTTATATTGTACTTTGTAGCATTATTTTGATGTTGTTGCTTGTCATGGCTCCTAGTTTGACTTAGCATAGGTTATGTCAGAGAGTAATGTTTAATGTGTGAACTGAACGTAATGTGTTAATCGCTATGAATGTTACAAAATGAGCATGTACTTTATTGGACCTGTATTTTGTAGTTGTTCCAATGACCTTTAGGATGCACTTATTGTACGTCACGTTGGATAAAAGGGTCTGCCAAATAAATGTAATGTAATGTACCTGAAGTAGCCTGGAGCAGAACAACAAGGCCTGTGGGGCGCTCATCAGTTGAGGGTCCGCTCTGGCCACATATCACACAGTCGTAGAGCACTTCTGACTCCAGCACCTCTGAGGCACCCAGATCCATGGCCATATCAGTGTCAGGTGACTCTGTCCAACACAAACCACAACATCAGTCAGCATTATGATACAGACTAAAATTCAAGCATTCAACATACTTCAGAAGCAGCGTCTGCTCAGGCTTGTATTACCCTCATTATCGCAGATAATTTTGATCTGTCATCAACTTGTCTCTTGATTGTTTGGGACCAAAGTAAAGTGCCCCCCCCCCCCCCCCCCCCAAGAAAAAAACGAGTAGGAATTAAAGTCATAGTCATTTATTTTAATTTTACATGCTCACTGGCATTTTCATATTATTTCATCATATCCTTTTTTTTTTTACATCAAACAAATAATAAAAACAGAAGCATTTAAAGTTTGCTTAATTACAAAAAAGAAACCAACATTGGAAGAATCAGTCCAATGGCATGACAAAATATTTTCCTTGTTAAATTGACAATGAACCTGGCCAAATTGCTTTTCCCCACCCATTGTTAAATTGGAAAACAAAAACATACAGAAGGTAATGTACCCATTAATGGAGGGTACTGCCAGAAATGGGCAATCAATGAAAATGCAAACAAGCGTGTTCCGTTTGCAGTTCTTTAAAAAAGGGGGGGGCGCTGCAAGAACAATTATATTTGGAGAACAGTGAGATTCAGCAGAATGACTCATCATGGTTTCTACAGTGTACATCGGAGTTGTCAAATTTATATTTGATATCTGAATATATTTAAAATTGGAACAAACATTTGAATTGTTAAAAAGGTGTCACACACCAGGGGTGTCACACACAGTGTGACACCCCTGGGAGAGAGATGCGGCAGTACTGGGGAACGTCGTTGTCTGTCGCATGGAAAGAGAGAAAGTGCACCCACACAAATATAAAATAAAATAAACGCCATCTTCACCCTTCCCCCTCATGGGTTCCAGGCAAAAACAATTAGCTAAAACTACAAACTAACATAACAAAGACAAAAGAAAGCAAAACTGAGCGGAAACTTTCCAGTTCACCACTCGTAGCTGGCCAGATTTTCACCTGGTCAGCTCCTCCCACTTTTCAGTGTGCGGTTCACTTTTCCCAGTCTTATTAAAAGAAACAAAACAAAATTAAACAAAACTCAAATAAAGAAACTCGCTCTCGGTGTTAGCTCCTCGGCCCCAAACTGTGGAGAGCAGCACACCTTTCAGCACCTGGGCTGATTAGCAAACGCAGCCCAGATGCTCTCGGCACAACTGAGACCAATCCGCTTCTCCGGTGGACTGAATGCTACAGAAAGTTTTCTGGCAACATCCACTCAAATTACAGCAAGAAATTACAGATGATCTTTGGAAGTAAAATCTTCGAAAGTATCTTATAAAAGCAGTTTGGCTTGATACAATCGTAAATAATATATGAACAGGAAAAAAATCAAACTGTGAAAATATTTAAAAGTGATTCTGCACCTATTTAACAAGTTTTATGGTGTGGCAATCTTAGACCTCACATCCACAGGGTTAGGGAAGGTATTGTTCTGTCTTTGATTGATAAAGTGCTGGAAAATATTAGCTATCTGCCATCAGCTAATTACAGAATAGCGATTGGAATAACAATACTACGGCAAGGTTTGTAAAAAAACAAAAGTACCCCAAGAAGCACTCACAAATTTTAGCTATGCTTCTAGAGCTAGTTTGGCCTAATGTTAGTCTAACCAAAGGCCATAAAGAGAGAAAGCCGTGCCCCTTCCATTTTGTATGGGGGTGAATATTTCAAGATATTTTCAAGAAACAGGAGTATTGCTGTCATTGTTACACAATCTAATGTTTATAATGAATCATTTTAATTATTCAAAATTATAAGCTGACATGCAACGGTGGTTGTATTATGATCTAGAACATTTCCATCTAGCATTGATGGCATTTTGCCTGTACAGAAAACAAATTTTTACCATCAGAATGTATCTGCCTGGAGCTGCTGGTTATCAAATGCCTGTCTCTCTGTCGTGATTTAAAAATATCGCAATGTCTGGCTACCAGCAATGCGTGCATGTCAGTCAAAATTGCATTTAAGGTTGGGCACTAAAGCAATTTCAACATAGGCTAACCTTGGATATCCATCCTGCCTACAATAAGGTACAAGATGATAGTTTATTCTGTCAATATAGCCAAACTGTAACATTCTGGGACTGCAAAATAGGCTTAGTTTTCACTGTGGGCATTTCCATCATGATTTCACATTATTTTGGCGTGCAAAGCTGGTCCATGGAAAGCCTGACAGCAGTGGGACCTACAGATATCCAACTGCCTGGACTATCAAAGACGTCCGATGGAATAACAAAAATCTACAAGCATGTATCATGTCTGAAAATTGACAGAATTCATTAATACTTGTTTAAAGTGACCTGCGAATGGTAAGTGTTAGCTAGCGTTAAAGTTTGCGGTCACCCTTAATGCACAGCCAGTGGTGGTGGGTTGGCTCATTTAAGTGACAGGTGAAAGCCTATGGTGACAGCTTACTAGGTTAGCAGCAGCTCTACGGGACACTTATAAACAAATTTGTCAAAAAAAAACAAACATCTGTGCGCATCTGTGATTGACTGACCATCAGTGTAGTTGATGGTAATCCCTGTGCTACAGTGTAGTCGATGGTAACAGTGTACATGTTTTACAATGGTTGTGCGTTCAGGCATGCTAGTATAGAAACTTGAGTATCGTTTGCCAGAATGTGACTGTTGTTGATGAGGGAACCTGTAGTAGAGAGTATTTTTAAAAGTTCTGTGTATTTTAGGCATTTTATGACATTACAGAAGTTTAAAGGGAGCAAAATATATATTTTCTGTGTTGTGGAAAACAAGTTGCAGTCAGGGCAGAGGGGGGGGGGGTTGCTATAGCAACCAGAGAGAGAGCCTAGTGTGTGTCCTGCATAGAGAAGGATGAAGAGGGCCCCAACCGTGACTCAGCAAAAATGGAGGGCTCAACTTAACTCAGTGAAATAAGACCACGAAGATTATAAACATGTATTTGATCTGCACCAGGAGAGTGCTAAATATTGTGAGCATATTTTTGATGTATATTAGAAAAGTTGCTTAAATATATATTTTGATGTGTGTATTTTTGACATGTGTCAGGAGAGTTGCTGTTATAAACATGTTGTTTTTAACTTGTATTAGAAGACTGTTAAGTGAGTGATAACTTTCTGTGACGCAAATTAATGTACAAGTTGACACATGACGTGACGTAGATAGATAAGGAGAGTATAAAAACTGGCGCTGTAAATTACTCAGTGTCGTGTGTGTGGATTGGAGGCAGCCAATCCATTGCAGAACGTGACCCTGGCGACGAGTGGACTTAGAAGCCGTAGGTAGCTAGTCTTAAAGCAAACGGCAAGCTAAAGGTAGCCATCTGAGGCGAGTCCAAGACGCGGACGGTAGCCAGCCCCAACGCAAACAAAGAAAGTCAACGCTAGCTGCACATTTTATCAAGGCAACCTTCAGAGACAGGGGTAGGACTGATCATCTTACTTCTTGACTTTCCCTGTAAAACCACCTCTCAAATAACTATTTAAGTGGGTAGCTCCCCTGAGAGGACATTAACTCTGACAGACTAAAACAACAAAGTCTATATGCCTTATTAATAAGTATATACTAGAGTTAGGTCATAGAGTTAAACTTTGTGGGTGTGTCATAATAATACAATATAGAGTAAAAGTGTGTGCATGGTAATAAAGCTGGATGAGGGAATAGCATAGAGTTAAGCGTGTGTGGTATTATAGTACTGGATAAGCATATATTATATTTATAGAGTTAAGTGGATTGTAATAGTAGCTAATATACTAGACTAATATACCTAGTTTAAGTGTGTGTGCATTGTAACCTTTACTTAGAAGCATAAGCCCGACTATAGTCGTGTTAAGATTAGCTAATAAAACAGCTTAATAAAGTGTGAAGTGTGAGCAATTAAAGTTACTCTCTTGGTGTTCAATTACTCTCAAGCCTCATCACCACAATCCAAAAGAACCGTTATACTGAAATGTTGTGTGTTTATTGGATTATAATAACAATAATGTTGCAGTAAATTATAACTTTAAATTAAACCAACAAAAATCATAATGACAATAATGTGGTAGTAAATTTCAATCCGTCATTATCAGCATTTTCGGTATAAAACAGAACCCATGGTAGAAAAAACGTCTGGGTTGGCCTACAAAAAGACATCATCACTGTAATACTCTATTTCCTCATTATTGAGGGAGAGTCGGAGGGCTGAACAGCCACTAACCGTTGCTGAAATTTGGCTGACTTAGTTCTGGGACAAACCTTGTGCAAGTTAGCGTTTTTTTTTCTTCATTTTAATCGGAAAAATTAAGTAGCTTGAGGCGTACATTAGCATGGAGGGGAGTCAAAAAAAGACACATCGCTTGTGTTGAAAGTGCTCCAAGGATCGTCAAAGTAAGGAGAAATTTTTACGACATTACACTAGCCACCTAGGCTGATAAGGGGTCCTGGATGCCAAGAGCTGCGTTGCTGAAGGGATACAGCATTTTAGGTTACAAAGAGACTTGGTAGTCTTGTTTGAACTCTTGAATCCATTAAATTATGCCACAGATTGATCACCTGGTGGCGCTGTAGTGCATGTGCCAAAAATGTTATATTCAGGAGCCCAGCCCCCATGCCCGTTTGTTCTAGAGTCAAATTTGGGGTACAGGTCCCTCTCCTCATTTGCCTCAAAGATCCATAAATTCCACCATATTGTATTTTCTGCCATTTTGAATCTTTTCAAAACCATTCTCTTCTCCTCTCCCCGTGTTAAAAACCATGTTCAATTTCAGAGAAAATATCAAGAAGAAATGTCAACTTGTTTGGCAACTGATCAGACATGATCATGTCTGATCAGTTGGTCAGACATGATCTCAGGGGAAATGCAGTGTAGCCATCATATAACACAAAATTGGAGCAGGCAACAAGGTCCTGTTGTAGTAAAAACCACCACTAACAAGCACAAGATGTTTTTTGCATTGCATGACAGCATTTAATCTGTTTGGCAACCTATGTAATACATTTTTTTGTTTTGATACAACTGCACAACACAACCAATAAGCAACAACACAGAGAAGGAAAATGACCATGGGGACCTAGAGGATCACAACAGACCAAGACAAGCAAACTTGAAAAGGTCAGAAAAATTCGGAAAATTACCCCTGATCTGTCTAATAATTATCTCTTTCTAAGTTCAGGGCATCATGCCTTTCTATTCAACATCTTTTTTTTATTTTTATCTGTTGATGTCACTGAAGCTATTCTGTATCAAACCTATACCAACTCAAAACTCAAAAGTCAGGAATGTAAAAAAATGTTAAAGCAGCATCTGATCCCTGGAGAAATAAGCAAATATTTAAATATTATAGTCCTTGCATAACTTTCCTAAATATTTTGGCTTAAAATAACTGCGTTAAAAAAAAAAAAATTTTTAAATACAGGCAGTCTGTGCCACTTTCTTCACAAAACCACCCACCAGACAATAGAGAACAACAGGTGTGAAGCTTTTCAACAATTGAATGACCAGTGCTTTGATAAGAATTTCCCAATAAAGTGCTATCAATACTAATTTCATACATATACAATCACACAAAATGCATTCATTGCAATTGTGATGAAGTTGATAAAGCCTTTAGGGTGAGGATGAATAATTGTGTTATATTTATGTTGTAGTTATGGAAATGATAGGCATAAAACTTGGTGGAGATAACGCCACTGACATATTTTCGAGTTTTGACTAAAACAGAGACATTGAATAAACTGAATACAATAGCTACACGGCAACTGCATGAAATATAAGCGATTTGTGTGCGTGCGGTCCCAGCAAGCCACCAAAGATGCACGTTCTCTGTGGAATGGTTTAGAGGAGAGCGACAGTGCATAGGCTATTTAAAAGCACACTCCCAGAGAAATGTGCTGAATGACCAAAGTAATTACATTTATTGCACTTTGTATTTCTTTAAAACTCTTAGAGAGCTAGGGTGATTTTGACATTTTTTCAATATCCTCATTTTTGAGCAGATTAGACAGGCTTAACTATATATGACTTAGTTGGTAGGCCCATTTGGTATTTGAGAAAAAAATCATTTTCGCTTGCTAAAAAAATGCATTTATTTGACTATATCGCTTATACCTGAGCTGACATTCTTGGTTTATCACCTTACATTACAGGAATACATTGTATGAAGTAGCAATATTGTAATGCTGTGGCTGTGAATGTGGACTGTGGGACTGAGTGTCACGATACGGGGGTTAGGACACAGGCGCAGAGTGGGGAAAAAACACGAAACTCAAAAATGTAGATTCAAATAAAGACTTCACTAACAAAACAAAACATAACAAACAAAAGGCCACGAGGGGCAATTCCAAAAGAAAAATAAAAGAAACCAGGAAACACGTAAAGGAACTCAAAACACTCAAAGCGTAGCAGACACGGGGAACAGAAACAGCACAGGCAGAACACAGAGAGGGCAGAACACAGGCAGGTCCAAAAGCAGGCAGGAACACAGTCAGAAACACAAATGAAACACAAGCAGGACAAAAGCAGGCAGATACATATGGTCAGAAACAAACACAAGGAATCAGCACCCGAGTCAAGGGGACAAAGAACTTAAATAGACCAGACACAGGTGAACTCAATACATAATCAAACGAGAGGGAAGGGAAAACGAGAGGCAGGTGGGGACGATGATTAAATAAGGAGACAATAATGGAAAACAATAATACAATTAACACAGGGGAAACCAATGAGGGAACAGACATACAAAAACTGAGAAGTGCCGCCAACTGGCGGCCCAAACAGGAAAAATAGAAACAAAAAGACAGAACCATGACATGAGGGCAGGGAAGGAAATGTGTTGTTGGGGATTTTTGAGGGAGATGTCGCTGTAGGGGTAGTGGCTATTAGTTATGTGGGAGGGTCACTGAGATTGGGGACTGTGTTGCAGGGAGGAAGTTTTAGGGGACAAACCATGGAGTTTTGGAGGGAATGAGACTGTAACAGGGTTCCTGCAGGTTTCAACAAGTTAAATTTAAGACTTTTTAAAGACCATTTAAAGACCACTTTGAATAGAATTTAATACCTATTTCACGGCCATACTGGCAAAAAAAGTATGAAGGAAAATTACTATGAAAGAAGAAAACCCACGAAACGTTGTGGGTCGAGGCATATCCACTAAAGTCTAACCAAGCTGAGGATGTAGCATAATGCATTGTGGAATTTTTCTATAGGATTGGAGCTCTTAAAAGAATTCTCACCGACTGAGGAGGGGAATTTGGGAATAAGAAGCTGTCCTATCATCCTACTAATTAAATAAAGAAACTTTGACAAGTTGGACTCCATAAAGTTTTATAAGCACATGAATATAGAATTCTTTCTTAAAATAAGAAAGCCTACTTAGTTCACTTTTGAACAAGTATAGGCCTACACATCAGGAAAATATACTTAAGATTATACTTCTTTGTAACATTTAGTACACCAAGTATTCTCAAGCAAGCTGCAGAATTTATACTAAAATGCTTAACCGGTAGTAAGACACTAGTGCTCAGTGGATGTTTAAGTTACTTCTGAGTTTTATAAACTAAAACGTGAACCAGTTAAATCACAAAGTTGTCAAAATCAGACTAGTTGGCCTGTATTTAAAGTTAACGAATAGCCTACAGTTTTTATTTTATTTTATTAAGGGAGTGGTTTTATGGTTTTAAACACTCCACACTATGATGACATTATACACAGATTGACGAGCATTTTTATATTTTTGTGCATGGTAGGTTTGATCTAAATTCAGTTACAGAATATAGCGCTTTTTAAAAAAAAAAAAGTAGGCTATTTCTCGATTCGATTGTGTCGCCGTGTTAACACACTTGATGGTCTTGAAGCAGGGTCGAACACGGAAGAGATGGCAGGCGTTTGTTGTTGGTTTTTCACTTGGGTCTTGTGTTTCTCTGACTGACCATGCGATTCTAAAGCCTTTACCCCCAATGTACCTAGTTTAACTTTTCTTGCATAAGGTGCAGCGGGCTTCAAAAACGTTCCCCTCCACTTCTCCATAGTTCCCCATAAAGTTACATAAGTAAAGATTTCGCGACACGCTAGCAGAATTTCTCTTTACCTCAGGCTCTGACTGACGCTAGCTCAAGCTTGGTTGCTAGGCGCAGTTGCTAGCTGGATGTTCTCTGATAAGTTCTCAACGGGGGCTGCAAAGTTAGCGATTATTGGTTCCATGTTGATTTATTTCCATGCAAATTGTTAGCGGGGGGTGGGGGGGGGGGGTGGACTGATAGGCTATTACCATACTGCTTACTTTGCAGCCCGGACATTTCCCCCAAACACATTTAAATGCGATACAGAGAAGTTATCGCAACATAGAAGTAACTTCCTAATCCAATCAATTTTTAAGACTTAAAAAAAAAAATCATATTTAAGACCTTTTAAGACTTTTTAAGGTCTAAAATTCTGATTATTAAATTTAAGACTTTTTAAGATCCCAAGGGAACCCAGTAACAGGAAGGTCAGTCTGTAGCAGGCAGGGGACCAGAGAATTGCCATTCCCCGTGAAGCTCATAAACTCCAGTAGTTACTCTCCAGGCATCAATTTGTTTTCAGAGTACCACGGAAGAAGATATCATTGCTATTTAATTTCAATTTTGGTCCGCAAGGTTTTACGTCACAGTGCGCTTAACTGCTTAAACGAGCACACCCGCGCATGAACCGACTGTTATTGACTCAAACCATAGAGCGTAAACAGGAACTGGAAAGGCAGGAGGAATCAGAAGTTGCAGAAACCAATATGGTGTCCAGTGCACCGCAGCTCTCGATTTCCCCATAGACTGTAATGGAGAAACTCCTGTTTCTATCAAACTAAGGAGTTTGCAGTCACATTTTCAACCCAGTTATATCCAAAATACATATAAGAATAATCAATGCGTGATTTTTCTTGACATGATTCGGTAACGGATTTATAGCCAAGTTGATTTATTCAACGCTAGACTCTGGTTGGTCAATATATAACTCACCATATCACTCTGATTTGTGGAAAGCATTCAACTGATGAATAGCCTACAAGGAACAGGACCGTGAAGTACTTTGAACTTCCATGGTTACTGAACCGCGTATGGATCACAGAACCATGGGGAGCGAGCCAGCACTAGTCAGTGCCAGGGGACCAGGGATTGCCATTCTCGGTGAAGCTCATAAACTCCAGTGGTTACTCAAGGTATTGCAGTTTAGTAAGCCTCTGGTGCCAAAAATAAAATTTCCCCAATGAAGACCATTCAAAACTAATTTACCCTGGCCAAATTAAATAATTCTGGACAGAACTTTTTAGGTCTAAAATTTCTTCACACTGATTACGACCCAGGCACCGATTTTTGTTTTGAGTCCCACAGAAGGATTTTATATTTCATTCCAATTTGGTCCGCATAGTTTTACGTCACAGTGCTCATAACTGCTTAGAGCATGAATGAGTATGAGACTGTTGTTGACTCATCGATGCAGAAAAGGGTTGAATTCAGAGTTGCTTGCACAGAACCAATATATCAGAATACACAGAGTATTAAACCATGGCCTAAAATAACACAAATCCACCGCCATTATTGTTTTGATTATATTGTTATTTTGATATATTAATAATAGTAATGTTACCTGCCATAATTTTCTTGTGTCCATTGTTCCTGGTGATGACTCGTAACAAATAAATAAATACTTAGTAGCTAATAAAGCTAGGCATATGTGGTTCTTATACACAATATTATTTAGTCTACATTCTTGTTTTGATATTTCTACTAATAGCCTAATATCATTAAAATTCTATTAGTTGTAGTATTTCTGTCTTTGCATGATGATGGTGCTGATGATGACAACGTAATCCCATATGAAAAATAAATAGGCCCACATAAATTAAATAATGAGAATAGCTATACTCAATTTGTTCTTAAATTATCTTTCAAATGATGCTGGTTAAGATGAAGTGGTGATGAAGATGATAAACATGTTGTTTACAAAGACGACGATTGTATGAATATAATACATAAGATTAATTTATTAAGATTTTACGTAAATTTGTGCATTTTGCCCATTCATATATTATTTCTTGGCTAACTCATTGTTCAATGTGCTCAGTAAGTGCAAAAATTTGCCTGTGTGCTGTGATAAACCGACCATCACGTCTGTGGCTACAGCTTTTTGTAGAATACCACTGTTTTAGAATTTGCTTCGCGGTTCTGTTTTAATTGTAGTCTACTCATTGCTTTTCTAAGGATATGAACGTTCATTTTTCCGTGGATTTGTCATATCTTAGCGTGTATTTCAGGATTTTAAAAAAAACACAGACAGAAAGCACAATTAACCTGGACAGGTTTTAAGTGATGGGGTACATTTATCAGCACTAGGCAATGACATCTTGAATAATTTCCACCTTGTACTGCTTAGATTGTCACTACCCGAGTTCAGAATAGCATGACTAACAACATTACAGTACATCAAATCATCAAGTTTGTTGTTGCTCATATTGTACTTTTTCCTGTAAAAAACAAAAACGAGCCAATATTGCAGTCGGTGACAAGCTCTTGTTTTATTACTACACATTGTTAATATACATATAAATGTAAAGCACATTGCATGTTTCCATTTCAATAAAAAAATAAAACTTAATATTGATTAAAGCTCACCAATAAGAGCCGGCTCTTTTGGATCCCAAACGGCTCTTCGTTCAGTAGCATTTCTGGTTTTTCAGAATCAGCCAAAGTTTGCAATATTTCAGCCTATGATTGGTGTTTGTGCACGTCTATCACTTAAATTGTCCAATGGAATCTTCTGTACCGTCTAATTACCAAAATGACGTTAGATTGCATCATGTTTGTTAAAAAAAATCATTTAAATAAATGTAAAAACAGCAAGACGCTATTACACATGTGCATTGAAAGTAGGGAAAGATTCGATTTAAAACAATATCAATAATGGAAAATATATTACAATTAATGCTGTAGGCTACCTTGTTTGTATTAGTGGTTACTATAATGGTCACTATAGCCTAATCATAATGCTAAATCGACATATAGTTTGATCTGTGTAGCTATGCGAATTTATCAGCGTAAGCGTTGACCCGGAGAGGGCTGGGCATTGTGATTGCCATCAAAATGTGAAACTGTGATGAGGTTATACCTAGCGCCTATTTTTTCTTTTGTTTGTCATGCCCAAGTTACAATAAAACATTACAAAGAGTAACCAATGCATTCAAAATGGACTGTTTAGCTGCAATAATGAAATGCACACTTTATGGATCCGATGCAGACTATATTGTGCGCACGACTTAATTAACTCGTAGGCACAAATTAATGAATTGTCGGCACGCTTCAGTAAGTCGTGCGCACAAGTTTATAATAAAAAAAAAATGATGTCCCTTTAGGGCAGGGATCAGCAACTCACGGTCCTCGAGGGCTGAGAACTGCTGGTTTTCCACCCAGTCTGGCCAATCAGTGGCACTAATTACCAGGGAGAATAGAAAACCAGGGCTGGATTTGGATTCGAGGGCCAGAGTTGACGATCCCTGCTTTAGGGGCTCCATATGTGCCTCGTGCAGGACATGCACATTTGAATGCGAGTCAGCTCTCAAAATTCACTTAAAAGAGCTAGCTCAAAGAGCCGACTCGTTTGCAAACGACACATCACTAGTGCACACTTCTCGACTGCAGAATTTAAACCAGTCAGAAGTTTGGCTAGCCTTCTAGCTACATATAATTAATTGTAACAGTCGACTACCACAGAATGTTTGTATCGTTTGGAAACGTTAGCCATCATGCAACTGTTCTACTGTCTAGCTAACTGGCTGAGGCTAGTCAGTAAGACAACTCGATAGCTAGCTTGTGAAACCTAATAGTTATTTAGTTAGCTAGCTAGCTAACCACAACTTCTCACTGCATTTCAGTCTTGCTTGCTCAGCATAGCTTTTTCATAAGTAGACAACGTATCTAGCTAGCTAGCTAATGTAATATACAGTCTTGCCGAATGCTTCTATAAAAATATCAACTGCCTTATGTATTACTTTTACATGCAGAAATGTTTTAAATCACATCAGAAATAGCCACAATAAATCCTGTAGCTAGCCAGCAAAGCCACAGTTGCAGTTCAGTGGCCACAGTTCGTCAGACGATTTGAAAGCTTTTTCGGAGCGCACCCCCGCAGGTTAACGTCATTTTCAGCGTTTACCGTGATCCATATGCGCCGATTTATGTTTCCGCGGGTGGGTGTTCAAAACAGTTGAATGCCCCACCCCCACGCCCAAGATAAACCTTCTGCAATAACCAACATGACTTGTTGCTATACGGATTTGGAAAAAGTTGTCAAATGCACGCATTTCAGCACCATAGGAAATTAACATAAGCAACGGTACACACCATGAAACGCACGGAAAGTAATCATCAATGCCACCAAAATTATTTAGTAAAGGCTCACATGAACATAAATCATAGGCCAAGTGCACAATCCAACACAATCCGAGACCACCGTGGCTGTGAGACACCGCTGCTATAGTACACCCATAAAGAATGCAACATAACAGTATAGGCCACAAGGGG
This sequence comes from Anguilla pacifica, assembly GCA_039654925.1. Classification (NCBI taxonomy): domain Eukaryota; kingdom Metazoa; phylum Chordata; class Actinopteri; order Anguilliformes; family Anguillidae; genus Anguilla; species Anguilla pacifica. The sequence continues at coordinate 35,313,031 of CM077286.1, read as the reverse complement.
CCTATTAACAAGCCAAACAAGTTATAATATCGTTACACATGCAAAGAAAGCATACAAGCGCACATAGTAAATACAGTCAATTAATTAACCGTCAACACATAGGCCCACACAGCTGCTAAACATTAAAAATTGGAGGAAAGTGTTACTCCTTGCAGCCATGCGCTTGATGAATTCATCTGCGATTACATTCAGGTTCCTACTTCATGACACACTCATGTGACAGTTCAATACAGCAACATGGTTCAGTCTCGCTTGCCCCATTGTGGACCACAGATAAGTTTTAAGATGCCGCAGGCCTGAAAATGACCTTTCTGAACTGCAGGATGTTACAGGGACAGTCAGTGCGCGTTTCACTAGTTTGGTGATCTCTGGCAACATGGTTCTAAAGTGCTCTCCCTGATCTACATTACACTAAATTTTGAAAAGTAACTAGGCAAACTCCTTGTCGTTCTTCTACGTCCATGCACATATCATGATGCAGTGTTAGCCTGACTTCATCCAAATCATCCCCATGGAACTGCACAATGCTTTTGCAGTCACCCTTTCCGGTCACAAAATCCTCAACATCTTGCATGTGTTTGAATGCAGAAGGACTAAATCTGCAATCCAGGGATGTTGATGTTGTATCCATGATCTCAAAGTACTGCTGTCGGTACAATGCTCCTGGTGTTTGAAAGCTGTGTGGCGGCGCACCTCCATCTTCCAGTCGGCGGGGAATTTTTCTTGGTCTTGGCACAGTTGGGCTCTCCAAGTTCAGGTCATGTGCTGCTGTGGTAGTGTTTTCCCAAAATTCTTGGAATCCTTCTTCACAAAGCCACGTTATGTCTTCTCTGAGCGTGTCAACCATCTGTCTAGCTTTCTGTAGGTGCAACTGGCTCTTTTGGAGTGCAATATTGAATGTTTCCATGTGCAAGAAGAATTTAAGCATGAGTTACAATGAGAAAAATGTGCTAAATTTGTGCAGGAGCAAAAGCAGACCGTTGGCTTTACCTCCTGCGTCACCTTTGTCGTTTAAACACAGGTCCTTGAGAAATCCCATTAGCGCGCTGTAGTTGGAAGCAATGGATTGTAATGAGGCCGTTTTCATGGTCCAGCGCGTTGGGCACAGAGGTCTCAAAGACGGCGCTTCTTTGCCTTGAAACTCTTGGAACCAAGTGAGTCACTTTGCCGAATTTCTGATCAGTGTTATCATGTCACAAATAAGTGCCATGAAGTTGCAACATGCGGGAATGTTTTGGGCGACATCATGCACAACCAAATTCATGATATGTGCGGTGCAATGGATGTACAGTGCTCGGGGCTCCTGTTCCTGCACGCGAGCCTGTAGACCTGTTCGATGCCAGAAACATTTGACGCGCCGTCGTAGCACTGTCCTCTACATTTACCGATTGGCAGTGAGAATCTCATCAGAACGTCTTTTAACAGCTGAAAAAGTGTGTCTGTTGTTGTTTTTGATGTCTCATAAAATCCAACAAAAAGTTCATCTGGCTACAGATTTTCAGTCACAAAATGGAAGCAGATAGACACCTGCTCTTTGACCGTAATGTCGGCTGTCTCGTCCATAATCACAGAGAAAAACTCACCAGACTTTATTTCTTCAATTAGCGTTCTCAGCACATCATAGGCCATAATTTCAGTCATCTCGTTTAGGATATCATGAGATAGCCACTTGCTCTCCTTACAAGCCAGCCATGACTGTAACTCTGGGATATCTTGAGCACGCAAGTTTAGCAAATGGGTTAAGTTGGACTCCTCCTCTGTTTTTCCTTGAATGGCCAATCCCTGACACGCAAGATATTGGATAGAGGACAGAATACCCAACAAAGCTATTCTCGCATCGCCATCTGCTTTTGTTTACCGGCAACATTAACACCCACATTAGCAGCGGCAACAATGCTAACAGTAGCTCGATGCAGATTTGACTTTTCGTGAAATCGGAATCGTTCTAGTGCTTTAGCCCAGCTGGAAAAGCCATCTCGCACAAAAGCTTTCAAAGATTCTTGATCGTGTGTTGTGAATGGAAGCGGGGCACCCATGTTTTTAGCTGTGGTGCAAACCTCACAAAATACCTTGTTTTTTGTGGCTTCATAGACTAGCTTGATAAGTCCATCGCTTCTTTTGTCCATCTTCGCTGCTGCGGTTGTCGTTATCTTCATTACTCTTGCTACTAGTTGACTGGGCACTGCTGGAGGCACTGGTGGAACTGGAAGTCGCAATGGTGGAAATCGTAATATTGCTTGATGTTTTTGGTTTTTTAATCACAAATTTGTCCATTTTGTTGGGCTAGATGAGTTTCCAGCCAGCCTTTCTCTACACATTAGCGGTTAATCTGACATCGCTTTCAATTGGACAGTGCGTCTAATGTTAGTGGGCTATGCCATGAAGCATATGCTGGGTGGAGTTTGCTATCAAATCAATGTAAATTTGGCCCCAACTCTACGCTGGCGCATATACAGTAGGCCTATCAAGTGCATCTTTCCCATGGGTGCTCGGCCTTCCGTGGGTGTTTCCGTGCCTGAGCACCCACGGAATCGGCGCCTATGCCGTGATTCTTCACCTTTAGGTACCCAGTGCGCACACTCTGGTTCCAACGGCTGATAGTCAAACATGGCTGTGTCCATGAATTGGCTTCATGCGCCTTTGAGCATCTCCCATAGGAATCCATGGAACCGGTAAACAGAAACTGTCTCCAGTTCTTGTATATCTCGATGGTAGCAGGGCAGGCCACATGGGTCAATGTTAGAAGCGACATCTCAACCTCGGGGAAGCTGTAAGCCGGTTTTGGCAGGGAATAAAAGTTAGCCGGTTGGCTGTTTAAGAGAAACAGTTCCATTGCCTCATTACTTGACCGACTAGCTGCACCGCACACTACAGTATCATACAGTCATTTCAATAGAACATACCATTGCTTTATAATGGGTAAACATATCAGCAGAGTACCTGGCAGAAATATGTTCAGAAAACTGAAATGGTAAAATAAAAACATTTTCTCTTATTTTAATGATGCTGCAAACAATTAAAAAAATAATCATGTTTAACAATAATTATAAATTAGCGTGACATATAACTATATGATAAAAACAAAAACTATTCAAGTACTAATTTTTTGTCATAAACTGAACGATTTGTCCACAAGTAATTGAAACAGCTTTCAGTCTGCTTCAAAAGTGAAAATGATACAAAATCGCAATGTACCAAACAGTTTAAATGAGCTGCCAAAATTACACTGCGCAATGTGATATTGACTGACACGCCCCCAGCAGCGGCTCCTCTCCCTTTCGGTGCACGGAGACTCACACAATTACCAAACCGCTCAAGCGCATTAAATTATATGCCGAAAATACAATTTCACCACTGCTGCAACACACCGTGTGCTGGCCAAAAAATAGTGCCCTCGGTGTTCCTGCAACCAAACTATGAGTTTCAGCTTCATTAATGCACAGCACACTAAAATGATGCTAAATACAGAGTTTCTAAGTGCCACCATTGTCATGTAGGTCGTCCATTTAACAAGTCTCCAGTCTCATCTGCAACTATACCCCCCAACTATGACACACTGGAAAATAGTGTCTGGGAGTTCATAAAAATATTCTTTCACCACCAAACATTTGTATTCATAAAGTGGCATTGTTAACGAACACTGGGCATAAGCATGTAAGCAGAGTGTAGTGGCTCGTAGAGGCCTGCTTTGTTAGAATTCATACCACTCACAATGAAATTGAGTGATTTTTGTGCTATTGTGCTATTCTCTAATGCAGGTATTTCACATGCAGCACTGTAAGCTGTCATAGGTAGCTCAGTCATGTGTCATATTTGATGCACCAACTTACTGTGAAGCCCGAACATTGCCAACATTTTCTGATGGAGGAATAATATTTTATTGCAATCTTATTGTACATAATTTGGGGTATTAGTATCTACATGGGCTATACTTCCATGGGAAATACTCATTCAAATTTTACTGCATGCTGATACGTGCTAGATGAAAGTAAAACTTCCCTTGCAGTGATCATAAATATAATTTGTAAAATCTCGTCCCATCCGCAATGCACCATAGAGTACAGAAAAACTTGCAATACTGAATGATTACATATTTAGGTACAGTTGAGGCCAAAAGTTTACATATACCTAGGTTAAAGACAATCAAACTCAATTTTTCACAACTCACATTTTTTATTACCGTACAATTCCTGTGTTTAGTCAATTAGGGTATCTACTTTATTTCCATAAGAGATCATTTCAAAATAATAGCAAAGAGACAGATTTATTTCAGATTTTATGTACAATTTTCAGTGGGTCAAAAGTTTACATACACTTAGTTACTATTTGGTGGCCTTGCCTATTAATTGCTTAACTTGAATCAAACACTTGGGGTAACCTTCCACAAGCTTCTCACAATAATTTGCTGGAATGTTTGTCCATTCCTCCTGACAGAACTGGTGTAACTCAGTCAGGTTCGAGGGCCACATTGTTCACCCAGTTGTGACCAAGTTTGAACTTTATAGCTGATGTCTTGAGGCTTTGCTTCAGTATTTCTCAATAATCTTCATACCTCATGATGCCATCTATTTTCTGAAGTGCACCAGTCCGTTTTCCAGAAAAACACCCCCACAACATGATGCTGCCACCCCTATGCTTCACAGTTGGGATAGTGTTCTTAGGATTAAAAGCCTCACCCTTTTTCCTCCATACATAGCGGTGATCATTATGGCTGAACAGTTCGGTTTTTGTTTCATCTGACCAGAGAACACTCCTCAAAAAGGCTAGGTCTTTGTCCTGGTGATCACCTGCAAACTTTATTCTGGCCTTTTTTTTTGACCGTCTTGGAGTAGGGGGCTTCTTCCTTGCGCGACAGCCTTTCAGGCCATGGCGATGTAGGATTCTCTTAATGGTGGATGTAGATACTTTGGTACCTGATGCCTTCAACTCCTTCACCAGTTCCTTTGTTGTTGTCTTGGGGTTCAGTTGAACCTTTCGGACCAAAGTTCGTTCAGCCCTGGGAAGTAATTTGTGCCTCCTTCCTGATCGATGCAGTGTCTGTGTGGTCCTAAGATATTTATATTTGCATACAATTGTTTGTACAGATGCTTGTAGTACCTTCAGTTGTTTGTAAATTTCTCCCAAGGAGGAACCGGACTTGTGGAGGTCCGCAATCTTTTTTTCTGAGGTCTCGGCTGAGTTGCTTGGATTTCCCCATGGTATCAAGGGCAAAAGGCAGTGGCTCTAAAGGTATGCCCATAAATACAGCCACAGGTGCCAATTAACTCCCAATTAACTCCTAATTATGACAATTGACCGATCAGAAGCTTCTAAATTTCTCAATTTCTGGATTCTTCCAGACTGTTTAAAGAGACAGTCAACTTGGTGTATGTAAACTTTTGACCCACTGGAATTTGATATGGTGAATTAAAGCTGAAATAAATCTGTCTGCCATCGACTCTTTTAAAATTATCTCTGATGTGAAAAAAGTAGATGCCCTAAATGACTTTCCAAAATAAATTTATGGTAACGTGAAATGTGCAACTCAATTTTACAACTCAATGTGAGTTGTAAAAAAACTGAGTTTGAATATATTTAGGCTAGGTGTATGTAAACTTTTGGCCTCAACTGTACGTGTACCACAGCATGTCACAATGTGTTTGCATTATTTTTCCATGTGATATCAATATTAAACCATAAGCAGCAAATCTATTTGCCCTATGCCATTTTATTAATTTTTGGAGAGGTTTTGGATAGGTTTTTGGACCCCTAGATATCTTAGTCTCCTATACTGATGAAAAGATATTAATTCCCACTTGAAAATTATGCAAAAGTGAGTTTCATGAGCCAAAACTGGAATTCACTTAAGTTCACGCAATTAACCAGGGTTGATTTTTGCATTAAATTTCTCTACCTCTAAAGAGCCCTAAATCAGCCCTAAGTGTGAGTGTGTGAGTGAATGTGTGTGCCCTGTGATGGACTGGCAAACTGTGGTGGAAATAAAGTGCCACTAATGCAATTATCTTAGCGAAAATTCCAAAATGAAGTTCTCCTTCAGTTTGAAATGAAACACCGAGAGATCACATTGCATATATAGCAGGGAAAACTATACATCATCATAAACTCCTTGATCACAAGTATGCAAAATATGAGGGTGATATGCAGAACTACTAAACATCTATGAAGCAAAAAGTAAGCAGTATATCCTTCGAGTCTCCAAATCTATCTAAAATATGTCAATTGTACGTATGTTCTAAATCATAACATAATCATATATGTCACGACAAATCAACTGGCTTAACTCATGAAACTCACTTTTGCATCATTTTCAAGAGAGAAATACTATCTTTTCATGAGTATAGGGGTTAAAAAACCTATCCAAATGCTTTTTGTCCATTATAAAGCATACTAATTTGCCTCTTTATTATGGTTAATGATGAAACATTGATATCACTAGGGCTGTCACGATTAGTCGATGTAATCGATGACGTCGACACTGAGAATGCGTCAACGTCAATATTTTAACCTGACGCGTCGTTTTTTTTATTTTTATGAATTTACCTTTTTGATTTCAAAAACGCTTCAATTCATTATAACAAATGTTTTTCTTTAATATCACTACATAATTGCTACATAACGTCAGTCGTTTTTGGCTCTGTCACAACAAATTTCATCCCCCTTACAAATTTCATCTCCCCTATTCACTTCCAGGGTTATGTTGTGCCATTACATTGTGCCGATTGGTCAGATCTCTCTGTCCGAAGATTCAAATTCAAATAAGCTTTATTGGCATAACGTATATATATACATATTGTAAAAACATGAGTACAACAAACAATAAACATATGAACAGAATACAAATTTGTGTGTGTGTATGTGTGTGGTATTTCTGTATCTTAGCTTGTGTAATGGCGTGTGTAAATTAGGTGAAACAAGTGAGTACAATAATTAATATTAAAAAAATCTCTCTCTCTAGTAAGTTTCATAGATTGCTAGCTAGCTAGCACGAGAAATATATATATAGCCAGCGAGACAGATCAATAGCTAACTAGCTGGAAGAGTTTCGCTTAAACTTTCATAAAAGCTTCTCTTGCTAGCTAGCCAGCTAGCTAGCGATCGCTCACTGTCGTTAGCAATCAGCAGAGAACACTTGGAAACCACGCATGCAAGGCAGCCAAGCTGACGCTAACTTAAGGGAACGTAACCGGAAACGTAACCCCGGAAGTGAATAGGGGGATGATATTAGATTAGATTTAGATTAGATTAGATTCAACTTTATTGTCATTGCACAGAGTACACGTACTGAGACAACGAAATGCAGTTAGCATCTAACCAGAAGTGCAAAAGAAGCAGTAAAGTGCAGTAAAGTGTATGTACATAAGTGAATAAATATGAATACAATAGATAAATATGAATACAATGCAATGTGGTATAAACAGTATAAACAGTATAGACAGTGGATCGGTATAAATATAATAAATATATTATTAGCAAGGTGCAGCAGTGCAAGGTTAAGTCATTGGAGTAAGTTGAGTGGGGGGGGGGGGTCCAGGTGGGGGTATCCGGGGTGGGGGGGGCTGTCACCGTGGTGCAGAGTTCAGCAAGGTGACAGCTGAGGGGAAAAAGCTGTTCCTGAACCTGCTGGTCCTAGAACGGAGGCTCCTGTAGCGCCTCCCAGAGGGAAGGAGGGCAAACAGTCTGTGGCTGGGGTGAGAGGTGTCCCTGGCGATGCTGCGTGCCTTCCGCAGATACCGCTTGTGCTGAACAGTCTGAATTGCTGGGAGTGGAGTGCTGGTGATGCGTTGGGCGGTTTTCACCACCCTCTGGAGTGCTTTCCGGTCCGAGGCAGAACAGCTGCCGTACCAAACTGTGATGCAGTTGGTGAGGATGCTTTCAATTGTGCAGCGGTAGAAGTTCACCAGAATCTGAGGAGACAGATGGGCTTTCCTCAGTCTCCTCAGGAAGAAGAGTCGCTGGTGAGCCTTCTTGACCAGGGTCGAAGTGTTGAGGGCCCAGGAGAGGTCCTCGGAGATGTGGACGCCCAGAAACTTGAAGCTGGTGACACGCTCAACCTCCGTCCCATCGATGCAGATAGGGGTGTGCGTGCCTCCTTTGGTCTTTCTGAAGTCCACAATGAGCTCCTTGGTCTTCTTGGTGTTGAGGGCCAGGTTGTTGTCGGCGCACCACGCTGCCAGGTGCTGGACCTCCTCCCTGTAGGCTGTCTCGTCGTTGTTATTTATGAGACCAACCACCGTTGTGTCGTCTGCAAACTTGATAATGGTATTGGAGCCATGTACAGGAGTGCAGTCATGGGTGAAGAGGGAGTATAGGAGAGGACTCAGCACACAGCCTTGTGGGACGCCGGTGCTCAGGATGAGGGTTGAGGAGGTGAGGTTGTCTAACCTAACATACTGAGGTCTGTTGGTTAGGAAATCTAATATCCAGTTGCAGAGGGAGGGGTTGATACCAAGGTCACCAAGTTTGGTGATCAGTTTGGAGGGGATGATGGTGTTGAATGCTGAACTAAAGTCAATGAACAGCATTCTTACATAGGTGTTGTTGTTGTCCAAGTGGGAGAGGGCGGAGTGTAGCGCTGTGGAGATGGCGTCCTCCGTACTCCTGTTCTGACGGTAGGCGAATTGGAAGGGGTCCAGTGTGGGTGGTAGGCAGGATTTTAGATGAGCCAGGACCAGCCTCTCGAAGCACTTCATGATGGTGGAGGTGAGTGCAACAGGGCGGAAGTCATTTAGGTTTGCTGCAGAGGAGTGTTTCGGCACCGGCACGATGGAGGTGGATTTGAAGCACGTGGGGACAGCTGCTTGGGCCAGTGACAGGTTGAAGATGTCAGTCAGGACCTCAGTCAGCTGCCCAGCGCAGGCCCTGAGCACGCGTCCGGGGATGCCATCAGGGCCAGCAGCCTTGCGTGCATTGATCCTGCTCAGTGCTGCACACACGTCGGTGGGGGCGAGTGTAAGGGGCTGGTGGTCTGCAGAGAGTACGGCCTTGATAGCCGCCTCCTGGTTGTCCCTGTCAAAGCGAGCGTAGAAGTTATTAAGCTCGTCAGGGAGGGAGGTGTCGCTGGTTGGGGGGAAGGTGTAGGTGGGTTTGTAGTCCGTGATGGCCTGGATGCCCTGCCACATGCATCGGGGGTCAGAGTTGTAGGTGAAGTGCTCCTCAATCCTTAGCTTGTGGCTGTGCTTGGCCCTCTTGATGCCCCTTTTCAGGTTAGCCCTGGCTGAACTGTAGGCCTGCGTGTCACCTGATCTGAAAGCAGCGTCGCGTGCCTTCAGCAGTAGGCGGACCTCTCTGTTCATCCACGGCTTCTGATTGGGGAATGTTGTAATCTGTTTGTGGGTGGTAACACTGTTGATGATAGTGTTGATGTAGTCCAAAACAGAGGAGGCATAGGCATCAATGTCTGTGTGGGAATCCAGGGTGGCCTGAGTGGCAAACATACTCCAGTCTGTGTGTTGAAACCGGTGCTGTAGGACAGAGTCTGCTCCCTCTGGCCATACTTTAACTGTTCTAACTGACGGTTTCACACGTTTGATGAGTGGTGTGTATTTAGGGAGTAGGAACAATGAGAGGTGGTCAGACTGTCCCAGGTGAGGGAGGGGAATGGCTTTGTATGCCTCAGCCATGTTAGTGTAAACATGGTCTAAGGTCTTGTCCCCTCTTGTAGGGCAGGAGACATGCTGATGGAATTTGGGGAGTACAGTCTTTAGGTTGGAGTGGTTGAAATCTCCCGCAATAATAAAGGCTGCCTCCGGGTGTGTAGTCTGTTGTTTGCTAATGGCGGCCAGCAGTTCTTTCATAGCAAGCTTAGCATTAGCGTCCGGGGGTATGTATGCTGCAGTCACAACAGCAGATGTAAACTCTCTGGGCAGATAAAAAGGTCTGCACTTAACCATGAGATGTTCTAGGTTAGCAGAGCAGTGACTCTCGATAATGGCATTGTCTGTGCACCAAGCTTTGTTGACATAAATGCACAATCCCCCACCTCTGGTTTTACCGGAGTCATCAGCTGTTCTGTCCGCCCTGAGGATGTAGCGCCCAGGTAGCTCAATGGCGCTATCGGGAACACCGCTGTTAAGCCAAGTTTCCGTAAAAATCATGACGTTGCAGTCCATAATTCTTTTATGAGTGGTGATCCGCAGTCGCAGTTCATCCATCTTGTTCGCCAGGGACCGTACATTGGCGAGGAAAATGCTGGGTAGAGATAGCCGATGAGGAGATAGCCTTAGCTTGGCTCTTAGCCCTCCTCTTGTCCCCCGTTTTTGTTTGCGGTCTCGACGCCGCCTGCGAGTACTTCCGGCCGGCGGAGCCGGGTTGGTAGCCTCCGGTGTCCAGACGGTCTCAGTGTAGAGCCGGAGATCGCTGATAAAGTTGTCCGAGTTGGATAATCCTATATCCAAAAGTTCTTGTCGGGTGTACGATACGTATGCAAAACTGTTCTGAGTGAACAGACTTAAAACGACTAAGTAGATCACCGCTAATTTGCGAAAACTGGAGAGACGCTGAGCCTCGCGTTGTGCACGCGCCGCCATCTTGGTCATTGCCCATGGTCATATTTGTAGGGGGATGAAATTTGTTGTGACAGCTCCGGTCATTGGTCGGCTCCAGTCAACACTACAGTTTTTTAAAAATCATGGCAGCTGCAGCAGGATCCGACTTGGTGGGGAAGAGGTTCAGAGGTTCCAAAAATAGCTGTGCGTAATACCACACGTGTTGTTTACGGCGTTGTTGCCCTTTTTAGTACAGTCTGGCTTGATTGACAATTAATTTATTCAGTAGGTGAAAGTACAAGCTTTCTAACGATGTATAACTAATTTTGCTTTTGGAATAGCGTTTTATAGGTCAGCGTAACCGGAAATTTTCTTATCATCGCATTCACTTACGTATTCCCTCTGTGGTAGCAGTAAAAAGACGCTGCACCTAACGAAATGTTGTCTACGCTCTAAACATGTTACTCTTTGTTTAATATGCAGACCTAATTTCTTTACTTTGATAAGGGGTTTAATAGAAACGTGGATTTATTTTGGAGTTGCACTACTGACTTAAATAATAAGCCCTCTTTATTTATTTTTTTACATTTTTTATCATGTTGGAGTTGCCAGTTTAAACCTACAGTTTTGCACTTTAATATGTAAACCTTTGTTTACATTTTGTTTTGTGCTGCATTATACAATGACACATACAGTTTGTTGTTGTCAACATAAAATTAACTTAAATTAAATGGTCAATTTGATTTTCTTGGAAGAAAATTAATCGTTTAGATTAATCAACTAATCGGTAAAATAGTTGATAGATTAATCGATAGAAAAATAGTTGTTAGTGGCAGCCCTAGATATCACATTGAAAAATAATGCAAAAACATTGTGCCATGCTGTGGTACACATACCTAAATATGTAATCATTCACACTTGTATGTTTTCTGTACTCTACAGTATGTAATCCTTTGCCGCATGAGGATGGGATGACATGTTACTATTATGATCACTCCAAGGTAAACTGTATGTTCATCTATCACATGTCAGCATACAGTAAATTTGAATGAGTATTTCCCTTGCCATTTCCATTCCATACTAACAGCTAGGGATTCACAGTAAATTGGTGCATAAAACATAACACATGATTGAGCCACCTATGAATGCTTACACTACAGCATTTGAAATCCCCACATTAGAGAATATAGCAAACCTCTTGAAAATCACACAATTTCATTGTGAGTGGTATGAATTTTAACAAACCATGCCACTGCAAGCCTCTACAAGCCAATACAGTATGCTCACACTGTACATGTAAAATATTCCACAAGTAAATAGAAATGTTACAAGAAGTAATACATACATGTTCATATATATCCTAGCTAGAATAAATGCTTCCTGTTCTTCTGACTTCCTCCCAGAAAATTAGCTTTAGCCATGCTGATGAGTTGGAAACATTTGTAAAAATTTCCTCAAAAAGCAAAGAAGAAAAACTATCACACCTCAACAAATGTTTGTGTACTACTGTGCACTGCTACAGCAGAATATACGCAGTGCTGAAGCAACCACTCATGCAGATACACGGGGCTCTCACGCTTTGCAATAAAATTCAAATGAACCATGCCATATGTCATTTAACAGCTGAACTGTCCTCTAAATGATGAAAGAGGTATGAATCAAACTATAAAGATCAGAACAGGGTTACACCAGCATAAATTGCAAGTGAGGTTTTGAATGTTGCCTTTACCCCCGCTTTCTATTTGCGTGTTTATTTCTGAAATGGATTGTTCAAGTCAATAAATGACCACTATATATTGAAAGGGCTATCTTTACATGTATAGTTATTCCATATTTAGTCACAGTTATTGATAGCAGAATGACATGGTATAATTCCATAAAAATCGCTCTTGTTTATTTTGCTATTCAGTGAGCAGCATTTTTCACCACTATATTGGCATACCTTCACGCTATTGTTGGCATTATCTGTTGCTATCACAGAACATGATTTTTTTTTTAAATTTTTATGAACTCCCAGATGGAACGCTGTTGTTCAGCGTGTCATGCTTGGGGGGTATATATGGAGGAATATTTCGGACAAAATTAAATAAATAAATACATCATGAAATGTGAGCATAAATAATTACATTTGGCACGAAATGTATTTATTTAATCATTTATTTATTTCAATGACGCTACATGTGACATGAAATAAGGCTTGAAATTAAAACCGTCACTTTCACCCATCAAAGTTGGGAGGGCGGGCTCTAGCGAGTACACAAAACACAGGAGGCTTAGTGATAGGTTGAGTATTTCTGAGAGACCCGCCTCTAGTGGCTACAGTCTACAGCAATCCAGCGATGAGCGATAGGATTCCCAAGGCAAGCAAAATGCAGTAGAAAACTATGTTGTGCCAGCGGGCGGTCAGGACAAGCAGAGAAAGTTGCCCACAATTACACCGCGACGCAGCTAATTTGATTCAAGAGGCACTGAATTCCTCGCAGGTCTCTGCAGAAACAACTCCAGAATCATCTTTTGTAAATGTACCATCTATTCACTCTACTACTCCTGAGGTGCGTTCAAATTCAGCGAACAAGGCAAACGTTTGCAGCCTACTTCAAACTTTTTTTCCATTAGCTTTGTGTTTATGCTCACCACGAACATTCGCCTCTGTTCGCTGAATTTGAACACACCTCTGGCCAAAGTAATTTCAGTGTGCCGAGCTATCTTTTTCAGGCATCATCCTTATGCTAGCTCAGCCTGATGTTCCTGCGCCCTATGTTCCTTCCTTCCCTGCTACATGTCAGAAATTCAAATGTGTTGCTTCTTTTATTCAACAGCACAGGTAGCACGGTTACATTACATTACAGCCATTTGGCAGACACTCTTATCCAGAACGACGTACAACAAAGTGTATAACCATAACCAGGAACAAGTGTGTCGAAAACCCTAGAGAGAAGTACCATTCCAAGTGCAGGGGACAACCGCATAGTTTAACTTGGTTGTTAGCACCATATGGGGGCTCCAACCATAGTCATATATACGTATATATGTTTAGGGCTCCAACAACACACCTCCAGCGCAGCCATGTTGAATTAGGCATGAACAACTGAATCAAGTCGATGCACCAATAAAAAACAGTAATTGCTAGAGCCCGCCCTCCCAACTTTGATGGGTGAAAGTGACGGTTTGAATTTCAAGCCTTATTTCATGTCACACGTAGCGTCATTGAAATAAAGAAATAAATACATACGTACATTTCGTGCCACAATTCATTATTTATGCTCAGATTTCATGATGTATTTATTAATTTAATTTTGTCCGAAATATTCCTCCATAGGTATAGTTGCAGATGAGCCTGTGGGGAGGAGATGCCTGTCAAACAGATGGCCTACATGACAATGGTGGCACTTAGAAACTCTGCATTTAGCATCATTGCAGTGGATCATGAACTAATAAATCTAAAACACCATTTGTTGTTTCCACTCATAGCTTGGTTGCAGCAGCAAGTAGGATGGTAAGATGAAAAAGCTCAGGGCCAAGTTGCATGAAATAATTTAGAAAACATTGGGTAGCACTGCTTTGAAATAGAGCTCGTTTAATTTGTGAGCTAAGGTTGCCAAATGGCCTCATTTTGATGTCAGTACTTTCAATGGCAGACCTAGGGTTTGCAAGCTTTAATTAATGACTTATAAACAGTGCTTTGTATGCATAACTTGGCAGTTTTAAACGTTGAAATCATTTTTTGTTGAGATATTTCTTTTTGTACTCTCTTATGAGTAACTGATAATAATAATGTGTGTACATGTATGAACCATAAGATCATTAAGTCTAGGGAGAGACATGCATACACATGCATTCTAACTTGAAGAAACACATAGGCATGGATTCAATCATGGATTACGAATAAATGAAAATGTCATGTTTTTAAATGTATGTCGGCAGATAATTTATACGCCTAGCTCATGTTAATTAAAAAATGTGGCATTTGCAAGGTTAAGGTAGATTAAAAAGTAGTTAAAACTAGAAACACCACAGAGGTCAATTTGACCGTTGTCACTACGAAAATCTAAAAATCTGCTGTCATGAAATCCATATGGCTGCCGCTTTGTGACTTTTCCTAAACATACGTATTGAACAATCTGATATAATTTGAATATCAATATTGCATAAGGAAATTAAGTTATAAAAACTTAACTTAAATGGCCACAAATCAACCATCATTTATCTTGCCTGTATGCTTGATCATTTTGAATACTGCGTGTTGTTGTCACAAAAGGACTCCAATAGTACCCAGCTGCAGCCCTGCAACCGAACCGATTCACAATGCATATTTTGATGCTTCATTCAGGTGCCCTCTTCACTGACGTTACACTCACTCTGTTGACAAAGTCAGTGACAGCAGGTACCGTTAGCAAGCTAGCTAATAGCTAAAAACTAGATTGAGTTGGCTTTACAGAACTGAATAGCATCTGTCCTGTTACAGACTCTCTCTCTCTCTCTCTCAATTTCAATTCAATTTCAATTGCTTTATTGGCAGGACAACAATAGTCATATTGTCAAAGCAACACATATAATACTATAATAAACAGAAACATGAAAACCACATATGCAACATGCAACAAGTATGACCCACAACACTCATAACATTTAAAAAATAAAAACAAATAAATTCACATTATAAAAAAACATTTAAAACATTAATTAAGATGTGAAGAACATAAAAATGACACATTTATTTTTGTATAAACAAATATGTATAGTATAGGTTAAAAAGTTACCAATTTTCTTTTAAATAAACAAAATAACAATTGTAAACAAATTAACTTGTTAGGTGTATATATATATATATATATATATATATATATATATATATATATATGTGTATGTATGATGCACATACTGTCCTCTTTATGTCTCTTATCCTGTGGCATGCGGCTACATATCTGGCTGCCTGTGGGGCTGTCGGCCCTTCTAATATTATTGATCATTTTTCATTGTCACTAATATTCTGAAAGTTGGGGAAAACAATGTTTGTATTTTTGAAGAATTCCTGTCTTGACTGTAATATGTACAATATAAGAGAAAATGAATGCTCTCTCACACACACAAAAACAGACACACAGAAGCCTACACTGCTGATAGGCTGGACAAAGCAAACAGCAAGATGCACCTCATAATACAAAAAAGCATGACACTAAAACACAATTGACACTCATATAACCACTAGGGTTGGATATTTTTCCCAAATATGGACCATTTTAATTTCCTGGAAATTTAGCACGCCATCCCGGGAATCTCAAGATTCCCAAAAGAAAACATTTTTTAACGTGTGATATGATATAAAAATCGTAATAAATCACTTATCATTCCTTTTTGTTTAGTACATTAACTTGCTAGCGTAATCCCCGAGTGGCCATGATGCTGAAGTCCTAAGATTTTTCAACTCATACTTTCAGCGCTTCTGCAACCAAACTATGTGTTGAAAACACAAACTCTGTGTTCAGGCTTTATTAGTAGATGATTTAGGACAACTATACCGAATACAGAGTTTCTAAGCATCACCATTGTCCCGCTGGTCGTCCATTTATCAAGCACCCCCTCCCTGCAGTCACATCTGCAACAACACCCCCCACCCACAACACACTGGACAATAGTGTCTATCTGGGCATTCATAAAAATATTCTTTCACCACTAAAAATGTGTATTCCGTCATAGCAACAAGATAAACCCAACAATAGCCCTAAGATATGCCAATACAGCAGTGAAAACGCTGCTCACTGAATAACGAAATAAATAAGACAATTTTTTTTTAATTATACCATGTCATTCAACTGTCAATATCTGGGACTAAATATGGAATAAATATACAAGTTTACCATTGGTTTTTATGCCTAGAGATGTCCCTTTCAAGACTGAGTGGTCATATATTGTCTTAGACAATCCATTTGTGAAATATACGCTCATTTGTGAAGCCTGGGTACCTTCCAAAATAGCTGTCTGCAATACCACACGTTGTTTATGGTGCTAGTACAATCTGGCTTGATCGACAAGTAATCTATCCAATAGGTGACAGAATAAGCTTTCTAACTATGTCCAATTTTACTTTTGGAATTTTACTTTACTCTTGTTCTTATCATTGCCTCCTTAAGAATTCACTCCGTGGTAGCAGTAAAAGACACAGCACCTGGCAAAACTTTATCAATGAATTTCCAATGAAGTTCTTGGAAAATATTATGATTCTTGAGAACTCCTGAGCATGTCTAAGTCATATGTTTGCTGATAGACCTAGCTGATATACTGTTTTCTGGACTGTCAGAAGAGGAGAACAGCAGCATTGATTTTCTGTCCCTGACTAACTACTGAACACAGATAAGATTTCATTGTCCATATGTAAGTGTTACTGCTCAAAATATTTTGGTTAAATAGTTTTTGAAATATACATAGTCTTTTAATAGGTTAGTGGTATTTTATAATGAGGATATTTCACACTTCAACACAAGCGTTTTGGTAGCTAAGTAGGGCACGGTCCTCTGCCCATAGCTCTGGGGACCTGGAGGCCTTGAGGAAGTCCAGATATGACCTACGGAAAGCCATCGGAGATGCCAAAAGAGCCTACAGGGACAAGCTGGAGTCTAATTACCACAGTTCCGACCCAAGACGCATGTGGTGTGGACTGCGTTCCATCACAGACTACAAAGGGAGAAATAGCAGTGATGCCCAGCCCGCCGCCTCTCTTCCGGACGAGCTCAACACCTTCTACACACGGTTTGAGGCGAGCAACACCATACCCTACTGTAAGGCTAGATGAGGACCAGGATGACTGCACTCTGTCCCTATCTACGGCTGACGTGAGGAGAGTTTTTAAAAGAGTAAACCCTCGGAAGTCACCAGGGCCAGATGGCATTCCAGGCCGTGTCCTCAGAGCATGCGCCGACCAGCTAGCGGAGGTATTCACCTCTGTATTCAACCTCTCCCTGAACCAGTCTGCAGTCCCCACCTGCTTCAAACAGACCATCATTGTTCCTGTACCAAAGAAGCCTGCCATCTCCTGCTGGAATGACTACCGCCCTGTAGCACTGACCTCCATCATCATGAAGTGCTTAGAGTAGCTAGTCAGGACCCACATCTGCTCCTCTCTTCCTGACACCTTGGACCCCCTCCAATTCGCATACCGCCCCAACAGATCTACAGACGACGCCATCGCCCTGACAGTGCACACCGCCCTCTCCCACCTGGATAAGGGAGACACTTATGTGAGGATGCTGTTTATAGACTACAGCTCAGCATTCAACACAATTGTGCCTGCTAAGCTGGTTCCCAAGCTCAGGAACCTGGGTCTTAACACCTCCCTCTGCAACTGGATCCTGACGGGCAGACCCCAGGTGGTGAGAATGGGTAACCTCACCTCTTCTGCACTGACCCTGAGCACCGGAGCCCCGGAAATGTGCTATATAAATAAAGTTTGATCTGATGTCACATTTCCTACAATTTAGTTTTTATCATATTTACAGAGATGCTGATCAGGAAACACGGCCTAGTTCACCACTAGCTAAGAGGCCACGCAAGCGTTGCAAGAATACACCAGTCTCATCTCATCTTCCATGCGTATAGTTTGCTTCAATAAATGTTCTGAAAATCAAAAGATGTCTTTGTTTCTGTCTTCTAAATGGCTCACTGAGTCTTTGTCTTAGTGGTGGGGAGGCATGCGGCCAGGTGTGAATAGCCTACTTAGCTGGCAGGTCGTCCTACCCAGAAGTGGGTAGTAACGCGTGGGTAGTAACGCGTATTTACCCCGTTACATTTACTTAAGTAACTTTTTGAATAAATTGTACTTGTAAGAGTAGTTTTAATGCAACATACTTTTCACTTTTACTCGAGTATATTTGTGAAGAAAAAATGTTACTTTTACTCCGTTATATTCGGCTACATTCCGCTCGTTACTTTTATTTTTTACCCATTTTTTATTCAATGCACGTTCTGTTCGTTTCATTCTCTCAGAGAGACTTCAGCCAAAGAGGCTGACTGGTCTTTGCTTTGGCTCTGTCCCCCACATGACTCCGTTTCACCAATCAAATGTAGCCAGTCACAGCACACAGAAGGATGAGTGGGCGACAACAATGGATGAAACAACGGCGGGTGATTCGTAGGAGGCAGAACACCCCTGGCCTCACGTTCAAACTACGTTTTACTTACAGGCTACCAAAAACAGTAGTTACATTATGTGCTGCCTTCTTTGTCTGCCTAGAAATGTGGACATTTCAGCCTACAAGAACTCAACTTCGAACTTGAGAAAATATGTGGCGGTAAGTTGTAGGTTAGTTTTGGCTGTGGATAGCTAACTATTTGACTGAGTGGTCATTTATTGTCTTGGACAATTCGTTTGTGAAATATACGGGCATTTGTGATGCCTTGGTATCTTCCAAAATAGCTGTGCGTAATACCACACGCGTTGTTTACAGCGTTGTCGCCCTTTTTAGTACAGTCTGGCTTGGTTGACAATTCATTTATTCAGTAGGTGAGAGTATAAGCTTTCTAACGATATATAACATGTCTAATTTTGCTTTTGGAATAGCGTTTTTTAGATCAGCGTAACTGAAATTTTTCTTATTATCGCATTCACTTATGCATTTACTCTGTGGTAGCAGTAAAAGACGCAGCACGGAACCTGGTCAATGATTATTCGTAATTTCTCGGGAAATACTATTATTATTGAGGACTTCTGAGCATAGCTAAGCCGTATGTTTGCTGATAGACCTAGATGACATCGTTTTCTGGAGCAAAACAGAAGCGGATTGAACTGCATTGTTGATGTACGGTCTCTGTCTCCATCTACTGAACACAGATAAGATTTCATCATTGCCATGTAAGTAGGCTATTATTGCTCAAAATACTTTGGTTATATACGTTATTTTTGAAATTGAGTGTGTTTAAATAGGTTACTGGTATTAATGTGGATATTCCACACTGTAATGTAAGCATTAGTTAGTAGTGTAATAGTTTTTGTGAAGCATGCAACAGTCATGACGTGAGCGCTGGAACATTGCATAGCATACATAACGTTTGTTTACGCTAAACCGGAAGTTCTGCACATATTCCGCGCAAGGCATCATGGGACTTTGGAATATCGTGGAGAAGTGCATCATAAGGTACAATAATGGTGCTACAAAGCATTATGTTTCCCACATATAAAGTTTCTGTTTGAATTTGAGCAGGCTCCTCTTTGTTGTGATGATGAGTCTATTTTAATGGATAAATCCCTGTAGCCTCATTGATATTTTTTCTGTCAACGGAGGGTTCACCCCAACAAACTGACGGGGTATACAGACTTAATAGAGTCCAACAGAAAGCGAAAATCCTCCTCTTCTGACGAACCTCCTGTGTATTGTTTTATTTAAAGGGATATGATTGAGGCCATATTTGAATTTGCACATGGCCATTTTATATTTTGTTTATTTCTATTGGAAAAGCATTTACAATGTTATATTTTTGACATTTAGATTTTTACGTTCAACTTGCTCTTATTTCAACATTAAATCAGATTTTATGAAGTAACTCAGTACGTGAGTAGTCTTTTCACAAGATACTTTCTTACTCTTACTCAAGTAATTATTTGGATGACTACTTTTACTGCTACTTGAGTCATTATTATTTTAAAGTAACAATACTTTTACTTGAGTACAGGTTTTGGCTACTCTACCCACCTCTGGTCCTACCCAATGCATATTCATTACAGAAAGGCCATTTGCCCTCCCATTCTCACCTGGTGTTGAAAAATAGTAGTCACAACACTAACTTTTAGCAATGTATTTTATATTTCTCATTGGATTTGCTAAAATATTTTGGCATCTTTTGATACCCAAGACCTTCATGAACACATTTCAGTGACCAAAAGTCACAATTGTTTAGTGTGTTTTATTACAACATTCTTGTGCATGTTCAAAACTACTGTTTACAGTTTGTGTGTTTTTAGAGCAGTTTACAATCCACACATGAGTATGACCTACTTACTGCTGTCATATTATTGTAGCTGAGTTTGTGCTGAAAACAAAGATATGAAACACTTTGGAATCACTGTATATAAAGTTTATGAAATTTACACAAATGTCAGAGCATCGCACAATCACCAGTGTGCCTCATTTTACCCTTAGACCCCAGAGGGTTAAATATTGTTTTAATGGCGTCCCATCCCCATACAAGAAAACATTGCATATTGTAGAGTACAGAAAAACATACGAGAGTTAATGATTACACCTTTAGGTACTGTATCACATTGTGTGACAATGTTTTTGCATTGTTTTCAATCCGATATCAATGTTTTATCTTAAACCTTCATAAAGGGCACATTTACAGCACATGCTTTATAATGGGCAAAAAGCATTTTATACCTTTTTTTCGGGAGATTTTGGATATGTTTATGGACCCCTACATATTTTAGACCACTATACTAATGGAAAGCTTGTAATTCCCACTTGAAAATTATGCAGAAGTGAGTTTCTCGAGATGTTCAAAATAACAAATGCTCCACGAGTCGCTTGTACCCATAGGTCGTGTCTGTTAACCCGTTTCGCGCAGATGCCAAATCTGCCCAATTCTGTCCCATTTAGGAGGTACCTTATTTAAAGCTTCTTAAATGCAGTTGGGAGCATCACAGAGACTTGAATGCCTTAAATGAAGCAGGACATTTGTACCATTCACAATACTAACTTAAGATTAATTTATATTCATAATTTAAGAAGAAATAAAGTGCCACAAATTGTCAAGGCAAAAAAGCAAAAATGAATTTGCTCTTTTTTAGTTTGCAATGAAATACTGAGAGATCTCATATATAAAACAGGTTATACTATACATGTCCTGGATCAAAAACTCCTTTACCACAAGTGCATAAAATCTGGGTGGATGTGCAGAACTACTAAAGATCTATGAAGCAAAAAATAAGCAGTGTGACTCGATTTTTAAACTGTCTAAGGTTTTTTATATTTTACCTTTCCTCCTTGACATTATCCCTAAATGTCACAAAGGAAGTATCTGGACTACTGACTGTTTGACTAGCTAGGTAGCTAAAGTTAAGTTAGCTAAATGACCATGTTGTCATAAAATGTTTCCCAACCTTGTTTACATTTTGGACAGATGTGGCTAATGAGTAAATCTATCGCTGTTTCCATCACAGCACTTTCGACACAAGCAATATCGGAAGCGCTATCCTAAAATTTCTTCTTATTGTGAAGAGTGCCTAACCTGCAACCGTAGTAATGTGTTAACATGACGGCATAATTATATCGAGAAATACCATCTTTGGGGAAAAAACACTATATTCTGTAAATGCATTGCACTAGTTGTCCCCATTTCCAGTGTGAACTGTGAACTTTAGGTTACTATCGTAACCCTGGTTCTCTGAAACATCGAGTGAAGAGATCCACCTATGGGGAATGACATCCGGTCATGACTCCTCAGAAGCATCCAACTGCACCAAGTCTGGCTCTGACAGACAGTAGCGCGTCCAATGCTACAGGAGGCACCGCCCTCCTGTAACAGCATATAGGACACTGCAGCGCTACTACTCATCAGTGAACATATGTGACAGGTGCTGGTGTTTTGGTCCGCAAGTAGGGCAAGGTCATTTTTCAGTTTTTTACAGATTATGAAAGTGCAGATTGTAAGCTTTCAAATGATGTGTCATACATTGAAATCTGAAAAGGTTTTAAGAAGATATGCTTATTTGAATGTTGGTACTCCTAAAATCAAGTAGCAGAGAAAATCCCCTTGAAAGATCTTGAAGTTTTCACACTTCTCACAGGGAGATAATGGGTGGGAACAATAGCTAGTTAACTCCACCCCAACCACTCCCCCACTAGAGTACCTGTAAATCCTTGCCCATTTAGGGGTTACCCTATTTAATGCTTTATAACTCCAGATGTGAACACCAGAGACTAGAAAAATGTCCTAAATGAAGCAATACATTTGTACCATTTATAATACTAGCTTAGATTACTTTATATTCATAATTTTGTAAGAAATAAAGTGCCACAAATGCAATGGTCAAGGCAAAAAATCTAAAATGAATTTGCTCCTTTTTTAGTTCGCAATGAAATACTGTGAGATTGCGGGTTAAAGTTTACATGTCCTGGATCAAAAACTTCTTGACCACAAGTTCATAAAATCTAAGGGTGGATATGTAGAACTACTAAAGCTCTATGAAGCAAAAACTAAGCAGTGTACCCAGCATCTCCAAATCTACCCAAAATGTCTAAATTATTAACACTGGTCTAAAATAGCTAAGGGTCCAGAAACAAATCCAAATCTCTCCAAAAAGGAATATAATGCTTTTTGTCCATTGTAAAGCATATGAGCCCCTTACGAAGGTTTAAGATGAAACATAGATATAATTAATTATTATTACATAATACCACTAACCTATTTAAAGACACTCAATTTCTAAAATAACGTATATAACCGAAATATTTTGAGCAGTAATACTTACATAGCAATGATGAAATCTTATCTATGTTCAGTAGATGGAGACACAGACAGTAAATCAATGTCAGGTAGATCTATCAGCAAACATATGGCTTAGCTATGCCCAGAAGTCCTCAATAATAATGGTATTTTCCAAGGAATTACGAAAAATCGTTGACAATGTTTCGTTAGGTGCGATGTCTTTTAATGCTACCATATATAGAGCGAATGCCATGGTAAGAAAATGTTCGGTTACGCTAACCTATAAAACGCTATTCCAAAAGCAAAATTAGACATGTTATACATCGTTAGAAAGCTTATACTCTACCCTACTGATTGCGCGTCCGCCATTGTAGCAACCTCACAGGGTAAACAAACATAGGCTACTACCACACGGCTTTATTTATGGGCGGTGGCTTGACCGAAACAAAGTGACAATAGCCAACTAAATCAAACATGCTAATTAAACTGCACCCCCATCACGCCTCCAAAACCTGGCTGTAAGAATCACTAAAACAAGCCGACCTTGCTGACAAATTATAAGTATTTAGTGACCCTAAAAATGTTGTTTATTGTATTGAGTGCCTTCTTCAACACTTTAACTTTCGTAATATGAAAAAAAGGAAAATAGTAAAAAAAAATTTTAAAAACCTTTTTTGCCTCCTAGCGCGATTTCAAGATTTCCGACTTGCGGACCTTTTCTCCAGCACCCGTCACATATTCGCTTATCGTGCGCAGCAAGCAGAACAGTCTTGGTGGATCTCTCCACTGAATGTTTCAGAGAACCGGGGTTACGATAGTAACCTAAAGTTCTCTTTCATCACCTCGTTCCGAGATCCACCTATGGGGAGATATGGACAACTCCCAGAATGCCCTATACTCACAGCTGAGAAACTGTCAGGCCAGCAAGGGCAGCCTCCCCCCTTGAGTGCCAGACACACAGGCTGACACAGCCTGTGTGTCTGGCACAACCCATGTAAGGAAGTACTAATCACAAAGCAGGTGAGGGGAGATGCGTGAGCTTCACACAGAGCTCACCCCCAGAACTGCATGGGCTATCGGAGTCCTGGTGATGTCCAGGCAGTAGAACCTGGCAAAGGTATGTGGAGAAGCCCAGCCTGCAGCTGAACAAATCTCCTGCAAGGAGACCCCACGGATGATGCATGATGCAGCTATGCCCCTCGTAGAATGAGCCCTCAGGCCCAAGGGGGGTGTTATCCCCTTTGAGTCATAGGCCATAGCAATAGCTTCCACAAGCCAATGAGACAGCTGCTGCTTAGAGATGGCTTTCCCTTTGCAGGGCTGGCCCCAGGCAACAAAGAGCTGGTCACTATTTCTGAAAGCCTTAGTCCTTGTCATATACGTGTGGAGAACACGCACAGGACATAGCATATGCAGCCTTTGATCCTCTTGAGAGGAGTAAGGCAGTGGGTGAAAAGCAGCAAGATCCAACATAAAGGCTGGATTAGGCTTAAGAGAACCCTATCCATATTAGGGGAGAACATTGCACACGAGGGATGTACTGAGAGCGCATGGAGGTCACTGACTCACTTAGCTGAAGTTAGAGCGAGCAGCAATGCTGTCTTGAGAGACAGCAATTTTGGTAAATGGTAAATTTATATAGCGCTTTTATCCAAATCGCTTTACAATTAATGCCTCTCATTCATCCTTTCACCCATTCACACACACACTCACACACCAACGGTGAAAGGCTGCCATTCAAGGTATCAATCAGCTCGTTGGGAGCAGTTAGGGGTTAGGTGTCTTGCTCAGGGACACTTCGACACACCCAGGATGGGGGATCAAATCGGCAACCCTCCGACTGCCAGAAAACCGCTCTTACCTCCTGAGCTATGTCGCCCCCTACTCTAACTCTATCTCATTTATAGGCTCGAATGGCCGTAGAGACAGAGCGTCCAGCGCCAGTCATAAATCCCAAGAAGGGATGTGCTTTTTAGAGGCAGAGAACGGCAAGCCCCCTTCATAAACCTGCGAATGAGGGGGTGTTGCCCCACTGCATAGTCTTTGAAACCAACATGATAAGTAGTGATATCTGCCAGAAAGACCTTAATGGTTGAAAAGGATTTCCATTTATCCATAAGGCTCTGTAGAAATCAGAGCACGTCAGTAACAGAGCACTGGTAAGGCACTGACGAACAAGAGGCACACCATCCTTCAAATACCTGCCACTTATTTTCATAAAGTGACCTGGTAGAGGGCACTCTCGCGCATTGTATGGTAGCAGCCACACGAGAGGGGACCCCCAACGCAATAAGGTTATACCTCTCACAGGCTAAGCCCAAAGAGCTATTCGCTCCGGGTGGGCGTGGTGTATTTCCTTGTTTGCCTGAGACAGTAGGTCTGTGCGTAGCGGGAGTGCACATGGCTGTGCATAAAGGAGAGGGATAATCTCTGCCAGCCACGGCGATTTCTGCCACCTGGGTGCTATCAGGATCAGTGTCAAGCTCTGTTCTCTCACTCTGGCTAGAGTTGGAGAAATGAGAGCGAGGAGAGGAAACGCATAAAGGAGCACATCGGGCCATGGGTGGGCCCGTGCGTCCACGCCGAGAGGCGCGTTCTCGTCCCGTAGCAGGAAAAACATAGGACAGTGGGCATTTCCATGTGAGGCGAAGAGATCTACGGCCGCGCAGCCGAATCTCTGCCACAGAATTTCCAATCTGGGGATGCAACTGCTATTCCCTGTAAAGTGGGTTTCCCCTTGACAACAGATCCGCGCCTGTGTTCAGAATGCTGCGCGTATCGACAGAAAGTGACAGCTGCTCCAGACCAGCAGTCTGTGGTCTAGGCAGTGGAGCTGGAGGGAGCGCATGCCACCTTGCTGATGTGATGACTGTCTCTAATATTGTTTTTATTTTTATTGTAGCTACAGGAGTCGGCCAGTGTGTGGGCTGAACCCCTTTCTAATTGAGAGCACCTGGGGGTAAACCCTAGAATAAGGAAGCCCCCGCTTTTCTCTCTTTCCTTCTCACTCAATTCCAGGTAATCCTGCACCAGGTCGGGCGGTTGGACGGCCCGCGGGTTTTTCCTTCACCATCTTTTCTTTACAGGTTTGCGTTGTACATTCACATTCCATTTTTGCACACGCGCATCCATACACATTTAATATAAAT
Organism: Anguilla pacifica; assembly: GCA_039654925.1. Taxonomy (NCBI): domain Eukaryota; kingdom Metazoa; phylum Chordata; class Actinopteri; order Anguilliformes; family Anguillidae; genus Anguilla; species Anguilla pacifica. The sequence continues at coordinate 35,286,981 of CM077286.1, read as the reverse complement.
ACCCTACATTTCATTCATACATGTATCATTGTATTCTTCTTAATAAATAATTCCTTTGTTTAAAAGTATACCTTGTTGTGTTGTCTCCCTTTTTGTCACGACTATAGCTTAAGTCGTAACACTGATTGACATATGCAACCGCAGTCGTGTTGTCGCAGCGGATTAGCACATGATGTCCCCTTAGAGGGGGGGAGAAAATATCTGTGAGCTATCCAAATGCTTAGTAGCTCCAGATAATTGATGTGAGCTGAGCGTAGCTGGATCGGCCACGTCCCATTCACAATACGTCCCTCCTGATGCCTACGTGGAAAAAGACATCTTTCAGATCGATTGATGTGAACCAATCGTTCTGATGTATTGAGCATAGAAGAGTGCTGTACGTTAACATTTTGAAGTTGTATTGCCTCAAATGTTTGTTCAGCACCCTGAGATCCAAGATTGGATGTAGGGAGCCGTCCTTCTTTGGAACCAGAAAGTAGCGAGAATAAAAGCCGTGCTGGGCTTGATCTCGCGGAACCACATGGATCGCCCCTTTGTGTAAGAGAGAAGAGATTTCCTCCTCTAAAACATGGGCCGTACTCTCTTTGGTGCGAGAGTAAATGACTCCGTTGAAACGTGGTGGTTGCACTCTGAACTGGAGTCTGCAGCCTTTCGCTATTGTGCTCAGGACCCATTCTGGGGCTGACACAGCCTGCCAAGCTACGATGTGGCTCGTGAGTGCCCCTGCCGGTGTGGAGGACCGCAGGGGAAATTTGGCCCAGTGAGGCCAAATCGAATAATGGTGTTGTCGCTCCCCCTAGTGGCGAAACCAGGGGAGCCCTCGTGTGATTTAAAGAGAATCTTTTCACACAGTTTTTTATTTTTTGGCCTTTCAGGACGGAAGCCTTTATTAGAAATGGCCTGGTGTTGTTCTGTACACTGAATGTGGGTAACACTACCTGTGTGGCTAGAACAGAGTCTCCCTCTTGGGGCATTGAGAGGAGGGACTGAGGCTGGGCGACACGGGAACTGGTACCCTGATCACAGTGAACGTAGGGGTGGGAACCCCTGGGGGGAGAGGGGCCGTCTCTCTGAACTTCTTCCCTCTTCTTCTAGAGGGGAGACGAACATGTGTCCACGGGATGGTCGCCCCAGAATGAGGACTTAGCCCGACCAGCGGGGAAGCCGGTCAGGCAGGCTGCTTCCGCTTGGGGTCAGCGGGGGTGGGTGATGGTTTCTTAACTGTGGCTGCAGAAAAGGTTATGGTACCCCAAGGCCTGGGAGGGGGGTTACCCTGCTGGCCTAGGGTTTTTCCCTGGGGCTTGGCTTTGCCCTGGCCCAGTTGGGCATGGCGGTTCACAGCCAGAGTCTGTGGAGGCCGTGTGGGAGGCGGCGGCTGAGGCGTAGCTCTGCGGGGGAGGCAGAGTTTGAAGGCCTCATCCTCTTTCTTTTTATCATCGCACTTTCTTTTTAGCATCGCACTTTTATCATAGCATAGGGCCGAAAAGAGGCTGGCCTGGCTCAACTGGCGCACCTGTGATGCACCTCTTCTCACTGTCAGGCAGACCAGAGAGATTAAGCCACAGGGCCCGCTCACCAGCTACAGCCAGGGCCATGGAGCGACCATAGGCCCGGACACACTGACGAGCATTGCGCAGAACCAGGTCGTTAATAGTGATCTCTTGCCACAGTATGGGGGAAGGGCTCCCCTTCTCAAGCTGTTTCCCCATCTCCTCAATCAGCTCGGCTTGGTAAACCGAGAGTAGAGAGGAGACATTGAGGGTTCGAATAGCGAGGGCTGAGGACCTGTAGGAAGCCTGGTGAATGGAGGCTGTGAAGCGGTCCATCTTATTTGGTAGGGTGGGCTTTAGTGGCGCCAAAAGCCCTCCCTGCGTGGGGTTCAGGTGTCGAGCTATGGAGGGTTCGACAGCCGGGGGTTCCCCCATGGCGTGGGTGGCCATGTCTTTGAATTCTAGGCCGGAAAAGTCGTGCTTAAAGTCAAGGGGGTCCTTCCAATGGTGCCTCATGTGTTTAGCACAGGCAGGAAGGACTGGGAAAAGCTGCTTTCCCGTCGTAAACATCCAGCTCCTCATTGGCGGGGTTCTGGAGAGCTGGTCATTCGATGTGGAGACGGGCGGCAGCACGTTCGCACACCTCCAGAAGCACAGCGTGGGGTTGGGCGTTAGCCGTCCCCATAGCCGGTGCTAACTGGGCGGAAGGAATGGCGTCCTCCTCGCCCGAGTCATTCTCTTCAGAGAATTCGAGAGAGACAGGCTTAGAAAGAGCCATGTAGCGGGGAGCTAGCAGGCTGACTAAGCGAATAAAGGCAGCGTGGGCAGCTGGCTTTAAGCACTAACAGGCTAGTGTGGTCGGCTAGCAGTCCTGTTCGGCGTTAGCGCGAGCAGGGAGGTGTATAGAAGGCGTGGGCTGCATTCACTGTATATATTTTTTCAGTAATTTGACACAAAGTGTTGGCAATAGAGCACTGTATATATTTTGTTATTTGTTTGACACAACGTGAAGCAATGGAGCTGTATATATTGTTCAGTTATTTATTTGTCACAAAGTACTTGGCAATTAAAATATTTGCAGTGGAGCACCTTATATATGGTATTATTGATTCATTAATTTAAGAAAGCATGGTTGTGCCTCCTTCCGCGTGCACATGCACCCCCAACCCCCCCAAGTCAGCTACCACCACAAATATAATCTAATTCTGTGGGAAACACTGCACACACACATGTTCATCATGCCCAACGACACAACAACAGCAACCATTGGAGTCAACAACACATGTGGAAAGATCTCAGTAAGACTGACTAAACATCCCAGCCAGTAGCTGCAGTTTAGCTTAATCTTAACTGAGATTAATGCAAATCTGTTTCTATTTGTCTGTTTGCAGAAAACTCAAACGAGTTATGCTCATGGTGTAACTATTTCAATTAACTACACACATAGAGTACAACTGCCCATGTGGTCTCTATTTCCTACCTATTAACTCCTTAACAAACTCCTTTATCTCACCATTTTAGTGAGAATCTGAGCCAAAATAATCAATCCAAGAAATCTATCCTACAGGTTATATCTGGTCATTAATATTGGTAATGTTACTTCACTGAAATTCCAAATGTATGGTTGGGTGTGCTAGATAACACTAATTTATGAGCCTGATTACTAATTGTGCGGTTATACTGCTGCGTCTACAGAAGTTTTGTCCTGTGTAAGGATACAGAGATACATCCCCTGTAAATACCATGAAATAAAAGCTGATTGTCTGTATTTTTGTCTCATACTCATCTTTTGATCTCAAATCCAAATGCCTTAAGTATATAGCAAAAATAACTCATTTCACATAACCATTCCCATACATACTATATACACTATATATACTACTATATATAGCCTACATATATAAATGTATAAAACATCTGGCCAACTTTCTCAGATGAAAACATCAAAAGAAATGAGCAATGAAAGCATTCAAAGCAGCAGAAGCCCTGCAATACAAACATCAACAAAATGGGGAAAAGTTCAGAGATGTCACTTTGCCTGAACAGCAACCCTTTCGACTGGGGTAAGAAAGCTATATAAAAGCCATACAGCTGTAAGGCGACAGTGCAAGCCACATGGGTCATCTGAATGACAGGCTATTGCTTAATCCTAACCTACTAAACTCCTAACAACCTGGCAAGATAATGCTTTGTTTTAGTGAGCAGGGTAAATCTTCATTCAGGAGTTGCCACTACCTTCATTTATTAATGTTGTACACTCCACAAAGCATGCCATAGCGTGTTACAAGCAAGTATGTCAAGTGCATAACTTCCTTATGTGCAATTAGCACTGCATTAATATAAGTGTGAATAAACCTGTGTTCATTCAAACACTGCAGCTCTATCAAATCAAAAGCCAATATGTTGCTGTGTAAATTCCGGAGTTTTGCAATGTGCAATTGTATGCCTTCTGCAATAAATGATCCCTGAGCAACATTAAATGATCCCTGGGAAATTTTAGGGACACAGAAAGAAGTGTTTCACATTAAATAGCTTATTGTGAGTCAACACTTCTGCAGTTTGGCAATGCAATCCATTGGAATTTATAGGTATTATATCATAAAAATGAAAAATGTCTGAATGAATTGATGGAAAAATAAATTTGACATATCCTTTTGCATCTATATGGGCCCACTCACCCACATCCATGGCAGTTTCCATAAAACTCTTTTGCCTGGAGGCAAATTCAGCTAATAGCTTCTGCTGTCTTTCTCTGGCCTTCTGCCGTCTGGAAAAGAGGGATGGGAAAGATGGGAAACCAGGAACACCCAGTCATTTTCAGATAACAATTAAAGTACATTGAAAATTAGAGTGCTTAGGGTGTTAAGTGTTTTTTTAAACCTAATCACACAAGTCACAGGAATAATCACAAGAATGCAAAGTCACACATTGTAATTTCAGTGGGTTAACTTCTGGTCTTTAAACCACTTATACCTTGATCTCCAGTATTCTTCAAGGTGTAAAACAGGGCTACATCAAAGCCCCAAAGGGAAGATTATCAGCCAATTCTTAACACTTACCCAAATGTGTGTCAGACTGGGGACGTTATCTAAAGAATCAATTTTTTAGAATACATTTTTTATATGAATATTACAGGCACAAGCTAAATATTGTACAACAATATAGCACATGGCATAAGAACATGTTGGAAATAAACAACATTACGTGTTAATTTAAGGTCCTTGAAATGATCTGTCCACTGGATGCGTAACCTGAAAAATCATCTCCATGGAAACAGCACAGTGTGGGTGAGAAAGCATTTGATGAAGAGAAAGGAAAGTGTTGCAGGAGAGAGAAAGAACGAGCAAGAGAGCACTGTTTCAGACAACTGAGAACTGAACGCTTAGGTGCCAACCGTGGCAGGGCAATTAAGCAGTGTGACTCTCTCTTTGTCACATTACCATTTTGAGACAATCACTTTCAATTTCACACTCCTCACTGTCAGATCATGCATTTCTTCTCCTGCTTCCCCGTGTTAATGGTGTCTATGTCAGATTGCAGATGTGTTTTGCTAAAAACAAAATGTACATGCACACACAAACCCATTTCCTGTAAATTTTTATTTTATCTTCCACTTGTGAAGCTATACACTTGTCAAGCTAAGATAAACATATCTCACCAACACTTTGCAATTAATATTCTTTGCTTAACAGGTACCCTCACACAGGGCTGAACTTATTCAGTATATTATCTACGTCAGTTAGAACAAAATGCTTCCTGCAGCCCTCTGATCCAAATAAATTAACTAAAAATGTAATTAATTGCACCTGTTTGCCACTTCACATGCACCATCAACAGCCAGTCTGACAGCACCCAGACAGAAAGATTGACTGAGGGGTAGGTTTGTTTCTGATCATCTCCCTCATGCCTCTCTGGCACCAACACTGACTCCTAGGAGCAAAACTGCCTGTTAATAGAGACCCATAATAAGAAGACATAAATAAAAGTTGACAGAAACACCACAGCCCAGTAACACTCAGTGACAGCTCTGAGGCCAGAGATGCAAAATATGTGAAGCCCCATTCCCCGTTTCCCCTGTTGTCTGCTGGGTGGCTGGTCGCCATGGTAGCGGTACATCCTTCAGAAAGGATTGGGGGGATGACACCTTTCTATTTGTCTGCAGGTGAAGCCAACCCAAAAATAGGTAATCATCAACTGCTTATAGCCCTTTTCATCTTCATTAGTACTAAGGGGAGGCCTGGGAGCGAAGGAAAAGCAGAGCGGCATTCCTGCACCAGATCATATTCATCTTCATTTCAGCCTGTCAGAAAGACTCATGCTATTACTAAATGCATTTGCAGAATATAAAATGGCAACTCCTGAATTGTGTGGGGCTCCCAAGGAAGACCTCCATGTCACATGATGACTGATTTTTCATTCTAAAAGCAGTATTGAAGGTAATATCCTTCATACTTGCATAGTTTCCAGATCACAAAAATATTTTGTGGTTTTTGGGAACAATTAATAAAAGGGGTGGCAAAATAGAATTAAAGAAATGTTGAATTTATACACTATTATAGCATGTATATCTCCAGATGCTCAAAGTGCTTTACAGCAATGAAGGGGAAACCCACTTCAACCATCACCAATGTGTAGCACCCACCATGGTGATGCACGGTAGCCATTTTGTGTCAGAACGCTCACAGCACATCAGCTGAGGTGGAGAGGGAGAGAACTATTTTTAGCCAATTAAATCAGGGGTTGATTAGGTGGCAGGTTGAGACAGGTAGGAATTTAGCCAGGACACCAGGGAACCCCCCAACTCTTCACAATGAGTGTCATGCGGTCTTTAATGATCACAGTCAGTCAGGTCCTCGGTTTAATGTGTCATCCAAAAGACATCTCCTGCAGCACAGTATCTCCATTACTGCAGAGTTTATTTGAACAGAGAGAGAAGATTGCCTCCTACTGGCCCAAAATAGAGCATCAGAACACAGACGACAGCATGTGCAAGTGAGGGAGATGGCAAACTTCTTACAAAAAATGTAATTTTACGTCACAGTGAATGAGTACTAGTTTTGGCCTGGTGTTTTGTGATATTACTGACTGGAGGGTGATTAAATACATTTTTTTTTTGAGTGTACACAGTTTACAGAGCACACACCTCAATAAAACTTCCTGCCCTGCCTCTCTTCACTGACTGCTTGTGCTGTCTACACAAGTGGCAGAGCATCCCTACAACAGTGGTCAGAATTGCATTGTATTATGTTATGGAAATAAACACAAATGTTGCTGGCCCACTGTGCATGATTCCAAGTTATTTGATCGTCCAGGAGCCAGCTAAAGTCTCAAGTGTTCAGCATTGTTTTATAATGCATAAACTAAGCCACATATGCCAATAGGTTTTGCAGCTACCCATTTCAATGTAAGTGTTACTAATAAGGTCAAAAAACAAAGTCAATTAATATTTTCCCACAAAAACCGGCATTCCTTCTGACAAGAATAGTAGTTTTTTCTTTGCCTAATGTCTCCCTGTGTGCTGATTTAAGTTATAATGTAATTTGGACAAACTTCTACTATTTTGTGCACAAATCAGAACCGATGTGCATCACTTGTGGGGGCAGTATCTTATTTGCTTACTAATGGCTCCAGACTACCAATCACACTGTGCCTGCACCCAACCCGGAGGGCATGACCATATAAGCGTCCCCAACCATTTTCCCTACAGCGCAGTCTCTTGCTTCAGTTTGTACAACATGACGGCACAAAAACTGCACTTCTGGGGTTTAAAAACAGTTTTCACAAGCTCAAGGAACCTCAATGGGTGGCCTCACAGTCACTTTGTCCATATTCTTTGGAACCTGAGACAACATGGATTCATGAACAGAGAAATCTGCACAGGAGTGGAGGGACCGCTGACATTTTTATTACAGGCTGACTGAACTGCCACTGAGATGGTGTCAAAAGATATTGCTTATTATTGCTTAACTTTTCAATAAACAAATGAACCGCTTTTTGGTTGTTGTTTTTTTGCCTTTCAGACAACACCTGTAGCCGTTAACGCAGTCTAATAATAAAAATACATGATCTATTCCATAGTGTAAATCCTATTCTATAGTGCAAGTGGTATGCTATTCATTTAACAAAATAGTAGCAAGTTCCCCGCTTTGCAAACAAAAAAGGTAAATAACGATGTAAAATAGAATGAAGCGTCATGAAACCTCAACAAAAAGACCGCTAATAGGCTATATATATATATATATATATATATATATATATATATATATATATAATATTCCTGAAGGCTGTAATATATAGTGTCACGCCTGGCGCCCACCCCCTTGTTTTCACCTTTTGTGTGTGATGTCTCTGTTGGTCAGCAGGGGGGGTTGCGGAGCCAGATGTGGCCTCCTTGACCGCCCCAATTGCCTCCAGCTGAGACTGTGCTTAAAAAGGCCGGAGACTAAACCAGTCTCTCTCTGCTTCCAGCCAGCGTGGACGTCTTCTCATACGTTTGTATTTCTTTGGTTGGCCCACACAACACTCCTGCACCCAGCACCACTAACATACACACTGATTACTGATACTGACAAGTTAGGTTTAGGTTGTAGTATTTGTTTTGTTAGTTTTTCTTAAATAAATATCCGTTATTCCTTCAGCTTCTGTGTCCTTGTCTTTTCATGTGTCGGGCCTTGAGCCGAGTCATCACAATAGCTGTAACATGAACAACACAGCCTATATGCATTACCAAAACTTAATACCTAAACATTTTTGTTAAGGGACAGAGCATGTCTACGTGTTGTGGATCAGTCTGGTGGGCAGTCGGCTGAAGGTGAGACCGGCAGCTGAGAAGACCTGCTTGGATGGCACTGATGTCCCAGGAATGGGCAAAGAACGTTTTGCTAATGCTGGCAGTCAAGGGAATTGTAACTCGTCAGCTTTCCATCAGTCGAAGGGATGTGTGTCTAACGACAGAGAAACGTCTCTCTAATGTAATGTAATCTCCAACGTTAGTCCTTGAAATGGTTTATTGAAATTTAATAGTTTAATCCATAATATTAATCGATCAACGTTCTTCTTAACAATTAACAGTTAATCGACGAACTGTTAACATTCCTATTCCAGAATAGGGATGTGACGGTATACCGTTATGATGGTATACCGTCATAACGGAGGGTCTGAACTTTGAGTGGCATGTATCTGTAGCCATTCGGGTGCAATATATGGTGCTTTAACTATGTCAACAAATCACGCCCACATTTGGGGAGCAATATCGGGTGAGTTTGTTTAGTCTTTGAATCCGTCATTATGCTGAGAAATTGCTAAACCATTTTTATTGATAGGATTTGCGTTTCTCTGCAAACACGCGAAAACAAGTTGGTATAATAAAACAATGATGGTAAATATATATATAACCCACATCGTTCTGTTGCCACCATAATGTAACACACTTTTTGTGTCTACAACTGCAGTTTCTCACTGCAATTACTAATACTGAAAATAAACAAAAGACGCAATTTATGCTGTAGTCTGCCAATGTCTAAATAAATAATACGGTACTCTGCGGGTAGCAGGGATGGCGAGTTGATATTTCATTTTCTTTCAATGTCGTATTTATTATTTGAAATATGTATTATTATTCTATCTGTCTCTGAGGCGCTCTGAAATGTGCATTCTCTGCTAAGCTGAGCAATGGATTGGAATGTGTCCGACGCCTTTTTTTTCTCAGGGAAATGCTATCAGCACATCAATGCACTGCCCCGCCTCCAATCCCCTCAGCTCTTCAATGAACTTCCCCTGAATCCTCCCCTCCCCCGTAACTCCAACAGCAGTGAAAATAATATAGTAATAATAAAGTAATATTTTTGTTTTCTTTGTAGTTTACTATTGTTCAAAACAAAAAAAAAATGTTTTATTTATGGTATATAGTTATTGGGCATTAGTTACTATACATATATATATTTCAATTGTGCTTTTGGAATAAAAACATATTTCTATCAACATTTTTAGGTCTAGTGTCCTTTCTGGTGCAAGGCTCAGGCGCTAGGCTCTTCATGTACATAATGCCACATTGTAAAGCAATGGCAAGTTCAATTGACATGGTATTTGGTGTGGGTACTCACATTGCAGGGTGTTTTCATTGTGGTGAGAAATGTACTTTTGGAAATACATTACAAAAAACATTTCTTCATAAAACGTAAATTAATTTTTTTGCTTTGAACTGCTATTTTTGATGATCTAACTCATAGAAGTAGAATTTTTGGTAGATTTGGGTTGCCAAGAGACTTAAGATAAAACTGGTATGTAATAGCCTACTTGGGGCTTCTTCTTAATTACCATGTAAAAAACTGCTAAAAAAAAAAAAAGTGAAGATAGTGAAAAAAGGCCAAAAAACATTTTGAGTCCTAGGGGTTAATTCCACCACCTCTTTGGCAGTGTTTCAGACCGTAGTCGGGAACAGCAGAGAAACGTTGGCACTAATTTAGCCAACCTGGTAACTTTCTGTTCATTAATCATGTAGCATTAAGTGGAAACCGGATGGCGGGGATACAATCAGGCAGTAGTATTTATTCGGCGCAATGTACATTCCACAGCAACTTTGCAATTAATCATAACAACAATCCGCAGAGCCATAAATAAACAGATCGAGTTGTAAACTGTGTGATTTATTATTTTTTTTAGCTTAAAACCTGATACCGTGATATACCGAAAATCGTGATATTGAGCAGTACGATTATCATACCGTGAAATTTGCATACCGCCACATCCCTATTCCAGAACCAATGAAGTCAAAATAATTGAATGCTTCGCAGTATTTATCGGCATATTGTACCATATTTATTTTTATTTATTTAATTTTTTTTTGCTACCCTGCCAATTAGTAGCATGGCAATAGCAATGCCAAGGTTATGGCCACTTATGGTTTGGACAGATATTACACAGCATTTTCTTTTAAGCATCACCAAAAGTTGCATGGAGGGATAACATTCTTACATCTAAAGAATACTGCAGATTCAGTTTAGATTGCAAATACTCACAAAGTAAATTCCTTGTGACTACAATAATTATAGCTTAAAGTTATAGGTAAAAGTTTCTGTAACCCTCATATGAATATTGCAAACACAGAAAGTGTTCACCTGAGACACTGTTTTCCAACTTAAATCGTAGCACTAACCTTTCCTCTTTGTCCAAGGCCTTCTTATCTGTGGGATTGCTCTTCTTTGGTGGCACAGGTGGGGAAATCTTCATGCAGATCTCCTGAATGCTGCGCTTGCTCTGGCGGCTGCAGGCAGAGGCCTTGATGAGGATGCGCTCAATGGCAGTGACACCATCCCCGTGGACACAGTGAGAGATGTCGGTGCTGTCCAGCCATTCTGGCGAGAGAGAGTTCTGCTTGTTGGAGAGCTTGTGATGCAGCTTGATGAGCAGGGACAGCATGCTCTCCCGCACTTCTAGAATCTCAGTGACCAGCTGAAGTGGTGTCCCAGGAGGGGCCCAGCGGGAAGCAGAGGACTTGGGCCGCGTTGCCTGGCTGGCTTCCCCACTACTTCGGTTGATGATCTCCTGAAACTTCCTCCGGCGCTCTGCAACGAGGCTGAACACCTGTGCCTCCCGCAGATTCTTTGACAGAAATGGCAAGCAAAGTGAGAGATCAGGGCAGCACAGTCGCAGGGACCTCCCCCATCAGCAGCATTAATCCAAACATTATGTGCAAACCACTTGCAGAAATTGTTCCTGACCATGCACAATCATTAAGTGAACAGAAGAGTCCAGCACTGATCTCTGAAAAAACATTTTTTAAATTGTTATCATGCAACATGTATTTCTGAAGGCAGCCTTCTAGCAAAGGGTTTTCTTGAAAGAGATCAATAATTAATTGAAATTAAAGCCCTGGTTATAGCAAGTACACACTATATCAGTAAACATAATGTGGTCCAAACTTAAGTTTGTATTTTATGCATTTTAGGTATCCAATAAATATTAACTTATGTTGGACGCAGCTGACTGGGCATTTGCATAACTACACCATTCTGTGAAATATACTATTTATTATTTATTTATTATTTACTATGGTCAGACAATCAACATTAGGAAAGTAAAAGTTTATTTACTGTATAGCACCTTTCAAGCACAAATTTGCTAAGTGCTTCAGAGAGGCATAAAATAAAAACAGAAACACAAATAGAAAGCCCAAACAGAGGATGTAACTGAAAGCCAGTCTGCATAGGTGAGTCTTCAGCTGCCTCAATAAAGGTGTCCACAGTGCCCACAAATCACAGTTCTACATCTTATCTCAATAATCTTGTCACATGAGCAAACTAAGCCCTGTCATTATTGCATTATCATTTTTCTATATCAGAGGACAATGAAATATAGGCTCACTGGAAAAACTTTCCCTGGACAATAGCTTTTCAGGTTATTTCATAGTGATTACATACTGCTAGCTTCACTGGGTCACATTCATTTTTGGGTTCCTCACACTTGTCCTTCTGCTGTCCTCTAATGTCAGAAAAAATGTATTGCAAGTACAACAAAGTTGAATTGGATTAATAATCTTAAAACACTATGGTAGACAACAGGAATGACAACCCTCCACAGCAACCTCAGTATAGTTATTAATCTGGCTACCAATATGGTCATATCATTTCTGTGAATATGTCTTTCTGTTGGCAACAGCCAAAAAGGTTTGTTAAAAGGTTTCCCATTGAACCACTGCTCTGTGCAGTATATTATGGCACTAGTGCAATTAATATTTAGTGTTTCCTATACCAAACTTTCAACACCTTCAATTCTATTTCCCAGGTGTATTTATTCAGCACTACTGATAAAGATCTGCCTCTCTAGAGATTAAACTGCTGGTGGTGGTGAAGGTACACAGGCTAACTTACCAAATATAAAATAACCAGAAACAGAAAAAATAAATTAATTGCTTTCAAGTGTGTATGTTGACTTTCGCCAGTAGCAAGCCTTCAAAAACTACTATGAGTAGACACCTTAAAAACACTTAGGTCAAATAAGTCCACCTCTGCCAGTTAAGCACATCTATTCATGGACACATAACCAGTGCTTAAGTGAAGGAGAGCCAAATATGTGTCATGGGGCAGAGTTTGCCTATGTACTATGCAGACCCATCGCTACTGCAGGGAGCAAGAGGGGAATGGGTGTGTCCACTCAATACTGTGGACCCCCAAATATATATGATCTTGTTCATATAAAATCATGGTCCCAACCAGTGCTCAAAGACTGAGCACTGATGACAGGTCTGGCCCTGTTATGCCAAGTAAATTTTTACAAAGTTAAGCTCATTTCTTCCTCCTGCATTTGACACAGAAAAAATATCCAGACTGCTCCTATCAGGGAAGGTTGCAGAATTACAAGTGGGTTCAATAAAATGTTTTTTTCAATTCTAAAATTAAATAAAAGCTACTAATGAGTGTACAATTAATGATCTGAAAATCTGACCCCGTATGTTTAACTCCACAAGTATTCTTTAAATTAATGGTTAACAAACTACAAGAAACACTGAATTAACCAAGCCCCTTGCCAAAAATTATGCTTATAGCCTCTGTGTCATCTCTGTTGCTTGTCCATTGGAACCAGTTTTGGCTGTTCAATAGTACTAAAGCAAAGGAAATCTGGTCCAAAAGTGCCATTATTGTGACCTGAAACTCAATTGTTGTCATACAAAACGAACACTTTAAGTTCCTACATAATTCTGTAGATACTTAAAGGGTTAAGTACCCATAAGGGCATCTGCATTGTAAAGCTACTCAGTGGTTACAATCTGAATTTTCTGCCAGTCATGCCCTTTGATTGAGCGCATACCAAACTTAATACACGTTTCCCCATATAGGCATCCAGAGAAAATCCCGTATTCTTTCAAATGTTTTTTCCAAATAAATTGTATAAAGTTTAAACCTGGATGTGTTAAATTTATGCCTTCAGGGATTACATACCATATGTCCCTGGGGGAACGTGGTAAGAGTGTGGTAAAAATGCCTTTCAATATCTAGCCTGTTAGGAGAGACTTCCTTGGGTTTTAGTACAGCCAAATTGTTTTTTTAAAGGTGAATAGTGATACCATTCCAAGTTAGGGATATTATAGCCTCCATTTTCTTTAGATGCTTGTAATATTGGTAAATGGAACCTTGCCTTCTTACCATTCCAAATACAGTGAGCTCCATAATGTTTGGGACAAAGACTTTTTTTCTTCTTGACTTGGCTCTGTACTTTAATTTCATTTTATTTAAGGGTATTTTTAGACATTTTGGTTTCACCATGTAGGACATAAAGCAATTAGTGCAGGTATAAGAGAACATTCAGTATCTAGTTTTGATTCTGACCTTTGGAGTCTGTTATTGGCATTTGTCAACATGAGTACCAGAGTTGTGAATGAAAGACAAGGAAGCCATTATGATGCTGAGAAATAAGAATAAAACAGTCATAGACATAGGCCAAACCTTAGGCTAACCAAAATCAACTGTTTGGAGCATCAATAATAAGAAAGAGAGCACTGGGGAGCTCAGAATTCAGAAAAAGCCTGGTAAGCCTCTTAAATGTTAAAACTAAAATGTATAAAAAATATCCTAAAATAAAGAGAATATGCACTTTAACCATATGTGAATTGTTTCATTACAAACCTAAAATTGATGAATACAGAGCCAAATCAAGAAAAAATATGTTTTTGTCCTAAACATCATGGAGCTCACTTTATAATTCTTGATAATATTATTAGCCAGTTTATGTAAAGCATGTTAAGTACATAGAAGAAAGTTCTGATGGTGCCATGATCTTAACTGAAACAATCTTGCCCTATATGGACAACTTCAACCTTTCCACCTTTCAAACTCACTTTTCATTTTATTAATAATAGACAGAAGATTTGGCATGCATTATTTCAGATTTGGGGGGTGGGGTGGGGGGTGGGACTATGCCGAAATATTTAATAACCTTTTCAGCTATCTTGACACCAAACCTTTGGCTGTGAAATTGAGTTTCGGCACCTGCTAGCCAATGTGCTTCCGTCTTCTGTCTTTTCCAAATAAATGTTATACCTACAAGAGGTACAAAATTCTCGACCAGTTAGTGCGCATTTTCTATAGACAGTTCTGGTTCAGATTTTTAAAAAGCATAATATCATCAGCATATAAGGATATTTTATACGCTTGATATTACTGCCTTCTCTAATGGCTATAGCTAATGGCTCTAGAGCGAAAACAAACTTTCTGTGCAGCCCAAATCATTCAGTGATGTACCAATTTGTGGTTACCATTGCAGAAGCACCCTTATACAAGATTTTAGCCCATCTGATGAATATTGAGCCAAGATAACAATTCTAAGATTCTAAATAAATATGGTCACTCCACCCAGTCAAAAACCTTCTATGCATCTAATGCCAGGGCAACAGATGGTATAGATGACTTCCCCAGGCCCCATTTCACATCCAGGCATTGAATGTAATCAGAGCTTAATCTCTTTCGTATAAAAACCCATTTAATCCGGATTACATCACTAATAATGACTTGTCAGTTTGCTGAAATTTTTTACATCGCAATTTAAGAGTGATAGCAGATGACAGCTATGCATTGAGTTAAATCTTCATCTTTTTTGGTAGTAATGTTATTGGTGCAAGATAAGCAAAATCGGTAAATGGTCCATCCTTAAAGACCTGACTATAATGATTTAAAAGCAGTTGTTACCAGTATTAATATGTTTAATGACAGTATCTGTTTCCTATATTGAAATGCCAGCATCGAATGCCTCCATATCCTACTTCTAAACATGAGGTATTTGCTCAGAAATTGTTCTGTTTTTTGAGACATTATTCAGAATATCAGTGATTAAATAAGTAGCCTCAATTTGCACACCAACCAGGCTTTCTTACTAGCCTCTAATATGTGTTTGCTGCTGCTGCAGTAAGGAGATGGCAGAGGAGTTGGGGTCTTTTCTTTCTGCAAAGGGACCAACCAGTTCTAAATTAAAGCTCATTTGGCAATAATCTGAAGCCCACTTTACCAAACTGTGCAAAATGTAAAGTGGAGGTACTTTAAATCCATGAAGCCCAGTAGCCATGAAATTAGACGCCACCATTTAACAATAACATTGTCTTAAATTATTGCTATTATCGACCATTGATTCAAGGTGCAGCGTCATAACCCATATACCACTGTAAAGCTTAGACTCTTCACACTTTGACTGAAAAAACCCTGCCTCGATCAGTAAAACCACAAGTGATAGCATAAGAAATACAAGGCATTTCCTTCCCCCAAAGGAGGGCTGATATTGACACCCCAGGTTGACGATCACAATATTTTAGAATCCAATAACTGTCCTCAACAAGTCAAACAACTGATAATACTACAGTAATAGAGATGATGTCAACAAAATCCCCGTCTGATCCATAAGTAAATAATTTTGTAGCCTAAAAAAGTCAATGCATTAGTTCCATTGAGCTGAAAGCATTTTCAGGTGCACTCGAAAACAAGCATTTCTATGTATGTAAAGAGAATTTCAAATGCAAAATGTGATCCCTCTCTAAACCTGGGCAATTCTACCACCACTCATGCTTTGCCACAAGAAATTATGCGTCATCCTGTGGGATTACTGGCCACAGTCACCACTGGCTCAGACAGGATTCGATCCTGGACTATGGGGCTCATCCATGCCCCAGAACAAAAATAGTGCCAAAGCTAACCAGCAGGCCTGAAGTACATTCATAATGGCAACCTAAATAATTTTATCAAAAGCACCAATAAAACTAAAGATGCATGCTAGGACTGTAGGGTTAAGAGCAGGAGTGAGTGACATGTTGCTGATCGTGCTGATTGCTCAAATCTTGCAATCAAAATACAGAGATAAAATGATGGACAATGTCTTAAAATTTAATTAATTTTAAAGAATGCTACATTCAACTAATTAAGATTAGTTTCATATTATAGCCTATATTTTGCTCCTGATGTGGTGCTCAGTTTTTGAATAACAATTGAGACTGCAATGTAGACAGTGTTCATAACTTAAATGGCTTTCTCTCCTGTCAGAATTATTTGGCTGGACTGGTTTCACTCACTGGTTTAATTCTGACATCAGACTGAGTGAATATGACATGCAGCCTTTGGTTAACCCCTTTGCTCACATGCTAAATCTGCTCAATCCTTACCCATTTAGGGGGTACCAAATTTAAAGCTTCATAACTCCAGATGTGAGCATCACAGACACTTGAAAAATAGCTTAAATGAAGCAGGACACTTGTACCATTTACAATACTGACTTAGATTAGTTTATATTCATAATTTTGGGAGAAGTGCCACAAATGCAATAGTCTAGGCAAAAAAGCAAAAATGAATTTTGTTTTTTTGGTTTGTAAAGAAATACTGAGCGAACCCATTTATACAACAGGTTAAACTATACATATCCTGGATCAAATACCCCTTGACCACAAGTGCGTAAAAAGTAAGGGTGGATATGTAGAACTACTAAAGATCTATGAAGCAAAAAGTAAGCAGTGTACCCAGTGTCTCCAAATCTATCCAAAGTGTCTAAATTATGCATTGCAGTAAATCACAACATAATCATGTATTTCACTACAAATGAACAGTTCTGACACAAGAAAATCACTTCTGCATCATTCTCAAGTTGGATTTACAAGCTTTCTGTCAGTACAGTGGTCTAAAATATCTAGGGGTCCAGAAACATATCCAAAATCTCTCCAAAATGAATGAAATGCTTTTTGTCCATTATAAAGCATATAAACGTGCCGCTTATGAAGGTTTAGGATGCAACATTGATATCAGATTTAAAAATAATGCAAAAATATTGTCACACAATGTGGCACAGTACGTAAATGTGTAATCAATAACTCTCGTATGTTTTTCTGTACTCTACAGTACATAATGATTTCTTGTATGGGGATGGGACGACATTAAAACAATATTCAACACGTTTCTACTCTACCACGTTTTGACAAAGTTCCAGCTTCAGGTCATATCCGGTGCACAAACACTACTAAGCTACCAACTGAACTACCAAGGAACGCTTATGTTACAGTGTGAAATATCGTTATAAAATACCACTAACCTACATAAAGACACTTGATTAATAAAAATTACGTATATAACCAAAATATTTAGAGCAGTAATATGGAGGTGAAATCTCATCTGTGTTCAATGGGCACTGTTCTCCTCCAGAGAATCATGCACTCATTCTCCTTCTGACTTACTCCAGAAAACTAAGTCAGCTAGGTCTATCAGCAAACATATGGTTTAACTATGCTCAGAAGTCCTCAATTTTAATAACATTTTCCAAAAAATAACTAAAGTCATCGATAACATTTCGCCGGGTGCAGTGTCTTTTACTGCAACCACAGTGCTAATGTGTAAGTCTGAGTCATGTTCTTCGACTTCTCCAGCGCCTTCAACACCATCCAGCCACTTCAGCTAGTTGAGAAGCTCTCAGTGATGCAGGTGGCCCATGGCCTGGTGGCCTGGATTATGGACAACCTCACCAGCAGACCACAGTACATCAGACTGCAGGGCAGCCTGTCAGATATACTGGTGAGCAACACCAGTGCTCTCCAAGGAACCGTGCTGTCACCCTTCCTGTTCACCCTCTACACCTCCGACTTCCACTTCAATACAGGTACGTGCCACCTACAGAAGTTCTCCGATGACTCCTCCATTGTCGGCTGCATCACGGATGACAATGAGGAGGAGTAGAGAGCCCTGGTGGAGAGCTTCGTAGGGTGGTGTGACAACAATCACCTCCAGTTCAACATTGGAAATACCAAGGAGCTAGTAGTGGACTACCGGCGGAGCAACAAGAGGCCCCCAACTCCCATCACCATCTGAGGGGAGGAGGTGGTGGACACCTACAAGTTCCTGGGAGTACACATGAACAATAAACTAGACTAGACTGACAACACTGAGGCCCTCTACAGGAAGGGACAGGGCAAGCTGTTCTTCCTGAGGAGGCTCAGGTCCTTTAACGTGTGCAACAGGCTGCTGCAGATGTTCTAAAATTCTATAGTAGCCAGTGTCCTCTTCTTTGCCGTAGTATGCTGGGGGGGTAACATCAACACAAGGGATGCCAACAAACTGAACAAGCTGCTGAGGAAGGCTAGCTCCGTAGTTGGAATTAAACTGGACAATCTGGAGGTGGTTGCAGAGGGGAGGATAAAGAGGAAGCTGGACGCTATCCTGGTGAACCCCTCTCATCCCCTCTATGATGAGGTAGCGAGTATGAGGAGCATGTTCAGCCACAGACTCATCCCTCCTCGACACACCACAAAGCGCCTTGGCCAGTCCTTTGTGCCAGTCGCCATCAGGCTCCACAACCAGAGACTGTAAAAAAATATGGACAAAGCTACTGTGACCTCACCCATTGACTCTCCATGGGTCTCTAAAACACGTTTTGAAGCTCAATGGCGGGCCATGTTGTCGATTTGGAGCCAAAACTGTAGAGTTAAGTGGTTCTGTGATTTTTACAATGTGATTGACAGTCCGGTGAGGAAAAGCCCATCAACCTGAACGAACGATTGCAAAAACGAATATGCTTAGCTAGCATAGCTTGCCAGTGAGCTAGGTAGGCTATCCGTGGTTAGCTCACGCATTAGCAATATGAACCACATGGGGAGAAAATTGACTACACTGATGGTCAATCAATCAGAGATGTGTACTGGTGATTTTTGACTAGGCTAATCTTCATATAACTGTCTGGTACACCTGCTGTTAACAGAGCAATTTATCACCATAGGTTTTCGCCACAGTCAGTTAATGAGCCAGTAACTGCTACTCCATCGCCGTCTGTGGTGTTCACTTGCTGGGTGACGCTAGCTGACCGATCGTTCGCAAGTCACTTTTAAACGAATAAAAATGAACACTGTCAGCGGTGATTAACAAATCTACCAAGTATTTTAACCTCTTAGCACAAAGCCCCTAGTGGCCGGCGTGCCGAGATTACTAAACTCAGACATTCGGTGTTACTGTAACCAAAGTATGAGTTAAAAACAGAAACACGCTGTTTTAGTTTCATTAGTAGACAATACACGACAACTATGCCGAATATGGAGTTTCGCAGTGCCACCATTGTCACTCTGATTGTTCATTTAACATGCACCCCCTCCCTGCAGTTTCATCTACAACTACACCCTCCACCCATGACATAATGGACAATATTGTCTATCTTGGCTTTCATAAAAATATTCTTTCACCACTAAGAAATCATATTCCGTCATAGCAAAAAAGATAAATCCGACAATAGCCCTAAGATATGCCTATACAGCAGTGAAAACACTGCTCACTGAATAACGAAATAAACAAGAAAAAGTTTTTAAAAATGATACCATGTCATTCTACAGTCAACATTTGGGACTAAATGTTGAATAAATATACAACCTTACCATTGGTTTTACGCATATAGATGTCCCTTTTGAGACTGAGTGGTCATAAATTGTCTTGGACAATCCGTTTGGGAAATATACGCACATGTGTGATGCCTGGGTACCTTCCAAAATAGCTGTGCATAATACCACACCTGTTGTTTACGGCATCGTCGCCCTTTTTATTACAGTCTGGCTTGATTGACAATTCATTTATTCAGTAGGTGAGAGTATAAGCTTTCTAACGATGTATAACATGTCTAATTCTGCTTTTGGAATAGCGTTTTATAGGTCAGCGTAACCGAAAATATTCTTAGCGTCGCATTCACTTACGTATTCACTCTGTGGTAGCAGTAAAAGACGCTGCACCTAACGAAACGTGGTCAACACTTTTTCGTAATTCTATTCGAAAATACTATTATTATTGAGGACTTCTGGACATAGCTAAGCCATATGTTTGCTGATAGACCTAGCTGACATTGTTTTATGGAGCAAAACAGAAGTGAATAGAACAGAATCATTGATACTGTCTCTGTCTCCATCTACTGAACATAGATGAGATTTCATCATTGCTATGTAAGTATTACTGCTCAAAATATTTCAGTTATATACGTTATTTTTGAAATTGAGTGTCTTTAAATAGGTTAGTGGTGTTATATAATGTGGATATTTCACACTGTAATGTAAGCGTTGGATGGTAGTGTAATAGTTTTTGTGAAGCATGCAACAGTGATGACGTGGGCGTTGGAACATTGCCAAAACATGGTGGACGGTTGAAAATTGTTTTCATGTCATCCCATCCCCGTACAAGAAAACATACGAGAGTACAGAAATACATACAAGAGTTAATTATCACACATTTAGGTATTGTACTGCATTGGACCACATTTTTGTATTATTTTTTATCTGATAGCAATGTTTCATCTTAAACCTTCATAAGGGGCTCATTTATATGCTTTATAATGGACAAAAAGCATTTTATTTAATTTTGGAGAGATTTTGGATATGTTTCTGGACCCCTAGATATTTTAGACCACTGTACTGACTGAAAGCAGTGATTTTCTTGAGTCAAAAAAGTTGATTTGTAGTGAAATACGTGAATATGTTGTGATTCACAGCAAAGCATAATTTAGACATTTTGGATAGATTTGGAGACGCTGGGTACACTGCTTAGTTTTTGCTTCATACATCTATAGTAGTTCTACATATCCACCCTTAGATTTTATGAACTAGTGGTCAAGAAGTTTTTGATCCAGCACATGTATAGTTTAACCTGCTGTATACATGCAATCTCTCAGTATTGCATTGCAAACTAAAAAAGTGCAAATTCATTTTTGATTTTTTGTCTAGACAATTGCATTTGTGGCATTTTATTTCTTCCAAAATTATGAATATAAACTAATCTGCTAGTGTTGTAAATTGTACAAATGTCTTGCTTCATTTAAGCCATTTTTCAAGTCTCTGTGATGTTCACATCTGGAGTTATAAAGCTTTAAATAGGGTACCCCCTAAATGGGCAAGGATTGGCAAGATTTGGCATGTGCGCTAAGGGGTTAATAACTGATCTGCAGGCGTGTAAATATGACAACGCACTTTGTAGAGCTAGTTTTCCACCTGGTGCATGAAGACAAAAATAATGTACATTGAATTTCTGATTATTTATTTATTTATTTATTCTTGTAGATCATCAAAACCAATGGAGAAAAGCCAATATACACAAGGAGGCCCCAGGACCGATTCTGCTCTTGTCGGTCTCTTAAATGTTAAAAACATGTTCCTTTCTAAATGCCAGTCTTACAATGATGGTTAATTTTGTTAAATTCTGTGTGTGTGATTTCATTGTGTGTTGTATGTTATCCAGCAAATAAACCTTAAGACTCTTAATTTGCTTTGTGAAACTGAAAATTTTGCAGTATTTATCCCAAAATCGGGATTATAGTAGCTTTGTCACATCCGTGAAGCACGGCCCAGGTAGACATTCACGGAATGTACACAACTGACAAGCCATCAAACACGTTTGACAGATTGAATGTTTGCCGGTTAGCGTTAGCTAGCTAGTCAAATGGCTTGGTAGCCAAAGTTGCTACTGGACTAGCATAGCTACTGGACTACCAAATATAGCAAATAAGCGTTAGCTGATTATGCTTTCTGCCAACCAATTATTTGGTTAAGTAGGCTAAAGGAAATAGTAAAAACGACTTGGCTACCGAAAAAACTTCAGAGGAGGATTATTTTATGGTCGTCTAGTGCAGCTGTAAATAGCACACGCCATAATGAAATCACTAAGAAATGGGATGCCTGCATTTTCTGACTTCGCACAGGTGGACCGTGGACGATGAGTCGGAGCCACAATGTCAAGGCCAAGAGGCGCCAACTCCCACCCCAGTGACCATAGACTGTAGCCCCTACTTTAGCTTAGTCCTCCGCAGTAATCAGGAAGTGACGCAAACTGTACCTCATTGGTCCACAACAAATATTATAACAGTGCCCAAATGACACAATAAATCACGAAATCGACCCATGGACAGTCATAAGACGATTAAAATACACATCTTATGACTATTTGTTCTTGTGAGAAAAAATGATTGACTTCGTATTCTGACCGCATTTGTAACGTAGACTTATATGGAAACCGGATATGAAAACACCTATACTGGAGCCAACCACAGTGGCACTAGTGAGCAACCAGGAACAACAAGACCAGGAAATGAGCTTCAAAAACGAAGTCTGGTTTTGGCCGCTTGTCCACAACCAAGCGTGACCCCCATAATGACTTTGACTACTGACTACTGACTCCTGCATGGACTCAGGCGCACTTGCACACGGACATTCATTGTACATTTATTTATATTTATTGGGCCATTCACTGTACATTTATTTATATTTATTGGGCCAGCAGCTCAGTATTTTATTTTATCTTTTTTTTATTTATTTTTTAATTCTTACTTATTTATCTTGGTTTGGTTGACTCTTACTCTTCCCTGTACCTTTCCTGTGTTTCATCTCACTGCTGTTGCTGCTAAGGCACCTGAATTTTCCTCTGTGGATCAATAAAGGTTTATCTATCTATCTATCTATCTATCTAAGGCGGCAATGATGATTCCGTTTCAGCTTTTGGTTACGCCAAGATATAAAACGCCATTCCAAAAGTAAAATTAGACATGTTATACATCGTTAGAAAGGTTATACTGTCACCTACTGAATAAATTATTAATTTATAACTATTAATAACTATTAATCAAGGCAGATTTTACTAAATAGGGCGACAACACCATAAACATGTGTTATTACACACAACTATTTTGGAAGGTACCCAGGTGTCACAAATGAGCATTTATTTCACAAACAGATTGTTCAAGACAATATATGACCACGCAGACTCAAAAGGGATACCTCTACGTGTAAAACCAATGGTAAGATTGCATATTTATTCTATGTTTAGTCCCACATATTAACAGTAGAATGACATGGTATAATTTTAGAAAAAATGTCTTGTTTATTATATCGTTGTTCAGTGAACAGCGTTTTCACAGCTGTATTAGCATATCATAGGGCTATGGTTGGGTTTATCTTGTTGCTATGACAGAATACGAATCATTTATTGTGAAAGAATATTTTCATGAATGCCCAGATAGACACTATTGTCCAGTGTGTCATGGGTGTGGCTGTAGTTACAGATGAGACTGCAGGGAGGGGGTGCTTGGTAAATGGATGACTAGCGCGACAATGGTGGTGCTTAGAAACTCCATCTTCGGCATAGTTGTACTGTATCATCTACTAATGAAACTAGAACACAGAGTTTGTGTTTTCAACTCATAGTTTAGTTTCAGGAGCACTGAGAGCATGAGTTGACCAATCTCAGGACGCCAGCGTCATGACTACAAGGGGATCACACCAACAAGGTAACTGTAGATAATTAAGATTGTAGATAAGACTTAGACAGATTAGACTTCTGTGGTGGTCAAGGTCGACACCTACTATGCATGCTCCAAATGCACGGGGCTCAAAATTTAAGCAACCAACTGAATTTAATGGGAAATATATGATAGCCCATTCTACTGTATATTACTTTCATTGATATTTGCTTTAATATTTTATAGAAATTTGTTGTGGTTGTCTTATATTTGTGTATTTAGCCTGTGTGCCCCCCCCCCCCCCCATTTACATCTGGCAGTGCAATCTATGGACAAGCAAGGTTACCAACATCAGTGCCACTAGCCATTCATGATCTTCACACCTAAGAAATGAACCTGGGAAACCAGTTAAAGGGAATACTTACTAAGGATTTGTGGGGCTTTTACAAACACTAATGAAACAAATAACATTTTTCCATATTTACAAAGGTGCCGCAGCAGAGGTTTGCGTTGGTACAATGAGAGAAATGCGGTATACCTAAAATTTACGTGATTGTGTTAATACATATGTATTTAAGGGCATTCTGATGTTAGGCCGCAAAAATATAGGAGGAGAAAATGGAAATTTCTGCATATGACCTGCTATAGCTGACTTATCACGGCTGGTGGCTGTTGCAGCTGTTTTTTAATATCTGGGAAAATCAGGCCTTAACTTCTTTCAAGCACAAGATTGCCATTGCAGCAGATGCCATTCTTAGGAGGAGATATCATCAGCATGGTAGAGTAGATGAGCAGCATGATAAATGTTACAGTTGAATTTTGTTTATTCAGAAGATATTTTGTGAAGCATTATGAAATTTAACGTCAAATGGCTTTGACATGTCAGTATTCATTAGCCGTTTCAATTACATTCATAACTTAATCGAGTCAGATACAAATAACCTAACTGCATAACCAAAATGCATGCAGTTCGGCAAATAGCCTAGCATCTGGTCTGTGCTTATTATAAATATCTTTGACCAGGTGGCTGTTTCTTTTCGATTAATCACTAGGAGCATCGAGATGAGGAGGCTATGTCAACACAGCAAGCAAATTAGCATTTAATATTAAACACTTGTCAGCAACGTGAGGATTAACTGAAATATGTTTAATTTTCTGAACCCAGCAGTTTTAACCGTTAACACCCTCGTTTGACGTCTGGCACTTTGAATACTGTACACAAGGGCATCAATCGTTAAAACACCTCACTTACGCAACATGTAAAATATATTTATTTGATTTAATTTGGTAATTATAATCAAAGCTATGAATTATCAATCAAATTGCTGAATTCACTGATAGGCAGAGAAAACTGTTTGGATCAACCTTTATCAAAATGTACAACTCACAACCAAATGAAAATTAAGAAATGTATTAAGTTACAACCAGTATTCCTGTCTAATCTAAAGAGGAGGTTCAACTACCTTAAAAAATTAACAAAGGATATAGACATGGACAGTCACACAAGAAATGAATGAGAGAAGATACCAAACCACAGCATTGGTCCCAAAGTAATCAAAAATGCAAAAACAAAAAGATAGAATAGTTCAAAAGAACCAGATGTAGGTACCATGGACTACAAAAGACACACAAACTACAAAGCCCTTATGTCCACCTCAAAGGGACTCATTTAACCACGCCTCCTACCACAGCTTTCCTGTTACAATATTGGCTTACTCTAAATTTGAAATGCGTAACCTGTAATAAAATGGAGGTTGCCGTTGTTTCACACTCTATTCCATTTTTCCTTTCCCTGGACTTGCCACTCTTTTCTCTTCTCCCTCTCACGTGAGTCCACACGCCAGAAAGAGTTAGCAAGGCCTGCAACGGAGCAAGGCACGTATACCCTCGGCTACCGGCTGCGGGAGGAACGAGGCACTCTGAAGCACTCTTATGATTAGCGTTGGTCGAAGAACCTGGAGAGCCAAGCACGACCGACGTAATCTGCAGAGAAAGTCCCACAAGGCAAGCGACCTGCGACAAGGAACAGGCTGCGTGTTTTGGAACCAGAAAAGGGGGAACGGCTTCCCCTTTTTCATGACAACTCCCACAGACTTCGCACTGGAAACCAGGAAAGATTTCTAACAACCAACCCAAAGCAAAGGTCTCTCCAGTAAGGCTGTAACTCTGGGCATAGTATAATTAGCAAAATTATTAATTAGACTGAATGTAGTAATATTTGCAACTAAATGTACATGACGATGCTGATAGTTATTGTGTTTAATGATTAATGTAAACGTTCTGTACGTTCGGTTGGCTCTAAGCCATCCACCGTGCTGCGTTAGTTTTCATATATCACGCACAGAACTGATCCTGCATGTTACCTGTTTCAATTACTAACTGGTCATAAAACGGCATGATCTCAAAAAACGCACACCGACAGCCATATAGCCAATATACTTATCTGTTTGGTACGCTTCATACGCCATTGTTTCTTCACTAGCTTTGTGTAGTTTCAAAAACCCCTCCATTCACACACTCCATTTTGTTCCTTTATTCTCCGTGTACACAGCCCACACCCAGGAGAACATACACACACATGGACGCACATGCACACACAACATCCTACACACACGTGCACTCACATAGTTTATTATACATCATTTTTTTTAGAATTGTGCTTTGCCCTTTTCAGTACTTTGTATTTTATAAACTATATTATATTTACAGGGTTGTCTGCATTGATATTACTCTCGTGTTGAATTGAGTCAGCCAAAAGAACTTAGAATACCTTCACGTCTCAGCTAAATCATTTGTATTAATTTAGTATTAGCTGAATGTAAGATATTATGATTTGGTTAAGACTGACTATTAATGTGTAATTTTAATAAGAATTATTAATTATTAAAGTTGCCAATTTATAGTTTGTATATTTAATTAATGAGAATAATTATAATATGCTGGGGCCACCTGTGAGGATATTGATGTATATCTTCTACAATTTGGTGCCCCACTATGAAAAGTAGCGACATGTCCCCTACACAGAGATGTATGTAAAACAGTAGACCTAGATGCAGGACTCAGATGCCCGCTTCTAACTGTTACAAACGTCTTCTTTCCACCTTGCCCAAAAACTTAACAGCTCAAGAAAAGCCACATATTTTATGTCGTTTAAAAGAGGAGGGGGCGGGGGCAGGGGCAGGGGCAGGGGCATGTTCACCCCCTCTGACACACACATAGACACATACATACACGCAGACACACAGATTCACACCTCAGGTGGTAACCCCCCAGTTCAGGCAGGGGTTAAATTGGGATTTGGGAGGTGGGTGGACCCTGAGATCCGGTGGGAGGTGGGTGAAAAAAGGTACAAACCAATGAATGTCTCAGCTCAAAATAGTTGTATCTTTAATGTATTGTGCACATTATTGTAATTAAGGAAAACAATGTTTTAAAAAGAATGCATACTATTGATGCAAGCTTTTACATGAAATATTTCAAGTTTATTGAGTGTCATTAATGCTGAGAATTTTTTTACCCAAGAAAATAATCGGTCATCCTCCTCTTTTGTCCTCCCCTACAAATGTGTGTTAGGCTACTTGCCATTTGATTAGTCCGATCGTTGGTACACTTGATAATAAAGGAAAAATTAATAAAGGAAAACTAATTACTAATGAAAACAGGTTGAGATCAATGATTAGTTTAAAGGAAAGTTTTGCGCCCCACCAATTTTCAGCTCATCAGTCGCCGCTGAATAAAACGTTATGTATGTGGGAAATATTCAATCCTAGCTTAGCTGCTGACCAGCAACCTGCTGATTTTGCTCAAGCAATCAAAGTTGCCGTTAATAATAGCCGGCGTTTGTGGGGGCTGTTTATTCATCTCTCTTTAAAATGTTGCATAGATGAAATTACATGTTAATGAAATTACCTACCGCGTCCGCTTCCAAACAATCAAGACAATCAACGATATTTTTCTTTCTGTGCTTGTATATATAAATGACTGTTCCTCCTGAGTTTTTTTTCTTCGAATTTTTGATTGGTTGAGCGAGTAACTGGCTAGAGGGAACACATGGACTGGAGCATACGAGAAATGGACTGGATTGTCAGTTATTTGTAAAACTGTCGGTCAAAATTATTTATTTATTTACCAAAGGTGGGTCGACGCTGTCCACCCGCGTCCACCCCCAATTTAACCCGTCTCCAGGCTACACTGGCCGAGCACTTTGACGCTTCCTTTGACAGAGAAATGCCAAATGGTGAAATACATGTCTTACACACTGAACTAACTTAAGTCAAACACGTTGATAAACTACATGTAGATAGTTTACAACATCTATCATCCATCAGTTGGCCTTCTGTAAACATATAGCAGCAAAAAAGCATGCTGTTATAGCAACTCAGATGCGGCATAACTGTAAAATCACTTTTTTTGGTTACCTAGCATCCAATTCCTGCTAGAATACACTCTGAAAACCACACTAACTTTTACATTACATTACAGGCATTTAGCAGATGCTCTTATCCAGAGCAACGTACATTGTACCCAATTATACAGCTGGACATATACTGGAGCAATACAGGTTAAGTACCTTGCTCAAGGGTACAATGGCAGTGTCCTACTGGGGAATCGAACCTGCGACCTTTAGGTTACAAGACCAATTCCATTATACTACACTGCCGCCCTCTAACACTAACTTTTCAAGGAAAGAAAACTTTTTTTTAATGAAGTATGATTAGAATTATTGTAAATAAAAATGAGCCTTATAACTGAAAATGACTTCCAAACAGATTTGTGTTCAGTTTAGAACTTCATTAACAACACGCAGAATTAAGTGCATAGGTTGCAGTCCTAATGCATCTAACTAACTAACTTACTAATTTGGAGATGTAGCTATGAAGAGTAGCTAAAGTGTGACGCATGGAGCAGTGTTCTTGTAGAAACGCTCCACCTTGCAGCGAGCACCAAATAACAGTGTTTGTGTGTTCTAATGTCATTTGTATACTGCAAGTTGAATGGAACCGCTTGGATGCTCTCATTGTGTATTGTACATATACAGTATATACTAAAAAGTCAGACTGCCAGAGCACTGTATAGTCCTCAAAAAATTACTTCAAAATAAATACAGGTGCAATAAGTTTTAATTTAACCCCTTAGTGCACATGCCAAATCTGGCCAATCCTTGCCCATTTAGAGGGTACCCTATTTAAAGCTTTATAACTCCAGATGTGAACACCACAGATACTTGAAAAATGGCTTAAATGAAGCTAGACATTTGTACCATTTACAATACTGACTTAGATTACTTTATATTCATAATTTTGGAAGAAATGAAGTGCCACAAATGCAATTGTTCTTTTTTAGTTTGCAATGAAATACTAAGAGATCGCATATATACAGCAAGTATACATGTCCTGGATCAAAAATGTCTTGACCACAAGTTCATAAAATCTAAGGGTGAATATGTAGAACTACTAAAGATCCATGAAGCAAAAACTAAGCAGTGTACCCAGCGTCTCCAAATCTACCCAAAATGTCTAGCCTAAATTATGCATTGCTCTAAATCACAACATATTCACGTATTTCACTACAAATCAACTGTCATATTTTGGCAATGTTCCAACATTCACAATCATCACTGTTGCATGCGTCACAAAAACTATTACACTACTAACTAACGCTTGCATTACAGTGTGAAATATCCTCATTATAAATTACCACTAACCTATTTAAAGACACTCAATTTAAAAAATAACATACATAACCTAAATATTTTGAGCAGTAGGCCTAATACTTACATAGCAATGATGAAATCTTATCTGTTTTCAGTAGATAGAAACAGAGGCAGTAAATCAATGATATATTTCTATCCGCTTCTGTCTTACAATTTAAATCATAGTAAATTAGTTATCAAATAATGACAATGACAATGCCATATTATATTTCTTATATTTTTAAGCAGGGTGGCAACTTTCCTCCTGTATTTAAGGGGAAACCCTGTGTAACTTTAATTGTTCAAAAACTTAGAAGTTTCATGATAAAATAGTTTTTTCCAGCTGTGTATTTTCGATTCTGTGACAGGGCTTGGTCTGAGGGGGAATTAAGGGTAATCTGGGCATATTTCACAGGAAAACAAATCTGGGTTGAAAAAAACCAGAATGCAACAGCCATATCTCCCCCATATCTCACTGTGTCCAGCTTTTCTGTACCTCCCAGGGGTGTGTCAGGAGTTGTCACACATTAATCATGACAAAAATATAATAAATAAAAAAATACATACCAGGGATACATACCATAACATACCAGGGAAAATTCGCTCAGAGCATTCTTGAATCACAAATGTCTCCCTTTGTGTACTGTATAATATCAACTTATCTCCATTAATTTTTAAAAAAGGTTTTTGTTTAAAGTTGTCCAATTGCATTTTAGAAAATGAGATTAGTGGAAAAAGTAAGCATTAAATGGGAATGAAACAATGGTAATGTCTTGTGCACAATAAAACATGCATTTCAATGCATTTCTCGACACAATCACAGGCATTTTGTTGAATAACAAAGATCCGCATCTCCCCTTCATCTTTACTTCTGTTCCCCCATTCCAAATACAAATGTTATCATGTTGTTGGATGGAAGCATACACATAGTGTTTGTGCTGTCCTTGCATACACCTATCCAACATTCAAAAGGGAAATGAGTACAGTATTCTACCAAAATACTGTCAGGTACTCAATCATGTAAATGCACATCACAGGGACAGCAATATCCTGGCATGGCACTTAGTAACCATTATTAAACAAACAACGCGCAACAGACACTAAGAAATATCTATTAATCAGTCAACCATGCAATCGACAAATGTGATCAGAGTAAGAACAAGCACGAAACCGTCCAGACCCACGGTGCAACTTGCCGAACTATATTTTTTGGTTGATTGTACGCACTCATATATGGCAGTTGGTTGAAAATAGACACTTCATGCTACAATCATGATAACGGCAATGACTGTGCTGTGAGGTTTAGGTAGCAAACAACAAGGCTGAATCCTTTTGACATAATTTACATAGAAACTATACGCTCAGATCGCCTAGTTTCACTCACTGTGGCCAAGCGGAATCAATAACGTTTCAGAAAATATATAACGTTAAAAGATTTAATTCAATCTTCTACTGGGAGTTTTGCCGTTTATTGAGGGTGTGACAGAAAATGTTGGTGCCGCTGACTGTAATCAAATGTTTTTCGCATTTACCATTGGATTAAGCAAGTACCATTCACAGTACATTTTTATGGGTTAGTGCTATCAGATTGTGCTAGCTACTTTACATGAAGTTTGTACGGCGATTCATAAAGGCTAACAGGACAGTACCACTTACTTCTTGTCACTTGTACCACCACTGTAATGAACTAAAAAAGGCTACAAACTACCTTTTCTATGAGAAATTTTTTGTGGAGCTCACACGCATACACTGCTGGCGACATTCTAAAACTCCGTTTTGCCCTCCGTACTATATAGCTAGCTAGCTATGGCACGTCCTCATCTTTGTAACGTTATTTGTTGTCCTCCATGTGTCCATACATCTGTATCAATGGTTGTAGCTGTGTATCCTTAGCTCCTACTCATGCGCTAGCTAGGTTAACTAAAGTAGGCGATCCGTACGCACTAACTAGGTTAGCTAAAGTAGGCGAAACGCGAACATGTTAGGGTTAACTAAAGTAATCTTAGGCGATAAAGCTGTGCTTAAAAATGTTGTGCCGTACCACCTGCGCATGCATCCTTCTAAACGAAGCACTACCTGCGCATGCGTCCCACCAAACCTCCCTCAAAGGTTGTCCGTGAGTGAGTGAGTAACCACAACTTGCCACGCATAGCCCACGGCGCCAGTTCCTGCGCGCCGTGGGAAAAAGCACCTAGGAAAATTTGTCTGAACAGCTGAGGAGGAAAATCCAGAAAAGAGCGCTTAACAATACACAAGCCAAGGCAGTCATGAATTTTAGTATCAAAAAATGTGCACACTTTTGGGGATGGAACAACGGTTAATGTAATAAAAACAGTTAATGTAATAGAACGGTTACTGTAATAACTTACACTATGTCCTTTACAATATAACAGCACTAGCCCCACTAAGCTAATCCTACCGTAAGATAGTAGGGAGGGAGCAAGTGTCATATACAGAATATATTAAAGATAAATGGAATCATAGTAATACAAGTTTAGCTCCAAACGTGCCTAAATTGTCCTTAGGTTTCCCTTGTAGTCTGTTTCAAAAGTCCCATAGAGTGTCTCTTGAAAAAAAAAATTCCACAAGTGTAGGCCCAAAATTCAAAGAACCTTGAGCAACTGGTTCTTCAATGTCTTGGTCCTCCTGGAATATCAAGTCCAAAGCTAAAGCTCTTGATTATGAACTAGTCATAAAACACTTAAGTTTCTAGTTTTTTCCTTTCCTACACATTGAACGCAGTAAGCACACAGCGATTTTTTCTCCTGTTCTTATCTCCTTTCCTAGAATTGAAGGCCAAACGGGCAAAAATACGTGAAATTGATGTCTGGAATCACACGTCGTCAACATTGGCTCATTCCGTTTGCCTATTTTATCTTCTTGCTTCCTTTCCTTGCTCCTAGCTAGCTCCACCCATCAGGGAATGCAAGAAAGGTAAGAAAGAAAAGGATGCGGGGACAGAGCAATCAAGGAAATATGTATAAGGCAATTGGAACATCCTTGCTCTTTCATGTTTCAGTTTGAAGCCACGTCATTTACAGACATGGCAGATGGGGAAAACTGGATACACAGGTCAATCATTATATGTCACACGTTCCAAAGAAAAACTTCCACAAATGATACACTTGTGTTTCCTTGCTCAAGAATTCTACAGCAGCTTCTCAGCTCCTAGCTCCTTGAAGGAGCCTTTAACAGATTAAAACGTTCTCGAAGATGGTGCACTCTGATCAATTTTCGGGTCAGTCAAGGACAAAGGATGAATAAAATAAGTGATTGGAATGTACTCACATTGAGAACGTGTGATTCCAGATATCAATTTAATCTAAGCGGTGGGAATGCACCCAAGATCTTTGTTCTCTCTTCTTCTTGGAGAACAGCCCTTTGGAAATCTACCCAGGAATGTTGCCTTCAGTTTGGCACAGACACACTCTTACTACCGCCCCCAAACGCACAAAAAAATCACATGCATACATGTACAGACATACACACAGTATTGGTACACAATACCCCAGAGTCAAAATCATAATAATACTTATAATTTTTTTGCATGGAAATTAAATCAATTATGTTGTTTTTGGATTCAAATGTTTTGATATACCTCAGATACTCTGTACACACACTGATGAAGACCTGTTGGTAGAAACACACTGGCATTTTTATTGTATGTTTCGATATTCCAATTAATTAAGGCTTTTAATGACATTTTCCTCCTTAATTACTTAATAAAGAATGTCTTGGAATTTTCGGGAAGTAAGCACAAGTTATTCATCTTGCACTATTTTCTGATGTTTAGAAGACCTTTATTACTTATATCTCCGATGTTTGAATACTTGTCATGTTGTTTTTAGGTTCAAATGTGTTCTGATATACCTAAGATCAGGAAAAAATAAAAAAAGAGCCTTGTGCACAGTGTGCTATCACAAGGTGCCGGTCTGGCAAGATACAAATCAAACAGTGTGAATGTCAGCCATAGCTGGTATTTCTTGAACTGCATACTTAAAAAAGAAGAAAAACAAGACTTTAAGACATTAAAGACTTGTTTAATTGTAAGTTAGGATGTGAACGATGCCGTCACTGTCACTTCATTAGGTTCATTCCTTGTAGAATAGAACGCCTAAAATGGCGTAAATATACAAGTAAACATACGTGAATCATATCAGTCACTTTACAATCAGTCAATTGGAAATTATAGCAGTCATTTTGCTATCAGTCGATTAAAAATTGCTATCTTTACAATCAGTCAATGTGAAATAAATCAATCAATCAATCAATCAATCAAGTCTACAACATGCCACTAGGACGCATTTACCACTTGACGATCTGGTCTGGGGATTCAGAGATCCACGCTTAACTAACAAAAGAGGACAGACACAGGGAAAAAAGAAATGGCTATATTCACACGTATATATACATGCGCTGCATTACAAAACAGCAACAATGACACTAGTGGCCAGACATAACTCATCATCTCATAATTTAATGCTTGCACAGCAGTAGAGAAGCACTGTACTATTAAGTGCCAACAGGAGTAAGCTATGTAACCTTCCACGACAGAAAACAATACTTATTTCAATGAGACCAAAAACCAGGCCCGGTTCCAGATCAAAAAACAGAACTCACTGAGTGTGCATTAGAAATACAGTAGATAGAGGTGCATGAGTAGCAGAGCCAGTCGCAACCAATGAGCCCCTGCTTAGAGCCCCATAATCACCAGGAGGCCCCCTAATTATTCAAATACATATGTATTGTTTATAAGTGCATACTTGGCAACCTTGAGACCTGAGAAGTAGGGTCCTCCCCAGAAAAGTCTTTGTTTCAAGGACATTTTCTCCTGCATTCTGGTGATTTTTTAAAGTATAGTATGAAAATAACTAAATAAGCACAGGGCAACAGCATTTTTATATAAAATAGGCCTACTTTTTAATATAAAAAACAAGTTTCAACAAAAATCCAATTTAAAAGTACCCGTTAAAGTTTTACAATCCATCTTAATATACTGTTTAAATACAGTGAAATTATCGGTGTTAGGGAAGCTCCTCTGAAAATGTAGTCAACTAAGCTAACAATTACATGACACAGGAAGTTGTTACAGCTACAGTTTAGTACTTCGGCATAGTACGTCATGATAAAACATAAATTATGTCACCTATGGGAAATGCCAGACATTGGCTTACATCACTGTTTTCATGCTCAGACCATCTTAAAATAACATTTGATTTAGCTACACATTTTTTCATGATAATTTGTAAGAGAAATGTTCAAGCTGAGTTGCTATGATCTTAAATACATTGTTCAGTTTTAATAAATCACGGAGCTTCTCCACCCTAGCTCCCCAGTGGTGGAACGAACTCCCTGTCCCTCTTCAAACCTCTCCCTCACTATCCATCTTCCGCCGTGGTCTGAAGACGCATCTCTACGCATACCTGGACTAACTGCCACCACTCTGTGAATCATGTCACTTTAAATCCCCCCTCTCATGACACACATGTTACACGTTCCCCCATTCCAGCACTTTTTTTGAAATTTGTATTTGTCCTAATATTGTAGCTTGATCTTCTCCATAGTTTTGGCTTGATAAAAGTTAGCTCAGAATAATGTTCACTGCGGGAACTTAACTGTGTTCTTGGCTATAAGCAGCTGTACGAAATTAGTATGGTACCTTATTGAACCTGTGTTTTGTAGTTGTCCGATGACCATAATATTCACTTCTTGTACGTCGCTTTGGATAAAAGCGTCTGCCAAATAAATGTAATGTAATGTAATAAATAAATGACTTAATGTTAGCTAACCAGACACATATCACTTTCTTGTGCATGTTTTAATGAATTCAAAGCTAATCTACACTGAGAATCACACTCCCCAAATGACACAATTTATTTATTAAAATGCAAACAAAAGGAGCCTTTTATTACTAAGTAACTTTAAAACATACTATGCAGGATTTTTTAGCCCGCTGCACTCCTGTGTTTAAAATCAAAGTAGGCTCCTCCTCCACTCAGACTGAGTGCCTGATTTTGACCATCTAGCTAGCATCTACCTGGAGAGCTAGAGGTAACGTTATTTACTGGTCTAACAGAAAACACGCCTGCATCGCTTTTCAC
This sequence comes from Anguilla pacifica, assembly GCA_039654925.1. NCBI lineage: Eukaryota > Metazoa > Chordata > Actinopteri > Anguilliformes > Anguillidae > Anguilla > Anguilla pacifica. Next base: position 35,251,492 of record CM077286.1, on the reverse strand, counting down.
CACTTTGTGAACTTCAGCCATCACGATCAAGGAAAAGCAATTCCAAGTCTGATTCTGGTTTTCTCTGGTTTTTGTGTCGGCTTGTTGTTTTCCTTTATGTGCTTCTTCACCTCCGCCATTGCAGTAAGCTCTGATACCTGGAAACCTGATCCCACCCCACAGGCTTTGTAGCCACACCCACACAGAAAAGAGTTTCACACCCAGAAACATCCCAAACACATTTTAGAAGAAGGAATAAAGGTGTAGGAGCATTGATTCGGCAAGCATGTGCAAAGACAGAGACTGCCAGTGCGTCATAGATATGATGGGACATGGTTATTTTATAATATTTTCAAGGTAAAAATCCTGCTCAGTATGCCTTAAAAGGTACAAAATCCTTTCAGTAACAAAGAAACATGAGTGCTATCCCAGACCGCCTGGTCTCTCAATGGAGTCGACTGCTACATTATTTAAACTAAACTCAGGGAGCTAAATTTTTAACTGAGGGTGCACTGCATGCTTTTGCACCCCCGTAGAACCGGCTATAAGTAGAATACATTTCACTAATGAAATGGCAATCAACAAATGAGGCAAAATACCAAACCAATAGAGCAACAAAGCCACATAAGTACATAGATACATGTTTACAGATATGAACTTAAATCCAATGACTCATTTAAACCATGAGGATCCATTGTATTTGAAGAAAAAATCCAAAAGGCCTCTCTTAGCATGCTGTAGACAAGGCTCTGTTTTCTTTTCATGATCTGACGTATATCGAAACACATTTGAATCCAAAAACAACATAACTGCCATGCAAATAATTTTCAGTGTATTATAATAGTGGTTTTGACTCTGGGGTAGGCCTATATGTGTACCAATACTGTGTGTATGTTGGCGTGTGATTTTTAGGGTGTGTGTGCACATGTGTGTGAGTGGGACAGAAAAGACAGGCAAAGATGGGGATGAGATGTGTCAAATGGCCAGTCGACCAGATTCAAAGAAGACCTGGGTCAAATACATATTTAAAGTATTACTTTTTAATTACTTTTAAAATTCAAGGATTTAATTACTTTTAAATGCTTATTCAGAAATTATTTGAAATTCAGCATTTACAAATACTGAGTATTTAAATTACAAAATGTATCTGAAAATACATTTCAGGAGCATTTGCATGTATTTGCAATTACTTTCAAATATGTCTTAAAAAACATTTTAAATACAGAATTTTTAAATACAAAGTGTTTGATTTAATTGAATTATTTGAAAATACTTTCCCAACACAAGGCCAGTAGTGCAACGTGTGCAATTGCACCAAACTTGAAAAGCACTGGATATGCGAGAAACTATCAGCTCTGAAATTCAGCATTTTGTCTAATTAGAGGACAGTATTTTTATGAGAACGCGTCAAGTATCTCCTGACGGCCCTACTCCAATTGTAACGATTTCCATTGTGAAGCCCTTCATGCAAGCCCCCTTGTGGTTTGTACGCTGGCGTGCCTAGATTGCTCAACTCAGACATTTATTGCTCCTGCAACCAAACTATGAATGAAAAACACAAACTTTGTGTTCTAATTGTATTAGTGGGCGATACACGACAACTATACTACATACAAACTTTCGCAGCGCCACCATTGTCACGCTGGTCATTCATTTAACAAGCACCTCCCTGCAGTCTCATCTGCAACTACACTTGCCATCCATGACACACTGGACAACAGTGTCTATCTGGGAATTCATAAAAATATTCTTTCACCATTAAAAATTTGTATTGTCATAGCAACAATATAAACCCAACAATAGCCCTAAGATATGCCAATACATGTAGAGTTGTCCCTTTTGAGCCTGATGGTCACATATTGTCTTGGATAATCCGTTTGTGAAATATACGCGCATTTGTGACGCCTGGGTACCTTCCAAAATAGCTGTGTGTAATACCACACATGTTTATGGTGTTGTCGCCCTTTTTAATACAATCTGGCTTTATGACAATTAATTTGGTCAGTAGATGGCACTGCAGGGGTGTTGCTACACATAAAGCTCTACTGGGGCACAGGCCCCCCCATTACTCAAATCACACAATTTCTTTCTTGAATGCCTGCTGCGTGTATGAAATGTGCTATACAATGTGCTATATGAACTGCCCTTGCTTAGCCCACTATTACTGCCACTGCCATACTGCTGATGCTGAAACTGAAACAACTACTACTGGTAAAGGTAAAAATGTAGAAATTGACTCCTGATGTCCATCTACAGGAGTCAATAATGTTTGAGTCAAATTGAAATCAAAATAAGATCATTGGTATTATTTAATAACTTACTTAAATCTCGTCATGTTATCATTCCTCAATCCTGATTCTTGTTTCGCGTGCCGATACACGGATTGCTGCGAGCACCGCAGTGCACTGGCTACAACATGCACATGCACACTGCCGTGCACGGACAGTAATGTGCGCGCCGCAGTGTACAGACCTGGACCGCAAGGTGCGCGCCTCAGCTTGTATTTTGGTTTAAACTGTGTTGCTTTGACATTGTGGATTAGAAAAAAATCCACTCTTTCCCCGTTATTATCAATCTAAATTAATCCACTGCCAAATATAGGAGCTTGTTAATACTCAAACGTGAGATTTTACTGGGGCACAGCAGATCAATACTGGGGCACGTGCTCCAGTAAAAGGGGTCTAGCGACGCCCATGGATGGCAGGTATAAGCTTCCTAATGATGTATAATACACTACTGGTCAAAAGTTTTAGAACACCTCCATTTTTTGTTTTTACTGAAATTTACACAGTTGTCTCAATGTACTCTGAAATGAAAGCATAGTACAAGTAAAAAAAATCATCGAATTGTTCTGTTTAACACAATTTATCCTAATTTTTTGACTCATCAAAGTAGCCACCTTTTGCAAATATAACAGCTGAACACATTTATGGCACACTTTCGTTCTACAATGGAAATCAAATATTGTTCGGAAAGATCTTCCCAATACTGTTGCAGAAGTTCTCACAAATGTGTTGCACTTGTAGGTTGCTTTGCTTTCACCCTTATGTCCAGTTCAACCCTAGCCAGCTTGATGGGGTTTAAGTCCGGAGACTGTGCTGGCCATTCCATGATTTGAAGCCTACCGTCTTGTTCTTTTCTTCTAAGATAGTTCTGACATAGCCTGGAGGTATGTTCTGTGTAATTATCTTGCTGTAGAATGAACCCCTGACTAGCCAGGTGTGGTAGGGTGGGCATGGTTTGGCGTAGGCTGCAGAGAGAGAGTGACAAGAGCGGCTCTCGGATCCAATCTCACAGCTGTCAGGTGGAGGTAATCGGCGCCGATAATTGCTAATTGTTTGATTGCGCTGATTGCCTCTAATTGTTCAACAGTGAGCCTGGGGTTTTAAAAGCGGAAACCGGGAGCCTTAAAGGAGGAAGCTGCCGGCGGAGAAAGAACCTGCATCGGGTTTATGCAGAAAAACGTATGTTCGTTATATAAAAAAAAGGACAACGGAAAGAAAAACCGTGTCGTGTGTATATATATGAAAAGCCAGATCGGCTGAAATAAAAGAGCACATAAGTGCGGAAAGAACTTCTGGTTTCCCATGTTTATATGTGTTGGAAGTTCAGAGGGTTCGCACTCATCTTGCCACACCAGGTATTGACCAAAGGGTATTGCATGGCACTGAAAAATGCTGTGGTAGCCCTTTTGGTTCAGAGTTCCAATCACGCTGTTGCCCCTTTTCCACCAAGGCATTTCGAGGGCCGGTTCGGAGCTGGTGCCTAATCGCGAACCAGTTCTTCGCTATTTGACCGCAAAAGAACCGACTCTCGGCTAGGAAAACTGGTTACAAAGCGGCACCAACACTTGGCTGGTCTAGAACCAAGAACCGCTTATGTCAGGGGCTGGGGGCGGGATTATCGTGACCAACCAAGACCAACTAAAACTTTGTGACCGCCAGGTAGAGTGAGACCATCTTCATTCGACAGACAGGAACACGTAAACTGATTTGCAACTATATATGAAATACGCGAAATATTGGTAACAACCTGTACCTAGTTATGTAGTAAAAAATGTCCTTGTTATCCTCCAGTGGTTATTTTTTCAGTACTTTTGCAATTTTTTTCTGTGCCGGCAAATAAGTCAGAGGTGGTCCAGCGCTAGCTTTTGGTTGCTAAGGCGACGTGTATCGACCACCCCATATAAATGAATGGAACTTGACATAAATTTGCTAGCATACTGTTTAAGTGTCTTGTCTTGCGTATTTGAGGTTAATATGAGAAAGGGTGGTCGCTATCAGCACGTTTAGGAATCCGTACATATTCACTGTTGTAACCCAAGGCGCAGGATGCAAAATAGCCGTTAGGGCAAAACGGAGCTTTAGAATGTCGCCAACAGTGTATGCGTGTGAGCTCGACAATACATTTCTCACAGAAAAGGTAGTCTGTCGCCTTTTTTTTTAGTTCATTACAGTGGTGATAGAAGTGACAAGAATTAAGTGGTACTGTGCTGTTAGCCTTTACTGATCGCCATACAAGGTTAATGTGAAGTAACTAGCGCAATCTGACAGCATAATAATAATAATACATTTTATTTATCAGGCGCCTTTCTGAACACTCAAGGTCACCTTACATGGTATTAGAATGGACAGAAGAATGACAAGACACTACAGATACATACATGATATTAAAACAGTTTAGGAAAAAAAAAAGATAATAAAACAATATTAATAAAATTAATAAAAGTGTCATGGGGGAGTGGATAGCTATGTCCTGTTCAGGCAAAAGCTAGTGTGAAGAGGTGAGTTTTTAAATGTTTCTTAAAAGTAGCGAGAGTCTCAGCATTACGGATGTGGGGAGGGAGTGTGTTCCAGAGTTTGGGTGCTGCACAGGAGAAAGCCCGATCACCAAGAGTGGAGTGGCGAGATGTGGGGACAGTTAGAAGTCTAGCAGAGGAGGAGCGAAGCAAGTGAGTGGGTGTGTGGTCCAGGAGAAGATCAGTGAGACAGGCCAGAGCTAAACCATGAAGTGCACTGTAGGTTAGCAGGAGGGTTTTGAATTGTATTCAAAATTTTACTGGCAGCCAATGAAGTTTGTGCAGGATTGGAGAGATGTGATCTTATGTTTTAATGTGGGTCAGTGTTCGTGCTGCAGCATTTTGAACTAACTGAAGTTTGCGTATTGATCTGATTGGGAGTGCCAGTGAGAATAGAGGCACGTACAAAGGCACGGATTAGAGTTTCTGTTGTCGAGTAGGACAGGGTGAGCCTGAGTTTTGATATGTTTCGGAGATGGAAAAAGGCAGATCTGGTGATGTGTTTTACATGAGGTTCAAATGAGAGAGTGGAGTCAAGAATGACACCAAGGCTCTTCATATGAGTGGAAAGTGGGATGGGGAAACCGTCAATAGTAATGGAAAAGTTTGGAGTTTTGGATAGTGTGGATTTAGACCCTATAAGATTACTTCAGATTTGTCACCGTTCAGTTTGAGGAAATTACGGGTCATCCAGATTCTAATGTCCTGCAAACAGTTGATGAGAGATGGGGGAGGAAGTGCAGAGGAGGGTTTGGAACTTATATAAAGCTGTGTGTCATCAGCGTAGCAGTGAAAACTAACACCATGACGACGCATGATCTGACCCAGTGGTTGCAGATAAATAATGAAGAGGAGAGGACCCAGCACCGAACCCTGTGGAACACCCTTATTGACAGAAGCAAAGTCAGATCTGTGATTCTTTATGGATATGTATTGCTGCCTATCAGAGAGGTATGAGTTCAGCCAGGAAAGTGCAAGATGGGTGATACCAAGATTAGCCAAGCGTTCAAGCAAAATTTTGTGACAGACTGTGTCAAAAGCAGCACTCAAATCCAGTAGCACTAAAATGTTTAAGAGGTTGTTGTCAGCTGCACGGAGAAGATCACCAAGGCAGTCTCTGTGCTACGTTTTGTGCGAAAACCAGATTGAAAAGGTTCAAGTAACTGATTGGTGGAAAGATGGTCCTGAAGCTGAATGGCAACTATTCGCTCCAGTGTTTTGGCTAAAAAGGGCAAATTTGAAATGGGTCTGAAATTGTGAAGGTTTTCAGGGTCAGCTCCTGTTTTTTTTACGAATAGGTGTGACTGCTGCCACATTCAGGCTACTAGGTACAGTGCCAGAGGTGAGAGAGGAGTTGATAATAGCCAGCAACAGGGGAAGGAGGGCAGGGAGGCAAGATTTGACTAGTGAGGTGGGCATTGGGTCTAGCTGACATGAGGTTGACCTGCATTTTGAAATGACTTCAGATAGAGTGGAATCATTGACTGGGAGGAACTGAGTGAGAGAACCTGTCTGAACTAGCTCCAAAGTGGGAGAGAAGACATCATGTTCAGTGCTAGTAAGGAGGAGCTGTTGGTGGATTGCATCAACTTTAGTATGAAAGAAGCTAAGCTAAGGAATTTATTGCAAAGATCAGTGGAAATGCAGAGTGGAAAATTGTCAGGGGGCTGCAACAATTTGTTAACAGTAGAGAAGAGAACTTTTGAATTGCCATTACTTATGTGAATGACATTGGCATAGTAAGAAGATCTGGCAGCTGAGAGGGCATTTTTGTAATTTGTTAGATGTTCAGAATAGGCCTCAACGTGAACAACTAGACTAGTTCTCTTTGTCAGACGTTCTAAGCGACGGCCATGGGACTTTATCAGTCATAATTCAGGTGTGTACCAGGGTACAGTGCGAGTGAAGGAAACAGTGCGATATTTAAGAGGGGCAAGTGATTGTAGATATGTGGAGAGGAGATCATTATAATGAGAGACTAGCTCATCAGTAGGGATGGAGACGGGGTCGGGAACAGGACATTCATTTAAAAGTTCCATCTAAGTCAGGGTTGATGTTTTTTTTATATTTCTGAAGGCAATAATACGTTTGGTGTTGTTCAGGGACTGAGGTATGTACATTTCAAACAACATCATTTTGTGATCAGAAATGGGAAGATCACTGCCAGTGAGATTAGAGGGAGTTACACCACAGGAACATACCAGATCTAGTATATGTCCCTTGTTATGCGTGGGGAAATTGACATGTTGTTTAATGTCAAAACAGTCTAGTAGGGATAAGAAGTCCGTAGCAAAATTACATTCAGCGGAATCAATATGAATGTTAAAATCACCCAGCACTAATACATTTGATGACATAGCACAGACAGTGGTCAGGAATGATGAGAACTCAGAGAAATACAGCTGAAGGTTTTGGCAGGCGATAAATTACAGCAATGTACAGAGGTTGAGGACCGGATAATTTTACGACAAGACATTCAAACGATGAGGGAGTTGGTATGGCAACAGCATTCATTTTAATATTACCGCGGTGTAAAACAACTACTCCTCCTCCATGGCCAGAGGAGCGGGGTTTTTCAACGAATGAGTACCCTGCGGGAGTCGCCTCATTTAAATGAATAAATTCTTCAGGTTTCTGCCATGTCTCAGTTAAACACATTATGTCAACTTTTTGATCGGTAATGTAATCGTTTAGCAGCGGTGCTTTGTTGTTCAACGACCGTACGTTGAAAAGACCGAATTTAAAATTAAGCTATTCTTAAAATCAATCTGTGCGGAAAGCAACGGGCGAAGTACACTGCAGTCCACCCCACGTTTGACAACATTGAGTCACGCAGAGCGGGAGGTAGACCAGAGGGAGGGAATGTTTGTTTTGCTATAGGCAAAGTTCCGATGAGATCCGCGGTGTATTGGACGGGATACTATGTCCAAATCACTGCGTGCAAGCAAGTCAGGAGGAATTCTGGTCTTAGTCGGTTTTAAACGAAGAAGTTCTGTAACTGAGTATTGCAGTGCCCGGTTGGTAGTTATGGTAGCACTTAGGATGATCCAAAAGAATAGATTAGTCCACATTCTGGGTGCAGGGCGTGCTAAGAGATCACTGTAGAGCTCGGGAGCAGAACCCATACCTTGTTCCTCGAAGAGCACTGAGACAGAACAACTCCAACCTATCACTACGCCCCAACCAGCAAGCAATGACAGTAGGAAAGCGGAGAACTTTACTCACCAAGCTGAGTGCTGGCAGCCCACAAACTCAATGAGATAGCTGTAGCTAGCACATCAAGCGAGGCCGAAAGGGTTGCAGGAGACTAGGCGAGTGTCAGCTACAAGTGTCAGTCAGGGATACGGACAGGTACATACAGAGCAGGTGATAGTAGCTGCAGCAGTAGTCAACCCGCGATCGAAAACAGCCAGACAGCGATCACAGAACTGGATTCGAGAGGACGGGAGGCAGGCAAGGGAAGCCGGCAGCAGTGGCCTCGCTCGTCAGCACGGTGAAGGCCGGTGATTGGCAAACAGAGGTAGAGTGAACAGGCGGATGTGAGAGCAGGTTGGGTAGGATCCAAGTCAGAACTCACAGCGATGTAAGAAAAAAGTAAACAAATAAAATAAATAAAAATCAAACGGCAGTACAAAACAGATCGAGGATTGACGATAGTTTCTTGAATACTCAGAAAATAAAAATAAAAATGCGCTAAAGACAAGTAGAAAGACAGACAGGTACAAGAGCCGGAGAGCAGTGGCAGGTAGCAGTGCCAGCCTTCACTCAACCGGAAGGACTTTGAATGGTAGGCTACTTGCTCAATCGAACGGTAAATGTGAACATTTGATTATTATCGGCACTGAAATTTTCTGTCGCACTCTCAATAAACGGTAAAAGTCCCAGTAGAAGATTGAATTAAATCTTTAAAAGTTACATATTTTCTGAATCGTTATCGATTCCGCTTGGTCACAGTGAGTGAAACCAAGCGATATGAGCATATAGTGGCCATGTACATTACGTCAGAAGGATTCAGCCTAGTTGTTTGCTACCTCAACTTCACAGCACACTCATCGCCGTCAACTAAATGTATATGTGGGTCAATGACAAATAAAGCCTCTAAAAAGGTATTTTTAAAAAGTCTTTTCAAAATGGATGTAATGCATATTTTTGAGTCTGGAACAATGTGTTTAAACAAGTCTAATTTGTTAAATAACATTTCAAAGTGTTTAAATTCATTTTTTACTGTATTTTTAACTTCACCACTCAAAAAATGTCAGGTGGCGCAACCAAATATTTGTAAAAAATATATATATTTTCCTACTATTTATTCTAAGTGAAATATTTGGCAAGTATCCCTTAGAGTGTCTACAGTGCCTAACACATTACTATTTTGTGGTTGTGTTTTGTATTTACAATAATTTAAGATTATTGCACTCTAGTGGCCAGGTATTTAGTATCTTTAGCATCCGATTTTACATTTAAAGACAGAAAAATAATTATACAAATATACAAATGAATGCATTCAATACAATAGCTATTCACATCATGGTTATCAACCATTTGTTCACTTTAACCTATTATTTATTGGTTTAAATGAATATTTTACCAGGTTGCACCCCCTGACGATTATCAGTTGTGCTACCTGACAACATTAGTAACGGCAGGAAATATGCTGAATAATTGCATTTTTATTTCAAATACAAAAAAGTGTTTTAGTCAACAGTCTCTATTGAAGTAAAAGTAGTAAATTGATCAAAAACAGGATACATCACATGAGATCACATTCGGTATAGCAACTGGAGCAATAGAACTACAGTGCAATAGATTGATTAGGTACACTGTAATGGATTGTGACTGAACAACAACAAAGTCATGTTTTAGTTTGATACACTTAAAGAAACATCAGCTTAAGTCCACTGAAAAATTTAATTTCAAACATCCAAATGCAATTCATCAAAAGTATTCCAAGATTTTAAAACATTAAATGCATAGTGGTGCTGCCAGCGAGTTTAAGAGACAAGGCATTGGAGGGAGTTCATGATTTGGCAGGACACCAAGGTCAAGTCAGAACTCTCCACCGAACAAGACAACCGTTCTTCTGGACTAACATGGAGAGAGATGTGAAGGAGTATGTTTGGTGCTGTGAGAGGTGTGTACTTGCCAAGACTCCAGAGCCTTCAGCACAAGCCCCATTGGAAAGCATAAATACCTCAGCTCCTATGGAGCTCATCTGCATCGACTTCTGGTCAGCGGAGGACAAGAACAAGAGCTCTGTTGATGCACTTGTGGCAACTGACCACCACGAAGATGGCCCATGCCTTCCCATGGAGGAACCAGACTGCTAAGCAGATTTCCAGAAAGCTGTGGGACTGTTTTCTGCATCCACGGGTTCCCTGAGCGTATTCACTCAGACTAGGGTGCCAGCTTTGAGAGTGAACTAGTGTCTGAGCTGCTGCAGCTGCTGGTGGTGTCGTCAAGTCTCATACCACCGCCTACCACCCCATGGGGTGACCCAGTGACCCAGATCAACTGCTTGGAAGGCAGCTATGCTCACCACTGTACCACCAATGTAGGTGGCATCTAAAATGATTAAAACTTATAATCATGAAAAAGGTCTGAAAGTGTATAACATCTTTAACTTAAAACTAATAAACATTTTAGAAATGTAATAGATAATCTTAGAGCTTTAAATAACATTATTTATTTCATATAGTGACATTCCTTGCAGTTGCGCCACCTGACTTACTGGTTGCACCACCTATTGCAACTAATTTCAAATTAAACAGGCTTCTACTTGGACACCTGTCTTACTACACCTGTGTAGTAATACAGTTCCAACACTGATTTTATACAAACAGACGGTTTGTAAGTAATCAACAAAAGTTGGGACACCTGTAGGAATTATTTGCATCAACTTTCAAGGCTTAATTTAGTTCCATGGCTGCAGAAAAGCTGTAAGTTATTAACACATTACTTTTTTTTCATAATTCCGAAATCTACATTATTTTTACGTTTTTGGTAACCTAAACATTTAAAAAAAAACATTTTTTTAAACCTTTGGCAGCTTACCACTTACCTTTTACCATTGACCATTTCAGGTCATTCACTGGACTTGAACTGCTTAAATTTCAATAAAACTGGAAAAATGACCGGTAGTGTATGTTTAATTTTTCTCTCATCATCGGTGCCTTACACATTCACTCTGTGGTAGCAGTAAAAAAACACTGCACCCGGCTAAATGCTGTCGATGATTTTCATAATTTCTTGGAAAATATTATTATTATTGAGGAAATTTGAGCATAGCTAAGCCATATGTTTGCAGATAGACCTAGCTGACATCGTTTTCTGGAGTAAGTCAGAAGCGGAACACGGATAACATTTCACCATCGCTATGTAAGTATTACAGCTCAAAATATTTCGGTTATATACGTTGTTTTTGAAATTGAGTGTCTTTAAATAGGTTGGTGGTAGTTAATAATGAGGATATTTCACACTGTAACATGAGCGTTCTTTGGTAGCTTGGTAGTTTGTGTATGCACTGGGTATGACGTGAAAGCTGGAAAATCACCAAAATGGTTTAATTTAGTTTCCATGTTGTCCCATCCCCATACAAGAAAACATTACATACTGTAGAGGACAGAAAAAACATACAAGAATTAATGATTACACATTTAGGTACTGTACTACATTGTGTGACAATGGTTTTGCATTATCTTTTAATCTGATATCGATGTTTCATCTTAAACCTTCGTAAGTGGCACATTTATATGCTTTATAATGGACAAAAAGCATTTTATTCATTTTTGGAGAGATTCTGGATATGTTTCTGGACCCCTGGATATTTTAGACCACTTTACTGTTGGAAAGCTTGTAATTCACTGAAAATGATGCAACAGTGAGTTGTTTTTTGTCAAAACCGTTGATTTGTAGTGAAATACATGATTATGTTGTGATTTACAGCAATGCATAATTTAGACATTTTGGATAGATTTGGAGACACTGGGTACACTGCTTACTTTTTGCTTCATAGATCTATATATCCACCCTTGAATTGTATGCACTTGTGGTTAAGGAGTTTTTGATATAGGTATAGTTAACCTGCTTTATATATGGGATCTCTCAGTATTTCATGGCAAACTAAAAAAGAGCAAATTCATTTTAGATTTTTTGCCTAGACAGTGACACTTTTTTCTTTGGGATGCTCACATCTGGAGGTATAAAGCTTTAAATAGGGTACCCCCTAAATGGGCATGGATTGGCCAGATTTGGCATCTGTGTGAAGGGGTTAATTTGTAGTGAATATGCAAGGCTGAATTGTAATTTATCAGTGTCTAACCTTACAAAATGTAAAAGACGAAACTGTACATATGGCTGTTGAACACTCTGACAACAGAAAAAAAGAGGAAATACAATAAAAGGCCACTAACTTTAAAAAGATTGCATGGGTACAAATAAGCTTGCAAGTAGCTTATCAAGAAGTCTGAGTTTGCCACCCCCTTCATGCAAAGACATGTACAGGCATTCAGGCTACTGTCTGTCAGAGGCAGCGCAAGGGTTGTTTAAAAGTGCCAGCATAAGCTACCCTTGACCATAATCCAAATTCAACCCCAAGCCCCTAGTAGTTCCCCTGGAGTGCCCTCAGTATTATAAATAGCTGACATCACATCGAGGGCCACTCACAAAGATAAAAAGAAATCTGGGATACCCCCTTCAGTATGAAGCCTACATTGTTGCTGGCTCAGTCATTTCTGTTGTCTATCACAGAAATATTTCAAAATATTTTTAAACTGTATTCATATTTTAATGCATTTTTAAAAGGCTCCAAATGCTGAAGTATTTGGTTTCCCAGCAAAGTACAGGAAAGTATTTAATTAAAGGAATGTATTTTTTAAATACTATTTGGGAAAGTATTTGGTTTTCCAAGAAAATCATTTAAATAAATACAAACTATTTCATGTGTAAATGTATTTGAAAATACTTCAAATATGTATTTAACTACATTTTTTAATACAAATACAAATACGTATTTGTATTTGACTCAGGTCTGATTCAAACCATTGAAGGCAGTGGCCGTAACCACTGGACCACCCATGACCATGAGAGGTGTGATACTTGCCATTAATTAGATATGAAATCAAACAAACAGACAGTAATTTAACATGTTATTACATTAAATAATGTAATACATCAACTGTTAATCAAAAAAAGTTTAATGTAATAACTGCCAGTTCATTTAATAAGTTATTATTACATTAACAGGCAAAAGTTCTGTTAAACATTCAAGATTTTTATTACATGAACCAGCAGGCGTTACATTATAAGGGACAAAATTATTACAGCAGTGTAGTATAATGGGTAAGGAACTGGTCTTGTAACCTAAAGATCACAGGTTCGATTCCAGGGTAGGGCACTGCCGTTGTACCCTTGAGCAAGGTACTTAACCTGCATTGCTTCAGTATATATCCAGCTGTATAAATGGATACAATGTAAATGCCATGTGAAAAAGTTGTGTAAGTCGCTCTGGATAAGAGTGTGATGTCTGTAATGTAATGCAATGTAATTACATTAACCATTTTCATTATATTGACCATTGTTACAGGGGGAAAAATTAGTTCTTAGTGATAATGCAACACTTGGTTGCAGAACAAACTGGCAGCCTTGCAGAACAAACACCAAATTCCTTTCCACAAAAATATTAACACTGAAAAATTGAACTGCTACCTCTCTCCAATTCCCAGTCAGGCGTCTGGAACTCTGAGAGGCAACAAACAGATATGCTTTAAGGGCAAAGCTATAGTCTTTCATTTCCCAGCAAAGAAACATTTGTACTGCAAATGCAAAAACAAAATTTAACACAAGGCATATGAAAGGAGTTCAACAGATTTTGGAGGGAGTTCATGCAACAAATTTGAGCAATTTTACTAGGCTTAACAAGAACTAAGGTGTTGAAATTCTAGAGAAACTAAGAAAATGCAAAGAGAATGTACGTAAATGTACATAAATAAAAGGGACATTACGTGTGGACTCGGACAAAAAAAATCCCTTGATGCCTGGGAATTCCCCAAAACATCACTGTAGAAGCTGCTTTGGAATTACATGCCATCTATTGTTTTTTTGTTTTGAACCACAAATACGCAATTGCATTGATACCAGCCATTGCAAACCCACCAGAAACGTTTGTAAATATCTAAACTATCCTTCAGGCCACAAAAAATCTGTCTGGGCCAATCGAAAACACACAGTAAAACAGAAATAATATCAAAAAACACAAAATTTTCACATGGACACTTTCTTTATACAACTTTTAATGAGAAGTGTCCCCAGACCATATTAGTGCAAGTTTCATGCAAATCAGTCAGTTGCCTTCAAAGGAATCCAGGGACACTGTCTTTCTACGACAATCGGTTCGAAGGTAATGACTGTTTAAACAGTCTGAATGTTAAACTGTTGAATGTTCTATTGATCGCTACAGTGCCACCAAACAGAATATAGCTATTAGGGCTGTCAAAAGTGCCATGAAATTGAGTTTGAATATTACAGGGTTCATACAATTTTTCACCAATGATTTTCAATGACTTTTCCATGACTTCTCCACAACCTTTAACTGAATTTCCATGACCAAAACAAATGATTTTATCTTAGCGGGACGATTTAAAATTATTTATTGTAACACTAAGTAAACTTAGGTCTGCATCTGAAACATATGGTGCCTCTCTAAAACAAATAAACACCAGACAGACACACTTAGATACATTCTCTCATATTTTAATTTGAATAGTTTAACATTTTTGTCAATGTCTCAAACAGGGCTCGAAATTGCGACCATTTTGGTCGCATATGCTCCCGAAATTTAATCTGTGCGACCTCGAAATATAATTGGGAGCATTTATGCGAGTGCAAATAATTGTTCTGGTGCTACCTTTTTTTTTTTCTTTTTCGAGTCGAACGTCTCTTTCTCTGTACATTCGCTAGTTAGTACACTCAGTATGTGCCTTGTGAGCTGACGGTGACCCTTCTAACCAATCGTGAGCTTGACATTCTTACCTTTAATGCTGATTTTAAATAGGTTAATATTAGCCTTCAATCACTCCCTTTCGCTGCACTCCACTGTCACGCAACACAGAGAGCTAACGCGTTAACTAATGTTACCTGAAGACAAAAGTTTACGTTCAATTTATTAGCGTTATCGAAAGCTGAAAAGTTGAAGCGAACGATTATGGCATTTTTAAAAAAATATTCACGTAGTGTTTTGTGTAGTGACCTGGTTGAAACAGCTAATTTCTCCGATGCAGTTTACTGGCGGTTGATTTAATTAGAGGTATTAATGTGACGAGAAGCGCTTTGTCGTTTGAGCACATAACACGCAATTGCTTGAAGAGTCGACACATTTTAGGCGTAACAGTTTAACTGTTACTTGTAAACCGTACTGTTATATTGTCGTTTATCAATAAAAAATCTATTGCACATATTGTTGGTGCTCCTTACATTTTGGTGGGTGCTCCTAACTTTTTGAAGTTGGGAGCACCAGTGCTACCAAGTAAAAAAGTTAATTTCGAGCCCTGATATATTATGGAAGCTGCACTTCCCTGGCATATTGTCGGCACAGTAGGGCCTACGTTTACTAACTGCTACATTAGCAGAAGCATGCCTGTTGGGCGTGCCTGTAAACAGACTGAGCCAGACCGAATTAAATTCTCTCACACCAAAATACCGCGAAGGTTACGTGCCAATTTACGTTTTATTACTATACATACTATTTTTATGATTGGATTAATTAGTAATTATATTTGATGCAACTTTAGCTATATTTCCATTACTTTTCCAAAACTTCTCAAAAAATATTATTTTCCATAACTTTTCCAGGGCCTGGAAATTGCATTTTAAAATTTCAATGACTTTTCCAGGTTTTTCATGACCGTACGAACCCTGATATTAGCTTTTGTAATTAGTTATAATTTGAATATATTCGAATATCATTTGCCTATAATTCACAAAAATAAGCTACTTATTGTCGGGCACAATATGCACATGACGCTTCCTCTAAACTGGCCTGCCTTGTTATTTTCCACAAGCGGGCAGTAGAATAGAGGACATCGGTGAACTTTCATACTAGGTTACTACGTCTAGGGTCTCATTTATAAAAACGTATTTTAGATCAACTGTGTGGGGCGTGCATAGAAAATCGTGTCAAAGTAGTGATTTATAAAATTTCAACATGACTCGATTTGACCGTGGAAACGGTTGTGGCTCTACGTCAGGTCTTCACTGGCGTATGCACGCAAGTTCATTTTATAAATGAGCCCCCTGCAGTTTCTATAGCCTAATGCGCAAATGAATAAAGCACTTTCTCGTGGATGCAATTTGCCACAACTCGGCATTTATTAATCACAATAATAGGGAAATGATTGTTAATAGGAAATCCCTGTTTATTTCTTAACACAAAAACAATTCAAACAGCTAATACCTGTAGCCTAAAACAACATAAATTACTTACTCTGTTAGTTTGTTCAACTTCTTTCATCATGCAATTTTATCAAAATCTTCAGAACAGAAAGGAAACATAGCCTGCCATTGGAACATTATTTAGCATAAATTGTTAGCTGACCAGACCTGTTGAACGAAGTGAAAAAGAGACTGGCTCGCGAGGCTAGCTGACCAGTAACGTTAGGTATCCATGGAGCTGAAAGTATCACCGGAGGTTATTGGCAAGGAAAACCAAACGATCCACTTGCTCTGGGTCCAGGGCAGAACACTTTTTGTTGACAGAGGAAGTAATGTTAGCACAGGAAATTAAGTTTGCGTGCATGAACACGATTGGCCGCATGAAACTAAAGCCTGCATATTCATGTTAATTACAAAATGCGGGATCCAAAACTAATATTCGAATGCTCAAATTTAGGTTTGAACTTAAAAAAAAAAAAGATTTTCGAATAGTTTTCGAACTTAGAATATTTTTTGACAGCCCTAATAGCTATATGCTTAGGCTCAGGAACTGCACACTGCAGCTGTGTGTGTAGGGGGAAGAGGAGGTTTTTATGGCCTGCTTCCAGCCACCCTCAGAGTAGGAATGTGGGAGAAAGGAGTGGAGCTCTATGAGTGACAAAGATAGGCAGTCTGCCCATTTGAACTAAGAAGAGGAGGAAGAGAAGTAGAGGGAGAAGAATCCTAGCAAAAACAACAGGGGCCTTATGCACCCTTGGTGACTAGCCCCTAATAATCCTAGCAAAAACAACAGGGATCATATGGACCCTTAGTGCTTGGCCCTCTAATAATCCTAGCAAAACAATAGGGTCCCAGCAGCTTCGCTGCTTGCACCTCTAATTAAAAGAACCATAACAAAAACAACAGGGTTCCAGCAGATAATCTGTAAGACTCCAATTCCCGTCTAATCCTTCTGATTTGTTTGCTGATTAGATCTTGTGTATGACCACTGACTCATTCCCTTCGAGTCTCATGTTGCCCGTTGCTTGCCGTAGTGCTCCGGTTAGTTAGTGTGTTCCTAGTGGGATTATACATTCTCCATCAGGACACTACTTTGTTATTTTGCTTGGTTATTTTCCCATTAGTATATTCAAAGGTACCCTGGGTGAAATTTTCTCCGTAGGGGGTACGCTACTCAGACCTTTGTTTTCAGAAAACCAAATAATTGTCCAAAGCCCAGTGTTCAAAGGCGCCCTGTGCCCAGTACCCTTTGAAGACTAGCCAGTTTTCAGTTAGATGTGGATAGGCAGATAGGGACCAGAGTTACTGGTCAGTTTGCAGAAAATTTCCCTTACCCATTTCCCACTCTTTTCCGATATCATTCATCTTGTTACAGTGGGAACCTAGATCAGGTCACAGCAGACCCCTAATAAAAAACAGAACAAAACCAATAGGGTTCCAGCTTGACCAAGCATTTTCACATGATGTTTTCCTCAGAGATAGAGACACCTCCCCTAGCAACCTTTTTTTGCCCCAAAAAGTACAAATTTAGCCACAATTTACTCTGAGACTTTTAGCAACCTTACTGTCTGTAATTTCTAGTCAAGGCATCAATATAAATGTGGCTACTGTCCCATAAACTTGTTATTGCTTTTCTGCTCAATCTGCCAAAACAGTTTTGAAAGCAAAGATTATCTGGAATGTGAGATGGTCGCCACACAAGTAGGTCATCTTGGTATTTGAAGTTGTCACGTCATTTGTTATCTGTTAAATTTCCTTGCTAATAAGTGTGAAAAACAAATAATCCAGGTTTTTCAGATGAGCTCTCTGATTTGTTGTAGGTAAGAGATGTAGCATGGCACTCACACCAAAATCCCCAAAAGAATGTCAATCCTTTTCACAACATGCATTAGCAGAAAGGCCAAATCATCCTATTTTGTTCTCAGGATGTCTAAATGTAATGGTATGCATGCTAAATTTAGAAAAATGGTTAGTGCTAAACAGTGCACAGGTTTCTATTCTACCAAATCATCTCATTCATGATTCTGTAGCTACATCAGATAAAGAGTAAATATGTAATGTGATTAATGAATATTTTATTTCCTTGGGCAATCTAGTTAAAAAAAAATATCTGCCCTGTAATACTGTTAAGAATGAAACCCACACACCAGTACGTATAGGTTTACCAGGTTTAATTTTTCATCGAGGGTATTCTCTGCACATGAGGTAACTGATGAGATAATGTCTATTGTTTGGAAAAAAAAAAAAACTATCACTGCTGATTCACTTGACCCAAGACTGCTTTTACTGGCAGCTCCCATTTTAGCTTTCCCGTTGACCCACATTCTCCACCTGACTATTGTTGGGGGAAATATCCCTAAAGTCTAGAAAGCAGAGCATGTCTTCTTTCATTTACAAGTGGAGATTTTAGTGACCCAAATAAGTACTCCTGATCTGCCAATCTCCAAACTTTCTTCCTTAGATTAAAAACCAAGTTTGTTCATATCTAATTTATAGTACTTTAAACTCCTATGAGTCTGGTTTTAGGCCTGATCACACATTATTCTGACTGCAGTATGCACAGTGGTCAATGATATAATTTGTTCACTGAAAAAAAGAGAGAAGTGCATTGCCTTGTTTACTGATTTATCAAAGGCATTTAATATTGTTAATCACAGGCTTCTTTTAGACAAACTGGAGTCATTTGGATTTGATAGCAATTTTTGTAAGGGCTATTGCAGTGCTATTTTAATGGCAAAAAAACAACTAATAACAGTGGATGTTTATCTGTAATTTCTTTGGATGTTCCCAAAGGGGTACCCCAAGGTTTTATATTAAGTCCATTGCTTACTACTTTATACATAAATGAACTTGGCTCACTGATTACAAATAGTTCTGTTCATTACTATATGGAAGATATTATTATTTACATATCAGCATCCACAGTTGCTAAAGCTTTCAATAATTTACAATAATGACTTTAATGCCATTCTGAACGTACTGATTGATCCTAAATTCGTGCTTAAACAAATTAAATGCTAAAACACATTATATGCACTTTAGCAGATCAAAAGAGAAATATTAACATAAATTTTATTATTTATACTATGGATGGTGTTGAAATTCAGACAGCCCAGTGTTATAAGTATTTAGGTATCTGGTTAGATGAAGGATCGGTGAAAAATGCTGAAATGTAAAGAGGGTTTTTGTGCAGGAACAAAAACTGTTTAATGAGGGCCTCTAGATTAGATATTGTAAGATTGTTACCCGTGTTGTATTATGCAGATGTAATTTATGTGCATGCATATGAAAGTACTCTCAAATCACATGATGCAGTGCGTCATAGTGTGGTCAGGTTTATTACTTGTGATAGCTTTAGAACACATCAATATACATCGTATGAGAAACCCAGCTTGATCTGACTTCGTACTCAGAGTGAATACTGCTGTGTCATGCTCAAACTAGTGTTAGATAAGCTGCCATCTTATATCCGTAACATTCGATTAAAGACAGATGTATTTCAGCTTTAATTCACTATATTATAATTCCAGTGGGTCAAAAGTTTACATACTGTACACTTTGTTAGTATTTGGTGGCATTGTCTTTTAATAGCTTAGCTTGAATCAAATGTTTGGGGTAGCCTTTTTCCTCCATACATAGCGCTGATCATTATGGCCAAACAGTTCAATTTGTTTCTTCTGACCAGAGTACACTCCTCAAAATGGCAAGGTCTTCATTCTGGCTTTTTTGTGATTTTATGAACTGTTTGGCCATAATGATCAGCGCACAGTTCACTTTCTGTGGGAAGCAGCATGTTAGAATCAGTTAAATCTGACACCCTTGAGCCGGCTGTGGAAGGAGGTATGCTGCATAATGACAGAATGCACACATTTTTAAATATATATTTTTAATCATTCAAAAACCAAAATATTGAGCCTTCAGTGGCTGTTCAGTCAGTGTTGTTTGGACACACCTGACTGAATGTATGTTTCTCATTATCTTAAAGACATTTTGATCTAAAGGCTTACGCTAAAATGCTTGAAATTAGTTTCTTAAACAAATATAAATAGTAAAGTTGATGCCTGATGTATGAATGTCTTTACAAAACTAAAATTTTAATTTAAAAAAAATGTTTTTTGAAATGCACCCCCAACAAGTAGTTCTCATTTAGAACTTCAGTGAACAATTTAGAGGTGGAAAATGTTGAAGCACAATGATTACATCATCATTTTAAAGGCACAAATAGTAAATGTGTGCCTTTAAAAGTTAATTTGTGGAATGTCTTTTCTCATTAATGCCTAATGTCTACCAGTTGTGTTATGACAAAGTAGGGTGGGTGTTAAATAGCCCTATTTGGTAGAAGGCCATAATTTCTGGTTGTAGTTGTCTGTAATATGGCAAGAACAGCTCAACTTAGCAAAGAGAAAGGACACTTTACTTTAAGAAATGAAGGTCAGTCAATTTGGAAAATTTCAAGAACTTTGAAAGTTTCTTCAAGTGCAGTGGCAAAAACCATGAAACAGGCTGTCATGAGGATCGCCACAGGAGAGGCAGACCAAGAGTTACCCCTGCTGCACCGGATAAGTTTATTAGAGTCATCAGCCTCAGAAATCGGCAATTAACAGCACCTCAGATTCGAGGCCAAATAAATGCTTCAATGAGTTCAAGCAGCAGACACATCTCAACATCAACTGCTCAGAGAAGACTGCGTGATTCAGGCCTTCATGGTAGAATTGCTGCAAAGAAACCACTACTGAGGGAGACAAATAAGAAGGAGACTTTCTTGGGTCAAGGAACATAGGCAGTGGACATCAGACCACTGGAAATCTGTCCTTTGGTCTGATGAGTTCAAATTGAGATTTTTGGTTCCAACCGCCATGTCTTCGTGAGACACAGAGAAGGTGAACAGGTGATGGATGTGTGGTTCCCACCATGGAGCATGGGGGAGGAGGTGTGATGGTGTGGGGATGCTTTGCTGGTGACACTGTAGGCAATTTCTTTAGAATTGAAGGCAGACTTAACCAGCATGGCTACCACAGAATTCTTCAGCGACACGCCATTCCATTTGGTTTGCGCTTAGTTAGGCGTGTCATTTGTTTTTCAACAGGACAATGACCCAAAACACAAATCCAGGCTGTGTAAGAGCTATTTGACAAAGGAGAGTGATGGAGTGCTGCATCAGAAGACCTGGCCTCCACAGTCACCTGACCTAAACAGAGATGGTTCGGGATGAGTTGGACTGAAGAGTGAAGGAAAAGCAGCCAACAAGTGCTCAGAATATACGGGAACTCCTTCAAGACTGTTGGAAAAGCATCCCAGGTGGCTACCTCATGAAGTTGGTTGAGAGAATGCCAAGAGTGTGCCAAGCTGTTATCAAGGCAAAGGGTGGCTACTTTGAAGAATGTAAAATATAAGATAATTTTGATTTGTTTTTATCTTTTTTTGGTCACTGCATAATTTCATTTGTGTTATTTCATAGTTTTGACGACTTGACTATTATTCTAAAATGTGGAAATTAGTAAAAATAAAGAAAACCCTTTCTGAGTAGGTGTGTCCAAACTTTTGACTGGTACTGTATATTAAAATTTTTTCCATGACAATTAATATTGAACAAAATGCCTCTTTCTCCCTAGCTTTCTTGTATTTTTTTTAATGTGAAGTGAGTGCACCTGACTTTCAGCAATCCCCACCACAATCCCCACTTTGTGAGCTCACTGGAAAACCTCCACAACAGTTGTGCCATTGTCTAGAGGACACTGATACCCAATTGCTGAACAAGGAAATGCAGCAGACCGCAGCCCTTAACGGTGGATTGCTGTTAAGTGCCCATGAGGAAAGTGCTGTGTCCTCTTCAGTGTGGGGGCTGAGATGGGACAGTAGGACCATTGCCACATACCAGATAACTGGTCAGTGCTGTGTGTGGTCTGACCATGGCTATACATTCCCTGGTAAGAGTAGTGGAGGAGAGGACACAGGCCTTTGTCGTGACAGTAAGAATTAAGTAAAATATGTCTACGTTCTGAATCCAGTGGTTTTATCAGCTAACACCCTCATTTAATGTTCGGCACTCAGCACACCGAAAACAAGTGCATCAACACTTAAAATATCTCACTTATCTAACATATAAAATATATTTATTTGATTTAATTTGGCAATTATTATTAAAGATAATACTTATCAATTAAATTGCCAAATGTGTTGACAGGCACAGCAACCTGTTTGATCATCCTTTAGCAAAACGTAAAACTCACAACCAGATTAGAATTAAGAAATGTATTAATTTACAAGGTTAAATATTCAACGTCTTAGACGAACGTACAAACTAAACTTAATAAATAACGACTGTTACAGAAATGGACAGGTAACAGTCACAAAAGAAATGAATGAAGGGAAATACCAACTCACAACTTGTTTCTCCCAAGTTAGCCTAAATGCAAACCAAGGAAGGCCATGAGACTATTTGCAAGTTCGTTTTTTTTTTACACTGGAAATGAAGACAAATAAAAAATAAAGCATACATACCCCAAATCGCTTAAGAAAAGTAATTACTAATGATACTGGTGTGTGTCTGCAAACCAGCTGCATTAGGGTGTTGGTTTGCATGACTCTAATGGTTGTTCTCCTCCTCCTTAGTCGTTCTTCCCTCCGCTTCTGGCATGTCCTGCTGCAACCGGTGGTGTTTAGCAAGGTTGTGCAGCATACAGCAGATTTGTGCCACTTGGTGTGGTCTGTTTTATAGTGCTCCACCAGCGCTGTCAATACATAGCCAGCAGCTCTTTGAAAACCCAAAGGAGCACTCCACAACATACACTACATGGCCAAAAGTATGTGGACACCCAAATGTCACACCCATATATACTTGTTGAATATCTCATTCCAAAACCACGGGCATTAATATGGAGATGGTCTTCCTTTGCGGCTATAACAGACTCCACTCTTCCGGGAAGGCTTTCCACTAGATTTTGGAACATGGCTGCAGGGATCTGCTTCAATTGAGCCACAAGAACATTAATGAGGTTGGGCACTGCTATTGGGCAATAAGGCCTGACTCGCAGTCAGCATTTCAATTCATCCCAAAGCTGTTTGATGGGGTTGATGTCAGGGCTCTGTGCAGGCAAGTCTAGTTGTTCCATGCCAAACTCCACTTTTTTATGAACCTCGCATTGTGCACGGGGGCACTGTCATGTTGAAATAGGGAAGGGCCTTCCCTAAACTGTAACCATAAAGTTGGAAGCACACAATCTCTAGAATGGGGGTTCAGAACTGGGGTACAGGGGATATGCACTATGACCTTGAGATAATTTAAAAAATTGGGCGATATTTACCGTACATTCTCCATTCATTTATATGCAATGAAACATTTGCTGGTTAAAAACCACACCTCTGGAGTGACCCAGAAGCCAAGTCATTCTCTATCCCACCAAAAAGGTGTAAAACAGTATCACTAGATAGGCAATATGTATCAATTATTTTTGCCTGTCATTTTCCAAAAATATTTAACCATTCTCTATTTTGTGTTCTTTGATTTTTACAACGTCTTCTAGCCACAATGACAGCTGCCATTTTATGGGTTGGGTTTCATGACAGTTAATAGCTGCTTTCCTTTCATACTAAAATGCACAGGCAATTACCATTCACAAAACTGCTTTCAGGCTTAATAAATCAGATTATACATGCTAAAGTAATCTATTTGCATGACCTCCTCCCCAATATTTGCAAAATAACATAAGCCAATGTTTCATATTCATTCAGACTAACCCACAAAAATGAAATTCATGTATCTTTCCATTTTAACACACATTCCTCTTCGCATCTTGTCAGTTGATCACTTCAAATGATCTTTTGCTAGTGGGAACAGTTTTACACATGATTTTGTACACACAAACAGTAAATTGATCACAAAGTGTCTTCCTCTAACTCACGTCTGAGCAGGTCTGACTTTCTGATGAGCAAAAGTGTTTGATATTACCTGCTTCAAAGAAGAAGAGAGCAAAATGTTTCTTTGTTTAATGTCAAGGAAATTTTGTGTCCAAATTCACACGTTATGTCCAATAATAATACCTATCTGAATAAAATTAATAAACACTACGTAATAAAATTAGAGTTAAGGAAGTGGTGTCACATTTTTGTTAATTCACGAAACACAGTTTGCAGACAGGAGTGTCTAACCTGTCTGAGGTTGGAGGAGTCAACACTGGTGCTGGGAGGGGGCTCCTTCTTCACCTCTGGGGCAGTCTCAGGCACCTTCACTCTCACAAAGTTGATGATGTGATGCAGGTTGGACAGTAGGCTGGTCCCAGGGAACCAACTGTCATGACAGCGCTCTTCGATACAAGGTTCCTGAGTTAAACAGACATGTCATGTCAGGCCTAGTGGCAGCAAACTGCAAAACTGAGCCTGGCACTTATGATTAGTACCAAGCCGTCTAGTCAAACCAAAGTCATAAGCTTGCATATCAAAAGTCTGTTTATGCCCTTATAACAAGCTAGTTAGCTTGCTCAACCCACTGATTGTGACATTACTAGCTAGCAAGCTAAAGTTATTTTCAAACTTATAGCTAGCAATCTTCAAATGAGCTTTCAACTCCAAGGCTGCACATTATATTCCCTGGTGGGGCACTGCCGATGAACCCAGGAACAAGATACTTAATTTCTTAAACCCCAATTACATGCAGGCATCTAAAAATAACATACTCGTAAATGATTGCTTTCACTGGTCACTGATTCAAGGTGCACTGCTCCAACACCTACACCGCTATAAATCATAGACTCTTCGCACTTTGATGCAAAAAACGCTGTCTCGATCAGTAAACTCACTAGATAAAAAAGAAATAACAAGGCAGTCCCATTCCCCAAATAAGGGCTGAAACTGACACCCCAAGTAGATTAGTGGTATTTTATAATCCAATAACTGTCCATAACAAGTCAAACAACTGCTAATAATACAGTGATGACATTGTATGGGTTAATGCTGACAACTGAATTTTTAAGGCAAAGACACAAAACATATGTATGCAACAAAAGTATACAAGAATAAGATTGGGTTATTCCTTTAAAGACTGTAAACAGCCTATTTTGATAATAAAATAAAATTATCATCATAATCATCACATGATTAGGGGTTTGATCCCTCTGCCATGGCATTTCCTATACTGTAATCCCTTCTACATCCGGTCTGCTTTCCCAGCCTGAATAAAATAGAACACATGAAAGGAGGACAGACTGTCTATCTCCGAAATAAATAAATAATGACCGCATTTCAATCCTGAGAAATGTACATAATCTGTTCAGTATCAGTAACAAGAAATGTTCAATATCATAAGGCACATACCATTCCTAAATTCATAATATGTACACTACCGGTCAAAAGTTTTAGAACACCTCCATTTTTCAAGTTATTATTGAAAGTTACGCAGCTGTTTCAATGTACTCTGAAATTAAAGCATAGAACAAATAAACAATTGGAGATAAAAAATAAATCATGGAATCTTTCTGTTTAACACAATTTATTCTAATTTTTTGACTCATCAAAGTAGCCACCTTTTGCAGATATAACAGCTGAACACACTTGTGGCATTCATTCTGCAATGGAAATCAAATATTGTTCAGAGAGACCTTTCCAACACTGCTGCAGACGTTCCCACAAATGTGTTGCATTGTAGGTTGCTTTGCTTTCACCCTTCTGTCCAGTTCAACCCAAACCAGCTCGATGGGGTTTAAGTCCGGAGACTGTGCTGGCCATTCCATGATTTGAAGCCTACTGTCTTGTTCTTTTCTTCTAAGGTAGTTCTGACATAGCCTGGAGGTATGTTCTGGGTCGTTATTTTGCTGTAGGATGAACCCCAGACCAACTAGGCGTTGACTAGACGACATTGCATGGTGCTGAAAAATGCTGTGCTAGCCCATTTGGTTCAAGGTGCCAGTCACTCTGTGCAAATCGTCAACACTGGATCCATCAAAAGAGCCCCAGACATTCACGCTTCCTCCTCCATGTTTGACAGTTTGGGTCACACACTGAGGAACCATCCTTTCACCTACTCGATGGCATACAAAAACCCTGCGTGATGAACCGAAGATTTAAAATTTGCTGGTGCTTCATGGTCCAGGCAAGCCACTTTTTCTTATTTTGCCATTTTAGCAATGGCTTTTGTACTGCCACCCAACCTGTCAAACCTGCAGCTGGAAGGCTTCTCTTCACAGTTGAAACTGAGACTTCTTTACTTCGACCACTGTTAAGCTGTGCTTGAAGCTGTTACAGCAAGCTGTTGACTCTCATAAACTTGTCTTCTGATTCTGTTGTGGCTTTGGGTCTGCAGGACCTCTTCCTGTCAGAGTTTCCACCAGTTTCCAAGTGCCTTTCAATGGTGTAGGAAACTGTACTCACTGACACCTTGGCTTGCTTTGCAATTTCTCAAAAGGAAAGACCTCCACTTTTTTAAAGTTTATAATGGTCTGTCTGTCTTCCTTTGTTAATTGCCCTTTTCTCATCATTATGATAGCAATATAATACTTCCTACAGTGCAATATTGTCCAAATAATGCTTTGGAGGGTGTCGTAATACAGTCTGTTACAACAATGATTTTATACAGCCAAAGGGTTTGTAAGTAATCAACAAAAGTTGGGACACCTGTAGGAATTGTTTGCATAAACTTTCAAGGCTTAATTTATTTCCATTGCTGCAGAAAAGCTAAGTTGTTAACCCGTTACTTGTTCCCTGAAAAAGGCCTTTTTTATAATTCTGAAATTTACATTATTTTTCAGTTTTTAGTAACCTAAACATTTTTTCTTTTTTTTAACCTCTGACAGTTTACCACTTACCAGGGTGTCTGCAGGAAGTTAAATTTAAGACTTTTTAAGACATTTTTAATGCCACCTAGAATGAAATTTAAGACCAAATTAGCAATGAAAATAAACATGAAAAGTGAAAGATACACTCTTCTCAACTGAGTATGTAATATTGTCAAAAATGAAGCTAGCAGAAGTGGTTTTGGTATTTCACAAACCACCAGATGCTCTTGATAGGGCGCGAAAATGTGGCATGGAATATGGAATGGAATGCTCTGAGTCTACTGCATGTGTACACTCAGAGCATTCTATTCCACGCGACATTTTCGCCACACAACCTGTCTTAGTGCACAGTGCACTGGATTAAGAGTCTGAAAATAGCACTCATTCAAGTAAAAATTTGATTGTAAATGTGAACATAAATGTGTAGATTAGATTTACAATTAATTTGTGGTTATACTTGAAAAAAAAACATTTTTTTTAAGTTTAAAGTTTCAAGTACATAGGTTTAACACAAAAACATACAAACATCTAATAAATTTACATTGAGATCAAACTTTTGATGAATGCAGTTCTAAATCAACATTAAGGCAAAACGACACTAATTACTTGAGTTTAAGGACATTTGTCCAAATGTTTATTACAGTGAAATGAGAAATAAATACATACATTTGCCTAGCTAGTAACGTTAGCTGTGGAAACTGTGCAGAACGAAGCAATTGGAGTCTGCTGGCACGCTCTTGAATACTGTTTGTGCTTCTCACTTTGCATATGGGATTCTACCGCCCTGAATCCCATTGTACCAAGCTTGAAACATTTGCGACATATAGGTACTGTATTGGGCTTCGGAGACATTTACGGGCACGGGTTTTCACCACGTTGAGAGTATTCGCTTTTCTCAAGCAAGCCATTTATCGTTAAACTTGCATTTACCCATGAAGCCATTCGTTTGCTAGCTTGGCTATCTTACAGAGAACGCAGATTGTTACCTCACTTGACTGAATCCGTAATTTAGCAGAAAGGAAAAAAGTTGTCTTGTCAGAATCGCTTCTACTGACAGTACTACTGTAGAACTGTTTAGGTTGCCTTCAACGTTGCCTGGTAATGTAGAAGCACCGCGAACTCTCGCGGTCA
The DNA here is from genome assembly GCA_039654925.1 of Anguilla pacifica. Taxonomy (NCBI): domain Eukaryota; kingdom Metazoa; phylum Chordata; class Actinopteri; order Anguilliformes; family Anguillidae; genus Anguilla; species Anguilla pacifica. Next base: position 35,223,394 of record CM077286.1, on the reverse strand, counting down.
CGTGACTTCACCTAAAAAGGATCCTTGCGCATTCAAAAAAAAAAAATCTGTTTCTATCATATTTGGTTTTCTTACAGTTTACCATTTGGCAAAACTCATTCGCACCGTATAGTCAGATTGGGAATACATCGCCTCAAAAAATATTTAAGACCTTTCAAAAACAAATTTAATACAATTTAATACCTTTTAAGGCCTTTTTTATATAAATATTAATTTAAGACTATTTAAGACTTTTTAAGGACCCACGGACACCCTGCTTACCTTTGTACCATTTCAGGTCATTCACTGGACTTGAACTGCTTAAATGTCAATAAAACTGGAAAAATGGGGGTGTTCTAAAACTTTTGACCGGTAGTGTATGTGAATATTTTTCCAAGATGTTAATACTGGGGGGTACAACACTGTTGCAGACTACACAGTAAGTGAAGAGGATGAACTGCGTGAACACTGTATAGTTCAGACTGGCACATCATGCAAGGTGTGACTGGAGAGATGCCCCTGCTCCAGTATGCTCACAGTCCAATGACACACCACACTGGACCATCAGCACCTGTACCCAATTTACCAGCATACATGGCTTCATACCAATGCCTTGTTACTATTCTAAGGAGGGCAAGGCAGAATGGTTTAGAATGGTTTATCATCTGTGTCATGTAATGTCTTTTTCTTTGGAGGGCAGGTGGGTAAATAAAGAAATGTCTATTTAGAGAAAGGCCTACACATAGACAGACATGCAATGTATTTAAGTGCAATTGAGCAAGGAAAGCTGTATGGCCCAATCTAACTGTACCTCGTCTTGCCTCTCCTCCTGTATTGGGTTGTCCAGACCCAGCTCGATCAGGTACAGCACCATGCAGAGCACATGCTCTGACATGTTCTGATGGTCCATTGAAATCTGAAAAATGAAATTCAGTTGAATACACATAAATACATTTATTCTCCAACACTCAAAAATTTTCTGATACACTGTATGTGCATTTGTATGTGTTGCTTTTATTTTGTTTATCTATTTACAACTGTAATTGCACTATGTGAATATAAAACAGGGCTCACAATTATCCTAAAAGTGCCAGTGTGTGTGCAGGTCTTCGTATTAGCCCAACACTAAGACAACTGATTATACTTATCAAGATCATGTTTGAAGACCATGATTAGTTCATTAGTTAAATCAAGTGTCTTAGTGGTGGGCTAAAATAAAAACCTGCACCCACCCTGGCACTTTTTGGATAAGATTGAGGACCCCTTATATACAATTTCAGTTTCTTGAACTGCCCAGTTGACCTGAGCTTCTACACTGTTGAAGATGCAGAAGAGATCTAAAAAAAAACAAAGGAGCAAACAAAATCATTAGCCATCTGAATATTTTTTTCAGTTGATAGAGAACTGGACAAAACATATTTTGCTAAGATTTGAGCAGATGTAATTGAGCTGGTGGTATGGTGGTTTGCAGAATCTAATCCAGAGTTGGAATTTCCTAAATGAAACCATGGTCCGGGAAATGGAATAAAATACATTCCACTTCCTCGGTCAGCATACTTGGTTTCACTCTCACAAGTGTTTCACAAATGTTTATGCATGCCACAAAATTCTGTGCCGCATGTTGGCAATTTAGCAGGGTATTTACTAAAGCCGCGTTTCCACCAAAAGTACCCAGAACTTTTAGTCCCAGGAACTACTTTTCAAGGAACTAAAAGGTTCCTTCAGCCCATTGTTGTCTGCGTTTCCACCGCGGTCTAAAGTCCCGCGAAGATTAGGCAAATTAGCCCACTGACGTATGAAAAAGCAACGTTGTCGTCGGTCCATCTGTCCTATGATTTCTTCTGTAACCCCATACTACCACCGAAGTAGCCTACATTATTTTCTAATAACCGGGACAGCCCGGAGGGGTTTATTCCACTTATATACAACGGGTTACCAACAATGACTATATCTGGTTACTTTTGTATTTATTGATTTTTTATCGATTTAATCACCTGAAACTGAAATATTCTTCTGCAGCCGTTTGGGCATATTTTACCGTTGTCAAGCAAAACTGTCATTGGTAGTTGAACTTGGACGGTTGTTATGCAACAAATAGGATATAACAGGCCAATCGTCAGATTGTAACTGTTTTATATATCCTCTAAAACACATTCATTATGTTTTTATGCGAACATTCACTTTCATGTCTTGACATCCGAGGCGACAGAATGCATTCACATTCCACAAATAACTGGCAACAACAGCAGAAAACATGCACACGTTGTAATCAATTTGCTGTTGAATTGATTACTTTCTCATCGTCAATTCCATATAGGCTAATTGCAAAATGACAAGAATAGAACGAAAACTCGGACTTGCGTGAAAATTTAAATTAGCAGTGGTACAGCCACGGTTTGCTTTCCTTCAAAGTTACTGCTAGCCGAGCAGCGAAGTGTGCCCTCCAGATGCGAACCATGCACCATAAAATAGTCCATAGTCTTCTTGGTCTTTTTGTGGAATTGAAGAATGGCACAGTAAAATTACGGCAGTCTGAAAAAGCAAAAGGGACTATTACTAGAATTAACCTGTTATTTTACCCTGACAAAAAGTGCGGAAGGTGATTTCCAATTTGCTTTTACTGTATCACCAATGTAAATTACGCAGAACTACCGCATACCTCACATAACTGTATCAAACGTTTTGAGTCAATTACAACAGGCTAACAAAGAAAATCCGGAGGAAAATATTCAGCAACCGAATTAAACCGTTTGAATGTTTCGGGATGTAATATGCTGTCCCAGCACGAATGCTTAGCATTTTATAAAACGAATACTAAAGCAAGAAAAGAACAGAAGAGCACATGTTATAATTCCAAGACGTTGGCAGGCTATAACCAAAAGTAGGCTACTGCGCCGCATAACATACAAGTTTGATTTCAAGTTATTATGAAAATAAATCGGTTTGCGGCTGCAGATTTTTAAAAATGGCGGTTGAAATAAAACCTTTACAGTCTCTGAATAAAACACTGCAAGTAGTCGACCAATCAGAAATTTTCAGCGCTTGCGCCCCACCCCAAAGATTCCAGTACTTTTGGAAAGTACTACCCCCCGAGCAGGAACTTTTTTGGGGGTAAAATAAAGCCCCCGGAACTTAATTTAGACCCTAGTTCCTGCAGTCGAAACGCACTGAGTTCCTCAAAAAGTTCCTAGTTCCGGGGTAAAGTTCCTGCAGTAGAAACGCGGCTTAAGACTGGTTATGCAAATGCACACAGCTATAGTGAGTTAATTTAAACACATTTATGTATTTAAGGGGTGTCTTTTGCATGACAGGAAAGCAACATTGTCACACCATTCCACCTCTGATGAAGTGGGGTTTTGGGCAGGTGTCAGGAACCAAGAACGCAATGGATAGGCACTGTCACCTTTAAATGTTAACACGTCTCATTAATAAAAACTTCAGAACACCGTTTGAATATTTCAAGTAGTTTAATTTGGAACCCAGAAGCCTACCATCTCTCAACTTCTCTAACAGGATGAAAATGAAGGAGTCATGCATTTTAAAAAGCTTCCCTCCTTTCGCAAACATAGGGGAGAGTCACATAAATATAACGCTTGATAAATGTCAATGATAAACACAGTCAATAGCTACGGTAGCCATTCCAGGTTTGTATTTGTGAAATCCTCTGCCATCTCCCAAAAGAACAGAGCAATGTGATAACCTTTGCAGGATATATTTCAAAAAACAGTTTTTGGGCAAACTAAGTGAAAAACTGTTCTGGAAGAAATGTTAAGGTTTAAGGCTTTATTTTTATTTGCAATAAATCAAATCATACAATCAAAGTTGTATGTCCTTGAAAAGACAGCATGGTTTTCGGAGGGTATTCTAGTGGAAATTGGATGTGAGCTGACTAAAGAAACATGATATTCCTGCCTGTATAAATGTAGTAGCTGTTACTGTTGGTATAACAAACAACATGCTTTATTGCTGCGATGTGTTTACAGAATTCCATCAAAAGAGCAAATGAGAGGGTTTGTAACTAGGGAGGTCATGGAGAGGGCTTCAGAGCTGAAGATTAGGGACACCAGATGGTGTTGAATACCATCTACATGTAGTGTACGTCTGGGGAGACCTTCGGCATTTCTTTTTTTTTAAAGAAAAAAGATTAACCATCAACGTGTTTGACTTAAGTTTGTTTAGTGTTAAATGTGTTCAGCTAATTTTCTTACTGTGTTGACAACAGGTTCTGGATACTCCATATGATTAATTGAAAAGAAACAGCTATCTGGTCACTGGCATTTATAGTAAGGACACACGACATTGGTCTGTATGGTCAGCTATTTGCTTTACCTGGGTGTTAACAAACAAACTTTAACACAACTCACTTCACAGTAAGTTATGAAGTTGCTTGTGCGTTAGTGTTTACGCTGTCTTTTTTCATGAATATAGCCCCAAGATTTAGAATCTGAGGATGTGGCTGGTCTCACACATAACCATTGAAAATGTTTCCTTGACTAATGTGCAGAAAAAAAACCTACATACGCACATTATTGGGCGTTTTCATTTACAGCAATAATTACTCTGCACCTCAGACAAAAACATAGCAACTAAGTGGTATAAATGTAACATCTGACTGTGTGTACCTTGGTTTGAATTGTATCCAAATTGACCAAGTTATGAATGCAATTGAAATGCTTCATGACTACTGACACGTCAAAAATGTTCGGAGTAAAATTTCATAGTGCTAGACTGAATATTTTCTGAATAAATTAGCAAAATCTGAAAACTGTTACAGTTATGGCAGCTCTCCTCTACTCTAACAAACTGACAATGTCTCAAAGGATTGTGTTCATTTAGATAATCTCTCTTTAATTTGTCTCAGCTGTTGCTAGTTAGCAAACATAGTTGTGCGTTAGCTCAGAATCTCCCTAATTGACTCTCTGTTGTTAGTTAAACTAAAGAACATAACTACGCGTTAGTGAAACTGTGTATGGGTGTTGGTGTTAAATTGCCCGGTATTCTTTTGCTAATTTCGAGCAGCTTCACCTGGTGCTATTTAAGTGCTGTTCATCTGTGGTTCATTTAGTGGACATCTGATTGTGTCATCGCTTATACTCTACTCTGCGTTTCAGATAAGCGTATCTTTACTTGATTTGTTTCTGCTGTTGCTAGTTAGAGAACATAGTTGTGTGTTAATTTAGATAATCTCTCTTTAATTTGTCTCAGCTGCTGCTAGTTAGCAATCATAGTTGTGCGTTAGCTCAGAATCTCTCTAATTGACTCTGACTCTGTTGTTAGTTAAAGAGTACCATGGTGATTTTCACACTTTCTCGGTTTTATGTGCTATTTGCACAAGAGGCATTGAAGAAACACAATGAGTAAAGTATTAAATATGTCCGTTCTGTAGTTTTGGAGAAATATGCGTTTTAAATTTATCGTCCTATTTTCAACCGGTTGAGAAAGTTGTCAACTTAGTGCGTCACGAATACAGTAACCACTCCCCTTTCCACGCCCCGTAAACCCATGGATAACTCGAGACCCATAGTTTGCGCCGCTGGCTTACAGGCAAGACAATGCAAATATTTGACTAAGGTTAGGTTCACTTAAATTGGAGTGCCTTTTATGGACTATTAGATTATTTCTGGTTATATTCATTTAGCTAGCTAGCTAACATTAGCCAGCTAGGTAGTTTGCTTTTATAAGGCAATGTTATCGATAATGTTAGCTAGCTAGTTTGCTTTTATGAGGACGTTATAGTTGTGCTTTTATCTTAACTTGGCTAGCTAGATAGCAAAAATTATAATTGGATATAAGTCAACGTCCTTACCTTAGCTATCTATCGATACTTGATATACTACTAAGTTAGCTAGCTTGTGAAAATTCAGTCTCCCAAAAAGAGTGCGTATCATGGGGGTAGCTATGGTAACGGGGCACGGTCTGTCAATCATAGCTAACTGACAGTTCTCATTACCACGCCCAGACGGTTCGGGTGAACTTTTATAGTGGGAAGTTTAGGCTTAGAAAAATATGTTTTAAAGTACATTGAAATGACTGAATAATAAAAAAATCATGCACATTTGTTTTGTTGTTGCCTAAAGACAACTGGGAAGTGTCATGTTCAACCACCATGTTACTCCTTTAAACTAAAGAATATAATTATGCGTTAGTGAAACTGTATATGGGTGTTGGTGTTAAATTGCCCGGTATTGTTTAGCTAATTTCGAGTAGCTTCACCTGGTGCTTATCTGCCCTAATGAGGGTAATGCAATTACGTAATTGCCACCCCGTATTTATAGCTCCAGCTGAGGCTGCCTCGTCGTCAGTTTGTCATGTTTCTAACCCCAATTCCCTTGTGCGCATTGCCTCGCACCAGATGGACTATCCACCGCAGGCGCAACTTATCTAACCTGATCTACCCACCCTTGTCCACACCTCAGGAATTCACTCTCACAGGTGAACTATGGAACTGCCAGTCAGCCGTCCAGAAAGCTGACTTCATTACTGCCTTTGCCAAGACGAAGTCTCTTGACTTCGTGGCTCTCACAGTAACCTGGATCACTCCCGACAACACCGCCACCCCAGCTGCACTGTCTGCGGGATACTCCTCGCGCACCCCCAGGGCCTCAAACCGGGTACCGGTTTGCTGATTTCCTTGTCCCGGAAGTTCTGTGTCCTCCCCAGTCCTAACCATATTCCTTCCTCCTTTGAATTAGTGACTCCATGCAATTACTGTAACTCATCCCTCAAAATTTCACATTATTGTTCTGTACCCTCCTCCAGGTCCACTCGGCTCTTCCCTGGACGAGCTGGACACTCTCCTGAGCTCCCTCCCTGAGGATGGCACTCCTGCTATTCTACTGGGAGACATCAACCTCTCACCAAAGACCTCCCAACTGTCCAGGGTTGCCTCACTCCTATTCCCAGTCTTCTTCTCCCCCCACACACAAGGCTGGCAACCGACTAGACCTTGTATTCACCAGAAGCTGCTCAATTCCCCAACTCACAGTGACGCCCCTCCATGTCTCAGACCACTTCTTTCTTTCTTTCTCCCTCTCCTATATACTCCCCCACAATTCATTCAATGGCTCACCCACAGTAACTTTCAGGAGAATTCTCTCTACTCTGTCACAATCCTCCCTCATCTCCACTGCTCTCTCTACACTTCCCCCTCCTGCTTCTTTCTCTAACCTGCCAGTTGATCTTGCTACCTCCTTCAACTCCTGCCTCTCCCAGTCCCTCGACTCACTTGGTTTTCTTGTCTCCAAACCAGCACGCTCTTCACCCCCCTGCCCATGGCTGACCGAGTCACTCTGCTCCAGCAGAACATCACTGCGGGCTGTAGAGAGGAAGTGGAGGAAATCCTGATCCTCTGATGACCTGACCGCATATCATACCCTGCTGGCGACTTTCACATCTGCCCTCACATCAGCTAAAGCCTCATTTTTCCAATCTAAGATCACTGCATGTGTCTCTAACCCATGCAAACTATTCTCCACCTTCTCTTCCCTCCTCATTCCTCCTCCATCTCCCTCTTCCCTTTCCACAGATTACTTTCTGGCTGCCTTTGAAGGAAAGGTGGCTACAATTCGGAACTCCTTTTCCCATCCAGTGAGCCCCCCAACCCCCCGGGACAAACCCACAGCCACACTGACCTCCTTTGAGATGCTGGAGGACACTGATGTACTACAACTCATCACTTCTCATCGTACAACCACCTGTCCACTTGACCCAATCCCATCTACAGTCCTCCAATCCATTTCCAGCGAGATCCTTCCCTATCTGTCCTCCATTGTTAATTCCTCTCTTGCCTCTGGTCATGTTCCATCGGATTTTATGATGGCTCGCGTTACCCCACTCCTCAAGAAACCTACCTCAGACCCCTCTGATGTAATGAATTATCGACCCGTATCGCTTCTACCTTTTTTGTCCAAAACCCTTGAGCGAGCAGTGCTTAAACAACTAACCTCTTTTCTCCATCAGAACAACCTGATAGACCCTCACCAGTCTGGCTACCGATCTGGGCACTCAACAGAGACTGCGCTCCTGGCTGTGACAGAAGCACTCGCCACTGCAAGAGCCTCACGCCTCTCCTCTGTCCTAATCCTTCTTGACCTGTCTGCAGCATTCACAGACCTGCCAACCTTAGGAAAATATTTTGACTACCACAATAGTCAGTGTAACGTTTAGTTCACATGCTTTTGCACCACTTTGCTTTGCACGCACACACGCACACACAAGCCTTTCTTCATAATTCTAGTTTTGACTTTTAAAGTGATCAGGCGAAATTCTATAATTTGACCTGATTCTAAAATATCACTTGCACTGCACTGGGCTATATTATGATATACTTGCAAGTCAAAGGTTTAAGCTGCTTAAAACAATTTTTTTCATGATTAATATTTCATTATATGTGCGCTTATACAAACTGATAACCATAAGTGAATTGCATTCAATTATTTAATAAAAATGGAAATAATTTATTTTGTATATTGTAACATATGTTTTCATTTTCAAGTATTTACAGAAACGTATGTTGTAATGTAAAAAAAAAAAAAAAAGAGCTTATGTTGCGATGTAAAACACTGTCAATTATGAATAAAACCAAATTTCTGTTCATGATTTCCATTTTTAATTAATAATTAATAATCAAATCAGCTTATATAGGTACACATCCTATATGCCTAATGAAAAAAATAGTATTCAATTGAAAAATTATCTAGGAATGTAGGCTTTTGTAACTAGGGGTTTAGCTAAATTATTACCTGAAGCTCCTTGGTGGCTAATGTCAAAATCATAATTGCACAATGTGCAAAATGCATGGTGCGGAAGTTTTGAGGGGCGGAGGCACGGCCATTGCTCCTGATATTTTGCGAGGAACTTCTGGGGGGCATGGACTCGCTTCTTTTTAGTAGGTCTGCTGCACTCTCTCTCTCTCTTTGTTAGTATCCTCATCATCTGACGTCATGATTATTTTCTAACTGCAAGGCTGGTCGGGTGACTGGCTGCAATAATAGGAATTATTTGCTACGTTAGCTGTCTATAGTCAAACACCTTTGCAATGGTCACTTTGCTCCAACAGAGCGTACGCGATTCAAAGTTTGAACAGGGAGTCTCCATAGAGTTTGAGTTACTGCAGCTAAATTACTCCATCAGTTATTCACACGTCTCGTAACGAGGCTAAATCGCATGCGAACTACTACTACGGCTAACTATATATACAAATTTATCTCATTAGGATTTACCCCTTGAAATGCATCATCTCGTAAAGTTACCGAACATGTTTTAACGTTTTATATGTGAACATTACGGTCACATTTTTGTGCTTGATTATTACTCCCCACTTCCCATTTCACCTCAGCAATGCAGCGTTACGCCCATAGACCGTATAAAAATAGGTTACGCCTCGGTGGATAATAAAGTACCGCTGCGTATCAGTGGATGTTGAGTGGGTCGGGGAGGGGTTACAGAACCACAAGCACAAGGTCGTAGCATCTGGTTCAATCCGAGGGATGTAGTTTAAATACCGAATAAATGTATGGTATTGTTTTGTATTAATTGATTGTTTTCCGTAATTAAATTACAATAATAATTTTTTTTTCTTTTTTGTGTAGTTTCAGCTGGCATTTCGTACCTGCGTATTTTGACCAAGAATTGCGTAGTTGGTACACAAAATGCGTGCAGGTTGGAAGGTCTGCATTTGACACGATCAACCACAAAATACTCCTCTCCACCTTGGCTGAGATGGGCATTGCTGGGACTGCCCTGTCTTGGTTCGCTTCCTATCTTGCAGATCTTGCAGGTCCTACCAGGTCACCTGGATGGGGTCTGCCTCTGCTTCTCATCCCCTTGTTACGGGAGTACCGCAGGGATCTGTACTGGGTCCTCTGCTGTTCTCCATATACACCAAATCTCTTGGTTCAGTTATTAATGCACATGGCTTCTCCTATCATTGTTATGCAGATGACACGCAACTCTTTCTTTCCCCTCCTCGGCCTCACATGTTGATGATAAGATATCTTCCTGCCTGGCTGACATCTCTACCTGGATGGCCAGCCACCACCTGAAGCTCAACCTCAACAAAGCTGAGCTGCTCTTCTTCCCATACAAGACCTCCTTTGAACTCTCAATCACGGTTGATGACACCACAGTGACTCCCTCTCACTCTGCAAAGAGCCCGGGGGTGGTCCTGGATGACCAACTGGACCTCAAGGAGCACATTAAGGCAACATCATGGTCCTGCAGATTCCTTCTGTACAACATCAGAAGGATTCGAACATACCTGACTACGCACTCTACCCAGCTGCTCGTCCAGGCTACGGTGACCTCCCGCCTTGATTACTGCAACTCTCTCCTTGCAAGCCTGCCAGCTTGTGCCATACAGCCACTACAGATGATTCAAAATGCCGCTGCCGGACTCATCTACAACAGCGGTCCCCAACCTTTTTCGCGCCAAGGACCGGTTTAATGTCAGACAATATTTTCACGGACCGGCCTTTAAGGTGTGGCGGATAAATACAACAAAATAAAATGATACGACCGGCATAAAAACTGTGGTATATTGTAAATATAATAATAAACGTGAATCCACTGTGTACTCGTATGCAACTTTATTAGCAGCATCCTCGTAACATCGCGCCAACAACATAACACGAGTAACATCCTCTCTGCCCCCTAACACTCTCTGGTCGCTATGGTAACGTTTAAACATGCCTTAAAAATAAGATACAGATACACCACAAAAACAAATATAAAGTGCATGAAAATTTTAACTCACCATAACGCTAAATCAATGGGAGCCCTGAGCTTGTTTCTCTGCAACGAGACAATCCCATCTAGGGGTAATGGGAGACAATGACACCCGAAGTGTGTGGCTTATGTCCAGTCTACTCCATAATTTTGTTTTGGTTGCTCTCACTGCAGAAAACCCCGCTTCACACAGATAGGATGTCGGAAATTGCAACAGGGTTTTCAGTGCTGTTGTGGCGATCTCAGGGTATTCCGCCATGACTTTAATCCAGAACACTGGCAGAGTTGTTGTCTCGAACATACGTTTAAGGCTGCCGTCATTTGCGATCTCCAGCAGTTGATCTTCTTCTTGCACAGACATGCTGGATTCACCTGGTTTGTTGACAAATGGGTCGCGGATCCATTCCTTGGCAGTTCGTGGGTCTTTAGTGGTTGGGAAGTAGCGCTCAAACTCTTTTAAAAGCAAAGACAGGTGATCGTGCACCAGCTGGGAGAATGAAGGCTCGGGCTCAGTCTCACCCAAAATCCCCGCTAATGTTTGAAACATGTCCAATATGCCTCTGTTCACGTACCGTCCCCACAAATCCAGTTTGGCTTTAAATACAGCGACTTTATCTGCCAACTTGAAGACAGTTGTCATTTTCCCCTGAAGTGACAGATTGAGTTCATTGAGCAGGCTGAATATGTCGCACAAGTAAGCCAGTTTTGCGACCCATTCCTCGTCACTGCCAGCAGTGACTTCTTTTCTGAGAGAAATCTCTGCAGCGGCTCTCGTAATTCAAACACTCTGTGCAGCGATTTCCCTCGGGATAACCACCTTATTTCTGTGTATAAGAGAAGGTGTCTGTGCTCCGCGTCCATCTCCTCACAAAGCTGCTCAAACAGGCGCGAGTTAAGGGCGTGTGCTTTGATGTGGTTAATAACTTTAAGGACATCATTCAATACGCTGTTAAGTTCCGGTGGCATTTTTCGGCTAGCCAGCATTTCCCTGTGAATGACACAATGCGTAGATTCACATTCAGGTGCAACCTCTTTAATCCGAGCAGTTAAACCAGACAGCCGTCCGGTCATGGCAGCAGCTCCGTCTGTGCATATGCCGACACAAAAGGACCATTTCAGTTTTCCTGATATATAATCATCCAGCGACTTGAATAGTTCTGTGGCTGTGGTTTTGGTTGGCAACGATAGTGCACATAAAATATCCTCATGCACATCCTCCTGATAAAGATATCACACATAAACAAGTAGTATTGCCTTGTTGTCAACATCTGTAGACTCATCAACCTGGAGTGCGTACCACGGTGATGTATTAATCCTCTCCAACAATTGTGTCTCAATGTCTTCTGCTATTTCCTCAATGCATCGAGTGACGGTGCTAGCCGACAGAGGCACCTGTGCTATCTTTTTAACCGCAGCCTCTCCTAGAAGTTCACGGCAAATGTCTTTAGTGGCGGGCAGGATCAATTCTTCACCAATAGTGAATGGCTTCTTAGCGTTAGCAATACGGTTAGCCACCAAGTATGATGCTCTCAGTGCACTCGCATTTGTTGATGTGGTGGCCCTCAGTAATTGCTTCTGTCCTTCTTGTTCCCGTTTTTTTCTTTCAAAATACTCCGAGGGCTTGTCTTTTAATGCAGGGTGCTTGGTCTCCAAGTGGCGAAGCAGTTTTGAAGGCTTCATTGCCTCATTAGAGAGCCGGTCGCCGCATATTATGCAGAGCGGGCTTGGTGCGTGGGAATCACCTGTCGCGATAAATCCATATTTTAAGTAGGACTCCTGGTATTGTCTGTTAAATGCAGCTTTCTTTTTCTTGGAAGTCGTAGGCTCTTCTTCTGTCTCCTCACTGGGCCTTTTCCCCTTCGCAAAGAAACTTTCCAAAGACGTCTGTTTTTTACTCATTTTGCTTGCTTGTGGGTTAAATTTTAGCGTTAACGTATCACGTGACCGAGATGTAACGGAGAGAATCCGGTCATTTTTCAAAATAAAACATCGTTCAGACTCAGATAATAAATAAAACGGAAATAATGTAAGTTATTTATTCTTTCTTGTGCGGCCCGGTACCAAATGACCCACGGACCGGTACCGGTCCGTGGCCCGGGGGTTGGGGACCGCTGATCTACAACCTTCCCAAATTCTCCCACGTCACTCCTCTGCTGCGATCACTCCACTGGCTACCGGTCGCTGCCAGGATCCGGTTCAAAGCTCTGACCCTCGCCTACACTGCAGCCAACAGGACAGCCCCTATTTACTTGCAGGACATGATTCGATCCTATATGCCTGCTCTATCACTCCGCTCTGCAGCAGCAGGGCGCCTTGTACCCCCTCCCACCCGAACAAAGGGATCACAGAGCTTCTCCACCCTAGCTCCCCAGTGGTGGAACGAACTCCCTGTCCCTCTTCGAACCTCTCCCTCAGTACCCATCTTCCACCGTGGTCAGAAGACTCATCTCTTCAGACTATACCTGGACTAACTACCACCACTCTGTATACTGAATTCTAAATCCACCCCCCCCTTTCATGACACTCGTTACATGTTCCTCCATCCCAGCACTTTTTGGTAATTTGTATTTGTCCTAATACTGTAGCTTGTTCTTCTGCCTAGTTGGCTTTGCAGAGGTTAGGTCAGAATAGTGTTCACTGTGTGAACTAAACTGTGTTCTTGGCTAGAAATAGCTGTACAAAATAAGTATTGTATCTTACTGAACCTGTGTTTTGTAGTTGACCATGACCATGAAATGCACTTTTTGTGCGTCACTTTGGATAAAAGCATCTGCCAAATAAATGTAATGTAATGTAATGGATTAATGGTGGTTGAATGTGACACTTGCCAGTTGTCTTTAGGCAACAACAAAACAAATGTGCATAATTCATTTTAATGTATTTTAAAACTTATTTTTATAAGCGTAAATTTCCCATTATAAAAGTTCACTCGAACTGTCTGGGTGTGGTAATGAGAACTGTCAGTTAGCTATGATTGACAGACCGTGCCCCGTTACCATAGCTACCGCCATGCTACACCCTCATTTTGGGAGACTGAATTTTCACAAGCTAGCTAACTTAGTATATCAAGTATCGATAGACAGCTAAGGTAAGTATGTTGACTTATATCCAATTATAATTTTTGCTATCTAGCTAGCCAAGTTACGATAAAAACACAACTATAACGTCCTTATGAAAGCAAACTAGCTAGCTAATGTTATCGATAACATTACCTTATGAAAGCAAATTACCTAGCTAGCTAACGTTAGCTAGCTAGCTAAATGAATATAACCAGGAATAGTCTAATAGTCCTTAAAAGGCACTATAATTTAAGTGAACATAACATTAGTCAAATATTTGCATTGTATTGCCTGTAAGCCAGCGGCTCACACTATGGGTCACGAGTTATCCATGGGTCCCCAAATATGATTCAGAATTAGCTATCACAGCAATCTGACTGACAGAATTAAAAACTCATCTCGTATTTGCGAACACGCCATTGTTTTCATAAGAGCGTCTTCAACGTGTAAATCGACAGTAAACATCATTAGATTAGCGTTGTTATTATTAGGCAATGAGGTACTTAAAGAATTACCACTTACTACTTTGAATGACACTGTATATGCTCCAATATGTAGTCCCTCCAGGAAATTGCGATCTTGCGATTTAAATAATTAACGCAAATTCAACCAAACTCCGCAATATAGGGACTAAATATTCTCCCACAGGATAAACAAACACAACAGGGTTGTATCAACTCGGAGGTAGCTACAAATCGCTGGTTGATTTTAAAAGTTAATTAGATTGAATGTAACATTATATAGAGCAGAACCTGGAAGGTAACAGACATGAAGACCTGCTTTAACTAATCAAGAGATAGCTGAATCGTGTAGTCATTGAATCAAGTGTTAGTTCTGGATTGGAACAAAAACAATCTATTAGGGGGTATTCTAGGACTGGAGCTGAATACCACTCTGGTGTGCCGGGTCAGATTTCTTTATGGGGCGTGGAAAGGGGAGTGGTTACTGTATGTGTGATACACCAAGTCGAGAACATTCTCAACAGGTTGAAAATATGAAGATAAATTTAAATCCCATATTTCTCCAAAAATAAAGAACGGACATATTTAATACTCATGTTTCTTCAATGCCCCTTGTGCAAATAGCTCATAAAACCGAGAAAGTGTGAAAACCACCATGTTACTCCTTTAAGACTGGTCATGTTGACATGGTGCCAGAAACAACTTAACACCCACTTTTCCCAGACCTTAAAAAACAGCTATTTGTCTTGTTTGCATCTATAAAAGCCCTGGAAATCCTCAGTAAATATGGCCCTAAGAGTCAAAGAGTAATTGCTACCCTTTCAACCTGGTATGAACAAGTGTACCTTTAGGATACATAAATGAAATTATTTCAGTTCACCAATAATAAAGTTACAATGCATCAAAAAAATAAAAAATAATTTAAGACATTGTACCTTGTAAAGGAGAGTGAAGATAACAATATGCAATGTCTTGCAGTGCAGTAGTTTGACAAGGCCTCTGTAGCAAGGGTGCAGAGCGGTCCTTTCTTTGTAGGGTGGCCATGGATTTCCTGAATGGATCCCAGACTGTTTCAAACTGTGAGTCAGGCAAAAAGCTGCAATTACATTTACTATCACTTAAAATAATTACAATCAGTTATGTCACAACTGCCAATATACTGTTCAAATCCAGCATTCTTGTCTTCAATTCCTCAGGCTCAGCTGTGACCTTGGAAACTCCACTGCAGGATTTTCAGTCATGACCTGATAAGTCTGTTGAAACTTGTGAAAAATGTATTCAGCCATACTACCTCAAGATTAGACATTGAAAAACTGCATAACTGAAAGGGACTTACATGATGCAAGCATGAGGCAAGTGAGAAATTAATTTGGTAAATAATTAGCCAACCCAAATATTTTTTGCCAATTTTACCAGTATAAATGGCTCTTGAAGATAATTTGCTACAATAACAATTGAAAGATAGTGATGATGTAACAAGAGAAAATGGCAGCAATATTATTTTTCTTGACACCAGCAATTCACACAAATTCCTATTCGTTAAATGTTGAAAGACCTATTCCTATGTATTAGTGGTAATTTCATGAGCTAAGGACCACACCATAAAATGAATGCAAGCAATATGTCTGAGCAGATGTTCACAACTTCAAGCAATAAACAGTATTATGGGCGATAAGTCTGTGGCGTGGAGAAGACTTTGGTAAAGGATTAACCTCCATTGAATCCTATAGTAGAAAGAGAGGGGGAGAGAGAGAGATGGAGAAAAACAGAGAGATACAGAGATAGGAGCAGGATGGCGGGCACATAAATGAGAACAAAAGAACAGGTGTGTTGGCAAGGTTTCTTATAGGGAATAAGCAAAATGAAAGAGATAGAGTCATAGTCCCCCTCCTGAACCGCAGCTATTCTAGCTCCATTTCAGAAGCTAAGGATAACATCATCAAATGAATGCAAGTAGTATGTCTATTGAGTGGGTGTTCTCAATTGGAAGTGATAAAGAGTAGTAAGAGCGACGAGTCAGCAGTGTGGGGAAGACTTCGGCAAACGATTGTGGAAGAGGAAAATGGGAGAGAAATTAAAACCGGCTTGCAACGTGTACAGACTTTTATGAATGAAGTATCACTGAGGATTAACTTTGGAACTGTGTAATTTGTTTGTAGTTTAATAGAGGGTAAGAGTTGAGTCTGAAGTATAAGATGGGCGTAGATTCAACGCTTTGGTAGGTATTTCTACTGTTTAACCTCTTAGCGCACACCACCTAGTGGTTGACATGACGGCGTGCCTAGATTGTTCAACTCAGACATTCATTGCTCCTGCAACCAAAGTATGAGTTGAAAACAGAAACGTTTTGTTTTAGTTTCATTAGTAGATGGTACACAACAACTATGCCGAATACGGAGTTTCGCAGGGCCACCGTTGTCGCTCTGGTTGTTCATTTAACAAGCACCCCCTCCCTGCAGTCTCATCTGCAACTACACCCCCCATCCATGACATAATGGACAATATTGTCTATCTTGGCATAAAAATATTCTTTCACCACTCAAAAATTGTATTCCATCATAGCAACAAGATAAACCTAACAATAGCCCTAAGACATGCCAATACAGCAGTGAAAACGCTGCTCACTAAATAACGAAATAAACAAGACAATGGTTTCAAAAAAGTCTACTATGCCATTTTAGAGTCAATATCTGGGACTAAATATTGAATAAATATACAACCTTGCCATTGGTTTTTAGAGATGTAGAGATGTCCCTTTTGAGACCGAGTGGTCATATATTGTCTTGGACAATCCATTTCTGTACGTGCATTTGTGACGCCTGGTTACCTTCCAAAATAGCTGTGCGTAATACCACACGTGTTGTTTACGGCGTTGTTGCCTTTTTAGTACAGTCTGGCTTGATTGACAATTCATTTATTCAGTAGGTGCAGGATAAGCTTTCTAACAATGTATAACATGTCTGATTACGATTTTGGAATAGCGTTTTATAGCTCAGCATAACCAAAAGTTCTCATCATCGCATTCACTTACGAATTCACTCTGTGGTAGCAGTAAAAGACACTGCACCTGACAAAACGTTATTAACAATTCTTTGTAATTTCTTGGAAAATGTTATTATTATTGAGGACTTCTGAGCTAAGCCATATGTATGCTGATAGACCTCGCTGTCATCGTTTTCTGGAGTAAGACAAAAGCGGAGAGAACTGAATCATTGATTTACTGTCTCTGTGTATCTACTAAACACAGATACGATTTCATCATCGCTATGTAAGTATTACAGCTCAAAATATTTTGGTTATATACGTTATTTTTGAAATTGAGTGTCTTTAAATAGGTTAGTGGTATTTTATAATGAGGATATTTCACACTAATGTAAGCATTCATTGGTTGTTTAGTAGTTTTTGTAATGCATGCAATAGTTATGACATGACAGTTGGAACATTGGCAAAATGTGGTGGACAATTTAAAATTGTTTTCATGTCGTCCCATCCCCATACAAGAAAACATACGAGAGTACAGAGTACAGAAATACATACGAGAGTTAATTATTACACATTTAGGTACTGTACAGCATTGTGTGACAATGTTTTTGCATTATTTTTTTATCTTATATCAATGTTTCATCTTAAACCTTCATAAGGGGCTCATTTATATGTTTTATAATGGACAAAAAGCATTTCATTCATATTCTGACAGAAAGCTTGTAATTCCCACTTGAAAATGATGCAACAGTGAGTTTCTTGAGTCAAAACAATAGATTTGTAATGAAATACGTGAATATCTTATGTCATTTACTGCAATGCATAATTTAGACATTTTGGATACATTTGGAGACGCTGGGTACACTGCTTAGTTTTTGCTTCATAGCTCTTTAGTAGTTCTACATATCCACCCTTATATTTTATTAATTGTGGTCAAGAAGTTTTTGATCCAGGACATGTATAGTTTAACGTGCTGTATATATGCAATCTCTCAGTATTTCTTTGCAAACTAAAAACATTTGCATTTTTTGCCTAGACAGTTACATTTGTGGCACTTTATTTCATCCAAAATTATGAACATAAACTAATTTAGTATTGTAAATGGTACAAATGTCTTGCTTCATTTAAGCTATTTTTCAAGTCTCTGTGGTGTTCCCATCTGGAGTTATAAAGCTTTACATAGGGTACCCCTAAATGGGCAAGGATTGGCCAGATTTGCATGTGCGCTAAGGGGTGAAGTAAGAAAGTCAAGACCTTAATTTGAGACAATGTTCAGATCAGAAAGGCAGGATTACAAAAGTGGTCGAATTCGCCGTACCTCCACTGAAGCCCCCAAAACCGGGAGACGGGCGGCATCTGTTTAAATTCGGAAGTTGTAAAAGTTGGGTAAATCATTGTTGTGGAAGGGTGAGATACCGTTCCAGTTGGTGAGTAAGCACAATGAGCGAAGTTCCGTTTGCTGGATCTAGGACGATTTTTCAAGGAGTGAGGAGGCTGATGAAGTGAGAGATGTTAGATGGGAAATTAAGGCTTGACCTTGTGGTAGGCTATGATGATCCAGGAGAAAGTTCAGCTGGCGTTTTAGTGTGTTCAGTGGTATTTAATGTGGACCAACTGGAAAGGTATTGTTTTGTGTAATTTGGAAAGGAGGCCGTATAGTGAAGGCTGGGTAAGAGGAGAAGTATACTGGCATCCTGTTGCCAGGAATACTTACTGGAGAAGGCTGCATAGTAGGCTGAGAAGCTGGCATCCCGATGCCAGAAAAGATAACTGGAGGGAGCTGTTGGGGAGGGGGCTGTATGTTACAGAGGGAATCTGGCGTCGGCTGCATTAACAGGAGGTAGCTGTGTGTAAGGTAGGAAAGCTGGCATTGTGGTGCCAGCAGTATTAATTGGAGGAAATTGCTGGGGAGAGGGTGGTAAATTAGGAAGGGGAACTGTCATCCCAGTGCCAGCAACACTAACTGGGAAAAGCTGCTGGGAAGGGGACAATAGGAAAGGGTGCGAAACTGGCATCCTGGTGCGACACATCTTCAGGCAATCTAACCAGAACATGAGGGTGGCGGTTCCTGGTGCAGGGTGAAGCCGAGCTGCCTCGTGAAGAGGATGGGGGAAACGGTGAACTTGAACGGTGAAGGGGTCTCCCTCGACTAGACATGGTTCTCTGGCTGCAGTCTGAAGTGAGCCCCAAGAAGCTGTTTGTCTCTTCGGAGGGGAATTACAGTAGGGTAGAAGACTGCCAACCTAGTGCCAGAAAAACACTGACTGGAGGGAGCTTAAGAGGAAAATAGTGTGGAGGTTAGCCAGCCATGGTGGATGTAGACACCGATGAAAAGTATGATTAATGTTTAGAGAGTTTAGAGATGGGCATCATTCACATTTTGACAATAAAAAATAGACTTTCTTTGCAAAGGCGCATTGCATTACTTGAATCACTCTGGGTAATAGACAGCTGCACCTTAGACAGTTTTGCCTTCAGCATTTTGATAGAGTTTAATTTTTGGTAGTGTGACGACCCGCCCCCTTTTGGGGTGTTTCTGTTCATTCCTGTTCTACCTTGTGTCATTCTAGGTTGGGAGGCGGCTCGTCAGAGCTGAGGGCGTACACCTGGGTCTGGGCGTGTCCTCTAGCATAAAGGCTGCTGCCAGTTCCCAGTGCAGGCTCTCTCCAGTCCGCTGCACACTTCATTAGTTTGGTTATTATTTGGTTCACACCTTGCAACACACACAACATACTCTACACACACACTCACTTACACCACTGATTCTACTGACGCTCATATACGTAACTTATTTTATGTAGTTCAGTTCATTAACTTTGTTAATAAATTATTTGATTGTTTCATGTGTGCCCCATTCTTTATTGCAACCTGAGAGCCAGGGGTTGTAACAGTAGCTTGCTAATGAGTTGACAATGTGAGTTAAACATTAGTACAGACTCCACAGAAATCAAGGACCAAAATCTCAGTTGCGATTCTGTCTGGTTGGTAACATTACCGGCCGTATGCCCAGCCAGGGGTTTGATCTGTGGTGATGCAGCAACAAAGTTATACATGCAGCGGTCTGAATCATCAAAAGCAAACCATGGATAGTGCCCTTCATGCACGAGCAACCCGGCACCACTGGACACCAAAAAGGCATTGCCACGGAGATAATATACAGACAGCGCCACCAATAGAAACTTATGGGGAACTATTACACTCCACGAGACACCAGAAAGTATAATAGTTTCACTCACCATCCTCAGTTAAGTCCTTGGTCACATGTGTAGTTGTGACAACAAGGAAAACGCAGGGTAATGGCATCAGACAAGGCTACATCATAGCTTCAGCGGATGAAACTATGAAAAATGCTTTGAGGCTTTCGGGAAGGTTACATTAGACACATTATATTGGCAGTCGAAAAATGTTTTTTTCCCCCAAATTAGTATTAATTATATTGTTGAGTACACACGTACAGTATGGATCCCCTTTCGTAAGAATAACATTCATTATTATCACAGCATATAGTATCATAACTGAAGACGGTAAACATAAGCCTACACAGAACTTAAGATAGCGATATCATGGCAATGAGCAGTGGTGGCTAATTAGACGACAGCATGAGGCCTCAGCGAGCCCATTTTACTGTATATTTTCTGTGTATAATGGAAATGGCCAAATATGATACTACAATGTTCACGGTACAAGATTATAAACAGAATGCCACTTTAAAAAAGCAGACTTATCAAGTCATGGTAAACAGTAGGTCAACAGTTGTATTAAAAAATTTAGCTATGAGTCAAATTCTATAAGAAATACGCTACTGTGGCTTGGCGCTCTGTAGCTAATGGATTTTTCTGAAAAAGAGAACTTGAGTTTGAGCCTGAGCAATTAGTACGGTTTGTAAGCAGCACAAATGAGCATTCTGATAAAGTTGCTTACAAATTTATTGACACTGAACAAAGCCAATGTGATAACTCTGATTACGGATAGCTGATGTACGTATTGTTCACCAGTCAGGGGTTTCAATATTATTGAAATAAGCCATAAGCTCTTCAGGTGATGGCAATATGTCGGAATTCTGAAGCCGTGGGGCAGCACAGTTTGAAACGGAGGAATTTTCCACATGCAGTGTTTTAAGAGAACACTTTGCACTTCATTAAATGTTGCATCCCATAACAATATGTTTGAGTAAATGCATACGGCGTTAGTTTTACTTTACGAAAACCAATGAACACTGGTTCATGTTTTTGAAGAAAAGATAACACTGTCCTAAAAAATGGAAGTTAACTTGGCCAGCATGGGTGATGATGCGTTTCCATCCAATTTGAGGAATTACACGAAAGATGAAAGGTGCTAATATTTTACAATCATCTTAAAGCAAACAAACTTTATTCTGGCCAAAATAGGTTTGGTCCACCAAGATATACAAGTATTGGATATGCAGTGGTGTGCAGTTCGCGAATGATTCGTTCGAATTGAATGACACTTTTTACTGACTAAGGGGTAATGATTAGTTTTCTCAGCAGAGTCGTCCATTTTACTCATTTGATTGACCGAGCAACTCCGCCTGCATCACACTCTGCTTCTAACAATTTCTGCATTGTGCAAAATAATTTGAATGACACAATGTTGCAAGACATAACATTAAAAAACCAAGAGTCATTAGCTGCTGACTGCCTATACATATGTTTTATGAGTGATTACATTACAAGACCAACTCCTTACCCATTATACTACACTGCCGCCCCAAATGCCGCCATTACCCTAGGCTACTGAACGAAATGAACGATAATCACAACTCTTTCGGGGGTCGAGAATAACAACACTAGAGTTCTTCTAATCGGGTTGTATGGCAGTTGTACGTTGTTTCTCAGCAGTCCTCTCTCTGAGGGCACAAAATGCTCTATTTCTGCATAAGGTCCCAAATGAGCATGTGTCTGTTACGCATTTCTAATATTTTTACTGGAAGCATTTGTGCAAAAATCTTTGTGCAAAAATTTATACAGAATAGAGAACTGCTTCAATTTTTACATTATTTCACAAAGATGGCGTAAAATTAAAGGGAGAGAGAGAAAAGGAAGAGAAAGAAAAAAGAAAAAGGGGGATATACCCGTCAAACCACCCATCCACCCACCCGCCCAGCACTACTTATAACTTATGAGTTTGTGTTCAATTTGTGTGTTCTTCGAGAAAATAAATACATGGTGACCATATTTTAAAAAATTGTTTCACTTTATCTTTCAAGATAAATCTAATTCTCTCTATATATAATGTGTCAGTTAGTTCTGTGATCCACAGCTTCACTGGAGGAACTTCATCTGTTTTCCAGAATTTAATAATTTAAAGTTTTTTTGCTGCTATTAGCCCGTAGGACACAAGGTGTTGTTGAGAAACAGTCAATTTTATAAGTACCAACTGATTTTCCCAATACAATCAGTTTTGAATCTGGCTCCAGTGGGATTTTCAGTATATTGGAGAGGATGCTGAATATTTCAGCATAAAGGCTTTCTATTTTGGGGCAAAGTACAAAGCTGTGGGTTAAAGTGGCTTCTTGGAGCTGACATTTGTTGCAGAGAGGGGAAACATTGGGGAATATTTTATTCAGTTTAGATTTTGAATAGTATAACCTGTGCAGCACTTTAAACTGTATCAGGCAATGTCTGGCATTTATAGAGCAAGTATGAATATATTGTAAGCTTTCATCCCGTAAGTCATCTGAGATTTGTTGACCCAAGTCATCCTCCCATGCACGCTTGTAAACCTCAGATAAAGGGGCGTTAATGTTTTGTAGAACATTGTAAATGTAGGATATCAACTTCTCTGTATCTGCCTGCCTATTCAAACATTCATCAGGTTTATCTGGGCTTGCAGTGGTGTAGTCCTGCATGTGTGTTTTCACATAGTCCCTAACTTAAAGATATCTGAACAAATTGTCAGTATTCATGTTGTATTTCTCCCGCAGCTCTTGGAAAGAGGAAAAATTCCCCTTCAAATATAGGTCACCCACAGTATTGATTCCTTGGTTCTTCCATTGGGTGAAGGCACCATCTAAAGTAGAGGGTTAAAAGGAGGGGTTGATTGTAATTGGCAGAAGGAAATACATGTCTCTCAATTTGAGACGGAACTTCAACTGTTTCCAAATACGAACGGTACTGTGTATTATAGGATTGTGGTCATATGTTGACTTACTCAGTGGTATTGGAGACATGATAATTGCACCTATGGAGAAAGGCAAGCAATCCTCTCTCTCCATTTTTTGCCAATTGGCCTGTTGGTGTGAGTCATCTAACCAGAAGATTATGGTCTTAATAGTCGTTGCCCAGTAATAAGCCGGAAATTGGGTAAGGCTAGTCCTCCACTCTCTTTGAATTTGCACAGGTGTTGTTTATTTATTCTGTGGCTTTTGTAATCCCAAATAAAGTTGGTAACAATGGAAGTTTCTAGTTTCTTAAAAAATGATTTGGGAAGATATATTGGTACTGTCTGAACTAAATATAATAGCTGCGGGAGAAAGATAATTCTTATAGCATTTACTCTGCCCAGCAGGGAAATGGGCAATGTTTTCCAAAATTGAATGTTGAATTGAAATTTTGTGATTAATGGGGGGAAATTTGTTTCAAACAGGAGGGAGTACTTCCTGGTAATGTAAACTCCGAGATATCTGAATTTTTCAGTTGCAATTCTAAAAGGGAGCTGTTGGAGCCAAATGACATCCTGTACGTTTATTGGCATAAGTTAACTTTTATTCCAATTTATTCTGTAGCCAGAGAAGGTGCCGAATTAGTCTATTGTGGATAGTAAATTTGGGATACTGGTTTGGGGGTAAGTAATGTATAGTAGTACGTCGTCTGCATAAAGGGAAATTTTATTTGTGGTATGTCTAGCATTGTAGCCATGTATACCTGGATGGGACCTGATGGTCTCAGCAAATGGTTTTATGGCTAATGCAAATAGCATCCTTGTCTACTGCCTCTGAATAAGTAAAACTTCGATGATAATGTTTGATTGGTTAATATTCCGGCACTCGGGTTTGTATATAGGAGTTTTATCCATGAATTTCGCCAAATTGGACTTTCTCCAGCACTGCGAAGAGATAAGACCATTCAACTTGGTTGAATGCTTTTTCCGCGTCCAGTGCGATGATTGTAAGGGCTTTGTTTTGTATTCTGCGTCAGTAAATTATATTAAACAGTCGCCTCAGATTAAAGAGTGAGGTATAAACCCAGTTTGATCTGGATGAACAAGTTTGTCAACAACTAGGATGAGTCTATGGGCCAGAGTCTTGGCTAGGATTTTCTGATCTCTGTTTAATAGCGAAATTGCTCTTTAAGATCCCACCTCTTCAAGGTTCTTATCTTTTTTAGGAATTAATGTGATAATTGACTCTTCCAGAGTCTGTGGTAAAGTCTGCTCTTTGTACACCTGGGTATACATACATTGTAACTGTGGGGAAATTATATTGTTAAATGTTTTGTAAAATTCATTTCTGAGCCCATCTGGGCCAGGTGTTTTTCCACTTTTTAGTGATTTAATAGTCTCTGAGATGTCCTTTACTTATCTCTGAACCTAACTCCTTGCGATCCATCTCACTGAGGGTTGGAAGGTTGCACTTACCAAAAAAGGTCTGCATTGTCACTGGGTCAACTGTTGATTGAGATGAGTAGAGGGTTTCATAAAACTGTAGAAATCTTTCATTAATGTCTTTGGGCAATGAGAGCAATTCTCCTTTTTCCGATCTGATTTTATATATCATACGGTCGTTTTCTAATTTGCAAAGTTGTCTCGCTAAAGGTTTATGGGGTTTATCGCCGAATTCAAATTGTTTTTGTTTGGTGAATTGAAATGCTCTACTGATTCTTGCTGAGAGTATTTGGTTTATAGTTTGTATTTGAGTACAGATATTTTGTTATGTTTTTCTATGGATGGATAGGCAGCGTTTTCTATGTCCAACTGTTTTATTTGTTTTTCTAGCTCTATTTGCTCTGCCTTTCTTCTCTTATTCTGAGTTGTGTGGTATGAAATAATGCAGCCTCTGAGGAAGGCTTTAAAGGTTTCCCAGAGCAGTGATGGAGAAACTCCAGGAGTGTCATTTGTCTCGAAGAAGAATTCTATCTGTGACTTCAGGTATTCACAGACTTTAGCTTCTGCGAGCATTTGAGGATTAAATCTCCAGCTCGACTGACTTTTCCCAATTCCTAACAATTTCACAAAAAACATAAGAGGACTGGGGTCTGAAATAATGATATTGTGATATTTTGGGTTGTAAGTATATAGCGTGAGTTTAGAGTCTACCAGAAAATAATCTAGTCTTGTGTAAACTTTATGGAAACCTGAGTAGAAGGAGTACGCTCTTCCTGATGGGTTGGCAATCCTCCATACATCATATATATTTGTGTTGTTTATATAAGTGTTCAGAAATTCACTGGACTTGGATGTATTTATTCTGCTAGAAAAAGATCTAAGTATTGGTCTAATAAACAATTTAAATCACCCCCAATTATCAAATTGTACTGGGATATATCTGTGATTAAACCAAATACTTTATTGAAAAATTGGGGGTTATCGAAATTTGGACCATATAGGTTCACTAAGGTCAGCGAGCTTGAGTACAGTTCTCCAGTCACTATGATATACCTACCTTCCTTATCAGTTATTGTGGTCTTGTGTTTGAATGGAATACCTTTACGAATTAGAATTGCAGTACCCCTGGCTTTGGAGGGAAAACTGGAGTGGTATGCTGTCCAATCCACCACCTCCTTAGCCTGTTGTGTGAGTCATTCTTGAGATGTGTCTCCCGTAAGAATATTATGTCTGTGTTAAGGGATTTTAAGTGGGCTAGTATTTTGCCCCTTTTTATTGGTTCATTTGCGCCCGATATTCCAACTACAAAAGGTGACTCATTTTACCCCCATTCTGCAAGCTACATTATCTTGCATAGCCTACTTAGTATTAGTATGTGTTATCTGCTGAATGAAATGGTCCACCTTAAGTAGTTAAAGTACATTTTCAAGTGTAGTCTGGGTAAATACCCCCCGACAGATTTCCAAGGAAAGTATGAAGGTTAAGAATATTAATTCAGATTGGAAAATCAATACATGGGTAAATAGGAAAACAATAAAGAAGAGAGAAAAAAAACACCTCAAACCTCAAAACAGTGGTAGTCTTAAAGCAACCCTCCGTATAATTAACTTCTAGTACAGGTATCTATTAGGTAACCTTGCAACTTTAACGTATTTATAAACTAAACAGAACAAAAAGTGAAAACCTTCTAGAAGCTCAGCTTGCCACTCTAATAAAAGTTCTATAAAATTATGTGTTATGGGATAATAGTCAAAGCCCATTCTATTTGCATTTCAACAAGAGGGAATTAGGAACAACACCTTGAATGTTGAAGTGTATAAAGCAACTCAGCATAAACTATAACAAGGCATCTAAGTAAGTAGCTGAATGCGTAATTGATGGGCATGAATCTCGTAATTTTACCGTACAAGAGAGTGAATCACAAACAGTCCATGACCTAGTCATTATAATACTTATCCCCTGGCGGCTCCGGCGATGCTCTGGGCATACTGTAATGCTTCTTTGGGGTCAGTGAAGAGAGTGTCAGCGCCGTCGTGTGTAATGCGGAGTTTGGCTGGGTACAAGAGTCCAAATCGGACTCCTGGTATGTCTCTCCGTATTCCTCGTCTTGGTAAAAAGTTCCCTTTTTTTTTACCAACTTCAGGGGGGAAATCCTGGAAGATCCGAATCCGCTGTCTTTGGTATGACAGGTTCCTATCCTTTGCCACTTTGCGAAGTATATCCTCCAGGACGTGGCAGTAGTGTACCCGCAGGATTAGATGTCGCAGTGGTGCGTTGTCGTCTGGTCGAGTTCTCAGCGCCCTGTGTGCTCGGTCGAGCACAGGCTTCTTGTCCAGTGCGAGTGTGTCTTTCAGTAGTTGTGCTGTGAAATCCCAGACATTTTGACCGTGTTCCATACCTTCCTTCACTCCGGCTATTCTCAAATTTTGACGCTTCGAACGTCCCTCCAGATCTAGACATTTTTCTGATAATTTTGACACCAAGCCGGAGATGCGCTCCACTTCAACTTTCAACTCATCCGTAGAATCGGAGCTAGCTGTAGCCGCTAACTCTAGCTCTTGAATGATCTTGCTGTAGGCAAGTGAGGTTGCCTGAATGGTTTCCAGCTTGCGGTTGATATCGGTTTCCAATCATAGAATTTCCCTACTCAGGGTCGCGGTTACCTCTTCAATGCGAGAGTCTATTTTGGTGCATGTTTCCTGCTTGACTGCAGAGAGTTCTCGGTGAAGGGTTTTAATACCTTGTAGAACCTATGTTTGGTTTGCATTCTCTTCGCGGGGCTGTCTCTCAGGCGAGCCAGGGGCTTCTGTGTGGCCTTCCTCCCTGTCTTTTTTCAGTTTTGGTTTGGGTGGCATTGTGGACTGTTTTCCGTTAACGTTTGTGTTGTTGATATTTCGGTCTTTCCGCATATGATGGTGTAGT
Organism: Anguilla pacifica; assembly: GCA_039654925.1. NCBI lineage: Eukaryota > Metazoa > Chordata > Actinopteri > Anguilliformes > Anguillidae > Anguilla > Anguilla pacifica. The sequence continues at coordinate 35,195,703 of CM077286.1, read as the reverse complement.
GATGAGCAGTTTTTGTTCTGTTATTAGCGTAATTTGTTCGGAAAAGTGCAGAGCTAATTAAACGTGCATCCTATCTCTTCATAGCGCCACCAGAAGTCTCCATGTGTCTGTTACTTTCAACATTAAAACACTATCTTCCACTTCCCTTCCGCATCGCCAGACCTCTCATACCAGACACTCATAATTATACGATCAAAGCTATAGATGACACTGGGGAGATTAACAACCTCCTTGCATGTAGTGGAGGCATAGTAAATGTTCATTCGTTGCTAACCACGCTTATGGCGTGAACCTCCCACGATGTGATAGCTTCGGGCTGCGCCAACTCGGCGCCTAGATAATTGCTGCATATCCCTATCCGCTTGTTAAGCCATAACGTATCGACCTTCCGATAATACTGTTTCCGGGTCCAACGCTCTGCTGCGTTAGCTGAGGCTCTCATCTTTTCAACGTGCCACAGTGCTATGTCCCTTGTTGTTTGAATAGAGCTGAGTCCAAAAAAACTATTCAGTTGTCATTCTACCGCTTTCCTTGCGATGAGAAAGAGAAGAGGAAATGGCTGCAGTTGATAATTAAGTTACAATTCTTAAACGAATGAAGAAAAACAAAGTTTGGCGCCAGGGGTGCTAACGTTAGGTAGCTGTTTACATCTTGTTCTTACCTGTCCTTATCAGTTCTCATTATGCATATACATTAGTGCACAACCTGTCTACATTACAGTTTATCATTACTGTACACCTACTACCATATATTCTTACCACTGTATTATATGTAAGGAATAAACCACGACGGGCTGTCCCGTTATTGGAAAATAATGAAAGTTCTACTATTTGCACCGTTGTTAAGCAAAAACATTTGGTCATTAATTCTATGAAACCAACGATTCTATCAAGAAAAAATAGTTCCTTCTTGTTTTATACCATACAATTAGCACCAATTTTGGTCTTTTTTGCCATTACATTATTTAAGAAAACTACATGAAACCATAACTCAATCAAATTAATCTCCCTAGCTCTGTCTTGCTTTTTTAAAATGTTGCGGTCTAGCAGTGTAGACATTGCGTTTTAACAAGACACTCTGAAACCGGGTTTGAATGCCAGTTAGCTTTATGATTCGCCATCACTTGTCACCTAGCCAATATTAAAATTCTGGGTTTTAGGTCACAATGATCTCACAGCATGCTTGTTATGCTGGCTAGCTAGCTAGCTAACTATTGAATTGTATTCAAAACAGCGGTTACCACAAACGGAATCGTTCACAAAGATACGAATGAAAATGCGTCCCGTAGCCATGAGTGAAATACAGAACGTCTATTCTACTGTCCAAATAAGGAACAATTCCGTATTTTGTGGGATGGTTGGCATCCCTAAATGAAGTATCTAGAACCATGATTCAACATTGCCATCTATTGCAAAATTGGATATTGAAAAGGGGAGGGGACGTAACAACAATTCAAAATCTAAAGAATAATGCTGTTGTTTTAACTGCTTTAGAATGCTGGATTTTGTAGTGCACTGATTTTATTGGAGTTGAAAGAATTTAGACCCTTTTTAACCCTCAATGGTGCCTCACTAAAGAAGGAAGTGATCGTGAAAAGGTTCACAGGTTCAGGATCTGAAGGAGCGCTTGGACCCGGAAGTGGCAAAACGTCACGCGTGACGTCAGACTTAACAAGCGGATAGAGCACCACTGATGACTAGCAGGCACCCTCGGTATTTCAATGCCGCTCCATTCACGCCAGCGAACGAAGAAAAGTCTAATCATATTAAGCATAATTAGTAAATACCATTCCAATATCCAACGGGTCTGAAAAACTCAAAGTGAGTACAGACTATTTGAATCTTACAGTATCGTGTTTCTGAGTTCCCTAGCCTGCACAACTAAGAAATAATTCTTCACCTTCCTATAACCTGAACCGAAAGTAATCGTATTAGGTATGGTTGTCTTTTAATACCCCCAACTCAGGGTACAAAGTATATTCACCTTTCTTGCATTGATAAATAATTATCCCACTAGATCAAAACTGAATAAATATTTACCATGTTACAGAAACCCGCGCCCCAATGGGAAAGGCGGATGTGGTATAAAGATGTGCCCTCCAAACAGTCAATGACAGCTCAGACCGCTCTCTCACTCTGCCAGGTTTTTAAAGTCAATGACCGCCAAGGCTGCAACATATCCAAGCCTCAGTCTCCACACCGAGTAACCCTGGATCGCTGCACCGTTGGATTTCTGAGTGTTCGCACCGCTTTGGAACTGTGTGTCTACGCCTTGAAGTACTGAAGGGTTCGTGTTGGGAGTCCAGTGTCGCTAATCAAGCTGGCCTGTCCCAAGCTGCATTTTCAGGCTTTGAACTTAGCGCGTGCTGCCTCAGCTGGGTCTCAGGGATCACTTTCTCCTCCCTCTTTCCTCTCCTCTCCACACTCTGACTCGTAAGTAACACCATAATTCAAAGTTTAACCTAACGTTAGCTATTTATACGTGCATCCGTACAAAGCCAGCAGTAGCAAGACAGCTGACGGACTGTAAATCTAACTGTATGGTTAAAGACCTTTGTGTTATGAGTCAAGTGTTACCGATTGTTGTCTGTCACCTACTAATCATAGGCTACGTGCGTAGAATTGTATTCGTTCATAGTGAGTTTCTGTGTAGCGTTACCCAGCAACCTTGTTGCGATAGCGTATCACTTATGAACCATAATATTAATACTTTAACGTCTCACTCGTCACTACATGCTACATTATATGTATGAGTTGTATTGTGCTATACTGTGCCAGTGTCCTATCCTATATTACAACCAAAATGCTTAATTTCCGGAATTATTTGTCATTAAAGCTTATATTTTTTATGTGTGTGATTGTGTTTTCTCTCATACTGATGGAATGATCCACCAACAAAGTCAAATAGAGACATCTGAATTCATAAGTGCCAAGGGTCAATTCCCTCTAAATAATTTGAAGTATTGAGGTTGATAAAGGGTGATCTCCAGTTATTCTGGGTTCAGTATTCAGTGTGTGCTGTGCCACTAACAGGGTAACTGAGGGTGACCCCTAAATGGTGGTCTTTGACCACTGAACTGTAATTAAATCTGAAATAATACAATAAATTAATTTTAATTTAATAACTCAACTAAGTACTATCAACCTGACGTAATTGGAAGTTCCAACCAAGAAAGGATATTGAGCAGACTGTGGTAAACTACATCAACTGTTCAATCTCTTGTGAAATTAAGTCTGAAAATTAGGTTATAACCAGACATGGACCAGTCACAAAGGAGAGAGATGAGGGAGGTGCCATCCTCTGTTATTGATCCCAGATCTAAACGGGAGATTTGTGATGAGCACCTGGTTTTGGAGAGGAATGCAAGAGGAATTTTGTGAGCACTATCCAGGCATTGATGGACTATGGGAGTCAATTAATAACCTCAGCAGGACACAATTTAAAACACTGTACCTCCTTGTTCTGGGGTATCATAGGATAGGTACCCCAATGTAGAGGTATTCTGCTGCAGTCTCACTGGAGCACTACCTCTGCAATCACCCGGGGAGCCATGGACTCCACTGCACGCAAGCGCAAAAATGGAGAGACCAGGACAGTCCCCTTTTCCTCCTATGGAGTTCTGCCATGAATATACTGATGGAGATGTATTTCAAAGACATCACTGATGCCATGTTGGAAGCCTGTGAAACAGCCAAAGCCAGTCTCACACAGGTCCCTGAAGTTCTCCTGGATGTGTAGTCACAGGGGGTGGGGTCAGAACACACAGCAAACACGGTACCATCCTCCACCGAGGACCGCTCTTGAGATTTGCAAGCAAAAATTCTGGCCCATCTTAGATGCCCTGCAGCTTCGCACCTCTGTTCCCACTGCAAGCGAGGGAGCCCCTGGTCCCTTCCCCCTTGGACTATGCGCCAAAAATCCACTTTCCACAGTCTCCCAGCCCTGATTCCACCTTACCAGGAATTCACCTTTAACAGGTTCCTGTACAGCCTGAGTTTTGGCTGAAACGGTGGACTGTGTGGCACACAAGGACCCAGGCAAAAGGAGCATGTACTCAAGGACCTCACACGGTACAAGACTAGGGAAGGAAAAGCCCTGGAGGTGGACGTGGGAAGTGTAATGGCTCCCACTTTTTCATCGTGGTCAAGTGGGAGTGATTGACAGAAGGTGCCCCCTTTCCAGGGGTTAAGGGCCACCTTCACTGAATGATCGAGACGTGTCTGAATGAACCATTAATGAACGTTAAAGCCAGCTCTGAATGAGAATCACAACATTTTTGAGACTTTGTTTGCCGGTAGAGGGTTCCTATGCCCTCTGGGGAAGTGGGGATTACTGAATCAAGTAAATGAATAAAAAAAATGTGTTCTTTTCACTGAACAAATCGTTTGTGAACAAGTCAGGATAAAAGAATTGAACTTCCCTTCACGATTGGAGACAGCTTGTGTCATCACAGTAAATGAAAAGCAATGACATGACCCGTGGGGCGGTGCTCCGAGAAAGCTTTCAAGTCATCTGACAAACTGACATTGCATTTAGTAGCTTGCTAGGTGTTATGAATTCAGGTTAAAAATATGCAGAAATACCCTCTCTTTGTCTACAAGAAATGGTGGGAGATGGGCAGATCCAGCAGACTGTTGATCAATTTGTTGGGGGTAAAGAAGGATGAGATATTGCTGACAGTTGTCTAGGGCAAAGGCAAGTTTGACTGAGGAATCTGAAAGGTCTTAAATGACTGATATGGCCGTAGCGTCGATCGGGTTATGATCATGGGCGACGTGGACCAGATTGAAGAAATCATCTGACAGGCTGCTGGATAGGCTATCCATCTTAAAAAGTTCGGCACAGGAGGTGAGCAAGATGGCTTATTAAGTCTGTAGATAGATCTAAGTTTGTAGGTCACCAAATATGCTGACGGGACAAGTAAGTTCTGTGACTGTGTTGCATGTGAAATGAGAACGAATATAAAATGAAAGTGAAAGAGAGCCTTCTTATTTGAGATTTTGGCGAATTGCAAACAACCATTGCAAAAGGTGTATGAGCGAAAGTGAGCCGCACATAAACGAGAATGAAAAAAAACAGGTGCAGTGGAAAGGAAGGCATTGGTTGAGACGGGATCCCTCTCCTGAACCTCAGCTATTCTAGCTCCATTTAAATGTTACCATTAATAATAAACTCCAATACTAAACAACTATTCACCAAACAAGCAAACAATACAACCTAAATTAAATACAGAATTACACTTCTTTACAGGAAGCAGGTACACACTTCACATTTCAACGGCAAAAAAACAAGGCAAGATCATCTAAAACAAGATCGAAAAATGAGAATGCATACAATAATAGTATTTAATAATAATGGTAATCAATCATTATAAGGCATTAAGTAGAACTGCCTAGAGGAAGACATTTCAATACATTTAGTGACATCACACAGCGATCCACAGGACAGTAACCTTGTGCCATCTGCCTCACCTCAAAATCCACATTTATTTTTACATATCTCTAGTGTTCAATACAGAAATAATTCCCTGGTCCATTGGGTTTAGGTTGTGCAATAATGGTATTTGACCACCTTCCAATTGGAAGTTGCTCGTATCACCAACTTCTCCCTAAACTAGCACAATTCCAAGTGCAGGCATTAGCATTGATTCTCGGGGCAAAACTGGCCTCTCTTAGTACGGCACATTGCAATGCCTTGCACACTCATTCCAAACAGTGGCTTTTGAACACACTAGAAATACATAAATATGTGCTAATCTACTGAAAGCTCATTCATGGAATCTCAGAATTTAACTCTTTCTCAAAAGAACCAATATATTATACTTTCTGGGAAACATAAGCTCTGTGAGAGCAGAAAGTGTGGCACTGGTCTGGCAACTATGAAAGAAGAATTATTGACAAGCAAAACAGCAGCAGTGCTCATCACACAGGAGGTCTTGAGGAAACTGAGAACTCACAATGCTGAGTATCTGTCCATCGCTGACTGGACATCCCGCCGGTACACTGTCCTAAGAATTACCATGATGGGATCAAATTCCTTCTCCCAGACTTCAGCTGGAAAAAAAAAACATTGCATAACAATGGTAGAAAGTCTGACAAGATGCTTACATTTGGGGCAACAGAGTACCTCCATTTGGTTGGTGAACGGACATTCCGAATTGAACTAGCTGATAACAGCTGATGTACTGTAGGGGAAAGAGACTTGCATGAAAAACTGCCTTCCAAATAATACAAGTAAAGTGAGCTCCATAATGTTTGGGACAATGACATTTTTTCTTGATTTGGCTCAGTAATGTACAATTTTAGGTCTATAATCAAACAATTTACATATGGTTAAAGTGCATAATCTCATCTTTAATTGAAGGGTATTTTTAAACACTTTGGTTTCACAATGGAAAAATATACATACACACAGTATAGACTAAATATTAGGCCAGCTGTAGTTAAAAAAAAAAAAATTCAGTTAATATATGCACATTTATTGAACCACAAAACAAAGTACAAATATTTTTTTGTTGTTTTATTTCTACCAATAACACAAAAAGATGACTTCTACTTAAAAATAATTTTATACATGACTTTCCTCAAAATAGCCTCCTTTGACTTCAATTACAATTAAACTAAAATACCCTCCACGGGTAATTAAATTGAGTGAAATCTAATCTTTCTATGTTTACTTGGCCCTTACATACACACACATACATTTACTCTGTGTGTTCACAATCTTTATAGCGCCTAATCTTACCTTCCCTGTTTCTCTTTCCAGGGGGCTCCCATCCTTACCTCACCCTTAGTTCAAAGACCGATCCAGCCTGTTTCCTCGCTCCATGGTCATGCACTGCTTCAGCCCTGTTCCGCCCCTGCCCATGCCTTGATGCAGCCTGGAGCTACAGGTCTATCACTCGGCTCCTCTAAACTTACTATACCATTTGGTCTTCAATTATTCCTGTTAGCTATCACCGCAACTGTAATCTGTATAACCCATTTTTTTGCTGTGATAGATTCCTTGTAGCATTTCTGCCACATTCCATTCTACTGCTATTTTACACCAGGCTGGCCAGTGGAGGATGGGCACCCCTTCTATAGCTGGGTTCCTCTCGAGATTTTATCCCATTGGGGAGTTTTTCCTTGCCACTGTTTGCGGGTTTTCTCCCCACTGGGAATTTTTTTTACCTCATGTATTTGCTATTTGGTGGTTCAGGCCTGGTGTTTGCTCTGTTTGCCCTTGCCTTGCTAGTCTGTAAAGCGTCTTTGTGACAGTTTTCTATAAAAAATCACGATACAAATAAAACTAAATTGAATTGATTGGAATATTTTACTTCCACTACAGGCAAATAGTATTTGGCTACCTGTGGTTTAAAAAAAACTTAAAGTAAACAATATTTCAGCCATTTTAATAACCCATCCACCACCCTCCCACCCTGGCATAAAAAGCCAGAATGAAGTTTGCCAGTGATCGCCAGGACGAAGACCTAGCCTTCTCGAGGAGTGTTCTCTGGTCAGATGAAACATAAATTGTACTGTTTGGCCATAATGATCAGTGCTATGTATGGAAAAAAAAGGGTAAGGCTTTTAATCCGAAGAACATCATCCCAACTGTGAAGCATGGGAGTGGCAGCATCATGTTGTGGAGGTGTTTTACTGGAAATGGGACTGGTGCACTTCATAAAATAGATGGCATCATGAGGAAGGAGGATTATCTATAAACACTAAAGCAATACCTCAAGACATCAGCTAAAAAGTTAAAACTTGGTCCCAACTGGGTCTTCCAGCAGGACAATGATCCTAAGTATACCTCCAAAGTTGTAACAAAATAGCTTAAAGACAACAAAGTGAAACTATTGGAGTGGCCATCACAAAGCCCTGATCTGAATCCCATAGAACATTTGTGGACTGAACTGAAAAAGCATGTCCAAGCAAAGAGGCCCACAAACCTGACTGAGTTACACCAGTTCTATCAGGAGGAATGGGCAAAAAATGTGAGAAGCTTGTGGAAGGCTACCCCAAGAATTTGATTCAAGTTAAGCAATTAAAAGGCAATGCCACCAAATACTGACAAAGTGTATGTAAACTTTTAACCCACTGAAAATCTGATATAGTACATAAAAGTTGAAATAAATCTGTCTCTTAACTATTATTTTGAAATGACCTCTTATGGAAATAAAGTAGATACCTTAATTGACTTAACACAGGAAATGTATGGTAACATGAAATCTGTGGAGTTTTGAAAAATTTGAATGTCTTTAGCCTAGGTGTATGTAAACTTTTGGCCTCAACTGTATGTATGTATCTCTGTGTGAATATATACATTGGGCTCCAGAATTACTGGCATTGATAAATATGCACAAAAAATGCTTTAAAGAAATGCTAAACTAAAAAAATAATAGTTATTGACATAAGCTTTATTTTCCAACATGTGTAAACTAGTGTGCTTGATTAATGATTCATTGGAATCAACCAAAGTCTTAATTTTTTTAAAATACCAAAAATATTTCCCCAAAAACAGGTTCCAAAATTATTGGCACCCCTGGTTTAACACTTTGTGAAAACACCCCTGGCAAAGATGACAGCCATGAGTCTTTTCCTATAATTTGTGATAAGGTTAGCAAACACATTTGGAGGGATTTTTGACCATTGCTCCATATATCATTGATATTTTTGGGTTTGTGCTTATGGACCCCCCCTCTTCAGTTCAGACCACAGGTTGATGGAATTTAAGTCTGGAGACTGAGATGGCCATTGGAAAACATGGATGTTGATTTCACTTAAGCATTTCTGTTTAGATTTTGATGTATGCTTGGAGTCATTGTCCTGCTGGACAATCTACCTATGACCAAGTCCTAGCTTCTTAGCAGAGACAACCAAATTTTGACAGAATTTCCTGGTACTTTGTTGAATTCATTGTGCCATTGATGTAAAACAGTGCCCCGGGACCACTGCCAACAAAACATCTCCAAAACATCAATGACCCACCTCCATATTTGTAGGTATGAGGTGCTTCTCCTGTATGCATTCCTCTTTTGCTGCCAAACATTTTGATGGTGTGTATGGCCAAAACGTTCAATTTTGGTCTCATCTGACAATAGCGCACTCTTCCAGTCATAATTCGAATGAGGTTTGGCAAGCTCCAGATTCTTGGTTTTGTTTATTGTCCTCAGTAAGAGTTGTCTTTATGCCACCCTTCCAAAGAGATAGTTGGTAGGGAGGTGCCATTTTATGTTTATTTTAGACTTGTTGACCGCAAGAAACAAACCAATTTCTGCAATTCTTAAACAGTGATCCTTGGGTTATTAATGGCCTCCCTCACCATCTTCCTCACCATCCATGGGGACATCATGCGCTTGCTTCCTCTTCCTGGCAAACTTGCAACCATTCCATATGTTTTACACCTTTGTATTATTGCTCTTACAGTGCTAAGTGGTATGTTTACCCGTTTATGTCTTTTTTGTACTCATTACCAGACTTGTGACAGTAAATTACCATTGGTCTCTTCTGAATTAACAGTTATTTGGCTTTTCCCATGATGATGGATGACAAAGGGATTTTGTACGCTTGTTACCTCATTTTTATTCTCTAGTGAAACTGGAAGTGATGGAATGACACAATATAGTTCCTTTAGATTGAGATGAACTAAATTAAGTAAAATTGTATTGCCAATTTCATTTTATTTGATTTTACTTACAATAATTGTTAGGGGTGCCAATAATTATGGCACCTATGGTTTTCAGAAGAAATTAGATTACTTAATAAACAAAACATTGAAGCATGAGAGTAAATGTATTGAAATAAAAGTATATAGTTTTCCCATATGTTTGAACATAACATATAGAGTATTACTATGCCATTTATTATATTCAGCCTTTTTTCTTCATTTTCTTAATTAAGGGTGCCAATAATTCTGGAGCCCACAATGGGGTGCAAAAATTTGGGCACCCCTGGTTTAAATGTCTGTTACAATTAAACTCGATGTGATCAAAAGCAAACCTGAACTCTAATTGGTACAACATTAAACATGAGACCTCTCTGCAAATTTTAAAGCAAGATTGAATTTTATTTTCATATTTTACTTTTTTTAAATGATAAAAAAAGGAAAAGGACCCTGTGCAAAAGTTTTGTGCAAAAACATCTGTTGTAGTATCTACTGCATATCTGACAACATCACAGTGGTTTGAGGCTCATTTGATACCTTGGACCCTTGATGACTTAAAGACATTTAACCAACAAATGTGTTCCATACTGTATCAGCATAATTGACAGCTGAATCTAGTCCCACCCCCCAATTCCCATAGAGATCCATTCAAATGCAAAGAGTTTTTGTATCGCTTGTAGGCAACCTGACAATAAGATATCCAGACTCTGATGATGTTGATAGGTCACAGACATCAGGAAGTCATTGCATGCAAAGGATATGCAACCAAATAAAAAAACATGACTCTTTTATTTGACATTATGTTAATTTGTCTAAAACACTGAAACGAGGGACTACTTATAAAAAGTGCTGTAATTACTACATGGTGAAACCAAAATGTATAAGAATACCCTTTAATAAAAGCTCTGAATCTGCGCTTTGACCATGTGTGAATTGTTTGATTACAAACAGAGAAAATAAAATAGTAAATCAGAAAAAAGCAGAAAAATGCAGGTGGTTTTAATGTTGTGGCTGATCGGTGTGTGTGTGCGTGTGTGTATGTGTATATATATATACACACACACACACACACACACACACCGGCCACTTTATTAGGCACACCTGTTCAACTGCATGTTAACACAAATATCTAATCAGCCAATCAAGTAGCAGCAACTCAATGCATTTAGGCATGTAGACACGGTCAAGACGATCTACTGAAGTTCAAACCAAGCATCAGAATGGGGAAGAAAGGTGATTTAAGTGACTCTGAACATGGCATGGTTGTTGGTGCCAGACAGGCTGGTTTGAGTATTTCAGAAACTGCTGATCTACTGGGATTTTCACGCAAAATCATCTCTAGGGTTTACAGAGAATGGTCCGAAAATGAGAAAATATCCAGTGAGCAGCAGTTCTCTGGGCGAAAATGCCTTGTTCATGCCAGAGGTCAGAGGAGAATGGACAGGCTGGTTCGAGCTGATAAAGGCAACAGTAACTCAAATAACCACTCGTTACAACCAAGGTATGCAGAAGAGCATCTCTGAATGCACAACACGTCGAACCTTGAAGCAGCAGAAGCCAACCCGGTACTAGCAAGGTGTACCTAATAAAGTGTCCAGTGAGTGTTTATATATGTGTGTGTGTGTGTGTGTGTGTATATATATATACATTCATACATACACACACACACACATATAGACAGGTGAACAATTAAAGGAAAAACCTGAATAAATGAGTGGGGAAACATTATGAATGCAGATGCTTCCATACAGGTGTACTGCATTATACAATTAAGCAATTAACATCCTATCATGGTCTGGGGCATGTATAAAAACGCTGAGCAGTCCCAGCTGACCTTGATTTGGGATCAGTATGGCAGGAGGAAAAAAAGCACACATTCAATGACCATAACGCTCGTGCATTAGTGCGATATGTAAGGAAAAACAGAAGAGCAACTCTTCCTCAGGTGACTGAGAATGCCAATGCAGAACGTGAGCAGACTGTGTCAGCAAGAATAGTCTGTCAACAACTACAGTGAGCACCCTAATTCATTGGACAGTGACACATTTTTTGTTATTTTGGTCTGTACTCCAGCACTTTGAGTTTGAAAGGATACAATGACAATGAGGTTGAAGTGCAGACTGTCAGCTTTAATTTGAGGGTATTTTCATCAATATCAGATGAACTGTTTAGAAATAACAGCACCTTTTGTAAATGGTCCCCCTATTTTAAGGTACTACAAGTATTTGTTGAATTGGCTTCACAGATGTGGGGTGTTATGGCTTGGGCCTGTATGGCTGCCAGGCGAACGGGCTCACTTGTCTTCATCGATGATGTGACTGCAGACAGAAGTAGAACAATAAATTCTGAGTCTACAGAAATATATTATCTGCTCAGATAAAACCAAATGCCTCTAAACTCGTTGGACGGCACTTCATCATGCAACAAGATAATGACCCGAAACATACTGCTAGAGCAACGAAGTGGTTTTTGACGGCCAAAAAGTGGAAAATCCTTGACTGGCCGAGTCAATTACGGGATCTGAATCTAACTGAACACGCATCTTACATGCTGAAGAGGAGACTGAAGGCAAAAAGTCCCCAAAACAAGCAGGAACTGAAGATGGCTGCAGTACAGGCCTGGAAGAGCATCACCAGGGAAGATACCCAGCGTCTGGTGATGTCTATGTGTCACAGACTTCAAGCAGTCATTGCATGCAAAGGATGTGTGACATAATGGACAATATTGTCTATCTTGGCATTCATAAAAATATTCTTTCACCGCTAAAAAATCATATTCCGTCACAGCAACAAGATAAACCCGACAATAGCCCTAAGATATGCCTATACAGCAGTGAAAACGCTGCTCACTGAATAACGAAATAAACGAGAAAAAGTTTTTTAAAATGATGCCATGTCATTCTACAGTCAATATCTGGGACTACATATTGAATAAATATAAAACCTTACTGTTGGTTTTACGTATAGAGATGTCCCTTTTCAGACTGCGTGGTCATATATTGTCTTGGACAATCCGTTTGGGAAATATACGCGCATCTGCGACGCCTGGGTATCTTCCAAAATGGCTGTGCATAATACCACACATGTTGTTTACGGCGTCGTCGCCCTTTTTAGTACAGTCTGGCTTGATTGACAATTCATTTATTCAGTAGGCGAGAGTATAAGCTTTCTAACAATGTATAACATGCCTAATTCTGCTTTTGGAATAGCGTTTCATAGGTCAGCGTAACAGAAAATATTCTTAGCATCGCATTCACTTACGCATTCACTCTGTTAGCAGACAAATACGCTGCACCTAACGAAACGTGGTCAAGGATATTTCGTAATTTCTTGGAAAATACTATTATTATTGAGGACTTCTGAACATAGCTAAGCCATATGTTTGCTGATAGACCTAGCTGACATCATTTTCTGGAGCAATACAGAAGCGAATAGAACAGTATCATTGATACTGTCTCTGTCTCCATCTACTGAACATAGAGGAGATTTCATCATTGCTATGCAAGTGTTACCGCTCAAAATATTTCGGTTATATACGTTATTTTTGAAATTGAGTATCTTTAAATAGGTTAGTGGTGTTATATAATGTGAATATTTCACACTGTAATGTAAGCATTAGATGGAAGTGTAATAGTTTTTGTGAAGCATGCAACAGTGATGACGTGAGAGTTGGAACATTGCCAAAACGTGGTGGACGGTTGAAAATTGTTTTCATGTTGTCTCATCCCCATACAAGAAAACATATGAGAGTACAGATTATAGAAATACACACAAGTTAATTATTACACATTTAGGTACTGTACCGCATTGTGTGACAATATTTTTGCATGATTTTTTAAAATCTGATAGCAATGTTTCATCTTAAACCTTCATAAGGGGCTCATTTATATGCTTTATAATGGACAAAAAGCATTTTATTCCATTTTGGATAGATTTTGGATATGTTTCTGGACACCTAGCTTCATCCTTTCAAACTCGGTGCTCGAGCACAGAACCAAAATAACAAAAAATGTGTCACTGTCCACTGTCTTTACATAGAGCAGGATATTAGTAGGGTTGCAGTGCATAAACACCTCATTACAAAAACGAACGCACATTTCAGAGTTCACTGGTGCAAAACCATAGACACTGGTCTACAGAGATGTGGAAAAAAAGTGATTCAGTCAGATAGTCATCCTTCAGCATATTCTCGACAAGTGGGCTACTGCATGTGTGGTAAAGGCCTGAATGCTTGACCCCTACAGAGAGGGAGTCCAGTAGCTCTGTTATGCTGTAGGGGGCATTTTCATGGGATGGTTTGGGTCCACTAGTCCCCTTTTAGGGAAGGGCCACAGCAAATCAATACAAAGTTATTAAGTGATCACCTTTATCCTATGATGATACATTTCTGATAAGGATAGAAATGTTTCATCATAGGATAAAAGTGATCGCTTAATAACTTTGTATTTATTTGCTGTGGCCCTTCCCTAAAAGGGGACTACTGATGGCCCTGCAGATGGTGGCACTGTAATCCTTGAAGAGACCACTCGGTCTCTTCAAGGATCACAATGCCACCATCTGCAGGGAACGATGGGTCACTGAATGGTTTGATGAGTATGAAAATAATGTGAATCATATGCTATGGCCTTTGTAGTCAACCCAATTGAACACCGATCTGAGATTTTGGACCGAAGTGTTAGACCAGTGGTTCTCAACCTCGGTCCAGGAGACCCACTGTGTATGCTGGTTTTTGTACCAACCACAGTTGCAATCCCAGAATTGTAACAAGCTATTATTTTTCCTTAATTAGGTGCTTCTCATGTCAGAGGGATTATTTCCCCACTTAAGCCACCTTGTGTCAGAAATAGCTATGCATGCTATAAAGAATAAAAGTCCCATATTCACATTGCGCTATATTGTAGACGATTACGAAAAGAGGTTCAAAAAACTTTTTAATTAATCAAAATAAAGACTGAGGCAAATCAACAGGTTCCTAATTGGGGAAAGTGTGGACACCTGGCCACTAAATCTAATCATTTGATAGATAACGAAGAATTCAAAAACAAAGAAAATGATAACGAGTCAAACCTGTATTGTGCTAATTAGTTTAAGGGAAATATTATGCACCTAAAGCACTTAAACACGTGTTCAGCAACCTAGGAGCCTATTAATTCCCCTCATTAATTTGATCTGTTAAAAATGTTACCTCCAAACTATGTTAAGTTTTTTCACAACTTTTTTTGTCGGTGCTCAATTACACGTCATGTTTGGACTGCTTCGGGGTACTTTTTATATATTTCAACCAACAATGTCATCCTCACGTGCAAGAACGGACTCGGCACGTACAGGCTGCCTGAAAGCCTCACGCTTGGCTGATCCTGTTTCGCCGCTGAAGGAGGCTGCCAACACTGAGAGCACTTCCAATCTGGGACAACTACAAGCCATGCTAGACTTGCTGAAAGGGGACATTTGCAGTAAAATCGACTCATTATCCTCTGACCTGCGAGCTGAAATTTCTTCAGTGAGAGAGGAGTTAAAACATACCATTGAACCCTTGCAGCAAAAACTTAGCTGCCATGACCAGGCCATCACTGATTTGGAGCGCGCGTCCACGGACCATAGCGACCAGTTAACTGTATTGGATTCTACGGTTTCTATGCTTCAAACCCAGATAAAACTGCTGACGGATAAATGCGAGGACCTGGAGGGGAGATCGAGGAAGAATAACATAAGGCTGATCGGTGTGCCGGAGGGGACTAAGGGTGCGCGCCCGACCGAATTTGTTGCCCAGCTGTTAAAGGACACCCTCGGCCTAGACGAGGCACCCCTGCTCGACTGAGTGCATCGCACTCTTCGTCCTAAACCCAAGGAGGGTGAACCGCCCCGGACCCTTGTTATTGGAGTGCATTTTTTTCATGTGATAAATGACATCATGCGTCGAGCTGGGGAGGCCTCCCGGGCTTCTCCTTTCCTTTACTGGGGTAAACAGCTATTTTTTTCCCTGACTACACTTCCTTGGTTGCTAAGAAACGTGCTGCTTTCATGGACGTTAAGCGTCAGCTACATTCTTGTCCCGGTGTAAAGTTTGGCTTGAGGTTCCCAGCGGTTCTCAGGATCACTTTACTCAGCGGAGCCACACACACTTTCGAAGACCTGGCCCCTGCAATGGACTTCGTGAAGGCAAACATTAAAACTGTAGTCTCTTCTGGAGCTACAGTCTAAAGACGATTTGGCTGGCTGTCCCAGTAGGCTAACAGGCTAGTTCACTAGCATCTGCTTGGTAAGCCGCTTTACCTCAAGTCTTGATAATTTTACTCGAGTTAATTTGCGAATGCTTATACTGTGTTTGTTTACATATATGCTTTTTTTTCTTAATATCACAAACTCTAGGGGGTGCTACTCCCTTGGTAGTGCTACGGAGTGTGTTGAGATGTTTTTGGTAACATTTGGGTTTTGCATGCGTCGCGTTTGGGGTGAAGCTTTAGCTAGGGAGGGGGAGGGGGTGGGGGAAGAGTTCTTTTTCTTCTTGTTTTGAATGCCTTTTGTGTTTGGTTTTGTATATCGTTTGGTCACCCATATTTTTTAGTTGTACTTTTGCAATTGCTACTCATTCCACACTACACTATATTTGTACATACATTTATTTATGTGTTATTTAAAACATGGCCCAGTCTAAAATATCACAACAATCAGTGAGTGGACTCAAATTTATTAGCTGGAACTGTAATGGCTTAAAGGGTAGGTATGTTCTTGTAACAGGACTGCTTTATACGGTCCTAACTGGGACAATGACAGTTTTTTCCGGTTAGTGTTCTCCAAATTACCTAACATGGCCACACACTTTCTTATTTTGGGGGGGGATTTCAACTGTTGGCTCAACCCTGCGTTGGATAGCTGATCTACTAAAACCAATATGCCTTCGAAGTCTTCCGGGACTATTCTATCCTTTATGGACAAGCTTTATGTTTCAGACCCCTGGCGTTTCCTCAACCCATCAGGGAGAGTATACTCCTTTTCCCATGTTCACCACACCTTCACCCGTATTGATTACTTTCTTATAGATAACTGGCTCCTTCCTTCAGTTTAGTGGTGTTCTTATAATGCTATCTTAATATCTGATCATGCTCCAATCGTATTGGATTGCACATAAAAGGGCGGGATAACACACGCCTCCCCTGGCGCCTTAATACACGTTTGTTGTCAAACGAGGATTTCATTAAATTTGTGTCTAACCAAATTGACTTCTTATCGGTCAACAGAACTCCAGGGGTCTCGGCTTCTCTCCTCTGGGAGACTTTGAAGGCATATACACTCACCGGCCACTTCATCAGGTCCACCTGTTCAACCGCATACTGCACCCGTTAACGCAAATATCTAATCAGCCAATCACGTGGCACCAACTAAATGCATTTAGGCATGTACACATGGTCAAGACGATCTGCTGAAGTTCAAACCAAGCATCAAATGGGGAAGAAAGGTGATTTAAGTGACTTTGAATGTGGCATGGTTGTTGGTGCCAGACCGGCTGGTTTGAGTATTTCAGAAACTGCTGATCTACTGGAATTTTCACATACAACCATCTCTAGGGTTTACAGAGAATGGTCTGAAAAAGAGAAAATATCCAGTGAGCGGCAGTTCTCTGGGCGAAAATGCCTTGTTGATGGCAGGGGTCAGAGGAGAATGGCCAGACTGGTTCGAGCTGATAGAAAGGCAACAGCAACTCAAATAACCACTCGTTACAACCAAGGTATAAAGAAGAGCATCTCTGAACGCACACCACGTCAAACCTTGAAGCAGGTGGGCTACAGCAGATGGGCCACTAATCAAGTTGAGGACCTTTTATTTAAATCTAAATATTCTTACTATGAACATGGTGACAAAGCAAGCAAACTTTTGGCCCATCAATTGTGGCAGGCTTCCTCCTCTCATCAGACCCCACAAATTCTAACTCCTTCTGGTGTAACAACAGATCCAAAAAAAATTAATGATCAATTTAAACAGTTTTACTCCTCCCTTTATGCCTCTGAGCTTCATACTGATTTACTTGCTTTTGATAGCTTCCTTAACTCATTGGACATAACCAAAGTGGACCAGGACTCTGTTGGGAGACTGGAGAAGCCACTCACTGTAAACAAGCACAGAGGTTCAGCCTTCTCCATGCAATTGGGAAAGTGTCCAGGACCCGAAGGTTTTCCAATTGAGTTCTATAAAACCTTTTTTGATAAATTAGCACCGGTTTCGAATGAGATGTATAATGAATCCTTTAACATTCTTAATCTACCTCCAACTCTTAATCAAGCTTCAATCTCATTGATTTTAAAAAAGAATAAGGACCCTTTATCTTGCTCAAGTTATCGTCCTATAAGTCTATTATCCGTGGATGTAAAGCTCTTATCTAAGCTATTAGCCATGCGTTCTGCCCTCCATTATCTCCCCCAATCAAACAAGGTTTATCCGGAACAGACATTCTTTTTCTAACCTCAGACAACTCTTTAACGTGGTGTATAATCCCTCCACCTCGTCTGCACCAGAGGCTCTGATCTTGTTAGATGCAGAGAAGGCCTTTGATCGTGTAGAGTGGAATTATCTTTTTTACACATTGGAGAAATTTGGTTTTGGTCAGAGGTTCATTACCTGGGTTAAACTGCTTTACTCGTCTCCTATGGCTTCAGTCAGAACTAATAATACCCACTCAGAACACTTTCCCTTGTATCGCTCTACCCGGCAGGGCTGTCCTTTGAGTCCTCTCTTATTTGCCATTGCCATTGAACCACTCGCCATTGCGCTCCGGGCAGACCCCCGTATAACTGGAATAATCAGAAATGGTTTTGAGCAGGATGACTTGATTTTATATATCTCTAATCTTTCCGTATTGGTCCCGGCTGCTCTTGACATCCTTACTTCATTTGGCCGCATTTCAGGATATAAACTTAGCTTAGACAAAAGTGAGTTGTTTCCTTTAAATGTTGCAGCACGTAATTATTCTTTGTAGGATTTCCCATTCAAAATTGCCCCACAGGGTTTTACATAACTTGGTATTCAGGTTAGAGATAAATTGGAGGACCTGTTTAAATTCAATTTTTCCCCTTTGGTGGCTCAGATACAGGAAGACTTCCAGAGGTGGTCATTGTTGCCTCTATCCCTTGTAGCTCGGGTTAACTCTGTTAAAATGAACACCCTCCCCAAAGTGTCTTACCTTTTTCAAAGCATGCCCTTTTCCTCCCCCAGTCCTTCTTTTGTAAATTAGATAGCTTAGTCACTAAGTTTATTTGGAATAAGAAAGTCCCTCGACTTCGTAGGGAGCTGTTGCAGAGGCCGAGGTTTGGCTTTACCTAATTTTAGGTTTTATTATATTGGGCTGCCAACCTTAGAGTAATTCAGCTTTGGATCCGCCTGGAGAGATCTCCTGCTCCTCCTTCATAGGTGCATATGGAGGCATTCTCCACTAAACCTGCCTCGCTGACAGCCCTTATTCACTCCCCCCTTAAATTTTCTTCCTCTCCTTATTCTAAAAATGCCTTAGTTAAATCTACTTTGAGGATCTGGAAGCAATTCCGACACCGCTTTGGTCTACAGACCTTTTCTTTCTTAGCTCCAATATCAGCTAATCTGGTTTTTCATCCTTCTTTGATTGATAGAGCATTCTCTTTGCGGTCCAACTCTGGCATTGAGACATTTGGCGACCTATATCTTGACAATACCTTCGCATACTTTCAGCAGCTCTCTGAGAAGTTCTCTTTACCTAGACATCATTTTTTTTAGGTATCTACAGATCCGTAGTTTTGTTTGTAATTTTAGCTCACATTTTCCCAATCTCCCGGAGACCTCACCTATCGACCCTTTTTTAACCCCAGCCCCTTTCTTAAAGGGTATGATCTCTTATCTATATGATCTTATCCAGACATTGCGCCCAGCCTCTTCACATAACATAAAGATTAAATGGGAGGAGGATCTGGGGGAGGAGATTTCTGAAGAGCTGTGGGATGTCATTCTGCGTCGAGTTCACTCCTCATCTATTTGTGCTAGACATGGTCTGACTCTATGCAAAATCCTTCACCATACACATTTAACTAAAGCCAGACTTTCTAAGATTTATAAGGATGATGACCCTATGTGTGATAGATGTCGCCAAGCCCCGGCTACCTATATTCATGTATTTTGGTCATGCCCTTCCTTAAACACCTGTCGGCTAGAAATCTTTAACTCGATCTCAGATTGTACTGGGATTCAATTTGAACCAACAGCATTCACAGCATTGTTTGGGGTTCCGCCTTACACTCTGCTGCTTCCAAAATATAAGGCAGACTTTGTAGCGTTTGTTACCTTATTAGCCAGACGTCTGATTTTACTGAGGTGGAAATTACCTGCACCCCCCTCTTATTCCTCATTGATCAAAGACGTTTTTTCCACTCTGTTAAAGTGGAAAAAATTAGGTGTAGTATAAATGGTTCTCTTGCCAAATTTAATAAAACATGGGGACCTTTTTTTGCACATGCTGAGGGGTTGGTGTTTGCTGCCATTCCGGAGTAACAGCTTTAATTGAATGTGTCTAACCACTTTACTGTACCTTTAGTGGGTTTGGAATATTATTTAATTTTTCTTTTCTCTACCATGTGAATTTTATATTTGTCTCTGATTATTACTGGGTGACCAACATGTACATTTTGTGTTTATTATATATATATATATATATATATATATATATATATATATATATATATATAGATATATATATATATATATATAATCTTTTATTTTATTTATTTTTTATTTTTTATGTTAGTTATGTCTTTTTGTATGTTATACTTGACTCAATATTGAAACTTGAAAAGAACTGTCTTGACATTTGTGTGTTGTTGAAAATCTAATAAACAAATTTGAGAAAAAAAATGACCTCTTTTTAAGTGATTGTTTGCAATCACTTAAAAAAGGAACACAACACAATGGGATTTTATTCTTTTATTCATGCCATGCATAGCAATTTCTGACATAATGTGGCTTAAGAGGGTAAATAATTCCTCTTAACATGAAAAACACCTAATTAAGAAAAATGAACAGCTTGTTAAAATTCTGAGATTGCAACTGTGGTTGGAACGAAAACCAACATACACAGTGGGCCCCCAGGACCGAGGTTGGGAACCACTGTTAGACCATCATCAAAACACCAAATGATGGAATATCTCTGGACAAATGGTGTTCAATCCCTCCAGTAGCGTTCCAGAGACTTGTAGAATCTATGCCAAGGTGCACTAAAGCTGTTCTGGCAGCTCGTGGTGGCCCAACACCTTACTAAGACACTTTGTTAGTTTTTCCTTTAATTTGTATGTGATTTCATGCAACCGGGGACATTGTAGTGTAGGGACAAAGGGCTAGAGTGAAACCGCAAGAAAGAGTACTGCCAATTATGCAGCCTTCAGACATATCAAACGTATCTGGTGTAGGAGTACCATCTACAGGCCATTATAAGTTGATGGTTTTATTTGAGAAAATTTAACTGGGACAGATTAGCAAAATATTCAACTGATTGTACTCCTTCACTGGTGCCATGGCCATTGTGCCTACCTTTAGGAGTGTACATGCCCTGTTGCATGGAGCCCCCGGGTTCAAATACAGGGGCCTTGAAATCTCCAACCGCCGACAGCATGTCTTCAAAACTGCAGTTGCCTGGCATTATCCCACTCTTGGGGTTCGGGTTCTCAGGAATGTTAATGTTCTGTTAAGGAAAAAAAAAAACTCCTGCAAAGTACATATCACCTACAGCATCATTTAAAAAAATCTTCAGTTATATTTAATCTGAGTACCACGGACAACAATTTTTAACAAAACAATTCCAAATAATTAACAAAATATTTTGCTCAAACAATTGTTATCCAATGCTCTCAAGTCTCTCAAAATTTGAGGATGTTATGGTGTCTTTCAGCTGTGAGGTATTTCACGGGTAGTCCTTCCTCTGGGCCCCTCCAGCAAAGGCCTGTTTGCTTCAGTGGAAAATCCAAACCTACAGGCCTTTGCTGGAGAAGTTTGGAGGAAAAGCCAGGTTTCTCCAGCACCATCCCTCACAGTCAAATGACACTGTCCCATGCCCAAAGTATTAATCTGTTTTTTGTCAGAAAGACTACAAGCTCACTCCAATCACGAGTGGATGGAAAAATTCTATGGCAAGCCCTGCATATCGCACATTTTTTACCTTACTATCACTATTGGAATAATCCCTAAACCCTGGAAGACTGCTTGTGTTCTTCCATTAGATAAAGCTAGTGAAAGAACTTAAATAAATATGGTTAAATATCCAAATTCTGCTTCCTGGTTTGAATCCTGGAATTTCTGGTCTATGATCAGCTCAAATCATACCTATCTATGCTATCTGTGCTTACCCCTTACCAATATGGATTTAGGCCGAATCATAGCACTATCACAGCTATTTCCTTGCTTTGTATGACATTGTATTAGACCTGGATAACAGACAGACCTGTGCCGCACTGTTTGTAAACCTATCTAAGGCCTTTGACA
Source organism: Anguilla pacifica (assembly GCA_039654925.1). Taxonomy (NCBI): domain Eukaryota; kingdom Metazoa; phylum Chordata; class Actinopteri; order Anguilliformes; family Anguillidae; genus Anguilla; species Anguilla pacifica. The sequence goes on along the minus strand of CM077286.1, from coordinate 35,173,567 downwards.
CTGTGGTTTACTTTTTGCTTCTGGATTGTCTGTCTCGCATTGGCCTCAGCTGCCCAAGCTGTTTGTGGTTTGAGAACTCTCTCTCCGACACACAAATTGTATTTACTCATTGTGGCTTTAAAACTAGTTTAGTGACACTCCACGCTAGCGGAGATTCAGATTCTGTGGTTGTGATTTGAAAATACGGAACTGACAACAAAATACCAATCACAAAAAACAACAACAGCTTGGTGAAGGAGCATAAATTTTGACAGATGGACATCCATGATTTCAATCTCTTTAGTTTATTCAGCGCTGCAGAAAAAGGAAAGGCTTGTTGCTGTGTTCGGTTTAACCCTGTGGCATACAATGCATGAGCCTACACAGATATTTTTCCACCGCCAATGGTATACTTTGCAATTTAAATTTAAAACTAAAGTAAAAGTAAAGAAAATAAAATAAGTGATGTTATTAAATTAATATATTCACACAATTAGGCCATAGGCAAATATTAAAATCATTTTTATTTGCATTGCAAAATTGCACATTTCATCACCATTATTTAAAATTGTAGATACATGTAGGTCTACTGTTTGTTCTTCGCACTGACAATGATGAGATTATTCATGGAAAAGATCTGCATTGCACACATTTTGAAAGTTTAATGATCTTGAAGTCTACGTTTTGTTACAGATAATGAAAGCATAATCTAACAAAGGTAAATAAATGGTCAAAATAGGCTTTCCCTACATGTACGACCAGTGAGAACAGACCTTGGAAAAACTGCCTTCAGTTACTATGCCTGATACATTTGGAATACAGAGCACTGTAAATATAAAAATAATTGCTGCTACTTCACCAGGTTAAAACTCTAATCTGAGTTTTTAAAGGCTGAATACAATCGTTTTTAATTTCTGATTCATTTTTTTTATGTCTGTTGAACTTCCTAACTTCAAATTCCTTTTACATTAAATGTTCTAAAGTTTTAAAGGCTTCGTTATTACAGTTTTAATATATGCTTTACTGTTAATGTATGTAAGTTGACATCACTGTAAATGAGGATTTTTCCTCAATGGTTTTTCGAGATGAAATAAAGGTTGATCGATCGATAGCTAAATTGTAAGTCCGAAACCCATAGAGCCCAATCGCTGAAATAACAAGCCAACACAACATAGCACAATAAAAAATATTGCAGTGTTCCCTGAGGGAAAGCTGCTCTTAAAGGTGCTTGCAATCACAGCAACACTTTCGGTAACAAGGATTGACAACAATGGCGCCAAAACAGACCTTTTGTGTATATGGTCAACTAGCAAATTAAATCCGCCATATTTGAGCTTTCACACATTTTTTAAAACGTTTTTCTCCTACAGTTAAATTCAGTCAGTAAGTTTGTCACTTGCCCTTCTCAAAAACAGACAGGAGTGATGTCCCCTTTCTAGTATATTTTTGCATAAAGTATGTTTGTAAAACTGAGGAATCATTTATATTTAAATGTTTGTAATGATCAGAACAGGTAGCAGTTCATTGATGCGGGGCACTGGGGCGCCGCCCCCCTAAATGCGAAATAATTATAAAATAAAAATTATTTACTCATACAATGCGCCTGGTAGTCTGTCAGCGCCTGTCAGCATTCATTAAAAATTGGTTCCAAAATCAAATTGTATTTGGTTCATTTCTGTGTGAATATATATATTTCCTGGGAGAAGGGCGCCGGCCAACTGAGTGGCTGCCTCCGAATAGTCAAAAAAATTACATCCTATGTCTTTTCCTAACCACTCTTCCTTGACCTCAATGGAAAACGTCATGAGGTCAAGAAAAGATGCGAAGGAGAATTCATAAGGACTTAGGAAAAGACAACCGCATTGCTAAGAGAATCCGACTGCGCTTACACTAGGCTACAGAATTATGCGACGGCGGATGTTATTGACGTGGGTCTGCCGTGGTGAAACTACAATGTTCCGAAGATGGACTACTAAACGTGCATCTTAGATACTTTGCCCCGTGCCTTCTTACCATGTTGTTTCATGCAGGCTATATAAACATGGACAACCCGGTGAAAAATATTACTTCATTACCAACGCTCACCCTCCTGTCCACTCATATTTATCGACATGAATCCCAGTTAGTATGATTGTATGAAAATAATTGTTAAATTTAATGCAAGATAGGCATAACATGTTAGGCCTACAAATCTACTACTGTACATATCATCATTCTTAAGTTTCAAACATGTTCAATTAAAAACATCCTCTGGCTAAAAATGTCTCATATCCCTTTTTCTTCAAAGACAGACTTCTGTGTTATGGTTAATATGCTCATTATGTTCTGATTATAAGCCTATGCATATAGTAGCTTAAGAACCACCACACAACTCAGTCATGTTGATCGTTTGTTTTCGTGAACGGCCGAATGGTGCGTCGCTTTATATGTTGCTGCCGCAAGGAATTGTGGGACGCCATTATCTCCTTTCCTTTCGTAAAGGACAGTCCAGTGTGCCCTATGCTAAAGGAGATAAGAAAGGAAGCACTGAAGCACCTTTCCTTAGTATTTAGAGAATTCGACCAGCTCTTATCATGGCTGCCACTTAGATACTTCCGGGTCATTTCACTCAGTAAGCAAAAAATACTATTCGGACGCAGCCAGTGTGTATGTAAGTCCTTCAACTTTTGGCAAGCAGATGACCTGAGGCTGCTCTCTCAATGGTTGCTTCAGATATTCCACAGGGCAAAACTCTCTGTGCCCCAGACTTTTATTGGCAGCGAATTGGTATTGTTTTTATGTTTTTTGATCTAATGTGACTGGACAATTCTCGACGTCTTTCATGTTCACACCCGCCATTAATATAACTATGGATGTGCGACTGTCACTCCTGCTCCTTAGCTAGCTGACCAGTACTTTCAGGAGATGGCAACTTCAAGAGGAACCACGGAAATCAAAGAAAATTTGGTTATGTCCTTACAAAAACACCCTTTCACAAGGCGTTCACTGGAAGAAAAAAAGAGGATAAAGGAGCTTGGACCGGACTGACCCGATTTACAAATTCAGCAGCAGGCAAGAGATCAAGGACGATCCTACACCCGGGGCTTCTCCCACTCTTGTTATGACAAACGGAGTTGGCTAGCTGGATGTGGTGTAAGTACTGCCTTTTATTGCTATCCCTGTTTGCTATTTCAAAGTGTCGGCACCGAAGCGTTGTGGACAACGACGGGGGTACAAGACCTATAACACCTTTCTGAAAAATGAAAACGGCACGAAAGTAGCCACAGCCATCTAGACAATAGTATGAGACTAAATTATTTTGGCAGGCTTAGCATTACTGAACAGCTACAGGATTGGCATTAGAAGGTACAACGAAGAGGTGACAAAATCGACACATCCTGTCCAGAATAATAGACTGTGTGAAATTTTGTGGGGCCTTTGAGTTGGCTTCGCGTGGCCATGATGAGAGTGAGAGCTCCGATAATCCCGGGATATTCCTTGGGTTGGTGAATTTTGTTGCCTCCTTTAAACTTCAGCATTCACATTTTGTCCAGCAGATGGCAGCAGAAGGCTCTATAAATGACCTTGGAGTTGGCTAATATTTTCTTCTTCTTTTTATGACTCCATAGAATGCGACTGGCAGTAAATATGACTTTAGTAGTTTCATAATTAGAAATTGAGCTGTTGCCTGCTGGTAACTTTAGGTGATATAGGTGAAATGGGAATTTTGTCATCTCTACATATTATTTTGTATTATTAAGGAGGGCAAAATATGTTCAAGTAGTGCTACTGGCCAGTGTTTAGGCAACATTACAATGTGTTGTGTTATTTTAAGATTTTTTTTTTGCTGCGCTATGAAGTGCTGCTTCAGTTTGTTTGTCCTCCCCAAAACTGCGCCCGCCCAAAAAATTATCACCAGCCGCCACTGACAGGTAGCCAGGTAGCTGTAGCGCCATTTCTCCTTGTGAAACATACCATGAATATTGCTCTTCATGTTGATCAGAACAGGCCAGCCAGCTAGATTTAGTGCCATTTTCCCTCGTGTTAAATAATATCTTTATAGGTTTATCACTCCTGTGCAGTCAAATACAGCTGTTTTTAATTTGCTAATTAAGCATAACAGTGCACCTAAAAACTAGAAGCTTTGCTGTTGTCAATCACTGTTAAATGCTGGCAACAGTGCTGCTGTGCTACTATTTGTAAACTTCTGGGTTGGGAATGGGCCTGCACCCGATCTGACCCAAATGTTCAGAGCTAAAAATAAGCTCAATACCCGGCCTGATCACAGTATACTTTTGGGCATTTTTGGTTCAGGTCTGGCTGTAGACCTGTAATCCAAGGGCTGATGAGGATGAAGATATTTAGGGTCCGTATAATCCATGACATGTTCCACTCCATTAAGGAGATGATTATTTTGCATGTGCATCCAAAGATGCCAAGTGAAAAAATCAAAATGGCAAACAAAGTTTGGAAAACTAGAAAAAAAATATTTTATTTTATGTTTGCATAATTCAATACAGACCAATACCAGTCCAAGGTTCAAGAACCATAAACATAATGAACACTTTATTAACCCCTTAGCGCACATGCCAAATCTTGCCAATCCTTGCCCATTTAGGGGGTACCCTATTTAAAGCTGTATAACTCCAGATGTGAACACCACAGAGACTTGAAAAATGGCTTAAATGAAGCAAGACATTTGTACAATTTACAATACTAACGCAGATTAGTTTATAATCATAATTTTGGGAGAAATAAAGTGCCACAAATGCAATTGTCCAGACAAAAAATCAAAATGAATTTGCACTTTTTTAGTTTGCAATGAAATACTGAGAGAGTGCATATATACAGCAGGTTAAACTATACATGTGCTGGATCAAAAACTTCTTGACCACAAGTTCATAAAATCTAAGGGTAGATATGTAGAACTACTATAGATTTATGAAGCAAAAACTAAGCAATGTACCCAGCGTCTCCAAATCTATCCAAAATGTCTAAATTATGCATTGCTGTAAATCACAACATATCCACATATTTCACTGCAAATCAACTGTTTTGACTCAAGAAACTCACTGTTGCATAAAAAGTGGGAGTTACAAGCTTTCTGTCAGTACAGTGGTCTAAAATATCTAGGGGTCCAGAAACATCCGAAATCTCTCCAAAAATTAATGAAATGCTTTATGTCCATTATAAAGGATATAAATGAGCCTCTTATGAAGGTTTAAGATGAAACATTGCTATCAGATCAAAAAATAATGCAAAAATATTGTCACACAATGCGGTACAGTACCTAAATGTGTAATAATTAACTTGTATGTATTTCTATACTCTGTGCTCTCGTATGTTTTCTTGTATGGGGATGGGACAACATGAAAACAATTTTCAACCGTCCACCACGTTTTGGCAATGTTCCAACCCATCACTGTTGCAAGCTTCACAAAAACTATTACACTACTAACTACCGCTTACATTACAGTGTGAAATATCCACATTATATAATACCACTAACCTATTTGAAGACACTAAGTAACAAAAATAACGTATATAACCGAAGTATTTTGAACAGTAATACAGTCCTTTAGAGGATAATAACAGTAGATAGAGACAGAGACAGTAAATCAATGATACTGTTGTATTCGCTTCTGTTTTGCTCCAGAAAACAATGTCAACGAGACCACGTTTCATTAGGTGCAGCGTCTTTTACTGCTATCACAGAGTGAATGCGTAAGTGAATGCGATGATAAGAAAAATCTTGGTTACGCTGACCTAAAAAACGCTATTCCAAAAGCAAACTTAGACATGTTATACATCGTTAGAAAGCTTATTCCCTCACCCACTGAATAAATGAATTGTCAATCAAGCCAGACTGTAATAAAAAGAGCCCCTAGTGGTCGGCACGCCGGCGTGCCGAGATTACTAAACTCAGACATTCGGTGCTACTGCAACCAAAGTATGAGTTAAAAACAGAAACGCGTTGTTTTAGTTTCATTAGTAGACGATACACGACAACTATGCGGAATACGGAGTTTCGCAGTGCCACCATTGTCGCTCTGGTCGATCATTTAACACGCACCCCCTCCCTGCAGTCTCATCTAGAAAAAACCACCCACCCTTGACATAATGGACAATATTGTCTATCATGGCATTCATAAAAATATTATTTCACGACTAAAAAATCATACTCCGTCATAGCAACAAGATAAACCCGGCAATAGCCCTAAGATATGCCTATACAGCAGTGAAAACGCTGCTCACTGAATAACGAAATAAACAAGAAAAAGTTTTTTAAAATTGTACCATGTCATTCTACAGTCAATATCTGGGACTAACTACTGAATAAATATACAACCTTACTGTTGGTTTTATATGTAGAGACGTCCCTTTTGGACCGCGTGGTCATATATTGTCTTGGACAATCCGTTTGGGAAATATACGCACGTTTGTGACGCCTGGATATCTTCCAAAATAACTGTGCGTAATACCACACCTGTTTTTAACGGCGTCGTCGCCCTTTTTACTACAGTCTGGCTTGAATGACAATTCATTTATTCAGTAGGTGAGAGTATAAGCTTTCTAACGATGCATAACATGTCTAATTCTGCTTTTGGAACAGCGTTTTATGGGTCAGCGTAACAGAAAATATTCGTAGTATCGCATTCACTTACGCATTCACTCTGAGAGACGCTGCACCTAACGAAACGTGGTCAACGATATTTCATAATTTCTTGGAAAATACTATTATTATTGAGGACTTCTGGACATAGCTAAGCCATATGTTTGCTAATAGACCTAGCTGACATCGTTTTCTGGAGCAAAACAGAAGCGAATAGAACAGTATCACTGATACTGTCTCTGTCTCCATCTACTGAACATTTCATCATTGCTACGTACGTATTACTGCTCAAAATATTTCAGTTATATACGTTATTTTTAAAATTTAGTATCTTTAAATAGATTAGTGGTGTTATATAATGTGGATATTTCACACTGTAATGTAAGCGTTAGATGGCAGTGTAATAGTATTTGTGAAGCATGCAACAGTGATGACGTGAGAGTTGGAACATTGCCAAAACGTGGTGGGCGGTTGAAAATTGTTTTCATGTTGTCCCATCCCCATACAAGAAAACATACGAGAATACAGAGTATAGAAATACATACAATAGTTAATTATTACACATTTAGGTACTGTACCGCATTGTGACAATATTTTTGCATTATTTTTTTTTAAATCTGATAGCAATGTTTCATCTTAAACCTTCATAAGGGGCTCATTTATATGCTTTATAATGGACAAAAAGCATTTTATTTAATTTTGGAGAGATTTTGGATATGTTTCTGGACCCCTAGATATTTTAGACCACTGTACTGGCTGAAAGCAGTGATTTTCTTGAGTCAAAAAAGTTGATTTGTAGTGAAATACGTGAATATGTTGTGATTCACAGCAAAGCATAATTTAGACATTTTGGATAGATTTGGAGACGCTGGGTACACTGCTTAGTTTTTGCTTCATACATCTATAGTAGTTCTACATATCCACCCTTAGATTTTATGAACTTGTGGTCAAGACGTTTTTGATCTAGCACATGTATAGTTTAACCTGCTGTATATTTGCAATCTCTCAGCATTTCATTGCAAACTTAACCCTCTGGGGTCTAAGGGTAAAATGAGGCACACTGGTGATTGTGCGATGCTCTGACATTTGTGTAAATTTCATCAACTTTATATAGTGATTCCAATAACTGTATATTCCAATTTTATATCTTTGTTTTCAGCACAAACTCAGCTACAATAATATGGCAGCAGTAAGTAGGCCATAATCATCTGTGTGGACTGTAAACTGCTCTAAAAACACACAAACTGTAAACAGTAGTTTTGAATATGCACAGGAATGTTGTAATAAAACACACTAAACAATTGTGACTAAGACTTTTGGTCACTGAAATGTGTTCATCAAGGTCTTGGGTATCAAAAGATGACAAAATATTTTAGCAAATCCAATGAGAAATATAAAATACATTGCTAAAAGTTAGTGTTGTGACTACTATTTTTCAACACCAGGTGAGAATGGGAGGGAAAATGGCCTTTCTGTAATGAATATGCATTGGGAAAGAGGACTTGCCAGCTAAGTAGGCTATTCACAGCTGGCCGCATGCCTCCCCACCACTAAGACAAAGACTCACTGAGCCATTTAGAAGACAGAAACAAAGACATCTTTTGATTTTAGAACATTTATTGAAGTAAACTGCATGGAAGATGAGATGAGACTGGTGTACTCTTGCAACGCCTGCCTGGCCTCTTAGCTAGTGGTGAACTAGGCCGTGTTTCCTGATCAACATCTCTGTAAATATAATAAAAACAAAATTGTTAGGAAATGTGAAATCAAATCAAACTTTATTTATATAGCACATTTCCTTCAACAGGTGAAAATTAAATGTGCTTTACAAAAAAGAGACAAACCACTAACTAATGAAAACAAAATTTATGAAATGTGACATCATATACAAACAAAGAACCAAACAAACACAACCAGACGCAGAGAGGTAGCCTATAATTTTGAGAAGCAATGGTTAGAATCGTCCGTAGTGTGGGAATTTACAAGCACGCATATTAGTGAATATTCCTACAAACACACAGAGAATGTAATACAGCACACATTTACAAATAATGCAAGCTATCAATGAAACAACATTAGCTAAACTAAATAAACACTGATATTCCAACTCAACTACACGCAACTCATCAATAACAATGCCTCAATCTGAAGTAGGCTAGGTCTGTTTAGCTAAGTGGTTATTTTATTGCTATTTCCCGAACTTACTTAGAGTATGCTAATATCGATTGTGCAAGGACATCAGTTTTAGAATCCTAGCCACGCCACTACACGCCAGGCATGAGCTATTCATTACGAATATGATCGAAAAACATACAGTCTACCTGATACTTCTAACACAACCAGACGCAGAGAGCCTAGCCTATAATTTTGAGATGCAATAGTTTGAATCGTTCGTAGTGTGGGAATTTACAAACGCGCATATTGCTGGATATTCCTACAAACACACAGATACGTTGCAATACAGTACACATATTTACCAATATGATCATAAGAAATATACTTACGCATGAAGTTGATCCTCAGCTGGATCAGTTCGCTGTTCGAAATGACACCGCTCTTCATCAGTGTCAGCTTCCGGACGGACCATTTTCCAAAATTGAACGAAATGTTCACCTCAAAAGAAGTGAACTAGGCTACACTTTGACATTCTATCCCGCTTTCGCAGACTTGGCATTTCTCACATGGATCTCGCATCGCCCCTCCTTTAGCCTTTAGCGAAATTCACATAGTAATGAGTAAAGTTTAACAAAGCATACATGGTCTAATTAATAAAATTTTAAACTTTTAAAACAATTCATATTATTTGCCAATGGGCGCATTGGAAAGACGCGATTCTAAGGTTTCTGTCAATGTTTTTGTTGTGTCTGTATGATAACAGCTTGTGAAGTTAATCATCCAAATAGAAACGAAAGTTAATTTCATCTTGTCGAGCTCCGCCGGCAGAGCTCTCGACCCCAGAGGGTTAAAAAGTGCAAATTCATTTTTTGTCAAAACAATTGCATTTGTGGCACTTTGTTTCTTCCAAAATTATGAATATAAACTAATCTGCATTAGTATTGCAAATTGTACAAATGTCTTGCTTCATTTAAGCCATTTTTCAAGTCTCTGTGGTGTTCACATCTGGAGTTATAAAGCTTTAAATAGGGTACCCCCTAAATGGGCAAGGATTGGCAAGATTTGGCTTGTGCGCTAAGGGGTTAACAAAGCTCAAAATGAGATTGCCTTTCACTACATAGCTGTGTTCATATACCACTAACTGGCAACAGGTGTGATAGCTATTGATGAATGAACTCTATTTTTGGAGACATTAATAGATTGGGATAGTCGGTATGCCGGTATCCACCAAGTTACGCCTTGGCAGGGCATGCCCCATACCTCATAAGTATACAGCAGAGATTTTGGCACTTTTCAGGTTATGTATTCTAGGCCTTTTACCTGACTGCATCACCATGGCAATGTATATTTTATTTTCCATTGTGCTGTCCTGCCTTTTTTCTTGTACCATCCCAAAAGTGCTGTTCGGGCATCTACCGCCTACCATGGTCCTACAAGTCACACAGCATACATTCCAGCTCATGTTTCCTTGTCAGATGACAATGTGTCTAACAATGTGTGCATGTACATTAACCACCTTAATGCTACTTACCTTCATTTTACCCCAGTTCATATAGTCTTCTACCTTTCTCAGATACGCAAATATGTTCTTTATTTCTCAGGATCTGAAATGATTGGTCATTGTTTATACTTGAACTGTGAAAAATGAAAAACACATTTGCATGATTTGAAGATATTCAACTCTGAATGAGTCAGTTACTTCAAACCAGGGGGAAATGCAGTGTACCCGTGTGGCATTCATTGTTGAACTAGCCTCCAACATTCTTATTTTCACCTCTCTCCTTTTAACAAAGGATCTGATCCTGCTATCGGGAGATGGGGTGTTGGGGCGATATGTATTACCCAGTTGGAATGCAACCCTTCCTCCTCAAATGTGTGAAGAAAAGGGTATCAGCCCCCAACTAAGAGACACAGACTACCTTGCATAACAGCAGAACTACCAACAGAGGAAGCCGGGAGGGGCTATCTGCTCACTCTGAGCCAGTCAGCACTGATTGAGCAGTTGTATGAGTCCCAACACATTGAAATCAGGGAGCTGACAGGATTGCGGGAGAAGACTTTTGGGGACTTGCCTTTACAATGAGGCAAACACCTCTTCACTCCATTGCTCACAATGGAAGATTCCAAGTAAACCTGAGTTCATGACGTTGGTTTCACTGAAAAATCTAAACCATTCTCTAAAGGACCAGAGTTACCCCAGCATCATCATGCAGCCAAAGAACCCTGCCCAGCCATGTGACCAGCTGTTCTACAATGGACAGGGGACACCACTCCTGCAGTCGCCCAGGGGGACCCTCAGCCCAGTCTTTAGCCATCAATGCACTATATACCTCTAATCATCAAAGACTTGAGAGTATAACATGATAGTTGTGTCTGAACATAACCTTACCATCCTCCCATAACTCTTTTCTTTAGCTTTCATAGATTACTGAGATACATTTGTTACCAAACTGTGTTGTCTCTTTATTCTAATAACTGATTAAAGAAATGCAAATAAAAGTTATTGCTAGTTTCCTCATAAAGTAGAATTTACTGTTAAAGTGACACGCATAAGTTGTTGCCCCCTGAAAGGAGGAAAACCTTGATCCACCTCTGAGGTAGATAACTCAGATGGGCTAAAGCAGTAAGATATACGCAATATGACTACATAGGCTAAAAAGTGCCCCCTGTGAGGACAGTCAAGTTTGAAATGGCCTGATTTGTCAACAAACCAGGTTCTACTGACTAACAGAGGCATAAATGCATATCGAAAAGAATACACAATTTATTTCTTCCATACTCACAATATCAAACTAAACAACAATGATGTGAAAACGTAAGTACAACCTCTTTCAATTCCACGGTTTTGCATATCAGGGGAAAAGAAACCCTCATCTAGACCTCACCAAGTTGTAACCATAGATAAATCTAACCATTGCAAACACGACAGTTTTTACTTTTGTCATTATTTATTCAACCAAAAATAAGCAATATGCAGAAGCCTTTGAGGAAAAAGCAAGCACACCCCATGATTCAGTGGCTTGTAGAACCCCCTTTAGCACCAACCTGAATAACTGTTTTATGTTCAATTCTGGCCCACTGCTCCTTACAAAATTGCTTCAAATCATTGATGCCCAAGGACATTCATGTATGAACAACTGTCTTAAGGTCCCATCACATCATCTCAATAAGACTGAGGTCTCAACTTTGACTTTTCTATTCCAAAATCCTTATTCTTTTCTTTGTCAGCCATTTAGTTGTAGATTTACTGGTCTAGTTTAGTCTTGGTGCATGATCCCTTTTTAGCTAAGCTTTTGCTGTTGGACAGATGGTCTCACATTTTCCTTTGGAACATGCTGGCATAGAGAGGTGGTAGACCCAATGACCCAAATCACCATCCCTCCACTACCATGCTTGAGTTCTGTCATTAGATTCTTATGTGTTGGTTTACACTAAACATGACCTTATGGCCAAACAACTCTACTTTGGTCTCCTCTGTTAGAAGGACACAAATAGTACAAAAGTACGTCAAGCATTCTGGATTTACTGGATAAACAACTTTACCCGTGGGCTTACATGGAGTTTGACATTAAACCATTTCTCTCACCATCTTGTCCTATTTATGACTGCTGTGACTTTGCCTATTGACAAGTGTTTGATTTTTTGGACTGCTATACCAAGTGTGCGAGTCTCACTCTGTTCAAGTTTTTACACTTACCTTTTTCCCCACAGGTTCTGCACGTTGGCTCATTTTTTTGTTGAATGAATAATGACAAAATATTAGGAGTCTCATGATGTTAGATTTATATATTGTTAGGAAATGGCATTAGGGTTAGTTAGTTTCTAGTATGTAAAAAAACGGAATGAAAAGAGGGCGTACATTCTTTTTCACATCACTGCAGTTTACTTCTTTGACCAAAAGCCAAAGTGATAAATATAAGAAAAATCTAAGCTGAACCTGCACTTGCAGTGTGGATGCAAAATGAAAAAGACTCAGATATTGAATGACTGCTTTTAGCCAGTTATCAATATGGTACCTTTCAGCAAATGCCTTTATCATTTATCCCTGGTGTGAAGTTAACATATAAAACTGAACCTAGAGGGAAAATATTTGAAACACATAAGAAGAGGTACGTTAATCCAATTTCACAGTAGAGATACTGTATAAGCACATACAAAGGCAGTGAAGGATATGAGATCCAGCAGTGAGCTGTGGGTGCGGTCGTTCATACACAGCTGGGAGACCATCTCTGCCCTGAGAATTTCATCATCAGTCATTCCTGTCAAACAGAGGGGAAACAGCTTTCAGAAAAAAAACCTTTCAAGCATTGTACCTGGATGGAGTGTCCCAAAACCTACAGTTGTCTTCACTCTCTTTAAAAGCACCTAGGCAAAGACTTGCAGCAGGTTTAGTGATTTACATGAGGCTTGCACCCCCAATTTTGAGAAAGTGTTGAACTGTCCTTCAACAATATCTGTCCATTCCTAAAAAGTTTTTATCTGTACCTTAAAAGGGTTATACTCTCATCAGAGACCATCATCTTGCCACTGGTCAGCCATCAACTACTTTCCAAAAATGACGGAACCTGGTTGGCTTCGAAAAACAGGCTACTGAGGATTTGATTGTGAAGCTAATGGAGAAGCTAGAGAAGATGCAATGCTTTTCGCTATCTATTTGTACATTACCTAGCCCCCTATTAACACTAGAGAGGCCGCGTTTTTTACTACCTTAAACCGACAAGCCTGACACACAGTAGCGTCAGGCTCATCCAGAATTACAGCATTGATTTCAGCACCCAGTGACTTAATTTCATAAAGATTATGAAACACTATGTTGCAAAACTACATTCTTGAAATAAAGGACATGACTGCATCAATTTCAACATTTTTATTTCTAATTTATATCGGTTTTGTTATATAGGTAAGGGAAAATGCAGCAAGGTATTACAGGCACATTGAAAAAATGGTAACGTGAAAAACAAGTAAAACACAAAATGAAGAAAGTTTAAAAAAATATTGCACTTTGTATTTCTGTAAGTAATTTCTTCAGTCATAATTCCACTTGTTTCTCCCTTCTCTTTGCTACCGCTATTTTGACCGAGCTTTTACATATGTACCATCTCTCTCCTCTTACTCATCAATTCCACAGAAAACACACAGCTTTGGTTGTTTGTGTGAGCATGGACGGCACACAAATCAACTGCATTTCATGCAATTGTCTTTAGCCTTATTCTGACTGCATTTTCCGCCTAGGAGTGATGGGTGCGCGAGGTGATGCGGAGACCGTGGCTGCTTTGGAGGCTGCTGCTTCTGTCATTGAACTTCAGGCAATTTTCACGCAGCTCGCATGCCAGGTCCATGATGAAGTCATTCATCAGTAATTCCAGTGCCTCCTCTGGTCCCATTTGCTCATGTAATTTTGCCATCCTGTAGGCTATTCAGAGTTAATCTGGAGTTACAATATCAGTAAAAAACAGAAACCAGGTCAGAGGCGTTATGTTCGGAGGAGTTATAAACCCATAATTTCTATGACTACACCGTCCACAATTATTGATCCTGACTCTGAAGTAAATAATCAAAATAAATCATCTTCATCAAAGGATTGCAATTAATTAATTTTGGGATTATACGTGCAAAATATGTTTTGATTGCGCTTGGTCCAGCAATTCTTATCAATATGTCGTCATTCAGTAGCTGAATAGCATGCAGGAGTAGAGAGTAACCCATTCATACATTGGTATCAGCATCTATTAGTAGTGGTTTAGGGTTTCATTTAACACAATTAATTGCCTCTACAGCAGAGGTTCTGCAGGGCAGAGGGAAATACTTCTGGTGTTACAAGAGTAGGATGTAGCAGAGTGTCATTTTTCTTCATAAGAAGACCTTCCATTATATTGCCTCTATGTCTATGACATTCGTTCATATTCTTTAAGTTAACCCCACCCTAAATGTCCTGCAGACAATGATGTGTTTCCCTCCAATGAGAGTGATTACCGGAAAGTTACATTTATTTTTAAATTCGTATTAAAGCAAACAACCGTTATTTTCAGGAAAGTTAGCGATCTATAAGCTGTGATTTGATGATACTGTAGCATTTATGACATGTATGAAAAAAAATGGCCAAAATATGTTTTCTGAAAAATTGTTAAAACGGGTTTGCCCTCCCTGTTATACTGGTATAGGCTAAAACCTAACTAGTCAGACCAAATGAAAACTAAACTCACGTATTGAATAAACTATATTCATATTGTAGTGTATTACACTACCATGAATAAACTGATGATAATTTCACCCAAACAGAGATATTTGAGGAAAGGGGATCTAATGATATTATTAAAACAACAACAAAAGACCACAGACACTGTAGGCCAGGGCACTACCATAGTGGGATGATTAACATGCACTCCAAGCTCCAATTAAATTACAGAGACCTACTGGTACATTCAGGTACATTCAGTCAGTCTGTGCCATCCAAATGGAAATTACTTTCTTTAAGAACATGCAGCGCATCTGACGCGCATCTGATGACATCATCAGTGCACGCTGCATTCAAGATCCTTATCACACTCCACGGGTCCCCCCTCCCCCCACCAGGTATTAAAGTTAGGGACAGTAATCACTCACTCTCTTTCGCCTTCTTTGTCGCCTCTCTTTTCGCCCTCTCTCTTCCAATGTCCTCTCCCATTGTCCCTTGAGTTCTCACAACTCTGTAGAACTCCAATTCAAAGGGCTTGCAGAACGCCTAAGACAGTCACTGATTTATCTAAACGCAAAGATAAAGTCACTGCATGCAGCAACGAGGCTCTGCCGATTTAGCTCGCCTGCGGCGACTAAAGCCTGATCCATCCCGCGTGGAAACCAGCGCACACCCGACGCTGCGCCAACTAACCACGACAAGCTCCAGGAAGAAGAGCCTTGCTGACAGCCGACCAGGGGAGACAACCACATCACCGTTGCTACGGAACAAGGATTTGGTTTGCGCCGCGCGCCCCACATCTGGAAACCTCCACAATTTCACAACGCCAGGACTGTTCTCTCCAGGACCCCACAGCAACCACCGGAGGCCACTACCCGCGTGAATGGATAGACAGTAAGACTGAGCAAACTTTCCAGGCAATAGTTTAGCTTAGCTTAGTCTGCATTGAGTTTAATGTGACATTGCGTGTTTCCATTTTGTTGTTTCTAGTCATTTGCACTGGCAATGTAATCTTAGGAAACAATCCTATGCATGGTTTTTCTTTCTCCCCGACTAACTTTACAACCCTAACGACATTACACTCGTTGTATAGTCGGTAGTGGGCGAATAACTAGCTTGGTTGCATGTATTGTTTAACAGCTGAAGTTACACTTCACTCTCCGGCACTACCGGAAGCAATACTCCTTCCTAGCTGAGCTCAGTTATTCAGCCACGCCGGTTACACTGTACACCACACATACGCGACCACCCGCCATTTACTCTTCCCCCTTTTGTCCACAGACAAAGGGACACGTACGCACACGCAACCACACACGCATACACACCCCATACCTTTCCGTATTTAGAATTTTCCCCATTTAGATTAGCTTGTGTCTGTTCTGTTTGTACGTTTGTCCAATAAATCCTTGTATTGAACCCGTGTCTGTTTTTATGTTGCTGGAACGTGAGAATCTGAGTCAAAATAGACTATCCAAGAACTACATCCTTCCCGGGTTATCTCTTAAATCTTTGATTTAATTATTTGATCCTTAATATTTGTAATTTTGATTATTAATTGAAGTTCCAAATTTATGGTTGAATAGTCTAGATAACTGTAATTTTATTAAACTGATTTTTAATTGTGCGGTTATACCGCTTCGCCAACATAAGTGGTGCCCAATGTGAGAATATAGAAATACAATCCCGACATAAGTGGTGCACCGTGTAAGGCTATATTGTTATGTCCCCTACATTTTTGTGCCCCGTGTGAGGATTAGTATTGCTGACTTTTATTCATACTTGTGTAATGTTAATACAGAAAATCTCTGGTCTAATTTCTAAATTCAAATTCTGAACAATTCCAAGACCAAATCCATTGAGCCTGCTGAAGAGCTAGCTATACTTGGGAAGAGTGCATTGTGGTGATTGTTGTTCAATTGATTGATTGTATAATTGAAATCATACTTAGATAACAAGCTAGTTCAAGGTTAATACAGTAATAACGTCATTTTTATTTTAATTCATATTAATGGTCACTAGTGTTACTTACTCATCCGTATTACTAAGTTCTTGCTATCACTGCCCTAGTCCTTTGAGTTGTGCTTTACAGCCGATAGAAACTGAAAAAGGTTCTCTCCTGCATTGCAGAGGCATCAGAATACCGGGATATTCAGTGCTATTCAAGTAGTTGGTTTTAACCGCGTTAATTCAACGACTTATTTTATGGAACCATTGCATGTTACTGGCCCTATGAAGTCCCAAAGAACCTTTAAAGTTCTAGGAGAATATTAAGCTTGTTACTGCCCAGTTGTTACTACCCTGTATTTCAGCTTGCGCAAGTTTTTAAGTAAAGTTCTGCCACCGTCTAGCTGTCACTACCATGTATTTCAGCTTGCGTGTGTTCTGAAGCATAACGCGATCTACCACCTAGCTGTCACTACCCTGTATTTCAGCTTGTGCGAAACTTGTAACTGTATAAGCTTTGTACCGTCTAGCTGCTGTTACTTCCTTAACTCAGCTTGCCTCCAGTGTTGGTGGCTAACCCAGACTGCCACTCTTACCAAACCCAACAGGTGGTGCTGTAGTTTCTGTAACATTAACCCTCCGTTCCAACCACAGAAATGGAGCCCAGCATAGACAAATATATTTCTTCCTTGGCACAAGACCTAGCCCCTGACTATCATGAGCTCGTGAAGTCAAGCTTTGGTGACTGTAGGAAGGAAATATCAACACTTATTAGCAAAACGCGTGACTTGCCCATGATGTCTAAAGCCCAGCTGCTTTCCTGCTTGCTCGTGAACTTTCATAGGCAGACCTGTCTTGCCCTACAGAGTAACACAGCATTCGCAGAGGAGATAAAAGTGCTCAAAGAGCAGAATGTCCGTCTCTTTCATGAGGTCCGCATGGCTAATAACAAAACTATGCACTATTTAGAAGCTTTGCACTCTGCTGAATCCAGTCTGTGCTCCTACAGAGAGGAGTGGTTTAAGCTTAAAAGTGAAAGGCTCTTGCCAACACTGTGATAATTCTTTGCAATTTCTTTCCCAGAATAACACCCTGGTTGATCACCCTTTTCCACCACCACAAAAAGATGGGAAAGGGGGGTCTAGCTCTGACTCTGGTTTCTCTAATCGTCCTTCATCCAGAGACCTAAATTATGATTGTTCAGATTTGTCTGAATACTCCACCAGAAGTTCATCTGTCTTGTCTCATCAGCGCACAGAGGTGCAGAGCGATGCTCCATTCTCCCACCTTTCTTCCCAGTAAGCAGAAAGACCTTCAGCTTTGTGTTCTTCCCTGCCACAGAGGGAATTCTCTGCTTTTACTTATCCCTCCAGAGGGGGGACCAGAAAGTCTTCAGACTTTCCCTCCACACTTCCCATCCACCGCAAAAGCGATGAACATCTTTCAGCTTTGGACTCTCTGCCTGAGAGGGAACACAAAGCCCAACAAGGAACACAAAGATCTGTCTCACCTCCTCCACATAGGCAGACTCTGAAGACCTCAGGCTGTTTCCGCTTTGAGCAGCTTGACTTAATTTACTAGAACTTAGAATGTCATGATCCTGACAATCCAGTTCATAACATTGAAGACTATTTGCGGGAGATTGAACACAATCTCTCTGACTTGCCCCATGCAACCCACCGTGAGAAAACTCAGCTAATCTGGAAGACCAGCTCTAAGTCAGTTTGCACTTTCATAGTCTCAACCTTCCACTATCAGAGACAACTATGTTCAGCTTTGTGAGGCCTTGGGCGAAGAATATTCCTCTTTTGCTGATGAGACGTCACCAACAATCGCAGCCATCCAGATAAAACATTACCGTTCCGAGCACCCTCGTGAGTATTACAGACGTTTGAAGCGTGCATTCTTCCAAGGCAAGAACAAGCCTGGCCTAGAGGAGGCCCCCACCTTTAAGTCCCTCTTTCTACACAATCTTCCTTGTGTATGCACGCAGGTCACCCTCAGGACCCATCAAGGTAACCCTTGATTATCTCTCTGATTCTGAATGTAGTTACTCTGAGTCACAAATCAAGAGGACCTTCAACCCAAGAAGCTACACAGGTCGCATCCCGCGTTCATAGGAACAAAGTAGTGACAACTGCAGTCCCCAACCTTATGCGCACCGCAAACGCATAAGTCCCTAGTTTTTAACTAAATCATTTCTCCCATAACTCTGCACACCCACTTGAGCCAAAGGGGGTGGTGCAGGATAGGTTAACCACGTTTACTGTTTAATAGCATCCTAGAAAAGGCCTTCTAATAGTTAGACCCACTCTGCTGTTTAGACCATAATAGACAAATTAACACTCAATTGTTAAACCATCACCATGGTTTAATCTTCGTAAGTACACCTGGAACACTTCCTTGGTAGTGCTCCCTATTTTCTCATGTTTTGGTAGTGTGCTGCTTAGTACCACTAAGGCAAACCACAATCTAGACATGTTCCACTATTTCACAAGTATAATAAATGAGATCACAATGTCAAATGACCCATCATGATATAGCCATTGGGACTTTACAGTCATTAAACACCTTTCTACATCTGTCTGAAAAGGCTAAAACTTCTGGACCAGACCAAGTCCTTACACACTAGTCTGAATGTCATCTGTTCCGTAGCGCACCTACAACGTGGCGTTTTCGGACCTCTCCAAAAATGGCTATATCATCACATCTGGTTCAGACCAGATGCTTTCCAACATCTTAACCCTCTGGGGTGAAATGAACTTTCGTTTCTATTTGGATGATAAACTTGATAAACTTCACAAGCTGTTATCATACAGACGCAACAAAAACATTGACAGAAACCTTAGAATCGCGACTTTCCAATGCGCCTATTGGTAAATAATATGATTTGTTTTAAAAGTTTTAAATTTTATTAATTAGACCATGTATGCTTCGTTAATCCTTACTCATTTCCATGTGAATTTCGCTCAGCAGGAAGTCCGCCCAAATCGCATTCACATGTTAACGACAATATAATTACTCTCCATAGAAGAAGACCTGGGGAGGGGCGATGCGAGATCCATATGAGAATTGCCAAGCCTGCGAAAGTGGGATAGAATGTCAAAGTGTAGCCTAATTCACTTCTTTTGAGGTAAACATTTCATTTAATTTTGGAAAATGGTCCGTCCGGAAGCCGACACTGATGAAGAGCGGTGTCATTTCGAACAGCGAACTGATCCAGCTGAGGATCAACTTCATGCGTAAGTATATTTCTTATGATCATATTAGTAAATGTATGTACTGTATTGCAACGTATCTCTGTGTTTGTAGGAATATCCAGCAATATGTGCGTTTGTTCCCACACTACGAACGATACAAACTATTGCATCTCAAAATTATAGGTTAGGCTCTCTGCGTCTGGTTGTGTTAGAAGTAGCAGGTAGACTGTACTTTTTTCGATCGTAGTGGTAATAAATAGCGTATGCCTGGCGTAGTGGCGTGGCTAGGATTCTAAAACCGAGTGTCCTCGCACAATCGATATTAGCATACTGTAACTAAGTTCGGGAAATAGCAATAAAATAACCACTTAGCTAAACAGACCTAGCCTACTACAGATTGAGGCATTGTTATTGATGAGTTGGTTGTAGCCGAGTTGGAGTATCAATGTTTATTTAGTTTAGCTAATGTTGTTTCGTTGATATCTTGCATTTAGTTTAGCTAACGTTGTTTCGTTGATAGCTTGCATTATTTGTAAATGTGTGCTGTATTACATTCTCTGTGTGTTTGTAGGAATATTCACTAATATGCGCGCTTGTAAATTCCCACACTACGAACGATTCTAACCATTGCTTCTCAAAATTATAGGCTGCTTCTCTGTGTCTGGTTGTGTCTGTTTGGTTCTTTGTTTGTATATGAGTTTTGAGTCCTAAGTTTTGTTTTCATTAGTTAGTGGTTTGTCCCTTTTTTGTAAAGCACATTTCATTTTCACCTGTTGAAGGAAATGTGCTATATAAATAAAGTTTGATCTGATGTCACATTTCCTAACAATTTTGTTTTTATTATATTTACAGAGATGCTGATCAGGAAACACGGCCTAATTCACCACTAGCTAAGAGGCCACGCAGGCGTTGCAAGAGTACACCAGTCTCATCTCATCTTCCATGCATATAGTTTACTTCAATAAATGTTCTAAAACCAAAAGATGTCTTTGTTTCTAAATGTTTCTAAATGGCTCACTGAGTCTTTGTCTTAGTGGTGGGGAGGCATGCGGCCAGGTGTGAATAGCCTACTTAGCTGGCAGGTCCTCCTACCCAATGCATATTCATTACAGAAAGGCCATTTGCCCTCCCATTCTCACCTGGTGTTGAAAAATAGTAGTCACAACACTAACTTTTAATTTATTTTATATTTCTCATTGGATTTGCTAAAATGTTTTGTCATCTTTTGATACTCAAGACTTTGATGAACATATTCAGTGATCCAAAAACTTTGATACTATTGTTTAGTGTGTTTTATTACAACATTCCTGTGCATGTTCAAAACTACTGTTTACAGTTTGTGTGTTTTTAGAGCAATTTACAATCCACATATGATTATAACCTACTTACTGCTGCCATATTATTGTAGCTGAGTTTGTGCTGAAAACAGAGATATGAAACACTTTGGAATCACTGCATATACAGTTGATGAAATTTACACAAATGTCAGAGCATGGCACAATCACCAGTGTTCCTCAGTTTACCCTCAGACCCCAGAGGGTTAAGTGACCATTTCTAACACCTGCTGGCCTTCTAACATTCCTATTTCCTCACTAACCCTGATGGATAGGCAGACATTTGTTGAAGTTCTGTTTTGTGATATATTTTTGTTCACTGTCATATTTTGTTTATTTTGACCATGTCTTTATAAATGTATTATGACATGTTGTTCTCGCGTAAGCCAAGTAGTTAGTACCAACACAATGCCCAGAATGTTTACAGCCAGTATGATAATGCTCAGTGTGTTCACAACCAACAGGAACTGCCCAGATGTTACATGCCTGAACAAACTGTTGTGAATTTTTCAGCCATGGACTGTTCTTAACTCATGTGCTCTCAGGGATTATATCAGCAGTATAATCCTGAGACCAAAAGGGGGGATGTAGGTACCATGGCCTACAAAAGACAGTGAACTACAAAGCCCATATGTCTACCTCAGAGTGACTCACATAACCACGGCCCCTACTACAGCTTTCCCTGCAACAGTATTGGTTCACTGTAAATTCGGAAACGCGCAGCCTTCAATAAGGACGGAGTGTGGCACAGTGGGTAAGGAACTGGCCTTGTAACCGAAAGGTCGCAGGTTCGATTCCCGGGTAAGGACACTGCCGTTGTACCCTTGAGCAAGGTACTTAACCTGCATTGCTTCAGTATATATCCAGCTGTATAAATGGATACAATGTAAAAAATGCTATGTAAAAGTTGTGTAAGTCGCTCTGGATAAGAGCGTCTGCTAAATGTCTGTAATGTAATGTAATAAAAACGGAGGTTGCCGTTGTTTTGCTGTCTTCCTCTCTCTCTTCTCTTTTTATTATTCTCTTTCCCATTCTGCTCTCGCTTCCATTGTCCTCTCCCTGGACTCGCCACCCATCTCCCGTCTCCCTCCCGCGTGAGTCCAGACACCAGGAACAGTTTGCAAGCCCTGCAATGGAGCCAGGCCCGAATATCCTCGGTGGCTGCTGGCGGAACTAGGCGCTACGAAGCGCTATTTTTAGATGTGGTCGAAGAACCAGGAGAGCCACGCACGACTGATGCATCCTGTAGAGCGAGTCCCAAGAAGCGAGCGGCTAGCGGAGGATCCGGTTGCGTGTTTTGGAACAGAAAGGGCAACCAGCTTCCCCTTTCCACCACAACCGCCATAGACTTCGCACTGGAAACCAGGAAACATTTCAAACAACCAACTTAAAGCAAAGGACACTCAAGTAAGGCTGTAACTCTGGCCTTAGTACAATTAGCGACGGACCAAATGTAGCCACATTTCTGATTGGATGTAACTGACCATTATTGTGTTTCAATGATAAATGTAAACGTTCCATTTGTTCGGTTGGCTCTAAGCCATCCACCGCGCTGCGTTACTTTTAATATGTCAGGCACAGAACAAAATCTTGCATGTGACCTATTTGAATTACTAACCGGTCATAACACGGCATGCTGATCTCTGTAAAACATACACCGATATCCATATATTCAGTTTCCCTATATTTGTTTGGTACGCTTCATACACCATTGCTTCTCACTAGCTTTGTCTATATTCAAAAACCCCTCCATTCATACTCCATCTTGTTCCTTTGTTCTCCGTGAACACGTGTCCGCGGTACACAACCCCCCATGTAGGAGAACATCCAACATTCCTCACTCACATACTCACACGCAAACACAACACCTACACACACATGCACTCACATAGTTTGTTATACATAATTGTAGAGAATTGTGCTTTGCCTTTTCGGTACTTTGTGTTTAATAATCTTTATTATATTTACACGGTTGTCTGTGTTTATATTAACTTGTGTTGAATTGAGTCAGCCGCTGCTAATCCAAAGAATTTAATGAATCCCTTCACCCCTTAGCTAAATTTATATTAATTTAGCATTAGCTGAATTATATTATGATTTGGTTAAGATTGACTATAATGTGTAATTTTAATAACAATTAATTTAATTATTAATTTGAATTGCTAATTTATGGTTTGTATAATTATTATAAGACTGATTATTACATGCTGGCGCCACCTGTGAGGATATTGATGTATACCTTCTACAGTTTGGTGCCCCACTATGAGAAGTAGTGGCACGTCCCCTACACTACGTTCCAGTTCCTCTGTGGCCTGAGCTCCCCCCATTTTGGGGAAACATGCAACACACGCTTGCTGGCAGGTCACAGAACTCCAGGAATCACTAGTCTTCTTTCCATCTGATTTACACCTCCAATTGCTCACTTGTGAAACAAAAATAATCTACATGGCACAGGGTGAATGGAGATCTCAAAATGAAATTTACTTAAGATAATTTCACTTGCTTTCTTGCTAATTTCGCAATTATAACAGTAAATGAAAACGGCCCATAATGTGCATACGCAGGCTTTTTTCTGCACATACTAATGTTAATCAAGGAAATACATTTCCAATGGTAACATAAGAACAACCACATCCCCAGATTATGAAGCATGGAGCCGTATTCACGAAAGACATGAACACTGTCATACAAGCAACTTGGGAATTTATGGTGAAGTGAGTTGTTGTAGCACCCAAATCGAAGTGGAAAGCTACTTTTTGTTTGTTTCTTAACACACAGGTAAGCTTTGATAAATCAAAGCCTACCACACAAATCAATCTGATGTGTGCTTATTATAAATCCCTGTGACCATGTGGCTGTTTCTCTTCCATTTATCCAGAAATCAAGGTTAACCCCTTAAACCCCACTTAGAATCCCCCGGTCTTAATAACCCCATTATCTCCAAAATTATATACATGGTTCACAGCTTGAAATAAAGAGGGCATTTGTACCAAAATGACCAAATCTCCTGATCGAATGAGAGTCTCAATCTCAAATCTCTCCAAATTGGAATATTGTGTATATCTTTTTTCCCCCAGTCATATTCCACTTCCAGATGCTAATTCCATTGAGTGTTTACTCATTCTCTCTTTTTGACTAAGCCCCGTATTTCAGTCAAATGCTGTCCTTTTAGAGAGATTCTATGTACAAAATGTGTTCATCGTGGTTAGTTACCACAAAAACTAAATTCACTCAGAAACAATCAAACCTCCTGATCACAACAGAGAGAGCTCACAAGGAGGAAAATGACAAAAATATAAAATCGAATCATGAATAATTTACAATAGTATGGGGCCCTTTATCACTACTGCAGTGTCTTTTATTAAAAGAATTTGCCAATAAACAAACAAAGCTCCAATAAAGTGTGTATTAAGCTTCCACTCATGCGCTATGCAACAATGCCAAGTGAAAGTAAGTCGGCACGCACTAGAATAGCCAAGCTGTAGTTTCAGGTAGAAGGAAGCCATAAAGTATGTTTGAAAGTTATGTAAATGAGATTGAAGAACTCGACATTGTGTGATTACTATAACGTATACAGGGTTTCCAAGCAGGGGCAAAAAACGTCACAATGGGTAGATCTAGAGAGGATAATAGTACCTTGCTTTTAGGTCATTTGCTCGACACTGGAACGTCTAATTCAGATAATATTTTCACTGTTTGCAAGGTAAGAAGTTGATTTTTTAGAAAAAACGTGTTCTTCACGTTTGACATTCTATTTACGTGCATGGAAATTCTTGTTTTCAGATGCTCATGAAAATGCTTTCAATGGAAATCACGCATAATGAATAATGCCTTTTGCTAGCTTATATACAAAGAGCAGGCTGATTGCTTCAGGATCAAAGGGGGATTTTAACGATATCAATACCATCACTGTAGTATTAGCAGTTGTTTGACTTGTTGTGGACAGTTACTGAATCATAAAATACCATAATAATCAACCTGGGGTGTCAATTTCAGCCCTTCTTTGAGAAAGGGAACTGCCTTGCTAATTCTTTTGTTATCTCTAGTGGTTTTTTACTGATCGAGAAGGGTTATTTTTTGCATCAAAGAGTGTTACAACAGATTAGGTGTTAAAGCAGTGTACCTTGAATCAGACACCAATGAAAGCAATAAGTTAAGAGAATGGTATTTTAAAATGCAGGTGTCTAATCGGGAATTTAAGAAATTAACCACATGGTGGTGCTATACAGATAAAAACAAACAATATTTAAAATTCACTAAAAATCACTGTTGCATCAGACAGGTTCAAAAGTTGATGGCATGGTCCATGATTAAAGTTTGAACAAATATCCGTAACGTAATAGTTCGCTTTCATTGAGACTCTGTGCTTGCCAACTGCTGTCATGTTGCTTGGACTCTGGTAATTACTGCTTGCAGCAATATTTAGGGGGCCAAGCACCAAAGGTGCGGAGGCACCCTATTGTTACTGTTAGTTTTATTATTATTAGGGGGCCAAGCACCAAAGTGCAGAGGCACCCTATTTTTATTGTTCAATTTATTATTAGTGTAGTTGCCTTTGGCAATCACATTATTATTACTGCACATATTGTTTTTTTTTTAGGTTGTTACTAGGGTACATATTATTAGTGTGGTTGCCACCACCTGGCAACACCCTAGTAACAACCTAAAACAACATAGCAACCACCTCGCAATGACCTAGCAACTGCCTAGAACTCCTTAGCAACACCCTAGCAACTGCCAGGAACTCCATAGCAACCACCTAGCAACACCCTAGAAACTGCCTAAAACTCCATAGCAACCACCTAGCAACACCATAAAAACCGCCCTTAACTCCATAAGAACCACCCAGCAACACCCTAGCAACCACCTAGAATATCCTAGCAACCACCTAGCAACACCCTAAAAACTACCTAGATCTCCATAGCAACCACCAAGCAACACCCAAGCAATCACCTGAAACTCCATAGCAACCACCTAGCAACACCCTAACAACCACCTCGAACACCCTAGCAACCACCTATAACAACATAGCAACAACCTCGCAACGCGCTAGCAACCACCTAGAACTCCCTAGCAACCACCTAGAACTCCCTAGCAACCACCTAGCACCACCCTACCAACCACCAAGAACACCCTAGCAACCGCCGAGAACTCCATAGCAACCACCTAGCAACACCTTAGAAACTGCTTATAACTCCATAGCAACCACCTAGTAACACCCTAGCAACCACCTAGAATACCCTAGCAACCACCTAGCAACACCCTAGCAACCGCCTAGAACTCCATAGTAACCACCTAGCAACACCCCAGCAACTGCCTAGAACTCCATAGCAACCACCTAGTAACACCATAGCAACCACCTCAAATACCGTAGCAACCACCTAGAACTCCATAGCAACCACCTAGCAACACCCTAGAAACCGCCTAGAACTCCATAACCACCTAGCAACACTTTAGAAACCGCTTATAACACCTTAGCAACCACCTGAAATACCCTAGCAACATCCTAGCAACCGCCTATAACTCCATAGCAACGACCTAGCAACACCCTAGCAACCACCTAGAACAACCTAGCAACCGCCTAGAACTCCACAGCAACCACCTAACAACACACTAGCAACCACCTGGAACACCATAGCAAATGCCTAGCAACACCCTAGCAACCGGCTATAACTCCATAGTAACCACCTACCAACACCATAGCAACCACCTAGAACTCCATAGCAACCACCTAGCAACACCCTAGCAACCACCTGGAACACCATAGCAACCACCTCAAATACCCTAGCAACCACCTAGAACTCCATAGCAACCACCTAGCAACACCCTAGAAACCGCCTAGAACTCCATAACCACCTAGCAACACTTTAGAAACCGCTTATAACACCTTAGCAACCACCTCAAATACCCTAGCAACATCCTAGCAACCGCCTATAACTCCATAGCAACGACCTAGCAACACCCTAACAACCACCTAGAACAACCTAGCAACCACCTAGAACTCCATAGCAACAACCTAGCAACACCCTAGAAACCGCCTAGAACTCCATAACCACCTAGCAACACTTTAGAAACCGCTTATAACACCTTAGCAACCACCTCAAATACCCTAGCAACATCCTAGCAACCGCCTATAACTCCATAGCAACGACCTAGCAACACCCTAGCAACCACCTAGAACAACCTAGCAACCGCCTAGAACTCCACAGCAACCACCTAACAACACACTAGCAACCACCTGGAACACCATAGCAAATGCCTAGCAACACCCTAGCAACCACCTAGAACACCATAGCAACCACCTAGAACACCATAGCAACCACCTAGCAACACCATAGCAACCACCTAGAACACCATAGCAACCACCTAGCAATACCCTAGCAACCACCTGGAACACCATAGCAACCACCTAGCAACACCCTAGCAACCACCTGGAACACCATAACTGCCTAGCAACACCCTAGCAACCGCCTATAACTCCATAGCAACCACCTAGCAACATCCTCGCAACCACCTAGAATAACCTAGCAACACCCTAGCAACCGCCTATAACTCCATAGCAAATGCCTAGCAACACCCTAGCAACCGGCTATAACTCCATAGCAACCACCTAGCAACACCATAGTAACCACCTAGAACTCCATAGCAACCACCTAGAATACCCTAGCAACCACCTGGAACACCATAACAACCGCCTAGCAACACCCTAACAACCGCCTATAACTCCATAGCAACCTCCTAGCAACCTCCTAGCAACAGCCTATAACTCAATAGCAACCACCTAGCAACATCCTAGCAACCACCTAGCAACACCCTAGCAACCACCTGGAACACCATAAAAACTGCCTAGCAACACCCTAGCAACCACCTATAACTCCATAGCAACCCCCTAGCAACATCCTAGCAACCGCCTATAACTCCATAGCAACCACCTAGCAACACCCTAGCAACCAGCTAGAACAACCTAGCAACCGCCTAGAACTCCATAGCAACCACCTAAGAACACACTAGCAACCACCTGGAACACCATAGCAAATGCCTAGCAACACCCTAGCAACCGGCTATAACTCCATAGCAACCACCTAGCAACACCATAGCAACCACCTAGAACTCCACAGCAACCACCTAGCAACACCATAGCAACCACCTGGAACACCACAGCAACCACCTAGCAACACCCTAGCAACCACCTGGAACACCATAACAACTGCCTATAACTCCATAGCAACCACCTAGCAACATCCTCGCAACCACCTAGAATACCCTAGCAACACCCTAGCAACCGCCTATAACTCCATAGTAAATGCCTAGCAACACCCTAGCAACATCCTAGCAACCACCTAGAATACCCAAGCAACACCCTAGCAACCACCTATAACTCCATAGCAAAAGCCTAGCAACACCCTAGCAACTGGCTATAACTCCATAGCAACCACCTAGCAACACCATAGTAACCACCTAGAACTCCATAGCAACCACCTAGAATACCCTAGCAACCACCTGGAACACCATAACAACTGCCTAGCAACACCCTAACAACCGCCTATAACTCCATAGCAACCTCCTAGCAACCACCTAGCAACTGCCTATAACTCCATAGCAACCACCTAGGAACATCCTAGCAACCACCTGGAACACCATAAAAACTGCCCAGCAACACCCTTGCAAACGCCTATAACTCCATAGCAACCACCTAGCACCACCCTAGCAACCACGTGGAACACCATATCAACATCCTAGCAACTGCCTAGAACTCCATAGCAACCACCTAGAACACCCTAGCAACCGCCTAGAATTCCATGGAAACCACCTAGAACTCCATAGAACCACCTAGCAACACCCTAGCAACCGCCTCAAACATCATAGCAACTACCTACCACTGTTCACTCCGTTCAGCAGAAAGTCGACTTTGCATTGGCGGCAACCACACTTCACAATTTCTGCAGGAATTGTCTAGTTAGTGTGGTTGCCTTAGGCAAACACACTATTATTATTGCACATATTTATTATTATTATTATTATTAGTGTGGTTGCCTTAGGCAAACACACTATTATTATTGCACATATTATTTATTAGTGTGGTTGCCTTAGGCAATCACACTACTATTATCCCACATATTATTATTAGTGTGGTTGCCTTAGGCAAACACACTATTATTATTGCACATATTTATTATTATTATTAGTGTGGTTGCCTTAGGCAAACACACTATTATTATTGCACATATTTATTATTAGTGTGGTTGCCTTAGGCAAACACACTATTATTATTGCACATATTTATTATTATTATTATTAGTGTGGTTGCCTTAGGCAAACACACTATTATTATTGCACATATTTATTATTAGTGTGGTTGCCTTAGGCAATCACACTACTATTATCCCACATATTATTATTATTATTCTTTCCACCCATTTTTTGGACCGCTACTCCTCCCAGAGTTTTCGCACCACATACACATGCCATATGTCAAATTGACCGGCTTCTTTGGGAATCGATGGCTATTACTTTGTGGAAATTTTCGCTGCACGGTTTTTGAGAAATATGACTTTTTATGGCCAATTTTTCCCATTGAAAATGAATGGGGCGGTGACGTCATAAAAATGTGAATTATGAAGTTACAGCATTGGTCGGCTTTGCACACGTGATGCGGTCCGCTGCACGTCCTCACCAGCCACCAGAAAGGATATAGCTGAACGCGGAAGTGAACGGATAAAACAGTATTCCAAATGCAAAATTACAAATGAAAACGCTGTCAGCTAGGTATATCAACAACACATATGGCTTAGGCATACCCAGAAGTCCTCAATAATAACAGTATTTCACAAGATATTACGCAAATTCTTTGACGACGTTTCGTCAGGTCCAGCGTCTTTGAATGCTAATGCTAACAAAGACTACATGCATTGTATGCGACGATTAAAAAACTTTCGGTTGACCTAAAAAAACGATATTCCAAAACCAAAATTAGACGTGCTGTTATACCTGGTTAGAAAGCTTATGCTCTCACCTACTGAATAAACGAATTCTCAAACAAGCCAGACTGTACTAAAGAGTGCAACAACGCCGTCAACAACACGTGTGCAGCAGCTTCTGGTCCGGTCTTACTTCAGAAAACGATGTGGGCTTGTAATACCACACATGTTGCTTTGGGTGTTGTCGAACTTTGTAGTACAAACTGGCTTGATTGAGAATTCATTTATTCAGTAGGTGACACAATAAGCTTTCTAACTATGTATAATATGTCAAATTTTGCTTTTGTAACACTGTAATATCCCAGCGTATTGGGAACTTTGGTCTCATTAGAGCTGCATTACACATTCAGTCCGTTGTAGCAGGGACAGCAACGCTCTCACCCCAACGCGTTTGCTAAAGTACAGAACTCCTCTTGCATGTTGTTGATGCACCCCTTGCTGCAACAGAAGCTAATAGTACTGCCTACCAGCCGATACTTATTCACAGAAGCTGTATTTAAAATGAGTTAAAATGCAACTATTTTAACATATTTCTCGCGTCATTTTCGTTCTTGGAAATTCGGCTCGGCTAACACGTAATAGGCTACTCTGTCTATGAGTTGGTCTCTAAGGTAACAGATTTACAGTTGTATGGTTAAATGAGCTGAAATTCACGCTAAATCATACGTCAATCAAATTAATCTCTCCTGTCTTGCTTTTTAAATGGTGCGATCACGCAGTTTATACGTAGGGTTTTTCCAAGACCCTCTGAACATGCCAGCTAGCTTTATGATTCGCCGTCACTCGTCACAGCATACCGTGAGTAAAACACTGAGATCTCAAGTTTTGATGAAATGATAATTTAGCTCTGAATATGTGTGTTGCAAATCAAGTCGTTGCCGTGATGTTATAACATATATACCATACTCTGTCTCTGCTTATACTACAGAAACTGTTCACTCGTTCGGCACAAAGTCGACTTTGCGTTGGCGGCAACCACACTTCACAATTTCTGCAGGAATTGTCTAGTTATTATTATTCCGCCAGTTTTTTGGACCGCTACTCCTCCCAGAGTTTTCACACCACATACACGTGCAATATGTCAAATCAAGCGGCTTGATCGGGAATGGAGTGCTATTACTTTGTGGAAAGTTTCGTTGTACGGTTTTTGAAAAATTTGAATTTTTGTTTGCAATTATTCCCCATAGAGAATGAATGGCGGAATGTTCAGCCTTGTGATGTCACAATGCTCTGTCTTCTAGCAGCAGTACTCTGGTCTCTCTCTAGTTTTGAACATTCTGCCATTCATCTTTATGGGGAAAAATTGCCCACAAATTGTGCAATGCCTCATTGGACGTGGTAGAGAGTCCTTTGTCCATTGGTGTAGATCAGTCTCACACCCCTTCCTGATTGGCCGATGTTTGATATTTCATAACTTTTGAACCGTTTGTCATAGAGAACTATGGGTCGCGTCATTGGACTCAGTAAAGACCTAGCAACCGCCTAAAACTCCATAGCAACCCCCTAGCAACATCCTAGCAACTGCCTACCACTCCATAGCAACCACCTAGCAACACCCTAGCAACCACCTAGACCTGCATAGCAAGCGCCTAGCGACACCCTAGCAACCACCTGGAACACCATAGCAAATGCCTAGCAACACCCTAGCAACCGGCTACAACTCCATAGCATCCACCTAGGATAGCCTAGTAACCGCCCTGAGCTCAATAGCAACCATCTAGCAACACACTAGCAACCACCTATAACTCCACAGCAACCACCTAGCAACACCCTAGCAACCACCTGGAACACCATAGCAAATGCCTAGCAACACCCTAGCAACCGGCTACAACTCCATAGCATCCACCTAGCAAATGCCTAGCAACCACCTAGAACTCCTTAGCAACCACGTAGCAACACCCTAGCAACCACCAAGAACTCCATAGCAACCACCTAGCAACACCCTAGAAACCACCTGGAACACCATAGCAAATGCCTAGCAACACCCTAGCAACCAGCTATAACTCTATAGCAACCACCTAGCAACACCCTAGCAACCACCTAGAACTCCATAGCGACCACCTAGCAACACCCTAGCAACCACCTCGAACACCATAGCAACCACCTAGCAACACCCAAGCAACCACCCAGAATGCCTTAGCAACTGCCTAGAACTCCATTGCAACTACCTAGAACACCCTAGCAACCGCCTAGAATTCCATAGCAACCACCTAGAACTCCATAGAACCACCTAGCAACACCCTAGCAACCGCCTCAAACTCCATAGCTACCACCTAGCAACATCCTAGACACCACCTAAAACACCACAGTCACCTCCAGAACATCATAGCAACTACCTACCACTGTTCACTCTGTTCAGCACAAAGTCAACTTCGCATTGGCGGCAATCACAATTTCTGCAGGAATTGTCTAGTTTATTATTTATTATTCCTCCCATTTTTTGGACTGCTACTCCTCCCAGAGTTTTCGCACCACATAAACGTGCAATGTGTCAAATCGAGCGGCTTGATCGGGAATGGTGTGCTATTACTTTGTGGAAAGTTTCGGTGCAAAGTCTTTGAGAAATTCCACTTTTTTTGGGCAATTTCTCCCACAGAGAATGAATGGCGGAATGTTCATGTGATGACACAATGCTGACTTCTCACCCTTGTGATGTCGCAAAGCTCTGTCTTCTAGCAGCTGTATTCTGGTCTTTCTCTGGCTTTGAACATTCGGCATTCATCTCTACGGGGAAAAATTGCCCACAAATGGTCAAATGCCTCACTGGACCTGATAGAGAGTCCATTGTTCATTGGTGTAGGTTAGCCTTGCCCCCTTTCCTGATTGGCTGATCTTTAATATTTCATAACTTTTGAACTGCTTGTCATAGAGCGTTGTGGGATGCCTCATTGGACTCGGTAGAGTCCTTTGTGAATTGGTGTAGGTTAGCCTCGCCCCCTTTCCTGATTGGCCGATGTTTTATATTTCACAACTTTTGAACCATTTGTCATAGAGAATTATGGGTGGTCTCACTGGACTCGGTAAAGACCTAGCACCCACATAGAACATAATAGCAACAACCTAGCAACCTCACAGAACTCCATAGCAACCACATATTGATACCCTAGCAACCACCAAGAACTCCATAGCAACCACCCAGCAACACCCTAGCAACAGCCAAGAACTCCATAGCAACCACCTAGCAACACCCTAGCAACCTCCAAGTACTCCACAGCAACCACCTAGCAACACCCTAACAACCACCTAAAAAACCCTAGCAACCGCCTAGCAACACCCTACAACTGCACAGAACTCCATAGCAACCACCTAGCAACACCCTAGCAACCACCTAAAAACAACCTAGCAAGTGCCTAGAACTGCATAGTAACCACCTAGCAACACCCTAGCAACCGCCTGGGACACCATAGCAAATGCATAGCAACACCCTAGCAACCACATAGAATACCCTAGCAACCACCAAGCAACACCCTAGCAACCACCTAGAACTCCATAGCAACCACCAAGCAACACCCTAGCAACCGCCTAAAACTCCATAGCAACCACCTAGCTACACCGTGGCAACCACCTAGAACACCACAGACACCACCTAGCAACACGCTAGCAACTACCCTAGAACACCCTAGCAACCACCTAGAACTCCATAGCAACTACCTAGCAACACCCTAACATCGCCTGAAACTCCATGGCAACTACCTAGCAACTGCCTAAAACTCCATAGCAACCCCCTTGCAATACGCTAGCAACCGCCTGGAACTCCATAGCAACCACCTAGCAACACCCTAGCAACCGCCTAGAATTCCATAGCAACACCTAGCAACACCTAGCAACCATCTAGAACACACTAGCAACTACCTAGAATTCCATAGCAACCACCTAGCAACACCCTAGCAACCACCTAGGAACACCCTAGCAACCACATAGAACTCCCTAGCAACCACCCAGAACTCCATGGCAACCACCTAGTAACACCCTGCAAACCACCTACATTACCCTAGAAACCACCTAGAACACCCTAGCAACCACCTAAAACTCCATATGAACCACCTAGCAACACCCTAGCAACTGCCTAGAACACCATAGCAACCTCCTAAAACTCCATAGCAACCACCTACCCTCACCCTAGCAACCACATAGAACACCCTAGCACCTGCCTAGAACACCATATCAACTACCTAGCAATGGCCTATAACTCCATAGCAACCACCTAGCAACAACCTAGCAACCATCTAGAACACCCTAGCAACTGCCTAGAACACCATATCAACTACTTCTCAACACCCTAGCAACAACTGAAAACACCCTAGCAACCGCCTAGAATAATATAGCAACTACCTAGCAACACCCTAGCAACATTTCTAGAACACACTAGCACCCTAAAAAGCAGGGAAATTCACTCTTTTTCTATATTCCAAATTGGTGATTTTGGATATCCTCCCCCACCCATTCTGAAGAGGACAGTTCGCTGCTAGCGAATACCACCTTGACAGAACCAGGTGTTGGCTAAATGGGGTCATATCTGGCTGAACAGACACTGTTCACTCTGTTCAGCACAAAGTCGACTTAACATTAGCGGCAATCACGCTTTCTGCAGGAATTGTCTAGTTTATTTTGTTGTTGAAATGTGCCCAGCATTCCAAGGCTGTAAGAATCAGCAGCCAATCAGGACTTTTTTCAAGTTTTTTGTAGAGTGCAAAAACTTATATTATATAACTGATATTATTTATTTTAATTTAACTGAATTTAATTTCTTTTGTTGTTGTTGAAAACACAGCATTCCAAGACTGTACATTGTTGTCAGATTCTATGCTGTAAATAGTTGTTGATAGTTGTTTAAAATGTGTGTTAAATGACTTATTTATAACAACATTCACATTAAATAGTCATTTTCAAATCTCCAGTCAGCTTTTAGCACTGACTTAATGAAGGGCCCTATGGAATCTGTGTTATAGCTTTTTTAAATTCTCAATTCTTTGATTCCGTCCGTAATTCTGTTTATCACAGAAACTATAGGGCCCTACCTTAATGCTGCCATCAGTCTGTTGCTAGCCCACGCCGGGCACCCGTCAAAAAAGACACTTGGCTGTCGGCCTGCGCCGGGCTGCCGGCTCCCGTCAAAAGACAAGTGCCACCGGGCCTAACAACTTTTCTGGGGGAAACCCTGGGAAACGACCAATTAGATGACAACCGGAAGGAGAAAACACACCCAAAAGTAACAAATGTAACCACAAACCTACGACTGGGGTCGTAACACAACGAAAACATTTATAATATGTGAACTGTGGGATACTTGGCATCACCTGTACAGTTTACTTTCAAACACACATTTTTAAAATACAGCATATAGAATGCCAATATGTAAAACAGTACTCTTTACTTCATTATTCCTTATTCTTACCTAAATGTATGCGAAGACTTGACAATGTAACAAGAAAAGTCAAGGCCCCCTCTAGCATTGGTTTCTCTTGTTCAGAATCCAGCACTGCATTTTGATGCTCAGATGCCATGGTTAATAAGTCCACCACCTTGAACCTGTGGGAGAAACTCATTACTGCCTACTGTATTGTTTGTCCGAACCCATGGCACCCTTTGTTTAATTAGTCAACAAACCCATTCAATCAACCAAAATTCACAAAAATCTGCTGACAGATAACCACTAAATAAAAAGAGATTTGCCATTAAAAAGGGCAAAAATAATAACATGAATTAGACCTAAGACATAGTCACT
Organism: Anguilla pacifica; assembly: GCA_039654925.1. Classification (NCBI taxonomy): domain Eukaryota; kingdom Metazoa; phylum Chordata; class Actinopteri; order Anguilliformes; family Anguillidae; genus Anguilla; species Anguilla pacifica. The sequence goes on along the minus strand of CM077286.1, from coordinate 35,137,525 downwards.
ACCTTTCAAATACAGAGGAAATGAAGTAGTCTGGATCCAGCCTGGATGCACAAACCTTTAGTAACGGGATCAAGGGAGAAAGAAAAAAAAAAAAGTCAAATAAAGGGTGGCAACAGTGCTTTCTTCTCACACAGCTGTCAGGGACACCAGTACACAGATTTTACCTGAAGCAGGAAGATGTCAGGATCGATCATGGAGTTGCAGAAGTGAGACTGCACATAGGTCATAGCTTGACCTTTTATCTGCAGGCCATTCCTGACCCACATGTTGCTGTGGATCTCCGACAGGCTTGCCTGCAAAAACACAGCAGGAACACACTCAAATCAGAGTTGCTGAGAGGTAGGGTGGTTTGATTCCATCAAGCCAACCTAATGCTCAAAAGGGTTAGTTCAGAAACCGAGAACACAAAAAATGGTGTGGCTCGCAGTAGCAAAAGTTTTTGTCCACAGTAACCTTTTCCTTTTCCTCTAGCACAATTATACCATAGGGAAGCTAATGTGATAAACATGGTGTTCATGTTTGTTTACCTGTTTGGTATTTGTTATATTTATTGTTTTAACAGACCTCAACCCAATTATTTTGTTCAATTGTTTTTGTTCTGTTTTTAATTTATTTTTTATCATTACTACTCCCTAAAACAAAATGAACAACAAAAACCATCAATTGTAGAGCTATGAAGCTTGGCAGGTATCTTCCTATATAACCCAACACAGGTGATCGCAATGGCATCCAGTCACCAGATGGTGGCACTGTAACACAGCGATTTACATTTTGGCCCATAACTCCTGAACAGCGTGTTCTAGAACCAAAATTTCCCCAGATTCTGCAGCTCATTCCAACAAAATGTATATTCCCAATTTAATATGCATATGCCAACATTTTTGGCCATATTGAATTTTTTGCAAAAACCTACTGCAAAATAGTCTGGGGCCATTTGGCCTATCGTCACCAAATTAGGCTAGAAAGAATCTCTGGAGTAACAGCTGTAACTTTTGAGTTCTGTGTCCGATCATCTAGGAACTTAGCATAAATGTAAAATGGCTAACTGAGAGACACCATGCAAACTTTTGTAGTGCTTAGTAAATAAGAGGTGCTGTAAGAGAAAAATAAATTTAAATGCTTTTAACTCCTCAATTGTTTGAGTAATCAAGTTGAATCTCTGCATGCTATGTCTTTGTGTCATCCTGCCATTGAATGTACAATTATAAAATCATATCTGAAAAAGAATGGCTGCTATCAGCCAATCAGTTGTCAGTGGGCATGTGATAGGCTTAGCAATGGCTGATCCTCATGAAACTTGTTTGTATGTTGGCCTGAAATCTAGGGAATACCATATCAAATTTTGGGACAGAAACTGAAAAGATTATCATTCATTCAATATGTGTCCTTACAGCTTAAAATTTGTAATTGCCACATGCTGCTTGGACCCTGTTAATTACTGTTTGTGGTTATATTTATCAAATTATTTTTGTCTCCATGTTATTCACCATGTATAACCTACAGAATGAATATTGTCCAATGACCCTTGAGGGCCACTGACATTTAATGAGTTTTAGTTATGTTCCTTTCAGTTGGTTAGCATTGTCTAAGCTTTCTGCCAACTCTGCATAGCCAGCTTATAATTGTGGATTTTAATTAATTTCACATTAGAATAACAACACCAATCAGTCAAACCTATAAGAATGTATATGACCAAGCTAAAGCATTTTTATATCTTCTGTTGGCATCGTTATATATTTTTACTAGATATACATGTGTTAACAGTTTCGCATCTAAACCAACATCAGGTAGACGTACATGTGTTAACAGTTTCACATCTAACCCAAAATCAGGTTGCTACTGCTTCAAAAACTGTTACCCTGCGTTCACACAGCGAGCAACTGGGTTGATGGGCTGTTTTACTAGGCTAGTTGAAGAGCAGAACTGCATCACAATTAATTCCACAAATTCGCAACAGCTTGGACATCCTTACAACGGACCCAAATGAAATTAATGTTGCTTTCAGATCATTCTACTCCCAATTATATGCATCTGAGGCTCCGGACGACACCTCTGACATGTCCATCTTCTTTTCAAACCTAACTATCCCGAAAATCTCCCCAGATGATCACTATGATTTGGAAATGCCTATAAACCTTAATGAGATCAGAACAGCTATCCATATGATGCAGAGTGGGAAGTCTCCGGGACCGGACGGTTACCCTGTAGAGTTTTTTAAGCAATTCTCAAAGCAGCTAGCCCCTCTTTTATTAGAGATGTTTGAGGACTCGCTCCGACAGCGTGTTTTGCCACAGAGTCTCACTCAGGCCTCCATCTCATTAATCCCTAAGAAAGACAAGGATGTCACAAACTGCTCTTCATGGCGTCCAATTTCACTCCTTAATGTGGACGTAAAATACTAGCAAAGGTAATAGCCTGTAGATTAGAAACAATCTTACCTACTGTAATCTCTGAGGATCAAACAGGATTCATAAGGAACCGTCATTCCTTTACAAACATTCGTAGACTCTTAGGTCCCAAGGTATTAGTCTCTCTCGATGCTGAATAAGCTTTTGACAGGGTGGAGTGAAGCTACCTCTTTTTCACACTGAAACAATTTGGGTTTGGCGACAAAATATCCTTCTGGATACGTTTGCTTTATACATCCCCCCCAGGCGTGCCAACAATACAACCAACAATACTCGATCACCGTTCTTCCCTCTAACGCGTGTGTCTCGCCTGGGATGCCCCCTTTCCCCTGCCCTTTTCACCCTTGCCACTGAACCTGTCTATAGCACTTAAGGCTAGTACCTTATTCTTTGGGATCAGGAGATGGGATACTGAGCATAAGGTTTCCCTGTATGCTGATGATCTGCTTCTTTACATATCAGAACCAGTACCCAACATTCCGCATATTTTATCTGTTCTTAGTGTATATGGAAGCTTTTCAGGTTATAAACTAAATGTACAGAAAAGTGAATGTTTTCCTATCAACAACCTGGCTCAGAACATATGTCAGTCCCACATACCTTTTCATCTATCCAAGCCATGCTTTAAATACCTGGGTGTTAATATCACCAGGTCTGTTCGTTCATTGCAGGAACAGAACTTCACTGCCCTGACAACTAAAATGAAGGCTGATTTGCAGAGATGGAGTGGCTTATCCCTTTCTCTAACTGGTAGGGTAAAATCTGTAAAAATGAATATATTGCCTAGGTATCTATATCTATTTCAACGCCTTCCCATTTTTCTCCCTAAAGTATACTTTTGTAAGATTAATAGCATTTTTTCATCATTCATTTGGGGTGGCAAAACCCCAAGAGCTCGCATATCCCTATTGCAGAGACACAGATCACAAGGGGGGCTTGGCCTACCAAACCTTCTGTGTTATTATTGGGCAGCCAATCTACACAAGGTTTTGCTTTCGTTGAATGAGCCAGAGAGCAACTGGTGCCAATTGGAGGCTAAATCTTGTTATACTTCCTCCCTTAGAGCCTTGGTGTGCAGTAATTTACCATTCTAACCCTCTAAGTACTGTACTAACCCAATTGTCATTTCCACACTGAAAATCTGGGCCCAAATTAGACAGAAATTTAAACCCATTTGTAACAACCACCTTTTTTTTACCTGCCAAACTTGACTCTGGCTTCCGAGCCTGGGCTCGAGAGGGGCTGTGTGACCTGAGGAATCTATATATTGATGGTGTATTTTCAGAACTAGGTGATCTGTGTGACATATAATTTACAACACTCTGAATGCTTTAGATATTTTCAAATTCGTCACTTTTTTAAGACCTACACCTCTACATTTCCGCATATCCCACCCGCCTCGGGCATTGACCACCTCCTCCCTACAGTGATGTAGGTACCATGACCTACAAAAGACAAACTACAAAGCCCATATGTCTACCTCAGAGTAACTCACATAACCACGCCCCCTACTACAGCTCTTCTGTAACAGTATTGGCTTACTGTAAATTTGAAACGCGGCCTTCAATAAAACAGAGGTTGCCGTTGTTTTGCTCTCTTTTTCATTCCTCTCGGTTCCATTTTTCCTTTCCCTGGACACGCCACCCTTCTCCCGTCTCCCTCTCGTGTGAGTCCCCATGCCAGGAACAGTTTGCAAGGCCTGCTACGGAGCACGGCCCGAATATCCTTGGCTACCGGCTGTGAGAGGAACGAGGCGCCCGAAGCGCTATGATTAGAGGTGGTTGAAGAACCAGGAGAGCCATGCACGACCGACGCATCCTGCAGAGCGAGGCCCAAGAAGCAAGCGATTAGCAGAGGCTCCGGTTGCGTGTTTTGGAACAGAAAGGGCGACCAGCTTCCCCTTTCCATCACAACCTCCACAGACTTGGCACTGGAAACCAGGAAACATTATTAACAACCAACTTAAAGCAAAGGACATTCAAGTAAGGCTGTAACTCTGGGCTTAGTATAATTAGCGATTGACTGAATTTAGCTACATTTATGATTGGATGTATGTAACTGTGACGGTTATTGTGTTAATGATTAATGTAAACGTTCCGTTTGTTCGGATGGCTCTAAGCCATCCACCGCACTGCGTTGTTTTAATATAAGTCACCCACAGAACATATCTTGCATGCGATCTATTTTAATTACTAACCGGTCATAACACGGCATGTTGATCTCTATCAAAAATCTATAGATAGCTATTCAGTTACCATATATCTGTTTGGTACGCTTCATACGCCATTGCTTCTCACTAGCTTTGTCTATATTCAAAAACCCCTCCTTTCATACTCCATCTTGTTCCTTTGTTCTCCGTGAACACGTGCCCGCAGTACACAACCCCCCATGTACGAGAACATCCAACATTCCTCACTCACATACTCGCACGCACACACACCACCTACACACACATGCATTCACATAGTTTGTTATACATCATTGTAGAGAATTGTGCTTTGCCTTTTCGGTACTTTGTGCTTAATAAACTTTATTATATTTACACAGTTGTCTGTATTTATATTACCCTTGTGTTGAATTGAGTCAGCCGCTGCTAATCCAAAGAACTTAATGAATACCTTCACCCCTTAGCTAAATCATTTATATTAGTTCAGTATTAGCTGAATTATATTATGATTTGGTTAAGATTGATTATAATGTGTAATTTTAATAATAATTAATTTAATTATTAATTTAAATTGCTAATTTATAGTTTGTACAATTATTATGAGACTGATTATTACATGCTGGCGCCACCTGTGAGGATATTGATGTATATCTTCTACAGTTTTGTGCCCCACTATGAGAAGTAGCGGCAGGTCCCCTACAGTGAATATGGATAAAGGCCACGTTTCCAAACTATATGATGTCATGTTAGATGAAGATCCAACCATACTTAGGATCAGAACAAACTGGGAGGCAGAGTTAGGGTTTACATTCTCTGATCAATGGTGGGAGGAGGCTCTGGAAAGTGTAAACGCCTCTTCATCATGTGCTTGGCTTAGTCTCATCCAATTTAAAGTGCTCCATAGAATTTACTACAGTAAAAATAAATTATCTAAAATATACCCTGACATAGCAGATGTCTGCAGCAGGTGCTCTCAAACACCAGGGGACTTGACCCATATGTTTTGGTCATGTCCGAGTCTGGCTGGGTTTTAGAAATCCTTCTTTGACACTATGTCTGAGGTACTAGAGACAACCATAACCCTATCTCCCCAGGTTGCCATCTTTGGGGTTCCTGGGGAGGATACAAGTCTATCTGTTAAACAGATCAGAGTCATTGGTTCTGCCTCTTTAATTGCCCACCGAAGAATACTTCTACACTGGAAATCAGACACTCCCCCACTGACTACAGAGGAGAATATCCGTCTTCTACCAGATAAAGGTAGATGAGCAGCTCATCGATTCTCTGGTGGCCGCCATTACTACGGCTGGAGAGGAGCCCTCTGTCCAGCCACTGCCGCACCAAGCCAGGCTGAAGACCCCTGGCCCCAGCTGGGAGTGAGACCCAAGGCTCTTGTCAGCTCCACGCCACACCAGACAGAACCCTGGACCGCGGCTCATGGGAGGAAACGCTGTGGCAGGCGACTATCCCATCCTTTTCCACCCTGGGTCCTCCAGACAGACAATAGGTTTGTCACCTTGGACGAACTAGATGACACCTCCCTGGCCGGTTGCCTCCATCCTCCGTCATCTCCTGCGTCACTAGCTGTCCCACGGCCACTGCCCTCACCACCGATGTCTGCAACCAGGCAAGCGCTCGCGGCTGACAGCCGTGTTAAGTCACGCACCACGCCTGGACAGCCTATTCCCCGGGCTGCAGCCGGCTTTCGGATCTCTGCCCCCCGGCCTCCTCTGCCCCCCGGGCTGCAGCCCGCCCCCGGAGCTATGGCCCTCCATCACCGCCGCCATCTCCTCCTCTGACTTCCTTAGTCATTGGTGATTCCATCGTCAGGCACATAAAGGACAGATTGGCTGTTACCTGCTACCCTGCTGTTACCCTGGCGCCAAGGTCCTGGATATATTAGAGCAGATCCCTAGCCTCCTTAGTCACCCACACGTTCAAAACGTCATAGTACATGTGGGTACTAATGACACGGCTAAGCAACAGTCTGAACTGCTTAAAAGTGATTTTATTGGTCTTTTTAACTCACTCAAGGTCTGCGGAAGGCAGGTTTTTATCTCCAGACGATTCCTGCTCTCGGCCAAGGGATAGGGCGCTTCAGTCGAGTACTTAGCCTGCACACATGGCTACAGTCTGAATGCTGCAGTCACAACATGACGTTCATTGACAATTTTAATCTCTTCTGGGAACGTTCATCCTTTTTTAGTAAAGACGGCATCCATCCCAGTGTGCTGGGTGCACGCAAACTCTCAGCAAACATTTTTTACTCTGTTCACATGGCCCCATGCAAATGACTAACCACAACAACATGTCTGGATACACCTCTGGCCACAAATTGTCAACATAGCAAAAGCTCTGAAGGGTTCAATTAAGAGTAATTTAATCACCATCAATACGATGCTGAAGACTCCCATGTGTAAAAATGAGAGGCTAAATATGGCTCTTCTGAACATCAGGTCGCTGACAAATAAGAAGTTTTTTTATTAATGATTTTATCTCTGAGCTTAAACTAGACTTCATTTTAATGACAGAAACCTGGCTGTCGTCAGCTGGTTCAGCTACGCTCATTGAAGCCTCTCCACCCAATTATAGCTTTCTCCAATCTGTTAGGGAAGGAAAAAGGGTGGTGGCATTGCCACAATTTTTTCTGATGTTTTTAACTGTACAGCAACCTCTTTTGGAAGCTTCCAAAGCTTTGAATATCTAGCTATATCACTCAGATCAAAGTCACCCACCTTTGTTATTGCTCTCTATCGCCCTCCTAGACAATGCCCCAGGTTTTTGCCTGAGTTCTCTGATTTTATGTCTATTATTCTTACTAGCTACGACAGTTTTCTTATAACCGGCAATTTTAACCTACACATTGACAATGCCACTGATTCCAGGGCCACTGATTTTATTTATTTCCTAAACAGCCTAAATCTGGTTCAGGATGTCTCTAGTCCCACACATAACCGTGGCCATATTTTAGACCTAGTTATCTCGAAGGGTATAGATGTCGATATTTCTTCATTCTTAATATATTTGTCTCGGATCACTGTTGCATTCTTTTTAATGTTAATCTGTTAACCACTGCCAAAAATGTTTTAGATCGTAAAGAAGCGTTACATCGATGCCACAGTAACTGCACATTTCTCCACTCCGATACGCTGTTCAGCTCTGTCCACTTCTAATTCGTCTGTTCATACTCTTGCTAACAATTTCAATGAAAAATTAAGAAAGGCCATAGACTCAGTAGCTCCAATGAAAATAAAAAAAAGCTCTCATGGCCAAATTATACTGTGGAAAAACAGTACTACTTCTCAGCTGAAAAGGAACTGCCGCCAAGCTGAGCGACTATGGCACAAAACTAAACTCCAGGTCCACCACAATATTTTTAAGGAGCGTGTTGCTACTTACAATAAAGTTATGCAGAAAGAGAGACAAACCCACTTCTCTAAGATCATCTCTAATAATACCAACAATCCTAGAGTACTGTTCTCAACTATTGATACTTTGTTGAATCCCACGTCCACTGCCCATATAAATAGCCAAGACTCCTCCGAAAATTGCGAAGAATTCGCATCCTTTGTTAGAGACAAGATTACTAAAATCCGTGGTGGTATAGCGAGTCCCAGTGGAAGTCCTACGCTGGACTTTCCAACTGATCCTCCCACTGCATGCCTGAGTACCTTCACTGAGATAAGTGAAATGACGCTTCAGGATATTGTCTCAAAAATTTAATCATCCACATGCTCTATAGATCCCATTCCAACCAAATTATTTAAAGATGCATTTGACTGCCTATCTCGAGATAATCTAAAATCTAAAAATTAAAAATCTATAATCTAAAAATTGTTAATTCATCGTTAATGATGGGTATTTTCCCAGATGTTTTTAAGACCGCTCTGGTAAAACCACTACTCAAGAAATATAATCTGGATACTTCCGTTCTGAACAATTGCAGACCTATATCAAACCTGCCGTTTGTGAGAAAAATTATAGAAAAAGTAGTTTTTAAACAAATTAATTCCTATCTTGTCCAAAACAATATTCTTGAAAATTTCCAGTAAGGTTTCTATGCTAATTATTGCACTGAAACGCCTTTAGTGAAAGTAGTGAATGATTTACAGCCAAGTGTTGATAATAACAATGTTTCAGTTCTTGTCCTGCTTGATTTGAGTGCCGCTTTCGATAGTATAGACCATAGCATTTTAAGTCACCGCCTTGAGAAGTGGGTCGGTCTCTCTGGTAATTTGCTAAAATGGTTCCGTACCTATGTAACAGATAGAAAGTTTTTCGTGAAACTTGGTGACAATGTTTCTAAGCTTGTAGATGTAAAATGTGGCATAGCGCAGGGGAGCATTCTCGGACCGCTGTTATTCTCCTTGTACATGCTTCCTTTAGGCAATATCATCCAGCTTCACCATGTGAATTTCCATTGTTATGCTGATGATACGCAGCTGTATGTCTCCGTTGAGCCAAATGACCCAAATGCCATGAGCATTCTTGCAGCCCGTCTAGCAGACATAAATAAATGGATGAACAAAATGTTCTTGAAATTAAATTAAGAAAAGACAGAGCTACTTCTAGTGGGCCCTATGTCAAAAAGAGACAGCTTGCAAACAAAGATGGGAAGCCTGGCTAAACAGACAAAATCTGAGGTCAGAAACCTGGGAGTGATCTTGGATACTGACCTCAATTTTAAATCTCACATAGACAAGGTGACCAAGACTGCATTTTTTCACCTCAGAAACACAGCCAAAGTAAGACCCTTTTTAACTCACCAAGATGCTGAAAAACTGATACATGCTTTTATCTCTTGCCGCTTGGACTACTGTAATGCACTTTTTACCAGCCTGCCCAAGAAGTCTATTGATAAATTCCAGCGGCTGCAAGAATCTTAAGAAAAACCAAGAAAAGATAACATATTACACCCGTCCTTGCTGCTCTGCACTGGCTTCCAGTTTCTTTTAGAGTTCATTTTAAAGTCTTGTTACTTGTATATAAAGCTTTAAATGGCCTAGCACCTTTTAATATCAAAGATAGCTGATCACCTTATGTACCAACTCGAGCACTTAGATCATCCACAGCAGGCTTACTTAATGTGCCTGTGGTTAAACAGAAAAAATTTGGTGAAAGTGCTTTCTGCTATTATGCACCAAAACTCTGGAACACTCTCCCACAAAACATTAGAACAGCAGACTCAGTTGGCAATTTTAAAAAGCAGCTGAAAACCTTCCTTTTTAATTTGGCTTTTAATTAATTTTTATTCTGTCCATTCATACTTATTCATATTTTTATTTCTTGTTTTATAAAAAATATATATTGTTATCTTTTATCTTACTCATTTATTTTACTTATTACTCATTGACTCTTTCATATTAAATTTATTTTTCCATGTTTCCATTTCAATATACACTGTTTTATTCTTCTGTGTTTTAAACCCTTATAACTGATTTGCTGTGCTTTTCCCTGTTTTTGCAATGTATGTAAGCTATAATGCTATAATGTAGGCTGGAAACCCTATTCTTATTCATTCACATACCTATTTAGCCTTTTTTTTCCCATCCCATGTTATATATGTATGTATAGGTATATATGTGTAGATGTATTATTTTTATTTATTGTTATTATAAAAATTAGTATTATTATTATTACCATTTTTTTTTATGTTGTGTACTTTGTGTGTATGTTTATGTGTATGTATGTATGTAGGGGTAGGGGTGAAAGGGGTGGGAAGAAGGGGATTTTCATTAAAAAATGAAAATATTTGTAAATGTTGATGATACAGTTCAAGATTTTCACTAAAAAATATTATTTAAAAAAAAGTTTACTAGGCTGAAGGAGGGGCAGGATCTTCCCATTGCATCCTCTTAGTGGTCTCATGCAGCATATTATTGAAGAGAAATAATAGCATCTTCAAAGACATATATTTGCCGTATAGCCACATATCAACTCCTTTTGTTTCTATAGTTATGTCAGAACACTGATAAATATTTGTTATTTCTATCTCGTTAGCCATACATCTCTCTCTCCTTCTCTCTCACTAGTTAACCACCTAGCTCACAACCTCTCTATCCCTCTCACTAGCTGGATAGTGATCTCTTCATATCTCTCTCACTAGTTAGCTAACAAGCAAGTTGAAACTGCCATTAAAGTGTCATTTTTAGATGCTTGTCCCTGTACTCTTTTTATAAAACGCTGTATAACACCAGGTGTGATTTTACCATAATGATAAGTTGTTTATCCATTTTTCCTCACTGGGCAGAACAATAATTTGCGAAATGATATCATATCGGTTGGACAAATAGGAAGCCCAAAACTCTGATTGGCTGTTGACAGGTGAGGCCCGTGAAAACTGTGGTCAACGTTTTTGAGCAACTTTGGTTGCTCAGTTGCGCAGTTGCTCGTGTTGCCGAACGTCGCTCAGCTACATAGAGAATGAATGGACTTCCGGCCACTCAACAGAGTTGCTCGCTGTGTGAACGCATGGTTATTTTTATGGTTTATGATATTTGGAACCAAATGTAATAATTGCTTCTCACCCAGATATTTACTGATCGCTTGTGTATCCATGATGTTAATGTTTATGCTGTTATTCCAAAGTAAATGTGTCAGTCTACAATTAGTTTTGATTAGCATTAGCTAAAAGCTAACCTACCAACTTAATGTCAATTGATTTAGGCCTAGTGGCCGTAGTAGTAAATGTTTGCCCAGATACTACAGCAACTGTATGGAGACACCTTGATGCCAGTTGTAAATAAAAATGAAAATGTCTTTTTATGAATGAGACTGCGAGTTACACAGTACATTGCATGTAGAAGAATTACATAATTATCAGAATGATTACTTTGATGCATTTACAGATCGAATCACAAAATGCCAGCGGCGCTCGTGGATCAGGGAGAGAGCACTGGGAAATCTTAATGTCTATAGCTTTTACAACATTACCCAAATTAATATCACGGTACACAAGAAATGATGGACAGTGGTGAATCACACAAATGTGTAATTTAACAGACACAATAATTTAGCAATGGTATTTCTACGGATTGCATACTTTAAATAAGAACAAAAATGCATCCGTATGTATGCTGAGAATTGTTTTAAAAAGAAGGAAAGTCACTCCATCATACACTATCAATGGTAGGTTTCTGAATGCCACTGAGTGGACGTGTTGAAACAAAATAACAGTGGGACTGGTTAGTGAAAATAGTTAAACAGAACAACCACATCCAGAATGTATTTAAAATGCAATATATCATAATCTATTATGAATTTTTTCTAAAGTTGTGATCAGAATTGATCCTGATGTATAGAGCTAAGCACAGCACCACTGAACTGGAGCAACTGTAAACAAGGTTGCAGTATGTTAGCTTTTCTTACGGTATAATTCTAATAGAGGAAAAGTTTGGTAGAAATGGTCATAATTCATGCATGGCTGTTACGACCCGGTCTAGGGTCAGAACGCAACAGGGTGAATGATTAGGGAAATGTACTGCCAACCGATCAGTAACTCCGGTCCCTATCTGCCTATCCAAATCTAACTGGCTGCTGGCTAGTCTTTGATTGTTACTGGGCACGGGGTGGTTTTGAAAGCTGAACTTCGCACAGTTAGCTGATAGTCGGAAGTTAAAAGCCCGAATAGCGGTTGGTTAGATCTCCACCCAGAGTAGTTTCAAAAACAATAAAGGAAAAATAAAAAAGCAAAATCACAAACTTATGTCCTGATGGAAGGATTTTTAGTCCAGCTGGGAACACACTAATTAACTGGAGCTATCGTCCCTCCTTCCTCCTTCCTCCCCTCTATGCTCTCAGGCTCAACCACAATTTGCATCTTTTAAAATTGTGAAATGGGCAGAGACAGGCGATTATCTAATGTAATGGTAGTTTACAATGACTTTTAGTTTATACTAGAGTGACAAACAATTTGTTGCCCTTTCTATCATCCTTGTGCCCATAGTTGAAACTTAAATTGTCGTGAACTTTTACCCCGTCACTGGCTCAGTTGTCATAACAATGTTATTACAGAATATTATCTCCTGTAATTATATTTAAATACCATTAAAATTAATAAAATGAAAGACAACACATTTGCCGAGTTTGATAAACACAATTACAATGTTTCTGCATCTGTTTGCTGCCGAACAGGCAGACTAATGACTCTCAGCCATGCGCTCTTATCAGTTACGTGTTTATGCATTTTATGAGTGACAGCGTTGAATATCAGTTGAAAGTCAAGTGATAATATAATGTTAGTGACAATGTAGCAATTTAAAGAAACAGCATTGTTCTTGTACAGAAGGGTAGGTCATAGATAAAGTCATTTAAAGGCAAATACAGAAAATGTATATTATCATATATATTTGCCACAGGAATCTTTATAGAAGTGCGAAATAAATGTGCTTCTGTGTCAGTGGATTAATGCGAAAGATCCAACCAGTCAGTTTCTTGGGTACAAAGATAGCATTGCTATCATTAACATGAAAGTCAAATATATCAAATATTTCCTCTGGTTACATGTTTCCTCCAGAATGTTGTATTGCAGAATCTAATGCGTAAGTGGCCACACTTATTTCAAAAGTACAAACTGTGGACTTTGCAGTGATTATGCTAAGAAATGTCACGGCCATCAACAAACTTTTCTGTGGCGTAAAATGGCATGTTTTCATTTTATTAATTACATCACGAGTTTGACAGTACAGAATCCATAAGCAGGTGGAACAGACGGAGAATAGCAAAGAGAGGGATTATGGCTGCTTAATTTTCTTTAGTAAAAAAGCGCAAAAAAAGCAAGTACCCCTCGCAGCAGCCTGCAAGATAGGGCAGGGTCGGATGTTAGGAATCAGAAGAAGTGGGAATGTCAAGAGAGGCGGTGACAGAAGACGAGACACGGATCTCATACTTTGACCTGGGTGTCTGCTACAGGCTTGCCATTTTCTTTGCAAGCTATGTTTATCTAGAGGCAATCTTAAGGTTGAAGTTACATAAAATTTGTCTCTTTAATTTATTGTATATAGTTTAACACGCGTGCTGGCTTGCATGCCATCAATGTAAAATCATTAATCAATAGTTGTTATAAATCAGAGGTTTTCAACCTGTGGGGGCCGTCATTTTTTTGGCGGTTGGAGAATTGTTTGATTAACGTGACCAGCATTTTAGCTGGGTGAAAGGCTGCAAGCTAAACTATCAGTGCTAAAACATTTCACTTTTTGAATTAATTCAAACTGGAATTTATTATGGATAAGTGGTTACAAACAGGGTCTCTCAAAAGGAAAGATTCAGAGGCTGGTACATCTACTAGTAAGAAAACAGCTCCAGTGTCTGACACTGAAAAGAAACATAAAGCAAAACGAAGGAAATAGAGCAGTGAGCACCTAGGCCTAGGCTTCACATCTGTAGGAACTGAAAATGAGCATCTACCGCTATGTGTTGTATGCTCAGAAGTCTTACCAAACGAAGCTTTGAAACCCAATAAATTACGGCATCATCTGGAGACCAAGCATAGTCAGTATGTGTCCAAGCCTATCAAGTTTTTTGAAAACAAACTCAGATTGCATTACTACTGGATAATGTGCATTTCAGTTATGTAGTAGCACCCTATTAGCCCGGGATCATTAAATGTTGTTTTTTTCTGTAACAATAGTGTTATTATTTTTTATTGTTTGTTGTGTCAAAATTAATTAGCCCAGCCCCCCCGTAGCTCCCCCAATTACAATTATCAATGCGTGAAGCCATGTTGCCTCGTGTAGGTCTGTCCATGATTTTCAGTGTCGATTATTACATGTGCAATTGCATTTGTAAAATGGGGGGCCGCGAGTTGTAAAAGGTTGGGAACCTCTGTTATAGATGAAATGTAGAAGATTCAATCAGGGACACAATGTGTTTGGGGAAGTTTTCACTTTGAAGAGGGTGAAAATTAGTGGTAGTGATAAATAGAGGTACCTTGGTTATTTCTTATTAAAATTAAATTTACATGACATAATTTTGCTCATACTCACCTTCTTGTCAATTTTACACATTACATAAAAGCCACACGGTACGACAAAACACAAAAATGCAATTACAACAATACACCTAAAACTAACAAAAAAGCAGGTCCTTGCTTCTCTTGATGTATTAACTTATTTAGCCAAGTAAGCAATAACTGCCCCAAGCCTGCTGCTTCTTTTTAAATCCCCAGTTTGACATAAACAATGATGGGGACACTGTGCTGTAGGAGAAGCTATCTTTCAGATGCAATATTAAACCACTGTGGTCATTAACAATCCCATGACACTCATCACAAAGAGTAGGGGATTCCCCAGTGTCCTGGCTACGCTCTCTCAATCTGCCTCCTAATCATCTGCAGATTTAATGCCTAAAAAATTGTTTTCTCTCTCTCCACCTCAGCAGCAGGGGGGTGCTGCACATTGGTGGTGGTTGAGGCTAGTTCCCCCTCATCACAGTAAAACACTTGAAAAAGAGCTATATCTGAAAAAGAGCTATATAAATGCAATGTTCCATTTAATTAATTTATAAGGTTCTTTAGGTTAGCATGACTGCTTTAGGCACAGGTTATCATGAAACTAGAAATACCGCCTCACGGTTGTATGCCTCCACCAACCAGTAGCCAGTTTGGATATAAAATGTCATCACTTCATCATCTTATCCTATTAGACATTTGTGTGAAACTAATAATTAGCGTATGAATTCTTGAGTTATGGCCAAAAACGTGTTTTGA
This sequence comes from Anguilla pacifica, assembly GCA_039654925.1. Classification (NCBI taxonomy): domain Eukaryota; kingdom Metazoa; phylum Chordata; class Actinopteri; order Anguilliformes; family Anguillidae; genus Anguilla; species Anguilla pacifica. Next base: position 35,122,245 of record CM077286.1, on the reverse strand, counting down.
GAGGCCATAGTGACCTTGATCTTTGACCACCAAAATCTAATCAGTTCATCCTTGAGTCCAAATGGACGTTTGTGCCAAATTTGAATAAATTCCCACATGGCGTTCCTGAGATATCGCATTCACGAGAGAATGGGACGGACGTGAGGTCACAGTGACCTTGACCTTTGACCACCAAAATCTAATCAGTTCTTCCTTGAGTCCAAGTGGACGTGTGTGCCAAATGTGAAGAAATTCCCTCAAGGCAAAAACGTGTTTTGTATTCCCTCAATGCAAAAACGTGTTTTGTGAGGTCACAGTGACCCTGACCTTTGACCACCAAAATCTAATCAGTTTATCCAAAATTTAGCAAAATATAGCAAAATTTTAAGAAATTCCCTAACGGTGTTCCTAAGATATAAGCTGGTTTTGTAACCTAAAGGTCACAGGTTCGATTCCAAATGTAATGTAAAACTAGAAATACCACCTCGCGGTTGTATACCTCCGCCAACCAGTAGCCAGTTTGGATATAAAATGTCATCACTTCATCAAGGCTTCATGCATGTGATAATTCACTCCTTCCCTGGTTCCTTTTCCTGGCTGTGAAACTTTGTCATAATTAGCGTACGAATTGAGTTATGGCCAAAAATGTGTTTTGTGAGGTCACAGGACTTGTGCACTTCATAAAATAGATGGCATCAGGAAGGAGGAGGAAATACTCTGGAAATATTGAAGCAACACCTCGAGACATCATCTAGAAAGTTAAAACTTGGTCACAACTGGGTCTTCCAGCAGGACAATGATCCTAAGCATACCTCCAAAGCTGTAACAAAATTGCTTAAAGACTTTCAACAAATTGAAAAGTATTGGAGTGGCCATCACAAAGCCCTGACCTGAATCCCATAGATAAATTGTGAACTGAACTGAAAAGGTGTGTCCGAGCAAGGAGGCCCAAAAACCTGACTGAGTTACACCAGTTCTCTCAGGAGGAATGGGCAAAAATTCCTGCAAAGTATTGTGAGACGCTTGTGGAAGGCTTCCCCAAGCATATGATTCAAGTTAAGCAATTAACCCCTTAGCACACATGCCAAATCTTGCCAATCCTTGCCCATTTAGGGGGTACCCTATTTAAAGCTTTATAACTCCAGATGTGAACACCACAGAGACTTGAAAAATGGCTTAAATGAAGCAAGACATTTGTACAGTTTACAATATTAGCGTAGATTACTTTATATTCATAATTTTGGAAGAAATAAAGTGCCACAAATGAAACTGTCTAGGCAAAAAATCAAAAATGAATTTGCTCTTTTTTAGTTTGCAATGAAATACTGAGAGATTGCAAATATACAGCAGGTTAAAGTATACATCTCCTGGATCAAAAACTTCTTGACCACAAGTTCATAAAATCTAAGGGTGGATATGTAGAACTACTATAGATGTATGAAGCAAAAACTAAGCAGTGTACCCAGCGTCTCCAAATCTATCCACAATGTCTAAATTATGCATTGCTGTAAATCACAACATATTCACATATTTCACTACAAATCAACCGTTCTGACTCAAGAAAATCACTGTTGCATAATTTTCAAGTGGGAATTACAAGCTTTCAGTCAGTACAGTGGTCTAAAAGATCTAGGGGTCCAGAAACATATCCAAAATCTCTCCAAAACTGAATAAAATGTTTTTTTGTCCATTATAAAGCATATAAATGAGCCCCTTACGAAGGTTTAAGATGAAACATTGCTATCAGATTTTAAAAAATAATGCAAAAATATTGTCACACAATGCGGTACAGTACCTAAATATGTAATAATTAACTTGTGTGTATTTCTATACTCTGTACTCTCGTATGTTTTCTTGTATGGGGAATGAATGAATGAATGAATGAATGAATGAATGAATGAATGAATGAATTAATGAATTAATTAATTAATTAATTAATTAATTAATTAATTAATTAATTAATTAATTAATTAATTAATTAATTAATTTTATTATTGTGTCATGTATCACACGGATGCCCAGCCCACAAGGGCTTATATGACACCAACATTTTGCATATAACAGATCCAGAGTAAATCCTAGACCTGTTAAAATGCTACAGACACATATCTGATACATATACCCTGTACAAAAGAGTACAGCCTCCATAACCAAACCTTCGTATCTTCTTTTCCAAGTTCCAAGTTTTTGCAACATATTCAAAATCATTTCATAAATAATAACACCTCATTAGAGACTAAACAAACAATCCACCTTGCCTTCTTTTCCAGGCTTTTGAGACAAAGTTAGCCATTTTAAAAACGTCAATCTTAAATAGCCATTCCAATTTTTCATCATCCCCCCCCAAAACACTTCAGGATTACGTACAGACATTTCATGGAAAATTGGTGCTCTTAGATCATCAGAATATGTGCAGTACAGCACATATTGGGATTCATTTTTGATTTCACCCAGATCACATAACAGACATAGTCTTTTTTCTTCGATTACATCATTAAATCTGACTACCTCAATAGCCAGAGGAAGGATACTGGTTCGTAACTGGGCAACCAGGGACCTTTGGCTTCTGGTTAGGTATGCCATAACATATGGTTCAGGGCCATAGTTTTGCTTAACATGAATATAAGTCCTTAATTTTGGTTTCAGCAATATATCATTAGACCACTTTTCTTCAAAGTTGGATAAAAGCTTATATTTAATCATGTTAATATTACACCTTAAGTTATTTCTGTAAATATATTGTACATCAGCCTCTTCAAAAATTGCATCAAGTTCTTTAGTCCATGGGGTGGGGTGTAATATATCCCAAAGAAAGACCTTTTTGGTTATCCTATCCTCTGGCATACTGATGAGGCGGACCATTTCACACTTTTGTCTTATAGGACCAGGCACCCACCCCATATCACCCTGAATAGCTAGAACTGGAGCAAATTTATGTACACCCAGAACAACGTATGGCTCTGTTCTGAATAGAATTGGCATTTTTGGATTCTTTAAAGCCCCATATGCCAGCAGCATAATTCAGTACAGGAAAAACACAGGCATCATAAAGTTGTGAATATGTTGAATAACCAAGATCTTTGCACACTTTTAATTTATTGATCACTGAGCCTAACGTTCTCCCAGCCAAAGTCGCTAGGGATTTTATCCCCCCCTCGTAGGTCATAAATTCATCCAGAGCAAACCCCAGGTATTTATACACACTAGCATATTCTAGTGGTGATGGTCCAAAAGTGATATTTTGTGTACTTCTTGCTGTACCCTTTTTCCTGAAATGCATTATCTGGGTTTTACTCTGATTTATTATTCATCTCCATCTAGAGCACCATAAGTTCACAAGGTTTAACATATTTTGTAAGTCAACTTCTGATTCAGCAATAAGGGCTATATCATCTGCATAGAGTAAAATACCAAGTGTTGTATCCTCCAGACTTACACCTAGGTTTGCATCCTTAATTTGTTGAGCCAAATCATTCAGATATAAAGTAAACAGAGTTGGAGAAAGAATGTCACCTTGTTTGACTCCAAAGGGTGTAGGAAACCATCCAGTAAACACGCTATTTATCTCTACACAGGCGACTGGAGAACTGTATAAAGTTTTAATTGCTTTGTAGAATTTACCATCAATCCCAGCTTTAATAAGCTTGAAGGCAAGCAGATCCCTATCGACCCAATCAAAGGCCTTTTGGAAGTCGACAAAGCAAACAAACATAGATTTTCCTTCCTCTATTCTGGCTCTAAGTACAGATGATACTGAATAGATATGATCAATGCAAGCTCTACTTTTCCTAAATCCATTCTGCTCATCAACAAGATATTCTGTCATTTCCAAGTACTGAATTAACCGGTTATTTAAAATGTTTGAGTATAATTTATAAACTGTACTTAAAAGGCTGATGCCCCTATAGTTAAGGGGAACCCTTGGATCATTCTTAGCTGACTTTGGGATCGGTTTAATAATAGCTTTATACCACACAGAACGAATGATGCTATCTTCAAAGCAAGTTTGAAACAGACAGCATAACACCGCTAGTAATGGCGGAGACTTTAGGACTTCATTTGGGATCCCCTCGACCCCTGATGCTTTCTTTAACTTTGCCCTGTCTACAACACACTTGACTTCCTCCCGTGTGATATTATTATTCAAGAATTGATTTGGGATGTACCCAGACTGAATCATGGTTTTCTCCAACGCATAATTTGCATTACATGTATCTTTTACAAAAAAAGTATCATCAAAAACCGGTGAAATATGATTTCCTGAAAGTAAGTCAGCAAAATCATTTTCCCATTTTCCGAGAACAAGCTCTTTTTCATTCTCAGGATGACCATTACTCAATACAATTTCCATTGGAATTTTTGTTGATCTCCCAGGGCCAAATTTATTTATTTCGTTCCAAAACTGTTGTGGATTGCTGCATTGTAATTGGTCTAGGTGTAAAGCTTGTCCTCTCCTGAATTTCCTTTTATAGAATTGTAATCTCTTGTCAAAAGAAAATTGAGTTTGCCTAAATTTTTCCTTTAAGAGTCTTTTAGTCATTTGATCTTTACACTTTAGGAACTCATTTTCAGCTGTTTTTCTATCAATCCATAGTTTTTTGAGCTCCAAGTACCTATTTTAAGGTATGCATTGCCCTTACTCCCAAGGGTAATGGGGATGGGACGACATGAAAACAATTTTCAATCGTCCACCACGTTTTGGCAATGTTCCAACTCTCACTTAATCACCGTTGCATGCTTCACAAAAACTATTACACTACCATCTAACGCTTACATTACAGTGTGAAATATCCACATTATATAACACCACTAACCTATTTAAAGATACTCAATTTCAAAAATAACATATATAACCAAAATATTTTGAGCAGTAATACTTACATTGCAATGATGAAATCTCATCTATGTTCAGTAGATAGAGACAGAGACAGTATCAATGATACTGTTCTATTCGCTTCTGTTTTGCTCCAGAAAACGATGTCAGCTAGGTCTATCAGCAGACATATGGCTTAGCTATGTCCAGAAGTCTTCAATAATAATAGTATTTTCCAAGAAATTATGAAATATCGTTGACCACGTTTCATTAGGTGCAGCGTATTTTTCTGCTAACATAGAGTGAATGCGTAAGTGAATGCGATGCTAAGAATATTTTCTGTTACGCTGACCTATAAAACGCTATTCCAAAGGCAGAATTAGACATGTTATACATCGTTAGAAAGCTCATACTCTCACCTACTGAATAAATGAATTGTCAATCAAGCCAGACTGTACTAAAAAGGGCGACGACGCCGTAAAAAACAGGTGTGGTATTACGCACAGCTATTTTGGAAGATAAAAATGCGCGTATATTTCCCAAACGGATTGTCCAAGACAATATGACCACGCAGTCTCAAAAGGGACATCAAAAGGGACATCTCTACACGTAAAACCAACAGTAAGATTGTATATTTATTCAATATTTAGTCCCAGATATTGACTGTAGAATGACATGGTATAATTTTTAAAAACTTTCTCGTTTATTTCGTTATTCAGTGAGCAGCGTTTTCACTGCTGTATAGGTATATCTTAGGGCTATTTTCAGGTTTATCTTGTTGCTATGACGGAATATGATTTTTTAGTGGTGAAAGAATATTTTTATGAATGCCAAGATAGACAATATTGTCCATTATGTCAAGGGTGGGGGGTGTTTTGTAGATGAGACTGCAGGGAGGGGGTGCGTGTTAAATGAACGATCAGAGCGACAATGGTGGGGCTGTGAAACTCCGTTTTCGGCATAGTTGTCGTGTATCGTCTACTAATGAAAATAAAACAACGTGTTTCTGTTTTTAACTTTGGTTGCAGTAGCACCGAATGCTTGAGTTTAGTAATCTCGGCACGCCAGCGTGCCGACCACTAGGGGCTTTGCGCTAAGAGTTTAAAATTGGCGTGGCAGAACATAATGAGAGCCCATGAATGAGAGTGTAGCGACACCGCTTTCGTCGGCTTTGAATTCAAAATGTTGCCATATTGGTGCAGTTTTCATTTTCTTTGACACTAACTCTGCCATGTCTCATCTCGTCATCCCAAAAAACACATGAACTTTCTCGTAGCTAAACAACACACGATGCGCATGCGCATCGTCTTCCCCCACCTCAAACCAGTTTAAGCTCGTACACCGGACCGGACCGGCAAAACCGGAAACAGATGCAACCCTAGTGCCCACCTGTTGTATTCTTTAGTAAAGCAGGTACCTGGAGCATGCATAGTAGTTTGAGGCTATATCGCTGCATTCACTAGTTAGAGAGCTGGCTGCAAGGTCATTTTAATCAGGAGAACAGAAACTGTTCGACAATTAAAAGTTAATTCTATGGTGGAATTCCCCTTTAAAAATCACATTTGGTTCCCATTTCACAATTGCTTACCATTTTGTTATTCATTTCACAAAGGCAATGACCCTCGTCAACAAACACAGAATAATGCACTATGGGTTTGCTGGCTCTCTAGTTTTGAAGTTTTCTTTTCTCAGAAGTGGTAACATTGCAGAGGTGAGAACTCACTGACTAGATAATGTGTTAGCAATACCAGACATTTCTAAGTACAACATGAATTCGCTGTAGCTAGCTAGTGATCTGGGCAATTCAAAGCCAAAGCAAAGCTTTCGCCAGCTGCTGGAGCAAAGCAAACCATTTCCGTTTTTTTAATGTACTGTTATACACAATTAGCTAATTAAAATAGCTGAATTTGAGCTTTCATGTTAATTTTTCAAACACACCTTATGTTAAATGTGATGTTAATATGTTGCTTGCACCTCTGCAACACAGAGCACAGGAGTGCCTTCCTCATTCTTTCCTTGTCTTCGCATAAAGTATATTTTTAGAGGAATAATTTACATTTTATATAATTAGTAATTTGTAGAACAGGCTAAACCTAGCTTTACAGCCATTTTTCCTTCTGTTAAACATGATAATAGTAAATTTTGCCAATCCAGTGAAAAGATAATGTCATCGTATATAAACACTTGTATTCAGTTTGGGTCAAACTGCGTCAAATTTTTTACATTTTTTTTTATTTTTAAATTAAAAGCATTAAATGAATGTTTTTATTGATTTGATATTTTCGTACCTAAGAATTAACCAAAATACAGTAAACAAATATCCTGAAACTGGAATTTTTCAGTGGAAGAACCCCCAGACACCCCCCCCACCCCACCTTGGTTCAGAAAATCCCCCCATTTCTGATGCCCCCACATTGGCGATTATGCTGCTCGTGCACCTCTCTTCGAAACCCCATCCCCCATGGCAAATCCAGGCAAAAAGTAGGTTGAGAAAAAAAAAAGATTTTATACTGGCAAAAGAAAACCAGTAAGTGAAATAATTGGAAGTGAAAGTAAGACAAAGATAACAAAAGCAAATGCATTTTTGGTCCTCCAGGAGTGTACCTGAATCTGAAGAGGGTGGACCATGATCTTCATGAGCATTTCGTGATCCGGAAGGAGACTATCCAAGTCCAGCCCTTGGCATTTCACCGCCTGAGGGAAATCACCAGTGATTTAGTTCTATTCAGAGACATAATCTTGAGTCATTTTATTAATCTATGCTTCCAGTTTTGCTTGGAAAATGTAGGATTATTTGACCAAGAACATACTTATCTGTGTATTTCTACACCAAACCACTCCACAGAATGTGTTCTTCTTGTGGTTACAATAAAATTTTCTAAGAAGCAGGCAGCAGATGTGGTCATGTGTCTCCTGAAACCCCAATAACCCAAAACCTGACCCAGGACTGAGGCAGGACTGGGTACAAATTTGTGGGTCTCTCATATATAGTGGAGAGAACCCATGAAGACCGGGCCACTTTTCATTTTATTTAACAAAAGAAAACTTCCATGGTTGCATTTACTGTTTTAGTTTAGTGAGACTAAGAAGCACCATGGTCATGACAACAGTTCATACAGTACTTGTTGTCAGCCAATTGCAAATCAGCAAACTACAATCTTAGCTCAGTTCACACAATCCTTAGCGAGATTAAGCGTTAAATGCAATCAAGATAGAACCTTTCAAAAAATAAAATGTAAATCAGGACAGCACAGCAAGCACTACAGCAAGTGCCATAATTATTCAATTACTGTGAGCCAGTTTGCCATTACTCATGCTAACTGGCAATTGACATCTTGCAGGCTTCACAACAAAAGGGCATCCACTCAACAGGAGCCATGGAAATGAAAAAGTGGTTTCCTTGACCCTGGTTGCCTCTCTTTAGGCTGCCTCACCTTCAACTGCACCAACTGTCACCACTGACTGAGCTCAATGCTCCTTGAAATCCTCCCAAACTGAGTTTTTGAACATGATAAACACAGTTTTCAGAACAGCTAAACAGTGTCACCTCTCAAGTGCCATATTTATGACATCTTTACAGTGATAATCTAAAAGTAGGCCTATGTCCAGTTATTTGTATATCAGACAATCAAGCACTGAATTATTTGTCGGTAGGTGCCTCTTACATGGGTCAGACTAGGTACAGAACGCAGAGGAAAATGGTCATGTACGGGGCTGTTCAGATTCAAGTTTTGTTACCAGGGGGTCAATTCAGGTTTGGGTCCATTTCCATTCATTTATGCACATCAGGCTCATGTAAGGAACCCATGGGTCTAACCTGAAGACAATGAACCTATGTAGACCTCTAGTCACCTGTACTGACCTTGCTCAGGAACATGGCATAGTAGCGGTGAAGAGGCAGATGAAACGTCACTTGATTGGGAGTTGGCTGAAAAGAAAATGACAAAACAAGTTTTGCTTGTGTGACATTTCATATGACTGCAAATGGTTATATAAACACCTTATGTAAACACTAATTCATATGTAATAAGATGTACCTCATCCACAAAGCCAATTGAATCAAACCACAGTTGCAAAGCCTCCAGACAATACTGCACTACCGTTTTTGTGTACTCCTGTGTTTCCTACACAAAAGAACAAACGTTAAATCACAGTTAGCGACAATTTCTTTTTTTTTTTTTTAAACAATGAACAAATCACACACTGGCTCTTCATGTAGCAGCTAAGTTGTAAACATCTAAACTACTCTAATTTAAAGGAGATAAAGTAAACTACACAAATCAGTGAACAAAACACATTGTTCAGCAAACAATCTGCATGATTTGGGGTAGAGACAATTGAAATGGTTCTGTAAATAGCAATGGGTGGGTGGTCTTACTTTGACTTTGCAGTGGGTTATGAGCCCCCACATGGGCTGGGCACAGGCCTCCAGCTCTGCTGCAAAAGCTGCATAGTAAGTCTGGGACTCAAACTCCACATGTTCATTCAGCTCCCTCTTGTTCAAGTTCATACCTAAAACAGCCAGTACACAACACCAAGGCCAGATCAGGGTGGTTACTTCATTGTGATCCATTGTGTAATATCCAAACCCCTGTCAATTGATCAAGATGAACTAATTAAGATAAAGAGAAAAACTTCAAGTGTTTTTAATGTTTTAAGTGTAAAGGGAGCTGACAAATTCAGTACTGCAGATTGGAGCAATCAATCAGCTAAGCTCAATAAAAGGAACATGTGGCATACTTAAACTTCACCTTTTTAAACTGCCTATATGTTATTAATATGATAATGGGGGATGTGGAGAGGAGTAGTGTGTGAATGACATTTCTGCTGCCTGAAGACTTCTCTGGCACGCTTGTCTTCTGTCTTCTTCAGCTACCATTTTAAAATGAATGTTGCCACAGAAAATATTTGCACACCTCTAAAAAATGGCTGGTTTGTTTTGCGTAGCTGTCAAATCCATGGATTTGTACAAAGGCACAGCTTAGACATGTGGGCTTCGGTAAAGTGGGGGTTGATCAGAGTAAGGCAAATTCCCAGGAATACTTACCTTGGAAGAAGGACACAAAGCTCATCCACAGCATGAGCAAGGAGTGGTCCTCCAAGAACTTCTTTGCTACACTTTGGTGTGAGAGAATATTAATAAAATCGCTAACTAAAGGCCAATATGTGTTGTTTTTCAGTAGAGCCTCTGCACAGTTTACTACCACATGGCGGCTATTCTCTTCATCTGAAAAAAAGAGAAAGGGGGCTGTGCTACACAGTTGTACATAAAAGTATTGATGAGAGAAGGAGGTTTTGAAAGCCTAAAACAGATGAAGTAATGTTATTAAGTGGCATGTCAATTTGAGTCCATCATAGTGTTTTCTCAGGGAGAGTAAAGTACTCTGAATGAATGAAGTCATTAACTGCCAGCTTCTGCTAGTTCAATCCATTATGGGGCTCACAAAGCCACTCTGCCATCACACAGAATGGGAATGAGTAGCTACTGCCTGGTGGCAAATTTCTTTCACCAGTGTGAGAATACTTGTCAAAAACCATATGCTAAAGGATTCCCACTGCTTGTAACTTTTTTTCTCAATGGGTCAAGAATGAGACTATTCCAACTGAGAATGTATAAGGAGAGCAAACTGGCCAGGATTGTGACTGATGACTCACTCTCTAATTACCATACGTTCCAAAACTCCTGATTTTGACCCAGGAGACTCCCAAATTCATTGCGCTCACGCAGTGTCTTCCCAGGGTCAACATTCAGCCGAATTTTCCCGTTTTAGGACAAATTTAAATACACTGTATTTTTTAATTTGTTATATCACAACCTCTATATGCAGCATTTACATTTTAATGCTTGTAATGATCAGAACAGGCTAGCCAGTTAGCTTTAGTGCTGTCATTCCAGAAATTAAAACATGACAATAAGTTTGTCACTTCTGTGAATAAATTCACTGTATTCCAACTGTACATTAACCTTTATGTTCAGTTTGGTTCAAATAACACATTACACCCTTTGTCTAAAGAGGGACAGGCAGCTGGCAGGGATCCAAAAGACTTCAGATGATCAGTAATACCTGGGTCCCAGAGCAACTCACAATTAGCAGGTGTGTCTCGGTCTTCATTTGCTTCTATGCATACATTGTTTTTGTCAAGGAGTTCAGAAGTCTAAAGGGGAAAGTCTGTATATTGGGAAAATGTCTGTGTCATGCATCCACCCACAGCTCACCTTGAAGTTCACTTTTGATGAGGCAACTCTCCATCATGTAGAGGAGGACTGTGACCATAATGTCCAGCAGCTGGCACTCCTCTGTCATGTGGCGCGCCAGCTCCTCATTGCTGAACAGCTGCACGCTGATATGTACTATGCGGTTGGACATAGTGTCTGATTCATTGCTTTTCATCAGCGTTTTCATGATGAATGCATAATGTTGAACAAATGTTTTGGTGAAGGCAATCTGGAAACAAGGAAGCATGTGCTATAACTTGACGGAATTTAGTCAAAATGTGTTTACTAACAACAAAATTAATTTAGAGCATTACTTCAAATAGACGCTTGCTAAAAATGGAGGTCTCAAGCTGCTGGGAGGCTGATGTGCTTATTTTGAGCTACATATCAAGTTTTGTTCATTGACTCATGTCTGTGCAGGCCTGACACGACGATTATTGCCACACTCCAGTGTTATTCAAGTTATGGGTTGCGGGGGAGGATGTCAGAATGTATCAGTTTCTTATTTTGTGTTTCTTAATAATTACAAAGACAGAAATGTAAAATGCTATTAATTTAATGTTGCTGAGCACAGGACATCCTTAGGAGTGTTTGGTTTTCATGCAGTAGATATTGAAATTAAACATTCAGGACAAGTATACATTCAACAATGCGAAAATTATAGTATGCATTTCTGTAACAGCAATACTGCATAAAGAAGCGTATGCTATCATTTTCAAGTCAGTATGCATTTCAGAAGGTAAACTTGCAAACATACCTTATAGTCTTGATCTGGCAACATGTTCAGTAAAAATGTAACCATCTTCTGTGGAAACTCATACTTTATGGTCCAAAACAGCAACTCCTCTAAAAAGCATTTATGTTTCAGAGTATCCATTATGGTTGGATCTGGAGAAAGAGTAAACAAATCAATTGGGAGTTAGGAGTGGAAAGAGGTCAAAGGGCTTGCAATTGTTGAAATAATACTCCATGTTGAAGTGTAACTAAAAACAGTTTGCTGATACATTTCAAGAAAGGCTTTAAAATGATTTAAAAACTTAACTGGGCTTGCTTTGATAAATCTTTTTTTTTTTGCTCAAATGAAGTCTTAATTAAAGACTTCAATAAAATTATACATTCAGTACTAATCAATCTATCAATCAACTTTATTGTTCCAGATGGTAACATTGCATAGACGGGTTACAACAACACACAAAAACGATCATAAAATTAGAAATACCGCCTATGCCTCCACCAACCAGTAGCCAGTGCTCTGTTTTTTGTGGTGATGTGCTGGGGTGCAATGTCATCACTTCATCATGTTATCCTTTTAGACATTTCTGTGAAACATCGTCATAATTAGCGTATGAATTCTTGAGTTATGGCCAAAACTGTGTTTTGTGAGGTCACAGTGACCTTGACCTTCAAGTGGGCATGTGTGCCAAATGTGAAGAAATTCCCTCAAGACAAAAACGTGTTTTGTGAGGTCACAGTGACCTTGACCTTTGACCACCAAAATCTAATCTATTCATACTTGAGTCCAAGTAGACGTTTGTGCCAAATATGAAGAAATTCCCTCAAGGCGTTCCTGAGATATCACGTTCACGAGAATTGTGATGGACAGACAGAAGGACGGATGGAAGGGAAGGACAGAAGGAAGGATGGACGGACGGACAACCCGAAAACATAATGCCTCCGGCCACAGATGTGCCATCACGGAGGCATAAAAACAGGCATGTACAAGTCTTAAAACCCAGGAATTATTGTAAGAATTCCCTGTCTTAAATAAACCATTATCTCCAAAAGTATGCACAGTACAGACATGGTTCAAAGTTTGACATAAAAATTACATCTGTACCAAAATGACCAAACCGTGATCCTACAGAGGTCTCTCAAAGTAAACATGCGGGACATATACATTTTGTAAAACAATAAAGAAATCCAAAAATCACTTTGTATTGTGATGGCAGGTATGCTAGTATGCCGTCCCGCCAAGTTACGCCTTGGCGGGGCGGCATGCCCCATACGTATACAGCACAGTGTTTGCCACTTTTCAGGGTTTCCTATTACAGAAATAACCACAATGCCCACAGACTCTCAGCCCTTTAAAACATTCATTTCTGTACCTTCTGACCCCATTTCTACAGACAGAATTTACAAACAACTTCACACGTCCGCACAATAAAGCCCCAAACTTTCGGGGATTTTGCATTTTCTCCATCTTCTTATTTTCCCTGCCAGATTACATCACCTTAATGCTGCAAGCCCAGAAACAATGTCTCCCCATTGGACACCGGCCAATCCTTAACCTACACCAGACAATCAAAATGTCACACACACACACAAAATGGACTTATATTTTTTCCCCAAGAAAATTTCCAGTCTTGACAGCTAGTCAGTTTGTGGCTCAGTGGTAATGTTGCTGTCTATGGATTGTCACGGGGTCAAAGCCCTCCTGGGGCAAATCTTTCATTTCTTATACATGCTTATTTCCTCACTAATATTCGTATATTACTTTTCAACTATTGCTTTTACACCATATCTACCCGGTCTTTCACCGAACGTATAGACTATATTATGACATAACATCTACATGTTCAGTTAACCGGCTACAATATAGCCAGGCCATATGGATACAACCGGAGCTCAGCTGTGCTTACTAGCCTGTCTTCTTTAAAACCACAGGCACATTTAACCAAGACAGTGGTGCACTAGTAACGTCACTGACTGGAAAGCACAAGGTTGGACGATCGAATCTTGCATTGCCTTCAGGCAAATCTTTAATTTCTTACTCTAACATTTTCTTACACTTACATTCACTAACTAATAATTGTCTATTGCTTTTGAACTATTGCTTTTGCACTTATCAGAATATCAGAATCTTCAATGCAAATGATTAGCAAAAGTAACTCATAAGCAGCCACATGCATTTCATGACGGCACATTTATTGACTTTCTTAAAAAGTTACACCAGCTGACCACTGTGGCATTTCTAGTTTAAAATATAGTTTCTAACTATATTTCTTTACCTGGCTACTTTAGAAAACGTTCTTATCAGCAAACGCCATGTTTCTACATTCATGCTACCTCGCCCTGTTGTCCATCTACCCACAGACAAACAATTAGTACGTATGTACTGTCTGCAACAACCAAATAAAAACATTCAATTCAGAAACATGACTTATTTATAATTATAACTAGTAGTCTATGTGAGAAAAGTACATTTGTATATCAGTTTTCCTATGTAATTTCACACGTTCCTTGAACAACTACATATGCCATCAGGGCGGCAGTGTGGTATAATGGGTAAGGAACTGGTCTTGTGACCTAAAGGTCTCAGGTTCGATTCCTGGGTAGGACACTGCCGTTGTACCCTTGAGCAAGGTATTTAACCTGCATTGCTTCAGTATATATCCAGCTGTGTAAATGGATGCAATGTAAATTCTAAAAAGTTGTGTAAGTTGCTCTGCATGAGAGCATCTGCTAAATGCCTGTAATGTCTGTTTTATATACTGTTCAATAAGGAAACTCATCTCGCTCATGGTCACTATGTTTTCTTTGCACTAGTCTGTGATCATGTCAAACTTCACCTACATGCCCATCCTGCTGAAAACATATTGTTTCAACACCTCAATTTCATCATTTGTCGTCATTAGGGGTCCAAGCAGCGAAGCTGGTGGAACCCTATTGTTTTTGTTAGGATTATTATTATTATTATTATTATTATTCTTATTATTTTTCTCCGCTAAAAGTGTCTGAGGCTCAGCAACCATAAGTCGTAGAGCAACCAAATTTGGCAGGTGGGTTCCTATGGCCCCCCACTACTCAGGCACTAAAAATCACCTATGTTGGCCACATGGTGGCGCTATAACAAAGGGTTTTGCATAAAAGGCCATAACTCCCACACCATAAGTTAGATCAACACAAAACTTCGTCGACCTATGCATCTGAACGTGCTCTACAACTTTGCCATTGGCACCACCCATGTCCGCCATATTGTTTGCCCGCCATTTTAACTTTTACGTTGGGGCGTGGAAGCTTTCTCTGCTAAAATGTCTGAGGCTCAGCAACCTTAAGTCCTAGAGCAACCAAATTTGGCAGGTGGGTTCCTATGGCCCCCCACTACTCAGGCACCAAAAATCACCTATGTCGGCCAGATGGTGGCGCTATAACAAAGGATTTTGCCTAAAAGGTCATAACTCCCACACCGTAAATCAGATCAACACAAAACTTCATAGGCCGACGCATGTGAATGTGCTCTACAACTTTGCTGTTGGGGCTACATATCTCCGCCATATTGTTTGCCTGCCATTTGGACTTTTTTATTAGGTGGGGTGCGGAAGAGCTGTGGCTCCAAATCTAAACGATTACGACATCGAGTAAACTTCTTTACGGCAAGCGACATCCATGGCGACGCAAGTAATCCGACACCGTAGGGTCTAGTTTTTATCAGTGAGGGGACGGTCTGAACGTCGGGGAAGCAGTGGAAGACAGTGTCAGACATTATTTGAAGACAGTATCGGGTGAGTTCGTTTAGTCTTTGAATCTGTCATTATGCTGAGAAATAGCTAAACCATTTTATTGATAGGTTCTGAGTTTCTGTGCAAACGCGCGAAAACACGCTGGTATTATGAAACAATGACGGTAGCCTAATACATATATAGTCCGCTTCGTTCCGTTGCTACCATAAGATAACAGACTATCTTGTGTCTACAGCTGCAGTTCCTCACTGCAATTTCTAACATTGAATATTCACAAAAGACGCAATTTATACTGTACTCTGCCAATGTCTAAATAAATAATACGCTACGGTACAGCTTTAAGAGGATGAATCATTACTTTTCTTTGACATGGATCCATTTGAAGACAATAACGGGTTCGTTTTTAAATCCGTCATTATGCTGAGAGAAATCGTATTCTCAATTTAATCTCTAAATTTATTCTAAGGTTAGGGTTGTAACTAGTTAGCTGTTTCGTAGGTGACTTAGTTAATGCACTCGTCTTAACTATTGCTTGTATTTTTGCATAGACTGCGTTGTTGCTGTTCTTGTTTGTGTTAGTGTTAACCAGTTTAACCTACAGGGTCCAAGTTGAACTATGCGGTTGTTCCATGCACTTGGAACGGTAGACTACTGCCCTCTAGGGTTTTCGACACACTTGTTCCTGGTTATGGTTAAACATTTTGTTGTACGTCGCTCTGGATAAGAGCGTCTGCCAAATGCCTATAATGTAATATAATATTCCGTAGCAACAACATAAAAGTTTTTTTTAAACTATGCCATGTCATTCTACATTCAATATCTGGGACTAAACATTGAATAAATATACAATCTTACCACTGGTTTTACGCGTAGAGTTGTCCCTTCTGCGAATGAGTGGTCATATATTGTCCTGGACAATCCGTTTGAGAAATATAGGCTACGCGCATTTGTCACGCCTGGGCTATCTTCAAAAATAGCTGTGCGTAATACCACACCTCTTGCTTACGGCGTTGTCGCCCTTTTTAGTGCAATTTGGCTTGACTGACAATTAATTTATTCAGTAGGTGAGAGTATAAGCTTTCTGACGATGTATAACATGTCTGTTTTTGCTTTTGGAATAGCGTTTTATATGTCAGCGTAACCGAAAATTTTCTTATATGCCAGTGTCTACATAAATAAAACGGTAGGCTGCTCTGCGCGTAGGTCGCGACTTGATATCTCGTCTTTTGTTTCGTTTTTTCTTAATGTCGCAATTATTACTTGAAATGTGTATTTATGTGTTATTATTCTATCTGTCTCTGTGGCGCTCTGAAATGTGCATTCTCTGCTAAGCTGAGCAATGGATTGGAATATGTGTCTGACGTAGTGTTGCACGGTATTCCAAAACTTCAGCACTTTCTCGGTACTTAAAAAAAATAAAAATAAAATAAACGGTTCGCTATTAGAATATTCCGACGTTCGGTATTTTTGAGTCAAATGTAAAAGCCAAGGAAAATTGTCTCCCGCATTACTGATTTAGAGGATGAAAAGTGTAATTTGTCAGAATCTTTGCTAGATGGCAGTAGCAACTAAGGTTGCCAAGTGAGGTGACTTGCGCTTGTGTACTCAGCCCTTTGATACAGCGCAAGCTTTGACTCAGTTCACTTCAGTAGCAATAGCTGTTCTAATTTGTAAATATTTTATTAAAGGAAGATGCTGTATTGTTATTGAAATATGCTGTTTTTAGATATATTTTAAAGTGAAAGACCTGTATAAAGATAATTTACTTTACAATTGTTTAATTTTTGAAATATATTTAATATAGTTTTCTATGGTTTAGTGTTGTAACACTATAGGCCTATGCTTATTGATATGCTGAACAGGCTTCAACTTAAAAGTTGTTAATAAACCAGGTTTTTTATAAACCGTGAATTCGAAAATGAGGTCAACCCTTGTGGACATTACCTTTCTGATCAATTAAGGTAATTTCAGTATCGTTAGGTACCGAGTATTGAATCAGTATTGTTTCAGTATCAATTATCATGATACTAAACCTGGTATCGGTATCAAAGTCAAAATTTTGGTATCGTGAGAACACTAGTGTGACGCCTTTTTTAGTCACAGCATGGAAGCGCTGCAGCTGTACATACACGCTGGGCCATCTAAGTGTTACGACATGCCATCTAAGTGTTACGACATAGTAAATGCCTTCACGAGAAGCGGCCAGGACACATCCATGGCGACGCAACTAAGTCATCCGCCAGCGTCTCTTACCACAAAATTGGCCATAAGTCATCAATTTTTTTATACAATAATCATGATATTCAGTAGATATGTTGGGTAAAGGTGTATGATCATGAGGACAAAGCCGTTTTCAAATCGCTCCATAGGGGGTGCGATTGTGCCAATGCTTGGACCCCTCCCAACGCCGCTTGCGGCTTTAATTTCTCTCGTTACTGTTATTTTCTGACATGCAAAGATTTCTGGGAAATACGTATGTGCTGTTATTCTCCACTGTCAAGTGTTCCCATGTGTCACAACTGTTCTCCTTCTCAAATTCTCACATAAGGTCAGTGATCTAGCTAAGGAAAATACCGAAGAGGAGTCCTACCTACAACTTATCAAAATGCCTTATAAACCTTAGAAACACTAAAAGTGTATCTCAGACGAAATAACAGAAAACGGAGCAGGACAGAAGGGTACACAAGCTGTGACCTAGGGAGCTCAAATGAAATGAGCTTGCTGATAATTTTGTCAATGAAGGCTCATTGGATGGCTATCAAATCAGTGAGTACATACACTGGGGGGATTTCTGTTGCGTTTCTAGCCTATATTATACTTACGCCACCGCACCCTTTATCACAGGCATTATTTTACATACATAGAAAAGTGAAAGTACTAAACATGCTGGACATGTAGTGGAGGCAGAAACACTGGAGGTATTCAAGGCCCGGCTTGATAAAGGCTAGATAGTACAGGGTTTCCCCCAGAAAAGTTGTTAGGCCCGGTGGCAAGTATCTTTTGACGGGGGCCGGCAGCCCGGCGCGGGCCGGCGGCCAAATGTCTTTTTTGATGGGGGCCCGGCACGGGCCTGCGACAGACTGATGGCAGCATTAAGGTAGGGCCCTGTAGTTTCCGTGATAACAGAATCACAGACGGAATCGCGGAATTGAGAATTTAAAAAAGGTATAACACAGATTCCATAAGGCCCTACATTAAGTCAGTGCTAAAAGCTGACTGAAGATTTGAAAATATAACTACGTAATGTGAATGTTGTTATAAATAAGTCATTTGTTCAACACACATTTTAAAAAATCAACAACTATTTACAGCATAGCATAGTCTTACAAAGAATCTGACAATGTACAGACTTGGAATGTTGTGTTTTCAACAACAACAAAATAAAAGTCCTGATTGGCTACTGATTCTTACAGCCTTGGAATGCTGGGCACATTTCAACAACAAAAGAAATTAAAATAAATAATATCAAAGTTTTGGCACTCCACAAAAAAACTTGTATTCAAGTCCTGATTGGCTACTGAATCTTACAACAAGCCTTGGAATGCTGGGCACATTTAAATAGGGATGGGAATCGCGTTCCAAGTTGTCCTATTCATTGGAACCGTATGGCTCCGAGCTTATCGATTCTGCTTATCAAAGCCAGCATGTTTTTACGACAGCTGCGCATTGCAAAACAATGACGTAACGCTTTGGGGGAGGCACGCACGCAGGCAGCCTCTCTCAGGTGTTTGTTTTGGACGGCAGCTGTCACAACAAATTTGATCTGGGCTGCCAGCCTTGATACATTCTGTTGCGATAAAGATTCTAAGACGACTCAGCAATTTCTCTGGATTAACGGGTTATTTTCTATCCTGAAATGCGATCGTATTACGAAATGGCTACACATGTCATGTAACGTGCAAGTAGTTGGCTATCTCCCTGGATACGAAGTAAATGTTTCTACCAATAAATAATAATAATAAATGCGATTTTATCCATGGAAATAGCTATACAAAAAGGCAAAATAAATGTCGTGTTTGCGATTGCCGTCGTAGATATCAGAAAGAAATGTCACTGACAAAAAAAAAAAAAAAATCGCTCTCTTTGTAGTGGTTTGGGCTGGAAACGAGCTGTAAGAGCGCGATATGCACAACACTGCCTACTTATTGGCTACTAAACCTTATAACAATGTACAGCCTTGGAATGCTGGGCACATTTCAACAACAACGAAACATATATGTATCTGTGTTAATGACTGTTTAGCTAGCTAGCTAAGTTAGCTAAATGACCACGTTGTCGTGCACATCAATGTCACCAAGCTAACGTTATTAATAAACAAGTGAAGTCGTTATTTAGATGGCGATGAATACATCATGTAATGTTTCAATTTATCGAACGTTACATTCATGCTACTAATTTAACGTTACCTACACACTGCTTAAGTTAATATAAAAAGAATGTACTTACCGACGAGATGAAGTGATAACACAGTTTGTAACGAGGTTTGTAACTACTAAAGAAATGATGCCTTGCTAGGTACCGTTAGCTTGTGATAGTTGGAAGCATCAAGTATTGAACATCACTCTATGCACAATGAGGGTAAAGAACAGACCTGCTGTTTTCCTATTAGTGCGTTCACGTTGTAACCAACAGATGTCGCTGGTGAGCTTTCCAACCAAGCCGCCCACTGTAACTGTAGTTTAAAAAACATCTTAAAAATATGTTACAAAAAAAAATAATAATAATAATAATCCCCGATGCTTAGGCCCGGCGGGGGGTCAATTTAGGCCCGGCGGCCCGCCGGGCTTGCAATACACTGGCGGAAACCCTGTAGTATCTAACACTAAGTAAACTAAGCATTAAGTACAGTTTAGTGGTAGGAATAGACGAGCAGTGTTGGGCTGATTGACCTGTTTGTGTTTGTGTTGTGTTACGTTGCGTTGAACAGTACATGTTGATCAGACTGTACAAATTCACACAAGGACAGCCATAATCCACAACCATTTCTTAAAGGGTTACTTTGCATTTTTACACCCAGTACCACTGCGCTACTCATGACGAATTATGTGCTTAACTTTGCCCTCGCAAAATCTCACTCTGCCTCCCAATCAAACCAGTCTACATCCGGAACTGCCTATGCTGTATGCGTGTTCGCATGTATCTGTATGCATACTTCTCATAGTCTACATTTATATGCATTACTCTTATCACTTTCTCATAACTAACACTTAGCATAAAGAAATGATATCTGAAAAAAAGTTTTCTATGTACAAAAATGCCAAGTTACTCACACATACAAAGCACTACAAGTCATTAACACTTCCAAAATATGGCCTGCCATTAAAAGGACTGTTATCAAAATTACACCAAGTTACAATTAAAAAAATATTGGCTACCTTAGCTAACACAAATTAAACATGCTGTATTCCAAAGCAATCTCGCCACTCAATGCTTCCTACATTCTGTCAAGTAAGTTGGCCCTGTGTTTTTTCATCTTACCATGTGAAGAGAATGTGGTCATTCAAACTATTCAAAGTATCACATAAAAAATTGGCCTCATGGAAGAACACAGCATTTAACTGAATGTTCTCAACAGCTGAGGAACACTTACACACCACGAAGGATAGCCTGGCCTTAACCTTATCTTATTTTATCTTTCCATGGGGCTCCCGCTCCTTATCTCACCCTGAGTTCAAAGACCACTCCAGCCTGTTTCCTCGGCCTGAATCCACGGGATTGCTCCAGTCCTGTCCTTTGCTCCATGGTCATGCATTGCTTCAGTCCTGTTCCTACCTTGCCTTAATGCTGTCTGGACCACCAGATCCATCATCTGGCTCCTCTAAACTGCACTATTCTGAACTATACCATTTGATCTTCTATTGTTCCGGTTAGCTTTCACCTCAGCTGTAACCTGCTTAACCCATTTTATTTGCAGTCTGCTACTTTACACCAGGCTGGCCAGTGGAGGATGGGCTCTCCCTCTATAGCTGGGTTCCTCTTGAGTTCTCTCCCCACTGGGAGTTCTTTACCTTATGTACTTGCTATATGGGGGACTTTGTTTTCTCAGTCTCTTGCCTTGCTACTTTGTAAAGTGTCTTTGTGACAGTTCTCTGTAAAAAGCACTATAAATATAAAACTGAACTGAATTGAAATTGGAATAGTCATATTTCACTCCCAGAAGATAGTTCTATTGAGGGTGGTACCCCCTGGATCCCCACAATACAAATATTCTTTCTTAGTTCTTATTCTTTCTTTATTCATTCACTCTTTTTTCAGTCAAAAGGTGTCCTTCTGGAAAACATCAATGTATAAAACAAGTTCATAATAGTTACTTGTCACACACATTAAATTCACTTAGAAACAGTCAAACCACTTGGTTTAACCTTGCTCATTGCTCTGACATACTTCTTGCAGTAGTAGCTCTCTAATTATCTCCACCAGGCGAGAGCGTGTGTGTGTTTGTCTATCTGTCCGCAGCTAATCTCGCATACTACTGGGCCGATCAGTCTAACACTTGATGTGCATGCTGACAGCAGGCCAAGGACCTGAAGTCTCGGATATTTTGCAAATCGGTCAATGACAAGTATTTTATTTGAATTAATTTCCATCATTCTCCATTGAAATACACTGAGCGCTAACTCCTCACTCCTCCTAATCGGCCGGTAGTGATCAACAACTGCTTCCGTTTGGAATGAAAGACCACCGATGTAAAATGTCAATTTCAACATTTTAATTACAACAATTTAATCTGCCAACTAACGGGGTACGTTAATGTTTGAATCTGACAACTATTTTGTTGGCATTTTCATGTTGAAACTGATATTTTACATCGCTGGTCTTTTGGAATTGTTCCTGTCTAGATTTGAAACGAAAGTGCCGGACTATAACGTCCACGTTAGCTCTGTCTAACACATCGTGGCTGATATGAATGAAATTAGCTAACATGCCACCACCTTTAGCATTACTTCACTGAATCAGCGTTTTTGGGATTTTCAGTGGCACATGGTAAAAACATGTAATATTGTGTTTGTCTGGTTGCATTGATTGTGTAACCTCTATTGTTGCATCAGCAAAGCTAACACGCCTGGCGGAGATCTGCACTCTACTGAGTGCACTCTTCTAGTTTGTATATGCAAACAGTGGCTGTGTGAAAGAAGGCAGTCTCTCCCAGCAATACTTTTATTAGTTCTCAAAGCTTACAAAAAAATTTCACACAAAATGCACATATTACCATTTCATTTTCCCTCCCATAGGAACTACTTTTCATTTGCACAATTCAGGTGAGAAATGTGAGCACTCAAATCCATATCACACTGTTAACACTCTTCAACTCACGGGACTCAACAACAAACAGCAACAGCAGCTCGCGGTCAAATTACCGCTGCTCTTATTTTAAAAGGTACATATACAGGAATGTACATTTTGGGGACAGGCTATTCATGTAGCCCATAACATTTTTGTGCGTAACAGAGTGAAATTTATATTTATTCACAGAACATACTGTGCAACTTAATAGTCATATAGTTTTGAGCACAGTCTATAGGCTAATGTCATCCATGTTAGTTTCACATAGGATATATGGGAGAGTCGGTATAAATGTAACATCAGAAATGTAACACGATCAATAACTTTTTGTGCACTGCAGCTATAGTAGCCATTTCAGAACTGTACATATGCAATTCAGTCCTCTATCAAAGGATGAATGGAAAATAAACCGCTATCTGTTCACATGCATTTATAATAAGCACACACCACATTGGTCTGTATAGTAGGCTATTTGGTTTAGTTTGCTTTTAGTGGATAAATAGGCTTTGGCCAAATTCATTCAACTTTTCATTTATTGCATGCGAGTGTGGTGTGGGGATTGCTGGTTTAAGCAGCCACAACTGCCCTGGGTCAAGTTAATTATATCTGGCTAATTAGATAATTGGTTAGATAATTGGCCAGGCTAATTGGACCCGGGAACAGGGGTGGCTGCACCTGTGCGTAATCAGTGCGCACAGGTTAAATCTGCCATCCTCACCCACACAAGGAGAGCCTCTCTGTCATGACAGTGTTTGACATCTGCTCCTTGGCTGTAACATCTTGCTAACCTCACGAATAATTGAGGATTTGTTTGAACATCGTCTCCCTGTGTCTCTGTGTTGGAGGGCCCCTTGGAAAGCCGCTTCAGTGGCCTGTGGCAGGCTCATTTGCCACAGTGAGATAGCCCAACTTGTTCGAAATTCAACGGTCTGTTGTCAACAAGATAAATGCCCCCTTTTGCAATGCTGTAGAACATTAAACATAACTTCCTTCACAGGTCCTCATGCCACTTTGCAGAACTTACAACAGTAGGCTACCAAGAAGTTTTGATCAACAGTAATTTATTGTAATGGTAGTAAAAATCCAACATAGGCCTAACTTATATGACTCAATTAAGTTATGAACGTAACTGAAATGGGTAATGACTACTGTCAGGTCAGAGCTGCTTGAATTAAAATTGCAGTGCTAGGCTAAATATTTTCTGAGTAAATAAGCAAAATCCAAAAACTGTTATATTTATATAGACTCTCCCCTCTGTCTGCAATAAGTATACAGTAAAATTGTTTTTAAATTTTGCCGACAGTCGTGTCTCACCTGTCAGAATTCAGTACCTTGTTTATTGAATAAGGGAAATAACCAATTATTGAAATTACAGAATTATTGAAATAAACCATTTTAAAATAAATTGATGTGTAGAGAATAGTTTTTCAATGCATCTTTGTGAGAGACTGGTAATGATGTGTGTAAACAAGAGATGCCCACAACAAGCGAGCAAGGGTAAAGTGAAACCTGACACCACAACATTTTGTATAAAAATTAGTTGAAAACATGTCTTAATGTGTGCAATGCTTTTAAAATATAAACACAACACTTTTATTTTTGCAGCCATTTTAATGTGTTTAAATAATACCTCGAAGATTTTTTCTATGTGCACAAAGATCTTATTTCTCGCAAATTTTGCCCACAAATTTGTTTATACCACTTTTAGCTAGCATTTCTCCTTTGTCAAGATAATCCATCTCCTGCACGGCATATCAAGATGCTGATTAAAAGCCATGATCACTACACAGGAGTTCCTTATGATGGGGTCAATAAAAGGACACCCTAAAATGTTGACTTTTTGTTGTTCAACACTATGTCACAGATGCCACAAGAGTTAAGAGATCATGCAATTGGCATGCTGACTGCAGGAATGTCCTGTAGAGCTGTTGCCAGAGTAATGGGTGATCATTTCTCCACCAGCGTTGTTTCAGAGATTTTGGAAGTTCGTCCAACAGGCCTCACAACCGCAGACCACATGTAACCACGCCGGCCCAGGACCGCCACGTCCGACTTCTTCACCTGCGGGATCGTCTGAGGCTAGCCACACAGACATCTGATGAAACAGTTGGTTTACACAACCGTAGAATTTCTGCACAAACTGTCAGAAATCGCCTCAGGGAAGCTCATCTGCGTGCTCGACGTCCTCACCGGAGTCTTGATTTGTCTGCAGTTGGCGTCACAATCGACGTGAGTGGGCAAGAGCTCACCTTCGCTGGCCACTGGCACACTGGAGGACGGTCCTCTTCACTGATGAATCACGGTTTCAGCTGTACAGGGCAGATGGCAGGCAGCGTGTATGGCATCGGGTGGGTGAGCGGTTTGCTGATGTCAATGTTGTAAACAGAGTGGCCCATGGTGTTGGTGGCGTGTTGGAATGGCAATTTGAATGCACAGAGATATCGTGATGAGATCCCAAGGCCCACTGCTGTGCCATTCATCCACTGCCATCACCTCATTTTTCAGCATGGCAATGCATGGCCCCAGGTTGCAAGGATTTGTACACAATTCATCGAAGCTGAAAATGTCCCAGTTCTTCCATGGCCTGCATACTCACCAGGCATGTCACCCATTGAACATGTTTGGGATGCTCTGGACCAGCGCATACGACAGCATGTTCCAGTTCCCACCAATATCCAACAACTTTGTACAGCTATTGAAGAGGAGTGGGACAATATTCCACAGGCTACAATCAACAATTTTATCAATTCAAGGAGGAGGATGCGAAGGAGATGTCTTGCGTTGCATGAGGCAAATGGTGGTCACACAAGATACTGATCGGTATTTGGTTCATTTCATGGTATCTCCTTTTTTGGGGAATCTGTGACTAAAAAATGCATATCTGTATCCCCAATCACATGAAATCAATAGGTAAGTACTTAATGAATCTATTTCAGTTGACTGATTTACATTTATTATCTTTGAACTCAATAAAATCTTCAAAATTTATAAGTGTTGCATTTATATTTTTGTTCAGTGTAGTAATAAATCACTTATTGTGTCTTTTTATTTTCTTACATAAGGGGCATAACTGGCCCTACCTATGGGCACAAGCAACCCCAAGGAGCAGTTGTTGGAGTCAATATGTGCCCTTTGTGCTAGCGACTGAATTATTCATTTATATTTTAATGTTTGTAACGATCAGAACAGACTAGCCATCTAGCTTTAGCGCCATTTTGCCAGTTCTGTCAAATATGGTAATAGTAAGTTTGTCACTCCTTTGAAGGGATTATTTCATTGTACATTAACAACTGTATTCAGTTTGGGCCAAACTGGAACATCCTTTTTAGCCAATCAACACTGAAAAATGAAGCGCTAAAAATGTGAGAATAGGCTGCATTGTGTTATCATTAATCTATAACCATTTTGATATCGGATGACTTTTTAAACGAAATAGATAAACATTAAAAGAAAAGATTCCACAAGTAATAAGCTAAATAAAAGTTTTCCCTAAAATTACACACCACTGGCTTCACCTGTGAAGTGGTCTAGTGGATTAAAGTTGATCCCGATTGCAGCATTTATTCTCACGATTTTTCTACACCTTTGGTTCAGGCGCAGGTTACTCTAAAGTGCAGCCATGACAATTTAGCCTATTCTCCATAATGCAGGGGTGGCAATGTTTTGGACATATTTATACAATTATACAGGTGCAGCAATTTGTTTTAAAATTAGATTATCATTTTGTCAGAGAAGCGAGGATTAAGCAAAAATGTTTATTTTCTGAATCCAGTGGTTACAACAGGCAACGCACTTAAAATGTTAAAATGTTCAGCTATCCGAATACTGAACACAAGCAGTATTGTGCTAAAACCTCACAACCTCACAATTATTGAAAATTACAATTATCAATTAATTTGGAAAATTCTGTAAACTGGTGGAATCAACCACCAACAAGTCAAAACAAACTCTATATCAGGCTTAAAATTACTGAATTCAATAAGAATTAGTTAGAATAAGTACATTATTTATTGAATGCAGGCTGAATACTTCCAAATGAAAAAGCAGAAGACAATAAACAAAACATTAAACAACTAGAATGTATAGTTAGTATGAATAAATAGTGTGGTAGCTTCAGCAGTTGTTTAGCTGTTAACTGATAAAGAAGTGAGTGTGCATATTAAAACCTTACCAGGCTAATCTTATGACCATTACTGTAAGGGTTAATTTAATTGGCGAGCTATAGCATGGGCAAGTAGGATAAATCCGGCATAAGATTATTATTACCATTATTATTATTATTACTGCTATTATTATTGCTATTATTATTATTATTATTGTTATTATAATAGTAGTAAAACTAGTATTTGTTGTATTATTGATGTGTTGTTATTATTACATCATTATTGACATATTATTCTTCATCATACACTTCTGTAATAATAAGAAGAAGAAAAAGAAGTACTCACTTTGTGGTATGCAGGATATATATATAAAGTGTAGCCTAGACAGCGCATTCCAAAACATTACACCAATATAACTTGGAAGGTGTATTTGTTTAATGGCTGCTACAAGTCTAGATAGTCTAGTTGTGTCTTACCATACATGTAACAGCAATATGGTGCTGAAAATAACAAGTACTAAAATACTAAATAGAAGACATGTCTCAAATTAACTTTCATTTTAAAATATACTAAAGTTAACCACAAGAGGGAGCCAAAGGCCTACAAATAGGCAGAACATGCACAATGGCCTACACAATGAAATTTCTAAAAATCCTTACATATGCTGATTAAAAACCTTTTTGTCTGGTAAATGTCTCAATTGTAACATGTTACATCTAGTGAAGCATTTTTCCAGAGAGGGGTGCAGTATTTATGAAGTTTAATATTAACATATTTATGCAGGCTGGATTACAAAGCCAACTGGCATCGCTATACTGGTCTCTAAATCCAGTTTTTATGCAACGGCATACAAATTTGCAATTGAGAATTTGCATGATGCCTGTCTGTCGTGATATTGCTACATTGCCACAATTGCAAGTATTTTGTTATGAATAAGCTTGGTGGCTTGCTTCGCAGGCACAAAATGGCATCTTTTCAATTTTCTCTGTCCTATTGGCTGAAATAGCATCACATATACTATTTCTATATGTCCTATTGGCTGAAATGGCTCAACATATGCCAGTGTTGCAATTTACTTTTCATTCCCCTTTCATTATCTATGGGATTTTTCCCCAGAAAACTTAAATATTATAATAAATGTTTGTAAAATTTTGAGCAAGCACACTTCTTAAAAGCAGTGAGATTTAGGCAGAAAAAAATATAATATGAGAAGAACAAGAATAAGTATGCAATAAAACAGGCAGTGTGTTGCTGAAGTAACCACATTAATAAGAATAATAGGTATGCAAGAGAACAATCTGAAAATGAGAAAAGTGAGTCTGATAAGCCAGACCTTGCCTTAGTGTTACCCTCTTCCAGTTAGTGCCACAGGTAAAAGGAAACAAGCTAAAAACACACAACCAATGATCACCACCAAAATAAAAGAGAGGAAAACTCTTCTTCAAGGCTCAAGGACTGAACAGAACAATAATTTTAAATCCCCATCCTTTCCTACAGGCTATCAATTCCTTATTGTCACTACCTAGTCACATCCTAGTTAACATTAATGTCAACGTATCCAAATTTAGAATACTGTAAGGTATGCAATCATTGGGCTGGCAGTAACAAAAGTGACATGAGTGCACCCTATATGACTCAAGATGTGCAAGCCATAAATCTTTACAAGCCAGTTTGGTTGCTTTTGATCAAAAAAACACTGAAAAGAGTGGTGGGACTAATGAAGACTTCCATTTGACAGGAATTGATTCTATAATGTTTGATAGCATAAATATTACAAATCAAAAGGAATAGCTTATTTAAATACAGCATGTTTATTAGGGGTCCAAAACTATATTTGCTGGAACCCCATTGTTTTTGTTAGGATTCCTTTTGTTCCTCCACTTTCACCTCAAAGAACTGAGCCGTATGGCCAAGGCTTACTTGGATGTATAAACTCTCGGACCCCTTAAATTTTGGCACAGACTGAACACTTGATGATACTGTAGTGCATTTAACAATATTTTGACATTCCTGAGCACAGTCCCCACGCCCTGTTTGCCCTAGTGTCACAAAATTTGGTCCCTCTCATGAGAAACAAATTTGCACCAGAGTCCACCATATTGAATTTTCTGCCATTTTGATTTTTTTGGAAAACTCTTCCACCAACAAAAACGTATCAATTTGCACAACATTTGGTATTGTGGCTCCACTCACATACCTTTATATAGTCATTCATTTTCTAATGCTTATGCCAAAATTTGGATTTGGAATCATTAGCATTTTTTTGAAAATTCATTGGATAGTTGAATTTCCATAAAAATGCTAATAATTCCAAATCCATTTAGCAATGTTATGAAACTAGGTATGTGCATTGACAGTCAGAGGAACACTCCAGCCCTAAGCCAAATCAAACTACATGTGGCATTACAGAGATCCAGATATGAAAAAATATTCAAATTCATTTCCTTTGCCAAATTCGTTTCACACTTGTTACAATGACATTAAAAGCCCTCATTAGGAACACAGGGCCAAGTGGCTTGAAAAAATTTATGAGACGTTGGGTAGCATTGCTATGGAATACAGCTTCTTTAATTTCTGTGAGGCAAGATAGCCTATATTGTTTGTAGTACAGTAACCTGGCGTCATTTTGATATCACTACTTTTAATAGCAGGCCTGGATTTAGCCAGTTTGAATGAATGACTTAATGACAGTGCTGTGTGAAAGTGTGAGTAACTTGGCATTTTTGTATGTTGAAAATGTGTTTTTAATGAGATTTGTTATAAACAGGTGGCAAGGATCTCGTTAAAATCCACAAATGCAGTACAAGCTTGTTTTGCTACCTTTGGTGTTGCTGCTTAACTTCACCCTTTTTCTCTTTCCAACACTTTGGCCCCCATCCTGTTCTTCCTGCAGATTGGAAAACAAAAGGTATTCAATAGCAGCCACCATGTTACAACCATTACCACAGCATCCACGTCATCAAAATGGTTTGCAAGTAAGATGAGGTTAACCATTTAGGTACTGCAAATTTAGAAAGGAACAGGAATGAATTTTCTAAAATCTAAAATCAATGAGTAATTTATTTTTACCTACGAATCAAACAGACATACTGCAGCATATTGCAAGTGGCTATCAAGTGGCGTGTGTCATCGCTCTAAAAAAATATACACAAGCACGATATTTCAATTAACCCAACAAGTGCCTGCAGACCTACCTCTTTAGCGGACTCATCAGGGCTGGCAGCTGCCGCAATTCCTAGAGTGAACCACAAACAATTCAGAACAGGAATGAAAAGCTTTTTATTCTTTCTTTTTCTTTCTTCAGAAAAGAAGCACCATATAGGAATTTAAATTGGTGTGCACAGCATGGAAATTGTAGTGCCAATACTAATTACCAGTGTTTCACTGGCCAAACTGGCTGATGCCAACACCTCAGTTGCAGTATACTGAAACATAATGCTTCCAACATAAAGTTTCCATACATGGGGAAGCAGATTAGCACTCACGAAAGGAAAACGCACAATGTTATTTGTACAACAGTATTTCAAATGGATTACTTTTGGATTTGCACTTGTGCAATGTGCAATGTAGCCCCAATAATGTCTTTGTTGTGACAGTCTGATAATTTAATAAGAAATCAATAATAATAACAGAGATTCCATCCTATGGTTAGAGTAGCCTACGTCATTTGACACATTATTGTTCTTACTATTATTATTATTATTATTATTATTATTATTATTATTATTATTAATGATAATAATAATAATAATAATAACAATAACAATAATAATAATAAAAATAATATTATGTAGGATTTACACCCCACAAGGACTACACATGTAAAACAAGGACACTACAGTTAAGAGCAGCAGAAATCCCTCTTCTCATGGGATTTCCCCAAAATATTGTTTCATTGCTTCATACAGCCATGTTTCAGACTAGAGGCTTTTACCCAAATAGTTTTTAAATCATAGGGAAAGTTTGACATAAAAAAATGTATGGGAGTCAGTGACAGATTGTGGATTTTAAAAGGAGGCATGGAGAACAAATTATGAGAAAATTGTATGAGAGTCAATTGAAGATTTAGCTGATTTTTTTAAATTTTATTTTATTTCTTCATTCAAGCATATGGCAACATTTCACACAGCTAGCAGAGCTGCACATAGCTAGTTGATTTATTCACTTGTTTGTTTGGAGCAAAATTATCTGAAGTGGGAGTTGGCCCACCCAAATATGGTATTTACTTGCTTTTTTTCTATGAGCAACACACTATACTTTTGCATTTGCTATTTTTTTATTTCAAGTGACAGTCAGCACTTGTTTCGGTGCGAGCTGCCTCTCCCCTCCCTCTTGTAGCTGGCATGTACGTAGAGCAGAGCAGGGAGGACCGTGTCTGGATCTGAACATAATTAAAAGACAGTCGGGCGGTCATATCAGTGCCAGGTAACAAAATATTTACATTTTTTCAAAATCAGTAAAACTTAGCTGTTGTTATGCATCGTTTCTTCAAAAGAAATTTCCGTCTGCCCCAACCAAGACTGCAAAGTTACCAATGACTTTAAAGCCCTTAACTTATGTTTAGAATTTGCAGGTGATTTTATTATCCTTCAAATAATTCTGATAGCATAAAAGTTAGTATTAGTTAGCATTCATTTTGCATTATGTTCATTCTCTCTGTCGCCAGTACAACTTTACGTACAGATTTAATTTTCATCTAAGGACACGGCCAAAGTAAAAATACTTAAATAAATAAATAAAACTGCCCTAACACAAAATACAAATAAAGTGCCCAAACACAAAATGTGAACTCTATCACAAAAAAACATGGCCGATACATTTTTTTCTGAGCAAATTGTTCATTTCGATGGGGACTATTTTCAGTATTTCCGTACCATGCCAAACTACTTTCCATATATCGAAAAAGCAATCATTGTCACTTTATAAAGTTGTTTCAATAACGTACAAAGACCAGGTTCATCATATTGATGAATTATGCAGAGCAAAGCAACAGGACCTCTTTTTGACTTGTTTTAATCATTTATTGGACAACAATGGCGTTCTGACACTTCCGGTATATCGGCATTGGCAAGATGGACAATAATTGTTAGTAAGACTTAAATTCATTGAAAGCTGGAAAGAAACATTATTGGCTTTGCCATTTTCATAGGATAAGTGGACGATACTGGAGGGAAAAAAATTACCGGTGTTAGTCCCATACAAGTAATATTTTAATATCGTACATGACATTTTAAATAGTGACAGATAGATATAACATTCAAAGAGTGTGTTAATTGTGGTTAGAGTGATACAGCTTTTGTTTACATCATGCATTGCAGTGCTCCAATTGGTTGTTCACTAGTGGTCCACAGTCTGTGGTCATAGCAGCTGTCACATTGCAAGATTTTGGCCAAAAATCTCTGACACCGAGTCTTCTGTTGGAAGCCAAGATTCACTAAATCAGCCGTCTGAGATGCCGAGTTTGGCTCACGATTAAATAGTTCTTATACAATTTGCTAATTTTGTCTGTGACTGCAAAATCGTGGTAAATAAAGCATAGTGTATACCCGCCTTATGCAGAGCATGATTAGACAATGGCTGTGTCCCAATACGAATTTAGCTGCCTTAAAAGGCAGCATTTGAAGGCAACATTTTCACTATTTTTCACACTTGTCCTTCGTAGACATGTCCCAAACCAAAGTCATCAAAAATGCCTCTTTCTAAGGTGCCTTATTTTGATTAAATTTGAAGGCAGCGTTTGATGCATCCTTCAGCTGGAAGGCTATCCCATAGGTCTTTACGATTTCCTCAGACTTCTCACTTCCATTAAATTAATGGCGGCTCAAACAGCAAAGCGATGAAATTGTGAATAGTCAGTGAACACGATCATTTGTTCTAGTCACATCTAAAAGTAAATTTTAATTATTTAATACACTGGAATAATGTATTTAACATTTTTAAACCTTGGTCAGTGAAACGGAACTAGCCAGCTAACTTGCTTGTAATCACATTACTTCCCAATAGAATAATGTAGCTAGCGTTAACTTGGCTTAGAACATACAGTATAGTGAACAACTGACATCATGATAATCTGGTTAAAACCAAAAAAAGTAGCCAAACTAGAAACTGCATCAACCTTGTCAATGTTCTTCACATCCTTACTCCTTGTGTACTTTCCTGAATCACAATAAATATCCCACACAGAACCACCTCCCATCTAACTATTCTGACCCTCCCAGGAGTGTCATAGTAAATGACAATTTGGTGCCCAGGGTAGAATAGCTCACTGTTCAAAATAGAAATCTCTCCACTAATACAGCTGGTTCAGCAGCTGGCCTACAAACAGGGGGACAGAACACCAGGCTCTCCACAACCAGCAATAAACACCAACATCAGAATGCCTCACAGGCTTCAAGCCCTCCTCATGGAGCTGTTGAGAGCCTAGCTCCAAACTCCCTTCAGTCCCATATCAAACTAAAAAAGATGGCATGGACCGCCACACTGTGTGAACCTGGCCAGCAGCTGGGTGGGTGCTCTGTCCCTTATCACTCCTCTCCAGAGAGGCACAGCTAGCTGCCCCAGGAGACCATCCTGGGAGTGATCAGAACTGAAGCTAGAGCAGGGGTGGGTAATGAGGGCCGTATCTGTTTCTGGTTTCCATGCCAACTTCTGGCCTTAATTACTTAATTACCCCTAACATTTACGCCATCTGGCATTTTAGCCACATTTCTTGATAAGCGCATGAATGACAGCTGAAGAATGCTTTTGTGTCCGTATATGAGAAGTTTTACCGTGATCTAATCTACCAATAAACCAGTGTTGGTGCATACATCCAATTAGCTCATTTTGGCAGAGTAATTGGTGGAAACAAAAACCTGCAGACACACCGGCCCCCCATGACTGGAATTGCCCACCCCTGAGCTAGAGGTTCACTGAACAAGGCTGTGATGGCACTGACCTTTTGCTTAATTCAGTGCCCTGTATAATGTTTGGACATTAACCACAATTCACATGTGGTTAAAGTGCAAATTCTAAGCTTTTATTTAAGGGGATTTCTATATTCATAATGTATACATTTCATACATTTTAGTTTTACTACCCTGCGGATGGCCACCTCCAAAGCCATCGCCCGGGAACTGGTGCATCTGGTAAGTCGGGTGGGGTTACCAAAGGAAATTCTTGACCATGTTACCCCATTTGTCTCCAAGATCATGACCGACGTGGGTCACCTGCAGCAGATTTATAACCTACTCGCGTCAGCATACCACCCCCAAATGGATGGACTGGTGGAACACTTTAACTAGACCCTGATGCACATGCTCCGCCGGGTAGTAGCCATGGACAGTTGCGACAAGGACCAACCCACGCCCTACGTGCTCTTCTCAATCCATGTGATTCCCCAGGCTTCGACTGGCTTCCCCCCGTTCAAGCTACTGTATGGACACCGACCCAGTCGCCTTCTCAAACTCACCTGGGAAGCTTGAGAAGAATACCCTGCACCGCGACCAGTCCCACATCTAACACATCCAGGAAATGCAGACCCAGATTGAAGCGGTGATGCTATATAGGGGCGACATAGCTCAGAAGTTAAGAGCGGTAGTCTGGAAAGATACCTAACCCCTAATTGCTCCCAATGAGCTGATTGGTACCTTGCATGGCAGCCTTTCACCGTTGGTGTGTGAGTGTGTTTGAGTGAATGGGTGAATGAGAGGCTTCAATTGTAAAGCGCTTTGCATAAAAGTGCTATATAAATGCAGTCCATTTACCATTTACCATGGTGAGGGAGCACATGGAGGAGGCACAACAAGAACAGCAGTGCATCTACAATCAGCCAGCCCAAACCAGGGAGTTCCAGCCAGGTGAGCGAGTACAGCTGTTGGTTCCCAAACCGGAAAATAAATTTCTCGCTTCCTGGCAGGACCCTTACACCATTCGAGAACAAGTCGGACCAGTCAACTACTTGGTGGAGCAGCCTGGATGTCGCTGCACACAGCAGGTGTACCACGTAAATCTGGACCTTGTCAGGTCCAGCAAGCCAAGGAGCACATCGGTCAGTTCAAGAACATTTTCTCCCCTCTCCTGGGAAGCACCAAACTAGCGGTGCACCGGATCAAAACTCAAGGTGAGGTGGCGGTCAACGTGTGAACTTACCGGGTCCCAGCCCAGAGGCGCGGAGTCAGGCGATCGTGGAGGAGGTAGAAAAGATAGGGTCATCAAGGAGGCATGCAGTCCCTGGTCCAGCCGCATCGTCATGAATCCCAAACCTAATGGCTTCCTCTGGTACCGAAATGACTTCAGGTGGCTGAATGTGGTGTTGGACTTCAATGTCTACCCCATGCCCCGAGCGGATGAATTAATCAAGTGCCTGGATGAGTCACAATTCATTACCATTCTCGACTTAAATAAAGTATATTGGCAGGTACCGCTCCCCAGGCCGACCGGGAAAAGACATTTTCCACTCCAATGAGTCAGTACCAGTTATGCGCTCTCATGTTCAGGTTCCAAGGGGCCCCCGCCATGTTCCAAGGCCTGATGGACATTGTACCCTGGCTACTGCAATGCTTTGCCGTGGCATAACTGGACAACGTGCTAATGCACTCCGCCAACTGGATGGAACACCTCAGCCATGTTTGATAGGTACTAAAAGCTCTTCGTCGTGATAATCTCACTGCTAACCCGGCAAAGCGTTGCATCGTCCAGAACAAAGCTTCTCGACCTTGACCTGTGGACCGCGACAGCCCACCCAGACATGGTACAGCTAAGGCAGTGGGATAGGGGAGTGTGGTGCGGGGCCCAGGAGCCCACCATTTAAATTACAAAATGTATTTGAAAATACATTTAAGGAGAGGACTTCCGGTATGGCGCCGAGACGAACAGCAGCATGAAGTAAATACTCCCAGATGGTCTAGTTAAATCCCCTAATATTTAATTGATATTAGTTTAATAAAGTAAACAAAATAACATGGAAGGGGATAAAACAAAAAAGGCTAGGGCTAAATCACATTTGAGACCTGAAAAGAGCGAGAAAACAACAGAAACAGCAATCGACAACAACACGGATAAAGGTGAAGAGTCCGCAATGTCCCACACCACAGATACTCTACTAGCTATCATGTTAGCCATCCACACTAACATTAAAGCTAATCGTGCCAATGTTAAAACCGAACTAAACAACTTTCGAGACACATTAACAGACTAAGTGAAAAAAGAATTGGTAAACTTTAGAGATGAAGTCAACCAAAATTTGAGCAGAATTGTTACAGATCTGAAGGCCACGGCAGATCAGGTCGAGGAAGCAGAGCAAAGGGTTGCCGAACTCAAAGAAAGCAACTCCGAACTTAAAGGGGCACTCTGTCAGAATTTACAGATTCAAGAAAATTTACAAGACAAGCTTACAGACCTCGAGGCACTTTCTCGAAGAAATAACATTCGGATATATGCGATTCCTGAGGGAACCGAGGAAGCAATGCCCAAGAATTCATCGAAGGAGTCATTAAATCAGAATTGTCTGTCAAGGAAGCTTGGAATTCAGCGCTGCCACAGGTCACTCGGGCCCAAACTACCTCCAGATGCACAATCCCAATCAATGGTGGTATATTTCCTTGAATTTAAAACAAAAGAACTGGTACTTCACTCGGCATGGAAAAAGAAGAAAGTTTACTGCAATGGGAAAAGAATCTTCTTTGACCAAGACTACCGAGCGGAAATCCAAAAGAAGAGAAGGCCATTCGCCCCCATCAGAAAAATACTGAAGGAAAAGGGAATTAGATTCCAAACACCTCCACCAGCGAAACTTCGAATTTTCTTGGAGGGTGGCCTGGTTACCTACAGCAGCGTAGCAGAAGCAATGGATGATCTGGAGAAAAGGGGACTGATTTCTGGTGACAAAGAAGCCAGCGGTTCTGCTCCAATTGTGAAATTAAGGAAAACACCCTGGGAAACAGTTCAAGCGACATCATGTAGACGCAGGGATGCACATCAGGAGAGGATTCAGGACAAATTACAAAGATTCCAAAGAGACACTGTCCAACCACCTGACTTTATTATAAACTTTAAATGCCAGAAAGAGTGAAAGACTCTTTATTAACAGACATTATAATTTTTCAATTAAAGAATTGTTTATGATAAAGGGACGGTAAGCTATGAATGATGCCGTTATCTCGCAAATCTATTTAAATTCCCCGTATTTAAGAATGTTTAAAAATGTTAATGATATGGCATATTTGGTTTTCGATTATTTTTTAATCCAACAGAGTACAAATACCTCTATAGAATGATAGGAGGGGCAGGTACTAGGCCAGGCCGTAGCCTACACTAAGGGAAATAATTGACCGGTAAATCTGTGAGTAGACAGTTACTTTCTGTGCATCAAATCAGGTACTGGGAACGTATCTACTTTGCACACTAGAGGGGGCCCTGCGTAAAACGGAGGATTTCCCCCTCAACTAAGAGTTGGAAGTCAATTTATTTTGTACTTTTATACCGTTACATCTGTGTTTATGTTCTGTGTTTATGTTCTGTTCAGAAGTGTATATTTTTTGGTCATCTTGGGTATATATTTTCATACCAATACTCATATAGGGTCCATGCATTACCAGGAATATAGAATAGTTACGTTAAATGTTAATGGGTTACTATCTCCAATCAAAAGAAGCAAGCTCGTAGCAAAGATGAAAAGAGAAAAACAACAAATAATTTTTTGGCAGGAGACTCACCTCTCATGCTCAGAGCATGAAAAACTGGTAAAATTGGGATTTAAAATCTATTACTCTTCTTATAAAGGGGGCCATAAAAGAGGGGTCGCAACATTAATATCAAATAAAGTAAATTTCCAGTTCTCCTCAGAAATTACTGATAAAGAGGGGCGATATGTCCTGGTAAAAGGGCTTATCGACCAAAAGGAAGTTACATTACTCAATATATAGACCACCTGGACAGGACAAATAATTTATTAAGAAAATATTTAATATGATTGCTATGGAAACCTCAGGCGTCCTGATTTGCGGGGGAGACTGGAACATTTAGATGCAATCAAGGCTTGACTCCACTACAAAAGTTCTACAAAATTAACTAGTCAAGAAGCTATACTAATGAGAAAAATGATGAAAGAAATGGGTTTAATAGACATATGGAGGGATCTCCATCCGTTAGAAAAAAAATTTACACTCTTCTCCTCAGCACAGAGTCCACTCAAGAATCGACTGCTTCTTTATGTTTGATTCGGAACGGCATAGAATTAGAGACTGTGAGATAGGAGTTAGAGATGTCTGACCACTCAGGAGTATATCTAACTTTACATTTGGATAATAAACCCAAACAAACAATCTGGAGACTTAACACTAATTTTCTAAATGACCCACAATTTAAGGAAAATACTCGGTAGAACTTAATGAATATTTGGAACGTAGCAATAATGGAGAAGGGTCTCCTAGTACTCTGTGGGATGCCACGAAAGCGGTAATCAGGGGTAAACTCATAGCTGGTCCTCAGGGGGAAAAAAAAGGAAAAACAAGAGCAACTGAAAGCTCTAATTGATGAACTTAAAGATTTAGAGACTAAACGTAATGAACACAATGAACCAAATATACTCAATGGGATAAAAGAAAGTAAATTGAAAATAAAAAAATATATATGATCATCAATTGGAGACAAAACTGAAATTTATCAAAAAAAAGGGTTCTATGAAAATGAACCAAAAGCAACTTCTGGCATGGAGGATAAGGAAGCAGCAATCAGAAAGGAATATTTATAAAATCAGAGAACCCAGAACTAATAAGATATGTAACAAACTAGAAGAGATACAACAGTCTTTTGAAAAATACTATAAAGAACTATACTCTCAACCAAAAAGTGCTGGCCACCCAACTATACTCAGGTTTTTAAATGCATTGGACTTACCATCTCTGGGCAATGAACAAAACAAAACAATAACTCAGGAAATAACCATAGAGGAATTGGACAAAGCCATATCAAGACTAAAGACAACTAAAGTACCAGGAACAGATGGTTTCCCAGCAGAATGGTACAAAACATTCAGGGAACAATTAACACCAATGCTCCTTGAGTGTTTTAATTACACACTTAATGGGGGAGAGCCTCCTGTGTCTTGGAAAGAGGCAGTGATATCAATTATTCCGAAGGAAGCTAAGGACAGGACGGAATGCGGCTCGTACAGACCTATATCTGTATTAAATATAGATTATAGATTATATGCATCTATAACTGCAAAAAGACTAGAGCACATTATTCCGGATTTAATAGACACAGACCAGACAAGATTTATAAAACAAAGACAAACATATGATAATGTCTGGCAAACTTTGCATTTGATGGATTTTGTAGACAAGACCAAAACCAGCGCCCCACTAATTAGCCTTGATGCTGAAAACACTTTTGACTCCGTAAGATGGGAGTTCTTTTACCTGGTATCACAGCGTTTTGGTTTTAATGAGAAGGCAATTAATTGTTTTAAATCTTTATACTCATCCCCTACCGCAAGAATTAAAATAAATGGTAATATTTCCAACTCTATTGGAAAGAGGCTGCAGACAAGGATGCCCTCTAAGCCCTACTCTCTTTGCTCTATTCATTGAACCACTAGCACAGTGAGCATAAAATATGCAGATGATGTCCTGCTGTCCCTCACCAACCCTGAATCTAGCCTAACTAAAATGATATCCGTCTTTAAACAATTCAGTTCGTATTCAAGTTAAATCTACACAAAACCCAAACCCTTATATTTAATCACATACCAGATTATGGTATATATAAGAAATATGGTTCGAAATTGAACATGCTTTCTGTTAAATATCTTGGGATACAAATTCGAAGAGACTTACTAGATATTTATAAAAAATAACTATATCCTCATTACTAAAGCTATAAAAGTTGACTTTAATTGATGGTCCCTACTACCACTGGATCTATATAATCAAATAGAGATTAAAAAAATGAATGTTATACCAAGACTGCTCTACCTTTCCCAAGCGTTACCAGTAGAGATACCAACAAAACAGTTTAATGAATGGAGGAGAATGATTTCGGGGTTCATGTGGAAGGGCAAACAGGGTACCACTAAGCACACTACAGCTACCCAAGAATCAAGGTGGTAGAGGTCTCCCATCATTAGAAGATTACTACAAGGCAGCACAGCTAAGGCACTTGGGTCTGTTGGTGTAATAAAGAATATGATGCTAAATGGAAAGACCTGGAACAAAGTCAACTTGAGATACCCCTTCAATCTATACTGGGAGATAGAATCCTTAAACAGACACACTTAAGTAATTTAAACTATTGGACAACAGTCCCCCTGGAA
The DNA here is from genome assembly GCA_039654925.1 of Anguilla pacifica. Taxonomy (NCBI): domain Eukaryota; kingdom Metazoa; phylum Chordata; class Actinopteri; order Anguilliformes; family Anguillidae; genus Anguilla; species Anguilla pacifica. Next base: position 35,082,095 of record CM077286.1, on the reverse strand, counting down.
ATTTGGTTTAAGGAATGCAGAAACCCGGAGTTAGAAAGAAAGGGGAAAATATAGAGATGGACTGCCTACGACAGAAAATTTAGACCTGCACAGTTGGATGGGAGATTTACAAAGTGGAATCTGAAGGGTATAACATCGTACTGCCTCATTTCCACAAGTAGAGGGTTGGACAATTTCCAGAATCTCACAGATACATATAATTTGGAAAAACAAGATTTTTTTTAGATATCAGCAGGTCAGGCATTACTTTGACAGGAATATCAGACATGAGGAAGACGATATACCTACTTCGGTGAATATATTTACTGAGGCATATAAACACAACCTCAATTGAAAGTTAGTATCAAGAATTCATTCCTGCTTACAGTGAGCCAAGAATCACTCAACAATATATGTAAAACTAAAATGGGAGAAGGAAACAAACATAAACATCACTGAGGAGGAATGGTTGAACTTATGTAAAATGCAAGCTGCCACCTCAAATTCAGATTACTGGAGGGAATTCATGTAGAAAAATATAATCAGGTTCTTTATAACACCTAAAATTAAATACTTACAAACAGGTAAACAGGACCACAGTTACTGCTGGAGGTTGTGTGGGAGATCATTATCACGTTTTCTGTAACTGTAATATAATTCAGTCTTATTGGCAGGACATAACTGCAGAAATAAATGAAATACTGGGAATAGAGCTTGAATGCAATTTTAAAACAATATACCTGGGCATCCCCCCCATTAAAATCAAATCCAAAGATAAATACCTTTTTAGTATCTTACTTGCAGCCAGTAAAAAAGCGATAACTAGGAAGTGGATGAAAAAAGAACCACCAACAAGATCCGAATGGATAGAAATTGTAAAGGATATTTATAACATGGAAAGTTTATCCTTTTCATTAAGGCAGTGTACTGATCAATTTTTTATTTATTGGGGAAAAATGGCTGCTAAATCTGAAAACAATAGGATCAGGAAAAGAGAGCAGGACAGCAGGCAGTGACTGATAGGGACAACTGCAACGTGGATAATGACATGGGCATAGTCTGTATACTTAGACTGGGACATACTAAATGATCAGTGGTATCAATACATATTTTGTAGAATCAACTTGTGATGGCGAAAGTGACCTGGCTCGCACATTATGGAATGTTTATGTAATAGTAGACATTTACAACAGAAACTTTAATATACCTTATGTCTCTTTTGAGAACTTTAAGGTAACCCCTGACATAGTTTGGACCGGTAAACATTAAATATGAATCTATAATATAATGTATTGTGAAATGTATTATATACACTGTATTACTCTTGGTGACCACTTGTTTATGTTCACTGTACTTATAACTCCGTATGGAAAATTTAAAAAAATAAAGTTTAAAAAAAGAAAAAAAGAAAATACATTTAAGGAGCATTTGCATGTATTTGCAATTACTTTCAAATATGTCTTAAAAAATATCTAAAATACTGAATTTTCAATTACAAAGTATTTGATTTAATGGAATTATTTTAAAAGCGTAGGAATGAAAATTCACCCCGTGCCTGCGAATAATATCCCCGAGAGGCAGCATGTACAGAGAGAACTGGAGGGGTCCCAAGATGCTGCCTTGTGGGATGCCACAGTTCATACTAACATGCTCAGAGAAGTAGTCATCCAACTTTACAGGCACACATCATTCGAATCAATGCTAACTCTCAAGTCATTTAAGACCTTCACTAGTGCTGTCTCTGTGCTGTGGTGGGCTCTGAAACCTGATTGAAATATTTCTAGGATGCTGTTTCCATTAAGATACTCATTAATTTGCTTAAAGACCACTTTTTCCAATACTTCATTTAAAAATGGTAAATTTGAGATGGTTCGAAAGTTGTTCAAATCAGAGAACTAGTAGTTGGCTTCAACTGTGAAACAATCCTGTTTAGTTCATTTTTACTAGTCATTGTGAAGCAGTGGATCTTAGACATTATAGGATTTTTTGGTGGGCAGCAACTGTACTCCTTTGGGTGCTTGTAATTGTGGACCTCATCTTGACAATTTTGTCCTTAAAATATAAGGAAAATTCCTCACATTTTGAGGCTGAGGCTTGGCTGGGGCGAGCTGAGCTTTAATAGGCGGTCAATGGTTGAAAACAGCATTCTAGGGTTATGCGCATTGTCAGTGATAAGCTTTGAAAAATGAATTTGTCTCGCAACACGCACAGCTTTGTTGTATGCAATACGATGTTCTCTAAAGATACCCAGGTGTACAGTTAGTTTACTTTTCCTCCATTTGCGTTCTGCCCTTCTGCAGACTCTTTTTAGTTCGTAAGTTCAGAAGTGTTATAAAGTGAAATTGCCCTTTAATATACTAATTGAGGAGCAGGCATCAAAATCCTTTTGGAAATCAGGCCCTTTCTGCTTGAAGATGTTAGTCTGGAAATACATTTTCTGGTGCTTACAGATATTCTTTTAAGTGACATCCATCACAAAAGCATGAATTGGCTATGTGAAACTGGTAACAACAGGGAAGAATGCATGTGTAATGCAGGTATTAAATGTCCACTGTTCCTCAGAGATGTGTGTACCTAAGAGAACTGATGTGGTTTTAAAGGCGAAGGGTGGTCACACCAAAAATTTGATTTTATTTAGTTTTTAACTATTTACTGCTCTTTGTGTTATTTTTTCAGTATTTATAACCTTTCATGTCATTATTTTTGAAAGCATCTTAGCTGTACAGCATTTTTTTTTATTAAAGTCTCATGATGCTCACATCTGGAGAAAAGCCTTATATAGAACACACCTTAAAAAGGGCAAGGATTGGCTAGATTTGGCACCTGCGCAAAGGAGTTAAAGGACTTCATGTGGTACCATACTGCAATACATTGTGATACTTCCTTTTTCACAAATGGTGTTGCAAATATGGAGATGATATAGCCTTGTTGGTGGTCAAAGATATGCAGTATTAGTAGGAAGTGAGTCAGGAAGGTAAGAGTATTGTTCATAAATCAGCATTTTCAGACTGCTCCAATCTGCATCAGTGATGTTGTACATCATTTTTTTTCTACCCCTAAAATTGTCAAGATGGAATGATTTTGAACAGGGGACAGTATGTATTGTAGTTAAGTGTCATTGTTCGCTTGACTGCCATTTCTTTTAGACACTGAAACCACATTCTAAATCTAAATCTAAAACCAGGGTATAAGTGAAAATAAGATTTACTAGTGTCGTATACGCTTTTATTTGAATTTATTTAATAATCACACTTCTTCAACAATGATGGCAGTTCCTTAAAGGATTAGACAATGCACTAATATTTCCAGCTTGGAATGGGTAATATGATAAACAAAATTGGATAACATTGAAGAAATGTTAAAATCAGCAATGAAGACCATTAACTGCAATGCGTAATGGTTAGAATGTCAGAATATATAATACATCTGAAACAAGCACGAAACCACCCAGACCCACGGCGCAACTTGGCAAACTATATTTTTTGTTGATTTTACACGCTCATATATGGCAGTTGGTTGAAAATAGACACTTCATGCTACAATCATGATAACAGCAATGACTATGCTGTGAAGTTTAGGTAGCAAACAACAAGGCTGAATAATTTTTATGTAATTTACATAGAAACTATATGCTCAGATCGCCTAGTTGCACTCACTGTGGCCAAGTAGAATCGATAACGTTTCAGAAAATATATAACGTTAAAAGATTTCATTCAATCTTCTACTGGGAGTTTTGCCTTTTATTGAGCGTGTGACAGAACATTTTGGTGCCGCTGACTGTCAGCGAATGTTTTTCACATTTACTGTTCGATTGAGCAAGTACCATTCACAGTACATTTTTAAGGGTTTAGTGTTGTCAGATTGTGCTAGCTACTTTACATGAACCTTGTACGGCGATCAATAAAGGCTAACAGCACAGTACCACTTACTTCTTGTCACTTGTACCACCACTGTAATAAACTAAAAAAAGGCTACAAACTTCCTTTTCTATGAGACATGTGTTGTCGAGCTCACACGCCTACACTGCTGGGCTGGCGACATTCTAAAGCTCTGTTTTGCCCTCCATACTATATAGCTAGCTAGCTAGCTACAGCATGTCCTCACCTCTGTAATGTTATTTGTTGTCCTCCGTGTGTCCATACATCTGTATCGGTGGTTGTAGCTGTGTGTCCTTAGCTCCTACTCATGCATGCAGGATAGCATCCGTACGCACTAAGTAGGTTAACTAAAGTAGGCGATCCGTACGTGCTAACTAGGTTAGCTAAAGTAGGCGAAACACGAACATGTTAGGGTTAGCCAAAGTAATGCTAGGCGATAAAGCTGTGCTTAAAAATGTTGTGCTGTACCACCTGCGCATGCATCCTACTAAACGAAGCACCACCTGCGCATGCGTCCCACCAAACCTCCTTCAAAGGTTGTCCGTGAGTGAGTGACCACAATTTGCCACGCATAGCATACATAGAAAAATACATACATAGAAAAATGTATGTTTTATTTTTTAAATGCAGTTTTTATAAGAACAAACATTTAGGAAGAGGATATTTACGGTATTGGAGGAATTTCAATTTAAAAGTCCCCAAAGCCTTCTTAAGGGAAACTCTCACTCGCTGTATCTCTGATGGTGTCTGTCTGTGTGTGTGTGTGTGTCTAATTGAGAAACTTGGTGCTGAGTGAATCGCATCAGAGGTGGGAAAAAATATCCGAATTCAAATAATACTGGCCAAATTAAGGAAGAGAGAACATTTGGAGAACGAGGGTTGCTGAATATTGCATTTGTGTGCGTATGCACGCACGCACGGCAAAGTTGAAAATAAGAATCTGTATACTTAGGAAATTGGTATTGGGATTTGCAAGTCATGTGATCCACGCACCTTAAGTGGAGGCTTAAGAAAAAAGCCACAAAAAAACCTTGTTTTGTATGTATTCTTCGAACATTCAATTTTGCCAGTACAATGAGTTCATGTGCACAACTGTTTACATTAAAAACTTAATTTTTCCCATTTGCTCAACAAAACACTGGAACGTACACTATGTAGTATTCTCTGGTTTTATGCATTTTCTGGTTTATTTTAACCCCTTAAGGCACAAGCCAAATCTTGCCAATCCTTGCCCATTTAGGGGGTACCTTATTTAAAGCTTTATAACGCCAGATGTGAACACCACAGAGACTTGAAAAATGGCTTAAATGAAGCAAGACATTTGTACAATTTACAATACTAATGCAGATTAGTTTATATTCATAATTTTGGAAGAAATAAACTGCCACAAATGCAATTGTTTTGACAAAAAATCAAAAATAAATTTGCACTTTTTAAGTTTGCAGTGAAATACTGAGAGATTGCACATATACAGGAGGTTAAACTACACCTGTGCTAGATCAAAAACTTCTTGACCACAAGTTCATAAAATCTAAGGATGGATATGTAGAACTACTATAGATGTATGAAGCAAAAACTAAGCAGTGTACCCAGCGTCTCCAAATCTATCCAAAATGTCTAAATTATGCATTGTTGTAAATCACAACATATTCACGTATTTCACTACAAATCAATTGTTTTGACTCAAGAAAATCACTGTTGCATAATTTTCAAATGGAAATTACAAGCTTTCAGTCAGTACAGTGGTCTAAAATAGCTAGGTGTCCAGAAACATATCCAAAATCTCTCCAAAATTGAATAAAATGCTTTTTCTCCATTATAAAGCATATAAATGAGCTCCTTATGAAGGTTTAAGATGAAACATTGCTATCAGATTAAAAAAAATAATGCAAAAATATTGTCACACAATGCAGTACAGTACCTAAATGTGTAATAATTAACTCGTGTGTATTTCTATACTCTGTACTCTCGTATGTTTTCTTGTATGAGGACAGGACACCATGAAAACAATTTTCGACCGTCCACCACGTTTTGGCAATGTTCCAACTCTGACGTCATCACTGTTGTATGCTTCACAAAAACTATTACACTACCATCTAACGCTTACATTTACAGTGTGAAATATTCACATCATATAACACCACTAACCTATTTAAAAATACTCAATTTCAAAAATAACGTATATAACCGAAATATTTTGAGCAGTAATACGAGCATAGCAATGATGAAATCTCCTCTGTGTTCAGGAGATGGAGACAGAGACAGTATCAATGATATTGTCCTATTCGCTTCTGTTTTGCTCCGGAAAACGATGTTAGCTAGGTCTATCAGCAAACATATGGCTTAGCTATGTCCAGAAGTCCTCAATAATAATAGTATTTTCCAAGAAATTACGAAATATCGTTGACCACCTTTCGTTAGGTGCAACGTATTTTTATGCTAACATAGAGTGAATGCGCAAGTGAATGCGATGCTAAGAATATTTTCTGTTACGCTGACCTATAAAACGCTATTCCAAAAGCAGAATTAGACATGTTATACATCGTTAGAAAGCTCATACTCTCACCTACTGAATAAATGAATTGTCAATCAAGCCAGACTGTACTAAAAAGGGCGACGACGCCGTAAACAACAGGTGTGGTATTACGCACAGCTATTTTGGAAGATACCCAGGCGTCACAGATGCGCGTATATTTCCCAAACTGATTGTCCAAGACAATATATGACCACGCAGTCTCAAAAGGGACATCTCTACACGTAAAACCAACAGTAAGGTTTTATATTTATTCAACATTCAGTCCCAGATATTGACTGTAGAATGACATGGTATCATTTTTAAAAACTTTTTCTCGTTTATTTCCTTATTCAGCGAGCAGCGTTTTCACTGCTGTATAGGCATATCTTAGGGCTATTGTCGGGTTTATCTTGTTGCTATGACGGAATATGATTTTTTAGTGGTGAAAGAATATTTTTATGAATGCCAAGATAGACAATATTGTCCATTATGCCAAGGGTGGGGGGTGTTTTTTAGATGAGACTGCAGGGAGGGGGTGCGTGTTAAATGAACGACCAGAGCGACAATGGTGGGGCTGCGAAACTCCTTTTTCGTCATAGTTGTCGTGTATCGTCTACTAATTAAACTAAAACAACACGTTTCTGTTTTTAACTCACACTTTGTTTGCAGTAGCACCGAATGTTTGAGTTTAGTAAGGTAGGCACGCGGGCGTGCCGACCACTAGGGGGTGTGCGCTAAGAGGTTAATGTACGTGTGTTTTATATACTGTTCACACTGTTCTGCGGTATCAACCCGACAGAAAAGTGCTTATCGTGTTCTAAAAGATTTTTTCAATTTGAGTGTTATTACGATTGTATTTAGCACTTTAAATAACTGGTGGTTAATGCTCCAAATTGCTGACCCTTGCTTTGTTGGGATGGGTCTGTTGCATCAAAGCCATCGTGTTTAGCTTTCATTGTTACCAAACAGTAAAGTCAAGATGCTGTGTCCCCCATTACTGATCAGCAAACCTACATGCCAAAAAAGTCTAGTTTTAACAGGTAAATTACCCTTGTTAAATGGGAAATGGTAAATGGTAAATGGACTGCATTTATATAGCGCTTTTATCAAAAGTGCTTTACCACTGATGCCTCTCATTCACCCATTCACACACACACACTCACACACCAACGGTGAAAGGCTGCCATGCAAGGTACCAATCAGCTTGTTGGGAGCTATTAGGGGTGAGGTGTCTTGCTCAGGGACACTTCGACACGCCCAGGATGGGGGATCAAACCGGTAACCCTCTGACTGCCAGACAATCGCTCTTGAACTCCTGCCCCTGAAGAAGGGTCTGTATGTCCCTGAACACCATCTAGTGGCCATAATCTTGAAGCATCACATAAATGAACAGGTCATCAGATAATTTACTCTGGACAGGGTGAACTAATGATAACCAAATTCCCTGGAATTACATAACAAAGGATGAAGGAACACTATCCCAAGCCGCAGCTTAATATGTCTTGTCCCACAAAGAGAACTGACATTCTATACTGTCCGCAAGCATGAGACTATTGTAGGGGTTATGGGGTCTGTTGGTAGATTTTGACCATTTATGTTGGGAACTACATTTACTGAATATTATATGAATCATATGAGAGTGTTCACTTTAGGTTCCATCACTTAGCTTAATTTCTCAAAGACTAAATTATTTTCTAAGAAATAATGTTGCAGGAGAGCTTATCATATTGGTTTCAATTTCAGAACAATCTGAGACAGTAGGAGGTTTCAGTGGAAAGATTTCTGTGGAGAGGAGCAAGGCTCCATTGACTAGGCATATCAGGTTAATAGCTGTTGGCTCTCGAGTGGAATGGGTACCTATTGGTAATTATACAGATATGACACAGCCTCATTTACTACAGTAATTATTCCCATATCTAGTTGGAACTAACATCTGAACCTCAAATAGGCCTTCCACTGGAGTAATTTATTTTCTTTAGGTTTAAAAAACAATTTCAATCTACGATAGCCAATGGTATTTGCAACACCTATCAAAAATGTATAGCCAGAAGCAGGGTTGCAAAGGGTCGGAATATTTCCAGTAAATTTTGGAAGGGAAGTTAAGCTCGGGAATTTAGGGAATTTTGCACAATTTCAATATAAAAATCTTACCTTTTAACCCTCTGGGGTCTAAGGGTAAAATGAGGCACACTGGTGGTAAGTAGGTCATAATCATGTGTGGATTATAAACTGCTCTAAAAACACACAAACTATAAACAGTAGTTTTGAACATGCACAGGAATGTTGTAATAAAACACACTAAACAGTTGTGACTAAGACTTTTGGTCACTGAAATGTGTTCATCAAGGTCTTGGGTATCAAAAGATGACTAAATATTTTAGCAAATCCAATGAGAAATATAAAATAAATTGCTAAAAGTTAGTGTTGTGACAACTATTTTTCAACACCAGGTGAGAATGGGAGGGCAAATGGCCTTTCTGTAATGAATATGCATTGGGTAGGGCGAACTGTCAGCTAAGTAGGCTATTCACACCTGGCCGCATGCCTCCCCACCACTAAGACAAAGACTCAGTGAGCCATTTAGAAGACAGAAACAAAGACATCTTTTGATTTTCAGAACATTTATTGAAGCAAACTATACGCATGGAAGATGAGATGAGACTGGTGTACTCTTGCAACGCTTGCGTGGCCTCTTAGCTAGTGGTGAACTAGGCTGTGTTTCCAGATCAGCATCTCTGTAAATATGATAAAAACAAAATTGTTAGGAAATGTGACATCAAATCAAACTTCATTTATATAGCACATTCCCTTCAACAGGTGAAAATTATATGTGCTTTACAAAAAAGTGGCAAACCACTAACTAATGAAAACAAAACTTGAAATGTGACATGGTTACATCATATACAAACAAAGAATTATTAGTGAATATTCCTACAAACACACAGAGAATGTAATAAAGCACACATTTACAAATAATGCAAGCTATCAACGAAACAACATTAGCTAAACTAAATAAACATTGATATTCCAGCTCAACTACATGCAACTCATCAATAACAATGTATCAATCTGAAGTAGACTAGGTCTGTTTAGCTAAGTGGTTATTATATTGCCATTTCCCGAATTTACTTACAGTATGCTAATATCGATTGTGCGAGGACATCAGTTTTAGAATCCTAGCCACGCCACGGGCTATTTATTACGAATATGATCGAAAAACATACAGTCTACCTGATACTTCTAACACAACCAGACGCAGAGAGCCTAGCCTATAATTGAGATGCAATAGTTCGAATCGTTCGTAGTGTGGGAATTTACAAACGCGCATATTGCTGGATATTCCTACAAACACACAGATACGTTGCAATACAGTACACATGTTTACCAATATGATCATAAGAAATATACTTACGCATGAAGTTGATCCTCAGCTGGATCAGTTCGCTGTTCGAAATGACACCGCTCTTCATCAGTGTCGGCTTCCGGACGGACAATTTTCCAAAATTAAACGAAATGTTCACCTCAAAAGAAGTGAATTAGGCGACACTTTGACATTCTATCCCGCTTTCGCAGACTTGGCATTTCTCACATGGATCTAGCATCGCCCCTCCTTTAGTCTCCTTCTATGGAGAGTAATTATAATGTTGTTAACATGTGAATGCGATTTGGGCGGACTTCCTGCTGAGCGAAATTCACATAGTAATGAGTAAAGTTTAACGAAGCATACATGGTCTAATTAATCAAATTTAAACATTTTAAAACAATTCATATTATTTGCCAATGGGCGCATTGGAAAGTCGCGATTCTAAGGTTTCTGTCAATGTTTTTGTTGCGTCTGTATGATAACAGCACGTGACGTTAATCATCCAAATAGAAACGAAAGTTAATTTCATCTTGTCGAGCTCCGCCGGCGGAGCTCTCGACCCCAGAGGGTTAATAGTGAACTTATTTCGGGGGGAATACACATAAAAAAGCAATACTAGGTCTTACGGCATGTTTTGGTTAAAAGGATTCCCATTTAATTGAATTGTAACCATGCACTGCATTCAGCAGTGCACTCTTCCATCACATGTACTGATAATTTGCCAGCATCCCTTTAAAGGTGTGTGGAATTTAGTGGCATCTAGCAGAACGGACTTGGCAGAAATGGAATATAATATTCATAAGTATGTTTTAATTAGTGTATAATCCCATGAAAATAAGAATCGTTGTGTTTTCGTTACCTTAGAATGAGGTCTCTCAGATTTTTATATGTACATAGGGAGCGGGTCCTCTTCCAAGGAGGCCGCCATGTTGCACCGCCATGTTTCTACAGTAGCCCAGAACAGACAAATGGCTCTAGAGGGGGCGCATTTTACCTTCCAAAATAGTTGTGCATAATACCACACGTGTTGTTTACGGCATTGTCGCCCTTTTTAGTACAGTCTGGCTTGATTGACAATCCATTTATTCAGTAGGTGAGAGTATAAGCTTTCTAACGATGTATAACATGTCTAATTTTGCTTTTGAAATAGCGTTTCATTGGTCAGCGTAATCGAACGTTTATTATCATCGCATTCAGTTATGCATTCACTCTGTGGTAGCAGTAAAACGAAACGTTAACGATTTTTCGTAATTTCTTGGAAAATACTATTATTATTGAGGACTTCTGGGCATAGCTAAGCCATATGTTTGCTGATAGACCTAGCTGACATCGTTTTCTGGACAGAAGCAAATAGAAATATATCATTGATTTACCCTGTCTATTGAAAACAGATAAGATTTCATCATTGCTATATTAGGCCTACTGCTCAAAATATTTTGGTTATATACGTTATTTAAATAGGTTAGTGGTATTTTATAATGAGGATATTTCACACTAATGTAAGCGTTAGTTAGTAGTGTAATAGTTTTTGCATCATGTCTTTCTATGATTTACCATGCAAAGCAGCTAACGTTAGCTAACACTGGCAATAAAACACTACCACAATGCGGAACAATTAACAATCATAATCGCTATCTTACTTGTAAGCTATGACCTATAGTTTTACAGACTAAATAACTGAATACAATTTATAAATCTATCAAGGAACCTCATCACTTGACACTTGGCTGCTCGATGCTGTCGTAGACGATGACATCATTTTTGGAACTTACAGGCCACCGTAGCTTCTCCAACGTCGTTGGAAAGGGAGAGGTGAGGGGGGTATTCAGTTGGTTGCAATCTGCAACCTCACCCCTAGATTCCACTAAATTCTACACACTGCACCTTTAAATAGGAATTCAGTAAAATTACAACCCTCTACATGCACAGTGCATTCTCCCATCACGTGTGCAGCCCACATTACTGCCAACACTACCTAAGCCAAAGGACTACATGTTTTCAGGTAAGTTTTGATTATATTACTGGAGTGAATATATTTTATATTTTTTATGATATCTCAGTTAAACTGCAGATAGTAGCCTAATGCAAAGTACACTTTATTAAGCATGCTAATTTAGGAGTTTTAATTAATGTATTTCCATTCATTCTTTATTGTAAAACATTTATTTTATAAATGAGTTGTTCACTTTAAACCCTAAGGCCTATTCTGAATTGTTATTTTGTTATGTTATGTTTTCGTCAGGGAAAAAGGGGTCGTAACGAATATTTTTCGTTGACGAAATTAACGCCATCTGATAAGTAGGATATTTTTATTGCTGCGAAGCAGCATGGAGACGTCGTATAAATATTGGCAATTTTGGACAAGCAGTTAGTTTCTCTTCAAAACTTTCCGTCTTTGGTCATGTAGTGTGCTGCCGACGTCACTTGGCACTGCTCACAGTATACTGCTCGTCACTAGAACCGCGGGGTCAACTGACCCCTTGCGCAGTAAAATGGGATGTATTTTGTTAATGTTTATTCCACATGTCTGTCATTCCTTGACTTGTTCTAAAAACTCGTGCTTCAACTATCCATGTTAATAGAATTCTAAAACAACACTCAGAAGAGACTCTGGGTTTTTTTCGGTGTTAAGAGAAGTCTTTTTTTTTTTGGAGGGGCTCATAATGAATGTTTGCAATTATGTCTGCTAATGATATGGTAAAAGTTTTGTTTCTATCTGCATATGACATGGTAAATGCAGCCTGAGCAAATAGGGCTATATTTCCATTTTATTCCCATTATTTCCCGTTAATTCCCATAAATTCCCATAAATTCCCGTTAATTCCCATGGAAAGTTTCCATCCTTGAATATTCCCAGAATTTTGCAACCCTAGTCAGAAGCAAACGCAACTCACGATTACTGATTGGGGAAGGCCCCACAGAGAACACAGCTTAAAATTTCTCACCCAGTAAGCTGAGGGCCCCTGCTCCAGTCCCTGCTGCAGCAAGCTCTGCTGCCCCAGGCCCTGCCCCAGACACAGCTGTCTCCTCTGCCGAGACCAGGCCAGAGCTTCGCAATGCAGAGAGATACTTGTCGTAGTTCTTCTTAGCATACACATTCTTTTCTTGTCCTACAGAAAATGGGCAAAACTTGTTGAACATATCAACAGCTTTTTCTTCATTTATACATTTTGGCTGATTTATTTTTTAGCAGATCTCACACTTTCTGCAGCTGGAAGTCATAATGGGTACACAATAATAAATGTTTACAGCTAGAGCAGTAACCTATTTACCACTAATCCTGAGTCAGGAAACAGGAAAAAAACAGGGCCTCGTTTCCCAAAAATGGAACTTAACCCTAAGATCTTACCATGGACCGATGAGAAAAAGAAAAAATTTTAAGTATTAAAAGCATTTCAAAACCACCACTTTGAAGGGAAAGAAAAACAAGAGATGCATATAATTTCTTTCCACACAACTGGAAATTTTTCAGAGTAAGTTATTCAAACAAAAGTTGTCCTATTTCTTAACCCTGACCCCCAAGTCAGCAGGGCAGGATGTGCAGCAGGGCAGGAATGCTTCCATTTCACTAACATTCAAATGAACACTTTAGCAAACAATTTAATTCTTTGAAAAGGATCTCACATAATCAAGATGTTTGCAAATCTCAACTGTAGGCTATCACTGTTTTTCGTACAATTCAGTTCCATTTAAACACTTAGCACAAACCCCCTAGTGGTCAGCATGCGAGCATGCGAAAAAATTTTAACTCAGACAATCATTACTCGTGCAACCAAAGTATGAGTTGAAAACAGAAACCGAAAGTTCTCATCATCACATTCACTTATGCATTCACTCTGTGGTAGTAGTAAAAGACACTGCACCCGACAAAACGTTATCAATAATTTCTTGGAAAATATCATTATTATTGAGGAATTCTGAGCATAGTTAAGCCATATATTTGCTGATAGACCTAGATGACATTGTTTTCTGGAGTAAAACAGAAGAGGAGAGAACTACAACATTGATTTATTGTCCCTGTCTCTGCCTACTGAACACAGATGACATTTCATCATCACTATGTAAGTGTTATTGCTCAAAATATTTTGGTTATAGATGTTATTTTTGAAATTGAGTGTCTGTAAGTAGGTTAATTGTATTTTATAATGAGGATATTTCACACTGTAATGTAAGCATTCGTTGTTATCTTAGCAGTTTTTATGTTTCATGCACCAGATATGATGTGAGAATTGGAACATTCCCAAAACGTGGTGGACAGTTGAATATTTTTTTCATGTCGTTTACATACTGTAGAGTACAGACATACGACAGTTAATTATTACACATTTAGGTACTGTACCGCATTGTGTGACAATATTTTTGCATTATTTTTTTAATCTGATAGCAATGTTTCATCTTAAACCTTCATAAGGGGCTCATTTATATGCTTTATAATGGGCAAAAAGCATTTTATTCAAGTTCGGAGAGATTTTGGATATGTTTCTGGACCCCTAGTTATTTTAGACCACTGTACTGACTGAAAGCTTAAAAAGTGCAAATTCATTTTTGATTTTTTGTCAAAACAATTGCATTTGTGGCACTTTATTTCTTCCAAAATTATGAATATAAACTAATCTGTGTTAGTATTGTAAATTGTACAAATGTCTTGCTTCATTTAAGCCATTTTTCAAGTCTTTGTGGTGTTCACATCTGGAGTTATAACACTTTAAATAGGGTACCCCCTAAATGGGCAAGGATTGGCAAGATTTGGCTTGTGCGCTAAGGGGTTAAGTATATGTATAAAGTTGTGTACTAATCCTACTTAAAAAAAGTTCATTTGTAATGGAACAAAACACCCTTAGAGTGTATTAAATGGCACAAGACAAAAAATGAGTGACATATTGGAAGTACATGGCACAATGGTGTAATGGGTAGCAGTCGCCTCACAACAAGCTCTCAGATTCAATTATTGGCCTTGCGATAGATGGCCGATCTGTCCAGGGATTACTTTTGCCTCTCTCCCAATGCATGCTGGGACAGGCTTCAGGTTATTTCTATTATGCTTAATATAGTATTTGTGTTATGACAGCATTGTACTTCAAGTTCACTTCTAATATATAACATGGATTGTGATATAACTACACTATAAATACACATCGATTACCGTCAAATAACACTGAATGCAATTTAATGTTTATTTTGAACACAGTAGTGATAAATTACAATTGTACAAAAGTGTTTTTCCCAATATCAACAAATCACCAATTCAAATAATTTTGTAAAAAGTGTCCCAGTTTAGTACACTTAGATACAACTAAGTACACTATGTTGCACAGAAGTTAAAATGGGGCCAATTAACTTCTTAACAGTGGCTAAAATTAGCACTGTTAGTACATGATTAGACAGATGTACTAAAAGTATACTTAGTAAAGTATACTTAAATGTATATTTTTTCACTTGTATAGGTGTCAAATATCAGAAAGATGAGATTAAAAGGGTACTATAGTCCCACTTAAAAACATATTTGTTCATTTATACTAGGGCTGTCAAATTGACGCATTAATTACGATTAATTAATTAATTATAAAATAACGCATTAAAAAAATAACAAATTAACGCATATAATATTATTTATGTTAATTAATTGATGTACCGATGTTACTGTAAGTTGCTGCGTGTTGAATAACACTACCTATATTGCCAAATAACTCAACCGTCGCATTTTTCCACACTGTCAGCCATTATGGGGTTTAGACACTCTGACAAACCGGCCCTTCAGCTGGAGCGACCGGTGTGGCTCTGAGCCTCTGAGAGCAGCACTAATTTCTAAACAACAAGAGAGCACTCAGGGTGTCACTGACACCACCGGAGTGAATTTACGAACGTACCCCTTTGACACTGTGCGTCGCACAATTCCAACCAGTGGTGCGTTAGTTGCACATGTAAATAGTATGTTAAATAGTTAAACAAGCACGAAACCGTGCAGACCCACAGCGCACCAGTACAAAGTGTCACGAGTAAAACTTGGCTAACTATATAGCTAGCTAGCTATGGTATGTCCTCACCTCTGTAACGGTATTTGTTGTGCTCCATGTGTCCATACATCTGTATCAGTGGTACGAGCCGATAGGCGAAACGCTAACATGTTAGGGTTAGCTAAAGTAACGTTAGGTGATGAAGCTGTGCTAAAAAATCTTGTGCCGTTCGAAGTGGTGATTTTGGGAGATGCACCTGCGCATGCGTCCTACTAAACGAAGCACCACCTGCGCATGCGTCCCATCAAACATCCCTCTCAGGTCAACTGTGAGTGAGTGAGTGATCACAATTTGTCATGCGTAGCCCACGGCGGCAGTTCCTGTGTGCCGTGGGGAAAAGACTGTTATGGCCACTTTGGTGCTTAACCCTGGGGTCTGAGGGTAAAATGAGGCACACTGGTGATTGTGCCATGCTCTGACATTTGTGTAAATTTCATCAACTTTATATGCAGTGATTCCAAAGTGTTTCATATCTCTGTTTTCAGCACAAACTCAGCTACAATAATATGGCAGCAGTAAGTAGGTCATAATCATATTGCTCTAAAAACACACAAACTGTAAACAGTAGTTTTGAACATGCACAGGAATGTTGTAATAAAACACACTAAACAATTGTAACTAAGATTTTTGGTCACTGAAATGTGTTTAAGGTCTTGGGTATCAAAAGATTACAAAATATTTTAGCAAATCCAATGAGAAATATTAAATAAATTTCTAAAAGTTAGTGTTGTGGCTACTATTTTTCAATACCAGGTGAGAATGGGAGGGCAAATGGCCTTTCTGTAATGAATATGCATTGGGTAGGAGGACCTGCCAGCTAAGTAGGCTATTCACACCTGGCGCATGCCTCCCCACCACTAAAGCCGCGTATCCACCAAAAGTACCCGGAACTTTTAGTCCCAGGAACTACTTTTCAAGGAACTAAAAGGTTCCTTCAGCCCATTGTTGTCTGCGTTTCCACCGCGGTCTAAAGTCCTGCGAAGATTAGGCAAATTAGCCCACTGACGTATGAAAAAGCGACGTTGTCGTCGGTCCATCTGTCCTATGATTTCTTCTGTAACCCCATACTACCAGCGAAGTAGCCTACATTATTTTCTAATAACCGGGACAGCCCGGAGGGGTTTATTCCACTTATATACAACGGGTTACCAACAATGACTATATATGGTTACTTTTGTATTTATTGATTTTTATCGATTTAATCACCTGGAATTGAAATATTCTTCTGCAGCCGTTTGGGCATATTTTACCGTTGTCAAGCAAAACTGTCGTTGGTAAACTTGGACCGTTGTCATGCAACAAATAGGATATAACAGGCCAATAGTCAGATTGTAACTGTTTTATATATCCTCTCAAACACATTCATTATGTTTTTATGCGAACATTCACTTTCATGTCTTGACATCCGAGGCGACAGAATGCATTCACATTCCACAAACAACCGGCAACAACAGCAGAAAACATGCACACGTTGTAAACAATTTGCTGTTGAATTGATTACTTTCTCATCGTCAATTCCATATAGGCTAATCGCAAAATGACAAGAATAGGGCGAAAACTCTGACTTGCGTGAACATTTAAATCAGCAATGGTACAGCCACCGCTTGCTTTCCTTCAAAGTTACTGCTAGCCGAGCAGCGAAGTGTGCCCTCCAGATGCGAACCATGCACCATAAATTAGTCCATAGTCTTCCTGGACTTTTTGTGGAATTGAAGAATGGCAGAGTAAAATTACAGCAGTCTGAAAAAGCTAAAGGGACGATTACTAGAATTAACCTGTTATTTTACCCTGACAAAAAGTGCGGAAGGTGATTTCCAGTTTGCTTTTACTGTATCACCAATGTGAATTACGCAGAACTACCGCATAGCTCACATAACTGTATGAAACGTTTTGAGTCAATTACAACGGGCTAACAAAAAAAATCCGGAAGAAAATATTCAGCAACCGAATTAACCCGTTTGAATGTTTTGATACATAATATGCTGTCCCAGCACGAATGCTTTTCAGCATTTTATAAAATGAATACTAAAGCAAGAAAAGAACAGAAGAGCACACGTTATAATTCCAAGACGTTGGCAGGCTATAACCAAAAATAGGCTACTGCGCCGCATAACATACAAGTTTGATTTGAAGTTATGAAAATAAATCGGTTTGCGGCTGCAGATTTTTAAACATGGCGGTTGAAATAAAACATAACACTGCGAGTAGTCAACCAATCAGCAATTTTCAGCGCTTGCGCCCCACCCCAAAGGTTCTGGTACTTTTGGAAAGTACTACCCCCCGAGCAGGAACTTTTTTAGGGGTAAAATAAAGCCCCCGGAACTAAATTTAGACCCTAGTTCCTGCGGTCGAAACGCACTGAGTTCCTCAAAAGGTTCCTAGTTCCGGGGTAAAGTTCCTGCGGTGGAAACGCGGCTTAAGACAAAGACTCAGTGAGCCATTTAGAAGACAGAAACAGACATCTTTTGATTTTAGAACATTTATTGAAGCAAACTATATGCATGGAAGATGAGATGAGACTGGTGTACTCTTGCAACGCTTGCGTGGCCTCTTAGCTAGTGGTGAACTAGGCCGTGTTTCCTGATCAGCATCTCTGTAAATATGATAAAAACAAAATTGTTAGGAAATGTGACATCAAATCAAACTTTATTTATATAGCACATTTCCTTCAACAGGTGAAAATTGCATGTGCTTTACAAAAAAGGGGCAAACCACTAACTAATGAAAACAAAACTTGAAATGTGACATGGTTACATCATATACAAACAAAGAACCAAACAAACACAACCAGACGCAGAGAGGTAGCCTATAATTTTGAGAAGCAATGGTTAGAATCATTCGTAGTGTGGGAATTTACAAGCGCGCATATTAGTGAATATTCCTACAAACACACAGAGAATGTAATACAGCACACATTTACAAATAATGCAAGCTATCAACGAAACAACATTAGCTAAACTAAATAAACATTGATATTCCAGCTCAACTACATGCAACTCATCAATAACAATGCCTCAATCTGAAGTAGGCTAGGTCTGTTTAGCTAAGTGGTTATTATATTGCTATTTCCCGAATTTACTTACAGTATGCTAATACCAATTGTGCGAGGACATCAGTTTTAGAATCCTAGCCACGCCACTACACGCCAGGCATGGGCTATTTATTACCAATATGATCGAAAAAAATACAGTCTATCTGCTACTTCTAACACACAACCAGACGCAGAGAGCCTAGCCTATAATTCTGAGATGCAATAGTTTGAATCGTTCGTAGTGTGGGAATTTACAAACGCGCATATTGCTGGATATTCCTACAAACACAGATATACGTTGCAATACAGTACACATATTTACCAATATGATCATAAGAAATATACTTACTCATGAAATTGATCCTCAGCTGGATCAGTTCGCTGTTCGAAATGACACCGCTCTTCATCAATGTAGGCTTCCGGACGGACCATTTTCCAAAATTAAACGAAATGTTTACCTCAAAAGAAGTGAATTAGGCTACACTTTGACATTCTATCCTGCTTTCGCAGGCTTGGCATTTCTCACATGGATCTCGCATCGCCCCTCCCCTACTCTCCTTCTATGGACAATGGACAATTCATATTATGTGTCAATGGGCGCACTGGAAAGTCGCGATTCTAAGGTCTCTGTCAATGTTTTTGTTGCGCCTGTATGATAACAACTCATGAAGTTAATCATCCAAATAGAAACGAAAGTTCATTTAATCTTGCCGCGCTCCGCCGGCGGAGCTCTCGACCCCAGAGGGTTAAGTGATAAGCTTATGTTAAATAATAAAAATTAAAAAAAAATATTATGGCCACATTTTAGGCTAAGTGATAGGCTTATGTTCAATGATAAAAAGACATGTATTTGGAAAAATGTTTGTAAATAAAACAATTTATTGATTTCTAATGCCCCCTTTTGATATTTATATTCAATGCTTTACTCATGTGCCACAATAATATAATGTTTTTGAGTTGAAATATCTTCATTTGGGGGCTTTTCCAAGCAAATATTGATACATGCGGTTAATTCGCTTAATTAATCAGCATATCATGTAATTAATTCGATTAAAGATTTTAATCGATTGACAGCCCTAATTTAAACACATTACATCTCATGTATCATTGCATCATATGTATTAATCTGTCTACAAGATTATTGCGACATTGATATGGATTGTATTAGCAGTCATGCAGTTGAAGTTGAATTCATTGATTCTGTGTTTTGTGCAGTCTTTGCATTAAGCAACTGGGGACCACTAGTGATGTCATAAGTTGTGACCATTTTAAAATGAAAACTTAGTCATGAGCATTTCTGAAAATCCTTGAATATTAAAGATGTCCCTTACAAGGGATCATACTAATGATTAGCACCACAAGGGAAATGGGGCCCTGCTTGTTATAGACTACACAAATATCCAGATAATGAAGCTTATCAATATGATGCAGTAATAGGGTTGTGAAAGTCCATTGTACTCTGTGTTTGAAAAACTATTAGCCTATTATTAAAAGGAAATGTGACACAAACCATGATGATTTTGTCAGCTTATTTTCATACTGATTCCCTTGCCGAGTCAGAAAAAAATATACATTTAGAACCAGTGGCTTTGAAAGACTTAGTAGCAGTGAGGACATACCCATACTCAAGTCTTGAAATGTCTGCTGATTGGTTAAGATCTTAGTCAGGACAGTTCGCATTGCCCCACCCATCTTTGTTAACTCTTCCAGGAAGGAGATCTGGGGAGCAAGCTGCTGCAGGACCTTCTGAAGATCTCTGTCTGTGGAGGAGTCTATGAGAGAGGGATACGATAAGGATGGGCGAAAGAGACATGAAGTTCAATGGAACTATCCTAGAGTGCCTATCCTTGCATTAACAAAAGACATTGACAAGCAAGGCAGGGTTGCTGGGTGGCTTATCCTGCTAAGGCACTATTCTTTTTCATGAATGGGCCCTATGGTCTGGTCTCATGCTGCTAGTGAACAGTACCTCCACAGTGCAATGCACAATTAGCTCTAGCATCCCCCAGTGTTGGGAGGGATGGGATGACAGAATCTCACCATGTACCAGCAAACCCAGCCAATCTGTTGGCCACAAATGGGCCACAAATCTGTCTGTTAATATATTAAGAGTATTGCTCCAAGTAATTTGAGAGAGCCCTGTTGAAAACAGCAATGCGATACATAGCAGCACCAGACATCATGTGCTCCAGAGGAGAGCACATGCCTACCTGCAATTTCACGCAGCTGCAGCAGTGAGCAGCAATGTTGATAAATACGACTGCACATTCCAAATTTGGGGGGAAAGCATAAAAAACATGTAGGAAAAAACTAATTCTGAAAAAAGCTATGCATGCCGTGACAAAACAATGTCATTCGGCAGAAATTTTTTTGATATTACTTTTCATAAGTACTGAATAGCAAAGAGTACCATCTGTTCCAGCACATCTCCAAGTTCGAGCAGTTTCTCACCTGGTTCAGTGTACCCATCCCGTAAGTACTGAATGATACAGATAATGAAACGAGGAAGAACAAACTCTGACATCAACAGCAGGTCTTGGGGGATGGACGGTACATTCTCTCCAGTTTTTAATTGATGCCTTCGGCAAAATCTGTGTGAAACACAAAAAACAGTATTTTCAAACAAACTGGCCGTTACAACTCCAGAGAGACATCTGAAATACTTTGATTCAGATGATGGTGACAGTTGACTGGTGTCAGTTGTTCAATAACTACTTATTTCTTGTTGTTTGTTAGATATATATCCCTTCCTTTTATTTGAGGGAGTATCATTTCCTTCTGAGAGAAAAGTCCTTCAATACATTTGTAAAAAATACATCAAAAAAATTAATTGATACTTGTGACACTATTCACACTTGAGCTTGTCTGCACATATCTACTGACCATTTGTTCATAAATAAATAGAAATGTACTTCTTTAACTTTATTCAAAAACATTAGACAAAGTAAAACTTACTTTGATGAACAGTAGGAAAATGAACCACAAGGTTTGCCGTGTGCCAGTTTTTTCCCCCCACATGGTCAGACAAGTTAGCAAGTAAAGGAGACGGGGTTGGTTGGCATACTTTTCATTCTGTCATATTTCCCTGACATAATTTATGTTAGAATATTCCAACCAGTAGAAAAAGGAAAGGGTAAAGACTTGGCTAAAAATACATGAACTGAAAAAGTGTGTCTGAGCAAGGAGGCCCACAAACCTGACTGAGTTACCCCAGTTCTGTCAGGAGGGATGGGCAAAAATTCTGGAAAATTATTGTGATAAGCTTGTGGAAGGTTACCCCAAGCATTTGATTCAAGTTAAGCAATTAAAAGGCAATGCCACCAAATACTATCAAAGTGTATGTAAACTTTTGACCCACTGAAAATCTGATATAGTACATAAAAGCAGAAATAAATCTGTCTCATCTATTATATTTAAAATTACCTCTTATGGAAATAAAGTAGATATCTTAATTGACTTAACACAGGAAATGTATGGTAACATGAAATGTGTGGAGTTGTGAATTGAGTTTGAATGTCTTTACCCTAGGTATGTAAACTTTTGGCCTCACCTGTACATACCAAATTTAAGTACAGTCTAAGTAGATGAATGCAGGGTTTTTCCTGCATAGAGAAACCTTGGTGTGACCCAAAGTTTGCGAGTGCCTAAGCAGAAAAAAATACTATTTGACAGCAGAATGCAGTCCTCTGACAATCAGAAAAAAACAAAAACAGACAGAGAGAAAGAGAGGCAGAGACAGACAGAGAGAGAGAGAGACAACAGCGTGTTCACGGGGTCTGTGGGCAGGACTATGACATACAAGAGGGCTTTGTTGGTGTCGCCACCCACTAATCAGACTTGTGAAGGTATGTGCCAGAAAAAAGCAAAGGCAGGCAAAATCCCATTATGTACTTCAATCAGCATGTGCTAGCATTTATAATATGTTAATCCTCATCATTAGGAAACAAGTTCAATCATTTTAAGTCAGAGCTATTTAAACAATCTATTTGTACAAAGAAAGTATGTACATTTTTGCCAAATCTGACATGAACAGGTGAACTGTGGTGCCTTCTTTCCGCAAAAACAACTTGGTGACAGTTATGATTTAAAGTTATACAAAATTTTGCGGCCCTTACAGACTCAGTGTTTGTAAACCCCACTCACACATTCTTAAGCCGCGTTTCCACCGCAGGAACTTTACCCCGGAACTAGGAACCTTTTGAGGAACTCAGTGCATTTCGACCGCAGGAACTAGGGTCTAAATTTAGTTCCGGGGGCTTTATTTTACCCCCAAAAAAGTTCCTGCTCGGGGGGTAGTACTTTCCAAAAGTACCGGAACCTTTGGGGTGGGGCGCAAGCGCTGAAAATTTCTGATTGGTTGACTACTTGCAGTGTTATGTTTTATTTCAACCGCCATGTTTAAAAATCTGCAGCCGCAAACCGATTTATTTTCATAATAACTTCAAATCAAACTTGTATGTTATGCGGCGCAGTAGCCTAGTTTTGGTTATAGCCTGCCAACGTCTTGGAATTATAACGTGTGCTCTTCTGTTCTTTTCTTGCATTATTATTAGTTTTATAAAATGCTAAGCATTCGTGCTGGGACAGCATATTACGTACCAAAACATTCAAACGGATTAATTCGGTTGCTCAATATTTTCTTCCGGATTTTCTTTGTTAGCCCGGTGTAATTGACTCAAAACGTTTGATACAGTTATGTGAGGTATGCGGTAGTTCTGCCTAATTCACATTGGTGATACAGTAAAAGCAAACTGGAAGTCACCTTCCGCACTTTTTGTCAGGGTAAAATAACAGGTTAATTCTAGCAATCGTCCCTTTAGCTTTTTCAGACTGCCGTAATTTTATTCTGCCATTCTTCAATTCCACAAAAAGACCAGGAAGACTATTTTATGGTGCATGGTTCGCATCTGGAGGGCACACTTCGCTGCTCGGCTAGCAGTAACTTCGAAGGAAAGCAAACGGTGGCTGTACCACTGCTAATTTAAATTTTCACGCAAGTCCGAGTTTTCGTTCTATTCTTGTCATTTTGCGATTAGCCTATATGGAATTGACAATGAGAAAGTAATCAAACAGCAAATTCTTTACAACGTGTGCATGTTTTCTGCTGTTGTTGCCAGTTATATTGGAAATGTGAATGCATTCTGTCGCCTCGGATGTCAAGACATGAAAGTGAATGTTCGCATAAAAACAAAATGAATGTGTTTGAGAGGATATATAAAACAGTTACAATCTGACTATTGGCCTGTTATATCCTATTTGTTGCATAACAACGGTCCAAGTTCAACTACCAATGACAGTTTTGCTTGACAACGGTAAAATATGCCCAAACGGCTGCAGAAGAATATTTCAATTCCAGGTGATTAAATCGATAAAAATCAATAAATACAAAAGTAACCATATATAGTCATTGTTGGTAACCCGTTGTATATAAGTGGAATAAACCCCTCCGGGCTGTCCCGGTTATTAGAAAATAATGTAGGCTACTTCGCTGGTAGTATGGGGTTACAGAAGAAATCATAGGACAGATGGACCGACGACAACGTCGCTTTTTTATACATCAGTGGGCTAATTTGCCTAATCTTCGCAGGACTTTAGACCGCGGTGGAAACGCAGACAACAATGGGCTGAAGGAACCTTTTAGTTCCTTGAAAAGTAGTTCCTGGGACTAAAAGTTCCGGGTACTTTTGGTGGAAACGTGGCTTTAGTCCTTAACCCCACCCATGCCTCTATTGAGTCAAGCAGCACTACAAGCAAAATGTCAAGCAAAGAGGTGAGGTGGTCAGAGATATTGAAAATAGCTTTTTAGCAACATGAATGATTCCATATAGATGTTAACAGTAATTATGCAGTGTTATAACGATTTTTACACCGAGTGCACCCCTTGTGTGGGAACATCATCCGGTAGCTACTCCGTAGTGCCGGTGCAGCTATTTCGTGTTTTTCCTTGTTTGGTATTTAGCTATTCTAGGCTCTGTTTTACGAAGCAGGATTACAGAGTTAGCCGAGTAAAAACTTGGAACCCCCCCAAATCTGGAACATGGACTGAAAAAGAGCTGTTCTGGGTTTTACTCCACACAATTATCCAGCTAACTCAGTAATCCTGCTTTCTGAAATATCCCATTGAGATGTAAACACAGAATCACATGCTGAATAAGTAACATTAGCAGGCCATAGGTTTATCGTACCTAGCTAATATACTTGTAAAGTGAATTACATTTTCATGAACTTATCCATAGACTTTTCAATGTTGTTTGCAACTTTGTTAGTGAAGTTGGTTACACGTAATGTTAACTATGTTAGCTAGATAGCATCCTCCAGTGTATTGAAAGCCCGGCGGCTCGCCAGGCTTAAGTTGACCCCCCGCCAGGCCTAAGCATCGGGGAATTTTTTAAATTTTTTAATTTATTTTTAAGATGTTTTTTAAACTACAGTTACAGTGGAGCGGCTCGGTTGGAATGCCCACCAGCAACATCTGTTGGTTAAAACATGAATGCACTATAGGAAAACAGCAGGCCTGAGATCAGTGTTCTTTACCCTCATTGTGCATAGAGTGACATTCAACACCTGACGCTTCCAACTATCACAAGCTAACGTTACCTAGCAAGCCACCATTTCTTATTTAGTAGGCTGACTAACCTCGTTACAAACTGCGTTATCACTTCATCTCGTCGGTAAGTACATTCTTTTTATATTAACTTAAGCAATGTGTAGGTAACGTTAAACTAGCAGCATGAATGTAACGTTCGATACATTGTAACATTACATGACTTATTAATCACCATCGAAATAATGACTTCATTAACGTTATTTATTAATAAAGTTAGCTTGATGACATTGATGTGCACGACAACGTTCTCATGAAATTTTTTTTCCCGACCGTGAAAACTGCCTGACTTTTTTACATTTTGGACAGATGTGGCTACTAAGTAAATCTATCGTTGTTTCCATCGCAGCACTTTCGACACAAGTAATATCGAAAAAAACCTAAAATTCTTCTTACGGTTTAGAGTGCCTGACCAGCAACTGTAGAAATGTGTTGTAAGAAGAAGAATGTAAGAAGACATTTCAGGATTTTTTTTGATATTCCTTGTGTCGAAAGTGCTGCAACGGAAACAACGATAGATTTACTCAGGAACCACATCTGTCCAAAATGTAAACAAGTCAGGCAGTTTTCACGGTCGGGAAAAATTTTATGACAACGTGGTTATTTAGCTAACTAAGCTAGCTAGCCAAACAGTCAGTAACACAGATACTTCCTTTGTGACATTTAGGTATAATGTCAAGGAGGAAAGGTACTGTACTACATTGTGCAAAAACTTTGATATTATTTATTTTAATTTAATTGAATTTATTTTGTTGTTGTTGAAAACACAGCATTCCAAGACTGTACATTGTTGTCAGATTCTTTGTAAGACTCTGCTATGCTGTAAATTGTTGTTGATTTTTTTAATTGTGTGTTGAATAAATGACGTATTTATAACAAAATTCCCATTACGTAGTCATATTTTCAAATGTTCAGTCAGTTTTTAGCACTGACTTAATGTAAGGCCCTATGGAATCTGTGTTATATTTTTTTAATTCTCAATTCTGTGATTCCGTCCGTGATTCTGTTATCACAGATACTACAGAGCCCTACCTTAATGCTGCCATCAGTCTGTCGCTGGCCCACGCCGGGCCGTGTCAAAAGATACTTGCCACCGGGTCTAACAACTTTTCTGGGGGAAACCCTGATGCACGGCGTATCCAATTCATGTCCCCTGATTGAAATAAATGCAGGCGAATTACCGAGCTAGGTAAGCTGCAACCATAAACAGTAACAGCAGTTCCTACGGGGGGGGGGGTGGAGACATCTTGATGGAAGAACAGAACTTCGATACGAAAGCTACCCAACTTTGGGGGTATCTAGCTGTGCGAAGTAACTAGCTATAAGTAACATTACTTACAGGTCCGACAATAAACAGGACAACTTCACTTTGCTTTTCATCCCCTTGGCGAACTTCAGCTGACGCCAAAGAAAAGTAATTCCAAGGTAGACTCTAGTT
The DNA here is from genome assembly GCA_039654925.1 of Anguilla pacifica. Taxonomy (NCBI): domain Eukaryota; kingdom Metazoa; phylum Chordata; class Actinopteri; order Anguilliformes; family Anguillidae; genus Anguilla; species Anguilla pacifica. Next base: position 35,055,272 of record CM077286.1, on the reverse strand, counting down.
TTTGAATGAGCCCTTGTCTTTTCAAATCTGAGCACAAACCATAAGCTCTGTAGCCACAACCACCCCTCCACACACAGAAAAGAGCACCACACCCAAAAACTTCCAAAACACATTTTAGAATAACATATGCAGGTAGATATGCCTGAGCATAGTTATTTTATTAAATATTTTCAAATAAAAAATCCTGCATAGTATGCCTTTAAATGAGAACATCTGAAAATGTGTATTCGTGAGATAGCAATACCACAAGAGGGCTGAGATTTCCCTCTTAACGGTCAAATATAAAACCCACAATCTGTTTTTAGGTATAAATGATTTAAAATGGTGGAGCAGGTCAGAGCATATTTTAATCCAAAATGTTAGCTGGATGGTATTTTTAACCCGTGGGGGTGGGATGACAGACTAGTGCTGGGTAAAAAGGCCTAAAATTGAGAATGCAATATTTTTTAAATTTTTTTTTAACCGCCATGACCCAGTTTTGTAACCCCTGCTAAAACAAACAGTGATTTGAATTAACCATCTTATGAACTAGCCATAAATTGTCACTTGCCCAATCAGGCAAGGGGCAAAGCAGTTCTGCTCCCCTGACACTTGGTTTGAGTGGCCCTTGGCAAGTGGACAGTGACGTTATTAAAACCTAGTTTTAATTGCCGAATTGAAAAAAGTTGTGGTTGTAGCAGTGCTGGAATTAGTAGTAGTAATATAGCGGTAATCTTATAGTGCTAGTAGTAGTAGTAGTGTTTGTGGTGGTAGTAGTGACATGCAGTCAGGATAGGTAAGGCAGGTAATGCCTACCCAGGGAAAATAAAACAGAAATGAGATGTTCTTGAAGGAATGGAACGTTAATGTTATGTGCATTTTTGGGTGCACTGATCAATCTGCTGTGGGGCGAAACTGGCCGATTTTCACTCTATAACATGCAATCGGTTTCCGGCAGGTTTATTTTAATTTTGGCTAAATTGTATTCAAGTGTTCTGATGTAAAAAAATGTCCATGCACAAGCTTCACTGGAATGCAGCTGCTATACACTATCGGTCAAAAGTTTTAGAACACCTCCATTTTTCCAGTTTTATTGAAATTTAAGCAGTTCAAGTCCAGTGAATGACCTGAAATGGTACAGGGGTAAGTGGTAAACTGCCAGAGGTTTTTCAAAAAAAGTTTGGGTTACAAAAAAACTGAAAAATAATGTAAATATCAGAGTTATAAAGAAGGCATTTTTCAGGGAACAAGTGATGGGTTAACAACGTACAGCTTTTCTGCAGCAATGGAAGTAAATTAAGCCTTGAACGTTTATGCAAACAATTCCTACAGGGGTCCCAACTTTTGTTGTTTACTTACAAACGCTCTGGCTGTATAAAATCAGTGTTGGAACAGACTGTATTACTACACCCTCCAAAGCATTATTTGGACAATATCGCACTGCAGGAAGTAGTATATTGCTATCATAATGGTGATAAAAAGGAAATTAACAAAGAAAGTCAGATAGACCATTATAACCCAAGTTAAAAGTGTAGGTCTTTCCTTTTGAGAAACTGCAAAGCAAGCCACGGTGTCAGTGAGTACTACACCATCGAAAGTAGAGGCCGACCGATATGGGATTTTTGAGACTGATACCGATACCGATTTTAGAGGGGAAAAATTCACCGATTACCGATATGCCGGCTGATAGTGAATTTTTGAGCTGGAATTAAAATAGACCTTTTCTATGTGGATTGTGCACCGATTTTGCACAGATATGACTATGCAAAGGTACTCAGAAGGCTGCTTTCATAACCCCTTAGCACACATGCCAAATCTGGCCAATTCTTGCCCATTTAGGGGGTACCCTATGAAAAGCTTTATAACTCCAGATGTGAACACCACAGAGACTTGAAAAATGGCTCAAATGAAGCAAGACATTTGTAACATTTACACTAGCTTAGATTATTTTCAATTATTATAAATATAAAGTAAAGTACCACAGATGCAATTGCTAGGCAAAAAATCTAAAATGAATTCGCTCATTTTTAGTTCGCAATGAAATACTGGGAGATTGCATATATACAGCTGGTTAAAGTATATGTCCTGGATCAAAAACTTCTTGTCCACAAGTTCATAAAATCTAAGGGTGGATATGTAGAACTACTAAAGATCTATGAAGCAAAAACTAAGCAGTACTAGGGCTGTCAAAAAATATTCGAAGTTCAAAAACTGTTTGAAAATCTTTTCTTTTCTTTTCTTTTTAAGTTCGAACCTAAATTTAATCATTTGAATATTAGTTCTGGATCCCGCGTTTTTGATTCTGCATTTTGTAATTAACATAAATATACAGGCTTTAATTTCATGCGGCGAATCATGTTCATGCACGCAAAGTTCATTTCCTGTGCTAACGTTACTTGCTCCGTACAGCATTGTCACACAATGCTGTACAGTAGGTAAATGTGTAATAATTAACTCGTGTGTATTTCCATACTCTGTACTCTCGTATGTTTCCTTGTATGGGCATGGGACGATATGAAAACAATTTTAAATCGTCCACCACGTTTTGGCAATGTTCTAACACTCATCACTGTTGCATGCATCACAAAAACTATTACACTACTAACTAACGCTTACAGTGTGAAATATCCACATTATACAATATCACTAACCCATTTAAAGACACTCAATTTAAAAAATATCGTATATACCCGAAATATTTTGAGCAGTAGTACTTACATAGCAATGATGAAATTTTATCTGTGTTCAGCAGATAGAGAGAGAGACAGTAAATCAATGATACAGCCTAACTGCTTCTGTTTTGCTCCAGAAAATGATGTTAGATATGGCTTAGCTGTGCCCAGAAGTCCTCAATAATAATAGTATTTTCCAAGAAATTACGAAAAAATCGTTGACAACATTTCGTTAGGTGCAGCGTCTTTTACTGCTACCATAGAGTGAATGCGTAAGTGATGCCTATGCGATAAGAAATTTTTCGGTTACGCTGACCTATAAAACGCTATTCCAAGAGCAAAATTAGACATGTTATACATCGTTAGAAAGCTTATATTCTCACCTACTGAATAAATGGATTGTCAATCAAGCTAGACTGTACTAAAAAGGGTGACAATGCCGTAAACAACACGTGTGGTATTATGCACAGCTATTTTTGAAGGTACCCAGGCACAAATGCACGTATATTTCACAAACGGATTGTCCAAGAAAATATATGACGACTAGTCTCAAAAGGGAAATCTCTATGCATAAGACCAATGGTAAGGTTGTATATTTATTCAATATTTAGTCCCAGATATTGAGTGTAGAATGACACGGTATCATTTTTTTAAACTTAGTCTCGTTTATGTCGTTGAGCAGTGAGCAGCATTTTCACTGCTGTATTGGCATATCTTAGGGCTATTGTCGGGTTTATCTTGTTGCTATGACAGAATATGATTTTTGAGTGGTGAAAGAATATTTTTATGAATGCCCAGATAGACATTATTGTCCATTATGTCATGGGTTGGGGCGGGTGTAGTTGCAGAAGAGACTGCAGGGAGGGGGTGCATGTTAAATGAAGACCAGAGTGACAATGGTGACGCTGCTAAACTCCGTATTCGGCATAGTTGTGTATTATCTACTAATGAAACTAAACAAAGCCTTTCTGTTTTTAACTCATACTTTGGTTGCAGTAGCACTGAATGTCTGAGTTCAGTAATCTCGGGCCGCCGGCGTGCCGGCCACTAGGGACTTTGCGCTAAACAAATAACTTTATTAAAGAATATTTAACATTATTGTATTATAATAATATTAACATAATTAACATTGTCAACCAATTTTAGAAATGAACACTGAGAAATACTAGATTGAGTGCTAGGAGCACCCCTGTGTCAGTGTTAAAAAAAAAAAAAAAATTTAATTATCGGTCCTACATATCGGCCACATGTCCTCCTTGACTATCGATACCGATATGGTCCAAAAACGCAAATATCGGCCCGATATAGCTCTAATCGAAAGGCACTTGGAAACTTGAGGAAACTCTGACAGGAAGAGGTCTGGCAGACCCAAAGCCACAACAGAATCAGAAGACAAATTTCTGAGGATCAACAGCTTGTGTGACAGGCAGCACACAGGACAACAGCTTCAAGCCCAGCTTAACAGTGGTCGAAGTAAGCAAGTCTCAGTTTCAACTGTGAAGAGAAGACTTCAAGCTGCAGGTTTGATAGGTCGAGTGACGGTACAAAAGCCATTGCTAAAATGGCTAAATAAGAAAAAGAGGCTTGCCTGGACCATGAAGCACTGGCAGTGGACTACTGAAGACTGGAAAAAGGTCTTATGGTCCGATGAATCAAAATTTGAAATCGGTTTCATTACGCAGGGTTTTTGCATGCTGTTGAGTAGGTCAAAGGATGGTTCCTCAGTGTGTGGCACCAACTGTCAAATATGGAGGAGGAAGCCTAATGGTCTGAGGCTCTTTTGCTGGATCCAGAGTTGGTGACTTGCACAGAGTGATTGGCGCCCTAAACCAAATGGGCTATCACAGCATTTTGCAGCACCATGCAATACCCTCTAGTCAACGCCTAGTTGGTCTGGGGTTCATCCTACAGCAAGATAAAGATCCAGAACATACCTCCAGGCTATGTCAGAACTACCTTAGAAGAAAAGAACAAGACGGTAGGCTTCAAATAATGGAACAGCCAGCAGAGTCTCTGGACTTAAACCCCATCAAGTTGGTTTGGGTTGAACTGGACAGAAGGGTGAAAGCAAAGCAACCTACAAGTGCAACACATTTGTGGGATCTTCTGCAACAATGATGGGAAGATCTTTCCGAACAATATTTGAGTTCCACTGCAGAACGAATGCCACGAGTGTGTTCAGCTGTTATATCTGCAAAAAGTGGCTACTTTGATGAGTCAAAAGATTTGAATAAATTGTGTTAAACAGAAAGATTCCATGATTTCTTTTTTTATATCCAATTGTTTATTTGTTCTATGCTTTCATTTCAGAGTAGCCAACATTGAGACAACTGCATAAATTTCAATAAAAACTGGAAAAATGGAGGTGTTCTAAGGGACGTGCTGCATCATGTATGGCGAATTTGATGAGAATCGGATAAACACTGTAGAAGTATGAAAAAGTTTGTTTTGTAAAAAATTCAAAATGGTGTAAAATCAAATATGGTAGACGTGGTTTCGCTGACATTATTGATTCAGGATGAGGAGGACGGCATGTGGAAGAAACTTGCAAGTGAATGCAAGTGAAACTGGATGGCCATAATAATTTTTTCAATGTTGCAATTTTGCAGGTGGCACAAGGGTGTCAGTTGCATGGGTGTCATGCATAACAAATTGGCAGTCATACTGGACATGCCTGCCAAATTTGAGTTTTTGAGAATGAAAAAGGCGTGAAAATTTAGCAAGGGGCAGAGGAAAAATAAGGTGTTTGGACCCCTAATAATAATAAGCTTGACAAGTACAGTAAGGTTCCAGAACTTTTTGGTTGGACCCCTAATAACAAATATACATACAAGCAGCGATACAAAGGGTTCAAGCAAAAGGTTATAATATAGAAAGAATAAACCAGTTACACTGCAAAACTTTGCAGCGCAATTACAAAAGGTGGAAATTCAATATGGCAGGGATAATGGTCTATTTTGGCAAATTTCTTCTGCAGTCAAAGACATGCATATTGACATGAAGTTGTCTGAGGGAAATTCTTTCATTGTCAGAAGAGATCTACTCACACTAATTGAAAATTGCAGTCAAATATGGTTAGAGTTATCATTCTTTAAACACTGGAGATTCAATTGATGGATATAGCGCCATCATATGGGCAATCTACATCAAATTTGGTCAATAGAGGTTGGGACCTACAATCTAACAATGCAAAGTGGTTAGGCCAAAACAGGAGAAAGAGGAAAATGGATAATAGCATTTTCAAAAATGTCAGCCAACAGATGGCAGCAACAAATAAAAGGTACAGATCAATGCTCGAGATGAGGAAACTGAGCACTACAGCAAGATTTAAATCTCTAAAAGACATAATAAATTCATGAAGAATCATTTGATTTTTTTTTTTTTTTGATGCTGTGCTGTGCTTGATGCACATGCCAAAACAGCTATAAAATTTCAGCAATTTCTGTTGAATTTAAACATTAGAAAGTTCAGTGAAAGCTGTAGGTTTCCGGTGCTGTTGAGGTCCGAATCTAATTGATGGAATGTGGGTAAAATGCAAGCTTCAAGGTCACAAAAACAGCCAATATATCAAATTAAAATTCAATATTTGGACGATTATTGTCCACAACATGCTTATTTAAAGTTAGTGATATTTTAATAGCAATATTCATGTTGATTTCCAAAAATACATTTTTAGGTTGTCCTGCCTAGATTAAGTGCAACTGTCCTGATATTGCTTCATGGTTTCCAACCTAACCTTCCTAACAGCTATTTTGCTTCCAGCAACTAGGGTTGCAATGATGAATATGTACACATCCCTAGAAACACAGATAGGGATCACCCTCTCTCACATTAACCTTAAATACAAAAGGGCACTTCTACAATATGATCTCAAGACAAGTTCCATGAATGATCATGCTACCTCCATAACAATGCTGAAATGCAATTAATGCAAATATTTAATTATATGTTAATGTCTTTTTAACATATCTATCAAATGTTCAAACCATTTAATTAATGTGGGCGAGAAAACACAATGGGCTGAGTGTTGTCATAAATGATTTTGTTATGCATACGTGTAGTCAGCTTCAGGAGGTTGCACAAGGCAGAGATGTCACTAAATAAACTGACAAGTAGAGGGGATCACTGACCTATTTTTCTAGAAGCTAAAATACCACAAAGTTGAATGAAAGCTTGCTTAATGGCTTAAAATGACTCCATTAGCAACAAATTTGAGAGAAAGAAAGATAGCATTAGTCTGTTATGTTATGTTATTTTGTATTTAGTATGTGCTCTCAGTATTTCACTTCAAACTAAAGGAGAACATTTTTGCATTTTAACCAAGATAATTGCATTTGTGCCACTCTATTTCTACCTAAATCATGAATATAAACTAAGCAAAGTATGTATTGTAAATGGCAAAATTATCTTGCTTCGTTTAAGCCATTTTACAAGTTTCTGTCACGGAAGTGACATCTGTGATTAAGAACTCCTAAATTCGCGAGGATTGGCCAGATTTGGTACCTGGACGAAGAGGTTGAGGGCTGAGAGTCTGTGGTCATTTCTGTAGGAAGCCCTGAAAGTGCTTAGAACTCTCGCTGCTGTATAGGTATGGGGCATGCCCCGATGGCATACCTGCTTTCCCAAAAACATTGTGGATTCTCCATTTAGCTTCTGAATTTAGGGTAATTGGTAGCTAACGAATAACTAGAACACGCAATACTCCACCATTACGTGGCTGTAGTGTAACCTTACTGATTCTTACGAGTGGCGATCGGACAGCTAGCTACCTAACAATGTATCACCAACTATAAATATCGCAATTTGGGATTTATACAATAACACTATAATTATTTAATTTACCAAGACATTTAACTTGATATTAGTCAATATAATACATAGCAAATGACACTAGGATAGTGATTTACATTAAGACGGAATACCAAGCTGTACCGGAACAATAATTCAGGTGTAGAAGCTGTCTATACGTCAGTTTTTTTCGCTCATGACCCTTGGTGTGGGTTAAAAATAAACCATACACTGACACGCTGTAGAATCACGCTTATATTGCCAAACACCAACTGAGTTAGTCAGCAGTAAACACAGACATCTGTCTATCCGAGCCCCCATGTAACCCCTCAGTACCGTTACCTGGCTAGCTACGGTTAATGCGTGGGATTTTCATTTTTATTTCTTCTTTTTTGTGGGGAACCAACGAAGTTGCTAGCTAGCTACCTGGGCAATCGGTTGCAACGCTTGTAGCTACTTACCCACTTTCACGCATGACATTACTGTCCCCACAGTCGCAGGCCCCGCCAGCCTGGCTCCTGAACATGTTGAAATCATGACCAGTGTGGTCGCCGTTGTTAAAGCATTCGGCACAAAGTGACATACACGGGGAAATACCGCAGGTCCGACAACGATACGCGACGAAATTGGCCGTCCACACCAAACCACACAAAGTAGCGTTGTCATAGGACCGGACTGTTTTACAGAACTCCTCGAACCCTTGCCCTCCAGCTAGGAGGTATTTACACCAGTCTAGGGCCTCGGTGTCTCCCGCTGGCTTTTCTGGGTTCAAAACACTATCCAACAGGTCTTGAAGTTGACGGACACCAGAACTGTTGTCTTGGCGATTGAGGTCGGCCTTCAAATGGGCAGCTGTGGATTTCTTATCCCGGCGCAGCTGCGATGCCGCCATCATGCACTCTGGACTGTTGTTCAGAATTTATTTTTGTCTTCCTCCTATATTCTCGCGATATCTCAAAGGGTCATTAACTCAGGCGTTCGTATCACTATACGTTCTATGGTTCGGATCAGGAGACCAGGGATTGACATTCTCTGAAGCTCATAAACTCTAGTAGTTACTCGAGGTATTGCAGTTTAGTAAGCCTCTGGTGCCAAAAAGCAAATTTCCCCATTGAAGTCCATTCATAACTACGAATTAACTCCGGCCAAATTAAATTATTTTGGACAGAACTTTTTAGCTCTAAAATTTCTTCACACTGAACTAATTGCTCTCCAGGCATCGATTTGTTTTCAGAGTCCCACGGAATAAGATACTATTTTTATTTAATTCCAATTTTGGTCCGCAAGGTTTTACGTCACAGTGTGCTTAACTGCTTAAACGAGCACACCCGCGCATGAACCGACTGTTATTGACTCAAACCATAGAGCATAAACAGGAACTGGAGAGACAGGAGGAGTCAGAAGTTGCAGAAACCAATATGGCGTCCAGTGCACCGCAGCTGTCGATTTCCCCATAGACTATAATGGAGAAACTCCTGCATTTTTATATCAAACTAAGGTGTTTACAGCCACATTTTCAACCCAGTTATATCAAAAATACATATAAGAATAAGAATCAATGCGTGATTTTTCTTGACATGCTTCGGTAACGAATTTATAGCCGAGTTGTTTTATTCAACACTATACTCTGGTTGGTCAATATATGACTCACTAGATTATTCTGATTTGTGGAAAGCATTCAACTGATGAATAGCCTACAAGGAACAGGGCCGTGAAGTACTTTGAACTTCTATGGTTACTGAACTGTGTTTGGATCACAGAACGGTGGGGAGCAAGCTAGCACTAGTCAGTGCCAGGGGACCAGGGATTGCCATTCTCGGTTGCCCCTTTTCCACAAAGGCATTTCAAGGGCCAGTTAGGAGCCGGTGCCTAATCATGAACCAGTTCTTTGCTTTTCGACCACAAAAGAACCTGCTCTCGGCCAGGAAAACTGGTTCCAAAGTGGCACCAACACTTGGCTGGTCTAGAACCAAGAACCGCTTACGTCAGGGGCTGGGGGCGGGATTATCGTGACCAACCAAGACCAACAAAAACTTTGGGACCGCCAGGTAGAGTGAGACCACCTTCGTTCGACAGACAGGACAACATAAACTGACTCGGTAACAACCTGTACCTAGTTATGTAGTAAAAATGTCATCCTTGTTATCCTCCAGTGGTTATTTTTTCAGTACTTTTGCGATTTTTTTCTGTGCCAGCAAATAATTCAGAGGTGGTTCAGCGCTAGCTTTTAGTTGCTAAGGGGACGTGTATCGACCACACCATATAAATGAATGGAACTTGACATTACATTACATTACAGGCATTTAGCAGACGCTCTTATCCAGAGCGACTTACACAACTTTTACATAGCATTTTACATTGTATCCATTTTATACAGCTGGATATATACTGAAGCAATTTCGGTTAAGTACCTTGCTCAAGGGTACAACGGCAGTGCCCTACCCGGGAATCGAACCTGCGACCTTTCGGTTACAAGCCCAGTTCCTTACCCACTGTGCCACACTCCGTCCATACGTTTGCTAGCATACTGTTTAAGTGTCCTGTCTTGCGAATTTGAGGTTAATATGAGAAAGGGTGGTCGCTATCAGCACGTCTAGGAATCCGTACGTATTCACTGTTGTAACCCAAGTGGCGGGACCCAAAATAGCCGTTAGGGCAAAACGGAGCTTTAGAATGTCGCCAGCAGTGTATGCGCTTGAGCTCGACAATACATTTCTCATAGAAAAGGTAAATGGACTGCATTTATATAGCTCTTTTATCCAAAGCGCTTTACAATTGATGCCTCTCATTCACCCATACTTACACACCAATGGTGAAGGGCTGCCATGCAAGGTACCAATCAGCTCGTTGGGAGCTATTAGGGGTTAGGTGTCTTGCTCAGGGACAATTTGACACGCCTAGGGCGGGGGATCGAACCAGCAACCCTCCGACTGCCAGAAAACCGCTCTTACCTCCTGAGCTAGTTTGTCGCCTTTTTTAGTTCATTACAGTGGTGATAGAAGTGACAAGAATTAAGTGGTACTGTGCTGTTAGCCTTTACTGGTCGCCGTACACGGTTAATGTGAAGTAACTAGCGCAATCTGACAGCGCTAACCCATAAAAATGTTCTTTGAATGCTAGGCTACTTGCTCAATCGAACAGTAAATGTGAAGAACATTCGATTATCAGCAGCACCAAAAAATTTTCTGTCACACCCTCAATAAACGGCAAAAGTCCCAGTAGAAGATTGAATTAAATATTTAAAAGTTATATATTTTCTGAATCGTTATCGATTCCACTTGGTCACTTAGTGAGTGAAACTAGGCGATATGAGCGTATAGTTGCTATGTACATAACATCAGAAGGATTCAGCCTAGTTGTTTGCTACCTAAACTTCACAGCACATTCATCGCCATTAACTAAATGTAGGCCTATATGTATGAAGTTGGTTTTTTACATTTAGACAGTTTATTATCTGTATTTTGTTTTCCGGACATACATTTTAATAGGTAACGATGCTGCTGGGTAAGCGGAGACGTATACAGAAGTATACAGTGACGTAATGACGTGGCTCTCTAGCCCGTGGAAAAGCAAACCGGTTCTTAGAAGGTTCGCAAATTGAACCAACTGCGAACCGGCACTAGTAGCAGCCCAGAACCAGAACTAGGTTCGTGTTGGTGGAAAAGAGTCAGGTGAAGCTCATAAACTCCAGTGGTTACTCAAGATATTGCAGTTTAGTAAGCCTCCCTGCATGTTCCCGTTTGAATAAAAAATAAAACTTAATATTGATTAAATCTTTTGCTTTCTCTCATGCACCTAACAAGCATTCATGTCAAAGCAAGCAGATAAATCAATGAATTATATTAGCTAGCTGTTCTAGTCTGCAATCGCTTTTCACAACGGTGCATTATGCTTCAGATCAGGGTCACGCTGGCTAGGAATAGCTATAAACCGTATGAAAGTCATTTATGGATTTATAAAGCTAAGACTACGATTGAATCACCGATCTCCTTTAATTTAAACAACAGTAGCTAGAAAGTAGCTAGCTCCCATAACACAGAATAGCTGAGAGCACACTTCTCGACTGCAGCCCTTATGAAAAAGTCCCATGAGATTCCATGGTAGATTTCCCATTGGATTCCCATGACATTCTCCTATTGTATTCCCATTGTGAATTCGCCCCCCATGAAACATGGGATTTTAATGGGATTCCCATTGGAAATAACTTGAGGGATTCTCTCATAATTGTATTGGATTTCATTGGGTTATTCGTTTGATTTTAATGGGAATTTTATTGGAATCCAATGGGTATCATGTTATGGGTTTCATATGGGATTCTCATGGATTCCCATTGGAGTTTAGTATGGGGATGTTATGGGTTTCATATGGGATTCCCATTGGATTCTCATGGCGAATTATGATGAGATTCCCATGGGATATATTTTATTAGTATATGGATTTTAAAAGGAATATAACAATGCATCATGGGTATGTATCACAAAAAAGACAATGCTAGTTTGTTCGCAACAAAATAAAGACATTATTTTTAACAGTAAGCTTAAGAAACGTAATAGATATTGGTGCGCTGCCAGGTGTTACGACCAGGCCACTAAGTCCTGGCCACAACATAAAAACGCAGGAGACAAACGTAGTGTAAAAATAGAAATTATTTATTTAAACAATAAAGCATGTGTATGAGTTATGAGTATGTGGATGTATAGATGTGTGTGTGCGTGTGATGTGTGACTGTATGTGTGGGTTTGCAAGAAAAATAGAAAAAAACAAAAACAGCCACACCACTTTCAAAAAAAGAACGGTGGTGAGCACCAGGTTGCAAAACAGAGTTGCCGGCCCAGAGTGCTTGATTTTGGGTGAACTTCAACATTCTAATTACATTTCTTCTGTGACCACATCTTTTAATTTGTATGCCATGGCCGTGTTGATGGATGCCTTATCCGTTCCTGGAAAATGCTTCTGGACATATGCTGAAAGTAAAATGAACATGAAATGAACAAATGGATCTAATAATTACAGACAGTCAACATTGTAGCTATAGAACACACTAAACTAATGTACCATCAGTTGGGAACTCCCTGTGTTAAAATTTCTACTAAGATTGCTGCAGGCACTTGAGGTGAATTAGGCATTGCAATGGACTTGTTCATATCGGCTCAATATCGACTAAATGGACTTGTCCATATCGACTCAATATCGACTCATATCGTGAAGGTCAGCACTTCATAAATGCCATCACTTTGGGTGAGTTTCGAAAGTATATTGACTCTTTACACTAAAATCCGTTTCTCAATAGGCGTTTGAAGGGACCGTTTCAGTGTGCTAATTCGAGCCTGCTCTGCCGTATTGCAAAGACTGCTCAATTCACGCACTGGGACCAGTGTTAGCTTAGGCCTACATTTACTGAAACTAATTGTTCATTTAGCATTGCAGCAACAGAAGACCCAGTCAAAATCTGACTGAATTTGTGTCAAGTTATAATACACAAGATGCTGAAATATCTAGACTTCAAGTGCTCAGTTGCAAACAATAACACTACTTTACTTGTTTACAGAAATGCCAGAGATGACTTTTTGAATTTTAACTTGAAAGGAAATGAAAGGATTAAAAAAAGAAAGGAACGTTACTGGTTGTGTGTGTGGAAACTTAGCTCGTTTATATAGCTATTGCAACATTGTTGTTCTGGCGTCGAGCATAATGAAAACACATGACATGGTTGATTTCAGTTAATCAGTGAATGCTATGCTTTCTCTTCCTCAAAAGGTACACTCCTTAGTTTCCGCATGCTTTGTTTACACATTTTAATTGATGATAAATACCCATTAATTATTGAAGAATATAACTTATAAATGCTCATGAGCTGAGTACAACTCTCTTACCTTATCATAATCCAAAATATAAGGGTGTTTCACTCCATGTTTTTGTTTACATTTGAGATCCAAACATAGCTTCAAAAGATGCTTAAAATTGTCATATGAATGTTTTATTTTAGAATGTTTTCCTTCCCTTTTTTTGCTTTTCACCGCAGGGTATGCACTGCTTACCCTGACTGCACGTCACTGAATCATACACTGTACGAACCAAGAGTGTTGGAGATTTTAAATGACCCATGCGTTGCCTTTGACCCAGAGTAGGCCTATAAATTAAACACCATTTGTTTGGGATGAAAGCAGAATGGTCTGTGTAGCCTAGGAAAATCACAAAATGAATTGTATTTGGAAAGGACATAAACGTTAGTGATAAATGTTTAGATGATTTAGGCTACATGAGTTCTCTCGCCTTTGTTCATTAAATAAGTGCCAGAGCGGCATTCTGGTGCGCTCTTATAGCACTACACCCCTGGGGCTTACCCAGTTTTATGAACGGAAGCTAGAGTAAAATATCAATAATTTATTATATACTGTAAGTGATGTGAAAGTCAGAGAACATTTTGGGTTCTCCAACTTGCATGCCACTTACACGACTACTTCTTGTGATTTAATCAAATTAATTTTCCACCCATAAAAACTCAGCCTCAGTGACCCCCATGATATGTCAAAAAGACTGTTTTAGGCACATTTACCAATAATCGCCAGCACCTTGCTCTTTGTCAGAGCAGATTTTGCAGCAGTATCGGGGTTGATGTTTGACTTTCTCCCTGACACAGATGATACAGCCATTTCCTCTCTTGAGAATAGGACCTCCATGAGGTCCCGTGTCATTCGCTTGAAGCTGGAGTGGTTGATCATCAAGCTCTTCTCTTTTACAATAGAGATGCCAAATCCCATATCAACCTGAAATTAGATTTTAAACAGACAAAAGAAACATCACACCAAGGGGAGGGCAGGGGTAGTTAGAAACAAGTTTGCACAGTGTTAGAACACTATTCAATGGGAGCAGTGTGAGCAGGGATGGTTCTTTTTAACAGTTTCTACGGAAACATATAGTAAAAGAAACCTACACTAGCCAGGTTAAAGGGATAGTTAACCCAAAATCAAGTTTTATCCTATTTTCGATCACCTGGGGTGTTGCCAGTCAATACATTCTTTAAAAATAATAAGAATGAAATTAAAGCCGCTAGCGGCGTTGGGAGGGGTCCAAGCATTGGCACCATTGTGCCCCCTACGGAGCGATTTTAAAATGGCTTTGTCCTCATGATCATATGCCTTCACCCAACATATCTACTGAATATCATGATGACTGTATGAAATATTGATGACTTATGGCCAATGTTGTGCTAAGAGACGCTGTCGGATGACTTAGTTGCGTCGCCATGGATGTGTCCTGGCCGCCTCCCGTAAAGGCCTTTACTATCTCGTAACACTTAGATGGCATGTCGTAACACTTAGATGGCCCAGCGTGTATGCACAGCTGCAGCGCTTCCATGCCGCAACTAAAAAAGGCATCACACTAGTGTTGTCACGATACCAAAATTTTGACTTTGATACCGATACCAGGTTTAGTATCACGATACTCGATACTGAAGCGATACTGATTCAATACTCGGTACCTAACGATACTGAAATTACCTTAATAGATCAGAAACGTAATGTCCACAAGGGTTGACCTCATTTTCGAATTCATGGTTTATGAACAACCTGGTTCATTAACAACCTTTAAGTTGAAGCCTCTTCAACATATTAATATGCATAGGCCTATAGTGTTACAACACTGAACAATAGAAAAATATGTTAAATATATTTCAAAAATTAAACAGTTGTAAACTAAACAATCTTTAAAACAGGTCTTTCACCTTTAAATAGATTTAAAAACAGCATATTTTAATAGCAATACAGCATCTATCTATAATAAAATATTTCCAAATTGGAACACCTATTGCTACTGAAGTGAACTGAGTCAAAGCTTGCGCGGTATCAAGGAGCTGAGTGCACAAGCTCAAGTCACCTCACTTGGCAACCTTAGTTGCTACTTCCATCTAGCGAAGATTCTGACAAATTACACTTTTCATCCTCTAAATCAGTAATGCGGGAGACAATTTTCCCTGGCTTTTACATTTGACTCAAAACTACCGAACGTCGGAATATTCTAATACCGAACAGTTACCTTTTTTTCTTTTTTTTTTTTAAGTTCCTAGAAAGCGCTGAAGTTTTCGTATACCGTGCACCACTACGTCAGACACATATTCCAATACATTGCTCAGCTTAGCAGAGAATGCACATTTCAGAGCGCCTCAGAGACAGATAGGATAATAATACATATTTCATATAGCCTAATAAATACGACATTAAAAAAAACCAAACAAAAAACGAAATATCAACTCGACATCCCTGCTAGCATGCGTGCTGCGCAAAGAATACCTTATTTATTTAGACATTGGCAGACTACAGCATTTGCGTCTTTTGTTTATATTCAATTGTAATTGCAGCGAGAAACTGCAGCTGTAGACACAAGAAAGTTTGTTATATTATGGTAGCAACGGAATGAAGCGGACTACATATATAGGCTATATTTACCGTCATTGTTTTATTATACCAGCGTGTTTTCGCGCGTTTGCAGAGAAACTCAATTACTATCAATAGAAATGGTTTAGCTATTTCTCAGCATAATGACGGATGGTGATGGGACGAAAATAATTTTCAACCGTCCACCACGTTTTAGCAACGTTCCAACACTCTCATCATCAGTGTTCCATGGGTTACAAAAACTATTACACTAACGCTTACATTGCAATGTGAAATATCCACATTATATAATACCACTAACCTATTTAAAGACACTTAATTTCAAAAATAACGTATATAACCGAAATATTTTGAGCAGTAATACTTACATAGCAACATGACATTTTATCTGTGTTTAGTAGTATAGAGACAGAAAATCAATGACAAAGTCCTATCCGCTTCTGTTTTGCGTCAGAAAACGATGTCAGATGGGTCTATCAGCAAAGAAATGGCTTAGCTATGCCCTGAAGTCCTCAATAATAATAGTACTCTCCAAGAAACTATGAAAATCGTTGACAACGTTTCGTTAGGTGCATCGTCTTTAATGCTATGCCACAGTGAATGCGCAAGTGAATGCGATAAGAAAATATTCCGTTACGCTGAACTATAAAACGCTATTCCAAATGCAAAATCAGACATGTTATACATCGTTAGAAAGCTTATACTCTCACCTACTGAATAAATGAACTGCCAATCAAGCCAAATTGTACTAAAAACGGCGACAACGCCGTAAGCAACAGGAATCACAAACGGATTGTCCAAGGCAATATATGACCACTCAGTCGCAAAAGGGACATCTCTACGCGTAAAACCAATGGTAAGATTGTATATTTATTCAATGTTTAGTCCCAGATATTGACTGTAGAATGACATGGTATAATTTTTTTAAAAAGTTAGTCTAGCTTATTTTGTTATTCAGTGAGCAGCGTTTTCACTGCTGTATTGGCATATTTTAGGGCTAATGTCGGGTTTATCTTGTTGCTACAGAATATTGCATTACATCACATTACAGGCATTTGGCAGACGCTCTTATCCAGAGCGATGTAGGCTACAACAAAATGTATAACCATAACCAGGAACAAGTGTGTCGAAAACCCTAGAGGGCAGTAGCCTACCGTTCCAAGTGCAGGGAACAACCGCATAGTTCAACTTGGACCCTGTAGGTTAAACCGATTAACACTAACACAAACAAGAACAGCAACAACACAGTCTATGCAAAAATACAAGCAATAGTTAAGACGAGTTAAGTCACCTACGAAACAACTACCTAGTTACAACCCTAATCTTACAGTCAATTTAGAGATTAAATTGAGAATACGATTTACAGCATAAATTGCGTCTTTGGTTTATATTCAATATTAGAAATTTCAGCGAGAAACTGCAGCTGTAAACACAATATAGTTTATGTTATGGTAGCAACGGAACGAAGCGGACTACGTATGTATTACCGTCATTGTTATATTATACCAGCGTGTTTTCGCGCGTTTGCACAGAAACTCAAAACCTACCAATAAAATGGTTTAGCTATTTCTCACCATAATGACAGATTTAAAGACTTAACGAACTCACCCGATACTGTCTTCAAATGGATCCATGCCAAAGAAAAGTAATTATTCATTCTCTCAAAAAGCTTTTACTAACAAACCTTTAATAGCCTAGCATGCACTCTGGCTGGCACTCTTCCATTCCTTCCCCGACGGTCAGACCCTCCCCTCACTGACAAAAACTAGACCCAACGGTGTCGGATTACTTGCGTCGCCATGGATGTGGCTTGCCATAAAGAAGTTTACTAGATGTCGTAACACTTAGAATTTGCAGCAACAGCTCTTCCGCACCCCACCTAATAAAAAAGTCCAAATGGTCCAAATGGCGGGCAAAAAATATGGCGCACATAGGTGCTCCCAAAAGCAAAGTTGTAGAGCACATTCAGATGCATCAGTCGATGAAGTTTTGTGTTGATCTGACTTATGGTGTAGGAGTTATGGCCTTTTAAAGTATGACCCTTTGTTATAGCGCCACCATCCGGCCGACATAGGTGATTTGTAGTGACTGAGTAGTGGGGGGCCATAGGAACCCACCTACCAAATTTGGTTGGTCTGCAACTTATGGTTGCTGAGCCTCAGACATTTTAGCGGAGAAAACTGCCACACCCCAACTAAAAGGTCTAAATGGCGGGCAAACAATATGGCGGACATAGGTGGTGCCAATGGCAAAGTTGTAGAGCACGTTCAGATGCATAGGTCGATGAAGTTTTGTGTTGATCTAACTCATGGTGTGGGAGTTATGGCCTTTTACGCAAAACCCTTTGTTATAGCGCCACCATCTGGCCGACATAGGTGATTTTTAGTGCCTGAGTAGTGGGGGGCCATAGGAACCCACCTGCCAAATTTGGTTGCTCTAGGACTTATGGTTGCTGAGCCTCAGACACTTTTAGCGGAGAAAAATAATAATAATAATAATTAAAGCCGCAAGCGGCGTTGGGAGGGGTCCAAGCATTGGCACCATCGCGCCCCCTATGGAGCGATTTTAAAATGGCTTTGTCCTCATGATCATATGCCTTCACCCAACATATCTACTGAATATCATGATGATCGTATAAAATATTGATGACTTATGGCCAATTTTGTGCTAAGAGACGCTGTCGGATGACTTAGTTATGTCGCCATGGATATGTCCTGGCCGCTTCCCGTGAAGGCCTTTACTATGTCGTAACACTTAGATGGCATGTCGTAACACTTAGATGGTCCGGCGTGTATGCACAGCTGCAGTGTTTCTGTGCCGCAACTAAAAAAGGCGTCACACTAGTAATGTCACGAGACCAAAATTTTGACTTTGATAGTGATACCAGGTTTAGTATTACGATACTCAATACTGAAATGATACTTGAAACTTAAACGATGTTAATTCGATACTCGGTACCTAACGATACTGAAATTACCTTAATAGATGAGAAATGTAATGTCCACAAGGGTTGACCTTATTTTCGAATTCATGGTTTATTAACAACCTGGTTCATTAACAACCTTTAAGTTGAAGCCTCTTCAACATATTAATATGCATAGGCCTATAGTGTTACAACACTGAACAATAGAAAAATATGTTAAATATATTTCAAAAATTAAACAGCTGTAAACTAAATAATATTTACAACAGGTCTTTCACCTTTAAATAGATTTAAAAACAGTATATTTTAATAACAATACAGCATCTATATATAATGAAATATTTCCAAATTGGAACACCTATTGCTACTGAAGTGAACTGAGTCAAAGCTTGCGCTGTATCAAGGAGCTGAGTGCAAGCACAAGTCACCTCACTTGGCAACCTTAGCTGCTACTGCCTTCTAGCGAAGATTCTGACAAATTACACTTTTCATCCTCTCAATCAGTAATGCGGGAGACAATTTTCCCTGGCTTTTACATTTGACTCAAAACTACCGAACGTCGGAATATTCTAATACCGAACCGTTTCTTTTTTTTTTTTTTTAAAGTACCAAGAAAGTGCTGAAGTTTTGGTATACCGTGCAACACTACGTCAGACACATATTCCAATCCATTGCTCAGCTTAGCAGAGAATGCACATTTCAGAGCGCCACAGAGACAGATAGAATAATAACACATAAATGCACATTTCAAATAATAAATACGACATTGAGAAAAAACGGAAATAAAAGAGGTAATATCAACTCGCGATCTGCGTGCTGCGCGCAAAGTAGTCTACCGTTTTATTTATTTAGACATTGGCAGATAAGATAAATTTTGGTTACGCTGACCTATAAAACGCTATTCCAAAAGCAAAATCAGACATGTTATACATCGTTAGAAAGCTTATACTCTCACCTACTGAATAAATGAAGTGTCAATCAAGCCAAATTGCACTAAAAAGGGCGACAACGCCGTAAGCAACAGGTGTGGTATTACGCACAGCTATTGTTGAAGATATACGCGCATCTGTGACGCCAGGGTCGGCTATTTCGCAAACGGATTGTCCAAGACAATATATGACCACTCATTCGCAAAAGGGACATCTCTACGCGTAAAACCAATGGTAAGATTGTATATTTATTCAATGTTTAGTCCAAGATATTGACTGTAGAATGACATGGTATATATATTTTTAAAAAGTTAGTCTAGCTTATTTCGTTATTCAGTTAGCAGCGTTTTCACTGCTGTATTGGCATATTTTAGGGCTAATGTCGAGTCTATCTTGTTGCTACGGAATATTGCATTACATTACATTACAGGCATTTGGCAGACGCTCTTATCCAGAGCGACGTAGGCTACAACAAAATGTAAAACCATAACCAGGAACAAGTGTGTCGAAAACCCTAGAGGGCAGTAGCCTACCGTTCTAAGTGCAGGGAACAACCGCATAGTTCAACTTGGACCCTGTAGGTTAAACTGATTAACACCAACACAAACAAGAACAGCAACAACGCAGTCTATGCAAAAATACAAGCAATAGTTAAGACTAATTAAGTCACCTACGAAACAACTACCTAGTTACAACCCTAAGCTTACAGTCAATTTAGAGATTAAATTGAGAGTACGATTTCTCTCAACATAATGACGGATTTAAAGACTAAACGAACTCACCCGATATTGTCTCCAAATTGATCCATGCCAAAGAAAAGTAATGATTCATCCTCTCAGATAGCTTTTACTAACAAACTTTTAGTAGCAAAAAATGAAATACCAACTCGCCATCGATGCTACCTATGCGCAGAGTACCGTGTTATTTATTCAGACACTGGCAACTACAGCATAAATTGCGTCTTTTGTTTATATTCAATATTAGTAATTGCAGCGAGAAACAGCAGCTGTAGACACAAGATAGTTTATATTATGGTAGCAACGGAACGAAGCGGACTACATATGTATTACTGTCATTGTTTAATTATACCAGCGTGTTTTCGCGTGTTTACACGAAACTCAAATACTATCAATAAAATGGTTTAGCTATTTCTCAGCATAATGACAGATTCAAAGACTAAACGAATTCACCAGATATTGTCTTCAAATGGATGCATGCTCAAGAAAAGTAATTATTCATCCTCTGAAAAAGCTTTTACTAACAAACTTTTGGTAGCCTCTTCCAGTGCTTCCCCGACGTTCAGACCCTACCCTCACTGATAAAAACTAGACCCTACGGTGTCGGATTACTTGCGTCGCCATGGATGTCGCTTGCCGTAAAGAAGTTTACTCGATGTCGTAACACTTAGAATTTGGAGGTACAGCGCTACCGCACCCCACCTAATAAAAAAGTCCAAATGGCGAGCAAACCATATGGCGGACATAGGTGGTCCCAAAAGCAAAGTTGTAGAGCACATTCAGATGCATCGGTCGATGAAGTTTTGTGTTGATCGGACTTATGGTGTGGCAGTTATAGCCTTTAAATGTATGATCCTTTGTAATAGCGCCACCATCTGGGCGACATAGGTGATTTTTCGTGGCTGAGTAGTGGGGGGCCATAGGAACCCACCTACCAAAGTTGGTTGGTCTACAACTTATGGTTGCTGAGCCTCAGACATTTTAGTGGAGAAAACTGCCACGCCCCAACTAAAAAGTCAAAATGGCGGGCAAACAATATGGCGGACATAGGTGGTCCCAATGACAAAGTTGTAGAGCACCTTCAGATGCATAGGTCGATGAAGTTTTGTGTTGATCTAACTCATGGTATGGGAGTTATGGCCTTTTACGCAAAACCCTTTGTTATAGCGCCACCATCTGGCCGACATAGGTGATTTTTAGTGCCTGAGTAGTGGGGGGCCATAGGAACCCACCTGCCAAATTTGGTTGCTCTAGTACTTATGGTTGCTGAGCCTCAGACACTTTTAGCGGAGAAAAATAATAATAATAATAATAATTAAAGCCGCAAGCGGCGTTGGGAGGGGTCCAAGCATTGGCACCATCGCGCCCCCTATGGAGCGATTTTAAAATGGCTTTGTCCTCATGATCATATGCCTTCACCCAACATATCTACAGAATATCATGATGATCGTATGAAATATTGATGACTTATGGCTAATTTTGTGCTAAGAGACGCTGTCGGATGACTTAGTTACGTCACCATGGATATGTCCTGGCCGCTTCCCATCAAGGCCTTTACTTTGTCGTAACACTTAGATGGCATGTCGTAGCACTTAGATGGTCCGGCGTGTATGCACAGCTGCAGTGTTTCTGTGCCGCAACTAAAAAAGGCGTCACACTAGTAATGTCACGAGACCAAAATTTTGACTTTGATAGTGATACCAGGTTTAGTATTACGATACTCAATACTGAAATGATACTTGAAACTTAAACGATGTTAATTCGATACTCGGTACCTAACGATACTGAAATTACCTTAATAGATGAGAAATGTAATGTCCACAAGGGTTGACCTTATTTTCGAATTCATGGTTTATTAACAACCTGGTTCATTAACAACCTTTAAGTTGAAGCCTCTTCAACATATTAATATGCATAGGCCTATAGTGTTACAACACTGAACAATAGAAAAATATGTTAAATATATTTCAAAAATTAAACAGCTGTAAACTAAATAATATTTACAACAGGTCTTTCACCTTTAAATAGATTTAAAAACAGTATATTTTAATAACAATACAGCATCTATATATAATGAAATATTTCCAAATTGGAACACCTATTGCTACTGAAGTGAACTGAGTCAAAGCTTGCGCTGTATCAAGGAGCTGAGTGCAAGCACAAGTCACCTCACTTGGCAACCTTAGCTGCTACTGCCTTCTAGCGAAGATTCTGACAAATTACACTTTTCATCCTCTCAATCAGTAATGCGGGAGACAATTTTCCCTGGCTTTTACATTTGACTCAAAACTACCGAACGTCGGAATATTCTAATACCGAACCGTTTCTTTTTTTTTTTTTTTAAAGTACCAAGAAAGTGCTGAAGTTTTGGTATACCGTGCAACACTACGTCAGACACATATTCCAATCCATTGCTCAGCTTAGCAGAGAATGCACATTTCAGAGCGCCACAGAGACAGATAGAATAATAACACATAAATGCACATTTCAAATAATAAATACGACATTGAGAAAAAACGGAAATAAAAGAGGTAATATCAACTCGCGATCTGCGTGCTGCGCGCAAAGTAGTCTACCGTTTTATTTATTTAGACATTGGCAGATAAGATAAATTTTGGTTACGCTGACCTATAAAACGCTATTCCAAAAGCAAAATCAGACATGTTATACATCGTTAGAAAGCTTATACTCTCACCTACTGAATAAATGAAGTGTCAATCAAGCCAAATTGCACTAAAAAGGGCGACAACGCCGTAAGCAACAGGTGTGGTATTACGCACAGCTATTGTTGAAGATATACGCGCATCTGTGACGCCAGGGTCGGCTATTTCGCAAACGGATTGTCCAAGACAATATATGACCACTCATTCGCAAAAGGGACATCTCTACGCGTAAAACCAATGGTAAGATTGTATATTTATTCAATGTTTAGTCCAAGATATTGACTGTAGAATGACATGGTATATATATTTTTAAAAAGTTAGTCTAGCTTATTTCGTTATTCAGTTAGCAGCGTTTTCACTGCTGTATTGGCATATTTTAGGGCTAATGTCGAGTCTATCTTGTTGCTACGGAATATTGCATTACATTACATTACAGGCATTTGGCAGACGCTCTTATCCAGAGCGACGTAGGCTACAACAAAATGTAAAACCATAACCAGGAACAAGTGTGTCGAAAACCCTAGAGGGCAGTAGCCTACCGTTCTAAGTGCAGGGAACAACCGCATAGTTCAACTTGGACCCTGTAGGTTAAACTGATTAACACCAACACAAACAAGAACAGCAACAACGCAGTCTATGCAAAAATACAAGCAATAGTTAAGACTAATTAAGTCACCTACGAAACAACTACCTAGTTACAACCCTAAGCTTACAGTCAATTTAGAGATTAAATTGAGAGTACGATTTCTCTCAACATAATGACGGATTTAAAGACTAAACGAACTCACCCGATATTGTCTCCAAATTGATCCATGCCAAAGAAAAGTAATGATTCATCCTCTCAGATAGCTTTTACTAACAAACTTTTAGTAGCAAAAAATGAAATACCAACTCGCCATCGATGCTACCTATGCGCAGAGTACCGTGTTATTTATTCAGACACTGGCAACTACAGCATAAATTGCGTCTTTTGTTTATATTCAATATTAGTAATTGCAGCGAGAAACAGCAGCTGTAGACACAAGATAGTTTATATTATGGTAGCAACGGAACGAAGCGGACTACATATGTATTACTGTCATTGTTTAATTATACCAGCGTGTTTTCGCGTGTTTACACGAAACTCAAATACTATCAATAAAATGGTTTAGCTATTTCTCAGCATAATGACAGATTCAAAGACTAAACGAATTCACCAGATATTGTCTTCAAATGGATGCATGCTCAAGAAAAGTAATTATTCATCCTCTGAAAAAGCTTTTACTAACAAACTTTTGGTAGCCTCTTCCAGTGCTTCCCCGACGTTCAGACCCTACCCTCACTGATAAAAACTAGACCCTACGGTGTCGGATTACTTGCGTCGCCATGGATGTCGCTTGCCGTAAAGAAGTTTACTCGATGTCGTAACACTTAGAATTTGGAGGTACAGCGCTACCGCACCCCACCTAATAAAAAAGTCCAAATGGCGAGCAAACCATATGGCGGACATAGGTGGTCCCAAAAGCAAAGTTGTAGAGCACATTCAGATGCATCGGTCGATGAAGTTTTGTGTTGATCGGACTTATGGTGTGGCAGTTATAGCCTTTAAATGTATGATCCTTTGTAATAGCGCCACCATCTGGGCGACATAGGTGATTTTTCGTGGCTGAGTAGTGGGGGGCCATAGGAACCCACCTACCAAAGTTGGTTGGTCTACAACTTATGGTTGCTGAGCCTCAGACATTTTAGTGGAGAAAACTGCCACGCCCCAACTAAAAAGTCAAAATGGCGGGCAAACAATATGGCGGACATAGGTGGTCCCAATGACAAAGTTGTAGAGCACCTTCAGATGCATAGGTCGATGAAGTTTTGTGTTGATCTAACTCATGGTATGGGAGTTATGGCCTTTTACGCAAAACCCTTTGTTATAGCGCCACCATCTGGCCGACATAGGTGATTTTTAGTGCCTGAGTAGTGGGGGGCCATAGGAACCCACCTGCCAAATTTGGTTGCTCTAGTACTTATGGTTGCTGAGCCTCAGACACTTTTAGCGGAGAAAAATAATAATAATAATAATAATTAAAGCCGCAAGCGGCGTTGGGAGGGGTCCAAGCATTGGCACCATCGCGCCCCCTATGGAGCGATTTTAAAATGGCTTTGTCCTCATGATCATATGCCTTCACCCAACATATCTACAGAATATCATGATGATCGTATGAAATATTGATGACTTATGGCTAATTTTGTGCTAAGAGACGCTGTCGGATGACTTAGTTACGTCACCATGGATATGTCCTGGCCGCTTCCCATCAAGGCCTTTACTTTGTCGTAACACTTAGATGGCATGTCGTAGCACTTAGATGGTCCGGCGTGTATGCACTGCTGCAGTGTTTCTGCGCCGCAACTGAAAAAGGCGTCACACTAGTGTTGTCACGATACAAAAATTTTGACTTTGATACTGATACCAGGTTTAGTATTACGATACTCAATGCTGAAATGATACTTGAAACTTAAACGATGCTAATTTGATACTCGGTACCTAACGATACTGAAATTACCTGAATAGGTGAGAAACGTAATGTCCACAAGGGTTGACCTCATTTTCAAATTCATGGTTTATTAACAACCTGGTTCATTAACAACCTTTAAGTTGAAGCCTCTTCAACATGTTAATATGCATAGGCCTATAGTGTTACAACACTGAACAATAGAGAAATATGTTAAATATATTTCAAAAGTAAAACAGTTGTAAACTAAATAATGTTTAAAACAGGTCTTTCACCTGTAAATAGATTTAAAAAGCAGCATATTTTAATAACAATACAGCATCTATCTATAATAAAATATTTCCAAAGTGGAACACCTATTGCTACTGAAGTGAACTGAGTCAAAGCTTGCGCTGTATCAAGGAGCTGAGTGCACAAGCTCAAGTCACCTCACTTGGCAATCTTAGTTGCTACTGCCTTCTAGCGGAGATTCTGACAAATTACACTTTTCATCCTCTCAATCAGTAATGCAGGAGACAATTTTCCCTGGCTTTTACATTTGACTCAAAACTACCGAACGTCGGAATATTCTAATACCGAACCGTTTCTTTTTCTTTTTTTTTTTTTAAGTACTGAGAAAGTGCTGAAGTTTTGGTATACCGTCCAACACTACGTCAGACACATATTCGAATCCATTGCTCAGCTTAGCAGAGAATGCACATTTCAGAGCGCCACAGAGACGGATAGAATAATAACACATGAATGCACATTTCAAATAACAAATACGACATTGAGAAAAAACGGAAAAAAAGGCGTAATGTCAACTCGCGATCTGCGTGCCGCGCGCAAAGTAGCCTACCGTTTTTATGTGGTATTTATTTAGACATTGGCAGATAAGAAAATTTTCGGTTACGCTGACCTATAAAACGCTATTCCAAAAGCAAAGTCAGACATGTTATACATCGTTAGAAAGCTTATACTCTCACCTACTGAATAAATGAATTGTCAATCAAGCCACATTGCACTAAAAAGGGCGACAACGCCGTAAGCAACAAGTGTGGTATTACGCACAGCTATTTTTGAAGGTAGCCACAAATGCGCGTCTATTTCGCAAATGGATTGTCCAAGACAATATATGCTCACTCAGTCTCAAAAGGGACAGCTCTACGCGTAAAACCAATGTAAGATTGTATATTTTTTCAATGTTTAGTCCCAGATATTGACTGTAGAATGACATGGTATATTTTTTTTAAAAAGTTAGTCTAGCTTATTTCGTAATTCAGTGAGCAGCGTTTTCACTGCTGTATTGGCATATGTTAGGGCTAATGTCGGGTTTATCTTGTTGCTACGGAATATTGCATTACATTACATTACAGGCATTTGGCAGACGCTCTCATCCAGAGCGACGTACAACAAAATGTATAACCATAACCAGGAACAAGTGTGTCGAAAACC
This sequence comes from Anguilla pacifica, assembly GCA_039654925.1. Taxonomy (NCBI): domain Eukaryota; kingdom Metazoa; phylum Chordata; class Actinopteri; order Anguilliformes; family Anguillidae; genus Anguilla; species Anguilla pacifica. The sequence goes on along the minus strand of CM077286.1, from coordinate 35,028,265 downwards.
CTAGAGGGCAGTAGCCTACCGTTCCAAGTGCAAGGAACAACCGCATAGTTCAACTTGGACCCTGTAGGTTAAACTGGTTAACACTAACACAAACAAGAACAGCAACAACGCAGTCTATGCAAAAATACAAGCAATAGTTAAGACGAGTTAAGTCACCTACGAAACAACTACCTAGTTACAACCCTAAGCTTACAGTCAATTTAGAGATTAAATTGAGAATACGATTTACAGCATAAATTGCCTCTTTTGTTTATATTCAATATTAGAAATTGCAGCGAGAAACTGCAGCTGTAGACACAAGATAGTTTATGTTATGGTAGGATCGGAACGAAGCGGACTACATATGTATTACCGTCATTGTTATATTATACCAGCGTGTTTTCGCGCGTTTGCACAGAAACTCAAAACCTACCAATAAAATGGTTTAGCTATTTCTCACCATAATGACAGATTTAAAGACTTAACGAACTCACCCGATACTGTCTTCAAATGGATCCATGCCAAAAAAAAAGTAATTATTCATCCTCTCAAAACGCTTTTACTAACAAACTTTTGGTATCGTAGCACGCACTCTGGGTAGCACTGTCTTCAATTCCTTCCCCGACGTTCAGACCGTCCCCTCACTGATAAAAACTAACCCTACGGTGTCGGATTACTTGCGTCGCCATGGATGTCGCTTGCCGTAAAGAAGTTTACTAGATGTCGTAATCGTTTAGATTTGGAGGTCCAGCTCTTCCGCACCCCACCTAATAAAAAAGTCCAAATGGCAGGCAAACAATATGGCGGACATATGTAGCCCCAATAGCAAAGTTGTAGAGCACATTCACATGCGTCGGTCTATGAAGTTTTGTGTTGATCTGACTTACGGTGTGGGAGTTATGACCTTTTAGGCAAACCCCTTTATTATAGCGCCACCATCTGGCCGACATAGGTGATTTTTAGTGGCTGAGTAGTGGGGGGCCATAGGAACCCACCTGCCAAATTTGGTTGCTCTAGGGCTTATGGTTGCTGAGCCTCAGACATTTTAGCAGAGAAAGATTCCACGCCCCAACGTAAAAGTTAAAATGGCGGGCAAACAATATGGCGGACATGGGTGGTGCCAATGGCAAAGTTGTAGAGCACATTAAGATGCATAGGTCGATGAAGTTTTGTGTTGATCTAACTTATGGTGTGGGAGTTATGGCCTTTTACGCAAAACCCTTTGTTATAGCGCCACCATCTGGCCGACATAGGTGATTTTTAGTGCCTGAGTAGTGGGGGGCCACAGGAACCCACCTGCCAAATTTGGTTGCTCTACGACTTATGGTTGCTGAGCCTCAGACACTTTTAGCGGAGAAAAATAATAAGAATAATAATAATAATAATAATAATAATAATCCTAACAAAAACAATAGGGTTCCACCAGCTTCGCTGCTTGGACCCATAATTAAAGCCGCAAGCGGCGTTGGGAGGGGTCCAAGCATTGGCACCATCGCGCCCCCTATGGAGCGATTTTAAAATGGCTTTGTCCTCATGATCATATGCCTTCACCCAACATATCTACTGAATATCATGAAATATATAAAATAAAATATTGATGACTTGTGGCCAATTTTGTGCTAAGAGACGCTGTCGGATGACTTAGTTACGTCGCCATGGATATGTCCTGGCCGCTTCCCGCGAAGGCCTTTACTATGTCGTAACACTTAGATGGCATGTCGTAACACTTAGATGGTCCGGCGTGTATGCACAGCTGCAGTGTTTCTGTGCCGCAACTAAAAAAGGCGTCACACTAGTAATGTCACGATACCAAAATTTTGACTTTGATAGTGATACCAGGTTTAGTATTACGATACTCAATACTGAAATGATACTTGAAAAATAAACGATGTTAATTCGATCCTCGGTACCTAACGATACTGAAATTACCTTAATAGATGAGAAATGTAATGATCACAAGGGTTGACCTTATTTTCAAATTCATGGTTTATTAACTACCTGGTTCATTAACAACCTTTAAGTTGAAGCCTCTTCAACATATTAATATGCATAGGCCTATAGTGTTACAACACTGAACAATAGAAAAATATGTTAAATATATTTCAAAAATTAAACAGTTGTAAACTAAATAATATTTACAACAGGTCTTTCACCTTTAAATAGATTTAAAAACAGTATATTTTAATAACAATACAGCATCTATATATAATAAAATATTTCCAAATTGGAACACCTATTGCTACTGAAGTGAACGGAGTCAAAGCTTGCGCTGTATCAAGGAGCTGAGTGCAAGCACAAGTCACCTCACTTGGCAACCTTAGTTGCTACTGCCTTCTAGCGAAGATTCTGACAAATTACACTTTTCATCCTCTCAATCAGTAATGCGGGAGACAATTTTCCCTGGCTTTTACATTTGACTCAAAACTACCGAACGTCGGAATATTCTAATACCGAAGCGTTTCTTTTTTTTTTTTTTTTTAAGTACTGAGAAAGTGGTGAAGTTTTGGTATACCGTGCAACACTACGTCAGACACATATTCCAATCCATTGCTCAGCTCAGCAGAGAATTCACATTTCAGAGCGCCACAGAGACAGACAGAATAATAACACATAAATGCACATTTCAAACAATAAATACGACATTGAGAAAAAACGGAAATAAAAGACGTAATATCAACTCGCGATCTGCGTGCTGCGCGCAAAGTAGTCTACCGTTTTATTTATTTAGACATTGGCAGATAAGATAAATTTTGGTTACGCTGACCTATAAAACGCTATTCCAAAAGCAAAATCAGACATGTTATACATCGTTAGAAAGCTTATACTCTCACCTACTGAATAAATGAATTGTCAATCAAGCAAAATTGCACTAAAAAGGGCGACAACGCCGTAAGCAACAGGTGTGGTATTACGCACAGCTGTTATTGAAGATAGCCGACCCTGGCGTCACAGATGCGCGTATATTTCGCAAACGGATTGTCCAAGACAATATATGACCACTCATTCGCAAAAGGGACATCTCTACGCGTAAAACCAGTGGTAAGATTGTATATTTATTCGATGTTTAGTCCCAGATATTGAATGTAGAATGACATGGCATAATTTAAAAAAACTTTGTCTCGTTTATTTCCTTATTCAGTGAGCAGCGTTTTGACTGCTATATTGGCATATTTTAGGGCTAACGTCGGGTTTATCTTGTTGCTACGGAATATTACATTACATTCCATTACAATACAGGCATTTGGCAGACGCTCTTGTCCAGAGTGACGTACAACAAAGTGTATAACCATAACCAGGAACAAGTGTGTCGAAAACCCTAGAGAGAAATGCCGTTCCAAGTGCAGCAAACAACCGTTAGTTCAACTTGGACCCTGTAGGTTAAACTGATTAACACTAACACAAATAAGAACAGCAACAACGCAGTCTATTTAAAAATACAAGCAATAGTTAAGACGAGTGCATTAACTAAGTCACCAACGAAACAGCTAACTAGTTACAACCCTAAGCTTACACTCAATTTAGAGATTAAATTGAGAAAACAATTTCTCTCAGCATAATGACGGATTTAAAGACTAAACGAACTCACCCGATATTGTCTTCAAATGGACCGTATTATTTATTTAGACATTGGCAGACTACAGCATAAATTGCGTCTTTTGTTTATATTCAATATTAGAAATTGCAGCGAGAAACTGCAGCTGTAGACACAAAATAGTTTGTTATGTTATGGTAGCAACGGCACGAAGCGGACTATATGCATTACCGTCATTGTTTCATTGGACCAGCGTGTTTTCGCGCGTTTGCACAGAAACTCAGAACCTATCAATAAAATGGTTTAGCTATTTCTCAGCATAATGACAGATTCAAAGACTAAACGAACTCACCCGATACTGTCTTCAAATAATGTCTGGCACTGTGTTCCACTGCTTCCCCGACGTTCAGACCGTCCCCTCACTGATAAAAACTAGACCCTACGGTGTCGGATTACTTGCGTCGCCATGGATGTTGCTTGCCGTAAAGAAGTTTACTCGATGTCGTAACCGTTTAGATTTGGAGCCACAGCTCTTCCGCACCCCACCTAATAACAACGGCCAAATGGCGGGCAAACCATATGGGGGACATAGGTGCTCCCAATGGCAAAGTTGTAGAGCACATTCAGATGCATCGGTCGATGAAGTTTTGTGTTGATCGGACTTACGGTGTGGCAGTTATAGCCTTTAAAAGTACGACCCTTTGTTATAGCGCCACCATCTGGTCGACATAGGTGATTTTTCGTGCCTGAGTAGTGGGGGGCCATAGGAACCCACCTACCAAATTTGGTTGGTCTACAACTTATGGTTGCTGAGCTTCAGACATTTTAGTGGAGAAAACTTCCACGCCCCAACTAAAAAGTCTAAATGGCGGGCAAACAATATGGCGGACACAGGTGGTGCCAATGGCAAAGTTGTAGAGCACGTTCAGATGCATAGGTTGATGAAGTTTTGTGTTGATCTAACTTATGGTGTGAGAGTTATGGCCTTTTACGCAAAACCCTTTGTTATAGCGCCACCATCTGGCCGACATAGGTGATTTTTAGTGCCTGAGTAGTGGGGGGCCATAGGAACCCACCTGCCGAATTTGGTTGCTCTAGTACTTATGGTTGCTGAGCCTCAGACACTTTTAGCGGAGAAAAATAATAATAATAATAATAATCCTAACAGATACAATAGGGTTCCACCAGCTTCGCTGCTTGGACCCCTAATAATAATCCTAACAGATACAATAGGGTTCCACCAGCTTCGCTGCTTGGACCCCTAATAATAATCCTAACAAAAACAATAGGGTTCCACCAGCTTCGCTGCTTGGACCCCTAACTAACGGTTGTTCCCTGCACTTGGAACGGCATTTCTCTCTAGGGTTTTCGACACACTTGTTCCTGGTTATGGTTATACACTTTGTTGTACGTCACTCTGGATAAAAGCGTCTGCCAAATGCCTGTATTGCAATGGAATGTAATGTAATATTCCGTAGCAACAAGATAAACCCGACGTTAGCCCTAAAATATGCCAATATAGCAGTGAAAACGCTGCTCACTGAATAAGGAAATAAACGAGACAAAGTTTTTTAAAATTATGCCATGTCATTCTACATTCAATATCTGGGACTAAACATCGAATAAATATACAATCTTACCACTGGTTTTACGCGTAGAGACGTCCCTTTTGCGAATGAGTGGTCATGTATTGTCTTGGACAATCCGTTTGAGAAATATAGGCTACGCGCATTTGTCACGCCTGGGCTATCTTCAAAAATAGCTGTGCGTAATACCACACCTGTTGCTTATGGCGTTTTCGCCCGTTTTAGTGCAATTTGGCTTGATTGACAATTAATTTATTCAGTAGGTGAGAGTATAAGCTTTCTAACGATGTATAACATGTCTGTTTTTGCTTTTGGAATAGCGTTTTATAGGTCAGCGTAACCGAACATTCTCTTATATGCCAGTGTCTACATAAATAAAACGGTAGGCTGCTCTGCGCGTAGGTCGCGACTTGATATCTCGTCTTTTGTTTCGTTTTTTCTCAATGTCGTATTTATTATTTGAAATGCGTATTTATGCGTTATTATTCTGTCTGTCTCTGTGGCGCTCTGAAATGTCCATTCTCTGCTAAGCTGAGCAATGGATTGGAATATGTGTCTGACGTAGTGTGGCACGGTATTCCAAAACTTCAGCACTTTCTCGTACTTAAAAAAAAAAGAAGAAAAAAGAAACGGTTCGCTATTAGAATATTCCGACGTTTGGTAGTTTTGAGTCAAATGTAAAAGCCAGAGAAAATTGTCTCCCGCATTACTGATTGAGAGGATGAAAAGTGTAATTTGTCAGAATCTTCGCTAGAGGGCAGTAGCAACTAAGGTTGGCAAGTGAGGTGACCTGCGCTTGTGCATTCTTCGTGGTTGATACAGCGCAAGCTTAGACTCAGGTGACTTCAGTAGCAATAGGTGTTCTAATTTGTAAATATTTTATTATAGGAAGATGCTGTATTGTTATTGAAATATGCTGTTTTTAGATTTATTTAAAAGTGAAAAACCTGTTTAAAGATAATTTACTTTGCAATTGTTTAATTTCTGAAATATATTTAATATAGTTTTCTATGGTTCAGTGTTGTAACACTATAGGCCTATGCTTATTGATGTTGAATAGGCTTCAACTTAAAGGATGTTAATAAACCAGGTTTTTAATAAACCGTGAATTCGAAAATGAGGTCAACCCTTGTGGACATTACGTTTCTGATCAATTAACGTAATTTCTGTATCGTTAGGTACCGAGTATTGAATCAGTATCGTTTCAGTATCAATTATTGTTATACTAAACATTACATTACATTACATTTATTTCGCAGACGCTTTTATCCAAAGCGACGTACAAAAAGTGCATATCATGGTCATAGGCAACTGCTGAACACAGGTTCAGAAAGGTATAATACTTATTTTGTACAGCTATTTCTAGCCAAGAACACAGTTCACACAGTGAACACTATTCTGACCTAACCTCTGCAAAGCCAACTAGGCAGAAGAATAAGCTACAGTATTAGGACAAATACAAATTACCAAAAGGTGCTGGGATGGGGCAACATGTAACAAGTGACATGAAAAGAGGGGGGGGGGGTGTTTTTATTTATTTATTTATTTATTTTATTAAAGAGTGAAATATACAGCATGGTGGTGGTTAGTCTAGGTATAGTCTGAAGAGATTAGTCTTCAGGCCACGGCGGAAGATGGGTAGTGAGGGGGAGGTTCGGAGAGGGACGGGAAGTTCGTTCCACCACTGGGGAGCTAGGGTGGAGAAACCTGATATCGGTATAAAATTTTGGTATCAAGACAACGCTAGTGTGATACCTTTTTTTGTTGTGGCATGGAGGCGCTGCAGCTGTACATACACACCAGGCTATCTAAGTGTTACGACATGCCATCTAAGTGTTACAACATAGTAAAGACCTTTATGGGACACGGTCAGGACACATCCATGGCGACGCAACTCAGTCATCCGCCAGCGTTTCTTAGCACAAAATTGGCCTTAAGTCATCAATATTTTACACAATCATCATGATATTCAGTAGATATGTTGGATGAAGGCATATGATGATGATGAAAAAGCCATTTTAACATTGCTCCATAGGGGGCGCGATGGTGCCAATGCTTGGACCCCTCCCAACGCCGCTTGCGGCTTTAATTAATAGTGTTTTTGGTATTTGCAATTTCTATTTGTATTTCAGCATTACCATTTTTCAGATTGGTTAACAAATTACACCCCCCCCCCCCTTCTTAACATATAACCTGTCTTCATTGGCTCTAACTGGATTTTGCAGGCATTAGAGCTACAAATAAACCCAATAGAATCAAAGTTCATCTGACTATCACTATCTGATATGCCCACACATTGGAAATGATACCAGTTTCCACAGATATCACAGGCTAGCATTGGCCTTTTGCTCTTGTTTGGGGATTTGCAAACACAAAAATGTTTTGAAACTTTTATTGGTAGTTCTGTAATCCAATATTCCCCATATTGTTTTGGTATAATTTTTCGTTTTTGCTTTTCATTTCTGACTTCCTTTGTTTTTTGGATAACATTTGCATCATGATTATAGTTTATTATCTGTGTCTGTCTCTCTTCAAAATGAGTCTTACTCTGTGTGTTTTGTTCCATTGAATAGACTATGGTCTTTATGTTCCCTTTATTGCTGAACCAAATTTGACGTAGTAGTTTAATGCTTCGACTTAATGCACAGGGGCGCTTGTAGGGCCATTGTAGAGTTTTGCCACCTCTGTCCAAAATTTTTTATTAAATAAAACCCTGCTGTTTTTTGTTTTAACTACATGAATGGCATTTCCAGTTTCAAAAATATCCAATTTGTGCATTTTTTTCTCTTTAAATTTGCGATGTCTGACTGCTTGTTTGCTTCCACCACGTAACTTCGACCGTTGGTTTATTTTTAAAAATTTTCCCACTTCTCCACTATGCCCTTCTTCACACACTCCATAAAACATTGTCGCATCCTCTCTTTCACTTGATCTCTCACCTGCTCCCTCATTCACTGCAAATGTAATTTGCTGTCCAAGCACAACCCCCTCTTGGTATTCTAGCCCACGCCCAAATTCTACTTCCACTCCACACAACACTTTTCCCATTTCATTTGCTTTTCTGTTCTTAAGTCTCAATTCATTTTTCTTTGTGCAGACTATATGAACTACCTTAGCACACCCCTTAACAGCATGTTTTCCCTGAGAATTTTGCTTGTTTCCCTGGGTTCTGTTTTTGACCCTTGCCTTTCTCCTTGCTCTCTCCTTGTCCTGTCCTCCTCGCTCTGATGTCTTCCTGCACCTCTGCTGCACCCTGATCACCTTGGGATCGATTATGATCGCAGTGCCAAGTACATGGCAAACACTGCCACCAATACCCTATTATTAACACATGTATTGATGGTATAAGTCAATGAGTTCTACAGTATATTTTTTAATGGACATAATATAAATCCTTGATAAATAAGAAAAGTTACTCTTTAAAAGAAAACAAAAAACTTACCCTGCGAAATTCCTGAAACTGGACATCTGCCTCTGTCCTTCTGACTCTGCCCTTATGAACCTCTGCCCACTGCATGGGGTCTTTTCCTGCAGGAATTTTAACTTCACCCTTCACCACTAGGGTTGGAATGAAGCGATTAGGCGGGGCTGGAGGTGGGGTTTGTAGGGTTGGCCCATTAGTAGAGGGAACATAGAGCTGCATGCAGGCATAGCACCATATGATTTGTGCTAACATGGGCATGCCAACATTGTCACTCAGATGGACCTGTTTAGAAAAGTCAGATGCAACAATTTGCACTATGTCACATTTAGCATTTTATATATATATATACCTAGTTATTTCCAAAGTAGTTTCTCCTTGTTATTTTTGAGTACAAATAACTTTTCATACCCCATCCTTGCTCCACTGATCTAGTGCCTTTGTGGGAAAGTACCCTACAATTTCTTTGTAGGGCACACTCAGGCAGGCTGCAGTGCGGTGATATTCATTCCTCAGCATCTCCTGGTGGCTCCAGTCAACCGTTAACCGAGGTGGAAAGTCCAGCACAAATGCCTGTATGAAAATCAAAATGTGTATCAAAATGATCCGTCTATGCGATGTGCTGTTTAGCCACAATGTAATTACGCTTAATTTCTACACCTCTGGTTGCATTGTCCGGGGCGACATAGCTCAGGAGGTAAGACTGATTGTCTGGCAGTCGGAGGGTTGCCGGTTCAAACCCCGCCCTGGGCATGTCGAAGTGTCCTTGAGCAAGACACCTAACCCCTAACTGCTCTGGCGAATGAGAGGCATCAATTGTAAAGCGCTTTGGATAAAAGCGCTATATAAATGCAGTCCATTTACCATTATCTTCTTATTTCAATTGGCACTCTGGATGATATGGACAAGGAATCTCACATGGTAGAATGAAGAAGTATGAAAGTTTATCATATTGATTTACATTGTACTTTTTACATTCACTGTACCTTTGGCCAGCGGTAGAGTATAGCCTGAAGCAACAATTTAAAATCTTTTGCAGCTCCCTCAATGGTTCTGCTGGTTGTTAGGTTGTTGCTGGGGGCAAGAAGGCACACAATATCTGGGTCCTCTGGGATTGCTGCCCCCATTACTTCCCTTTGGAGATCCAAAGCAGATGCTCCGGGGTTGCACAGGTACCCAAACGACAGGCAGCCGCTTGGTGTGGTCACAATCCCATCCACCAAGCTTCGCAAATGTGAGTCTCCAATTACTAAAACAAACTGAGTGAGAGAAACTAAATGAGTCTAAGGGCATACATTTAAATGGAAAAAAAACATTTCAGTTCAGCACAGTTCAGCTAACCTTTTGGTCCTGAGCGATGTGTGGAAGGACCAGCTTGTGTTGTCCTCCAGTGATTCTAGAAGAGGGCCATGAACAAGGCTGGTGGCGGAGTCCTTCCTCGTAGATATCCATATGTAGTACTGAATATTAGCAACTGGGTCTTGAAAGTTCTGACAATTCAAATAGTCCTGATATGTCTTAGCTCTGACAGCTCTAAGGGTTCTGACAGTTGTGACAGTTATTCTGTTCTGTGTGTCTGTTAGAGTGAGAAGGCAACTCCCCCTACCCATCCCCCAACACGTTTGAATCTAAACAAAATGTTTAAATTGTAGAAAAAAATCAGCAAATGCAGGTGAAAATAGGTCAATGGCATGCAAAAGGAAGACAGTGTAGTTAGTCTGACAGTAGTAATAACAGTGTAATTACAAGAAAGCCCCCTAAGCAATAAAAAAGCATGAAAAGATATTTTTTGTGAATAAATATTTTTATTTTCAGAAAAGTAAGGCATACATTACAGAGAAAATCTTGCATAAAAGTATAGCATGTCAGCCTCCTCCCAAATTTGACGCAAACAAGATTCAGTTGAGTCTACACACTCCAACAATCCCCCTCATCCCCGGGAACTATTACTCTCTCACAGTCTGGACTTGCACTCCCTCTGGAACCCCTCCCCCCACGGGAAATAAATTGTTCTTGCAGAATATGGACACTGACACACACAAACTCACACAAATCCACTTTTTCTTTGAATGAAATTTGCGTATGTACTGCATGTTCAAACCCCAGCCACATTTTCTGTGACGCTTATTTGATATAAGTGACACCATATCTGAAGAGTGAAGGGTCCAAGGTATTCAAAACACCCCCATATCATTGAGACAACATGTCCAGGGGAGGCAGCAGCGCATTATATATGTTATGCTATCAGAAAGCAATTGGAACTTAATTGAATGAAATTCGCCTATGTACTGCATGTTCAAACCCCAGCCACATTTTCTATGACGCTTATTTGATATAAGTGACACCATATCTGAAGAGTGGAGGATCCAAGGTATTCAAAACACCCCCATATCTTGAGACAACATGTCCAGGGGAGGTAGCAGAGCCTGATGTACACGATCCATTGACCTATACTAGCAGTAGAGAGGAATACACTGTTTAGTTGAACCACAACATTTTCTATCAAATTTTCTATCATGTTTATTTGATATCTTTGTCATCATATCAATTTAGTGAAGGGCTGTATGCAGTAAATGTGCATTGTTAATTCAAGTGTTGACAGATAACTTTTGGTCTGACTCTGGAATGTGGGTCCAAATGGTATCTATTTAGAGTTGAATTAACATTGGACATTTTATTGTGTACTAACAAACCCATGCCACATAGTTTATACTATAACAATTAGCCAGGAAGCTATCATCTAGAGTTGTTAGAACACCTCAGTGGTAACATGACCTATTAATTATGACAAATATGCTGGAATCAGTTTTATATTCTCCTAAAAAAAGCAAGATCATGCTATTTCATATTTAGATTTACTGCACTTCCAAGAATCAACATGGCAGAAATATAAAGAAAGCTTTATAAAAATACACTGCCTTTTTAATTGGCATTATAATTATAATGGAGTATTTTTACATGTCAAAACGTCGCTAGTTTAGAAAATAAACTTTGAGATACGCGTTTCTCGCTTTCGCGCAGGCAGACTTCTATTTTGAACGATTTCTGACGAATCTGCCGTCTTACTGTCGCTCACTGTCGCTCATATCACGGTACTCTCTGTCTCCATCTACTGAACATAGATAAGATTTCATCATTGCTATGTAAGTATTGCTGCTCAAAATATTCGGTTATATAAGTTATTTTAAAAATTGAGTGTCTTTAAATAGGTTAGTGGTATTATGTAATGTGGATATTTCACACTGTAATGTAAGCGTTAGTTAGTAGTGTAATAGTTTTTGTTACGCATACAACAAGGATGAGGAGAGTGTTGAAACATTGCCAAAACGTGGTGGACGGCTGAAAATTGTTTTCATATCGTCCCATTCCCATACAAGAAAAGCTATTTTAGACCAATGTTAATAATTTAGACATTTTGGGTAGATTTGGCGATGCTGGGTACACTGCTTAGTTTTTACTTCATAGATCTTTAGTAGTTCTACATATCCACCCTTAGATTTTATGAACTTGTGGTCAAGAAGTTTTTGATCCAGGACATGCATACTTTAACCCGCAATCTCCCAGTATTTCATTGCAAACTAAAAAAGGAGCAAATTCATTTTAGTTTTTTTGCCTTGACCATTGCATTTGTGGCACTTTATTTCTTACAAAATTATGAATATAAAGTAATCTAAGCTAGTATTGTAAATGGTACAAATGTATTGCTTCATTTAAGACATTTTTCTAGTCTCTGTGGTGTTCACATTTGGAGTTATAAAGCTTTAAATAGGGTAACCCCTAAATGGGCAAGGATTGGCAGGTACTATAGTGGGGGAGTGGTTGGGGTGGAGTTAACTAGCTATTGTTCCCACCCATTATCTCCCTGTGAGAAGTGTGAAAAGTTCAAGATCTTTCAAGGGGATTTTCTCTGCTACTTGATTTTAGGAGTACAAACATTCAAATAAGCATATCTTCTTCAACTATTTTCAGATTTTAATGTATCACACATCATTTGAAAGCGTATAATCTGCACTTTCATAATCTGTAAAAAACTGAAAAATGACCTTGCCCTACTTGAGGACCAAAACACCAGCACCTGTCACATATGTACATACACCTTAATGCACTTTACTGCTTCTTTTGCACTTCTGGTTAGATGCTAACTGCATTTCGTTGTCTCAGTACATGTACTCTGTGCAATGACAATAAAGTTGAACCTAATCTAATCTAATATTTTGTGAAATAAAATGTCCGGTGTCTCTTAAAATTTGAACTGCCTTTTGGACACTTGGTTCCCTAACCAGAGACACAAAACCCTCAAATATGAATGGCCCGTAGCCAACGTTACCTTTGTCACAGGTACTGGGGGACTGTTTGGATACCGGTAGGTTTTTGGGTGTCGGGAGTTTTCTTTTTTAACCCCTTAAGGCACAAGCCAAATCTTGCCAATCCTTGCCCATTTAGGGGGTACCTTATTTAAAGCTTTATAACGCCAGATGTGAACACCAGAGACTTGAAAAATGGCTTAAATGAAGCAAGACATTTGTACAATTTACAATACTAACGCAGATTAGTTTATATTCATAATTTTGGAAGAAATAAACTGCCACAAATGCAATTGTTTTGACAAAAAATCAAAAATAAATTTGCACTTTTTAAGTTTGCAGTGAAATACTGAGAGATTGCATATATACAGGAGGTTAAACTACACCTGTGCTAGATCAAAAACTTCTTGACCACAGGTTCATAAAATCTAAGGATGGATATGTAGAACTACTATAGATGTATGAAGCAAAAACTAAGCAGTGTACCCAGCGTCTCCAAATCTATCCAAAATGTCTAAATTATGCATTGTTGTAAATCACAACATATTCACGTATTTCAGTACAAATCAATTGTTTTGACTCAAGAAAATCACTGTTGCATAATTTTCAAATGGGAATTACAAGCTTTCAGTCAGTACAGTGGTCTAAAATAGCTAGGTGTCCAGAAACATATCCAAAATCTCTCCAAAATTGAATAAAATGCTTTTTCTCCATTATAAAGCATATAAATGAGCCCCTTATGAAGGTTTAAGATGAAACATTGCTATCAGATTTTAAAAAATAATGCAAAAATATTGTCACACAATGTAGTACAGTACCTAATTAACTCGTGTGTATGTCTATACTCTGTACTCTCATATGTTTTCTTGTATGAGGGTAGGACACCATGAAAACAATTTTCGACTGTCCACCATGTTCCAACTCTGACGTCATCACTGTTGTATGCGTCACAAAAACTATTACACTACCATCTAACGCTTACATTTACAGTGTGAAATATTCACATCATATAACACCACTAACCTATTTAAAATAACGTATATAACCAAAATATTTTGAGCAGTAATACGAGCATAGCAATGATGAAATCTCCTGTGTTCAGTAGATGGAGACAGAGATAGTATCAATGATATTGTCCCATTCGCTTGTTTTGCTCCAGAAAACGATGTTAGCTAGGTCTATCAGCAAACATATGGCTTAGCTATGTCCAGAAGTCCTCAATAATAATAGTATTTTCCAAGAAATTACGAAATATCGTTGACGACCTTTCGTTAGGTGCAACGTATTTTTATGCTAACATAGAGTGAATGCGCAAGTGAATGCGATGCTAAGAATATTTTCTGTTACGCTGACCTATAAAACGCTATTCCAAAAGCAGAATTAGACATGTTATACATCGTTAGAAAGCTCATACTCTCACCTACTGAATAAATGAATTGTCAATCAAGCCAGACTGTACTAAAAAGGGCGACGACGCCGTAAACAACAGGTGTGGTATTACGCACAGCTACTTTGGAAGATACCCAGGCGTCACAGATGCGCGTATATTTCCCAAACTGATTGTCCAAGACAATATATGACCACGCAGTCTCAAAAGGGACATCTCTACACGTAAAACCAACAGTAAGGTTTTATATTTATTCAATATTTAGTCCCAGATATTGACTGTAGAATGACATGGTATCATTTTTAAAAACTTTTTCTCGTTTATTTCCTTATTCAGTGAGCAGCGTTTTCACTGCTGTATAGGCATATCTTAGGGCTATTGTCGGGTTTATCTTGTTGCTATGACGGAATATGATTTTTTAGTGGTGAAAGAATATTTTTATGAATGCCAAGATAGACAATATTGTCCATTCTGTCAAGGGTGGGGGGTGTTTTTTTTCTCACTATAATGTAGGCTATAAGGCCTATAGGCTACTCGCTAAAACTGCATATTTGGGGAGAGCTGGCTATATATAATAGTATTGAGTAGCCTATTTTGTGGATTTATTGTATTGATAATCACTGCTTAGTGATTAAAACAGATTTTTCTAAATCGCATTTATCATTTAATCTCCGTAACACAATGCGAAGAAGCTGTGTGTCCTTTTCCAATTGACTAGTCAGATGTTTGCATGCTTGTTAATCACTGAAAATTAATTAAAACAGTTTGAGATCAATGATTAGTTTAAAGGAAAGTTTTGCGCCCCACCAATTTTCAGCTCACCAGTTGCTGCTGGTTTCAATTCGACAGTTTAAGAAAGATGGATAAAGGAGGAAGAAAGGGAGGACAAAAGAGGAGCCCACCCTACCAAATAAGATGGACCGCTTCACAGCCTCCATTCACCAGGCCTCCTACAGGTCCTCAGCCCTTGCTATTCGAGCCCTCAATGTCTCCTCTCTACTCTCGGTTTACCAAGCCGAGCTGATTGAGGAGATGTGGAAACAGCTCGAGAAGGGGAGCCCCTCCCCCATACTGTGGCAAGAGATTGTCACTGTTAATGACCTGGTCCTGCGCAATTTTCGCCAGTGTGTCCAGGCCTGTGGTTGCTCCATGGCCCTGGCTGTAGCTGGTGAGCGGGCCCTGTGGCTTAATCTTTCTGGTCTGCCCAACAGTGAGAAGAGGTGCATCGCATGTGCCGCAGATGAACCAGGCCAGCCTCTTTTCAGCCCTGCGCTGACACTCATACCGCAGCAGTGCGACGATAAAAAGAAAGAGGATGAGGCCTTCAAACTCTGCCTCCCCCGCAGAGCTATGCCTCAGCCGCCGCCCCCCACACATGCCCAACCGGGCCAGGGCAGAACTAAGCCCCAAGGGAAAACCCTAGGCCAGCAGGGTAACCCCCCTCCCAGGCCTTGGGGTATCATGACCTTCACTGCACCACAGCGAAGAAACCATCACCCACCCCCGCTGACCCCAAGCGGAAGTGGCCTGCCTGACCAGCTTCCCCGCCGGGGGGGGCTGAGTCCATGTTCTGGGGCAACCAGCCCCGTGGACACATGTTCGTCTCCCCGCTTCAAGAAGAGGAGACTTCAAGTTCAGGGGGACGACCCCCCCCCCCCCACCCCTATGTTCGCTGTGGTCAGGGCACCAGTTCCCGTGTCCCCCAGCCTCAGTCCCCCCTCTCAGTGCCCCGAGAGGGAGACTCTGTTCAAGCCACACAGGCAGTGTTATCCACATTCAGTGTGCACAACAACACCAGGCCATTTCTAATAAAGACTTCTGCCCTGAAAGGCCAAAAAACAAAAACTGTGTGAAAAGATTCTCTTTAAAACACACAACGCCTCCCCTGATTTCACCGCTAGGTGGAGCGCCGACACCATTATTCGATTTGGCCTCACCCGGCCAAATTTCCCCACGCTCCCCACCAGCAGGGGCACTCACGAGCCACATCGTAGTTTGGCAGGCTGCATCAGCCCCAGAATGGGTCCTGAGCACAGTAGCCAAAGGCTACAGACTCCAGTTCAGAGTGAAACCACCACGTTTCAACGGAGTCATTTACTCTCGAACCAAAGAGCGTACGGCCCATGTTTTAGAGGAGGAAATCTCTTCTCTCTTACACAAAGAGGCGATCCGTGTGGTCCCAACACGGCTTTTATTCTTTTTTTATTCTATTTCCTGGTTCCAAGGAAGGACGGCTCCCCACATCCCATCTTGGATCTCAGGGTACTGAACAAACATTTGAGGCAATACAACTTCAAAATGTTAACGTACAGCACTCTTCTACGCTCAATATGTCAGAACGATTGGTTCATATCAATCGATCTGAAAGATGCCTTTCTCCACGTAGGCATCTACCCCCCTCACACAAAATTTCTCCGCTTCGCCCATCGCGGTGTTTGCTACGAATACACAGTTCTACCCTTCGGCCTCTCCCTAAGCCCACAGGTGTTCTGTCTTTGTGTAGAGGCGGGTCTGGCTCCGTTGACACTAATGGGAGTCAGAATTCTGACTTATATCGACGATTGGCTCATCATCGCCAGTTCGAAAGTCAGAGTTGTGCAGGAAACACAGCTAGTTCTGACACATCTGTTGTCCCTTGGTTTCAGAGTGAACCTCTCCAAGAGCAATCTCTCTCCATCCCAGAATGTAACGTTCTTGGGATTGGACCTAAACTCTGTGTCGATGCGAGCTCGGCTATCAGCAGTCCGCATTTTATCACTCAGAGTCTGTCTCTCTCAGTTCAAACTGGGCTCGAGAGTACAGTATCACACATGCCTCAGACTGCAAGGGCTGATGGCTTCAGCCTCTGAGGTCCTCCCGCTAGGGCTATTAAGAATGAGGGGCTTTATGAGGTGGATTTCATCCCTCCACATCAGCCCCATGGGCGATCTCCATCGCCGCCTCTCGGTGACACGCGAGTGCTACCAAACTCTGCGTCACTCTCTGGGTGGGGTGCCACTCAGGAGGGATGTATTGTGAATGGGACGTGACTGGTCCAGCTACGCTCAGCTCACATCAATTATCTGGAGCTACTAAGCATTTGGATAGCTCTCAGATATTTTCTCCCCCGTCTAAGGGGACATCATGTGCTAATCTGCTGCGACAACACGACTGCGGTTGTATATGTAAATTGGCAAGGTGGCATGCGCTCCCTCCAGCTCCACTGTCTAGCACACAGACTGCTGGTTTGGAGCAGCCGTCACTTTCTGTCGATATGCGCGACCCATGTTCCAGGCATTCTGAACATGGGCACGGATCTGTTGTCAAGGGGAAACCCACTTTACGGGGAATAGCGGTTGCATCCCCAGATTGTGGAAATGCTGTGGCAGAGATTCGGCCGTGCGGCCGTAGATCTCTACGCCTTGCATGAAAACGCCCGCTGTCCTATGTATTTCTCGCTATGGGACGAGAACGCACCTCTCGGCGTGGATGCACTGGCCCACCCATGGCCCGATGTGCCCCTTTATGCATTTCCTCCCCTCGCTCTCATCTCTCTAACTCTAGCCAGAGTGAGAGAACAGAGCTTGACACTGATCCTGATAGCACCCAGGTGGCAGAAATCGCCGTGGCTGGCAGAGATTATACCTCTCCTTTATGTATAGCCATGCGCACTCTGGTTATGCACAGACCTACTGTCTCAGGCAAATGGGGAAATACACCACCCCCACCCGGAGCGAATAGCTCTTTGGGCTTGGCCTGTGAGAGGTATAACCTTATTGCATTAGGGGTCCCCTCTTGCGTTGCTGCTACCATCCAATGCGTGAGAGTGCCCTCTACCAGGTCACTTTATGAAAATAAGTGGCAGGTATTTGAAGGATGGTGTGCCTCTCATCAGTCAGTGCCTTACCAGTGCTCTGTTACTGACTTTTTACAGGACCTTATGGATAAAGGGAAATCCTTTTCAACCATTAAGGTCTACCTGGCAGCTATCACTGCTTGTCATGTTGGTTTCACAGACTATGCAGTGGGGCAACACCCCCTCATTCGCAGGTTTATGAACGGGGCTCGCTGTTCTCTGCCTGTTGCTAAAAAGCACATCCTTTCTTGGGACTTATCATTGGTGCTGGAGGCTCTGTCTCTACGGCCATTTGAGCCTATAAATGAGAGTTAAAATTTCTGTCTCTCAAGACAGCATTGCTGCTCGCTCTAGCTTCGGCTAAGCGAGTCAGTGACCTCCATGCACTCTAAGTGCATCCCTCATGCGCAATGTTCTCCCCTAATATGGATAGGATTTCTCTTAAGCCCAATCCAGCCTTCATGCCTAAAAGCTTCCCAGCTTTCATGTGTGCGGTGTCGGAGCTTGCTGCTTTTCACCCACCAACTTACTTCTCTCAAGAGGATCAAAGGCTGCATATTCTATGTCCTGTGCGTGCTCTCCACATGTATATGAGAAGGACTAAGGCTTTCAGAAAGAGCGACCAGCTCTTTGCCACCTGGGGCCCGCCCTGCAAAGGAAAGGCCATCTCCAAGCAGTGGCTGTCTCATTAGCTTGTGGAAGCTATTGCTATGGTATATGACTCAAAGGGGATAACACCCCCCTCGGGCCTGAGGGCTCATTCTACGAGGGGCATAGCTGCATCGTGGGCCCTATTCCATGGGGTCTCCTTGCAGGATGTTTGTTCAGCTGCAGGCTGGGCTTCTGCACATGCCTTTGCTAGGTTCTACCGCCTGGACGTCACCAGGACTCCAGTAGCCCACGCAGTTCTGGGGGTGAGCTCTGTGAAGCTCACACATCTCCCCTCACCTGCTTTGTGTTTAGTACTTCCTTACATGGGATGTGCTAGACACGCCCTCCCCTCAAGGGGAGAGGCTGCCCTTGCTGGCCTGACAGTTTCTTAGCTGTGAGCATAGGGCAATCTGAGAGTTATCCATATCTCCCCATAGGTGGATCTCAAAAGGAGATGATGAAAGAGAACTTTAGGTTGCTAACGTAACCCTGGTTCTCTGAAACATCGAGTGGAGAGATCCACCAAGACTGCCCTGCTTGCTGCACACGGGAAGCGAATATGTTCACTGATGAGTAGTAGCGCTGCAGTGTCCTATATGCTCTTACAGGAGGGCGGTGCCTCCTGTAGCGTTGGACACACTACTGTCTGTCAGAGCCAGACTTGGTGCAGTTGGATGCTTCTGAGGAGTCATGGCCGGATGTCGTTCCCCATAGGTGGATCTCTCCACTCGATGTTTCAGAGAACCGGGGTTACATTAGTAACCTAAAGATTTGTTCCGGTAAAAAACACAGTCCTGAAACGTGCGGTGGAATCCATGGAAAACAAAGCTGACACGATCGAGAAAGACAAAGTTGAAAGAAACAGTTCTTGATCTACACAGTGTTATTCTATGAGGGACAATCAGGTTTTCACTTGCTGTCTGACCAACTAAAACTGCCTGGAGAAGCTGTGCAGAGCATTACATTCTCTCATGTGCACAGAATGGGAAAGCCTTCAAATGATAGACCACGAGCAATAGTTGCTCGTTTCGAACACTATCGGCAGAAGGAACTTGTCAAAAAAGAGGAAGAGAGCTGAGAAACACCACCTTTGGTATGAATGACCAGTTCCCTGCTGAGATCAGTGACAGGAGAAAGAAACTCTTCCCTATCACGAAAGAACATCAGAGTCAAAACAGATGTGTCGCCCTCGTCGTAGACCAATTATATATTAAAAACCAATTGTTTTGTGACCTCAGCATCACTCCCTGGTTATTTTAATGTTACAAGTCCGGCTAAATAGTCACTGTCGGTCTGATGCCTTCTCTGATGCCTTCTCTATGGGACATCTGGTAGCACAAACATGTTGATTGATCTTCAGTTACCAACAAAGGGATTGCATTTGGCACATTAATGTGTGTAGCCTTCCCAAAAAAGTACATGAGCTGTCTTGTTTGTTGAACCATAACAATGTTCATATCTTAGCTGTTACTGAAACCCACTTAGATATATCCATAAACAATAGTCAGATACATATTGATGGATATAGTTTAATAAGGAGAGACAGAAATAGGAATGGAGGGGGTGTGGCTTTTATATACAGAACCATATTCATTTTCATAGTCGGGATGACTTACATGTTAACCAAGTGGAAGCAATTTGGGTGCAGGTGCAACTACCACATCAGTCACCCATTTTAGTTAGTGTTTATCGGCCTCCTAGTTCTAATGCAGCGTATCTGACTGACCTGTGTGTTAGTATTGACCAAGCAACAGATGAGAATAAGGAAGTCTTTTTACTTGGTGATTTTAATATAAACTGGAAGGATGAAACTAATGCAAATAGGATTAAATAAAGTCTAAGTTTGTTATTTCCTGTAATATGATACAGATGGTGGATGGAGCAACAAGATTGTCCTCTAGGAGAAGAAAATATGTAGAGACGTGTATTGATTTTTTGCAACGTATCAGAACAGAGTTCTAAAACCAATTCCTTTTCTGTTGGCTGGTCAGATCATAATATAATGACAACTACAAAATCTACTAAAGTCTTTAGAAAACTGCCACATGTCACAATAAAAAGGAGCTTCAAACATTTCAAGGAAACGTTTGAAAGGAATTTGGCTGCTATACTATGGGATCGAATATACCTAGAAGACAGTCTTGATTATGCAACTGAATGCTTCACAAAGCTTTCATCTGATGTAATGGATCATCATTCCCGAGTGAGGAAACGAACAATCAAAGCAAATTCCTCTCCCTGGATAGATGGTGAACTCAGGACAATATTTGGGGAGAGACACAAAGCAAAGGCTATTGCATCTCAGACAAAACAGGAGTCAGATAGACAAAATTACAGAAAGTTGTGCAATTATGCACTTAATATAAATCGTAGGAAAAAAGCTTTATTCTATGAAAATGCTTTTAGTAAATGTAAGTTTGACTCAAAAGCAACTTGGAACACTGTTAAGGGTTTGCTGGGGACATCTTTATCAGTATTCCCAACTAACGTAGAAGTCAATGAGGATATATTAACAAAACCAGCCCAAATCTCAAGTCACTTTGCTAGTTTTTTAAAAAACAAAATCAGTGATCTAAGGTTGAGTTATCTCTACAGCCTCCGAGTATAGTACTGTACAATTGATTAAAGAAAATTTTAAAAATAATGTGTGACAAATCTTGCTCATTTACTCCATCATTGGTAACGACCAACAAAGTTGTTAAACTCCTACAGTCACTGCCTAATGGAAAATCTGCTGGCTGTGATTTTATAGACAATGCTTTGCTAAGGCACGCTGCTTCTTAGATTGCTAGTCCCCTTACATACTTGTTCAATTGGTCAATAGAATCAGGGCATTTTCCAAAGGTGTGGAAGCAGGCCAAATTGTGTCCAATACCTAAAGATGGTAAAAAACCAATTACCACTGACAATAGTCGACCAATCAGTGTTTTACTAGCTCTTAGTAAAATACTAGAAAGCACAGTGAGTAATCAGATATGGGACTATTTGGAAAGAAATGGCCTTATCTCTCCAAACCAACATGCTTATCGTAAAGACCACTCCACTGAAACTGATTTAATAGAGATGAGTGATAATTGGTTGGATTGTATTGACAATAGTAAATCTGTTGGTGTGTTATTTTTAGACTTTAGTGCAGCATTTGACCTAGTAGATCATGAGATATTATTAACAAAACTTTTCCACTATAATTTTGATCAGAAAGCTATGGATTGGATGAGATCCTACCTGTCCGAGGGAACACAGACCGTGTATGTAAATGGTGCATTCTTCCCACCTTTCCAGCTTCAATGTGGAGTGCCGCGGGGCAGCTGATTGGGTCCTTTGCTGTATATATTATATATCAATGATATCTCTCATGTATTGGCTAAATCTGAAGCCACCATATTTGCAGATGACATAACAGTGTATGCTGCGGGGCACTCAAATAGTGAAATAGAAGAGGCATTGAAGCTGGATCTTGAGAGACTCATAGAGTGGGTTAGATTGAACAAGCTTGTGCTTAACATGAGGAAAACCAAAGTGATGGTTGTTGGTTCAAAGAGGAAAAGGTTATTTGAATCCCCTCTACAACTCAGTGCAGAGGGAGTAATAATAGAGCAGGTGAAGGAGAACAAACTACTGGGAATACAGCTGGACGAATGTTTGTCTGGGACATCTCATGTTTCTTATTTATGCAAGAAAATAACTGGAACTGCATGTATGTTACGTAGAGTGTCAAAATATCTCCCAAGGAAGATCTTAAATCAAGTAGCCCAAGCATTAATAGGGAGTCAAATGGCGTACTGTGCAGAGGTTTGGGGAAATGCCAGGAAGGGTGAAATTAAGAGGTTGCAGATAGCACAAAATAAAGCAGCTAGAATCATACTAAGATATCCATATGATACTCCAATTGTTGAGCATCATAATGCCCTCTGCTGGTCATCAGTTAGGGATATAATTGATAGGTCTGCACTCAATCTATTTTATAATATGCAAATGAAGAAGAGGCCAAAATTGTTCAATTCCAGGTTTCACTTGATGAGGAATAGGCACTCAATCAATACTAGAACTGCACTGACATCTGATTATGAGTCCTTATTCAGTAGTGGAAAACGAAGGGTTTCGTTTTATGTTACATACCTTGGAGCCAAGGTACAGTATTCCGTCCAGGCGATACTTCACAGATAATGCTATACCGACGTTCTATGGCGACACGAAATCTAAAATAATGGAGTCATTGAGGAATGCGCGTCGGGTGGCAATGGCCTGTGATTCGTGGACGTCCGTTGCCACAGACTCATGTAACCATGACTGCACATTACATTAGTGATGACTGGCAGCTATAGTCACATGTGCTCCAAACAAGAGCCATGAATGAAAGTCACACGGGTGCCCATGTGGCTGAACTGTTGCAAAACGTAGCAGAAGAATGGCAGCTCATGACCAAAGATTTAGTGTTGGTGGCTGACAACGCCTCCAACATGGTGGTTGCTGCCCAGATGGGTAAATTCCCACATGTCAGATGCTATGCCCACACACTGAATCTAGCCTCTCAGCGTGTGCTCAAACTGCCAAGTGTGTCAAGGCTACTGGGGAGGATAAGACAGATTACCACGTTTTTCCATCGCAGCACCACTGCAGAAGCTACTTGGTCTACCATGTCATAGGCTGAAAACAGATGTCAGCACCAGATGGAACAGTGCTTATGAGATGGTAGACAGGTTCTTAGAGCAACAACCTGCTATCTGCGCCACCTTGCTGTCTCCCCAGGTGAGAAGAAGAGAGGCCGACCTCTGCACTCTAAGCGAAGCAGATGTGTCAGATGCAGAGGATACTGTTTAGGCCTTAAAGCCAATGAAAGATGCCATCACTCTCATGTCAGAAGAGAGCAACCCCACAGTGTGTCTGATTGCTCTTTTGCATGTCCAACTCATCCAGAACATAACAGACAACATTGGAGAGTCACCAATGATCTGGCATATTAAGCATGCCATCAAAGAGGACCTCCAAAAGAGGTACACCATTGAGGAGGAGAAAAACACTCTTCATACAGCCTCTACTCTTGACCCCCGTTTCAAGGCACTGCCTTTCCTCACAGAGGAGGAAAGACTGGAGACCTACAAAAGAGTGACTGCTGAGGCTGCATCACTGGAGTTAATTCTACCATGTTTTTATGTTAAAATTAATATTAAGATGCAAAATGTCAATCTGGGCTTAAAACAACTTTGACAAAAAATCCCTAAATAACAGTTGATATAATGATGATAATAATAATAATTAAAAAATGTTTTTGATTAAAAATAGAAGAAATTAATAAATTAATTAAAGTAGCATGATAAAATAATTATTTAAAAAGTAATAACAGTAATAGTATTATAGGATAATTAATAGTTACACGAGGCTTTTGATATGGTTTAGAGGAAGTCGGTTTTTGTTTGGTTAACTTGAATGTTGTGATGATTGGAATTTGTTGTATTTAGCTGTTATATTTAGCTGCTCTTTCTTATTGTGTTTACCTACAGCAGATCGTGAGAGTAGAAGAGGGTGACGACTCCGAGGAAAACACAGAGAGGTGAGAAGAAGACACACCACTGCCCGAGATCAGAGAGGAGCAAGACCAGTGCCCTTCTGCTCCCAAAAAAAGGGCTTCATCTTTGCTTGTGAATCTGCTGGGGCAGACCTTCACAGAAGGTAGAGTTCAGCCCAAGACGGCCTATGCAAGAGCTGAGGAGGAAATGGAAAGGTACTGTAAAGCTCCACCACTTTCTCTCTCTGAGGACCCTCTATGCTGGTGACGTGTCCATGAGGTGATGTTTCCCCTCCTGTCCAAGTTGTGCAAGAGATATTTGTGCATCCCAGGCACCAGCGTTACCGCAGAACAAGTTTTCTCCACTGCAGGAGATGTAGTCACAGCTCAGCGAAGCACATTAACACCTGAGCATGTAGACCAACTTGTGTTTTTACACAAGAATTTAGAAATTCCAGCATTCACCAGCTAAGCACATGTTGCACTTGCATGCATTGTCCATCTAATTGTGGCATTTTTATGCATAATGTTATTATTTACCACATGTTCTGTTGACAGTGCTATATATTAGACCTGCTTTTTATTTTGATGTTTTAATATGCACTACAAAAAATCTTTATTTTTTATAGTACTTTTCAGTGATTGAAAAGAAAGATGCTATTTATTTGAAAGGGGCAGCTGTTTAAATTAAGTGACTCATTTGTTACAAATACTGTTTAAATAAAAGAGTTAATTCACCTGATTGTTTGTATTTATTTTACTGACAAGGGGGACTTAGGATAGTACGGAGTAATTGGACATCGCAAAATAGGGAGAAAAAGGGGATAAAATATTTATTTTGTTTTTAATCAGAAATTGAGATGCATCGAGATGCATCGTTTTGAATCTTTGAATCATAATCAAATCGAAACGTGAGGTGACTGAAGATTCCCACCCCTAATGGCTAGCCTATGCTCAAACTCAAGTTTCTGAGGCCTTTCCTGTGACTCCCGAGCCCTCTCGTGGGCCTCCAGTTGAAGATGAGCCAAACGGACCTTCAGCCGTGCATCAACCCTCGACCCAGAGGAGCTCGGCGAGAAAGCCTCGAACCTTGGCAAGGTAGCCGGGGATCCTTTACCTCCGTTCTGGCGGAACCCCCAGCGCTCAGCGGTGGTTTGGGATCTTTCCCAGACACCAGGGACGACACGTCAAGCTGGCTGGAAGGTAACAGGACAGGCAAGGTAAAGACTTCCAACTCCACCAGCTTATCCCACACCACAGACTTAATCTCCCTTTTAAGAAGACTCCTCGAAACCGAAATACCAAAGTGATCCCAAATCGCTAATAAGTCTGCTTTACGGCACTGGTCGAAAACAATAAACGAAGGTTCTGCAATAAACTCATCTAAATCAAACGAAGCCATTTTTATTTCCGTCACTATGCACAGCACGAAATAAACACACAATACACCAACACTACACAACTCTAGAGCTACACAACACACCGATCTAGAGATGCAGTAATGCACAATGCAAAACACAAGATTATTCACACGAAATACGCGCTATCCCGGACGAGCCCCCAATTTGTTACGACTCTCAGGCGTCTAGGGGTAGGAGGGAGTATGTAACATATTTTGTGAAATAAAATGACCGGGTGGAAAGGTGTTGAGCACGTTAAGTGGAAACAATCAAGACAGACAAGGTGTCAGGTGCTATTAAAGGTGTTATATTATAAGAGTGCAAGTGATTGTGTTTTACACAAAACGAAGACACAACTAGGTCACAAGGCCAAGGGACATGGATGTAGCCAATGAAATAAACAAAACCAAACAGAGCTAGAACAAAAGATAGTCTGACTAACTAACTAAGCACAACAAAAGACTGTCTATCTAACTACTCTTACAAACAAAATACATGGTTGGCAACCACCCCTTTTCTAATATGTCTATACAAGTTCCTCCTGTGTGTAGCATCGGTGTATAGAGGCCTCTGTCTTACCTGCCCCAGGGCCTGAACCACACACAGACAACCACACATACACACAAGCAGGGGGACGATTACACACACAGGTCTCTAAATCTCTACATGCGCATACACAAACACACAGCAAAAATGAACAGAGATCAATGAGAGAGAGACAGTGAGCGGTAGCAGCCACTCAGCTTTTATGTTCCAGAGGAGGGACGTGATTGGTGGAGGCAGGACCAGAATAACGATGATTGACAGTGGGGATAGCGAATGGAATGATGAATGGCCCTCCTGCAGCATAGGCCTATTTCACAAGATGGCGCCCAAAACCGGATGTAGGGATACTTTGTTTCCGGTTAGCGGTTGCTACCGACGCCAAGTCCATTTCTGACAGCGGAAAATGGAGCCGAAACAGTGACGTGTGTTCTCACAGTCCATAATCGCTCTGCCTAAGTTCACTATGTCGGATGTTATCCGCATTGTGGACACATTGCCAGTGAGCGTTAAGAGGTCTAAAATGGACAAGGGCTACAAATTATTTTTTGAGAAGTTTATATTCAGTTATGAAGGTAAGTATAACCGTTAGCTCTGGTTCGCCAGAAAGCTAAATAGCTAGCTTGCTAACCCACAGCAAGTTAGCCGATTAAAGAGATATTTAACTTCGATATAACATAAGTTATTTTCTCGGGACGACTCCATTGTGTTTTCGTACCGTGAACAACATCTGCTGTTCGTTAACAGCGTCTCTGTTCCTCTCGGTTGTAATTTCGCCGAGGTCCCGAAAATGAATGAATAGGGAGCCTGACAACCGTGAGAAAAAGCGATTCTGTTAACGTTAACGGTCAGCAGGGGGAGGCAAAGCTATGTAAGTACAATGCGTTAGGCTCCACAAAATTACTTATGCTATACGAAGTGAAATATCTCCGAACTAAGTTTTGTATTACCGTTACTATTTTGTGACATGTTTGCGCTGTACTTAATAAAGATTTATATTGCTTGTCAAATCGCCTGTGTAATGGTGTTGTTCATGTGTTTATGTGTGCGTGTATGCATGTGTGCGTGTATGTATGTGTGTGTGTTTGGGGACAAATGTGTCTGTAGTCTCCAACATCATTGCAGGGAAGGTGATAGTGAGGGCAAGGTGTTACAGATCCTTGAGGAAACGTGAGGAGCCACATCAGCTTGAGGTTTATAGATGATAAATGTCACACAAACTACTGACTACCAGCATAGATTCAAGATTCCTTTATTTGTCATTTTTGTGTACTTGCATACATAAAAATGAAATGTTGTTCCTTCCAGTCCAAAACAGTGCAAAAATAGACAATATGCCTAGAATAATAATGTATATAAGAAAAGAAACTAGAAGGCACACTGTGTAAAAAAAACAGTCAGCAGCAATTGAGTTATAATAAATAAGAAAAGTAAAGGCACTGTATTAGTACTAGGACAGGCCGCCGCAAGCATCGGTCGCGCCGCCATCTTCACATGCCCCCCGACAGGAACGGGAACAGAATTCCATACAGGAATGTATGCCATATGCCTGACACTACTGGCCTATGGAAAACTGTCATAACTGTAGCATTCTTTATTTTAATGTGGTGAGCGAAGCTAATTTTGCTATCAATGCCCTCAGATCACACTCGAAACTACCAAGCTACCGACAGAGATGACAGCCTATGCATGCTCTTGTGCTGCTGGGAGGTGCCTGTGCAACCATTTGGTTGCCTTACTGTATCAGACTGCCCATTTCTGCACACTGGGAATCAAAAATGTTCCAGCTGCCCTTGCATGCACAAGCAAGCCTCAGACTTGGCACCGGCCCCGTACCCAGGTAAAAATAGAAAACAAATGGCTTCATAACAAGTTCTTTAGAATGAATTACACTAGATAGCTAACTTGGAGCTCATGCAGTAATTTTTGTATGCCATCTCAGAGATAAAATTACAAATCTTTCCAAAAATTTGGTTTGTCAGGGCATCAATCCTGAGCCAGTAGATGAGCTTAAGGTGCGCAAGCCTAAAGCATCTGGTGGGAACGGTGTGCAATCCACACTGTACAGAGCATATGGAGGTAATTTTTATCCGAAAATATTTATCTATCACTAATCAATGCACATTTAAAAAAAAAAAAACATGTTTTTACATTTTGTTTCATTTAGGACCGTTACCGGATCAAGCTGTTCTTGCTGGTGCAGCATCGTTGAGTTGCCTTAGACCTCAGCCTCTTATAGCGAAAATTGTTGATGGCATATCTGAAATGAGTCTTGTGCCATCAAAATTTGGAGATGTCCCCAAAGGCTCAATACTGTCCTACCAGTGCCCCCCTGTGTTGCCCAAAGACGTAATTAAACAGCCAGATGCCCAGAGATTTCCACCATTGCCTGTTCCACACCACACACTCCCGCAATTTCACTTTGTGCCTGGAAGCTTAGCAGAGCTCCTGCACATGCAAAGTCTGGAGGTGTCACCCGAGCTTTCTGTCATCATCGAGGAAGGAACCCAGGATCAGTCCAAATGCCCTCTCTGGGTAAGCATGCGGCGCCTTCGTCTTACTTCCAGCAATTTTTATGAAGCTGCTCATGTGAGGTCTGAGTCCACATCAAAGTCACTCGCAGTAAGGATAATCAAGGGTATCCATCAGACCAAGGCAATGAAGAGGGGACAACAACTGGAGCCAGAAGTTCTTCGCCGGTATGCTGATACCTTTAATGTGAATGTCTATCGATGTGGTCTGATCATCCACCCTGATGCTCCTCATCTTGGAGCCAGTCCTGATGGCAAAGTAGTGGATCCAACTGAGGATCCTCCCTATGGCCTGGTGGAAGTCAAGTGCCCAGATATTGATAGTATCACAGAGGCAAAGCACATTGCACTGTCTGGGGGTCAGGCAAAGCTTCGGAAAAGCCACCAGTATTACTGGCAAGTCCAGGGCCAGCTTGGAATTACTGGCCTTGCCTGGTGTGATTTTGTCACAGACACAAAAAGTGATTTCACTGTGGAGAGAGTGTGGAGGGATGATGAGCTTATTGAAGTCATCAAGGCCAAGGCTGATGCCTTTTACTTTGGCACGCTTATTAAAGTTCTCCTAGAGGGGAAGTAAAAACATATTATACAGTTTTAAATTAAGAGTTCCCAAAAGATTACTGAGTGTTAATTAAAGGAAAGGTGATGTAACACAGTGGTAAACATGCCCCTGTCCCAAATTTTCTGGGACGTGTTGCAGGCATCTTTTCTTAGTACTTTTTTCAATTAAATATATATAAAAGAAAATTTAGAAATCATTGCATTCTGTTTTTACTTACATTTTATACACTGTCCCAACTGTAAATAAGAAAGTGATTAGAAATTAATTTGAATATACTGCATAAGGTAATTCCATATCTTCTGTTAAAATTGGAACGTACCAGTTTCAAGAAATGCCTGGCATGTGATGCTGTCCTTGAGCCCTCTTAGAGAGACCTTTCTTCAGTGTAGGCTTATGCTGCCTTTACAGTTGGCAAAACTTCCCTAAAAAGTGAAGCAAACTTTAATCAATTTTTTTAAAAATCCACACATTTATTAATGATTATTTATTAATTTCTTCATTCAAATCTGGTCCTACATACCCAGGAGAGGAGAGGTGAGCCCGGTGTTATTGGCTGGAGAGGTGAGCCCGGTGTTATTGGCTGGAGAGGTGAGCCAGGTGTTATTGGCTGGAGAGGTGAGGTGAGCCAGGTGTTATTGGACTGCATTTATATAGCGCTTTTATCCAAAGCGCTTTACAATTGATGCCTCTCATTGGCTGGAGAGGTGAGCCCGGTGTTATTGGCTGGAGAGGTGAGGTGAGCCAGGTGTTATTGGCTGGAGAGGTGAGCCAGGTGTTATTGGCTGGAGAGGTGAGGTGAGCCCGGTGTTATTGGCTGGAGAGGTGAGGTGAGCCAGGTGTTATTGGCTAGAGAGGTGAGCCCGGTGTTATTGGCTGGAGAGGTGAGCCAGGTGTTATTGGCTGGAGAGGTGAGCCAGGTGTTATTGGCTGGAGAGGTGAGGTGAGCCAGGTGTTATTGGCTGGAGAGGAGAGCCAGGTGTTATTGGCTGGAGAGGTGAGCCCGGTGTTATTGGCTGGAGAGGTGAGCCAGGTGTTATTGGCTGGAGAGGAGAGCCAGGTGTTATTGGCTGGAGAGGTGAGCCCGGTGTTATTGGCTGGAGAGGTGAGCCAGGTGTTATTGGCTGGAGAGGTGAGGTGAGCCAGGTGTTATTGGCTGGAGAGGTGAGCCCAGTGTTATTGGCTGGAGAGGAGAGCCAGGTGTTATTGGCTGGAGAGGTGAGCCAGGTGTTATTGGCTGGAGAGGTGAGGTGAGCCAGGTGTTATTGGCTGGAGAGGAGAGCCAGGTGTTATTGGCTGGAGAGGTGAGGTGAGCCAGGTGTTATTGGCTGGAGAGGTGAGGTGAGCCAGGTGTTACTGGCTGGAGAGGTGAGCCCGGTGTTATTGGCTGGAGAGGTGAGCCCGGTGTTATTGGCTGGAGAGGTGAGCCAGGTGTTATTGGCTGGAGAGGAGAGCCAGGTGTTATTGGCTGGAGAGGTGAGCCCGGTGTTATTGGCTGGAGAGGTGAGGTGAGCCCGGTGTTATTGGCTGGAGAGGTGGTGAGCCTGTTGTAACTTTCTGCTCACTCTGCCCAATATTGCACTTCACCATCAAGGTCGAGAGGACCCTGGTAATTCACCATGACGCAGCAGTTGGACCATATTTGGTTTATAGTGCCTGCCAGGGTTAGAGGAATTGGTGAATCCCAGATGTGGTACTCTTTTACCCTCCGAATTGCCCGTTCAACCAGAATCCGGAGTCTGGCAATGGCCTGGGTCCTCTCTGTTTCCTCTCTGCTGAACTGACTCTTGTGCCTAAATGGTGGTATTATTAGTTTTGCCCCAACTTCCTGCAAGGACTTTTCAATGATGAAGCCTTTGTCTGCCATAACCTCATCCCCTGGCTCCAATAAAGCCAAAATGCCAGACTCCTTTGTCAACTCCTGGTCAGATATTGACCCAGTGAACAATTTGGACACAAAGGTAATAGCGCCACAGGGTGCAACACCGATTAGAGCTTTGAAGGTGGTATGGCTCTTGTACGTCGAGAACGTTTCAGAGTGCAGAGTAATGGCCTCTGGGCTCTCACATCGAAACTCGGTGCAATCGATGATGACTCTGAGATTCGGGCTGTACTGCTGGAATTTTACTGGCATGGTCTTCCTCACTTGCTCTCGTGTCATCCAGAGTGGAACAGATCCCAAAATGAGGTACAGGTAATTGGACCATGTGATGATAACACGGCTCACTGTTGATGTGCTCACCCCAAATACCTCTGCCAAAACCCTCTCCAAAAGGCCAGTTGCTACACGTAAGCAGTACATGAAAAATTCATCAATAAGGTGTAGCTTACGTGTGGGGCTAGGATGAATTCCTTCCCTCTCCATGTTGTCAATGCCAACTCTCCTCGCTTTGGACCAATATACGATCTGTGATGCAGATGGCTGAATGGAATCCCAAAACACATTAAATGTGCGCTTTGATGGGAACCTGGTGAAGTACCTGAAGTCTTCATCAGAAATACACCATCTCTCCAGGAGGGGCCCAGAGAGGGTGAGGCGTGAGACCATCTTCTCCAACTCCCTGATCCTCTCCAATGCCTCATCAAGTGCACCTAATGGAAAATAAGCAACTAATAAAAACTCAATCACCTGCCAATTTAGCAAAAATAAAGTTTGGGGCAGGGGATTGTTAAGCAAATGACAGTCACGTTTCACTCAGTTTCCTGTACATTTAATGGCATTTTCTGATTAAGTCTAATTTCATAGTGTATCTGAAAAAAGCAAATATGCCTGACATCAATTTCAGACACATTATGTTTACCGAGGCAAACAGTAGCAATCAACATTATCTTAACCGTGCTTGCAGTTTACCGCTGTACAGTGGGGTCCATAAGTCTGAGTTCACTACCAAGCTGTTTATTTTCATCGTTGACAAAAACTACCCACAGATTTTTAAATCAGCTGATATATCTTAAGTAGGCTTGTCGCGATGCCCGTCGATACATTTTGTAATTACAATTAACAACTAAACTAAACGTGCATCTGCAGTTTCAACACTCAATGTCCAAATATGTGCTTACTAACAAGCTAGCTGGCTAACGTAGCTACGTTAAACGTAATTTGCTAATCGTAACATAAAATATAGCTAGCTAACTGATTTTAAGACATTCTTGAGTAACAAATACCACATGACTGAAACTGCATTAGTTCTTAATGAATGATAAAAACCAAAGGAGTTGGTAGTGGACTCAGACTTCTGGACCTGACTATGTGAGAAGAAAAGTTTAATATCGAGTGTAATCTCATTCTCAAAGCAGTAGCTAACTAGCTAGCTACCGTAATGAGTTAGTTGAAGTTAGTTTGCAACATTAAAACACAGTCATGCTACCTAGAAAGCTTTTACTAATTTTCAACACAACTACGGTTATTTATACACACTAACCACATACCGTATAAAAACAATCATCAACCCATCAAAGCTAGCTAGCTTGCTAACGTTATTAGTGTGACACTCACCCGGGGGAGGACGGCAGTCGTAGTCGTGACCCGTAGCTGCGGCATCACTAAGCTCTGCTACACCTCCCATCTCCTCTCCAAAGCCAACATCACCTCTTCTCTTCGATGTGGCTGTCTCTCGTTTTTTAGTGTTACCCCAATTGTTCCACGAAAATCGGGAAGGCACTGCCTGTGCAGTAAGGTACTTGCGGCCGGACTCAACATGAACGTGCATGTCACTCTCCTCAAAGTGCAGTCCACACACGTAAGTGCTGTACCTCCTAACCGCGAAATCTTCACCCTCGTCTCTCCTAATCGCATGTATCCATTTATTTTTTTGGAGTACATCGGTTGGAAAGCTGTGGAATGATAAATAAGGTTGTTTTTTCTTCGAATTGTTACACAGAGGAACGCTACAAAACTGCTTGCTCTTCGTCGCTGCCATTGTTTTCGGTAGTGGTTAAGATAGCCGGAAATGAAAGACCCCTACATCCGGTTTACATACCCGGAAATGTGAAATAGGCCTATTACAGAGGGAAAAAACACACACAACGACGTGGAACGTAACAATGACACAGTACAGTCACGGATGGAAATTAAACTCCGTAAACATCTGATAATATATTTTAAAACATAACGGTAGACCGTCAGCTTACCTCGAGTTCGTTCTGCAATCGTTCGTTCAGGTTGATGGGCGTTTCTGCACCGGACTGTCAATCACACTGTGAAAATCACAGAACCGCTGAACTCTATGGTTTTGGCTCCAAATTGACACCATAGCCAGAGAGACTCAAAGCGAGAGGCTCAACTAACCCAGATATCCAGTGTCCAGTTTTAGACAGTAATGTAGACAGAGGATCTGTCTATTTTTCCTCATTGCATTGCATTAGAGAGAACCGGATGGAGCCCATATTGCTAGCGTTTGTTTATAACAGAATAGGGATCGAATGTTCAAAACTTCTATTAACTGGATTACGTTTGGAAAGCAATACGGTGAAAACGAACGTTCTAGTCACACTCTATTTTCGCAAAAAGGCAAGTTTGTTGTTTGGACTACATATCCCATCAGGAATACTGCATCTGGCTTCTATGTTTGGTTTTCATATGAATAAGTTGTACCAGATAGACTCAGACCTGGTTGTAGCTACATATTCATGATTTCAAGGCTTCCGTAGCTAGAGCTAGTTTTGTCCAAAACTAGATAATCGTGAACATTAGCTATGCTAGCTTTGCTGCTCGAGCTTTCATATTGTATGTGAAACTAGCTATCCTAATATTAATGTAACGCAGAGGTGGGTAGAGTAGCCAAAACCTGTACTCAAGTAAAAGTATTGTTACTTTAAAATAATAATGACTCAAGTAGAAGTAAAAGTAGTCATCCAAATAATTACTTGAGTAAGAGTAAGAAAGTATCTCGTGAAAAGACTACTCAAGTACTGAGTTACTTCATATAATCTGATTTAATGTTGAAATAAGAGCAAGATGAACGTAAAAATCTAAATGTCCAAAATATAAAATCGTAAATGCTTGTCCAATAGAAATAAACCAAATATAAAATAGCCATGTGCAAATTCAAATATGGCCTAAATCATATCCCTTAAAACAATAATACAATAAAACAATACACAGGAGGTTCGTCAGAAGAGGAGGATTTTCGCTTTCTGTTGGACTCTATTAAGTCTGTATAGTCCGTCAGTTTGTTGGGGTGAACCCTCCGTTGACAGAAAAAATATCAATGAGGCTACAGGGATTTATCCATTAAAATAGACTCATCATCACAACAAAGAGGAGCCTGCTCAAATTCAAACAGAAACTTTATATGTGGGAAACATAATGCTTTGTAGCACCATTATTGTACCTTATGAGGCACTTCTCCACGATATTCCAAAGTCCCATGATGCCTTGCGCGGAATATGTGCAGAACTTCCGGTTTAGCGTAAACAAACGTTATGTATGCTATGCAATGTTCCAGCGCTCACGTCTTGACTGTTGCATGCTTCACAAAAACTATTACACTACTAACTAATGCTTACATTACAGTGTGAAATATCCACATGAATACCAGTAACCTATTTAAACATACTCAATTTAAAAAACAACGTATATAACCGAAGTATTTTGAGCAATAATAGCCTACTTACATGGCAATGATGAAATCT
This sequence comes from Anguilla pacifica, assembly GCA_039654925.1. Taxonomy (NCBI): domain Eukaryota; kingdom Metazoa; phylum Chordata; class Actinopteri; order Anguilliformes; family Anguillidae; genus Anguilla; species Anguilla pacifica. Next base: position 34,993,397 of record CM077286.1, on the reverse strand, counting down.
TATGTGTTCAGTAGATGGAGACAGAGACCGTAAATCAACAATACAGTTCAATCCGCTTGTTTTGCTCCAGAAAACGATGTCGTCTAGGTCTATCAGCAAACATACGGCTTCGCTATGCCCAGAGGTCCTCAATAATAATAGTATTTCTCAAGAAATTACGAATAATCGTTGACCACGTTCCGTGCTGCGTCTTTTACTGCTACCAAATGCATAAGTGAATGCGACCATAAGAAAAATTGCGGTTACGCTGACCTAAAAAACGCTATTCCAAAAGCAAAATTAGACATGTTATACATCGTTAGAAAACTTGTACTCTCACCTACTGAATAAATGAATTGTCAATCAAGCCAGACTGTACTAAAAAGGGCGACAACGCCGTAAACAACGCGTGTGGTATTACGCACAGCTATTTTGGAAGATACCGAGGCATCACAAATACCCGTATATTTCACAAAAGGATTGTCCAAGACAATAAATGACCACTCAGTCAAATAGTTAGCTATCCACAGCCAAAACTAACCTAAACTTACCGCCACATATTTTCTCAAGTTCGAAGTTGAGTTCTTGTAGGCTGAAATGTCCACATTTCTAGGCAGACAAAGAAGGCAGCACATAATGTAACTACTGTTTTTGGTAGTCTGTAAGCAAAACGTAGTTTGAACGTGAGGCCAGGGGTGTTCTGCCTGCTACGAATCACCCGCCGTTGTTTCAGCCATTGTTGTCGCCCACTCATCCTTCTGTATGCTGTGACTGGCTACGTTTGATTGGTGAAACGGAGTCATGTGGGGCTATGACAGAGCCAAAGCAATGACCAGTCAGCCTCTTTGGCTGAAGTCTCTCTGAGAGAATGAAACGAACAGAACGTGCATTGAATAAAAAATGGGTAAAAAAATAAAAGTAACGAGCGGAATGTAGCCGAATATAACGGAGTAAAAGTAACATTTTTTCTTCACAAATATACTGAGTAAAAGTGAAAAGTATGTTGCATTAAAACTACTCTTACAAGTACAATTTATTCAAAAAGTTACTTAAGTAAATGTAACGGAGTAAATATAACGCGTTACTACCCACCTCTGATGTAACGTTATACCAGCGATGTTTAGTGTACAGTAACATTATCACGACTACTCTCTTGTTCCTACTATAAGCTAGCTTACAGCTGTGTCATTACAGCAAATAGTGGTAAGTTAGCTATAGACTAACTTAGCTATAGCTTGTCGGACAAGCAAAGATTAATTAAGAATATACTTATTTTCTGAATCCAGTGGTTCCAACAGTCAATGTCCTTGTTAAAATGTTCAGCTCTCTGAATACTGAACCAAGCGATATTGCATGCTAGAACCCCTCACTTAACCTACACGTAAAATATATTTTATTAGATTTAATTTAATAATTATGTTTAACATTAGAATTATCAATTAAATCGCCAAATTCTTTGATAGGTCAGTCTACAGAAAACTGGTGGAATCAACTAACAAGTCAAAACAAGCTGTATATCAGGTTTTCAGATTGAATTCAATAAGAAGCAGTCAATTATATTAATGAATTGAAAACATACATTCTTTATTGAATGCAGGCACACTACTTCTAAATTACACAACAGAAGACATACAGCAAAACCTTAAACAACTAATCTAGAAATACCAGAAAATAGAGAGAGAGAGAGACGGATAAGAGAGTGAGAGAGAGAGGGAAACAGATCGGCCAGACCTTGCCAAAGTATCACCCACTTCCAGCATCAGCGCCACAAGGAAACCAGCTAAAAACACACAACCTGGGAACCACCACCAAAATAAAAAGCGGAAAACTCTTCTTCTTCCAGGCTCTGAAACCAAAAGCAACACAACACCTTTTTCCTGTGGCAATCTTAAATACCTTACCCAGCATGGCTTGAGGATGTTTTGCCCTGATTGGGTGATGCTGAGTTAAGGTGTAGGATAGAAGGGAAGGGGGGCCAGACTAATTTATGACAAGGACTGGCCTACCTAAAGATTGCATTCAAACTTAAAGAGGACATGGGAAAGGGAAATGTTAGGCATGTAGGGTCTCCGACCCCCGATATGGTGTCCTGTGTCATCTGGTTTGTCTCTTCTGAAGAGGTGAGACCCATAGATTGTCAGCCTAGACTAGGGTATCAGTGGAATTTAAAATTGCCGCAGTCACATTTTCTTTGATGCTTGTGATGGGGAGGCCAGGCCACATTCTTATTTACTGTTTCCCTCTCTAAGGCCAAAATCTAAACACTACATATCCTACAAGCTTATAGCATACAGCAGTTTTGACGAGGGTTAGCTAGGAAGGCAGACAGCCAAGCCCTTGTTTTGGATGAGCGGTAGCGAATGAATACCTTCACCCCTTAGCTAAATCATTTATATTAATTTAGTATTAGCGGAATGATATTATGATTTGGTTAAGATTGACTATAATGTGTAATTTTAATAATAATTAATTTAATTATTAATTTGAATTTCTAATTTAAAGTTTGTATAATTATGAGACTGATTATTACATGTTGGCACCACCTGTGAGGATATTGATGTATATCTGCTACAGTTTGGTGCCCCACTATGAGAAGTAGCGGCATGTCCCCTACAGTGTATAAATATCTTTGCCATGGCCACGCCTGCCATTGAGCTTCAAAATATGTTTTTGAGACCCACGGAGAGGCAATGGGTGACATCACAGTAGTTTTTTCCATATTTTTTACAGACTCTGAGTCAAACATGGCTCCGTCCATGAATTGGCTTCATGCACTTGTGAGCAGCTCCCATAGGAATCCATGGAACCGGTAAACGGAAGCTGTCTCCAATTCTTGTATATCTCGATAGTCAGTGCCTATGAGCAATAAATCGATGAGGTCTCGGAGACTCGGAGAAAAAACATAGACTAGCTGAATGCGAGAGGAGAATCTCAGCTCTATGGCAAGCCCTTTTAACATCCAAAAGCTTGTCCGGATTCTCATTACAGATATCTGTAATTCATTTATGACAAGTCAAAATGCCAATTTAAGATATCACTAATTACATTTTGACTAGTCAAAATGCTAATTTAACATACTGTATCTGTAATTACATTTTGACTAGTAAGATTTCGCTGTTAAGTTCAAAGGAACCCCAAATAAAGATATACAATTCAGTTTTGACTATCTAAAATGTGAATTCCAGATATCTCCATTTAAATTATGACCAGTCATAACTCAGATTCGAAATATCTTCACTTTAGTTCTGACTAGTCATAATTCCAAGTAAAGATATCTTTAATTCCTTGTTTTTGAAGATATCTAAATGATCTTTTTTGATATCTGAAACTAAGATATTACTAGTCAAAATACAATAGTAGATATCCTGATCTGGAGTTATGACTAGTCAAAACTGAAGTGGAGATATCTTGAATTTGAGTTATTTATGGCAAGCCCTCTTAACATTGAATAGCCTCTCCAGATTCACATTACAGATATCTGTAATTCATTTATGACTAGTTAAAACTTTAATTTAAGATATCTGTAATCTCTAATGATCATCTGAAAATTGATCATGATCATCTGAAAATTATACAGGATTATACAGACTCATATAATTATCATCTAGTAATCCATACACTCAGATAATATAGATAAATTACATCTTTATATATCTCTGTCTCAATAAATCTGAGCCTATGGATAGGGTCTTCAAACATAAAGGGTGTTTTGTAAGAAATAATTCCAAACTTCTACAGTAAAAAAGCACAAAATCCACTGCATGAATATTTGGCAAGGTGAACTTCAAGAATCTAGTGGAGTGTGTGGAAAATTGTTGGGTTTAATTATTTTTATGAAACTTTAAATAGCAGTATGTACGGAATTGAAAGTAAATTTTGGAGGATTTTACTAACCTATAATTTCAATTTCCTGCTGTAAAAATGCTCAGAATCCCTTGCATGGATTCCAGGGTAGCAGCACTTAAGGAATGTATTAGAGTTTGCATAAAACAGTTTGATTTAAATTTTAATTAAATGGAAATTTTTATAAGCACCATCTAAAACATTGAATACTGTTTTCTGAGGATTTTGCCATTCCCTTAAATCGAAATTGCTCCAGTAAAAATTCACAAAATCCATTGCATGAATACCTGTGAAGGTATTCTTCAAGAATATACTGGAGTTTGCATAAAACAGTTGGCTTATACTATTTTATTCAATTTTAAAGAAGAACGGCCATTTTGACTGATTTGCCATCCCATAGTAAAAATCTATGGAATCCATTACATTACAGGCATTTAGCAGACGCTCTTATCCAGAGCGACTTACAACTTTTACATTGTATCCATTTATACAGCTGGATGCATACTGAAGCAATGCAGGTTAAGTACCTTGCTCAAGGGGACAACGGCAGTGTCCTACCCAGGAATCGAACCTATGACCTTTCAGTTACAAGCCCAGTTCCTTATCCACTGTGATACACTACCGCCATGGCATGAATCCATGGCATGAATACCTGGGAAGGTCTTCTTCAAGATTGTATTGGGCTTTTCAGAAAACAATCTGATTTCATTTTTTTAATAGCTTTTTTTAAAAGTACCATGTATACGTAGGATTGAATGGCCATTTTGGGGGAATTGGCAAACACATAATTTCAAATTCCTACAGTAAAAATACACAGAATCCATGGCATGCATGCCTGGGAAGGTGGTCTTCAAGAATATATTGGAGTTTGCCAAAAAAGTGTGGTTTAATTATTATTATTTATTTAATTTTATTTTTGTTTGTTTTTTGTGAATTTTAAAAATTAGCATGTATTGAATTGAATGGGCATTTTGGTGGATTTTGCCATCCCATAATTCCTATGGTACATATACACAGAATCCATAGCATGAATACCTGGGAAGGTGGTCTTCAAGAATATGTTGAAGTTTCCTGAAAACAGTGAGATTTAATTTTTTTAATTTAATTTTAAAAAGTAGCATGTATTGAATTAAATGGGCATTTTGGAATATTTTGCCATCCCATAATTCCAAATTCATTCAGTGAAAATGCACAGAATCCATGGCATGTATACGTGGGAAGGTGGTCTTCAAGAATAAATTGAGTTTGCTGAAAAAAGTGTGGTTTATTTTTTTTAATGAATTCTAAAATGTGGCATGTATTGAATTGAACAGCCATTTTGGAAGAATTTGCCATCCCATAATTCCAAATTGTTACAGTAAAAATCCACGAAATCCATGGCATGATTACCTGGGAAGGTGGTCTTCAAGAATATATTTGACTTTGCAGAAAATAGTTTGATTTAATCAGTTTACTGCATTTTAAAAAATGGTATGTATAGAATTTAATGACCATTTTGGAGGATTTTGCCATCCCATAATTCCAGATTCCTACAGTAAAAATACACAAACACCTTTGCACAAATACCAGGGATGTAGGAACTCAAAAATCAGTTGAATTTTCGCAAAACTATTTGAATTGATTATTTTATGGAATTTTTAAAAAACGGCATGAATTTAACGCAATTGCCATTTTAGAGTATTTAATACTCCATTCTGGAGTATTTAAAAAAAGATTATGCATTCATTTATTTAGGCTGTTTTTTGGAAAGCGCCAGAACTTTATCTGCGGTAGAATTGCGTCACAATCGGTTTACCGTAAAGAGCGATGAAGACCGCGCAAAACATTTTTTGGTGCCGATAGCTTGACTGATTTTTCTCAAAGTGCGGATGGTGTGACCGCAGTCGTTTCTTCGAACCACTTTTGTCCACAACGGCGCCTCATATACTCGAACACGCCTACAGTGTTTCTCGCTGTATGATTAGGCGCTAGGAATTGTTTGGTCAAAATCCCCAGTCAAATAGAAAATTATTATTATTTTTACTAATAAAAACATGACCATGGCTTCTGTGTTGGATGCACTGTGGGAGGACAGAGATGTTAGATTTGACATTACCCCGCAGTAAGTATGAACACGTTTAGCTATCGGGTTTTCTTTGCCAGGTGTTCGGTTATCCGTAACTAGGGACGCGGTAGCACGTAACTTAGCTAGCAAACCTAATATACGGGTAGCCTGGCCATTTAGGTTTCCATTCACTGGTGTCGATGACAGTGTTGGCTAATTAAGCCATTTCTGGTTTAAGCTAAGAGTGGAAGCAAGCTTCTACCAAGCCAGCAACATTTGTACTAGATCATACTGGCTAGCTAACTGACATTACCTTTTTAGCCTAAGTTGCTTGGCTAAGTTAATGCTAGCTAGCTATCATTTATCTGGCTCAATGGATAGGTGGCTATATCATTTTACCATTCAGTTGTAGCTTCGACTAGCTAAACCCAGAACAGTTTTATCTTAGCGATGTCGAGTAACGGACTGTTGTGCGACCTAGTGCTACAAGGTTAACCACTGATTATGAAGCTAACATTAACTTGGCCAATGCAATATGTTGGCTACTAGGCTACGCTGTCATAGTTTTTTTCCGACCGTGAAGAATGCCTTACTTGTTTACATCATCGAGATATACAAGAACTGGAGACAGCTTGCTATCCTAAAATTTCTTCTTCCCGTGAAGAGTGCCTGGCCCGCAAGCGTAGAAATGTGTTAACACTGCGACACAATTACATCGAGAAATACCATCTATGGGGGGGGGGGGGGGAGGAGGACGTTGTATTCGGTAACTGCATTTAGATCAAACACGCCATTCACAAAAATATAAAAACGCTCGTCAATCTGTTTATAATGCCATCATAGCGCGGAGTGTTTAAAACTATAAAACCACCCCCTTAATAAAGTAAAATAAAAACTGTAGGCTACACGTTAACTTTAAATATAGACCAACTAGTCTGACTTTGACAACTTCATGATTAAACTGGCTCACGTTTTAGTTTATAAAACTCAGAAGTGACTTAAATATCCGCTGAGCACTAGTGACTTACTACTAGTATTTTAGGATAAATTCTTTGACAATACTCGGTGAATACTTTTCTCCTCAGTCAGTGAGAATTCTTATAGAGATATATAATTCTTAATCCTATAGAGAAAAAAACTGTAGGCTACACATTAAATAGAGACCCACTAGTCTGACTTTGACAACTTTGGGACTAAACTGGCTCACGTTTTAGTTAATAACACTCAAGAGAAAATTGAACATCCACTGAGCACTAGTGACTTACTACTACTTAAATATTGTAGTATAATTTCTGAAACCTAATTGAGAATACTTGGTGTACCAAAGCTTGCAAAGAAATTCAAGTGTAAGCTTAAGTATATTTTCCTGATGTGTGTACGCTCCTGGGCAAAAAAATGGCCCAAGCCCAAAATGGCATAATATTACGCTTTTAATGGTCTTAACAACAAATTGTTGGGGGAGGGTTGCCCTTTTTCAGGTTAGAGCAACAGCCCCTCAAAATGTCTGTGCACGTCCCTACTAGTATAGCATTCTTTCTTAAAATAAGAGAGTCTACTTGGTTCACTTTTGAACAAGTATAGGCCTACTCATCAGGAAAATATACTTAAGCTTACACTTGAACTTCTTTGCAACATTTAGTACACAAGTATTCTCAAGTAGGCTGCAGAATTTATACTAAAATACTTAAGTAGAAGTAAGTCACTAGTGCTCAGCGGATGTTGAAGTTACTTCTGAGTTTTATGAACTAAAACGTGAGCCAGTTTAATCACAAAGTTGTTAAAAATAGGCCACCTAGTATGATTTTGACGTTAATGCGTAGCCTACAGTTTGTATTTTATGGTTTTAAACACTCGATGATGCTGTGATGGCATTATGAACAGATTTCTGTGCGTTTTTATATTTTTGTGCATGGTAGGTTTGATCTAAATGCAGTTACAGAATATAGAGTTTTTTTCCAAAGATGGTATTCTCGATGTACTTGTGTTGCCGTGTTAACACATTTTTATGTTTGTGGGTCAGGCACTCTTCATGGTAAGAATAAATTTTAGGACAGCGCTTCCAATATTGCTTGTGTCGAAAGTGCTGCAACGAAAAAAGCGGTTGATTTACTCAGGAGCCACATCTGTTGCGGTCGCAGGAAATTTTACGACCACATAAGTGATTTAGATAATCAGGTATGTAGTGTAGTGCTCATTATCTAGGCTTCACCAAGATCATGTCTTCAGTGTGGTACAGTTTGGTATAAAGCATTTTAGTTTTACAAATGGGTGTTTTTAAAAATTATCACAGTGATAAGGAGATGTGTCTTTTGATTCCTAATTCCCAACCTTCTGCCAGTGTGCGATGATGCATATCCCTAGGGAGGTCAAACCTGTTTTGGTGATTTTTCCGCAAACAGAGTTTGACAGTTTATTTTTAATCCATAATGGCATAAATGCGACTGTATAATTTATGTTTTCTCATGGGGTCCAGCGGCTACAGAGAACCCCAGGGATCGAATGTAGAAAAATAAGTAATGTAGAAAAAATATGTGGAAATTTGAGGGCGCGGATTACTAGCTTGAACTGTAGACAACCAGAGACGATTTGTTGGACGGTTGGATTTTGAAGCTGTTACGGTACACGTTTTTTAAAAGTAAGTTGCTAACAAGTTGCTATGTTGAAACTACAACAATGGTCGCATTTTTGCAACCACCCACCTGCATGCAGCAACTGTTGTAGTTTCATTATAGCAACTTACCATTTTAAAGCACATAACAGTTTCAAAATTCACGGTTGAGATATTAATGGGGGTAATTTATCTCGTAGAACAAAACGTGAAACTGTCTTAGGCATATGTTATACACAGACCTTATTTTTGGCATAAAACTAAATCCCTATGGGAAAAAAACACGGGAAATCTGCAGAGGGAACCCATGGCGGAAGAAACATCTGGGTGGCCTACAAAAACACGTAATCACTATAGCACTCTATTGATGTAGAATTCTAAGTTGCTGAGGACACTGGCAGCTTGTCATTTTAGGACACCTAATATGAAAGCATGAATACATAATAACAGAATAACATGTAAAACATTTCACAGCATTTTTTTTGTAGCAAAAATGTGTAATAATACCTTCAATGAGGTTAGATTTTTTATAATGACCCAATTGACTTCAGTGCAGTGTTAGGTGCAGGCACAAATGCTCATAAAGTCAAATGACCTGTTAAAGTGAGCTCAGATGTCAATTTTGTTTTGATGTTTCTGCGTGGAACGCATGTGCGAACAGAAAGTGTCACCTCCCTCTGCAACTACAGGGATTACATAGGAAGAGGGAAGCAGATAAATCGTATTAAATAAAACAGCTGTTATTTTCTGACAGGGTAGGTATTTATATGTTTTATTTGAGTAGCATTTATGACATAATCAAAAAATAAACTGTCCCTATTAGGGTCTTACGAGTTTTATGTTGCTAACTGTTATAAAATGACAAGAGTTACCGAATCCGTAAAAATATTTGAATGGCTTCTATGCTGATACCAGCCCAATATTAGCTGGTATTAGGGCTTTATTTTTCTCAAATAATAATGTTGTCTTCAAATCACAGAGCTAAGAATTCATCAAGACAGCGAATCACCCGAAATGCAACACAACGTGATGTGAAGTGCAATGCAGAATGGTGGAAGCTGTCCGTATGAGGAAAAATTACACTCTGCTGCCCCCTACTGTCAGAACCCCAAAGCATTTCCCTCTAGCTGACAGAACCTCTCCCGCAGTAGCAAGTGTGTCAACTGAAACCCTAAACCACTGTAATATTTTGTTCCATGGAGATGGGACGACATTTTACAGATGTTACTATTTGTGGGCAACATTTTTAAGTTCATCTAGCACTTATCTGCACACAGTAAATTTTAATGCCTAAGCAACAATTATAGCAAGTTGAGATACTAATAGCCCACATTATGTACAGTAAGAAAAATATTGGTGATGTTCTAGCTTCATGGTAAACCAAACATCAAACAGATAACTGAGCCACATAAATGAACGCTTACACTACAGTATGTGAAATTCCCATATTAGAGAATAGCACAGACCTCTTGAGTGGTATGAATTCTAACACCAGGCGACTATGTTAACTCTGCTCAGAGTATACTAACAATTGTCCCAATACTAACAGCTATTTAGTACAGGTATTTAATATGCTGAGCATTATTAGCAAGGCTAACAGTTGTCTCTTACGACTAATGTGAATTCAACAATATAAAAAATATGACAACGTAAATAACTGAAATGATACTAGCAGTAATATGTAGCCTACACCTTTGCCATGTTCATGTGTATCCTGGCTAAACTTTATGCTGCTTCCTACTCTTCTGACCCACTGCCCAAATCCATGTCAAGGTGATACAGTTGAGGCCAAAAGTTTACATACACCTAGGCTAAAGGCATTCAAACTCAGTTTTTCACAACTCCAGCTAGAAAGTTAAACCTGACTGAGTTACACCAGTTCTGTCTGGAGGAATGGGAAAAAATTCCAGCAAAGTATTGTGAGAAGCTTGTTGAAGGGTACCCCAAGCATTTGATTCAAGTTAAGCAATCTAAAGGCAATTACATTACATTACATTACATTACAGGCATTTAGCAGACGCTCTTATCTAGAGCGACGTACAACAAGTGCATCAGTTCAAAGTGCAGAGGTGCAGAAAAATACACTAGAGTGAAGTAAAGATCGTAGTGACCACATAGATCAGGACTCCAACCCTGTAGGGTAACCTGTTCAGCAAATAAACAAAACAATCCTGCCAAGTACAAAACTAGCACTGAAATCACATTTGCCTAATCAGAATCAAACCAAACAATCCTGCCAAATACAAAACTAACGAGATCGCATTAGCCTAACTAGTTACATTGAGCTAAACTAGAGGCTAGGGAGGGGTGGGGAGAGGTGCTTCCTGAAGAGATGAGTCTTTAGTCTGCGCTTGAAGGTAGTCCTCCACGGGAAGGTCATTCCACCAGCGAGGGGCCAGGACAGACAGCAGACGCGAACAGGAAGTACAGACAAGAAGAGGGGGAGGTGCCAAGCGTCCAGAGGTGGCAGAACAGAGAGGTCTTGCTGGTGTGTAGGGTCTGATGATCCTCTGGATGTATCCTGGTGCTGACCCCTTAGCTGCCTGGTATGCAAGCACCAAAGTCTTAAATTTGATGCGAGCCATAACAGGCAGCCAGTGGAGGTCAGTGAGCAGGGGGGTGACATGGGAATGTCTGGGGAGGTTGTAGACCAGATGAGCTGCAGCATTCTAGGTGAGCTGCAGGTGTCTGATGGCGGATGCTGGCAGACCAGCCAGCAGCGAGTTGCAGTAGTCAAGGTGGGACAGGACCATGGCTTGAACCAGGAGCTGGGTTGTGTAGGTGGTGAGGAAGGGACGGATTCTTCAGATGTTGTACAGGAAGAACCTTTACGTTCGACTCACCGCCGCGATGTTCTGGGAGAGGGACAGTCTGTTGTCCATCACCACTCCAAGTTTTTTGACAGTGGGTGATGATGACACCACAGTGTCCCCTAGGGAAATAGAAAAGTCAAGGTTAGAGGATGGAGCAGGAATGAAGATCATCTCTGTCTTACCTGGGTTCAGCTTAAGATGGTGGTTATCCATCCATTTCTGGATGTCCCTCAGGCAAGCAGAGATGCGAGCGGAGACCTGTGTGTCAGAGGGGGGGTAGGAGAGAAAGAGTTGGGTGTCATCGGAATAACAGTGATATGACAAACCATGGGCAGAGATTACAGGACCAAGAGATTGGGTGTACAGGGAGAACAGGAGGGGACCAAGGACTGAGCCCTGGGGAACTCCTGTGGCAACGGGGCGAGGTGCCAATACTGCACCGGCCCAGGCGACTTGGAAGGAGCGACCGGAGAGGTAGGACTCGATCCAGTCTAGTGCTGTGCCACAGATCCCCATAGCTGCCAGGGAGGACAGGAGGATGGGGATGGGGTTTCCATCAAATACTAACAAGGTGTATGTAAACTTTTGACCCACTGAAAATTTGATATAGTACATAAAAGCTGAAATAAACTGCCTCTTAGCTATTAGTTTGAAATGATCTCTTATGAAAATAAAGTAGATACCCTAATTGACTTTTAAAACACAGGAAATGTATGGTAACACAAAATGTGTGGAGTTGTGAAAAATTGAGTTTGAATGTCTTTAGCCTAGGTGTATATTTTTGGCCTCAACTGTATTTAACTTTAGTCATGCTGTTGAATTGGCAACATTTGTAAAATCTTCCAAAAACTGAAGAACAATTACATCTCAACAAGTGGTTTTATATTACTGTGTAATGTTATGGTTGATTGCACACTGTAGTGAAGAAACAATTCAAGCTGTTGCACAGAGCCCTCAATCCTTGATATAAATTTCAAATTAGACATGCAATACACCATTGCAAACCTTATACTGTCCTCTACTGGATAAAGTCAAACCAGAATGAACTGAAAGAGTTTTGATTGTGTAAAAGTGGGGTTTTGCACGTGACCGCTTTCTATTTGTGTGTTCATTTCACAAACGGATTGTTCAAGACAATAAGTGACCACTGAATCTTGAATGATATTGAATTGGAATACCGTATTGGCATACCTTCGGGCTGTCCTTGGCTTTATCTTGTTGCTATGAGAGAATAAGAATTTTTGGTGGTGAATGAATATTTTTATGAACTCCCAGATAGATGCTATTGTGTGTCATGTCATGTTTGGGGGTATAGTCTCAGATGAGACTGCAGGGAGGGGTGCTTGTTAAATGGACAACCTAAGTGACAATGATAGCACTTAGAAACTTTGTATTTTACATGGTTGTCGTGCATTGTCTACTAATAAAGCTAGAACACAGTGCAGGAGGACTGAATGAGTTGAGTAATCTCAGGATTCTAGCGTTCTGGCCTCTAGGGAGCTTGCACGAAGGGGTTAAATAATAATATAGCCTACTATGTGGAAATATTTTAAAGTCTTCTTTCTTGTGAAAAATTACAAAATACAAGACGACTTATTTGGTGTGTTTTTCTTTATGCTTTGTGCCTTACTGTGGTTTCCTGGCTGCTCAAGATGTTCTAGACCTGCTGCCAAATATATAACCTCCCATGTTAAATCAGTTCCCTTAGAGAAAGAACTATGGTTGTTCTCTTTACCAGAACTGCAAGTTTCACTGCCTGTCTAAGAGGAAAGAACTTTTTTTATTTTCAGAGAATTATAGTTGCTTGTACTTGTCTCTATGGTATCATGTAGCCTATTCAACCTTCATTGAAGTCTCCTTGTAGAACTGCATTGTTTCTCAACATACTGTTAGACACTTACCTTGAATAAAAATAAGTGGAGGACTGAAATACAGAGGCAGAGAGGTGAGATGTTGAAGTACTTGGTGTCTGTCTACAGAGTTTGTGCTCTAATTGGCTTTGTTGATATGTATGCACATTCAACAAACATTGAACTGATAGATCAATAGATGGACAGATAGATTGTGTTGGAAATCCTCTCCCTTGTGGAACCATGTTGTGACCGGTAAAGTAACACACTGAGGACCCCTTTCTAATTAGAAAGGATTTATTACAATGCGCAATGGGAGACTCGCCACGGTGCCTCAACAACCATTCTGTCCGAATCTCAATGATACAGCCACAAGTGAGGTTTTAAGTATTCTGTTTAGAGGTGTGGTGATTGCCATGTGTGAACGTTCCCAGGAAGGAATACATTGCACCAGACTTCCCAGGGACATCCGTATGGGCTGTGTCCCAATATGAAGTCAAGTGCCTTAGAAGGCGGCATTTGAAGGCAGAATCTTCACTATTTTCCACACTTCGTAGGCATGTCCACAACCAAAGTCATCAAAAAATGCGTCCTTCTAAGGTGCCTTAATTGGGTTAAATTTGAAGGCAACGTCTGATGCATCCTTCAGCTGGAAGACTATCCCATAGGTCTTTGTGATTTCATCAGACTTCTCACTTCCATTAAATTAATGGCAGCTCAAACCAGCGAAGTGGTGGAAATGTGAATAAACGATCATTTGTTATAGTCACATCTAAAAGTACATTTTAATAATTTAATACATTGGAGTAACGTATTTAATGTTTTTAAGCATCAGGCAGTTAAATTGAACTAGCCAGCTAATTTGCTTGTAATCACATTACTTCCCAGTAGAACATCGTAGCTAGGGTTAACTTGGCTTACATACAGTAAACAACTGAAATCATGATAATCTGGTTAAAACAAAAAAAAAGTAGTCAAACTAGTGGATAGTTATGTAGTTAGCTGAATGTAAAATTGATTTTGTTTTCCCTTAAATAGAGAATCAGAATAATTGCAGCTACAACGACAGAATCCATATTTATTTCCGTAGTGTCTGTCAGCTGGCAAAGCCGTCAGCTGTAACTGTATACGCTGATCTCGTGTTGGTTTTGTGAACTTTCTGTGACCTCATTCTGCCTTAAAAGTGCATTTTTCATTGCCTTTTGAGGTTCCTTTACTGTTTGGATAATGCCTGCAGAGGGAGCTGCCTTCTAAGGTAGCAGACAGTGAGGCAGCTGACTTTGTATTGGGACACAGCCATGGTCTGCTGCCGGTGACACCCATTTGATCTGTGGCTATTGTATATTCTTACAAACAATGATTTAACTCTATATGTGGCCATCTGTCTCTAACAATGGGAAGCTGTTACAGAGTGTGTGGGTGTGTGTGTGGAAATGTGCATTGAGAATGAAGACACAGTTAAGCAACCTAAAGCTAACCTTAATTATGCAAACCTATCAATTGATCGATGGATACATAGCCAATGTGGACAACTAACATTCAAAATCTCATCCAAAATTATGGGCATTGTTATGGAGTTGGTCCCCTCTTTGCTGCTATAACAGCTTCTACTCTTCTGTGAAAAACTTCCACTAGATTTTGGAACATAGCTGCAGGGATTTGCTTCCATTAAGCCACATGAGCATTAGTGAGGTCAGGCACTGATGTTGGGTGATAAGGCCTAGCTCACAGTTGGCGTTCCAATTCATCCTAAAGGTGTTTGATGGGGTTGAGGTCAGGGCCCTGTGCAGGCCACTCAAGTTCTTCTACACCAAGCTTTGCAAACCATTTATTTATGGACCTCGCTTTGTGCAAGGGGGCATTGTCATGCTGAAACAGGGCCTTCCCCAAATTGTTGCCACAAAGTCAGAAGCACACAATTCTCTAGAATGTCATTGTATACTGTAGCATTAAGATTTCCCTTCACTGGAACTAAGGGGCCTAGCCCAAACCATGAAAAACAGCCCCAGACCATTATTCCTCCTCCACCAAACTTTACTCTTGGCACTATGCATTCAGCCAGGTAGTGTTCTCCTGGCACTTGCCGAACACAGATTCGTCCATCAGAATGCCAGAGAACATGTTTCCGCTGCTCCCGAGTTGAATGGTGGTGTGCTTTACATCATTCCAGCCGACGCTTGGCATTGCAGATTAAGGCTGTCAAAAGTGCCATGAAATTGAGTTTGAATATTAGCTTTTGTAATTAGTTAGAGTTCGAATATATTTGAATATCATTTGCCTATAATTCACAAAAATAAGCTGCTTATCGCCGGGTGCAATATGCACGTGACGCTCCCTCTAAACTGGCCTACACGTTATTTTCCACAAGCGGGCAGTAGAATAGAGGACATCGGTGAACTTTAATACTAGGTTACTACATTTGGGGCCTCATTTATAAAACGTATCAAGGTCCTTAGTAAAGACTCCAAAGGTTGATTAGTAGAATCAGGTGTGTAACTGCTTGGTTGGAACAAAAGCCTGCACCTACACCGGCCCTTTCTGGCCCAAGTTGAGAACCACTAATCTAGAAATACTGATGCAACACCTCAAGACATCAGTTAGAAAGTTAAAACTTGGTCAGTGGCATCATGAGGAAGGAGGATTATCTAAAAATACTGAGGCAACACCTCAAGACATCAGCTAAAAAGTTAAAACTTGGTCACAAATGGGTCTTCCAGCCAGACAATGATCCTAAGCATAACTCCAAATTTGTAACAAAATGACTTAAAGACAACAAAGTGAAAGCATTAGAGTGGCTATCACAAAGCCCTGAACTGAATCCCATAGAAAATTTGTGAACTGATGTGGAAAAGCATGTGCAAGGAGGCCCACAAACCTGACTGAGTTACACCAGTTCTGTCAGGAGGAATAGGCAAAAATTCCAGCAAAGTATTGTGATAAGCTTGTGGAAGGCTACCCCAAGCGTTTGATTCAAGTTAAGCAATTGAAAGGCAATGCCGTGTATGTAAAATTTTGACCCACTGGAATTCTGATATAGTGAATTAAAGCTGAAATATATCTGTCTCTAATCGATTGTTTTAAAATTATCTCTGATGTGAACAAAGTAGATTGACTTGCCAAAAGAAATGTATGTTAAGGGTGTTAATATCTTTAAATGAGATGTATGTAAACCTTTGGCCTCATCTGTACTTTTTGCTTCATGGATCTTTAGTAGTTCTGCAGATTTTACGCACTTCTGGTCAAGGTATTTCTGATCCAGGACATGTATATGTTAACCTGTTATATATAGAGGATCTCTCAGTGTTTCATATCAAACTAAAAAAGAGCAAATTTATTTTTTTATTTTTTTTACCTTGACAGTTGCATTTGTGGCACTTTATTTCTCCCTAAATTATGAATATAAACTAATCTAAGTTAGTATTGTAAATGGTGCAAATGTCTTGCTTAATTCAAGCGATTTTTCAAGTCTCTGTGATGCTCACTTCGGGAGTTATAAAGCTTTAAATAGGGTACCCCCTAAATGGTCAAGGATTGGCCAGATTTGGCATGTGCGCAAAGGGGTTAATTGGTAGTGAATATGCACGACTTCTTTTTTATCAGTGTCTAACCTTACAAAATGTAAAAGATGGAACTGTACATATGGCTGTTGACCACTCTGACAATAGAAAAAAGAGGAAATACAGTAAAAGGCCACTAACTGTGCGGGTACAAATAAACTGGCAAGTAGCTTATCAAGAAGTCTGAGTTTGCCATTCCCCCATGCAAAGACATGTATGGGCATTTAGGCTACTGTCTGTTAGAGGCAGCGCGTCAGCTGTTTAAAATTGCTAGCATAGGCTACCCTTGCCCATAATCTGAATTCACCCCCCAGCCCCTAGTAGTTCCTCTGGAGTGCCCTCTGAATTATAACTTGCTGACATCATAATGAGGGCCACTCACAAAGATTATCCAAAGAACTATGGGATACCACCTTCAGTATGAAGCCTACATTGTTGTTGGCTCAGTCATTTCTGTTGTCTATCACAGAAATCTTTCAACTTATTTTAAATTTGTATTTGTATTTTAATGTATTTTTAAAAGGCTCTAAATACTAAAGTATGTGGTTTCCCTTGAAAGTATTTATTTAAAGGAATGTATTTTTTAAATACTATTTGGGAAAGTATTTAGTTTTCCATGAAAATTATTTAAATGAATCAAATACAAAGTATTTCATGTGTAAATGTATTTGAAAATACTTCAGATATGTATTTAACTACCTTTTCACATACGAATACCAATACGTATTTGTATTTGACCCAGGTGTGCTCTGAATCCAAAAAAAGTGTGTTGATTCATGTTGTGATGACGCTCCTTGACTGTATCTAGTAACTAACAAAGTTGACTATCCTAAAGGCAAATGAAAATGAGACCTGGTGAAGTCCTGATAGACTGCCTGGATTCCATTGAAGATACCAAAGGGAACAACGGAGACAGAGGTACATTTAAATTTATAAAATGGATAGGTCCTGTCCATTTTTCCTATTAGTCAATTTGTGTTCTAGCTATGATGATAATCCCTCATAAAACATGGATAAATAGAATGTTTGCACATTGTTTTTATATCATTGCAACTTTAAATATTGTAATGATAACTAATCCATTAAGTGGCTGAGAATGAACACTGCACTTCGGCGAAATCGATGAACACCTCCACCTGCATTGTCAGCTACTTCAGTAACTGCACCTTGACTGTCTGTTTAAATAAACTTGTAGGCCTACAATAAGGAAAGGCGATATTTAAAGCGTTTATGTACCTAGCTAACTGACTAAATTTTGTCTTTTAGCTAAAAAGGTAACGTTAGCTGGTTTATGTAGCCAGTTAAAGTAGGTCCAAAAAAGAAATTATGGTTGCTTTATAACCAAAGAAATTCAGTGGAAGGTTGCAGCACACCATCTATAACAAACATTACTTTTAAAGTTGTGTTTTCTTTGATAAATTATTGTAAGATATAATAGACACTGTTCTATGAATGAGGTATTGCACTCGAACCCATGGTATGTCATGAACATTGACATGTCTAGGGAGTTTGCTTGCACCCTCTTTGTGTTGTACCTAACAACACCCCCTAGGAATGACAAATATTTATAATATGCCATGGGTTCTTGTGCTGTATTATTCATTCTGTATTTCTGAACCAGGCATGTGCAGAGGCAGGGTCCTCCCCTAGTCCACGATCCCACAAAATCTATCTTTTCTACCATCTTTTGCCCTTTGCTTATTTGCACTGTTTTGCAGGCAGGCTACTGGTGACCAATTTAAGAATAATCTGGCATTCCATGGCTTTGCCCAGAGTCAATTTATGTAAGTACATTGTGCTGCAAAATGCTTGATGTTGAACTCTGTGCAACGTAAGTATTTTATACATATTGTATGTATACTCTTTCTAATAAGATCCAAGATCAGCATCAAATGATTTGTAGTGTAGGTGCATGCATTTTATGACAAACCAACCAGAATTGGAAAAAAAATGGAGGATTTATTTATTCTTCAGTTTTTTTCCTTTGTTGTTTTGTTAAAGGTGCAGTCTTTTAAATTGTGATTTAAATTGTGCAGGTTTTTAAGTAGTCAATTTCAATTTTAATAAATTGAACTGGTTTGTTATCGCAGTTTTCTTATGTGCATATGGAATTTAAAAAGTAGGCAGACAAGATTCAATATACTTTACTTGTGTGAGCTACGGGTAGCAAAAAGGCTCTTTGAAAAGCAAATTGCCTTGGATGCAAAGTAATCCTAAATGTTTCTTTCAATACTGCAGTGGGAATAGGAAAGTTAAGGAGGAGGTTAAGCACAGTAAGAATAAAGATCCTTCTTTGCCTTTGCATTGCATTATAAGAATACGCATATTGCTGATGCTTTAACCCATTCGGGCACATGCCAAATCTGGCCAATCCTTGTCTATTTAGGGGGTAACCTATTTAAAGCTTTAAAACTCCAGATGTGAGCATGACAGTGACTTGAAAAATGGCTTAAATGAAGCAAGATATTTGTGCCATTTACAATATTTAGATAAGGTTTATGATTAAACATTGATATCAGATTAAAAAATCATGTACAACATGTAAGACACTCAATTAAAAAAAGATTATAAAAAAAGGTTATAACCAAAATGTTTTGAGCAGTAACACTTACATGGCGATGATGAAATGTTATCTGTGTTCAGTAGATAGAGACAGAGACAGTAAATCAATGTTGTCGTTCTCTCCTCTTCTGTCTTCCTCCAGAAAACTGTCAGCTAGGTCTATCAGCAAACATATGGCTTTGCTATGATCAGAACTCCTCAATAATAATATTTTCCAAGAAATTGCGAAAATCATTGATAACATTTTGTGGGGTGGAATGTGTCTTTTACTGCTACCACAGAGTTAATGCTTAAGTGAATAAGATGATGAGAAAACCTTTGGATATGCTGGGCTATAAAACGCTGTTCTAAAAGCAAAATCAGACATGTTATACATCATTAGAAAGCTTATACTCTTACCTACTGAATAAATGAATTGTCAATCAAGCCAGACTGTGCTAAAAAGGGTGACAACGCCGTAAAAAACACGTGGGGTATTATGCACAGCTATTTTGGAAGGTACCCAGGCATTACAAATTTCACAAACAGATTGTCCAAGACAATATATGGCCACTCAGTCTCAAAAGGGACATCTCTACACGTTAAACCAATGGTAAGGTTGTATATTTCTTCAATATTTAGTCCCAGATATTGACTGTAGAATGACATGGTATAATTTTTTAAAACTTTGTTTCGTTTATTTCATTATTCAGTGAGCAGTGTTTTCACTGCTGTATTGGCATATCTTAGGGCTATTGTCAGGTTTATCTTGTTGCTATGTTGGAATACGATTTTTGAGTGGTGAAAGAATATTTTTATGAATGCCCAGATAGACAGTATTGTCCATTATGTCATGGGTAGGGGGTTAGTTGCAGATGAGACTTCAGGGAGGGGGTGCGTGTTAAATGAATGACCAGAGCGACGTTGGTGGCGCTGCGAAACTTCATATTCGGCATGGTTGTTGTGTATCGTCTACTAATGAAACTAAAACAAAGCGTTTCTGTTTTTAATTCATACTTTGGTTGCAGGAGCAATGCATGTCTGATTTGAGCAATCTAGGCATGCCGGCATGCCGACCACTAGGGGGATTGCGCTTCGTGGTTAACCTCTTCAAGCTTAGTAAAAGGAGACTCAGGAGTGATTTGATTGAGGCTTTTAAATTCATAAAGAGGATCAACAAAGTGAACTACAAGAGATTCTTCAGGTTGAGTTCTGTTAGTGGAATGAGGGGACATAAATGGAAATTGGCTGAAGTGATGTGTAAGGCAATGACCATTTGGCCCTTTGTTTCCTTTAAAGTCGGACTGAAATTTGAAATACTGTATCATTATTTATATTCTATACCATTGCAAAATTGTTTTTAAATGGTTTTAAAATGTTTTTTTTTTAATGTTAAAAATGTATACTTTTGGATATATCATGTTGTTACTATCATGTTACTATGGAGGTCGGATACTGCGTGGGTGAGGTCGAGGGCACACTCCTTGCGTTTTGAGTGACAGCTAGTGGGCGGACCGTCTGAGGCTGAGACTACAGCTAGAGTGACCGCCGGTTCCGTTTGACAACCCATGTCACGGGTGCATGTCTCGGTCTAGCAAACGGCATCACTTCGTTTACCAAAGAACTGCAAAGTTATTTTAAAAATACATTTTAAAATGACAGAAAAGTAGACAGCTGCAGTCAGCATTCCCTCCCAGTAGGCTAGTACAATGAACTAGTGCAAACTCAAATTACAATGGTGGGGAAAAAATTAAAGTGCAGGTGGTGGTTAAATGTTGACTGTGACAGCCATCAAGATAAAATAATAGGGTGACAGGCTACATTTCAGTAGATAGGTAAAATTAAATTAGTTGTCATATTGCACAAAGTCAACAAAACTCTGTAGCTAGCTAGATAAATAATATTTGGCTTTCCTGAATAGTTGCTTTATATTTCGTGTGATAATTATGGTGATGCTAAGATTGCTTTTCAGCTATGCCAGCTAAGCCAGACGAAGGTAATTCATACACTCAGTAATTATACAACCAAAATGTAATAATATAAGAAACTTACTTTGTGGTTATCCTCCGTACTGCTCCGTACTGTGCTTGATCGAATTGTGGGGACTGCTCCAGGGTTCAGTCGCAGTTCTTTGTAAAATCCACTTTGTTTTTGCGCCCAATTCAAAAAGTCATCTGGTTTAAAATGCAGACTGCAGACTCCTGTGTTTGGCACTAATGAACCTGATAAAAATTCTACCCACTTGTTTTTTACATTTGTGTCCTTTGGGGTTGCGTGTAGTGAGTCAGTATTTGTGCATCCTTCAACACAACATTTCTGCTTGCAAGGTGCCATGTTTGCCAGACTTGACAGTGGCAAATGCAGCCTAGCCCTCAATGTCAATCATAAGCAAATACATGCTGTGATAGGCTGCACGCAAATGAGACCGCTTCCTGACGTCAAGAAGCGGCAATTTTAAAAATGTGGGAAAAAAAGCACAGTAGGTGGCACAGTGATTTTTAAAACACCAATTTCTATAATTCAAAACAAAAAATTATAAATTGTAAATGATTTGATAATACAGCTGACACTGCCTATTTTACCACCAAGGGTAGTACAAAATATAAGCGAAGCAATTTCAGTCTGACTTGAAGGGACAGGGTATTAGTATTGACAGTCTCCGTCATTTGTTGGTTCTTTGTTTATCTGTACTTGGGTAACAGAGCCACTTGTTCCTTTGCTACATTAAACTACCTATTTGAAAATGAAGACGTGCCTGCATTTGTTTTTCTAACAAAAGTACAGCGGGATAAATTTAACTCCACATTTAAATTCCACAATGTTTTGCATTGTTGGAAAGCCAATGTCATGGGGAACAAGCTGGTCTTTGGTGGTGGGGCGCTCATTAAAGATCTTGATACGTATGGGTCAGCGCCCAGCCAGATACAAAGGTTAACCTGGTATGGTATACATACAGAGATAGTACAAACAGGATTATTAATGTACTGTTTGTCATCTTCGTATCTTTATTTGATGACTTGGCTTTAATCGTTTTTCATGCCACAAATGCAATTGTCTAGGCAAAAAAGCAAAAATGAAATAATGACAGATCCCATTAAACTCCTTGACCACAAGTGTGTAAAATCCAAGGGTGGATATGCAGAACTACTGAAGCAAAAAGTAATCAGTGTACCCAATGTCTCCAAATCTACCCTAAATGTCTAAATTATGTCTTAGAAATCACGTAAAAGACTAAATGGGGCACATCCGACCCCGGTCTCCCCTACAATCAGAATGCAAATCCTAGAAAGGCCAGAGGTGGCACCAATGGGTGTTTAGACTTTAGAATTAAAATACTCCAACTCAGGTTTTGGTACCCGGCCTGCTGTGAATGTGTTACTTTCTCCTTTGGCACTCTATTGAGAATCTGAATTGACATACGCTTTGATACAAATTGCTTAAATTGCATCGCATATGTAATCACACAAAATTCATTCATTGCAATCGTGATGAAGTTGATAATGACTTTAAGGTCAGGACAAATAATTGTAGGCATTGTAGTTGTAGAAATTGTAGGTTTAGAACGCAGCAGAGATAATGCCACTGACATACCTTCGGGTTTTTACTGATATTGAGATAGGCTACTTAACAACTGCTGTATTGTAACTAATTTATGTGCGGCTCCTGCTCATTATGACTGAAAATATTACTTCTAAAAAAACACTTTGTATTTCTTTCAAGCGGTTTTTTTTTTTTGTTTGTTTGGTTTTTTTTGTTTTTTTTTTGTTTTGTCATGTTTTGCACATTCTATTGCTCTTCTCATTATGCCTGGATACATTTTTCCCTTAGCCTATATAAAAAAAACACTATAATTTTGGAATTTGTTACTTGAAACAATTTTATGTGTTTGTACGTGATAATTGGAATTCATTATTTATGCCGGCTATGAGAGACATGCATACCCATAAATGCATGCAAACACACATAGCCTACATTCTAGCTGAAAGAAACACTTAGGCATGGATTCAATCATTTTTCCTTTACATGAATGAAAGTGTATGTCATAATTTTAAATGTAAGTGTTTTTAATAGGGTAATGTACATGACAGACCTACTAATTGTTTGTATGTCGGTAGAGGATATATAGGACTAGCTAACATTAATTGAGAAAAGCGGCGTTGCAGTGTAGCTACTGTAGCCTAGTTAAAAAGTAGTTACCAGTACAGGCACAGCAGTGAATGTGACTGTTTTGACTTAAAGGAAATCAATATACTTGCCGTGAAGAAGTCATTGTCTTGTGGTCATTTCTATAAGATCTACGAAGCCCAACACAGATTTTTGTGGTTAATTTCAGAGCTGTCTACTAATGTTATACACTCTGTCGTCTTGTTACCAAGGTAGCCATGCTCCCCTTCTTTTTAAAGAATTTTGGCATTAGGTTTCTTGAAATTACTATCTCTTCCTCCCTTTTTCTTTTTAAAATTTATTTCTGCGTACCTGATTTATGTAATGCCATGTTTCACCATGTAAAATCAAAGATTATGTAGAGCTGCTTCGCATGTGAATGAACTAGCTTCGAAAGTTTGCAGGTTGTGTGGAAATGAGACAGCATAGCAGATCAAAATGCAAAATAGGTAAAGACTAAATAAAATGTTGACCTTGAACTGCATGAATTTCCAAAACAACTGAAGGTACCGTGAGCATCAGTACAAAAAATTGTAAGCAAATATAAAAATCTTGGGATCACACAAACACTGCATCGTTCAGGAAGGAGGCACAAATTAACTCCCATGGCTGAACAAACTTTGGTCCAAAAGGTTCAACGGAACCCCAAGACAACAACAAAGGAACTAGTGAAGGAGTTGGAGGCATCAGGTACCAAAGTATCTACATCCACCATTAAGGGAATCCTACATCGCCATGGCCTGAAGGCTGTCACGCAAGGAAGAAACCCCTCCTCCAAGACCGGTATTAAAAAAGCCAGAATGAAGTTTGCATGTGATCACCAGGACAAAGACCTGGCCTTTTGATGGAGTGTTCTCTGGTCAGATTAAACAAAAATTGAACTGTTTGGCCATAATTATCAGCGCTATGTATGGAGAAAAAAAGGGTGAGGCTTTTAATCCGAAGAACACCATCCCAACTGTAAAGCATGGAGGTGGCAGCATCATGTTATGGGGGTGTATTACTGAAAAGGGACTGGTGCACTTCAGAAAATAGATGGCATCAAGAAGATTATCTAGAAATACTGAAGCAACACTTCAAGACGTCATCTAGAAAGGCCCACAAACCTGACTGAGTTACACCAGTTCTGTCACCAGAATGGGCAGAAATTCCGGCAAGGTATTGTGAGAAACTTGTGGTAGGCTACCTCAAGCGTTTGATTCAAGTTAAGCAATTAAAAGGCAATGCCACCAAATACTAACAAAGTGTATGTAAACTTTTGACCCACTGAAAATATGTTATAGTACATAAAAACTGAAATAAATCTGTCTTGTAGCTATTATTTTGAAATGACCTCTTATGGAAATAAAGTAGAAACCCTAATTGACTTAACACAGGAAATGTATGATAACATGAAGTGTGTGGAGTTGTGAAAAATAGATTTTGAATGTCTTTAGCCTAGGCGTATGTAAACTTTTGTCCTCAACTGTATATAGTTTTGGAGATGGGTTTTTTTATATTCTTACAAAAAGGCTGTATGTGGGGTTTAACGGATAAACAAGTCTTACTTTTCTATTGAAAACTCTACCAATACCATCACAATGTAACCATTTTGCCAGTGAAATTGCATACATTGCAGGACATTACAGTGATGATTGATCAGTGACAGACAAAAAAGGGAGTAGTTTCTAATGTTCATAATCCAGCAGTGTGAAGGGATTCCTGAAGCAGTCAAATCACCTTCCATTTTCCCACATCGCAAAGCACGTGGCAAAAATGACAAAGAAATGGCTTAAAAACAAGAAGGTCAGTATTCTGGAATGACTCTCCTAAAGCCCATTGTAGTTTATGTGACCTGGGAGGGGGCTACAATTGATGGTTACAGAAATTGAGTTGGACAGGACTTTTTCACCACTTTTTCACCTTTTTGGTGCAGTGCCCTAGTGGCCGTGACGCCGGCGTCCTGAGATTGGTCAACTCAAACTTTCAGTGTTCCTGCAACCAAACTGAGTTCAAAACACAAACTGTGTTCAGGCTTTATTAGTAGACAATTCAGGACAACTATGCTGACGACAGAGTTTCTAAGCGTCACGTCCTGGTCGTCCATTTACCAAGCACCTCCCTGCAGTCTCATTTGCAAATACAGCCCCCACCCATGACTCACTGGACAATAGTGTCTATCTGGGCATTCATGAAAATATTCTTTCACCACGAAATATTTGTATTCCATCATAGCAACAAGATAAACCCAACAATAGCCCTAAGATATGCCAATACAGCAGTGAAAACACTGCTCATTGAATAACAAAATGATTTTTCTAAAATTATACCTTGTCATTTTAATGTCAGTATCTGCAACTAAATATGGAAAAAATATACAACCATACTGTTGGTTTTGTGTTGTATTAATGTCCCTTTCAAGACTGAGTGGTCATATATTGTGTTGGACAATCGTTTATGAAATATACACTCATTTGTAATGCCTGGGTACCTCCCAAAATAGCTGTGCGTAATACAACTCATGCTGTTACGGCATTGTCACCCTTTTTAGTACATTCTGGCTTTATTGATGATTATTTTATCCAACAGGCGGCAGAGTATGCTTTCTAACGATGTATAACATGTCTAATTTTACTTTTTGAATAGCGTTTTATAGCTCGGTGTAACTGAAAGTTTTTGTCTCCTTATCACTGCCTTTCGCTTTCACACTGCACCCACAGAAACTTAATTGTTGAGTGCTGTCATATTTTGGAAAATATCATTATTATGTAGGACTTCTGAGCATAGCTAATCCGTGTGTCTGCTGATAGACGTAGCTGACATAGTTTTCTGCAGTCAGAAGTAGGGCTGTCAAAAAATAATCGAAGTTCGAAAACTATTCGAAAATCTTTTTTTTAAGTTCGAACCTAAATTTGAGCATTCGAATATTAGTTTTGGATCCCGTGTTTTGTAATTAACATGAATATACAGGCTTAATTTCATGCGGCGAATCACGTTCATGTACGCAAAGTTTATTTCCTGTGCTAACGTTACTTCCTCTGTCAACAAAAAACATTCTGCCCTGGATCCAGAGCAAGTGGATGGTTTTCCTTGACAATAACCTCCGTGATACTTTCAGCTGACACCTAACGTTACTGGACAGCTAGCCTCACGAGCCAGTCTCTTTTTTCACTTCGTTCAACAGATCTGGTCAGCTAACAATTTAGGCTAAATAATGTTCCCATGGCAGGCTATGTTTCCTTTCTGTTCTGAAGAATTTGGTAAAATTGGATGATGAAAGAAGTTAAACTAAACAGAGTAAGTAATTTATGTTGTTTTGGGCTACAGGTATTAGTCGTTTGAATAGTTTTTGTGTTAAGAAATAAACAGGGATTTCCTATAAACAATCATTTCCCTATTATTGTGATTAATAAATGCAGAGTTGTGGCAAATTACATCCTCTATTGCTCTACATGCTCTATTCATTTGCGCATTAGGCTATAGAAACCGCAGGGGGCTCATTTATAAAATAAACTTGCGTGCATACGCAAAGTGAAGACCTGACGTAGAGCCACAACCGTTTCCACGGTCAAATCGAGTCATGTTGAAATTTTATAAATCACTACTTTGACGTGATTTTCTACTTACGCGCCACAAAGTTGATCTAAAATACGTTTTATAAATGAGGCCCCAGATGTAGTAACCTAGTATGAAAGTTCACCGATGTCCTCTATTCTACTGCCCGCTTGTGGAAAATAACGCGCAGGCCAGTTTAGAGGGAGCGTCACGTGCATATTGCGCCCGACAATAAGCAGCTTATTTTTGTGAATTATAGGCAAATGATAATCAAATATATTCAAACTTTAACTAATTACAAAAGCTAATATTCAAACTCAATTTCATGGCACTTTTGACAGCCTTAGTCAGAAGTGGATAATGACAGCATGATTCTCTGGAGGAGGAAAATGCCTATTGGGCACAGGTAAGATTTCACCATCCGTATGTAAGTATTACTGCTCAAAATATTTAGGTTCTATGCATTATTTTTAAAATTGAATAGGTTAGTGCTATTTTAAAATGAGGATGTTTTATACTGTAGCGTAAGCGTGCTTGGTAGGTCAGTGGTGATTATGTTTCATGCATTGGATTTGACCTGATTCTGGAGCGTCGACAAAAGGTTTTGGTGGACGATGGAATATTGTTTTAATGTCGTCCCATCCCCATGCAAGAAAACATTACATACTCTAGAGTACAGAAAAACATACTATTAATGATTATACATTTAGGTACTGTACCACATTGTATAACAATGTGTTTGCATTATTTTTTAATCTGATATCTGTGTTTCATCTTAAACTTTCATAAGGGGCACATTTATATGTTTAATAATGGACAAAAGCATTTTATTCATTTTTGGAGAGATTTTGGATATATTTCTGGACCCCTACGTATTTTTGACCACTGTACCAACGGAAAGCTTGTAATTCGCATTTGATGCAAAAATTAGTTTCTTGAGACAAAAAAGTTGATATGTAGTAAAATACATGATCATGTTGTGACTTACAGCAATGCATAATTTAGACATTTTGGATAGATTTGGAGACACTGGGTACGCTGCTTACTTTTTGCTTCATAGATCTTTAGTAGTTTCGCATATCCACCCCTGGATTTCATGCACCTTTTACTGATCAAGTTTTTGATCCAGGACATGTATAGTTTATACCTGTTTTATGTATGCGATCTCTCATTATTTCTTTGCAAACTAAAAAAAGAGCAAAATCATTTCTGTTAGCCATTTTCTCTGTGCTGCTCACATTTGGATAGCTTTAAATAGGGTACCCCCTAAATAGGCTTGGGCCTATTTGGCATGTGTGCTAAGGGGTTAGACAATCAGTAATATCATTGTGATTTCTTGTAGCTGTAGGATACAATTCCATCATCAACATCACAACAAGGACTGCAAACTCGGTAAGAAAATTTGTCGGTGTCTTCTTTTTTAAACAGCTTTTCAGTTGGAGCCGTCTTTTAATTAGAGGGCCAAGCACCAAGCGTACATAGGACCCCTGTTGTTTTTGCTTGGATTATTAGGTGGCCAAACACCAAGGATACGTAGTACCCCAATTGCTGCTGCTGCTGCTTCTGCTTCTGTTACCTCTTTTCCATCAACGCAAACCTAGTTCTGGTTCTGGGCTGGTGCTAGTACCAGTTCACAGTTGGTTCAACTTGCGAACCCTTGCGAACCTTCTAAGAACCGGTTTGCATTTCCATGGGCTAGAGAGCCATCTCACTGTATACGTCTGTATACATCTCCGCTTTACCAGCAACATCGTTACCTATTAAAGTGTGCCAACTTCACACATATACATTTAGTTAACGGCGATGAGTGTGCTGTGAAGTTTAGGTAGCAAACAACTAGGCTGAATCCTTCTGACGTAGGCTAATGTACATAGCAACCATACGCTCATATCGCCTAGTTTCACTCACTGCGACCAAGTGGAATGGATAACGATTCAGAAAATATATAACTTTGAAAGATTTTAATTCAATCTTCTACTGGGACTTTTGCCGTTTATTGAGGGTGTGACAGAAAATTTCGGTGCCGCTGATAATCGACTGTAAAGGCTAACAGCACAGTACCACTTAATTCTTGTCACTTCTATCACCACTGTATTGAACTAAAAAAGGCGACAAATTACCTTTTTTGTGAGAAATGCGCAT
This sequence comes from Anguilla pacifica, assembly GCA_039654925.1. Lineage (NCBI taxonomy): Eukaryota > Metazoa > Chordata > Actinopteri > Anguilliformes > Anguillidae > Anguilla > Anguilla pacifica. Next base: position 34,964,322 of record CM077286.1, on the reverse strand, counting down.
ACACTGCCGGCGACATTCTAAAGCCGTGTTTCCACCCCGGAACTAGGAACCTTTTGAGGAACTCAGTGCGTTTCGACCGCAGGAACTAGGGTCTAAATTAAGTTCCGGGATCTTTATTTTACCCCCCAAAAAGTCCCTGCTTTCCAAAAGTACCGGAACCTTTGGGGTGGGGCGCCAGCGCTGAAAATTTCTGATTGGTCGACTACTTGCAGTGTTTTATTTCAACCGCCATTTTTAAAAATCTGCAGCCCCAAACCGATTTATTTTCATAATAACTTGAAATCAAACTTGTTATGCAGCGCAGTAGCCTACTTTTGGTTATAGCCTGCCAACGTCTTGGAATTATAACGTGTGCTCTTCTGTTCTTTTCTTGCTTTAGTATTCGTTTTATAAAATGCTAAGCATTCGTGCTGGGACAGCATATTACGTACCAAAACATTCAAACGGTTTAATTCGGTTGCTGAATATTTTCTTCCGGATTTTCTTTGTTAGCCCGTTGTAATTGACTCAAAACGTTTGATACAGTTATGTGAGGTATGCGGTAGTTCTGCGTAGTTTACATTGGTGATACAGTAAAAGCAAACTGGAAATAACCTTCCGCACTTTTTTTCAGGGTAAAATAACAGGTTAATTCTGGTAATCATCCCTTTTGCTTTTTCAGACTGCCGTAATTTTACTCTGCCATTCTTCAATTCCACAAAAAGACCAGGAAGACAATGGACTAATTTATGGTGCATGGTTTGCATCTGGAGGGTACACTTCGCTGCTCGGCTAGCAGTAACTTTGAAGGAAAGCAAACGGTGGCTGTACCACTGCTAATTTAAATTTTCACGCAAGTCCAGGTTTTCGTTCTATTCTTGTCATTTTGCGATTAGCCTATATGGAATTGACGATGAGAAAGTAATCAATTCAACAGCAAATTGTTTACAACGTGTGCATGTTTTCTGCTGTTGTTGCCAGTTATATTGGAAATGTGAATGCATTCTGTCGCCTCGGATGTCGCCTAGTTCCTGCGGTCGAAACGCACTGAGTTCCTCAAAAGGTTCCTAGTTCCAGGGTAAAGTTCCTGCGGTGGAAACGCGGCTAATGGTCGCATAAAAACATAATGAATGTGTTTGAGAGGATATATAAAACAGTTACAATCTGACTATTGGCCTGTTATATCCTATTTGTTGCATAACTACGGTCCAAGTTCAACTACCAACGACAGTTTTGCTTGATAACAGTAAAATATGCCCAAACGGCTGCAGAAGAATATTTCAATTTCAGTTGATTAAATCGATAAAAATCAATATAAAAAAGTAACCATATATAGTCATTGTTGGTAACCCGTTGTATATAAGTGGAATAAACCCCTCCGCGCTGTCCCGGAAAATAATGTAGGCTACTTCGGTGGGAGTATGGGGTTACAGAAGAAATCATAGGACAACGTCGCTTTTTCATACGTCAGTGGGCTAATTTGCCTAATCTTCGCGGGACTTTAGACCGCGGTGGAAACGCAGACAACAATGGACTGAAGGAACCTTTTAGTTCCTTGAAAAGTAGTTCCTGGGACTAAAAGTTCCGGGTACTTTTGGTGGAAACGCGGCTTAAAGCTTCGTTTTGCGTTACCAATATTTCGTCTTTTGCAACTATATATGGAATAGACAAAATATTGGTAACAACCTGTACCTAGGTATGTAGTAAAAAATGTCCTTGTTATCCTCCAGTGGTTATTTTTTCAGTACTTTTCCGATTTTTTTCTGAGCCGGCAAATAAGTCAGAGGTGGTCCAGCGCTAGCTTTTGGTTGCTAACCCATATAAATGAATGGAACTTGACATAAATTTGCTAGCATACTGTTAAAGTGTCCTGTCTTGCGTATTTGAGGTTAATATGAGAAAGTGTGGTCTGTCGAACGAAGTTGGTCTCACTCTACCTGGTGGTCACAAAGTTTTAGTTAGTCTTGGTTGGTCACGATAATCCCGCCCCCAGCCCCTGACATAAGCTGTTCTTGGTTCTAGACCAGCCAAGTGTTGGTGCCACTTTGGAACCAGTTTTCCTGGCCGAGAGCAGGTTCTTCTGCGGTCGAAACTGGTTCGCGATTAGGCACCAGCTCCGAACTGGCCCTCGAAATGCCTTGGTGGAAAAGGGGCATGCTTCTTCTTCTTCTGTTTCTTCTTGTGGGCCACACCAAGGATGATACAATTATTCTACTACTTCTGCTTTCTCTTCTTACTTTTTTCTGTCTCTTGCTAAATTTCCATTCCTTTCCCATGCTTCAAAACTCATGAAATTCAGTATGCATGTCCAATAGGGGATTTTCCACCATTTAGAGTCTTACGAAAAATTAATGCATCTCCTACGCTTGTCTGATTCTCACCAAATTTGGCATGCATGATCTACAGCATGATCCCATGTTAAATTGTGATGGAAATTTTGATGTCAAAAGATGGCTGCAGAACTGCCATTTTAATTTAGCGAAAATGGCTGACCACACCCAAAATATGTGTATGACCACTATTTCACCGAGTGCAGGGGAAGATAGCTACAGCGAGCACCATAATACATTGGACAGTGACATATTTTTTGTTATTTTGGTTCTGTACTCTAGCACTTTGAGTTTGAAAGGATACAGACTGTCAGCTTTAATTTGAGGGTATTTTCATACATATCAGATGAACCATTTAGAAATGACAGCACCCTTAACAAAAAATGTGTCACTGCCCAATTATGGTGCTCATTGTATATTGTATAGCCAAATTGTGGACAAGTATGCACAGGCTCGCAGTGTTAAAGTGCAATATGGACTATAGGGGGTGCTCAGACAGCTTTCCTGAGAAGCGGGTGCTCAGACAGCTTTCCTGAGAAGCTTGTCCCTCTCAGTACTAGATTCTTTAAGAAAACAAAGTACAAATATGCATAAAGATGGCCACACCTTTAAATCTAGCCTCTATTAAAATTTCTGAAATGTACAAATTGACGATGGACCCATGTAGGTGATGTGTCATCACCCTAGGTAGCACTATGGCACCACTTCAAAATTGCAATTTTCAAATCATTATTACAGATGAACTCTTGCATTCAATACACACCAAAATTTGAATGGATAGTATTTGGATTACAGGGCTTAAAGTTCTCTGGCACTGTGCCGGAATTCCGGCACGGGGCCGTTTTAGATTCAAAAATAGATAATTATAATTATGTCTATGGAAAAAAAAAAATATTCTTGCGTATTTTTTTTTAACTGTCGCGTAGCAAGAATATGGCTGTATATTGGGATGGCAGGTATGCCATCCCGCCAAGTTACGCCTTGGCGGGGGCATGCCCCATACCTATACAGCAACGAGAGTTTGGCACTTTTCAGAGTTCTCCACAGAAATAACCACAACAGCCACAGACATTCAGCCCTTAAAAAAATGGAATTCTATACATTCTCACCCCATTTCAACAGACAGAATTCATAAACAACTTCACATGTCCACACAATAAAGCCCCAAACTAAGGGGATTTTGCGTTTTATTCTTCTTCTAATTTTTCCTGCCGCCAATCCCACTAACAACATGTCTCCCCATTGGACATTTTAGCAACACCAGCCAAATATTCACCTACACGACCCAATCAAAAACTTGCATACACATGCAAAATACCCATACCTTTGTACTCTGAAACATTTCCAGTTTAAACAGCTAGTCTGCTGTGGCCTAGTGGGCAAGGTTACAGTCTGGGGAACACAGGGTCCTAGGTTCAAGCCCAGCTAGGAACACGTTTCTTTAACCTGCCTTTACCCTCACTCATAATTGTCTACTACTTCTCAATTATTGCTTTTGCACCATATCTACCTGCCGTTCACCAAACGTATACACTGCATTATGACGTACCGTCTGCACATTCAGTTATTAACCGGCTACAATATTGCAAAGCCATATGGATTCAACGGGAGCTCTTCTGTGCTCACTGGCCTGTGTTCTTTAAAACCACGGACAGGTTTCCTAATGATATTTCACGCATTGCATAGCTATGTCATGGTGCTGCCCTAACAAAGTCACAGACTGGTAAACCTTCGGTTGAAGGATTGAATCCCGCCTCGCCCTCAGGCAGATAATTCCCCCTTTTACACTAGCGTTTTCTTACGCTTATATTTGCTTTACCAAAACTCACTCTCGGCCACCCATATGCATTTCATGACGGAAAAAGTTACACCAGTTCACCACTCTGCCATTTCTACTAACTATATTTCTTCACTTGGCTACTGTACAAAACCTTATCAGCAAATGCCACGTTTCTACATTCATGTTACCTCGCCCTGTTCTCTATCTTGCCACATACAAACAATTACTACATATGTACGTTCTGCAACTCCCCATTAAAACATTACATTTAAAATCATGACTCACTCATAATTATAACTACTAGTACTGAACGTGAGAAAAGTACATTAGTGCAATAGATTTCACGTTACTTAACCCTCCACTTTCACGGCTAATGCTTTATAGCAACTGTTATATATACCGTTCGATAAGGAAACTAAGCTCGCTCATGGTCACTTCATTTACTTCGCACTATAGTCTGTGATCATGTCAACGTTCACCTACATGCCCATTCTGCTAAAAACATATTGTTTCAACTACGCAATTTCATCATTTCATCCTAATTTCTTTCACACTGTTGTTATTTTCTCATATGCAAAGCCTGCTGGGACATATGCGTCTGCTCCTATTCTCCACTATCAAGTTTTCCGGTTCTAGCTTAGCAAAACAGCGAAGAGGATTCTCACCTGCAGATAAGCCTACCAAAATGCATTATAAACCTTACAAACACTAAAAGTGCATCTCCACGAAATAACAGACAATGGAGCAGGACAGAAGGGTACACAAGTTGCGACCTAGGGAGCTCTAATTCTACAGGCTTGCTGATTCTTTTGACAATCAAGGCTCGTTGGATGGCCATAAAATCCGTGAGTACATACACTGGCCATATTTCACCTGCGTTTCTGATGCTTTTACACTTACGCCACCGCACCCTTTGTCACAGCCACTGTTTTACATATATAGCAAACCAAAACTGCTAAACAGTACATGCTCATCAGACTGTACAAATTCACACAAGGATAGCCATAATCCACAACCGTTTCTTACAGGGTCACTTCGCATTTCTCACTCTCATAATAAAACGCTTTGCAAAAAGAAATGATATCTCATAAAAAACATGTTTTCAACGTAAAAAAATGCCAAGTTACTCACACATACAAGACATACCCCGTCTATAACTCATTCATTCAGACTGCCAAAATCCAGGCCTGCCATTAAAAGTACTGATAACAAAATGACACCAAGTTACGGTACTACAAACAATATAGGTTATCTTGCCTCACCGAAATTACATAAGATGTATTCCAAAGCAATGCTACCCAATATTTACTCAATTCTTTCAAGTCACTTGGCCCTCTGTTTTGTAATCTCACCATTTTACAATGTTATGCAAACTTTGTGTCAGATCAAAGTGTAAAATATTTCGAATTGCCTCACGGAACACATTGAAATTCATGTAGAAAACTGCTGGTGAGTAACTACAGGAAGCATTTTTCTCCAGAAAACATATGTTTATACTTGCTTCTGAACTGAATTTGAGTAAATGTAAAAGTTATTGTATATTTGCTACGTACAAGAAGTACTGCATGTAAAATACATATTGTACATACATACATAGAGAACTTCTTTATCCCCATGGGGACATTTCCCTGGCAGCATGTTACATTCACATTTACGAACACACACTTATACCAAGAAACATACTATCATTCACGCAACAGAAAGGCTGGGCAGTGAAATACATACATACCAATACAAATTGGACATATACACGTCTATTCAATCAACCTTGACTGTGAGAAAGCCATCCACACATATGTTTGGCCTGTCCATGTACTGCATGCTTATACACACAGGGCCAAGTGACTTGAAAGAATTGAGGAAATATTGGGTAGCATTGGTTTGGAATACATCTTATGTAATTTCGGTGAGGCAAGATAGCCTATATTGTTTGTAGTACTGTAACTTGGCGTCATTTTGATATCAGTACTTTTAATGGCAGGCCTGGATTTTGGCGGTCTGAATGAATGAGTTATAGACGGGGTATGTCTTGTATGTGTGAGTAACTTGGCATTTTTGTACGTTGAGAACGTGTTTTTTATGAGATGTATGTATACAGCCATAAGGAACCCTATATTTTGTATTAATAAAGTAGACCTACTTCCTTCGTTTACACTGAGGCTCAGCGAAGTGTCAGCTCAAGCTCAATAATGCATGTGACCACGCTACTTTCAAAAAGCACTGCAATGAATAGACTATTCGTTTTGTTTTCATATCATCGTTGCAATCTTTTGGACTAATTTGGCAATCGTTTGACAACAGTAGGCCTATGCCGCATATGCTGTTTAGAGACCAACGGAGGAACGACCATTGAAAAGTTTGAAAGATAGGCGTATTGGATATTCTTTATGGCTTTGAAAGTTGTGCTTGGACTTGGATACAATTACCAGACTACGGTTTCCGATTGAGGAAAGGGTGAGTAGATAATGCATTTTTCCGCCATTTTGACCTTTCAAGTTAACGTGAGGATTCACATTTAGAAACGATTAGATTTGGTGTTCTTGTCTTTCTGAAACGGGTCGCGATATGCGCCACAGCCGTCATCCATCTGGCTTGTAGCCTACAGCTCGCTAGGCTGTTTTTAGCATCTTATACCACCAAAGTATCTCTGTATCTTCCATTTGTGTTTTGTTTGTGCGCGTATATTTTGTTCGTTTTGAGCGTATAATCAGGAAATAGACAGTGCACTTAACCTTTTTGTTTGTTTAGCACAATTTATTATTATATAATTTGTTATTATTTGTTATTTGTATCAGTTGTGGTAATAAACGTGTTCATTTTATATTAATTAATTTCTTCATTTCGTGAACCCCCTTTCTTCTATTGTTTCTCCTAACCCCCGGACACATTTCAGATACGGACATTTTCCTTGTTTTAAGCCCTGGGATTAGGTTTGCAGTCCATGACAAAGTACCCGCAATGTGCTACAGCTCAGCCTTGGTGCTTGGCCCCTGACATTGCTGCTTGCAGCTTTGCTTGTTCATGTTAGTGCATAAGAATTCTCAATTTTTTTTCTGCAGAAACTTAGAGGACAGACTGAAGCATTGTACATCCTGACCAAGTGTCTTAATACCAGATTTGAATTCATTTTCACCAATGTGGTTCCTGGAAGCCCAAGATTGTTCACATCTGTCATTGCAGTCCACAGGTATTCTAGTAATTTAATCCAGGGAAACAATTAAAAGTAGTTGTTGGTTTATCTGTGTGGTTTTACACAGCATTTACATGTTCTAATACGATGAAGTTTAATTTTTTTCTACTACTCATAATTGTGTAAAATGTTATGTTTGAGAATGCATGAGTTTATACGATCTGAAAATGTTTTGACAGTCTGACAGTTTTCATGAAAAAATATTGTGTTGATTAAATTTGCGGTATTCATTGCTTGTCTAAAGGGCTTATGAAACCTCCAAAATGTACCGTGACCTGAAACTAAGAGGGGCTCTCATTCAGAATAAGCAGCTGAGACTATTGCCACAAGAACAAGTGTATGACAAAATAAATGGAGTGTGGAATCTATCCAGTGACCAGGTATTGTAGTCATTTTTTAAAATCCTATTAAACTATTTGTAAGAATGTATACATATGTCAGTCTATATGTAAGTTTATACAGAGATTGTATGCATAAGTGTCAAATCAGGGTATTAGGTTTGTGTGTCCTTTCTTTTCTGGTACACTGTGGAGAAGATGCTGAAAAGACTGTAACACAACTGCAAATTTCATAATAAGGAATAGGCATTGCATTACATTACATTTATTTGGCAGACGTTTTTTATCCAAAGTGACGTACAATAAGTGCAATAGCCAAATAACTTGTAATGTGCCAAAGTCGCAATTAATGGTTGGAGTTAGTTGATAATGACAGAGTTGATGGGGGTTATTCCTAAAAGTTATCTGCAGTTTTTTGGCTATTACGAAGGCTGATGCCATCATGCAACTGGATTCTGAAATTCTGGCAAGCAAAGAAAGAAAACATTTAGAATTGCCTCTGAACACAACTTGAAGGACAATTCCCACTTCAGATAATTTTGCCTCATATTAAATGAACAAACAAGTGAATAAATCAGCTGGTTGTGTGCAGCTTGGCTAGCTGTGTGAAATGTTGCCAGATGCCTGAAATGAATTCCCCCTTAAAAAAACTCACATTCACATTCCTCCTTTTAAAATCCACTATTGAGGGTATGCATTGATGTCACTTTCCCACCGGAATACGTCCCCTCAGTCAGGACTGAGTGGCAAAACTTGCTGCGACATGACTGCCTTTAGTAGAGGAAACTGCAAAACCGGGAGTAAAACAAATGCTTATCTGCTTAAATTAAAGGCAGGTGGACTCGACAGTGATCCTTACAACTTACCAAAGAACCAGTGGTCCATGGACATTCAACAAGAAATCGAAGCTATCTTTTTACAGACTGCCGAAAGCTAAAGAAAAGAGAAGCAAATGGATCACTGCAATTTGCAGAAACAACTGGAATCCAGGCACCGAAACGTGGATTTGCGGTTGCTCTTTTGTCTCAGGTATGTTGGATTTTTGGGTAAAATCTTACCTTAATAATTTTAATGCTTGGCTAGCTAATACTATCTGACCATCCCCCCTTTGTTTGTAGAACACAAGGCTCATCCTCATGGATGTTTTTCAATAAATGCTGACAAAAAATTTGCAGTTACACAGAATATAAATGAAAGACGCTAAATATTTAATTGATGAGTAGTCAATACAGTACATAACTTACGGTATGATTTTACCCAAAAATCCAACATAGCCTACCTGACACAAAATGACAACCACAAATCCATGTTTCGGTGCCTGGATTCCAGTTGTTTCTGCAAATTGCAGTGATCCATTTGCTTCTCTTTTCTTTAGCTTTTGGCAGTCTGTAAAAAGATAGCTCTGATTTCTTGTTGAATCTATTTGTACAGTCAGTCGCACAACAGCTCTTTCCCATTTTAGATGTGTTTTTTGTGCTTTCACGGCATTCAAGCTGAAGGCGAACGCTGCCACTCAGTGGGTGTAACTGCAGTGACTTCCACTTACTGTGACGTCATGTGCATACCCTCTATCAGTCATTGTCTCCCATACATCAAAGCTTCCCAGATGGGTTTTTGGGTAAATGTTTGGGTAAATTCCCCTAGTCTGGTTGTCACCTTGGCTGTGTGCTGTATGAAGCAACCTAACAATATTTTGTGGGAAATCTCATGAGAACAGCTTTTACTCTTAACCATAGTTTTCCTGTGGGTCATAACCTCTACGATAATAATAATAATAATAATAATAATAATAATGAAAATAGTGTGTGGGATAAGTGGACGTCAGATGACATTGGCTACTGTAATCATAGGATGGAATCTCTGCTCTTATTGAAGAATTCTTCAGATCTTATCGCACAATGTGACAACAATGAAAGATGATTATCGGGACTGCATCGTAAAGTTCTGGTGGTCAGATGAGACCAAGAATCACTTGTATCAGAGTGATGGCAAGAGAAAAGTGTGGCGAGCAAAAGGAACTGTCCAAGCATACCACCTCATCTATGAAACTTGGTGGGGGTGATTTGGCTACCACAAGTACTGGCTCTCTTGTCTTCATTGACTGACAGAAACATCTTACCTGCTCAAGTGCAAGCAAATGGCTCCAAACTCATTGGACAGCAATTTATCCTATGGCAAGACTGTGTTGGGAATCTTCTCTCGTGTGGAACCAAGTCGGGAAAGGTGAAGTAACACACTGAGGACCACTTTCCAATTGAAAAGGTTTTATTTCGATGAGCAAAGGGAGACTCACCACGGTGCCAGGACAAGCGTTCTGTGTGAATCTCAACGAGACAGCTACAAGTGAAGGTTTAAATATTCTGTTGAGAGGTGTGGTGATTGCCTCGTGTGAACGTTCCCAGGAAGGAATATGCATTGCACCAGACTTCCCAGGGACACCAAAATGGTCTGCTGCTGGTAACACCCCTTTGATCTGTGGCTATTGTATATCCTTTTAAACAGCGATTGAACTCTCTTTGTGGCTTTGTGGCTGTGGTCTGTAACAATGGGAAGCCGTTACAGAGTGTGAGTGTGGGAATGTGTATTCAGAATGTTAAGTGAAGTTAAGACACAGAAAGCAATTTAATTGTTCAAACCTGTCAACCGTGATCCCAAACATACTGCTAAAGCACGTTTTTCAAGTTAGTCACCCGATTTGAATCCAAATTAACGTTTCATGTGCTGAAGAGAAAACTTAATGCAAATAACCCTCAAAACAAGCAAGTCTGAATACTTTCCGAAGGCACTGTAGGCTATGTTGTTCATGGTATGGCTATATGTTAAGGATTCAGGAATATTGCCTGTTAGTAGTCTTTTGTTGGGGGTCTCATGGCACATTTTTATTTTAGGCCTTATTTACTTTGTTTGCTGCACATCAAGAGGACTACAAAGTTGTGAACTTGATACTATTTTGATCAATGAACAGCCTGCCACTTGCACTGTGGAATACAAATTGTACAATTGAAGAGATTGTTGAGTGATTTACAGGAGTGTGCCTCTTATCAGACCCCCAAATGAAAACGGTCTGTTTATTGTGCTCACAGGGAGTAAGCAGGGTCTGATAATGCTCACTTGAAAACATCCTACTGATCAGCATTATGTAAAACTTAGGTTCTCCATAATACAGTGTAATCATGTTTTGTATTGTTGGAAAGCAAACAGGAAACATGGAAACAGGATCATTGATTTGTACTGTTTTGTTAAGAATGTGTCTTAATTTGATGACGGTGTTTTGCTTTAATCTTTTAGTATATAAGGGGAAAGGTGAAATGGTTTGGGAGGACTTGCCAGTACATACTCCTACATGGCATTCGCATATAGCCATCTCACTACACACACACTTTTGCATCTGTATATTACCATCATTGCATACACTGTGAAATAAACTACATTTACTTAAACCTAGCATTCCTTTTTGACTGTTACCGCTGCACACCTAGCAGTTTCAGGGACCTAACATAAGCATAGAACTCAGGATATCTGTACCTCATAGTCACTCGCCTATACACCAGTGCTGTAGCAAGACACACAGTTTTATCTGTGCAGGCTAGACACACCAGGTTCTCTGACCAGCCCTGGCCAAGCACTCCCCCGGTATAGCCGTGCAAAAGCAATGACTCAGCATGGAGAGTGTAACTTCAGTACACAGCCAACCAGTGGCAAGGTATTTTAGTGACAACTGAGAAGCATTTTAGTCAATGAAATTATATTTCTAATGGTGCAGAAGTTGTTAGGCTTGCTTAAAAGGACATACATTGTTTCTCCTGCGTAAACAAGCCAAAACATTTTCAGTACACATGCTTTTCAGTACGTACTGGAGAAAAACTTCTTGAGACTATACCTAAAAACATTGTTATTTTACAACAAAAATTTATTTTGCAATGCCTACATCTGAACAGAAGACAGAAGCATTGGGAGGCCTTTCAAAGAAATTACTTATCTGAGTGAATATTGATGAGAAGGGCAGTGGAAACAGTTTTGACTCCATAGCAGAGGGCATGTTCTGTGAAGAAATTATAAATAAATGCATTCTCGAAATATTTTTTATTTTTATTCAGTATGCTTGTAACCCTGTTCGCGCGCATGCCAAATCTGGCCAATCCTTGGCCATTTAGGAGGTACTAATCTTATAACTCCAGACTTGAAAAATGGCTTAAATGAAGCAAGACATTTGTACGACTTACAATACTGACTTAGATGAATTTATATTATTAAATTAGGAAGAGATAAAGTGCCACAAATGCAACTGTGTAGGCAAAAAAGCAAAAATGAATTTGCTCTTTTTTGGTTAGCAATGAAATACTGAAAGATCCCTTATATAAAACAGGTTAAACTATATACATGTCCTGGATCAAAAACTCCTTGATCACAAGAGCATGAAATGTAAGGGTGGATATGTAGATCTACTACAGATCTAAGAAGCAAAAACTAAGCAGTGTACCCAGTATCTCCAAATCTATCCAAATGTCTAAATTATGCATTTCTGTAAATCACAACATAATCATGTATTTCACTACAAAACAACTGTTTTGACTCAAGAAACTCACTGTTGCATCATTTGCAAGTGGGAATTACAAGCTTTCCATCAGTACAGTGGTCTAAAATATTTAGGGGTCCAGAAACATATCCAAAATCTCTCAGAAAAAATGAATAACATGCTTTTTATCCATTATAAAGCATATATATGTGCTCCTTATGAAGGTTTAAGATGACACATTGATTAATAATGCAAAAACATTGTCACACAATGTGGTACAGTACCTAAATGTGTAATCATTAACTCTAGTATGTTTTTCTGTACTCTACAGTATGTAATGTATTCTTGTATGGGGATGGGATGACATTAAAACAATATTCAACCATCCACCACATTTTGGCAATGTTCCAGCTTTCACGTCATATCCGGTGCATGAAAACATAAACACTACTGGACTATTTAAAGTCACACAATTAAAAAAATAATGTATATAACCCAAATATTTTGGCCAGTAATACTTGCATAGCGATGATGAAATTATTTTTGTGTTCACTCGAAAGAGACAGAGACAGACAATCAAAGCTGTCATTCTCCTGTTCTGACTTACTCAAGAAAACTATGTCAGCTAGGTCTATCAGCAAGCATATGGCTTAGCTATGTTCAGAAGTCCTCAGTAATAATAATATTTCAAAAAATAAGAAGAAAGTGATCGATAACATTTTTCCAGGTGCAGTGTCTTTTACTGCTACCACAGAGTGAATGCGTAAGACGGTGATGATGATTCAGAGCTCTGGGTTACACAGGTTTATAAAACGCTATTCCAAAAGTGAAATTAGACATGTTATACATCATTAGATATCTTATACTGTCACCTATTGGATAAATTAATTGTCAGTCAAGCCAGATTGTTATACAAAAGGGCGACATTGTAAACAGCATGTGTGGTATCATGCACAGCTGTTTTGGAAGGTACCCAGCCATGAGCGTATATTTCAGAAACAGATTGTCCTAGACAATATATGACCAGTCAGTCTCGAAAGGGACATCTCTACATGTAAAACCAATGGTAAAGTTGTATATTTATTCCATATTTAGTCACAGATATTGACAGTAGGGATGACATGGTATAATTGTAGAAGAATTTGTCTTGTTTATTTTGTTATTCAGTGATCAGCATCTTCACTGCTGTATTGGCATATCTTAGGGCTATTGTCGGGTTTATCTTGCTATGACGGAATATGATTTTTTAGTGGTGAAAGAGTATTTTTATGAATGCCAAGATAGACAGTATTGTCCATTATGTCAAGGGTGGGGGGTGTTTTGTAGATGAGACTGCAGGGAGGGGGTGCGTGTTAAATGAACGACCAGAGCGACAATGGCGGGGCTGTGAAACTCCGTTTTCGGCATAGTTGTCGTGTATCGTCTACTAATGAAACTAAAACAACGCGTTTCTGTTTTTAACTCATACTTTGGTTGCAGTAGCACCGAATGTCTGAGTTTAGTAATCTCGGCACGCCGGCGTGCCGACCACTAGGGGCTTTGCACTACGGGGTTAAAGGGTTTTTTTCCATCAACCCCCCTTGACACAATTAAACCCCTTTTACACACATATCAAAGGATCCATCTTCTGAAAACTACAATTTAAGATCATCTTATGTATACCAGTTCATCTTTTTCAGATAGGAATAACTTTCAGTTCTATAATATAAACATATACATATTAAATGCCAGCATACTCTTGTAATGAAGAGCTGTTTTCCTCCTATTTCTAAGTAGTAGTAATATGCCATTGGTCTTTGAAATACCTTATGGAAAAGGGATAACATCAATCTCTCCTCGGACTGCAGACAGATGGGAAAACAGGTCTGGGGACACTTTATAGGAAATTTAAAAGTTTCCCCAACCTTTTAGTTTGCTGCAGCAGTGTCTCACAGAGTTGCAATCTCAGCAAGTCAGAAGTCAACAGGAGAACATTTCTTATGTGCTACTTTTTTCTCTTTAACTTTGAGTTTACATTTTGCCTAGAAAATATTATTAGATATAGATTTTTGCTCTGTTATCAATTCTTATACTATCATTTCTGTGAATTAATTTAAATTAACTACCTGGTCTTAACTTGTCACTTTGTCAGTAAGGCTTAACGCCTTTTTCCACCTACTAGTTTCACTACCGATGTACACTTACTTCCAGAATCCCATACCAAAATATAAATACCACTCCGCCCCGATGCGGTCTTATGCCCCTGGCCTGCCACAGGAATTCCTACCTGTAGACTTATTTACCGTAATAACATAACAGCCAGGCCACCCGGCTTGGTCTTACACCCCTGGCTTGCTACAGGAAGTCCTACATGTGGATTTGTTTAATGTAATAAAATAGCAGCCCAGCCACCCGGCCTGGTCTTACGGCCCCGGCCCACCACAGGAAATCCTACCCGTGGTCTTATTTGCTGTAATAAAATAGCAGCCCGGCCGCCCGGCCTGGTCTTACGCCCTGGACCGCAACAGGAATATCTACCTGTGGTCTTCTTTTCCATAATAAAATAGCAGCCAGAACCCTGTTCTGGTCTTGCGCCCCTGCATATAGGACTTTGTATCACAACACACATGCACATAAGACCTCAGAAAAAAATTTGTGGACCTCCACAAGTCCAGTTCCTCCTTAGGAGCAATTCCCAAACTACTGGAGGTACCACAAGCACCTGTAAACACAACTGTATGCAAATATAAAAATCTTGGGACCACACAGACACTACATCATTCAGGAAGGAGGCACAAATTAACTCCCAGGGCTGAACAAACTTTGGTCCGAAAGGTTCAACTGGCGAAGGAGTTGGAGGCATCAGGTACCAAATTATCTCCATCCACCATTAAGAGAATCCTACATTGCAATGGCCTGAAAAGCTATCGTGCAAGGAAGAAGCCCCTACTCCAAGACTGGCATAAAAAAGCCAGAATGAAGTTTGGTCACCAGGACGAAGACCTAGCCATTTGGAGGAGTGTTCTCTGGGTTTTAGTCTGAGGAACACCATCCCAACTGTGAAGCATGGGAGTGGCAGCATCATGTTGTGGGGGTGTTTTGCTGGAAAAGGACTGGTGCACTTCAGAAAATAGGTGGCATCATGATGAAGGGGGATTATTTGGAAATACTGAAGCAACACCTCAGGACATCAGCTAGATAGTTAAAACTTGGTCGCAACTGAGTCTTCCAGCAGGATAATGATCCTTAGCATACCTTCAAAATTGTAACAAAATGGCTTTAAGATCAATATGATATTTCATATAATTGTTCATATACCACTTTCTGTAAGTCAATTTTTTAATCATAACCCATCAATCCCTTCAGGATTTTTGCATCAAAATTGCTGTGAGGTTGTGGCTTTGGTTCCTAAAAGCACAAGGATGTGTTTGGGATTTTTCTAATTGGGTTTTCTACACCCTAAGATGGGGATTTATCACTCTCAGATGGAGAGAGAAGTGGAAAAAGACCAGATAAAACAACAATAAAAAATAAACAAAATAGACAATATGTAATAAAAAATGTGATGCTTCATTTCCTATACCTATACATGCCTACTTAAAACAGAATCATCAACTGCCCTGCAAAACTCTTGTTTATTTATGTTTTGTGTTAACATAATCTTTCTCTTGCAGGGAAACCTGGGAACATTCTTTATCACCAATGTGAGAATTGTGTGGCATGCCAACATGAATGAGAGCTTCAATGTCAGCATACCTTACCTCCAGATTGTATGTATCAACAGTATCTCTGAAACTTTTGGCTCTGCAGCTTTCTGTTATTTATGAGATATATATGAGATATGAGACAATTAGAACATTGATTCAAATTTTTTTATTTAAAAAATATTACCTGCCACATTAGCCTTTTATTTCTTTTACTTCATTGTGTTTTCATGGTAGGCTTTATGTTGTAAAGTTATTTATACATATTTAATTGGATGACATTTTTACTTCTTATTTTTGTCTTTCCTCCCCCTAAGCGTTCCATCAGGATTAGGGACTCAAAGTTTGGACTGGCACTGGTGATTGAGAGTTCTCAGCAGGTGATTCTGAACATATTATGTTCTTATTCTGTTAAAATGTATTATATGAATCCGTATTTTGGATTGGGGTTTGCCATTTCATTAAAACCAAGCAGGCATCGTCAGTACTGTTATGAGTCTGTGCAAGTCAGCTTAGTTTGTCCTTTACTCACTGCTGCATGTGCTCTGACCGACTTTGCACATGGCCCCTACAGGCTATTACTAACACTACTGTTGCTCTTTATTATTAAAGGTGCATTTGAAAAGTATATGAAAATTAGCATACGATGCTAGGTATGGGCACCTCAAAGGGCATGTCCTACTGAACAAGACCAAACTTGAATCGTGTCAATACCATGAACAATATGACTGCCAGTAGGGTTTTAATATTCAACATTCATTGGTGTTTTGGGGTGTTCAGGGTTGTGGCTTGCTGGGCTTTAAAGTAGAAATCCATGTCAATTCATGGTGTTGTTAGACGGACATGGTTGAGTTGCAACTTGAGTTGACTTCTTGAAGAGTGTGGCCGCTATAAAAACAATATTCAGCATGTTCTGAATCCTCTCTGCCAAGAAGTCATCACAAGGTGAATCAATTTCCTGTTTTTGGGAGGAACTGTTAGATTGGGATGGTAGAAACAACTGCTGTGTTCAAATCAGCACACTTGATATTCTCAGTAGCCGGCAAGTGTGCTGATTCGGACATGGCCGATGCCTCTTGACACATTGAGTAATTGAGGCAATTACAGCAAGAAAGTATCACTGTTCAAAGCACTCAAACACTTGAAATATCACCATCTGTTGGACACTTCTGTTGTAGCTTTTTTGCAGCTTTTGACACACTGAAATAATGCATCTATGAGATAGATCTGGGATTAATACCAGATGTCTACAAACTCTTGTAGTAACAATATTAATAAAAGCTGTAGCTTGGTGTGGTGCATATGCCGCCTTCTTTGTATTTAATTTAGCTTCATATGCTTCTTATCCATGCAGTACAGTTTAGCCAAATAAGTGACTGAAAAACTTAATTTTTAATGTAGGTAAATAGTTACATTACCATATGTGTAAGTGTTGCCTGTTGTTTTAACTGCTTATTCACAGTAGGTCACTTTATTGGCACTAATAAGTGAATCTTAACATAATGAAATTTTAAGAATATGCTGAAATTAAAGTGCTTTGTAATAGGTTTTTGATGCTGACAAGTGAGGCTATGCACATTTAAAAAACATTCTTACCACATGCTGTAGTTAATGAGCTGTGTACATAATTTCTATATTGATGTCTCTATACCTTTCTAACTGTCCAAGACAGGAGGATATGTACTTGGCTTCAAGATTGACCCTATGGAGAAACTACAGGATGCAGTGAAAGAGATTAACTCTCTCCACAAGGTTTACTCTGCAAGTCCCATCTTTGGAGTGGACTATGAGATGGAGGAAAAGGTGCATTTTATTTTAATTGGATCGTGGTTCCTGAAGTTCCTTGAAAAACTTGACAGTTCTGGCTTTTGAATGTGGGAAAATTGAAAGTGATTTCACTGCTTGGAGTCCCTTAACATTGTTGAATTATGAACATTACAAAATTCTCACTTTTCTGTCTGTCACTGATCAGCCATCACTGTAATGTCCTCCAATGTATGAAATTTCCCTGACAAAATTGTTACATTGTGATGGTAGAGTTTTCAATAGAAAACTTGTTTATACTTGTTTAACCCCTTAAACCCCACTTAAAACCTAAGGCTTTTTGTACGAATCTCCCCTTGTCTTACAACCTCCATAAAAGTTGGGACGGTAAATTAAATGCAAATAAAAACAAAGCAGTAATTTGTACATTTACTTTGACTTGTATTAAAACAAAAACAGTACAAAGACAAGGTATTTCATATTTTACCTAATCAACTTCGTTGTTTTTTGAAGATATATGTTTATTATGAATTCTATGCCTGAAACACGTACCTAAAAAGTTTGGACAGGGGCAATTTAGGATTAATAATGATGCGACAAGTTGAAATAACAAGGTGATGTGAAACAGGTGAGGCAGTCGTGTTATAGTATATAAGGAGCCTCCAAGAAAGGCCTAGTCCTTCAAGGCAAGGATGGGTCGAGGCTTGCCAATTTGCCAAGAGATGCGTCAGCGAATAATCCAGCAATTTGAGAACGTTCCCAAAAGACAAATTGGTAGGATTTTGGGCATTTCACCCTGTACAGTGCACAATATAATTAAAAGATTCAAGGAATCTGGTCAAATCCCGGTGCGTAAAGGGTAATTCTGAAAACCACTTCTGAATGCGCATGATCTTTGATCCCTCAGACGTCACTGTCTTAAAAGTCGTCATGCGTCTGTAATGGATATCATGACATGGGCTCGGGAATACTTCTGTAAACCTTTGTCAGTCAACACCATTCGCCGCTACTTTTACAGATGCAAGTTAAGGCTTTACTATGCAAAGCAGAAGCCATACGTCAACACTGTTCAGAAGTGCTGCTGACCTTTCTGGGCTCGGTCTCATCTAAGTTGGACAGTAGCACAGTGGAAGCGTGTTTTGTGGTCCAACGAGTCAACATTTCAAATAGTTTTTGGACAAAACAGCCGTTGTGTTCTCCAGGCCAAAGAGGAAAAAGACCATCCAAGCTGTCATCAGCGTCAGGTCCAAAAGGCAGCGTCTGTCATGGTCTGGGGGTGTGTCAGTGCCAATGGAATGGGTAACTTTCACATCTGTGACGGCACCATTAATGCAGAAAGATATGTACAAATTTTGGAGCAACATATGCTGCCATCCAGACGCCGTTTTCTCCAGGGACGTCCATTTCCAATTGAGAGTGTGTGACGCATTATGTAGCACAAAATACAGCAATGAAGGCCCCGTAAAACTGCATAGCTTTAGACTTGCATAATGGAAGAATGGGGGAAAATCCCACTTGCTAAACTTAACCAACTGGTGTCTTCAACAGTGCCCAAACGCTTAATAAGTGTCATTAACGTAAATGGTACAGTGGTAAACACTCGACTGTCCCAACTCTTTTGGAGCGTGTTGCAGTCATAAATTTCATAATGAACGTATATCTTCAAAAAACAATGAGATTGATTAGATAAAACATGAAATACCTTGTTTGAATAAAAGTCAAAAGTAAATTTACAAATTACTGCTTTCTGTTTTTATTTGCATTTCATTTACCGTCCCCACTTTTTTGGAATTGGGGTTGTAAATGAACCCCATTATCTCCAAAACAATACAGACATGGTTCAAAGCTTGAAATAAAGAACACTTGCACCAAAATGACCAAATCCTAACTTAATCCTATGGGAGTCTCATCGTATAAACATACAGGACACATTTATTCCAAAAAACAATTTAGAAAAATCCAAAAATCGTTTGTAGCGATTACATCCACTTCTGATTCTGGAGGAAACCTTGAGATTTATTTTTTCAGTTGTACCCCAGGACATATAAATCACCAGGATAAAAGTTTGGACAAACTTTTGATTAAACAAAGCAGTAAAATTTGACTTGTGTTTTCCCAAAGGTGGGCCCAAGCGTCCCCCCAAAAAAAACCTCTCCAAATGGCACTGTAGGAATTTCTTAACAAAATATATAATTTAATAAAATGACCGGTCGGGAAGAGATACAAGTACTCTTCAAAAATTTAAGTGCAATGCATGAGATTATATAGTTTTCAGAGACAAAGAACTGTTGTTCCAGCCTATGAGATTAATTTAATCACCATGTGCAAAGATTCAATTTACTAGCCATTAGCCAATCATAAGGTAGTATCAGGGAGACATATTAAGACTGACTATGTGGGCCTAGAGGTCCTTTAATCCCCTAAAGCACTTGATTTATACCACAGCTGGAGTCCTACCTGGGAATTGAACCTGCGGCCTTTAGGTTACAAGACCAGTTCCTTACCAATTATACTACACTGCCACCCTCAAAAGCACCTTTGCACACAACTTTTAAATTATATATGAGACACTTGTTTAGCATCACAGAATTTACAACAGCCTCACACGCAGACACATACACACACACGCAAACACACACATGCGTATGTGAGCAGGCAGTGCTCTCTACAATAACAGTGAGATTATACTGTGCTGACCTCTCACCTTCTCCAGTGTGGTAAAAAAAAGCTGTCCAGCGTGGTAAAAAGGTTTCCCCAACTGGTGTAGCTGTTAGCTCAAAGAGGTACAATATTTCTGATCACGGAGTAAGAGCCCACAAGGAGGAGAATTTAAATTATTCCAAGATATATAGAATAAAATCATAAATGATTTACAGTAATATAATTCCCTTTGTCAGTACCGCAGTGTCGTTTATGCAAGGATTTACTGATAACCAAAGCTCCAATAAACAATTGATGAAGCGTGTACTAAGCTGCCACTTGTGTGTTAACAAAAATGCAAAGTGAAAGTAATTGTATATGTAGCGGAATAACTAAGCCATAATTTCAGCTAGAAGGAAGCCGTAAACTGCGTTAGAAAGCTGTTGAAATGAGCTTGAAGAACATAAGACTGTAAGCTAACTAACATATACAGGGTTTCCAAGCAGGGGTAAAAGTTAGGATGGGTAGATGATAGGGAGGATTGATTTTTTCAGGTAGTGGCTTGCTTTCAAGCAATTTACTCAGCACTTGAATGCCTAATTGAGATTTTTTTTGTTTGCATTACATTACATTACATTTATTTGCCAAAAGTGCATATTATGGTCATTGGAACAACTACAAAACACAGGTTTGATAAAGTACAATACTCATTTCGTACAGTTATTTATAGCCAAGAACACAGTTCACGCAGTGAACATTATTCTGACCTAACTTATGCCAAGTCAAACTAGGGGGAAGAACAAGCTTCAGTATTAGGATGATATACAATATACAAATACAAATTACAAAAATGCTGGAATGGGGGTACATGTAACATGAGTGCCATGAAAGGGGGGATTTTAAGTGAAATGATTCACAGAGTGTTGGCAGTTAGTTCAGGTATATAGACCACGGCGGAAGATGGGTAGTGAGGGAGAGGTTCGAAGAGGGACAGGGAGTTTTTTCCACCCCTGGGGAGCGAGGGTGGAGAAGCACCGTGATCCCTTTACTCGGATGAGAGGGGGTGCGAGGTGCCCTGCTGCTGCAAAGCGGAGTGGCCACAGTACACCAATGAACATTCAGTAGGCGTGGCTTTTTACAAAAATGCTTAGAAATCAAAAATCGTTTGACATAAAATGATGTACTGAGAATATATATTGACAGGCACACAGAGGCTTAGACTTTACATTATTGGCCAAATATAAACCCATGGTGGGACTACAGAGCTCAATCTATGGAAATAATTAAAAAATTCACATAAAATCGCTGTTCTTTTGCAGAGATCTAACTTTATCCAGTGATCAATAGCTTCATTTGGAACATATTTATCATCTCTATGGGTTGCCCCATCATTAATTGGCTGCCATTTTGGATGGTTTGTTTTTTCACCTTTTCTCCTTCTAGTTTTTGACACTAAGGGCTAAATATCAGCAGGGATTGACAAAAACTCACCAACCTTGGCTGGTTTGAGGGTCAGAGTAAGTGCAAGCTCTGTTAACATGGTGTCTATCAATCACGTGGTGGCGCTATAACAGATCCTTGAATGTGCAAATTTTGGAAGCATGTATATTGATGTAGAGTTACTAAATTTGGTACATAGGTGCAAGTCTTCACAGTGAATAAATATGCTTTAAGGACCCATGAAGTCCACCATATTGGAAGTTAACCATTTTGAATTTTTTGTAAAACACTTAAATCTCCTCCTAGGCCGTTTGTCATATTGGAATGCAGCATGCAAAAAATTTGTTCAGGAGACCCTCTTTTTTAAAAGTTGCCATGCCAAAAACATGGCCGAAGTAAGCCAATAAACTACCAGTGGGTGTGACTTTTTACAAAAATGCTAATGAATCAAAAATGGCTTGACTTAATATGATGTACTTTGGTATATGCATTGATAGGCACTCAAAGACTACAGTATTGGCTAAATCAAAACACATGATGGTGCTATAGAGCTCAAAATATGAACAAAAAGCATACGTTACATTTTCTACTATGTAATGAAACCATTAAAATGCCTATTCCTTTTTTTTGCTATTTAGGGTAGGTTGCTTGGACCCCGTCATTGCTGCTTGCACATGTATTTATTTATTATTTCATCGGGGAAAATGCTCATATCTCCCAAATGGTGTGGTGAAAACTTGAAATGTAGTAGGCATGTTATGGATGTGTGAAATTGTGGCTTAATTGAATTCAGTTGCTTCAGATTCATCAGAAATATGTGACCGATGAAGTAACAGAATAGAACAAAAATTAAGTGAATGGTTTAATATCAGAGTGCATCCCCAGAATTTGGGCAGACATTTCTCGCATTAGCATGTCAACCTGGTGAAGCTGGTAATACTGTAATGTTATGAGAGTGAAAATGAGACTGGATTCTGACTGAGCCACTCCAATAAAAAGCATGTCCGCCAAACATATTCAAAATGCACAAAAACCTTCAGACTGTATCTCCACAGAACAATTTTAAGTGATGTGTCTAGCACAGGTCTGCCCAACGCTCTTCCTGGAGGTCTACCACCCCATAGGTTTTCACTATAATCAAAGCACTTAAAGCACTCCTCATTCAACAGCTAGAGATCTTGTTGAGCTGCTAATTAGCAGAATCAGTTGTGCCAAATTAGGTTTTTACTGGTGTGGTGGTGGTGGAGTTGATTTAATTCTAACCAACTTTAATTCCAGCCTCAACCATTAGAGGAGCTGACAGTGGAACAGCTTCCTGATGATATGGAAATAGAGCCAGACGAGCAAACTGATGCCTTCACAGTAAGTAGGCAGCATCACATTATCATCTCCACTCTTCTTCAAGATTTTTTGACACTTAGCATAATGGCAGGTTGCAACCTCCACAGTGTTCTTCAAAAATCCGTCAAGTTTTATGAATTTAGATTGAAATGCTTTGGTGAATGAATCCATGCACATTTTTATTAATTATGTTTTGTTTCTACCCCCCCCCCCCCACTCCCACCCCCAAGGCATACTTTGCTGATGGCAACAAGGTAATGTTTCTTTGTGAGACATTTTGTATGTGTGATTTTCTGGTACACACAAACAATGGTTTTGAGTTTCTTTTTTTCAAATGTTTTCTTTCTTTCAAAAGCAACAAGACCGGGAACCTGTGTTTTCTGAAGAGCTTGGCATAGCCATCGAGAAGCTGAAAGATGGCTTTAATCTTCAAGGGCTCTGGGAAGTTATGGGTTGTTAATTTGAGAAGTCTTACTTTCATATAATGACATTGTAGGATTAGTGTAGTAATTTAATGTTCATGAGTTATTGAATGTAGTATTGGTAGGTAGAGTAATTTAATGTCTGTGAGTTATTGCATGCATTTGGTGAAATAGGAATATACATAACTGTATGTAGTTGTAGTGTGTATTTTCCTGAGTATCTCATTCTGTTAGCAGTAGTAAACATTTAATCAGTGTTTGTAGAATTTATGGCTAGACTTATTTGTCCTGTAAATTTCACTTGAGGAAAAAAATATGTATAAACCAAATGTATTTGCTTTATATAGCAAGACATTGTTTATGTACAATGTTGCAATTCATTGTTAAGTTTTAAATGATACAATTGTTGGAAAAACTAGTGGTGTTTTTGCTTTGAAAATTTTTGTCAATGACACACAGGTGAGTGAAATTGTTTGAAAAGGGAAAAGAGCTGTGATTCCACATGAACAGTGATCCAGGTACTATTTACAAATTTGCCGAAGGCTGAAGGATTTTTTTATACAAATAAGAAAAGGTCATTTGTTGGACATCTGACCGCTGACCTCTATGAAGACGCCAAAACTTAATTCTATATTTCATATTATTGGATGTCAGATCATGGACATGAATGAATCAAGGACTAATGTCGTATGGTAATGTAATTTATGCTTTGAGTTAGATGGTGGCTTACAAATAGCATACCCCTCCCCCACTGCTCCACATCAACATCTTTATGGCAGTTTCCCAATCTTATGGAATAAAAATTTAAATAATAAAAAGCTTGTGTTTGGAACAAAACCTGTTTTATTCTTTAATAAAACATCTTCATGTGTGCTAGGTCAGTGGTTTTTAACTGGTTTTGCTTCAGGACCCAGATTTGATCTTGGACATGAAGTCCCAATACAATACTAAAATAGGTTATTATATGGAAGTAAACTGAAGAATACTTAAATTTAAACATTAAAGAAAGTTTATATTAAAATGCAATGCTCATGTCTAACAAACTAGGAACATAATTTCTTCCCTGAGATAACAGGAAATAAAATAACTAACCTCTTTCTAGGGCTCTGGTTCCATCCACTGTGTACACAGATGCATTTGCGCAAACATTGAAGCACGGCTGCGCATGCCAGCAGCAAAAGTGGGAAGTTTGCCAAGGGGCCAAGTGCCAACAGTTGCAAAGTCACCGATGTTAATTTTTCACTAATGTTATTATTAGTAGGTCTCCAAGCAGTGAAGCTACAGGAACCCTCTTGTTTTTGTCAAAAATGGCTTTAACCACTATTGTTTTCCAGTGAGTTTATTATCATCATGTTTACTATTGTAGTTCTCCTCACATTTGCACAGTTTCCTGTGGGGTACATGCCATAGGTGACTTCAAACTTGGCAGCAAGATTCAAATACAGAGGGTACGCACATATGTAATATGTCCCCTAGGCCCACATGGTGGTGCTGTAATTAAATGTCAAATTTTCACCCCTTTAAAATTCCTTAATTCCTACACCATTTGTCTAATTCATAGAAAACGTTTTACACATGATCTCAGGAGTAACCTGTACAATGCTGCTACTTTCAATTTAAAGTCCGCCATATTGGATTTTTTTTCTATTTTCCATATTACGAAAAACAGTTTTGTCCCTAAAGCTTTCTTGTTTCTGCACCAAATTGAACGATACTTGCAGAATATATTCGGGTTACCCAAATACGCTTTGTAACTAAATGGGATAAGAAGCACAGAAACTGTGAACCAAATGAATTTGAGATTGATGTGGTTTCCTCAAACAAAAATGGCTGTATCTCTCAATTTCCATCAGATCATCACAAAACTTGGCAGACGTTTCCAATCATACATTAAAGCAGATTGCAAGATGATATTAATTGGTTAACAGGGGGCACTACAAACTGTTTCTTAGAAATTAACTGACAGATTATCATGAAATTGAAAAGCCATGGTCTTGATCCAAGTGCTAGTTCAAAACAGTTTGGTTGTATTACGTCCCTCTTGGTGTCTAGGGGTAGGAGGGAGTACGTAACATATATATATTGAATAAAAGTGTCCGGGTGAAAAGGTGTTGTGCACGTTAGTATAAATAATCAGGGCAGACAAAGTTGCAAGTGATATTAAAGGTGTATTATTATAAGTGCAAGTGAGGTGATATTTACATTTGTACAATTTTTAACACAAAACAAGACACAACTAGGTCACAAGGCCAAGGGATATGGATGTAGCCAAAGAAATGAAATAAACAAAACCAAACAGCACTAGAACAAAATATAATCTGACTGACTAAGCATAACAAAACTAACTAGCTACTCTTACAAACAAAAATACACAGTTGGCAACCACCCCTTTTCTAATGTGTCTATACAAGTTTCCTCCTGCGTTTAGCACCAGTGTATAGAGGCCTCTGTCTTACCTGCCCCAGGGCCTGAACCACACACAGACAACCACACATAGACAAGCAGGGGAAATATTTACACGCACACTAACAGGTCTCCAATCTCTTCCGCACATACACAACCACACAGCGAAACGAACAGAGATCAAATACAAAGAGACGACGAGCTGCAGCAGCCACGTAGCTTTTATATTCCAGAGGAGGGATGTGATTGGTGGAGGCGGGACCAGGTTAATGATGATTGACAGCGGGGACAGCGAATGGAATGATGGATGGCTCTCCTGCGGCATTACAGAGGGGGAATAAAACACACACAACGTGGAATGTAGCAGGTTGTGATTGATGAATGTGGGTGTGGCTTAATACATGAAAACTTAATCACCATAAAAAACCATTTTATTTATATATCATCCACTAAATATAGTAGAAACTCAATTTAACTGTTAAAATAGGAGGAAGGCATGTGGATGAGCTAAGATAGATAGATAACGATCTGTGTTAATTTTTGGTACCAAGGGGAGACAAGAGGCTTGACACAGGGGTCTGAGAAGGTCACGAATATGTAAACATGACTTGAGCGATACTTTGTAAATGGCGTAAAATTCATAGCTAAAAGTACCATTGCTATAAGCATATAATCAGGTGGTATATGTATGACCATTGCTTGCAAAATGTCATATCCTAATCAATAGCCTATGCATTTATATTGAATACTGCATGTATTGTGTATGATGTCAAATGAAGATAAGCTGTATGAAACAAGATGGTATGCAAGAGAGAATAAGAATACCTTCCCCCGCCTTGAGGTGCCAGGAACCTAGACGTTTCGACAGGGTTTCTAGGATGAAGCAAAAAGGTTCTCAGGAAAACAGAAAGTTGGTAAGACGGCTTACAGAAAAATATAAGAGGCAGAACTTGTGAACAGAAGTTTGAGACTGTTCTTGACTCCTACTTGAACTCTGAAATGAGTGCTTGAACGGTTTCTCCTATTTGGCCAAATAAAAGTTGTATTGCTGAATTACTTTGTGACCTGACTTAATCATTTGCCTCCATTGAAGGTAAAATCCACGACAATGGAAAATCTCCTGTCTTTTCCTGTCAAAGCAAGTGATTTACAGTCATATTTTCAACCCAATTATACCCAAATTACATATAAGAATATGTGATTTTACTTGGCATGATTCAATAAGTTGTAGAGTTAGTGGAGTTGTTTTACTCATCGTATGGCAACACGAGAATCTAGTTGGCCAGCATAAAACTGAACATATGACTAATTAGTGCAATTGATGAATAGCCTACAAGGATCACGATCATAAAGTAGTTTAAACTTCCATAGTTACTGAACTGCATATGGGTTAATGACCTGCGTATCACAGAACTGTGTCGAGCTAGCATTACGTCAGTTTTGTGACTCTGCATCCGGTCTCTTCACGTCCTCTTCCGTAAGCTAGGTCGGTAGAGAAGTTAATATAAATAAAAATGCCCGAAACTGTGTCATTGTCAGTGGAGGATACGCTAAAAAGAGAAACCAAAAACAGACCAAAGTACACAGAATCCTTGTCCATATCGTCAGCCAACGAAACAGAACATAACAAAAACAAAACAGAATGGGGAGCAACGAAAACAACTTGCGCATGTTTATTACATGCACAAAGGGACGCCGTCGCTGATCCACTGCATCACTTGCTGTCATCACTAGTTTTTCTTAGATACTTCATAGTCGTGGTTTTAGCAGCCCGACAGATAGAAACAGAAATGGTAACCGTTCCCATGAGTCCTGAGCAGCACGGAACAGTACGGAGCGCCCTTGGTAACCATTCGGCCCTACAGTGGAAAAGAAGCTAAAGATGGCGATTCGAGGTAGCCGCTCTCTCTCTGATCCTGCAGGCACGTACCTCAACACAACGTGACTATTGGTTTTGTTCTTTTGTCTTGTACTTGCGATTTTAGTTCTGTTTATCAAAATAATAGTGGTTTATTTAAAAGCGGTTAACACTGCTGGTTGGCATTGTGGTAAATGGTTGTTTTCTTTATTTCACCTTTTTAGTTTCAGTTAGTCAAGATAGGTCAGCAGCAGCTCGGAAGACTCACCTCCCCCTTTCTCCCCTTTTGTTTCGACTCTCTGTCCCGTCCTCGAGTGAGGTCAGAAGAATTACTTTTAGCCAGCTCAGATCGGTTCTGGTCTGAGAGAGAAAGGTCTGTCCTTCTGACTCTGTCCTGTTTGTGTGTTACCGATTTGTACAATGTCATAAAGAATTACTTATTTTTTGTGCAAAAGGACGCTGTGGTGTTTTAAACGTGTTCGGCCTTTGTGCTGGCAGCCAGTTATTGCAACTCGGCAGTCTTGAACCGTAACATTCCCTAAAACTGAATGGGCAGCAAAACCGTAAATAATAAAATATGAAACTTGGCCAGTATGTTCATATGCACCCCCACTACTCAGGATATCACAATGATGCCTACTGGACAGATGGTGGCACTGTAACAAAACATAAACATTTTGGCCCAGAACTCATGAGTTAGTCTTGTGCTCTTGAAGAAAAATTCTTTTGATTTGATCGCTCATGCCCAACAAAACATATATTTTCTATTTAAATCTGGCCAAATTGGAGTCCTCGCCACTTAAGATTTTTGGTAAAACCTACTTTTGCAAACTTATCATCAAATTAGGTGTGAAAGAATCTCAGGAGTCTCGGCATCAATAATAACCAAAAAAATCAATCAATTTATATGGGTGTGGCCATTTTTACTAAATGATCTTCACTAAACTTGGTACACAAATGCAGTGCTGGCTTTTGAGAATGGAAGTAAACCTTGATGCTTCTCTGTCAACATGTGTTGGTATAAGAAGCAAATAATTTAAACTCTTCAACTGTTAAACCAATTTGAGTTGAAATTTTGTGTCCTGCATCAAAACCTAGTGCAATCACCAAAAGATCTTACAAAACATGGCTGCCATCAGCCAATCAGATATAAGCAATCATTTGACAGGCTTAGGAATGACCGAGCATTATGAAACTTTGTAAGTATGTTAACTGCTTGACTTGGTACTACCATGTCAAATTTGGCATCAGTCAACCATTACGAGGTGCTACAACAAATAAGCAGCTTTTGAAAGAATGTATCTTTGGCTGTGGTTAATGGTAAATCATATGATTTACATTAGTAGATCCAACTCATTCAGATAACAACTTTGCTTTTATTACATTTAGAATTTTGACAAAACCTGCCTTTGCGAACTAGTCCAAGGCCTAAGCTGAACATCACCAAATTAGGCCATCTGTGGAGTCTGAAATTGAGTAACAGCTGAAAATTGGCATAAATGTACAGTAGCGATCCTGGAGGCAGCATACTAAATTCGGTCTTCTTTCTCCAATAGCTGGCACTGTAAGAGGAAAAACATTGCTGCAAGCAGTGATATTTGGGGTCCAAGCACACACAGCCAATTATACGCCACTTAACAAGTGGCCAATCAGTGCCAAAATCACAGTGGCCAAAGGGAGGTACCTGATACCACTGCACCATGTTTCATAGGTCTCACCCATGTGGTTAGGCCTGAACTGAGGAAAATGGCTCAAATAGCTCCAATTTCTTGTTGAATGTCCATGGACCACTGGTTCTTTGGTAAGTTATAAGGATCACTGTCGAGTCCAACTGCTTTTAATTTAAGCAGATAATCGTTTGTTTCACTCCCGGTTTGCAGTTTCCCCTACTAAAGGCAGCCATTTTGCAGCATGTTTTACCACTCAGTCCGACTGAGGGGGTGTATTCCGGTGGGAAAGTGACGTCAGCGCATACCCTCTATAAATGAATGGAACTTGACATAAATACAAGCATACTTTAAGTGTCCTGTCTTGCGTATTTGAGGTTAATATGAGAAAGGGTGGTCGCTATCAGCACGCCTAGGAATCCGTACATACCGCTCGCTCGATCCTCCCTATGCGCTCGCAACTGCTCAACACTCGCTCGTTAAGTTGACTTTTGGCACTTTGGAGGCGGGGACGGAATAGACAGTGGCTGATGTCTCCACTCCTTTGATTGGTCACTTTCAAAACCCACATCCTAACCCAGTTTACCGCAAAACCCCGCCCTGTAAAGTGACAAACTGCCGTGGCCTCTGATGTCGTGCTGTGATGCTCTCCACTCTGGTCTCCCTCTCTCTCTCTCTCTCTCTCTCTCTCTACTGTTCATCAAACTGTTAGCTAGAGGCTAACGTTATTCTAGCCAGCCTTATTGTCGCTAAAGTCTTCTACGATGGGAAATCAATGAATATAATCTGACAGAATGTTTGTTAAAATATTTATCTACCTAACTAGCTACTTCATTGTCTCTAAATGGTCTCAGCAATTTTCGCCAATACTAGATTAGGTGCCTAAGCAATCTACTGCTGGGTTCCTTTGTGTTTTGTTCGTTAATGCAATGATGAACTGGGTCTCTTATCCGAAATAAACTGATAACTTTATTGACCATATTAGCAGGTTACGTGTTATCTCCCCCACGCAAGAGCCTGGAGGGGATTATGCGTTTGGTCGCGTGTGTTTGTTTGTGCATCTGTCTGCAGCTAATCTCGCATACTACTGGGCCGATCAGCCCTTGTTGTGCATGCTGCTCAGGGTTTTGGTGGGTTGGACCCAACTGGAACTGGACAGGAACGGGACTGGACTAGACAGGACAGGAACGGGACTGGACTAGACAGGACAGGAACGGACTGGACTAGATAGGACAGGAACGGACTGGACTAGACAGGATAGGAACGGACTGGACTCATACACCTAAGGAACTGGACTCAAACAAACACAGAACTGGTCTGAAACAAACATGGAACGGGAATCAAACAGACACTACACTGGACTGGAATCAAGACACGACACTGGACTGGACTCACAGGACAGACACTACACTGGATTGGACTCAGACACAACACTGGACTGGACTCACAGGCACTACACTGGACTGGACTCAGACACGACACTGGATTGGACTCACAGACACTACACTAAACTGGACTCACAGACAGACATGGAATGGACTAACATGCAAGGGAAAGACAGACAGAAGGAGAGGGGTGAACTCAGAGACTGCCTCAAGGACTGACAGATGGGCGAAAATGACAACAGACAGGCGGACCGACACAGACAGGTAGACAGGTGGGCACACAGACCAGCCTATGGGCCAACAGCCTGGGGGGCAGAGAGACAGGCCAAAAAACTGGCCAAAGAACAAAAGAACTCCGCTGGGTCCAATGTATGGCTGGTTCCTTCTGTCAGGGTTTTAGCGGGTTGGACCCAAGTGCAGAGTGAACACAGGAGACTCAAAAGATGACTTCACTAATAACAAGTAAGAAAAAACAGGAAACCAAAATTAGGCCACGTAGGGCAAAAACAAAAAACTCTAAATAGATAACCCTCCAAATAGATAAACAGCTACAGAACTCAAAATACTCAAAGACTGGGAACAAGAAAAACATACAAAGGAAAACTCAAAACGCAGTGATTACACAGAGGGAATACAACAGTCGGGGCAGAACACAAGCAGGTAGATACACACAAGCAGAACACACGCAGGCAGAAACGCACGGGCAGACACACAGGCAAAAACGGAGGCAGAAACACAAGCAGAAACACAAGGAACCAGCACCTGAGTTCGGGAAACAAGAACTTAGATAGACATGAAGATAACAAGACACAGGTGAACTCAAAACACAATCAAACCAGAGAGGGAAGGGATAACCAGACACGAACAGAAACAATAATTAAATAATTGAAAACAATAATACAATTAACACCGTGGAAACCAATGAGGGAATGAACTGGAATACAAAACTGAAGTGCCGCCATCTGGCAGCCAAAAAAGGAAAAACAGAAACAACAGAATCTTAACACCTTGTCCTACACAGATGTCTGCTAGCTTCCCAGAATTGCAGAGTAGAAATCACACTATTGAGATTGTGTCTGTCCCCTGTATTCTAAATAATTTAAATTTTAAAATCAATGAAGTTTGCCACCAAAATTTAATAATTATCAAGACATAACATACTGTTAGTAATTCCAGAAATAATAATATTTTGAAATGTGTTCTACTAAACATGATTCCTGAATTCTAAGGCAGCTCTTGTGAATGAACTAATCACTGATTATTCTGTTAACATATTGTCTCACTGAAACATAGCTGAAAGCAGATGACAACTTTAAACGACTCCTCTCTGCCTGGTTTAATTTATAGTGAAATCCCCCATCTTTGTCAAAGAGGCGGTGGTATTGCTACTATTTACAATGACCTTATTCACGCAATTCTAAAGCCAGATTAGAAATTTGATTCTTTTGAAGTGCTATTACATGGACCTTTCTCAGCCTGATGATGGTAGGAACTGCCTTCTTTCCTCAGCCTATTGTCCTGGTGTTGTCTACATCCCTTCTAGAGCATACTCTGGCTTTGTTCATGACTTTCAGAATTTCTTCCTCACTGAGCTATAAACTAAGACAAAGTGGCAAAGGGGCAAGCAGAGCAGCCCAGACATCCCTCTCCCCAGCAACTTCCGCTAACTCATCCTGGTGGATCCCCAGGCAATCCCGGGCTAGCCTTGGGATATAATCCCTCCAGCGTGTCCTAGATCTACCCCTGGGTCTTCTCCCCGGCTGCCAAGCCCGGAACACCTCCACCAGGAGACGCCCAGGAGGCATCCTTATCAGGTGGACCGAACCACCTCAACTGACTCCTTTCGATGCGGAGGAGCAGCGGCTCTACTCTGAGGTCCTCCTGGATGGCTGAGCTCCTGACCCTATCAAGGAGAGTAAGCCCTGCCACCCTACGGAGAAATCCCATTCTGGCTGCTTGTATTCGCGATCTCACTCTTTCGATCACTACCCATAGCTCATGACCATAGGTGAGAGTAGGGACAAAGATCCACTGGTAAATCAAGAGCTTTGCCTTTCGGCTCAGTTCCTTCTTCACCATCACCATCCAATACAATGCCCGCATTACTGTGGCTGCTGCACCTAGACGACTGTTGATCTCCAAATCCCTCTTTCCCTCACTTGTGAATGAGACCCCAAGATACTTGAAATCCTCCACCTGGGGCAGTTGCTCCTCCCTTACTTGAAGAGGGAAAACCATCTTTTTCCGGGAGAGGACCATAGCCACAGACTTGGAGGTGCTGATCCTCATCCCATCCGCATCACACTCAGCTGCAAACTGCTCTAGAGCGCATTGAAGATCACAGTATGATGAGGCTAAGAGAACAACGTCATCTGCAAACAGCAGAGATGCCACTTCATTGTCCCCAAACTGGACACACTCCATATCTTGGCTGCGCCTTGAAATCCTCCATGAATACCACGAACAGGAGAGGAGACAAAGCGCACCCTTGGCGGAATCCAACACCTTGACTTATTGACGAGAATGCGATTACAGCTTTCGCTCCAAGTATACAGGGACCGAATGGCACGCAACAGCGACCCCAGCACCCTATATTCCCGCAGCACCTCTCACAAGATACCCTGGGGCACACGGTCATATACCTTCTCCAAATCCACAAAACACATATAGTCTGGATAAGCAAACTCCCATGCCCCCTCAAATATCTGTGAGAGGGTAAAAATCTAGTCTGTTCAACTGAAGTTTTAACTATCGGCTGAAGCCTCCTTTCCAGCACCTTGGCATAGACTTTCCCAGGGAGGCTGAGGAGTGTGATTCCCCAATAATTGGAACACACCTTCTGGTCCCCTTTCTTAAAAATGGGGGCCACCACCCCAGTCTGCCACTCTAAAGGCACTGTTCTTGTCTTCCTCGCGACATTGAGGATTCCTGTCAGTCAAGACACACCACGAACATCCACGGCCTTCAACATTTCCGGACGAATCTCATCCACCCCTAGTGCTCTGCCACTGAGGAGCTCTCCAACTACCGAGTGACTTCTGCCACAGAGATGGACTCTGATCCTCTGGATTGCTCCAGCTCCGCCTCCAAAAAGGAGGGGGTGTCTGTCGGATTCAGGAGGTCCTCAATGGTGTCCCGCTTTCCCCTCCTGCAGTGCCGAAGGGTTTTCCAGAACCAATTTGGGGCAAACCAATAGTCCTTCTCCAAGGCTTCTCCAAACTCTTCCCATGCCCTGGCTTTTGCTTCTGCCACTGCCACAGGTGCAGCCTTTTTCACCTGCCAGTATCTATCTGCTGAATCACACATTCCCAGAGCCAACCAGGCCTGGAATGCCTCTTTCTTCAGCTTGACAGCCTCCCTCACCACTGGAGTCCACCAACGGGTCCTTGGTTTGCTGCCAGGACATGCACCGACCAGCTTTTGATCACAACATCTAGCAGCAGCTTCCACAAGAAGTTTTAAACAGGGTTCAGACTCCATGTCCCCAACCTCCTCCGGGATACGGGAAATGCTCTCTCAGAGGTGAGAGTTGAAATCATTCCGGACGGAGTCTTCTGCCAGGCATTCCCAGCAGACCCTCACTACACGTTTAAGCCTACCTGGTCTGTCTGGCAGCTTCCCCCGCCATCTGATCCAACTCACCACCAGATGGTTATCAGTTGACAGCTCTGCTCCTCTCTTCACCCAAGTGTCCAAAACAAAAGGTCACAGGTCTGATGAAACAACTATAACGTCAATCATCGACCTTTGGCCCAAGGTGTTCTGGTACCATGTACACTTATGAACATCCTTGTGTTCGAACATGGTGTTCGTTATGGACAAACCATGACTAGCACAGAAGTCCAATAACATAACACCGCTCGGGTTCAGATCAGAGAGTCCGTTCCTGCCAATCACACCCCTCCAAGTTTCCTAGTCATTGCCAACATGAACATTGAAGTCTCCCAGTAGGACAGTGGAGTCAATAGGTGGGGCCTTTTCCAGCACCCCTCCCACCTTCTCCAAGAAGGCCAAATATCTGAACTGCTATTAGGTGACTAAGCAGTCAAAGTTTTCCTCTCTGCCATACGCAGTCACTTTGAGGCGACCCTCCTGTCCACTGCAGTAAACTCCAACAGAGTGGCCACCAGCCGAGGACTTGTGAGTATCCCCACTCCCGCCCAGGGCCTCTCACATTAAAATACATTACATTACAGGCATTTGGCAGACGCTCTTATCCAGAGCGACGTACAACAAAGTGTATAACCATAACCAGGAACAAGTATGACGAAAACCCTAGAGAGAAGTACCGGTCCAAGTGCAGGGAACAACCGCATAGTTCAACTTGGACCCTGAAGGTTAAACTGATTAACACTAACACAACGAGAACAGCAACAACGCAGTCTATGAAAAAATACAAGCAGTAGTTAAGACAGGTGCATAAACTAAGTCACCTACGAAACAGCTACCTAGTTACAACCCTAAGCTTACAGTCATTTAAGAGATTACAGGGTGGTAGGGAGGGATGGGGAGAGGTGCCGCCTGAAGAGGTGAGTCTTCAGTCATCGCTTGAAATGGGTCAGTGTCTCAGCTGTTCTGACCTCCACGGGGAGGTCATTCCACTATCGTGGGGCCAGAACAGACAGGAGATGTGTTCTGGAAGTGCAGGTGCGAAGAGGGGGAGGTGCTAGGCATCCTGAGGTAGCAGAACGGAGGGATCTGGCAGGCATGTAGGGTTTGAATATCTTGTGGAGATATGCTGGGGCTGATCCCTTGACTGCCTGGTATGCTAGGACCAATGTTTTAAATTTGATGCGAGCTATAACAGGCAGCCAGTGGAGGGTAGTGAGCAGGGGAGTGACGTGGGAGTGTCTGGGGAGGTTGAAGACCAGACGAGCTGCAGCATTCTGAATGAGTTGCAGGGGTCTGGTGGCAGATGCCGGTAGTCCAGCCAGAAGAGAGTTGCAGTAGTCCAGGCGGGATAGAACCATTGCTTGGACCAGGAGCTGGGTTGAGTAGGTGGACCTGTTGTCCATCACCACTCCAAGATTCTTGGAACAGGGTGATGATGTCACTAAGGTGTCCCCTAGGGAAATGGAAAAATCGAGGAGGGGAGAGGATAGAGCAGGGATAAAGATTAGCTCCGTCTTTCCCGGGTTGAGCTTCAGGTGGTGATTGTCCATCCAGCTCTGGATGTCCCTCAGGCAAGGGAGATAGGGAGAAGGAGAGAAAGAGTTGCGTGTCATCGGCATAGGAGTGATAGGATAAACCATGGGCAGAGATTACAGGGCCAAGGGATCTGGTGTATAAGGAGAAGAGAAGGGGACCGAGGACTGAGCCCTGGGGAACTCCGGTGGCGAGGGGACGGGGTGGTGATACCTTACCCGCCCAGGCAACCTGGAAGGAACGGTCAGAGAAGTAAGACTCAACAACTCACCCTGAACAACTCCCAAGTAGCAGAGAGTCCACCCCCTATCCAGGAGTTTGGTTCCAGAGCCAACACTGTGTGTAGAGGTGAGTCCAACTATATCTAGTTGGTACTTCTCAGCCTCACACACCAGCTCTGGCTTCATCCCCAGAGAGGTAACATTCCACATACCAAGAATCAGTTTCCGTTGTCTAGGCAGATGACTCGTGGATCTACCCTGTTCCTGCCCCTTGCCTGACGGGCATTGCACCCGACCCCTACCCTTAAACTTGCCGGTGGTGGGCCCACACGGTTTTCCCACACAGTCTTTTCGGGCTGGGCCCGGCCGAGATACGTGGGCAGCCCGGCCACCAGGTGCTTGCCTGCGGAAATCACCCCCAGGCCTGGATCCAGGGATGAGTCCCAGTAACCCTATTCCAGGCAGGGTAAACTTAGTTTTATATTTGTTTACCATAGTTAGGGGTCGATTGGATCATGTTCGTCTGGGTCCTTACCTCAAACTTGTTTGCCTTGGGAGACCCTACCGGGGGACATGTAATACACCTGACGACATAAGATCCGAGCATCATAAAACCTTGCAAGCCCTTCCGCCACGACAAGGCCACGATCCAGGAAGTTGCTCCATTATAAAGTAAAAAGTTATTGAGAAGAGATTTGCCCCATGGTGTCCAGAACATGCGGGCTCTTAAACAGAAATCTTGTCATCTGGAACGCAAGTGGCATTCCACCATACTGCAGGTATATAACCTGGACTGCAAAGAGAATCTTGGTGCCTGGCAGCTCAGTGAGAGAACAGCACATGTAGCAGTTGAGATGTGTTTCTGTGAGCTCCCGCAGCTTTTTCTATTTTATATCTTTTTCTGCTTTCTTGCGCAGCTTCTGCTGCAGTTTTATTCATTATTTTGTTTTTTAATTTTTATCATTTTATCCCATTTTATTCTATCAACTTTTTTAGTTTTTTTTCTCTTGTACACAGCCAGCTTCGTCTACGACTATTTCCAACAAAAATACAGAAATAAGAATCCTCAGACTTTAGTAGCAACAGAGACCGGCGAGCTGTTATTTTCTATGATGAAATCCACTGAGAAAACCCGAAGAACGCCTACAGGTTTGTTTTTAGCCTGGTGGCTAAGCTAGCCTCTACCAGCTACAATGTCTCCCCTTACCTCCCCTCCTCATTGCTCGGGTTGTCTCCGGTTAATGAAAAAGATCGTTGAACTTGAAGGCAGGATCTCCACATTATATCAAATAAAGGAGGATGAGCAGCTTCTGAACTCTCTGGTGGCACCAACCTCTCATGTTGAAGACAACGACGCCACTCTCTCCTGGCTCGGTCCCAACACCATGGGTGAGCCGGCACCATCCACCATCTCGTCTGCTCCTGTGGTGGTTCCCTGGTCCCAGCTTGGAGCAAAACTGACAACATGATGCTCCTCAGCTGGATAACACAAACCGGTATCAGGCCCTCACAGAGTTGGACAGCCCTCTCCCGTCCAGACAGCGGGAGCCCTCCACTCAGCCATCTTTCTTCCCGAGTGGTGCTGCTGAACCGCGTATGCATCCTTCTCTCCGCCGGGAGCATCGTCGTCCTGCAGCCAAAGTTACCTCCCGGGCTACAGAACCCTCACAGGACCGATGTCCCCCGCCTGCCCCTCGGGACTCAGCCAACTCGCAGGTCAGAACCCCCCCGCCTCCCTCTCCAGTTTCACTGATAATCGGTGACTCCATTATCAGGAATATCAGGGCTAAAACTGCAGTGACCCATTGTTTTCCTGGTGCTATGGTCCTAGATATTTTGGGGCATACCCCAAGCCTTCTTGAAAAATACCCTCACGTTCGTAACGTTATAGTCCATGTTGGCACAAATGATACCTCAAAATAACAATCAGAAATACTGAAATGTGACTTTACTCGTCTTTTAATCTCCACTTTCGGTCAGCTACCGGGTCATTTCAGTAGAATCCTCAGTCTCCATACATGGTTACAGTCTGTATGCTTGTCGCCCAATATGGTTTTTATTAACAATTTCAATCTTTTTGGGAGCGCAAAGCCTTTTACAAAAAGGATGGAATCCACCCCAATGCCCTGTGCACCAGAAGTCTTTCCACAAACATTTTTTACTCGGTCCAAACCTCTGGACGCAAATGACTAATTACTCACCATGCACACCTGGACTCAACACCGGTCAATAATCGGTGCTTGCTTTCTTCCCCACATCGTCAAACCACTACCTCTTTGAGTAGCTCCCCCAATCATTTAATCCCTGTTCAAATTGGAAACAAAGCTCGTGGAAATCCTAATTGCTCTGGGGTTAGTATTGGCAACCTGATCTCAACACCGGTTCTAGCCACAGTGTTAAGACAAAGATTAGATAAGTGGGTCACAGTAAAATCTTCCAATCCTACAAATGTG
The DNA here is from genome assembly GCA_039654925.1 of Anguilla pacifica. Lineage (NCBI taxonomy): Eukaryota > Metazoa > Chordata > Actinopteri > Anguilliformes > Anguillidae > Anguilla > Anguilla pacifica. Next base: position 34,925,767 of record CM077286.1, on the reverse strand, counting down.
ATTCACATTCCCTGTTAGCCAAGTATCTCAGGCCCTGCTCCAACAAACCTAAAACTAGCCCTGTTTAATATTAGGTCACTGTGTAACAAGTCACTTTTAATCAATGATTTTACAACCTCTTACAAGCTTGATTTTATGTTTTTAACAGAGATTTGGTTGAACACCAAGAATGGGAATCCTATCCTTATTGAATCCTCCCCACCAAATTTCATATTTGAGTTTGAAGCACGACAGAACAAAAAAGGAGGGGGTGTTTGTGCCTTTTTTAGAGATAGGTTGACATGCTATTAACTCCTCAATGCCAAACAAAAAAGCCTCATCACCGCAGTCCTCCAGAAGTAACTTGGTAGGTATGACACACTTTAATCCCATTGACGACAAAACACTCAAAGAAATTGTCTCCAATCTCAGTTCATCCACCTGTTGCCTTGATGTTTTACCCACTAGCTTCCTTAAAACAGTTTTGAGCAGCCTGGTGAAAGAACTGATACTTACAGTTAATAATTCTCTCCAATCTGGCATTTTTCTTTGAAAACATTGAAAACTGCAGTCATTAAGCCTCTCCAAAAGAAAAGCAGTCTTGATGCTACTGTATCGAATAACCATCAGCCTATATCAAACTTACCGTTTTTAGGTAAAGTTATTGAAAAAGTTGTTCACCAACAATTTAGTAACAATTGACAGCGTTGAACAATTGCTTCGATAACATTCAATCAGGATTTTGGCCCCATCATAGCACTAAGGCTGCACTCATAAAGGTACTAAATGACATTTGCCTGAACAATGACTCAGGCAAAGTCTCTGTTTAGTACTGTTGGATCTTAGTGCTGCTTTTGACACTGTGGACCATACAATTCTATTAAAAAGATTAGAAAACTGGGTGGGACTCTCTGGAACTGTCCTTAAGTGGTTCAAGTCATATCTTCATGGGACTCTTCACGCATACTTAACTTGAAGGACATGCACACAAGTGAGCTCCTGCAGTTTTACTATTTGAACTGTTTTTACCGCTTTTATTTTATTTTATATTGTTATTATAGTTTTATTTTCTCGCAGTGTTTTATTGTTTTACTGTTTTATACTTTTATATTGCCTGCTCTCGCTGGATTTATCCATTTCTGAAACTTCAGTGGAAATCTCCATTATAACCCGTGTCTGGATACAACCTTTTAAAGATAAAGAAAAAATCAGCAGCAGGATCGAGTTACGGAGACCCCGGGATAGCGGTGGGGTGAAGCCGACACCTGTGTAAATCGAGGCCGCTGCTGGCTTGCGACCTGAGAGAGTCACTGGATATATAATCTTAATAGGGTAAATAAAGGACTCTAACCCGCTATGTCTCCACTCACCTCTCTGCTGACTTGTGAGGGGTGTTGCCATCGGGATCAGAAAATCGCTGAATTGGATGGAAGAATGTCAGTGCTTCACCAGATAAAGGATGACAAGCTCCTCCTCGACTCGATGACTGCTCCGGGCCCTGCAACCGCCGCCACTGCTGGAGAACTGGATAGCAATGTGCTTTGGCTTCCACTTAATTCCACTGCTCCATGACCTGAGGCTGCCCCTATCCAGTTCCACGACTTGTGGTCCCACCTGGGCGCTAGACCGAAAGTTTTGGCTAGCTCAACTCCCAGCTAAGTGGTGCCCTGGTCCGTGGTCTCTGGGGGAAGCGTAGTGGTAAGCGCCGCTCTCACCCATCTTCACCAAAACTCATCCTGCTGGCGAACAGATTTAACATCTTGGACTTGCAGGATTTCCCCTCTTTAGCTGGCCAGACCCAACATTCCCTTCCTTCCTGTCTGTAGCCAGGCTATCTCTGTCGTCCACAGTTCATCGCAAACTGTCAAAAGGCACCCGGCCACTAGCCCAGTGTTGCCCACCACCCATGGTCTGTTGCTCCGAGCAGCTAGCTCAACCTCCTGGTCAAAAAGCTAGGGCTACGGATAGCTCCCCGGGTCCATCCACCACCGGAGACTCTCAGTCTGACTCGAGCCCTCAGTTGCCTCCACCAATCAGCGGTCCCGGTCCTCGGGCTGATCCTACGATGGTCATCATCAGGGACTCCATTATTAGGAATGTAAAAACACAATCCTCCACAACTCTTTGTTGCCCCGGCGCCACTGTCAACGATATCTCTGCTAAAATCTGTGACGTACTGAAAGCAAACCCCTCGGTGAACACACTAGTAGTTCATGCGGGCACGAATAATATTCCGTGGAAACAGTCGGAAATTTTAAAATGTGATTTTATCCAGCTCTTCTGCATTTTAAAAGAGTTTAGAGTGAAAACCTTCATCTCCGGACCTGTCCCTACCCTTGGCCGTGGGATGGGGCATTTCTCCAGGCTATTGAGCCTCCACACATGGCTTTCCTTTGTTTGTCGGGAGCACAGTGCTGTTTTTATTGACAATTTTAATCTTTTATGGGAGCGCAATGACTCTTTTAAACACCATGGCATTCATCTTAATTTTCAGGGATCACGGCTGCTCTCTTCGAACATTCACCATACCGTTTTACATCTCACGGACAATCAGCATGCCGCTGACCAGCTTGGGTCATCATCCACCTCCTGATGTGACTGACTACTGACCTCTCATGAGCCAGGTACATTCTCCACTACCTCTCATAGAACTGCTAGCTCCCCCTGCAGTAAGCCTAAGCATAGTGACACCCCAAGCTCTTATTCAATAATTCCTGTCATAATCACCACCAGACATAACATCAAACAAACTTATGGCATGAATTTTAACAATCTCAGATCTCTATGCACACACAAACCACCAGCTGCTAATCCACCCCTGAGGAGAACTTTTCCAGTGTCCCTGAATATGGCACTTTTGAATGTTAGATCTCTTTTAAACAAGACATTTCTTATTAATGACCTGATTTTATATAATAATATCGATTGCATGTGTTTAACTGAGACATGGTTTAGTACGGATGGATCAGCTACTCTTATTGAAGCCTCACCATCAAACTACAATTTTTCATACTCCTCCAGGAAAGGTAAAAAAGGTAGGGGGACAGCAACCATCCTCTCAGCGTCACTTGGTTTAAAAGACATTACATTTGATGAATACGCATCTTTTGAATATCACTCCATTATTTTTAGCAGCCCTCTTATACTGTGTATGATAGTTTACAGGCCACCCAAACAATGCTCTTCTTTTATTTAAGATGTTTCAGAAGTACTCTCAATTATACACACCAATTATGACAGAATTATTATTTTAGGTGATTTTAACTTGCACATGGACAATCAATCAAACTCTTTTGCTTTGGAATTTTTAAATTTGTTGAACTGTATGAATTTTATCCATGTTACTCAGCCTACTCATAACAAAGGCCACATGATAGATCTTGTAATAACCCATGGCCTGTCTGCTAATATCTCTTCAGTTGTGGATGTAGGCATCTCTGATCATTTCTGTGTCTTTTTTTACTGTCAATGGTTTTATACAACGGGATATTCCAGAACGAACTGTCAGGAAGCGCTATCTTACTGCTGAAGTGGCTGCAATATTTTTTTATCTTTTATGTGACATTCCTGCAGACATTTTACCCTCTTCTTGTGATTTTATTGTACATAGTTTTAACAGTAAATTAAGGTCAATCCTTGACACAGTGGCCCCACTAAAACTGAAGAAGATTCCTTCTAATCTGGCATCTCCCTGGAGAAACAAGGAAACTAAACAATTAAAGAGAAACTGTCGAACAGCAGAAAGAAGATGGAGAAAGAATAAATTAATGGTCAATTATCAAATTTTCCGTGAACAGCTGACTATTTATAATAAGGCAATTAAACATGCAAGACAAGCACACTTCTCAAAATTGATAACCGACAACCGGAATAACCCCAAATCCTCTTTTCAACCATTTAACCGTTTCAACCGTTTAATTAACCCTGTTTTTAGGAAGTTTAGCAGTATGTTTACCAACTCCAAATGTGAAGAATTTGCAGTCCACTTCAGAGATAAAATAGACACTATTAGATCAAATTTATGTCAATGTCAGCCTATGAATCTTAATACCCCAGAACCGTTGTTTTTATGTGAGGAAACGCTGGAGAGATTTGTCCTGGTTGATGCTGAGATGCTTGGCAAAGTTATTTCCCAGTTAAAACCCGCAACCTGCTTTTTAGACCCCATTCCCACATCCTTTTTTAAAACGGTTTATAACTTTTTTGATGAAGATTTACTTAACATTGTAAACTATTCTGGTCAGATGGGTGTCTTCCCTACTGCTCTAAAGACCGCCATTGTTAAACCTCTCCTGAAGTGAAACAATTTAGATACCTCACTCCTTAATAACTACAGACCAGTGTCCAATTTTTCATTTTTAATTAAAATTTTAGAGAAGCTTGTTTTTAATCAGCTAAATGAATGTATGAACTCCTACAATATTTTTGAAAAAATACCAATCTGGTTTTCGGGCCAATCATAGCACTGAGACAGCACTAGTCAAGGTTGTAAACGACCTCAGGTCCAATATGGATATGAAAAAACTGTCTATATTAGTACTGCTTGACCTTAGCACTGCCTTTGATACAATAGATCACTCAATTCTTCTAGGTACACATCACAGTCTGATTGGCCTCTCTGGTACTGTTTCTAACTGGTTAAAATCTTATCTTACCAATAGAGAATTTTTTGTAAGCATGGATGAATGTTCATCTAAAAACTATAAAATAAATTGTGGTATTCCTCAAGGTTCAATTTTAGTTCCTATACTTTTTAACCTTTACATCCTCTTGGAAACGTCATCAGAAGGCACGGCATAAATTTCCATAGCTATGCTGATGACACACAGCTTTAGATTTCCGTGTCTCCTGATGACTCAGGGCCAATAGATGCCCTTTTAAACTGCATTTTAGATATCAAGTTATGGATGGCAGAGAATTTTCTACAGCTCAACCAGGACAAAACTGAAGTCTTGGTTATTGGTACTGAAGCTCAGAGAGACAAACTCAATGTGAAACTGCAAGCACTGGCATTAAACCCCTGTCAACAAGCAAAAATCCTAGGAGTTATCTTTGATTCAAATATTAGTTTTGTACCTTACATTAGAAACATAACTAAGAATGCATTCTACCATCTTAAGAACATTGCCAGAGTGCGACCATTTCTCTATCAAGCCAATACAGAGACATTACTGCACGCCTTTATTTATTTATTTATTTTTATTGAACAGATTATAATGCAGTTACCATTTTTTATTTTTTATTTATTTATTTTTATTTTATTCATTTATTTTATTTTTTATTTGGTGTCCTCACTCCAGAACAAAGACAAAGTGTATATAAAAATTTAAAAAAATGAAAACATAAATTACATTCCCCAGTTCCTCCCAGTAGCCCCAACTGCCCCACCCACCCCTACATAGTGTTAGTCAGGATAAAATGACAGAGACAGACAGACAGACAGACAGACTCTGTAGGTTATAATTAACCTAAACGGGTACTGATGTACAACATGAATATGCAAAATAATAATAATAATAATAATAATAATAATAATAATAATAATAATAATAATAATAATAATAATAAAATAAAAAAGTTGAGGTCTTAGTTCACTGGCAGATTCAGAGTTTTCAGGAAGGGGGCCCAGGTGTCATGAAATTTAAATGTTTGATTTTTGTTAGATGCAGTGATTTGTTCCATTGAGAGATGTTCTGTTAAAATATTGAGCCATTGTGATGTTGTTATTTTGTGTCTGTATTTTCAGTTGAGCAATATTGTCTTTTTTGCAATGGTCTAGGTGATAAGTATGGCATTTTGGTATTTGCGTAGACTGATGTGCGTGAGGTCTCCTAAGAGGCAGAGGGAAGGGGAATGCTGTGACCCAAGACTTGGGATATGGTGGTTATTATGTTATTCCAGAAATTTTGGGTTGGTGTGCAAAGCCATACTGAGTGAAAGTAGTTGTCTATGGTATTGAGAGTGCATTGGGGACATATGTCGGTGTCTGTGAATCCCATTAAGTGCATCCTGTGCTGAGTTATGTGTGTTCTGTGTATGGTCTTATATTGAATGAGCTGTAATCTGGGGTTGCTGGTCATGTTATTGCAAATTTGTTTCCAGAGGGTTGCATCAATATTAATCGATAAATCTTTTTCCCAGTCTGTGGTGGGGACGGATGTGGTGGAGTCTTTGGATGATGAGATAAGTCTGTATAATTTTGACGGTGGTTTCTTGGCTGTTGATATTGTAAATAGGTCTGTTACTAATGGTGGTGGTTGCATGTTATTATGTGTGATATCAATTTTTTTCCTGAGTGCGTTCTTGAGTTGTGGTTATTGAAAAAAAGTGTGCTTGAGTGAAGTCAAACTTCTGGATTAATTCATGGAGCGTTAATAAGGTATTGTTTTCAAACAGGTGTTCTAAGTGACTGATTCCTTTGATTTTCCATGAATTAAAAGAGAGGGTGTGCTTGTTGATTACAAAGTCTGGGTTGTTCCAAATTGGGGTGAATTTACATGGTAAGGGTGTGTGATTGGTGATCTTACTGATTTTCCACCAAGCTTCCAGAGTTGTGGCAATAACTGCGTTCTTGTAGCAGTTGTGTTTTTTTATTGTTGCAGAGAGAAATGGTATATCTTTGATGGACAATTCGTTGCATTCTGAGTGTTCAATTTCTAACCATGGGTCTTGGTGAACATTTAAATGTGTCAATTTCATGATGTATTGTAATTTATTGGCTAGGTAATAGTGAAGAAAATTTTGGGCATTTAAACCTCCAACCTGCTTGCTTTTCTGTAGTGTTGTGAGTTTGATTCTAGGTTGTTTGTTTTTCCAGTAGAATTTTGTGATTAGTGAGTCAAGTGTATTGAACCAATTGGGTGTTGGTTGGACAGGTGCCTTTGAGAAGAGGTAATTGATTCTGGGTAAAATTGATATTTTGATTGTTGCAATGCGGCCTGCAAGGAAGTGTGGTAAATTATTCCAGCGGTTTAACTGATCTTCAGTGGATTTAAGGATGGGGGTAAAGTTGAGGTGGAACAACTCCTTAAGATTGGAGGAAATATCAATGCCCAGATATCGAATGTTACCAGTTGTGATGTTGAAGGGTAGTTTTGGGGTTGCAACCTTCCACTGGTGTTGATTTAGTGGGAGGATAGTGGTTTTGGACCAATTAATGGAATAGTCAGAGGAGAATATTTCTGAGTTTAAACACTGCAGGTAATGATATAGATGGTTTTTGTATATATGATAACAAATCATCGGCATATAGACTGACCTTATGGGTTGTGTTGGTGGTGGTGAATCCAGTGATTTGAGTGTCTTGGCGAATGGCAGCTGCTAGAGGTTCTATAAATAGCGCAAATAATAATGGAGAGAGTGGACATCCTTGCCTAGTGCCGCGGTTTAATGTGAAACGTTGTGAGGTTATTCCATTGGTGATTACTGATGCTGTGGGTAAGTTGTAAAAAATTTTGATCCATTTAATAAATGACTCTCCAAAACCAAACCTATCTAGTGTTGCAAATAAGAAAGTCCAGTTTACACGGTCAAATGCTTTCTCTGCATCTAATTACATGATGGATGTATCAGTATTTTGATTTTTTGATATATTTATTAGGTTGAATAGGCGGCGCATATTATTTGAAAAGTGTCTACCTTTGATGAAACCAGTTTGGTCTGGGTGAATTAAAATATGAATGACTTTTTCCAATCTCATAGTTAGTGCTTTACTAATAATTTTGATGTCTGTGTTGATGAGTGATAAGGGGCGATAGCTTGAGCAGAGAGTAGGATCCTTGTTAGGTTTGAGGAGAACTGATATGAGTGCCGAATTCACATGTGGTGGGATGTTGGAGGATATGGAAAATTTCTGTTGTCATCTTAATGAATAGTGGAGATATTGTGGTCCAAAAGTGCTTATAAAATTCAGTGGGGAAACCATCTGTTCCAGGTGCTTTATTATTTGACATGGCTTGAAGTGCTTTCTCACAGTCATCTAGTGTAATGGGTCTGTCTAAAATATTTGCATGACGTTCTGGTAGCTTGGGAAGATCTATGTTGTCAAGGAATGTATTTATTGTAGATAGGTTATGCATGCAATCCGGTTTATAAAGGTTGCTATAGAAAGTTTGAAATGTTGCTGATATACCATTTGGAGGGTACATGGTGTTCCCCTCTGAGTTTTTAATAGTTTTTATAATAGTTTTTTCTTGTTGTCGCTTGAGTTTATTTGCCAGATATTTTCCAGATTGGTCGCTATGTTCAAAGTAATTATGTTTTAGCCTCTGTATGAGAAATTGGGTCTTCTTGTTTATAATGTTGTTAAGTTTGCAATTTGTTTCAGTTAGTTCTTTTTTTATTTCATCAGATTGATTTGTAGCCAGTATACCATTCAGTTCTCCTACTCTCTGCTCAAGTTCTCTTTCCAGTTTTTGCTCTTTCCTTTTTTTATTGGTGGAGTATGAGATTATTTTTCCCCTTATCACTGCCTTGGCTGTTTCCCAGAGTAGTATAGGTGAGGCTGTTGGAGAGTCATTTAGTTTGATGAAAGATGCCCACTCTCTATTCAGGTAAGTGTTGAAGTCGGAATCTGCAAGCAATGTTGTGTTAAAACGCCATCTTGTGCATGGTTTAAGGATGGTTTCATTAATAAAGGTGAAGCTTACTGGAGCGTGGTCGGAAATAATTATGGGGTGAATTTTCACTTCTTGTATCTTTGATATGTGTGGCAAATCTTCAGCCACCACGAGTTCTTAATCGGCACAAACCGACCACTGACACAGGAGTACAGGAATAACTCTTTTATTTTGCATGCGCACACACAGAAACTTAACCCACTGCGTTTAACAAAACAAAATGCCCAGTTTGGCTCTCCTGAAAATGTGCTGCTGCTCTCCGCACGGTGTGTGTTTCTTCCCTCGCGCCGGCCCAGCCACTACTGCATATATAGGGAGAGAGTAACTAGTTACCAGGAACACCTGTGCTAATTAACTCCCTCCCAGCTCTGTTCCCGTGAGCCACTTCGCCCTGCCTCTCCCCTCAGCTGAGCCACACCCATACCCCCCTACACACCCCCACCACCCGACTTAGGCCTGGGGAGCTGTCCGGCCCAGCCCACTCCCCCCCCCCCCCCCACCCCCTTGGGAGCGGGAGAGAAAGTCGGCCACAACCATCCACGTCCCCGTCCTATGGATCACCTTGAATTTAAAAGGCTGCAAAGCCAGATACCACCGGGTGATCCGCGCGTTGGCAACCTTCATGCGGTGGAGCCACTGCAGGGGGGCATGGTCCGAACAGAGGGTGAATGAGCGTCCCAAGAGGTAGTAACGCAGGGTGCCGACCGCCCACCGGATAGCCAGACACTCCTTTTCTACCGTAATATATCGGGACTTGCTCTCTGTCAGCTTCCGGCTGATGTACAGTATGGGGCGATCGACCCCTTGCACCTCCTGGGAGAAAACGGCCCCCAGCCCCCTGTTCAAAGCATCAGTCTGTAAGGTAAAGGAAGAAAGAAGTTAGGTGTGTGGAGAAGTGGCTCCCCACAAAGGGCTTGTTTCACCCTCTCAAACGCCTGCTGGCACTGCCCCGTCCACTGGACCAGATCTGAGGCACCTTTTCGGGTCAGGTCGGTCTGGGGGCTGGTCAGGTCTGCAAAGTCAGGTATAAACTGTCTGTAGTAGCCAGCCAACCCCAAGAACCGCCTCACCTCTTTTTTGGTCTTGGGCCTTGGGCAGGCTGCAATCGCTGCTGTCTTGTCTGCCTGAGGACCCACCTGCCCGCAGCCCGAGTGGTACCCCACATACCGTACCTCCCTCCGTCCAACTGCACACTTCTTTGGGTTGGCCGTGAGCCCTGCCTGCCTCAGGGATTCGAGCATGGCCCCCACCTGCTGCATATGCTGTTCCCAGCTGTCACTGTGGATGATAACATCGTCCAAGTAAGCATTACATTACATTACATTACATTACAGGCATTTGGCAGACGCTCTTATCCAGAGCGACGTACATCAAAGTGTATAACCATAACCAGGAACAAGTATGACGAAAACCCTAGAGAGAAGTACCGGTCCAAGTGCAGGGAACAACCGCATAGATCAACTTGGACCCTGAAGGTTAAACTGATTAACACTAATACAACGAGAACGGTAACAATTACTGCTTGTATATATATATATATATATATATATTTTTTTTTTTTTATATACTCCACTGCATTAAGACAGTCAATGTGCCTAAGTCATCTACAAAACAGCTGCCTAGTTACAACCCTAAGCTTACAGTCATTTACAGGGGGGTAGGGAGGGAAGGGGAGAGGTGCAGCCTGAAGAGGTGAGTCTTCAGCTGCCGTTTGAAATGGGTCAGTGTCTCAGCTGTTCTGACCTCCACGGGGAGGTCATTCCACCATCGTGGGGCCAGAACAGACAGGAGACGTGATCTGGAGGTGCAGGTGCGAAGAGGGGGAGGTGCCAGGCGTCCTGAGGTAGCAGAACGGAGGGATCTGGCTGGCATGTAGGGTTTGAAAATCTTGTGGAGGTATGCTGGGGCTGATCCCTTGACTGCCTGGTATGCTAGGACCAATGTTTTAAACTTGATGCGAGCTATAACAGGCAGCCAGTGGAGGGTAGTGAGCAGGGGCGTGACGTGGGAGTGTCTGGGGAGGTTGAAGACCAGACGAGCTGCAGCATTCTGGATGAGTTGCAGAGGTCTGGTGGCAGATGCCGGTAGTCTGGCCAGAAGAGAGTTGCAGTAGTCCAGACGGGATAGAACCATTGCTTGGACCAGGAGCTGGGTTGAGTAGGTGGTGAGAAAGGGGCGGATTCTCCGGATGTTATACAGGAAAAACCTGCATGCCCGGCTTACTGCTGCGATGTTCTTGGAGAGGGACAGCTTGCTGTCCATCACCACCCCGAGATTCTTGACACAGGGTGATGATGTCACTAAGGTGTCCCCTAGGGAAATGGAAAAGTCAAGGAGGGGAGAGGATAGGGCAGGAATAAAGATTAGCTCCGTCTTTCCTGGGTTGAGCTTCAGGTGGTGATTGTCCATCCAGCTCTGGATGTCCCTCAGGCAAGCGGAGATGCGGGCAGGGACCTGTGTGTCTGATGGGGGGAAGGAGAGAAAGAGTTGCATACCGCATACGCAGCATGGGGACGCAACACCCGATCCATGAGACGTTGAAAGATAGCTGGGGCACCAGACAGCCCAAAGGAAAGTGTCACAAATTGGTACAACCCGCACAGAGTGGAGAAGCCCGTTTTTTCCCTGGACTCGGGAGAAAAGGGAATCTGCCAATAGCCCTTGGTCAGATCCAGTGTCGTGAAAAAACGGGTCATGCCTAGCCGTCGACCCGGGGCATCAGGTAGGCATCGAACTGTGACACATCATTCACCTTGCGGTAGTCCATGCAGAACCGTATACCCCCATCCTTCTTGGCGACCAGAACAATGGGGCTACACCAGGCACTGTTGGACTCTTCTATTACTCCCATCTCCAGCATGGCCTTTAATTCCTCCTGAACCACTCTTTTCTTGTGTTCAGGTAACTGGTAGGGTTGTGAACGCACTGTCACTCCCGGGCGAGTGTTAATGTGATACTGTATGAGGTTGGTCCGCCCTGGCAGGGGGGAGAACACATCAGCAAAACGCTGCTGCAATAGAGGCAACGTCTGCTCTCTGGGACGGCGAGAGATGGTTATCACAAAGGAGGGAGGCAGGATTGGTGGAATTTGGTACCTCAGGCCCCAACTCATCTCTCTCATTCACCGTGGTCACCAGAGAAACAGGAACCGCCTCTCTCCACGCGTTTAGGAGGCTGAGGTGGTAGACCTGTGTTGCCCCTCCCCTGTCAGCACGCTTCACCTCATAATCAATTTCGCCCAGTCACCATGTGACCACAAAGGGTCCTTGCCACTTGGCGAGCAATTTGGAGCTGGATGAAGGGAGTAACACAAGCACTTTATCTCCCGGTGAGAATTGTCTGAGTCTAGCCCCTCTGTTGTACAGACGTTGCTGACGTTCCGGGACCTGGAGCAAATTCTCTCGTGACAACCGCCCCAGTGTATAGAGTTTTGCTCACAGGTCCAGGACGTATTGAATCTCATTTTTACTTGGGCTTGGACCATCTTCCCAGTTTCCTTTAAGTAGGTCCAAGACACCGCGGGGTTTTCTGCCAAACAGTAGCTCAAAGGGAGAAAATCCCGTGGAGGCCTGGGGTACCTCCAGCACTGCAAACAACAGAGGGCCTAACCATTTGTCCCAATTGCGGCTATCCTCGTGAACAAACTTACGGATCATGGACTTCAATGTTTTATTCAGACGCTCGACGAGACCGTCTGTCTGCAGGTGGTACACGCTAGTTCGAATTGATTGAATTCCCAATAACCCGTACAGCTCATGAAGAGTGCATGACATGAACGAAGTGCCTTGGTCAGTCAGAATCTCTTTCGGAATTCCAACTCAGGAGATGGCCTGAAACAGTGCCTGCACAACACTCTTTGCAGAAATATTGCGCAGTGGCACTGCTTCGGGATATCGCGTTGCGTAATCCACCGGGACTAGCACAAAGCGATATCCTTGTGCACTCCGGTCAAATGGCCCGATAAGGTCCGTAGCAATGCGCTCAAATGGGATCTCCATTAATGGTAGGGGGCGCAAGGTCACTTTTGGAATAGCCGGGTGGTTAACCAATTGGCATTCAGGGCAGGATGCACACCAGCGGCGTACAACTCCCCAAACCCCTGACCAATAGAATCGAGCCATTGTGGTCAAGTGTTTTCTCGAACCCCATGTGACCTGCCATTGGGTTATAATGAGCCGCCTGGAAAACCAGCAATTGGGTGATTTCCTCCCCTGTCTGAGTATCACGACTCCCTCTATACAGCCTGTAAGCCTCTAATCAATGCAAATCGTGGATATGATAGTGCTGCGTCAGGGTGCACCAAATGACCATAAATTTGCATCACCTGATCAAAGGAAGAGCGTAGAGTATCGTCACGAGACTGCTTGAATGGAAAATCTTCCATGGGGTGCAATTCGGGAACCCGCGGGGCCTCTTGTGAAGGCGCCGTGGGTTCCTCCTCCCCCTCCGCCGTGTCGGACGACCTCGTGTCACCACTGAGCACAGCACACATTCCACATTTCCCTACCGGTCGTGAATGCATCCCCACATACTGCCGCACTAAATTAGGAAACCCCGGCCAATCTGTGCTCAAAATCAGAGGATGCGCAAGGCGGGAACTAACCGCAGCCTTAATACTATGCGTTTTGCCCTTGTAAACAATTTCTACCGGTACAACAGGGTACTTGTGAATATCCCCGTGCACACATCTAATGAACACCCATGATGCCTCCACCAAAGCCCCAGGCCGAACCAGGCTCTGGTGGATTATAGACTGCATGCAGTCCGAATCCACCATCGCCTGGCATATACCCCCTTGGATCCTTACCGGAACACTGTATGTCCCTCCTAAATCGGGGGAGGATGCTGGTGGGCCCACAACCCGGATCACTTGGCCGACCTCCATCAATGGGCACTCGCCACGGAAATGTCCGGGCTGCCCACACCGCCAGCACTCCTGCCCTGATGTTTGAGGAGCCCCCTGTGAGGTGGGAACAGGGTCCATAGCGGCTGGAACCTGGGTTGGAACCGGAGAAACAGAGGGAGGGTTAGTGCGGGGGCGGGGAAAAGGGCAAACTGAACATGAAGAAGAGGAGAAAGGGGGTTTCCGTCTCGGCGCCTGGTTAGGCCGCTGCATCGCCAGTGTCCTCCCCTCTTCTGCTGGGCACTGAGGGTGCTCTGCCAGGTGGTCCTCCGCCAAGGCGACAGCTGCTTCCATGTCCCTCGGCCGATGGCACCGGAACCAGGACGCAGTGCTGGCTGGTAGCCCCTCCACAAACTGCTCCAAAACGATCTCTTCTAATATCCTTTGTTCTCCGGCGGACTCCCCCGGCTTCAGCCATCTGGTCACCACGTCTCTTAACCCTCTGGGGTCTAAGGGTAAAATGCGGCACACTGGTGATTGTGCGATGCTCTGACATTTGTGTAAATTTCATCAACTTTATATACAGTGATTCCAAAGTGTTTCATATCTTTGTTTTCAGCACAAACTCAGCTACAATAATATGGCAGCAGTAAGTAGGTCATAATCATGTGTGGATTGTAAACTGCTCTAAAAACACACAAACTGTAAACAGTAGTTTTGAACATGCACAAGAATGTTGTAATAAAACACGCTAAACAAATGTGAGTAAGACTTTTGGTCACTGAAATGTGTTCATCTAGGTCTTGGGTATCAAAAGATGACAAAATATTTTAGCAAATCCAATGAGAAATATAAAATAAATTGCTAAAAGTTAGTGTGGTGACTACTATTTTTCAACACCAGGTGAGAATGGGAGGGCAAATGGCCTTTCTGTAATGAATATGCATTGGGTAGGACGACCTGCCAGCTAAGTAGGCTATTCACATCTGGCCGCATGCCTCCCCACCACTAAGACAAAGACTCAGTGAGCCATTTAGAAGACAGAAACAAAGACATCTTTTGATTTTCAGAACATTTATTGAAGCAAACTATACGCATGGAAGATGAGATGAGACTGGTGTACTCTTGCAACGCTTCCGTGGCCTCTTAGCTAGTGGTGAACTAGGCTGTGTTTCCTGATCAGCATCTCTGTAAATATGATAAAAACAAAATTGTTAGGAAATGTGACATCAAATCAAACTTTATTTATATAGCACATTTCCTTCAACAGGTGAAAATTACATGTGCTTTACAAAAAAGGGGCAAACCACTAACTAATGAAAACAAAACTTAGGAAATGTGACATGGTTACATCATATACAAACAAAGAACCAAACAAACAACCAGACGCAGAGAGGTAGCCTATAATTACAAGCGCGCATATTAGTGAATATTCCTACAAACACACAGAGAATGTAATACAGCACACATTTACAAATAATGCAAGCTATCAATGAAACAACATTAGCTAAACTAAATTAACATTGATATTCCAGCTCAACTACATGCAACTCATCAATAACAATGCCTCAATCTGAAGTAGGCTAGGTCTGTTTAGCCAAGTGGTTATTATATTGCTATTTCCCGAATTTACTTACAGTATGCTAATATCGATTGTGCGAGGACATCAGTTTTAGAATCCTAGCCCCGCCACAAGCTATTTATTACCAATATGATCGAAAAACATACAGTCTACCTGATACTTCTAACACAACCAGACTGTAGCAGCTGAGTGCCACCGCTCGGTTAAAACACGAGAGAGACGGGAGTTACTTTAGGACGCAAATGCGTCTTTTATTTTTCACTGCCGCCACGCGGCTTTCTGTTTCACTCAAAACACACTGGTTGCGGCTGACTCTCTCTGTCAGCCTGTCCTCCGTCTCCAGTTCCCCCTTCTGCCTCCGTAGACCGGCTTTTAAGCGTCCAGGCTCACTGTCGAGGTAATCAGCACATTGTTCATCAATCAAACAATTAA
This sequence comes from Anguilla pacifica, assembly GCA_039654925.1. NCBI lineage: Eukaryota > Metazoa > Chordata > Actinopteri > Anguilliformes > Anguillidae > Anguilla > Anguilla pacifica. The sequence goes on along the minus strand of CM077286.1, from coordinate 34,910,313 downwards.
CCATCGGTGCTGATTAATAATCCCCAACAGCTGTGGCGCAGAGTTCCGAGAGCCGCCCCGCCCACTCTCTCTCTGCAGCCAACGCAAAACCACGCCCACCCTACCACACAGACGCAGAGAGCCTAGCCTATAATTTTGAGATGCAATAGTTTGAATCGTTCGTAGTGTGGGAATTTACAAACGCACATATTGCTGGATATTCCTACAAACACACAGATACGTTGCAATACAGTACACATATTTACCAATATGATCATAAGAAATATACTTACGCATGAAGTTGATCCTCAGCTGGATCAGTTCGCTGTTCGAAATGACACCGCTCTTCATCAGTGTCGGCTTCCGGACGGACCATTTTCCAAAATTAAACGGAATGTTCACCTCAAAATAAGTGAATTAGGCGACACTGACATTCTATCCCGCTTTCGCAGACTTGGCATTTCTCACATGGATCTCGCATCGCCCCACCTTTAGTCTCCTTCTATGGAGAGTAATTATAATGTTGTTAACATGTGAATGCGATTTGGGCGGACTTCCTGCTGAGCGAAATTCACATAGTAATGAGTAAAGTTTAACGAAGCATACATGGTCTAATTAATCAAATTTAAAACTTTTAAAACAATTCATATTATTTGCCAATGGGCGCATTGGAAGGTCGCGATTCTAAGGTTTCTGTCAATGTTTTTGTTGCGTCTGTATGATAACAGCACGTGAAGTTAATCATCCAAATAGAAACGAAAGTTAATTTCATCTTGTCGAGCTCCGCCGGCGGAGCTCTCGACCCCAGAGGGTTAATTGTTAGCCGAAGACAAATGGCCAGTCCGAAGGCCCCAACTTCGCCTTCCGAAACCAGCGGCAGTGGTCCTCGGGGGAGTAACCCATCCTGTTCAGGACAGCTCTCTTGATGTCTTCGTACCTCCCCCGAGACGCAGCTGGTAGGTTGCACGCTGCTGTCCGCACCTCCTCCGTCAGCAGAGGGAGCAAGCGCACGGCCCACTCTGCTGCCGGCCAGCCACATGCCCCTGCTGTAGCCTCAAATATGTCTAGGAATGACTGAGGGTCATCCGCCGGGGACAACGTTCAGGAGCGCTGAATGTGGAGGGGCCGAGGAGGCAACCACCGTGGCTGCTGTTTGGATCACCAGCTGCTGGAGAATCTGTGTTTGTTGCTGGGTCTGCTGGCGGAGCGCATCCATAAATTGCTGCGTCATGGTGGACTGCTCTCGGAGTATGGCTGCTTGCTCCTGGTGCATAGCAGCAACCTCCACCACCATCTGTGCGAGGGAGGACACTGGCTGGGCAGTGGGAGTTGAAGCACGGGGGTCGGTCGTGTTCATCTTGCTGATTTACCACGTTGGGCGCCAGTTGTGGCAAATCTTCAGCCACTGCAGGTTCTTAATCAGCACAAACTGACCACTGACACAGGAGTACAGGAATAACTCCTTTTATTTTGCACGCGCACACACAGAAACTTAAACCACTGCGTTTAACAAAACAAAATGCCCAGTTTGGCTCTCCTGAAAATGTGCTGCTGCTCTCCGCACGGCGTGTGTTTCTTCCCTCGCGCCGGCCCAGCCGCTACTGCATATATAGGGAGAGAGTAACTAGTTACCAGGAACACCTTCACTAATTGCCTCATTCCTGGCAGAGTAACTAGTTACCAGGAACACCTGTGCTAATTAACTCCCTCCCAGCTCTGTTCCCGTGAGCCACTCCCCCCTGCCTCTCCCCTCAGCTGAGCCACACCCACACCCCCTACAATATGATCGAGTTGCTAGCGAGGAAGTAATCAATTTGGGAGAAAGAGTTGTGATGGGGTGAGTAATATGTATATTCTTGTTTGGTAGGGTTTTTTAGTCGCCAATTATCACCAAGACCAAAGTCAGCCATATATTGTTTCAGATGATTACCACGGTCTGGAGGATTTAGTAATGTTTGATTGGTCAAGTTTTGGATAAATAGTTGTATTGAAGTCGCCTCCAATAATAATGGTTGTATCGGCGAAGTTCATTAATTCTGAAAAGAATTTATGAAAAAATGCTGGGTTGTCCTCATTTGGGCCGTATAGGTTAGCTATTGTTAACTTAACCTCCCCAATGGAACCATTGATTATTATATATCGTCCTTCAGGATCTGCTGTGATTGAGTTATTGCTATATGGTATGTTTTTGTTAATCAACACTGCAACACCTCTTTTCTTTGAATTACAAGAAGCGGCAAATACCTGGTTGACCCAATTTGATTTTAATTGGTCAAGGTTTGAATTGATAAGATGTGTTTCTTGCAACAGACAGAAGTCTCCTTTAAGTTTTGAAAGGTGGGACATTATTTTAAGTCTTTTTGCCGGTGAATTAAGACCCCTGACATTCCAGGTTATAAACATAATCGGTGCCATTGATAGGTTTAAGGGAGGTTATCATTGATAAGACTTGTTACATAAATAACAATAGTAATAATAATAATAACTACAATAAGAATAACAACAATACCACTACTAATAATAGTAACAACAGTAATACCCATGATCATCATCATCATCATCATAACCATCATCACAGTAATCATTAAACTTATGATTCTTATTATGGGGTGTGAATAGTGATTAACAATATTGTTCTCATCATAATCAACACAAGTTGCAACAATCATAGTATTTTTGGTGCTGTTATACATAAAAATTACATAAAACATAACATTCATATACAAACATAGAGACAGACATACACACATGTAATTTCTTTCGGGAACTGGTCATTCATGCCGAACTTTGTACCTTTCAGCTCCCTGCCTTCGCTTTTGACCAGTTCTTTCTGCTGGTAATGTTCGAATTTAACAATTAATGGCCTCGGACCCTTATTGCTTTTGCTGCAGTGGGGGAAGAAAACAGGCCCCGACCTGGGCCAGAAACGCCAGGTTCGCTCTCTTCCACACTGTTGAATACTTCTTCAAAGTATGCACAATTCACAGAGTCTGATGTAACTGGGTTTATTATAAGTGAATCAAAGATTACATACAAGAACCCGGGCTGATCTGCGCAGTTCAATACAAACAACAGTCATTCACAAAGCAAAGACAATACATCCAATCATTCCCCAAACACTCTAAAATCCCCGGGGTCTAAACACTTCTTTTTATCCACTTTTGCTAGCCCCTCCTGTTGTGGAGCTTAAACCCTGGTACTTCCCACTTGTTTGCTTTGTTTCTTAGGCTCTATTCTTGACACCATTATCTCCCAACTCCCAGACACCATTATTTCCGAGCCCCCTCCTTTATTTTAAAAATAGGTACTCCCTTCTCCCATCTAAATCTCCCTCCCTTTTCTGTTGCAAAACATGTATTCATCTCCCCAACTTCCTGGTGGATTTTATCTCTTACTACACTTTTGTGTGAAAGGCCTAGTTCGCGTGACAGAAGCTGTTACATTACATATAGGTTTTTGCTGCATGTGTTTTGTATGTAGCGCTCACTTCTACAGATCATTAATATTTTGGCCAAGGTCCAGCCTTTGTTAGTTCTACACGCACTTCCTTTGTTAATCATATAATCCATCACGGTGGTGGTGACTGGTGCTCTTAAATACATTTCTTTCCCACATACATTGGGCTGGTGCTCTTGAATACATTTCTTTCCCACATTCCCCCCTTTGGAACTTCTAATTTCCAGGTCTATTGTGATTAACTACAGAATAAGCTGTGCAGATGACATAGTGCAGGAACATAACTTATTATGCAGACTAAAATGACTAGTACATAGCTTTAACATCAATGCAGAGACTGCGGGGCACCTTGTATGCCGCCCCCTACACGACAGCCTGTGTGAGTAGCCCTTGCGGCACACCCCATGTTTAGCCTAGTCCTATCATATACATTGTCACATTCCTGCACCAGGATTCTTGCGTTTCCCAGCATGCACTTAATATGTTCTTGATATGTGTTAGTTTATACTTGGCAAACTCTCCCTAAGATCTGTTGTCAGACTCCATCTGGCCCAACAGCAAGACGCTATCCCATGACCTTAGCGATCATCAAGGGGATGACTGTTGCTTGGAGGGAGATCCAACAGCAGATCAGGACATTGTGTGGAAAACATCCCCTCCCCGATTTGCTAGGAGTGGGTAAAAGCCACTCAATGCCCCTGTCCCTTACAGTTCTTATCATTTCACTTTGCCTTTGGTCAGAAAATATCAATGATATACATATATATATATATCTTATATAACCACAATGATCAACATAACGTATTCTCTTATCTACTGGAGTGTTTTCAGCCCTCACTGATTCGCTGAGAAATAAACAATTCAACAGACTCCTTATATGGCCTTTCTGTTGCTTTGCATATACCACCAGTAAACCGATTTGCCCAGCTGCCGTCATGCCAGACACACCCCTGTAACCACAGTCAGACATTAACAGCAATGCGGAGCGTTGTTTTGGGCAGGCCCCCTCACCGCCCTTAAGGTGTTCTCTTGGACGTGCATTGTGTGGCCCCCCGTCCACACAGATACCGCTGATGGCGTTGGCAGATAGAATCTTTCTGTGTCACCCGGGCTACCTGGACAACATCAGCAGGGCAAAGCGTAGTCAGTGTTACACAACAAGATTCGGTGAGATCTGATCCTCCTTTCTGCCACCTTTCCTTGTATACATATTGCGTGCTTAAGCCTGAGTACATTTGTAATAAGATCAGCCACGGGTTACAGGTGCACAAGAGTATACAATTATATAGAATGGTTAAATGGAGCTCCATTATCATAATTCTGGTCAGTTTTCTTTTCAATCAATCAGTCAGTTTGTACTTAGTTATGTCGATGTCTTGATTGTAATTTCCCTTTTATTTTCCTTTTTCGGCCCGGTCATCTACTTCATCCAGTTTGGCTCTTTGCAAGCCATAGCCTAGCTCTTTGTATGCTGAGGAGAGTTTACTAGCACCTCACTCAGATACTCTTGCTGTTGGTAAACCCTGTGTCGTCTTGTGAGTTTTGTGGTCAGAGCACGTTTCTTCGAACCAGGTGCTTTACGTACCGTAGAGGTTCATCACTGTGGAGAGGTTGCTAGCACATTCGATGCACAGTGAATCAGGGTGTTCTCTTCCTCGCCGGGCAGGCCGTCCCCTTCGTTCTCGGGGCCTATTCCCCAGATGTCCCTGGCATAGGCGTTCCAAAACTGGGGATCCCTGACCGCGCAAGCGGCTTGTAGATGGTAATCCCAACACTCCCATCCGGCACCTGCTCTCACCCCCCATTCGCACAGTGGGTTTCCAAATGGACAGTCCAGGGATCTGCCTTTGGCGTTCACCGGGTTTCCACGCTGGTCGCGATACTCGTTCGGTCCTGTTTGGACAACAGATACAACAGAACACCCTTCTTCCCTTGCACCATATTGAATCTCATGCAGTGGTTCTTCTCCTTTCTGCAACAGTATGTCCTCCACCATAGGGCCCACTTCAGAGATGATGGTGTTTGGATCAGGATCAGTAACCAATGGGAATTGTCCAGCTACAGTAGCTATCATTCTTTTGACCATGGATTGGATCAATGGGACCACACAGCATGTGGCAAACAGCAACATCAACAATACTATCCCTATGATCACCCCTATCTTTACCAGAGCCGTTTTCCATGTCAACATGTTGAGCCAGTCCCACCTTGACCCCTCCTTGGATTCTCCCTTCGTGTTTTTCCACATGCTAATTCCTCAGATTCTTTAGTGCCTCTAGTGCAGTTATATTACCCCTTTTCCTGTGTGCATTGGAATAATCGTACAACATTCGTCCCCGACACGCTCACATACCCCCCGCTCCTCGGCTAACATTGTGTCGAGAACTAGCCTATTTTGTATTGTCATGAGTGAGGTGGCATGTAACTGTTGTGTTATCCCTTGCAACACTGCCACAGTGTGATTAATGAATCTCTGCTGATTGTACCACAGGTAATTGATCCATTCAACATTTCTTTTTATCTGTACCCAGGGTAGAAACGCTATAAGACTGTCAGAGGAGTCTAATCCCAGTACTCCGTGGTGTCTGGGTATATTTACAGGAACTCCAGCCCAATTCACACTCACCTCACTGTCTTAGTTCCACTCTCCCACTTCTCTTTTCAACCGTCCGGCCATGTTACCCCTCACCTCATGTTCTGTATAGCTTACCCACTTTCCTTTATCCTCCTTTCGTGTTTCTCTCTTCATCCTTGTTGACAGATCCTGTGGTTTGATTACTGTCAGTTGCCCCGTCAAACCTACAGGAGCGCATATGCCTGTCCAATTTTCCTTCAGTGTGGCTCTAATCTGTGTGCCCCTACCGTAGTACCAATATAGGTCTGCTAGCGGGCGGGTCCCTTTTGAAAATCTGGCACTGTGAACGTGGATTGCAGTAGTGTTCCGTTGTCTGCCACACGTCTGGATACATATCCATAACTGTCAACTACTTCTTGGCATTTGATTGGTGCCACGTCTGACGTAGAGCACCCTCGATTACCTTTTTAGTCCCATGTGCCACAGTCAATTTGTGGATCTGTGCATATCTGTACTGGAGTGGGATTCCTCTAATTCCTCTTTTTATGGTGAGGTTGTGAGCTACGCAGAGTGGGAACTCCATCCCCTCGGTTATCATAGCTGTTGGTACCATTTCCGCCATTGCCTCGTCTACAGGAATGAGAATATCTTGACATTTGCTTACGTTCATCCACTGCGTTCCGTTCAGTGTGGACACATATCCATCAGTCATATTGGCGCCATTCAATGTCGGTTCTGCCTTTTTGCGCTCCCCCCGCATCCCATACAGATAAGGGGATAGGTGCCTTCCTCCTTTTGCCATGTAGTACAGCATGCATTCCAGGTGACACACTTTATTCCCTGTACATTCCCTTTGTGTGAAAGGTAATGGTCTCACGTGGGGCGTTCTTTTCGTGCCACGGTTATAGCATGTTATGCATGTCTCTTCGGTTACTTCTCTTGCAGAATATTCCATCCATTGGTAAAACATGTTGGATTGTCTTAGTGATGTGTATCATTTGCCCACCATTGATGGTAGGTTAACCCGTGTGTCACTTAGCCCTTTTCCATTTTCGGTTTTACTGATACCCCCTCCGATAGGTGTGGCGGCTATTACAGGGCATATTATCAACAGCCACAGGGGCCTCACTAATATTGCTCTCCACACCTTCCTCTCACACTTTTTCCTCTCTCTACGCTTCCCCACTCTCTGGAGGTTCCCTGCTCTCTGAAGGTGCACTTTCCTCATCCTGCCTTCTCTCAGAGGATCCCGCTTCCCCATCTGATCCTTCCTCTATTCCCCCTAAGTCTCCCCTTACCTCTTCCAATGTACACTCTGGCCCTTGTGCCCTACAGCAATGATTGAGCACAGTTTACCTTCAACCTTAAGTGCAGTAGGAGTTGCTAAGACAACTTTGAATGGTCCTTCGCGTCTGGGTTTGCTCCACTTTCTTTTGAACATATTGATATACACCCAGTCTCCTGGGGGTATTTTGCTCAGGCCCTCGTTCTTCCTTCGGTGGCACCCTTCACCTGTTGAAAAATGGGCTTGTGTATTACAGTTAGGTGCCGCAAATAGCTTGACAATTCTTTTTCAAGCTGTTCCAGTGCCGGCCCATTGTATGGGCCTCGAAGGTACGGCACTGGCATGGGTCTTCCTGTCAGCATTTCATGCGGGGTTAGATGTGTGCTTCTGTTAGTCTGCATTCTCATGCTCATTAGTGCCAGTGGTAGTGCATCCACCCAGTTGATTGCGCTATCTGCGCATATCTCGGCACTTTTTGCTTTCAAACTGCCGTTCGCTCTTTGCACCATTCCTTGTGATTGTGGGTGATACACACACCCAAATCTTTGCCTGACTCCCAGCATTTTCATTATGACTTTTATCATTTCAGCTACAAAATGTGGTCCATTGTCTGAGCTAATCTTATCTGGGATCCCGAATCTCGGAAACACTGCTATGCAGAGAAATTTTACCACTGATTTAGCATCTGGACTGCTTGTGGGTGTTGCTTCTGCCCAACTATTGAATCTGTCCACCACCACTAACATATACCTTTTGTTTTGGACCCGTTCGATCATGTCCACATAGTCTATCATTATATGCCTGAATGGCCCATCAGGTGGTGGGATATGCCCAATTGGTGCTTTCCTGTTATTGTATGTTGCGCAAACTTCACAGTTGTTGAGTGCTTGATCCACCATTGTCGCTAAATAAGGCGACCACCAAGCATTCTGGATACGCTTGATCACTTCCCCCCTTGCGCAATGGTCTTGACTATGCGCATCCTTGATCAGGGTACGGACTACTGACACAGGAGCTACAAAATGTCCTGCTGGCCCTCTCCATAGCCCTTTGTGTGGGCCGCCCTTTGTTCTCACTGCCCCCCTTTTTACCCAAATAGTGACTTCATATATGCTTGCTTTGTCTTGCACTTGAATGAGGGAGAGCAAGTTCCCTGTGGGAGCGGGGTCTTCTGCTATCAGTGCTCCCATGTGAGTAGGCCCTATTGCTGCATGGCACGCCACTTCGTCTGCTAGATTGTTTCCCTTAGCAACCAGGGTGTTTACTTTCCGGTGCGCTGGGCACTTCATGATGGCCAATGCTGTAGGAAGCTTCATGGCTTCCAGCGGGTCTGAAATTGCTTCTCCATGCGTTATAGCTGTACCATCTGCCCTGTGAAAACCTCTCTGTTTCCAAATAGTACCGTAAACATGACAAACACTGTCAGCGTAGGCTGAGTCAGTGTAAATGTTGGCGCATTTTCCCGCTGCTATTTTACATGCTGCTGTTAGGGCTTTTATTTCTGCTAACTGAGCGGAACACGGCTGTACAACTGTCTACGGTTTGTACTTTGGAAAAAGAAGTGTCGTCCACGTTCAACTGTACTACACCATAGCCTGCATGGTTTCCTTTCTCATCTCTGTAGCACAAGCCATCTACGAACAGCGTAAGGTAGCTGTAACGGGTTCATTATGTAGGTCCTCTTGAGCTTTAAGAAAAATGTCTGTCATCTGTACACAGTCATGAGGAGTGCCGTCTGTGGGTAGGACCATTCTTGTTGCTGGGTTAACTATTGTACATCGCTGAATGGTAATGTCTGGTGCGGACAGAATTGTTTCATACCCCGTTTTCCTAGCTTGGGTTAGAACGAATCGCGAACTGGTTAACAACGCGTGTAGTTGATGGGACGTGTATAGGACCACTGGGTGTCCTATTGTTAAGATGGATGCTTTCTGATAGGCGAAGGTGGCTGCAGCTAGTCCTTGATAGCACGGTGGCAGTTCTTGTTCTACCGTGTCTAATTTTGTGCTGTAATAGGCTAGTGGTTGTTTGCCTGTGGGCGTGTCTTGCATCAGTACTGCACACGCAAATCCTGAACGTTCAGCAACGTACAGATAAAAAGGTTTGCTATAGTCTAGGTTTCCAAGAGCTGGGGCTGTTTGTATCTGTTGTTTTAGGGCCTGAAAGGCCCCTTCTGCCTCCTCAGTCCAGGTAAGTAAGGCCGCGCCATTGATTTGTCCTGTCGCTTTGATCATCGCTCATAGCGGTGATGTAATAACAGCGTAGTCGCAAATCCACGGTCTACTGTATCCTGCCATTCCTAGAAAGGAAAGCATCTGTCCAACTGTTTGTGGCTTGGGCGCCTTTGCTATGGCTTCAATGTGTGACGACGCAATATGTCTTTTATCACCACTCAACTGCCTGCCCATGTATTCAACTGTTTGCTGGCAAAATTGCAGCTTGTCTTTATTAACTTTATGTCCTCCTGTTGCCAGCGCTGTTAACATGGCGATCAAGTCTTTCTCACTTTGTTCTTTGGTGGGACTACAGACTAGTAAATCATCCACACACACTGGATCAGGGTGCTTGGTATGTTCAGATGCTGCAGGTCTTGTGCTAACACTCTATTGAACACTGAGGGGCTTTCGCAATAGCCCTGTGGCATTCTGGTGTACGTGTATTGCTGGCCTTGATATATAAATGCAAATAAATGTTGTGACGCTGGATGTAAAGACACACTGAAAAAAGCAGAACATATGTCAATGACTGTGTACCATCGTGTGTCTGGCGGTATGTTGGACAGCAATGTGTGTGGGTCTGGAACTACAGGTACCTCTGCGTCCACTATAGCATTAATGGCCAATTCATGTACCATTTCTAGGTTAATCAAGATATTACCTAAAACAGGTAAAATGACCATTATCCCAGGAAGAAGCAGATCAAAAGTTTGTAGTAAAAACAGGAAGATTTATTACGCAGCCGGCTACGGGAACAACTCAGAGAGAAAGTTCAAAGTAGTATTGGTGGGTGATTAGATTTATACAGTTCCAGTAGATTGGTATTTGCATATAGAGGAATTATATTGTTGAAAGGGAGCACTGCCTCTGATTGGTGATAAGGAGCTGTGCTTCCTTCTGATTGGACCATTCAAATCCATAATGGTCATGGGGGGCCCAGTGGAAATTCCCAGGAGGGGAAACCTCGAAACCGACAGGAATGGAGGCCCATATAGTCATGGGGGTGGCCCTTCCTCCAGGACTTAGAATACACAAACTGGGACTTAGAATACACAAAACTGTCTGTTTCCCAACAGTCCCTCCTTTTTGACCCAACATAAAGCATATGGTGAGGTCAACTTGGTTGGCTTACAGGAAATCATGACAGTATTGTCAATTGGTCAGTTACACCTCTTACATATAGAACCCAGGCCTAAAATCCCCTTGTGGCACGCCTATGGCAACCGTGGCAAGGAAAAACTTCCAGATTTTAATATGAAGAAACCTTGAGCAGAACCCGGCTCACAAGGGGAAACCCATCTGCTGCTGGCCGGCACTGGGCGGACAGTAAAGGAGGTTAACCAATATTCTAAAAGTGTAGTATGCATGATATATGAGAACCCGCTGATAAGAGTAAGGCCGGCTGAATAATGTAAGAAAACAAAAGAAAGAATTCTACAAGCGTCGTGTACAAGGCCTATTACCAGGTACAGGCACCTCTACTTACAATGTGACAATACACACAAATACTACTTTCTAGCCATTGGGTCACATTTGTTGCCTTTTAGCTGTATTTTGTTATTTTGGTTTAACACCCAGCTATCAAGTGCTGGAGCAGAGGTGTTTACTGGTGACAGCAGGAGTGATTAGAATAGAGATAGTGCTAGAGGTGTCAGTTGGATTAGTGCAGTAGGAAATGTTAGGCATTGAGTAGTTTGGTTAGAAATAGTCCTCCTTTTGTCACCAATATTGTGCCATTCGCTATGGACCCAGTGGCTACCTTTCACATTTAGACTATATACAACATTACAACAAAACAAAAAGTACAGCATTACAACATAACACCAAAAATGTACAACATAAAAAATGTCCTTTGTAAGGCCATCATCCAGATCCAACTTCCGCCTGCCGCGTTGGTGCACATCTTGTCCTGGAAATATGTGTCTGAATGGAGAGATAGATAGCCCCCAGGGGCTATAAGGGTAGACGGGGATTATTGTGCCCCATGTTGGGTCTCATCCTTGTATTTTCCTAACTATTTAATGTGGAACCACACCGGAGTTCCAGTCACTGGATGCAGCTGATGGAATCGTGAGCCTGTGTGGTCCAGACCAAATTTGGATAAAATGTCATCCAATTATGTTTTTCACGAGGATCCAGGTTCAACCAGGCATGTTTCTTTGTCCTCGGCCGGGTCAGGTCCAGTTCTGTGATCCTGGTGAAAGACACTTGGGACACAAGCATGCAATATTCACCTAAACGGTTGCTTATTTCATGCAATTCCCCACCAATACACAAATCACCAGGAGTCCTTATGTGTCGACCTGTAAGGATTTCAAAGGGTAGAAGCAAATGTTAATTACTGGGTGTTAATTACTCAGTCCCGCTTTCACGGAGAGGAGCACCGCTGGTGGCTATGTCACCCAGTCTTATCCTAAAATGGAGAACAAATGATTAGTCAGTTTGAATTGATTAGTTGGTTTCTTGTACCAATCCCCCATTTTGTATTGGGGGTTCCTGCACTAGTCAGGAATCTCCTATTCACCCACAAGCTCAAATATCACCAGTCATTTAAAATCCTTCCTCAATTCTCCACATACAAGTACTTTCAAACACGTTTCCGTCAAATCCCTACTTGCAATTTCCCTGTAAATCTCACTGGCTTTCCCGTGCCTAACTTCCTGCCGTGTTTGAGCAAGGTCCTCAGCGTCTCCCACAGTACTGCAGGAAAGGCAGTATACTACCTTGCACCAAAACCCTTCTCTTCCGTTCAATACTTCCGTATTTTACTTCCATCCTTCACACGTACTCAAACCTTCCAATGCTACATACTAGTTCCTCCATCTCTGGTGTATTTACATGGCCTCGGTTGCCCTCGGTAACCCCACCGATCACCCACAGGTACATTCACGGTATTAACAAAAGTCTCATGCAAGATGCTACTTTGAGAAGTGAAAATGATCCATTACCTCAGTGTCAGCTTGAAGCCAACATTGCTCAGCGTGTATTTTATATGAGAAACAGTGGAAAGGATGGCGTTAGGATCTGCCACTAGGGTTAATCATATTTGTGCTACCCTTTTTTAAATTTATTTATTTATTGTTACTCCCTTATCTTGGGCTCATAAATTAAGAATATTTAGGGGCTTATGGTATCCACATCCTTATGCTATTTCGTAAAATATATATACAGCCCATGCCCAATAGATCACTACAATCTCTCAAAGCTTAACCAATTTCTCCACAATGCTTTGTTTCTAAAAATGGGAAGACTGCCATCAATTACCACAGTCAGGAAATCACCACTGTCTCTACTCAATTCATTCCCTGAATTACCATAAGCGAAATACAGCAGCGTATCTCTAAAGGCCCATTCTCACCTTGTTCCCTAGCAGAGAACACAGCAGCCTTCCTAACCTTCTTCACCTAACCTCTCTTTCACCATTTTTAGTCCCCACAATTGAAAACTCTTCAGAGATCTGTAGATTAGCCATTATTAACAATAAACAGCTAGTACATGGGTATAAAATACTTGTCTGTAGCTACATCCCTGTGTGTAAGAGAGTTGCTAAGAGCAAGTAAAGTATGTGTCTTGTACTTATCATATTACACAGAATATAGGAGGCATTCCTATGTGTGTAACTATTTAATCATAAATTCTTTTAACCTTACTCCATTATGTCAGGCTCATATAGTGTCCACAGTCCTTAGGCTATTAGACCGGAACCTCAATCAGTTTATACTACTATCTACGATCATTCTATTATATTACTTAGGTAATATATTCTGTCGACTATATTGTGTACACTTCATATAACAAACATACATTGCTGCATATTATTATTATTATTATTTTTGGAATCAAATTTAATGCTTTTAAGACGTTTTTAAGATCTTAAATGCTGAAAATCTTATTTAGGACTTTTTAAGGATCCACATTTTTCATCTAACTCTGTATCTAGATATAATAATATATAATTATAAATGCGTGTTACTGGCCAACACTTAACATACGATCAAGAACAATACGAACACGAAACAATAAAGACTCAGAACAATGTCAAACGCAACAATAATGACCCAAAACAGTATCGAAAACACGACAATGACGTGATTCACGTCGGACACGAGTAAGCTTCTTAGGAAAAGCGACTATAATAGCCCGCTCACCTAATACTCCAGGTACGGTACAACCTTCGTCTCCTGGACTGAGGGCCAAAAACTCAGCCTGCCTCAGCACAAACTCACAAAAACCTAAGTGAGAGACTACTCCCTTGTCTCTCACTCTAGGCCGAGGCGCAAAAACTCACTCTCCCCGGGACATAAAAACGCAGACAAGAGTACGCTTCGTAGGTATTTCTAAACCTACTACCCAAGATATGAAAATAGTTTTGTCACTTTGGACCGCGGGTTGAAATGTCAACTTGCCGCGGTAACGTACTCACAGATACTCAAGTTAGAGACACTCCCTTGTCTTTAACTCTGAGCCGGGGCGCAAAAACTCACTCTCCCCGGGACATGAAAACACAGACACGATATACGCTTCCCAGGTCCACACGACCTGATAACCAGCCGTGAAAATAATTAGTCACTCTGGGCCGCGGGCCAAAAACTCAGCCTGCCGCAGCTACGCAACCACGTATTCACCTTTTTTGGCGTGAAAACTCACTCTCCTCAGGTTAGGATGAACTTCACCCTGTCACAATATAGCTATATTCCAAAACATATACAGCGCTGGTACATTCAAACAGTAGACATAACATCACTGTAGACACGTTATAAAAAGACGCAGCTTTTAACAACAAACAATTAATTGCTTCTACACCGGTCAAGTTATAGTACAGGCTACATACCACTGGGTGGAGCGTTCCAGATCTCCGTAAGCTTGCCTTCCAATTGCCTAACTATATGGTGGTAGAACAAAGTACTCACTCCTCTTGCATTGGTCGGGGAACCCACGGAGGTCCGGAAACGAATCCACCCTGCTCGCAGCGCCAATTTTTTAGGTTAATCAAGATATCACCTAAAACAGGTAAAATGACCGTTATCACAGGAAGAAGCAGATCAAAAGTTTGTAGTAAAAACAGGAAGATTTATTACGCAGCCGGCTACGGGAACAACTCAGAGAGAAAGTTCAAAGTAGTATTGGTGGGTGATTAGATTTATACAGTTCCAGTAGATTGGTATTTGCATATAGAGGAATTATATTGTTGAAAGGGAGCACTGCCTCTGATTGGTGATAAGGAGCTGTGCTTCCTTCTGATTGGACCATTCAAATCCATAATGGTCATGGGGGGCCCAGCGGAAATTCCCAGGAGGGGAAACCTTGAAACCGACAGGAATGGAGGCCCATATAGTCATGGGGGTGGCCCTTCCTCCGGGACTTAGAATACGCAAACTGGGACTTAGAATACACAAAACTGTCTGTTTCCCAACAGTACCAAACGGTAATCCTCGGAATGAGGCTTTTTGATCAGGAAAATTGGAGTGTTGCACGGGCTCCTAGTCTTTACCAACACTCCAGCTTGTAATAGGCCGTCAATTATGGGCTTAATGCCAGCTATTGCTTGCTGCTGGAGGGGATACTGTCTCTGGTATGGTAGGGTGGTCCCGTGTCTTAGTGCGATACGCACTGGCTGCGCTGATTTGACATGACCTACATCTGTGTTATGTTTTGACCATAGGTTCTCCGGCACCTTTTGCAGCAATGCTTCATGTTCTGGCATGAGGGGTATCTGTGTTGGTAGTCTGTCTTCCAGCAGAACTTTTTCTGCCTGTCCTTCGTCATATGTTTTCATTGAGATCCTGATGAACTGTTTGTCAAGGGAGACATGCAAATATCTGTTCGTTGTTGGTGTCCATTCTTGCACCTGCAGAGCTGTTTTAACCATTGGTCCCAACTCATGCGATTCATGGCCTTCTGCTATCATCAATGTCACATGTGGGGTGGATCCCTGAACTTGGAACCATTGGCGTAGTGAATGTGGCAACGTTACTGCGGCTGCCGCTCCTTGTGGTCCAATTTAGATGTCTTCACTCATGATTGGATATAGGCGCTTATTGATAAGATCATCCCAGCATTCTTCATAGTCTTTGCGCACCTTCTGGTCATCGTACATGAGGGTGCAGTGTAATGCTAATCTGGGTTCAGCAGCTTTTCCCAACTGGGTTCGTACCCACGTTTCCCACCGTTTCCATTGCTGTTGTAACACTGATTCTTGGGGCAACAGTAGCCAGTACACCATAGGCTGCACGAATCCATGTTGTTGAGGTGACATGAGCATCATTGTATTTTGCAGGCTGTCTGGGATATCTACATAGATTCCGTCCTGTGTACACATAATCCTGGCTTTTAGTGGGCAAAAAACGTCTCTCCCCAGTATGTTAACTGGAGTCTGGGCTGAGTACAGCAAAGGTGCGACTATGGTTCTGTCAGCAATTCGCATTGGGACAAGCTGTGTGAGGGGAATTATCTGTGGTTTCCCAGATAGTTTTGATCGGTGAACTAGAGAGGGGGAGACCGGAGCCTTCTCTTCCAATGCATGAATACGTTGCGCCAGTGTCTACCATAAACTGATGTTCACTTTGGTTTATAATGACGGGTATTGTAGGTTCTTCTTGTAGTTGTGTGGAGACTATTGGTAACATCATTTCCCCCTCTGGCTTCTCTGGGCACCCCTAACTTTGCCAATTGGCTGCCAGTCCTATCCTTGGGTTGGGTGGAGGTGGCCCCTCCCATGGGTTAGTTTGGCAGTCTCTCCTGCGATGGCCGGGTTGATTGCAACCTCAACACACCCATTCTCCTCTGGGTTGGCCCTGCGGTGATTGTGACCCTCGGTCAGAGTAATATGGTGGCTGTCTGGGTAGGCCTCTTCCCCCACCTCATTGAAGTGTTCCATCCCCTCTTCCTCTCATCTGGCCTCTTCCCATTGGAGGTCGGTAACCACTTCCGGGTTGGTTGACATGTATTTGTATAGGTGGCATTTGTGGGGCTGGAACAGCTGCTGGAGTCCCTATAGTCGGCTGGGCTGGAGTTGACATGTGTAGCTGGGAATTCTCCATCTGCGGCATTGCAGTTACCACGGACGCCACAACACTTGGATTTTGTGCAGATTGTTCAGTCACCACCACGGGGGCCTGTGTTTTGCCTCTATCGTTCTTGAGCTTGGTGTATTCCCCCAGTTGCATTTGTGCGAGCTTGCTGGTCAGTTGCTTGCTTTGCTCGTCTGTATCCTTCTTTTCCTTTCGGTGCTGCTCTACATGATGTATAAAAATATTGGCCACTCCATTTTCATCAACCCTACTACCTCATCTCGCCGTTTCTGCACTGGCTTCGGCAGGCTCTTCTTGATCATCAACTTAAACAGGTTCTGAGTGGTGGCATTTGCATTCCAGGAACTTCTTGTTTCCTCTCTCCATCTGTGTTGAAATTTGTGCAGGAACTTGTGCACACTCTCTCCCTCCTGCAACGTTTCTCCCTCCAATTTAGAAGGATCCAACTCGTCTGGATACAGTCACCAAAGCTCCGCCCACACCTCATTCCTGTATCCACTGAATCCCACATGGTCCACTGTATGTCCTGTTATTAGCCTGTTCAGTCCTACTGCTTTGAAAATCTCGTCTGTCGCGTGCTTTCCTGCCACATGCATCAGCAATGCTTTGATGTCTCCCAGAGCCAGCTTGATTCCCCCGGTGCTTTCTTCCAGGGCCATAATCCACTTCCTAGCTCCTCCTGTGAGGTCTGGTAGTTTGCCTGCCAGCCCTGTCATGTCCATGAACGACCACGGCACATATTGTATTCAATTTCCTTTCGCCATTAGGGGACACTGGAGTGCTATTTCTTCTTCTTCCACGTCTTCGCCTTCTTCTGACGCCACTTTCTCTGGTTCCCATCTCTGTTCCCTTGGTTCTCTGGGAATTATTTTACCACTTCTCAGTCTATTGTGTGCCATTGTTTCGTTTATCTGGTCCAACAAAGACTTTATTTCCCTATCTACGTCATCCATTCGTCTCCCCGATCGCTCCAAAATGGTCTGCTCCGCGTCCCGACTTTCTCTTTGTCTTGCGTGTGCGAGTTTTCTGTCCTCAATCCACAATTCCCCACGTACAAACCGCTTTGTGCTCTTCCTTGGTGGGTGTTCTTCTTGTTCACGTTCACTGTTTTTCTCGTCTTTTGGGGTGGACGTATAACGCACTTTGGGTTTGACTGCAGGTGTGCTTTGTTCTTTTCCTCTTTGTGTTCTAGTTTCTACTCTTGCATATTTGCGTCGGTCCTCCGATGCTTCTGACCCCCCATCCTCATCTGCCCCCCCCCCCCCCCCCCGAGTTTGGGTGATGCTCAGACACCTGTTGTATTTCTCTTCTTAATTGCGCATAAGGTCCTGTACTCTGTTCCGAGTTCCGTCTCACTCGGGCACTTTTTCCTGCTCTGGTCTCGTGGCTCGCGCCAGTTCCATCACTTCTTCCTTCTTTTCTATGGCTGGATACTGCCCTGTCCTAAATGGATTTGTAAACACCTCACAGCTAGACCAATGAGGGTTTGTAGCTGGAGGGGAAGGCATCGCGTGTTCTTCCCTTGGCTGGTGTGATTCAAACCAGAGATGTTAGTTATTTTTTAGTTAGTTAGTTATTTTTCCTCTGTTCGTAAGAACAGGGCACATTATAATTAAGAATGCACTGGTTCCGTTGCCACGGGTCAGATATGAAGGCGTTGCTTCATATCCCGCTTAAAACTGGCCTGAAACGGACCAGTAGCATTCTGGTTACTCTCCGTTCGTAAACGGGGCTATGCTGTCATCAGAGATATATCTGACATGTCGCCGGACTGTTAATATTCTAATGGGAGCATCAGAATACTCACAAATGAGCGGAACAACACATCAAATATATTCATGACCCCAGCAAGTAAGCGTAACGGTTATTAAGGTTTACTCTCATATTAATCTGACTCCATATTAAATTATAATTTAAAATTTGGTTTTAACTGTACGTGGAACTTGGGAGTGGTTACACTCGACTCTATCTTGTCATTTGCCATCATTCCTCAATATATGCTCCCGGGTTTAACACTATTGTTAAATCTCAGTTCGGTGAAGCCCCCAGAGGGTAGGAAGCGGACCACCATAATACATGCCTTCCTTGTATGGATAGTGCATCGATAGTTATGAGCCCAGGACGGTGCGTATCTATCGGGTTCCTTCAGGCGAATTTGACAAGGACCGGCGTATAACGCCCATGGGTCCTCTTAAGCCAAACCACCAGAACCAATACCACCAATCCCTTTAGCGGGCAGATCGTGGTCGCCTATCTAACTTGAAGACCTCACTAAAGACTTTTACTGTACTAGACCCCTGATCAGTAGGTCCTAGTCAGAATTGTCCCCCTGAGTATTTAAACGGAATTAAGGCTGAAAAGAAGAGAAAAGTGATTAGAGTCACAAAGACCACGCAAGTTAAAAATAAGAAGAATTTATTGAACAGGCAGGTAGGTCATTAGCTTCAAATTAACAGTCAATTTAAAATTATAGTAAGTTAAAGTTTAAAACATAAATACAGAGTAAAAATTCTTACCCAGCCTGTTTAGCTACACACAAAACACAGAGTATGCGCAGTGTGGGAAGTCGATTACGATCTTCCTTGTATAGCTATATGCACAGAGCACAGAGTATGTGCGCTGTGGGAAGTCGGTTACGATCTTCCATTTCTCTCTATAGGCTACACAGAGCACAGAGTGTGTGCACTGTGGGAAGTCGATTACGATCTCCCATGGTTCAGCAGCGCACAGAACACAGAATATGTGTTGTGTGGGAAGTCGGTTACGATCTTCCCCGACAGGATTGTCTCCCCTCCTTTTAGGCCAAATCCCGCGTTTGATCGAGGCGGCATTGCCATAAATTAACCTGTCCGAATAGAATTTGGAATTTCGGCCCCCACCATTTGGAGGCGGTTGTAAAAACAATCAGTGAGGAAATTGGGAAAAGGAGATGATTACCAGAGAGGACATTCCATTGTGCCAATTTTTCCCTGAGTTTCTGTAACTATGTTTTATTAAATTTTATTTGGTATGAAACATATTTCATTCAATTTCTTAAATTTCCCTGAATATGTACATACCAAACATGTCCAGAGGATGTAATATTATGGTGCAGTTGTCATGAAAATACCCTTTTGGTGTACCATTTTACATGTAATCCATGTTATGATTACATAGGCTATAATACAGTAATATAATGAACACATATGCATGGTTTGTAGGATTTTCCAGAGTTTGTAAATATGATGAATAGATGGTATATAGTCCAGTTCCAGAAAAGAAATAAAAAGGGTAATAACAGAGGGGACCACAGAGGGGCACTGTGTTACTGTCAAGCACAGTTACCCCACCGTTTGGCCAGAGGTCTGATAATCTTTTTCCCCTTAATGGCCCCAACACACACACCTCCACAACCCTAGACAAAGAGACTAGGTCCCCTTATCTTAGTCGTGTCCAGATGGTAACATTCCAGAGAGTCAAAGGCCAGCTCAACCGAAGGAAGTCCGAGTAACTTATTGTTTTATTACATGGCTCTGCGTTTTTTGAAGTCCAGGATGAGATTCAGCCGGCAGGTTCGTCCAAATGCCAGCCTTTCCTGGTTCCCAGTTTGACTCCCCTCTTACAGATTCTTATCACTGGGATAAGGTGGCGGGTCAGTTATGAGTAGAGCCCGACCGATGCCAGATTTTTGGGTCCGATGCCGATCCCGATTTTGGAGAGTCCTAGCCCACCGATTACTGATGTTTTGACCGATATTTTGTCAAAAAGTGCAACATTTTCAAATCAATTTGAAAAACTTATATTTTATTAAAGTTTCTATATTTAAGAACATTTAACTTATAAGCAAACAAATAAAAATAAACACACAAAGAACTTTTTAGATAAAAAATGTAAAAGATATTAAATTAAATATATATATATATATATATATATATATATATATATATATATATATATATATATTAACACCATCTTTAAGTGTGTGAAATCAAAATAACTCCACACCTTGCTTTTACTCCTTTCTTTTCCAGCCATCTATAAAAAATCAGTTTTCCAGTTTCAAGCATGTATTTTTAGAAATATTATTATTGTTGTTGTTATTAATTTGTTATTATTTCTTCGTATCTATTCTCAGTAAATTAATTATATTTTCTTATTTTATTCCTAATACATGATCTCAAAGAGTAAGACCTTATCTAGCGAGCTTCCCTGTCCATAAGAATTCGGTGGTGAAAATAACTACAATGCGCTCTGACGCATGACTAGATGACACACTCGCTCGCAATAACGCATTAGCTATTGACACAGCCTCATTATTTCTTATTATATATTCTCAGTAAGTTAAATTAATTATATTTTCTTATTTTATTTCTACTACATGATCTCAAAGAGTAAGACATTATCTAGCGGAGCTAATGAGTGAATCAAGTGTAATGTTAGATGAAATTAAATTGACTGGATGAAATACGTGAAAAAAACTACAATGTGCTTTCGTGCAGGTTACCTGCGCTAACTGTTGGTTGATTCACTTCTCCAACAGCCATCCTTCTCTCATGTTATCACGACAAAGCTAGATAACATGGCTTAAAATTATCCACGTTAAGTGTTTTATCAGCTTTTTTACTGTCTGGTTAGCTTGCTACGATGACGCGTGACTAGATGACACACTCGCTTGCAATAACGGGTTGGCTATCGACACAGCATCATATCGTAGCTAATATCATCTCAGATAAAAAAACAAGTGTGTGATGCATTCAATCACCATTTTATTTTGGCTGGTTATTTATTTGAGAATACAGCGATGTCCTCTGGAAATGTCGATCCTACGCTGCTTATGTGCTCACTGCCACTTCAGAAAGGCTTGCTAGCCAGCTAGCTTGCTAAAGTGAACCAAATATGTTAGCTAGCTCGCTCACTTGATAATGAGGATTGATAAACACAGTGGTCGTATAAACGCATTTAATTAAAAACTTTCACTAAATATACATACCTTTATTGTGGCAACTGAATCTGTGCAGACAAGTCTTGCAGTGGAGAATATTGGATGAGGCACGAGTGACAAACGTCTTATTACAGAAGTAGCGCGTCAGCTGCTGCAGTTCACACTTGTATTAGAGCTCCCTCTACTGGATAATTCTAGTAAATAGCAATTACAACATTCTAACAGACAAGTACAGATAAATAATCAATGTTTTTTTTTGTTTATTATACTTATTTAAAAATCGGGACACATCGGTTGCATAACTGCCGATCCCGATGTCGTCAAAAAAGTCAAATAATGGCCGATATATCGGCCATACAGATATATCGGTCAGGCTCTAGTTATGAGACTTGGTGCTGTTTGCTCCCGGTCCTTACACTTATCCTGCAATATGCTCCTTATTGTTTTAATCGCTTCGTTGCATTGTTTTCCTTCCTGTTTGAACCATTCCAGCACCTCCTGTTCCCTCATTCTTTTCCCCAGGCACTTGGCGTCATGGTGTCATTAGGCTTGTGATGTTTTATAACAACTTCCACTTCCTCACAACAGGCAGGGCCAAAGGTGCCCTCTATTGGCCATTGCTGGCTTCCTGTGATTCTTTTGTTCCACTTTTCCATGCACTTTCGGATTCGTTTCTGACAATTTGGGTGTCGTTTTGATATTTTTTCCAGAGGTGTTACCATCCCTATCTCTGCAACACTCTTACTTTTCTTCAGCTTTCCCGTTTTCGCCCCCATGTAGGCTTGTCTGGCGGGGCTGGCTAGACGTCTCGGAATCTCTGGTTCTTGATCTTTGGCCCTAGTCCTTATTAGCACTATTATTTTCTCTATTGTGACTCCTGCTTTATATTCTAGGCATGTGTTTCGTTCAAATGTCAGTGTTTCTGAGCCGTCCAGTTCTTTTGTCCTTTTAAGGTCAGCCCACTTGCCCACTTCCCACCTAACTTTGCTCGTGCTAGCAGTAATGCACAATCGAGGGTCCAGTAACTGTCTGTCCCATCCTTGAACGGTGAACCTGTTTTGTATCCCCAAAAATGGTGTGAGTGGCAGTGTTGCTTCACCGCCTGTATTGTTGCACAGTAAGTCCAGTAGCAGACCAAGCATTTCTGCTGCCCACAGTCGTTGCAGCAGCGGTACCCACGGTACGTCTGGGAAATCCGACTGCACCTGTGTCAAATTAACCCTCTTGGTAAGGTGCCAAAGTTTTGAGTTAATCAGCTGTGAGTCCTGTGGGTACTCAATTCCCTCTGAATCTACATAGGTGCAGTCTAACCAAAAATGTGTCCTAATCCCTTGTGTTTCTATGTCCCCCGTATACGATTACAGTGGCACTTCACAATGACCCTTGAATTAATAATTTTCTTCACAATTCTGCGTCTGCTGCGTCCACTAATACAATCCTGTGTACGTTTGCACTGCGTATCACGTCCCACTGTTCAATCTACACGTCTCATATACCCACTTTTCAGGTAAATCGCCCTCGTTGCTGGAGTCAGAATCGTCGCTAAAATCTAAACACATAAAATGTTTTTTGAAAACTAGTCCGTTGACTTTTTCGGATAATGAGTGAATCAGCATGATCAACACTCAGCTAGCAATCTTAGGTGGGATCAGTTCTGATCCTTTGTGGCCACAGCACTTTACTCTATCCATTATTTAAGTTTCACAGGATTCATAGAGTAGGGGGATCTGTATAAACTGCACCTTTTAAACACTGTCAGAGCGGTCTTGACTTTAGCGGGTTTGATCATACCCTTCACGAATTTTGTAGTGTATGTAACAAAGCACGCAAGCAACCACAAAAATCTCATACATTTCCCCACTACTTTTGAAGCATGAATATATATATATATATATATATATATATATGTATACGTTATGAATGATTATAAAAGCAGAACAATTGGCAGAACAATGGCAAGGGTAACAAGGCCCAGCAGGCACAGGCCGACCTCAATTTTATTATGCTAGCGTGGTTAAATAATATTATTTTATTCTAACACTTATGCTCAAATACATGGGACCTTCAGTAATATGGCCTATTTCCCCTTGTAAGGAACGGCCGTTGTGTTCCTGGACTTCAAACCTTCACACCAATACCATTATTACACATTCCTTATTTACAGTGCGGTTGAACTAGTAGGGCCGCACTCATATTGACACACTTTGTGCACATCTAATTATTCGGCCGATTTGCACACGAGACAACACACAAGACAATACGTAAGACTCACAAACGCTTAAGACTCACAAAACCCACTCTTCATTCATACTATCGCCGGCACATTCACACGTTTCTGACCAGTGTCACCGTCCTGTAGGCCCCTTAGCAACTTATTTTAGTTGCCGTCCCGTAGGCCCCTTAGCAGTTGTTCTAGTTTGTGACCCGTCGGGATGCCAGTTAAGCATCGACACGCCCCAGGCCGGCGGACCAGACCAGACAAATGAGCATACACAGACCCAACGTGGCCCCGAACACACGGCCGAGTGCATGAACACCAGGTGCGCAGACAAGCCACCGACTGGGCGAAAACACACCGGACTAGCAGGGGCCCCGACTGGAGCTGAATACGACAGTCGCCGATTGGGTGAAAACACACTGGGCTGGCAAATGGGTGATGACTGGAGGTGAATAGGCTTCAGACAGTCACAAAACCCACTGTCAGTCGGCTCAGCGGCTATATCGCACAACACGCCGGACTGCACTACAGACAGTCGAACATCCCACTGCCTTATGGCACGGTGACTATATCGCAAAAAACAACTGACTGAATGTACACCCTTTGTGGACGGACAAACCGCCGAATGCGCGAGGGCCCCGCAGGCCTACGAGCACACACGTGAACGGCCCAGGCGCAAATCCAAAACGGCCTCCGCAAATATGGGAGCCCTTAGTGCGCTGTCAGTTTTACCCATTCAGACCTCCCCGATACACTTCCTCAACACAGGTGGAGCGGTATCTGCAAAACTGTCACTTCCTGAGCTGCGTCAATGCCAAATGTACTAGGCCTCCAGCAAACACAGCGCAGATAATGAGCCAACACACTATCAGGGTCTTTGACACACACTCCTGCATATCTCACATTCGCGCTTCACTCTTTTCATTCATACACATAACAGTTATTTCAAACACGCAACATTTATCACGAACATTTATTACAAGTACATAACATTTATTTCAGGCATACCATTACATCAGGCTCTTTTCTCTTACCATAGCTTTTTACTGTAGTTTTTAGAATCTTTGGAGGAGAGGCCTCGTATTTGCCTCGGCCTGGGTGGATACACACTGCTCTTAGATTCAACCAGTATATGCAGACTTATAAAAAGGCTCTGCTTACCTTATTGTTTGGTGGCCACCGTTGAACCCAAGAGTCAGCAGTTCCGTCCAGGCGTTCAGCTTCCTCAAGCCTCTCCTGGCTGGCTTGCCAACTCAATGTGGGGGGAGAAAACAGGCCCCGGGCTGGGCCAGAAACGCCGGGGTCACTCTCTTCCACACTGTTGAATACTTCTTCAAAGTATGCACAATTCACAGAGTCTGATGTAACTGGGTTTATTGTAAGTGAATCAAAGATTACATCCAAGAACCCGGGCTGATCTGCGCAGTTCAATACAAACAACAGTCATTCACAAAGCAAAGACAATACATCCAATCATTCCCCAAACACTCTAAAATCCCTGGGGTCTAAACACTTCTTTTTATCCACTTTTGCTAGCCCCTCCTGTTGTGGAGCTTAAACCCTGGTACTTCCCACTTGTTTGCTTTGTTTCTTAGGCTCTATTCTTGACACTATTATCTCCCAACTCCCAGACACCATTATTTCCGAGCCCCCTCCTTTCTTTATTTTAAAAATAGGCACTCCCTTCTCCCATCTAAATCTCTCCCCTTTTCTGTTGCAAAACATGTATTCATCTCCCCAACTTCCTGGTGGATTTTATCTCTTACTACACTTTTGTGTGAAAGGCCTAGTTCGTGTGACAGAAGCTGTTACATTACATATAGGTTTTTGCTGCATGTGTTCTGTATGTAGCGCTCACTTCTACAGATCATTAATATTTTGGCCAAGGTCCGGCCTTTGTTAGCTCTACACACACTTCCTTTGTTAGTCATATAATCCATCACGGTGGTGGTGGCTGGTGCTCTTAAATACATTTCTGTCCCACATACATTGGGCTGGTGCTCTTGAATACATTTCTTTCCCACACTGCCCAGGTGATGCGTGCGGTGGAACGTGAGTTGGGTAAAGTTGGAAATATATTCACTGATTCGAACTTCCCGGGTCAATAACTCATAAGCAAAACGTTGTTAAAACATAAATGACGCCTCTTTAGTACTGTAGTAAGGTAGACAACGAGCTACAACCTAATGTCAGACAAAAACCTAATTTGTCCGAGCTGGACAAATAACATTGGTCTCTATGTACAGCCGGCTGTGAGACAAGTGCACAGGGACTGTCTAAAAAGTGCAACACCGAAAAGAGATACTACAAAAATATACAATAACTCCACTCTTATACAGTGTAGTGTCACCAAAATCACTTCACTCATCAATGATCTCCTGTTGGTTATACTACAACACTTAGTTTGGGAAAATGTGCATTTGCATAATTTTGGGGAATTTTTATTGGGGGAAAATATTCAATAACTTCACTCTTATACAGAGTAGTGTCGCCAAAATCACTTCACACATCAATGGTCTCTTGCTGGTTATACTGATTGATTGATTGATCTTCATGACAGAAAGTACTTTGTCTCCATTGGAAACTGTGTGTCTGAGCAGATGGCCATGACCTGCGGGGTTCCACAGGGGTCCATTTTGGGACCTCTCTTGTTCAATCTCTATATGCTTCCTTTAGGCCAATTCATATAAAATAATAAAGTAGCGTACCATAATTACGCAGATGACACTCAAATCTACATATCACGTACACCAGGTAATTATGGACCTGTTGAATCTCTGTGTCACTGCATCGAACAAATGACTGGATGCGGCCAAATTTTCTCCAATTAAATAGAGATAAGACTGAGATAATTATCATTGGAGAACAGAAAGAAAGACAGAATGTCTAACTGCACCTCTGATATGGCTTGGGATTGAATTCCAGAGGCACGGTGCAGGGCAGCTAAAAGCTCTTCCCCCAACTGTTTTAATCGGCAAAGATGAACCACTAAAAGTTCAGCAGTAGCTGAACGCAGGGTACAACAGGGAACATAAGGTTCAATCAAATCCTGCAAATATGAAGGTCCAAAGCCATGCAATGCTTTGTAGGTAGTTAGCAACACTTTAAATTCAACCCTGGATTTAACCCCAATGCAATGATTTAAGGACAGAGTCAGAAGAATATTGTCCAAACAAGACCTAGTAAAGTTTACCCACGCCTTTATTTCCAGTAGATTAGATTACTGCAATAGTCTATTTACAGAGCTTTCATAAAAAGCTCTTCGGCAACTCCAACTTATTCAGAACACCACTGCCAGGGTCCTGACGAAAACTAGGAAATATGACCACATTACACCAGTCCTAAAATCCTTACACTGGCTACGAGTCACTCAGAGAATTGATTTCAAAATTTTGCTGCTTGTCTACAAATCACTCCGTGGCTCTGGGGCCAAATACATCTCTGACATGCGTGTGCCATATGAACCTTCTAGGCAGGCCCGGCCTATGGCATAGGCGGTATAGGCGAATGCTAGGGGTGCCGTCCATCCATCCAATTTGAAAAAATGCTATTTTTTACTAATATGATTTTAATACTATTATTTCGAAATATTACAAAAAAAAGCCCACAACAACATAACTACATAGCCTATTAAATAGGCCCTATTTTCTGGGTTTCCCGCAGCATCAGAAACCAACGATTCTATCAAGAAAAAATTGTTCCTTCTTGTTTTATACCATACAATTAGCACAAATTTTGGTCATTTTTGTCATTACATTATTTAAGAAAACTACATGAAACCATAACTCAAGCAAATTAATCTCCCTAGCTCTGTCTTGCTTTTTAAAATGTTGTGGTCTCGCAGTGTAGACATCGTGTTTTTCCAAGACACTCTGAAACCGGGTTTGAATGCCAGGTAGCTTTATGATAGGTTCGCCGTTACTTCTTGGTTTTAGGTCAGAATGGTCTCACAGCATGCTTGTTATCCCGGCTAGCTAGCTATTGAATTGTATTCAAAAAAGCGGTTACTACAAACGGAATTGTTCACAAAGATACAGATGAAAATGCGTCCCGTAGCCATGAGTTAAATATGGAACGCCTATTCTACTGTCCAAATAAGGGACGATTCGGTTATTTGCGAAATGGTTGTCATCCCTAAATGAAGGCAGTAAATAGAACCGTGATTCAGCGTTGTCATCTATTGCAAAATTGGACATTGAAAAGCGGAGGGGACGTAACAACAGTTCAAAATCAAAGAATAATGTTGCTGTTTTAACTGCTTTAGAATGCTGGATTTTGTAGCGGATTGATTTTAGTACTGTTAAAAGGCCGAGGTGTCCCTTTACTGAGAAATAATGCCCATCCTTGGACCAATCAGAATCGAGTATTCAGCCAAACCGTTGTATAAGTCTAGTTAGCCAACGTTAGCCCTGCTTGTAATAGTCAATTAAAATGATTTTCCTTTTCCATCCCCTTTTGTAATTAATAGTTGTAAGCGTTTAAATTTTCATTATTGATTAGTCTTATATGAAAATGTGGAATTGGCTGCGATGCAAGGGGCACCAGCTAAAATCTTGTCTAGGGCACGAAATTGGTCATGGCCGGCTCTGCTTCTAGGACCCTTAGGACATCTGGGGCTGGCCTACTGGCTGTCCCAAGAGTTAGAACAAAACACAGTGAAGCAGCGTTTTGTTATCATGCAACACAGACCTGGAATAACCTTCCAGATGATATTAGACAAGCCCCGACTCTGACCACTTCTAAGTCAA
Source organism: Anguilla pacifica (assembly GCA_039654925.1). Taxonomy (NCBI): domain Eukaryota; kingdom Metazoa; phylum Chordata; class Actinopteri; order Anguilliformes; family Anguillidae; genus Anguilla; species Anguilla pacifica. Next base: position 34,881,884 of record CM077286.1, on the reverse strand, counting down.
ACCTAAAAACTTTCCTATTTCACACTGCCTACTCTACCCTGTAATGGCTAAAAACTTATCTTTTCAGCTTAGCTTTTAAATTTGTTTAAATGTTTTTGTTCAGGATCCAAACTCTTATCTTTTTACTTCACTTGATTTGAACTGCACTGGTTTATTTTTTAAGTATTTTATTTTTTTGTATCTCGTCTGTACTTTTGTCATTTTTAATTGTAAATCTTTTAGCTTTACTGTATTTTTTTACTCTGTAAAGCACTTTGAATTGCCCCAGTGTATGAAATGTGCTATACAAATAAAGCTGCCTTGCCTATTCCCAGCTAGAATTTTTTTGTTCTAAAAAAGTTCTGAGAATAGTACCATGCAATGTTATAGTAATGTTTTCAGCGGGAAGTTTTTTTATTGTTCCCAGAATGCTCTTCTTAAAGGTAAGATAACGTTCTCTAAAAACATCCTAAAATGTTTGGTGATAACCTTCTTAAAATGTTGAGTGATAACATTGTTAGAACAGTATGCCCTAACATTCTTAAAAACGTTTTCAGTGTCAAGTATTTTTAATGTTCCCAGAATGTTATTATTTTAGAGTAGTACAATATTATGACACAACATTCCTGTAACTCTTCGACTGAAAATTCCTGGGTAACTGGACAGACCACTGTGGTCACTAGGATGACTTTGATAATTTACTTAACTATTGGAATTGGACTATTAACGCATGTAAAAGGTTGATAATACATCAATATTCAAAAGTCTTTCAGCAGAATTACTTTTTTCATTCATGTATTTATTGTGTGTGTGTGTGTGTATGAAAACATACTAAACTGTCTCTGTCTCTGCATGAACTCAACTCAACATTCTGCTACAGCAAAAACCTGGCAAAGTCCCTGAACACTGGCAAAGCCCCTGAACAAATGCACTTTTTGCATCACGATAAAATCAATAAAATGATAAATAGAAAAAAAAGATGTAAAAAAAGTATTCTGATCTGTGTTTTTGTAGGTGAGAGGAGTTTGTGTTCATGATTTAGTCAGAGTCCGCAGACTCTGAAAACAGTGAGGGTCTTCTGCTCCCCTCAGGTGCTGCTGCGTGAAGCATCGATGGACTTTCATTGTCCTCAGTCACGGATGGTCCACCTGCATTATCCACCTGCATTATGACAAAAATATTAATTAAAATTAGAATAATTTCTGACTTATCAGAAGTCTTTTTTTTTTTTAAAGCTGCGACCCACAGCTCGTACAAGTCACTGTCGGTCGGTTCTTCTATCTGTCTGTCTATCGGTCTCAAATCTGAAGGGTGCAATAACGATTTTTGCCACTATGCATAAATAGTGGACGCAGTTGTCTTTCATGTATGTTGCAACCTCACACAAACCTACAGTAGTGATTGTGGTTGTTAAAACAACAGGATAGCGTCTGGACTAAGGCAGTGAATAATTCCTCACAAATTCTAACATTATAATACTATACAAATGATTTATTTATATTTACAACTAAAAAAGACAGATACCAGTTAAAACCGGTAACGCCATTCTAGTCCCGGGCAAGGCGGCTTTGAAGTCAATTTTTCTGACAAAGGAGTAGTTTCTTTGGTTTTGACAAATGAAAAACTTCATTTAAAAACATACATTACCATCTCCAGAGTCACCAAAATGCAATTTATACCTTGTAACTTCACAGCTATGTCAGCTGCAATGACACTGCAAACTCACTCAACTTCCCTTCAAACAAAAAACTACACTGCACCATTACACACATTCTTATGTTGCGTATCAGTATTCTAAAATATTGTTTCATTGGAACTAGAATTCATATAATACTAGCCCAAACGTAAGCCTACTTACAATAAGCCATCCCACTGTGCAGCATAACTTACACATGCCACCTCTATGCAAACATGCAATATCTGCTCACAGCTTATCACGAATTGCGTGCTTGTTTTTTTCCAAAAGGAAAATGGGGTGACATCAGATTTTTTTAACATCTTTTTTGAACAAATGCTTAACTCTGACCTGAGTCCCTCTGTGGGGAGCATATTTCAGGGTATCTGCTAGACAGGTTTCAACTGTCTTCTGCGGTATCTTGGGGTGGTTCTTGCCACAGGCCTCTAAGGATAAAGAAAGAAATTTATAAGAAATAATAAGAAATAAAGAAAGAAAATTAAAGCCGCAAACAGCGTTGGGAGGGGTCCAAGCATTGGCACTATTGCGCCCCCTATGATATACCTTCACCCAACATATCTACTGAATATCATGATTATTATATAAAATATTGATGACTTACGGCCAATTTTGTGCTAAGAGACGCTGTTGGATTACTTAGTTGCGTCGCCATGGACGTGTCCTGGCTGCTTGCCATAAAGGCCTTTACTATGTCGTAACCCTTAGATGGCATGTCGTAACACTCAGATGGCCTGGCGTGTATGTACAGCTGCAATGCTTCTGTGCCACAACTAAAAAAGGCGTCAGACCGGTGTTGTCACGATACCAAAATTTTGACTTTGATAACGATACCAGGTTTAGTATCGCGATGCTCGATACTGAAACGATACTTGAAACTTAAACAACACTGATTCGATACTCGGTACCTAACGATACTGAAATGACCTTAATAGATCAGAAACGTAATGCCCACAAGGGTTGACCTCATTTTTGGTTTATTAACAGCCTCGTTTATTAACAACCTTTAAGTCAAAGCCTGTTCAACATATTAATAAGCATAAGCCTATAGTGTTACAATACTAAACAATAGAAAAATATATTAAATATATTTCAAATTAAACAATTGTAAACGAAATAATCTTTAAACAGGTCTTTCACTTTTAAATAGATCTAAAAACAGCATATTTTAATAACAATACAGCATCTTCCTACAATATTTCCAAATTAGAACACTTATTGCTACTGAAGTGTACTGAGTCGAAGCTTGCGCTGTATCAACTAGGATGAATGCACAAGTGCACGTCACCTGACTTGGCTACCTTAGTTGCTACTGCCATCTAGCGAAGATTCTAACAAATTACACCTTTCATCCTCTCAATCAGTAATGTGGAAGACACATTTCCCAGACTTTTACATTTGACCTAAATGTACTGAATGTCGGAAAATTCCAATACCGAACCGTTTTTTAATTTAAGTACCGAAAAGGTGCTGACATTTCGGTATACCATGCGACACTACGTCAGACACATATTCCAATCCATTGCTCAGCTTAGCAGAGAATGTACATTTCAGCACGCCTCAGAGACAGATAGAATAATAATACATATTTCAAATAATAAATACGACATGGAAAAAAACGAAACAAAAAACGAAATATCAACTTGCCATCCCTGCTACCTGTGTGCTGTGCGCAGAGTACCGTATTATTTATTTTGACATTGGCAGACTACAGCATAAATTGCGTCTTTTGTTTATATTCAATATTAGTAATTGCAGTGGGAAACTGAAGCTGTAGACACAAGAAAGTTTGTTATATTATGGTAGCAACAGAACGAACCGAAATATTTTGAGCAGTAATACATAGCAATGATGAAATTTTCTCTGTGTTCAGTAGATAGAGACAGACAGTAAATCAATGATGCAGTCATATCCGCTTCTGTTTTGCTCCAGAAAATGATGTCAGATAGGTCTATCAGCAAACATATGGCTTAGCTATGCCCAGAAGTTCTCAATAATAATAGTATTTTCCAAGAAATTATGGAAAATCATTTTGTTAGGTACAACGCCTTTTACTGCTACCCCAGAGTGAATGCGTCAGTGAATGCAATGATAAGAAAATTTTCGGTTACGCTGACTGATAAAACGCTATTCCAAAAGCAAAATCAGACGTTATACATCATTAGAAAGCTTATACTCTCACCTACTGAATAAATGAATTCTCAATCGAGCCTGGCTGTACTAAAAAGGGCGACAACACCGTAAACAACACGTGTGGTATTACACACAGCTATTTTTGAAGGTACCCAAGCATCACAGATGCGTGCATATTTCACAAACGGATTGTCCAAGACAATCTATGACCACTCAGTCGCAAAAGGGACATCTCTACGGGTAAAACCAATGGTAACATTGTATATTTATTCAATATTTAGTCCCAGATATTGACTGTAGAATGACATGGTATAATTTTTTAAAACATTTTCTTGTTTATTTCATTACTCAGTGAGCAGCGTTTTCACTGCCGTATTGGCATATCTTAGGGCTATTGTCTGGTTTATCTTGTTGCTATGACAGAATACGATTTTTGAGTGGTGAAAGAATATTTTTATGAATGGCCAGATAGATAATATTGTCCATTATGAAGTTCAGACCCTCCCCTCACTGATAAAAACTAGACCCAACGGTGACAGATTACTTAGTTGCGTCGCCATGGATGTTTTCTAGCCGCTTGCCGTAAAGGAATTTACTAGATGTGCGCACCGCAACTGAAAAAAAAAGTCCAAATGGTGTGCAAACAATATGGCAGACATAGGTGGTCCCAATAGCAAAGTTGTAGAGCACATTCAGATGCATCGGTCGATGACGTTTTGTGTTGATCTGACTTATGGTGCGGGAGTTATGGCCTTTTAAAGTATGACCCTTTGTTATAGCGCCACCATCTGGCCGACATAGGTGATTTGTAGTGCCGGAGTAGTGGGGGGCCATAGGAACCCACCTACCAAATTTGGTTGCTCGAGGACTTATGGTTGCTGAGCATCAGACACGGGGCTCCAGACTAACTTTTTACATTGGTTGCACTGGTGCACCTAACTTTTTCATTTAGGTACACCAGCACATAATTTAGGTGCACCCAAAATTTTTCACCATGCCTTTTGGCGCTGCAATAATACATTTTAACCGTTACCTTTTTTGTCAGTTCCCATACACATTGATAATTTTTTAACACATTATGTAAATGACTGTAAACAGGAATAAAGGTGCAGATAAATGTTTTTTCTTTATTTAAATCACAGCACAAACAATAAATTGCAATAACCTCAATTGTTTAAAAAATAAACTTAAAAATTTCTGATGTTTAAAGTGCTTGACAAACTCAAATAAATAAATCAAACTCAAATAACTCAGACAAAAGTGTGCGCTGTTCCCGGAGGAGTACAGGGCGTGGTTTCACACATACACACTAGTGATGCACGATCGGCTCTGATGTCATCCAAATCGCATCATCCACCCGCCACCCACCCCAACTAATTATTTTCTCCAATTTAGAGATCCGCACCCCTACGACAGAGTATTAGGGCCACATCGAGGGGGAAAAATCAGAGATTTCGAGAATAAGATCGAAATATTACGAGAATAAAGTCGTAATTGAGAAAAAAAAGTCATAATAGTACGAGAATAAAGTCATAATTTAATGTGAAGTGATATATCAAGAAAAAAAACTTTAAAAAATGTAATGTTACGAGAAGTCGGAATTTTACTAGAAAAAGTCATAATATTACGTGAATAAAATCCTAAAATTTCGAGGAAAGAAAACATAATTTTTAGGAAAATATATTACCAGCAACCAACAAAACGGGCGAGAGGAAAATCTAATGGCAGCCTGAGCCTGAAATTTCCTCCAAGTCCGTGTGGTTCTTTTTTCGGAATAGAGAAGTTTCTTGCACAATCTTTTAAAAGTCCTGTTACTTATAATAATGTAGTGCTGATGTGCTAAAAGATCTAGCATCTTGTTATTTGTGAAACCTATATTAAAGTATAACTTCACAAGATGCTCCACGTTCCTCATTTTAACACAGGCGGCAGGCTGCTCTTCTGATATTTCCCCACGTAGCCTAAAATTACGACTTTATTCTCGTAATATTGTGACTTTTTTCTTGTAAAATTACAACTTTATACTCATAATATTACGACCTTATTCTCGAAATCTCCGATTTTTTTTCCCTCAATGTGGCCCTAATACCCGATCACACATTACTGTTATTTCTCATTTTTTTGCAGCTGTTGCATATGACATACCCAGCACTTGACTTGTCATGGTTAAGTATTTCACTAAATCGCTCTGACATGGAACTTTTCTGCCCTTCCTTTTTTTTTTTTTAAATTCTCCTTTTTTAATTTTCTCTCGGATCTTTTTGCCTCCATTGCTGCTTCAGACAAATGGATGCCGCGATTGGCGCAATGAGAGTCTAGTTTGCTAATTCGTGCCTGACAAAAAATGGAGCTTAAAATGATGTTCACATCTTAGAGAATGTAATTAATATTTTCGTCATTAATGATGTATTATTTCACCCACCCACAACCCATCCGCTTTTAATCAGAATGTTAATTTTTATGACTCGGTCCGCCCGATCAGCGGATTAACCCCGGTGCCCATGGATATAACTGCGATCCGCGCATCACTAATACACACATTACTTATTTTTTTCCCCACCCGCATTCAGCGAAGAAGAATATCATGGTCAGAGCCAATCAGAGGCAGAGTAGGGGCGGGTCTTCGCAGAATGCGGGTGGGAAAAAATAACGCTACACATACACACACAGAGACAGACCTGCTAAATGTCAGGTGCACCGGTGCGACCAATGTAGTAGTAGTAGTAGTAGTATTCTTTATTCAGTCATCACACACAATACACTAAATATAAACATTCTAGACAATATAAACAAGTCAACAATCTATGTATTAGGTAGTGACTGAAAAGGCACAGGCAGAAGCATAATGCTTATTATATGCCTATCCTACATTCTTTTCAATTTAAGCTACCCTCCAAAAATAAACATAATAACAAAATAACAATCATTCACAATTGTAACCCTCAAAAATAACTTTATAAACCATTCTTTTGAAAACCAAAAGCGAATTACATATTCTTACATTTATATTAGCATTATTCCATAATTTAACCCCAACAATAGAAATACATCTCCTTTTAATCCCTTTTTTAGCTTTTTGTACAGTAAACTTACAAACATCTCTCAAATCATATTTGCACTCCTGTATTGAAAAAAACCTTTGTACACAGTCTGGGAGTGACTTTGTTTTAGCTCTAAACATGATTTGCATTATTTTATAATATACCAAATCATTAAATTTCATAACATGGGATTTTATAAACATTGGATTAGTGTGATCATAGTAACCAGCCTTATTAATAATACGTATGGCTCGTTTTTGTAGTATGACTATTGAATTTATAGTCGTTTTAAAGGTCGACCCCCACGATTCCACACAGTAAGATATATAAGGAAGTATAAGTGAGCAATAAATTATATACAAGGCCTTGTAATTTAATATATCCCTAGATTTATACAGGATTGCTATTGACTTTGAAATCTTTCCTTTAATATAGTCAATATGTTGTTTCCATGTTAATTTATGATCAATCACAACCCCTAAGAATTTTGTCTCAAAAACTCTTTCAATTTCAACATCACAGATTTTTAATTCAATATCCCCATCAATTTCTTTTCGATTACCAAAAACCATGAATTTAGTTTTCTTAATATTGAGAGACAATTTATTAACATCAAACCAAGTTTTGAGAATTTCCAGCTCCCTTTCAACAGCATACAAAAGTTCCTTTAAATTTTTCCCAGAGCAAAATAGATTTGTATCATCTGCAAAAATTACAAATTTTAACCTTTCAGTAACATTGCAAACATCATTAATATAAAGTAAGAAAAGTTTTGGACCAATCACCGATCCCTGGGGTACCCCACAGGTGACCTTCCTAAATCCTGACACAGTCTCATTAATTTGCACACATTGCTGTCTATTTTCCAAGTAACTTTCCAGCCAAGAGTAAGCTATACCTCTTATTCCATACTTCTCCAATTTTCTCAATAATTGGCTGTGATCTATAGTATCAAAAGCCTTCTGTAGGTCAATATAAATACCAATAGAACACTCATCATTTTCAACTGCCTTTGATATTTCTTCTACCATCTCCATTACTGCATATGTAGTAGTTCTATTTTCCCTAAATCCATACTGGTGTTCACTCAATAATTCATATTTACCAATGAAGAGATCCAATTGTTTCACAAATAATTTCTCTAATATTTTTGAAAATTGAGGAAGAAGGGACACCGGTCTATAATTATCCATGTAGTGCTTATCTCCATTTTTAAATATTGGTATTACCTTTGCTGATTTCATATTATTAGGAAAAACACCTCTTTGAAAAGACAGATTACATATATAGGTCAGAGGTCTTACAATAAAATCAATTACTTCTTTAATAATTACCATGTCAATGGAATTTATATCAGTTGATGTTTTGTTTTTGAATTTTCTCACAATTTCAGTTATATCAGTTTCATTTACCCCATAAAGAAACATCGAACTGATATTACCATTAATCAGATTATCAAACAAATCTTTTTTATCATCAGGCACAACAATTTTACTGGCCAAAGTAGTGCCAACACCCACAAAATAGTCATTGAAATCATCAACAATGCTTTTTATATTGTCCACTGTAGCATCAGAGCTATTTAAAAAATAACTTGGAAATTCAGATTTATAAGATCTATTCCGAATAATATGATTAATTACTTTCCAAGTCCTTTGAATGTTGTTTTTACTCTCCTCTAATATTTTATTGTAGTATTCCTTCTTCTGTAATCTCATAATGGAAATCAATTTATTCTTATACAACTTATATTTTTCTTCACTTTCACTAGTTCTCAATTGTAAATATTTCTTATAAAGTAAATTTTTCTTTTTGCATGCCCTTTGCAGACTTTTTGTCATCCATGGCTTTCCTTTATATTCATCCTTCAGCCAGCACTTTCTAATAGGACAATGTTTGTTATATAACTCTTTGAATGTGAACAAAAATGCATCATAGGCCTGATTAGGATCATCAACATACACCTTATCCCAGTTGTAATTTATAAGGTCCATCTTTAAGGCCTCAATTCTTTCTGGTGTCCTTATTCTTACTAATTTACAAGATGGCTCACTCACACCAACTGAACATTTAACCTTTAAATTATGTGAAATCACAAAAATAGGAAGATGATCACTGATATCACTTAAAAACAAACCACTTGTTGCTTGGTCATGAACATTAGTAAAAATGTTATCAATAAGTGTGGCACTTTCTTTAGTTATCCTACTAGGTTTATCAATAAGGGGCCAGAGACCAAAACTAAACATTACATTACAAAAGTCTGTTGTTAGTTTATGTTCATTATATTTTAACAAGTCTATATTAAAGTCACCACAAACAAAAAGTAATTTCTTATGACATACTTTCCCAAAAATATCAACTATGGTATTCATAAATTGATCAATGCAAGAACCAGGCGTTCTATATATACAACTCAAAATTATACTCTTAAATTTAGTAGAATGAATTTCAATTGTCAGATTCTCCATGATATCATTAACAATTGTACTGTCGATTACCTTACACTGAAAATCTTTCTGTACATAAAAGGCAACGCCACCACCCCTTTTATTAATCCGGTTTACATTAAAATTATCATACCCTTCTAACACAAAATCAGCACCCTTTTCATTTGTTAACCAAGTCTCACTTATGGCAATGACCTGAAATGTATGTTTTAATGATTTTAAATAATCTTTGATTTGAACAAAATTCGTATAGAGGCTTCTGCTATTAAAATGTATGATTGAAAAACCCTCCAAATTAAGACTATTAAACAGATTCTCAGAATAATATTCAGAATTTGATTTGTAATCATTATAAAAATTTGCCTCAGGATCAATATTATTTTCAAAACTAAATGATTTATGTTCAATCAAATTTAGAAAACTTGGATTTAACTCCTCCTCACATTTTTTCTTGTTACATATATTCTCAACTAAGGAATTTTCATTCTCAGAGAGATCACTACTCTCAGTTTCTTCAGTAAGAAAATGAAAATCTTCATCTGGCATTTTATGAAGAAAAAATTTGCAAAAATTTCCGTTGCAACCCGACCCCAACTATAAACATTGTCACTTATATTGATCCAAATCTCTCAGATTCCGTACCACAACCACCTTGGCTTGCTCTGGTGGTCCATTTAACTTTATAAACACTTTTCCATTCCTTGTCCATGTTGCTTGTATTTTGTTTTGCTTTCTGAGGATACGGCCATTCATAGCAATTTCAGCATTTTTCTTCGTCAGGTGCTCATTTACATACACCCCAGTATCCTTAAGTTTTTTGGACTGTCTCAACACTTCAACCTTATACTTTCGATTTACAAACCGGACAACAATCGTTGGCTTGTTTTTTTTATCCTTGCGTGGGAGAATGTTACAGGCTGAAATTTGTTGTCTCTCTAATTGTATGTTCTTACTGCTCAGGAATTGAACCACTTGTTGCTCTAAAGTGTGCAGCTCCTCAAGTGGTGCGTCCTCACCTTGTCGGTCACCGGCTGCAGCCCTGGCATAGCTGCGATGTTTGGTATCCAGCCCAGTGATGATAAGGTCATCCGCACGGGAGTACTGCTCCAAGTCGTCAATCCTTTGTTCCAGCAGTTCGATCCTCTGGTCCCTTTGGTTGATTGTAACTCTCAGCTCATGGACCTCCTCCATTAGACCCATGAGGTTAACTTGCTGTTTTACCACTTTGCTGATCTCCTCAGACATAAAATTGAGGGATTTTTTAATCTCTTCTAATTCCTCTGCCAGCTTTTTGGTTGTAATCGCCATCTTTTTTCAAGAAGGTCACAAAAAAGAAAAAAAAAAAATAAATTCTGGGTAAGCTTAAGGAAATACTGCTCTATTGCCAATCACCATGTGCTCCCAGGCCCTTAACAATGGCCTTGATCAAAAAAACACCAAATTGACACAATTTCCAAAAAATGGAAGTAAAACATTGCTGTGCCATCAGAAATGATTTAATTTTGAAAGGATGGCACCATATTTTGGTGATTTCTGAAGGATTGCAGAGAGAATCTGAACAGGGGAAAGGCAGTGGCAGCCATCTTGGATTACAGGTGATTACAAGTCTTGGATTACAGGTGATTACAATGTTTAGTCGCACTTGACAGATTTTTGGTCGCATGTGTTGAGCCTTGAGACACTTTTAGCAGAGAAAAGAAAGAAATAAATAAATAAATAATAAAATAACAATAATAATAATCCTAACAGATACAATAGGTTTCCACCAGCTTCGCTGCTTGGACCCCTAAAAAAGAACTAGAAAAGGATACATTTTCTGAAGAAAATTTGTGTGCTTACTTCAGGTTGAAATAGTAGATAGTTTAAGTATTTTAAGCAGTACTTTATGTAGCTGAAGCAAGTTCTTGAGGCAGTAGTTGAAGTAGCTGAAGCAGTAATTTGAAATACTTTAAGCAGTAGTTGAAGTAGCTGAAGCATTATTTCAAATACTTGAAGCAGTAGTGGAAATACCTCAGGCAGTAGCTGAAATACCTCAGGCAGTAGCTGAAGTAGATAAAGCAGTACTTAAAGTAGCTGAGTCAGTAACTGAAGTATTTCAAGCAGTAGGTCAAGTAATTGAAGTAGTTGTAGCCTAGTGGTTTGAATATTTGAAGATCAACACATTTATTTCTTAATGTCCTATAATAATCAAGAAATTTAAGAAAAAATGTAGTAGTAGTACTAAGATAGTAGTAGAATGAGCAGTAGTAAAAGTACAAGGTGGTTGCTAGAGTGTTTCTAGGCAGCTGTAGAGGTCACTCAGTCTTCTCTTAAAACAAAATCTATCTTTGTTCCAGGAAATGCTTCGGCATTTGTCTACAAGATTCATCATAGTTAATGTAAATCCAGTAGGGGCTTTGTTATGGCCAGCCGCCACTAAAGCCATCAAGTCTCAGGCATTACCATTGGACTCTCTCTCTCTCTCTCGAAACAAGCAATTGGCTTTTTAAAATGACACTGAATTTTTTTAGATTATAAAAAAATGTGTAAAAAGCATTATTTTTTCATATGCAAAAAAACGTCCAAATGTCATAATTTATTTTAAAGGATTTCGGAAATCGCCATTCATTTGTCCCATAGGGGCGTCTATTTTTTTGAACCGGAAGTCTCGAAAATGCTAACGAACCCGAACGGAATGACGACACGACTTCTGAGGCCTATAATCGGCATGCACAGACCCAGGAAAGAGCGCGAAATTCAAAAGCCAGAGCGGGAATTATTATTATTAATTTCATTTTTTAGTAACTTTTTTGAATAAGGTAAACTATAGCACATATACCATGTAAGTTATACAACACCACTGTGACCATCTGTATCATGGTGAGCAAAATAAAGTATAATTTCCAACAATTAGGCCATTTGCCTTCATTTTGTATGCACAAGTGACTAGCTAGTAAGTTAGCGTTAACAAAGCACATCACCCTAAGCTAATCCTTTTCACCCAGTCTCTCAGCGCTTGCTGAAAATGAACACCCCTCAGTTGCTGTGTCTTGTCACCGCTGTGTAAGATAACTGCTAAGATCGTCCACGCGTGAACTGATAATGCTAATAGCTGAAGGACAAGCTATCTAACATTAGTTATAACGTTAAACGAACCAAGGAAGACGGGCCTAGTAATAACTAATGAAAATAACTGCTAATAAATTTGCATCATTTCTGAATGTTCACTTATATTAATTTAATTGCGGTGAGTTACATCATTATCTTACCTTTCATGTAGCACAAGCACAAGCAGTGAACTGTGGAAGAAACACAAGGTTTTGATTGTGTCCTTTTGATTGACATATCAGCGGAACCAATGACAGTTTGAAATTGTGCTCCACCTACCCTTCGTCTTCACTGGAAAATAATGTACGACAGGGGTGGTGATGTAGCCGAGGTGAAGCCGAGGGTCGCTTAATCACCACCAAAGTACATTATTTTCCAATAACGGGACAGCCCGGAGGGGTCGTCTACTTATCAGTATATTTCTGCTACTGCACTTTTATCCCCTTACAGTACAGTTAGGCCCCTCAGATCCACAGATCAAGGGCTAACCATCTCTGGATCACATGGAAACTTTTTGGAGACAGCTAGGGCTTTCTCAGTAGCAACACCTAGACTCTGGAATAGTCTCCCGATAAGAACCTCAGAATCTCTGGACTCCTTTAAAAGGTGTCTTGACTAGGGCTGCCCCTGACCAAAGATTTTCCTAGTCGATCCTAGTCGTTAGTTCAAGCCATTAGTCGACTAGCTGTCGCACGTTTATGATATTAATTTCATTATTTAAATCTATATATTTTTTGGGGGCATCAGAAAATGGTTTGAGTTCCAGGGCTGAGAAAGAATGTTATAAGTAACATTGTTAACACTGTGCTACATTACAGACAAATACAAAACCGTAATAACGCGCCTTTAAAATATACGTTACAAGCGCACCCACGAAGCGAGCCGCCTGTTAACAACAATACTAACGGAAAAAGCAATAATGATTCTGAATGTGTCGGAACAACCAGCAAGGAGTCTGAATGTTTTGTTAATTTATTTCAACACAGTATAACATCACACAACTTATGAACTTGTAACACCAAAGCAATGATACATAAAAAACAGCCGTTTGTTAAAAAACAAAATTGAAAAAATATTTTCGTTTCTTTTTAAAATGCAAATAAATATAACTATAAATTATATAAACAAACAAATAAATAAATATACAGCAAACTGAAACACTTAAAATATAAATATCAGTGCAAAAATAAATGGAGAAGTAGCCTCAATATGGAATGAAAACTTTCAATTTTTTCTGAGGTCAGAATGCAAATAAAAACGTAACATTAACACATTTAACGGCAGCAATAAGTTGGCAGTGTATGATTCGTTTCATGTTTATGGCCTTGACTTTGAAATGGCTATCCAGTCAGATCAACAGAGTAGATACATGGTCGTAGCCACATGGTCGTAGCCCTAACTTCCGTGTCAGGAATAGACGGCCGTGCAGAAGATTACAGTGTTTTCAATTCGTTCTACTACCATGTTAATGGCACGCATGCTTTGTACATGGCGAGTGGACGTCCATCAGAAAACCGGACTCCAGGGACTGAACTAAAGCTACGAGACAGAGAGTAAAAAACACCTTCGTTGCAAACACATCTTTGCATGCAGAGTTTGCATGTCACCTTCTTGGGGTCGTCCTTTACACGCTCGAAACGATCCAACACTTTGGATGATTTCCTGCCTGACATATTAGAATAACTCTTTAATGACAAGGCGCAGCTCCCGAATGGAGTTTGAGGTTTTGGTTTTTCCCCTGCGACTAACTGACCAACGAAAACTTGGTCGACTAAGATTCTTCGCATCGACTAACGGTTTGGTCGACTATTAGGGGGCAACCCTAGTCTGGACCCACTTTTACTCCCTTGCTTTCCTCTGTAACAATTTGTGAAATGTACTCTATATCTATATGCATGGATGTATGTACATGTGTATGTGTGCATTATGTATGTATGTATGTGTATTTGTATGTTTGTAAATATCTAAGTACTTATGCTTTATGATAACTTCTGCTCAATTCTGTTTGTTGTAAAGTACTTTGGCACAAACCTGGTTTGTTTTTTAAAGCGCTCTATAAATAAATTTGACCTTGACCATGACCTTGTTAACATATAACATTACAGGAACGTTTTATAAGAAACGTTCTGTCATCTCATAACATCCTCAAATCATTGTCCGAATGTTGCATTGAGAACGTTCTACCTTTGTTAACATATCACATTACAGGAATATTTTATACAAAACCTTCTAGCATCTCAGGCTTCAATAACATCCTGAAAACAATTTTAGAATGTGGCTTTGAGAATGTTCTTCCTTTGTTATCATGTAAAATTGTGGGAATGTTTTATAAAAGAACATTCCATAATCTGTTACCTCAACAACGTCCTCAAAACTTCCTCAGAATGTTGCAAGCAAAACGTTTTACCTTTGTTAACATGCCACATTAGGGGAATGTTTTAAAAAAACGTTGTCATCTCAGGCCTCAATAACATCCTCAAAATATTTTCTGAATGTTGCAGTAAAATGTTCTTCCTTTGTTATCATGTAAAATTGTGGGAATGTTTTATAAAAGAACATTCCATAATCTGTTACCTCAACAGCGTCCTCAAAACTTCCTCAGAACGTTGCAAGCAAAACGTTCTACCTTTGTTAACATATCACATTAGGGGAACGTTTTATAAAAAACGTTGTCATCTCAGGCCTCAATAACATCCTCAAAATATTTTCCGATTGTTGCAGTGAGAATGTTCTTCCTTTGTTATCAAGTAACATTGTGGGAATGTTATATAAAAGAACATTCTATAATCTGTTACCTCAACATCTCCAAAACATCCTCAGAATGTTGCAGGCAAAATGTTCTACCTTTATTAATATATCACATTACAGGAACGTTTTATAAAAAACGTTCTGTAATCTGAGGCCTTAATAATGTCCTGAAAACATTTTCTGAATGTTGCTTTGAGAATATGTTACATGATAACAGAGGAAGAACAATCTGTGGCCCTGACAACATCCTCAAAACATCCTGTGAATGTTGCAGTTAAAATGTTATGTCTTAGTTAACATTTAACCTTATAGGAACATTATTTGAAATGATAAGCATCCTTAAAATGTTCTTTGGAAATTAGATTAAAACGTTTTCTTTCTCCGATGCAAGGTTTGCTTGCTTGGATCATGCAGCAACTAAACCTCAAATTCTAGCTTCTTGTGGCAGTAATGATTTCATGACTTTCTTTTGCAGTAAAATAATTGAAATTAGAGAAAATATATCTGTTTCCACTCTAGTCAACAACAGCTTTATTGATATCACAGACCTGCTTCCTAGACACACAAAAATGACTTGAATCCTTTATTCCCTTATTTCTGAGTGAACTAGTTAAACTAGTTTCTTCTTCCAAATCAACCACCTATACTCTTTTTAAACATCTTTATTGCAGTAATTCAGAATAATATGCACATAATCAAAAATTATACATTGCAATATCTTTATATAAAACAAAAGGACCTGAAACGGCCGCCGTGATCTTCAGCGGTCATCCTGACCCGGTCGAGCATCACTCGCTTCAGGTCCTCGTAGATGTCCCTCAAGGACGCCGGCAAGCTGTGCGCCACTTGCTGTGCTTCCCCAACGAGAAGGGAAAGCAAGCCCACTTCCCACTCTTCAGCTGGCCCCCCGCAGGCAACCGCGCTGCTCTCGAACGTAGCAAGGTATGCCTCCAAGTCCTTCAATTCCCCCATAAGGGGCATCTGTAGCCTGGTGTACCTGCCCGCCGAGGCAACCGTGGGCTGTTGACCTGCTGGTTCTGGGCGCAGAAAATTCCGCAGGAGAGCCCAGTCTTCCGCCTGCTCTTGAACTTATTTAAACAGGCCGCCGTCTGTCTCTCCTGCAAGTCCGCAAGTTGTTGTAGTGCCTGCCTTAGCAATAGATTCCATGGCGCGTAATGGAATGCACGCGGTTTATTTCAGATACAAACCACAATGCTGTCGCTGTTACTGTTGTTGTTGTACGTGTATCTGTGACTGAGTGCATCTGTTTCCCCCAATCTCACTGCAGGCAGCACATATAAAGATTAGAACTAATCACCTAACGGCCCACGGCTGCGACTGCCAGCCGGCTAAAACACTCTCCAATTTCTCCACCTGCAGCCGGCGCCACAAACACGCTGCCCCCTCACACTTTTGTATCAATAAATTGTCATTTATTGATACAAAAGATTTTAAGCCAAATAAAAGCCATTTTGCCTCTGTTGTGTCTTTCATCCACAAGTATAGTACTGATTTGTGAGGTATAAATGTATTACAAAACGACCCCTTTGTTTTCTGGAATTCTGAATAAGATTTGAGATCATTCTGTTCCTTTTTATGGTGTCCTTCCAAAAATTGAGTCTGGTTCTCCAGGTACTTAACCTCTTTGCACACAACCAAATCTGGCCAATCCTTGCCCATTTAGGGGGTACCTTATTTAAAGCTTTATAACTCCAGATGTGAGCATCACAAAAGCTTGAGAAATGGCTTAAATGAAGCAAGACATTAGTACCATTTACAATACTAAGACTCGTTATATTCATAATTTAGGAAACATTTGACCCACCGAAAATTTAATATAGTACATAAAAGCTGAAATAAATCTGTCTCTTAGCTATTATTTTGAAATTACCTCTTATGGAAATAAAGTAGATTCCCTAATTGGCTTAACACAGGGAATGTATGGTAACATGAAATGTGTGGAGTCATGAAAAATTGAGTTTCAATGTCTTTAGCCTAGGTGTATGTAAATTTTTGGCTTCAACTGCATATACAGGTATGTCACTGATACTAACACTGAGATTTTTAAACTGAAAAATGTTCCAAAAACATCTGCATGATAGGACACCTTCAAAGTAGAGATGTACTGTTAGCTGTTGAGCTGCTGTTGACCCTGTAAGAACAATGATATGGACACGACATGCCATTAGGAGGAGAGTATATTATGTGAGAGGATCAAATCATCTCTGGTGAGCATCAGACTGTGCACTATGCTTGATGTTATATACATGATATTAGTAAGCTGGGTTTAACTTGACCCCTTCCTTCCTCAAGAAACCATACAGCTGCTGGTCCTCGTAAATACACATCTAAGCTAGTGCAAAATGGAAGATAATTTTTGCAGACAAATTTGGCAATTTTTTGGGGGATATTCAAATTCTCCGCCATCTCCGTTATCTAAAGTTTGGATAGTGTCAGATTTTGTGGAATGGTCTTAGTCTCTGTGGGCGTGAGCAGGAATATTGTCACCCATAAATGTGAAACAACTTCCACAGTAGGATACATTAATATAGGAGAGACCTGAGCTGTGTCCAAATCAGTGCACTTGCCTACTATTTAACTTATTGTATACTCAATAGTAGGAAAGTCTGCTGATTCAGACATGGCCCAGGGTACATACATACAGCTTTAGGCAATTAGATGATTGCCCTTAACCGTTATCAGTGTTGCCTACAGTGAGACAGGAGATGCTAGATGCACACAACAGCCACTGTGACCAGAACAGAGTCAGCTACAGCTACAACAACAGCAGCAGCAACAGCTGTAGTTTGGGACATTAATAAAAACTCATGTGCATCCCCTGGTGTCCCTGGTATCACTACATGCAACACAGATAAAGGTTAAAGTCAGCCATCGAATCGCCTACAGCTGTGGCTGCAGCGCGCCTAAGGGTGTGCAGAGATGTCATTATCTGTATCTGTATCTGTTCAACCAACAAAGTTATTAGGGGTCCAAGCAGCGAAGCTGGTGGAACCCTATTGTAATTGTTCGGATTATTAGGGGTCCAAGCAGCGAAGCTGGTGGAACCCTATTGTATCTGTTAGGATTATTATTAGGGGTCCAAGCAGCGAAGCTGGTGGAACCCTATTGTATCTGTTAGGATTATTAGGGGTCCAAGCAGTGAAGCTGGTGGAACCCTATTGTATCTGTTCGGATTATTATTAGTGTGGTTGCCTTAGGCAAACACACTATTATTATTGCACATATTTAGTGTGGTTGCCTTAGGCAAACACACTATTATTATTGCACATATTATTTATTAGTGTGGTTGCCTTAGGCAAACACACTATTATTATCCCACATATTATTATTAGTGTGGTTGCCTTAGGCAAACACACTATTATTATTGCACATATTTATTATTAGTGTGGTTGCCTTAGGCAAACACACTATTATTATTGCACATATTTATTTATTATTATTATTATTCCGCCAGTTTTTTGGACCGCTACTCCTCCCAGAGTTTTCGCACCACATACACGTGCAATATGTCAAATCGAGCGGCTTGATCGGGAATGGTGTGCTATTACTTTGTGGAAAGTTTCGGTGCACGGTTTTTGAGAAATTCCACTTTTTTTGGGAAATTTTTCCCATAGAGAATGAATGGTGGAATGTTCACCCTTGTGATGTCACAATGCTGTCTTCACACCTTTATGATGTCACAATGCTCTGTTTTCTAGCAGCAGTACTCTGGTCTCTCTCTAGGTTTGAACATTCTGCCATTCATCTCTATGGGGAAAAATTGCCCACAAATTGTGCAATGCCTCATTGGACATGGTAGAGAGTCCTTTGTCCATTGGTGGAGATCAGCCTTGCCCCCCTTCCTGATTGGCCGATGTTTGATATTTCATAACTTTTGAACCGTTTGTCCTAGAGAACTATGGGTCGCGTCATTGGACTCAGTAAAGACCTAGCAACCGCCTAGAACTCCATAGCAACCCCCTAGTAACATCCTAGCAACCGCCTATGACTCCATAGCAAAGACCTAGCAACACCCTAGCAACCACCTAGAACAACCTAGCAACCGCCTAGAACTCCATAGCAACCACCTAACAACACACTAGCATCCACCTGGAACACCATAGCAACTGCCTAGAACTCCATAGCAACCACCTAGCAACACCCTAGCAACCACCTAGAACTGCATAGCAACCACCATGCAACACCCTAGCAACCACGTGGAACACCATAGCAAATACCTAGCAACACCCTAGCAACCGCCTATAACTCCATAGCAACCACCTAGCAACACCATAGCAACCACCTAGAACTCCATAGCAACTACCTAACAACAAACTAGCAACCACCTGTAATACCATTGCAACTGCCTAGAACGCCATAGCAACCACCTAGCAACACCCTAGCAACCACCTAGAACTGCATAGCAACCACCTTGCAACACCCTAGCAACCACGTGGAACACTATAGCAAATGCCTAGCAACACCCTAGCAACCGCCTATAACTCCATAGCAACCACCTAGCAACACCATAGCAACCATCTAGAACTCCATAGCAACCACCTAGCAACACCCTAGCAACCACCTGGAACACACCATAGCAACCACCTAGCAACAACCTAGCAACCACCTGGAACACCATAACAGTGCCTAGCAACACCCTAGCAACCGCCTATAACTCCATAGCAACCACCCAGCAACATCCTAGCAACCACCTGGAACACCATAACAACTGCCTAGCAGCACCCTAGCAACCGCCTATAACTCCATAGCAATGACCTAGCAACACCCTAGCAACCACCTAGAACTCCATAGCAACCACCTAACAACACACTAGCAACCACCTGGAACACCATAGCAAATGCCTAGCAACACCTTAGCAACCGGCTATAACTCCATAGCAACCACGTAACAACACACTAGCAACCACCTGGAACACCATAGCAACCACCTAGCAACACCATAGCAACCACCTAGAACTCCATAGCAACCACCTAGCAACACCCTAGCAACCACCTGGAACTCCATAGCAACCACCTAGCAACACCCTAGCAACCACCTAGAACACCCTAGCAACCGGCTATAACTCCATAGCAACCACCTAGCAACACCATAGCAACCACCTAGAACATCATAGCAACCACCTAGCAACACCATAGCAACCACCTGGAACACCACAGCAACCACCTAGCAACACCCTAGCAACCACCTAGCAACACCATAGCAACCACCTAGAACTCCATAGCAACCACCTAGCAACACCCTAGCAACCACCTGGAACACCATAGCAACCACCTAGCAACCCCCTAGCAACCACCTGGAACACCATAGCAACTGCGTAGGAACACCCTAGCAGCCGCCTATAACTCCATAGCAACCACCTAGCAACATCCTAGCAACCACCTAGAATACCCTAGCAACACCCTAGCAACCGTCTATAGCTCCATAGCAAATGCCTAGCAACACCCTAGCAACCGGCTATAACTCCATAGCAACCACCTAGCAACACCATAGTAACCACCCAGAACTCCATAGCATCCACCTAGCAACACCCTAGCAACCACCTAGAATACCCTAGCAACCACCTAGCAACACCAAAGCAAAAACCTGAAACAGCATAACTGCCTAGCAACACCCTAGCAACCGCCTATAACTCCATAGCAACCTCCTAGCAAACACATAGCAACACCCTAGCAACTGCCTATAACTCAATAGCAACCACCTACCAACATCCTAGCAACCACCTAGCAACACCCTAGCAACCACCTGGAACACCATAGCAAATGCCTAGCAACACCCTAGCAACCAGCTATAACTTCATAACAACCACCTAGCAACACCCTAGCAACCACCTTGAACTCCATAGCAACCATCCAGCAAAACCCTAGCAACCACCTAGAACACCATAGCAAATGCCTAGCAACACCCTAGCAACCAGCTATAACTCCATAGCAACCACCTAGCAACACCCTAGCAACCACCTAGAACTCCATAGCAACCACCTAGCAACACTCTAGCAACCACCTGTAACGCCATAACAAAAGCCTAGCAAAACCCTAGCAACCAGCCATAACTCCATAGCAACCACCTAGCAACACCCTAGCAACCACCAAGAACTCCATAGCAACCACCTAGCAACACCATAGCAACCACCTGGAACACCATAGCAACCACCTAGCAACATCCAAGCAACCACCTAGAATGCCTTAGCAACCGCCCTGAACTCCATAGCAACCACCTAGCAACAACCTAGCAACTGCCTAGATTCCCATAGCAAGCACCTAGCATCACCCTAGCAACCAACTAGAACTCCATAGGAACTACCTAGAACACCCTAGCAACCACCTGGAACACCATATCAACCTAGCAACATCCTAGCAACTGCCTAGAACTCCACAGCAACCACCTACAACACCCTAGCAACCGCCTAGAATTCCATAGCAACCGCCTGGAACTCCATAGAACCACCTAGCAACACCCTAGCAACCGCCTCAAACTCCATAGCAACCACCTACCAACACCCTAGACACCACTTAAAACACCATAGTCACCACCAGAACATCATAGCAACTACCTACCACTGTTCACTCTGTTCAGCAGAAAGTCGACTTTGCATTGGCGGCAACCACACTTCACAATTTCTGCAGGAATTGTCTAGTTATTATTATTATTATTATTATTATTCCGCCAGTTTTTTGGACCGCTACTCCTCCCAGAGTTTTCGCACCACATACACGTGCAATATGTCAAATCGAGCGGCTTCATCGGGAATGGTGTGCTATTACTTTGTGGAAAGTTTCGTTGCACGGTTTTTGAAAAATTTGAATTTTTGTGGGCAATTTTTCCCCATAGAGAATGAATGGCGGAATGTTCAGCCTTGTGATGTCACAATGCTCTGTCTTCTCACCCCTGTGATATCACAATGCTCTGTCTTCTAGCAGCAGTACTCTGGTCTCTCTCTAGTTTTGAACATTCTGCCATTCATCTTTATGGGGAAAAATTGCCCACAAATTGTGCAATGCCTCCTTGGACATGGTAGAGAGTCCTTTGTCCTTTGGTGGAGATCAGCCTTGCCCCCTGTCCTGATTGGCCGATGTTTGATATCTCATAACTTTTGAACCGTTTTTCATAGAGAACTATGGGTTGCGTCATTGGACTCAGTAAAGACCTAGCATCCCCTTAGCAACATCCTAGCAACTGCCTGTAACTCCATAGCAATGACCTAGCAACCCCCTAGCAACCACCTAGAACACCCTAGCAACCGCCGAGAACTCCATAGCAACCACCTAGCAACCACCTAGAATACCCTAGCAACCACCTAGCAACACCCTAGCAACCACCTAGAACTGCATAGCAACCACCTTGCAACACCCTAGCAACCACATGGAACACCATAGCAAATGCATAGCAACACCCTAGCAACCGGCTATAACTTCTATAGCAACGACCTAACAACACCCTAGCAACAACCTATAACACCCTAGCAACCGCCTAGAACTCCATAGCAACCAAATATCCACACACTAGCAACCACCTGGAACACCATAGCAACCACATAGCAACACCCTAGCAACCGGCTATAACTCCATAGCAACCACCCAGAACTCCATAGCAACCACCTAGCATCACCCTAGCAACCACCTGGAACACCATAGCAACCACCAGCAACACCCTAGCAACCGGCTATAACTCCATAGCAACCACCTAGAACTCCATATCAACCACCTAGCATCACCCTAGCAACCACCTGGAACACCATAGCAACCACCTAGCAACAACCTAGCAACCACCTAGAATACCCTAGCAACACCCTAGCAACCGTCTATAACTCTATAGCAAATGCCTAGCAAAACCCTAGCAACCGGCTATAACTCCATAGCAACCACCTAGCAACACCATAGCAACCACCTAGAACTCCATAGCAACCACCTAGCAGCACCCTAGCAACAACCTGGAACACCTTAGCAACCACCTAGCAACACCCTAGCAACCACCTGGAACACCATAACAACTGCATAGCAA
Source organism: Anguilla pacifica (assembly GCA_039654925.1). Lineage (NCBI taxonomy): Eukaryota > Metazoa > Chordata > Actinopteri > Anguilliformes > Anguillidae > Anguilla > Anguilla pacifica. The sequence goes on along the minus strand of CM077286.1, from coordinate 34,858,734 downwards.
CACCCTAGCAACCGCTTATAACTCCATAGCAACCACCTAGCAACATCCTAGCAACCACCTGGAACACCCAACAACTGCCTAGCAACACCCTAACAACCGCCTATAACTCCATAGCAACCTCCTAGCAACCACCTAGCAACACCCTAGCAACCGCCTATAACTCCATAGCAACCACCTAGCAACACCATAGCAACCACCTAGAACTCCATAGCAACCACCTAGCAACACCCTAGCAACCGCCTGGAACACCATAGCAACCACCTAGCAACACCCTAGCAACCACCTGGAACACCATAACAACTGCGTAGCAACACCCTAGCAACCGCCTATAACTCCACAGTAACCACCTAGCAACCACCTAGAATACCCTAGCAACACCCTAGCAACCGTCTATAACTCTATAGCAAATGCCTAGCAAAACCCTAGCAACCGGCTATAACTCCATAGCAACCACCTAGCAACACCATAGCAACCACATAGAACTCCATAGCAACCACCTAGCAACACCCTAGCAACAACCTGGAACACCTTAGCAACCACCCAGAAACACCCTAGCAACCACCTGGAACACTATAACAACTGCATAGCAACACCCTAGCAGCCGCCTATAACTCCATAGCAACCACCTAGCAACATCCTAGCAACCACCGGGAACACCCAACAACTGCCTAGCAACACCCTAACAACCACCTATAACTCCATAGCAACCTCCTAGCAACCACCTAGGAACACCCTAGCAACCGCCTATAACTCCATAGCAACCACCTAACAACATCCTAGCAACCAGCTGGAACACCATAACAACAGCCTAGCAACACCCTAGCAACCGCCTATAACTCCATAGCAACCACCTAGCAACATCCAAGCAACCACTTAGAACATCCTAGCAACCACCTAGCAATGCCCTAGCAACCACCTGGAGCTCCATAGCAACTACCTAGCACCACCGTAGCAACCACCCGGAACACCATATCAACCACCTAGCAACATCCTAACAACTGGCTAGAACTCCATAGCAACCACCTAGAACACCCTAGCAACCGCCTAGAATTACATAGCAACCGCCAAAACTCCATAGAACTACCTAGCAACACCCATGCAACAGCCTCAAACTCCATAGCAACCACCTAGCAACACCCTAGACACCACCTAAAACACCATAGTCACCACCAGAACATCATAGAACTACCTACCACTGTTCACCCTGTTCAGCAGAAAGTCGACTTTGCATTGGCGGCAACCACACTTCACAATTTCTGCAGGAATTGTCTAGTTAGTGTGGTTGCCTTAGGCAAACACACTATTATTATTGCACATATTTATTTATTATTATTATTATTATTCCGCCAGTTTTTTGGACCGCTACTCCTCCCAGAGTTTTCGCACCACATACACGTGCAATATGTCAAATCGAGCGGCTTGATCGGGAATGGTGTGCTATTACTTTGTGGAAAGTTTCGGTGCACGGTTTTTGAGAAATTCCACGTTTTTTGGGAAATTTTTCCCATAGAGAATGAATGGTGGAATGTTCACCCTTGTGATGTCACAATGCTGTCTTCACACCTTTATGATGTCACAATGCTCTGTTTTCTAGCAGCAGTACTCTGGTCTCTCTCTAGATTTGAACATTCTGCCATTCATCTCTATGGGGAAAAATTGCCCACAAATTGTGCAATGCCTCATTGGACATGGTAGAGAGTCCTTTGTCCATTGGTGTAGATCAGCCTCGCCCCCATTCCTGATTGGCCGATGTTTGATATTTCATAACTTTTGAACCGTTTGTCATAGAAAATTATGGGTCACGTCATTGGACTCAGTAAAGGCCTAGCAACCGCCTAGAACTCCATAGCAACCTCCTAGCAACACCCTAGCAACCGCCTATAACTCCAAAGCAACGACCTAGCAACACCCTAGCAACCACCTAGAATAACCTCGCAACCGCCTAGAACTCCATAGCAACCACCTAACAACACACTAGCAACCACCTGGAACACCATAGCAACCACCTAGCAACACCATAGCAACCACCTAGAACTCCATAGCAACCACCTAGCAACACCCTAGCAACCACCTGGAACTCCATAGCAACCACCTAGCAACACCCTAGCAACCACCTAGAACACCCTAGCAACCGGCTATAACTCCATAGCAACCACCTAGCAACACCATAGAAACCACCTAGAACTCCATAGCAACCACCTAGCAACACCCTAGCAACCACCTGGAACACCATGGCAACCACCTAGCAACACCCTAGCAACCACCTAGAACACCCTAGCAACCAGCTTTAACTCCATAGCAACCACCTAGCAACACCATAGCAACCATCTAGAACTCCATAGCAACCACCTAGCAACACCCTAGCAACCACCTGGAACACCATAGCAACCACCTAGCAACCCCCTAGCAACCACCTGGAACACCATAGCAACTGCGTAGCAACACCCTAGCAACCGCCTATAACTCCATAGCAACCACCTAGTAACATCCTAGCAACCACCTAGAATACCCTAGCAACACCCTAGCAACCATCTATAGCTCCATAGCAAATGCCTAGCAACACCCTAGCAACCGCCTATAACTCCAAAGCAACCACCTAGCAAAATCCTAGCAACCACCTAGAATACCCTAGCAACACCCTAGCAACCGTCTATAGCTCCATAGCAAATGCCTAGCAACACCCTAGCAACCGGCTATAACTCCATAGCAACCACCTAGCAACACCATAGTAACCACCCAGAACTCCATAGCATCCACCTAGCAACACCCTAGCAACCACCTAGAATACCCTAGCAACCACCTAGCAACACCATAGCAACCACCTGAAACAGCATAACTGCCTAGCAACACCCTAGCAACCGCCTATAACTCCATAGCAACCTCCTAGCAAACACATAGCAACACCCTAGCAACTGCCTATAACTCAATAGCAACCACCTACCAACATCCTAGCAACCACCTAGCAACACCCTAGCAACCACCTGGAACACCATAGCAAATGCCTAGCAACACCCTAGCAACCAGCTATAACTTCATAACAACCACCTAGCAACACCCTAGCAACCACCTTGAACTCCATAGCAACCATCCAGCAAAACCCTAGCAACCACCTAGAACACCATAGCAAATGCCTAGCAACACCCTAGCAACCAGCTATAACTCCATAGCAACCACCTAGCAACACCCTAGCAACCACCTAGAACTCCATAGCAACCACCTAGCAACACTCTAGCAACCACCTGTAACACCATAACAAAAGCATAGCAAAACCCTAGCAACCAGCCATAACTCCATAGCAACCACCTAGCAACACCCTAGCAACCACCAAGAACTCCATAGCAACCACCTTGCAACACCATAGCAACCACCTGGAACACCATAGCGACCACCTAGCAACATCCAAGCAACCACCTAGAATGACTTAGCAACCGCCCTGAACTCCATAGCAACCACCTAACAACAACCTAGCAACTGCCTAGATTCCCATAGCAAGCACCTAGCATCACCCTAGCATCCAACTAGAACTCCATAGGAACTACCTAGAACACCCTAGCAACCACCTGGAACACCATATCAACCACCTAGCAACATCCTAGCAACTGCCTAGAACTCCACAGCAACCACCTACAACACCCTAGCAACCGCCTAGAATTCCATAGCAACCGCCTGGAACTCCATAGAACCACCTAGCAACACCCTAGCAACCGCCTCAAACTCCATAGCAACCACCTACCAACACCCTAGACACCACTTAAAACACCATAGTCACCACCAGAACATCATAGCAACTACCTACCACTGTTCACTCTGTTCAGCAGAAAGTCGACTTTGCATTGGCGGCAACCACACTTCACAATTTCTGCAGGAATTGTCTAGTTATTATTATTATTATTATTCCACCCATTTTTTGGACCGCTACTCCTCCCAGAGTTTTCGCACCACATACACGTGCCATATGTCAAATTGACCGGCTTCTTTGGGAATCGTGTGCTATTACTTTGTGGAAAGTTTCGCTGCACGGTTTTTGAGAAATATGACTTTTTATGGCCAATTTTTCCCCATAGGGATGAATGTAAAACGTGACGTCATACATATGTGAGCGGTGAAGTCACAGCATTGGTCGGCTTAGCACACGTGATGCACTTTTAACCTGCTTCATCTACAGGAAATTTAGAATCCAGATGCGGTGCATATCTCCATTTTCGTCGTAATTACAGAAAACACACATTCGTAAACTTCAAATGATTCATACCACAATGTAGATAAAACCTTGACGAACACGTACATGCACGGATTGTGTTGTTCAAACGAGGTTTCCTGGCGACTTAGCCACCACAGTGGATATAGCTTAATGCGGAAGTGCACGCGATAAAAACGGTATTCCAAATGCAAAATTACACATGAAAACGCTGTCAGCTAGGTATATCAACAAACATATGACTTAGGCATACCCAGATTTCCTCAAAAATAATAGTATTTCACAAGATATTACGCGAAATCGTTGACAACGTTTCGTCAAATGCAGCGTCTTTGAATGCTACTAGTGCTAACAAAGAGTGCATGCATTGAATGCGACGATTAAAACACTTTCGGTTGACCTAAAAAAACCATATTCCAAAACCAAAATTAGACGTGCTGTTATACCTGGTTAGAAAGCTTATGCTCTCACCTACTGAATAAACGAATTCTCAAACAAGCCAGACTGTACTAAAGAGTGCAACAACGCCGTCAACAACACGTGTGCACCAGCTTCTGATCCGGTCTTCAGAAAACGATGTGGGCTTGTAATACCACACATGTTGCTTTGGGTGTTGTCGAACTTTGTAGTACAATCTGCCTTCATCTACACATCATCGATCTAATAGGTGACAGAATAAGCTTTCTAACAATGTATAATATGTCAAATTTTACTTTTGTAATACCGTTTTATATTCCAGCGAGTTGGAAACTTTGGTCTCGTTATAACTGCATTACACATCAGTCTGCATTACACGTCAGACTTAGGGTTTTTCCAAGACCCTCTGAACATGCCAGCTAGCTTTGTGATTCGCCGTCACTCGTCACCGCATACCGCAAGTAAAACACTGAGATCTCAAATTTTGATGAAAGGATAATTTAGCTCTGAATATATGTGTCGCAAATCAACTCGTTGTAGTGATGTTATAGCAGGTACACAATGCCATGTCTCTGCTTATACTACAGAAACTGTTCACTCCGTTCAGCGCAAAGTCGACTTTGCGTTGGCGGCAACCACACTTCACAATTTCTGCCGGAATTGTCTAGTTATTATTATTATTATTATTCCACCCATTTTTTGGACTGCTACTCCTCCCAGAGTTTTCGCACCACATACATGTGCAATATGTCAAATCGAGCGGCTTGATCGGGAATGGTGTGCTATTACTTTGTGGAAAGTTTCGGTGCATGGTTTTTGAGAAATTCCACTTTTTTTGGGAAATTTTTCCCATAGAGAATGAATGGTGGAATGTTCACCTTTGTGATGTCACAATGCTGTCTTCACACCTTTGTGATGTCACAATGCTCTGTCTTCTAGCAGCAGTACTCTGGTCTCTCTCTAGATTTGAACATTCTGCCATTCATCTCTATGGGGAAAAATTGCCCACAAATTGTGCAATGCCTCATTGGACATGGTAGAGAGTCCTTTGTCCATTGGTGGAGATCAGCCTTGCCCCCCTTCCTGATTGGCCGATGTTTTATATGTCATAACAATTGAACCGTTTGTCATTGAGAACTATGGGTTGCGTAATTGGACTCAGTAAAGACCTAGCAACCGCCTAGAACTCCATAGCAACCCCCTAGCAACATCCTAGCAACCGCCTATAACCCCATTGCAACGACCTAGCAACACCCTAGCAACCGCCCAGAACTCCATAGCAACTACCTAGCAACACCCTAGCAACCACCTAGAACTGCATAGCAACCACCTAGCAACACCATAGCAACCACCTAAAACCCCATAGCAACCACCTAGCAACAGCCCAGCAACCACCTGGAACACCATTGCAACCACCTAGCAACCACCTGGAACACCATAACAACTGCCTAGCAACACCCTATCAACCGCCTATAACTCCATGGCAACCACCTAGAAACATCCTAGCAACCACCTAGAACACCATAGCAACCGCCTATAACTCCATAGCAACCATCTAGCAACACCCTAACAACCGCCTAGAACTGCATAGCAACCACCTTGGAACACCCTAGCAACTGCCTAGAACTCCATAGCAACTGCCTAGAACTCCACAGCAACCACCTAGCAACACCCTAGCAACCACCTAGAACTGCTTATCAACCACCTAGCAAGACCCTAGCAACCACCTGGAACACCATAGCAAATGCCTAGCAAATCCCTAGCAACCGCCTTTAACTCCCTAGCAACCACCTAGCAACACCATAGCAACCACCTAGAATTCCATAGCAACACCCTAACAACCACCTGGAACACCATAGCAACCACATAGCAACAACCTAGCAACCACCTGGAACAAAATAACAACTGCCTAGCAACACCCTAGCAACCGCCTATAACTCCATAGTAACCACCTAGCAACACCCTAGCAACCATCTGGAACACCATAGCAAATGCATTGCAACACTCTAGCAACCGGCTATAGGTCCATAGCAACCACCTAGCAACACCATAGCAACCACCTTGCAACACCCTAGCAACCACCTAGAATACCCTAGCAACCACCTGGAACACCATAACAACTGCCTAGCAACACCCTAACAACCGCCTATAACCCCATATCAACCACCTAGCAACATCCTAGCAACCACCTAGAACACCCTAGTAACCGCCTAGAACTCCATAGCAACCACCTAGCAACATCCTAGCAACCACCTAGCAACACCCTAGCAACCACCTGGCACACCATAACAACTGCCTAGCAACACCCTAGCAACCGCCTATAACTCCATAGCAACCACCTAGCAACATCCTAGCAACCACTTAGAAAACTATAGCAACCACCGAGCAATGCCCTAGCAACCACCTGGATCTCCATAGAAACCACCTGGAACTCCATAGCAACCACCTAGCACCACCCTAGCGACCACCTGGAACACCATATCAACCACCTAGCAACATCCTAGCAACTGCCTAGAACTCCATAGCAACCACCTAGAACACCCTAGCAACCGCCTATAATTTCATAGAAACCACCTAGAACTCCATAAAACCACCTAGCAACACCCTAGCAACCGCCTCAAACTCCATAGCAACCTCCTAGCAACACCCTAGACACCACCTAAAACACCATAGTCACCACAAGAACATCATTGCAACTACCTACCACTGTTCACTCTGTTCAGCAGAAAGTCGACTTTGCATTGGCGGCAACCACACTTCACAATTTCTGCAGGAATTGTCTAGTTATTAGTGTGGTTGCCTTAGGCAAACACACTATTATTATTGCACATATTATTTATTATTATTATTATTATTATTATTATTCCACCCATTTTTTGGACCGCTACTCCTCCCAGAGTTTTCACACCACATACACGTGCAATATGTCAAATCGAGCGGCTTGATCGGGAATGGTGTGCTATTACTTTGTGGAAAGTTTCGTTGCACAGTTTTTGAAAAATTTGAATTTTTGTGTGCAATTTTTCCCATAGAGAATGAATGGTGGAATGTTCACCCTTGTGATGTCACAATGCTCTGTCTTCTCACCATTGTGATGTCACAATGCTCTGTCTTCTAGCAGCAGTACTCTGGTCTCTCTCTAGATTTGAACATTCTGCCATTCACCTCTATGGGGAAAAATTGCCCACAAATTGTGCACTGCCTCATTGGACATGGTAGAGAGTCCTTTGTCCATTGGTGTAGATCAGCCTCGCCCCCCTTCCTGATTGGCCAATGTTTGATATTTCATAACTTTTGAACAGTTTGTCATAGAGAACTATGGGTCGCGTCATTGGACTCAGTAAAGACCTAGCAACCGCCTAGAACTCCATAGCAACCCCCTAGCAACATCCTAGCAACCGCCTATAACACCATAGCAACGACCTAGCAACACCCTAGCAACCACCTAGAACAACCTAGCAACCGCCTAGAACTCCATAGCAACCACCTTACAACACACTAGCAACCACCCGGAACACCATAGCAAATGCCTAGCAACACCCTAGCAACCGGCTATAACTCCATAGCAACCACCTACAACACCATACCAACTACCTAGAACTCCATAGCAACCACCTAGCAACACCCTAGCAACCACCTGGAACACCATAGCAACCACCTAGCAACACCCTAGCAACCACCTGGAACACCATAGCAACCACCTAGCAACATCCTAGCAACCACATGGAACACCATAGCAACCACCTAGCAAAACCCTAGCAACCACCTGTAACACTATAGCTACCACCTAGCAACACCCTAGCAACCACCTGGAACACCATAACAACTGCCTAGCAACAGCCTAGCAACCGCCTATAACTCCATAGCAACCACCTAGCAACATCCTCGCAACCACCTAGAATACCCTAGCAACACCCTAGCAACCACCGATAACTCCATAGCAAATATCTAGCAACACCCTAGCAACATCATAGCAACCAACTAGAATACCCTAGCAACACCCTAGCAACCGCCTATAACTCCATAGCAAATGCCTAGCAACACCCTAGCAACCGGCTATAACTCCATAGCAACCACCTAGCAACACCATAGTAACCACCTAGAACTCCATAGCAACCTCCTAGAATACCCTAGCAACCACCTAGCAACACCCTAACAACCACCTACAACTCCATAGCAACCTTCTAGCAACCACCTAGCAACCGCCTATAACTTCATAGCAACCACCTAGCAACCACCTAGCAACACCCTAGCAACCACCTGGAACACCATAGCAACCACCTAGCAACACCCTAGCAACCACCAGGAACACCATAACAACTGCCTAGCAACACCCTAGCAACCACTTATAACTCCATAGCAACCACCTAGCAACATCCTAGCAACCACCTAGAATACCCTAGCAACACCCTAACAAACGCCTATAACTCCATAGCAAATGCCTAGCAACACCCTAGCAACAGGCTATAACTCCATAGCAACCACCTAGCAACAAAATAGTAACCACCTAGAACTCCATAGCATCCACCTAGCAACACCCTAGCAACCACCTAGCAACACCCTAGCAACCACCTAGAACACCATAATAACTGCCTAGCAACACCGTAGCAACCGCCTATAACTCCATAGCAACCTCCTAGCAACCACCTAGCAACACCCTAGCAACCGCCTATAACTCCATAGCAAACACCTAGCAACATCCTAGCAACCACCTAGCAACACCCTAGCAACCACCTGGAACACCATAACAACCGCCTAGCAACACCCTAGCAACCGCCTATAACTCCATAGCAACCACCTAGCAACATCCTAGCAACCACTTAGAATACCCTAGCAACCACCTTACAATGCCCTAGCGACCACCTAGAACTCCACAGCAACCACCTAGCAACACCCTAGCAACCGCCTATAACTCCATAGCAACCACCTAGTAACATCCTAGCAACCACCTAGCAACACCCTAGCAACCACCTGGAACACCATAACAACTGCCTAGCAACACCCCAGCAACCGCCTATAACTCCATAGCAACCACCTAGCAACATCCTAGCAACCACTTAGAATACCCTAGCAACCACCTAGCAATGCCCTAGCAACCACCTGGAACACCATAGCAACCACCTAGCAACACCCTAGCAACCACCTGGAACACCATAACAACTGCCTAGCAACACCCTAGCAACCGCCTATAACTCCATAGCAACCACCTAGCAACATCCTAGCAACCACCTAGAATACCCTAGCAACACCCTAGCAACCGCATATAACTCCATAGCCAATGCCTAACAACACCCTAGCAACCGGCTATAAGTACATAGCAACGACCTAGCAACACCATAGTAACCACCTAGAACTCCATAGCATCCACCTAGCAACACCCTAGCAACCACCTAGAATACCCTAGCAACCACCTGGAACACCATAACAACTGCCTAGCAACACCCTAGCAACCACCTATAACTCGATAGCAACCACCTAGCAACATCCTAGCAACCACCTAGAATACCCTAGCAACACCATAGCAACCGCCTATAACTCCATAGAAATGCCTAGCAACACCCTAGCAACCGGCTATAACTCCATAGCAACCACCTAGCAACACCCTAGCAACCGCCTATAACTCCATAGCAACCACCTAGCAACATCCAAGCAACCACCTGGAACACCATAACAACTGCCTAGCAACATCCTAGCAACCACCTATAACTCCATAGCAACCACCTAGCAACATCCTAGCAACCACTTAGATTACCCTAGCAACCACCTAGCAATGCCCTAGCAACCGCCTGGAACTCCATAGCAACCACCTAGCACCACCCTAGCAACCACCTGGAACACCATATCAACCACCTCGCAACATCCTAGCAACTGCCTAGAACTCCATAGCAACCACCTAGAACACCCTAGCAACCGCCTAGAATTCCATGGAAACCACCTAGCAACACCCTAGCAATCGCCTCAAACATCATAGCAACTACCTACCACTGTTCACTCTTTTCAGCAGATAGTCGACTTTGCGTTGGCGGCAACCACACTTCACAATTTCTGCAGGAATTGTCTAGTTATTATTATTATTATTATTATTATTCCGCCAGTTTTTTGGACCGCTACTCCTCCCAGAGTTTTCGCACCACATACACGTGCAATATGTCAAATCGAGCGGCTTGATCGGGAATGGTGTGCTATTACTTTGTGGAAAGTTTCGGTGCACGGTTTTTGAGAAATTCCACGTTTTTTGGGAAATTTTTCCCATAGAGAATGAATGGTGGAATGTTCACCCTTGTGATGTCACAATGCTGTCTTCACACCTTTATGATGTCATAATGCTCTGTTTTCTGGCAGCAGTACTCTGGTCTCTCTCTAGATTTGAACATTCTGCCATTCATCTCTATGGGGAAAAATTGCCCAAAAATTGTGCAATGCCTCATTGGACATGGTAGAGAGTCCTTTGTCCATTGGTGTAGATCAGCCTCGCCCCCATTCCTGATTGGCCGATGTTTGATATTTCATAACTTTTGAACCGTTTGTCATAGAAAATTATGGGTCACGTCATTGGACTCAGTAAAGACCTAGAAACCACCTAGAACTCCATAGCAACCTCCTAGCAACACCCTAGCAATCGCCTATAACTCCAAAGCAACGACCTAGCAACACCCTAGCAACCACCTAGAATAACCTAGCAACCACCTAGAACTCCATAGCAACCACCTAACAACACACTAGCAACCACCTGGAACACTATAGCAACCACCTAGCAACACCATAGCAACCACCTAGAACTCCATAGCAACCACCTAGCAACACCCTAGCAACCACCTGGAACTCCATAGCAACCACCTAGCAACACCCTAGCAACCACCTAGAACACCCTAGCAACCGGCTATAACTCCATAGCAACCACCTAGCAACACCATAGCAACCACCTAGAACTCCATAGCAACCACCTAGCAACACCCTAGCAACCACCTGGAACACCATAGCAACCACCTAGCAACACCCTAGCAACCACCTAGAACACCCTAGCAACCAGCTTTAACTCCATAGCAACCTCCTAGCAACACCATAGCAACCACCTAGAACTCCAAAGCAACCACCTAGCAACACCCTAGCAACCACCTGGAACACCATAGCAACCACCTAGCAACCCCCTAGCAACCACCTGGAACACCATAGCAACTGCGTAGCAACACCCTAGCAACCGCCTATAACTCCATAGCAACCACCTAGCAACATCCTAGCAACCACCTAGAATACCCTAGCAACACCCTAGCAACCGTCTATAGCTCCATAGCAAATGCCTAGCAACACCCTAGCAACCGCCTATAACTCCATAGCAACCACCTAGCAACATCCTAGCAACCACCTAGAATACCTTAGCAACACCCTAGCAACCGTCTATAGCTACATAGCAAATGCCTAGTAACACCCTAGCAACCAGCTATAACTCCATAGCAACCACCTAGCAACACCATAGTAACCACCCAGAACTCCATAGCATCCACCTAGCAACACCCTAGCAACCACCTAGAATACCCTAGCAACCACCTAGCAACACCATAGCAACCACCTGAAACAGCATAACTGCCTAGCAACACCCTAGCAACCGCCTATAACTCCATAGCAACCCCCTAGCAAACACATAGCAACACCCTAGCAACTGCCTATAACTCAATAGCAACCACCTACCAACATCCTAGCAACCACCTAGCAACACCCTAGCAACCACCTGGAACACCATAGCAACTGCCTAGCAACACTCTAGCAACCAGCTATAACTTCATAACAACCACCTAGCATCACCCTAGCAACCACCTTGAACTCCATAGCAACCATCCAGCAAAACCCTAGCAACCACCTAGAACACCATAGCAAATGCCTAGCAACACCCTAGCAACCAGCTATAACTCCATAGCAACCACCTAGCAACACCCTAGCAACCACCTAGAACCCCATAGCAACCACCTAGCAACACTCTAGCAACCACCTGTAACACCATAACAAAAGCCTAGCAAAACCCTAGCAACCAGCAATAACTCCATAGCAACCACCTAGCAACACCCTAGCAACCACCAAGAACTCCATAGCAACCACCTAGCAACACCATAGCAACCACCTGGAACACCATAGCAACCACCTAGCAACATCCAAGCAACCACCTAGAATGCCTTAGCAACCGCCCTGAACTCCATAGCAACCACCTAGCAACAACCTAGCAACTGCCTAGATTCCCATAGCAAGCACCTAGCATCACCCTAGCAACCAACTAGAACTCCATAGGAACTACCTAGAACACCCTAGCAACCACCTGGAACACCATATCAACCACCTAGCAACATCCTAGCAACTGCCTAGAACTCCACAGCAACCACCTACAACACCCTAGCAACCGCCTAGAATTCCATAGCAACCGCCTGGAACTCCATAGAACCACCTAGCAACACCCTAGCAACCGCCTCAAACTCCATAGCAACCACCTACCAACACCCTAGACACCACTTAAAACACCATAGTCACCACCAGAACATCATAGCAACTACCTACCACTGTTCACTCTGTTCAGCAGAAAGTCGACTTTGCATTGGCGGCAACCACACTTCACAATTTCTGCAGGAATTGTCTAGTTATTATTAGTGTGGTTGCCTTAGGCAAACACACTATTATTATTGCACATATTTATTTATTATTATTATTATTATTCCGCCAGTTTTTTGGACCGCTACTCCTCCCAGAGTTTTCGCACCACATACACGTGCAATACGTCAAATCGAGCGGCTTGATCGGGAATGGTGTGCTATTACTTTGTGGAAAGTTTGGGTGGACAGTTTTTGAGAAATTTGACGTTTTTTGGGAAATTTTTCCCATAGAGAATGAATGGCGGAATGTTCACCCTTGTGATGTCACAATGCTGTCTTCTCACCTCTGTGATGTCACAATGCTCTGTCTTCTAGCAGCAGTACACTGGTCTCTCTCTAGATTTGAACATTCTGCCATTCATCTCTATGGGGAAAAACTGCCCACAAATTGTGCAATGCCTCATTGGACATGGTAGAGAGTCCGTTGTCCATTGGTGGAGATCAGTTTTGCCCCCCTTCCTGATTGGCCGATGTTTGATATTTCATAACTTTTGAACCGTTTGTCATAGAGAACTATGTGTCGTGTCATTGGACTCAGTAAAGACCTAGCAACCGCCTAGAACTCCATAGCAACCCCCTAGCAACATCCTAGCAACCGCTTATAACTCCATAGCAACCCCCTAGCAACATCCTAGCAACCACCTGTAACACCATAGCAACTGCCTAGAACTCCATAGCAACCACCTAGGAACACCCTAGCAACCACCTAGAACTGCATAGCAACCACCTTGCAACTCCATAGCAACCACCTAGAACTCCATAGCAACCACCAAGCAACACCATAGCAACCACCTGGAACACCATAACAACTGCCTAGCAACAACCTAGCAACCACCTGGAACACCATAAAAACTGCCTAGCAACACCCTAGCAACCGCATATAACTCCATAGCAACCACCTAGCAACATCCTAGCAACCACCTAGAAAACCTTAGCAACCACCTAGCAACACCCTAGCAACCGCCTATAACTCCATAGCAACCACCTTGCAACACCCTAGCAACCACCTGGAACACCATAGCAACCACCTAGCAACACCCTAGCAACCACCTAGAACACCCTAGCAACTGGCTATAACTCCATAGCAACCACCTAGCAACTCCATAGCAACCACCTAGAACTCCATAGCAACCACCTAGCAACACCATAGCAACCACCTGGAACACCATAACAACTGCCTAGCAACACCCTAGCAACCACCTGGAACACCATAACAACTGCCTAGCAACACCCTAGCAACCGTCTATAACTCCATAGCAACCACCTAGCAACATCCTAGCAACCACCTAGAATACCCTAGCAAAACCCTAGCAACCGCCTATAACTCCATAGCAACCACCTAAGAACACACTAGCAACCACCTGGAACACGATAGCAACCACCTAGAACACCCTAGCAACCGGCTATAACTCCATAGCAACCACCCAGCAACACCCTAGCAACCACCTGGAACACCATAGCAACCACCTAGCAACACCCTAGCAACCACCTAGAACACCCTAGCAACCGTCTATAACTCCATAGCAACCACCTAGCAACTCCATAGCAACCACCTAGAACTCCATAGAACCACCTAGCAACACCCTAGCAACCACCTGGAACACCATAGCAACCACCTAGCAACACCCTAGCAACCACCTGGAACACCATAACAACCGCCTAGCAACACCCTAGCAACCGTCTATAACTCCATAGCAACCACCTAGCAACTCCATAGCAACCACTTAGAACTCCATAGAACCACCTAGCAACACCCTAGCAACCACCTGGAACACCATAGCAACCACCTAGCAACACCCTAGCAACCACCTGGAACACCATAACAACCGCCTAGCAACACCCTAGCAACCGCCTATAACTCCATAGCAACCACTTTGCAACACCCTAGCAACCACCTGGAACACCATAGCAACCACCTAGCAACACCCTAGCAACCACCTAGAACACCCTAGCAACTGGCTATAACTCCATAGCAACCACCTAGCAACTCCATAGCAACCACCTAGAACTCCATAGCAACCACCTAGCAACACCCTAGCAACCACCTGGAACACCATAGCAACCACCTAGCAACACCCTAGCAACCACCTGGAACACCATAACAACTGCCTAGCAACACCCTAGCAACCGCTTATATCTCCATAGCAACCACCTAGCAACATCCTAGCAACCACCTAGAATACCCTAGCAACACCCTAGCAACCACCTAGAACTCCATAGCAACCACTTAGCAACACCCTAGCAACCACCTGGAACACCATTGCAACCACCCAGAATGCCTTAGCAACCGCACTGAACTCCATAGTAACCATTTAGCAACATCCTAACAAGCACCTAAAACTCCATAGCAAGCACCTAACAACACACTAGCAACCACCTAGAGCACCCTAACAACTGCCTAGAATGCCTTAGCAACCACCTAGCAACACTATAGCAACCACCTAGAACTCCATAGCAATCACCTAGCAACACCCTAGCAACCACCTGTAACACCATAGCAAATGCCTAGCAACACCCTAGCAACCACATAAAACTCCATAGCAACCAGCTAGCAACATCCTAGCAACTGCCTAGAACTCCATAGCAACGACCTAGCAACATCCTAGCAACTGCCTAGAACTCCATAGCAACCACCTAGCAACATCCTAACAACTACCTAGAACTCCATAGCAACCACCTAGCAACATCCTAGCAACCACCTAGAACTCCACAGAACCACCTAGCAACACCCTAGCAACAGCCTCAAACTCCATAGCTACCACCTAGCAACATCCTAGACACCACCTAAAACACCATAGTCACCGCAGAACATCATAGCAACTACCTACCACTGTTCACTCTGTTCAGCAGAAAGTCGACTTTGCATTGGCGGCAACCACACTTCACAATTTCTGCAGGAATTGTCTAGTTATTATTATTATTATTATTCCACCCATTTTTTGGACCGCTACTCCTCCCAGAGTTTTCGCACCACATGCATGTGCAATATGTCAAATCGAGCGGCTTGATCGGGAATGGTGTGCTATTACTTTGTGGAAAGTTTCGTTGCACGGTTTTTGATAAATTTGAATTTTTTTGGGAAATTTTTCCCATAGAGAATGAATGGCGGAATGTTCACCCTTGTGATGTCATAATGCTGTCTTCTCACCATTGTGATGTCACAATGCTCTGTCTTCTAGCAGCAGTACCCTGGTCTCTCTCTAGATTTGAATATTCTGCCATTCATCTCTATGGGGAAAAAATTGCCCACAAATTGTGCAATGCCTCATTGGACATGGTAGGGAGTCCTTTGTCCATTGGTGGAGATCAGCCTTAACCCCCTTCCTGATTGGCCGATGTTTGATATTTCGTAACATTTGAACGGTTTTTCATAGAGAACTATGGGTCGCGTCATTGGACTCAGTAAAGACCTAGCAACCGCCTAGGACTCCATATAACCCCCTAGCAACATCCTAGCAACCACCTGTAACTCCATAGCAACGACCTAGCAACACCCTAGCAACCTCCTAGAACACCCTAGCAACCGCCTAGAACTTCATAGCAAACATATAACAACACACTAGCAACCACCTGTAACGCCATAGCAACTGTCTCGAACTCCATAGCAACCACATAGCAACACCCTAGCAACCACCTAGAACTGCATAGCAACCACCTTGCAACATCCTAGCAACCACCTGGAACACCATAGCAAATGCATAGCAACACCCTAGCAACCAGCTATAACTCCATAGCATCCACCTAGCAACACCATAGCAACCACCTAGAATACCCTAGCAACCACCTGGAACTGCATAACACCCACCTAGCAACACCCTAGCAACAACCTAGGACTCCATAGCAACCACCTAGAAACACCATAGCAACCACCTTTATCACCATAGCAACTGCCTAGAAACCCATAGCAACCACCTAGAAAACCCTAGCAACCACCTAGCAACACCCTAGCAACCGCCTATAACACCATAGCAACAACTTAGCAACACCCTAGCAACCACCTGGAACACCAAAGCAAATGCATAGCAACACCCTAGCAACCGACTATAACTCCATAGCAACCACCTAGCAACACCATAGCAACCACCTTACAACAGCCTAGCGACCACCTAGAATACCCTAGCAACCACCTAGCAACACCCTAGTAACCGCCTCAAACTCCATAACAACCACCTAGCAACACCCTAGACACCACCTAAAACACCATAGTCACCACCAGAACATCATAGCAACTACCTACCACTGTTCACTCTGTTCAGCAGAAAGTCGACTTTGCACTGGCGGCAACCACACTTCACAATTTCTGCAGGAATTGTCTAGTTATTATTATTATTATTCCACCCATTTTTTGGACCGCTACTCCTCCCAGAGTTTTCACACCACATACACGTGCAATATGTCAAATCGAGCGGCTTGATCGGGAATGGTGTGCTATTACTTTGTGGAAAGTTTCGTTGCACAGTTTTTGAAAAATTTGAATTTTTGTGTGCAATTTTTCCCATAGAGAATGAATGGTGGAATGTTCACCCTTGTGATGTCACAATGCTCTGTCTTCTCACCATTGTGATGTCACAATGCTCTGTCTTCTAGCAGCAGTACTCTGGTCTCTCTCTAGATTTGAACATTCTGCCATTCATCTCTATGGGGAAAAATTGCCCACAAATTGTGCACTGCCTCATTGGACATGGTAGAGAGTCCTTTGTCCATTGGTGTAGATCAGCCTCGCCCCCCTTCCTGATTGGCCAATGTTTGATATTTCATAACTTTTGAACAGTTTGTCATAGAGAACTATGGGTCGCGTCATTGGACTCAGTAAAGACCTAGCAACCGCCTAGAACTCCATAGCAACCTCCTAGCAACATCCTAGCAACCGCCTATAACACCATAGCAACGACCTAGCAACACCCTAGCAACCACCTAGAACAACCTAGCAACCGCCTAGAACTCCATAGCAACCACCTAACAACACACTAGCAACCACCCGGAACACCATAGCAAATGCCTAGCAACACCCTAGCAACCGGCTATAACTCCATAGCAACCACCTACAACACCATACCAACTACCTAGAACTCCATAGCAACCACCTAGCAACACCCTAGCAACCACCTGGAACACCATAGCAACCACCTAGCAACACCCTAGCAACCACCTGGAACACCATAGCAACCACCTAGCAACATCCTAGCAACCACATGGAACACCATAGCAACCATCTAGCAACACCCTAGCAACCACCTGTAACACTATAGCAACCACCTAGCAACACCCTAGCAACCACCTGGAACACCATAACAACTGCCTAGCAACAGCCTAGCAACCGCCTATAACTCCATAGCAACCACCTAGCAACATCCTCGCAACCACCTAGAATACCCTAGCAACACCCTAGCAAACACCGATAACTCCATAGCAAATATCTAGCAACACCCTAGCAACATCATAGCAACCATCTAGAATACCCTAGCAACACCCTAGCAACCGCCTATAACTCCATAGCAAATGCCTAGCAACACCCTAGCAACCGGCTATAACTCCATAGCAACCACCTAGCAACACCATAGTAACCACCTAGAACTCCATAGCCACCTCCTAGAATACCCTAGCAACCACCTAGCAACACCCTAACAACCACCTACAACTCCATAGCAACCTTCTAGCAACCACCTAGCAACCGCCTATAACATCATAGCAACCACCTAGCAACCACCTAGCAACACCCTAGCAACCACCTGGAACACCATAGCAACCACCTAGCAACACCCTAGCAACCACCAGGAACACCATAACAACTGCCTAGCAACACCCTAGCAACCACTTATAACTCCATAGCAACCACCTAGCAACATCCTAGCAACCACCTAGAATACCCTAGCAACACCCTAACAAACGCCTATAACTTCATAGCAAATGCCTAGCAACACCCTAGCAACAGGCTATAACTCCATAGCAACCACCTAGCAACAAAATAGTAACCACCTAGAACTCCATAGCATCCACCTAGCAACACCCTAGCAACCACCTAGCAACACCCTAGCAACCACCTAGAACACCATAATAACTGCCTAGCAACACCGTAGCAACCGCCTATAACTCCATAGCAACCTCCTAGCAACCACCTAGCAACACCCTAGCAACCACCTATAACTCCATAGCAAACACCTAGCAACATCCTAGCAACCACCTAGCAACACCCTAGCAACCACCTGGAACACCATAACAACCGCCTAGCAACACCCTAGCAACCGCCTATAACTCCATAGCAACCACCTAGCAACATCCTAGCAACCACTCAGAATACCCTAGCAACCACCTAGCAATGCCCTAGCAACCACCTAGAACTCCACAGCAACCACCTAGCAACACCCTAGCAACCGCCTATAACTCCATAGCAACCACCTAGTAACATCCTAGCAACCACCTAGCAACACCCTAGCAACCACCTGGAACACAATAACAACTGCCTAGCAACACCCCAGCAACCGCCTATAACTCCATAGCAACCACCTAGCAACATCCTAGCAACCACCTGGAACACCATAGCAACCACCTAGCAACACCCTAGCAACCACCTGGAACACCATAACAACTGCCTAGCAACACCCTAGCAACCGCCTATAACTCCATAGCAACCACCTAGCAACATCCTAGCAACCACCTAGAATACCCTAGCAACACCCTAGCAACCGCCTATAACTCCATAGCAAATGCCTAACAACACCCTAGCAACCGGCTATAACTCCATAGCAACGACCTAGCAACACCATAGTAACCACCTAGAACTCCATAGCATCCACCTCGCAACACCCTAGCAACCACCTAGAATACCCTAGCAACCACCTGGAACACCATAACAACTGCCTAGCAACACCCTAGCAACCACCTATAACTCGATAGCAACCACCTAGCAACATCCTAGCAACCACCTAGAATACCCTAGCAACACCATAGCAACCGCCTATAACTCCATAGAAATGCCTAGCAACACCCTAGCAACCGGCTATAACTCCATAGCAACCACCTAGCAACACCCTAGCAACCGCCTATAACTCCATAGCAACCACCTAGCAACATCCTAGCAACCACCTGGAACACCATAACAACTGCCTAGCAACATCCTAGCAACCACTTAGATTACCCTAGCAACCACCTAGCAATGCCCTAGCAACCGCCTGGAACTCCATAGCAACCACCTGGAACTCCATAGCAACCACCTAGCACCACCCTAGCAACCACCTGGAACACCATATCAACCACCTCGCAACATCCTAGCAACTGCCTAGAACTCCATAGCAACCACCTAGAACACCCTAGCAACCGCCTAGAATTCCATGGAAACCACCTAGCAACACCCTAGCAACCGCCTCAAACATCATAGCAACTACCTACCACTGTTCACTCTTTTCAGCAGAAAGTCGACTTTGCGTTGGCGGCAACCACACTTCACAATTTCTGCAGGAATTGTCTAGTTATTATTATTATTATTCCGCCAGTTTTTTGGACCGCTACTCCTCCCAGAGTTTTCGCACCACATACATGTGCAATGTGTCAAATCGAGCGGCTTGATCGGGAATGAAGTGCTATTACTTTGTGGAAAGTTTGGGTGGACGGTTTTTGAGAAATTTGACTTTTTTGGGGGAATTTTTCCCATTGAGAATGAATGGTGGAATGTTCACCCTTGTGATGTCACAATGCTGTCTTCTCACCTTTATGATGTCACAATGGTCTGTCTTCTAGCAGCAGTGCTCTGGTCTCTCTCTGGCTTTGGACATTCAGCATTCATCTCTATGGGGCAAAATTGCCCTCAAATTGTGGGATGCCTCATTGGACGTGTTAGAGAGTCGATTGTCCATTGGTGTAAATTAACCTCGCCCCCTTTCCTGATTGGCCGACATTTGATATTTAATAACTTTTCAACCGTTTGTCATAGAGAATTGTGGATCGCGTCATTGGACTCAGTAAAGATGGAGCAACCACCTAGCAACACCCTAGCAACCACCTAGAACAGCCTAGCAACAGCCTGGAACTCCATAGCAACCACCTAGCAACAGCATAGCAACTGCCTAGAACTCTATAGCAAATACCTAGAAAACCCTAGCAACCACCTGGAACTCCATAACAACCATCTAGCAACACCCTAGCAACCACCTAGAACACCCTAGCAACTGCTTAGAACTCCATAGCAACCACCAAGCAACACCTTAGCAACCGCTTAGAACTCTATGGGAACGACCTAGCAACACCCTAGCAACCACTTATAACAGTTTTGCAACAGCCTAGATCTCCATAGCAACCACTTAGCAACACCATAGCAACCATCTAGAACTCCATAGAAACCACCTAGCAACACCCTAGCAACCACCTGGAACACCATAGCAACAACCAAGCAACACCCTAGCAACCACCTGGAACACCATAACAACTGCCTAGCAACACCCTAGCAACCGCCTATAACTCCATAGCAACCCCCTAGCAACATCCTAGCAACCACCTATAACTCCATAGCAACGACTTAGCAACACCCTAGCAACCACCTAGAACAACCTAGCAACCATCTAGAACTCCATAGCAACCACCTAACAACACACTAGCAACCACCTGGAACACCATAGCAAATGCCTAGCACCACCCTAGCAACCGGCTATAACTCCATAGCAACCACCTAGCAACACCTCAGCAACCACCAAGAACTCCATAGCAACCACCTAGCAACACCATAGCAACCACCTGGAAAACCATAGCAACCACCTAGCAACACCCTAGCAACCACCTGGAACACCATAACAACTGCCTATCAACACTCTAGCAACCGCCTATAACTCCATAGCAACCACCTAGCAACATCCTCGCAACCACCTAGAATACCCTAGCAACACCCTAGCAACCGCCTATAACTCCATAGCAAATACCTACCAACACCCTAGCAACATCCTAGGAACCACCTAGAATACCCTAGCAACACCCTAGCAAATGGCTATAACTCCATAGCAACCACCTAGCAACACCATAGCAACCACCTAGAACTCCATAGCAACCACCTAGCAACACCCTAGCATCCACCTGGAACACCATAGCAACCACTTAGCAACACCCTAGCAACCACCTGGAACACCATAACAACTGCCTAGCAACACCCTAGCAAACGCCTATAACTCCATCGCAACCACCTAGCAACATCCTAGCAACCACCTAGAATACCCTAGCAACAACCTAGCAACCGCCTATAACTCCATAGCAAATGCCTAGCACCACCCTAGCAACCGGATATAACTCCATAGCAACCACATAGCAACACCACAGCAACCACCAAGAACTCCATAGCAACCACCTAGCAACACCATAGCAACCACCTGGAACACCATAGCAACCACCTAGCAACACCCTAGCAACCACCTAGAATACCCTAGCAAACACCTAGCAATGCCCTAGCAACCACCTGGAACACCATAACAACTACCTAGCAACACCCTAACAACCACCTATAACTCAATAGCAACCTCATAGCAACCACCTAGCAACAGCCTAGCAACCGCCTATAACTCCATAGCAACCACCTAGCAACATCCTAGCAACCACCTAGCAACACCCTAGCAACCACCTGGAACACTATAACAACTGCTAGCAACACCCTAGCAACCACCTATAACTCCATAGCAACCACCTAGCAACATCCTAGTAACCACTTAGATTACCCTAGCAACCACCTAGCAATGCCCTAGCAACCACCTGGAGCTCCATAGCAACCACCTAGCACCACCCTAGCAACCACCTGGAACACCATATCAACCACCTAGCAACATCCTAGCAACTGCCTAAAACTCTATAGAAACCTAGCAACACCCTAGCAACCGCCTCAAACATCATAGCAACTACCTACCACTGTTCACTCTGTTCAGCAGAAAGTCGACTTTGCTTTGGCGGCAACCACACTTCACAATTTCTGCAGGAATTGTCTAGTTAGTGTGGTTGCCTTAGGCAATCACACTATTATTATCGCACATATTATTTATTATTATTATTCCACCCATTTTTTGGACCGCTACTCCTCCCAGAGTTTTCGCACCACATACACGTGCCATATGTCAAATTGACCGGCTTCTTTGGGAATCGTGTGCTATTACTTTGTGGAAAGTTTCGCTGCACGGTTTTTGAGAAATATGACTTTTTATGGCCAATTATTCCCATTGAAAATGAATGGGGCGGTGACGTCATAAAAAATGTGAATTATGAAGTTACAGCATTGGTCGGCTTTGCACACGTGATGCGGTTGGCTGTTCGTCCTCACCAGCCACCAGAAAGGATATAGCTGAACGCGGAAGTGAACGGATAAAACAGTATTCCAAATGCAAAATTTCAAATGAAAACGCTGTCAGCTAGGTATATCAGCAAAACATATGGCTTAGGCATACCCAGAAGTCCTCAATAATAACAGTATTTCACAAGATATTACGCAAATTCTTTGACGACGTTTCGTCAGGTCCAGCGTCTTTGAATGCTAATGCTAACAGACTACATGCATTGTATGCGACGATTAAAAAACTTTCGGTTGACCTAAAAAAACGATATTCCAAAACCAAAATTAGACGTGCTGTTATACCTGGTTAGAAAGCTTATGCTCTCACCTACTGAATAAACGAATTCTCAAACAAGCCAGACTGTACTAAAGAGTGCAACAACGCCGTCAACAACACGTGTGCAGCAGCTTCTGATCCGGTCTTCAGTGGGCTTGTAATACCACACATGTTGCTTTGGGTGTTGTCGAACTTTGTAGTACAATCTGGCTTGATCTACACATCATCGATCTAATAGGTGACAGAATAAGCTTTCTAACAATGTATAATATGTCAAATTTTACTTTTGTAATACCGTTTTATATTCCAGCGAGTTGGAAACTTTGGTCTCGTTATAACTGCATTACACATCAGTCTGCATTACACGTCAGACTTAGGGTTTTTCCAAGACCCTCTGAACATGCCAGCTAGCTTTGTGATTCGCCGTCACTCGTCACCGCATACCGCAAGTAAAAGACTGAGATCTCAAATTTTGATGAAAGGATAATTTAGCTCTGAATATATGTGTCGCAAATCAACTCGTTGTAGTGATGTTATAGCAGGTACACAATGCCCTGTCTCTGCTTATACTACAGAAACTGTTCACTCCGTTCAGCACAAAGTCGACTTTGCATTGGCGGCAACCACACTTCACAATTTCTGCAGGAATTGTCTAGTTATTATTATTATTATTCCGCCAGTTTTTTGGACCGCTACTCCTCCCAGAGTTTTCGCACCACATACATGTGCAATATGTCAAATCGAGCGGCTTGATCGGGAATGGTGTGCTATTACTTTGTGGAAAGTTTGGGTGGACAGTTTTTGAGAAATTTGACGTTTTTTGGGAAATTTTTCCCATAGAGAATGAATGGCGGAATGTTCACCCTTGTGATGTCACAATGCTGTCTTCTCACCTCTGTGATGTCACAATGCTCTGTCTTCTAGCAGCAGTTCACTGGTCTCTCTCTAGATTTGAACATTCTGCCATTCATCTCTATGGGGAAAAACTGCCCACAAATTGTGCAATGCCTCATTGGACATGGTAGAGAGTCCGTTGTCCATTGGTGGAGATCAGCTTTGCCCCCCTTCCTGATTGGCCGATGTTTGATATTTCATAACTTTTGAACCGTTTGTCATAGAGAACTATGTGTCGTGTCATTGGACCCAGTAAAGACCTAGCAACCGCCTAGAACTCCATAGCAACCCCCTAGCAACATCCTAGCAACCGCTTATAACTCCATAGCAAAAACCTAGCAACACCCTAGCAACCACCTAGAACACCGTAGCAACCGCCTAGAACTCCATAGCAGACACCTAACAACACACTAGCAACCACCTGTAACACCATAGCAACTGCCTAGAACTCCATAGCAACCACCTAGGAACACCCTAGCAACCACCTAGAACTGCATAGCAACCACCTTGCAACTCCATAGCAACCACCTAGAACTCCATAGCAACCACCAAGGAACACCATAACTGCCTAGCAACACCCTAGCAACCGCATATAACTCCATAGCAACCACCTAGCAACATCCTAGCAACCACCTAGAAAACCTTAGCAACCACCTAGCAACACCCTAGCAACCGCCTATAACTCCATAGCAACCACCTTGCAACACCCTAGCAACCACCTGGAACACCATAGCAACCACCTAGCAACACCCTAGCAACCACCTAGAACACCCTAGCAACTGGCTATAACTCCATAGCAACCACCTAGCAACTCCATAGCAACCACCTAGAACTCCATAGCAACCACCTAGCAACACCATAGCAACCACCTGGAACACCATAACAACTGCCTAGCAACACCCTAGCAACCATCTGGAACACCATAACAACTGCCTAGCAACACCCTAGCAAGCGCTTATATCTCCATAGCAAACACCTAGCAACATCCTAGCAACCACCTAGAATACCCTAGCAACACCCTAGCAACCGCCTATAACTCCATAGCAACCACCTAAGAACACACTAACAACCACCTGGAACACGATAGCAACCACCTAGAACACCCTAGCAACCGGCTATAACTCCATAGCAACCACCCAGCAACACCATAGCAACCACCTAGATCTCCATAGCAACCACCTAGCAACACCCTAGCAACCACCTGGAACACCATAGCAACCACCTAGCAACACCCTAGCAACCACCTAGAACACCCTAGCAACCGTCTATAACTCCATAGCAACCACCTAGCAACTCCATAGCAACCACCTAGAACTCCATAGAACCACCTAGCAACACCCTAGCAACCACCTGGAACACCATAGCAACCACCTAGCAACACCCTAGCAACCACCTGGAACACCATAACAACCGCCTAGCAACACCCTAGCAACCGCCTATAACTCCATAGCAACCACCTTGCAACACCCTAGCAACCACCTGGAACACCATAGCAACCACCTAGCAACACCCTAGCAACCACCCAGAACACCCTAGCAACCGGCTATAACTCCATAGCAACCACCTAGCAACTCCATAGCAACCACCTAGAACTCCATAGCAACCACCTAGCAACACCCTAGCAACCACCTGGAACACCATAGCAACCACCTAGCAACACCCTAGCAACCACCTGGAACACCATAACAACTGCCTAGCAACCGCTTATATCTCCATAGCAAGCACCTAGCAACATCCTAGCAACCACCTAGAATACCCTAGCAACACCCTAGCAACCACCTAGAACTCCATAGCAACCACTTAGCAACACCCTAGCAACCACCTGGAACACCATAGCAACCACCCAGAATGCCTTAGCAACCGCACTGAACTCCATAGCAACCATCTAGCAACATCCTAACAAGCACCTAGAACTCCATAGCAACCACCTAACAACACACTAGCAACCACCTAGAGCACCCTAACAACTGCCTAGAATGCCTTAGCAACCACCTAGCAACACCATAGCAACCACCTAGAACTCCATAGCAACCACCTAGCAACACCCTAGCAACCACCTGGAACACCATAGCAAATGCCTAGCAACACCCTAGCAACCACATAAAACTCCATAACAACCACCTAGCAACATCCTAGCAACTGCCTATAACTCCATAGAAACCACCTAGCAACATCCTAGCAACTACCTAGAACTCCATAGCAACCAGCTAGCAACATCCTAGCAACTGCCTAGAACTCCATAGCAACGACCTAGCAACATCCTAGCAACTGCCTAGAACTCCATAGCAACCACCCAGCAACATCCTAACAACTACCTAGAACTCCATAGCAACCACCTAGCAACATCCTAGCAACCACCTAGAACTCCACAGAACCACCTAGCAACACCCTAGCAACCGCCTCAAACTCCATAGCTACCACCTAGCAACATCCTAGACACCACCTAAAACACCATAGTCACCGCAGAACATCATAGCAACTACCTACCACTGTTCACTCTGTTCAGCAGAAAGTCGACTTTGCATTGGCGGCAACCTCACTTCACGATTTCTGCAGGAATTGTCTAGTTTATTATTATTATTATTATTCCACCCATTTTTTGGACCGCTACTCCTCCCAGAGTTTTCGCACCACATACATGTGCAATGTGTCAAATCGAGCGGCTTGATCGGGAATGAAGTG
Organism: Anguilla pacifica; assembly: GCA_039654925.1. Lineage (NCBI taxonomy): Eukaryota > Metazoa > Chordata > Actinopteri > Anguilliformes > Anguillidae > Anguilla > Anguilla pacifica. The sequence goes on along the minus strand of CM077286.1, from coordinate 34,831,342 downwards.
CTATTACTTTGTGGAAAGTTTGGGTGGACGGTTTTTGAGAAATTTGACTTTTTTGGGGGAATTTTTCCCATAGAGAATGAATGGTGGAATGTTCACCCTTGTGATGTCACAATGCTGTCTTCTCACCTTTATGATGTCACAATGGTCTGTCTTCTAGCAGCAGTGCTCTGGTCTCTCTCTGGCTTTGGACATTCAGCATTCATCTCTATGGGGCAAAATTGCCCTCAAAATGTGGGATGCCTCATTGGACGTGTTAGAGAGTCGATTGTCCATTGGTGTAAATTAACCTCGCCCCCTTTCCTGATTGGCCGACATTTGATATTTAATAACTTTTCAACCGTTTGTCATAGAGAATTATGGATCGCGTCATTGGACTCAGTAAAGACGGAGCACCCACCTAGCAACACCCTAGCAACCACCTAGAACAGCCTAGCAACAGCCTGGAACTCCATAGCAACCACCTAGCAACAGCATAGCAACTGCCTAGAACTCTATAGCAAATACCTAGAAAACCCTAGCAACCACCTGGAACTCCATAACAACCATCTAACAACACCCTAGCAACCACCTAGAACACCCTAGAAACTGCTTAGAACTCCATAGCAACCACCTAGCAACACCTTAGCAACCGCTTAGAACTCTATGGGAATCACCTAGCAACACCCTAGCAACCACTTAGAACAGTCTTGCAACAGCCTAGATCTCCATAGCAACCACTTAGCAACACCATAGCAACCACCTAGAACTCCATAGCAACCACCTAGCAACACCGTAGCAACCACCTGGAACACCATAACAACTGCCTAGCAACACCCTAGCAACTGCCTATAGCTCCATAGCAACCACCTAGCAACATCTTAGCAACCACCTAGAATACCCTAGCAACACCCTAGCAACCGCCTATAACTCCATAGCAAATGCCTAGCAACACCCTAGCAACCACCTAGAATACCCTAGCAACACCCTAGCAACCGCCTATAACTCCATAGCAAATGCATAGCAAAACCCTAGCAACCGGCTATAACTCCATAGCAACCGCATAGCAACACCATAGCAACCACCTAGAACTCCATAGCATCCACCTAGCAACCACCTAGAATACCCTAGCAACCACGTAGCAACACCCTAGCAACCACCTGTAACACCATAACAACTGCCTAGCAACACCCTAGCAACGACCTATAACTCCATAGCAACCTCCTAACAACCACCTAGCAACACCCTAGCAACCGACTATAACTCCATAGCAGCCACCTAGTAACACCCTAGCAACCACCTGGAACACCATAACTGCCTAGCAACACCCTAGCAACTGCCTATAACTCCATAGCAACCACCTAGCAACATCCTAGCAACCACTTAGAATACCCTAGCAACCACCTAGCAATGCCCTAGCAACCACCTAGCAACACCCTAGCAACACCCTAGAACTCCATAGCAACTACCTAACAACACCCTAGCAACCACCTAGAACACTCCATAGCCATGTTTTAGAAATCCCCTAGACACCACCCAAAACACCCTACCAACTGCCTTAGAACAGTAAACCAACTACTTAGCACAGTTCACTCTGTGCACCACAAAGTCGACTTTGCATTAGCGGCAACCACACTTCACAATTTCTGCAGGAATTGTCTAGTTATTATTATTATTATTATTTTTCTCCGCTAAAAGTGTCTGAGGCTCAGCAACCATAAGTCCTAGAGCAACCAAATTTGGCAGGTGGGTTCCTATGGCCCCCCACTACTCAGGCACTAAAAATCACCTATGTTGGCCAGATGGTGGCGCTATAACAAAGGGTTTTGCGTAAAAGGCCATAACTCCCACACCATGAGTTAGATCAACACAAAACTTCATCGACCTATGCAGCTGAACGTGCTCTACAACTTTGCTTTTGGGAGCACCTATGTCTGCCATATTGTTTGCCCGCTATTTAGACTTTTTAGTTGGGGCGTGGCAGTTTTCTCCCCTAAAATGTCTGAGGCACAGCAACCATAAGTTGCAGACCAACCAAATTTGGTAGGTGGGTTCCTATGGCCCCCCACTACTCAGTCACTACAAATCACCTATGTCGGCCAGATGGTGGCGCTATAACAAAGGGTCATACTTTAAAAGGCCATAACTCCTACATCGTAAGTCAGATCAACACAAAACTTCATCGACCGATGCATCTGAATGTGCTCTACAACTTTGCTTTTGGGAGCACCTATGTCCGCCATATTTTTTGCCCGCCATTTGGACTTTTTTATTAGGTGGGGTGCGGAAGAGCTGTTGCTGCAAATTCTAAGTGTTACGACATCTAGTAAACTTCTTTACGGCAAGTGACATCCATGGCGACGCAAGTAATCACCGTAGGGTCTAGTTTTTATCAGTGAGGGGAGGGTCTGACCGTTGGGGAAGGAATGGAAGAGTCCCAGCCAGAGTGCATGCTAGGCTATTAAAGGTTTGTTAGTAAAAGCTTTTTGAGAGGATGAATAATTACTTTTCTTTGGCATGGATCAATTTGAAGACAGTATCGGGTGAGTTCGTTAAGTCATTATGGTGAGAAATAGCTAAACCATTTTATTGGTAGGTTTTGAGTTTCTGTGCAAACGTGCGAAAACACACTGGTATAATAAAACAATGATGGCAATACATGTATAGTCCGCTTCGTTCCGTTGCTACCATAACATAAACTATCTTGTGTCTACAGCTGCAGTTTCTCGCTGCAATTACTAATATTGAATATCAACAAAAGATGCAATTTATGCTGTACTCTGCCAATGTCTAAATAAATAATACAGTACTCTGAGCGTAGGAAGCAGGTAGCATGGATGGCGAGTTGATATTTTGTTTTTTGCTACTAAAAGTTTGTTAGTAAAAGTTTTGAAAGGATGAATCATTACTTTTCTTTGGCATGGATCCATTTGAAGACAATATCGGGTGAGTTGGTTTAGTCTTTGAATCCGTCATTATGATGAGAGAAATCGTATTCTCAATTTAATCTCTAAATTGACTGTACGCTTAGGGTTGTAACTAGGTAGCTGTTTCATAGGTGACTTAGTTAATGCACTCATCTTAACTATTGCTTGTATTTTTGCATAGACTGCATTGTTGCTGTTCTTGTTTGTGTTAGTGTTAATCAGTTTAACCTACAGGGTCCAAGTTGAACTATGCGGTTGTTCCCTGCACTTGGAACGGTACTTCTCTCTAGGGTTTTCAACACACTTGTTCCTGATTATGATTATACACTTTGTTGTACGTCGCTCTGGACAAGAGCGTCTGCCAAATGCCTGTAATGTAATGTAATGTAATGTAATATTCCGTAGCAACAAGATAAACCCGACATTAGCCCTAAAATACGCCAATACAGCAGTGAAAATGCTGCTTACTGAATAACGAAATAAGCGAGACTAAGTTTTTTAATATTATACCATGTCATTCTACAGTCAATATCTGGGACTAAACATTGAATAAATATACAATCTTACCACTGGTTTTATGCGTAGAGATGTCCCTTTTGTGACTGAGTGGTCATATATTGTCTTGGACAATCCGTTTGTGAAATATACGCGCATTTGTGATCCCTGGGTAGGCTACCTTCAAAAATAGCTGTGCATAATACCACACCTGTTGCTTACGGCGTTGTCGCCGTTTTTAGTACAATTTGGCTTGATTGACAATTCATTTATACAGTAGGTGAGAGTATAAGCTTTCTAACGATGTATAACATGTCTGATTTTGCTTTTGGAATAGCGTTTTATAGGTCAGTGTAAAAATTTTCTCATCTGCCAATGTCTAAATAAATAATACGGTAGGCTACTCTGCGCACAGCACCCAGGTCGCGAGTTGATATTTCGTCTTTTGTTTCGTTTTTTCTCAATGTCGTATTTATGATTTGAAATGTGTATTGATGTGTTATTATTCTATCTGTCTCTCAGGTGCTCTGATATGTGCATTCTCTGCTAAGCTGAGCCATGGATTGGAATAGGTTTGTGTCTGACGTAGTGTTGCACGGTAGACCGAAACTTCAGCACTTTTCCGGTACTTAAAAAAGAAAAAGAAACGGTTCGGTATTAGAATTTTCCAACATAATTATGTTTGCGTCAAATGTAAAAGCCAGGGAAATGTGTCTTCCGCATTACCGATTGAGAGGATGAAAAGTGTAATTTGTCAGAATCTTCGCTAGATGGCAGTAGCAACTAAGGTTGGCAAGTGAGGTGACGTGTGCTTGTGTATTTTCCATCATTGATACAGTGCAAGCTTAGACTCAGTTCACTTTAGTAGTAATAGGTGTTCTAATTTGTAAATGTTTTATTATAGGAAGATGCTGTTATTGAAATATGCTGTTTTTAGATCTATTTTAAAGTGAAAGATCTGTTTAAAGATAATTTACTTTACAATTGTTTAATTTTTGAAATATATTTAATATAGTTTTCTATGGTTTAGTGTTGTAACACTATAGATAGGCCTATGCTTATTGTTGAATACATGTGAACAGGCTTCAACTTAAAGGTTGTTAATAAACCAGTTTTTAATAAACCGTGAATTCGAAAATGAGGTCAACCCTTGTGGACATTAGGTTTTTGATCTATTAAGGTAATTTCAGTATCATTAGGTACTGAGTATTGAATCAGTATCGTTTCAGTATCAATTATCGTGATACTAAACCTGGTACCGGTATCAAAGTCAAAATTTTGGTATCTAAGTGTTACGACATAGTAAAGGCCTTTACGGGAAGCGGCCAGGACACATCCATGGCGACGCAACTAAATCATCCGCCAGCTTCTCTTAGCACAAAATTGGCCATAAGTCATCAATATTTTACACAATCATCATGATATTCAGTAGATATGTTGGGTGAAGGTATATGATCATGAGGACAAAGCCATTTTAAAATTTCTCCATAGGGGGCGCGATGGTGCCAATGCTTGGACCCCTCCCAACGCCGCTTGCGGCTTTAATCTGTAATTGTATTCGTATAGACGCTTTCAGTGGTAACAACATAAACAAACGTTACTGCGCATGTGCGTTGTTCTGGCCCTAACTTAACTTCCAGCAGACTTCCGCAAACAATCAATAACAACAGAGTCCCTCTAGACTATTTCTGATAACAAGCAAAATAAATAAGTAAATTATGTTAGGTAGCTAGTTAAAACTATGTCAAGCCAGTATTATTTGTGCTTACCAGTCGAAGAAAAGAACCGTTACTTGGCCAAACTCAAATGCGATTACGTTACACAACCAGAAAAACATGACTGAAACAGATAGTGTTGACAGTATTGCACCTTGCTGAGCATCATACATTCCTTGCATAATCCATAAGTATTCTGGTTACATGCACATTCCTGTGTAAAAAGTGCACTCTTTCTATGACGTTGCTTAAAAACTATGATTATATGAGACACAAACTGGGGCTAGTGGGCAGCATGTGTAGCCAATGCAATTACTGTAGGTTATTTATTTGTATAGCATGCATTGATGGAAAAACATCATGGCTAATAGTTTGGGTCATCTTGCCAGGTTACCACAACAAAAATGATCAGGCAATGTAATGCTGTCAAGTCACTGGAAACAGGTATCATGACGTTCAAAACATAAGCGTATCAACTACTAGCATTGATCTAAAGTTACTGTGTATAATGTATACAATGTTAGCTACGTTCAGCTAGCTAGCTAGCTACAATCAATTTAGTTAGCTAATTGTTCATAACTATTGAAGGCTTGTTCTTGGTCAGCTAGCTATTAGCTATCGCTTATCATGAGTTTGTTACCTGAAACAAAGTCAGTGCTGCAGTGAGAGCACCTATTCGACCACCTTCGTTCGACAGACAGGAAAGCGTAAACTGATTTGCAACTATATATGAAATAGGTGAAATATCGGTAACAACCTGTACCTAGTTAAGTAGGAAAAAATGTCCTTGTTATCCTCCCGTGGTTATTTTTTCAACACTTTCACGATTTTTTTTCAGCAAATAAGTCAGAGGTGGTCCAGCGCTAGCTTTTGGTTGCTAAGGGGACATGTATCCACAACCCTATATAAATGAATGGAACTTAAAATAAATTTGCTAGCATACTGTATAAGTGTCCTTCCTATCTTGCGTATTTGAGGTTAATATGAAAAAGGGTGGTCGCTATCAGCACGTCCAGGAATCCGTACATATTCAGTTGTAACCCAAGTCGCAGGACGCAACGTCTGCGCCATTGGCTTTAATTGGTCGCGATGAGATAATTACGAGCGTGTTGCTTGTCTTAAAGTTGATATAGTAAATAAGGCTGTATTAGTATTACTAAATGTCTATGTATGAAGTTGATTTTTTTTTTTAATACAGTTTATTATGTGTATTTTTACAGGACTTACATTTTAATAGGTAACGATGTCCAGTTATTTCTCAAAAATACGAAGTAACAATGGGCAAGCACCAGCTATAATAATCGCAGGGATTCAAGTAATTCGTTTCACAATTCCCTAGTGGGGTGACAAAGTTAAATTATGTATTTTTACAAATTTTCGAAAAATGGCATTTGTTCCAGGTTGCACCCCACAGCACAACAACCTGAGCCCAACGTCAGTCTGCTCATCAGTTTAACTTTCACTCCGTTTGTAATCGGTGCCATATTAGCCAGTAAACACAAACCCAATAATAAACAAACACAGAGCGGAAGTTAATTTAGGGCCAAGTGCATAACCTTGGCAACGCGCGTGCGTCCGATGAAAGCGTCTATAGAAGGCAGGAAATGGGCGTGGTTTATACCGGAATTCACATTAAATCAGGCAAATGTTGTATTTTCTAACCTAATATTCATTGGAAATGCAATGGCATATAATTAATTATGAAATAAATTTCCGCATCCTCATACTTTTCATCTCTCTGACTTTTTTAATTTTATTTTTTAACTAAACTAAGTTTTATGAACGGTCTGAACCCCAGCACCGCCCCCCCTCCCTTTAACTGGGGTACATTGAACAATCAGAAACAGAAAAAAATGTTTCATAAATCAAAAGATTCTGTTTTGCTTTGGAAATAGAAAATATTTACAGTAAAGATATATAGAAACATATCCTTCAGTTGAAGGGAATAATCTTAAATTTCAACGATGCTGCGTTAGCGTTTCTTGATGTGTTAACGTTACCAAAGAGATTCAAATCTCTTTGACGTTACTGCAGTTCGCTAGGGAAACGTGAATTACTACTTTACAACAGTAATTACATAACAGTAATAGCCTAGCCTACATGAACTTTTTTTTGCCTGTTTTTATTTTTATTTATTTTTTTCCCCCGACTGAACTAAGTTTGGATAGACTGCAAACCATCTGATGTCCTCATATTTTCCCTTGGTGGCAACTGTTATCAGGAATAGATTTCGTGTTCATTATAGCCAAGACCTATGACTGATACATACAGCATGTTACATCTTAAACGGATGAATAATGACTGAAATACAAGGTAAAACGTCATTTTTTTAATGGAGGAAATGAACACATACAGCTAAAAACTACAGGTTCTAAGCTTGATTTTGATGTATAGGTTACGGGGTTTGAAAGAAATCCAGCTGCCACACCAGACTTGTGTCTCGCTAGCACACGCATCTCCTCCTCGATGCGAGAGTTTCCCCGAGTGATAGACGGGAACAGTCAGCTCTCAGCCCGCTGCCTGCTGTGCGCTGACTCGGTGGGGGCGACTACAGAATACAGCGATCACTTTTAAATAATGTGTAGGCCTAGTAAATGAAACGATTAGTTAGTGAAATCAAAGTCCTATGTTGCAAACAGAATGGACATTTTTATCTAGTGGCCATCCACAATGATATTCGATTTGAAGAAACATAACATCACCTGTTGGTAATGTTGCAGCTTACCGAATTATGACCAAAGTGCAACGTTGTCATTACGTAGTGTGTTTTTAGGGGAAGCATACTTATTTATGAAATGTTTTGCAGCGCAGTGGCTCAAAGTTCGTTGGTGTGTGTAACTCTCAGTTTTTTTCCGTATCCGAATAACAAGCAACTTCGGGTAGAAGAAATATCTGTTTCCATCGCATTATTCGTGCTTTCTCGAATACAGTATTCGGATTCGGATACATCCCTAAGGGCGCCTAAACCATTTTCTCTTCTCTCTGCCTGCAGCCAGCTCCATAACCATGCTGCCCATCCACAGATGCTTCCCAGACTTCCCATCCTGTGGCAGCACCCTGTATATACAGTAGTTGGGCGGCTTTGCCATGGCCTAGATTGAGTGCAAAGCACGTATACCCACAGAGGTTACAGATGTCTGATAGTAAGTTCTAACCTTGAAAGTTAGCCAAATCATGTATTTGTCAGTGTGTCATGTGGACTACAGTGACTTGTATGAAGGAACAGAAGCGTCTGAGGAGGTGTTGGTTGAGGATCTGACTTGGGCTGCATTTTGTAGAAGCCACAAGGGGAAGCTGTAAGGCTGTATTGTCCACAAACCTCCACAAAAAAAGGAACATAACAGGAATTCTGAACTTTTTGCAGCAGTCATAGTTGTGGCATGATAAAATAAGACAAGAAGAACTGATTGATGATTTTCCACATTTCCTTCTATGCTCCATGAGGTAGTAAAAAAGATGTCATAAATTCTCCTGGTTGTCTCTATTCCAGGTATGAAGTGGACAAAAAAGTGGAATGGAATACTGAGGGAGATGCACCATGTCTCAGGGTATTCCTGTCAAAGTGCACCTCAATGTGGCCAAGATGCCAAAACTCTAATCCCACTGGCTCACACCTCATCCCCGGTTCTAGTTTCCTGCAGACAAGAGTCACCTTAAAGTAATAATCTCAAAGATTTTCATTAAAATAAATGTCTGTTAAGTCACTATCTATCGCTGAATTAAGTAACACAATGGTGATTGAGCATATTATTATATTAATTTATATTATTATTATTATTATAATTTATGATTAAAGAACTGGGTGTCTGTGGCGACATTCCCGGGAAAAAAATCACAAGCGGCGCATAGATAGTGACGCGTTTTCCATCACCCATCAGTGGTTGGTCCGCCAGAGAGGGTAGGCGAAGCTAACGCAACAGGCTTGCTCTTCAACTCACTTGTGTGTGAGCGGCGTACTTTTTTTTCCGGTGTCTGCTAGCATTACAATAACAGAGAAGGGGTGGGGGGGGGGGGGGGGGGGGGGGGTTATGGAACCCTAATAGGTTTTTGTGTAACATGAGAGGTCATATTATTTGTTGATGTAGATTTCGTATTACGTTTGATGACAATGTAACGTTACTAAATTACATAGCCTAGCTATTTGCACAGCTAACGCTAGCTACCGGACCATGTCAAGAAAGGCAACATTAGTTTAGACAACGTTGCGCACAGTATCCATCTCTCATTTCAGGTAACATTGCGTTAGCTAGCTAGCTAATGTAATTAACACAATTTAATGTCAGCTAACAATTAGAAAAAATGCTAGCTAATGCTACCGACTGGTACCAACCTCGCAAAATGTCTCTCGAACGTAATGCTACCTTGTAGGCAACGTTGCAATGTAGCTAACTAAAGGTTAGTTCAGATCAATGATTCGCTATGAGACTGGATGCAACTTGCAAAATTCCAAGAAGTCTGAATATAAACGTTCTAACTGCATTTGGCAATTTGACAAGGTGGCTCTTTTGAGACTCCAGGCAACGGCTTCAGACGCTCTGCAACTAACCAGTTCACACCGCTGCAATTTTCTCTACAACATTCTAAAACCGTTTTGTCTCGTTGCGAATCATTGATCTGAATTGGCCTTAACGTTACCGTTATTTACATTGCCATCAAGTTCATCAGTATAATATAATGATCGGAATAAAGCCGTCTTTACACAGAGCATTAACCAGGGGTATAGGTGGAGCAGAGCCAGGTCTGATTTCAGTGTAAAGATGTCAAACTGGAGAAAACTAAATAAAAGAATACAGCAGTATGGATTAGCGTTATTATTTTATTACGCTTCCTCATATGGTCCTTCAGCCTTGCCCTTTTTTGATGAAATCTCTTTTGTTTTTGTTTTATTATTCTTGTTCTGATTGCTAAATTAACACCCAGTTCCGCTTTATTCTCGAACAGTTTGCTAGCAAAACCAGAAACACCAGGCGTAACATTTTGCAAGGCAGTTGTTTCAAAAATATCACACAACAATCATTCACGAGAAAGACTGTTTAGTGTGCACGAGATACATAATTGTACGAACCGCAGCGAATCGCGCAAATTCTTCTCATCAGTGTAAATATGTTCATACCGGGCAAAAGGTGGATAGAGAACGTCTGGAAATTGATCATCACTAATTCTACCCCAGGTCTGCTACAGCATTTTAACCCAGCTCGGCAGTGTAAAGGCAGCTTAAGTTAGCCTAATGTTAGACAATGAATGAGTGTGTACACAACGTTACTTTTATAACAACCATTTTTTATTCAGTAAATAGTAAGTCTTATAGTTGGCGTGGCCCAGGTGCCTACTGACTGACGTCACACAGGCGACACTAGTTGGATCTCTGGGAAGTGAGGTCCAAAAACACACCTGCAATTACTGTTTTTCGCCATTGGTACCGCCAAAGAGAACGAAACAGAAATCCTTGAGATTGTAACTTTAAGGACTGGCACCAAGCTTTATGATTTTTAATCATACATACAGTGCATACAGCAATGGCCACTAAGTAACAGAAGCCCAAACCAGAGCCTGTAAGCAGCAGCTGCTTGTGCTAAGATTGTCACGTAGCGACTCAATGTAATAACTTTGCATAATGTATTAACTGTGTATAACGTAACACAATGTAATAAATTTGAATAAAAACTGTAAGTGTAATTTGCCTATAATGTAATAAGTTTTGAAAGCATAATGTAATAAATATTTCTGTTCACTTAGAAAATCACTGTCAAAAGTAGCAGAATCTGAATATATTACACTTATGAGTAATTTTATTCAGTAAACCAATATTGACTCATTTGAGACTTGTAACTTTAAACATCTGTCTTAATGTAATATCTGAACAAAAGACATTTTCAGTATTTATTAAAGGAATAATTTCCAATCAAGCCTGAAACACTTTTTGAGTTGTTTAAAAAGATTCCACACAATCAGTTTTCAGACTGAATGTGTGGAATCAGTCTGAATGATGACTGATACCAAACACCCTTTGGTATCAGTCAACATTAACAATATTGACAACAGTAAAACGCCAAAATGTCATATAAAATCCATTTCATTCGGCCTGAGAACAGAAATGCCTGATTTTATGAAAACCGCCTAAAAATATCTGAAACGGTCATAAAATATTCTCAATACTATGTTCTAAAACAAAATATAAATTATGATCACACTAAAAACACTTTAAAAACACCATTAAACTGTTTGAAAAACTACAATAAAAACCTCCAAAATGTAAAATAAAAAATGTTTTCAAATGGATAAAAATGATCAGAAATATCTTATACCTAAAATGTCCAAATAACTTCTCTGACAGCATACACTTCACTACAATAGAGCACTAAAATAGAACAGCTCTATGTTATTTTGGGGCCATGAAGGGTAAGATATGGCATAAATTCCACCCGTGGATCTCTTTTACCCTATACATTCCAAATGCTACATGCCTCAGCACAATCCAGGCTCACATCCAATTATTTGTAGGACAAAAAAGATATTTAATTAGTAATGAGGGACCACTGTTGTGACCGGTAACTTTATAGTCTCATCATACTGACCTCACAGTCCTCTTCATCTTCCAACATGGCACTTTCCCTCCAGCCCCTTAGTGGTGTGGGGGGTGGTGCCCACAGAATGGGTTTAAACAAAGATCCATAATTGATTTTAAAAGGGGCCACAAACATGCTGCAAATTATAACTCAGAACCTGCAACAGACTCATTTCTGCCCAGCAAAACCACTCATTCCTTATCAGCACTAAGGGCAATACATAACAGTAAAACAAAAGGCATCCCCCAATCGCGTGCTACACATTAACCCACATCATAAAACTTTTTTTTATACTTTCCGCAGTCATTTGGTTGCATTTCCTTTTGCATGAAGAAATCATATACCCGTTCAGCTTTCAGAACAGCAGCTCAGATCACCATGTAAATCATTAAGAAAAAAGTTTTGAAAGTCCATGTGTAATGTACTTGCATTGCATTCACTTTCGGTATATCCAATACGTGTTTTTATGGTTCCTTTGTCCATGTAAATGTTTTGTGCCTTGTATTCAAGCATTGTACTCAGAATAAATTAAACTAATAAAACTGTAACCTTTCAAATGAGCCCTCTTTGGTGTCTATGAGTCTAGCCATTTTAAAGTAATCTAAATGTATATGTGCCTCCCCCTCCCTGTGTGTAACGTAGATTGTGTTGACAAGCAGAGTGCATGCAGACTGAGCTAGTTCTCGAAACAACTTGATATTGTGCAACAAAATATATTTATATTTATGGCAGCTTGAAGAAAAAGGATTTACAATGTGACACAAGAAATGTAAAAGCTTGAAAAAGCGGATCTGAATTAGAGGCTTCATTTACATATTTGTAAAGTGAAGATTTGCTTGAAGAAGGTGTTCTAGACAAAGAGGTAGCCACACTGGTGGGCAAATAAGTTTAATTAAATTTAGTATTCTCATAATTTCTTATTATTCCACATTATGTCAGCTTTTTGTGTCAACAGCACAAATATTTTTGAGGTATTTACGATTTGACATAAATAAATTTCCCATTAACACTGATGGAAAGTTCAGAATCTGACCAACACACTCACATCTGACATTACAGTTGGACACTGCAGCTACCTCAGACACAGAGCATCTATGTTTTGCAAAGTTTCTGATGTACAAAATTTCAGGCAAGGTGAGTAATGTCAGCAGCGGCAATGCAATTTTAACTCCGACTAATATTAGTTCTCTGTTGTAATTCCTGCCAGCTAACAACCATACTTCAACATGCAACATAATGTTAATTGTCATAAGATATTGACACTCAAAATGTTAGAATTAATTCTCATTTGTTATCGGTTCAAAGTCGTAAGAGAAGAAAAATCTTTTGTAGTGTAAATAACATGTTTTTAAACATCCCAAATGATAAATTTGTGTGATTAGGATGTCTTGGAAAATATCCCTGCAGAATTTCACTGCTTTTAGTTCTCAGCACATCATTTATTTTCCAGTGGTGGGAAAGAGGTCAGGGATGAACTGTGTACAATACAATTTTGCCACTAGCTGATGTGAATTTTGTGAAATAAACAGTAGAGTTGCATTTTTATGTATATTATGACCAGACCTGGGTCAATTACATATTTGTTTTGGATTCAAATACTTTTCAATGCTTTACTGATGTTGTCCGGTGTATAGGAAACCCCACCTTCTGGTCATATTGGCAGGCTCAATTACACCAGGCAAGATCAACAGAGCACAGAAAACTATTTGACTCCAAAACAAATACCTATTTGACCCAGGGCAGATTATGACTGTACTATGAATAAATCTTAACGTTCCCTAAATTTTAATACATAGTCTTGATGGTACCCTTGTGCCCTTCAAATAATGCCATAATCTCTGCTGCGTGTTGCCACAAAGTTGTAAAGCTTTATTTAAGAGTAGTGCAAAGCAGGGCCCTGTTTCATGAAGCAGGATTACGGAGTTAGCAAGGTAACCGTACTGATTAAAACCTGGAACCCTCCCAAACGGGGAACATGGACTTTGTTTTACTCAGTTATCCAGCTAACTCAGCAATCCTGCTTCGTGATATACCACTCAGGTGGAATTTGCGTTCAGTGCTTGGGATTAAAGGGTTAAGCCTTGTGGCCAATGAATCCTGTATGTGTACTCTTGGAGGAAATGGGGGGCACAGTTCTCTTAATCAGGTTTTACACTGGTGCCTAGCATTGACATGTCCATTGTTAGGGTGAACTGCATAATAAAGAATAGTTAAAAGGCAAACATGGGCCAGAATTAGTTACAGTCAGTGCTAGGGTGAGTTCCTGAAGCAGAGGCAGTGAAAGTGAGATCCATTGTGAGAGCCTGTGACAAATCGAAAGCCAGGGACAGAGGGAAAGTCAGGGACAGAGGGACAGCCAGGGACAGAGGGAGAGCCAGTGAGAGAGGGAGATTTGGTTACTTCCCTGATGTCTGGAACAAAGGACTCATAATGCCCATATATAAAAGTGGAGACAAATTTGACCCAAATAATTATAGAGGCATCTGTGTGAACAGTAATCGGGGGAAGGTATTCTGTAGAACAATAAACAAAAGACTTACAATTTTCCTTATAGAGAACAATGTCTTGAGCGAAAGCCAAATTGGATTCTTACCAAATTATAGGACATCGGACCATATTTTCAACCCTACACACCCTAATTGACAAATATGTTCACCAAAACAAAAGCTAAATTTTTGCCTGCTTTATAGATTTTCAGAAGGCTTTTGATGCCATTTGGCATGATGGTCTATTCCTAAAATTTACTGAAAGTGGTGTAGGGGGAAAAGCATATGATGTAATTAAATCAATGTATACAAACAATAAATGTGCAGTTAAAATTGGAGACAAACAAACCAAGTATTTCTCCCAGGGACATGGCGTGGCACAGGTCTCATCTATCTCACTAACCCTTTTTAATATTTAAATAAATGAATTGGCAACACTACTTGAAAAATCTACAGTACCTGGCCTCACCCTATATCACTCCAAAGATAAATGTCTAGTCTATGCAGATGACCTGGTTCTGCTCTCATCAAAAAAGAGGGTCTACAGCAGAACCTGGATCTGCTAGAGTCACTCTGTCAGACCTGGGCCCTGACAATAAACCCTACAAAAACTAAAGTTCTTATGTTCCAACAAATATCCAGACATCAGGGACACCCAAATAAACATCACACTAGGAAGAAATAACATTGAACAAACTACAAATTACACATATTTGGGATTAAAAATCAGTTCTACAGGAAATTTTAATTTGGCTGTGAACGAACTGAAAGAGGAAAAAAAGGGCTTTCTATGCCATTAAAAAGTCAGTCCAAATAGAAATTCCAACTGGCATTTGGCTCAAAATCTTCAAATCAGTCATTGAACCAATTGCACTGTATGGCAGTGAGGTTTCGGGCCCACTAACGCAACACAAATTTGCAAAATGGGACAAACATCCAGTTGAGACCCTGCTTACGGAGTTCTGTAAAAGTATCCTCCAGGTTCAGAGGAAAACCACAAATAATGCATGCAGGGCAGAATTAGGCCAATATCTACTACTAATTAATATTCAGAAAAGAGTAATCAAATTTTGGAAACATTTAAAAATGAGTGTCCCCTACTGCTATCATTACAAAGCTCTAAAGCTAAGAGGTGAATATAAAGAAAATTCCCCTTAGTCAACAGGTCCTGGGACTCACTGAAGTAACTACTAACACAACTAATAATAGACAGTCCCAGGACAGTGACATCCTACTAGTTGAGAGAATTCGACCAAACACAATTATAATTGAACAAAAAGAAAAATATTTGACCTATTGGACATAAAGGAGATAAGGGGATCTGCCAGTAACCTGTAGTGAAATCCAGGGTCGAAAAAATTGAGCTGCGCCTAACTGATCCAGCAGCTTGTCCACCTGAGGCATAGGATAGGTATCAAATTTAGAAACTGCGTTTACCTTTTGGGAATCCACGCAGAAACCAACAGCCCCATCAGGCTTAGGAACAAGCACGATAGGGCTACACCAGTCATTGTAGGATTCCTCAATTACTCCCATGTCCAGCATTTTGCCTAATTCTGCCTGCACCAATTTCTTTTTGTGTTCAGGTAGTCGATATGGGCGACTTCAAACTACAGTGCGTATGTGGTGCTCTATAAGTTTTGTTCTTCCTGGTAGGGGGCAGAAGATGTCAGCAAATTCCTGTTGCAATCGAGCTACATTTGAGGCCAAAAGTTACACCTAGGATAAAAATATTCAAACTCAGTTTTTCATAACTCCAAACATTTCATGTTATCATACATTTCTTTTGGCAAGTCAATTTGGGCATCTACTTTGTTCACATCAGAGGTAATTTTAGAACAATCGATTAGAGACAGATTTATTTCAGCTTTAACCCTCTGGGGTCTAAGGGTAAAATGAGGCACACTGGTGATTGTGCAATGCTCTGACATTTGTGTAAATTTCATCAACCTTTTATACAGTGATTCCAAAGTGTTTCATATCTTTGTTTTCAGCACAAACTTAGCTACAATATGGCAGCAGTAAGTAGGTCATAATCATGTGTAGATTGTAAACTGCTCTAAAAACACACAAACTGTAAACAGTAGTTTTGAACATGCACAGGAATGTTGTAATAAAACACACTAAACAATTGTGACTAAGACTTTTGGTCACTGAAATGTGTTCATCTTGGGTATGTCTTGGGTATCAAAATATGAAAAAATATTTTAGCAAATCCAATGAGAAATATAAAATAAATTGCTAAAAGTTAGTGTTGTGAATACTATTTTTCAACACCAGGTGAGAATGGGAGGGCAAATGGCCTTTCTGGAATATAATGCATTGAGAAGAAGGACTTGCCAGCTAAGTAGGCTATTCACACCTGGCTGCATGCCTCCCCACCACTAAGACAAAGACTCAGTGAGCCATTTAGAAGACAGAAACAAAGACATCTTTTGATTTTAGAACATTTATTGAAGTAAACTGCATGGAAGATGAGATGAGACTGGTGTACTCTTGCAACGCCTGCCTGGCCTCTTAGCTAGTGGTGAACTAGGCCATGTTTCCTGATCTCTGTAAATATAATAAAAACAAAATTGTTAGGAAATGTGAAATGAAATAAAACTTTATTTATATAGCACATTTCCTTCAACAGGTGAAAATTAAATGTGCTTTACAAAAAAGGGACAAACCACTAAATAATGAAAACAAAATTTATGAAATGTGACATGGTTACACCATATACAAACAAAGAACCAAACAAACACAACCAGACGCAGAGAGGTAGCGTATAATTTTGAGAAGCAATGGTTAGAATCGTTCGTAGTGTGGGAATTTACAAGCACGCATATTAGTGAATAGTCCTACAAACACACAGAGAATGTAATACAGCACACATTTACAAATAATGCAAGCTATCAACGAAACAACATTAGCTAAACTAAATAAACACTGATATTCCAACTCAACTACATGCAACTCATCAATAACAATGCCTCAATCTGAAGTAGGCTAGGTCTGTTTAGCTAAGTGGTTATTTTATTGCTATTTCCCGAACTTACTTAGAGTATGCTAATATCGATTGTGCAAGGACATCAGTTTTAGAATCCTAGCCACGCCACTACACGCCAGGCATGAGCTATTCATTACGAATATGATCAAAAAACATAGTCTACCTGATACTTCTAACACAACCAGACGCAGAGAGCCTAGCCCATAATTTTGAGATGCAATAGTTCGAATCGTTCGTAGTGTGAAAACAAACGCGCATATTGCTGGATATTCCTACAAACACACAGATACGTTGCAATACAGTACACATATTTACCAATATGATCATAAGAAATATACTTACGCATGAAGTTGATCCTCAGCTGGATCAGTTCGCTGTTCGAAATGACACCGCTCTTCATCAGTGTCGGCTTCCGGACGGACCATTTTCCAAAATTAAACGAAATGTTCACCTCAAAAGAAGTGAATTAGGCTACACTTTGACATTCTATCCCGCTTTCGCAGACTTGGCATTTCTCACATGGATCTCGCATCGCCCCTCCTTTAGCCTCCTTCTATGGAGAGTAATTATGTCGTTAACATGGGAATGCGATTTGGGCGGACGTCCTGCTGAGCGAAATTCACATAGTAATGAGTAAAGTTTAACGAAGCATACATGGTCTAATTAATCAAATTTAAAACTTTTAAAACAATTCATATTATTTGCCAATGGGCGCATTGGAAAGTCGCGATTCTAAGGTTTCTGTCAATGTTTTTGTTGCATCTGTATGATAAAAGCTTGTGAAGCTAATCATCCAAATAGAAACGAAAGTTAATTTCATCTTGTCGAGCTCCGCTGGCGGAGCTCTCGACCCGAGGGTTAATTCACTACATCAAAACTCCAGTGGGTCAAAAGTTTACATACAGCAAATTGGCTCTCTTTAAACAGTCTGGAAGATTCCAGAAATTGATGTAATGACTACTTAGATGCTTCTGATTAGCTAATTGTCATAGTTAGGAGTTAACTGGGAGTGAATTGGCACCTGTGGCTGTATTTAAGGGTCACTGCCTTTTTGCCCTTGAGACCATGGGAAAATCCAATCAACTCAGCCAAGATGTCAGAAAAAACATTCTGGACCTCCACAAGTCCGGTTACTCATTAGGAGCAATTTCCAAACAACTGAAGGTACCATGATCATCTCTAAAAAAAAAAAAAAACTTGTATGCAAATATAAAAAACTTGGGACCACACAGACACTGCATCGTTCAGGAAGGAGGCACAAATTACTCCCAGGGCTGAACAAACTTTGGTCTAAAAGGTTCAACTGAACCGCAAGACAACAACAAAGGAACTGGTGAAGGAGTTGGAGGCATCAGGTACCAGAGTATCTACATCCACCATTAAGAGAATCCTACATTGTCATGGCCTGAAAAGCTGTCGTGCATGGAAGAAGCCCCTACTCCAAGACCGGCATAAAAAAGCCAGAATTAAGTTTGCAGGTGATCACCTAACCTTTTGGAGGAGTGTTCTCTGGTCAGATGAAACTAAAATTGAACTGTTTAGCCATAATGATTAATGCTGTGTATGGAGAAAAAAGGGTGAGGCTTTTAATCTGAAGAACACCATCCCAACTGTGAAGCATGAGGGTGGCAGCATCATGTTGTGGGGGTTTTTTGCTGGAAAAGGGACTGGTGCACTTTAGAGAATAGGCATCATGAGGAAGGATGATTATCTAGAAATGCTGAAGCAACACCTCAAGACATCAGCTAGAAAGTTAAAACTTGGTTGCAACTGGGTCCAGCAGGACAATGATTCTAAGCATACCTCCAAAGTTGTAACAAAATGGCTTGAAGACAACAAAGTCAAAGTATTTGAGTGGCCATCACAAAGCCCTGACCTGAATCCCATAGAAAATTTGTGGACTGAACTAAAAAAGTATATCCGAGCAAGGAGGCCCATAAACCTGAATGAGTTACACCAGTTCTGTCAGGAGGAATGGGCAAAAATTCTGGCAAAATATTGTGAGAAGCTTGTGGAAGGCTACCCTAAGAGTTTGATTCAAATTTAACAATTAAAAGGCAATGCCACCAAATACTAACAAAGTGTATGTAAACTTTTGACCCACTGGAAATCTCACATAGTACATAAAAGCTGAAATAAATCTGCCTCTTAGCTATTATATTGAAATAACCTCTTATGGAAATAAAGCAAATACCCTAATTGACTTTACTCAGGAAATGGATGGTAACATGAAATGAGTCAAGTTGTGAAAAATTGAGCCTGCTGTTTGGGAGTCAGATGGCTGTCAATTGGGACCGGATTATTTTTATTCAAATTGGTAATCTCCGGTCCCAGCTCATCTGGCATGACCTCTGATGTAGCTAGCAAAGCAGGGTCTACCTCTCTCCACAGTTTTAGCAAATTGAGATGGTAGATCTGACGTGCCCCTCACCTATCAGAACGAATAACCTCATAGTCTACATCCCTGACACACCGTGTGACCTCAAAACGTCCTTGTCATTTAGAGAGTAATTTGGATGCTGATGACAGGAGTAACACTAGGACTTTGTCTCCCGGTTTAAATGTTTGCAATCAAGCTCCCCTGTTGTATTTCCATCTCTGAAGTTCTTCAGCCTGGTGTGCAATTTTACCAAGTGAACGTAGCTTTTCTCACAGGTCCAACACATATTGAATTTCGTTTTTACTTTGGTTTGGACCCTCCTCCCAAGTTTCTTTTAACAGGTCCAAAATTCCACTGGGCCTTCGCCCGTACAATAATCCAAAGGGGAAAACCCTGTGGAGGCTTGGGGAACCTCTCACTGCAAACAACAGGGGGACAATTAGTTTGTCGCAATTTCATAAATCGGTGGAAATGAACTTACAAATCATTGTTTTCAGGGTCTTATTGAACCGCTCTACCAGCCCGTTGGTTTGAGGGTGGTAGACGCTAGTTTGAATAGACCTGAGGTCCAACAATTTGCACAGTTCCTTTAGTGTCTGCGACATAAATGAAGTGCCTTGATCTGTGATAATCTGGATTTCCACACAATGAAATAGGGCCTCCGCAATAAACTTAGCTGATATATTGCGGAGGGGCACTGCCTCTGGGTATAGTGTTGCATAATCCACTAGGAATAATACACAGCGATAGCATACCAATTCTTTCGAAGAGGACCTTGACTAATGGAAGCGGATGCAAAGGAGCTTTTGAGATGGCCACTGGATTTACTTTTTGACATTCCGGGCACTCCGCACACCACCGGTGGATAACACCCCGTATGCCTGGCCAATAAAATCAAGCCATTATATGGTTAATTCTCTCGTCTTGCCCCAAATGACCTGCCAACGTATTGTTGTGAACTGCCTGAAAACCCATTTTCCGATGGCTTTTTGGCACTAAAAGTTGTGTGCTATCCTCGGTTGTATATGGGTCCCGACTCACCCAATACAATTTATCTTTAATAATATAAAAATAGGGGTATGTCACTGCCCTCTGCTGGTCGAGAAGCCTCCAATAAATTTTAATCACCTGGTTGGCGACTTGACTCAGCGTTTCATCCCAAGACTGTTTGATGGTGAAGTCAGTCACTCGGGAGAGCGGGGGAGGGCGATTGGGCCCCCCAACCTGTGTCAGACATTTCTGCTTCACTAGGACCAGGGGTTTGTCTACCAGATGGCTCCTCCCCTGCAACCAGGTGTTGGTACACAAGGGTACTATCGCAATCAGAGTCCAAGCACGCCTGGATTGCATCCCCTTTCATACTCAGTGGTATGAGATACGTCTCTGCTGGAGCGGGGAAGGATGTGTGGCACGCAGAGCATGGCTTCCAATTTTTACTTCCATTAGGGGACAATCTTTTCGAATGTGCCCCTCACGTCCGCAAAGCCAACAACCCAGCCCCAATGTTTATGATGCACTAGTCTGACCTGAAACTGGAGAAAGGGGGTTAAAGAAGGGGTAATGTGGGCCGAGGTGAGGCTTTAGGGAAATGGCTTGGGGCAGGGGTTGAACGGGGAACTGGGTGAAAAGGGGAGGGGTGGGGAAGGTTTTTAAAAGGTCTGCTTCTTGGAAGTTTCCTCCCTGTGCCCTCTCCGACAGACAGATGGTTCTCTGCCAGCTGGATAGCCCCACTCAGGGAGGTTGGTTGGTGGCACCGGAGCCAGTTAGAGGTCCCTTTTAGGAGCCCCATTATGAACTGCTCCAGCGCCACTTGCTCCATGATTTCTTCAGGAGTGCAACACTCTAGTTGCAGCCAGCTTCGGCAGGAGTTGAAGAGCTGCTGAGCATAAGTGAAGGGCTGACCGACTTCAGCAAACAAAAGTTTGTGCAGCTTCTTCCGGTGGCCCTCCGGCTTCAGTCCCACCCATTCCCAGATGGTGGCCCAGAGGGTTGCGTAATCAGCCAGTGCACCAGCCAGAATGTTGCGGGCAGCCATTCGCTCTTCCCCAGAGAGCAAAGCGAGAAGGCACAACGCCCATTCCTCCACCGGCCAGTTACAAACCATGGCCGTCCTCTCAAAAAGATTGATAAATGCATCCAGGTCGTCCTCCGGTCCCATCTTCTCTAGTTTTACGTTTGCCAGGAGGGGGGTCGGGGTGAGACTGGCTATTCGCACTTTCAGCGACTCCGTCAGGACAGCTCAATCCGCAGTGTGCGATGCACACACAGCTTGCATTGCTTCTTACTGATGTTCCTGCAGGCTGCGGAAAGCTTGGTTTTGCAACTCCTGCATCTGTGCTAGCTGCTTCGCCATCTGCACTACTGGAGAGCTTTCCAGTCTTGGAGACTCCTCTGTCCTGGGTTTTGGCACCAAATATGTCACAAGCCATGACCACCCTGGCAGGGACAGAAGCTGGACACAGGGAGATGCAGAAATTCTAGATATTACATTACATTGAGCATAGATAACTGGCGTTTTATTTGGAATAACGAGTGCGCGTAATTAGCCACAAACACAAACGGAAAAACATTCACCTGTCAGTCTCACGGGATCTGGGCAAAAACAATAAACTAAAATAACAAAGACAAAATAAACAAAATCATACGGACGCTTTTCAGCCTCTTTTCTGCCTGTACATGCTCTCTCTCGCCATTGTGGGGGATCCCCGGTCTCAGACGCCTACTGTGAAAGAAGCACACTTTTATATCCTGGACTGATTTGTAACATCATCCAGGTGTGTGCCTACTTAACCAGTAAGCGTGGTCCTCCAATTACCCTGAATTCCTCTCGCAAACCGAGCCCTGCCACACGTCTTTACTGAACTGAGCAGGATTGGATGAGTTGTGGTTTCGTTATGTTTTAAATACACATATTTCAATCATTTATCTCCCGATTCCAAATCAGCACAGGTGTGACTTGTATTAGGACTACTCACACATAGACATTGCCAAGCGACAAAACGGCAAGTTTATCTACATACAGAATTTAAATAGAACAAACATATAAAAGGGTACAGAACAGGTAAAATCAGGTTTCCACCTCACACATGATTAGTAAGTAACTGGCCAACAAATAAGTTAAAGCCTGCAGAAAATCAAGATTTGTTGAAAAAGGTTTATTCACTCTTCCCTACTGACATGGCTACATAGACAAAATAAGAGTACAGTATATATAACATAGCAAAACCAAAAATCATCCCACATACATACCGTTTTTGGCAATAAATTTAAAAAAATTGGTTTCTGGTTTAAAAACCCATGCACAGTATGATCTTTTCAACCAACAGTGTTTTGCCCAGTATATATTGCAGATATGAACGATTTATTTAGTTATTTTTCATTGTTACTATGCTGCACCTGTATTTCAACTGTCCTGCACGTTACGATTGTAACATCGGACGTTAAACGTTTGTTTAAATTGTATACAAACCATTTGTGATCACATCTAAGCTAATGTGACTTCTTGTAGCTGACAAGTGCACACACTTTGTAGTGCAATTTCACAGCTATTGAGTAAACTACTTGAAAGTAATTGAGTAAAAAGTGCAAATTGTCACAATTTTGCTGGTTCTCCCCAGTTCAAAATTTCTTCTTGACCACATGCGTTAATGACATTCTGTGATCAGTAATTTGAAATAAAGTATACAAGCCAAAAAATGTTAATTTTTTTCTCTTTATGTGAATATTAGCATTTCATGTAGAAAAATACTGGACAAAGCAATACATGTTCAAGCTGATTAACAAATGGTAGAAATTTTACAAACCGCTCAATTATGTTGGTATGAACTAATACATACAATAATTCGTAATGATCATTACTTGTTTAACTGAAAGGCTAATTATTTCTACATTTTCATTTTATGTTCATATTATGTTCATTACATTTTACATTTATTATCCAAAAAAGCAACTGCTACAAAATACTGCATTAATCATCAAACTGTTTATAAAGGCAATCTAGCCATAATTTGTGCCAGTGCTGTAGCTATCATTTTAACTACAGTCAATCAAAATGAAAAGATTGTTCAAGTTCATTCTCCTCATTACAGATGGGTGTAAGAAAAAGAATGACACAGTACCCCAAGGACCACAATGCAGGCTGAAGAATAGCCATACACAATTAAAAATAGAAATAAATACAGGAATTAAAATAATCAAAAAAGAGACAAAGAGCAATAAATGCAAAGTATGCGTTTTTTTTCTGCTTCTGGGATTTATATGATTTATATGTCAAATTAGACCGCATATGATCCATGAAAACCACTGTTGTTTGTGTTTAACTAAAATACTTTAGGACTAGGCTTAATCTCTGAGAAACTGGATCATAATGCATTTTTTAAAAATAGACATAAACATTTGTAAACTGCATTGTGTTCTCAACAGAATAGCCACGTGACTTTTGGAATATTTAACAATACATGTTTGTTATCCTTGTGGTTGAAAATAACAAGAAAGAGTATTTTATGACAAATATTTTATTTGCAGAGAAAAAACTACAGATATTGTCAAAATCAATATTTTAGAAACTAAGTCACCTCTGTCATCCATTGCAAAGAATACCCAAGGGATGCCAGGATTCACTTTCATAATTGTTACTGAATTCGATTTTTGTTGAGTTGATATACACATTAGGACAGCTCTGTAAAAATCTTCTTTCTCAAGTAATCCTTCCAGGCATCCTTGGTGGAGAGCTCCATTGAATTCCATTCAAAATGAGGAACCTGTTGAAATGACAGTCCCAACAGTCATTATTTTTACCAAGAAAAAATTCCCCCCGTACCATTAATTGCATTAACTGTTATTTGTATGGTTATTGTGGTAGGAATACATAACAAATGTATTTTGGTAGGAATACACACCAAATGTGTTTTACAATGATAAATATTTTAGAATACTGCCATGGCAAAATTAGTCAAAACCATTTTAAAACCAATCCCATTAAGAATGTCATCAACATCGCAAACCTTGTCTAATAAGTCCTTGCAAAGAACCATGGCAGCCATGTTCATTCTTGGAATGGTGTTGAATTACAGCACATTACAGTTCATTTCAAGAACATAATGATGCCAACGTGCTCAAACAGAACACATACTCACACATGCACAGTATATAGTGATGTGAAAAAGAAATTACACCCGTTCAATTTGATTGTATTACATATTAGTCCTCACCAAGAGTAGATTCATCTAATGTCATGTGACAAATAACACACGACATTCGTTTTTAACAGAAAATTCAACCAACAAAAAATTCACCCCGTGATTCAGTAACTTGTAGAAGCCCCATTAGCAGCAATAACCTTAAGTAGTACTTAAAGGTCCAAGCAGCGAAGCTGCTGGAACCTTATTATTTTTGTGCTGGTTTTTATTATTATTAGGGGTCCAAGCAGCGAAGTTGTTGGAACTATATTGTTTTTGCGCAGGTTTTTTTTAAATTAATAATTTATCATTTATTTTTCTCCTGGAAAAACACTTATATCTCCCAAATGATATGGTGAAAACTTTTGAAACTCGGTAGACATGTTAGGGATGTGTGAACTTGTGATTTATTAGAACACGCCAGCTATTAACCTAGTGGTGGTGCTATAGAGCACATTCAAAAATTTCATTAAACAGTAAACCGTTTGACCTACAGACATGCAACCAAGACTATAAGAAGCCTGTTCAAAAAGAAAAAATATTATTTGGCCAATAAAATGCGGTGGCCTACATTTTCCGATATTTAAAAATTTCGCAAAGAAGAAATCTTCATATCATGAACCATCAATCCGGTCTGTGTCAGGTTCGATGTGAATCATGCTTCGAGAGTCGACTGGTCTCCCCCACCTCTGCGGTCCAGCCCCTCTTTCGTCATTGCCTCCACCCTGCCCACATCTGTCGCCATCTGCTGTTCCCCATCACCGCCACCCATCTTCTGAACCACATTATAAACCCTATAAAACTGATTGCCGACCAGAGGAGGATGGGTCTCGCCCTTGAGCCTGGTTCCTTCCAAGGTTTCTTCCCATCTGCCACAGGGAGCTTTTCCTTGCCACTGTTGCCTTGCTCCTGTGGAGGTTTAGGCCAGGGTTGTCTGTAAAGCGTATTGTGACAACTGCTGTAAAATACGCTATACAAATTAAATTTGATTGATTGATTGATCTTTGTACTAGTCCCTAGCTAAATTGTGAAGCCATCCACTGGAGATCAGTCGGAGAGATCAGTCGCTGTTGTGTATGCTCTTCGGCTCTCAAGAAAAATAATATAAATACGTATAACATTAAGATAATACGGACGTTTAATATGGAAGTTTAACATTTTATGCCTATTTTCGATTATAGTTGATGTTTTATTTATTTATTATATTTTTTGGTATTTTGCCGGACTATTGAAGAATCCTCCCTCGGATTCCAGCAGCAACAGAGACCGGCAAGCTGTTATTCTCTACAGTGACATCCACTGGGAAAACCTGAAGAGCGCCTACATCGCATAATATAGCTACAGATCCGGGAAATTCGTATAGAAAACCGTAGACGGTGAGTAACTATGCCTCCACGCACCTCTCCGCCGGCTTGTGAGGGCTGTCGCCACTGGGACCAGAAAATCGCCAAATTAGTGGGAAGAATATCAGTGCTTCATCAGATAAAGAACAACGAGCTGCTCCTCGACCCCATGATTGCCCTGAGCCCTGCAACTTCCGTCACTGCTGGAGAGCTGGATAGCACTGTGCCATGGCTTCCACTTAATTTCAGCACTCCGTGTCCTGAGGCTGCCCCTATCCAGTCTCACGACTGTGGTCCCACCTGGGCACTAGACCTAAAGTTTCGGCTAGCTCAACTCCTAGCCAAGCGCTGCCCTGGTCCGTTACCTCTAGGGGAAAGCGCAGGGGCAAGCGCCTCTCTCGCCCCACTCCACTAAAACACATCCTACTGGAGAACAGATTTAACATCTGGGACTTGCAGAAGTTCCCCTCTTTGGCTGGCCAGACCCAACTTTCCCCCAATTGTCTGTAGCCAGGCGTTCCCCACCGTCCACAGCCCGGCACTCCGAGCTGTTAAAAGGCACCCAGCCCCTAGCCCAGCGCTGCCCACTGCCCATGGTCCGTTGCTCTGAGCCACTAGCTGGACCTCCCGATCAGAAGGTTAGGGCTACGGCTAGCTCCCGGGGTCCGGGAAACTAGGTCGCAATCCTCGCCTCCTCCAACGCTCATCATCGGTGACTCTATTATCAGGGACAATAAGTCGAATTTGGCAACAACTCTGTTTTCTCTGTGCTAATGTCGCCGAATTTATGTTTGAACTCCCTGGCTTGCTAACACAGAATCCCACGGTTAAAAAAAGTCGTTATACACGTTGGCACTAATGATATCCCCCAGTAACAATCCGAGTGACTTAAACATGATCTTTTAAATTTTTTAAAGACCAGTGGGAAAGATACTTTTATATCCGGTCCCATCCCCACACTAGGTCGCGGGATTGGATGTTTTAGTAAACTCCTTAGCCTCAACTCTTGGCTCCAGGCACAAAACTTCGGTTTTATTGACAATTTTAATCATTTCTGGGAGCGCGCCGCCTTTTTTAAACAGGATGGTCTGCACCCGAACCGAACGGTTTCACGTATGCTCTCCGCTAACATTTTTCATGGCATCCTCATTAGCTCCCGTGCATGACTGTTTACACTCAACTCCTCACACCATTCCACTTCCTGTTCTAGCTTAAGCCAGTGGTTTTCAAAGTGGGGGCCGCCAGGGGGGCCTCAGCAAATTTGAGGGAAGATGAGGGAAAATGCTAAAAAAAATAATTTAAAAAAATAAAATTTAATTATTATTATTATTATTATTATTCTTATAAAATATAATTTACAATAATATATAACATACCGAAATCTTATTTGCTATGCCCATCTTTCTAACTGCCTGCCAGTCAAAACATCATTCATCACATAATGTCAGTGTTGACCTGGTGATGGTCTGTGCCTGCCACGAAGCTGCTCTGCTCCTGAAATTTAGCTAGCTAGCTTGCTTGCTTACTAGCATCTAGCTAGCTAGTGCTAACTCAAAAATGGACCTGACGAGCAGACCAACAATGCTTATAATGGAATCTAATTGAATGATTAAAGATTTGAAATACAAATGTAATTATTGCATTAATAAAAGTAAGGAAATATATTCAGAAGTTGTTTTTTTTAATTTTAATTTTTTTTTTACATTTGCCGTAGTATTGTCAATGGGTTTTTAAAGACATTGTGCAAAAGGGGGGCCCCGACCAGAACCTAATGCTATTTGGGGGGCCTTGGCATGGAAAAGTTTGGGAACCCCTGGCTTAAGCCACTCCCTTCCGCTGCCACCCCCCGATACTGTCCCCCGAATGTTACCTGCTGCCTCCACTAACAGTTCCACTAAATTAGAATTTTAATATAACTCATCAGAAACACCGACCCACATTGCACTGTCTAGCGCTGGCTATCAAACTATTCTAAGTGTAAACGCTGTTATTACGGTTTTGATTACTACTAGACCAAGCAATCAGCACTCAGCACATACTGTAAGTACATCAAACCTAATAGCTGTTCCTCAACAGCCCATAGTGTCCCTACACTCTGTCACTTAAACCATTAAAGTGGCACTACTTAATGCAAGATCACTCTCAAATAAATCTTTCCTAATCAGTGACCTGATTATTAGTCTTAAATTAAATTTTGTGTTCCTTACTGAAACTTGGCTTGATTGAATAACAGAGCGGTTGTTCTTGCTGAATCAGCACCCCCAGATTTTAACTTCATTGATGCCCCCAGAGTTGATAAGAAAGGGGGAGGAGTAGCTGTTATTTTTTCAGATGTATTTCAATGTAGTCAGATATCATTTGGAGATTTTTCATCATTTGAATATCTTGCTGCTATACTGAAATGTTCCCCTCGTGTTTTACTCCTGATTGTATACAGACCGCCAAAATATTCTAGTAGTTTCTTTGATGAGTTTGCTGAAGTACTGTCCATAATCTCCATGGAATATGACTGTCTATCTATATCAGGAGATTTTAACATCCATGTTGACAACCCCAACGATAACAATGCCAAAGAACTAAATAACTTACTTGACACCTTTGGACTGTCTCAACATGTTTCCAGGCCCACCCAAACCAAGGGCACACCTTAGATTTATTTATCACAAGGGGTTTTAAGTCATCATTTGTTATGGCTATTGATGTTGCTCTGTCAGAGTATCTTTGCATTTTCTTTGAAATGTCTATTACTCCTGACATTCATATTAGATCAAAAACAGTTAAAAATGATATATCAATGAGAATACCACTGCACTGTTTTTTGGAAACTATTTCCCTGTCACTAACCTCTGACTCAGCCTCTGTTAATGATCTCTTAGATAATTTCAATTCTAAAATTGTAACCGTTATTGATGTCATTGCTCCTGTTAGGGTGAAATCAACTTCTGGTAAGCAAAAAGCACTGTTGAGAAATGTTGCATCTGTAAAGATCCAGAAAAAAGTGTGCCGGAAAGCTGAACATAAATGGTGAAAAACTAAGCTCCACATACACTATGACATCTATAAAGACAGACTTCATTCCTACAATCTAGAATTGAAAAGTGCTAGACAATCATTTTTCTCTGACATCATTAACAAAAACTTTAATAATGCACACACACTATTTGCCAGTGTTGATAGGCAGACCAACCCCCCGGCACAAATAGCTCCTGAACTCCTATATGCCGATAAATGCAATGTGTGTACCTCCTTCTTTAGGGATAAAATTCAAAACATTAGACAATCTATCAATAGTTCCACACCAAACAAAAATGTATCACCATTACATTCACACAAAAATAACTTGATAAACATGACCCAGTTTAATGCCATTGACTACAAATCTCTTGAGGAAACTGTACAACATCTTAACCCCTTAGTGCACATGCCAAATCTGGCCATTCCTTGCCCATTTAGGGGGTATCCTATTTAAAGCTTTATAAGTCCAGATGTGTACACCACAGAGACTTGAAAAATTGCTTAAATGAAGCAACACATTTGTACCATTTACAATACTAGCTTAGATTACTTTATATTCATAATTTTGGCAGAAATAAAGTGCCACAAATGCAATTGTCTAGGTGAAAAATCTAAAATAAATTTGCACTTTTTTAGTTCGCAGTGAAATACTGAGAGATTGCATATATACAGCAGGTTAAAGCATACATGTCCTGGATCAAAAACTTCTTGGTAACGTTAAACTAGTAGCATGAATGTAACGTTCGATACATTGTAACATTACATGATGTATTAATCGCCATCTAAATAACAACTTCACTTGTTTATTAATAACGTTAGCTTGGTGACATTGATGTGCACGACAACGTGGTCATTTAGCTAACTTAGCTAGCTAGCCAAACAGTCAGTAACACAGATACATAGATATTTTGTTGTTGAAATGTGCCCAGCATTCCAAGGCTGTACATTGTTCAAGATTCAGTAGCCAATAAGTAGGCAGTGTTGTGCATATCCCGCTCTTACAGCTCGTTTCCAGCCCAAACCACTGCAAAGACAGCAAACTTTTTTTTTTTTTGTCAGTGACATTTCCTTCTGACATCTACGAGGGCAATCGCAAACACAACATTTGTTTTGCCTTTTTGTACAGCTATTTCCACGGATAAAATCGCATTTATTATTATTATTTATTGGTAAAAACATTTAGCCTACTTCATATCCAGGGAGATAGCCAACTACCTGCACGTTACATGACGTGTGTAGCCATTCAGTAATATGATCACATTTCAGGCTAGAAAATAACCAGTTAATCCAGAGAAATTGCTGAGTTGTCTTAGAATCATTATCGCAACAGAATGTATCAAGGCTGGCAGCCCGGATCAAATTTGTTGTGACAGCTGCCTCCAAAACGAACACCTGAGAGAGGCTGCCTGCGTGCGTGCCTCTCCAAGGTGTTTCGTCATTGTTTTGCAATGTGCAGCTGTCGTAAAACATGCTCGACAAGCGGAATCGATAAGCTCATACGATTCCAATGAATAGGACAACATGGAACAGGTTTGCGATTCCCATCCCTATTTAAATGTGCCCAGCATTCCAAGGCTGTAAGAATGAGTAGCCAATCAGGATTTTTTTCAAGTTTTTTGTAGAGTGCAAAAACTTTGATATTGTTTATTTTAATTTAATTTAATTTCTTTTGTTGTTGTTGAAAACACAGCATTCCAAGTCTGTACATTGTTGTCAGATTCTTTGTAACAGATTCTTTGTAAGACTATGCTATGCTGTAAATAGTTGTTGATTTTTTAAAATGTGTGTTGAATAAATGACTTATATATAACAACATTCACATTACGTAGTTATATTTTCAAATCTCCAGTCAGCTTTTAGCACTGACTTAATGTAGGGCCCTATGGAATCTGTCTTATAGCATTTTTAAATTCTCAATTCCGCGATTCCGTCCGTGATTCTGTTATCACAGAAACTATAGGGCCCTACCTTAATGCCATCAGTCTGTCGCTGGCCCGCGCTGGCCCCCATCAAAAAAGACACTTGGCTGCCGGCCCGTGCCGGGCCGCCGGCCTCCGTCAAAAGATACTTGCCACGGGGCCTAACAACTTTTCTGGGGGAAACCCTGCCACAAGTTCATAAAATCTAAGGGTGGATATGTAGAACTACTAAAGATCTGGATATGTAGAACTACTAAAGATCTATGAAGCAAAAACTAAGCTGCGTACCCAGCGTCTCCAAATCTACCCAAAATGTTCAAATTACGCATTGCTGTAAATCGCAACATATTCACGTATCTCACTACAAATCAACTGTTTTTACTCAAGAAACTCACTGTTGCACCATTTCAAGTGGGAATTACAAGCTTTCCATAATTACAGTGGTGTAAAATAGCTAGGGGCCCAGAAACATATCCAAAATCTCTTCAAAAAAGAATATAATTCTTTCTGTCCATTGTAAAGCATATAAAGGAGCCCCTTATGATGGTTTAAGATGAAACATTGCTATCAGATTTAAAAATAATGCAAAAATATTGTCACACAATGCTGTACAGTACCTAAATGTGTAATTAACTCTTGTATGCATTTCTATACTCTGTACTCTCGTATGTTTTCTTGTATGGCGATGGGAGGACATGAAAACAATTTTCAACCATCCACCACGTTTTGGCAATGTTCAAACACTGTCGTCATCACTGTTGCATGCATCACAAAAACTACTGGACTACCAACTAATGCTTACATTACAGTGTGAAATAGCCTCGTTATAAAATACCACTAACCTATTTAAAGATACTCAATTTAAAAAATAACGTATATATAACCAAAATATTTTGAGTAGTAATACTTACATAGCAATGATGAAATCTTTTCAGTAGATAGAGACCAAGACAGGAAATCAATAATATACAGCACTGTGCAAGTGTCTTAGGCACCTGTAAAAAAAATGCTGTACAGCTAAGATGCTTTCAAAAATAATGAAATGAAAGGTTATACATGTCGAAAAAATAATATAAAGAGCAGTAAATAGTTAGAAACTAAATAAAATCAATGTTTGGTGTGGCCATCCTTCGCCTTTCAAACTACATCAATTCTCTTTGGTACACTGTCCTGCAGTTTTATAAGAAAACAGGCTGGTAGGTTGTTCCAAGCATTTTGGAGAACTTGCCACTGTAGATGTTGGCTGTTTTGCTTGCTTCTGGCTCTCCAGGTAATCCCAGAGACCCCTGATCAAGTTTTTATCTGAAAAGTAGTCTATTACTTAAAATTAGAGCCCGACCGATGCCAGATTTTTGGGTCCGATGCCGATCCCGATTTTGGAGAGTCCTAGCCCACCGATTACTGATGTTTTGACCGATATTTTGTCAAAAAGTGCAACATTTTCAAATCAATTTGAAAAACTTATATTTTATTAAAGTTTCTATATTAAAGAACATTTAACTTATAAGCAAACAAATAGAAATAAAAATAAACACACAAAGAACTTTTTAGATAAAAAAATGTAAAAGATGATATTAAATTAAATATATATTAACACCATCTTTAAGTGTGTGAAATCAAAATAACTCCACACCTTGCTTTTACTCCTTTCTTTTCCAGCCATCTATAAAAAATTAATTTAAAAAAATCAGTTTTCCAGTTTCAAACATGTATTTTTATGAATATTATTATTGTTGTTGTTGTTGTTATTATTCATTTATTATTATTTCTTAGTATCTATTCTCAGTAAATGAATTATATTTTCTTATTTTATTCCTACTACATGATCTCAAAGAGTAAGACTTTATCAAGCGAGCTTCTCTGTCCATAAGAATTCGGTGGTGAAAATAACTACAATGCACTCTGACGTGTGACTTGATGACACACTTGCTCGCAATAACGCGTTGGCTATTGACACAGCATCATATAGTAGCTAATATCAATATAATTATCTCAGATAAAAAACAAATGTGTGATGCATTCAATCACCATTTTATTTTGGTTGGTTATTTATTTGAGAATACAGCGATGTCCTCTGGAAATGTAGATCCTACGCTGCTTATGTGCTCACTGCCACTTCAGAAAGGCTTGCTAGCCAGCTAGCTTGCTAAAGTGAACCAAATATGTTAGCTAGGTCGCTCGCTTGATAATGAGGATTGATAAACATAGTGGTTGTATAAACGCATTTAATTAAAAACTTTCACTAAATACACATACCTTTATTGTGGCAATCGAATCTGTGCAGACAGGTCTTGCAGTGGAGAATATTGGATGAGGCACAAGTGACAAATGTCTTATTACAGAAGGAGCGCGTCAGCTGCTGCAGTTCACACTTGTATTAGAGCTCCCTCTACCGAATAATTCTAGTAAATAGCAATTACAACGTTCGAACAGACAAGTACAGACAAATAATCAATGTTTTTTTGTTTATTATACTTATTTAAAAATCGGGACACATCGGCTGCATAACTGCCGACCCCGATGTCGTCAAAAAAGTGAAATAATAGCCGATATATCGGCCAAACCGATACATCAGTCGGGCTCTACTTAAAATATAACATTATATAACAAAATACAAAAATGTATCTGTAAAATTTCATTTTTTGTAAAATTCATGTTTGGAAATCTCAAATTTGCTCTTTTCTACTGACACACTAATGCAGAAAACAAAAAATAAACATCTAAGACCAAATATATACTATATATTATATTTAAAAATCTAGGGTGCCTTAGACTTTTGCACAGTACTGTAGTTCTATTCGCTTCTGTCTTACACCAGAAAACGATGTCAGCTAGGTCTATCAGCAAACATATGGCTTAGCTATGCTCAGAAGTCCTCAATAATAATAGTATTTTCCAAGAAATTACAAAATATCATTGACAATGTTTTGTTAGGTGCAGTGTCTTTTACTTTTTTTTACGGAAGTGGATGCGATAACGAAATGTTCGATTACGCTGACCTATAAAACGCTATTCCAAAAGCAAAATTAGACATGTTATACATCGTTAGAAAGCATACACTAATAAATAATAAAACGTATTTTAGATCAACTGTGTGGCGCATATGTAGAAAATCACGTCAAAGTAGTGATTTATAAAATTTCAACATGACTCGATTTGACCGTGGAAACAGTTGTGGCTCTATGTCAGGTCTTCACTTAGCGTATTCACGCAACTTCATTTTATAAATGAGCCCCCTGCAGTTTCTATAGCCTAATGCGCAAATGAATAAAGCACTTTCTCGTGGATGTAATTTGGCACAACTCGGCATTTATTAATCACAATGAAATGATTGTTTATAGGAAATCCCTGTTTATTTATTAACACAAAAACTATTCAAACGGCTAATACCTGTAGCCTAAAACAACATAAATTACTTACTGTTTAGTTTGTTTAGCTTCTTTCATCATCCAATTTTATCAAAATCTTCAGAACAGAAAGGAAACATAGCCTGCCATGGGAACATTATTTAGCCTAAATTGTTAGCTGACCAGATCTGTTGAACGAAGTGAAAAGAGAGACTGGCTTGCGAGGCTACCAGTAACGTTAGGTGTCCATGGAGCTGAAAGTATCACCGGAGATACTGGCAAGGAAAACCAGACGATCCACTTGTTCTGGGTCCAGGGCAGAACTTTTTTGTTGACAGAGGAAGTAACGTTAGCACAGGAAATTAACCTTGCGTGCATGAACATGATTCGTTGCATAAAATTAAAGCCTCATGTTAATTACAAAATGCGGGATCCAAAACTAATATTCAAATGCTCAAATTTAGGTTTGAACTTTATTTTAAAATCTTTTTTTTTTTTAGTTTTCAAACTTCAAATATTTTTTGACAACCCTAAAAACCAATGGTAAGGTTGTATATTTATTCAATATTTAGTCCCAGATATTGACTGTAGAATGACACGGTATCATTTTTAAAAACTTTCTCTATTTTGTTATTCAGTGAGCAGCGTTTTCACTGCTGAATTGACATATCTTAGGGCGATTGTCACGTTTATCTTGTTGCTATGATGGAATACGATTTTCGAGTGGTGAAAGAATATTTTTATGAATGCCTAGATAGACAATATTGTCCATTAGGTCATGGGTGGGGGATGTAGTTGCAGATGAGACTGCAGGGAGTTGGTGCGTGTTAAATGAACGACCAGAGCGACAATTCTGGCGCTGCGAAACTCCGTATTCGGCATTGTTGTCGTGTATCGTCTACTAATGAAACTAAAACAACGCGTTTCTGTTTTTAACTCATACTTAGGTTGCAGTAGCACTGAATGTCTGAGTTTAGTAATCTCAGCATGCTGGCATGCCGACCACTAGGGGCTTCGCACTCAGAGGTTAAGCCATCAACATGCTGTCTTGACACCCTGCCAAGGAGCTTCCTTAAAAATGTTTATATGGTAAATGCACTGCATTTATATTGCGCTTTTATCCAAAGCGCTTTACAATTGATGCCTCTCATTCGCCAGAGCAGTTAGGGGTTAAGTGTCTTGCTCAAGGACACTTCGACACGCCCAGGGCGGGGTTATATAGCTGGGCGGGGTTTATAGCTGCTTGGCGACAGACTTACTGCAAATAGTTAACAGCTCCCTCCTATCAGTCATTTTTCCAAAGGCCCTGAAAACTGTATCTCCGGTATCCGTGCACAGTGAGTGTCATTGTCGATGTAAAACCCCAGCTATTCACCTGTCACAAAGCCGCTGAAAATGCCTTCATGTCTCCCATGAACTCTCCATCATAAGAACAGCTAATTGCTGTTAGCTGAAGCATACAAACCGGGACATTATAGTATCTTTTCGTATCCAGTCGCTTAAACTCAAGCCGTATTTAATAAGTTAAACTTTTGCTAATGTTACGCTGACACGGCTTGATACACTGTTTTTCTTTTCTTTTTATTCACTTATTCATTCACTGGGCGACTCGTTTATCTTCGCTGGCATGTTTTCTAGTTATCTGCTGCAAATTGATCGGATTGTTTACATTTGACTGTCGTTAAACTGTACTGTTGTACTGATAGCCTTTTTTCAGTTGTTGTTGCAAAAATGTCGTTTTTCTTTTGCTTTGCTTTACATTCCGCATTCATGTTTAAGGCTCCTTCAGACTGGAATAACTTACCTTCCAACATATGATCCTTGACTTCACTTCACATGTTTAAAAAAGGTTTGTCTTCTTATTTTCAGTTAAATTGTTCATGTCTCAGATGATCCTATACCTATAATAATATACAATTTACAGTAGCCTCTATTCGACACTGCTTATTCTTTATTAGGCTATATCTTTGCTGGGCAAGTAGGCCTACTTGTTCACGGCCTCTTTGTGGCCATCAAGTGGTTTTTTTACAACGGCTTGGCTGAATACTCGATTCTGATTGGTCCAAAGGGTGTGCATTATTTCTCAGTAAAGGGACACCTCAGGCCTTTTAACAGTTCTAAAATCAATGTGCTACAAAATCCAGCATTCTAAAGCAGTTAAAACGGCAACATTATTCTTTCGGTTTTCAATTGTTGTTACGTCCCCTCCCCTTTTCATTGTCCAATTTCGCAATTTATGGCAATGATGAATCACGGTTCTAGTTACTGGCTTCATTTAGGAATGCCAACAATCTGGCAAAATACGGAATCGTCCCTTATTTTGACAGTTGAATAGGCGTTCCGTATTTAAGTAATGGCTACGGGACGCATTTTCATCCATACCGTTGTAAAGGATTGCGTTTGTAGTAACCGCTGTTATGAATACAATTCAATAGTTGGCTAGCTAGCTAACTAGCCGGGATAACAAGCATGCTGTGAAACCACTCTGGCTTAAAACCCAGAATTTTAATATTGGCTAGGTGACGAGTGACGGCGAAACTATTATAAAGCTAACTGGAATCAAAACCCGGTTTCATGGAAAAACGCAATGTCTACACTGCGAGACTGCACCATTTTAAAAAGCAAGACAGAGCTAGGGAGATTAATTTGATTGAGTTATTGAGTTCATGCAGTTTTCTTAAATAATGTAATGACCAAAATTGGTGCTAATTGTATGGTATAAAACGAGAAGGAACTATTTTTCTTGATGGAATCGTTTTCATAGAATTAATGACCAGAGGTTTTTGATTAACAACGGTGCAAAAAGTACTACCAACCAGAGTTTTTGCATAACAACGGTCCAAATAGAACAACCAACCAGAGTTTTGCTTGACAACAGTAAAACAATATGTTCAAACGGCCGCGGAAGAATATTTCATTTTCAGCCGATTAAGTCCTATCTGCAAGACAGGGACTATTTTGTTTCCATTGGTACCTACATATCTGAGCGAACTAGCATGACGTGTGGGGTACCTCAAGGCTCAATTCTGGGACCTCTTTTATTCAACCTCTACATGCTCCCGCTTGGCCTCATTACGCAAAAGAACAAAATCGCTTGCCATAACTATGCAGACAACACTCAATTATACATAGCTCTCTCATCAAGTGACTATAGACTCACTGCATCTATGCATTGACCAAATCAATGACTGGATGTGCCAAAATTTCCTCCAACTAAACAAAGAAAAAACTGAGATCATTGTCTTTGGTGCTAAAAAAGAAAGTCTGAAAGTGGTGGCTCATCTTGATTCCCTTTCTTTAAAGTCCAAAAATCAAGTCAGAAATCTTGGTGTTACTATTGATTCAGATCTAAATTTTAACAGCCACATCAAGTCAATAACAAAATCGGCCTATTATCATCTTAAAAACATAGCAAGAATTAGAGGATACATGTCCAAACAAGACCTAGAAAAACTAATTCACGCTTTTATTTCTAGTAGGTTAGACTACTGTAATAGTCTTTTCTCAGGCCTCCCCAAAAAAGCACTTAGGCAGCTACAGCTCATTCAGAATGCTGCTGCTAGAGTTCTAACTAAAACTAAGAAAGCTGAACATATTACACCAGTTCTTAGGTCTCTGCATTGGCTACCAGTGTGTTATAGAATCGACTTCAAAATACTGTTACATGTCTATAAATCACTTAATGGGTAAGGGCCAAAATACATCTCTGACTTTGTTAGAGCTATAAGGTACATCAGGTTTATTTAGCATATTGTGCCTTATTTGAATTATTTGTAGTTATAAGTAATTTAATCTTGTGCTAATATTATATTTGATTATTTGGAATGTTTAACGTTCGATTTTTTTTCATGTTCAATCATATTTATCTAGCAGTGATTTATCTAATATGCTTATCTGTGCTCTATTAGTCTATCCTGCTATTTGAGTAATTTTCCTCATGCACATCAGTATGCATGGGCTAGTAGCCAGAATGTATTCTATGGAGCAGGACGTGGAGCAACAGTTTTCTGACCGTGCCTGTTTCCAGGCCTGATAGTGCTTAAGATCGGAAAAAGAACAGATCGCTAGGTTTAGGACTCCATGTGGAGACGTTTTATTTTGTAACTGACACATTTTGTGGAATAAATCATCGATTTTTTTTATCTTATACCTGCCTCGTTTATGATATATGGATGCTAGCTACCTCAGGTCTGGTTATTAAGCTACAGAAGGCTTATGTGGAAGGTTGTCTTTTGGAAACCACGAGTCAGAAACTTTACGTCCTGCAAGACTGGCCAAAGAAGGTTTTTTTTTTGTTTTATTTTGCCACTATAGACTTGCTTCCATCCTATGAACCCACTAGACTTCTTAGGTCAGCAGGGACCGGGCTGCTAACTGTTCCTAGGATTAAAATAAAACATGGTGAAGCTGCATTCAGTTATTATGCTACACATAGCTGGAATAAACTTCCGGAAGATCTTAGATCTGCCCCAACTCTCGCTACTTTTAAAAACAGGCTAAAGACTTTTTGCCTTTAATTGCTACTAATAATGGCACTCTGATTTTCAAATGCACTCAGATTTTTATACTTTTACTTACTATTTTTTATGCTCTTTCCTTTTTATCTATTTTATGTAAAGTACTTTTAATTGCCTCTGTGTATGAAATGTGCTATACAAATAAACTTGGCTTGTCTTGCAATAGCCAATATATCAGCAAATGGCTGAATGGTGAGCCAATCAAATTGACCCATATTGGGTGTGTCCATTAAAATCACTGTAATTAATTCCAGACATGGTTGTCGGCCTTGAAAAACATTCTGAATGGAACGGCAGGTTGTTCTTAACAAGACAAAACCTGAATGGTGTTGCTAGCTTGAAAAACATGGCCGTTATTTAAAAAAAGTATATTTTGCATTATTACCCATTGTTCCGTCTGAAAAAATAGTTTTGAAAAAACTTATTCTCATGCAACTGTCAACAAGGTGAGGATTCATTTGAAATAAGTTTAATTTTCTGAACCCAATAGTTTTAACCGTTAACACCCTCATTTGACTCCCGGCACTCTGAATACCGCATACAAGTGCATCAATGGGTAAAACACCTCACTTACCCAACATGTAAAATATTTATTAGATTTAATTTGGTAATCATTATCAAAGATATGAATAGTCAATCAAATTGCCAAATTTGTTGATAGGCAGAGGAAACTGTTTGATCAACCTTTATCAA
The DNA here is from genome assembly GCA_039654925.1 of Anguilla pacifica. Lineage (NCBI taxonomy): Eukaryota > Metazoa > Chordata > Actinopteri > Anguilliformes > Anguillidae > Anguilla > Anguilla pacifica. Next base: position 34,791,794 of record CM077286.1, on the reverse strand, counting down.
AATATACAGTGCCTTCAGAAAGTATTCAGACCCCTTCACTTTTTCCACATTTTGTTACGTTACAGCCTTACCATAAAACGGATTAAAATCATTTTTATTCTCATCAATCGGGTTCAAGTCCGGGCTCTGGCTGGGCCACTCAAGGACATTCACAGACTTGTCCCGAAGACACTCCTGCATTGTCTTGGCTGTGTGCTTAGGGTCGTTGTCCTGTTGGAAGGTGAACCTTCGCCCCAGTCTGAGGTCCTGAGCGCTCTGGTGCAGGTTTTCATCGAGGAGCTCTCTGTACTTTGCTCCATTTACTTTTCCCTTGATCCTGACTAGTCTCCCAGTCCCTGCCACTGAAAAACATTCCCACAGCATGATGCTGCCACCACCATGCTTCACTGTAGGGATGGTATTGGCCAGGTGATGAGCGATACCTGGTTTCCTCCAGACGTGACGCTTGGCATTGTGGTCAAAGAGTTCAATCTTGGTTTCATCAGACCAGAGAATCTTATTTCTCATGGTTTGAGAGTCCTTTAGGTACCTTTTGGCAAACTCCAAGTGGGCTGTCATGTGCCTTTCACTGAGGAGTGGCTTCCGTCTGGCCACTCTACCATAAAGGCCTGATTGGTGGAGTGCTGCAGAGATGGTTGTCCTTCTGGAAGTTTCTCCCATCTCCACAGAGGAACTCTGGGGCTCTGTCAGAGTGGCCATTGGGTTTTTGGTCACCTCCCTACTAAGGCCCTTGTCCCCGATTTCTCAGTTTGGCCGGGCGGCCAGCTCTAGGAAGAGTCATGGTGGTTCCAAACTTCTTCCATTTAAGAACGATGGAGGCCACTATGTTCTTCGGGACCTTCAATGCTGCAGGCATTTTTTTGTACCCTTCCCCACATCTGTACCTCAACACATTGTCTCGGAGGTCTACGGACAATTCCTACTTCATGGCTTGGTTTTTGTTCTGACATGCACTGTCAACAGTGGGACCTTACATAGACCTTATATAACAGTACAAAATGTGAAAAAGTTCAATTGGGGTGAATACTTTCTGGGCTTGTATTTTTTCAGCAGATGTTTTTGTGGGAATCTTTCCTTCAAGCTGGATAAATATACCCCATCATTTTCACTGTTTATTTTCAACCATGTGCAACTTGTAAAAAAAAAAAACAGATTGAGTCACATGATATTCAAAATGATTAAGTCATTTTTAAGAGTAATTAATAAATAAAATTGTTGTATCTAAGTGCTGCACTATTTTAACATTTTATTTTACATCCCTTTTGTATCTGCATTTAGGATTTTACATGATTACACTTCATAAACTAAACTGATAAAAAAACAACTAAAATTTAATCTGGAACTGTCAGAATCTACAATGCAGGACATATCAGAGAAGAACAAGTATATTACAGCATCTTACAAAAGTTTAAAAAAATAAACTGAAGATGACTAGGCCAGAGGATTTCTTTAAAGGTCCAGGCAACTGGATTAAAATTGTGGCTATATCCCCCAAAAGTGATAAGTGATTGTCAATATTTATCCTTAAGACATCATATGTAAACCATTCCTCATCGCTAGCTATGTTAGTGCCAGTTAGAGCAGTAACCTTACACTACCAGACAAAATGAAAGAAAGCAACATAAACTGGGCTATACTATCATGTAGTTAAACCTGAAGATTATTTCATGTGTAATAACGTTGTAAGACTCAGCTACTGTACGCTAATATTAGACTCTATATCAGTCTGAAACTTTGGACATTGGCCAAGCATAAAGAGGTATGTCCACATACTTGTATAACAGAGTATCCCAGGATCTCCAGGTGCCTTTTCCTCATCATTACTTCTCCCTTTACATGATGTGAGTTCTTGCAGAAGGATTTGGAATCCAAGAAGTCCACAGCAATGCTGCATGGATTGCAAAGGGAAAAATATTTTTTCTTTAAAATTATTTATTCAAACAAATTTGTGAGAAAATACACAAGGCAGATTTGTTTGAACAGACAAACAATGAAACAATGAAAAATAGGCCAGTTTTACAGTGTCCTCCAAAAGTATGTGAATGGTACAGTGAAATGCATGGGCATAACCACGCATTCTTTGGGGGGGTTGTGTCCGCCCCAATACTGAGAAAATACCAATCTGTCCCCCCCAATATACAGTAGAAAATGTTAAATGTCCTTTTATGAACCCTGTCAACGGATCTGCCTCTTGTTATTTCCTATCTATTTTCTGTTTATTTCCATTTGTTAAGGAAAACATAAATGTGTGACCTCCCCGCCCTCAAATTGTACACTTGGTTATGGCCATGTTTACAACGTACTTGTTGCACCGGCAGCAACTTTCACAAAATACTCCCAGCAGTAGCCTGATAGCAGGCGAGATGGGAAAGGTGTGACGTAGGCTAATTGACAACTGTGATAATAATGGAATGCCAAGCAATCTAACCCAAGTTAACTACCATGTTATTTTTTATAAAACTACTTTTCTCAAAAATTGGCTTTTAAAAAGCTAGTATGTTCACGTATTACTGATTTTTCTCTAGGCCTTAAAGTAAGGTGACCAGATTTCTGAAATGACAACCGGGGACATTTCCAGTTTGGCAGTCAATATTTAATTAAAATATCCAATGTTATTATCTATGAAATTAAAAAAGGGGGACAATTCCAGTTTCATGTATTTTGACCATGGTAACTGTTGTACTGTAATAAACTATGGCCGAGCTTTCCACAGCAGTTTTCTCTAAAACTAGCACGAGCAAGTAATTAGTAGAAGAGGAAGAGTGATATGAAGCTGCTATACCAAGCAGCCCTGTCTGTTGGCCAAAACAAGCACAACGCGACGGAGACGTCAACTGGCAGCGGTCTTTCTTGCCACGTAAAATATTATTTCACTTTGCGGTCTGTTTTTAACGCATTTAACGTTTAAAACGGGGACATTTCGGGGACAGCCCCCGTTTTTGGTGGCCTGTCCCCGGAAAACGGGGACGTTTGGTCACCCTATATTACTGTCTGTTTTCTTGTGCTACCCTCGTTAGCTAACTAGCTAACTAGCTAGCAAGCATGATACAGGACAGTTCAGAGAAATCACTTTTCCTTCAAATGTGAATTCAAATGGTAAATGCAGTCCGAAAAACTATGTTCTAAATGTGTGAATTTTCATATATAAATATAGAATTGTGGGAAATGCACTTAAAAAAAAAAAATTCTGGAGGAAGGCTCTCATTTGGACCCCCCCCAATGTCTATACCATGGTTACGCCCTTGGTGAAACGTATTATTTTTGCAGTATACTTAAGGGCTTTGCAATTTGAGATCAAAAGATGAATGAGACAAAAGTACAATTCAGCTTTTATTTCATGATATTTACATATGTTTTACCATTTTACAGAAATGGCTGTTTTTGTGTTGAGTCTCCCCATTTTCAGCCGTGCAAAAGTAAGTTTGACGGACAGGTATTAACTGTTGCTCGGGTGTTTCCATTTGAATGGATTGTTCACACATAAAAGAGAAATGCGTGTCCAGTCTTGGTTTTAGCCTGTTATCATCTGTGGAGATTTTTGGAGTCAAAGACAAACACCATCATAAAGACCACAGGATTACCTATGGCTGAAAAAATGAATCTAAGTTGAGAGGACATAAGACTTAATTAAGAAGGATAGCATAGAAACTGGGTATATCAAGTACAGCAGTTTAGAAAGTCTTGAAAAGAAAGAAATCACCGGTGAACTCAGAAATAACAAGCATGCACTCCTCTTGACTTTCTGAAGAGGAAACTGAAGATCAGCTGAAAGCAGCTGCAGTGAAGGCCTGGAAAGGCATTTTCAAAGAAGATACCAAACAATTGGTGATGTCAGTGGGTCATAGACTTGGTGTACTTATTAAATTTAAGGGCTATGCAACAAAATATTAGATTTGCTTTGATTTACTTCTAATTTTATGTCAGCTTACTTTTGCACAGCTGAAAATGGTGGGAATCAACACAAAAAGAGCCATGTCTGTAAAATGGTAAAACATACACATGTAAATATCATGAAATTAAAGCTGATTGTCTGTATTTCTGTCTCATATTTGTCTTTTGATCTGAAAACAAAATGCCTTAGGTATACAGCAAAAATAACAAATTTCACTGTACTGTTCCCAAATATTTGGAGGGCACTGTAGCTCCTTTGATCATCTTTAATCATTAATAGTAGTCAACAGTTATAAGACATATAAAAATCAAATGACATTTAACTTGTGGCCAGATAAGTACTCTCCATACTCTCCAAGAGATCTACCTCAGCTTTCTTAAATAATGTTAAGAATAATGTTATTGCGGAGACATGTAAAATCCCCACACGGTCACTAAGAAACACTCCGGAATAACCTAAACAAATTAAATTAAATTAAATTAAATTAAATTAAATTAATTTACTTTAATTAATAATTAATTAATTTAATTTAATTTAATTTAATTTAATTTAATTTAATAAAATATGAAAAAATAAATAACAATTTTCTTAGGATGTGATCTCTTTTTCAGTATGCTTCTTCAATGACAATGGCCAACCCTACCACATCAGTAAAAGCCTGAGTAGTGCACTGGTCTCCACAACTTTGTTAAATACAGTATCGCTGTTCAAGGACATAAATTATGTCTTTTTCAATGGCACTTTACCGGGTTCCCTACCACAATGACCATAGACTCTAAGCCCTTAAAAACATTCATTTGTGTACCTTCTGACCCCATTTCAACAGACAGAATTCACGAACAATTTCACACATCTACAAAATAAAGCCCCAAACTTAGGGGATTTCGCAGTTTTTCCTTCTTCTCATCTCCCCATTGGCCATTTTAAAAATAAAAAAATACATCAACCAATAAAAACATTGAATACACACATGAACATAGTTTGCACAATTTAAAACAGTTAAACTATGCACCTCTGACGTTTACTTCCCTCGTACAGGCCCGGCGCCAGCGGAGTACCGAAGAGGGGGGCGTTTGAAATACCGAAAGGGGGCGATGAAGTAACGCAAAGTATTCCCAGCTACAAAAACATACGCAGCCCAATTGTCGCCCAGAATTTGCGTTTCGTCAAAAAATCCCCAACTGCACTCTCTGATGAAATAGCATGCACGACCACCAAATGTAATTGATGGTTAAAACAAAGAATGTAGGGCACTTCTCTGTTTAATTTATTTTGAATAAAGCCGCCTTTACACTGCTGAGCCGGGTTAAAATGCTGTAGCAGACCCGGGGTAGAATTAGTGATGATCAACTTCCACAGACGTTCTTTATCCACCTTTTGCCCGGTATGAACACCTTTACACTGCAGAGAAGAATCCGCGGGATTCGCTGTGGCGCGTACAATTACGTATCTCGTGCACAATAAACATAGTCTTTCTCGTGAATGATTGCTGTGTGATATAACAACTGCCTTGCAAAATGTTACCCCTGGTGTTTCTGGTTTTGCTAGCTAAACTGTTCGAGAATAAAGCAGAGCTGGGTGTTAGATTAGCAACCAGAACAAGAAGAATAAAACAAAAACAAAGCAGATTTCATCAAAAAAGTGCATCAAGGCTGAAGGAACATATAAGGAAGTGTAATAAAATAATAACAACGCTAATCCATACTGCCGTATTTTTAAATTTAGTTTTCTCCGGCTTGACATCTTTATACAGAAATCAGACTCGGCTCTGCTCCACCTATACCCCGGGGTTAATGCTTTGTGTAAAGACCGCTTTATTTCAATCATTATAAATTATATTAATATAGTGATGGCAATGTAAATAACGGTAACGTTAAGGCCAGTTCAGATCAATGATTTGCAACGAGATGAAACAGTTTTAAAATGTTGCAGAGAAAATTGCACCGGTCTGAACTGGTTAGTTGCAGAGCATCTGAAGCTTTTATACGGTCTATGGTCTGAAGTCGTTGCCTGCCATGGGGTCTCAAAAGACCCACCTTGTCAAATTGGCAAGTGCAGTTTTAGAAAGTTTACAATCAGACGTCTTGGAAGTTTGCAAGTTGCATCCAGTCTCGCTGCTAATCATTGATCAGAACTGGCCTTTAGTTAGCTACACTGCAAAGGTGCAACAATGTAGCGTTGCATTCGAGAGACAGTTTGCGAGGTCGGTACCGGTCGGTAGCGTTAGCTAGCATTTTTTCTAATTGTTAGCTGACATTAGATTATTGGGATGGCAGGTATGCTATCCCGCCAAGTTACGCCTTGGCGGGGGCATGCCCCATACCTATACAGCACCGAGAGTTTGGAACTTTTCAAGGTTCCCCACAGAAATAACCACAACAGCCACACTCAGCCCTTAAAACATTAAATTCTGTACATTCTCACCCCATTTCAACAGACAGAATTCAAAAGCAACTTCACATGTCCACACAATAAAGCCCCAAACTAGGGGGATTTTGCGTTCTCATTCTTCTTATTTTTCCTGCCGCCAATCCCACTAACATGTCTCCCCATTGGACATTTTACCGACACCAGCCAAATCTTCACCTACACGACCCAATCAAAAACTCACATACACACACAAAATACCCATACCTTTTTATTCTGAAACATTTCCAGTTTCAGCTAGTCTGCTGTGGCTTGGTGGGCAAGGTTACAGTCTGGGGAACATGGGATCGTAGGTTCAAGCTCAGCTAGGAACATGTTTCTTTAACATGCTTTTACCCTCACTAATAATTGTCTACTTCTCAATTATTGCTTTTGCACCATATCTACCCGCCGTTCGCCGTACGTATACACTGCATTATGCAATATTGCAAAGCCATATGGATTCAACGTCTTTTTTGAATGCGCCTATCTTTTTTGACCTCCATCCTTTCCAGCTGCAGACGTGTAGCATTATCCAGTGGCTCCCTGCCTGGATCACCTTCAGTTTCCTTGACTGACAATTCCACAAGCTCGCCCTTGTTCATGTCAGCCTGGTAAGGTATATTTAGACGTTGCTACCATTTGCAACTCTGCTTTCTTTAGTTGCCACCAGTCTCTGAGCCACAAAACACTTCCATTTTCGAGAAACACAGCTGGACTGAAGTCGGGGCTTATCCTGCTACAATATCCTCCGACTATAACCTGATGTAGGCTACACAAAATGAGTTAGATTGCTAAATGCACAGGCAGAAAACTACCAAAATATTTCTTATTACCGAACAGTACCTGCAATATTTTATAGGATGATGAAGACAGCTAAACAGAAATCAAGATTACTTGCTTATTCAGAGCGACTTCCAAAACCACCACAATACACAATATTACATGCCACACAGTGAAATCAGTCAAAAAAAACAAAAACAGAAAAAATAAAAAGGAACATATCCCAGCCAAGAGCCCCCAATTGTTACAAGCTGAGTAAACCTGGCCAGCCACCTAGCTGCCTAGCTATAACCTGAAAGTTAGAACTATAATTAAAGCTAGATTCTTATGGCTTAAGATTTGTACCCTAACCTGGTGTATGTTGTGTGGTGAAAATTGTGTGCAGAAACTAAACAAAAGAAAACCGAAACAAAATGCAGATGTGCATGTAGGGCTGGACCAGTACTGCCTCCAGGCCGGCACTGTTCTGTCTTTCTCCTTTCATTTATCAGATTTTTTGAAAATTAAAAGAAACAAATAACCAACTACGAAAAAAATTACGAAATTCACGCAATGGCGAGGCAGCGCACTGATGGAGAAGAGTTCCAGACACAGAAAAAATTGTTTTAACAAAAAATAGCTTATGAGGGGAGCGATGCCTCCAAAAGGCCATCAGGCCCACAAAACTGCCTGTAGGTCTCTAATTTCGTGACACTTTTTCCCCAAACAGCGCAATACAAAATAAACACAAAATGCCTCCTCAGTTCCGTCTATTCGGCTCTTTAAATTTTGCTGCCCAAATTGAGTTATACCCCGCCCCTTTCTGTCGGATGGTCTTTTAAACTTTATGGTGAGGGGAGGGACTGCTGCACATTGTTAATGATGTAATGCATGCCAAGTTATAGTAACAGTAAGTAAGATCGTGTTGGCAGATGCTAGAACATAACTATAGCAAGCAACAGATCATAAAATTTGATTCACAAAACCAATAGTCAACATTAAATATACTGATAAAATGCACTTTTATCAGGTGAATGTCTTAAACCCAATTCGCACTGAATTAGAACTACCTGGGAACCACAATGAGATTGGCAGAAGGAGCTAAATGTCCAATGGGGAGAATCATTGATTGTGGTACAGCAGCATTTGTGATGATGTAATTGGCAGGAAGTTGTTGTGTGAATGTGTGAAGATGTTAGTGAATTCTGCATGTTTACATGAGGTCAGAAGGTACAGAAGTTAATGTTCTTAAGGGCTGAGAGTCTGTGGTCATTGTGGTTATTTCTATAGGAAACCCTGAAAAATGTCAAACTTTTGGTGCTGTATAGGTGTGGGGCATTCCCCGCCAAGGCATAACATGGCGGATGGCATACAAGCCATCTCAATCTCACCTTGTCCAGTGCAACAAGACATGTTAGCAAACATAACTAGCAAAAGCTAACCTTACTCAACTTCAGGCTGTTTCATTACAATAGGGAATGAAAAATATTGAAGACTGTTACCTGGTTAGCAATATAATTCAACAGTACACAATTTCAGCTTAGGTCTCGATCAATTTATGCAGTTGTATGGTCACCCACAAATGCATTTTTATTAGTTGGCTAACTCTTTTTTCCTTCTCTGTCACACAACTACCTGGAATGCAATGAAATACAGAGGGCTGAGAGCATGCTTTTCCGTCCTGTTAAATATGCATTCTCTGCATTGATTGAGTGTTAACTACTGTTCGCATGCACACTGACACAAAATGAGAAAACATTTTTCTTTTTTTTCTCTTGTGAGTGGGTGGCCCATTTTTGATGTGGAATGAAAGAGTGAAATGCTCAGGTTATTCATGATCTGATCCACTAGACCCATCCTGCTGGCATCATCCTGTCTTGCTTACCATTGTGCCCCCAGTGACAGTTCACACTTCTTCACCAGAGAGTCAGACTCCCACTGGACCTTCCACTCCTCCATGATATGCAGATCATTTGGTTCCACATATGGAACTGGCCACTGGTGTCTGTCCAGCACACACTCAAAGTCTGTGGAGACAGGGATCATGTTATAGTCTGCACACATCCAGATTCCAGTCGCAAGATATGGAACACTGGTGCACACTACAAATCAGAACTTTTGTCTTATACTTTTTCAGGGCTGTTTTATGCAGAGTTAAAAAGAGAATGCCTGATGTTACATTTGTAATTAGTTATTTTATATAATTGGAAAAAGTTGAGCTTTCTGGCAAACAGATTCGGAAGTGTACACCAGGCATTCAGTCGAACAAACCAAGCACTCATTGAAATTCATTGTACTGAAACTGGCCCTGACATGAAAAGTCCATAAGATTAATAAAATGGCCAACAGAACCTTGGTTTCCCTGGGACCCACTACAGGCAGCCATTTTAATGAAGGAATGTATACAGAATAACAGCACTCAATGTAAGATAAGGTATCACCAGATATGGTATCATTTAAAGCAGGTATCTTATATAGGGCCACCAGTTTTTCCACCACCTGCTTTCTCACGCATTCTTGTCCTCCAGCAAGAGCTTGATACCCTTTTTGTCAAGCCATATGTCAAACATTGATCTTAATTGCACCATGCCATGAAATGTGTAATCGGTGTTAGTTTTATGTTTGAAGTGGGAAGCATTCACAAAAAAAATGAGCTGTTAACTTCAACAGAAATTTTTCAATGATATAAATAAAACGAGTTTGCAGTAGGCATATAAAAAAATAATTTAACTTCTTAGCGTAATCCCCCTAGTAGTCGGCACGCAGGCGTGCCTAGATTAGGGCTGTCAAATTTACGCAGTCATTTTGATTAATTAACTATAAAATGAGGCGTTAAAAAATAACTCAAATTAACGCATACAATATTATTTAATGTGCCGATGTTACTGTAAGTTGCTGCATGTTGAATAACACTACCTATGTTGCCAAATAACCCAACCATCGCATTTTTCCACACTGTCAGCCATTATGGGGTTCATACACTCTGGCAAACTGGCCCTTCAGCTGGAGCGGTCGGTGTGGCTCTGAGCCTCTGAGAGCAGCACTAATTTCTAAAGTTTGTGAATTTACGTGAATTTACGAACGAACCCTCACCATGCGTCGCACAATTCCAACCGGTGGTGTGTTAGTTGCACATGTAAATATTATGTTAAATAGTTAAACAAGCACGAAACCGTGCAGACCCACGACACACCTGTGCAAAGTGTCATGAGTAAAACTTGGCTAACTATATAGCTAGCTAGCTATGGCATGTCCTCACGTCTGTAACAGTATTTATTGTCCTCCATGTGTCCATACATCTGTATCGGTGGTACGCGCTATGTAGGTTAACTAAAGTAGGCGAAACGCTAACATGTTAGGGTTAGCTAAAGTAACGTTAGGCGATAAAGCTGTGCTTAAAAATCTCGTGCCGTTCAAAGTGGTGATTTTGGGAGATGCACCTGCACATGCGGCCTACTAAACGAAGCACCACCTGCACATGTCCCTCTCAGGTCGTCCGTGAGTGAGTGAGTGAGTGACCACAATTTGCCATGCATAGCAAAAGACTGTTATGGCCACATTAGTACTTAAGTGATAAGTGTATGTTAAATAATTTTTTTTTTTTTAAACTGTTATGGCCACATTTTAGGCTAAGTGATAGGCTTATGTTCAATGATAAAAAGATATGTATTTGGAAAAATATTGATTTCTAATGCCCCCTTTTGTTATTCCTATTCAATGCTTTACTCATGTGCCACAATAATGTAATGTTTTTGAGTTGAAATATCTTCATTGGGGGGCTTTTCCAAGCAAATATTGATATATGTGATTAATTGTGATTAATTTTATTAATTAAATCAGCATATCATGTAATTAATTTGATTAAAAATTTTAATCTATTGACAGCGCTAGCCTAGATTGCTCAACTCAGACATGCCTTACTCCTGCAACCAAAGTATGAGTTGAAAACAGAAACTCTGTGTTCTAGTTTCATTAGTAGACGATACACGGCAACTATGCCAAATACGCAGTTTCGCAGCGCCACCATTGTCGCGCTGGCCGTTCATTTAACAAGCACCCCCTCCATGCAGTCTCATCTGCAACTACACCCCCCACCCATAACATAATGGACAACATTGTTTATCTGGGCATTCATAGAAATATTCTTTCACCACTCAAAAATCGTATTCCGTCATAGCAACAAGATAAATCAAACAACAGCCCTAATATACGCCAATACAGCAATGAAAACACTGCTCATCGAATAACAAAATAAACAAGACAATTAAAAAAATAATTATACCATGCCATTCTACAGTCAAAATCTGGGACTAAATATTGAATAAGTATACAACCGTACCATTGGTTTTACGCATAGAGATGTCCCTTTTGAGACTGAGTGGTCATATATTGGCTTGGATAATTTATGAAATATACGCGCATTTGTGATGCCTGGGTAGCTTCCAAAGTAGCTGTGCATAATGTTGTTTATGGAGTTGTCGCCGTTTTCAGTACAGTCTGGCTTGATCGACAATGAATCGCTACAACAGGTGACAGAATAAGCTTTCTAATGATGTATAACAAGTTTACTTTTGTAATAGCGTTTCATGGCTCAGCATAACAAAGTTCTCTCATAATTGCATTCACTTATTACTTATTATTGAGGACTTCTGAGCATAGTTGCGCCATATGTTTTCTGATAGACCTAGCTGACATTGTTTTCTGGGGAAAGACAGAAGAGGAGAGAATGACTGTAATGATTTACTGTCTCTGTCTCTATCTACTTAACACAGATAACATGTCATCATCGCTATGCAAGTATTACTGCTCAAAATATTTCGGTTATATACCAGGGATGGGCATGAGTACTCAAGTACTCGATTTGGATTTGGTATTTGTTCAACGTATAGAGTAATCACTCTTTTTTTTCTTTGCAAAAAAAACCCTGTTCTATATTAAAAGTTTACTTTTTTTTGTACGGGACGCAGTGATGTAACTGCTATCTATGAATATCTGCACAGATCCATATAGCAAAAATGATAGATCTGCACAGCCACAGATAGGTTTTTTAAGAAAAAAAAAACGTTCAACGTTTTCAGTCAGACATCACTCGATCTAACGTTACAGGCAGAATGGCGACCAGGCATAAGAGTGATGTTTGGAAGTATTTCAACAAAATAAATGAAATGAATGTGCAGTACAAACTATGTAACATTAAACTTGCGTATCATAAAACAAATAGTTTGATGATCAACCATTTGCGCATTAAGCACTAGGAGAAAAAAGCGGAGACAGATGACAGGCAATCTCGCATCACCACATTTGCTAACAGTGTTAGCACCGTTGTGCCATTGTGATGCCACCAGGCCCAGGGCAGAGAAGGTTAGCTTAAACAAGTTTATGGTTAATTTATGTAAAGTTTTATTGTTTTTACTAGTATTATTAGGGGTCCAAGCAGCGAAGCTGGTGGAACCCTATTGTATCTGTTAGGATTATTATTATTATTATTATTCTTATTATTATTTTTCTCCGCTAAAAGTGTCTGAGGCTCAGCAACCATAAGTCCTAGAGCAACCAAATTTGGCAGGTGGGTTCCTATGGCCCCCCACTACCCAGGCACTAAAAATCACCTATGTTGGCCAGATGGTGGCGCTACAACAAAGGGTTAGGCGTAAAAGGCCATAATTCCGACACCATACGTTAGATCAACACAAAACTTCATCGACTTGTGCAGCTGAACCTGCTCTACAACTTTGCCATTGGGACCACCTATGTCCGCCATATTGTTTGCCCGCCATTTAGACTTTTTCGTTGGGGCGTGGCAGTTTTCTCCGCTAAAATGTCTGAAGCTCAGCAACCATAAGTTGTAGAGCAACCAACTTTGGTAGGTGGGTTCCTATGGCCCCCCACTACTCACGCACGAAAAATCTCCTATGTCGCCCAGATGGTGGCGCTATAACAAAGGATCACTCTTTTAAAGGCTATAACTGTCACACTATAAGTCCGATCAACACAAAACTTCATCGACCGATGCATCTGAATGTGCTCTACAACTTTGCTTTTGGGACCACCTATGTCCGCCATATGGTTTGCCCGCCATTTGGACTTTTTTATTAGGTGGGGTGCGGAAAAGCTGGCGCTCCAAATTCTAAGTGTTACGACATCGAGTAAACTTCTTTACGGCAAGCGACATCCATGGCGACGCAAGTAATCCGACACCGTAGGGTCTAGTTTTTATCAGTGAGGGTAGGGTCTGAACGTCGGGGTAGTACTGGAAGAGGCTACCAAAAGTTTGTCAGTAAAAGCTTTTTCAGAGGATGAATAATTACTTTTCTTGAGCATGCATCCATTTGAAGACAGTATAGGGTGAGTTCGATTAGTCTTTAAATCTGTCATTATGTTGAGAAATAACTAAACCATTTTATTGGTAGGTTTTGAGTTCCTGTGCAAACGCGCGAAAACACGCTGGTATAATAAAACAATGACGGTAATACATATGTAGTCCGCTTCGTTCCGTTGCTGCCATAACATAACACACTATCTTGTGTCTACAGCTGCAGTTTCTCGCTGCAATTACTATTATTGAATATAAACAAAAGGCGCAATTTATGCTGTAAATCGTATTCTCAATTTAATCTCTAAATTGACTGTAACCTTAGGGTAGTTGTTTCGTAGGTGACTTAACTCGTCTTAACTATTGCTTGTATTTTTGCATAGACTGCGTTGTTGCTGTTTTTGTTTGTGTTAGTGTTAATCAGTTTAACCTACAGGGTCCAAGTTGAACTATGCGGTTGTTCCCTGCACTCGGAACGGTAGGCTACTGCCCTCTAGGGTTTTCGACACACTTGTTCCTGGTTATGGTTAAACACTTTGTTGTACGTAGCTCTGGATAGGAGCGTCTGCCAAATGCCTGTAATGTAATGTAATGCAATATTCCGTAGCAACAAGATAAACCCGACATTAGCCCTAAAATATGCCAATACAGCAGTGAAAATGCAGCTCACTGAATAACGAAATAAGCGAGACTAACTTTTTAAAAAATTATACCATGTCATTCTACAGTCACTATCTGGGACTAAACACTGAATAAATATAAAACCTTACTGTTGGTTTTACGCGTAGAGATGTCCCTTTTGCGAATGAGTGGTCATATATTGTCTTGGACAATCCGTTTGCGAAATATACGCGCATCTGTGACGCCAGGGTCGGCTATCTTCAATAATAGCTGTGCGTAATACCACACCTGTTGCTTACGGCGTTGTCGCCCTTTTTTAGTGCAATTTGGCTTGATTTACAATTCATTTATTCAGTAGGTGAGAGTATAAGCTTTCTAACGATGTATAACATGTCTGATTTTGCTTTTGGAATAGCGTTTTATAGGTCAGTGTAACCAATTTTTTTCTTATCTGCCAATGTCTAAATGAATAAAACTGTAGGCTACTTTGCGCGCAGCGCGCGAGTTGATATTACGTCTTTTTTCCGTTTTTTCTCAATGTCGTATTTATTATTTGAAATGTGTATTTATGTGCTATTATTCTATCTGTCTCTGTGGCGCTCTGAAATGTGCATTCTCTGCTAAACTGAGCAATGGATTGGAATATGTGTCTGACGTAGTGTTGCACGGTATACCAAAACTTCAGCACTTTCTCTGTACTTAAAAAAAATAAAAAAATATATAAAAGAAACGGTTAGGTATTAGAATATTCCGACGTTCGGTAGTTTTGAGTCAAATGTAAAAGCCAGGGAAAATTGTCTCCCGCATTACTGATTTAGAGGATGAAAAGTGTAATTTATCAGAATCTTCGCTAGAAGGCAGTAGCAACTAAGGTTGCCAAGTGAGGTGACTTGCGCTTGCACTCAGCTCCTTGATACAGCGCAAGCTTTGACTCAGTTCACTTCAGTGCCAATAGGTGTTCCAATTTGGAAATATTTTATTATAGATAGATGCTGTATTGTTATTAAAATATGCTGCTTTTTAAATCTATTTACAGGTGAAAGACCTGTTTTAAACATTATTTAGTTTACAACTGTTTAATTTTTGAAATATATTTGATATATTTTTTTGTTGTTTAGTGTTGTAACACTATAGGCCTATGCATATTAATATGTTGCAGAGGCTTCAACTTAAAGGTTGTTAATGAACCAGGTAGTTAATAAACCATGAATTCGAAAATGAGGTCAACCCTTGTGGACATTACGTTTCTGATCTATTAAGGTTGAAATATATTTAATATAGTTTTCTATGGTTTAGCGTTGTAACACTATAGGCCTATACTTTTTGATATGTTGAACAGGCTTCAACTCAAAGGTTGTTAATAAACCAGGTTTTTAATAATCCGTGAATTCGAAAATGAGGTCAACCCTTGTGGACATTGAGTTTCTGATCTATTAAGGTAATTTCAGTATCGTTAGGTACCGAGTATTGAATCCGTATCGTTTCAGTATTAATTATTGTGATACTAAACTTGGTATCGGTATCAAAGTAAAAATTTTGGTATCGTGACAACACTAGTTTGATGCCTTTTTTTGTTACAGCATGGAAGCGCTGCAGCTGTACAAACACGCCAGGCCATATGTGCGTTACGACATGCCATCTAAGTGTTACGACATCCCATCTAAGTGTTACGACATAGTAAAGGCCTTCACGGGAAGCGGCCAGGACACATCCATGGCGATGCAACTAAGTCATCCGACAGCGTCTCTTAGCACAAAATTGGCCATAAGTCATCAATATTTTATACAATCATCATGATATTCAGTAGATATGTTGGGTGAAGGCATATGATCATGAGGAAAAAGCCATTTTAAAATCGCTCCGTAGGGGGCGCGATGGTGCCAATGCTTGGACCCCTCCCAACGCCGCTTGCGGCTTTAATTTTTATTATTATTGATATTGTTTTAACTTGAACATGTATTCACGGCTCATGCTTCCCAATAGCCATGTTAGAGTTTATTGTCTGTTGCCCAAAATTTCGTCATTTAAATAGTTAACTTTTTAATATATTTTTCTTATTCATGTTAACTTCTGTGAATTTCTGGTTTAATAGGCTAATTGGAGCCTGGATGTTCAATAAATGAATTTCAAATTGCACAAATTTTCCGTTGTTGGCCAGTTTATACATAAATGTGAAAGCATTAGATAGTAATAGCCTGGATATTCTTACAGGGTATAGCCTACAAAATTAACTGTTTAGCTATACGGGTCAAGGTGGCTGCAGATGAAAAAGTAAACCAGCCACAGCTTTTTTTTTTTTACCAGCCAAATTATTGAATTATTGAAATTATTGCAAAATCTTAATGTTTGTGGATATGGTTTTTCTTTATGTAGGCTAATCTTTGCAGTCTGTGCAGCGCAGAAAGGTAGGCTTATTGGGATTTTTAGACGCGTCATAAATTACCCACTTGAAATGAAACATCAGTCAGCCTAACATAAAACAAGTGATGATCACGTTGCGAATATGAGCACTGCTCATCTGTTTATTTTTTGTTTAGGCAATGACTGCAGATTAGAATCCAGATCACACAAATGTAACGGTACCCGTCCGTGGTTATAATGTAGTGCACAAACTAAATTCAATAAGGTTGAGTCGAGTCGATCTGTTTTTGAAATAAAGTAGGCTACATCAAAACAAATACGCAGTTAACATTTTACAAACAAAAAAAAAACAACCCCGATGGCAGGCAATATGAGCATTGACAGCGATATCATTTACACGGGTAAAATTCTCATGCAGATTCTCAATACATTGTTCAGTGAACAGTTTATTAATAAAACGTTTACATGTATAGGCTGACTTACACTCAACATACAGTATATTGTCAGCTGACAGAGTGAGCCCAAAGTTTGAGCCTAGCGTGAGCAGATTTGAGAAAGGCGGGTGGCGCGTAGTCTAGGCTAGCCTACTGTGCAGACTGTATCAGAGCTGACGCGGCGCAATGAATCATATCGGTTTTTAAAAAATCTACCCGCATTTTTGCTTGGGTGTTCATTTTGGACCCTATTCTTACGTTAGACTTTTTCTTTTTTGCAAGTACTCGAGTACCCTATAATAATTTTATGAACATCCCTATTATATATGTTATTTTTGAAATTGAGTGTCTTTAAATAGGTTAGTGGTATTATATAATGAGGATTTTTCACACTGTAATGTAAGTGTTTGTTAGTAGCTTAGCAGTTTTTGTGTTTGATGCTCCAGATATGAATGTTGGAACATTGCCAAAACGTGGTGGACGGCTGAATATTGTTTTCATGTCATCCCATCCCCATACAAGAAAACATTACATACTCTAGAGTACACAAATAAGTACAAGAGTTCATTATTACACATTTAGGTACTGTACTGCATTGTGCAAAGTTTTTGCCTAATTTTTTAATCCGATATTAATGTTTCATCGTAAACCAAAAAATTTTATCAATTTTTGGAGAGATTTTGGATATGTTTCTGGACCTCTAGGAATTTTAGACCACTGTACTGATGGAAAGTTGATAACTCCCACTTGAAAATGATGTAACAGTGAGTTTACTGATTCAAAACAGTTGATTTGTAGTGAAATACGTAATTATGTTGTGATTTACAGCAATGCAACATTTTGTATAGATTTGGAGACACTGGGTACACTGATTTTTTTGCTTCATACATCTTTAGTAGCGCTACATATCCACCCTTAGATTTTTACCTTGTGGTCAAGGAGTTTTTGATCCAGGACTTGTATAGTTTAACATAGGATATATATGCAATCTCTCAGTATTTCATTGCAAACTAAAAACGAGCAAATTCTTTTTTAGATTTGCCTAGACAATTGCATTTGTGGCACTTTATTTCTTCCACAATTATGAATATAAACTAATCAAAGTTAGTATTGTAAATGGTACAAATGTCTTGCTTCGTTTTAGCCATTTTTCAAGTCTCTGTGGTGTTCACATCTGGAGTTATAAAGCTTTAAATAGGGTACCCCCTAAATGGGCAATGATTGGCCAGATTTGGCATGTGCGCTAAGGGGTTAATAAAAGTGACGAATGGCAGTTCAAAAGACAATTCATGTTATAAATGGCAACATAATTTTATAATGGTCAGTTCATCAGTACTTGCTGTGAAACTCATTATGCATCATTTTGCTTTTTTGATCATTTAAAAAAATTTTTTCTTCAGCCATATCCCAGAATTCATGCAAGGGTATCATAATGCCATATTCTTGTGCAAATAATTTGTAATTGCCCGGATTGGTTCAACACTTCTTTTGACAACCTGGAATTCAGTCTAGTAGAAGTGTTGTCACATTGATTCTGGACACTTGCTTTGTATCAGAAATCTATAATTTATGACCTGGTTGACAGATATGTATTATTTTAGAAGTGTACTACAGGGTTGAAATACATTGTTTCTCTCCAACTTAACAGAATATTTGGATGCATTGATGTTTCATTGTTTTGTCTCTGCTGTTTATCTGAGCCAAGCCACTGGACAATATTCATTTGGTTTTAATATCCCAACGTTCAAACAAAGGGATCATGTCAAACACACTTACCTTTTTCAGTGATAACAAAAATGTACCTCCAAATTCTTATCCCTTAATGTCTTGATCTCTGCTAGCACAACAGAGCTCTTATAGCACAACTATCAGTGTTTGGTGTGATATCCATCTTAATTTCCACAAATCTGGGATAAAAAATGATTAACTTTGAATTGTACACTGTAACAGAATGCCAATTGCCCCATCTGATTTTACATGGTTCAGGGGGAAGTTTTATTGACCGAGAATAGCCTTGCTCTGTAATTGCACTCCTAATTTGCTCTGCACAGCACATTTTTCGAGCTTAGGAAAAAAGTTTGAGTTTGGCCATGAGTTTATTATTTTTCATAAAGATTACTGGGCCTAACAATACTCGCCAATGCCACCATCTGAGCACTTAGTTAAATAGACCAAATTTGACAAAAAGCTTTTGTTCTGTGAATGTGTTTTTGGGCTTTTAACATTAACTCACAATCGGCCACATTCACAAAACTTTTCTTAAATTATTCTTACTTTTGTTCTTAAAAATATTTCTATGAAAAACCAATATGGGATTCATGACACATGTGCAGACCATTGTTTTTGTGCATATCCCAAGTGTATGAGGTGATGAATGCTGACTGTTTGTAAATTTTATGCGCAATCCTGTTCATGTGACTAGCATTAGGAAACAGCCATGAGTACAGATAAGAAAAAATGATGAATGCCGAATTGTTCATGGAAACGTTCTTATACACAGTTTACGATCAAACATGATCGCTCGCATGTTTTGTGAATGCAGCCCATTGTTTGGCACAAATGCAATAAACAAGTGCATTTAAGCTTAAAATCATAAAAGCATTTCTAGATGCCAACTGCAGCTAGTAATTCACAGCAGTATGGAGTAGTTTATCATTTAAAAAAAAATTAAAACCAGCTGTGGAGTCTGTAAAAGTTGATGATTTGTTTGTCCCCACAGATATGCTGTCAGTTGCCTTAATCAGTCTTTGTTTCTATTACTGTCAAAGATGGAAAAGCCCCGCTGTTTATTTCATGCTTGTTCAGAATACACATTATTTAGGATGGTCCATATTTTCTTGTGGAATATTTGAACTGAAAAATGCATCTGTTAAATCTCAAGCCACTGCACTATACCCCTGCTGACAAGTGGAAATTGTTTATTTTAAATTGTTGGTAAATCTTCTTTGCGTGATTTATTGTTAAACTGCAAGTTGTGTGTGCAAAATCTGTGTGCATTGTACTGTTGCATCCATTCACTCAAAGACATGCTTTTCATAGTGCATGCATTTTACGTTCCATCCATGTTCATTTTCTTTCATGGCACTGTCCCTATTTAAGGTTAAACTAACAGTTAGATCACAATTAGCCACTGAATTGTACAGCAACCCATGGACAATTGAAATACAATTTTAAATCGCTGTGGGTCTTATGATAAGAGACAATGTGATGGCCCTGCTTATGAGCACACAACTGCTCAACTCACCTACTGTGTAGAAATAAGGAGTAAGCACAGCCATTCTGACATAGTTCATTCCTCCAAGAAGCTCTCCCAGCATTTTGTGGATCTGTTGTTGAATGGGACTAATGGAAATGGTGCCTGCAACACAGTGCATTTTAAATTGTACACATAGACCAGATTCGTATACTCCCTGGGTACTCAACCTGGTGTACTCACCTTTTCGCTGCAGCTGCTGGCAGTAGCGTTCATGGAACCAGGGAACCTGAAACTCAGGGCACTCCAGACACACAGCCCTGTTCAGCTCCATCAGGCGCAAACGTATTCGCATGTTCAGCGCATCTGGCAGGGCTGTAAAGGGTGGGTGGAGGTGCAGAGACTTCACATGAGGGTTGAGTTGAGTAGGAGGTGGGATACTTTAATCAACATGCCACCCACACTCACTTATTAGCAACTATTTTATACCCTTCAGGCGATGTAGTCTAACAGGACTACCTTAGCTGTCCAGTAATACTATATTAAGTGTGCAAAACAGCCACTAGCAAGCAGGAGAGTATATCACAGAAGTGCAGCGGCCAAGAGTGGCAGTGGCACTAAAGTCAACACCCTTAATATGCAATTAATCACTAAAAACTATGTTTAAGTGAAATGTATTGCATTTGTGAAGGCCTGAAAAGACAAGAAATTAAACTGATCAGTCCTAACGCTGACATCAGCCTGTTCCACATCAAAGTGCAAATACTGTTAGAGTACTGCTGTGTACAGTATATTGGTGTACACGCCATGCGCCGGCCAGAAAATAAAGCCAATGTCATTCTGCAATGCAATCTATTAATGTGAAAGCCAAATATATCTGATATTTCCATTGGTAATATGTTGTTTCCACCAGTTTGCTATACTGCGGAATTTGATGTTTATGTGGCTATACTATAAAGGTAAAAAACCGCAGACTTTGCTTTGATTATGACAAGAAATCTCAAGCCTGTCCATGGCCGTTTTTCTGTGGTGTAAAATGGCACATTTTAGTTTTATTTACAAAAATTGACACTACAGACAGAATCAATGCTCAAGTGGAACAGACGGACGTCAAATTTAAAAAACAAAACAGTGTAGCATAAATACACAAAGTCCATTCGCAGTAAAATAGGCTACATTTAAAAACGGGCCAAGTGGTGAGTTTACCTGTAGCTTTGCTTTCTTTTAAAATGTGCTTTTAAAGATAGAAGTTCTGGAAAAATGGAGTGGGCGTACCTTGGAGTAGGCAGAAGTGCTTCATTTTCTTCCAAGGATTAATTTGTGAATGAGGTTTAGTTTTATGTTTTATCCACAGCCTATACTTTTCCTTATTCGATTCTTGATTTCGAGGAAAGATCACATCCTTTGTCTTTGGACAATAAGAATCACTTCAGCAAGTTCTCCAAACGCACCGTCTGACCATAATCACAGTAAAGTAACAGCGAGCCAACAAACAAGAAAGCTTTACAGAGATCCACTGCCTAGTAATGGTTGCGAGGCAACTATTGGACGATCACCGCTCAAATGATGCATTTAGCAATGAGGAAAATTATGGGTGCTTAATGTTATTTATTAAAAAGTACAAAAAAGGGCCAATATAACAAGGTTTTGGTAGCAGAAATGAGTTCTTTTGAATACAACAATAAATAAAAGACTATTTATTACTGCTTTTTATTTTATTTTCCTATTTAGATCAATGTAATATATTAAACGTGAAGGATCACGGTAAACTCAGTGCAACGACGTTAACCCACGGGGACGTGCCAGGCGACCAGTGATTGCCATTTTTCATGAAACTCAAATTCAAGTGGTTATTCAAGGTATTGCAGTTCAGTAAGCCTCTGGTGCCAAAAGGCTCATTTCACCATTGAAATCCATTTGTTACGCCCCTCCGCGTCAGGTGGGGGCGCTGGCCGTTTGGAGGCCTGTGTTTTCTTGTTTCAGATAATTGGAAGCACCTGTGGCGGTGCCCATAAAAGGAAGCCTGGAGTCGGCTTCTCAGGAGGCGGCTTTATTTTCTCCTCGCCATTGGACCACGGCCGTGTCTGGATTTCACCTTTTATGTTTTACAGTTATTTTGATATTTCGTATGGTGTTCTAATAAAAGTATTGGTTATTATTGGGAAACCTTGATGTCGGCATCACTTATGTTTGCGGGTGTGGAGAGCAACCGTAACATAATTGGGGGCTCGTCCGGGATCTGCTGATCCGGTATGTATTCTCTAGCTTTTCGCTTGAGCACAGTTTTGTTAGTATGGAAGTTATTCACGTTTGTGGGGTGCGGCGGTAGAGTTGACTGTGTGTTACTGATCTGCTGAGTTTCCCTCAGGTAGCTATAGTCGTCGGGCATGTTCTTCGGGCTTGTCACTTTGTTATTTTGCCTTTATTATTTTTGGTGTTAAATCTGGGTGGGAGTACGCTTCGGTTCGCTGTGGGTGACTATTCTATTGGTCTTTCATTAGCGTTCAAGGGTTTTGCGTTTAAAAGCCGCCTCGAGCCCGGTAAATACACTGAAGACTAGGTTAGTTTTTTTTAGTTAGATTTCCGTTGCTATAGCTAGTTAGGACCTGGGGGAAGCCCTGGCAGCCCACACCAGTTAAAATAATGCCCCAATGACCTCAGTTGTTGTAATTAGTGTGATTATTAGTATCCCTTGAGATTTTGCTCAGGCGGAGGACGCTAGGACGAGAGAGCTTGGGGCTTGTTTCGGTAAAGTAATCCTAGTTCGTGTTTAGTAAAAACGCGTTGTGCTATATTGATATCCTTTCTTGTACCGCCTTGTGGAGTAGCTATAGCTACTATCGTGCAGTTTTCGGTCTCCGAACATTGTCACTGTTCTTGTCCGTTTAGTGTTAACGATGGCTTCGGGCATAGATGATTTTATTGCGGAACCCTCCGTGAAACTGCTCGAGCTATATACAAAAGATCAGCTGTTAAAAATCGCAGAGCATAATTTAATAGAAATTCCCAGCAAGCGATATAAAGAGAGTTAAAATTATCTTGAAAGCCACCTTGATTGATCGTAACATTCTAAAAGATAAAACAGAGGAACAACCCCTTTCTCCTAGTCTCCCTTCAGGTAACTCAAATGAGACAACCCTGCGAATTAGAGAAGCTGAGTTGGAAAATGCTTTAGAATTAAAAAAAACACGAGATTGAATTTAAAAGGTTGGAGATACAGGCCCAGGAAAGGGAAAGAGCCGCTAAGGACGACAAAGCTCTTTATGAGCTTGAGTTAAGGAAACTGGAGCTGCAGGCTAAAGAGAAGGAACTCATGGCCACGATTGAGTTAAAAAAATTAGAATCTGCCAATGTGGTTTCTCCCCCTCCCTCTCCATCTACTAGCTTTGATATTAGCCGACATCTGCGTTTAATGCCACCTTTTAATGAAAAAGATGTAGACTAATTCTTTACGCTGTTTGGACGTGTAGCCATGACTCTGAAATGGCCTGACGCCGAAAGAACACTCATGTTGCAGTGTGTGTTTACTGGAAAAGCGCAGGAGGTATATTCCTCCCTCACGCCAGATCAGAGCCTCGACTATCCGACAGTAAAAGCTGCCATTCTTAGAGCGTATGAGTTGGTGCCAGAGGCGTATCGCCAAAAGTTTAGAAACTTAAAAAAAAGGAGATAATCAAACGTATGTTGAGTTTGCTCGAGAATCTATGTCTTTATTTGATCGCCGGGGGGGGGGGGGTTTCCACTAAAGTTAGCACCTTTGAAGATTTGCATAATCTTATGGTGTTGGAGGATTTTAAAAACTCTGTGCCTGAACACATTGCTACATATATTAATGAACACAAAGTGAGTACACCTGCGGCAGCTGCCGTACTAGCCGATGTTTTGACGCACCGAGGGGTGTTTGGGGATCACCGTTATCGCAGTGATGCACCGCCCGGAAATGGCAGCTATGTTTATGATCCCTCGGCAAACAGGATAAGTGACAGTAATCCTGTCGGCAGGCGTTTCGAGACCCGACATTGTCATTTTCGTAAGATGCGTGGACATTTGGTGACAAACTGTTCAATTTTAAAGGCTCAGTCCCATGTAAAACCCGCAGCTTTGGTTGCACCATTGCGATCGCGGAGGCTGGCTGTGGCATCTCCTTGGAGAAGCTTAAAGTCTCAGGAACATAGGGATATTTGTGATTACACCCCGTTTCTTACAAATGGTTCCGTATCTTTACCAGGTACAGCAGAGATGAGATCGGTTAAGATACTTCGAGACACTGGGGCAGCACAGTCTTTTCTCCTTGAGGGTATTTTAGGATAGGAAAAAGCGTGTTCAACTGTGCCATATTAACATGCTGAAGCCGTATTATGCTCGCCCTTCCGAGCCGTTGTCAGCCGGCTGTTCCTTATCTGTCTCTGTTAAGCCTGTAGCCTTGTCCTCGGTGCTGAACTTCTCTGATCCTCCTGCAGTTGCCAGCTCCATGGCTGACCACCCTTCTCAGCCTCCGTGGGTGGTAGACGCACCATTCAAAACACCATTCAAAACAACAAATTTACCTGAGCCAAATTAAATTATTTAGGAGAGTACTTTCAAACTCTAAAATTTCTTCTCACTGAACTAACTCTCCAGGCACGAGTCCCACAGAAGATTTAATTCCAATTTTGTCTGCATGGTTTTACACCACAGTGCACGCAACTGCTTCCACGGACACACCCACACACAAATGAGCATGAGGCCCTGACTGACTCATTAATGTTGAAAATAGTTGAACTGTGAGAACTGCCTATACAGAACCGATGTATCAAAATGCATAGAATATTAAAACTTGACCTAAGATAGCATTAATCTACTATAATTATTTTTTTGATTTCATTGTTATTTTTGATATTATTGCTATTAATATTACTAATATGCACATTGTTCATGGTGATTAATTGTGAGGAATAAATAAGTAATAAGGCTGGCATATGCAGCTCTTAAACTACAGTTGAGGCCAAAAGTTTACATATACCTAGGCTAAAGACATTCAAACTCAATTTTTCCCAGCTCCACACATTTCATGTTACCGTACATTTCCTGTGTTAAGTCAATTACAAATTATAATCTACATTATTTCTATAAGAGGTCATTTCAAAATAATAGATAAGAGACAGATATAATCCTCCTTCCTCATAATGCCATCTATTTTCTGATGTGCACCAGTCCCTTTTCCAGCAAAACACCCCCACAACATGATGCTGCCACCCCCATGCTTCATAGTTGGTATGGCGTTCCCTCGGATTAAAAGCCTCACCCTTTTCCTCCATACATAGCGCTGATCATTATGGTCAAACAGTTCAATTTTTCACCGATCCTTGTGGGACTCCACTTCTAACAGCTCCCTGCTCAGATAATGTACCTCCTACTAATACTTTGTGTTCTACCCTGTAGCTAGTTCCGAATCCACTCTGAAATACATCCTCTAATTCCTACTGTCTTCATTTTACTAACAAGTCTCTCATGTGGTACCGTATCAAATGCCTTTTGGAAATCTAAGTAGATAATATCATATGCCTTGCTATAATCAAAACACATGGTAGCTTCTTCAAAGAATACCAAAAGGCTTGTCAGACAAGACCATCCCTTACGAAAACCATTAGGATGTTGCTATTTTCAAGAATACTTGAAATTACCTGTCTGTAATGATAGATTCCAGTATTTAACATATAATGTAAGTTAAACTTACAGGCCTGTAGTGTCCTGGATCAGCACGCTCCCCTTGCTTATATATTGGTATTATATTACCACACTTCCAGTCCTCAGGTATTTCTCCAGTCTAAAAATACCTGCCAATGGTTTAAAAATGACCTCTGCTAACTCTCGGAGTACTCTAGGGTATATGCCACCAGGACCTGCTGCCTTGTTTGTCTTTAGTTTAAGTAATTCATGCAGTACTTCTTTATCCTTTATTTCAATATCTGATAAGACTTTCTGAGTACCGAATATGCCTTCCAGTCTATTAGTAACCTCTTCTCTAGTAAAACTCTCAACAAAATAACTATTTAAGGCATCAGCAATATCTTTATTCTTAGAAAGCAATGCTCTTCTTCATGTCTGATGCAACTGATATCCTCTTTGACTTTCTATTTTCCTACTACAGTATTGAAAGAAACGTTTAGGATTACTTTTTGCATCTACAGCAATTTGCCTCTCAAAGAGCCTCTTGGCTTCCTGTAGTTCTCTTTCAACCTTAGCACGCATATTACAATATTCAGCCCTATTACTCTCAGTGCTGTCATTTTAATATATCTTATACAGTTTTGTTTTGTTCCTCAAACTCTCCCATATGGCTTTGTTCATCCACTGGGGGGAGAGCTTCTTCATTGTACTTTTCCTTACCTTTGGAATAAATTTATTTTGCGCCTCAAAATAGCTCTTTTGTACATACTCCACTTTTCATTCACAGTCTTACAGTTAAAAAGTTTAACCCAGTCAATATTACTTCAATTTTCTCACATCTTGTTGAAATTAAAATTTTAAATTTTGGCCATAGAGGCAGCCTTGCTAATTTGCCGTAACACTTCAAATCTAACTGCATAATGATTGCTAGTCCCAAGTGGCTCACCTCTATGCCACAAATTCTGTCCGGATTTCCCTCGTGGGCTGACTGACATACTGGGTCTAAAAAAGGTCATTTATAACATCTAAAAATTCTTCATCACTTTTTCCTTGACCTGTCATCATTTCCCAATTAATATCAGGGTAACTGAAGTCACCCATAATAATAGTCTCACAATCCTGACAAGCTTGTTTTATTTTTCCAAAGAGCATTGAGTTCACACTATTGTCTGAAGCTGGCGACCGGTAACACACTCCTACCATAAGGCCCTTTTCATGTTTCCCTATGAGCCTTAACCAAATATCCTCACTAGGCACAATCTGGTCAATTTCTGGAATTTTCTGCACATTAAAATTTTCTTTTACATAGAGAGCTACCTCTTACTAGATCTATCCTTCCTAATGAGTTTGTACCCTTCAATATTATATTCATCCCCATCCTCATCTCCAAGCCATGTCTCTGTAATCCCAACTATGTCATAACCCCCCCCCCCATTCATTGCAGCCTCATATTTAAAAAATGTATTTTTCATGCTTCTAGCATTTAAGCAAAGACATTTCAGATTATTACTTCTACACATCCTCATCCATTCCCTCATCCCCCGCCATCCCAAGCCACCCTTACATCATTAGTGTTCACACTATTATAGGAAGCCCTGACAGCTTCCATCCTGGCAGTCTGCACTTCCCTACCTTTTTCACTTTCTGACCTCCCTGCCCCCAAGTCCCTAGTTTAAATAATCCTGTGCTACCTTAAGCATACGCTGGCCCAGTGCAGCTGTACCCCTCCGGTTCAGGTGCAGCCTGTTGCGCTTGTACAGGTCACCCCTGTCCAAGAACAAGATCCAGTGCCCCATAAACCTTTACACCCCTTTGCTACACCAGGCTTGTAGTCACGTGTTAAACCTCCATATAAAATGTTGCTTTCCTCTACTTGCACGTGATACCGCTAGTATTCCAGAAAAAACTACCATGGAGGTTCTGCTCCTAATCTTTTCTGCTAACTCCACAAATTTGTCCTCAGAACTTCAAACCTACCTTTACCTATGTCATTGGTTCCTACGTGAACTGTGACCACTGGATCCCACCCTGCTCTGGCCAGGAGCTTGTCCACACGCTCCAGGAGATCTCCTACCTGGGCACCAGGCAGGCAACATACCATACAATACTCCTTTTCATGCGAACAGACTATGCTGTCTACCCACCAAATGACTGAATCCCCCACTATCACTATATTCCGAGAGGATGTGGTCACCTGGATGCCCAGTGGCTCCTCAGTCCTCCCACTCTCAGGGTCAAGAGCCAGATACAATTCCTGCAAGGGTTGGAATCGGTTGGACACCACAACCTCTGGAGGTGTGCATGCCCTTTTCTGTGGCTGCGCCCCACTGTCACCCATCTATCTCTCCCTGCCTGCCCTGGCTTCTCCCCCCTTCCCAGCTGTGGTGTGCACACCAAATCCTTATAGGACACACTACTCAGTTCCTGGAACTCTGATAATTGCCAACTGTGGAGTCCAGCAAGCTGGCCCTTAAGATCAAGAATCTTGCTCTCAAGGTGCTCAACCAGTTGGCAACAGTGGCGGACAAACATGCCCTGGAAACCGCTTTCCAGAAGCACAATCATCCTGCAACCCTCACAAAGCTTTAGCCACATTTTTAGCCACTAACTATCACCCTATCCCTCCCTATGTCTAGAGTAAGTTACTGCCGAAACGGAAGCACCAAGACCACACTTTATAAAAAAGTGCAGGTGTCTCTGGACAACTAGCAGCAGAAACCAGAGATGAAAAATAAATAAATAAGGCACTTTTATCTAAAGATAAGTGCTGAATAAGTAACAAGAAAACAAACTACCCAAAGTGGAATCACTCCAGTTATAATAAACTAACTTAGCTAGCTTATACTAAGTAGTAATGACTGAAGGAACCCTTGTATTAAGCAACATTTTAATTATATCTCACAACAAAATACAGCCAAAAATTTAGCTGGAATAAATTTACAATAAAGTACAGCTAATGTTAGTACGTAAAAATGCTGAGACGGAGACACCAAGCCCTCAACTTAGAAGTGCGCAGGTGGCGCCGGACAACTAGCAGCAGAAACCGGAGAATAAATAAAAATAAGGCACTTTATTGAATAAATAACACTGAAAAGAACTACCCGGAGTGGAATCCCTCTGGTTATAATCAACTAACTTGGCTTTTTACTAAATAGCAATGACTGGAGGAACCCCTGTATTAGGAAATATTTTGTTTCTCTGAACAGACTACTAATAATCATAAACTAATGTTAGCATGTAACAATAAGAGCGAACTATCTAACTACAATAATATTTTGCTCCTGGGGGGTTCAAAAACCACATAAAAAACCTGCGTTCAGCAAGAAGAAGGCCGAATTATCTAACCGGCTAGTTTGCGAGTGCTTAATGGAGGAAAAACAGTGGAAAAGCCCACCTCCCCCCAAACCGCCCCCCCTCCCCCCGTCCCCCCCGTCCCCTAACGGCAACAAAGATTTTCACCTTAGGAGCAAAACCGTCTTACCTTACTTGTAATAGGGGGATTCTGTTTAAACAAAAAGCCCAAAATAATATCAAATACACACTTGAAGGCACAATACAATCCTGTAACACACTTTTTCAAATGCTCCTCACTCTTTCCACCACAAACAGGAAGTGCGTGACAGACACAACTAATCAAGCAGAGAGCAGCAGCAAAAACACATACAGTTCAGTAGGATATCCTTTGGCCAGGCCATTTATGTCTAAAGCACAGCTCTTAGGTGCCGGGAGTAAACAGCTGGTTTGCTTTTGAAGTACTGCCTTGATATGAAATCAGATTTTTACATTTATAATTGCCAAGAAATGCCCACATGTAGTCTCTGGAGACATAAAATGATTGTACAAGCTGCTTTTTAGTTATATAGAGTGCATTTTCATGGCTTTAAACCACAAATAGTTTCAAATATTTTCAAATATGTTCTTAACAGGAATAAAATATTATAAAATGATTTAATCCTGTCATGCACATCCCTGTTGGTCATGTCAAAAGACTCACAGAGGAGCCAGTTATGGTTCAGTTTAGAAAACTTATGAACTTACTCTCTAACTGGCAGTCTAGCTTTGTCAGGAAATCCACACTGAAAATTTCACGGATCAATGCCTCAGGGAAACAGTTAGCCACAGCCAGGGAATAGGCCAGCAGCACCAGAAGGTGGGGGTCGAAGGAGCCTGCAAAAGAGTAAGAAACTTCTGTTGATGCCTTTCGTATCATATTAGAAAGAACACAACTCACCAAAACGGAACTACAATTAACCAAGGGAAAGCGGTTGGGCCTATCAAGTAGGGGTGCAATGGTTCACAATGGTTTGATGTGTACCTTTGTTTTGAATCACATTTCAGGTTCGTTTTCAGTTCTTGTATGAACAACTAAATAAGTTGAACTTGATGAATGAATGAGTGAAGTGGCATAACAGACATGAAGACATGCTGATGAAATTCCATCACAGTAACCCACATGTTGTGTTCAAGTAAAGATTTTAAGATGATTCTAAGGTTCGAAGGTTTATTGGCTTGATTTAGTTTACAAAATTAAGGGGTCTGCAACAGGAAAATGTGGTCGAAGCCCACCTAAGCCCAACGTCTTTATAACATAACATAGTATAGCATAACATAACGTATAACATAACAGAACATAATGACAAGATATGTATATCCTTCTTGTGGTAGGGTCCCCAGAACTGCACACAATACTATAAGTGTGGTCTAACAAACATATTGTACGAGATAAGTTTAACTTTCTTGGATTTATACTATATTCAATATTTTGGCATATATCCCAGCATCCTGACAACCTTTTTACTGCTACAGCACATTGCCTAGAACCTCAAAGGCTTTGATCAACTATTACTCCCAATTATTTTAAAAATGAGTACCTTCCAATTTTGTTTCTCCCATAAAGTAATCCTGCCAGGTTTCCACCAACATCTGGATTTTAAAAAAACCTTCTTGGATTACTTTAGTATCTTCCAAACTATTAGCTGGGCCTCCCAGTTTTGCATCATGTCCAAAATTGACTAATGTACTTTCTATGTCCCTGTAAAGGTCATTCATATAAATGAGGAAAGGTAGGGGTCCCAGTACCGATCATTGTGGGACTCCACTTCCCACAGTTCCCAGCTCAGATAATATCCTCCTACTACTCAGTGTTCTACCCTGAAGACAGGTCCCAATCCACTCTGAAATACCTCCTGCAATTCCTACTGTACTCATTTTGCTAACAAGTCTCGTGTGGTACCTTATCTAATGCTTTTCGGAAATCTAATTATATAATATCATCATAATATCATAAAGAATATCAGAACGTTTGTCAGGCATGAACTTCCCTTGCAAAAACCATGCTGGCTATCCCTTAGGATGTTGCTTTTTTCAAGAAATACTTCTACAGTAACTTTTCTAATGATAGATTCCAGTATTTTACATGTCATGCAAGTTAACCACTTTGCGCAATCCTCCTAGTGGCCACGACACTCGCGTCCTGAGATTGTTCAACTCAGACTTTCAGTGCTCCTGCAACCAAAATATGAGTTGAAAAACAACTCATACACTCTGTGTTCTAGCTTTACAAGTAGACGATTCAGGACAACTATGCCGAAGGAGTTTGAGCATTCAGAAAAATATTTCAATCAAATATTTCCATTTCATAGCAACAAACTAAACCCAACAACATCCCTAAAATATGCCAATGCAGCAGTGAGAATGCTGCTCACTAAATAATGGAATAAACAAGACAAGTTTTTCTAAAATTATACCATGTCATTCTACTGTCAATATCTAGGACTAAATACGGAATAAATATACAACCTTACCATTGGTTTTGCGCGTAGAGATGTCCCTTTCAAGACGAGTGGTCAACTCATATTTTGGTTGCAGGAACACTGCTGTATTGGCATATCTTAGGGCTATTGTCGGGTTTATCTTGTTGCTATGACGGAGTACGATTTTTGAGTGGTGAAAGAATATTTTTATGAATGTCCAGATAGCCAATATTGTCCATTATGTCATGGATGGGGGGTGTAGTTGCAGATGAGATTGCAGGGAGGGGGTGCGTGTTAAATGAACGACCAGAGCAACAATGGTGGCGCTGCGAAACTCCGTATTCGGCATAGTTGTCATGTATTGTCTACTAATGAAACTAAAATAAAGCGTTTCTGTTTTTAACTCATACTTTGGTTGCAGTAGCACTGAATGTCTGAGTTCAGCAATCTCCACTAGGGGCTTTGCGCTAAGAGGTTAAGTAACAATCTCCCTATGTATGTGCAGGCTTCAGACACCACTCTGTCTAAGTTTAGGCTTAAATCTTACCTCTTTACTCAATCCTATAGTTAGCCATTCCTGTAGTCCTATATCCTGTTAAATAGTCAAGTATAATCATGGAGTTTATGAAATTAAACATGAATGTCTGGGTTGGGTAGGGAGCTTAGCATCAAGTCTCAAGCTTGCTTTTACAAAGTGGACATGCTAGTTAGCATAGCCTCAAGGATCAAGATGGCCTTTACGGCCGTGACACACTAGATTGCTTAGCGTCTAGTGTCAAGCTTGTTTTTCCGGAGCTGACATACTAATTAGCTTCACCTCGTCAAGCTGGCTTTTAAGGAGATGACACACTAGGTAGCTTAGTGTAATAATGGCATTACATAAACATACACTCACATACATTTACTCTATGTTTTGAGAGCCTTTATAGTGCCTAATCTTATCTTCTGTTCCTTTTTTTGATTTCTCTTTCCATGGGGCAAAGACCGCTCTAGCCTGTTTCCTTTCCCTGAGTCCATGGGATTGCTCCAGATCTGTCCCTCACTCTGATCATGGACCGCTTCAATCCTGTTCCTCCCCTGCCTATACCTTAGCCGCGTTTCCACCAAAAGTACCCGGAACTTTTAGTCCCAGGAACTACTTTTCCAGGAACTAAAAGGTTCCTCCAGCCCATTGTTGTCTGCCTTTCCACCGCGGTCTAAAGTCCCGCGAAGATTAGGCAAATTAGCCCACTGACGTATGAAAAAGCGACGTTGTCGTCGGTCCATCTGTCCTATGATTTCTTCTGTAACCCCATACTACCACCGAAGTAGCCTACATTATTTTCTAATAACCGGGACAGCCCGGAGGGGTTTATTCCACTTATATACAACGGGTTACCAACAATGACTATACATGGTTACTTTTGTATTTATTGATTTTTATCGATTTAATCACCTGGAATTGAAATATTCTTCTGCAGCCGTTTGGGCATATTTTACCGTTGTCAAGCAAAACTGCCGTTGTCAAGCAAAACTGTCGTTACAATCTGACAATAGTCAGATTGTAACTTTTATATATCCTCTCAAACACATTCATTATGTTTTTATGCGAACATTCACTTTCATGTCTTGACATCCGAGGCGACAATGCATTCCCATTTCCAGTATAACTGGCAACAACAGCAGAAAACATGCACACGTTGTAAACAATTTGCTGTTTGATTACTTTCTCATCGTCAATTCCATAAAGGCTAATCGCAAAATGACAAGAATAGAACGAAAACTCGGACTTGCGTGAAAATTTTAATTAGCAGTGGTACAGCCACCGTTTGCTTTCCTTCAAAGTTACTGCTAGCCGAGCAGCGAAGTGTGCCCTCCAGATGCGAACCATGCACCATAAATTACGGCAGTCTGAAAAAGCTAAAGGGACGACTACTAGAATTAACCTGTTATTTTACCCTGACAAAAAGTGCGGAAGGTGATTTCCAGATTGCTTTTACTGTATCACCAATGTGAATTAGGCAGAACTACCGCATACCTCACATAACTGTATCAAACGTTTTCAGTCAATTACAACGGGCTAACAAAGAAAATCCGGAAGAAAATATTCAGCAACCGAATTAATCCGTTTGAATGTTTGGTACGTATAATATGCTGTCCCAGCACGAATGCTTAGCATTTTATAAAACGAATACTAAAGCAAGAAAAGAACAGAAGAGCACACATTATAATTCCAAGACGTTGGCAGGCTATAATCAAAACTAGGCTACTGCCCCGCATAACATACAAGTTTGATTTGAAGTTATTATGAAAATAAATCGGTTTCCGGCTGCAGATTTCTAAAAATGGCGGTTGAAAATAAACACAAAAAAATGCTGCGAGTACTCGACCAATCAGAAATGTTCAGCGCTGCAAGCTCCACCCAAAAGGTTCCTGTACTTTTGGAAAGTACTACCCCCCGAGCAGGAACTTTTTTGGGGGTAAAATAAAGCCCCCGGAACTAAATTTAGACCCTAGTTCCTGCGGTGGAAACGCACTGAGTTCCTCAAAAGGTTCCTAGTTCCGGGGTAAAGTTCCTGCAGTGGAAACGCGGCTAAAAGGTTCCTAGTTCCGGGGTAAAGTTCCTGCGGTGGAAATGCGGCTCATGCTAAATGAGCCCGCCACAGACGACGAGGAGGAGGACACCAAGGAAAATGAAGAAGCATATGCTGAGTTGATTCAGTTTTTAGATGACAAAAGCCTATCCCTAGTTATGAGAGAAGCAGCAGATAATGGAAGAAAAGCTCTTCAGATATTAAGGGACTATTATGCAGGTAAAGGAAAACAGTGTGATTAGCCTGTACACAAAGCTAACGTCCTTGCAGAAAACTGCAAATAAAAGTTTCACAGACTGTATTATTCAGGCAGAAATGGCGATTACAGCACTGAGGAATGCTGACGAGCAATTAAGTGACGGACTTATGATTGCAATGATTCTGAAAGGTTTACCAGAGTCATTTAAGCCGTTTATTATCCACATCACACAAGGTAATGAAAACATAACTTTTGTCAAGTTTAAAACTAAGCTAAGGAGTTTTGAAGGCACAGAGAAGTATCGTGCTAGCTCTGATGAAAGAGAGTGCCTCAACCCCGGACTGGAGGGGGAGAGAGAAGTATGTAGGCACAGTATGTAGGCACAGCACAGTAATGTAGGGGAAAATTTTGAGACTCCCCATGATTGTGATGACGTCACACGTTAAAGTAGGGTGGATATTCCTATCAATGTTGGGAAAAATGTTTCCTCAAACTCTTAATGCTTCATGATAAAATATATAACAAGTATAATCATATACTAACACAATCAAGATATAATCCATTTAATCCTATATCAGTAGTTGTAGATAAGCTTATGGAAATGCAAGAAACCACAGTACTCACTGTAGAAAAAAAGAGCAAGAGAATGCAGTAGACTTAGAAGTTAAATTTACATATTTACTCACTCAGCAGAAAGACTGCTTACCCAGTAGAAAAGAAAAACTGCTTACGCAGCAGAAAAGAACTAGTCACTGAACAGATAAACACTAACTAGAAAACTAATATTTTACAGTGACCCATATGTAACTAGTAGACTTATATGCATACTGGAAAAATAAAGAAAAAAAGAACACTGCTTCTTAAAAGAAAGTTGGGGTAACTTCCCACACTGGCGTTATCACATAAGAGCAAAGTAAGCCATTTTGGTGCCAAGTAGGTCAGAATAGAATAACACCATAGGGTGCCAAGAAGAACAGGTGGCTGGGAATATGTAAATGTATAAGGGGTGAGGGAGTTTATGGAATACATTATGTGTATAAAAGGATTGTAAAACTGACAGTCGAGGTTCAATTCGGCGGAATTGATCCGACTTTGTGTTGCACCGGTGCGAATAAAGTCTAAACTTTTCTGAAGAGTTTTTGCTGCTGTGGTATCTTTTCCCTCGTGAAGTAGTTTTCTACAGATTGACGATTGGACTCAGAATTCTGTCGTTTTCCTAGACCACGACAATAACTGTGGTGAAAAGGGACATAAGGCCTGGGCATGTTCGAACGAACATCAAAAAAGACCGACACAATTGTGTGGGTACTGCAAAAGCGCAACACACAAAGACTCATTTTGCAGCTGCAAAAATAGAGATAACGTGAAGCAAGTGGCTGACGAATAGGCTGAGGAACACGCATATGCCTTCAAAGCAAGTGACTGTCAGCTAAATGACTTGAAACATAAGGGGCTTATGGTCGACACAGGAGCAACATCGCACATAATCACGGACATCCGAAAGTTCAAGAAATTTGACGACACATTCCAGCCAGAAAAACACTTTATGAGTTGGCCGACGGTACAAGGGAAAGCGGCGTGGCGCTGAAGAGGGGTGACGCTGAGGTGAGCCTAGTGAACAGCGAGGGAAAGCGGGTGAAAACAATGCTGAAGAAAGCGCTGTATATTCCATCGTATCCACAAGACATCTTCTCCGTTAAAGCAGCGACAGCCAACAAAGTGTCAATAAACTTTAGACAAGGATGTGACAAGCTCATCCACAAGGGAGGTACCAAGTTTGACATTAAAGAATACAATAGACTTTATTACTTGAACACTGTAAATGATGAAACAGATGATGGTTGTAACGGCTGTTATGATATTCAAACTTAGCATGAAACCCTTGGTCACTGCAATTATGATGATGTTTCCAAGTTGCAGAATGTTGTAGAGGGAATGCAAATCAAAGGTAAAATTGATAAGTCTAAACTGAGTTGTGAAATCTACACACAAGGGAAATTTGTTCAGAGCAGGAACCGAGAACCAGATGCACGGGCAAAAGCAGCACTTGAACTAGTGCACACTGATTTGGCTGGTCCTATTGACCCAGTAGCTAAAGATGGGTTCTGATATGCTCTGGCATTTACTGATGATTACTCAGGTACAGTGTTTGTGTACTTCCTGAAAGCTAAGAGTGACACTGTGAAAGCTACTGAAAAGTTTCTGGCCGATGTAGCCCCTTTATGGGAGTGTGAAGTGTATTAGATCAGATAATGGCACAGAATTCACAGGACAGGGGTTTCAGTCATTGCTTAATAAGAGTAGCATAAGACATGAGTCCTCAGCGCCGTACTCGCCACATCAAAATGGCACGGCTGAGAGAAATTGGAGAACCCTGTTCGATATGGCAAGGTGTATGCTGTTAGAGAGCAACCTACCCAAGGAGTTGTGGACGTATGCTGT
This sequence comes from Anguilla pacifica, assembly GCA_039654925.1. Lineage (NCBI taxonomy): Eukaryota > Metazoa > Chordata > Actinopteri > Anguilliformes > Anguillidae > Anguilla > Anguilla pacifica. Next base: position 34,755,196 of record CM077286.1, on the reverse strand, counting down.
AATGACTGCTGCAGCAATACGCGGGACTAGTATTACCTGGGGACCTCTAGTAACTTGTAATAATTGCGGAGGTCGTCTGTGATCTTAATCCCGTGCGAATCTGCCATGTCCGTAATTTGTGAAGTAAAAATTCCACCGCAAATTACCTACCATATTTCGGCAAACACAAGTCATGTGATAATATTAGTCCTGTGCGAATCGGCATCTAGGTGATTTGGGGTTTGTATTTTACTGTTGTTACTGAGCCTTGACATTTTCAATCATATCCGGGGGGATAATGTCAGTAAATTCGAGTAAAATAGACTTTGTTTATCCCATGCAAATGCGCCGCACGAAACACAGACGTGGGGGGGTAATTTCTAAATCATGAGGTGCCCAGGTAATACTAGTCCCGTGCGAATAGGGCTTAAGTCTCCATTTTCACCGTAGCCTGACTTGTTTCTGATATAGCCTTGCTGCGCGATTGCTGTGGCCTTTGAGTTAGATTTCTGTAACAAAGTGTGATGTGCCAATACGCGCCTGTCCTAATATCCAAGCTCTGCCACTGGGCAGTGGTTAAAGAAAACATGTTTTCACCTGTGTAGTGATAGGTTCCCAGTTTTATTTAGTATATATATATATATATATATATATATATATATATATATATTATATTAGTATATTGTGTTTCCTCTTCATACCATTACTGTGTCTGTAGTTTGCATGCTGCTGTGTCTAGCCCCTCTGTAGTGTGTCTCAGTATAACACCTTTAGCGTCTGCAGCAAGGATGTCACACTCCTATGCTAAATGGCTGCGAGGGTTCCCAGGGAGGGACATGGCTGCGAGGGTTCCCAGGGAGGGACAAGACCATTTGTCTCCGGCCCGCCAATTAACTCAATCTTTTGATATGTATGACCGCAAACGGTATATCCAGACACCACACAGTATGATCGGCAGAGACTTGCTTGGCACACTGCCCGAATGTTCTGAGTTTGTCTCTCCATTGCGCATTGTAATAAACATCAAATTCTCTGAGGAGACATCATCAGCATGTTCTTCGTCCTGCATTTGACTCCACGGAGAAGGGCAAAATAATCTTAACAGTAGTGATTTTAAAAGGGTAATACCTCCCTTCTCGCCTATATAACAAAAACGCTATTTTTCAGAAATACAACTATTGGAATTGATCCAGCTGTGTACTTTATTTCAAGAAAATAGTTTTGCAACATAGACTATTGTTTTATAATATGCATGTTGTGGGAAGTAACAGAAGTAATAAAAACACAGCCTTTTAGATGTTTAACGACCACATATTTGTGTAAAACCTATAGAAACATTTTTTATGTTCTATTTGCTTGAAGATTTGTAAGAAAGCAAGTGAAATCTCTGTTCACCCAGCAGGTTCCTTCTGTTTCGCAAATGAGTAATTAGAGGCATAATTGGACAGTCTCATCAAAGAAACCGATGAAGAGTGTTACATTAGGCCATCTATCGGTCATGGTCATTACGTAGGCTTAAGATCATGTCTGCAGTGTGGTATAAAGCATTTTAGTTTTACAAATGGGTGTTTTTTATTTTTATTTTTTAATTACGGTGAAAAGGAGACATGTCTTTTCGATTCCCAGTTCCCAACCTGCTGCCAGTGTGAGATGATGCATACCCCTGAGGTCAAACCGATTTTTCAAAAAACAGAGTTTGACAGTTTATTTTTAATCCATTTAATAGCATAAATGCTACAGTATAATCAAATAATAATATATAAATCACTGACTTTCCAGAACATAAGAAAATAGTTGTTTCCTTTAATACGATGTTAAAAAATTAGCTGCTTCCCTTGGCAAGTAATAACTATCACTGGGGAGAAAGTTTTTGGCCAATCGTTTTCAGGAAAAGAAATTAAAGCAAGAAATTAATGGGTGTTCGATATTCATTTTTCTGAAACATAAAATCGAAAAACGAGAATCAATTGGTTATTCGTGTTGCTGACTGATATTAAACATACAATTACATAAACTGAACTAGGTCTCGATTTTAAAGTTTATGATATTATGTTCGGCTTTTATTGTAACAAAAAGGTTAGATTTTTAAAATAATTACCCAATTGACTTTGGTTCGTATTAAATCGCATTAAGGAAAACAGCTGTTATTTTCTGATAAGTTAGGTATTTATATGTTGCTATTTGAGTAGCATTTATGAAATAGTGAAAAATAAACTATTTGTTTGCTGAAAAATCGCCAAAACGAGTTTGACATCCCTGTTAGGGTCTTAAGAGTTTTATGTTGCAAACTGTTGTAATAATTTTTTAAAAAGAGAGTTACCAGATCCACAGAAATTTTTGAATGGCTTCTATGCTGATAACAGCCCAATATCAGCTGGTATTAGGGCTTTATTTTTCCCAAGTACTAATGTTATCTTAAAATCACAGAGCTAAACTCATTTTAAGATTGCAAATCACCCCGAAATGCAACGCGGTGTGACATGAAGTACAATGCAGGATAGTGGAAGCTGTCCTTATGAGGAAATATTACATTCTGCTGCCCACTACTGTCAGAACCCCGCATCCATTTCCTTCTGGCCGGCAGAACTGCCGCCACCGTGGCAAACGCGTCATCTGAAACCAGTGACCACTGTACTCAAGTGAAAACATTTCACTTACAGCAAGCAAAAATTATTTTAACGCCTAAAATTGGGTCTACCAACTAATCCATATCATACCCAGGTCTAAACTTGGTATATGCAGATTGGGACAAGTCTTATCTATTGAGTAAACCTGTTTAATCAGTAAAAAAACAGGGTATTGAAAAAAAGTCACCATAGGGCTGGCTCAAGGAAATAAATACATACATGGGGAGGTAACAAAAGAAATTAATGAAAGAAAATGCCAAACCACAGCTTAAAAATAGTCACAGAAAACCAAGACCAAAGTCCAAAAACCAAAATACTGAATATTCCAAAAAGCCAAGGATGAAAATATAAAAATGCCAGGTGAGCTATAAAAAAATAAAAAAAAGTGAAAACCTGTGCACACCAACACCAGGCCCAGATGCAAAATTCAGATTCCTTAAAGCATTGGCAGCAGCAGATATCAAACCCAGAATGTCCGCCACCACAGATGCTATTGGCTGATGTTAAGCACCCCAGAAACACTTTGTTCCTCCTGCCTCTGACTCTTATTCTAAGGCTGGATTCACACCAGATCAGGCAATGCGGCACCTTGCCGCAGCGTTGTGCAGAGGTGTGGGCGTGTCACTACATTGCCCATTTGTGTGACGTCATGTTGTGAATTTTAATCGCCCCCCTCCATTTCCTGTCCGCTAACTCAAACAAATGGACGCAAACACAAAGCGAAGGAAGCTTGTTGCTATCGTTATTTTGCAGCGTAGACTGCAATCCAGACGCAGACGTCGAAGCTGGGTACATGAAATAAACCAAGCGAGGACACAACTGGGAGAGTATCATTGTTTGGTCCATGAACTCCATAGTGCTCGGTACAATAAACTAGCATGCAAGAACTGCTAAATAGTGAATCATTTTTATACAGCTTAATTCCGACATTCGAAATTGTTATTTAGCTAGTAACTATTGTTTCGGTACTCGTCCCATTACCTGGCACTGTCAAATAATGATGACGACCATAAAGTCAAATCTTTAGGAAATTAATCGCTTCAGTAATTAATCTGACAGTTGCTCGGTAAACAACGGAATGCTACATGGTAATTTAAACAACTTACGTGATTGGCCACCGCAGCGTGACTCGGGTTGCGTTACGGCAAAACTTGATTCTGGTTCTACTTTCTTCCTGCAGGCTGCTGCGTTTTTTTTCTGCACCTCATGCAGTCCCCACTCCCACAGCCTAAACGCACTACCCCCATTAAAATTAATGGGAAGACTGCAGTTTTTTGCCATATTGCCTGATCTGGTGTGAATCCAGCCTAACTCTCACAAACTAGATACAGAAAAGGCTCCATTTTTAAGCAGTTCTACAAGTGAGGGGGGCATAGCCGACAGAAAGGGGGTCAACCTGGCTGTGCCAATTCGGTGGGGTGTGAACTGTGAGGGTGTGGTTGCAGATAGGGACAGTCTTGTCTGAACACAAGCACATTTATGTTACGTTTTCACTTTTCACGTTAAAGTGTCCAGCACTCTGAATACTGAACACAAGAGATATTGCATGCTAGAACCCCTCACTTAACCTACATGTAAAATATATTTATTTGATGAAAGGGGAATTACACTTTATAACAACTTCTGCTTCTCATGACTGATATTGTCCTTCTAATGAATGTGTTGCCCTTCACTTTTCGATTAGTTATTTCATTAAGTTAATATTTTACGCTGTTTTGTTGTTTTCCTTTACAAATGCAGGAAGTAGACCCAGGCAGTTTAGTGCCGAACTCGAGGATGCATATCATTGCGCGACTTCTGATGTGGGCGTACCTGCAGACAATAACATTAGGTTGGTCATAGAAATCATAGACATATATACATATATATGTCTACGGTAGAAATAGTGTTGTATGACCACTAGCTAGCGAAACCGAAAATGTCTGAGGACGAAGGAGATTTTGTTTTTGATCAAGGGATTGTTGTGCCCTATTGATTCGAGCCGGAATACACAGAAGAGCTGGCTAATTTTCAGGCTGATCGTGCGAGAGCGAGTCAGGAGCGGGCCGAAATTGAGGAACCACAGGCTATTCCCAGGACAAACGGCAACTGGTGGTAGACATCCTATGTATCACAGACAGACGCGATAGCATTATCGAGCCCGCATAGAACCTACCTCGAGTGGTTTGACTAACGATGGGAAAACGGTGGGTACAGCTCCAGGCTTGACGGTTGCTTTAGTAGTCGGTGCCTTCAAAGTAGTCGCTGCATACCCTTAGCCCTCGTTCGCGAACTTCTTCGGCTGTTATGTTGGAGTGTCTGATTACATCCAGCCATGTCTGACACAAAGTTGCATTGCGTGGAAAACTATGAAAATGTGCTTTCAAGGCAAGTTTAACAGGGGCATTATAACAACCAGGTACAATGTACCTCATTATTACACCGATATCGCATCAAACAAAAGCTAGCAGACGTTAGTTTGTTTGATTTCAACGCTAAGTTAACGGAATGTTTTGTATCGCTTCTTCTCGATTTTGCTGTGAAATGAAATCGAAGAAAAAACCATAAACCGTACTATTATCTGGACTTGCACTAAAAAAAATAGGTCTTTGTTTCTAACGTTAGACATTTAAAATGAAATAACTAATCGAAAAATGAAAGGCGACATTCATTAGAAGGACAATATCAGTCATGAGAAGAAGTGTTATAAAGTGTAATTCCCCTTGAATGTAATAATTATGTTTAAAATTAGAATTATCAATTAAATCACCGTATTCATTGATAGGTCAGTCTACAATGCACTGGTGGAATCAACCAACAAGTCAAAACAACCTCTATACCAGGTTATAACACAGTCAATTATATTAATGAACAGAAAACATACATTCTTTATTCAATGCAGGCATACTACTTCCAAATGACACAGAAGACATTATACAAAACATTAAACAATTAATCTATAAATACCAGAAAAGAGAGAGAGAGATGGATAACCCACTTCCAGTATAAGTACCACAGGATGAAAGGAAACCAGCTAAAAACACATACAACCAAGGAACCACCACCAAAATAAAAAGAGGAAAACTCTTCTTCTTCCAGGCTCCAAAGCCAAACACATCACAACCTTTTTCCTGTGGCAATCTTAAATACCTTAGCCAGCATGGCTTGAGGAGGTTTTGTGGACTCTCACAAATCAAACTCAGGAATCAAAGGTTATTGATAACACCGGGGGGCTTAAAATCTGTATACATACAGTGTTGTGCAAGTTCACACTTCACAAGAGCAAGCTCAAAGTTCAGTTCACACATATCAAAATGAACTAGTTCACGTTCATAGTTCACAATTTTGAATTTTGAACTAAGTTCACAGTCCCAAATATGAACTAGTTCATGTTCATTTCTTCCGTTTTTTAAATTTTATTTGATTCTTTTTCAGTAGAACCTCCTCCTACCCATCCACCCCAAGCCCCCAATCATTGCCACTGCTCACTTCCCAAACTAAATGAATTACTGTATACTACTATAGAAACAAGGTTACTTTTATAAGCCAAGAAAAAACAATGTGAGTATATGTTTTACCACTTAAACAATGTCATATTAAGCAGAATATTAAACTTAAACAAATGTCATATAGCCAAGTTGGTGTTTCTGTATTCTCTATCCCCTCACATGCGTGCCTCCCTGTCACCTACTAACTCTACGTGCCTAGATCCCCTTGTGTTTAAGTATACTGTATGTCTTGTCTGCACTGTCTTAGCTTTTAATATTTTAATACTTTTTAATAGATTGTGTTATAGTACCTTAACCGCCTGTGTGTGAGAACCATCTATAATCATATTGTGTTTAGATCTAGAATAGTACCGTCTGTCCTTCTTGTGTTACCCTAGTTATATGCTTTCATATATTGTGTGTCGTATTAGGTTTGTGTTTTATTGTGTAACTTCACTGTTGATTGCTGCTGTTTCATTTCATATTAAATTACTGTATTGGTAAACGCTGAGTTGTTGTTTCTCTCTCACGTTGACGGAATGATCCACTAGCCAAGTCGAATAGAGGTATTTGAATTCATATCTATAAATATATATATCGGGGGAAAATTCCACTCGAATATAAATTCAGTGTTAAGGTTGATAAGGGTGAACTGCGGCTGCTCTGGGTTCAATATTCAGAGCGTTGAGCCGCCCACAGGGCAGTAATCCCTAAATGGTTATATTCATGATAATTAAATCCAGAGTGAGCATAAATTAATTCTTAAACAAATTGCAATTAATGACCAACCCACCCAATTTATCAATCTGACACAACTGATAGATTGAAGACTAAACAATTATTTCTGATTCAAAACCTGTTTAGACTAAGCGGCCACCAGGTGCTTATGTAGTATTTCATGTTAGACTAGACACAGCCTTGTTGTTAAAACATGCTTATTGTTAAAACATTTTTGCTTATAAAACTGCTTTCTTCAGTTCAGCCTTATCCACCTTGTTGTGTGTAAGTACCAGACTCTTTCTGAAAAAATTAATTCTATTTCTTATGATACACCATGTCGTGCCTGGTTATTCAAAGGAGGGTATTTTCTCTGCCCAACATTCCCAACATCAAAAATAAAACAGTGAGTCTGGAGGGAATAGGAGCGGCGTATACAGTCAATAGAGAAAGACTGCTAAATGCAGGACGACTCCGGGAAATGAGTAGGCTACTGATAATAACGTGAAAAAGACGAGACTGAATGGGGGCAACATGCGACAAAAAGAGAAAATTGCAGCTCTCCAATTGAATCACAAAATCAGAAGACGAAGAAAAATAAAACTCGACAGCAAAAAGAACAAAAAGGACCAAAAGCACCAGTAACTAGCTTGAGCTACTTTTATACCTTTTTTAAGCTTGTGGGTTTGTCTTGTCCCCGTTGGTCCCCCCCCCCACTACTTATGAAGTAAAATATTGAAATTTATGTTATTGCTTCTTTCTGAATCCATACTAGCTAAATATTATTACTACCACTGTGTGTTGAAAAATGCTGAATGCGAGCATACCAAGAATGGCTAGTTAGGATTGCTCTTCTTATGCCTGTGTTCATTGATAACTGAATGTGATTCTAGCCAAACACACACCAGCTTGGTGCCACTCAGGAGCTAGCAGTAATGTGAAATATGATGAAAATAAGTATTATGTTAAGTTATTTAAACGATTAATAAATCCCTTAAGCCATTTCATAGTGTCAATGAGAGGGTCCACAAAAAGGTGGCACTGTTGATCCACTATGGCAATGAGAAGGCAACCCGATTGTGGTCTGGTTACTGTTTTATCTGATAAGAGTCTCCTGGTGCCAGATCTCAATTTGTGTCAATGTTTGCTTACATCCAAGAGATTTATCCGGTTCAAGAGGAGTCTGGTGTATGGGTGTTAGAAAACAGATGCTTTGCAGAGCCTCACGCAGATTCTTTTTGGGGAAATTAGGGCTAGAATCAGGTTCCAACATTCCAAGTGTTAACAGCTCCACGTGAGTGGAAAGACAAAGGGGGGAGACAAGGACAGGCACCTAAAAGGGTTAAACAAACTAAACAAAAAAATAATGGCAGATCTGGTGTATCAAATTTATTATACACATGCAAAAACAAAAAAATATATAATATTTAATGCCATCAACTGCCCAACAATACATGTACTAGTCTGCTCTCATTACACGGTCATTTGTATGAGTAAGCAGATAGTGAATAGTTCCAATTAAGTTCCAGACTCGTAAAATGAAGTTCCAGTAGATCTTTAACTGGTATGATAAGTCATTGTAAAACTGCATAGAAATCAGAGAAATAAAGTTTGTTACAAGCTTGTGTTCGTGTGTTTCTTTTTTCATATACACTCACCGGCCACTTCATTAGGTACACCTGTTCAACTGCTCAATAACGTAAATATCTAATCAGCCAATCACGTGGGAGCAACTCAATGCATTTAGGCATGTAGACATGGTCAAGACGATCTACTGAAGTTCAAACCAAGCATCAGAATGGGGAAGAAAGGTGATTTAAGTGACTTTGAACATGGCATGGTTATTGGTGCCAGACGGGCTGGTTTGAGTATTTCAGAAGCTGCTGATCTACTGGGATTTTCACGCACAACCATTTCTAGGGTTTACAGAGAATGGTCCGAAAAAGAGAAAATATCTGGGCGAAAATGCCTTGTTGATGGCAGAGGTCAGAGGACAATGGCCACACTGGTTTGAGCTGATAGAAAGGCAGCAGTAACTCAAAAAACCACTCTTTACTATTGAGGTGTGCAGAAGAGCATCTCTGAACGCACACCACGTCAAAACTTGAAGCAGATGGGCTACAGCAGCAGAAGACCACACCGGGCGCCACTCATGTCAGGTAAGAACAGGAAAGTGAGGCTACAATTCGCACAGGCTCACCAAAATTGGACAATAGAAGATTGGAAAAACGTTGCCTGGTCTGATGAGTCTCGATTTCTGCTGCGACATTCAGATGGGGATATTTTCTTGGCACACTTTGGGCCCCTTAGTACCAACTGAGCATCGTTTAAACGCCACGGCCTACCTGAGTATTGTTGATGACCATGTCCATCCCTTTATGACCACAGTGTACACATCTTCTAAATGGCTACTTCCAGCAGCATAACGCGCCATGTCACAAAGCTCAAATCATCTCAAACTGGTTTCTTGAACATGACAATGAGTTCACTGTACTCAAATGGCCTCCACAGTCACCAAATCTCAATCCAATAAAGCACCTTAGGGATGTAGTGGAACAGGAGATTCGCATCATGGATGTGCAGCCGACAAATCTGCAGCAACTGCATGATGCTATCGTGTCAATATGGACCAAAATCTCTGAGGAATGTTTCCAGCACCTTGCTGAATCTATGCCACGAAGAATTAAAGCCTGATTTATACTTCTGCGTTGAATCTACGTTGTAGGTAAGGCATAGCCGCATTCCCTACACCGTAGCCTACGCCGTAGCCTGACGTGCACCTCCCCAGAAATGTAACTACACGTAGCGGCGACGCAGACCGCAACAACTGTGATTGGTCCGCTTGGTAGCATCGCATTTCCTCCTACACATTTTCCAACTAGGTTTTGGCGGTGTATTGCAGAGGGACGCAGACAGACCAGCGCACAAGTGTAAGTGCACAATGGCGTAGGCCACTTGCGTAGGCTACGGCGTAAGCTCTACGTAGATTCAACGCAGAAGTATAACTCAGGCTTACAAGGCAAAAGGGGGTCCAACCCGGTACTAGCAAGGTGTACCTAATAAAGCGGCCAGAGTGTATACACTACCAGTCAAAAGTTTTAGAACGCCCCCATTTTTCCAGTTTTACTGAAATTTAAGCAGTTCAAGTCTAGTAAATGACCTGAAATGGTGCAAAGGTAAGTGGTAAACTGCCAGAAGTCAAAAAAAAAAAAGTTTACGTTACCCGAAACTGAAGAATAATGTAAATTTCAGAGTTATAAAAAAAAAAACCTTTTTAGGGAACAAGTAATGGGTTAACAACTCACAGCTTTTCTGCAGCAATGGAAGTAAATTAAGCCTTGAAAGTTGATGCAAACAATTCCTACAGGTGTCCCAACTTTTGTTGATTACTTACAAACCCTCTGTCTGTATAAAATCAGTGTTGGAACAGTCTGTGTTACCACACCCTCTGAAGCATTATTTGGACAATACTGCACTGCAGGAAGTAGTATATTGCTATCATAATGACGAGAAAAAGGCAATTAACAAAGGAAGAATGACAGACCATTATAACCCTTAAAAGTGTAGGTCTTTCCTTTAGAGAAATTGCAAAGAAAGCCAACGTGTCAGTGAGTTCAGTTTCCTACACCATCAAAAGACACTTGGAAACTGGAGGAAACTCTGACAGGAAGAGGTCCGGCAGACCCAAAGCTACAACGGGATCAGAAGACAAGTTTTTTTAGAGTCAACAGCTTGCGTGGTAGGCGGCTCACAGGACAACAGCTTAAAGCACAGCTTAACAGTGGTCGAAGTAAGCAAGTCTCAGTTTCAACTGTAAAGAGAAGACTTTGAGCGGCAGGTTTGGAAAGTCGAATGGAAGTACAAAAGCCATTGCTAAAATGGCAAAATAAGAACAAGAGGCTTGCCTAGGGCATGAAGCACCGGCAGTGGATTACTGAAGAGTGGAAGAAGGTTTTATGGACTGATGAATCAAAATTTAAAATTTGATTCATCACGCATGGTTTTTGTACACCGTCGAGTAGGTGAAAGGATGGTTCCTCAGTGTATGACACCAACTGCCAAACATGGAGGAGGAATCGTGATGGTCTGGGGCTCTTTTGCTGGATTCAGAGTCCACGACTTGCACAGAGTGACTGCCACCCTGAACCAAAAGGGCTACCACAGCATTTTGCAGCGCCATGCAATACCTATCTATGCCTAGTTGGTCAGGGGTTCATCCTACAGCAATATAATGACCAAAAACATGACTCCAGGCTATTTCAGAACTACCTTACAAGAAAAGAACAAGATGGTAGGCTTCAAATCATGGAATTGCCAGCACAGTCTCCAGACTTAAACCCCATCGAGCTGGTTTGGGATGAACTGGACAGAAGGGTGAAATCAAAGCAACCTACAAGTGCAACACATTTGTGGGAACTTCTGCAACAGTGTTGGGAAGAACTTTCTGAACAATATTTGACTTCCATTGTAGAAAGAATGCCACGAGTGTGTTCAGCTGTTGTATCTGTAAAAGGTGGCTACTTTGATGAGTTGAAAATTTATATTTAATTGCGTTAAACAGTACGGTTCCATGATTCTTTTTTTAAATCTCCAATTGTTATGTGTTCTATGCTTTAATTTCAGAGTACATTGAGACAACTGCGTAAATTTCAATAAAAACTAGAAAAATGGAGGTGTTACAAAAAACCGAGATGGGAGTATACTAACTAAGTTTGAACAATAATACATGGACAGTCTAAATTGTATTAGTTATAATGTTAAGGGTATAAGCAGTCCAATTAAGAGAAAAAACAATTGTCAACTTAAAAAACTACATTGCTCTATAGCAATGATCCAGGAGACCCATTTGTCAGAAAAAGAACACTTAAAACTAAAAAGAGAATGGGTGGATCAGGTATATAGTGCTTCTTTTAGAAATGGGAGGAAAAGGGGAGTTGCCATCCTGTTTAATAAATCAGTCTACTTCAACCTTGAAAAAACAACTGATGAAAAAGAGGGTAGATATGTGATGGTAACAGGGACTACTGGAGGTACTAAAATAACAATGCTCAATCTATACGCCCCAAACAAAGACTGTACAGATTTCTTTAAGAACATAGCATCTTTATTAGCAGACAAAGCAGAGGGTACTATTTTGATAGGTGGAGACTTCAATTGTGTTCTGAGACAAATAGGCTCCCAGTGGAAGTAGGCTCTCTCTCCAAAAAATCTACTACCCTTCTGGCAATGATGGGTGAACTGGGCTTGGTGGATATTTGGTGCCACTTACACCCAAGAGAAAAGGACTTTACTTTGATGTCGCAGGTGCATGGCAGTTACTCTAGGTTGGATATGTTTTTGTTATCTGGAACAGACATCTACAGGACTAGTGAGTGTGATATAGAACCAATTACTATATCAAACCACACCCCTGTCACCTTAAAGATAAAAATAGGACCAAGTAAACAGTTTAAATATTGGAGACTTAATGTCTCATTGTTAAATGACGAAGCCATCCAAAAAGAAATGCGTAAAGATTTAACAGAATATATTACCTCTAATGATAATGACACTGTTTCCCCCTCTATTCTCGGGAAGGGGGGCAAAGTGGTGATGAGGGGTAATATTTTTGCTATTTCTTCAAGATTAAAGCCGCTTGCTGGCATTCCAGCCGCGTAAAGCCCAATCCAACAGAGTAGAACACAAGATAAAATGCCCAAATAGTGACCAGATGTTAACCCAACCAAAAGATATTGCAGAGGCATTTGCTACTTATTACAGAAAGTTGTATAAAGAGTAAGATGAGCCTCATAAAAAAGAAAAGATTGAATCCTTTTTTAATTCAATTAATCTGACTAGATTGACAGCAGATGAGGCCAATATAATGACGTCTCCTATTAAAGAAAAAGAAAAAATCAGAAAGAAAGTATTCTCAAACTTAAAAATAATAAATCTCCAGGGGTAGATGGCTTCCCTGGAGAATATTAGAAAATATCTGTAAATGAGTTAACCCCAGTTTTATGCAGAGTCTATAACTATGCCCTACCAGAGGGGATTCCGCCTGGGTCATGGTCAGAGGCAGTAATAAGTGTTGTACATAGACAATAAAGACCCAACTCAATGCATGTCTTATCGCCCAATCAGCCTCCTCTGTGTAGACAGGACCTCCACTGTAGCAAATAGAATACAAAAACATATCAATAAACTTGTAAAGCCAGATCAGACAGGGTTTATTAATAACCGACAGGGAGCTGACAATGTCAGAAGAGCCTTGAACTTACAATCAATTGTAACCAGGAGGGACACCCCGTCTCAGCATCTAAGCTGAGAAGGCATTTGATAGGGTCTATCAAATGCCTTCTCAGCATCTAAGCTGAGAAGCATTGACGATTGGACCTTTTTAGAACAGACTCTCAGCTATATGGGCTTTAACAATACGTTTGTTAAGTGGATTAAAATGTTTTACAAAAACACTAGATCTAGAGTTAGGGTAAATGGACATTGCTCAGAATTTTTCCCACTGGGACATGGTACACGCCAGGGAGACGCTTTATCAACCTCCTAGTTCACACTCAGCATTGAACCACTGAATTAATAAGAACTAATCCCCTCATACAAGGAATAGCTGATGAAGGAAATGATCAACATAAATTAGCACTATTCGTAGATGATATATTATAATTCTTAGAAAACCCCATTACCTCTGTCCCCGCCCTCCTACATGGCCTTCATGAGTATAGTGCAGTGTCAGGGTATAAGGTCAATACAAACAAATCTGAAGCCATGATGACAGTCGGGGACTGGCCTTCCCAATTAGATGACCTGGTCTATTTCAGAAGACCCAAGCAAGGATTCAGATATTTGGTGTTGTTCTTACACCTAAAAGTACACAATTATTCTCCTCAAATTACAACAAATTGATTAAAGAAATTAAAAAGGACCTAAACAGATGGGATGTGCTGCCCCTGTCACTTTTTGGCAGGACAGAGTCAGTGAGAATGAATATTCTACCAAGAATACTTTTCTTATTTCAATCCCTTCCTGTCCTAGTACCACAATCCACATTTAAGTTGTTAGAAAAACAAATATCAACATTTATCTGGCAAAACAGGAGACCAAGAATCCGGTTAAAATTATTAATGTCAACAAAAGAGAAAGGAGGTCTGGGTTTACCCAAATTAAAATTTTACTACTGGGTGGCCCAGCTAGCAGCACCGAGCAGTGGTGGCCTGGAGTGTCAAGGATTTAAAGACTGGATGGGTTTCTATTGAACAAAATTCCCTACCAGGAATATCACTATCTACTCTTCCATTTCTTAGTCGTCAGTCTCGGAATAAATAATATATGGATCAAACACACACTCAAGGTCTGGACCAAAAACAACTAAAGGGAGCTATAGCTCTGTCACGGGCCATGCCCATAGTAAGAAATGTAGAGTTTCTCCCATCCATGTGTGATAATACTTATAAAAGATGGGCTGAGAGTGGGCTGAATACAATTAACCAATTGTTTGATGGGAATATATTTAATTCTTTTTCACAACTCCAAGATAAGTTTGCCTTACCCTCAAGTGACCTATATAGATATTTACAAATTAGACACTATATCACAAAAAATATAGACTGGGATAATATTAAAAGAGAACCAACTAATATAGAAACCCATTTTATACATCTGTTTGAACACCCCGCATGAACAAAAGAACAAATATCCCATGTGTACAAAAAGCTAATGCTGGACACCTTCTGGATTCCTTCTGTACAACATCAGAAGGATTCGACCATACCTGACGACGCACTCTACCCAGCTGCTCGTCCAGGCTACAGTGACCTCTCGCCTTGATTACTGCAACTCTCTCCTTGCAAGCCTGCCAGCTTGTGCCATATAGCCACTACAGATGATTCAGAATGCCGCTGGCCCGACTCATCTACAACCTTCCAAATTCTCCCACGTCACTCCTCTGCTGCGATTACTCCACTGGCCACCGGTCGCTGCCAGGATCCGGTTCAAAGCCCTGACCCTTGCCTACACTGCAGCCAACAGGACAGCCCCCATCTACTTGCAGGACATGATTCGATCCTATGTGCCTGCTCGACCACTCCGCTCTGCGGCAGCAGGGCGCCTTGTAACCCCTCCCACCCAACCAAAGGGATCACAGAGCTTCTCCACCCTAGCTTCCCAGTGGTGGAACGAACTCCCCGTCCCTCTCCGAACCTCTCCCTCACTACCCATCTTCTGCCGTGGCCTGAAGACTCATCTCTTCAGACTATACCTAGACTAACTACCACCACGCTGTACATTTCACTCTAAATCTCCCCCCCCCTATGACACTTGTTACATGTTGCCCCATCCCAGCACTTTTTGGCAATTTGTATTTGTCCTAATACTGTACCTTATTCTTCTGCCTAGTTGGCTTTGCAGAGGTTAGGTCAGAATAGTGTTCACTGTGTGAACTAAACTGTGTTCTTGGCTAGAAATAGCTGTACAAAATAAGCATTACATCTTATTGAACCTGTGTTTAGTAGTTGTCTATGACCATGAAATGCACTTTTTGTACGTTGCTTTCGATAACAGCGTCTGCCAAATAAATGTAATGTAATGTAATGACACGTCAGATAACACTCGGCATATCAAAGGACAATAGGAACTGGAGCTGAATACAATAGTGGACGATGACGACTGGGAAAACCTACATTCTGGCTGTCACAGGGGGGTTGGGAGCCAGCTATGGAAAGAATCTGATTGGAAGGTTAAAATGAGGTTCTTTAGGACCCCACTGACAGTTAGTGTCTTTAAAAACAAATCTACTAACAAATGCTGGAGAAACTGTGGTATGGTCGGAGACCATGCTCATATATGTTGGGACTGCCCAAAAATACAGGCATTTTGGAAAAATGTCAAAGAAGAAATGGAGAAAATTCTGGAAATGGACATTCCCCTGGACCCACTATTGTTCTTATTGGAAGTATCGCCTGAACATCTGTTTACCACAGATTAGTGTTATATACTGCATATTTTGTTGATGGTAATAAAATAAAAAATTAATAAAAAATTATTACTATTGACTGGATGAAGCCTAACCCTCCCACAATTGTTCAATGGTTACAAAAAGTCAGACATGTTTACATGATGGAACACATGACTGCCCAGCTATAACTAAAACTGCCTATTTTTAAAAAGAGATGGACATCAGTTATACCTTAGTGATGTAGCATTTTTGTAGGTATATATATAGGTAGATGTATGTGTGGTCTATCCCTGTACGGTGTTATTTCATCTATATGTGCATGTATGTCAAGTGAGGCCCAACCTCAAGGTGACTTTGTTTTGCAACGTTAATTGCCTGTTAATGTGTGTTAATGGCAATAAAGTTAAAAAAAAAAAAAAAAACCTGAGCTAAATTGGAGCTAACCTAGTCTATTTATGTCAAAACATCTCTCAACCTCAATTTCCACTAGATGTCTAGATTCCATCCAGATTCAAGCTTGTGCTCACTGGGTCACATCTACGAGTATGAATCTACTTTTTACTCCACATTGGCTCAGTCTATTTGCATGGGAGGGCATAAAAATTTTAATTGGTATCCTTGGCTTCGTTATTAATTAAATTTAAATTTATTTATTTATTTATTTATTTAATTTGGCCACACATGGCCTTCCATTAAAAACAGCAATCGCGATCTGACATAAACAAGGGGAAGCTTCTGTCGGTGGGAAAAATAATAGAGCAGAGCTTGGTAGGCTTAGTTATGATTAAAAATACTTAAGGCTCAAAATTAACTTAATGTAAAATTAAATGTGCATGTTCAATGACAACTGCTCTAGGAACAGTTCAATGAGCTACTGACCATTTTTCTGAAGCAGCTATACTGGCAGACAAGAACACTTACTCAGGTGAGGAGAGAAGTGTTGAATGCATGTATTGAAGAACTCATCTCCACTGGGGGGATCATAGTTCAGCATTGTGAAGGGGAGCAGGGTGGCATATGTTGCTGAATAGTGCATCTGCAGAGAAATCATGAGCACACTATGGGAAAATCATTCCATTTACATAACATATGAAAACATGCCTTTGAGGGACACAACCTAACTGTCTTTAGAGATAAAATAAGAAACTAACATTAACAGGAGATGGTTTGTCCGAAGCAAGTAAACATTTCAGTCACAGACCCAGACGTATATGAGTTTCAGTAAAACCAGTACAGTTACTGCCAGTTAGAGGATCAGTGCAACTCTCAACGATGCCAACAGGTAACCAGTAGGCATTGTGTAAGTAGCAATGGGATGATTATATAAAAGTTGTCTTAGAGCCAAAATCGTCAGATCTTCAGAGCTGAGGACACTCATTTCTACTGTCTGCAAACAAAATTTGGCCCACCTTCAGTGAGTTGAAGGTGACCTATTAGAAAATATTGGTTATGTCTCAAAAAGTAGGCCGGCTTATCAATTAATGACTCTTAATAGTTTCACTGTGAGTTTGAATGGTTTTTCCTGAGTCCTGGAGGATTACCCCCATGATGTGGTTTGTGGGAACGTGAGAACATGGCATTTGCTCCATGATCCATCTGAAAAGGCTTGAGGTCCCCACGAACTCCACTCTATAGCCTGAAAATTGACTGCAAACCTAACCCTAACCCTAACCCCTGCTTATGGTGATCTTACAGCATAAAACAAAAACAAGCCAAAATTACCCACCACTGCCTCACTATTCATGGTACCTTGTGGATGTTCTCCATGACAACAGCAGCGATGTGGTCCAGGACTGGCATGCACAAGTAGTTGGTCTTGGTCAAAAAGAGGGTCAGCTCAGGCACATTAGTCCAGGAGACCTGCCAGAGTAGCCTTTGGAGGGCAGCCATAGTTTCCACCAGCAGCATCTCCTCAAACCACTCCCCCGACATGTACTTCAGCTCCTCCAGCAAGAGGTCCAGGTGGTCGGCCTTACGCAGACGCTCCAGCCCACAATAATTCAGAGTCTGAAGAAGCCGGACATATACACTGGGCATGCTGTGGCGGCAAGAGGGGTCGTTGCGCATCCACTTGGCGATAGTGATGGTGAAAGTGTTGAGGTCACTCAGGTTGCATTGGGACAGCACAGCATCCACCCGTGATATAACAGTCTCATCTAGCCGCGAGCAGGGCAACAGAGACAGAACCCGTATCAGCGTAGTCACTTCATAGGGGAAGACGCTGACCTGCAGGTGACTGTGATCCCAGCAGCAGTACAATGTCAGACCCATGACGACAAAACAGATATTAATGATAACCCAACAGTGAAAAAGACCATAAACACTCAACATGATAAAATACATTAACTTGACACAACAGAGAAATACATTCTAATAGTGTTCCAGTCAAATGGCCAGCAAGATGCCTCGTCAGAACTTCCACAAAAGGCAGAACACCTTTTCAAACGGAGCAGCTGGAGTAACACACTTCAAAATCTGAGGTTTCCTACTTTGGCTGTCATCAGGGTCTGGGTTCATAATTTTTGTGAGCCTGTGCCTTGTGAATTGACTCCACTCACCGCATCATTATGTTCCTCAGCTTGGTGAACATCTCTGGATTCTGGTAGTGCAAACAAATCAGGGCCTGTGTGATCCTGGCTACCTCCATAGGCGTGTACATGTCCAGGTTCTTAAAGATTATTGACCCAATCCTAGAAAGAGAACTCATAAGGGTGTGTGAGCCAAAGACCTTAGAACAAGGAGAGTGAGTTTAAGTAGTGAGATTAATCGACTTACTTATTGATCAGCTGCAGGTTCTTACTCTGAATCTCCTCCAGAGTCTCTGCTACAGCAAGGACCTGCTGGCCATTCAGCTTATCAGCCAATAACAGTGCAGCGCTCTCCAAGCTGTGATAACAAATATTTACAATCAATGCATTATCAGTGATTAAATAATCCCCTCTAAAGTTAAATTATTTTAACTATATTAATTATATTAATCTGTCAGGTCAGGGAAATCCTCAGTGAAACCAATCTTCCTCAGTTGACTATTTTCTAAAGAGTAAATCAGCGACACCTAGTATATCCAGGAACCAAATTCATCCCTTTGAAAGACAGTTCATTATTGGGGCACAGACTGTTGGAGCTTCAGTCTCAAAGACTGGTCAACTGGCAAGTGCTTCAATAGGAACAGTGAATAAAGTGACATCTGCATTTAGATCTATGGGAAAGATGTCAGTAAATAGGGTAGGAAATTGTGGTTGAAGGCACACATTCGATGACCGTGCTTGTGCAAGGAAAAACAGAAGAGCAACTCTTCTTCAGGTGACTGAGAATGTCAACGCAGAACGTGATCAGACTGTCAGCAATAACAGACCATCCACAACTACACATAAGGATATTATAGCAGGGTTTCAGAGCAGAAACTCTTCATTACAAAGACGAGTACACATTTGAGAGTTCAGTGGTGCAAAAACCATAGGAGTCATATGATGAGTCATCCTTCACCATATTCTTGCTAAGTGGGCAGGAGGGGTCACTGAATGGTTTGATGAGTATGAAAACGATGTGAATCATATGCTATGGCATTCGAAGTCTAGATCTCAACCAAATTGAACACCTATGGGAGATTTTGAACCAGTGTGTTAGACAGCGCTTTCCGCCACAATCATCAAAAAACAAAATGAGGGAATATCTTTTGGAAGAATTGAGTTCCAGAGACTTGTTGAATCTACGACAGGGCGCATTAAAGCTGTTCTAGCAGCTTGCCCAATACCTTACCAAGACACTTTATGTTGTTTTTAGCTGCAACCGGCAGCTCTCTAGCTCTGTCTGTTGGTCGGTCGGTCCACAAAAAGTGTTCCACCCCGCTGCGGCCACAGTTTTCGCCCCAGGAGGCTGAAATTTGGCATGGACGTTGGTCATGACAGCTGAGTAACTTTCAGGCAGAATGACGAAGAGGTGGCATGGCGATGGCCGTAGCCTATTACAAAAATGTGCATAACTCCCGAATGGATTCACAGATTTACACAAGTTTTTGTGGAAAGTTTGGTCATGAGCCAAAGAAGAGGTCACGTGTTTGTATGAGGGTGTGTGAGGGGGCGTGGCCTATCATAAAAAGGCGCATAACTCCCAAATGGATTCACAGATTTGCACAAGATTTTGTGGAAAGGTTGGTCATGAGCCAAAGAAGAGGTCACGTGTTTGTGTGAGGGTGTGTGAGGGGGTGTGGCGATGGGCATGGCCTAAAACAAAAAGGTGCGTAACCCCCGAATGGATTCACAGATTTGCACAAAATTTTGTGGGAAGGTTGGTCATGCGCCAAAGAAGAGGTCACGTGTTTGTGTGAGTGTGAGTGCATGGATGCATGCACACATCGATGCATGCGCGTGTGCGGTCGCAGCTATCGCGGATTTGCTTGTTTCTTTAGTCACCCATCTGTACATCTTTCAAAATGCACTTCACTCAGCTTTCAAGACCTGGTACAGAAGTATTGCATCAATAAAGAACAATATCTACATTATTAATTCCCTAAAATCAGAAATCAATATTACCAATAATAGCCTCCTCCCTCTTCCACTCCTACAACAAAATGAGGGAATATCTTTTGGAATAATGGAGTTCCAGAGACTTTTTGAATGTATGACAGGGCGCATTGAAGCTGTTCTAGCAGCTTGTGGTGGCCCAATACCTTACCAAGACACTTTATGTTGTTTTTTCTTTAGTCACCCATCTGTACATCACATCTTTCAAAATGCACTTCACTCAGCTTTCAAGACCTGGTGCAGAAGTATTGCATCGATAAAGAACAATATCTACATTATTAATTCCCTAAAATCAGAAATAAATACTACCAATAATAGCTTTCTCCCACCTCTACTCCTACAACAATTATCTCCATAACAGATTCAAAAAGACAGCTATCACAGTTATACAAAATTATTTCTAGAATTTTCCACTCCCCATCAATCAATGGGAAAAGCATCTACTATTCACCACTGATTACACAAATGTGCTCATCCAATAAGATTCAGTAAATACAATGTTCAAAATGGGCTTCGCTGACACAGATTTCTGCACACATTGCTCCCTCAACACCCCAGACACTAATCCCATGTTCACACAGCAAGAAACTTGGTTGACCAGTTGCTGAAAGTCGATTAATTCTCTGTTTCTGAGTGACCTCCAGCAACCCGAGCAACTGGGAAACTACCAGTCAACAGCCAATCAGAATTTAGGGCTTCCAATTACTCCAACTGAAATAATAACATTTTGTGAATTATTGCTCAGTGAGGAAAACTGGAGGAACAACTTATCATTATGTTTACAAAGGACAAGTTTCCAAAATAATGACACTTGGATGGCAGTTTTAACTTGCTTGCTAGCTAGCTAGTGGGAGAGATAGAGAAATCACTAGCTAGGCAGCTAAGTAGTGAGAGAGAGAAGTGGAGAGATCACTAGCTAGCTAATGAGAGGGATAGAGAGGTCGCTAGCTAGGTGGCTAACTAGTGAGTGAGATGGAGAGATACATGGCTAGTGTGAAAGCAGTAACAAATATTTTTCAGTGTCCTGACATAACCACAAAAACTGAAGTGGATGATATGTGGTTTTATGGCAAATACACAGTACTTCGTTTTTGATAATGCCATTATTTCTCTTAAACAATATGTAGCTACACAAGACCACTAAGCAGATACAATGGGAAGCCCCGGCCCCTCCCTCAGCCTTGTATACTTGAGCAACCCATCAACTGAGTTGCTCACTGTGTGAACGCAGGGTTATATTCAGGCCTCAGCACAGACAATGGCTAGATTTTCTTGCAGACCACATATCACCGTAAAAAATGATTTGTCTGATTGTCTGTATTGTCTACCTATTATTTCACTCCTCACTAGGTTTGGGGGAGGGAGGGTTTATTGCCATTTAATGTATTTACTATTGTTGCCTTGTTTTTGTGTGTTTTGGTTACTGTAGTTTCTTTTCTTTTTTCTTTTCCTTTTTACATTTTTATTTGTGTGGGGTTGAGCAGCTTCACTTGGTGTGACAAATAAGATTGTCCACAACAACAACAAAAAACTAAACAATACAGACCAAAGTTGGTATGAAAGATACTTGGATTAGGTCTGCCGTCCATGACAAAGAACATATTACTACGATAAAAAAACAATTACTTTTCTGATAAAACTCAGTTCAAACAGACTGCCTTCTACCACTGTCACTGAAATAGCTCCCCATCCCTCTCCAACATTCACACCCTTGAGAATAGCTGTAAGCAGGCATACAAAGCCCCTCTTCCCACAACTGGAGTGAGCTTTGATATACAGCTATATTTTATTTTCTACAAGTATGACAGCCTTGCAAATTGTACAACTCTTTATTTCTAGAAATAAATAACAAAATTTGGCTTTTTGAGGTAATAACATCCCTGATCCTTGGATTACATCAAAATAACAATATATACATGTCTATATTCATTATGACACTTTATAAAACACTTAAATGTAAAGGTGATTGCATGTCCAGATGACATTAAATTATTTCCCAGCACGAGTTACATCTAGAAAACTCAGTTTTTAGTGAATTTCACATCAGTGAAATTATCTGGATGCATATAGTTCTCTGGATAAGGGGAAATGTACCTTAATTTCATTTTTGGGTGAACTACCCCTTTAAGACACAGCATTGTTTTTTTTGTTTTGTTTTTTTGTTTTTTAAATAGAGAAAAAAAACTATTTACCCCTCTCTGGCCTCCTGTTTAGCCATTGGTCCAAGAGCAGCAAAGAGCTTGGTGAAGGACACTGGATCAGTGCAGCAGTCTACCAGCTTAATCAGCCTCTGCTTGGCAGCCAAGCGGAAGTCAGAATTGTTAAACTGCAGGGACTGGTACAGCCCTAGAATGATACTGATGTTCTCAGCATCCAAATGGGACACATTGTGCAGAAAAATGGAATTGCACTTCTCCAGCAGTGGGCGGCAAATGTGCTTGACGTTGCGTAGGAACTGGACCACCCTCCTGGGGCTGTTGAATTGAGAGGAGCCCGAAGCATCAAGGAGGGTGTCTGCCCTCTTGACAAGGGCATCACGCAGTCGTGGTGACACCAGAGCAGACACACTTATCATCAAGGTGGAAAGGACCCTAGATAAATAACCAAGGGATTAAACAGACAAAAATGAACAAGTTAAAGGGACTGACCTTGATTCAATCAGCAATTTTAAATGTTTGCCATCTTGCATATTGTCCTCAGAGGAACATATCCACATTTGTCAGCTTGCTGTCATCATGCATACCTCACATCTTGTATGGTGTCAACTTTTTGACTTAAAATCTCTGTGATCTGGCCCATAAGTGGACTGTGCTGAAGATGCTGATCATTTAAGCAAATGGCAAACTTAGACAATGCTGGCATCTGGAGTCTGCATTTAAAAAAGGAAAGAGGATAAAGGCTTACAGTACAAAAATATACACACAAATGACTCTGAAATACAGATTCTGTGCAATTTAAAAAAATAGTTTTTATAAGCCAGGGCTCACCTGTGTAACCTAAGCCATGCCTCAGCGACTAGCTGCTGGACAAGAGTGTCGTGAGGTTCAACATTGAGCCTTGGGGAGAACAAATAGGTAACTATTCTTCATCGCATGAAATTCAACCAAAGGAATCATTATTGCAGTTAAAGACAATGAATGAGATAACATAATTCCAAACTGTCTTTCAAAGCACACACATTGAGGCAACACTTCAGTTACCCCACTGAAGATGCTCGGTTATTTTCCTGCCATACCGAAGGACATTGTAGAGCACATCCACTACAGTCATGTCATCCATGAGAGTAATCTTGTTTTCAGCCAACACACGGAGAGTGATGAACTGTGGGTGACTCCTGATGAACTCCACTGTACGCAGTATCTGAGGCTTCTCCTTTTGGAACTTCCACAACAAGTCCAGAGCATATGCCACGTGACTGATCGACAGCTTAGTCTTGTTCTTGCTGACCACATCAAACACCTGGTCCTCAACAGAACACACACGAAGCAGCTCAAGTACCTGGTCCTGGTTTGCTAGCCAACTATGGAGCTGCCTGGCTGGCTTGGAGCAACTTCGCACAGCCAAGAGTCGAAACATGGCCGTGGTGTAACCTTCAGGACTCAGGGAAAGGCTGGGAAGATGTGTATGCAAGTCTGCGTTTTCAAGAAAAGACACACTCAAACCTGCCTCCAGAGTTTCAAATCCGGAGAGGATATGTTTGAAAACGACAAATTCCTGTAGGCATCTGTTAGAGGGGAGGATGTGCACCTATAGACACAAAACAAATTACACAAAATTTAAACAGTTACTGCCAGAGACACAGAAACCGATCATGTACAGATAAGCAGCATTCAGATAGGGTTTAAAAGAGTATACTGCAGGGTTTAAAATTTTCATACCAACACCACCTGAGAGAACATACCTCAATGTGGTTGTGTGTCTCATGGTTCACTCCCATAAAAACACAATACTATACCAAGTTATCTACCTGCTCTATCACTGCTCGATCACCAAAACAGCAACTTAGACTAACACTTAAGTAGGCCATATTGTGGAAGAAGAAGGAGAACTTGAAGGAGAAAGAAAAAGAGGAGGAGGTGGTTTTCGGATTGGTAGCACTAGCATTATCAGTATACCATAACATTACAGTGTCGTTAGACCTGTGCAAAACCGAATGAATGACAACTAGCTGACAATTTCAAACTTTTACAGCTGGTTTATATAATTATACTTAACCCTTGGGTTTTGTTTGGGTCAAATTTATCCATTTTAAATAGGAATGCACCAATACGAAAATTTTAGATTTTCCGATTCCCGATTCCAATTATTTCAGTGGTTCAGTTTTATGAACAACTATTTAAAATCTTGCCATTCTAATAAACACAAATTTTAATTACATGACTTTAAAGTAATAATCTTGAAGATTTTCATAAAAATTAATGTCTGTTAAGTCACTATCTATCACCGAATTAGGTAACACAATGGTGATTGAGCCTATTATATTCATTTATATTATTATTATTATAATAATAATTCATTATTAAAGAACTGGGTGTCTGTGGCGACATTCCCAGGAAAACATCACAAGCGGCGCACAGTTAATGACGCGTCTTCCATCACCCATCAGTAGTTAGTCCGCCAGAGAGGGTAGGCGAAGCTAACACAACAGGCTCGCTCTTCAACTCACTTGTGTGTGAGCGGCGTACTGTTTTTTTTCTGGTGTCTGCTAGCGTTACAATAACAGAGAAGGGGGGTGGGGGTTATGGAACCCTAAAAAGTTTTTGTGTAACATGAGAGGTCATATTATTTGTTGATGTAGATTTCATATTACATTTGATGACAATGCAACGTTGCTAAATTACATAATTGCACAGCTAATGCTATCTACCGGACCATGTCAAGAAAGACAACATTAGTTTAGACAACATTGCGCACAGCAGCCATCTCTCATATCAGGTAACGTTGCGTTAGCTAGCTAGCTAATGTAATTAACATAATCTAATGTCAGCTAACAATTACAAAAAACGCTAGCTGACGCTACCGACCTCACAAACCATCTCTCGAATGCAACGCTACCTTGTTGCAACGTCGCTAAATGTTATTTACATTGCCATCAATATACTATAATGATCGGAATAAAGCCGTCTTTACACAGAGCATTAACCCCAAAGTATAGGTGGTACGCACTGAAAAACCCCTAAACAGGCGCGACATGTTGGGTGGTGTATTGACGTGGTAGGATGGTGCAGCAGGCCATCTGCAATTAACATTTGCTTTCAAATTTCTGTTTGTCCTCTATATTCAAGACTTAAAATGATCACAAGAAAAGGATAACTCAATACACTGGAATTATTGCATAAAAACATGCTGTGTAACCTTGGCTAGGGAGGTCAGACCTGTTTTGGCAATCTTTCAGAAAACATATTTTGACAGTTAATTTTAATTTTTTGCATTATTTCATAAATGCTACAGTATAATCAAATAACAACATATAAATCGCCAACTTGCCAGAACTGTTGCTTCCTGAAATACGATTTAAAAAATGAGCTGCTTCCCTCTGCATGCAATCAGTCTTGGAGGGAAACGCATCATCACCTGAGCGACTTTTAGAGTGGGTTTATCTGTTTTCCTTCAACAACATGAACCAATATTTTGTGGTATTTGTACAGTAAAACAAATATACTGTACACATTTACTGGTATGTATTGTTACGGGATGCGTCAATTTATGAAGTGCACTCTCAAAATGCAATACCTTTATTGCATTTTGATGCAATACACAGCGGCCCCGTGGCTTCAAAATTCCATTCCAGTTGGGGACCGGAATCAAAAAAATAAAGAAAAATTAAAGCTGGAAGTGGCGTTGGGAGGGGTCCAAGCATTGGCACCGTCACGCCCCCTATGGAGCGATTTTAAAATGGCTTTTTCCTCGTGATCATATGCCTTCACCCAACAGATCTACTGAATATCATGATGATTGTATAAAAGATTAATGACTTATGACCAATTTTGTGCTAAGAGACGCTGCCGGAGTTGCGTCGCCATAAATGTGTCCTGGCCGCTTCCCGTAAAGGCCTTTACTATGTTGTAACGCTTAGATGGGATGTGGTAACACTTTGATGGGATGTCGTAACACATAGGTGGCCCGGCGTGTATGTACAGCTACAGCGCTTCCATACCGCAACTAAAAAAGGTGTCACACTAGTGTTGTCACGATACCAAAATTTTGACTTTGATACCGATACCAGGTTTAGTATCACAATAATTGATACTGAAACGATGCTAATTCGATACTCGGTACCTAATGATACTGAAATTACCTTAATAGATCAGAAACGTAATGTCCACAAGGGTTGATCTCATTTTCAAATTCACAATTTATTAAAAACCTGGTGTATTAACAACCTTTAAGTTGAAGCCTGTTCAACATATCAATAAGCATAGGACTAGTGTTACATTACTAAACCATAGAAAACTATTAAATATACTTCAAAAATTAAACAATTGTAAAGTAAATTATCTTTAAACAGGTCTTTCACTTTAAAATAGATCTAAAAACAGCATATTTCAATAACAATACAGCATCTTCCTATAATTAAATATTGACAAATTAGAACACCTATTGCTACTGAAGTCAACTGAGTCGAAGCCTGCGCTGTATCAGCGAAGTGAAGGCACAAGCACACGTCACCTCACTTGGCAACCTTAGTTGCTACAGCCATCTAGCGAAGATTCTGACACATGACACTTTCATCCTCTCAATCAGTAACGCGGGAGACAAATTTCCCTGGCTTTTACATTTGACTCAAAACTACCAAACGTCGGAATATTCTAATACCGAAGAGTTTCTTTTTTAAGGACCGAAAAAGTGCTGAAGTTTCGGTAAACGGTGCAACACTACGTCAGACACATATTCCAATCCATTGCTCAGCTTAGCAGAGAATGCACATTTCAGAGCGCCTCAGAGACAGATATAATAACACATAAATACGCATTTCAAATAATAAAGACGACATTGAGAAAAAACGAAACAAAAGAGGAAATATCAACTCGCGACCTGCGTGCTGGCCGCAGAGCAGCCTACCGTTTTATTTATTTAGACATTGGCAGATGAGAAAATTTTCGGTTACGCTGACCTATAAAACGCTATTCCAAAAGCAAAAGCAGACATGTTATACATCGTTAGAAAGCTTATACTCTCACCTACGGAATAAATGAGTTGTCAATCAAGCCAAATTGCACTAAAAAGGGCGACAACGCCGTAAGCAACAAGTGTGGTATTACGCACAGCTATTTATGAAGATAGCCGGCCCAGGCGTCACAGATGCGCTTATTTTTCACAAACGGATTGTCCAAGACAATATATGACCACTCATTCGCAAAAGGGACATCTACACGTAAAACCAATGGTAAGATTGTATATTTATTCAATGTTTAGTCCCAGATATTGACTGTAGAATGACATGGTATAATTAAAAAAAAATTATTCAGTTATTCAGTGAGCAGCGTTTTCACTGCTGTATTGGCATATTTTAGGGCTAATGTCGGGTTTATCTTGTTGCTACGGAATATTGCATTACATTACATTACAGGCATTTGGCAGACGCTCCTATCCAGAGCGACGTACAACAAAGTGTTTAACCATAACCAGGAACAAGTGTGTCGAAAACCGTAGAGGGCAGTAGCCTACCGTTCCAAGTGCAGGGAACAACCGCGTAGTTCAACTTGGACCCTGTAGGTTAAACTGATTAACACTAACACAAACAAGAACAGCAACAACGCAGTCCATGCAAAAATACAAGCAATAGTTAAGACGAGTTAAGTCACCTACGAAACAACTACCTAGTTACAACCCTAAGCTTACAGTCAACTTAGAGATTAAATTGAGAATACGATTTACAGCATAAATTGCGTCTTTGGTTTATATTCAATATTAGAAATTGCAGCGAGAAACTGCAGCTGTAGACACAATATAGTTTATGTTATGGTAGCAACGGAATGAAGCGTGTTTTCGCGCGTTTGCACAGAAACTCAAAACCTACCAATAAAATGGTTTAGCTATTTCTCACCATAATGACAGATTTAAAGACTTAACGAACTCACCCGATACTGTCTTCAAATGGATCCATGCCAAAGAAAAGTAATTATTCATCCTCTCAAAAAGCTTTTACTAACAAACCTTTAATAGCCTAGCATGCACTCTGGCTGGCACTCTTCCATTCCTTCTCCGACAGTCAGACCCTCCCTTCACTGATAAAAACTAGACCCAACGGTGTCGGATTACTTGCGTCGCCATGGATGTCGCTTGCCGTAAAGAATTTTACTAGATGTCGTAACACTGCAGCAACAGCTCTTCCGCACCCCACCTAATAAAAAAGTCCAAATGGCGGGCAAAAAATATGGCGCACATAGGTGCTCCCAAAAGCAGTTGTAGAGCACATTCCGATGCATCGGTCGATGAAGTTTTGTGTTGATCTGACTTATGGTGTAGGAGTTATGGCCTTTTAAAGTATGACCCTTTGTTATAGTGCCACCATCTGGCCGACATAAGTTATTTGTAGTGACTGAGTAGTGGGGGGCCATAGGAACCCACCTACCAAATTTGGTTGGTCTGCAACTTATGGTTGCTGAGCCTCAGACATTTTAGCGGAGAAAACTGCCACGCCCCAACTAAAAAGTCTCAATGGCGGGCAAACAATATGGAGGCCATAGGTGGTGCCAATGGCAAAGTTGTAGAGCACGTTCAGCTGCATAGGTCGATGAAGTTTTGTGTTGATCTAACCCATGGTGTGGGAGTTATGGCCTTTTACGCAAAACCCTTTGTTATAGCGCCACCATCTGGCCGACATAGGTGATTTTTAGTGCCTGAGTAGTGGGGGGCCATAGGAACCCACCTGCCAAATTTGGTTGCTCTAGGACTTACGGTTGCTGAGCCTCAGACACTTTTAGCAGAGAAAAATAATAAGAATAATAATAATAATCCTAACAAAAACAATAGGGTTCCACCAGCTTCGCTGCTTGGACCCCTAAAAAGAAAAAAAAAAAAAAAAAACACCCATTCGTAAAACTAAAATCCTTTGTACCAGACTGTAGACACAATCATGGAGAAAAAATAGATGTAAAAATACTGTTGTTCAAAAACACGTTTTCCTGGTGGCCTAGCCACTAGAGGGCTGGCGCATGTCTCCTTTTCACCCTAATTACAAAAACCACCCATTCGTAAAACTAAAATGCTTTATGCCACACTGTAGACAAGATGTTGACGAAGAAATACATGTAAGGATCTTGTTGTTCAAACAAGTTTGTATAATTCCTGATTTCTAAGTTAAAAAGTAACATCGGTGAACTAGCAGTGCACATGGAACTCCCATTGCAAGCAGAGTGTTCGACCTCCCTACCTCTGCCAAGTTAAAATTAATAATTAAGACTCCACAATTGCATACAGAGCATCTCTAATGATGTTACAAACGTGACAATATTTTTTGAATATTCAGTAAAAATATATTACATCAAATGAATTTATTTTTGATTAAATTAACCCCTTAGCGCACATGCCAAATCTTGCCAATCCTTCCCATTTAGGGGGTACCCTATTTAAAGCCTTATAACTCCAGATATGAACACCACAGAGACTTGAAAAATGGCTTAAATGAAGCAGGATATTTGTACAATTTACAATACTAACGCACGTTAGTTTAAATTCATAATTTTAGAAGAAATAAAGTGCCACAAATGCAACTGTTGCACTTTTTTAGTTTGCAATGAAATACTGAGAGATGGCATATATACAGCAGGTTAGACTGTACATGTCCTGGATCAAAAACTTGTTGACCACAAGTTCATAAAATCTAAGGGTGGATATGTAGAACTACTATAGATTTATGAAGCAAAAACTAAGCAGTGTACCCTGCGTCTCCAAATCTATCCAAAATGTATAATTATGCATTGCTGTAAATGACAACATATTCACGTATTTCACTGTAAATCAGCTGTTTTGTCTCAAGAACCCCACTGTTGCATCATTTTCAAGTGGGAATTACAAGCATTCCATCAGTACAGTGGTCTAAAATATCTAGGGGTCCAGAAACATATCCAGAAAAATGAAACATATCCAAAAATGAATAAAATGCTTTTTGTCCATTATAAAGCATATACATGAGCCCCTTACAAAGTTTTAAGATGGAACATTGCTATCAGGTTAAAAAATAATGCAAAAAGAAATTGTCACACAATGCGGTACAGTACCTAAATGTGTAAAAATTAACTCTTGTACGTATTTCTATACTCTGTACTCTCGAATGTTTTCTTGTATGGGGATGGGACAACATGAAAACAATTTTCAACCGTCCACCACGTTTTGGCAATGCTCCAACTCTCACGTCATCACTGTTGCATGCTTCACAAAAACTATTATTACACTACTAACTAACGCTTACATTACAGTGTAAAATATCCACATTATATAATACCACTAACCTATTTAAAGACACTCAATTTAAAAAATAACATACATAACCGAAGTATTTTGAGAAATAATACTTACATAGTAATGATGAAATCTTATCTGTTTTCAGTATAGAGACAGAGACAGGAAATCAGTGATATAGTTCTATCTGCTCCTGTTTTACACCAGAAAACGATGTCAGCTTGGTCTATCAGCAAACATTTGGTTTTGCTATGCTATAATAGTATTTTCCAAGAAATTCCGAAAAATAGTGGACAACATTTCATTAGCAGCGTCTTTGTTTTACTGCTTCCACAGAGTGAATGCGTAATTGAATGCGATAAGAAAATTTCCGCTTACGCTGACCCATAAAACGCTATTCCAAAAGCAAAATTAGACATGTTATACATCGTTAGAAAGCTTATACTCTCACCTACTAAATAAATGAATTGTTAATCAAGCCAGACTGTACTAAAACGGAGACAACGCCGTCAACAACACGTGTGGTATTACGCACAGCTATTTTGGAAGATGCCCAGGCGTCACAAATGCGCGTATATTTCATGGGATTGTCCAAGACAATGTATGACCACTCAGTCTCAAAAGGGACATCTCTACGCATAAAACCAATTGTAAGGTTGTATGTTTATTCAATATTTAGTCCCAGATATTGAGTGTAGAATGACATGGTATCATTTTAAAAAACTTTTTCTCGTTTATTTCGTTATTCAGTGAGCGTTTTCTCTGCTGCATTGGCATAGCTTAGGGCTATTGTCGGGTTTATCTTCTTGCTATGACAGAATACAATTTTTTAGTGGTGAAAGAATATTTTTATGAATGCCAAGATAGACAATATTGTCTATTGTGTCATGGGTGGGGGTTGTAGTTTCAGATGAGACTGCAGGGAGGAGGTGCTTGTTAAATGAACGACTAGCGCAACAATGGTGGTGTTGCGAATCTCCGTATTCAGCATAGCTGTCACTTAGTCTACTAATGAAACTATAACAAAGCGTTTCTGTTTTCAACTTATGGTTTGGTTGCAGGAGCAATGAATGTCTGAGTTGAGCAATCTAGGCATGCTGGCGTGCATACCACTATGGGGTGTGTGCTAAGTGGTTAAACAGTCTGGAAGATAGGGTTGGGTCGGTTTCCGTTTTTGCCGGTCCGGTCCGGTGTACTAGCTTAAACCGGTTTGAATTTATGTGAACTGACTGAACTGGCATTTTTCATTATGAGACGTTCTGGCAAATTAAAAAGTAGCCTACATCCTCTGCCGACAGAGCTAAATCCAACTCATATTGCATTAGTAATAAGCAATATGACAACGTGATTAACATAATATTATGTTTGTTTATAAACGGAGCCACTAGTGTCTGAGTGCAAAATAAAAAAAAAAAAAGATTGACAGGCCGTGTGTAAGGAGATCAAATTTCAGTAGACCAATCACAGGTGGGTGGGGGGGAAGATGATGGGCACAGCGCACGGTGTGTTGTCCAGAAAGTTCATGTGTTTTTTTGGGGTGACGAGACGAGACGTGGCAGAGTTAGTGCCAAAGAAAAGGAAAACTGTGCCAATATGGCAACATTTTGGATTTGAAGCTGACGAAAGAGGTGCCGCTACACTCTCATTCATGGGCTCTCATTATGTGCAAGGAGGCCCAGAAACCTGACTGAGTTACACTAGTTCTGTCAGGAGGAATGGGCAAAAATTCCAGCAAAGTATTGTGAGAAGCTTGTGGAGGGCTACCCTAAGGGTTTGATTCAAGTGAAGCAATTAAAAGGCAAGGCAACCAAATACTAACAAAGCAAACTTTTGACCCACTGAAAATCTGATATAGTACATAAAAGCCAGTGTTGTAGTACTCGAGACCGGTCTTGGTCTCGAGACCATATTTTGATGGCATTGGTCTCGACGTCATTTTTACTCGGTCTTGTCTTGGTCTTGGAGAGAGAGGACTCGGAATTTTAGGTCGAGACTGGCCAAGACCACAACTACAGTGACACACCCTTTCAATAGCATACAAAAGTTCCTTTAAATTTTTCCCAGAGCAAAACAGATTTGTATCGTCTGAAAAAATTACAAATTTTAACATTTCAGTAACATTGCAAACATCATTAATATAAAGTTAAAAAAAAGTTTTGGACCAATCACCGATCCCTGGGGTACCCCACAGGTGACCTTCCTAAATCCTGACACAGTGTCATTAATTTGCACACATTGCTGTCTATTTTCCAAGTAGCTTTCCAGCCAAGAGTAAGCTATGCCTCTTATTCCATACTTCTCCAATTTTCTCAATAATTGGCTGTGATCTATAGTATCAAAAGCCGTCTGTATTCAATATAAATACCAATAGAACACTCATCATTTTCAACTGCCTTTGTTATTTCTTCTACCAACTCTATTACTGCATATGTAGTAGTTCTATTTTCCCTAAATCCATACTGGTGTTCACTCAATAATTCATATTTACCAATGAAGAGATCCAATTGTTTCACAAATAATTTCTAATATTTTTGAAAATTGAGGAAGAAGGGACACCGGTCTATAATTATCCATGTAGTGCTTATCTCCATTTTTAAATACTGTTTTACCTTTGCTGATTTCATATTATTAGAAAAAACACCTCTTTGAAAAGACAGATTACATATATAGGTCAGAGGTCTTACAATAAAATCAATTACTTCTTTAATAATTACCATGTCAATAGAATTTATATCAGTTGATGTTTTGTTTTTGAATTCTCTTACAATTTCAATTATCAGTTTCATTTACCCCATTATCTCAAGTAAAGACAAGTTCCATTAATCTCTATGGGGTGGTCGATACACGTCCCCTTAGCAAATAAAGCTAGCACTGGGCAACCTCTGACATATTTGCCAGCACAGAAAACAAGACCAGGTTAAAACCTAGTATATGGCTGGACCTGAAGGCTAATTTATGCTTCGGGGACAAATTGTCGTGCGACATGTCGTGGGACAAAAATGGTGTCGGCAAAGGGTGTCGCGTACTGTGATTGGATGGCTGAAATGAAGGCAAAAAGGTTGCCATGGCGACGTTGCTAGTTTACTACGTACTTGTTTTTATGAATGAAGACTGTTTTGCATTGCTAGCTAGCTAGCAAAATTGACGGGTTTGCTGGACAAGCAAGTATTTGCCCTCAATCTCCCTTGTTCTGTTGAGTGGGCGTACTGACCACCTTCTTCTTCTCAACAAATCTAAATTTAAAATTTCCTCCCCCTCCACAACATCCAAGATTTCATTTTTCATTTCCTTTTTTCACAAAATGAAAACAAATCTCTGCTGGGCTTGGCATCTGGTTGCTGTAGTAACAATGGGCACTGTCGCTGAACTATAAATGCCTAACGTCGTGCGACAAAGTTCTATCAGCCAACACTTTGTTGTACGACACTGTCTCCGAAGCATAAATTAGCCTTGACACACGTGATCCGGCCGACCAATTGTGTAACTTCATCACTCACTCATTCAGTCACTTACTCAGTCATAGACATTCACGTTTGTAGGGCTGGCCCTGCTCTTGTGGTCCAGCCAAAAATCGCGAAAGTACTGAAAAAATTACCTCCGGAGGATAACAAGGACGTTTTTTTTTCTACATAACTAGGTACAGGTTGTTACCTATATTTTGCCTATTTTATATAGACTACAGTTTAAAATATTTTATATTAATGCGCTGTTTTACTATCATCCTGTGATTTTACATTATTTCTTATTTTATTTTATTTTTTACTTTGTTTTATTGTGCCTTCTGTGAAGCACTTTGAGATCATCTCTGTATGATGTGAAAGCGCTATATAAATAAAATGTATTATTAATAATAACAATAATTCTGTTTACGTTTTCCTGTCTACCGAAAGAACCCGGTCGATAGATGCTCACACTCTATAAGTAGTAGGCTATATATTACTGAAATATTATGATCTACACTAACCAGTAATATCAGCGAGCTAGCCACTTCAATTGAATTCTCCTTTTTGCTGTCAGAAGAGCAGTGGAAGTTAACGATAGCTTGGAAAATATTCATTGCAGTTTGGATAGCTTTCTGTTAACTGTCAACCCCATAATAAAGTTGCCATTTCACTGTAAACAGTCGTGTCAGTTTTTTCATTATTTTCGCGCTGTATACCAACTGTGCGCAAACAACTGGGTACTCAGGCAACAGATATGGAGCCTGTCATGCTTGTGGTGGCTACTCCATAGGCAGGGGTGTATTTTAAATTAAATGAAAAGAAGATGGGCAGTGGCGAGGATAAGATGGCAGTTTATAATTCAAAATGGGACCCGACAATCAGCACCGATGTAGTCAATATAGCTCGCTATGCTCGTTAAAGTACATATCTTTAAACTAAAAAAAACAACTGATACTTTACATACTGTGTTATTCATTAACACTGTACCACTTTATTTATATACAAACTCCTCACTGAGTACCATTTTCCTATGACATGATTTCAGTTTCCAATCCAAGAGAGGCAGCGACCGCACTAGACTGTCATCCGTCATTGCCGTTGTTCTTGACAGTTTTCTCTAAAGGAATTATGGGATTTTTCCCAGTTGGAGAATGCACGGACGCACGCTTCAAATTTTGATCAAACAGAGTGCGCATTCCGGGTACTTTATCCATGCTCCGCACTACCGAACTTCGGTTTGGACTCGCACTCCAAGATGCTCGCTATGCGCACTCGGAGCATGGAAGTATGCGGTTTGGGACACAGCCTAGGTTTTGACCTGGTCTTGTTTAGTGAAGTCAGCTAACGCAAATAAACCCTGGGTATGTTAGCTAAGCTTCCTTCGTAGTATACCCCCATGGGGTAAAGTTGGTTTTATATGGGATATTCGGATTCCAGCTTCAATAGCTCACGAACGAAATGTTAAATAATCAAACAAATCACAAATTCTGAATGCGGGCATAAAATACTACAAGCTACAACCTTCATATTTACCAAAGTCTTTCCTATATTCATATATTTGAATGAACTTCGACAGAATTTAGCTATCTTCAGCTTCTTGCACTTCCGGAGATTTAAGGGACCATCTAGGAAGTTCACCGCCGGAAATGTATACCAGAATCAAATCAATTATACCTTTACAAACAGTCGTCCAGATGCTTCAGGATTTCAAAATATGTCAAAAAATTTAAAATGTAGAAGCAGTCATTTTAAACACTAAGTTTTATACTTTATAGGAAACATCTCTACATTTGAGTCAGTTCCCCATCTTTATAGTAGAAAAGTGAAAAAAGATTATAGATTTTTAAATTGATGTTGTTCAATCACTTGTGATTATCATGTTTTTGTGCAATAAATGGTTAATATATTTTTTAATGTTTACTTGCATTGTTTTACTCAATAACATGATTTTGTTTCCTGAATGACATTAGACTTTTTGGTAAATAATTTTTGACATAATACTCATCCGTCCATCCATCATCTATATCCGCTTACCCTGAGTAGGGTCGCAGGGGGTGCTGGAGCCTATCCAAGCGTGCATTGGGCGAGATGCAGGAATACACCCTGGACAGGCTGCTAATCTATCGCAAGGCACACACACCATTCACTCACACACTCATACCTATGGGCAATTTCAGAGTCTACAATTAGCCTACCTGCATGTCTTTGGACTGTGGGAGGAAACCGGAGTACCCGGAGGAAACCCACATGGACACGGGGAGAACATGCAAATTCCACACAGAAAGGCTCCAAGCCGAGATCTGAATCCCTGACTTTATTGCTGTGCGGTGACAGTTGTACCTACTGTACCACCGTGCCTGATATAATATTTACTACATTAAAACACATCTAGATTCAAGGACTTAAAAATTGAGGAAGAGTTAAACCCCACACAAACATTAAACACCATTTTTTATCCTTTCAGCTGTATGTGAGGATTGAGTAAATATAGGAGGGTGATCAGTCTGGCCAACTCGATTCCTTCTGCATTAACATTTCTTTAACCTGCTTTTACCCTCACTAATAATTATCTACTACTTCTCAATTATTGCTTTTGCACCATATCTACCCGCCGTTCACCGAACGTATACACTGCATTATGACGTACCGTCTGCACGTTCAGTTATTAACCGGCTACAATATTGCAAAGCCATACGGATTCAACGGGAGCTCTTCTGTGCTTACTGGCCTGTGTTCTTCTTTAAAACCACGGACAGGTTTGCTAATGATATTTCACGCCTTGCATAGCTATGTCACGGTGCTGCACTAACAAAGTCACAGACTGGTAAACCTCCGGTTGAAGGACTGAATCCCACCTCGCCCTCAGGCAGATAATTTCCTCTTTTACACTAACATTTTCTTACGCTTATATTTTCTTTACCAAAACTCACTCACGGCCACCCATATGCATTTCATGACGGCAAATGTATTCCTTTTATTAAAAAGTTACACCAGTTCACCACTGTGCCATTTCTACTAACTATATTTCTCCACTTCAATGTGTTCCATGAGACAATTCGAAATATCTGACACTTTGATCTGACACAAAGTTTGCATGACATTGTAAAATGGTAAGATTACAAAACACAGGGCCAAGTGACTTGAAAGAATTGAGGAAATATTGGGTAGCATTGCTTTGGAATACATCTTATTTAATTTGGGTGAGGCAAGATAGCCTATATTGTTTGTAGTACCGTAACTTGGCGTCATTTTAGCCGCGTTTCCACCGCAGGAACTTTACCCCGGAACTAGGAACCTTTTGAGGAACTCAGTGCGTTTCCACCGCAGGAACTAGGGTCTAAATTTAGTTCCGGGGGCTTTATTTTACCCCCAAAAAGTTCCTGCTCGGGGGGTAGTACTTTCCGAAAGTACAGGAACCTTTTGGGTGGAGCTTGCAGCGCTGAACATTTCTGATTGGTCGAGTACTCGCAGCATTTTTTTGTGTTTATTTTCAACCGCCATGTTTAAAAATATGCAGCCGCAAACCGATTTATTTTCATAATAACTTCAAATCAAACTTGTATGTTATGCGGCGCAGTAGCCTAGTTTTGGTTATAGCCTGCCAACGTCTTTGAATTATAACGTGTGCTCTTCTGTTCTTTTCTTGCTTTAGTATTCGTTTTATAAAATGCTAAGCATTCGTGCTGGGACAGCATATTACGTACCAAAACATTCAAACGGATTAATTCGGTTGCTGAATATTTTCTTCCGGATTTTCTTTGTTAGCCCGTTGTAATTGACTCAAAACGTTTGATACAGTTATGTGAGGTATGCGGTAGTTCTGCGTAATTCACATTGGTGATACAGTAAAAGCAAACTGGAAATCACCTTCCGCACTTTTTGTCATGGTAAAATAACCGGTTAATTCTAGTATTCGTCCCTTTAGCTTTTTCAGACTGCCGTGATTTTACTCTGCCATTCTTCAATTCCACAAAAAGACCAGGAAGACTATGGGCTAATTTATGGTGCATGGTTCGCATCTGGAGGCCACACTTCGCTGCTCGGCTAGCAGTAACTTCGAAGGAAAGCAAACGGTGGCTGTACCACTGCTAATTAAAATTTTCACGCAAGTCCGAGTTTTCGTTCTATTCTTGTCATTTTGCGATTAGCCTATATGACGATGAGAAAGTAATAAAACAGCAAATTGTTTACAACGTGTGCATGTTTTCTGCTGTTGTTGCCAGTTATACTGGAAACGTGAATGCATTCTGTCGCCTCGGATGTCAAGACATGAAAGTGAATGTTCGCATAAAAACATAATGAATGTGTTTGAGAGGATATATAAAACAGTTACAATCTGACTATCGGCCTGTTATATCCTATTTGTTGCATAACAACGGTCCAAGTTCAACTAACAACGACAGTTTTGCTTGACAACGGTAAAATATGCCCAAACGGCTGCAGAAGAATATTTCAATTCCAGGTGATTAAATCGATAAAAATCAATAAATACAAAAGTAACCATATATAGTCATTGTTGGTAACCCGTTGTATATAAGTGGAATAAACCCCACCGGGCTGTCCCGGTTATTAGAAAATAATGTAGGCTACTTCGGTGGTAGTATGGGGTTACAGAAGAAATCATAGGACAGATGGGCCGACGACAACTTCGCTTTTTCATACGTCAGTGGGCTAATTTGCCTAATCTTCGCGGAACTTTAGACCGCGGTGGAAACGCAGGCAACCATTGTTTGAAGGAACCTTTTAGTTCCTGGAAAAGTAGTTCCTGGGACTAAAAGTTCCGGGTAATTTGGTGGAAACGCGGCTTTTGATACCAATACTTTTAATGGCAGGCCTGGATTTTGGCAGTCTGAATGAATGAGTTATATATGTCTTGTATGTGTGAGTAACTTGGCATTTTTGTACGTTGAAAACGTGTTTTTTATGAGGTAAATATAACTAAATGTAGGCTATATGTATGAAGTTGGTTTTTCACATTTAGACAGTTTATTATGTGTATTTTTACAGGACTTACATTTTAATAGGTAACGATGTCCAGTTCTCTCTAATAAATTACGAAGTAAGTACACTAGCGGTTCAAGTGGTCGATGATGAGAGGGGCTCAAGGTTCTTCGCTATGCCCCAAAATTTTGTAGGGAAAGAAATGCCTTCTAGTTCTAAAAATGTTCTAAAAAAACCCAAAATGTCTAAAGTATGCATTGCTGTAAATCACAACAAATTCACGTATTTCACTACAAATCAACTGTTTTTACTCAAGAAACTCACTGTTGCATCATTTTCAAGTGGTAATTACAAGCTTTCCGTTAGTACAGTGGTCTAAAATATCTAGGGGTCCAGAAACATATCAAAAATCTTTCCAAAATTAAATAAAATGCTTTTTATCCATTATAAAGCATATAAATGAGCCTCTTATGAAGGTTTAAGATGAAACATTGTTATCAGATTAAAAAATAATGCAAAGATATTGTCACACAATGCAGCGCAGTACCTAAATGTGTATTTTAACTCTTGTATGTATTTCTATACTCTGTACTCGCTTATGTTTTCTCGTATGGGGATAAGATGACATGAAAACAATTTTCAACCATCCACCACGTTTTGGCAGTGTTCCTCACGTCCTGACTCTCACGTCATCACTGTTGCATGCTTCACAAAAACTATTACACTCCTAACTAATGCTTACATTACAGTGTGACATATCCACATTATATAATACCACTAACCTATTTAAATGGTGGCGCTGTGAAACTCCATATTCGGCATAGTTGTCGCGTATCGTCTACTAATGAAACTAAAACAACGCGTTTCTATTTTTAACGCATACTTTGGTCGCAGTAGCACTGAATGTCTGAGTTCAGTAATCTGGGCACGCCGGCATGCCGACCACTAGGGGGCTTGCGCGAAGCCTGTTCAACATATTAATAGGCATAGCATATAAGCATAGGCCTATAGTGCTACAACACTAAATAGAAAAATATATTAAATATATTTAACAAATTAAACAATTGTAAACTAAATAATCTTTAAACAAGTCTTTCACTTTTAAATAGATCTAAAAACAACACATTTTAATAACAATACAGCATCTTCCTATAATAAAATATTTCCAAATTAGAACACCTATTGCTACTGAAGTGAACTGAATCAAAGCTTGCGCTGTATCAACGAGGATGAATGCACAAGCGAACGTCACCTGACTTCGCTACCTTAGTTGCTTCTGCCATCTAGCGAAGATTCTACCAAATTACACCTTTCATCTTCTCAATCAATAATGCGGGAGACACGTTTCCCTGGCTTTTACATTTGACCTAAAAGTACCGAACGTCGGAAAATTCTAATACCAAACAGTTTTTTTTTTTTTTTTTTTTTTAAGTACCAAAAAAGTGCTGAAGTTTCGGTATACCATGCAACACTACGTCAGACACGTATTCCAATCCATTGCTCAGCTTAGCAGAGAATGCACATTTCAGAGCGCCTCAGAGACAGGTAGAATAAGAATACATTTTTCAAATAATAAATACGACATTGAAAAAAACAGAACAAAAAACGAAATATCAACTTGCCATCCCTGCTACCTGCGTGCTGCCCGCAGAGTACCGTATTATTTATTTTGACATTGGCAGACTACAGCATAAATTGCATCTTTTGTTTATATTCAATATTAGTAATTGCAGCGAGAAACTGCAGCTGTAGACACAAGAAATTTTGTCATTATGGTAGCAATGGAACGTAGCGGACTATATGCTATATTTACCGTCATTGTTTTATTATAACAGCATGTTTTTGCGCGTTTGCAGAGAAACTCAAATACAATCGATAAAAATAGTTAAGCTATTTCTCAGCATAATGATGGACAGGGGTGGGATGATATGAAAACAATTTTCAACCTTCCATCATGTTTTGGCAACCTTCCAACACTGTCGTCATCACTGTTGCATGCATCACAATAACGATTACACTACTAACTAATGCTTACATTACAGTGTGAAATATCCACATTATAGAATACCACTAACCTATGTAAAGACACTCATTTTCATGCCTCGTTTATTTCATTATTCAGTGAGCAGCGTTTTCACTGCTGTATTGGCATATATCTTAGGGCTATTGTCGGGTTTATTTTGTTGCTATGACGGAACATGATTTTTGAGTGGTGAAAGAATATTTTTATGAATGCACAGATAGATCACATTGTCCATTATGAAGTTCAGAGCCTCCCCTCAGTGATAAAAACTAGACCCGATGGTGTCGGATTACTTAGTTGCGTTGCCATGGATGTCTCCTAGCCGCTTGCTGTAAAGGCCTTCACTATGTCGTAACACTTAGATCCCGGCGTGTATGTCGAGCTGCAGCACTTCCACTAAAAATTGTTATGGCGGACATAGGTAGTCCCAATTGCAAAGTTGTAGAGCACATTCAGATGCACAGGTCGATGAAGTTTTGTGTTTATCTGAATTATGGTGTGGGAGTTATGGCCTTTTAAGCATGACCCTTTGTTATAGCTCCACCATCTGGCCGACATAGGTGATGTGTACTACCTGAGTAGTGGGGGGCCATAGGAACCTACCTAGCAAATGTGGGTGGTCTAGGACTTATGGTTGCTGAGCCTCAGACACTTTTAGCGGAGAAAGCTCCCGCGCCGCAACTAAAAAGTCAAAATGGTGGGCAAACAATATGGCAGACATAGGTGGTCCCAATAGGTGGTCTGAGCCTCAGACACTTTTAGCAGAGAAAAATAAGAATAATAATCCTAACAAATACAATAGGGTTCCACCAGCTTCACTGCTTGGACCCCTAATAATAATGATCCTAATAGATACAATAGGGTTCCACCAGCTTCGCAGCTTGGACCCCTAATAATCCTAACAGATACAATAGGGTTCCACCAGCTTCGCTGCTTGGACCCCTAATTAAAACATGGCAAGATTTCCAAAGCTAAAAGCTGTAATGTTGTCAATGGGATGCAATGCAACGGGGTGCTGATTTTAATGCATCCCACTGCACAATTGATAAAATTTTAAAAATTATACAAAATTAATACCAGCTTATTTTAAAAAAGTAATCAACAGATGCAAAACGTCCAAACCTAAAAGCTGTAGTATGGTCATCATAAGTTTACTCCACAGTCCAAGAAAGTATTATACACGTTGATCGATGGCTTTGACATCTTGCAAGTTTCTTGTCGCTGTACTTTGTAGACGGTTCCTAAACACACGGTGCGCCGACGGATTTCCACAAAGATCAATGTAATTTTGTCGAAAAAGCGGTTGAAGTCGACCGCCTATGTTGCCAGGGTTAATCATTTGGCGTTACTATCTTATTCTGACGTTTCGTTCGTGAGCTATTGAAGCAGGAAGTCCGAATATCCCAATATAAAACCAACGTTACCAGGTTGTTTTACCACATATACATGTGATCAAAATGTATTTGATCACATGCATATAACAAGTAGTGTCCTGTAAGCTCACATGGGCTGGGCACCATATAGGGTGTAAGACACTGAAATAAAATAAATAAACAAACAAACAAGGCGTTAGTGCTACTTATTTGTTTGAGCACTATCTAGTACCCCGAACGGAATAACACTATTCGTAGTAGCAAATTCGTTTGTTATTCAGTGAGCCTGCTAGCTAGATACAAAAGTTTTCTACTGGCACCAACCAGTTATCTAGATAGTTCGGTTAGCAAACCGTTTTGGAGTTATTCTGATAGTTTGTTTTATACTCGGGTTAAGCTATCGTTATTTTTGCTGCAGTCTATAGTTAGACATTAATGCACAAAGTAATTTTATGAATAACGCGGGTTTATCGCAACTGGTAGGTAATACTTACAACTGCAATGTCTGGCAGTACGGATGGTTTGTCTCAGTAAATGTTGGTCATCCTCTGGATACTCGCTAGCTAATTACGGAGAGGAAATAGCTTGGTAACGGCTGTCTAGCTAGTTCTAGTCAAGGCTTAGAATGGTAGCCAGTTCTTTGTTATAGAGTAAATGCTCGTTCTCGAACAACTCGTTCTTTCTATACGAATCATTCACGTGAACTAAATGAACTTCAAGCTCTGCGAAGCTGGCAATTGGTGCTGGCGGCAATTGGAGACTTCCGGTTATGGTATTTCAAAATAAAAGATTCTTAAATGAAATGGTGTAAAAGTGTAATTGTGTCGTTTTTCTTCTTATAGCTAATACACTTGGACATAATTGCACATAGTATGCTCATATATTTAGAATATTATACCGTAATTCATGTGAAATGAGGATCCCAGCAATTGTTGCAGGTGTTTTAGTGTAGCCCGAGCATGTGTTGCTATACATTCTCAGTTCAGTACCAAATGAAAG
The DNA here is from genome assembly GCA_039654925.1 of Anguilla pacifica. Classification (NCBI taxonomy): domain Eukaryota; kingdom Metazoa; phylum Chordata; class Actinopteri; order Anguilliformes; family Anguillidae; genus Anguilla; species Anguilla pacifica. The sequence continues at coordinate 34,711,753 of CM077286.1, read as the reverse complement.
GGAATATAGGCCTAAATTTAATCTAGCAACATTTGCTGGGAACGTGATTTCATAGAAATGACTGTACAATCTTAAAGATATGGATCTGTAGATTACATGTACCACCCCTAACATTTTGCAACAATTTTTAGTTTTTATAGTAATCAGGTGTGCAAATGAGCTGGTACTGAACTGACAGTGTTTGCAATGCATGCACGAGTTACATTAAAACAATATCAACAATTGCTGGGACCTGACCGCATATCACACCTTGCTGGCAGTTTGACAATGGGAAAAGAAGATAAGGGTCCACAGGAGAACCTGCCTGCAGAAATCTGGGCAACCTCCACCAGGAGCATATAGAGGAACATATGCCGCGTTCCAGACACATCGGGAACTTGGAATTACCCAGTTCCAGTTAGGAAAAATGCACTGGAACGCCCTTCCATCTCGGAAATTCCAAGTCGGGAACTGGAGAAAATTTTTAAGCTCCGAGATTCCGACATACCGTCATTTGACGTCACATCCAACCTGACTGACTACACAGTAAATGGTAAATAAAATAACTGTAACATGTTTTGAAGCTTTTGAGCTTTTCTGCATGGAATGTATTTAGATTAATTAGTATAGGCATCTGGTGGTGGGTTGAACTCATAAAATTACTAGTTAGTAACTTGCTTTTTTAAAGCACATAACAGCTTCGACATTCACCCATGGCAGAAGAAACTATCGGGTTGGCCTACAAAAATACGTCATCTACGATGTAACCACTGGGACGCTCCAAGCTCATAAATCCAACCTCCCAAGTTGGAGCTACGAGTTTCCGAGTTTGTTTGGAACGCAGCAATAGAGTTTAGTGGGACCAGAAGCACGTGAGCCAAATGTAAAGGACAGGGGCTGCATCCGAATAGTATTTTTTGCTTAGGAAGGTTCCTAACTGAGTGAAATGACCCAAAAGTATCTAAGTGGCAGCCATGATAAGAGCTGCTTGAATTCTCTAAATGCTAAGGAAAGGTGCTTCAATGCTTCCTTTCTTATCACCTTTAGCATAGGGGACACTGGATCGTCCTTTATTAAAAGAAAGGAGATAATGCCGTCCCACAATTCCTTGCAGCAGCAACATTTAAAGCGACGCACCATTCAGCTGTTCACAAAAACAAACGATCAACATGACTGAGTTGTGTGGTGGTTTTTAAGCTATTATATGCATAGGCTTATAATCAGATCATAATCAGAATATTAATCATAACACAGTAATCTGTCTTTCGAGAAAAAGGGATATGAGGAAGGGATATTTAGCCAGATGATGTTTTTAATTCAACGTGTTTGAAACGTAATGATGATATGTACAGTAGTAGATTTGTAGGCCTAACATGTTATGCCTTTCTTGAATAAATTTAGCAATTATTTTCATACAATCCTACTAATTGGGATTCATGTCGATAAATATGAGTGGACAGGATGGTGAGCATGAGAAACTATTCTCAATGTGACAACCATTTTGTTTCACTTTTGTGACTGGTAGCCTATATTCCTTTTTTTATTTCAATTCCAACCTTGGGAATGAAGTAATACTTTTCACCGGGTTGTCCACGTTTATATAGCCTGCATTAAACAACATGGAAGAACGCATGGGGCGAAGTATCTAAGATGCGCTTTTAGTAGTCCATCTTCAAAACATTGTAGTTTCACCACGGCAGACCCACGTCAATAACATCCGCCGTCGCATAATTACGTAGCCTAGTGTAATGGTGCATTGGGCCGGTCCTTGTCAACTCGGTTATTTCCAAGTTTACCACCACGAAGTTGCACTCGAACGGCCGACCAAGTGGTAAATACCAGTGGTAAACTCGGGCAAGTTCCCTGATACCCGAGTTTACGAGTTGTGACGTTTCACTGACCTCACCTTGCCTTCAACACATGGTGGACAACTGGAAATTTATTCTGATACTGTTTCATGTATGAATATAAGATGTTAAAATGATCTTTCAATGTGATCGACTTTAATATATATTTTTCTATACAATGTATTGTAACATTGAAATATGATCAATAATTTATTTTTTTAAAACTGGAATTTTATCATGTGACCAACAGTGGTAGATCTCATTGATCCACCTCCTTTACATCCCTAGTGGACATACGCATTGTTCATGTGATAAATTTATCAATTGCCATGACCGCCGAAACGCAAGCACCTCGTCAATACAACTTGGTCACATAATAAATTTCCGACTTTACGAGTTGACGAGTACCGTCCGAATGCACCATAAGTGCAGTCGGATTCTCTTAGCACCGTGGTTGTCTTTTTAAATGCAGCACCTTGCCGCAGGGTTGTGCGGCGGTGTGGGCATGTCACTGCATGGTCCATTTGTGTGACGTCGTGTTGTGATCTTAGACCCCCCCCCCCCCCTCCATTTCCTGTCTGCTAACTCAAAAAAATAAAAATAAAAATAAAAAAATAAATAAATGGACACAAACGCAAACCGAAGGAAGCTTCTTGTTATCGTTATTTTGCAGCGTAGACTGCCAGCCAGACGCAGACGTTGAAGCTGGGTACACGAAATAAACCAAGCGAGGACACAACTGGGAGAGTATCATCGTTTGGTCCATGAACTCCATGTGACATGTGACACTGTAGCATCCAAACTTGGTATTGTTGACATTGTGTGAGGGCTCCGGGTGAGTCTTTTGAAGTTGTGGAAATGATTAACGACGAATGGTATAACCAATGGGATTCCCTATGAATAAAAATCTCCACATATGCTTCTGAACAATGAGCAGCTTGTCACGTTTGCATCACGTCGCGCAATATTACCTTGTATTATGCCATCACATGAATCAATCTTAGCTAGCTAGCTAGCTGGCTGGCTAACATATAGTAGGGTGACCAGATGTCCCCGTTTTCCAGGGACAGCCCCCGTTTTTGGTGTCCTGTCCCCGGCTGTAGCTGTTCCCGGAAATGTCCCCATTTTTAACTGTGGGTTAGAAACAGACCGCAAAGTGAAATTATATTTTACGTGGCAAAAAAGACCGGGCATACCGGTTGACGGCTCAATCGTGTTGTGCTTGTTTTGGCCAACAGAGGGGGCTGCTCGCTATAGCAGCTTCATATCACTCTTCTTCTTCTACTAACTACTTGCTCGCGCTAGTTTTAGAGAAAACTGCTGTGGAAAACTTGGCCAGAAGCTAGCGAGTGTCAAGTGAATCCACAACATCACCACAAACGTCTTCTCTGTCTTGTACATATAGATAATTAAATACACTGTATTGAACCATTGTAGTTTGACCATTTTCTTTATTGTGTGTTCCATAGTTTACCATAGCTTCACTCACCATGGTACTGTAAGCTATGATTTTCTGACATGGTTTACAAAGTTACTCAGTTAGTACCCAATTTTATCAGTTGGCCTGCACCATAGTTTATTACAGTACAACAATTACCATGGTCAAAATACATGAAACCGGAATTGTCCCCCTGTTTTATTTCATAGATAATAACATTGGATATTTTAATGATATTGTAGCGTCCGGGGGCTGTTCCGGCAGGATTGGCCGGCAGCTCCCAGCACGCACTGCGCACGGGACACTTTATCTAGTTTGTGTGGGACTGTTAATGTGTAAATGCTGTAAATAGTGTAATTATTGTTATGTACAAATGTGTTTGTGTTGTCTGAATTATGTTTTACTGTCATTGGTTAAGTTTATTGTGTGTCTACCTAGGTGAAACCGAGGAGCTGTTTGAGGGGCTTCTCCGCTATTCGCCAATGAGGGGAACAAAAGCAAATGTCTGATTTCCGGGTTACATGTTTCTCAATGAAGTTTGGTTGAGTTTGAATTGTCTCCGAGTCAGCTTTCATCATGGAACCTCGTCATGTTACAATATATTGACCGCTGAACTGGAAATGTCCCCGGTTTTCATTTCAGAAATCTGGTCACCTTAACATAAAGGCAGCTATATGAAAGAAGCTAACGGTGTGCAGTTAAATGACCATATTTTACACCATTCAGGTGCATACTGATGGGTGACACCTAAAATCGGGGATCGGGGGTCGGGGGTCGGGGGTGGGGGGCTGGGGTGGCTGCCCTTTTTTCAGGTTAGAGCAACAGCCCCTCAAAATGTCTGTGCATGTCCCTGATTAAAACCAATGATTCCTAACCAGGGGTTGTTTGTTCCATTTTTCTTTATTTATTTATTTTTATTCCGTTCTTTTCCCGTCGTCGAACTCCACTCCAACGAACTGTATAAAAACAGTTTGTTTGGGTTACGTGAGTTCGTGGTGTAGAGGTTATGTGAATTCCGGTCCTTCCAGTAGTTTATTGGGTCGGCTTGTGATTTCTAACTTTGGTAGTTAGTTCATTTGTCTAACTACAACTATAAACCATCAGAAGCTGTGTTTTTCAAAATCGTTTCCTTGTCTTTTCTTTGGTTAGATAATAGGCTAATTGTTTTGTTGAGAGGGGGGCTAGTTTAGACCATTTGTTTATGGCCATGGCCAAGGAGGGAATGGGGAGTGGGAGAAAGGCAAAAAAATGGAGAAAAAGCCGGGAATAAAAGAATGGCTTCAAGAGAGAGACCCGATATATCAGAAGAAGGGGAGGAGAATAAGATTAGGAAAACTACAATCATCTGAGAATTTAAAGTTTTGTTTAAACTGAAGGATCAAAATGGAACAGGGGGATTTAGAGCACTTGGCCCCTTAAAAGTAGCGGACTCGTTGAAAAGTGTCAGTGAAGGAATGGATGCAAGAATTCTAATGGAATGCTAATGGTGATCTGCAAAAGTGCTGATCAGCAAAAGAAAACTTTGAAGATAGGAAAGATGGCTGGGAAGAAAGTAGAAGCACTCATTCCAGGTGGGAGGGAGGGAGCCATGGGTGTTATCTATGGAGTTTGTGCCGATATATCCGAGACAGAGATAAAGGAGAATATCAAGGGAGGAGAAGTAAAGGAGGAGAAGTGAAGGAAGTGAAGTGATTTCAAGTGCGGAATGGTGGAAATCCTGATGCGCCTTGATTACTTTTGCGGGTGATAGAGTTTTCTTGGGATGTTTGTCTTTTCAAGTGAGGAAATATGAGAGGCCTCCGCTTAGGTGTTTTAAATGTCAAAGATATGGGCACGTTGCAGCAGCATGTCGCAGAAATTGAAGATGTGCTAAATGTGGGGGGGAGCATGATCTGATGAATTGTAAATCGATTGTTCCAAAGTGTTGTAACTGCGGAGGCAGTCGTATGGCATCTTTTTGGAGATGTTCTCATTTTGAAAGGGCAAGACAAGTCCAGGATGTTAAAGATCACTATAGGATTTCATATGCAGTGGCTCTAAAGAGAGTAGTAGATCGAAGGGATCATGCAAGCAGTTCTCAGGTGTCCCCACCTCCACCCCCACCTAAGTCATCAGATACAATTGTGGTTCAAAATAAGTTTTTAGTAGCCTTTATTGCTGATGTGGTATATGCTACTAAGGGAAAGGAAACAAGATCTGACATTATTAGATCGGTGGCTGAGGCAGCAGGGAGGTTGTTGGGAATGGGAAAGTTTGGCTCCAAAGCCCTGCATGAGTTCATGGGGAAGCAAAAGAGTCCTGCATCGCAGGAGGAGTATGAGGAGGAAGGAGGGGATATTGAGGTTGACTTCCAGGATGATGTTGAGGATGTTTAGTTTAAATTTCATATTCTACATTTTGCAATGGAATGCAAGGAGCTTAATTGCAAATGGACAAGAATTTAAGAGGTTTGTTGCTGTTTTTCAGGATAAGCCAGGCTTGTTGTGTGTACAAGAGACATGGTTAAAACCATGTTTAGATTTTGTTATCTATCCATATTAGATAGAAATGGGGGCGGGTGTGCTATGTTTATCAAAGCAGGAGTACAGTACAAATTAGTTGATATATGTCCAAATCTTGCATGTGTTCTTGCTGAGATATGGAGTTCACAAGGTAGAATTACAGTGATCAATTTATACAATCCATGCAAGCCATTATCCCTGTTGGAGCTGGATGAAATTATAGGAAAAGTCAGATCTCCAGTTATTTGGGCTGGAGATTTCAACACTCATAATCCTTTATGGGGAAGTGAACAGAGGGATGGGAATGGAGTAGTCGTAGAGGAATTTTTGGACAGACATGGTTTGATAGTTATTAATGATGGAAGGCCCACTAGATTTCAGATAGGTAAGGAAAAACTTTCTTGTATTGATTTAACTATTGCCTCAGCAGGATTGGCTAGGGTTGGGGAGTGGGATTTATTGGCTAGATACACTATTGGTAGTGATCATTTCCCTATACTGAGTGGGTTTGATAGAACTTTAATTGAAGAAGTTGAAGAAAGGCTTAAAGTATTCGATTTTGCTCATGCTCATCGGGAAAAGTTTGAGGAGGAGACAGCAGCTGCAGTGGGAGAAGTAAACAGTGATGGGTCTATTGACTCTTTCAATAGTTCATTATGTTCAATAATACTTGACGTGGCATCAAACTCAATTCCTATAAGGGAGAGCCCAAAAGACTGCTTAATTTTCCCTTGGTGGAATAAAGATTGTGATTTTGCTGTTAGAAGTAGAAACAAGGCCTATCAAAAATTGAGGAAATACCCAACACAATTTCATGCAATAGATTATAAATGGTTAAGAGCAGGTGCAAGGAAGGTTATTAAGGAAGCCAAAAGAAACTGCTGGAGGAAGTACTGTGGTACAATGTCCTGATACTCCTCTTAAACAGTTATGGTCAAGAGTTCATAGAATGTCAGGTAAATATGTTAGGTCTATAATGCCAGTCTTAAATGATGGGGTATTTGAGGCTGTAAGCAATAGAGAGAAAGCATGTATGTGTGTCAAAGTGTTTCAAGCTGTTAACTCCAATAGCTGCAATAACTCCACCGCGCTGGGAGAAGAAGGGTTGAGGAAGAGAGGTGAGGTGTTAGGGAAAGAACAATGGAAGCTTAACCATAGTGAAGTGAATTGTGATCCGATAAATATATTCTTTTCACGCAAAGAACTGAAAGATGCAATTCAGGCCGGGGCAAATACCCAGGCAGAGATAGATTGTGTTATGAGTTGTTCAAACATTTAAATTATGCTGTGTTGGATGAGATATTAGCTTTATTTAATATGGTGTGGGAGACAGGTAGTCTACCAGCAGGGTGGAAGCATGCAGTGGTGGTTCCAATTCTGAAGACAGGAAAAAATGCATCAAGCCCAGATTCATATTGTCCTATAGCTCTGACATCAGTATTGTGTAAAATTATGGAACGTATAGTAACCAATAGACTTGTTTATTTTCTAGAAACTAGAGGTTTTTTGTAGAATTCCAGAATGGTTTCAGAATTGGAAGAGGCACATTGGATTCAGTGACTGTTCTGGATCTGGATATTAAAAAAGCCATGGCCAACAAGGAGGCTGTATTTTGTGTATTTTTAGATATTGAGAAGGCCTATGATTTAATGCGGAAAGAGGGGTTATTAATTCAATTTCAGAATGTTTAACTGGATTAAGGGCTTTCTTAAAGAAAGAACAATTCAAGTGAGGGTTGGAGGAGCTTGCTCTGAATTCGTGAACATAGAAAACGGTACTCCCCAAGGATCAGTTATTAGTCCAGTTTTATTCAATATTATGATTAATGATATTTTTCAAAATGTAGGGCAAGGATTTGGTTTGTCCCTTTTTGAAGATGATGGTGCCCTCTGGAAGGTAGGTAGAAATATTGAGTTCTTATTTAAGAAAATTCAGAAAGGGTTAAATCAAGTTGAAGAGTGGGCAAATAAGTGGGGCTTTAAAATTTCAGCCTCTAAGAGTAAGTATATGGTTTTTGGTTTTAAAAAAAAGAATATTCCTGATATAGGGCTGTCTATGTATGGGGCCTATGGGGCCGTGGGGCGACATAGCTCAGGAGGTAAGACCGATTGTCTGGCAGTCGGAGGGTTGCCGGTTCAAACCCCGCCCTCGGCGTGTCGAAGTGTCCTTGAGCAAGACACCTAATCCCCAACTGCTCTGGCGAATGAGAGGCATCAATTGTAAAGCGCTTTGGATAAAAGCGCTATATAAATGCAGTCCATTTACCATTTACCATGCCTCGCTGGAGAGAGTCAAAGAATTTAAATTCCTTGGAGTTTGGTTCAATGGAAAACTTACCTGGAAAGTTCATATTGAAAAAGTGGTTAGTAAATGCGAAAAAGTGTTAAATGTTCTCCAAAATGTTCTATATCAAGCAATGATTAGATCAGTGTTAGATTATGGTTGTTTTATTTTTTGATCTGCTGCAAAGTGTGTATTAAAGAAACTAGATTCCATTCAATCAAGGGCCTTAAGAATTTGCTGTGGGGCTTTTAGAACAACACCTATCCCTGCTTTACTGGTGGAAATGGGAGAGTCTCCTCTGAGGTTAAGGCGTAGAAAGTTAGGGTTACACTATTGGATGAAGCTAAATGGATTCAACCTGAGTCTCTCAGCCAAATGTCTTCTCAAAGAAAATTGGGAGTTTTCTGAAGGGGGGAAAAAAGGAAATTTTCTGTTATGTGTTAAAGAGCTGGCTGGAAGATTAGAATTTGGTATGGAGGAAGTGATTGGTGCATTTCGGTCAACTGTGCCATTTTGGTTTCTCCCTGAGCCTAATGTTGACATGACATTATTAGACAGATTGCAGCAGGAATATGCCAGCAGTTCAGATCTTGAAGTTGAGGATTATATAAAGCAGTCATGGGGGGTATATGTACAGATTTTTACTGATGGGTCAAAGGATCCAAAAAGTGGAAAAGCAGGGTGTGGAGTATATGTGGTGGATCCTCAAATTCAGCAAGGCTTACGAATAACAAATGGGGTATCAGTCTTTGCCACTGAACCACTGGCAATAATTTGGGCCTCATGGTGGGTAGAACAACTTAAACCAAACAAAGCTGTTATCTGTTCTGATTCAGCTGCTGCCTTGCTGGCTTTGAGGAGTGGGACATCTAGAGCTCGGAATGATCTTGTTAATGAAACTCTGGTATGCCTATGCAGAATTGAGAAAATGGGCTGTGAGGTTGGGTTCGTGTGGGTCCCAGGGCATTCAGAAGTTGAGGGAAATGAAATTGTTGACATGACTCTCTTCAAAAAGAGTATATAGATGGCAAGGTGTTATTGGGCAGACCAGAATACTACAGTATGATCATGATGGGGCTTGAAAAGGATTGGCAAGAGGAACGGAAGAACGAAGAGGGGGAGACTTTATTTTTCAATTCAAGAGTCTGTAAAAAGGAAAAGTGTGTATATGGGGGGTGACAGAAGAGATGTGGTAAAATTGACTCGAATGAGGTTTTGGCACTGTGGGCTGGCTAGTTGCTTGAGAATAGTCGATAAACATCCGGATGGTTTATGTGAGTGTGGCAGTCCAGAGACTGTTCAGCATGTTATGTTTACATGTGAAACATACAAAGCAGAAAGAGAACAACTGTTTAAAGAATTAGCTGATTTGGGGATTTCTTCTTTTAGTTTTAAATCTTTGTTTTGTCGGCGAAAGAACCATCAAGCTGTTGAAAGAATAATTTTATCTTTTCTCCATAATAATGGCCTGTACCCTCGGATATAGGACTATAATGAACTGGGTTTTTTTATTGAACGGTGGAGGGCAGTAATACGCCTTAGCGTCTAGACAACCGGAAATCCATTAGAAGAAGAAGAAGTTTATTGGGCCCGTCACATGGAGGTCACGTGCTTCCGGTCCCCAGCGTGGAGGTCCTCCTGGTGGAAGTTGCCCAGTCCGCTGCAGCTAGACCCTTCTCGGTTTTAACCGGGGAATGCATTCATTACGTTTCTCACAGCGCCATCTTTACAATACAGCCAAGGAAAACTCTTATTCCCCTTATCTCTCTCGGTTTTGAAGAGTGACCTAAGGAACCTCTGAGGTAGCCATACGTTATCTTCTTTTCAATGTTCAAGTATAGTATGTTTGTGAGGCGAAGATGTGTGCTAGTCAAGCTAACTTTGCTTGACTAGTTATTGGAGACGCCGCAAAGACTGAATGAATTGTGTTGTGGCGAAGCGAACAAAGAATTATAGCTATATTACAAGATTAAGGGAAACATTACATTTCAAAACGGACTGTATATCGGTCCATCACAGAACGAAGACTAATCTCTTAACTAGCGAGCATAACGCTAGTCTAGTAAGGGCCAGATTTAAAAAAAACGTAAGGCATAATGCGATAAAAAAAGACACTTGTCTAAATTAGTTAGTTTACTGGTATTATCCGCGTGTCCACGATTGATGACGAACTAGCTAGGTTCAGTTGTTTTCCCAGACTTTGTCGCTTACGCAATTTGTCATTTTGCGTCGTAAATTGTGTTAGGTCTGTATAAAATACCGCTTCGAGTGCGATAAATATCTACGGAGAAAATGTGGAGTAGCTAGACTATGTGCGTAGTCTAACGTTATTTAGTTGAATCTGCTAGGTTAAGTGAAAAAGATGGCTAGAAGGCAAGTTATCGCGACAGTGTAGACTAAACTAGACTAGCTAGGTATCTACATAAAACAGCAAAGCAAACAAGTAACGTTGATGCTTAACACATCCCATGCGGGCGAGGCTTACTTATGGAAGATTTTCAGTGAGCCTATTAAATGAAATCGCTACAGCGGTACAGTGAAATGTACATAATACCTCTTGCATTTGGTCCGTGTACGTTGGGGATATTTTGATTTTTTTCAAAAACGAACTCACGTTATTTCGTTTTTTCTATAAAACGAATTAACCGATAAATAGCGTGTTTATTCCATTTCTAAAGTTTCCCACCGGTAGTTGATTCAGATTTCAAACCGTAATTCATGTTTTACATGTATATTTGTATACGTTTTGTGTGTACGCGTGGAACTAAAAAACAACTAGCCTACCCAAAAATGAAAAATTGAGTTTTTAAGGGTGAAATGCGTTTTTGTCCAACCAGGAAGTAGCAATCAGCGCGATTCGTGATAGGTTACTCCCAGAGTGGAGGAAAAAACAGTATTTCCAAAAAAATTGACTATATTGTGAGCAAAATAGTACATTTGTGACAGGTCTGGAGATAATACCATTGATTCCCATTCAAATCTCAGAATGCTAAATAGCTTCAGAATACTAAATAGTTCTCGCGGACACAAACCAACGGAGTCGGCTATCTCCATCTTTGACATAATTACGGTGGTCCTGAAGGCCAAGACAAACTAACAAATCAGAGAACGCAAATACAATTCATAAAACACATGAACAACACGTGGCCTCATTTACAAAATGTTTATACGCACCGTCGCACGGATGTGATCCTAAATTCTTATGCAATGCCGTTGCACTGCAGGCTCAACGAATATGTTTTTCCGACCTGAGTATATGGAGATGTATAGGCTATTAGGCTTGACCATGCGCACGTCTGTTTTACTTTTGTGATAAGCACTGTGAGACGCAATGTTGTGTACCATTAAATAGGCTATTGCAGCCGTACGCGTAAGGTTCGGGGGAGACAGTGTGACATGTCACCCCCAGTATTTTCATACACTGCATACTTGTTGCAGACTCAGTAGTATACTTGTCAGACTTGACGTTGGACTACGCAAGACTAGGTGGTCCTGCAGTGTGTCTCCCTTGAAGTGGAAATTTTACTATAGCCGCGTTTCCACCAAAAGTACCCGGAACTTTTAGTCCCAGGAACTACTTTTCAAGGAACTAAAGCCGCGTTTCCACCAAATTACCCGGAACTTTTAGTCCCAGGAACTACTTTTCCAGGAACTAAAAGGTTCCTTCAAACAATGGTTGCCTGCGTTTCCACCGCGGTCTAAAGTTCCGCGAAGATTAGGCAAATTAGCCCACTGACGTATGAAAAAGCGAAGTTGTCGTCGGCCCATCTGTCCTATGATTTCTTCTGTAACCCCATACTACCACCGAAGTAGCGTACATTATTTTCTAATAACCGGGACAGCCCGGAGGGGTTTATTCCACTTCTATACAACGGGTTACCAACAATGACTATATATGGTTACTTTTGTGTTTATTGATTTTTATCGATTTAATCACCTGAAATTGAAATATTCTTCCGCAGCCGTTTGGGCATATTTTACCGTTGTCAAGCAAAACTGTCGTTGGTAGTTGAACTTGGACCGTTGTTATGCAACAAATAGGATATAACAGTCAGATTGTAACTGTTTTATATATCCTCTCAAACACATTCATTATGTTTTTATGCGAACATTCACTTTCATGTCTTGACATCCGAGGCGACAGAATGCATTCACATTTCCAGTATAACTGGCAACAACAGCAGAAAACATGCACACGTTGTAAACAATTTGCTGTTTTATTACTTTCTCATCGTCAATTCCATATTGGCTAATCGCAAAATGACAAGAATAGAACGAAAACTCGGACTTGCGTGAAAATTTTAATTAGCAGTGGTACAGCCACCTTTTGCTTTCCTTCGAAGTTACTGCTAGCCGAGCAGCGAAGTGTGCCCTCCAGATGCGAACCATGCACCATAAATTAGCCCATAGTCTTCCTGGTCTTTTTGTGGAATTGAAGAATGGCAGAGTAAAATCACGGCAGTCTGAAAAAGCTAAAGGGACGACTACTAGAATTAACCTGTTATTTTACCATGACAAAAAGTGCGGAAGGTGACTTCCAGTTTGCTTTTACTGTATCACCAATGTGAATTACGCAGAACTACCGCATACCTCACATAACTGTATCAAACGTTTTGAGTCAATTACAACGGGCTAACAAAGAAAATCCGGAAGAAAATATTCAGCAACCGAATTAATCCGTTTGAATGTTTTGGTACGTAATATGCTGTCCCAGCACGAATGCTTAGCATTTTATAAAACGAATACTAAAGCAAGAAAAGAACAGAAGAGCACACGTTATAATTCAAAGACGTTGGCAGGCTATAACCAAAACTAGGCTACTGCGCCGCATAACATACAAGTTTGATTTGAAGTTATTATGAAAATAAATCGGTTTGCGGCTGCATATTTTTAAACATGGCGGTTGAAAATAAACACAAAAAAATGCTGCGAGTACTCGACCAATCAGAAATGTTCAGCGCTGCAAGTTCCACCCAAAAGGTTCCTGTACTTTCGGAAAGTACTACCCCCCGAGCAGGAACTTTTTGGGGGTAAAATAAAGCCCCCGGAACTAAATTTAGACCCTAGTTCCTGCGGTGGAAACGCACTGAGTTCCTAAAAAGGTTCCTAGTTCCGGGGTAAAGTTCCTGCGGTGGAAACGCGGCTTAAAAGGTTCCTTCAGCCCATTGTTGTTTGCGTTTCCACCGCGGTCCCGCGAAGATTAGGCAAATTAGCCCACTGATGTATGAAAAAGCGACGTTGTCGTCGGTCCATCTGTCCTATGATTTCTTCTGTAACCCCATACTACCACCGAAGTAGCCTACATTATTTTCTAATAACCGGGACAGCACGGAAGGGTTTATTCCACTTATATATAAAGGGTTACCAACAATGACTATATATGGTTACTTTTGTATTTATTGATTTTTATCGATTTAATCACCTGGAATTGAAATATTCTTCTGCAGCCGTTTGGGCATATTTTACCGTTGTCAGGCAGAACTGTCGTTGGTAGTTGAACTTGGACCGTTGTTATGCAACAAATAGGATATAACAGGCTAATAGTCAGATTGTAACTGTTTAAAATTTCCTCTCAAACACATTCATTATGTTTTTATGCGAACATTCACTTTCATGTCTTGACATCCGAGGTGACAGAATGCATTCACATTTCCAGTATAACTGGCAACAACAGCAGAAAACATGCACACGTTGTAAACAATTTGCTGTTTTATTACTTTCTCATCGTCAATTCCATATTGGCTAATCGCAAAATGACAAGAATAGAACGAAAACTCGGACTTGCGTGAAAATTTTAATTAGCAGTGGTACAGCCACCTTTTGCTTTCCTTCGAAGTTACTGCTAGCCGAGCAGCGAAGTGTGCACTCCAGATGCGAACCATGCACCATAAATTAGTCCATAGTCTTCCTGGTCTTTTTGTGGAATTGAAGAATGGCAGAGTAAAATTACGGCAGTCTGAAAAAGCTAAAGGGACGGTTATTAGAATTAACCTGTTATTTTACCCTGACAAAAAGTGCGGAAGGTGATTTCCAGTTTGCTGTATCACCAATGCGAATTACGCAGAACTACCGCATACCTCACATAACTGTATCAAACGTTTTGAGTCAATTACAACGGGCTAACAAAGAAAATCCGGAAGAAAATATTCAGCAACCGAATTAATCCGTTTGAATGTTTTGGTACGTAATATGCTGTCCCAGCACGAATGCTTAGCATTTTATAAGACGAATACTAAAGCAAGAAAAGAACAGAAGAGCACACGTTATAATTCCAAGACGTTGGCAGGCTATAACCAAAACTAGGCTACTGCGCGGCATAACATACAAGTTTGATTTGAAGTTATCATGAAAATAAATCTGTTTGCGGCTGCAGATTTTAAACATGGCGGTTGAAATAAAACAAATAACACTGCAAGTAGTCGACCAATCAGACATTTTCAGCGCTTGTGCCCCACCCCAAAGGTTCCGGTACTTTTGGAAAGTACTACCCCCCGAGCAGGAACTTTTTTGCGTTTCCACCGCAGGAACTTTACCCCGGAACTAGGAACCTTTTGAGGAACTCAGTGCGTTTCCACCGCAGGAACTAGGGTCTAAATTTAGTTCCGGGGGCTTTATTTTACGTGGCTAAAGTTAGTGTAGCGTGCTCAATATCTATAGTGGCAGATTTTCAGTCGGTTTCGTTTTCTAATTAAGCCACTTCTCTCAACGTGGGCAGTAGAAGGGTTCTGACTTGTATCCATAGGCTATACATGCTAACTTATCAACAAGCTATGATGCAGGCTACTCACTCAGGACTCCAGGAATAATGTTGATGTCTTTTTATTTTTTCAGGTTCAGCAATCATCAATCCAACAGGATCCGTGACTCGGTAGGTAAGTACATCATTCTTTGTCTAACAGTCTTGGTTTTCAGTAACAGAACAGGCTAGGATGACAGTCAAAAAGTTGTATGCTTCTGTACTGCACGCACCTTGTCTCATCACTGAATCAACAATTTTAGGTTCTAGGTTTCTACACATGCGCAGTATAAAGATCTAAACGAACCAATAAACTATCAATATATAAAAACTTAAATTCTCTGTTGTTTCACTATATTCACTTATGGAAAAATACTAAATTATATTATACAAAATATAGAAATCTATTCAAAATATATTTTCACTGGTATTGACTCTTACAGTAACTTTTTGTACACTGCTGCTCAGTAGCCATTTCAGGTTCTTACACACACACAATTCAGTCTTCTACTGTGTGACAAAAGAATGGAGAAATTCAAGAACCTTCGTGGGGAAGTTAAATTGGGCGAGATAAGTAAAAATCTGTTACGGAAGTAATTTCTGGATATAAGCCATTATTCTAATCCACAATACGTCAAAACATTCATCATTTATGCTGCAAGGTTTAGGAATTTAGAGTGGCACTTAAGGTGGTACCATAATTTTTGTTATGCTAGAGGAAATCCTCCCTTCCAGATGCATTACACGACAGCCAAAATTTGACCAAAGTATTGCTTCATTGACTCACTTGGCAAAGACAAAACCCAATAATGATAGAACTGTATGCTTGGGTACCGATTATTCTCAAAAACAAATGGTATGTCCTGGAATGCATTGCCGTTCTTAGTAAATATACACACAAAAATGTCTTTGCCAAGTATTAGCCTACATATATCACATGCAGCTAAACCACTTTGAAAAAATCACTATTCTAGCTTTGAATGCTGTGGGCAACATGGCACAATTTTAGGCTTCTCAGTCAACATCAAAATGGTCTTATGATAACTGTCCAGCGGGTGTTGCATTGTGAAGTGTTCACCATTTGATTGTATGAAATCATGTACAGAAGGGAATTTTCTCCCATGAGATGTAATTTTAAATTAGGGGGGTTGCATTCTAATCTGGTGTAATATGTCATCTGAGGTGTATAACAAGCCATTTAATAATAATAGCCTACACGTTGTTTTCAAATCGTCTGATGAACTGTGGCTCCTTGTGACAAGGCCATTTATAGTGTGGTTTTTAACATTTCTGCAATTTAAAGTAATAAATAAGGCAGTCTATTTTTATAGAGGCATTTGGCCGTATACTGTACATTACGTTAACTAGCTAGCTAGATAAGTACTTATGAAAAAGTTACGAGACCTAGCTAGAGTGAATTGCAGTGAGACGTTGAGGTTAGCTAGCTAAATAAATTACTAGGTTTCACAAGCTAGCTATCGATCTGTCTTACTGACTAGCCCCAGCCCGCTGGCTAGACATAGAACAGTTGTAGCTGGCTAACCTTTTAGAACGATACAAACATTTGATGGCAGTAGACTGTAACATAAGTAATTATATCCAGCTAGCAGGCTAGCCACAACATTTGACTGGTTTAAATCCTGCTGTCAAGAAGGGTGTACTCTCAGCCATTCTGTGTTATGGGAGCTAGCTACTACTAGCTACTGTTGTTTAAAGGAGACACACAAGTGACTTCAAAAATAAATAGAAATGTGATCGGTAACAATCGATTGTAGTCTAACAGGTGCTTTCTAAAGCCGTAAATGACCTATGGTTCCTAGCTATTCTTAGCCAGCGTGACTCTGATCTCAAGCAAAATGCATCGTTGCAAAAAGCGATTGCAGACAGGAACAGCTAGCTAACATAATTCACTTGATTTATCTGCTTGCTTTGTCTTGAATGCCTGTGTGGTGCATAGAAAGCAAAAGATTTAATCAACATTACGTTAAATATTTCAATTCAAATGGAAACATGCAGTATGTTTTATGTTTCTGGCTCTGCATATATACAATGTGTAGTAGTAAAATAAGAACTTATCACCTATACTGCAGTATTGGCTCGTTTTCATTGTTTACAGGAAAAAGAACAATGTGGGCAAAGACAACCTTTCGATACGATACAATGCGATACTGTAATATTGTACCCTGAACTCTGGTACGGACATAATCTAAGTAGAACAAGCTGGAAATTATTCAATATGCCATTGTGCTGATAAATGTACCCCATCACTTAAAAACCATCCCAGTCAGTTGTGCTTCATGTCTGTGTTTTTTATCATGAAATACATGCTAAGAGATTACAAATTCACCGAAATGAATGTTCGTACTTAGAAAAGCGGTGAGCAGTAGCCTACAATTAAAAGGGAACCGTGAAGCGAATTTAAAAACAGCGGTATTCTACAAAAAGCTATAGCCACTGACATGATGGTTGGTTTATCACAGCACACAAGCACATTTTTGTGCTTACTGAGCGCATTTAACTTTGAGTTAGCCAAGAAGTAATAAATAAATGGGTAAAACAAAAAATGACATAAAATATTGATAAATTGGGCTTATTTATAATATTCACACAATCGTCATCCATGTTCATCATTTTCATCACCACTTCACCTTAATCAGCATCATTTGAAACATAATTTAAGAGCAAATTAAATATAGCTATTCTCATTTTTAAATTTATGTAGGCCTATTTATTTTTCATATGTAATTACGTTATCAGCACCATCATCATACAAAGACAGAAATACTACAACTAATGACATTTTAATGATATTAGGCTATTAGTAGCAATGTCAAAATGAGATTGTAGTCAAACTAATATTGTGAAATCAGCATAATAGAATCTTAATTTCAGAGTCCCATTTACTTAACTTTATTAGCTACTAATTATTTATTTATTTGTCATGAGACATAAACAATGGACACAATTAAATTATGCCAGGTAACATTACTATTAGTAATATTAATATATTAAAATAACAATATAATCAAAACAATAATGGCGGTGGATTCTTGTTATCCTAGGTCATGGTTTACTACTCCCTCGTATTCTGATATATTAGTTCTCACTTCAACCCTTTTCTGCATTGATGAGTCAATAACAGCCTCAATTTCGTTCATCGTGTGTTTGTGTAAGCAGTTACAAGCACTGTGACATAAAACTATGCTGACCAAATTGTAATGAAATAAATCTTATATCTTCTTCTGTGGGACTCGGTGCCTGGAGCGTAATTAGTTCAGTGTGAAGAAATTTTAGGGATAAAAATTATTGAATTTGGCCAGGGTAAATTTTGAATGGACTTCAATGGGGAAATTTGCTTTTTGACACCAGAGGCTTACTAAACTGCAATACCTTGAGTAACCACTGGAGTTTATGAGCTTCATGGAGAATGGCAATCCCTGGTCCCCTGGTAGGAACCAATGAAAATACTGGGGCTGGTGCATGTCACTCTGTCTCCCCCCAAACATATGCATATGGCTGCAATATCCTATTTAATGGGACACAACATTGTCTCTCATACCTCTTTTCCACCAACGCGAACCTAGTTCTGGTTCTGGGTTGGTGCTAGTGCTGGTTCGCAGTTGGTTCAACTTGCGAACCTTCTAAGAACCGGTTTGCTTTTCCACGGGCTTGAGAGCCACGTCATTACGTCACTGTATACGTCTCTGTATACGTCTCTGCTTTCCCAGTAACATCGTTACCTATTAAAATGTATGTCCTACAGATAATAAATTGTCTAAGTGTAAAAAAACAAACTTCATACATATACATTTAGTTAACAGCGATGAGTGTGCTGTGAAGTCTAGGTAGCAAACAACTAGGCTGAATCCTTCTGACATAATGTACATAGCAACTATATGCTCATATCGCCTAGTTTCACTCACTGTGACCAAGCGGAATCGATAACGATTCAGAAAATATATAACTTTTAAAGATTTAATTTAATCGTCTACTGGGATTTTTGCCGTTTATTGAGAGTGTGACAGAAATTTTCGGTGCCGCTGATAATCGAATGTTTTTCACATTTACCGTTCGATTGAGCAAGTAGCCTACCATTCAAAGTACATTTTTATGGGTTAGCGCTGTCAGATTGCGCAAGTTACTTCACATTAACCTTGTACGGCGATCAGTAAAGACTAACAGCACAGTACCACTTAATTCTTGTCACCACTGTAATGAACTAAAAAAAGGCGACAAACTACCTTTTCTGTGAGAAATAATTGTTGAGCTCATGCATATACACTGCTGGCGGCATTCTAAAGCTCCGTTTTGCCCTAACGGCTATTTTGCGTCCTGTGACTTGGGTTACAACAGTGAATATGTACGGATTCCTAGACATGCTGATAGTGACCACCCTTTCTCATATTAACCTCAAATACGCAAGACAGGACACTTAAACGGTATGCTAGCAAATTTATGTCAAGTTCCATTCATTGTGCTTTGGAACCAGTTTTCCTGGCTGAGAAGCGAAGAACTGGTTCACGATTAGGCATCGGCTCCGAACCGGCCCTCGAAATAACTTGGTGGAAAAGGGGCAACAGTGCGTAACACAAAAGTAAATCAGACACATGCATGGTCAAGCCTAACAGGGCGTTCACACAGCGAGCAACTTGGTTGATGGGTTGCTCAAGTTTACAAGGCTGAGGGAGGGACCGGGGCTTCCCGTTGTATCCTCTTAGTGGTCTCGTGCAACTACATGTTATTGAGGGGAAATAACGGTGCCATCAAAGACGTATATTTGCCATATAGTCACATATCATCTCCTTTTGTTTCTATAGTTATGTCAGACACTGATAATATTTGTTATTGCTATCTCGTTAGCCATATATCTCTCACTAGTTAGCTGCCTAGGTAGCGATCTCTCTATCTTTCTCTCTAGCTGGCAAGTTGAAACTGCCGTCCAAGCGTCATTTTAAGACGCTTGTTTCTGTACTCTTTTTTTAAAAACGTAAGACCAGGGGCAATTGTACCATAATAAGTTGTTTGTCCCGAAACTCTGATTGGCTATTGACCAATGTTGACAGGTGATGCCCGCGAAAAGTTAAACTGTGGGGAAACTTTCTTCAGGCAATATTGGTTGCTCAGTCACCCAGTTGCTCGTGTTGCCGACTGTGGTCAAGCCAGCCACCACTTCGGAAATCACAGTCAAGCCAGCCGCCGGGTTATTTTTTCCTGCGCGTATACGTGCGTTATTATGGTGTTATGGTTTTTCCACTTGGAAGGACTGAAAAATGCGTCGACAAAACGCGGTTTGCCGTCGCTTTCAAAAAAATACATTATTTATTGTTCTAAACACCAAATCAATTCACTGTAGAATTTCAGAATAAAATCCTTTAAAATATATTATACACTAAAACAAGATGTTCTGCTCAGAAATGTATTAAAAGAAAACTGACTGTTTCCAATCACTAATTCCACTTCTGACACATTTTATGAGGACCCCGGGTAGCTGCACAAAAATTGAATTGAAACAAATTCCTGAAGAACTCTCGACATTTTTCTCTCGTAGATGGCCAAGGCGACTGGTTTAGTTTCCGGTTCGCAACCTCTACTTCTTCTACTCTGTTTATTACAGCCATGCGTAACGTAGCCTGTACCGCCAACTTCTGACGAAACTACGCTTTGCGTAGCCTAGTTTATTTGCTCCAAACCAGTTGATGGAAACACGCCGATTTTTTATGAAACAGGAACTAAATCTATTATTTTCTGTTGTTGTTAAAGACCTGTGAATATGCCTTTTTTGTTCACTTGAGATTTGAAGTGTGTTTAAATAGAAATTGATACACGGAAATGACATTTTTCATGTTAAAACATGCTGAATAAAGCATCGTCACTTACTTTACGTCTGAGTTAAATGGCCTTTATTTTAAAATACCATTGAGTGTTCTCTTGAAGATGTTTTTGTGTGCTTACCTGACATGTTCAATAATGTAAATGAACTGGAATTAGTGATTGAATACAAGCAGTTTACTTTTCATAATATTGTGATCATGACATCTAGTGTTAGTATATATGACATTTGAAGGGCTATTATTTTGAAATTCCTCCCTGAATTTGTCTGAAAATTTTAATGTAGCCTCCTGACATGTTCCACAATGTGTCTGAAGTGCAACTGGTGATTGGAAACAGACAGTTTCTTTTTAATATTGTGGGTAGAACATTTTTTAGTGTGTAGTATATTTTCAAAGGGCCTTTATTCTGAAATTCCACAGTAAATCGTTCTGGAAATGTTTGAGCAGCTTTTCATTTATCTTTTAGTAATTTTTTTAACAGAACATCTTGTTATAGTGCTTAATATTTTCAAAGGGCCTTTATTCTGAAATTCCACAGTCAATCATTCTGGAACCTTTTGTGCAGCGACCTGGGGTCCTCTAGAATGTGTCAGAAGTGGAATTAGTGATTGGAAACAGACCATTTTCTTAAAATAAATTTCTGAGTACAACATCTTGTTTTGGTGTATAACATATTTGGAGGGCCTTTATTCTGAAATTCCACGGTGAATTGTTCTCTAACTGTTTGTGCAGCTACCTGGAGTCTTGTAGAATGTGTCAGAAGTGGAATTAGTGATTGGAAACAGACAGTATTCTTTTAATAATGTTCTGAGTAGAACATCTTGTTTTAGTGTATAATATATTTGGAGGGCTTTTATTGCGAAGTTCCACAGGGAAACGTTTATGCAGCTACCGGGGGTCCTCTAGAATGTGTCAGAAGTGGAATTAGTGATTGGAAACAGACAGTTTTCTTTTAATAATTATCTGAATAGAACATGTTGTTTTGGTGTATAATATTTTCAAAGGGCCTTTATTCTGTAATTCCACAGTGAACGTTCTGGAACTTTTTGTGCAGCTACCTGAGGTCCTCTAGAAGGTGTCTGAAGTTGAACTAGTGATTGGAAACAGACAGTTTTCTTTTAATACATTTTTAGAATAGAACATCTTGTTTTAGTGCATCATTTTTTTAAAAGGGCCTTTATTGTGAAATTCCACAGTGAAACATTCTAGTCGAACACCTTGTGTTTTAGTGCATAATATATTTGAAAGGCCTTTATTTTGAAATTCCACAGTGGAAGTTTTTGAGCAGCTACCTGGGGTCTTCTAGAATCTTTCTGAAGTGGAATTAGTGATTGGAAACAGATGACTTCCTTTTCATAATATGTTGAATATGATACGTTGTTATCTGTATAAGAGACGTCAAGGCTCTGTATATTCAAATTCCACAGTGAATTCTCCCGAGTCATAACCTCCTTGGTGAGCCAGTGAAATAGATTTGCCGTTTAGAATGATAAATAGTGTATTTTTTCATTTCACTTTCTGAATCAAACCCTAATATTATTAGTCAACTGTAAAATAAATGAAAGCGACGGCAAACCGCGTTTTGTCGACGGATTATTCAGTTCATTACCGTAATAACGCAAGTGTACTCGCAGAAGGAAATAACGTGGCAGCTGGCTTGACTGTGATTTCCGAAGTGGCGGTTGGCTTGACCGCAGTTGTTGCCGGGTGTCGCTCAGATCCATAGAGAATGAATGGACTTCAGGCAATTCAGTTGACGAGTTGCTCGCTGTGTGAACGCACCGTAATAGCCTATACTTCTCCATATTCTCACATCGGAAAAAATTTGTTGAGCCTGCAGTACGGTGACATTGCATATGCAACGCATAAGAATGTTTACCCATCATTTCAAGTTTTTATAAATCTCAGTTTGTGCGTAGAGATCCATGTGAGATCAAGACTATTGAATTTAAGATCATATCCATGCGTATGAACATTTTAAAATGAGGCCACAGCTGATGTTCATGCATTTTATGAATTGTTTTTGTGTTCTCTGATTTGTTACTGTGCCTTGCCCTTCAGGACTACAGCCTGACCGATGCCCGATTTTTGGGTCCGATGCCGATCCCGATTTTGGAGAGTCCTAGCCCACCGATTACCGATGTTTTGACCAATATTTTGTCAAAAGTGCAACATTTTCAAATCAATTTGAAAAACTTATAGAAACTTAGATAAAATATATTTGAGAACATTTAACTTAAGCAAACAAATAAATAAGATGATATTTAAATTAAATTAAATTAAATTAAATTAAATTAAATATATATATATATATATTAACACCATCTTCAAGTGGTGTGAATTCAAAATAACTCCACACGTTGCTTTTACTCATTTTTTTTCCAGCTATCTATAAAAAAATTTATTTTAAAAAATCAGTTTTCCAGTTTCAAACATGTATTTTTATGAATATTATTATTGTTGTTGTTGTTATTAATTTGTTATTATTTCTTAGTATCTATTCTCAGTAAATGAATTATATTTTCTTATTTTATTCCTACTACATGATCTCAAAGAGTAAGACTTTATCTAGCGAGCTTCCCTGTCCATAAGAATTCGGTGGTGAAAAAAACTACAATGGGCTCTGACGCGTGACTAGATGACACACACTCACTTGCAATAACGCATTAGCTGTTGACATAGCCTCATTATTTCTTATTATTCTCAGTAAGTTAAGTGAATTATATTTTCTTATTTTATTCCTACTACATGATCTCAAAGAGTAAGACTTTATCTAGTGGGGCTAGTGAGTGAATCAACTTTAACGTTAGATGAAACTAAATTGACTGGATGAAATACGTACCGTGAGGCTTGTCCATAAGAATTTGGTGGTGGAAAAAACTACAATGCGCTTTCGTGCAGGTTAGCTAAGTGTTGGTTGATTCACTTCTCCAACAGCAATCCTTCTCTCATGTTATCACGACAAAGCTAGATATCATGGCTTAAAGTGATCCACGTTAGAAGTGTTTTATCAGCGTTTTTACTGTCTGGTTAGCTTGCTACGATGTGTGGCTAGATGACACACTTGCTTGCAATAATGTGTTGGCTATTGACACAGCATCATATAGTAGCTAATATCATTATCTCAGATTTAAAAAAAATGTGTGATGCATTCAATCACTATTTTATTTTGACTGGTTATTTATTTGAGAATACAGCAATGTCCTCTGGAAATGTAGATCCTACGCTGCTTATGTGCTCACTGCCACTTCATAAAGGCTTGCTAGTCAGCTAGCTTGCAAAATTGAACCAAATATGTTAGCTAGCTCACTGGCTTGAGAATGATGATTGATAAACATAGTGGTCGTATAAACGCATTTAATTAAAAAATTTCACTAAATATACATACCTTTATTGTGGCAATCGAATCTGTGAAGACAAGTCTTGCAGTGGAGAATATTGGATGAGGCACGAGTGACAAACGTCTTATTACAGAAGTAGCGCGTCAACTGCTGAAGTTCACACTTGTATTAGAGCTTTCTCTACTGGATAATTCTAGCAAATAGCAATTACAACGTTCGAACAGACAAGTACAGATAAATAATCAATGTTTTTTTTGTTTATTATACTTATTTAAAAATCGGGACACATCGGCTGCATAACTGCCGGTCCCGATGTTGTCAAAAAAGTCCAATAATGGCCGATATATCGGCCAAACCGATATATCGGTCGGGCTCTATTCAGGACCACTGTAGTTATGTCAAAGATGGTTCAGTAGGCGGATGCAAGATAGCCGACTCCATTGGTTCGTTTCCGCGAGAACTGCATAATTATGCTGTAGGATGCAATTTGGTATTCTGGTATTTGAATTGGAATCAATGGGATTCTTTCCAACCTTGTCACAAATGTATTATTTTGCTCAAAACCTAATAATCTATTTTGCTTCGTTGTTGCATAGTTGTCTTTTAGTTTCATGCACACATACAAAACATTTGCAGAATAGACATGGAAAACATGAATTACGGTTTTAAATCTGAATCAACTACCGGTGGGAAAATTTAGAAACTGAATAAACACGCTATTTATTGGTTATTTCATTTTGTATTAAAACCTACAAAATTAAATGCAAAAAAAAAAATCGTTAAATGCAAAACCCTGGATGCATATCCGCGCCAAAATTCTAATGAAAATGAAAATTGGCAATTAGATTTCGTTTTCACTTGATGTGAGCAAAAACCAAAGCTCACTTTGGGTTATCATTTTCAAGTTAATGTGATACTCCTTCAGACAATTTTTAACCCATTTAAGCCCGCAGACAACTGAAGTTGCCGAAGTCACTGCCATTCTTTTTCCATCTGTGAATTCTTTTTGTGCAAATGATTAGCCTATATGTCAGAAATCTCTGGGAAAAATCTGGGCATTAATGGGTTAAATGTAAATGCTAAGTCCATTTCGTATTCAATTTTTCTCGACCTGTCTGACATAGCCCTTTCATACTTTAAATGAAAAACCACATTTGAACTAGAGATGGTGATTTAAAATTATTTCACAGATGGAGGGATTGCATGATGTGCTCAATTCCAAATCAGTTCTTAGCAAGATAGAATCTATCTTTTGAACGCATCTTGGCCGGGCGGCACCACTGGTTATTTAGAAGATGCATTAATGCTTAACAGTGCACATCAGTACTCTAGTTATTCCATCCTAATGAAGTCTTAATGTTTAGTGTCAATAAATGCCATCAGATACGAGACAAAGAATTTTTTTTTCTTTTTTCTTTTTTTTTTCAACTCACAAATGTTGTGGCCCACCAAACCAATACACAACAGCTTGGCTCAATTCTGTTTGGCGAGGACATGCATATTATTTTTCCTTATATACCCAACTATGGGGTAGCGGCTGCAAAAGTTCAATCACTGTTCTAAATAAATGCATGTCGGCTTGATGCATAGACATGCATATTTAACTAGACAGGCAAACCAAACCAAACTGAAATGTGCTTTTTGAATCCACTTATCAAATGCTGAAAATTCTGTCGCTCGAATTAGAGGCTGAGTTTTCCAATGCTGTGATTTTACCTTCATTTTGTGTTACTTTGGCTTGTAATTTCACAAATGATGTGTGTGATTTATTAATTGATTTTTGCTCTTCTGCTGAAACCGCTTTGGTAATTAAAAAAACTTTTGTATGTCACTTTAGATAAGAGCGTCAGCTAAATAAATAAATGTATATAAATGTAATAACTTATTTTAGCTGTTCAGTCTGTTCTACAAAAATGGAATGAATAGGCCTGCAAGAGGCTAAGGTTTGTTTAACTCTGCTAAGCAGGTTAAACAGTCTCTTTTGTTATTGGTGCGAGAGAGAACTTTCACCAGTTATTGCAACTTTAGTTACTATAACATGGGTAGATAAAGAAAGAGTATTCGGTGCATTTAAATGCTATGGCAGAGGTTCTCAAACTCGGTCCTGGGGAACCACTAATCAACCACTAGTATTTTTGCTAAGCATCTTCATTAGTAGAATCAGGTGTGTGCACCCACACTATCCCTTTCTGGATAAGACTGGGGACCCCAGCTCTAAAACATGAAAAGCACCTAATTAAGAAAAATTAACAGCTTGTTAAAATTTTGGGATTGTAGTCATTGGTTTAATTGAATTACCGTGGTGTATCCGTGCCTAAATGAAATTCTTTTAGTAAAATGGAGAATATTAGATTTTTTGTTAAGCTGAAACAACTTCTGTCGTTATGAACGATCAGGAATCTGTTAAAAATGCCATTTCAAGCATCTGACATTACACCATGAGGTGAAATTGTATTGATAAGATGATCTAATGACAAAATACAAGAATAATAAATGAAAAAATTAGAGTAGTTTTTTTTGTTTATCGGCTTTCTTTTTTTGAATTATAATACACTACATGGAATGGTGATTGTGCAGCTGATCCATTGTGATTTTTTAACAGTTTTTTAACTTTTTGTTTCAGGGAGGTGGTTTGAGAGACTATGGGGGTGAAGGTACTGCGCCCTCGGTGTTTCTTTGACATAAGCATCAACAACGTCTGTGGTAAGAAAATTTGTTAATTTTGTGTAGATTTCACACGTACTGATAATATTTTTTTCTCATTGGAAAGACGTCTGTGGACATCCTTGTAAATCCGAGAATGTCTTTGCCATGTGGTAATGCTGTCTTCCCTAGTTCTTAACTTTTTCAAAGAAATCATGTCAGTATGCTGAAGGAGGGCAGTGATACAGCCTGCACTCAGTGGCTACTTTATTATTTACACCTCTGTAGTGCTGGGTAGGACCCACTTTGGCTCCAGAACTGCCTCAGTTCTTCGTAAAATGTATTTGACAAGGTGCTGGAAGCATTCGTTCGGGATTTTGGTCCGTGTTGTCTCGATAGCATCACGCAATTCCGGCAGATTTTTGAGGCACACATTCATGCTGCAAACCTCCCCTTCCCCTTCTATTGGATTGAGATCTGTAGGCCATTGGAGTAAACTGAAATCACTGTCATGTTTGTGGAACCAGTTGAGATGATGCATACTTTGTGACGTGGCACAGTATCCATTTGAGAAAGGGTAGACTGTGCACATAAAAGGATGCACATGATCAGCATCAATGCTGATGTGTCCTGTGACATTCAAATGAGGCTCAGGTGGTATTAAGAGGCATAATGTGTGCCAAGAAAACATGCTAACCATTTGAACACATCCACCAGCCTGCACTGTTGACAGGATGGGTCCATGGATTTATGCTCTTTACGCCAAATTCTGACCCTGCCATTTGCATGTTGCAGCAGAAATCGAGCTTCATCAGTCATCTTCAATCATCCAGTTTTAGTAATCACATGTCCATTGTAACCTCATCTTCCTGATCTTTGCTGACAGGAGTGGTACCCAGTGTGGTCTACTGCTGTAGCCCATCCACTTCAAGGTTCCAAACATTCGGCATTCAGAGGTCTGTCTGCAGAGGGCTGTTATTTGAGTATTTGTGATCTTTCTGCTTCAGGTTGTGGCTGGGGCAGGGTTCTAAATTTGCTGCATTTCAGTTTAAACTGACACACAGCCCGAACTATCACTAAGATGTACTTTTGAATACAACGTGGCAAAAACAGCCAAAGAGTGGACTTCAAAAGCGAATACCGTGGCCTATTAAAGAGCACAAATCACAGAAAAGTGCTATAGGATGGGTAGTGCAGAGCGGACAACCTCAAATGCTTTGATTGGATTCAACGTACTAAGTTGTTACTAAATCTTTTAAAAAGATACTACAGGAAACAGGCAAAATAATTAATGAATATGTTTCAAACACAGAAAAAGAAAGCTGTCCTTTCATTCAGAACAGGAACACTGCTGTTCATGATTTCTTGCCTAGTTTTATTGCACCTGTTCTTCGTGAAAGCTCTCATTTGTGTTTGCTGAGAAGTAGATGTGGTCGGGCTCGAGCTGATAGTGCGGCTGCTACACAGCTCGTCACTCTCATTCAATGTCTGGTTCTGCATGGTTCCAGTGCTTTTGGGAGTATGTTAGTTGCATTTGTTGAAAAGTTTGCATTTGACATTATTTTCTAAAATATGCTCGATGCGGGTCCAACTTTTTCTCTTCTCTTCTTTGCATTTCAAGGAATGTCAGTTCGATTTCTGCCTCATGTACACACAGATGCCCGTGCTATCACTCGACAGCTGATCAATGGACATTTTTCCAGTGTCCATATCACAACCTCACTCAGCTGTCAAAACTGACATCAGATCTGTACTAATATGTTTAAGCAGAAGCCTATGACAATCAGTGTTAATAGGACACAAGAAGGAAATGGTTAAAAATCATTTCTGTAATGTATCAAAAACAAAAAATGCATTTCATTGTTTAGAGATTTTCCTAATATTTTAGCTTTTTTTCCCACTTTCAGCTGTTAAGTGTTTAGAAATCACAGCCCCAGCTGGGACAACTCTGACCACCCTTATTAACAAGCTGTTTTTACTCACATAACTGCTGCTCACTGAATGTTTTTTGTTTATTGCACTATACTCTGTAAGCTCTAGAACAGGGATCATAAACTCTGGCCCTCGAATCCAAATCCAGCCCTGGTTTTCTTTTCTCCTTGGTAATTAGTGCTACTGATTGGCCAGACTGCCTTCACACCTGACTCCCAGGCAAAGGGAGGGTGGAAAACCCGCAGTTCTCTGCCCTCGAGGACCGTGAATTGCTGATCCCTGATCTAGAGAATGGAGGGCAGCTGTTTCTGAGATGCTGGAGCCATGCCTGGCACCAACAATCATACCATGGTCAAAGTTGTTAAGGTCACAGTCCAGCCTATTTCTAATGTTTTATTGAACAACTACTAAACCTCTTCACCATGTCTACATGCTGTATATATTGAGTTACGACCACATGATTCCCATTTTGGAGGAAGAGGCTATTTGTGTTTGTGTGTACCTATTAAAGTGTCCACTGAGTGTACTTTAAACCCTTCCATGATTACATCTCACACAGGCATATCCTTTTTTTTGGTGCATGTAATTTCTTATCTCCATGCTGTTCTTTTTTAGTGGGGAGAGTTGTTGTTGAGCTGTTCTCAGATGTGTGTCCAAAGACATGTGAAAACTTTCGCTGCCTCTGCACAGGTAATTCTATATGCATTGTCCCAGTTTTTAAATGTTTGCTTTACCTACTAATGTTACATAACCTAACATATGTTGTTATGTTGAAGCCATTGTATGTTTTTATCCACTGTATGTTTTTTTATTTTTTTTTTAGTTATGTCAGTAAATTATACAATATAGACAAAAATATACCCTGGTTCTTCAGAGAGACAACTGTAAGTAGACACTGGTGCACTCACATAAAATAAAGCGTATTAAATAAAGACTAGCATTTCGACTTGGCGTCTTCCTCCCGCCGTTTGGAAGTTACGTGCATGGAGCACCACTATGTTCACAGCTTCATGTAGTGGCCTAGGTCCCATGGGACCAAACGCAATTGTTGTGTAGCAAGACGTTTACTCTTGACATGTTCGAACGGGCTGTCAGAATCAAGTTTGCGGGATAATAAATGGCATTTAATATAATACAGTGTAAAACGGTATAAATTAGAACATTACTTAACCAAGCATGTAAAGATATAATCGTCTACTGTGAATAGAATGTATTTAATCTGATCGAAAACAGTTTAATTTCCCACTGCTAACTATGATGTGTTGCTTGGCCACCAGTTTGTCTCTGTTATGTGACCTGCAGGGATTTGAACTTATATTTCAATGGTCATCCTCCAGGGGTCTGCATAGGTACTCCAACTGCACAGTCAAGTGATGAATCATACAACTGCGTATATAATTAAGAATTTAGAAAAAGAATTAGATGTGATCTATTAATGCAAAACCATTGTGACACAATGTGGTACTTGTGTCTAAATGTGCAATCTTTAATTGTTGTATGTTTTTCTGTACTCTACAGTATGTAATGTTTTCTTGTATGAGGATGGAACAACATTAAAACCATCTTTAGCCGTTCACTGGAACGTTTTTGGCGATGTTCCAGCCTCACGTCAGATCCGGTGCATGAAACAAAATCACGACTGAGTTACCACGAATGCTTACGCTATAGTGTGAAATATACTAAATTTAAAATAGTACTAACCTCTTTAAAGACACTCAGTTTCAAAAATAACATATATTATGGAGAGAGTCAGGACAAAGTGAACATAGATATGTTTAAATGCTGTGAAAAGCATGTCTTTAAGCTGTGCTTTGAGTTTTCCAGCACTTAGCGCAGAAATAGATCAGTTAAAGCAGTTGAATACACAGTTAATTCAGTTCACTTGGTTTGTAGGACCTGAATCAGTCACTGATCTTAAGCAAAAAAGAAAAACCAGCAGACTGTGGGACCAGGATTGAGTATAGTTTGCAGTAAAAATAAAAATGAATCCATATAAACCAGGTTTTTGTTTTAGCCCAGCACTAAGACACCTAGGTGATTCTACTTAAGGTCTTGATTGAAGATGAATTAGTTAAATCATGTATTTATTTTTCAATAATGGCAATAAAAAGGGAGGGCAGTCCTTAATTCCTTTAGGTGATGCATCAGCTCAGCAGTTGTTCCAAGGCTACTGCTGGTGTTTGTGAGCTCCTGGAAAGCTTCTTTGTCAAAGTTGGGGTCGCGACAGGTTCCTGTCAAGACGACTTGGGATGTGCACAAATCACTTGGGTCCGGCCGCAAAGGGAGATATGGCGGAAATGGTATTAAAACAAGTCCCATGCAACTTGCCACATTATGACCCACCCTGAAAGTCCTTTCCGATGGACGACTTGTCGCAGGCATACACAGGCTACAAAAACATAAGTCAGTCGTCTGTGCATCCCAGTGCTGTTCCAAATCATAAGTCAATCTCTATGTTGCAATAGACCCCTTGCAGCATTTCTGCTACATTCCATTCTACTGCTGCTTTACACCAGGAGGATGGCCAGTGGAGGATGGGCTCCCCCTCTATAGCTGGGTTCCTCTCGAGATTTCTTCCCATTGGGGAGTTTTTTCTTGCCACTGTTTGAGGGTTTTCTCCCCACTAGGAATTTTTTACCTCATGTATTTGCTATTTGGGGGTTCAGGCCTGGTGTTTGCTCTGTTTTCTGTTTCTTGTCTTGCTACTCTGTAAAGTGTCTTTGTGACAATTCTCTGTAAAAAGCATACAATTAAAATTGAATTGGATTGAACTGAACAAGTATTTCTTGGCTAGATGACTTTGACGTGGTCGCAGTAGCAGTCCTCTTTTGCAGACATTTTACAGGAAGCAACAACTTAAAATTATAATGTTATAAAACACTGGACTATGACGTGGCCAAATATAATGTCATATAATTTTAATTAATACTATAACATTAGCTTGCAAAGTTTGGCCTTATAATTACCTGTGGATAGTATGGGTACTGTGCTTCAAAAGGTTTGTTTTTTGGTAAAATGAGTGCATATACTGTTTTTACTAGCTTTATGCTAACTCACTCTCTATATGTTTGCATTAGATAATAAACAACTGTTTGTTTGTGATTGGGGGTGACATTGTAGTATATTGGGTAAGGAGTAAGGATATATATATATATATATATATATATATATAGAGCTATATAAATGGATGCAATGTAGATGCTATGTAAAAAGTTGTGTAAGTCGCTCTGGATGAGAGTGTCTGCTAAATGCCTGTAATGTAATGGACTAACCTCATGGCTGACTTTCCTCATTGGTTAGTTTTTCGCACCAGTCAGCTACCTAAACTTTTGATAATGTTAGCTAGGTAGCACTTGTTGGAACATTTCTTTCTTGCCTGCCCCACTTTACCACGATGTGAATGCTATGGCAAATATGACATAGCCTTGTCATAGTGGTATTCAAGTTAATAACAGTATAAACAGTTCGCCCCCCCCCCCCCCCCCATCTGAAGTTTTATTGATTTCTCTGATGTCTGCGGAGGTGTAATTGCACAGCCTGCTCTGGTCAATATTTGGCTTTGTCTTATTGTGATATGTTGACTTCCTTTGGATAGCACTTTTACACTTACACAAATATGTACTTATTCACATAGTCTTGCCTGTTACTAGCCTGCTGGCTGCTAGCTGCTAAGTTACTCGCAACAGCTGCATGTGTACCTAAGTGCAACCAAATGTTTACTGTCGGGGTTTTCCCTAGGTTTTCAGAGGGCTGAGGCGCTCTCAGCTAGATTTTGGAACAGCGTTTAAAAAAAAAATAAATATATGAAAAAACGCTTTGACCAGCGGTTTTCATCAGAAAAAGACTAACTTTATTTAGCAACCAAGCCACGTTAGATACTAACGTTAGTTCCCATCGAGGTATCTTTATGTAACGTCAACTAACTAGCTTCGCTGGCTAACGTTGTCATAAAATTTTTCCCGACCGTGAAAACTGTATTACTTGTTTACATTTTTGACAGATGTGGCTAGTAGGTAAATCTCTTGCTGTTTCCATCGCAGCCCTCTCGACACAAGCAATTCGAACGCTATCCTAAAATTTCTTTTTACCGTGAAGAGTGCCTGACCCCCAACCGTAGTAATGTGTTAACATGGCAGCACAATTACATCGAGAAATACCATCTTTGGGGGAAAAAAACGCTATATTCTGTAGATGCATTTAACCTACCATGCATAAAAACATAAAAATGCTTGTCAATCACCGTTATTTTTACATTCATTCTGATATGGCACCTAAATGCCTTTTTACGTTCATTCGGCTTAAGGCGCACCGCAAAATCACTTAGGCGCTGCGCCTAAGCCTTTCTATGGTAGGGAAAACCCTGACTGTGCATTCAAAGCATCAGATTTAACTTTGCTTTATCTGTCTTCACACACAAACACTCACGAAAACACGCACACATGTCCTCTGGCTTTTTGTGTTAATTCTGTGTTCACAGAACCACTGAGCTATTTTGTGTTTTTCCTCCCTCACTATTTTGCTATTCCTGGGCATTGAGTTAGAACTGGGATGAGAACATTGAGTTAAACACGGAATTGTGTGTGAAATAAGTAACATTAGCAGGCCATAGGTCTAGCATAGCTAGCTAATACACTTGTAAAGTGATTGACTTTTTCATGAAGTTATCCGTAGCCTATCCAAATATTAGCTTCTTTCTTTTTCAAATACAGCAATATGTATTTATGGTCATGGCTATGGATAACTGGTACTACCTTCACTGACCTCTGTTCTGTAGTTGCTTTAACGACCTTCTGTATGCAGCTATTGTGTATTGCTTTTGATAAAAGCATCTGCTAAAAATATGTAATTTTATATTACATTTATATTTATATTACATTATATTGGTATATTTTTGAGGTACTTAGAAATAATACATTGAAAGTTTAGCAAATATTAATTTAACGTCATTTTCTATAATTTAATGGACGCACTACAGATGTCATATGATTAGAATGTTTACAAAGCTATTGATTAGCAACTATGTGTCTTTATTAAAGAAGTTGGCTACGTGTAGCTAGATAGCATGCGTACTGTATTTAATTCCCGATTGAAGTAAATACAGCTGCATCTAGCACTTTTACTCTTACAGAGGCTCCCATGCCAAATGGTTATTGATTTCCAAGTGAATAGATATTTGGCATTATTTTTTGGCATTTTAAAAAAGCATTTTGTTGCCTGGCAGCCCATACATTCATACATACACAATTTTAGGGGAAACACTGAATATGGAAAATGAAGTGTCAATTGTTTTGTATCTGACAGGGAAATGAAAACCAACTCTTAAATTACAAATAAACGATGAACTATTTTTTCCCTTTGATTTACAGACATAATTGTAGCTGACCATTGGTTTGTTTTTATTGGCCGATGGGTGATTGCAGTATTATCGCCCGGTAATGGTTGATCAATCGGTGAATCCCTAATTTAAACCACATAAAGGCTTGCCCACTGACACCAACAGATTTTTCTAGCCTAAGAAGGAGAATATGGTGGTCTGTGGCATCAAAGACATCACTGAGGTCAAGCAGGACACGAACAGAGATATAGCCACAATCAAGGGAGGGAAACCGATCATTCAATATTCAGGCA
Organism: Anguilla pacifica; assembly: GCA_039654925.1. Taxonomy (NCBI): domain Eukaryota; kingdom Metazoa; phylum Chordata; class Actinopteri; order Anguilliformes; family Anguillidae; genus Anguilla; species Anguilla pacifica. Next base: position 34,677,594 of record CM077286.1, on the reverse strand, counting down.
AGGGATGTCTGTGTACTATGATGCTTTTTAAAACTGGACTGAAGTCTCTCATACACATTCTAGTCCTGTAAGAAAGAATACCGTTGTGCTACACATTTCTCAAGAATCTTCGATAGAAATGGGAGTTTTGAAATGGGTCTATAATTAGCCAGGTCTGTCAGATCCAAATTTGATCTCTTGAGCCATGGCTTGATTTCTGCCTTTTTAAAAGATATGGGAACATAGCTGGCTAACGGTGAAGACGTAATTATATGAAGAATTTGTTTGCCAATAACAGGCACTAGCTCCTTCAGTAGCTTTATGGGTATGGGGTCAAGAGTGAAGGTGGATTATTTGGAAGAAGAAACTAGTTTGAGTAGTTCATTTGAAAGTAAGGGAGTAAAGGCTTCAAGTTCTGTGTGTCTAGGGGGCTGGTGTGTGATATCAATAAAGCTGTTGTTGACTAGTGTGGAAGCAGATACATTTTCTCTAATTCCTATTATTCTACTTTAAAAGAAAGTCAAGAAAGAAAGTAATTACTGCTACAAGAAGCTTGAGGTTTAGTTGCTGCATGATTTTTAGTTAGATCACCAACTGTCTTGAATAGAAACTGGGGATTCTCTTGTCTAAGCTTTGAAATGTAAGTAGACATCGCATTGGCGAGAGAATCCTTATAGGCACCAAGACTGTCTTTCACGGCCAGGTGGTATACCAGCAGTGGAATGCCACTTGTGTTCCTGTTGATGAGATTCTGTTTAAGAGTCCTCATGTAGTCAGTGTACCCGGGGGGCAAGGTCACTAACTGTCAGAAACCCTTCGTAAACCAAACAGTGGAAGTATCTGAGCAGCGAAGGAACGCGTGCCGTCTTACCCCGTGGTACTGGAATGGGATTAATTTAATGTTATGTCGATTATCTGACTAAATAGTGTTTTAACCTTTCCTCTGTGCTAACAGTTATGCATAGACAAAGGAGAGACTGCTGTCCATCAGTCGTGTGTCTCTATACGGATCGGCATCTGATTTTGTAGACGCAGACATGTCTGGCTTGTGTAGCCTGCATAAATACAATTGTGTATCCTGATAAAACACTAGTGAATAGGTTACTATGAGGTAGAGATATCCTGAGTTCTATGTGTATGTTAGGACCTGAAACTGCTAGGTGTGCAGTGTTATGGGTTAATGAGGAATGCTAGGTTAAAATCAAAGTAGCTTATTGTTCAGTATATTCAGTAATAATGACAATGTACAATAGTGCAAAATCTGAGTGTTGAAATGGCTATACGCATGTGATGCATAGGAGACTGTTGACGAGTCTACTCAAACCATTGAACTTCACTCCTTCCATACAAAGAAAAACCCCAAGTCATTAAATAAAGACACAATCATTGTTATGGCGAACCCAAGTTATACATAATGCTGATCCAGTCGGATGTTTTCACACTCGCTGACTCAACAGTCGCTGTCTGTTTTCTTTTGGAGGTCTGATAAGGAGAACACTTCTGTATGCCGCCTTACAAGAGCCTGGATGCAAGCTTCCAATTCGGAGATCTTTTCTGCTAGTTTAGCGTTAGATATACATTTATTACAAATAACATTACCACTAACGGCAGAAGACACATAACTAAACAGATTGCACACGCAGCAAAGGACAGGGGAAGAGGAGGGAGAGCACAGGGAAGCAGGCATGATTACGTTTACTCAACTTTTGTGTGAAGTGCTGGAATTAGATGGCAAAATGCCGGACTGCTTGATTTCTTGGATCAGGATGTGGTTCATTTCAGAAAAGGACAGAGAATCTGCAATATATAAGAACTGGTGAGAGATAACTAGTATATTTTGAAATATTTTCAATAGTTGTACTTTATTCTTGTTACTATTAACTATACTAGCAAGCACAACATAATGCTGACATTAGCTAACTGCTATGAGAAGATAGCTTGTTATATATTTAAAATCTATGGGTGGGATCAATATGCTAAATATACAGATTTTGATATTTTAGTGTGCAACTGTTAACCCCTTCATGCAAGCCCCCTAGTGGCCTGCACTCCGGTGTGCCTAGATTTCTCAGCTCAGACATTCATTGCTTCTGCAACTGTGAGTTGAAAACACAAACTCTAGTGTTCTAGTTTTATTAGCAGACAATAGGCGACAACTATGAATACAGTCGCACCAGTCGTTTGTTTAACAAGCACCCCCTCCCTGCAGTCTAATCTGCAACTACAACCCCCGACCCATGACTCAGTGGACAATAATGTCTATCTGGGCATTAATATAAATATTCTTTCACCACAAAAAAATCATATTTCGTCATAGCAACAAGATAAACCCAACAATAGCCCTATATATGCCAGTACAGCAGTGAAAACGCTGCTCACTGAATAATGAAATAAGACAAATTTTTCTAAAATGATACCATTTAATTCTGTCAATATCTGGGACTAAATATGGAACAAATATATAACCTTACCATTGGTTTTATGTGTAGAGATGTCCCTTTCAAGGCTGAGTGGTCAAATATTGTCTTGGACAATCAATTTGTGAAATATAGGCTCATTTACAACCAAATTGTACCAATAAATACACACCATATCTTGCGCCGTGGGCTATGCGTGCAAATTGTACTCACTCACTCACTCACAGACGACCTTTGAGGGAGGTTTGGTGGGACGCATGTGCAGGTGGTGCTTCGTTTAGTAGGACGCATGCGCAGGTGGTACGGCACAACATTTTTAAGCACAGCTTTATCGCCTAACGTTACTTTAGCTAACCCTAACATGTTCGCCTTTTGCCCACTTTAGCTAACCTAGTTAGCGCGTACGGATGCTATCCTGCACGCATGAGTAGGAGCTAAGGACACATAGCTACAACCACCGATACATATGTTTGGACACACGGAGGACAACAAATAACGTTACAGAGGTGAGGACGTGCCATAGCTAGCTAGCTGTATAGTCCGGAGGGCAAAATGGAGCTTTAGAATGTCGCCAGCAGTGTATGCGTGTGAGCTCCATGACACATTTCTCGTAGAAAAGGTAGTTTGTAGCTTTTTTTTTTAGTTCATTACAGTGGTGGTAGAAATGACAAGAAGTGGTACTGTGCTGTTAGCCTTTATTGATCGCCGTACAAGGATTCTCAAAATCCATTTAAACCATTCACAAATGACCTGGGACTTTGAAGTTATAAGGCAGGATGTATCAAGTCTCCAGTGAAAATATTGACCTGGCTATGTCAGTTAGAATTCTGAGAGAACCAACTGCCATATATAAGCGCGTAAAATCAACCAAAAAATATAGTTCGCCAAGTTGCGTCGTGGGTTTGGACGGTTTCGTGCTTGTTTTTTGTTTGTTTGCTTGCGCTATTTCTCTTTACTTAGGCTTCAAAAAACCCTTAGGCAGCCCACCCAAGACATTTCAATGCAGGAAAAATCCTGTGTTAATTAATCAACCTGTGGATTCACATATGTAAATGATGTGGTTTCAGTATGTAATTGATGTGACTTCAAACTGACGCTTAAGAGCAAAGACGTTTCGTTTTCCTAATACACATTGCCTCAATTTCCCCCGTCCTCGTATATTTTCCTCACATCCTTTCCAATTGTCATCTCTTGGAGGGCACTAAGGAGAGAGGAATGGACAGCAAAAATAAGCCCATTGATTTTTCTCAGTAGGAATATTGCAGAAATTTGGTTTGTGCCTAATGTGCTGAAATGAATATCTGGTACTTCTAGTTGGTGCTATAATTAGTTGAATTCACGCTGTCCTATTAAACTCCATTGTGCCTGCACTGGCAATATCAACATACTGTCTTTGTGATAATGCTGATATGAGCTTTGATCGTCCCTATATTGATTGAGTTTTTTTTTCTTGCGTAGGAGAGAAAGGAGTTGGGAAAGGCACCCAAAAACCACTACATTATAAAGGGTGCTTATTCCACAGAATTGTAAAGGACTTCATGATTCAAGGAGGAGATTTCAGTGAAGGTAAGATCTGTCACAGTGTTTACTGTTCATATTGTTCATAAGCATTGCACTTCTGCCTGAATGTTGAATGTGCATTCTATGTTTTTCTAGGTAATGGCAGGGGAGGGGAATCCATTTATGGAGGATTCTTTGAAGGTAGGTTTCCTTTTTTTTTTTTTTTTTTTTTTTTTTTTTTTTTGTTAAGCTTTCATGTATTGGGACGGTAGGTATGCCATCCTGCCAAGTTATGGCTTGGTGGGAAGCCATGCCCCATACTTATGCAGCACTGAGAGTTTGGGACTTTTCAGGGTTTCCTACACAAATAACCACAATGACCACAGACTCTCAGCCCTTAAAAACATTAATTTCATTACCTTCTGACCCCATTTCAACAGACGTAATTCAAAAACAATTTCAAACGTCCACACAATAAAGCCCCAAACTTAGGGGCTTTTGCGTTTTTTCATCCTTCTTTGTCCTGCCTGATTACATCATCACAAATGCTCCAGGCCCACAAAGAATATGTCTCCCCATTGAACATTTAGGTACATCAGCCAATAAAAATATTGGATACAGACACACTATCTACTGCCCTAGTAGCTCACTGGGTAGCATGTTTGCATTTGGAGCTTTTTGAATAAGTGTCAGACCCGGGTTCAAATCCCTTCATGGATTAAAGCAAAACTCTAACTCATTACACTGGCTTGCTGGCTAACTAAAAATAAAACATTTAAACTATTGCTCTTGAATCTGTAAAATCTTTGTGGGAAACTCATTTATATTTCTGAAATCCTAATAAAATACACCCATACTTTAGACAGTTACGCTTTTGGCATTTTCACCTAGTTTAACATTAGTTACCTTGCCAACGAGAGGACAGACCAAGTGTATAATGTTAGTACAGATACTGATGCCTTCGTTGCTATTTGATCCTGAAGGTAATGTTTTCAGTCGTATAGAAACTATCGCAAGATAATGACTTCTTCTAAGTCAAAAACGGTTCACATTCATTGCTGCGCCTGTGCTGATAAGTTCTTTTTCACTGGGCTACTATAGCTACTCTGCTATGCCACATTAGTTAGCCCTATAGATCCTCTACCGACATACAAATAATGAATAGGTCTGTCGTGTACAAGAGCCCATTAAAAACACTTTCATTTAAAATATGACATGCATATTTTTGTCATCCATGCCTATGTATTTCTTTCAGAATTGAGGCTGTGTGTTTGCATGCATTCATGTGTATGCATAGCCTACATTTATATATGAATTACTATTATCACTTACTCATAACAAACACAGCACAAAAAGATATGATCTGATGAAAACACATTTTAAATGTACAAAAATGCCAAGTTACTCGCACGTACAAAGCACTGTCTATAAGTCATTAATTCAAACTGGCAAAATCTAGGCCTTGAAACAATTTAGGAAACATTGAGTAGCATCGCTTTTGGAATGCAGCTTGTTTAATTTATGTAAGGTAAGATAGACAATATTGTTTCTTAATACTTGGCTTTATTTTGATGTCAATACTTTTAATGGCAGACCTAGATTTTACCCGTTTGCAGTAATGGCTTATAGACAGTGCTTTGTACGTGTGAGAACTGAATTTTTGTATGCTGAAAACGTATTCTTCATCAGATTCAAATGTCACTACCCTACCTGCCAAGGTATATTAAAAAAGTTCAGGAGTTCTATTAAAAAGTGAAAATATATAAAGAAATCTCCTCCCCCAAACTGCCCCCCTTCCTGACCCTACACCATTGTGTTACCTAAATACCTACACAGATGGGCAAATGGATCAAATAACAGGCAGATAGACTGATCAGGAATGCAGGATGGGACACACATTTTTTCTTGATTTGCCTTGGTACTCCACAATTTTAGATTTGTAATGAATTCACATGTGCTTAAAGTGCAGATTCACAGATATTAGGGCGCTATAATTTATGGGACAGATGGCTTCCCAGGTGTTACTGATTTGTCTGGTATATTCAGTTGCTTCCTTAGTGCAGGTTTAAGGGAGCTTCCTGTTTCTAGTCTTATAGAGTGTTCTGTATTCTAGGCTATTGCCTTTGGTGTCTGTTATTGCCATTTGTCACGTTGAGGGCCAGAGTAAAAGTCCAGGAAGCCATTTTGGGGCTGAGGAAAAAAACTGAGATAGGCCGAACCTTAGGCTTACCAGAAATCAACTGTTTATAACACTATTAAGAAGAAGAAAACACTCAGTACGTTTACATGCACAGTTGAAATCAAGCTATAGTAATAGCTCGATTTGGCCAAAGATGAGATTTAATTGGATTATTGTCGTTGTCCCAATGTACATGACTCAGAATCAAATTATTGACCGAGGTGTGTCTGACTAAAGCTTCTTATAAATCCTGCTTCCTCCAATTTTGTCGCAACATTTTTGAATAGTTCGTCATTCCGCGTTTTTCTTCCATCCATGTATTTTAGGACATTTAACTCCTTTAGTTGCGATAGCATGAAGTTGGTCTCCTTGTCCGTCCAGAAATGTGTTTTTTTTCGCCATGATACTAGGGAGGGCAAAAAGGACCTTTAGAATGTCGCCGGCAGTGTATGTGCGTGAGCTTGACAATGCATTTCTCACAGAAAAGGTCATTTGTCGCCTTTTTTAGTTTATTACAGTGGTGATATAAGTGACAATAATTAAGTGGTACTGTGCTGTTAGCCTTTATTGATCGCCATACAAGGCTAATGTGAAGTACAATCGGACAGCACTAACCCATAAAAATGTACTTTGGATGGCAGGCTACTTGCTCAATCGAATGGTAAATGTGAAAAACATTCGATTATAGTCAGCAGCACCAAAATTTTCAGTCACACCCTCAATAAACGGCAAAAGTCCCAGTAGAAGATTGAATTAAATATTTTAAAGTTCTATATTTTCTGAAACGTTATCGATTCCGCTTGGCCACCGTGTGCGTAAAGTTGCTATGTAAATTACGGAACATGCGCAGAACGCCTAGGCCAATTGTACTCCGATTGAAACGTATACATGCCGTAGTAAATCGACCCCGAACCGCATTATCTAGGTATGTTAGTCCGCCTTTGAAAAATTCGACTTCGTACTATTTCAGTCCAACTACGATGTTTACATGAGTTTTAAAAGTCCAGTTTTAGCCGGACTAATACAATAAATCAACTTTTTCAAACATCATGTAAACCCACTGACTGGTGAGCTCAGTTATTGGAAAGAGCCAAGAACTCTGCAGTTGATGACTGAAGAATTCACACCATAATTAAGAAAACCCTCAAATACCAGACCGACAGACCAGAACACTCTTCAGATGGTGGGCATGGATATGACTGCTGTCCATAAAAGACTACAGGAACCAAACTCCAGAGGCTGCACAGTAAGATGCAAACCACTAATTAGCCACAGAAGCAGGATGGCCAGGTTACAGTTTGCTAAGAATTGCCTGAAAGAACATGGAAAAAGGTCTTGTGGACCGATGAGACCAAGATGCACTTGTATCAGTGTGGAGGCCAAAAGGAACTACCCAAGGTCCAAAACACCCCCACCCCCCTCATCTGTGAAACATAGTGGTGGGGATATTATGGTTTGGGCATGTATGACTGCCACTGGTACCGGCTCACTTGTCTTCTACATTGAAACTGCTGATAGTAGTAACAGATTGAATTATGAGGTGTACAGTAGCATCTTTTCTGCTGAAATTCAACCACATCACTTTAAACTCACTGGACTGAGCTTCATTGCTTGCATTTATTATTTTGGCCCTGACGTGACCTGTGTAATTGATTGCTCCCATTACCCTATGTTTAATTTTTATACTTAGTGTGAATCGTAATTTCCAAAGTAGGAACCACAATAAAACGACTTTCTGTCCTGCCTTTCTTCACAGACTGCTTATGTTGGGTACAAAAGTGACAACGCATCCTTTCAAGAGTGGTCAGAATTGTATTTTTTAAATTGTAAATACAATTCTAAATGTCGTTTGGCTTCACCAGTGCAAGTGCTTCAAAATATCAGAGACATCAATGAAAATAATGAATAATAATGACCAAAAGCATAAAAGAGTCTACCAGTTTAACAAGCTAAAATATCATTTTAAATGCTGCTCTGTGTAATTGGGATATTTAGGAGTTTCATTACCTAATGAAGATTTGCAAACTGTAGTTATGAGTAACTTACTGTCCTCCTCGCGGCCATCAAACTAGTTGTGGGCGTTACGGTTCTGTTCAGGGCACAAATTATTTGACTCGGTCCCCCAAAAGGATTCATTCACCGATTCCTTCATCAGTTCCCTCATTGCTCTCATTCAGACACCCACAAACACAAACAAGAGTCTGTGACTGTTGTGACATGTGACTGTTTCCGACTTCAGACTCATTCTCACTCTCGTTCACTGAGGAGAATGAGAGCCATCATGCACTGACTGAAAAATGTAGGTGGCTGGAGAGAGCACCCAATTTGGTCGTGCAGGCTTATTCTTGACCTCGTTGACTGAAAAACTGCTGAGATATACAGTGCCTTCTGGAAGTATTCAGATCCCTTCACTTTTCCCATATTTTGTTACGTTACAGCCTTATTATGAAATGGATTAAATTCTCATCCATCTACACACAATACCCCATAATGACAAAGTGAAAACAGTTTTTTAGAAAATTTTGCAAATGTATTAAAAATAAAAAACTGATATCACATTTACATAAGTAATCAGACTCAGTACTTTGCTGAGGCACCTTTGGCAGTGATTACAGCCTTGACTCTTCTTGACGCTACAAGCTTGGCACACCTGTATTTGTGGTATTTCTCCCATTCTTCTCTGCAGATCCTCTCAAGCTCTGTCAGGTTGGATAGGGAGCATTGCTGTACAGCTATTTTCAGGTTTCTCCAGAGATGTTTGATCGGGTTCAAGTTCACAGAATTGTCCTGAAGCCACTCCTGCATTGTCCTGGCTGTGTGCTTCGGGTCATTGTCCTGTTGGAAGGTGAACCTTTGCCCCAGTCTGAGGTCCAGAGTGCTCTGGCGCAGGTTTTCATTAAGGATCTCTTTGCTCCATTCATCTTCCCCTGGATCCTGACTAGTCTCCCAGTTCCTGCCACTGAAAAACATCCCCACAGCATGATGCTGCCACCACCATGCTTCACCGTAAGGTGATGAGCGGTGCCTGGTTTCCTCCAGACGTGATGCTTGGCATTGTGACCAAAGAGTTCAATCTTGGTTTCATCAGACCAGAGAATCTTGTTTCTCATATAGTCTGAGAGTCCTTTAGGTGGCTTCCATCTGGCCATTCTACCATAAATGCCTGATCGTTAGAGTGCTACAGAGATGGTTGTCCTTCTGGAAGGCTCTCCCATCTCCACAGAGAAACTCTGGAGCTCTGTCAGAGTGGGCATCGGGTTCTTGGTCACCTCCCTGACCAAGGCCCTTCTCCCCTGATTGCTCAGTTTGGCTGGGCGGCCAGCTGTAGGAAGAGTCCTGGTAGTTTCAAACTTCTTCCTTGTAAGAATGATGGAGGCCACTGTGATCTTTTAGGGACCTTCAATGCTGTAGAATTTTTTTTTACCTTGACACAATCCTGTTTCAGAAGTGTACGGACAATTCCTTCGACTTCATGGCTTGGTTTTTTCTCTGTCATGCACTGTCAACTGTGGGTCCTTATCAGGCAATCAATCAGCCTTTATTTATAGAGCACATTTCATGCAAATTTGCAACACAATGTGCTGAACACAAAAATGAAAATAAAAAACTTAAAAATCAGGTGATACATAAAAGTTCATAAAAGATAAGATAAAAAATAAATTAATAAAATGATTTAAAATGATTACAAAAGAATATGGATGCCCTAACTAAAAGCAATGCTAAAAAGGTAAGTCTTGAGATTCTTTTTGAAAGTGTCCACAGATGCAGAACCCCGCAGTCCCTCCGGCAATTTGTTCAAAAGGCTGGGGCCACAGAAACTGAATACCTCCTCACTTTTCTTGGCCCCAATCCTTGGAACAGTCAGAAGGCCAGTACCAGAAGACCTCAGAGATCTGCCGGGCACATACCTTAAAAGCATATCTGCTGAATAGGGAGGTTACCATTAAGTGATTTAAAAACCAATAAGAGAATTATAAAATCTATTCTAAAACATACAGGGAGCCAGTGCAGGGTTTGTAGTACGGGGGTGATATGATCCCGTTTCTTTAATTTGGTTAAAACTGGCAGCAGCATTTTGTATCAGTTGAAGTCTGTTTATTTGTTTTTTGGGAAGACCGGTTAACAGAGCATTACAGTAGTCTAGTCAGCTAAAGACAAAGCTATGTACCAACCTCCCTGCATCTTGCTGCCTTAAGAAAGGTCTCACCTTAGCTATATTTCTGAGATGGAAACAGGCAGACTTTGTGACATTGCTGATATGAGAATTAAAATTTAGATCAGAGTCTATAATAACACCCAGATTATTTTCCTCTGTTTTTGTCTGTGAAGCCAAAGTGCCCAGCCTTGAATGAACTAAATTTATTTTGATTTGGGACCGACTAGTAGAACTTCAGTCTTATTCTCATTTAATTTTAGAAAATTACTGTTCATCCAATCATTAATGTCAGTGAGGCAGTTTGTTAAAGTGGACTTGGGTCGTTTGGCTTCGCAGACAAATAGAGCTGAGTGTCGTCAGCATAGGAATGAAAATTCACCCTGTGCCTGCGAATAATATCTCCGAGAGGCAGCATATACAGAGAGAACTGGAGGGGTCCCAAGATGTTGCCTTGTGGGATGCCACAATCCATACTAACATGCTCAGAGAAGTGGTCATCCAACTTTATAGTGAACTGTCTCCCAGTAATATATGTATAAAACCAATTTAAAACATTGCCTGAGAGACCGACCCAATTTTCAAGCCTATCAATTAAAATACCATGGTCTATTTTATCGAATGCAGCGCTAAGATCTAAAAGAATAAAAATGGACACATTATTCAAATCAGTACTAACTCTCAAGTCATTTAAGACCTTCACTAATGCTGTCTCTGTGCTGTGGTGGGCTCTGAAACCTGATTGAAATTTTTCTAGGATGCTGTTTCCATTAAGATACTCATTCATTTGCTTAAAGACCACTTTTTCCAATACTTTACTTAAAAACGGTAAATTTGAGATGGGCCAAAAGTTGTTAAAATCAGAGCTGTCGAGATTAGGCTTTTTTTTTAAAGCAACGGCCTCACAACTGCAGTCTTAAAAGCGTTTGGAAAAATGCCAGATTTTAAGGACAGATTTATAATGAGTAGTATATTCTTCATCAGACAGTCAAAATTGTCTTTAAAAAATCTAGAGGGAATTGGGTCAAAAGAACTAGTGGTTGGCTTCAGCTGTGAAACAATCCTGTTGAGTTCATTTTCACTAGTCATTGTGAAGCAGTGGATACTAGACTTTAGGGTCCGTTTGGTGGGCAGCAACTGTACTCCTTTGGGTGCTCATAGTTGTGGACCTTATCTTGACAATTTTGTCCTTAAAATATAAGGAAAATTCCTCACTTTTTGAAGCTAAGGCTTGGCTGGGGCGAGCTGAGCTTTCACCTGGATTTAATAGGCTGTCAATGATTGAAAACAGCATTCTAGGGTTATGCGCATTGTCAGTGATGAGCTTTGAAAAATTCGTTTTTCTCGCAACACGCACAGCTCTGTTGTATGCAATAAGATGTTCTCTAAAGATATCCAGGTGTACAGTTAGTTTACTTTTCCTCCATTTACGTTCTGCCCTTCTGCAGACTCTTTTTAGTTCATAAATATCATTTGTTTTCCAAGGCACATGTCTTTTCTTAAGCATTTTCTTTTCTGTGATAGGAGCGATAGTATCGATTGAGTCTTTAAGCATCCTGTTAAACTGCTCAACAAGATTGTGTACTCTGGAGCACATGCTAAGAAACATAGTGCACACTAGATCTGAGAATTTGGCACCTGTGGATACATCTAGGAAGTGCTTCTTAATGGTGCGTGCTTATCTCTTTTCCACCTGAGAGAGTACAGCATCAAAATAAATACAGAAATGGTCTGAAAATACAACGTTGGTAACTGCAGATAAGTTGATGTCGACCCCCTTGGAAATAACCAGATCTAATGTGTGTCCATGTTTATGCTTTGGTAAGTTTACATTTCGGACAAGGTGAAATGTGTCAAGTAGGTTTAAAAACTCTGTTGCATTTGAGTCGTTGCTCTTATCTACATGTAGGTTAAAATCACCAATTAAAAGTATTTTGTCGTATCTAGTGACTACAATGGATAAAATATCAGAGTTCAGGTAAAAAGCTTGCGCAGTGTTTTGGTGGACAATAGACTGTTATGGCAAGCACTGGCACAGCGGCTCTAATTTCTAATGCTAAAAACTCGATGGAGGAGAAATTCCCAAGGTCGATTTTGTGGCAATTTAAAATCTGGTGGGCAAGCTTCAATAAGGCTTGCTACATTTGCAGACGACAACCATGTTTCTGTGAGAAACATGAAGTCCACCTTGCTATCCGAGATCATATCTTTGATAATAAAACTTTTGTTAGACAAAGATCTAACATTTAGCAGACTTAAGTTAACCCCTTAAGGCACAAGCCAAATCTTGCCAATCCTTGCCCATTTAGGGGGTACCTTATTTAAAGCTTTATAACGCCAGATGTGAACACCACAGAGACTTGAAAAATGGCTTAAATGAAGCAAGACATTTGTACAATTTACAATACTAATGCAGATTAGTTTATATTCATAATTTTGGAAGAAATAAACTGCCACAAATGCAATTGTTTTGACAAAAAATCAAAAATAATTTTGCACTTTTTAAGTTTGCAGTGAAATACTGAGAGATTGCACATATACAGGAGGTTAAACTACACCTGTGCTAGATCAAAAACTTCTTGACCACAAGTTCATAAAATCTAAGGATGGATATGTAGAACTACTATAGATGTATGTAGCAAAAACTAAGCGGTGTACCCAGCGTCTCCAAATCTATCCAAAATGTCTAAATTATGCATTGTTGTAAATCACAACATATTCACGTATTTCACTACAAATCAATTGTTTTGACTCAAGAAAATCACTGTTGCATAATTTTCAAATGGAAATTACAAGCTTTCAGTCAGTACAGTGGTCTAAAATAGCTAGGTGTCCATGAACATATCCAAAATCTCTCCAAAATTGAATAAAATGCTTTTTCTCCATTATAAAGCATATAAATGAGCTCCTTATGAAGGTTTAAGATGAAACATTGCTATCAGATTAAAAAAAATAATGCAAAAATATTGTCACACAATGCAGTACAGTACCTAAATGTGTAATAATTAACTCGTGTGTATTTCTATACTCTGTACTCTCGTATGTTTTCTTGTATGAGGACAGGACACCATGAAAACAATTTTCGACCGTCCACCACGTTTTGGCAATGTTCCAACTCTGACGTCATCACTGTTGTATGCTTCACGAAAACTATTACACTACCATCTAACGCTTACATTTACAGTGTGAAATATTCACATCATATAACACCACTAACCTATTTAAAAATACTCAATTTCAAAAATAACGTATATAACCGAAATATTTTGAGCAGTAATACGAGCATAGCAATGATGAAATCTCCTCTGTGTTCAGTAGATGGAGACAGAGACAGTATCAATGATATTGTCCTATTCGCTTCTGTTTTGCTCCAGAAAACGATGTTAGCTAGGTCTATCAGCAAACATATGGCTTAGCTATGTCCAGAAGTCCTCAATAATAATAGTATTTTCCAAGAAATTACGAAATATCGTTGACCACCTTTCGTTAGGTGCAACGTATTTTTATGCTAACATAGAGTGAATGCGCAAGTGAATGCGATGCTAAGAATATTTTCTGTTACGCTGACCTATAAAATGCTATTCCAAAAGCAGAATTAGACATGTTATACATCGTTAGAAATCTCATACTCTCACCTACTGAATAAATGAATTGTCAATCAAGCCAGACTGTACTAAAAAGGGCGACGACGCCGTAAACAACAGGTGTGGTATTACGCACAGCTATTTTGGAAGATACCCAGGCGTCACAGATGCGCGTATATTTCCCAAACTGATTGTCCAAGACAATATATGACCACGCAGTCTCAAAAGGGACATCTCTACACGTAAAACCAACAGTAAGGTTTTATATTTATTCAACATTTAGTCCCAGATATTGACTGTAGAATGACATGGTATCATTTTAAAAAACTTTTTCTCGTTTATTTCCTTATTCAGCGAGCAGCGTTTTCTCTGCTGTATAGGCATATCTTAGGGCTATTGTCGGGTTTATCTTGTTGCTATGACGGAATATGATTTTTTAGTGGTGAAAGAATATTTTTATGAATGCCAAGATAGACAATATTGTCCATTATGCCAAGGGTGGGGGGTGTTTTTTAGATGAGACTGCAGGGAGGGGGTGCGTGTTAAATGAACGACCAGAGCGACAATGGTGGGGCTGCGAAACTCCGTTTTCGGCATAGTTGTCGTGTATCGTCTACTAATGAAACTAAAACAACGCGTTTCTGTTTTTAACTCACACTTTGTTTGCAGTAGCACCGAATGTTTTAGTTTAGTAAGGTAGGCACGCGGGCGTGCCGACCACTAGGGGGTGTGCGCTAAGAGGTTAAGCTTATTTAAAATCTGTAAGAAGAACAGAACAATCTGGCGCAGGTATATGAGGCACCCTTCTTTGCTCCCTTCGAGTTATTTGAAATCTGATCTGGCGGATGTGTTGCAGTAGTGATAGGGACAATAATGTGATTGCAGACATTTGCATAACGAGACGGTCTAATAATGCCACCTATTGGCCCACTACGGTAGCCTAATAAGACAGGAATGGGGAGTGGGTTGGCATGAAACCCGGGATTCAAAGTAGGACCTCCTGGCCTATAGGAGGAGCCAGTGAGATTCTCAATGGGTCCCAGCTCAGTAGAATTTGAGGAACCAGTATGACATTGGCAGGGACCCTGGGGGTATCAGTTGATATGGATGTTGTGCCGGTGGTTGCTGTTCTTGTCGGTGACGGTGGTATCAGCACTTAGCTCAGCTAAGGTCTTTCTCAGCCGACCAGAGATAAAGCTGAGGGGGGAGGAGGGGGGGAGAGAGGGGAGGGATGGTTGGGGAGAGGAGGGGGCATGGTTGCTGGGCAGCGGAGCAGTTTGATGGTGGATGGTATCATTCACTTTACCTAAGGTCCTTCTTAGATTCCGGGGAGTGACGTTGGCATGGCTGCTAGGCAGTGGATGGTGGATGGTATCAGAAATTACATCACTCCGCTCACACAGGGTCTTTCTCAGCCGCCCAGAGATGTTCCTGAGGGGGAGGAGGGGGGAAAGGGGAGAGGGAAGATTCGGGAGAGCAGGGAAAGACTTGGGGGTCCGGGGAATCCGCTGGTTTTCGTTGGTCCCACTCTGGGCCTTTCCAAATTATGTCCAATCAATAGAATTTACCACAGGTGGACTCCAATCAAGTTGTAGAAAGATCTCAAGTATGATCTGTGGAAACAGGATACACTTGAGCTCAATTTTGAGTGTCATAACAAAGGGTCTCAGTACTTATGGAAATGTGATATTTCTGTTTTTTAACACAAAGCGTTGGTTATAACAATAAAATCTATTGGCTATTTTATTAAAAGAGCACCAAATTTAGCAGCGTGGGACAATTTTTATTTAATGTGCAGTTTGCTGGTGCAGAATCCATTGGGAAATGCATACTGAAAACATACTCTTTCATTAATGTAGCATTTAGGCTACATTATATCAATCAAAGAGTCGAGCTAAGCCATTGGCATTTAATTTTAGCCCACTCAGGCAAGTGTTCGTTATTGCAATATGAAGACGTTAGGGGGAGGGAGAGTGTTACAGTTGCAGCGACTGTGTAGCTCATCGCGGACCCGGTTCCTTCCCAGATTTTTTCCTCAGAGTTTCTACCACTTTCAGTTGAGGAACTGTTGCTTTTGGCCACACCATCGGGAGGGGCTCAGTGAGCATGCCTCACCCAAGAGGATCAGTGCTGTCCTTGGCTAATGGCTACTACAGAGTCCAATAGTGAAAATTGTTAAATCAGAGTATAGCATGGGCATGCCCTTACTTTATTACATTTTGTTACCAATAGCTGCTATATCACAATCATAAGCTATTGTGGAGATAAAAAAGTGGCTATTGTTTGTAATCATTCTGTTAGTTCGATGCTGTTTTGGCAGGTAGGCTATTACAAGGGTGAACAGTGTACAGGGGTTTATTTGTAGCTGTCTGACGGTAATGCATTTGACACATTTAAATGGTGCATTAGATATGTTCGTAATAACCACAGAATTGCTGGAAATAAAATGTTTGGCACTTTTTTATTTATTTATTTATTTATTTATTTATTTATTTTTATTTATTTATTTTTTTTTATTTTTTTACTTAACACTTACTGATTATAAATGGGTGTCTACCTTTGGTGCCTTCTTCTGTGGTGATACCACATTTTTGTATTCCTGAGATTACGCGGATGTTCTCCGTACCAGGGGTGTTGCTACCACAAATTTTGGCTGCCATATTGGGCCACACCACTCCCAAAAATCCTATATTATAATACTATATTTTGTAATGTTTCCTTGAGAGCCCCTGTCAGTCAGGGCCCTTGGAATCATCCTCCCCCAATATAGAAATCCTGCTCGAACTAATGTTTGTAACTCTGGATAAGTGTGTCAGCTTAGTGAACGTATTGAAATATAATAAACTTTCATTGTTTTGATTTATGGACACAACAAGAGCAACAGCCAATAAATAAGATAAATAGTGATAGCCTGGTCCCCCTGTGTAGCGTAAACTTCTGTCATGTTCTGTTGTTAGTTGTGACTATTGGCAAATGTGAGTTTTATAGCACCTTTATCCATTAAATATATTTTTTGAAAACGTGTTTTTGCAAATACAAATTTCTAGTTTGCTCTGTTGAATGCATTTCTACATGTGATGATTCATTTGGTTTCATTGGTAGGTTTCTATAACTTGTATCAGTCTAAGTCTTTCAGAAATTGGATTTTGGAAAGAAACCTGACACATTTTTACATTTCTTCCATAGATGAGAGTTTCTCGGTCAAACACAACAAGGAATATCTTCTGTCTATGGCAAACAGAGGCAAAGATACAAATGGGTCACAGTTTTTCATGTAAGTAAGAATGCTAGAAGTTTTTCTTATGTATTTTCAGTGTTTCATGCATTTCAACTGAAATACTTTGGGTAAACCGATTTTGTTCTTATCTTTTTTGCTTCTTTCTGTGGTTCAACCTCTATGGTTTTCGGATCTTTTTGGATGAATAGAACAACAAAACCTACTCCTCACCTGGATGGGTAAGTAATACAAAAAGTTAAGTTTTTCTGTCTGCATGGCACAATTTGACTATGTTCTTTATGGAGATGCAAATTTTAAATAATTCCTTTGGTCAACAATCTTTGACGTTAACAAATAAATAATCGGTCGTCGCTAAAGTAAATTCCATTCCATTTCAAGTGACTATAGATTGACGCAAGAGGCAGTACTTTTCACATCTCCTGGCTTTGTGATCAGATTTTTTTTCACCCACATTCAAAATACATTAGACCAAAACATCTACCACAACATGAACGCACACGTCTTAAATTTAGACTAAAAGGCAACGTAATGAACACAGCTCTGATAATTTAATCTCTTCCTTCTCCCTGCTCCTCTTAAATTGTTTATTAAAACAGTACAGATATAGCCCAAAGATATAATCTTCATGTGTGTAATAATAAAAGAAACACATTTTGTCACAGGTACAAAACTTTACTGTAACCCACTGGTCATTATTTCAGCTCACGAACTGCGCACAAGGTTACATAGCGGTAAACATCTTATTAAGGTTAGGTTAACATATAGAGCTTCATCTAGAAGGTAATTTGAGTCATTACATTTCTCTGAAAGAGGGGTGCAATGTTAAGTGAACCAAAATGAAATTAATCTTTTTCATTTTTAAGCTTGATGGACGTGATTGTGTAATGAAGAATAGTCTTTGATTAATCCATTACATTGCTATTCCTGTATCTCAATAACATAGTTGGTATTATTGCAGATGTGCGGCCCATCTTGCTAGTTAAGTGATAGCTTTTAACATGACGTGTGTTCTTGTCTTTTTAATATTTTTACTACATGATTTTAACCTTAATTCTTATCGTGATTTTGATGCATCAATGTATGTTCTAGAGTCCATGTGGTTTTTGGTCAAGTGATCTCTGGCCAGGAAGTGATTAAGACCATTGAAATTCAGAAGACAGATGCCAGCAGTAGGCCATATGCTGAAGTCAAGGTTCTCAACTGTGGAGAACTTATTCCAAAATCTAAAGGTTTGTGTTTGCTCTGTTTTGATGTTATTTTGAATATTTGTTATTTTATAATGTTATTTTGAGCCTGGTGCTCAGTCTCTAATGCCATACCACTAACAACTTAACAATGACTAGAGATGGGCGTGAGTGCTTAATGCAAGTTCTGCTTAAGCTGTATATAGTATTCAAAAAATATATAAATACATTTTAGAATCTGTCAACAATAACAATTTTTATAAAATTATTCTGTGTTCAGGATAAATGTTAAACCTTTTGAATGCACAAGGGCAACAATACACTTTTTGAATGCACAACGGCGAGTGGAGATACACACTACATTACATTACATTACAGGCATTTAGCAGACGCTCTTATCCAGAGCGACTTACACAACTTTTTTACATAGCATTTTACATTGTATCCATTTTATACAGCTGGATACATACTGAAGCAATTTCGGTTAAGTACCTTGCTCAAGGGTACAACGGCAGTGCCCTACCCGGGAATCGAACCTGCAACCTTTTGGTTACAAGCCCAGTTCCTTACCCACTGTGCCACACTCCGTCCACATAAATGAACAGGATGACTTTGCCAACAAATATATATAATAATTCTATGAGCTCGTTCTTCAGATTAGGGAGGTTATCCGAGAGAAGTTTTAACTTTTAACAAATTTATCCAAATCCAAACTCTTACGTCATCGCTGTTGCATGTTTCACAAAAACTATTACAGTCCTAACTAACGCTTACATTACCGTGTGAAATATCCACATTATATAATACCACGAACCTATTTAAAGGCACTCAGTTTCAAAAATAACGTATATAACCGAAGTATTTTGAGCAGTAATACTTACATAGCAATGAGTGAACTCTTATCTATGTTCAGTAGATGGAGACAGAGACAGTAAATAAATGATACTGTTCTATTCGCTTCTGTTTTGCTCCAGAAAACGATGTCAGCTAGGTCTATCAGCAAACATATGGCTTAGCTATGCTCAGAAGTGCTCAATAATAATATTTTCCAAGAATTTACGAAAAATCATTGACAACGTTTTGTTAGCAGCGTCTTTGTGTAAAACAAAGACGCTGCTAACAAAACGTTGTCAACGATTTTTCCAAACTTATGAAGTACTGCATAAAGATAATTCCATTCAACCTGATCAAATGTTTTCATCAAGCAAAATAACAACTTCAGGGGTTAGAGAGAGGAGTGTTTGGAGAAAATCATATCCGAAAGTATGCAAACGTTAAAAATCACCTGACGCTCTTTGATGAAACCGTTCTGCTTCTCCAATATAATAACTGGAAGAATTTCTTCAAGACAAGTTGCTAAAGCTTTAGCCAAATTTTGACATCCACATTCAGAAGGGTTATGGCTGCCTGAGTTAAGGTCTCTGGCAATGAACCACGTTCTAGGGACTCGTTGTACACCAAGATAAGAAGAGGAGCTAGTTTATTCATGAATTTCTTTAAAAAAATTGACATGGAATCCGTGTGAGCCAGGTGCTTTATTGCTTTGCATAGCTTTAATAGAGAGTATAATTTCTTCCAAACTTAGAGGTGCATCAAGCCCACTAGCGGTGACAGGGTCAGCAGTAGGGGCCTCAAGATTCTGAAGGAAGAAAGTCATTTCTGCCGTGTCTGACGAAGATTCAGATTCATAAAGAGAAGAATAAAAAGTCTTAAAAAATTGCATTGATGGTTGTTGGGTCAGAAATAAGCATGCCGGTGGAATCCTTAGTTTGAGGAATCAATCCGAGAGGTTGCCTGTCGTTTCAGTTGATGGGCTAATAGTCTGCTCGACTTGTCACCATATTCATAATAATTACTGCAAGAGTGTAGTAGAAGGCATTCCGCGTCTGTTGTTGTAATAAGGTCGAACTCTGCCTGCAAATCGAGGTGCAGCTTCAGCAAGCTCGGGGTTGGATTGATTACATTTTGTTGGTCTGTATCCAGGATTTTAGTTGTTAGCTCTTGCAACTTGGCCTTATGGCTTTTATTGGAATATGCTGAATAGGAAATAATTTGCCCACACGGATATGCTTTGAGTGATTCCCATAGTAATGAAGAAGTTTTTATTGATCGCAATAACGTCATCAGTTGAGGATGAGATAAAGGCGTTGAATTCATCGTCCGACAACAGCAGGGGATTAAACCTCCAGGGTGATGAAAAGCAGGGCCGGGTCAAAATTTTCATGTTTACACTTAGGGGAGCATGGTCCGAAATGACAATCGAATAATATTCAGAGGAGGTCACTTTAGGAATAAGAGAACTGTCTACAAAAAACAGTCAATGCGGGAGTATGACTGGTGTACATGTGAAAAAAAGGAGAATTCCTTAGCTTATAGGTTATAAAATCTCTAGGGATCGACAAAACCGTTCTTGAGCATAAATTCCGAAATTGATTTGGACGTGGAGGACTGGGTCAGAGTTTGGGGGTTTGAGCGGTCTGAAGCGGGATCAGTGACACAGTTCAGATCACTGCCCAATATCAAAAGGTGAGTGTTTAAGAAAGGGAGGTTACCGAACAATCTATCTGTGAAATCTGGGTCGTCAAAATTCAGAGCGTATATATTCACCAACAATACAGGGTTGTGGCATAGAATGCCTTCAGTAATCAAATATCTGCCATTCTTATCAGCTATAATCTTAGAAGCGGACTCTTCTATTAACCAAAATTGCTACCCCTCTAGCTTTAAAATTTAAAGTTGAGTGAAAAACATCACCCACCCATGGACACCTGAGTCTGATTTGATCTCTATCACGTAAATGTGTTTCCTGTATGAATACTGTCAGCATGTAAACGTTTTAGATGAGAGAATACCTTTGACCGCTTAACCGGACTGTTCATACCTTTAACATTACAGCTGAAGAACCTGATGCAAGATCCAGTGTCTGAATTTTGTGAATTAGTGTTGGTCATCTAAGCTGTCACTTGAATAGGAAATGAAAGAAGGGAAAAGCAAGCCACCGAGTCCCCCCAAAAAAGGGAAAGAAGGGAAGGGAAAATGTGGGATAGTGAGGGAAAAAAGAAAAGATGGAAACAGAAAAAAAGAAAAAATAAATAAATACAGAGACATACCCCAACACCAACAACAACAGCAGCCCGCCCAAACCCTTCCCCCACATGCATATCAAGTGCCCCCATCCCCAAACGATAGGAACAGCAGCGCAGACTCCGACAAGAGCCATCCTCCTATGAGTGGTGCTTTCGACTATGTAGCTAAATCTAACAGGTGAATCCCTGCAGAGTAGTGAAATTGTCCCACTAGGGGAAATTTGTTTTGCAGCCAAGGTTCGCATAAAGACAGAATACAAAAGGACAACATCACAACAACATAAACACAATTAAATCACTGAGCTAGTGTAGGGACATGGAAATTCATACCAAGTACAAATGTGCAAATGTGCTGGCGTAGTGCAAGTAATGCGGCCAGAGTGCTATTTGCCATTAAGCATATCAGTATCACTTGGGATGAAGGAGACATGGAATCTTTTAGTCCTCCAAACAGGTGGTGTTACAAGGGTGTTGAACCTACAAAAGAATGGTCTATTTCACATTAAAAGAATCAAACTGTTGTAATCCTAAATAAAACATTAGCTTAACGGAATTGACACTGTGTAAACAGTGTGAAACATTTTGGCACAAGTGGCCTATAATAAAAGTAATTTAGCTAATACAATATGTGAAAATAATACCAAATATGATTTAAAAAATGATAAATAGTACAAATAATACTGAAACACGGAGGGAAAATATAGGCTGAGGTATCTTAACCTATATTATAGCAAAAATCTGTATTATTAACATAAGCAAAACGTCAGGTGTAACAGAAACATTGACAAAAACAATGTAAAGCCCTGGCCCATGTGTAGCCAGGGACATGTAATAAACTATATCAATACAGTAAACAAGTGGGTTTAAGTGAAATAAGTAATAAATAAGAGAAAAACACAATGCTGAGTGTATCAGTACTGTTCTCATAAACAGCCAATGCCCTGGCGAGAACGGTAAAAACAAAGCGTCTTATGGTATGCTATGTTGATTAACTCACCGGGTGACGTGGATCAAACTTGAAAGATATGGTGCTGAAACTAGCATCACATTTTCTTTACTTGGTTATCGTCCTGATGAATGTCTTGGCCTCCTCTGGCGACGTGGTGATGTGCAACCGGGCTGGGTAAAGAAGACCGAACCTGACTCCCTCGATATCACGTAATTGATGACGGACATCGTTGAAGGCAGCGCGGGCCCGTGCCATCTTGGCGGTGTGGTCCGGAAAGACGAAGATGGTCAGGTTTCGCAACTTTCTCCGTTGTAGCTCTCTCGCCTTCCTGAGGATATCGGCGCAGTCCGTGTAATAGTGCAGCTTTGCCACTATAGCGCGGGGGCGGTCACTGGGTTTGGGTTTAGGCATCGGAGCCCGGTGGGCTCTGTCCATGAGCGGCTCCTTCTCGAGTGTGAAAGCCTCCATCAGAAGTATAGACACGCTGGCAGTGGATGAGGAGGCAGGGTCGTCTTCTGGGACACCAATAATCCGGATTCTGATGGCGAGCTCTGGACTCCAAATCCTCACATTTGTTTTCCAGCTTGACCAATTCTTTAGACAAATGTTCCACTTTGGTTTGAAGAGTAACAATGTCATCAGTGCAGGTAGACAGAGACTGCTCCATTTCTGTTACGGTGCCCTTGAGTCCCGCAAAATCTGATTGCATAATGGATATTCTGCCAGACAATTCCGTTTTCAGAGCAAGCAGTTCAGTTTTAATAAACAAGAGATTATCGCCCAAAGCTGCTTGCAGCTCAGCTTTAAATATTACTGCGACATCATCGGGAAGAGAGGAGAGAAGTTCCGTTTTGAGCACGGTAACATCTGTAGTGGGAGGCAGCATGCCGCTAGCCTCTGGCAGTGAAGCGGAGCCACTATGTGACACTGTGTGCTGCAGGCCGCAGGTGTGACTGAGACGTTTCCTCCTTCATTAACCTTAGGCAGCATTTTACTGATCAAAAACCAAAGTAACTATGTTAAATGAGTTACATAAAACTTAAGCTGTAAAAAGGGAACAAAAAGTGCCTAATGGCGTGCCTCAGTGCCTTAGGAAAATAGACTCTGCAGGACCTCCCTAACGTGTGACTTACGCCATGTTTTGCTGAGCTGGAAGTCCAGACTAAAGGATTTTATTGTCTATCTCAACTCCTGCACTAACTATTTATCCTTCACTTACGATCACGCTAAGGATAAAATGAACTTCCTTTACCTCACCATCTATAACAGGGGTATTCAATTAAAGTTCAAAGAGGTCCAGTCACTCAGATTTGGTCCAAACCATCATAATGTCTAACTTGCGCTATGATTCAGGGGCCTATATTGTAGTTGTTTTATGACTATCAAATGAAATGAACCAATAACGTTTCAACAATATTTATTGTCAATTTTCAGAGTACTTTCCTCATGCAGACACATTGAACGGGAGTAAAAATATATAAGTAGCCTAATCATAAATAAAAGTATCACAATGAGTTTCTCATTTAAAGTAAAGGAAATCAAGACTGAATTTTCTGCATAAAATATCTTTTAAAAGTTCCTCTCTTTGAAAAAGTGCTTAATTTGAACAAGAAAATAACCATCAATCAGTCAATAAAATTTTATTTGTATAGCGTATTTTACAGCAGTTGTCACAATACGCTTTACAGACAAGCCTGGCCTAAACCCCCACAGGAGCAAGCCTAAGGCAACAGTGGCAAGGAAAAACTCCCTGTGGCAGATGGGAAGAAACTTTGGAAGGAACCAGGCTCAAGGGGGAAACCCATCCTCCTCAGGTTGGCTCAGTGTGCTGATTGGTGACCAACATGTCAGTCAGTTTTATAGGGTTTATGATTTGGCTCAGATGATGGGAGGGGCCGGGTGGCGGTGATGGGGAGCAGCAGGTGGCAACAGATGTGTGCAGGGTAGAGGCAATGACGAAAGAGGGGCTGGACCGCAGAGGTTGGGGAGACCAGACGACTCTGGTCTCCCCCACAATATTATAACCCAGCTTTAATGTCCCTTTTTCTCTTTCTTTTTCCCCTTTCTCCTACTTCACCTCTTTTTCTTGTTTAGTGAGATAAATTGGCTTAATTTTAACACACAACAATATTATAACACAGCTTTAATGTCCATTTTTCTCTTTCTTTTCCTTTTTTGTCCCACTTGCCACTCTTTCCCTTTTCTCCTACTTCACCTCTCTTCCTTGTTTAGTGAGAGAAATGAGCTTTTGCTCCTGCTAGTAGTTTGAATCTAGGCTGGAATGGAGTCAGTGCCATTCTCATGCACATATGTAGGTGCTCATTGGTGAGTCTGGAACGATATTTCGTTTTAATGATGTTCATAGTGGAGAAACCTCCCTCGGCAGGGAGGGGGTGCTTGTTAAATGAACGACCGGCGTGAATACTTCGTATTTGGCATAGTTGTCCTATATCATCTACTAATGAAACTAGAACCAGAGTTTCTGTTTTGAACTCATTGTTTTGTTGCAGGAACAATGAATGTCTGAGTTGAGCAATCTAGGCACGCCGACGTGCAACCCACTAGGGGGCTTGTGCAAATTGGCTACAGCGAACAATGACCCAGACTTTAACCACAAGAAAATAATTACTCCTGTTTCTTTGAGCTAATTGTCTTTTGGTATCTGACATCAATTGTGTTGTTTACTGATGTAGGGGACATGCCGCTACTTCTCATAGTGGGGCACCAATCTGTAGAAGATATACATCAATATCCTCAGAGGTGGTGCCAGCATATAATAATCAGTCTCATAAAATAAGTACACAAACTATTAATTGGCTATTTAAATTAATAATTAAATTAATTATTATTCAAATTACACATTAATAGTCAGTCTCAAACAAATCATAACATCATACATTCAGCTAATACTAAATTAATATAAATGATTTTGCTAAGAGGCGAAGGTATTCTATAAAGTTCTTTGGATTAGCAGCGGCTGACTCAATTCATCACGAGTAATATAAATACAGATAACCGTGTAAATATAATACAGTTTATTAAACACAAAGTACCAAAAAGGGCAAAGCACAATTCTCTACAATGATGTATAACAAACTATGTGAGTGAACTTGCGTGTAGGTGTTGTGTGTGTGCGTGTATGTGAGTGAGGAGTGTTGGATGCTCTCCCACATGGGGGGTTGTGTACCGCGGTACCGCGGACACGTGTTCACTGAGAGCAAAGGAACAAGATGGAGTAGAATGGAGAGTTTTTTGAATCAAGACAAAGCTAAAAACAATGACGTATGAAGCGTACCAAACAGATGCAGGGTAACTTAATAGATATCTGTGTGTTTTTCGAGATCATGCCATGTTGTGCAGGTTTTCCCCCAGAAAAGTTGTTAGGCCCGGTGGCAAGTATCTTTCGACAGGGGCCGGCGGCCAAGTGTCTTTTTTGACAGGGGCCCGGCGCGGGCCAGCGACAGACTGATGGCAGCATTAAGATAGGGCCCTATAGTTTCTGTGATAACAGAATCACGGACGGAATTGCGGAATTGAGAATTTAAAAAAAAAAAATTTTTTTTTTAATTTGAAAATATGACTAGGTAATGTGAATGTTGTAAGTAAGTCATTTATTCAACACACATTTACAGCATAGCAGAGTCTTACAAAGAATCTGACAACAATGTACACTCTTGGAATGCTGTGTTTTCAACAACAACAAAAGAAATTAAATTAAAATAAATAATATCAAAGTTTTTGCACTCTACAAAAAACTTGTATTCAAGTCCTGATTGGCTACTGAATCTTACAACAAGCCTTGGAATGCTGGGCACATTTAAACATTTGAAAAACTGTCAAAGGTTTTTTGGCTTTTAGAGTAGGCTACCTTTCCTCCTTGACATTATCCCTAAATGTCACAAAGGAAGTATCTGTGTTACTGACTGGCTAGCTATCTAAGTTAGCTACATGACCACGTTGTCATAAAATTTTTCCCGACCGTGAAAACTGCCTGACTTGTTTACATTTTGGACAGATGTGGCTCCTGAGTAAATCTATCGTTTCCGTCGCAGCACTTTAGACACAAGCAATATCGAAAAAATCCTGAAATTTCTTCTTACCGTGAAAAGTGCTTGACCCTCAACCGTAGTGTTTTTTCCCCAAAGATGGTATTTCTAGATATAGCCTAATTTTGCCACTGTGTTAACACATTTCTACGGTTGCTGGTCAGGCACTCTTCACCGTAAAAAGAAATTTAACGATTTTTCCAATATTACTTGTGTCGAAAGTGCTGCGACGGAAACAACGATAGATTTACTCTTGGAACGCTTCGGAGCACCTCGTTCCTTGAACAGCCGGTAGCCGAGGGTATACGTGCCTAGCTCTGTTGCAGGCCTTGCAAACTCTTCCTGGCATGTGGAATCACACGAGAGGGAGACGGGAGAAGGGTGGCGAGTCCATGGAAAGGAAAATGGAACAGAGAGAGCGACACAACGGCAACCTCTGTTCTATTGAAGGCTGTGTGTTTCAAATTTACAATAAGCCAATACTGTAACAGGAGAGCTGTGGTAGGGGACGTGGTTAAATGAGTCACTTTGAGGTGGAAATGTGGGCTTTGTAGTTCTGTCTTTAGTAGGCCATGGTACCTACACGGGTCATAATATGTACACAGCTAGTGGTAGCTTTGTGTGATTCCAAGAGAAAGTGATCAATTTAAAAGTCCAAAATGAGATGTCACGCTCTATCTAGCTTACTCAACATGAATAAAATAGAGCGGAAATCACTAGGGTTTTTTGATGTGATTCACCTATGTGGCAAAAATTTGTTTTGATCAGAATGTTAAAACATTATGTGTACACTATATGGCCAAAAGTTATGTGGACACCCAAACACACCCATATGTGCTTGTTGAACATCTCATTCCAAAACCATGGACATCAATATGGCGTTGGTCTCCCTTTGCTGCAACAATAGCTTCCACTCTTCTGGGAAAGCTTTCCATTAGATTTTGGAACATGGCTGTGGGGATTCACTTCCATTCAGCCGCAAGAGCATTAGTGAGGCTGAGCACTGATGTTGGGCGATAAGGCCTAGCTCACAGTCGGCATTCCAATTCATCCTAAAGGTGTTTGATGGGGTTGATGTCAGAGCTCTGTGGAGACAAGTCAAATTCTTCCACACCAAACTCGGCAAACCATTTCTTTATGGAACTTGCTTTGTGCTCAGGAGCATTGTCATGCTGAAACAGGAAAGGACCTTCCCCAAACTGTTGCTTGATTTTATACACCTGTTAACAATGGGTGTGGCTGAAGTAGCCGAGCCCACTAATTAGAAGAGGTGCCCACATACTTTTAGCTATGTAGTGTATCTTTATTTCATCTCGCTAATCCCACTATTTCATCCCGCTACTGTTACAAGTGTGTGACAGAGAGCTCGGTCACCAGCCGCGGCCACACTCATACGTAAGGCATACTCTATCCACAAACACTTTTCACTGCATTTAACCGGATGGCATGTCACGTTCTGTGAGTGCACGCCCAGGATTCGTGGCTAACTCTTCAACCCTTACAATATCTCGCACACACAATCCAGTTTCTCCATTGAAACAACTTTATTTACTTATCTGTTTTATG
This sequence comes from Anguilla pacifica, assembly GCA_039654925.1. Classification (NCBI taxonomy): domain Eukaryota; kingdom Metazoa; phylum Chordata; class Actinopteri; order Anguilliformes; family Anguillidae; genus Anguilla; species Anguilla pacifica. The sequence continues at coordinate 34,649,713 of CM077286.1, read as the reverse complement.
TCTGGTCGTGCTCTCTTTGTTTGTACTCTGTGTACGTCCGGGAACTTCCGTATAATGGGAATTTCCGCGTTACAGGTGGCGCGCGGGACCAAGCCGAGTGTATGGCTCCAGGTGATTTTAATATCACTTTTTCTGCCATGTATTGGAAAAATGGTGGGTGTTGAAACAAACCATCGCACCTTTAGTGGAGAAGCTATAAATGATTTAAACTGCTGATTGTAACATACTTAAGCCTACTTTTTAATCAGCAGTGGTTATATAATTGTCCAGTGACTTTGTGTAGGCACTTATTGATTGGGGAATTGATTGTTTATTAATGGGCCACCCCCAGTCATGGTAGGGTGCAAGAGGGTGGGGTTTCTGTTTTAAAAAGGGAGCCTCAGTCCTCAGGAAGAGGTGGTTGGTGTTGGTGACTAGAGAAGGTAGCTCTAGACATGAAAGATTGTCAAGAGGTAAATATTCAAAACACACTGAACACACTCACTCTTTCATTGACGCTATTCATGTGAGTGGTGTAGTTCTGCTTCTATTGATGCTTATTGGCAGTTGGAAAACAAATTTTGAGAATTTGCAGATCAGCTGAAACCCTGCTTATTGCACACCTGTCCAATCGCTGCGGAAAGTGGGTGTAGACTACTTGAGTAATACATTTTTGACTGTGTGTGAATTAATTTGAAAACTTTGGCTGTTTTTCTCATATTGAGGACATTTCTGAAGTAGAGCTTTGTTTTATAAAAAGCAGGCAATGTTGGTTTCTCCTTGCAGAAACTGATTGCCAGCCTATTTTTTATCATAATTGATGATGATGCTTGCTAAATCTGACTGTACACAGGGTACGTACGGTCATGAAAAACCTGGAAAAGTCATTGAAATTTAAAATGCAATTTCCAGGCCCTGGGAAAGTTATGGAAAATAATATTTTTTGAAAAGTTTTGGAAAAGTAATGGAAATATAGCTAAAGTTGCATCAAATACAATTGCTAATTAATCCAATCATAAAAATGGTATGTATAGTAGTAAAACGTAAATTGGCACATAACCTTCGCGGTATTTTGGTGGTGTGAGAAGTTAATTCGGTCTGGCTCAGTCTGTTTACAGGCACACCCAACAGGCACTCTAATGTAGCAGTTAGTAAACGTAGGCCCTACAGTGCCAACAATATGCCAGGGAAGTGCAGCTTCAATAATATATCAGGGCTCGAAATTAACTTTTTTACTTGGTAGCACTGGTGCTCCCAATTTCAAAAAGTTAGGAGCACCCACCAAAATGTAAGGAGCACTAACAATATATGCAATAGATTTTTTATTGATAAAAAACGACAATATATGTGTTGACTCTTCAAGGAATTGCGTGTTATACATTAAAACGACAAAGCGCTTCTCGTCACATTAATATCGCTAATTAACTCAACCGCCAGTAAAGTGCATCGGAGAAATTAGCTGTTTCAACCGGGTTGCTACACAAAACACTACGTTAATGTTTCAAAAAAAATGCCGTAATCGTTCGCTTCAACTTTTCAGCTTTCGATAACGCTAATAAATTGAACATAAACTTTTGTCTTCAGGTAACATAAGTAAACGCATTAGCTCTCTGTGTCGCGTGACAGTGGAGTGCTGCAGAAGGGAGTGATTGAAGGTTAATATTAACCAATTTAAAATCAGTATTAAAGGTAAGAATGTCAAGCTCATGATTGGTTAGAAGGGTCACCGACAGCTCACAATGCACATACTGAGTGTACTAACTAGTGAATGTACAGAGGAAGAGACGTTCGACTGAAAAAAGAAAAAAAAAGAGGATGCACCAGAACAATTATTTGCACTCGCACAAATGCTCCCAATTATATTTCGAAGTCGCACAGATTAAATTCTGGGAGCATATGCGAGCAAAATGGTCGCAATTTCGAGCCCTGTTTGAGACATTGACAAAATGTTAAACTATTTGAATTAAAATATGAAAGAATGTATCTAAGTGTGTCTGTCTGGTGTTTATTTGTTTTAGAGAGGCGCCATATGTTTCAGATGCAGACCTAATTTTACTTAGTGTTACAATAAATAATTTTAAATTGTCCCGCTGAGATAAATTCATTTGTTTTGGTCATGGAAATTCAGTTAAAGGTTGTGGAGAAGTCATGGAAATAAAAACCAAATAACCTAGCTAGGTAACATCCACAAGATTTGAAAGCTTGCTGCTGACAGCTGGTACCCAAGTTTGATTTCAGCTAATGTTAGCCTATACTGTAACGTCACAAAGAAATTAGAGAAAAGATTAAATACTGTCTAGGGACATCTCTTAGGCTGTCCTTATAGCCACCTAACCGTTAACTGTTTGAAATTTATATATCATAAACCTTCAAAACTAGCAAACTGGGTTAGCTATCTTGCTCCCAAAAGTAGCTAAACCTGTAAGGGTCCACTTTCAGAGTGAAATTTTCCTGTAGGCCAATGTTACCATAATACAGTATGTTATATTATTTCAGCATGTTCGGACAAATAATTTTTTATGATATCGAAGCTTGATTGTTTTGCGTGGCTTTTCCTTTCAGATATCTTGGATATAACGGTAAAGGGTTTTTATTTATTTGTCTCCTATTATCAGCACCATGTCATTATACTGTTGCACAAACTGCCTGTAGTAGGTCAAATATTTTTATTCTCTAAATGCAGTACTGTATAGCCCAGGGGTGCCCGTTACATTGATTGCGATCGACCAGTTGATCGCAGATGCCATGTGGTAGATTACGTGTCATTTTTTAACCTCTTAAGGCACAAGCCAAATTTTGCCAATCCTTGCCCATTTAGGGGGTACCCTATTTAAAGCTTTATAACTCCAGATGTAAACACCACAGAGACTTGAAAAATGGCTTAAATGAAGCAAGAAATTTGTACAATTTACAATACTAATGCAGATTAGTTTATATTCATAATTTTGAAAGAAATAAACTGCCACAAATGCAATTGTTTTGACAAAAAATCAAAAATAAATTTGCACTTTTTAAGTTTGCAGTGAAATACTGAGAGATATGAGATATATAGGAGGTTAAACTACACCTGTGCTGGATCAAAAACTTCTTGACCACAAGTTCATAAAATCTAAGGGTGGATATGTAGAACTACTATAGATGTATGAAGCAAAAACTAAGCAGTGTACCCAGCGTCTCCAAATCTATCCAAAATGTCTAAATTATGCATTGTTGTAAATCACAACATATTCACATATTTCAATACAAATCAATTGTTTTGACTCAAGAAATTCACTGTTGCATAATTTTCAAATGGGAATTACAAGCTTTCAGTCAGTACAGTGGTCTAAAATAGCTAGGTGTCCAGAAACATATCCAAAATCTCTCCAAAATTGAATAAAATGCTTTTTGTCCATTATAAAGCATATAAATGAGCCCCGTATGAAGGTTTAAGATGAAACATTGCTATCAGATTTAAAAAATAATGCAAAAATATTGTCACACAATGCAGTACAGTACCTAAATGTGTAATAATTAACTCGTGTGTATTTCTATACTCTGTACTCTCGTATGTTTTCTTGTATGAGGGTAGGACAACATGAAAGCAATTTTCGACCGCCCACCACGTTTTGGCAATGGTCCAACTCTGACGTCATCACTGTGGCATGCTTCACAAAAACTATTACACTACCATCTAACGCTACCATTTACAGTGTGAAATATTCACATTATATAACACCACTAACCAATTTAAAGATACTTAATTTCAAAAATAACGTATATAACCGAAATATTTTGAGCAGTAATACGAGCATAGCAATGATGAAATCTCCTCTATGTTCAGTAGATAGAGACAGAGACAGTATCAATGACACTGTCCTATTCGCTTCTGTTTTGCTCCAGAAAACGATGTTAGCTAGGTCTATCAGCAAACATATGGCTTAGCTATGTCCAGAAGTCCTCAATAATAATAGTATTTTCCAAGAAATTACGAAATATCGTTGACCACCTTTCGTTAGCTGCAACGTATTTTTATGCTAACATAGAGTGAATGCGCAAGTGAATGCGATGCTAAGAATATTTTCTGTTACGCTGACCTATAAAACGCTATTCCAAAAGCAGAATTAGACATGTTATACATCGTTAGAAAGCTCATACTCTCACCTACTGAATAAATGAATTGTCAATCAAGCCAGACTGTACTAAAAAGGGCGACGACGCCGTAAACAACAGGTGTGGTATTACGCACAGCTATTTTGGAAGATACCCAGGCGTCACAGATGCGCCTATATTTCCCAAACTGATTGTCCAAGACAATATATGACCACGCAGTCTCAAAAGGGACATCTCTACACGTAAAACCAACAGTAAGGTTTTATATTTATTTAATATTTAGTCCCAGATATTGACTGTAGAATGACATGGTATCATTTTTAAAAACCTTTTCTCGTTTATTTCGTTGTTCAGTGAGCAGCGTTTTCACTGCTGTATAGGCATATCTTAGGGCTGTTGTCGGGTTTATCTTGTTGCTATGACGGATTATGATTTTTTAGTGGTGAAAGAATATTTTTATGAATGCCAAGATAGACAATATTGTCCATTATGTCAAGGGTGGGGGGTGTTTTTTAGATGAGACTGCAGGGAGGGGGTGCGTGTTAAATGAACGACCAGAGCGACAATGGTGGGGCTGCGAAACTCCGTCTTCGGCATAGTTGTCGTGTATCGTCTACTAATGAAACTAAAACAACGCGTTTCTGTTTTTAACTCGCACTTTGGTTGCAGTAGCACCGAATGTTTGAGTTTAGTAATGTAGGCACGCCGGCGTGCCGACCACTAGGGGGTGTGCACTAAGAGGTTAAAAACCATCAGTTAAAATTCAGATTCTTCCCATTTTCATCCCTTTTCCCTATAGCTTCTTCCTGACAGACTTCTGTTGAGAACTTTGTTATATTAAGCATGGCCATTCATGATGGTCACGTAAATTGTAAACAGTTCAATTTTTGTTTTGACCTCCAAAAGGCTAGGGTCTTCATCCTAGTGATCACTGGAAACTTCATTCTAGCTTTTTTATGATTTTATGAACTGTTTTGCCATAATAATCAGCGCTATATATGGAGGAAAAAGGGTGAGGCTTTTAAATTTAAGAATACCATCGCAACTGTGATGCATGGGGGTGGCAGCATCATGTTGTGAGGGTGTTTAACTGGAAAAGGGACTGGTGCACTTCAGAAAATAGTTGGCATCATGAGGATTATCTAGAAATACTGAAGCAACACATCAAGACATCAGCTAGGAAGTAAAAACTTGGTCGCAACTGGGACTTCCAGCAGGACAATGATCTTAAGCATACCTCCAAAGTTGTAACAAAATGGCTTAAAGACAATAAAGTGAAAGTATTGGAGGGTTGAAGTGGCCATCACAAAGCTCTGACCTGAATCCCTTAGAAGATTTGTGGACTGAACGTGTCCGAGCAAGGAGGCCCACAAACCTGACTGAGTTACACCAGTTCTGTCAGGAGGAATGGGCAAAAATTTGAGAAGCTTATTGAAGGCTACCCCAAGCATTTAATTCAAGTTAAGCAATCTAAAAGCAATGCTACCAAATACTTACAAAGTGTATGTAAACTTTTGACCCACTGAAAAACTGATATAGTACATAAAAGCTGAAATAAATCTCTCTTAGCTATTATTTTGAAATGACCTTTTATGGAAATAAAGTAGATACCCTATTTGACCTAACAAAGAAAATGTATGGTAACAAGAAATGTGTGGAGTTGTGAAAAATTGTGTTTGAATGTCTTTCGCCTAGGTATATGTAAACTTTTGGCCTCAACTGTAGATATGAGATAGTGAAATGGGACGTTCAGTTTGCTATTTATGTATTAGAAATGAAACATTACGGTACTAAAAGTATGAATTAGAAATTATGTCCTACCTAATAATAGACTGTCTCAAATAAAGGCCTGGTTCTCTTTTCTGTTGAGGTAAATATAGGCCCGGTTCTCTCTTCTATTCTAATGAACATGGTAGCAGTATGAATTTGGGCCTGTAAAGGAACACTGGGCCTCATTCACCAATATCTTCCTAAGTTTTTTCTTAAATTTGTTCTTGAGAAAGGTCCTAAGAAGAGTCTACGTCAGATTCATGACGTGTTCTTAAACCGCAGAATTGTTTGCACCCTTGTTCTTATAATGATGAATCCCATTGTCTTCGTAAGTTGAAAGCCCTTGCCAGTTGTTCGTAATTAACATTAGGTAACCGCCCCGCAAATCCCCATAAAAGGCCATGAGACTGCAGGGCCGTGTGCATACACACAAATCACACACAGAAATTGAAAAGAAAAGTTGAGAGAGAAGTCAAGAATGCCCAAACGAAAATCTAAAGACGGTGGAGCACCGGAGTCCAAATGTAAGAAAAACTTAAGTAGTTCTGAGGTGGAGGTACTGCTGCAGGAAGTGAACAGCAAATGACCTGTCATATTTAGTAGTGTCAGGAGTGGATATAAAATAACGCACACAAAAAAAAATGCATGGGCTGCTATTACTCGTTCAATGAACCCTGTATCCGGAGAAGGTTGCACAACAGATGAATAAAAAAATTTAAAAAATGGTTTGATGTCAAATCTGAGGCAAAAAAAAAATGCTGGTGGGAGTGGGCACAAGGAATTGCGTGTTATGCATTCAAACGTCAAAGCGCTTCTCGTCACATTAATACCGCTAATTAAATCAACTGGCAGTAAACTGCATCAGAGAAACTAGCTGTTTCAACCCGTCGCTGCACAAAAAATTTATTGCCAGTCATTTTGGTGTCACCCCCTCTGATGGTGTCACCCGGTGCGGTCCGCACCCCTCTAGTGACGCCTCTGAATAAGTGTTCTCCTCTTCAACGTGTCCATGTGTTTAAAAAGTGTTACCTATGTGCTTAGTTTGTATTCAGAATTTAAACATTTGCTTTTGCAGTATAGACCTAACATTGCATAATTGAAACCTCCAAAAATAAAAGGTCACTACAATGGTTTGATTTTTAGAATTTATTTACATCCCACTGAGGCAACCACCATCTGAGGTGGAACCTGGCACCTTAATGCTTTGTAAAATAATGAAAATAATTATTAAAAAATATTATAAATGATAAAAATATTATTGTAATTTAAATTCTATAATAGTATACAACTGTAGAATTGAAGAAAACGCAATAACCAATTATTTTGCACAAACATGTCAGCACTCAAATGTGCGTAAGTGTGCTCTTGAGTGTGCGTAGATTCTGTTCTTACCTAAGAATAAATCCCAAATAAGAAAACATTGGTGAATGTCAGAATCTTCGTGAAAACTGCGTAAGTCGGTTTTAAGAAGCAAATTCTTCTTAAGAACGGTTGGTGAATGAGGCCCATTGTTTTAGTTTTTATCAAACGGCACCTTGAATGTGTTTTTCTCAAATCATTATTCTCGGATGTGATTCCATGGTGATACCATGAGGGTGGCAGTGTAGTATAATGGGTATGGAACTGGTCTCTTGTAACCTATAGGTCACAGGTTTGATTTCCAGGTAGGACACTGCCGTTGTACCCTTGAGCAAGGTACTTAACCTGCATTGCTTCAGTATATATCCAGCTGTATAAATGGATGCAATCTAAAAAGTTGTGTAAGTCACTCTGGAGAATGTAATGTAAGGTAACATGGTGAGTAGTGATAGTGATGATCTTTTTCCTAACCATGACAGGTTATGTCTAGGCCAGCGGTATGTAAGAACATAGACATTTGAGAGTAATGGCATCCTTAAACGTACCATTGTTTGGGCTCATATTGCCGTTTACAGTGGGCTTCAAGGAATACCTAACCCAATTAGGTCTTTAGCTATGCTAAATTTATGTGGCCTGACTCCCAGGTACTCATTCTTATAAAAATAGCTGTGGCTGGGATGTTTAGGTGGACACTTAACAAGCAAATTAAATTACATATAATTAAGCTTCACGGGTCTTGATTTGTTATTTGATTTATCCTCACCATGTAACTTGTGATTTTTAATGGATGGATATTTTTTGCAGCAAAAAAGAAGAGGCACAGGTCATCCACCTCACCCTCCAGAGAGAGCTCCAGTGAGTCTGATTCATCGGTGGACTCCTCCAGTTCAGATGGGGAGCTGGAGAAGGAATCCAAGAAGTGCAAAAGGAAGCACAAGAAAGAGTCCAAGAAGAAGAGGAGAGATCGAAAACCAGTTATTGATGATGACGGGTTTGTATTCCCTGGCTTTGTGTGGTAGTGTGGTGTAGTGCTGAAGAATCTGGATTTGTGAGCCAAAAGCAGGCTCAGTTGCCTGACCCGAATTGCTTCAGTGAATATCCCGCATAAAAACTATTAACATGTCAGATGCCTATCTGTTATGCTGGACAAAAACTGGGTTATGTCAATGTTGGACAATGCAATTGTAAAATCGGGGCACTCCTGGTGAATTATACAGAGTGACAATATCAGTTGACACTGTCTCCTCCTCTGTGATGTTCTCAGCTCTCAGGAAGATGACAGTGGTGAGGAGAAGGGAGAGACCCAGCTTGTGTCCACTGTGCGGCCCGAGGAGATCCCTCCCATTCCAGAGAACAAGTTTCTTATGAGGCGAAGTCCCCAGCTGCAGCAAAAATCTGAAACTGGAAAGGAAAAAGAAAAGGAGAAACTGAGGGTCAGGTGAGTTCCAAAAAGCCAACTAATTTTTGAATGTGTCCTGTGTTCCACCTATATTTTTTTAAAGTGTTTTTTCCCTTCTCTTTGTGGTAGCACTGTGTTTAACTCTCCCTTCTCCTTTTGGTAGCACTGTGTTTAACTCTCAGCAGTCATCGTATCAAAGAAGACTGTTGGTGACGCGTTCTGGCAGGAAGATTAAAGGAAGAGGGCCAAGAGTAAGCATTGCCGTTCGACCAGAATTAAACAATTGCTAGTTACCTGTTGGTCTACTTGGGTGTGTGTATGTTTGTTGTTTGTTTTTTGTTTTCCTCAGGGAGATTGGTTACAAACCACTGCCAGAACCTGTTTGTTCACTTTAAGTGCGGTCTACTTGTTAACATTGCAACGGATGTACATGAAATCTGCTCTTCGGCAGTCTTCAATGGGCTTGTGGTTTAGCCTTTGAAATTGCAACCCCTCATTTCCTGTCGGAAAGTTAATTTGATAGTTGGTTTGATATTACTTTGGTTTTGACATATTTTTGATTAGTCCAGACAGGGTTAATGTGCAGTGAAGGATGTTTTTAATACTTGGGTCATTCCAGAAGTAATGGGACCCTTTTTAACCTTGACCTCTGAGATCGTTCTGATATTTGACACCCACAGTGTAACTTTGTTGCAGTGACCATCAGCATACTTCTCAGAAAAAAAATACCCCTAAGTAGGGTTGGATCGGTTTCCAGTTTTGCCGGTCCGGTGCACGAGCTTAAACCGGTTTGATTTTATGCGAACCGACCGAACCGGCATTTGTCATTATGAGACGTTCTGGCAAATTAAAAAGTAGCCTACATCAGCAACCTGTGCCGACGGCGCTAAATCCAACTTGTATTGCATTAGCAATAAGCAATATGACAACGTGATTAACATAATATTATGTTTGTTTATAAACGGAGCCACTAGTGTCTGAGTGCCAAAAAAAAAAAAAAAAGATTGACAGGCCATGTGCAATTTAGTGCCGAGGCCAGCAACAAGGGGATCAAATTTCAGTAGACCAATCAAAGGTGGGTGGGGGGAAGATGATGTGGCACGGTGCACGGTATGTTGTTTACTAGAAAGTTCATGTGTGTTTTGGGGTAACGAGATGAGACATGGCAGAGTTAGTGTCAAAGAAAACGAAAACTGCGCCAATATGGCAACATTTTGGATTCGAAGCCGACGAAAGAGGTGCCGCTACACTCTCATTCATGGGCTCTCATTATATTCTGTCACGCCAATGACATTCTAAAACAGTTGTTATACCCATTGTGACATTCTTAAAGTTTCGTTGCAGCGTCCATTGCTATGCCGACGCAGCCAGCCATGCTACATTCTTTGGTGATACAGATTCTAATTCTAAGACAACTCAGCAGTTTCTCTGGTTTAATGGGTTATTTTCCAGCCTGAAATGCGATTGTATTAGTAAATGGCTACACATGTCATCTAACTTGCAAGTAGTTAGCTATCTCCCTGGATATGAATTATATGTTTTAACAGAAAATAATAATAAATGCGATTTTATCCACGGAAGTGGCTATACAAAAAGGGAAAATAAATGTTGTGGTCGCGATTGCCGTCAAATTGATCTACAAAATGTCTTGTTTGAATGCATCATGGGTGTCAAATATCAGAAATATGCGAGAGGTCAAGATTAAAAAGGGTTTGGAAAAGACCCATTTTCAGAATCTTTTGACGATCCACCAGCTTTACTGTAGCAAGTAAGGGGGCCAGGGCTGTCACTTTTTTTTCCTGTGATTGTTTAGGTGAACTAAGAAGCCCAGTTCATGTGTGGGCCATGCTGCCTGTAGGCTATACATTCAAAATGGGAGAGCCAAGAAAAAGTACAACTCCACCACATCTCAGGACTGCCATTTCTAAATATTACAAATTCTGAGCCATTGGAGACAAAATGGTAACCAAGGAGAAAGTTGCCTGCATGCAGCAACTGCCTTTCTAACTCTCTAAAGCAGGGGTATCCAATCTTATTCGAAAAGGGCTGGTGTGGGTGTAGGTTTTTGTTCTTGCCGAGCACTATGACACCTGATTCTACTTATCAAGGTAGTAGTAGTAATTTATTTCGGTCCTTATTAAGAATTTTCCAAACCAAAAAGAATGCACATAGAAATTAATAAATAAAATTTATTAAATAACATTATTAGTTAATTAGTTGAATCAGATATCGTAATGCTGAGCTGAAACAAACACCTGCACCCACACCGGCCCTTTTCAGATAAGATTGGACACCCCTGCTCTAAAGTGTACTAGTGTTTCCTCTCCAAAGGACATTAGTTAGTTCAGTTTAGTTAAATAAAAACATGCCTTAATTTTGAATTTAAAGGGGCAGGGGCAGTTCACCTAGAAATTAAATAAAGCCGTTTCCACGTATCTTTACTTCATCAAGATAGTTTTGCGGAGATTTGAGCAGATATCCACTGTAGCGCACCTTGATAAAACGGACCTCAACGGTGCCAACATTTTGTGGCACTCAAAGAGCCAAAAATGTGCCGCAGCATCTTTTTCCACATATAATGACACGGGTAGTCAAGTTTCAACCAAAGCACAGAAAAAACATTTGTTTAGAAACATTTTTTGGAAATACAAACATTACCTATACACTTCAACCGTTTACAGTTAGCTAGCCACTACGTCCTTATCAGCATGTCTTCTCTTATAGCATTCATCTTATCAAGTTGTCTGCCCAGGGCCATATACATATTCAAATGAATTTCATTGTGGAACACACAACTGCAGCAGGTATCTCCTTTCCTGGCTCTGAATTCCAAGTCGGGCTGGGTATTGGCAATGATCTCCAGATTCAATTTGATTTTGATTCACTAGGTGTTGATTCAATTTTGATTCATGATACGTCAATTATAGATGCCAGTGTTACTTAAATATGGAAGAGGGTCTCAGAGAAGTAATGCAGCAAACTGCAAAGGCTGCCTTATATAATTATTATATGGTCCATTGCTAACAGGTTTATGTTAAATGTTGTCAGTTGGGCCCAAAGCATTACATTCAATTACTCTTAAACAAATGTAAATAGAAAGGTGCCATACGCACTCTGCATATACGGTTGGCTTCAGTTACTATGCAAAAATATTTTTTTCATTCGTACAAAATCAACAGTGCAAAAATGTGCGAGACAGAGCTAGTGAAAACACTTTCTTCAGTATTCAGAAAGATGCAACACATGGTTCATGAAGTAAAAATCTACTCATGGAGATACTCAGAATAAATGTTACTCAGAACTGAACTAGAAAGCCAGCCTAAGTTGCCAAGGCTTGGTTTGGGTTCTCCTGGCTTGACGTGAAGCAAAGTTGCTGGAAGTTGTATTTGTTCTGATTATTATTAGTGGTTCAGACCCAAGGGGCTTAACCACTATTGTTTTTTTGAGTTTATTATTTTTTATTTTCTTGTTTTTTCTCCTCAAGTTTGCTCAGTTTCCCATGAGGTGGTACATGCCAAGGATTTCAATCTTGGCAGCAAGGTTCATAATTAGGGAGCGTACCCACATGCTGTATGTCCCCAATGGCCTGCATGGTGGCACTATAATTAAAGGTCAGCTTTTCACCCCTTTCAAGGAACATAATTCCCACGTGCTTTGTCCAGTTCATTCAATACATTCAAGTTTTTACACAATTTCTAGAGTAACCTGTACAACCCTGTACCTTTCAATTTAAAGTCGCCATATTGGATATTTAGCTAATTTGCATATGATCTGAAAATGTTTTTTCATAAGGCTTTTTCGTTTCTTCACCGTTTTGAGTGGTACTTGCAGAATATGTCTAGGTTACTTAATACACTTTGTAACTATAAACCAGGATAAAAAGGATAGTAGCTATGAACCCATGAATTTGAGATTGGGCATAGTCTCAAACAAAACAACCCAGATTTTGGCCTGTCTTCGCCCACTTCATAAATTTAAAAGATGCAAATTGTGGTGAACAGAGAGGACAGAGGTTGTAATTGCAATTTTATTATAATGTCAGCAAAGCATCGTTATTTTCTACAGAACAGCAAAGGTATTTTGGCAAAATAAACCAAATAGGATTCGAGTTCTGTCCTTGTGTGGCTACAGAGTAGTCAAGCAAATGACAAAACTGTAGCATTGCCTGACATCATCATCAACATATCTTATTTACTCCCCTTGAACCAAGTTGACTAATGTATGATTCATAACCATACAAACTAGACTAACCTCAACTAACTGAACAGTTTCACTTTGAACATTGCACTGCAATAGTAATCTTACTAAAATCTGAAAATACTGATATTAGTAGAGACAAATGTTACAATTGAAAAAGCTGTATACAACTATAAAAACTAGTCTAACTACCCAAAACAAAACAACAAACTAAAATACTAATGTGACAACTAGCTGCCAACTACTGAACTGCTTAAATGCCAAATATAGTGCAAAAGAACAATATAGAAAATGGAAGTGGGAAAGACTAAAATGGATTTCTAGCTAAACCTAAGATATAGGGGAAAAAAACACTGTCCAGTCTGTCACGACTCAACCACAGGCAGCAGTGAGCACAGTAATTTGCCCAGTTGTATTTGATCAATTTGAATACATAATACTCAACCATCAATCAAGAAGAGGGGCTGAGATGGGGCTTTGACTTGCTTATGCAGAAGTAGGTAAAAACCTACTCCTAAGTCACGGACGTGGGTTGGCCACCAGGCGAAACTAAACAAAACTTTTTTTGGCGGCAGTGCATGGCTAAATTAGATTTTTGTTTTTCTTTACTGTAGGACTAATGTGATGTATCAGATGGAGACAAGATACTTCGCTTTAGAACTCAAAAAACATGATTTATTGTTTAACCCTTTAACCCCTTTGCGCACATGCCAAATCTACCTAATCTTTGCCCATTTAGGGCGTACCTTATTTAATGCTTTATAACTCCAGGTGTAAGCTTGAAAAATGGCTTAAATGAAGCAGGACATTTGTACCATTTACAATACTAGCTTAGATTAATTTATATTATAAAGAAATAAAGTGCCACAAATGCAATTGTTTAGGCAAAAAACAACTTAATCACAGGTGCATAAAATCTAAGGGTGGATATACAGAACTGCTAAAGATCTATGAAGCAAAAAGTAAGCAGTGTACCCAGTGTATCCAAATCTATCCAAAATTTCTAAATTATGCATTGCTGTAAATCACAACATTATCATGTATTTCACTACAAATCAACTGTTTTGACTCGAGAAACTCACTTTTGCATCATTTTCAAGTGGTTATTACAGATTTTCCATCAGTACAGTGGTCTAAAATATCTAGGGGTCCAGAAACATATCGAAATCTCTCCAAAAATGAATAAAATGCTTTTTGTCCATTATAAAGCATATAAATGTGCCCCTTATGAAGGTTTAAGATGAAACATTGATATCCGATTAAAATATAATGCAAAAAACATTGTCACGGAATGTGGTACAGTACCTAAATGTGTAATAATGAACTCTTGTATGTATTTCTGTACTCTGCAGTACGTAATGTTTTCTTGTATGCAGATGGGACGACATGAAAACAATTTTCAACCGTCCACCACGTTTGGCAGTGTTTCAACTCTCACGTCCTACTGTTGCATGCATCACAAAAAGTGCTAAGCTAACAATGAATGCTTAAATTACAGTGTGAAATATCCTCATTATAAAATACCACTAACCTATTTAAAGACACTCAATTTCAAAAATAACGCATATAACCAAAATATTTTGAGCAGTAATACTTACATGGCGATGATGAAATCTTATCTGTGTTCAGTAGACAGAGACAGTAAACCAATGATGTAGTTCTCTCCGCGTCTGTCTTACTCCAGAAAACAATGTCTGCTAGGTCTATCAGCAAACATATGATTTAGCTATCCTCAGAAATAATATTTTCCAAGAAATTACGAAAAAGCGTTAACGTTTCATCAGATGCAGTCTTTTACTGCTACCACAGAGTGAATGCGTAAGTGAATGCGATGATGAGAACTTTTGGTTATGATAGCAACAAGATAAACCCAACAATAGCCCTAAGATATGCCAATATAGCAGTGAAAACGCTGCTCACTGAATAAGGAAATAAACAAGACAAATTTTACTAAAATTATACTGTCATTCCACAGTCAATATATGGGACTAAATATGGATTAAATGATACAACCTTTCCATTGGTTTTACATGTAGAGATGTCCCTTTTGAGACTGAGTGGTCATATTGTCTTAGACAATCCGTTTGTGAAAAATATGCTTATTTGTGATGCCTGGGTACCTTCCAAAATATCTGTGCATAATACCACACCTTGTTCATGGTGTTGTCGTCCTTTGTAGTACAGTCTGGCTTGATCGCCAATTAATCTATCCAATAGGTGACTGGATAAGCTTTCTAACGGTGCATAATATGTAAAATTTTACTTTTGGAATAGCATTTTATAGCTCAGCGTAACCAAAAGTTTTGTCTGCATTACGCATTCATTCTCTCGTAGTGAAATTTTATTGATGACTGCTGAAAAATATTTTGTTTGTATGTGTTATTTTTAAAATTGATTTTCTTCAAATAGGTTACTGGTATTTTATGATGAAGGTACAGTTGAGGCCAAAAGTTTACATACACCTAGGCTGTTTTTCGCAACTCCACACATTTCATGTTACCATACATTTCTTTTGGCAAGTCAATTTGGGCATCTACTTTGTTCCCATCAGAGGTAATTTTAAAACAATCGATTAGAGACAGACAGTTGACTGTCTCTTTAAACAGTCTGGAAGATTTCTGACATTGAATGTAATTTTAGAGATTCTGATTTGGTCATTTGTCATAATTAGGAGTTAACTGGCACCTGTGGCTGTATTTAACTGAAGACAACAACAAAGAAACTGGTGAAGGAGTTGGAGGCATCAGGTACCAAAGTATCTACATCCACTATTAAGAGAATCCTACATTGCCATCGCCTAACAGGCTGTCCCGCAAGGAAGACGCCCCTACTCCAAAAAGGTATAAAAAAGCCAGAATGAAGTTTGCAGGTAATCACTAAGACGAAGAACTAGCCTTTTGGAGGAGTGTTCTCTGGTCAGATTAAACAAAAATGTAACTGTTTGGCTATAATGATCAGCGCTATGTATGGATGGAAAAGGGTGAGGCTTTTAATCCGAAGAACACCATCCCAACTGTGAAGCATAGGGGTGGCAGCATCATGTTGTGGGGGTGTTTTGCTGGAAAAGGGACTGGTGCACTTCAGAAAATAGAGGGCATCATGAAGGAGGATTATCTAGAAATACTGAAGCAACATCTCAAGACATCAGCTAGAAAGTTAAAACTTTGTTGCAATTGGTTCTTCCAGCAGTACAGTGATCCTAAGCATACCTCCAAAGTTGTAACAAAATGTCTTAAAGACAACAAAGTGAAAGTATTGAAGTGGCCATCACAAAGCCCTGACCTGAATCCCATAGAAAATTTGTGGACTGAACTGAAAAAGCGTGTCTGAGCAAGGAGGCCGACAAACCTGACTGAGTTATACCAGTTCTATCTTGGAGTAGGGGCTTCTTCCTTGCGCGACAGCCTTTTAGGCGATGGCGATGTAGGATTCTCTTAATGGTGGATGTTGATACTTTGGTACCTGATGCCTCCAACTCCTTCACCAGTTCAAATTAAAGAATAGGAGCGCTGCATGGGTCCACAATCATGCCGAACGAAAATCAGGTGCTCTTTGGAATGGGCTAGTTAAATAGCAATAAACAGGTTTAAGTTCCTTTCCTTTGTAGAAAAACACATGAAGAGTAGGCTACTGTAGGAGAACTGAGTTTTTTTTTTATTTAGTTTTTCTACAAAGGAAAGGAACTTAAACCCGTTTATTGCTCTTTCACCAGTTCCTTTGTTGTTGTCTTGGGGTTCAGTTGAACCTTTCGGACCAAATTTTGTTCAGCCCTGGGAGTTGATTTGTGCCTCCTTCCTGAACAATGCAGTGTCTGTGTGGTCCCAAGATTTTTATATTTGCATATAATTGTTTGTACAGATGCTTGTGGTACCTTCAGTTGTTTGTAAATTGCTGGTATGGAGGAACCGGACTTGTGGAGGTCCACAATTTTTGTGGAGGTCTTGGCTGAGTTGCTTGAATTTTCCCATGGTATCAAGGGCAAAAAGGCAGTGGCTCTAAAGGGAGGCCCTTAAATACAGCCACAGGTGGCAGTTAACTCCTAATTATGACAATTGACGAATCATGTGCTTCTAAAAAGTCATTATATCAATTTCCTGAATCTTCCAGACTGTTTAAAGAGACAGTCGACCTAGTGTATGTAAACGTTTGACCCACTGGAATTCTGATATAGTGATTTAAAGCTGAAATAAATCTGTCTCTAATCAATTGTTTTAAAATTACCTCCGATGTGAACAAAGTAGATGCCCAAATTGACTTGCCAAAAGAAATGTATGGTAACATGAAATGTGTGGAGTTGTGAAAAACTGAGTTTGAATATCTTTAGCCTAGGTGTATGTAAACTTTTGGCCTCAACTGTACAACTACTAATTACTAATTATATATATATATATATATATATATTTTTTTTTTTTGCCTTGATTAGTGTACACGCTACTGAAGCAGGTGACAAACAGCCGAACAGTTTTACTGAAATTACAGCTTTGTAGTGGCTGTAAAACAATCATTGTATTCCTACAGTTATAATTGTCGATGTAGTTATGGAATGAATGTATAGGAACGTTTGTATTTTATTGCACAAACCATAAAGACGACACGTTACCTATTATAATAGTGTGAATTCATCAGTTTCAGTTTCACTTTCAATTTCGTAAGTTGCATGTCATCCTTCATGGAAATATTCAGAACCCCAGAAAGTGCATTTTCACTTTCACCTCCTAAACCATTATCTTCATCAATAGAATGAAGTATGGAATGAAGTGGTAATTCTACTAATAATGTGTACTTCTGAAACATGTTTCTGTAGTATTAGAACTACAGTGCTGTGTGCTCTGTGCTTTGTATTTGTTTTCAGCAGCTAGTACTGTTGCTGAGAAAACTGAAACAAAATTTAGCTAAATGCAGTCATGGCAAATCTGGTTTTATTGTCCGTCAACATGAAGTATATGAGAAGTCTTCACGACATAACAAAATAAAAACGATCCTATGTTCAGAAATGAGAGGGTTATTTAACAGAGATTTTTGACACTGGCTAATTAGCATCATCTGGGTTCAAGGCGTTAAGACGGTATGTGTTACAACCTGGTCTAGGGTCAGACCGTAACAGAACGTATGATAAAGGAAATGAGTGGGGAATGGGTAAGCGAAATGTACTGAAAGCCGATGAGTAAGTCCGGTTCATGTCTGCCTGTCCAGAATTACTGTAACTAAAACCTGACTAGTCTTGAATGGTTTGCTGGGCACAGGGCAGCTTTGAATGCTGAGCTTCAAGGCAATCGGTCCGCAGTCTGAGAACCAATTGTTTGAATAGTGTTAGTAGGTACCTACTGCATGATTTGATTGGGGGTGGGTTTTTAAAGATTGAGATCTTTTAAAAGGAATGATATTTTCTGCATCGAGTGGACTCGATGACATGCTGCATGCTTTCGAAAAATATTTTTTTTTTGGTAAAATTATTGGGGGGGGGGCAATTTTAACGGTTTCCAGTATTTGGAGAGGGGGGGGGTCATGTCCTACTCCCCTGTTCATAATATTGAGCCTGTTGAAAAAGTTGAAAAAGGGGAATTCACGTAAAATGATTCACGGCAGTTAGTCCAGGTTTAGTCTGAAGAGATGCGTCTTCAGACCACGGCAGAAGATGGGTAGTGAGG
Source organism: Anguilla pacifica (assembly GCA_039654925.1). NCBI lineage: Eukaryota > Metazoa > Chordata > Actinopteri > Anguilliformes > Anguillidae > Anguilla > Anguilla pacifica. The sequence continues at coordinate 34,631,269 of CM077286.1, read as the reverse complement.
GAGAGGTTCGAAGAGGGACAGGGAGTTCCACCACTGGGGAGCTAGGGTGGAGAAGCTTCGTGATAGGGATGAGTGAGAACTCTACCTGGATGGGAGGGGGTGCAATGCGTCCTGCTACTGCCAAGCGGAGTGGTCGAACTGGCGTATAGAATTGAATCATGTCCTATAAGTAGACGGGGGCCGTCCTGTTGGCTGCAGTGTAGGCGAGGGTCAGGACTTTGAACCTGATCCTGGCAGCGACCAGTAGCCAGTGGAGTGACCTCAGCAGAGAAGTGACGTGGAAGAACTTGGGAAGATTGAAGATGAGTCGGGCAGCAGCATTTTGAATAATCTGTAGTGGTTGTATGGCACAAGCCGGCAGGCTTGCAAGGAGAGAGTTGCAGTAATCAAGATGGGAGGTCTCCATAGCCTGGACAGGCAGCTGGGTGGAGTGCATAGTCAGGTATGGTCAAATCCTCCTGATGATGTACAGGAGGAATCTGCAGGACTGTGATGTTGCCTTGATGTGCTTTTTGAGGTCCAGTTTGGTCATCCAGGTTGCAGAGTGCGAGGCAGTCACTGTGGTGCCATCAACCGTGGTTGACAGCTCACGTAGTAGGGAGGTCTTGTATGGGAAGAACAGCAGCTCAGTTTTGTTGAGATTGAGCTTCAGGTGGTGTAAGATAGAGGGGGGGAAGAGAAGAAGAGTTGTGTGTCATCTGCATAACAGTGATAGGTGTGAAGCTATGTGAATTAATAACTGAACCATGAGATTTGGTGTATATGGAGAACAGCAGAGGACCCAGTACACAGCAGAGGATCCAGTAGTACTCCCGTAACAAGGGGATGCGGGGCAGACACAGACCCCATCCAGGTGACCTGGTAGGACCAATCTGCTAGATAGGAAGCAAACCAAGACAGGGCAGTCCCAGAAATGCCCATCTCAGCCAAGGTGGAGAGGAGTAGTTTGTGGTTGATCGTGTCGAATGCTGCTAACAGGTCTAGGAGGATCAGGACAGAGGAGAGGCGTGAGGCTCTTGCAGTGGCGAGTGCCTCTGTCACAGCCAGGATGACAGTCTTTGTTGAGTGCCCGGATCGGAAGCCAGACTGGTGTGGGTCTAGCAGGTTGTTCTGATGGAGAAAAGAGGTTAGTTATTTAAGCACTGCTCACTCAAGGGTTTTTGACATAAAAGGTAGAAGCGATACGGGTTGATAGTTCATTACATCAGAGGGTCTGGGGTGGATTTCTTAAGAAGTGGGGTAACGTGAGCCGTCTTAAAATCAGAGGGAACATAGCCTGAGGCAAGGGAGGTATTAACAATCGAGGACAGCTAGGGAAGGATCTCACTGGATATGGACTGGAGGACTGTTGATGGGATGGGGTCAAGTGGACAGGTGGTTGCACGATGGGAGGATGAAGTCTCCCAGTAGAATAGCAGGAGTGTCATCCTCAGGGAGGGAGCTCAGGATAATGTCCAGCTCATCCAGGAAGCCGATTGGACCTGGAGGATGGTACAGAACAACAATATGGAGTTTTGTAGGATGAGTTACAGTAACTGCATGAAATTCAAAGAAGGAGGGATTAAGGTTAGGACTAGGGAGGACACAGAATTTCCAGGACAGGGAAATGAGCAAACCAGTGCCCCCCCTCGGCCAGAGGCCCTGGGGCTGTGCGAGGAGGAGTATGCCGCAGACAGTGCAGCTGGAGTGGCGGTGTCATCGGGTGTGATCCAGGTTCTTTGAGAGCCAGGAAGTGAAGAGACTTCATCTTGGCAAACGCAGTAATGAAGTCAGATTTCTGGACCAGCTGACTGACAATTCCATAGTCCACCCACCACGAGTGAGTTCCTGAGATGAGGATGGGGGTGGCTAGACCAGGTTAGATGGGTTGCACCTGTGGTAGATGGGCTGTCTGGAGCATGTCAATGAGCACAAAGGAATCAGGGTTAGACACATGCCAAACTGAGGAAGAGGCTGCGAGTTATAAATGCAGGGTGGCAATTACCTAATTGCATTGAGCTCGTTAGGGCAGAATACCCCCAGGTGAAACTACTCGAAATTAGCAAGACAGGACAGTGCTATTTAAAACAGTAACACGTGATTACGTACTACTGTGTTCAACTAACACACAGCTGTGTTCCCTAACTAACAACAGCTGAAACAAAATTAAGCAGAGAAACGCTTATCTGAAAATGCGGAGTAGCCAACGACACGATCAGATGCACACTTCCCTTGAACAGTGGGTGTGTTGTTTAGTTCTGCATTGCTTATTTCTGAGTAAACTACATGGGGAAGTGTAGTATAATAGTTGGGGAACCTCAGAAGGTTGTGGGTTCAGTTCCCAGCTGGGGTGCTACTGTTGTATTCTTGAGCCATTACTTAACCTTAATTGCTTCAGTAAAGTGTCCAAGTGTAAAAATGGATTTATTATATGTGAAAACTTACCATGTGCAAGTTGCTCTGGTGAAGAGCATGTGCTAATCTCTCTTGTTCGGGGTCTAGTTTGATAAATTCTGTATAATTGCACGTGAATGGTAAAATGAAGATATACCAGTAGTGTCATTACTTTAGAGGAGCCTCTCTGTTTGATTGAGGGGTAATACCATTTCAAGGGCCGGTTAATGGATGAAAACCAGAAATGCTAGCTTAGTGAGGCTTTTGAACTGTGGATGTGCTTTTCCCAGCGCTACAGGACTCCGTCACGCTCCAGATCCAGATCAAGGGACCGTTTTTGGCGCAGTGAGACTCCTCCACACTGGCGCCAAGAGATGCAGAGGGCCCAGAGGATGAGGGCCCCATGTGGAGAGCGCTGGATCAAAGGAGACAAGTAAGTCAACTCGCTTACACAGTTCCCTACCTGAAAGATCTATTAACCTGCTGGAAAATATGTATTTATGTATGTTACTATAGCTACGTCACATTAAAAAAAACAATGTTGGCGCTGCACCCCACAGTACTGCTGTTGTAGAGGTCACTGGAGTAATAAATGCCTAAGAATGTAATAAGGAGTCAAAAAACTACAAATGTTATACGTAGCAGACCACCAATGTAATAAAGGTGACAAATGTAATACTGAGTTCAACACAAATGTAATTAAGGTCACAAATGTAATAAAGGGTGAGCCACAATTATAATAGGTGGTAGAGTTCGAAAGTGGTCTTTGACAAAGATAATGGGTATTAAATCATCAGTTGAGCCACAAATGTAATTAAAGGTATGCTATGTAGGATTTTGCCACCCTTCTGGACTCTGCGTTTGTAAACAAAGTATTCTTCTCCTCCATTCTCAACCCAACCTACACCTCTGTTAAGGACACAACCTTGAGTGCTACATGCAAAATGTCAAGTGAAGACGTGATAGATATTGAAAATAGCTTTTTTTAGTCATGTGAATGATTCCATATACATTACATTACAGGCATTTGGCAGACGCTCTTATCCAGAACGACGTACAACAAAGTGTATAACCATAACCAGGAACAAGTATGACGAAAACCCTAGAGAGAAGTACCGGTCCAAGTGCAGGGAACAACCGCATAGTTCAACTTGGACCCTGAAGGTTAAACTGATTAACACTAACACAACGAGAACGGCAACAACTGCTGCTTGTATTTTTTTTTTTTTCCCCTCCACTGCGTTAAGACAGTTAATGCACCTAAGTCACCTACGAAACAGCTACCTAGTTACAACCCTAAGCTTACAGTCATTTACAGGGGGGTAGGGAGGGATGGGGAGAGGTGCAGCCTGAAGAGGTGAGTCTTCAGTCGTCGTTTGAAATGGGTCAGTGTCTCAGGTGTTCTGACCTCCACGGGGAGGTCATTCCACCATCGTGGGGCCAGAACAGACAAGAGACGTGTTCTGGAAGTGCAGGTGCGAAGAGGGGGAGGTGCCAGGCGTCCTGAGGTAGCAGAACGGAGGGATCTGGCTGGCATGTAGGGTTTGAATATCTTGTGGAGGTATGCTGGGGCTGATCCCTTGACTGCCTGGTATGCTAGGACCAATGTTTTAAATTTGATGCGAGCTATAACAGGCAGCCAGTGGAGGGTAGTGAGCAGGGGAGTGACGTGGGAGTGTCTGGGGAGGTTGAAGACCAGACGAGCTGCAGCATTCTGAATGAGTTGCAGGGGTCTGGTGGCAGGTGCCGGTAGTCCAGCCAGAAGAGAGTTGCAGTAGTCCAGGCGGGATAGAACCATTGCTTGGACCAGGAGCTGGGTTTAGTAGGTGGTGAGAAAGGTAACAGTAATTAGGCAGTGTTATAACGATCGTTACACTAAGTGCACCCATAGTTTGTGGGAACATTGTACTGTAGCTAGCTAGTGCCATTGCAGCTAATCAGTGTTTTTCCTTGTTCAATATTTTGGGGGGTATTTCACAAAACCGGATTACTGAGTTCGCTGGATAACTACACCATGTAAAACCCGGAAAAAACATCTCTCAAACAATAAAGCACCAGGATCTGATGGCTACCCCGGTGAGTTTTTTTAAACACTTTTGGCAGACAATCTCACCACTGTTCACCAAATTGGCAACAGAAATAAAAAAACTCATCATCCATCCCTCCACATATGAACACAGCCTTAATCACAGTATTACTCAAGCCAAATAAAGATCCAACCCTATGTGCAAGCGACCGCCCTCTATCACTAATCAACACAGATCTCAAAATTATCAGCAAGACATTAACATTCCAAATCGAATCAGTTATTTCATCTCTCATTCACCCAGATCAAACAGGTTTTATAAAAGGAAGACACTCCTCAAACAACACATGCCACCTCTTCAATTTGATGAATATCTCCAAACAAAACAATATAAACACAGCCATTTTATCTCTTGACGCAGAAAAAGCCTTTGACAGGGTCAATTGGACATTCCTCTTTGCAGTGTTGGGAAAATTTGGTTTTGGAGAAATGTTCATGAATTGGATCAGAACACTCTACAACTCATCCAGGGCTGCAGTCACCACTAATGGCATTACCTCACAAGCTTTCACACTCTACAGAGGCACCAGACAAGGATGTCCACTCTCTCCATCATTATTCACATTATTTATAGAACCACTGGCCGCCGCAATACAACAAAATGACAATATCACTGGTATCACAACCCTCAATACAAGCCGCAATATCAGTCTCTATGCAGATGATGTATTGTTATTCCTTCAGAATCCAACCAAATCAATCCGTATAGCTATTAAACTCATTGACACATACTCTAATATATCCAATTATTCCATAAACTGGAACAAATCAACAATCCTACCAGTTTGAGGGAATGGCTGGAATGCTGCATCTCAGAACCCCTCTCTCCCTCTCACCACAGGAAACATCACATACCTTGGCATACATATTTCCCCCAAGCTGTCAGAGTTATTCCATCTCAATTTCACGCCACTACTAAAAACAATAGAAGATGACTTAAACTGCTGGATGACATTATCCATCTCTATCATTGGACGTATTGCAACAATTAAAATGACAATATTACCAAAAATTAATTATTTATTCGCAATGATTCCAACCCAACCCACTACCCTGGAAAAATAAGAAACCAAGAATAAAACTGACAACTTTACAAAAAGACAAAGCTCATGGGGGACTAGACGCCCCCAACTTTCACCATTACTACCTAGAAAATCAGTTACAGTATTTGAGCAAATGGATCCATCCAAACCGCTACCATAGCACATGGGTCGACACAACAAGCTGAATGCAAAGACATGCACAGACCTACCGTTCTTTAACAACACAATAAAACATCACAATTGCTTTAAAAACACTGTAATTGCTACAACTCTGACAGCTTGGTGGAAAGTTAATAAAATCACAAATTTCACCATGAAACCTAGTGCACATACACCCATATCGCACAACACGGACTTTCTAGTAAACAAATCACCAATAACAGGCACTAAGTGGAAAGAAAAAGGCATCACACATCTGCACAACCTCTTCAAAAATAACATACTACTTGGCTTCCAAGAATTGGTCCAGATGTACGGCATTGGGAAAGAACAATATCTAAAGTACCACCAACTGAAAAATGCAATCAAGGCAAAAATCATGAGGCTGCACCTGAGGCAGGATGAATATGAATGAAATGAATAAAAATACCTGTAACTCCTCAGATAGCCTGTAAATCACTTGTTAACTTGCTGAAATTTTGCACAGTGGGATATCATTTAGGAATTTGCCTTGCACCAAATTTCACCCCAGTTGGCAACGAGGTGGTGCGATAGTGGACAATTAAATGCAGTATTTTCAAAAATGATTACTCCTGCCCCATTTGTCTTAGAGACATGAGACCATTGTCAATAGATGCATCTTTTCTTGACCTAAAAATAAGTCCTTAGAACCCATAATGTCTGCAATATTGGATTTTGTGCAGTTTTTTAAATTAAAAAAAATAGAATTTTAAAAAAACTTCTCCTCCTGCAACATTTGACATGTCACTGTGAAACTTGCAGCTGGTATCTGCAGTTACATCATCAATAAAGACAAGTGAGTCAGTACCTGTGGCAGCCACACATGCCCAAACCTTAACACCCCTGCCTCCATGTTTCACGGGTAAGGTGGCATGCTTTGGATCTTGGCCAGTTCCTTCTGGCCATCCACAATTTGCCCTTCCCCTGACACACTTTGATCTGTCCACAAGACCGTTTGCTGGAGTTTTGCCGGCTCCTTTAAGTACATTCTGCTTTTGTGGTTGCAGTGTAGCCTCTGTAGTTCCGTTTGTGAAGTCTTCTGTGGGCAGTAGTCATTGGCACATCCATGCCTGCATTCTGAAGAGTGTTCCTGCATTTTCTTCATTGTGGTGATCATTCTTTAGTCTTCAACTTTAAATATCTTTCTTGGCCAACTAGGCCCTTTGCAATTAATGAGCTCACCAGTGCTCTCTTTCTCAAACATCTGATATAGGTATGCCTAAGGTTTAGTCTATGTCTCTGACTGGACTGGAGCCAGTACTATAACTTAAAGCTGACTTATACCTGCACTAAGGAAACAGTCACACATCTGACTAATCAGAAATACCTGTTAAGCTATTTGTCCCAAACATTATGGTGCCCTGAAATGGGGGGCTATGTAAAAATGTGCTGAAATTTCTATATGGTGAAACCAAAATGTGTAAACATACCCTTTAATAAAAATTGAGAATCTGTACTTTAACCACATGTGAATTGTGGAGTAGAGAGTCAAATCAAGAAAAAATATGCCTTAGTCCTAATCATTATGGAGGGCACTGTACATGTGCAGGTTAATTCCTGTCAATCAGGTAGCTCAGCGTGTCATCATGGTGGTCTTATTTTTTAAACTCCGTCTTGAAAGATTGTCTACATTGTTGTATCCATGCTTCCCTTGCCTGAAGGTCCCATAGTCTAACGCAAAGGCTGATTTTGGCTTGGTGGTAATGTATTCCAGTACAAATGACTGCTTTTGCTGAATGCAACTCAATTGTGAAAAATATTTGATTCAATGCTTACGAACACATCAACCTATGTTTGGTGTATTACTATCTGAGTGAACATGTAATAAGTTGTGAATTATTTGTATTTGCAGGAGTGATTCAATGGAGGGAAAGAATGAAATCACCAAGTCCTCAACAAGAGGGAGTGAGAGCAAATGGGACATCTCAGATGGCCCCAATCTAAACTGGGACAAAGAAAAAAGAAGCCATCCACACAGGTCTACGAGCAAAGAGAGGAATGACCAGAAGGCTGACAAGGACAAGAAACATGACAAACACAAAGCCAAGAAAAAGGACAAATCCCACAGTCGTAGCAGGAGCAAAGGAAGGGGTTGCAAGTCACACAGCAGAGAGAGGGATCACAAGTACAGCAAGGGTGAGGAAAAGAGGGATATCTCAATGAGCAAGTTTCGAAACCATGCCAAAGGGAAGGAAACCTCTGAATTGGGGACAAAGGAGAGGGAGAAGAGCAAAAGCATAGAAAGGACAAAGGGAGCTGAGGCAGAGGCAAAGGAAAAGAAGGAAAGGAGGGGCAGGAACAGGGATAAGTCAAGGGCTAAGTCCAGGAGTATGGAGAGGGACTCCAACAAGGACCAACAGAAGTGGCCCGGCAGCAGGAGCAGGGAGTGGGGCAAGCAGGGCTTATCCTGGGATAGAGACCGAGATCGGGAGCAGAGCCTGCGTCCCTGGGACAGGGAGAACCGGAGGAGAGGGAGGTCCAAGAGCCAGGACAGGAAGAGGAGTCCAAACAAGGGCAAGAGTAGAGACTCACGGAAGGGATGGAGGTCCAGGAGCATGAGTGGCAATGACCAAGACAACAGTCACAATAAGGACAGCTCCTCTCACATGAAGAGCCGAGCAGACAAGGAGGAGCACAGAAGGAAGATATCTAAGAGCTGTAGTAGCAGCAGGAGCAGCATCAGCTCTGTCAGTGGTGCAGAGCACGGCGGCAGGAACAAGGGCAGTCAAAGTGGTAGCCCCATTTTGAAGAAAACAGACAGTAGCAGAGATGGGGAACACTCTCACAAGGCCAAGGAGAAGAGGTTGTCTGCTTCCCAGGAGAAGAATCAAAAGTTAGAGTGAAGAGAGGGAGAATTCAGAGCAAGGAAAAGAAATGCGACTCCAGCCCAAGTACTGATGAGATGGCTTAACATTGGTTTTAATATTGAATAACATTTCTTGACGCATGGTATGTCCTGCAACCTCTGGACTCTCTTTAGTGCAGTGGAATTTCTTCAGGCTGTTGGCGTGTTTTAAGCATCTTTAAGAAGTGACATTAGTCAGCTGTTCAAAGAATTGGCAGTCATGTTTATACTACCGAAGTTTTATTAAAACTTTAGAATAGTGTGCAATCTTGTTTTGTGTGCCCGGTATGACACTTCAGATTGGTGTCCTTTTTTTCTTTTTTTTTATTAAATCCTAAATATAAGTTGCAGAAATGTACAGCTCAATAGTTAGCTTCTGAAATTCTTTCAAGAGCCTCCTTTAAAGTGACTTGAGCATTTTTTTTTTTTTTTTTTTTTTTTGCTGTATTTGTAGTAGTGATCATCATCTTGTCTGAAATGTATCATCTCTTTCTCCCAAGGGTTTTTTTTGTTAGCCAGTCAAACATCATGCTCAAGACAGAGTTGGGCAGTATACCACAACAATAATCATAATATTTTTAAGCATAACACCAATTGAGGTAGATAAGCTTTCTTCTGTCTTTATTTCTTATTTCATACTTGATGCAGTAGTAAACATCCACACTTCAGAGACCACATTCAATTTTTCCGGGGAAAAAACATTACCACTGATATATACTCACCGGCCACTTCATTAGGTGACAAGAATGGTACCCGGTGTGGTCTTCTGTTGCTATAGCCCATCTGTTTCAAGTTTTGACGTGGTGTGCGTTCAGAGATGCTCTTCTGCATACCTCAGTTGTAACGAGTGGTTATTTCAGTTAATGTTGCCTTTCTATCAGCTCAAACCAATCTGGCCATTCACCACTGACCTCTGCCATCAACAAGGAATTTTCGCCCAGAGAACTGCCGCTCACTGGATACTTTCTATTTTTCGGACCATTCTCTGCAAACCCTAGAGATGGTTGTGGGTGAAAATCCCAGTAGATCAGCAGTTTCTGAAATACTCAGACCAGTCTATCTGGCACCAACCATGCCTCGTTCAAAGTCACTTAAATCACCTTTCTTCCCCATTCTGATGCTTGGTTTGAACTTCAGCTGATTGTCTGATTAGATATTAGCGTTAACGGGTGCAGTTTGCAGTTGAGCAGGTGTACCTAATGAAGTGGCCGGTGTGAGTATTTGGGGTGTTAGTAAGACAGGCAGTCAGCAGCAAGGCCTTGCAGCTTCCATCTGATTGACAGAAACACATCATATGCAAACAGCAGCTTTTATCAACACTCAATAGATATCAGTGGTGATGTTTTTTCCAATTTCAGACCTCTGAAGTTTTGCTGTTTAGTACTACATCAGGTTTTTTTTTTTTTTTTTTTTAAACTAAAAGAATGGCAATACACCACAAGGTGGCAATGACCATTATTTTTAATAATTATCTTTGTGATATTTCCCCCCCCCCCCCCCCCCCCCCCTCTTCAAAAATGTTTTTATTGAATGGACAGGTTTGTGTCAAAACGGCATAATTGGTGTATAATGCTTTTTGCTTTAAGGGTTTAATTCCGCACAGTGATATTTGTACATCATCATTGTGGCTCTCAGAAGTCTGCACAGCTGGGCAATTTCAAAGCTTGAAATGGCAACAGCATTAGATTTGATGGCATATATAAGGTATAATCCTTTGGTAGGCAGTTGTCATACTTATGTGGCAGATAGGATGGCTGCCAGAATTGTAACATTTTAATTCACTTGTATAACCCATTTCATTCATTCAAGTAGTTTTCATTTGATTTAGATTTTTTTGATTTAGAGGTTCTGGGATTGGAAAAGCAATTAAAGTTTTTGGGCAAGAAAGTAGAATTGTAAGGACAGAAATGTGTAGGATACTCAGAAATTTTGCTGCCCTTGGATTTTCTTTACATTCATTTTACTAAGGTGTTAAAGTGCATGGCCACATTTGGACCACTTTTCCCATATGTAAGTTCTATGTTGGCAACAGAATCATTGCATTCAAGAAAAACCACACCAAATCTTTCTGGAATATAGTGTTTAGTGAAACCTTTAATTTGGAAAATGTAATCATAACCTGTTTAATGCCATCCTTATCCAGTTAGTGAAATGGGCTTTTAATTTCAGTCCCTGAATGTTTAATCATTTTCCATTCAAGGATTGCTCTTTATTGGGGTTGTTGGTAAAATCATAAAGGTTATATAAATGTGAAGTCCTAGCTTTATTTAAAAAATCTAACAATACCTGTAGTGTGATCTGTTATAAAATAAAAATCTAAATGCACCTCTTCAATGCAATTTTTTTTATTGCATTATTAGTGTGGTTGCCTTAGGCAATCACACTATTATTATCGCACATATTATTAGTGTGGTTGCCTTAGGCAATCACACTATTATTATCGCACATATTATTAGTGTGGTTGCCTTAGGCAATCACACTACTATTATCCCACATATTATTATTATTCTTTCCACCCATTTTTTGGACCGCTACTCCTCCCAGAGTTTTCGCACCACATACACGTGCCATATGTCAAATTGACCGGCTTCTTTGGGAATCGATGGCTATTACTTTGTGGAAATTTTCGCTGCACAGTTTTTGAGAAATATGACTTTTTATGGCCAATTTTTCCCATTGAAAATGAATGGGGCGGTGACGTCATAAAAAATGTGAATTATGAAGTTACAGCATTGGTCGGCTTTGCACACGTGAGGCGGTTTTAACCGGCTTCATCTACAGGAAACTTAGAATCCAGATGCGGTGCATATCTCCATTTTCGTCGTAATTACAGAAAACACACATTCGTAAACTTCAAATGATTCATACCACAATGTAGATAAAACCTTGACGAAGACGTACATGCACGGATTGTGTTGTTCAAACGAGGTTTCCTGGCGACTTAGCCACCACAGTGGATATAGCTGAATGCGGAAGTGAACGCGATAAAAACGGTATTCCAAATGCAAAATTACAAATGAAAACGCTGTCAGCTAGGTATATCAACAAACATATGACTTAGGCATACCCAGATTTCCTCAAAAATAATAGTATTTCACAAGATATTACGCAAAATCGTTGACAACGTTTCGTCAAGTGCAGCGTCTTTGAATGCTACTAGTGCTAACAAAGAGTGCATGCATTGAATGCGACGATTAAAAAACTTTCGGTTGACCTAAAAAACGATATTCCAAAACCAAAACTACATGTGTTATACCTGGTTAGAAAGCTTATGCTCTCACCTACTGAATAAACGAATTCTCAATCAAGCCAGACGGACCTAAAAAGGGCAACAACGCCGTCAACAACATGTGTGCAGCAGCTTCTGGTCCGGTCTTACTCCAGAAAACGGTGTCATCTTGTAATACCACACGTTGCTTTGGGTGTTGTCGAACTTTGTAGTACAAACTGGCTTGATTGAGAATTCATTTATTCAGTAGGTGACACAATAAGCTTTCTAACTATGTATAATATGTCAAATTTCTCTTTTGTAACACCGTTTAAAATCCCAGCGTATTGGAAACTTTGGTCTCTTTAGAGCTGCATTACGTATTTATTCTGTTGTAGCAGGGAAAGCAACGCTTTCTCACCCAACGCGTTTGCTGAAGTACACAACTCCACTTGCATGTTGTTGATGCACCCCTTGCTGCAACAGAAGCTAGTAGTACTGGCTACCAGGCGAACCTTATTCACAGAAGCTGTATTTAAAATTAGTTAAAATGCAACTATTTTAACACATATTTCTCGCGTCATTTTCGTTCTTGGAAATTCGGCTCGGCTAACACGTAATAGGCTACTCTGTCTATGAGTTGGTCTCAGAGATAACAGATTACACTCTGAATTACAGCCAAATGAAATGTTTTTAGTTGTGTGGTTAAAATGAGCTGATATTCACGCAACATCATACGTCAATCAAATTAATCTCCCTAGCCCCGTCTTGCTTTTTTTAAATGGTGCGATCACGCAGTGTAGACGTAGGGTTTTTCCATGAGCCTCTGAACATGCCAGCTAGCTTTATGATTCGCCGTCACTCGTCACCGCATACCGCAAGTAAAAGACTGAGATCTCAAATTTTGATGAAAGGATAATTTAGCTCTGAATATATGTGTCGCAAATCAACTCGTTGTAGTGATGTTAGAGCAGGTACACAATGCCCTGTCTCTGCTTATACTACAGAAACTGTTCACTCCGTTCAGCACAAAGTCGACTTTGCATTGGCGGCAACCACACTTCACAATTTCTGCAGGAATTGTCTAGTTAGTGTGGTTGCCTTAGGCAATCACACTATTATTATCGCACATATTATTATTATTATTATTATTCCACCCATTTTTTGGACCGCTACTCCTCCCAGAGTTTTCGCACCACATACACATGCCATATGTCAAATTGACCGGCTTCTTTGGGAATCGATGGCTATTACTTTGTGGAAATTTTCGCTGCACGGTTTTTGAGAAATATGACTTTTTATGGCCAATTTTTCCCATTGAAAATGAATGGGGCGGTGACGTCATAAAAATGTGAATTATGAAGTTACAGCATTGGTCGGCTTTGCACACGTGATGCGGTTGGCTGTTCGTCCTCACCAGCCACCAGAACGGATATAGCTGAACGCGGAAGTGTACGGATAAAACAGTATTCTAAATGCAAAATTTCAAATGAAAACGCTGTCAGCTAGGTATATCAACAAAACATATGGCTTAGGCATACCCAGAAGTCCTCAATAATAACAGTATTTCACAAGATATTACGCAAATTCTTTGACGACGTTTCGTCAGGTCCAGCGTCTTTGAATGCTAATGCTAACAGACTACATGCATTGTATACGACGATTAAAAAACTTTCGGTTGACCTAAAAAAACGATATTCCAAAACCAAAATTAGACGTGCTGTTATACCTGGTTAGAAAGCTTATGCTCTCACCTACTGAATAAACGAATTCTCAAACAAGCCAGACTGTACTAAAGAGTGCAACAACGCCGTCAACAACACGTGTGCAGCAGCTTCTGATCCGGTCTTCAGTGGGCTTGTAATACCACACATGTTGCTTTGGGTGTTGTCGAACTTTGTAGTACAATCTGGCTTGATCTACACATCATCGATCTAATAGGTGACAGAATAAGCTTTCTAACAATGTATAATATGTCAAATTTTACTTTTGTAATACCGTTTTATATTCCAGCGAGTTGGAAACTTTGGGCTCGTTATAACTGCATTACACATCAGTCTGGATTACACGTCAGACTTAGGGTTTTTCCAAGACCCTCTGAACATGCCAGCTAGCTTTGTGATTCGCCGTCACTCGTCACCGCATACCGCAAGTAAAAGACTGAGATCTCAAATTTTGATGAAAGGATAATTTAGCTCTGAATATATGTGTCGCAAATCAACTCGTTGTAGTGATGTTAGAGCAGGTACACAATGCCCTGTCTCTGCTTATACTACAGAAACTGTTCACTCCGTTCAGCACAAAGTCGACTTTGCATTGGCGGCAACCACACTTCACAATTTCTGCAGGAATTGTCTAGTTATTAGTGTGGTTGCCTTAGGCAATCACACTATTATTATCGCACATATTATTTATTTATTATTATTATTCCACCCATTTTTTGGACCGCTACTCCTCCCAGAGTTTTCGCACCACATACACATGCCATATGTCAAATTGACCGGCTTCTTTGGGACTCGATGGCTATTACTTTGTGGAAAGTTTCGCTGCACGGTTTTTGAGAAATATGACTTTTTATGGCCAATTTTTCCCATTGAAAATGAATGGGGCGGTGACGTCATAAAAATGTGAATTATGAAGTTACAGCATTGGTCGGCTTTGCACACGTGATGCGGTCCGCTGTACGTGTCCTCACCAGCCACCAGAAAGGATATATCTGAACGCGGAAGTGAACGGATAAAACAGTATTCCAACGCAAAATTACAAATGAAAACGCTGTCAGCTAGGTATATCAACAAAACATATGGCTTAGGCATACCCAGAAGTCCTCAATAATAACAGTATTTCACAAGATATTACGCAAATTCTTTGACGACGTTTCGTCAGGTCCAGCGTCTTTGAATGCTAATGCTAACAAAGACTACATGCATTGTATGCGACGATTAAAAAACTTTCGGTTGACCTAAAAAAACGATATTCCAAAACCAAAATTAGACGTGCTGTTATACCTGGTTAGAAAGCTTATGCTCTCACCTACTGAATAAACGAATTCTCAAACAAGCCAGACTGTACTAAAGAGTGCAACAACGCCGTCAACAACACGTGTGCAGCAGCTTCTGGTCCGGTCTTTCTTCAGAAAACCATGTGGGCTTGTAATACCACACATGTTGCTTTGGGTGTTGTCGAACTTTATAGTACAATCTGGCTTGATCTACACATCATCGATCTAATAGGTGACAGAATAAGCTTTCTAACAATGTATAATATGTCAAATTTTACTTTTGTAATACCGTTTTATATTCCAGCGAGTTGGAAACTTTGGTCTCGTTATAACTGCATTACACATCAGTCTGCATTACACGTCAGACTTAGGGTTTTTCCAAGACCCTCTGAACATGCCAGCTAGCTTTGTGATTCGCCGTCACTCGTCACCGCATACCGCAAGTAAAACACTGAGATCTCAAATTTTGATGAAAGGATAATTTAGCTCTGAATATATGTGTCGCAAATCAACTCGTTGTAGTGATGTTATAGCAGGTACACAATGCCCTGTCTCTGCTTATACTACAGAAACTGTTCACTCCGTTCAGCACAAAGTCGACTTTGCATTGGCGGCAACCACACTTCACAATTTCTGCAGGAATTGTCTAGTTAGTGTGGTTGCCTTAGGCAATCACACTATTATTATCGCACATATTATTAGTGTGGTTGCCTTAGGCAATCACACTATTATTATCGCACATATTATTATTAGTGTGGTTGCCTTAGGCAAACACACTATTATTATTGCACATATTTATTATTATTATTATTATTATTATTATTATTATTATTCCGCCAGTTTTTTGGACCGCTACTCCTCCCAGAGTTTTCGCACCACATACACGTGCAATATGTCAAATCGAGCGGCTTGATCGGGAATGGTGTGCTATTACTTTGTGGAAAGTTTCGGTGCACAGTTTTTGAGAAATTCCACGTTTTTTGGGAAATTTTTCCCATAGAGAATGAATGGTGGAATGTTCACCCTTGTGATGTCACAATGCTGTCTTCACACCTTTATGATGTCACAATGCTCTGTTTTCTAGCAGCAGTACTCTGGTCTCTCTCTAGATTTGAACATTCTGCCATTCATCTCTATGGGGAAAAATTGCCCACAAATTCTGCAATGCCTCATTGGACATGGTAGAGAGTCCTTTGTCCATTGGTGTAGATCAGCCTCGCCCCCATTCCTGATTGGCCGATGTTTGATATTTCATAACTTTTGAACCGTTTGTCATAGAAAATTATGGGTCACGTCATTGGACTCAGTAAAGACCTAGCAACCGCCTAGAACTCCATAGCAACCTCCTAGCAACACCCTAGCAACCGCCTAGAACTCCATAGCAACCACCTAACAACACACTAGCAACCACCTGGAACACCATAGCAACCACCTAGCAACACCATAGCAACCACCTAGCAACACCCTAGCAACCACCTGGAACTCCATAGCAACCACCTAGCAACACCCTAGCAACCACCTAGAACACCCTAGCAACCGGCTATAACTCCATAGCAACCACCTAGCAACACCATAGCAACCACCTAGAACTCCATAGCAACCACCTAGCAACACCCTAGCAACCACCTGGAACACCATAGCAACCACCTAGCAACCCCCTAGCAACCACCTGGAACACCATAGCAACTGCGTAGCAACACCCTAGCAACCGCCTATAACTCCATAGCAACCACCTAGCAACATCCTAGCAACCACCTGGAACACCATAGCAACCACCTAGCAACACCCTAGCAACCACCTAGAACACCCTAGCAACCAGCTTTAGCTCCATAGCAACCACCTAGCAACACCATAGCAACCACCTAGAACTCCATAGCAACCACCTAGCAACACCCTAGCAACCACCTGGAACACCATAGCAACCACCTAGCAACCCCCTAGCAACCACCTGGAACACCATAGCAACTGCGTAGCAACACCCTAGCAACCGCCTATAACTCCATAGCAACCACCTAGCAACATCCTAGCAACCACCTAGAATGCCCTAGCAACACCCTAGCAACCATCTATAGCTCCATAGCAAATGCCTAGCAACACCCTAGCAACTGCCTATAACTCCATAGCAACCACCTAGCAACATCCTAGCAACCACCTAGAATACCCTAGCAACACCCTAGCATCCGTCTATAGCTCCATAGCAAATGCCTAGCAACACCCTAGCAACCGGCTATAACTCCATAGCAACCACCTAGCAACATCATAGTAACCACCCAGAACTCCACAGCATCCACCTAGCAACACCCTAGCAACCACCTAGAATACCCTAGCAACCACCTAGCAACACCCTAGCAACCACCTAGAACACCCTAGCAACCAGCTTTAACTCCATAGCAACCACCTAGCAACACCATAGCAACCACCTAGAACTCCATAGCAACCACCTAGCAACACCCTAGCAACCACCTGGAACACCATAGCAACCACCTAGCAACCCCCTAGCAACCACCTGGAACACCATAGCAACTGCGTAGCAACACCCTAGCAACCGCCTATAACTCCATAGCAACCACCTAGCAACATCCTAGCAACCACCTAGAATACCCTAGCAACACCCTAGCAACCATCTATAGCTCCATAGCAAATGCCTAGCAACACCCTAGCAACCGCCTATAACTCCATTGCCATAGTTGCACCTGAAACACCATAGCAACCACCTAGCAACAGCATAGCAACTGCCTAGAACTCTATAGCAAATACCTAGAAAACCCTAGCAACGACCTGGAACTCCATAACAACCATCTAGCAACACCCTAGCAACCACCTAAAACACCCTAGCAACTGCTTAGAACTCCATAGCAACCACCTAGCAACACCTTAGCAACCGCTTAGAACTCTATGGGAACGACCTAGCAACACCCTAGCAACCACTTAGAACAGTCTTGCAACAGCCTAGATCTCCATAGCAACCACCTAGCAACACCATAGCAACCACCTAGAACTCCATAGCAACCACCTAGCAACACCCTAGCAACCACCTGGAACACCATAGCAACCACCTAGCAACACCCTAGCAACCACCTGGAACACCATAACAACTGCCTAGCAACACCCTAGCAACTGCCTATAACTCCATAGCAACCACCTAGCAACATCTTAGCAACCATCTAGAATACCCTAGCAACACCCTAGCAACCGCCTATAACTCCATAGAAAATGCCTAGCAACACCCTAGCAACCGGCTATAAGTCCATAGCAACCACCTAGCAACACCTTAGCAACCACCTAAATCTCCATAGCATCCACCTAGCATCACCTAGCAACATCCTAGCAACCACTTAGCAACCATTGGGAACACTATAACAACTGTCTAGTAACACCCTAGCAATGGCCTATAACTCCATAACAACCACCTAGCAACATCCTAGCAACCACTTAGAAAACGCTAGCAACCACCTAGCAACACTATAGTAACCACCTAGAACTCCATAGCAACCACCTAGAATACCCTAGCAACCACCTAGCAACACCCTAGCAACCACCTGGAACACCATAACAACTGCTTAGCAACACCCTAACAACCGGCTATAACTCCATAGCAACCTCCTAGCAACCACCTAGCAACTGCCTATAACTCAATAGCAACCACCTAGCAACATCCTAGCAACCACCTAGCAACACCCTAGCAACCACCTGGAACACCATAAAAACTGCCTAGCAACACCCTAGCAACCACCTATCACTCCATAGCAACCCCCTAGCAACATCCTAGGAACCACCTATAACTCCATAGCAATGACCTAGCAACACCCTAGCAACCACCTAGAACAACCTAGCAACCATCTAGAAATCCATAGCAACCACCTAACAACACACTAGCAACCACCTGAACACCATAGCAAATGCCTAGCAACAACCTAGCAACATCCTAGGAACCACCTAGAATACCCTAGCAACACCCTAGCAAATGGCTATAACTCCATAGCAACCACCTAGCAACACCATAGCAACCACCTAGAACTCCATAGCAACAACCTAGCAACACCCTAGCATCCACCTAGAACACCATAGCCACCACTTAGCAACACCCTAGCAACCACCTGGAACACCATTACAACTGCCTAGCAACACCCTAGCAAACGCCTATAACTCCATAGCAACCACCTAGCAACATCCTAGCAACCACCTAGAATACCCTAGCAACAACCTAGCAACCGCCTATAACTCCATAGCAAATGCCTAGCACCACCCTAGCAACCGGCTATAACTCCATAGCAACCACATAGCAACACCACAGCAACCACCAAGAACTCCATAGCAACCACCTAGCAACACCATAGCAACCACCTGGAACACCATAGCAACCACCTAGCAACCCCCTAGCAACCACCTAGCAATGCCCTAGCAACCACCAGGAACACCATAACAACTACCTAGCAACACCCTAACAACCACGTATAACTCAATAGCAACCTCATAACAACCACCTAGCAACAGCCTAGCAACCGCCTATAACTCCATACCAACCACCTAGCAACATCCTAGCAACCACCTAGCAACACCCTAGCAACCACCTGGAACACCATAACAACTGATAGCAACACCCTAGCAACCACCTATAACTCCATAGCAACCACCTAGCAACATCCTAGTAACCACTTAGATTACCCTAGCAACCACCTAGCAATGCCCTAGCAACGACATGGAGCTCCATAGCAAACACCTAGCACCACCCTAGCAACCACCTGGAACACCATATCAACCACCTAGCAACATCCTAGCAACTGCCTAAAACTCTATAGAAACCTAGCAACACCCTAGCAACCGCCTCAAACATCATAGCAACTACCTACCACTGTTCACTCTGTTCAGCAGAAAGTCGACTTTGCTTTGGCGGCAACCACACTTCACAATTTCTGCAGGAATTGTCTAGTTATTATTATTATTATTATTATTATTCCACCCATTTTTTGGACCGCTACTCCTCCCAGAGTTTTTGCACCACATACACGTGCCATATGTCAAATTGACCGGCTTCTTTGGGAATCGTGTGCTATTACTTTGTGGAAAGTTTCGCTGCACGGTTTTTGAGAAATATGACTTTTTATGGCCAATTTTTCCCCATAGGGATGAATGTAAAACGTGACGTCATACATATGTGAGCGGTGAAGTCACAGCATTGGTCGGCTTAGCACACGTGATGCACTTTTAACCTGCTTCATCTACAGGAAATTTAGAATCCAGATGCGGTGCATATCTCCATTTTCGTCGTAATTACAGAAAACACACATTCGTAAACTTCAAATGATTCATACCACAATGTAGATAAAACCTTGACGAAGACGTACATGCACGGATTGTGTTGTTCAAACGAGGTTTCCTGGCGACTTAGCCACCACAGTGGATATAGCTTAATGCGGAAGTGCACGCGATAAAAACGGTATTCCAAATGCAAAATTACAAATGAAAACGCTGTCAGCTAGGTATATCAACAAACATATGACTTAGGCATACCCAGATTTCCTCAAAAATAATAGTATTTCACAAGATATTACGCAAAATCGTTGACAACGTTTCGTCAAATGCAGCGTCTTTGAATGCTACTAGTGCTAACAAAGAGTGCATGCATTGAATGCGACGATTAAAACACTTTCGGTTGACCTAAAAAAACCATATTCCAAAACCAAAATTAGACGTGCTGTTATACCTGGTTAGAAAGCTTATGCTCTCACCTACTGAATAAACGAATTCTCAAACAAGCCAGACTGTACTAAAGAGTGCAACAACGCCGTCAACAACACGTGTGCAGCAGCTTCTGATCCGGTCTTCAGTGGGCTTGTAATACCACACATGTTGCTTTGGGTGTTGTCGAACTTTGTAGTACAATCTGGCTTGATCTACACATCATCGATCTAATAGGTGACAGAATAAGCTTTCTAACAATGTATAATATGTCAAATTTTACTTTTGTAATACCGTTTTATATTCCAGCGAGTTGGAAACTTTGGTCTCGTTATAACTCCATTACACATCAGTCTGCATTACACGTCAGACTTAGGGTTTTTCCAAGACCCTCTGAACATGCCAGCTAGCTTTGTGATTCGCCGTCACTCGTCACCGCATACCGCAAGTAAAAGACTGAGATCTCAAATTTTGATGAAAGGATAATTTAGCTCTGAATATATGTGTCGCAAATCAACTCGTTGTAGTGATGTTATAGCAGGTACACAATGCCCTGTCTCTGCTTATACTACAGAAACTGTTCACTCCGTTCAGCACAAAGTCGACTTTGCATTGGCGGCAACCACACTTCACAATTTCTGCAGGAATTGTCTAGTTAGTGTGGTTGCCTCAGGCAACCACACTACTATTATCCCACATATTATTATTATTATTATTATTATTGTTTCTTTCTTTCCACCCATTTTTTGGACCGCTACTCCTCCCAGAGTTTTCGCACCACATACACGTGCCATATGTCAAATTGACCGGCTTCTTTGGGAATCGATGGCTATTACTTTGTGGAAAGTTTCGCTGCACGGTTTTTGAGAAATATGACTTTTTATGGCCAATTTTTCCCCATAGGGATGAATGTAAAACGTGACGTCATACATATGTGAGCGGTGAAGTCACAGCATTGGTCGGCTTAGCACACGTGATGCACTTTTAACCTGCTTCATCTACAGGAAATTTAGAATCCAGATGCGGTGCATATCTCCATTTTCGTCGTAATTACAGAAAACACACATTCGTAAACTTCAAATGATTCATACCACAATGTAGATAAAACCTTGACGAAGACGTACATGCACGGATTGTGTTGTTCAAACGAGGTTTCCTGGCGACTTAGCCACCACAGTGGATATAGCTTAATGCGGAAGTGCACGCGATAAAAACGGTATTCCAAATGCAAAATTACAAATGAAAACGCTGTCAGCTAGGTATATCAACAAACATATGACTTAGGCATACCCAGATTTCCTCAAAAATAATAGTATTTCACAAGATATTACGCAAAATCGTTGACAACGTTTCGTCAAATGCAGCGTCTTTGAATGCTACTAGTGCTAACAAAGAGTGCATGCATTGAATGCGACGATTAAAACACTTTCGGTTGACCTAAAAAACGATATTCCAAAACCAAAACTACACGTGTTATACCTGGTTAGAAAGCTTATGCTCTCACCTACTGAATAAACGAATTCTCAATCAAGCCAGACGGACCTAAAAAGGGCAACAACGCCGTCAACAACAGGTGTGCAGCAGCTTCTGGTCCGCTCTTACTCCAGAAAACGGTGTCATCTTGTAATACCACACATGTTGCTTTGGGTGTTGTCGAACTTTGTAGTACAATCTGGCTTGATCTACACATCATCGATCTAATAGGTGACAGAATAAGCTTTCTAACAATGTATAATATGTCAAATTTTACTTTTGTAATACCGTTTTATATTCCAGCGAGTTGGAAACTTTGGTCTCGTTATAACTGCATTACACATCAGTCTGCATTACACGTCAGACTTAGGGTTTTTCCAAGACCCTCTGAACATGCCAGCTAGCTTTGTGATTCGCCGTCACTCGTCACCGCATACCGCAAGTAAAACACTGAGATCTCAAATTTTGATGAAAGGATAATTTAGCTCTGAATATATGTGTCGCAAATCAACTCGTTGTAGTGATGTTATAGCAGGTACACAATGCCCTGTCTCTGCTTATACTACAGAAACTGTTCACTCCGTTCAGCACAAAGTTGACTTTGCATTGGCGGCAACCACACTTCACAATTTCTGCAGGAATTGTCTAGTTATTATTATTATTATTCCACCCATTTTTTGGACCGCTACTCCTCCCAGAGTTTTCGCACCACATACACATGCCATATGTCAAATTGACCGGCTTCTTTGGGAATCGATGGCTATTACTTTGTGGAAAGTTTCGCTGCACGGTTTTTGAGAAATATGACTTTTTATGGCCAATTTTTCCCATTGAAAATGAATGGGGCGGTGACGTCATAAAAATGTGAATTATGAAGTTACAGCATTGGTCGGCTTTGCACACGTGATGCGGTCCGCTGTACGTGTCCTCACCAGCCACCAGAAAGGATATATCTGAACGCGGAAGTGAACGGATAAAACAGTATTCCAACGCAAAATTACAAATGAAAACGCTGTCAGCTAGGTATATCAACAAAACATATGGCTTAGGCATACCCAGAAGTCCTCAATAATAACAGTATTTCACAAGATATTACGCAAATTCTTTGACGACGTTTCGTCAGGTCCAGCGTCTTTGAATGCTAATGCTAACAAAGACTACATGCATTGTATGCGACGATTAAAAAACTTTCGGTTGACCTAAAAAAACGATATTCCAAAACCAAAATTAGACGTGCTGTTATACCTGGTTAGAAAGCTTATGCTCTCACCTACTGAATAAACGAATTCTCAAACAAGCCAGACTGTACTAAAGAGTGCAACAACGCCGTCAACAACACGTGTGCAGCAGCTTCTGGTCCGGTCTTTCTTCAGAAAACCATGTGGGCTTGTAATACCACACATGTTGCTTTGGGTGTTGTCGAACTTTATAGTACAATCTGGCTTGATCTACACATCATCGATCTAATAGGTGACAGAATAAGCTTTCTAACAATGTATAATATGTCAAATTTTACTTTTGTAATACCGTTTTATATTCCAGCGAGTTGGAAACTTTGGTCTCGTTATAACTGCATTACACATCAGTCTGCATTACACGTCAGACTTAGGGTTTTTCCAAGACCCTCTGAACATGCCAGCTAGCTTTGTGATTCGCCGTCACTCGTCACCGCATACCGCAAGTAAAACACTGAGATCTCAAATTTTGATGAAAGGATAATTTAGCTCTGAATATATGTGTCGCAAATCAACTCGTTGTAGTGATGTTATAGCAGGTACACAATGCCCTGTCTCTGCTTATACTACAGAAACTGTTCACTCCGTTCAGCACAAAGTCGACTTTGCATTGGCGGCAACCACACTTCACAATTTCTGCAGGAATTGTCTAGTTAGTGTGGTTGCCTTAGGCAATCACACTATTATTATCGCACATATTATTAGTGTGGTTGCCTTAGGCAATCACACTATTATTATCGCACATATTATTATTAGTGTGGTTGCCTTAGGCAAACACACTATTATTATTGCACATATTTATTATTATTATTAGTGTGGTTGCCTTAGGCAAACACACTATTATTATTGCACATATTTAGTGTGGTTGCCTTAGGCAAACACACTATTATTATTGCACATATTATTTATTTATTATTATTATTATTATTATTATTATTCCACCCATTTTTTGGACCGCTACTCCTCCCAGAGTTTTCGCACCACATACATGTGCAATGTGTCAAATCGAGCGGCTTGATCGGGAATGAAGTGCTATTACTTTGTGGAAAGTTTGGGTGGACGGTTTTTGAGAAATTTGACTTTTTTTGGGGAATTTTTCCCATAGAGAATGAATGGTGGAATGTTCACCATTGTGATGTCACAATGCTGTCTTCTCACCTTTATGATGTCACAATGGTCTGTCTTCTAGCAGCAGTGCTCTGGTCTCTCTCTGGCTTTGGACATTCAGCATTCATCTCTATGGGGCAAAATTGCCCTCAAATTGTGGGATGCCTCATTGGACGTGTTAGAGAGTCGATTGTCTATTGGTGTAAATTAACCTCGCCCCCTTTCCTGATTGGCCGACATTTGATATTTAATAACTTTTCAACCGTTTGTCATAGAGAATTGTGGATCGCGTCATTTGACTCAGTAAAGACGGAGCAGCCACCTAGAAACACCCTAGCAACCACCTAGAACAGCCTAGCAACAGCCTGGAACTCCATAGCAACCACCTAGCAACAGCATAGCAACTGCCTAGAACTCTATAGCAAATACCTAGAAAACCCTAGCAACGACCTGGAACTCCATAACAACCATCTAGCAACACCCTAGCAACCACCTAAAACACCCTAGCAACTGCTTAGAACTCCATAGCAACCACCTAGCAACACCTTAGCAACTGCTTAGAACTCTATGGGAACGACTTAGCAACACCCTAGCAACCACTTAGAACAGTCTTGCAACAGCCTAGATCTCCATAGCAACCACCTAGCAACACCATAGCAACCACCTAGAAATCCATAGCAACCACCTAGCAACACCCTAGCAACCACCTGGAACACCATAGCAACCACCTAGCAACACCCTAGCAACCACCTGGAACACCATACCAACTGCCTAGCAACACCCTAGCAACTGCCTATAACTCCATAGCAACCACCTAGCAACATCTTAGCAACCATCTAGAATACCCTACCAACCACATAGCAACACCGTAGCAACCGCCTATAACTCCATAGCAACCACCTAGCAACACCCTAGCAACCACCTGGAACACCATAGCAACCGCTTATAACTCCATAGCAACCACCTAGCAACCAGCTGGAACACCATAACTACCTAGCAACACCCTAGCAACACCCTAGCAACCACCTGGACACCATAGCAACCACCAAGCAACAACCTAGAAACCACCTGGAACACCATAACAACTGCCTAGCAACACCCTAGCAACCGCTTATAACTCCATAGCAACCACCTAGCAACATCCTAGCAACCACCTAGAAAACCCTAGCAACCACCGAGAACACCCTAGCAACAGCCTAGAACTCCATAGCAAACACCTAACAACACACTAGCAACCACCTGTAACACCATAGCAACTGCCTAGAACTCCATAGCAACCACCTAGCAACACCCTAGCAACCACCTGGAACACCATAGCAACCACCTAGCAACACCCTAGCAACCACCTGGAACACCATACCAACTGCCTAGCAACACCCTAGCAACTGCCTATAACTCCATAGCAAGCACCTAGCAACATCTTAGCAACCATCTAGAATACCCTACCAACCACATAGCAACACCGTAGCAACCGCCTATAACTCCATAGCAACCACCTAGCAACACCCTAGCAACCACCTGGAACACCATAGCAACCGCTTATAACTCCATAGCAACCACCTAGCAACCAGCTGGAACACCATAACTGCCTAGCAACACCCTAGCAACCGGCTATAACTCCATAGCAACCACCTAGCAACACCATAGCAACCACCTAGAACTCCATAGCAACCACCTAGCAACACCCTAGCAACCACCTGGACACCATAGCAACCACCAAGCAACAACCTAGAAACCACCTGGAACACCATAACAACTGCCTAGCAACACCCTAGCAACCGCTTATAACTCCATAGCAACCACCTAGCAACATCCTAGCAACCACCTAGAAAACCCTAGCAACCACCGAGAACACCCTAGCAACAGCCTAGAACTCCATAGCAAACACCTAACAACACACTAGCAACCACCTGTAACACCATAGCAACTGCCTAGAACTCCATAGCAACCACCTAGCAACACCCTAGCAACCACATGGAACACCATAGCAAATGCCTAGCAACACCCTAGCAACCGGCTATAACTCCATAGCAACCACCTAGCAACACCCTATCAACCACCTGGAAAACCATATCAACTGCCTAGCAACCGCCTATAACTGCATAGCAACCACCTAGCATCATCCTAGCAACTACCTTGAATACCCTAGCAACCACCTAGCAACACCCTATCAAACACCTGGAACACCATAACAACTGCCTAGCAACCGCCTATAACTGCATAGCAACCACCTAGCAACATCCTAGCAACTACCTTGAATACTCTAGCAACACCCTAGCAACCGCCTATAACTCCATAGCAAATGCCTAGCAACACCCTAGCAACCAGCTATATCTCCATAGCAACCACCTAGCAACACCATAGCAACCACCTTGCAACACCCTAGCAACCACCTAGAATACCTTAGCAACCACCTAGCAACACCCTAGCAACCACCTGGAACACCATAACAACTGCCTAGCAACACCCTAGCAACCGCCTATAACTCCATAGCAACCACCTAGCAACATCCTAGCAACCATCTAGAAAACCCTACCAACCACATAGCAACACCGTAGCAACCGCCTATAACTCCATAGCAACCACCTAGCAACACCCTAGCAACCACCTGGAACACCATAGCAACCGCTTATAACTCCATAGCAACCACCTAGCAACCAGCTGGAACACCATAACTACCTAGCAACACCCTAGCAACTGCCTATAACTCCATAGCAACCACCTAGCAACACCCTAGCAACCTCCTGGAACACCATAACAACTGCCTATCAACACCCTAGCAACCACCTATAACTCCATAGTCACCACCAGAACATCATAGCAACTACCTACCACTGTTCATTCTGTTCAGCAGAAAGTCGACTTTGCATTGAGGGCAACCACACTTCACAATTTCTGCAGGAATTGTCTAGTTATTATTATTATTATTATTATTATTCCGCCAGTTTTTTGGACCGCTACTCCTCCCAGAGTTTTCGCACCACATACACGTGCAATATGTCAAATCGAGCGGCTTCATCGGGAATGGTGTGCTATTACTTTGTGGAAAGTTTCGGTGCACGGTTTTTGAGAAATTCCACTTTTTTTGGGAAATTTTTCCCATAGAGAATGAATGGTGGAATGTTCACCCTTGTGATGTCACAATGCTGTCTTCACACCTTTATGATGTCACAATGCTCTGTTTTCTAGCAGCAGTGCTCTGGTCTCTCTCTAGATTTGAACATTCTGCCATTCATCTCTATGGGGAAAAATTGCCCACAAATTGTGCAATGCCTTATTGGACATGGTAGAGAGTCCTTTGTCCATTGGTGTAGAATAACCTGGCCCCTTTTTCTGATTGGCTGATGTTTGATATTTCATAACTTTTGAACCGTTTGTCATAGAGAATTATGGGTCATGTCATTGGACTCAGTAAAGACCTAGCAACCGCCTAGAACACCATAGCAACCTCCTAGCAACACCCAAGCAACCGCCTATAACTCCAAAGCAACGACCTAGCAACACCCTAGCAACCACCTAGAATAACCTAGCAACCGCCTAGAACTCCATAGCAACCACCTAACAACACACTAGCAACCACCTGGAACACCATAGCAAATGCCTAGCAACACCCTAGCAACCGGCTATAACTCCATAGCAACCACCTAACAACACCCTAGCAACCACCTAACAACATCCTAGCAAATACCTAAAATACCCTAGCAACCGCCTGTAACTCCACAGCAAATGCCTAGCAACACCCTAGCAACCGGCTATAACTCCATAGCATCCACCTAGCAACACCATAGCAACCACCTAGAACTCCATAGCAACCACCTAGCAACACCCTAGCAACCGCCTATAATTCCATAGCAACCACCTAGCAACATCCTAGCAACCACCTAGAATACCCTAGCAACCACCTTGCAACACCCTAGCAACCGCCTATAACTCCATAGCAACCACCTAGTAACATCCTAGCAACCACCTAGCTACACCCTAGCAACCACCGGAACACCATAGCAAATGCATAGCAACACCCTAGCAACCGGCTATAAGTCCATAGCAACCACCTAGCAACACCATAGCAACCAACTTGCAACACTCTAGCAACCACCTAGAATACCTTAGCAACCACCTAGCAACACCCTAGGAACCACCTGGAACACCATAACAACTGCCTAGCAACACCCTAGCAACCGCCTATAACTCCATAGCAACCACCTAGCAACATCCTGGCAACCACCTAGAAAACCCTACCAACCACATAGCAACACCCTAGCAACCGCCTATAACTCCATAGCAACCACCTAGCAACACCCTAGCAACCACCTGGAACACCACAGCAACCACTTATAACACCATAGCAACCACCTAGCAACATCCTAGCAACCACCTAGCAACCAACTGGAACACCATAACTGCCTAGCAACACCCTAGCAACTGCCTATAACTCCATAGCAACTACCTACCACTGTTCACTCTGTTCAGCAGAAAGTCGACTTTGCGTTGGCGGCAACCACACTTCACAATTTCTGCAGGAATTGTCTAGTTATTATTATTATTATTCCGCCAGTTTTTTGGACCGCTACTCCTCCCAGAGTTTTCGCACCACATACACGTGCAATATGTCAAATCGAGCGGCTTGATCGGGAATGGTGTGCTATTACTTTGTGGAAAGTTTGGGTGGACGGTTTTTGAGAAATTTGACTTTTTTGGGGGAATTTTTCCCATAGAGAATGAATGGTGGAATGTTCACCCTTGTGATGTCACAATGCTGTCTTCTCAGCCTTGTGATGTCACAATGGTCTGTCTTCTAGCAGCAGTGCTCTGGTCTCTCTCTGGCTTTGGACATTCAGCATTCATCTCTATGGGGCAAAATTGCCCTCAAATTGTGGGATGCCTCATTGGACGTGTTAGAGAGTCGATTGTCCATTGGTGTAAATTAACCTCGCCCCCTTTCCTGATTGGCCGACATTTGATATTTAATAACTTTTCAACCGTTTGTCATAGAGAATTATGGATCGCCTCATTTGACTCAGTAAAGACGGAGCAACCACATAGCAACACCCTAGCAACCACCTAGAACAGCCTAGCAACAGCCTGGAACTCCATAGCAACCACCTAGCAACAGCATAGCAACTGCCTAGAAACTCTATAGCAAATACCTAGAAAACCCTATAAACCACCTGGAACTCCATAACAACCATCTAGCAACACCCTAGCAACCACCTAACAACACCATAGCAACCACCTAGAACTCCATAGCAACCACCTAGCAACACCCTAGCATCCACCTGGAACACCATAGCAACCACTTAGCAACACCCTAGCATCCACCTGGAACACCATAACAACTGCCTAGCAACACCCTAGCAAACGCCTATAACTCCATAGCAACCACCTAGCAACATCCTAGCAACCACCTAGAATACCCTAGCAAACACCTAGCAACGCCCTAGCAACCACCTGGAACACCATAACAACTACCTAGCAACACCCTAACAACCACCTATAACTCAATAGCAACCTCATAGCAACCACCTAGCAACAGCCTTGCAACCGCCTATAACTCCATAGCAACCACCTAGCAACATCCTAGCAACCACCTAGCAACACCCTAGCAACCACCTGGAACACCATAACAACTGCTAGCAACACCCTAGCAACCACCTATAACTCCATAGCAACCACCTAGCAACATCCTAGTAACCACTTAGATTACCCTAGCAACCACCTAGCAATGCCCTAGCAACCACCTGGAGCTCCATCGCAACCACCTAGCACCACCCTAGCAACCACCTGGAACAACATATCAACCACCCAGCAACATCCTAGCAACTGCCTAAAACTCTATAGAAACCACCTAGCAACACCCTAGCAACCGCCTCAAACATCATAGCAACTACCTACCACTGTTCACTCTGTTCAGCAGAAAGTCGACTTTGCTTTGGCGGCAACCACACTTCACAATTTCTGCAGGAATTATCTAGTTAGTGTGGTTGCCTTAGGCAAACACACTATTATTATTGCACATATTATTATTATTATTATTATTATTTATTATTTATTCCACCCATTTTTTGGACCGCTACTCCTCCCAGAGTTTTCGCACTACATACACGTGCAATATGTCAAATCGAGCGGCTTCATCGGGAATGGTGTGCTATTACTTTGTGGAAAGTTTCGGTGCACGGCTTTTGAGAAATTCCACTTTTTTTGGGCAAAAAAAAAAGTTTTTTCCCATAGAGAATGAATGGCGGAATGTTCACCCTTGTGATGTCACAATGCTGGCCTCTCACCATTGTGATGTCACAATGCTCTGTCTTCTAGCAGCTGTACCCTGGTCTCTCTCTGGCTTTGAACACTGGGCATTCATCTGTATGGGGCAAAATTGCCCACAAATTGTGCAATGCCTCATTGGACATGGTAGAGAGTCCTTTGAGTATTGGTGTAGATCAGCTTCGCCCCCCTTCCTGATTGGCTGATGTTTGACATTTCATAACTTTTGAACCGTTTCTCATAGAGAACTATAGGTCGCGTCATTGGACTCAGTAAAGACCTAGCAACCGCCTAAAACTCCATAGCAACTGCCTAGAACTCCATAGCAACCACTGAGAACACCCTAGCAACCACCTAGAATTGCATAGCAACCACCTTGCAACACCCTAGCAACCACCTGGAACACCATAGCAAATGCTTAGTAACACCCTAGCAACCAGCTATAACCCCATAGCAACCACCTAGCAACACCATAGCAACCACCTAGAACTCCATAGCAACCACCTAGCAACACCCCAGCAACCACCTGGAACACCATAGCAACCACCTAGCAACACCCTAGCAACCACCTGGAACACCATAACAACTGCCTAGCAACACCCTAGCAACCGCCTATAACTCCATAGCAAATGCCTAGCAACACCCTAGCAACCGGCTATATCGCCATAGCAACCACCTAGCAACACCATAGCAACCACCTAGAACTCCATAGCATCCACCTAGCAACACCCCAGCAACCACCTGGAACACCATAGCAACCACCTAGCAACACCCTAGCAACCACCTGGAACACCATAACAACTACCTAGCAACACCCTAGCAACCGCTTATAACTCCATAGCAACCACCTAGCAACATCCTAGCAACCACCTAGAATACCCTAGCAACACCCTAGCAACCGCCTATAACTCCATAGCAAATGCCTAGCAACACCCTAACAACCGGCTATAACTCCATAGCAACCACCTAGCAACACCATAGTAACCACCTAGAACTCCATCGCAACCACCTAGAATACCCTAGCAACCACCTGGAACACCATAACAACTGCCTAGCAACACCCTAACAACCGCCTGTAACTCCATAGCAACGTCCTAGCAACCACCTAGCAACACCTCAGCAACCGCCTAGAATTCCATGGAAACCGCCTAGCAACACCCTAGCAACCGCCTCAAACATCATAGCAACTACCTACCACTGTTCACTCTGTTCAGCAGAATGTCGACTTTGCGTTGGCGGCAACCACACTTCACAATTTCTGCAGGAATTGTCTAGTTATTATTATTATTATTATTATTATTATTCCGCCAGTTTTTTGGACCGCTACTCCTCCCAGAGTTTTCGCACCACATACACGTGCAATATGTCAAATCGAGCGGCTTGATCGGGAATGGTGTGCTATTACTTTGTGGAAAGTTTCGGTGCACAGTTTTTGAGAAATTCCACGTTTTTTGGGAAATTTTTCCCATAGAGAATGAATGGTGGAATGTTCACCCTTGTGATGTCACAATGCTGTCTTCACACCTTTATGATGTCACAATGCTCTGTTTTCTAGCAGCAGTACTCTGGTCTCTCTCTAGATTTGAACATTCTGCCATTCATCTCTATGGGGAAAAATTGCCCACAAATTCTGCAATGCCTCATTGGACATGGTAGAGAGTCCTTTGTCCATTGGTGTAGATCAGCCTCGCCCCCATTCCTGATTGGCCGATGTTTGATATTTCATAACTTTTGAACCGTTTGTCATAGAAAATTATGGGTCACGTCATTGGACTCAGTAAAGACCTAGCAACCGCCTAGAACTCCATAGCAACCTCCTAGCAACACCCTAGCAACCGCCTAGAACTCCATAGCAACCACCTAGCAACACCATAGCAACCACCTAGAACTCCATAGCAACCACCTAGCAACACCCTAGCAACCACCTGGAACTCCATAGCAACCACCTAGCAACACCCTAGCAACCACCTAGAACACCCTAGCAACCGGCTATAACTCCATAGCAACCACCTAGCAACACCATAGCAACCACCTAGAACTCCATAGCAACCACCTAGCAACACCCTAGCAACCACCTGGAACACCATAGCAACCACCTAGCAACACCCTAGCAACCACCTAGAACACCCTAGCAACCAGCTTTAGCTCCATAGCAACCACCTAGCAACACCATAGCAACCACCTAGAACTCCATAGCAACCACCTAGCAACACCCTAGCAACCACCTGGAACACCATAGCAACCACCTAGCAACCCCCTAGCAACCACCTGGAACACCATAGCAACTGCGTAGCAACACCCTAGCAACCGCCTATAACTCCATAGCAACCACCTAGCAACATCCTAGCAACCACCTAGAATGCCCTAGCAACACCCTAGCAACCATCTATAGCTCCATAGCAAATGCCTAGCAACACCCTAGCAACTGCCTATAACTCCATAGCAACCACCTAGCAACATCCTAGCAACCACCTAGAATACCCTAGCAACACCCTAGCATCCGTCTATAGCTCCATAGCAAATGCCTAGCAACACCCTAGCAACCGGCTATAACTCCATAGCAACCACCTAGCAACATCATAGTAACCACCCAGAACTCCACAGCATCCACCTAGCAACACCCTAGCAACCACCTAGAATACCCTAGCAACCACCTAGCAACACCCTAGCAACCACCTAGAACACCCTAGCAACCAGCTTTAACTCCATAGCAACCACCTAGCAACACCATAGCAACCACCTAGAACTCCATAGCAACCACCTAGCAACACCCTAGCAACCACCTGGAACACCATAGCAACCACCTAGCAACCCCCTAGCAACCACCTGGAACACCATAGCAACTGCGTAGCAACACCCTAGCAACCGCCTATAACTCCATAGCAACCACCTAGCAACATCCTAGCAACCACCTAGAATACCCTAGCAACACCCTAGCAACCATCTATAGCTCCATAGCAAATGCCTAGCAACACCCTAGCAACCGCCTATAACTCCATTGCCATAGTTCCACCTGAAACACCATAGCAACCACCTAGCAACAGCATAGCAACTGCCTAGAACTCTATAGCAAATACCTAGAAAACCCTAGCAACGACCTGGAACTCCATAACAACCATCTAGCAACACCCTAGCAACCACCTAAAACACCCTAGCAACTGCTTAGAACTCCATAGCAACCACCTAGCAACACCTTAGCAACCGCTTAGAACTCTATGGGAACGACCTAGCAACACCCTAGCAACCACTTAGAACAGTCTTGCAACAGCCTAGATCTCCATAGCAACCACCTAGCAACACCATAGCAACCACCTAGAACTCCATAGCAACCACCTAGCAACACCCTAGCAACCACCTGGAACACCATAGCAACCACCTAGCAACACCCTAGCAACCACCTGGAACACCATAACAACTGCCTAGCAACACCCTAGCAACTGCCTATAACTCCATAGCAACCACCTAGCAACATCTTAGCAACCATCTAGAATACCCTAGCAACACCCTAGCAACCGCCTATAACTCCATAGAAAATGCCTAGCAACACCCTAGCAACCGGCTATAAGTCCATAGCAACCACCTAGCAACACCTTAGCAACCACCTAAATCTCCATAGCATCCACCTAGCATCACCTAGCAACATCCTAGCAACCACTTAGCAACCATTGGGAACACCATAACAACTGTCTAGTAACACCCTAGCAATGGCCTATAACTCCATAACAACCACCTAGCAACATCCTAGCAACCACTTAGAAAACGCTAGCAACCACCTAGCAACACTATAGTAACCACCTAGAACTCCATAGCAACCACCTAGAATACCCTAGCAACCACCTAGCAACACCCTAGCAACCACCTGGAACACCATAACAACTGATTAGCAACACCCTAACAACCGGCTATAACTCCATAGCAACCTCCTAGCAACCACCTAGCAACTGCCTATAACTCAATAGCAACCACCTAGCAACATCCTAGCAACCACCTAGCAACACCCTAGCAACCACCTGGAACACCATAAAAACTGCCTAGCAACACCCTAGCAACCACCTATCACTCCATAGCAACCCCCTAGCAACATCCTAGGAACCACCTATAACTCCATAGCAATGACCTAGCAACACCCTAGCAACCACCTAGAACAACCTAGCAACCATCTAGAAATCCATAGCAACCACCTAACAACACACTAGCAACCACCTGAACACCATAGCAAATGCCTAGCAACAACCTAGCAACATCCTAGGAACCACCTAGAATACCCTAGCAACACCCTAGCAAATGGCTATAACTCCATAGCAACCACCTAGCAACACCATAGCAACCACCTAGAACTCCATAGCAACAACCTAGCAACACCCTAGCATCCACCTAGAACACCATAGCCACCACTTAGCAACACCCTAGCAACCACCTGGAACACCATTACAACTGCCTAGCAACACCCTAGCAAACGCCTATAACTCCATAGCAACCACCTAGCAACATCCTAGCAACCACCTAGAATACCCTAGCAACAACCTAGCAACCGCCTATAACTCCATAGCAAATGCCTAGCACCACCCTAGCAACCGGCTATAACTCCATAGCAACCACATAGCAACACCACAGCAACCACCAAGAACTCCATAGCAACCACCTAGCAACACCATAGCAACCACCTGGAACACCATAGCAACCACCTAGCAACCCCCTAGCAACCACCTAGCAATGCCCTAGCAACCACCAGGAACACCATAACAACTACCTAGCAACACCCTAACAACCACGTATAACTCAATAGCAACCTCATAACAACCACCTAGCAACAGCCTAGCAACCGCCTATAACTCCATACCAACCACCTAGCAACATCCTAGCAACCACCTAGCAACACCCTAGCAACCACCTGGAACACCATAACAACTGATAGCAACACCCTAGCAACCACCTATAACTCCATAGCAACCACCTAGCAACATCCTAGTAACCACTTAGATTACCCTAGCAACCACCTAGCAATGCCCTAGCAACGACATGGAGCTCCATAGCAAACACCTAGCACCACCCTAGCAACCACCTGGAACACCATATCAACCACCTAGCAACATCCTAGCAACTGCCTAAAACTCTATAGAAACCTAGCAACACCCTAGCAACCGCCTCAAACATCATAGCAACTACCTACCACTGTTCACTCTGTTCAGCAGAAAGTCGACTTTGCTTTGGCGGCAACCACACTTCACAATTTCTGCAGGAATTGTCTAGTTATTATTATTATTATTATTATTATTCCACCCATTTTTTGGACCGCTACTCCTCCCAGAGTTTTTGCACCACATACACGTGCCATATGTCAAATTGACCGGCTTCTTTGGGAATCGTGTGCTATTACTTTGTGGAAAGTTTCGCTGCACGGTTTTTGAGAAATATGACTTTTTATGGCCAATTTTTCCCCATAGGGATGAATGTAAAACGTGACGTCATACATATGTGAGCGGTGAAGTCACAGCATTGGTCGGCTTAGCACACGTGATGCACTTTTAACCTGCTTCATCTACAGGAAATTTAGAATCCAGATGCGGTGCATATCTCCATTTTCGTCGTAATTACAGAAAACACACATTCGTAAACTTCAAATGATTCATACCACAATGTAGATAAAACCTTGACGAAGACGTACATGCACGGATTGTGTTGTTCAAACGAGGTTTCCTGGCGACTTAGCCACCACAGTGGATATAGCTTAATGCGGAAGTGCACGCGATAAAAACGGTATTCCAAATGCAAAATTACAAATGAAAACGCTGTCAGCTAGGTATATCAACAAACATATGACTTAGGCATACCCAGATTTCCTCAAAAATAATAGTATTTCACAAGATATTACGCAAAATCGTTGACAACGTTTCGTCAAATGCAGCGTCTTTGAATGCTACTAGTGCTAACAAAGAGTGCATGCATTGAATGCGACGATTAAAACACTTTCGGTTGACCTAAAAAAACCATATTCCAAAACCAAAATTAGACGTGCTGTTATACCTGGTTAGAAAGCTTATGCTCTCACCTACTGAATAAACGAATTCTCAAACAAGCCAGACTGTACTAAAGAGTGCAACAACGCCGTCAACAACACGTGTGCAGCAGCTTCTGATCCGGTCTTCAGTGGGCTTGTAATACCACACATGTTGCTTTGGGTGTTGTCGAACTTTGTAGTACAATCTGGCTTGATCTACACATCATCGATCTAATAGGTGACAGAATAAGCTTTCTAACAATGTATCATATGTCAAATTTTACTTTTGTAATACCGTTTTATATTCCAGCGAGTTGGAAACTTTGGTCTCGTTATAACTGCATTACACATCAGTCTGCATTACACGTCAGACAGGGTTTTTCCAAGACCCTCTGAACATGCCAGCTAGCTTTGTGATTCGCCGTCACTCGTCACCGCATACCGCAAGTAAAACACTGAGATCTCAAATTTTGATGAAAGGATAATTTAGCTCTGAATATATGTGTCGCAAATCAACTCGTTGTAGTGAAAGTGCAATTGGACTCAGCTGTGCAGGACCTGCAGAAGTTCTCCTAGAGCGGGCTAAGTATCTGTTTTGCCAATAGTGTAGCTAGATTAGACTTCTACCTGTTTTGTAGTTTGCCCAGCATTAGTTTTGCTGTTTGTTTGTGTAGTAGCCTATTAGTCTCATTTGCTCTAAACTGCATTAGGCAGGTTTTGTGTGGAGCTAGTTAGCTGCTTGGCTTGTGGGGTAATTGCTCAGTCATCAGCTGCTATTCATTTGGTAATTAGGGTTTGTAGTCTGGCTTGGAGCGACGCTATATTAGAACTGTTTGGAGTTAGTTGGTTAGAAAGTGCAATTGGACTCAGCTGTGCAGGACCCGCAGAAGTTCTCCTAGAGCGGGCTAAGTATCTGTTTTGCCAATAGTGTAGCTAGATTAGACTTCTACCTGTTTTGTAGTTTGCCCAGCATTAGTTTTGCTGTTTGTTTGTGTAGTAGCCTATTAGTCTCATTTGCTCTAAACTGCATTAGGCAGGTTTTGTGTGGAGCTAGTTAGCTGCTTGGCTTGTGGGGTAATTGCTCAGTCATCAGCTGCTATTCATTTGGTAATTAGGGTTTGTAGTCTGGCTTGGAAGCGTCGCTCCCTCCCAGTTTTGTGTTATTGCATCTCTATCCTTCTGCCATCACCCTTCCTCTCACTACTCCCTGTCCTCACTGCTATGCTATGTGTCAACCCCATCCCAACCTGTTCTCTCCCCTACAGAACTCGCTTCTGCAGGCGAGGCCCCCCGCGGCGACGGAACCTCTCCAACCTTTGCTATCCTTCATTGACCCCCTGTGACAGCTTCACAGTCGCAGGAGGGCTATGGAACTGCCAGTCTGCTACGCGGAAGGCTGACTTCATTTCAGCCTACGCGTCCCTCCTCTCTTTACATTTCCTTGCCCTCACTGAGACCTGGATCACACCAGGCAACACCGCAACCCCTGCAGCCCTCTCCTCCTCCTTCTCCTTCTCTCACACCCCCCGCCCGTCTGGCCGTGGCGGGGGCACAGGTTTACTGATCTCTCCGTCCTGGAAATTCTCTGTTCTTCCCCTCTCTCACCTCTCCATCTCTACCTTTGAATACCACTCTGTCTCAATCACCTATCCTGTTAACTTGTATATTGTGGTTATCTATCGCCCTCCAGGGCCCCTGGGAAGCTTCCTCGATGAGCTTGACACCCTGCTGAGCTCCTTCCCAGAGGATGGCACCCCACTGATCCTCCTGGGAGACTTCAACATCCACCTTGATGCCTCCCACGCCGCAGCCTTCCTGCCCCTACTACACTCATTCGATCTCTCCCTGATGCACTCCCCACCAACACACAAAGCTGGCAACCTCCTAGATCTGGTCATCCTGA
The DNA here is from genome assembly GCA_039654925.1 of Anguilla pacifica. Classification (NCBI taxonomy): domain Eukaryota; kingdom Metazoa; phylum Chordata; class Actinopteri; order Anguilliformes; family Anguillidae; genus Anguilla; species Anguilla pacifica. The sequence continues at coordinate 34,592,877 of CM077286.1, read as the reverse complement.
GGAATTGCTCCTCCTCTGATCCCACAGTGACCCCTCTGCACCAGTCCGACCACCACTTCATTTCCTTCTCCCTCCCTCTTGCTCGCCCCCCTCCCTCCCCTCCATCCACTCCTACTGTCATGGTCCGCCGTAACCTCCGCTCCCTCTCTCCCTCCTCTCTCGCTTCTAGTGTCACTGCTTCACTCCCCACTCTTGAATCCTTCTCAAACCTTCCCACTGACTCTGCATCCTCCGCTCTGTCTTCCTCACTCTCCTCAGCACTTGACGCTCATTGTCCTCTAATCTCCAGGCCGGCACGCTCGTCCCCTCCCAGTCCGTGGATGACTGACCCCCTCCGAACCAACCGGGCCAGCCTACGTGCAGCGGAGAGGAAGTGGAGGAAATCCATGGCTCAATCCGATCTGTCTGCCTACCAGTCTATGCTAGCTACATTTTCATCTGCTGTAACCTCTGCTAAAATTAATTATCAAACAAAAATTCATAAATCTACCTCTAACCCCCATCAATTGTTCTCCATTTTCTCTTCTCTCCTCAGCACTCCTCCTTCCCCACCTCAGTCCTCCCTCGCTGCAGATGACTTCGCAGCTTTCTTCGATGAGAAGATTGCAGACATCCGCAGCTCCTTTACGTCCACCGCCACCCTTCCCCACTCCCCCCTCTCCGTTTCCTCCCCTCGTTTCTCCACTTTCTCTCCTCTCACTGACTCTGAGGTTTCCCAGCTCCTACTCTCCCACTGCCCTACCACCTGTGCTCTTGACCCCATCCCTTCCTCTCTCCTCCAGACTATCACACCTGACATCCTCCCGTTTGTCACCTCCCTTGTGAACTCCTCCCTGTCTTCTGGATGTTTCCCCTCTTCCTTCAAGCTGGCCCACATCACCCCACTACTGAAAAAGCCCACTCTGGATCCCTCCGTCATCCAGAACTACCGTCCTGTTTCCCTCCTCCCTTTCTTATCCAAAACCATTGAACGAGCTGCTTCTAACCAACTCTCCTCTTTTCCCTCACTGAACAACCTCCTAGACCCCCACCAGTCCGGCTTCAGACCTGGCCACTCGACTGAGACCGCACTCCTCTCGGTCAGTGAGTCGCTTCACGCCGCACAAGCAGCTTCCCATTCATCTGTCCTGATCCTTCTAGACCTTTCTGCTGCCTTTGACACAGTCAACCACCCCATCCTCCTGTCCTCCCTGGCAGCTATGGGGATCTGTGGCACAGCACTAGACTGGATCGAGTCCTACCTCTCCGGTCGCTCCTTCCAAGTCTCCTGGGATGGTGCAGTATCGGCACCTCGCCCCCTTGCCACAGGAGTTCCCCAGGGCTCAGTCCTTGGTCCCCTTCTATTCTCCCTGTACACCCAATCTCTTGGTCCTGTAATCTCTGCCCACGGGTTGTCCTATCATTGTTATGCCGATGACACCCAACTCTTTCTCTCCTTCCCCCCCTCTGACACACAGGTCTCTGCTCACATCTCTGCTTGCCTGAGGGACATCCAGAGCTGGATGGATAACCACCATCTTAAGCTGAACCCAGGTAAGACAGAGATGATCTTCATCCCTGCTCCATCCTCTAACCTCCTTGACTTTTCCATTACCCTAGGGGACACCGTGGTGTCATCATCACCCACCGCAAAAAACCTCGGAGTGGTGATGGATAACAGACTGTCCCTCTCCCAGAACATCACGGCGGTGAGTCGAACGTGCAGGTTCTTCCTGTACAACATCCGGAGAATCCGCCCCTTCCTCACCACCTACGCAACCCAGCTCCTGATTCAAGCAATGGTCCTGTCCCGCCTGGACTACTGCAACTCACTGCTGGCTGGTCTGCCAGCATCCGCCATCAGACCCCTGCAGCTCATCCAGAATGCTGCAGCGCGTCTGGTCTACAACCTCCCCAGACATTCCCATGTCACCCCCCTGCTCACTGACCTCCACTGGCTGCCTGTCATGGCTCGCATCAAATTTAAGACCTTGGTGCTTGCATACCAGGCAGCTAAGGGGTCAGCACCTGCATACATCCAGAGGATCATCAGACCCTACACACCAGCCAGACCTCTCCGCTCTGCCACTTCTGGACGCTTGGCACCTCCCCCTCTTCGTGCCTGTACTTCCCGCTCCCGTCTGCTGTCTGTCCTGGCCCCGCGCTGGTGGAATGACCTCCCCGTGGCGGTCAGAACAGCAGAGAACCTAACTACCTTCAAACGCAGACTAAAGACTCATCTCTTCAGGCTGCACCTCTCCCCACCCCTCCCTAGCCTGTAGTTTAGCTCATTGTACCTAGTTAGGCTAATTCGAGCATGTTAGTTTTTATTTTTAATTTGGCAGGATTGTTTGTCTAATTCTGATCAAGAAATTGTGATTTCGGTGCTAGTTTGTATTTGGCAGGGTTGTTTGCTGAACAGGTTACTCTACAGGGTTGGAGTCCTGATCTGTGGCCACTACTGGCACTACAATCTTTATTTCGCTTTAGTATGTTTCTTTTGTACCTCTGCACCTGGAACTAATGCACTTGTTGTACGTCGCTCTGGATAAGAGCGTCTGCTAAATGCCTATAATGTAATGTAATGTAATGTAATGATGTTACAGCAGGTACACAATGCCCTGTCTCTGCTTATACTACAGAAACTGTTCACTCCGTTCAGCACAAAGTCGACTTTGCATTGGCGGCAACCACACTTCACAATTTCTGCAGGAATTGTCTAGTTATTATTATTATTATTATTATTATTATTATTCCGCCAGTTTTTTGGACCGCTACTCCTCCCAGAGTTTTCACACCACATACACGTGCAATATGTCAAATCGAGCGGCTTGATCGGGAATGGTGTGCTATTACTTTGTGGAAAGTTTCGGTGCACAGTTTTTGAGAAATTCCACGGTTTTTGGGAAATTTTTCCCATAGAGAATGAATGGTGGAATGTTCACCCTTGTGATGTCACAATGCTGTCTTCACACCTTTATGATGTCACAATGCTCTGTTTTCTAGCAGCAGTACTCTGGTCTCTCTCTAGATTTGAACATTCTGCCATTCATCTCTATGGGGAAAAATTGCCCACAAATTGTGCAATGCCTCATTGGACATGGTAGAGAGTCCTTTGTCCATTGGTGTAGATCAGCCTCGCCCCCATTCCTGATTGGCCGATGTTTGATATTTCATAACTTTTGAACCGTTTGTCATAGAAAATTATGGGTCACGTCATTGGACTCAGTAAAGACCTAGCAACCGCCTAGAACTCCATAGCAACCTCCTAGCAACACCCTAGCAACCGCCTAGAACTCCATAGCAACCACCTAACAACACACTAGCAACCACCTGGAACACCATAGCAACCACCTAGCAACACCATAGCAACCACCTAGAACTCCATAGCAACCACCTAGCAACACCCTAGCAACCACCTGGAACTCCATAGCAACCACCTAGCAACACCCTAGCAACCACCTAGAACACCCTAGCAACCGGCTATAACTCCATAGCAACCACCTAGCAACACCATAGCAACCACCTAGAACTCCATAGCAACCACCTAGCAACACCCTAGCAACCACCTGGAACACCATAGCAACCACCTAGCAACACCCTAGCAACCACCTAGAACACCCTAGCAACCAGCTTTAGCTCCATAGCAACCACCTAGCAACACCATAGCAACCACCTAGAACTCCATAGCAACCACCTAGCAACACCCTAGCAACCACCTGGAACACCATAGCAACCACCTAGCAACCCCCTAGCAACCACCTGGAACACCATAGCAACTGCGTAGCAACACCCTAGCAACCGCCTATAAGTCCATAGCAACCACCTAGCAACATCCTAGCAACCACCTAGAATGCCCTAGCAACACCCTAGCAACCATCTATAGCTCCATAGCAAATGCCTAGCAACACCCTAGCAACTGCCTATAACTCCATAGCAACCACCTAGCAACATCCTAGCAACCACCTAGAATACCCTAGCAACACCCTAGCATCCGTCTATAGCTCCATAGCAAATGCCTAGCAACACCCTAGCAACCGGCTATAACTCCATAGCAACCACCTAGCAACATCATAGTAACCACCCAGAACTCCACAGCATCCACCTAGCAACACCCTAGCAACCACCTAGAATACCCTAGCAACCACCTAGCAACACCCTAGCAACCACCTAGAACACCCTAGCAACCAGCTTTAACTCCATAGCAACCACCTAGCAACACCATAGCAACCACCTAGAACTCCATAGCAACCACCTAGCAACACCCTAGCAACCACCTGGAACACCATAGCAACCACCTAGCAACCCCCTAGCAACCACCTGGAACACCATAGCAACTGCGTAGCAACACCCTAGCAACCGCCTATAACTCCATAGCAACCACCTAGCAACATCCTAGCAACCACCTAGAATACCCTAGCAACACCCTAGCAACCATCTATAGCTCCATAGCAAATGCCTAGCAACACCCTAGCAACCGCCTATAACTCCATTGCCATAGTTCCACCTGGAACACCATAGCAACCACCTAGCAACAGCATAGCAACTGCCTAGAACTCTATAGCAAATACCTAGAAAACCCTAGCAACGACCTGGAACTCCATAACAACCATCTAGCAACACCCTAGCAACCACCTAAAACACCCTAGCAACTGCTTAGAACTCCATAGCAACCACCTAGCAACACCTTAGCAACCGCTTAGAACTCTATGGGAACGACCTAGCAACACCCTAGCAACCACTTAGAACAGTCTTGCAACAGCCTAGATCTCCATAGCAACCACCTAGCAACACCATAGCAACCACCTAGAACTCCATAGCAACCACCTAGCAACACCCTAGCAACCACCTGGAACACCATAGCAACCACCTAGCAACACCCTAGCAACCACCTGGAACACCATAACAACTGCCTAGCAACACCCTAGCAACTGCCTATAACTCCATAGCAACCACCTAGCAACATCTTAGCAACCATCTAGAATACCCTAGCAACACCCTAGCAACCGCCTATAACTCCATAGAAAATGCCTAGCAACACCCTAGCAACCGGCTATAAGTCCATAGCAACCACCTAGCAACACCTTAGCAACCACCTAAATCTCCATAGCATCCACCTAGCATCACCTAGCAACATCCTAGCAACCACTTAGCAACCATTGGGAACACCATAACAACTGTCTAGTAACACCCTAGCAATGGCCTATAACTCCATAACAACCACCTAGCAACATCCTAGCAACCACTTAGAAAACGCTAGCAACCACCTAGCAACACTATAGTAACCACCTAGAACTCCATAGCAACCACCTAGAATACCCTAGCAACCACCTAGCAACACCCTAGCAACCACCTGGAACACCATAACAACTGCTTAGCAACACCCTAACAACCGGCTATAACTCCATAGCAACCTCCTAGCAACCACCTAGCAACTGCCTATAACTCAATAGCAACCACCTAGCAACATCCTAGCAACCACCTAGCAACACCCTAGCAACCACCTGGAACACCATAAAAACTGCCTAGCAACACCCTAGCAACCACCTATAACTCCATAGCAACCCCCTAGCAACATCCTAGGAACCACCTATAACTCCATAGCAATGACCTAGCAACACCCTAGCAACCACCTAGAACAACCTAGCAACCATCTAGAAATCCATAGCAACCACCTAACAACACACTAGCAACCACCTGAACACCATAGCAAATGCCTAGCAACAACCTAGCAACATCCTAGGAACCACCTAGAATACCCTAGCAACACCCTAGCAAATGGCTATAACTCCATAGCAACCACCTAGCAACACCATAGCAACCACCTAGAACTCCATAGCAACAACCTAGCAACACCCTAGCATCCACCTGGAACACCATAGCCACCACTTAGCAACACCCTAGCAACCACCTGGAACACCATTACAACTGCCTAGCAACACCCTAGCAAACGCCTATAACTCCATAGCAACCACCTAGCAACATCCTAGCAACCACCTAGAATACCCTAGCAACAACCTAGCAACCGCCTATAACTCCATAGCAAATGCCTAGCACCACCCTAGCAACCGGCTATAACTCCATAGCAACCACATAGCAACACCACAGCAACCACCAAGAACTCCATAGCAACCACCTAGCAACACCATAGCAACCACCTGGAACACCATAGCAACCACCTAGCAACCCCCTAGCAACCACCTAGCAATGCCCTAGCAACCACCAGGAACACCATAACAACTACCTAGCAACACCCTAACAACCACGTATAACTCAATAGCAACCTCATAACAACCACCTAGCAACAGCCTAGCAACCGCCTATAACTCCATACCAACCACCTAGCAACATCCTAGCAACCACCTAGCAACACCCTAGCAACCACCTGAAACACCATAACAACTGATAGCAACACCCTAGCAACCACCTATAACTCCATAGCAACCACCTAGCAACATCCTAGTAACCACTTAGATTACCCTAGCAACCACCTAGCAATGCCCTAGCAACGACATGGAGCTCCATAGCAAACACCTAGCACCACCCTAGCAACCACCTGGAACACCATATCAACCACCTAGCAACATCCTAGCAACTGCCTAAAACTCTATAGAAACCTAGCAACACCCTAGCAACCGCCTCAAACATCATAGCAACTACCTACCACTGTTCACTCTGTTCAGCAGAAAGTCGACTTTGCTTTGGCGGCAACCACACTTCACAATTTCTGCAGGAATTGTCTAGTTTATTATTATTATTATTATTATTATTCCACCCATTTTTTGGACCGCTACTCCTCCCAGAGTTTTCGCACCACATACATGTGCAATGTGTCAAATCGAGCGGCTTGATCGGGAATGAAGTGCTATTACTTTGTGGAAAGTTTGGGTGGACGGTTTTTGAGAAATTTGACTTTTTTGGGGGAATTTTTCCCATAGAGAATGAATGGTGGAATGTTCACCCTTGTGATGTCACAATGCTGTCTTCTCACCTTTATGATGTCACAATGGTCTGTCTTCTAGCAGCAGTGCTCTGGTCTCTCTCTGGCTTTGGACATTCAGCATTCATCTCTATGGGGCAAAATTGCCCTCAAATTGTGGGATGCCTCATTGGACGTGTTAGAGAGTCGATTGTCCATTGGTGTAAATTAACCTCGCCCCCTTTCCTGATTGGCCGACATTTGATATTTAATAACTTTTCAACCGTTTGTCATAGAGAATTGTGGATCGCGTCATTGGACTCAGTAAAGACGGAGCAACCACCTAGCAACACCCTAGCAACCACCTAGAACAGCTTGGCAACAGCCTGGAACTCCATAGCAACCACCTAGCAACAGCATAGCAACTGCCTAGAACTCTATAGCAAATACCTAGAAAACCCTAGCAACGACCTGAAACTCCATAACAACCATCTAGCATCACCCTAGCAACCACCTAAAACACCCTAGCAACTGCTTAGAACTCCATAGCAACCACCTAGCAACACCTTAGCAGCCGCTTAGAACTCTATGGGAACGACCTAGCAACACCCTAGCAACCACTTAGAAGAGTCTTGCAACAGCCTAGATCTCCATAGCAACCACCTAGAAACACCATAGCAACCACCTAGAACTCCATAGCAACCACCTAGCAACACCCTAGCAACCACCTGGAACACCATAACAACCACCTAGCAACACCCTAGCAACCACCTGGAACACCATAACAACTGCCTAGCAACACCCTAGCAACTGCCTATAACTCCATAGCAACCACCTAGCAACATCTTAGCAACCATCTAGAATACCCTAGCAACACACTAGCAACCGCCTATAACTCCATAGCAAATGCCTAGCAACACCCTAGCAACCGGCTATAAGTCCATAGCAACCACCTAGCAACACCTTAGCAACCACCTAAATCTCCATAGCATCCACCTAGCGACACCTAGCAACATCCTAGCAACCACTTAGCAACCACTGGGAACACCATAACAACTGTCTAGCAACACCCTAGCAACGGCCTATAACTCCATAACAACCACCTAGCAACATCCTAGCAACCACTTAGAATACGCTAGCAACCACCTAGCAACACTATAGTAACCACCTAGAACTCCATAGCAACCACCTAGAATACCCTAGCAACCACCTAGCAACACCCTAGCAACCACCTGGAACACCATAACAACTGCTTAGCAACACCCTAACAACTGCCTATAACTCCATAGCAACCTCCTAGCAACCACCTAGCAACTGCCTATAACTCAATAGCAACCACCTAGCAACATCCTAGCAACCACCTAGCAACACCCTAGCAACCAGCTGGAACACCATAAAGACTGCCTAGCAACACCCTAGCAACCGCCTATAACTCCATAGCAACCGCCTAGCAACATCCTAGCAACCACCTATAACTCCATAGCAACGACCTAGCACCACCCTAGCAACCACCTAGAACAACCTAGCAACCATCTAGAACTCCATAGCAACCACCTAACAACACAATAGCAACCACCTGGAACACCATAGCAAATGCCTAGCACCACCCTAGCAACCGGCTATAACTCCATAGCAACCACCTAGCAACACCTCAGCAACCACCAAGAACTCCATAGCAACCACCTAGCAACACCATAGCAACCACCTGGAACACCATAGCAACCACCTAGCAACACCCTAGCAACCACCTGGAACACCATTACAACTGCCTAGCAACACTCTAGCAACCGCCTATAACTCCATAGCAACCACCTAGCAACATCCTCGCAACCACCTAGAATACCCTAGCAACACCCTAGCAACCGCCTATAAGTCCATAGCAAATACCTAGCAACACCCTAGCAACATCCTAGGAACCACCTAGAATACCCTAGCAACACCCTAGCAAATGGCTATAACTCCATAGCAACCACCTAGAACTCCATAGCAACCATCTAGCAACACCCTAGCATCCACCTGGAACACCATAGCAACCACTTTGCAACACCCTAGCAACCACCTGGAACACCATAACAACTGCCTAGCAACACCCTAGCAAACGCCTATAACTCCATAGCAACCACCTAGCAACATCCTAGCAACCACCTAGAATACCCTAGCAACAACCTAGCAACTGCCTATAACTCCATAGCAAATGCCTAGCACCACCCTAGCAACCGGCTATAACTCCATAGCAACCACAGAGCAACACCACAGCAACCACCAAGAACTCCATAGCAACCACCTAGCAACACCATAGCAACCACCTGGAACACCATAGCAACCACCTAGCAACACCCTAGCAACCACCTGGAACACCATAACAACTGCCTAGCAACACCCTGGCAACCGCTTATAACTGCATAGCAACCACCTTGCAACACCCGAGCAACCACCTGGAAGACAATAGCAAATGCCTAGCAACACCCTAGCAACCGCCTATAACTCCATAGCAACCACCTAGCAACACCATAGCAACCACCTATGACTCCATAGCAACCACCTAGCACCACTCTAGCAACCACCTGGAACACCATATCAACCACCAAGCAACATCCTAGCAACTGCCTAAAACTCTATAGAAACCTAGCAACACCCTAGCAACCGCCTCAAACATCATAGCAACTACCTACCACTGTTCACTCTGTTCAGCAGAAAGTCGACTTTGCTTTGGCGGCAACCACACTTCACAATTTCTGCAGGAATTGTCTAGTTATTATTATTATTATTCCACCCATTTTTTGGACCGCTACTCCTCCCAGAGTTTTCGCACCACATACACATGCCATATGTCAAATTGACCGGCTTCTTTGGGAATCGATGGCTATTACTTTGTGGAAATTTTCGCTGCACGGTTTTTGAGAAATATGACTTTTTATGGCCAATTTTTCCCATTGAAAATGAATGGGGCGGTGACGTCATAAAAATGTGAATTATGAAGTTACAGCATTGGTCGGCTTTGCACACGTGATGCGGTTGGCTGTTCGTCCTCACCAGCCACCAGAACGGATATAGCTGAACGCGGAAGTGTACGGATAAAACAGTATTCTAAATGCAAAATTTCAAATGAAAACGCTGTCAGCTAGGTATATCAACAAAACATATGGCTTAGGCATACCCAGAAGTCCTCAATAATAACAGTATTTCACAAGATATTACGCAAATTCTTTGACGACGTTTCGTCAGGTCCAGCGTCTTTGAATGCTAATGCTAACAGACTACATGCATTGTATGCGACGATTAAAAAACTTTCGGTTGACCTAAAAAAACGATATTCCAAAACCAAAATTAGACGTGCTGTTATACCTGGTTAGAAAGCTTATGCTCTCACCTACTGAATAAACGAATTCTCAAACAAGCCAGACTGTACTAAAGAGTGCAACAACGCCGTCAACAACACGTGTGCAGCAGCTTCTGATCCGGTCTTCAGTGGGCTTGTAATACCACACATGTTGCTTTGGGTGTTGTCGAACTTTGTAGTACAATCTGGCTTGATCTACACATCATCGATCTAATAGGTGACAGAATAAGCTTTCTAACAATGTATAATATGTCAAATTTTACTTTTGTAATACCGTTTTATATTCCAGCGAGTTGGAAACTTTGGTCTCGTTATAACTGCATTACACATCAGTCTGGATTACACGTCAGACTTAGGGTTTTTCCAAGACCCTCTGAACATGCCAGCTAGCTTTGTGATTCGCCGTCACTCGTCACCGCATACCGCAAGTAAAAGACTGAGATCTCAAATTTTGATGAAAGGATAATTTAGCTCTGAATATATGTGTCGCAAATCAACTCGTTGTAGTGATGTTAGAGCAGGTACACAATGCCCTGTCTCTGCTTATACTACAGAAACTGTTCACTCCGTTCAGCACAAAGTCGACTTTGCATTGGCGGCAACCACACTTCACAATTTCTGCAGGAATTGTCTAGTTAGTGTGGTTGCCTTAGGCAATCACACTATTATTATCGCACATATTATTATTAGTGTGGTTGCCTCAGGCAACCACACTACTATTATCCCACATATTATTATTATTATTATTATTATTGTTTCTTTCTTTCCACCCATTTTTTGGACCGCTACTCCTCCCAGAGTTTTCGCACCACATACACGTGCCATATGTCAAATTGACCGGCTTCTTTGGGAATCGATGGCTATTACTTTGTGGAAAGTTTCGCTGCACGGTTTTTGAGAAATATGACTTTTTATGGCCAATTTTTCCCCATAGGGATGAATGTAAAACGTGACGTCATACATATGTGAGCGGTGAAGTCACAGCATTGGTCGGCTTAGCACACGTGATGCACTTTTAACCTGCTTCATCTACAGGAAATTTAGAATCCAGATGCGGTGCATATCTCCATTTTCGTCGTAATTACAGAAAACACACATTCGTAAACTTCAAATGATTCATACCACAATGTAGATAAAACCTTGACGAAGACGTACATGCACGGATTGTGTTGTTCAAACGAGGTTTCCTGGCGACTTAGCCACCACAGTGGATATAGCTTAATGCGGAAGTGCACGCGATAAAAACGGTATTCCAAATGCAAAATTACAAATGAAAACGCTGTCAGCTAGGTATATCAACAAACATATGACTTAGGCATACCCAGATTTCCTCAAAAATAATAGTATTTCACAAGATATTACGCAAAATCGTTGACAACGTTTCGTCAAATGCAGCGTCTTTGAATGCTACTAGTGCTAACAAAGAGTGCATGCATTGAATGCGACGATTAAAACACTTTCGGTTGACCTAAAAAACGATATTCCAAAACCAAAACTACACGTGTTATACCTGGTTAGAAAGCTTATGCTCTCACCTACTGAATAAACGAATTCTCAATCAAGCCAGACGGACCTAAAAAGGGCAACAACGCCGTCAACAACAGGTGTGCAGCAGCTTCTGGTCCGCTCTTACTCCAGAAAACGGTGTCATCTTGTAATACCACACATGTTGCTTTGGGTGTTGTCGAACTTTGTAGTACAATCTGGCTTGATCTACACATCATCGATCTAATAGGTGACAGAATAAGCTTTCTAACAATGTATAATATGTCAAATTTTACTTTTGTAATACCGTTTTATATTCCAGCGAGTTGGAAACTTTGGTCTCGTTATAACTGCATTACACATCAGTCTGCATTACACGTCAGACTTAGGGTTTTTCCAAGACCCTCTGAACATGCCAGCTAGCTTTGTGATTCGCCGTCACTCGTCACCGCATACCGCAAGTAAAACACTGAGATCTCAAATTTTGATGAAAGGATAATTTAGCTCTGAATATATGTGTCGCAAATCAACTCGTTGTAGTGATGTTATAGCAGGTACACAATGCCCTGTCTCTGCTTATACTACAGAAACTGTTCACTCCGTTCAGCACAAAGTTGACTTTGCATTGGCGGCAACCACACTTCACAATTTCTGCAGGAATTGTCTAGTTATTATTATTATTATTCCACCCATTTTTTGGACCGCTACTCCTCCCAGAGTTTTCGCACCACATACACGTGCCATATGTCAAATTGACCGGCTTCTTTGGGAATCGTGTGCTATTACTTTGTGGAAAGTTTCGCTGCACGGTTTTTGAGAAATATGACTTTTTATGGCCAATTTTTCCCCATAGGGATGAATGTAAAACGTGACGTCATACATATGTGAGCGGTGAAGTCACAGCATTGGTCGGCTTAGCACACGTGATGCACTTTTAACCTGCTTCATCTACAGGAAATTTAGAATCCAGATGCGGTGCATATCTCCATTTTCGTCGTAATTACAGAAAACACACATTCGTAAACTTCAAATGATTCATACCACAATGTAGATAAAACCTTGACGAACACGTACATGCACGGATTGTGTTGTTCAAACGAGGTTTCCTGGCGACTTAGCCACCACAGTGGATATAGCTTAATGCGGAAGTGCACGCGATAAAAACGGTATTCCAAATGCAAAATTACAAATGAAAACGCTGTCAGCTAGGTATATCAACAAACATATGACTTAGGCATACCCAGATTTCCTCAAAAATAATAGTATTTCACAAGATATTACGCGAAATCGTTGACAACGTTTCGTCAAATGCAGCGTCTTTGAATGCTACTAGTGCTAACAAAGAGTGCATGCATTGAATGCGACGATTAAAACACTTTCGGTTGACCTAAAAAAAACCATATTCCAAAACCAAAATTAGACGTGCTGTTATACCTGGTTAGAAAGCTTATGCTCTCACCTACTGAATAAACGAATTCTCAAACAAGCCAGACTGTACTAAAGAGTGCAACAACGCCGTCAACAACACGTGTGCACCAGCTTCTGATCCGGTCTTCAGTGGGCTTGTAATACCACACATGTTGCTTTGGGTGTTGTCGAACTTTGTAGTACAATCTGGCTTGATCTACACATCATCGATCTAATAGGTGACAGAATAAGCTTTCTAACAATGTATAATATGTCAAATTTTACTTTTGTAATACCGTTTTATATTCCAGCGAGTTGGAAACTTTGGTCTCGTTATAACTGCATTACACATCAGTCTGCATTACACGTCAGACTTAGGGTTTTTCCAAGACCCTCTGAACATGCCAGCTAGCTTTGTGATTCGCCGTCACTCGTCACCGCATACCGCAAGTAAAACACTGAGATCTCAAATTTTGATGAAAGGATAATTTAGCTCTGAATATATGTGTCGCAAATCAACTCGTTGTAGTGATGTTATAGCAGGTACACAATGCCCTGTCTCTGCTTATACTACAGAAACTGTTCACTCCGTTCAGCACAAAGTCGACTTTGCATTGGCGGCAACCACACTTCACAATTTCTGCAGGAATTGTCTAGTTATTATTATTATTATTCCACCCATTTTTTGGACCGCTACTCCTCCCAGAGTTTTCGCACCACATACACATGCCATATGTCAAATTGACCGGCTTCTTTGGGAATCGATGGCTATTACTTTGTGGAAATTTTCGCTGCACGGTTTTTGAGAAATATGACTTTTTATGGCCAATTTTTCCCATTGAAAATGAATGGGGCGGTGACGTCATAAAAATGTGAATTATGAAGTTACAGCATTGGTCGGCTTTGCACACGTGATGCGGTTGGCTGTTCGTCCTCACCAGCCACCAGAACGGATATAGCTGAACGCGGAAGTGTACGGATAAAACAGTATTCTAAATGCAAAATTTCAAATGAAAACGCTGTCAGCTAGGTATATCAACAAAACATATGGCTTAGGCATACCCAGAAGTCCTCAATAATAACAGTATTTCACAAGATATTACGCAAATTCTTTGACGACGTTTCGTCAGGTCCAGCGTCTTTGAATGCTAATGCTAACAGACTACATGCATTGTATGCGACGATTAAAAAACTTTCGGTTGACCTAAAAAAACGATATTCCAAAACCAAAATTAGACGTGCTGTTATACCTGGTTAGAAAGCTTATGCTCTCACCTACTGAATAAACGAATTCTCAAACAAGCCAGACTGTACTAAAGAGTGCAACAACGCCGTCAACAACACGTGTGCAGCAGCTTCTGATCCGGTCTTCAGTGGGCTTGTAATACCACACATGTTGCTTTGGGTGTTGTCGAACTTTGTAGTACAATCTGGCTTGATCTACACATCATCGATCTAATAGGTGACAGAATAAGCTTTCTAACAATGTATAATATGTCAAATTTTACTTTTGTAATACCGTTTTATATTCCAGCGAGTTGGAAACTCGTTATAACTGCATTACACATCAGTCTGCATTACACGTCAGACTTAGGGTTTTTCCAAGACCCTCTGAACATGCCAGCTAGCTTTGTGATTCGCCGTCACTCGTCACCGCATACCGCAAGTAAAAGACTGAGATCTCAAATTTTGATGAAAGGATAATTTAGCTCTGAATATATGTGTCGCAAATCAACTCGTTGTAGTGATGTTATAGCAGGTACACAATGCCCTGTCTCTGCTTATACTACAGAAACTGTTCACTCCGTTCAGCACAAAGTCGACTTTGCATTGGCGGCAACCACACTTCACAATTTCTGCAGGAATTGTCTAGTTAGTGTGGTTGCCTTAGGCAAACACACTATTATTATTGCACATATTTATTATTATTATTATTCCGCCAGTTTTTTGGACCGCTACTCCTCCCAGAGTTTTCGCACCACATACACGTGCAATATGTCAAATCGAGCGGCTTGATCGGGAATGGTGTGCTATTACTTTGTGGAAAGTTTCATTGCACGGTTTTTGAAAAATTTGAATTTTTGTGGGCAATTTTTCCCCATAGAGAATGAATGGCGGAATGTTCAGCCTTGTGATGTCACAATGCTCTGTCTTCTCACCCCTGTGATGTCACAATGCTCTGTCTTCTAGCAGCAGTACTCTGGTCTCTCTCTAGTTTTGAACATTCTGCCATTCATCTTTATGGGGAAAAATTGCCCACAAATTGTGCAATGCCTCATTGGACATGGTAGAGAGTCCTTTGTCCATTGGTGGAGATCAGCCTTGCCCCCTTTCCTGATTGGCCGATGTTTGAAATCTCATAACTTTTGAACCGTTTTTCATAGAGAACTATGGGTTGCGTCATTGGACTCAGAAAAGACCTAGCAACCCCCTAGCAACATCCTAGCAACCGCCTGTAACTCCATAGCAACGATCTAGCAACACCCTAGCAACCACCTAGAACACCCTAGCAACAGCCTAGAACTCCATAGCAAACACCTAACAACACACTAGCAACCACCTGTAACACCATAGCAACTGCCTAGAACTCCATAGCAACCACCTAGCAACACCCTAGCAACCACCTAGAACTACACAGCAACCACATAGCAACACCCTAGCAACCACATGGAACACCATAGCAAATGCCTAGCAACACCCTAGCAACCGGCTATAACTCCCTAGCAACCACCTAGCAACACCATAGCAACCACCTAGAACTCCATAGCAATCACATAGCAACACCCTAGCAACCACCTGGAACACCATAGTAACCACCAAGCAACAACCTAGCAACCACCTGGAACACCATAACAAATGCCTAGCAACACCCTAGCAACGGCTTATAACTCCATAGCAACCACCTAGCAACATCCTAGCAACCACCTAGAAAACCCAAGCAACCACCTAGCAACACCCTATCAACCACCTGGAACACCATAACAACTGCCTAGCAACCGCCTATAACTGCATAGCAACCACCTAGCAACATCCTAGCAACTACCGTGAATACCCTAGCAACACCCTAGCAACCCCATATAACTCCATAGCAAATGCCTAGCAACACCCTAGCAACCGGCTATAACTCCATAGCAACCACCTAGCAACACCCTATCAACCACCTGGAACACCATAACAACTGCCTAGCAACCGCCTATAACTGCATAGCAACCACCTAGCAACATCCTAGCAACTACCGTGAATACCCTAGCAACACCCTAGCAACCCCATATAACTCCATAGCAAATGCCTAGCAACACCCTAGCAACCGGCTATAACTCCATAGCAACCACCTAGCAACACCATAGCAACCACCTAGAAAACCCTAGCAACCACCTAGCAACACCCTATCAACCACCTGGAACAGCAAAACAATTGCCTAGCAACCGCCTATAACTGCATAGCAACCACCTAGCAACATCCTAGTAACTACCTAGAATACCCTAGCAACACCCTAGCAACCGCCTATAGCTCCATAGCAAATGCCTAGTAACACCCTAGCAACAGGCTATAACTCCATAGCAACCACCTAGCAACACCCTAGCAACCACCTGGAACACCATAACAACTGCATAGCAACACCCTAACAACTGCCTATAAGTCCATAGTAACCACTTAGCAACCACCTAGCAACACCCTATAACTCCATAGCAACCACCTAGCAACATCCTAGTAACCACCTGGAACACCATAACAACTGCCTAGCAACACCCTAGAAATTACCTATAACTCCATAGCAACCACCTAGCAACATCCTAGCAACCACTTAGATTACCCTAGCAACCAGATAGCAATGCCCTAGCAACCACCTGGAGCTCCATAGCAACCACCTAGCACCACCCTAGCAACCGCCTAGAATTCCATGGAAAACACCTAGCAACACCCTAGCAACCGCCTCAAACATCATAGCAACTACCTACCACTGTTCACTCTGTTCAGCAGAAAATCGACTTTGCGTTAGCGGCAACCACACTTCACAATTTCTGCAGGAATTGTCTAGTTATTATTATTATTCCACCCATTTTTTGGACCGCTACTCCTCCCAGAGTTTTTGCACCACATACACGTGCCATATGTCAAATTGACCGGCTTCTTTGGGAATCGTGTGCTATTACTTTGTGGAAAGTTTCGCTGCACGGTTTTTGAGAAATATGACTTTTTATGGCCAATTTTTCCCCATAGGGATGAATGTAAAACGTGACGTCATACATATGTGAGCGGTGAAGTCACAGCATTGGTCGGCTTAGCACACGTGATGCACTTTTAACCTGCTTCATCTACAGGAAATTTAGAATCCAGATGCGGTGCATATCTCCATTTTCGTCGTAATTACAGAAAACACACATTCGTAAACTTCAAATGATTCATACCACAATGTAGATAAAACCTTGACGAAGACGTACATGCACGGATTGTGTTGTTCAAACGAGGTTTCCTGGCGACTTAGCCACCACAGTGGATATAGCTTAATGCGGAAGTGCACGCGATAAAAACGGTATTCCAAATGCAAAATTACAAATGAAAACGCTGTCAGCTAGGTATATCAACAAACATATGACTTAGGCATACCCAGATTTCCTCAAAAATAATAGTATTTCACAAGATATTACGCAAAATCGTTGACAACGTTTCGTCAAATGCAGCGTCTTTGAATGCTACTAGTGCTAACAAAGAGTGCATGCATTGAATGCGACGATTAAAACACTTTCGGTTGACCTAAAAAAACGATATTCCAAAACCAAAATTAGACGTGCTGTTATACCTGGTTAGAAAGCTTATGCTCTCACCTACTGAATAAACGAATTCTCAAACAAGCCAGACTGTACTAAAGAGTGCAACAACGCCGTCAACAACACGTGTGCAGCAGCTTCTGATCCGGTCTTCAGTGGGCTTGTAATACCACACATGTTGCTTTGGGTGTTGTCGAACTTTGTAGTACAATCTGGCTTGATCTACACATCATCGATCTAATAGGTGACAGAATAAGCTTTCTAACAATGTATAATATGTCAAATTTTACTTTTGTAATACCGTTTTATATTCCAGCGAGTTGGAAACTTTGGTCTCGTTATAACTGCATTACACATCAGTCTGCATTACACGTCAGACTTAGGGTTTTTCCAAGACCCTCTGAACATGCCAGCTAGCTTTGTGATTCGCCGTCACTCGTCACCGCATACCGCAAGTAAAACACTGAGATCTCAAATTTTGATGAAAGGATAATTTAGCTCTGAATATATGTGTCGCAAATCAACTCGTTGTAGTGATGTTATAGCAGGTACACAATGCCCTGTCTCTGCTTATACTACAGAAACTGTTCACTCCGTTCAGCACAAAGTCGACTTTGCATTGGCGGCAACCACACTTCACAATTTCTGCAGGAATTGTCTAGTTATTATTATTCTTTCTTTCCACCCATTTTTTGGACCGCTACTCCTCCCAGAGTTTTTGCACCACATACACGTGCCATATGTCAAATTGACCGGCTTCTTTGGGAATCGCGTGCTATTACTTTGTGGAAAGATTCGCTGCACGGTTTTTGAGAAATATGACTTTTTATGGCCAATTTTTCCCCATAGGGATGAATGTAAAACGTGACGTCATACATATGTGAGCGGTGAAGTCACAGCATTGGTCGGCTTAGCACACGTGATGCACTTTTAACCTGCTTCATCTACAGGATATTTAGAATCCAGATGCGGTGCATATCTCCATTTTCGTCGTAATTACAGAAAACACACATTCGTAAACTTCAAATGATTCATACCACAATGTAGATAAAACCTTGACGAAGACGTACATGCACGGATTGTGTTGTTCAAACGAGGTTTCCTGGCGACTTAGCCACCACAGTGGATACAGCTTAATGCGGAAGTGCACGCGATAAAAACGGTATTCCAAATGCAAAATTACAAATGAAAACGCTGTCAGCTAGGTATATCAAGAAACATATGACTTAGGCATACCCAGATTTCCTCAAAAATAATAGTATTTCACAAGATATTACGCAAAATCGTTGACAACGTTTCGTCAAATGCAGCGTCTTTGAATGCTACTAGTGCTAACAAAGAGTGCATGCATTGAATGCGACGATTAAAACACTTTCGGTTGACCTAAAAAACGATATTCCAAAACCAAAACTACACGTGTTATACCTGGTTAGAAAGCTTATGCTCTCACCTACTGAATAAACGAATTCTCAAACAAGCCAGACTGTACTAAAGAGTGCAACAACGCCGTCAACAACACGTGTGCAGCAGCTTCTGATCCGGTCTTCAGTGGGCTTGTAATACCACACATGTTGCTTTGGGTGTTGTCGAACTTTGTAGTACAATCTGGCTTGATCTACACATCATCGATCTAATAGGTGACAGAATAAGCTTTCTAACAATGTATAATATGTCAAATTTTACTTTTGTAATACCGTTTTATATTCCAGCGAGTTGGAAACTTTGGTCTCGTTATAACTGCATTACACATCAGTCTGGATTACACGTCAGACTTAGGGTTTTTCCAAGACCCTCTGAACATGCCAGCTAGCTTTGTGATTCGCCGTCACTCGTCACCGCATACCGCAAGTAAAACACTGAGATCTCAAATTTTGATGAAAGGATAATTTAGCTCTGAATATATGTGTCGCAAATCAACTCGTTGTAGTGATGTTAGAGCAGGTACACAATGCCCTGTCTCTGCTTATACTACAGAAACTGTTCACTCCGTTCAGCACAAAGTCGACTTTGCATTGGCGGCAACCACACTTCACAATTTCTGCAGGAATTGTCTAGTTAGTGTGGTTGCCTTAGGCAAACACACTATTATTATTGCACATATTATTTATTTATTTATTATTATTATTATTATTTTTTGGACCGCTACTCCTCCCAGAGTTTTCGCACCACATACATGTGCAATGTGTCAAATCGAGCGGCTTGATCGGGAATGAAGTGCTATTACTTTGTGGAAAGTTTGGGTGGATGGTTTTTGAGAAATTTGACTTTTTTGGGGGAATTTTTCCCATAGAGAATGAATGGTGGAATGTTCACCCTTGTGATGTCACAATGCTGTCTTCTCACCTTTATGATGTCACAATGGTCTGTCTTCTAGCAGCAGTGCTCTGGTCTCTCTCTGGCTTTGGACATTCAGCATTCATCTCTATGGGGCAAAATTGCCCTCAAATTGTGGGATGCCTCATTGGACGTGTTAGAGAGTCGATTGTCTATTGGTGTAAATTAACCTCGCCCCCTTTCCTGATTGGCCGACATTTGATATTTAATAACTTTTCAACCGTTTGTCATAGAGAATTGTGGATCGCGTCATTGGACTCAGTAAAGACGGAGCAACCACCTAGCAACACCCTAGCAACCACCTAGAACAGCCTAGCAACAGCCTGGAACTCCATAGCAACCACCTAGCAACAGCATAGCAACTGCCTAGAACTCTATAGCAAATACCTAGAAAACCCTAGCAACGACCTGGAACTCCATAACAACCATCTAGCAACACCCTAGCAACCACCTAAAACACCCTAGCAACTGCTTAGAACTCCATAGCAACCACCTAGCAACACCTTAGCAACCGCTTAGAACTCTATGGGAACGACCTAGCAACACCCTAGCAACCACTTAGAACAGTCTTGCAACAACCTAGATCTCCATAGCAACCACCTAGCAACACCATAGCAACCACCTAGAACTCCATAGCAACCACCTAGCAACACCCTAGCAACCACCTGGAACACCATAGCAACCACCTAGCAACACCCTAGCAACCACCTGGAACACCATAAAAACTGCCTAGCAACACCCTAGCAACCGCCTATAACTCCATAGCAACCCCCTAGCAACATCCTAGCAACCACCTATAACTCCATAGCAACGACTTAGCAACACCCTAGCAACCACCTAGAACAACCTAGCAACCATCTAGAACTCCATAGCAACCACCTAACAACACACTAGCAACCACCTGGAACACCATAGCAAATGCCTAGCACCACCCTAGCAACCGGCTATAACTCCATAGCAACCACCTAGCAACACCTCAGCAACCACCAAGAACTCCATAGCAACCACCTAGCAACACCATAGCAACCACCTGGAAAACCATAGCAACCACCTAGCAACACCCTAGCAACCACCTGGAACACCATAACAACTGCCTATCAACACTCTAGCAACCGCCTATAACTCCATAGCAACCACCTAGCAACATCCTCGCAACCACCTAGAATACCCTAGCAACACCCTAGCAACCGCCTATAACTCCATAGCAAATACCTACCAACACCCTAGCAACATCCTAGGAACCACCTAGAATACCCTAGCAACACCCTAGCAAATGGCTATAACTCCATAGCAACCACCTAGCAACACCATAGCAACCACCTAGAACTCCATAGCAACCACCTAGCAACACCCTAGCATCCACCTGGAACACCATAGCAACCACTTAGCAACACCCTAGCAACCACCTGGAACACCATAACAACTGCCTAGCAACACCCTAACAACCACCTATAACTCAATAGCAACCTCATAGCAACCACCTAGCAACAGCCTAGCAACCGCCTATAACTCCATAGCAACCACCTAGCAACATCCTAGCAACCACCTAGCAACACCCTAGCAACCACCTGGAACACTATAACAACTGCTAGCAACACCCTAGCAACCACCTATAACTCCATAGCAACCACCTAGCAACATCCTAGTAACCACTTAGATTACCCTAGCAACCACCTAGCAATGCCCTAGCAACCACCTGGAGCTCCATAGCAACCACCTAGCACCACCCTAGCAACCACCTGGAACACCATATCAACCACCTAGCAACATCCTAGCAACTGCCTAAAACTCTATAGAAACCTAGCAACACCCTAGCAACCGCCTCAAACATCATAGCAACTACCTACCACTGTTCACTCTGTTCAGCAGAAAGTCGACTTTGCTTTGGCGGCAACCACACTTCACAATTTCTGCAGGAATTGTCTAGTTAGTGTGGTTGCCTTAGGCAATCACACTATTATTATCGCACATATTATTTATTATTATTATTCCACCCATTTTTTGGACCGCTACTCCTCCCAGAGTTTTCGCACCACATACACGTGCCATATGTCAAATTGACCGGCTTCTTTGGGAATCGTGTGCTATTACTTTGTGGAAAGTTTCGCTGCACGGTTTTTGAGAAATATGACTTTTTATGGCCAATTTTTCCCATTGAAAATGAATGGGGCGGTGACGTCATAAAAAATGTGAATTATGAAGTTACAGCATTGGTCGGCTTTGCACACGTGATGCGGTTGGCTGTTGGCTAATGCTAACAGACTACATGCATTGTATGCGACGATTAAAAAACTTTCGGTTGACCTAAAAAAACGATATTCCAAAACCAAAATTAGACGTGCTGTTATACCTGGTTAGAAAGCTTATGCTCTCACCTACTGAATAAACGAATTCTCAAACAAGCCAGACTGTACTAAAGAGTGCAACAACGCCGTCAACAACACGTGTGCAGCAGCTTCTGATCCGGTCTTCAGTGGGCTTGTAATACCACACATGTTGCTTTGGGTGTTGTCGAACTTTGTAGTACAATCTGGCTTGATCTACACATCATCGATCTAATAGGTGACAGAATAAGCTTTCTAACAATGTATAATATGTCAAATTTTACTTTTGTAATACCGTTTTATATTCCAGCGAGTTGGAAACTTTGGTCTCGTTATAACTGCATTACACATCAGTCTGCATTACACGTCAGACTTAGGGTTTTTCCAAGACCCTCTGAACATGCCAGCTAGCTTTGTGATTCGCCGTCACTCGTCACCGCATACCGCAAGTAAAAGACTGAGATCTCAAATTTTGATGAAAGGATAATTTAGCTCTGAATATATGTGTCGCAAATCAACTCGTTGTAGTGATGTTATAGCAGGTACACAATGCCCTGTCTCTGCTTATACTACAGAAACTGTTCACTCCGTTCAGCACAAAGTCGACTTTGCATTGGCGGCAACCACACTTCACAATTTCTGCAGGAATTGTCTAGTTAGTGTGGTTGCCTTAGGCAAACACACTATTATTATTGCACATATTATTTATTTATTTATTATTATTATTATTATTTTTTGGACCGCTACTCCTCCCAGAGTTTTCGCACCACATACATGTGCAATGTGTCAAATCGAGCGGCTTGATCGGGAATGAAGTGCTATTACTTTGTGGAAAGTTTGGGTGGATGGTTTTTGAGAAATTTGACTTTTTTGGGGGAATTTTTCCCATAGAGAATGAATGGTGGAATGTTCACCCTTGTGATGTCACAATGCTGTCTTATCACCTTTATGATGTCACAATGGTCTGTCTTCTAGCAGCAGTGCTCTGGTCTCTCTCTGGCTTTGGACATTCAGCATTCATCTCTATGGGGCAAAATTGCCCTCAAATTGTGGGATGCCTCATTGGACGTGTTAGAGAGTCGATTGTCTATTGGTGTAAATTAACCTCGCCCCCTTTCCTGATTGGCCGACATTTGATATTTAATAACTTTTCAACCGTTTGTCATAGAGAATTGTGGATCGCGTCATTGGACTCAGTAAAGACGGAGCAACCACCTAGCAACACCCTAGCAACCACCTAGAACAGCCTAGCAACAGCCTGGAACTCCATAGCAACCACCTAGCAACAGCATAGCAACTGCCTAGAACTCTATAGCAAATACCTAGAAAACCCTAGCAACGACCTGGAACTCCATAACAACCATCTAGCAACACCCTAGCAACCACCTAAAACACCCTAGCAACTGCTTAGAACTCCATAGCAACCACCTAGCAACACCTTAGCAACCGCTTAGAACTCTATGGGAACGACCTAGCAACACCCTAGCAACCACTTAGAACAGTCTTGCAACAACCTAGATCTCCATAGCAACCACCTAGCAACACCATAGCAACCACCTAGAACTCCATAGCAACCACCTAGCAACACCCTAGCAACCACCTGGAACACCATAGCAACCACCTAGCAACACCCTAGCAACCACCTGGAACACCATAAAAACTGCCTAGCAACACCCTAGCAACCGCCTATAACTCCATAGCAACCCCCTAGCAACATCCTAGCAACCACCTATAACTCCATAGCAACGACTTAGCAACACCCTAGCAACCACCTAGAACAACCTAGCAACCATCTAGAACTCCATAGCAACCACCTAACAACACACTAGCAACCACCTGGAACACCATAGCAAATGCCTAGCACCACCCTAGCAACCGGCTATAACTCCATAGCAACCACCTAGCAACACCTCAGCAACCACCAAGAACTCCATAGCAACCACCTAGCAACACCATAGCAACCACCTGGAAAACCATAGCAACCACCTAGCAACACCCTAGCAACCACCTGGAACACCATAACAACTGCCTATCAACACTCTAGCAACCGCCTATAACTCCATAGCAACCACCTAGCAACATCCTCGCAACCACCTAGAATACCCTAGCAACACCCTAACAACCGCCTATAACTCCATAGCAAATACCTACCAACACCCTAGCAACATCCTAGGAACCACCTAGAATACCCTAGCAACACCCTAGCAAATGGCTATAACTCCATAGCAACCACCTAGCAACACCATAGCAACCACTAGAACTCCATAGCAACCACCTAGCAACACCCTAGCATCCACCTGGAACACCATAGCAACCACTTAGCAACACCCTAGCAACCACCTGGAACACCATAACAACTGCCTAGCAACACCCTAGCAAACGCCTATAACTCCATCGCAACCACCTAGCAACATCCTAGCAACCACCTAGAATACCCTAGCAACAACCTAGCAACCGCCTATAACTCCATAGCAAATGCCTAGCACCACCCTAGCAACCGGATATAACTCCATAGCAACCACATAGCAACACCACAGCAACCACCAAGAACTCCATAGCAACCACCTAGCAACACCATAGCAACCACCTGGAACACCATAGCAACCACCTAGCAACACCCTAGCAACCACCTAGAATACCCTAGCAAACACCTAGCAATGCCCTAGCAACCACCTGGAACACCATAACAACTACCTAGCAACACCCTAACAACCACCTATAACTCAATAGCAACCTCATAGCAACCACCTAGCAACAGCCTAGCAACCGCCTATAACTCCATAGCAACCACCTAGCAACATCCTAGCAACCACCTAGCAACACCCTAGCAACCACCTGGAACACTATAACAACTGCTAGCAACACCCTAGCAACCACCTATAACTCCATAGCAACCACCTAGCAACATCCTAGTAACCACTTAGATTACCCTAGCAACCACCTAGCAATGCCCTAGCAACCACCTGGAGCTCCATAGCAACCACCTAGCACCACCCTAGCAACCACCTGGAACACCATATCAACCACCTAGCAACATCCTAGCAACTGCCTAAAACTCTATAGAAACCTAGCAACACCCTAGCAACCGCCTCAAACATCATAGCAACTACCTACCACTGTTCACTCTGTTCAGCAGAAAGTCGACTTTGCTTTGGCGGCAACCACACTTCACAATTTCTGCAGGAATTGTCTAGTTAGTGTGGTTGCCTTAGGCAATCACACTATTATTATCGCACATATTATTTATTATTATTATTCCACCCATTTTTTGGACCGCTACTCCTCCCAGAGTTTTCGCACCACATACACGTGCCATATGTCAAATTGACCGGCTTCTTTGGGAATCGTGTGCTATTACTTTGTGGAAAGTTTCGCTGCACGGTTTTTGAGAAATATGACTTTTTATGGCCAATTTTTCCCATTGAAAATGAATGGGGCGGTGACGTCATAAAAAATGTGAATTATGAAGTTACAGCATTGGTCGGCTTTGCACACGTGATGCGGTTGGCTGTTCGTCCTCACCAGCCACCAGAAAGGATATAGCTGAACGCGGAAGTGAACGGATAAAACAGTATTCCAAATGCAAAATTTCAAATGAAAACGCTGTCAGCTAGGTATATCAGCAAAACATATGGCTTAGGCATACCCAGAAGTCCTCAATAATAACAGTATTTCACAAGATATTACGCAAATTCTTTGACGACGTTTCGTCAGGTCCAGCGTCTTTGAATGCTAATGCTAACAGACTACATGCATTGTATGCGACGATTAAAAAACTTTCGGTTGACCTAAAAAAACGATATTCCAAAACCAAACTTAGACGTGCTGTTATACCTGGTTAGAAAGCTTATGCTCTCACCTACTGAATAAACGAATTCTCAAACAAGCCAGACTGTACTAAAGAGTGCAACAACGCCGTCAACAACACGTGTGCAGCAGCTTCTGATCCGGTCTTCAGTGGGCTTGTAATACCACACATGTTGCTTTGGGTGTTGTCGAACTTTGTAGTACAATCTGGCTTGATCTACACATCATCGATCTAATAGGTGACAGAATAAGCTTTCTAACAATGTATAATATGTCAAATTTTACTTTTGTAATACCGTTTTATATTCCAGCGAGTTGGAAACTTTGGTCTCGTTATAACTGCATTACACATCAGTCTGCATTACACGTCAGACTTAGGGTTTTTCCAAGACCCTCTGAACATGCCAGCTAGCTTTGTGATTCGCCGTCACTCGTCACCGCATACCGCAAGTAAAAGACTGAGATCTCAAATTTTGATGAAAGGATAATTTAGCTCTGAATATATGTGTCGCAAATCAACTCGTTGTAGTGATGTTATAGCAGGTACACAATGCCCTGTCTCTGCTTATACTACAGAAACTGTTCACTCCGTTCAGCACAAAGTCGACTTTGCATTGGCGGCAACCACACTTCACAATTTCTGCAGGAATTGTCTAGTTAGTGTGGTTGCCTGAGGCAAACACACTATTATTATTGCACATATTATTATTTATTTATTATTATTATTATTATTATTATTCCACCCATTTTTTGGACCGCTACTCCTCCCAGAGTTTTCGCACCACATACATTTGCAATGTGTCAAATCGAGCGGCTTGATCGGGAATGAAGTGCTATTACTTTGTGGAAAGTTTGGGTGGACGGTTTTTGAGAAATTTGACTTTTTTGGGGGAATTTTTCCCATAGAGAATGAATGGTGGAATGTTCACCCTTGTGATGTCACAATGCTGTCTTCTCACCTTTATGATGTCACAATGGTCTGTCTTCTAGCAGCAGTGCTCTGGTCTCTCTCTGGCTTTGGACATTCAGCATTCATCTCTATGGGGCAAAATTGCCCTCAAATTGTGGGATGCCTCATTGGACGTGTTAGAGAGTCGATTGTCTATTGGTGTAAATTAACCTCGCCCCCTTTCCTGATTGGCCGACCACCTAGAACAGCCTAGCAACAGCCTGGAACTCCATAGCAACCACCTAGCAACAGCATAGCAACTGCCTAGAACTCTATAGCAAATACCTAGAAAACCCTAGCAACGACCTGGAACTCCATAACAACCATCTAGCAACACCCTAGCAACCACCTAAAACACCCTAGCAACTGCTTAGAACTCCATAGCAACCACCTAGCAACACCTTAGCAACCACTTAGAACTCTATGGGAACGACCTAGCAACACCCTAGCAACCACTTAGAACAGTCTTGCAACAGCCTAGATCTCAATAGCAACCACCTAGCAACACCATAGCAACCACCTAGAACTCCATAGCAACCACCTAGCAACACCCTAGCAACCACCTGGAACACCATAGCAACCACCTAGCAACACCCTAGCAACCACCTGGAACACCATAACAACTGCCTAGCAACACCCTAGCAACTGCCTATAACTCCATAGCAACCACCTAGCAACATCTTAGCAACCATCTAGAATACCCTACCAACCACATAGCAACACCGTAGCAACCGCCTATAACTCCATAGCAACCACCTAGCAACACCCTAGCAACCACCTGGAACACCACAGCAACCGCTTATAACTCCATAGCAACCACCTAGCAACCAGCTGGAACACCATAACTGCCTAGCAACACCCTAGCAACCGGCTATAACTCCATAGCAACCACCTAGCAACACCATAGCAACCACCTAGAACTCCATAGCAACCACCTAGCAACACACTAGCAACCACCTGTAACACCACAGCAAATGCCTAGAACTCCATAGCAACCACCTCGCAACACCCTAGCAACCACCTAAAACTGCATAGCAACCACCTTGCAACACCCTAGCAACCACCTGGAACACAATAGCAAATGCCTAGCAACACCCTATCAACCACCTAGAACTCCATAACCACCACCTACAACACCCTAGCAACCACCTGGAACACCATAGCAAATGCCTAGCAACACCCTAGCAACCAGCTATAACTTCATAGCAACCACCTAGCAACACCATAGCAACCACCTTGCAACACCCTAGCAACCACCTAGAATACCCTAGCAACCACCTGGAACACCATAACAACTGCTTAGCAACACCCTAGCAACCACCTATAACTCCATAGCAACCACCTAGCAATATCCTAGCAACCACCTAGAATACCCTAGCAACACCCTAGCAACCGCCTATAACTCCATAGCAAATGCCTAGAAACACCCTAGCAACCAGCTATAACTCCATAGCAACCACCTAGCAACAGCATAGCAACCATCTAGAACTCCATAGCATCCACCTAGCAACAACCTAGCAACCACCTCCAATACCCTAGCAACCACCTAGCAACACCCTAGCAACCACCTGGAACACCATAACAACTGCCTAGTAACACCCTAGCAACTGCCTATAACTCCCTAGCAACCACCTAGCAACACCCTAGCAACCGCCTATAACTCCATAGCAACAACCTAGCAACATCCTAGCAACCACCTGGAACACCATTACTGCCTAGCAACACCCTAGCAATTGCCTATAACACCATAGCAACCACCTAGCAACATCATAGCAACCACATAGAGAACCCTAGCAATCACCTAGCAATGCCCTAGCAACCACCTAGAGCATCATAGCAACCACCTAGCACCACCCTTGTAACCACCTGGAACACCATATCAACCACCTAGCTACATCCTAGCAACTGCCTAGAACTCCATAGCAACTACTTAAAACACCCTAGCAACCGCCTAGAATTCCATAGCAACCGCCTAGAACACCATAGAACCAACTAGCAACACCCTAGACACCACCTAAAACACCATCGTCACCACCAGAACATCATAGCAACTACCGACCACTGTTCACTCTGTTCAGCACAAAGTCGACTTTGCATTGGCGGCAACCACACTTCACAATTTCTGCTGGAATTGTCTAGTTATTATTATTCTTTCTTTCCACCCATTTTTTGGACCGCTACTCCTCCCAGAGTTTTCGCACCACATACACGTGCCATATGTCAAATTGACCGGCTTCTTTGGGAATCGATGGCTATTACTTTGTGGAAAGTTTCGCTGCACGGTTTTTGAGAAATATGACTTTTTATGGCCAATTTTTCCCCATAGGGATGAATGTAAAACGTGACGTCATACATATGTGAGCGGTGAAGTCACAGCATTGGTCGGCTTAGCACACGTGATGCACTTTTAACCTGCTTCATCTACAGGAAATTTAGAATCCAGATGCGGTGCATATCTCCATTTTCGTCGTAATTACAGAAAACACACATTCGTAAACTTCAAATGATTCATACCACAATGTAGATAAAACCTTGACGAAGACGTACATGCACGGATTGTGTTGTTCAAACGAGGTTTCCTGGCGACATAGCCACCACAGTGGATATAGCTTAATGCGGAAGTGCACGCGATAAAAACGGTATTCCAAATGCAAAATTACAAATGAAAACGCTGTCAGCTAGGTATATCAACAAACATATGACTTGGGCATACCCAGATTTCCTCAAAAATAATAGTATTTCACAAGGTATTACGCAAAATCGTTGACAACGTTTCGTCAAATGCAGCGTCTTTGAATGCTACTAGTGCTAACAAAGAGTGCATGCATTGAATGCGACGATTAAAACACTTTCGGTTGACCTAAAAAACGATATTCCAAAACCAAAATTAGACGTGCTGTTATACCTGGTTAGAAAGCTTATGCTCTCACCTACTGAATAAACGAATTCTCAAACAAGCCAGACTGTACTAAAGAGTGCAACAACGCCGTCAACAACACGTGTGCAGCAGCTTCTGATCCGGTCTTCAGTGGGCTTGTAATACCACACATGTTGCTTTGGGTGTTGTCGAACTTTGTAGTACAATCTGGCTTGATCTACACATCATCGATCTAATAGGTGACAGAATAAGCTTTCTAACAATGTATAATATGTCAAATTTTACTTTTGTAATACCGTTTTATATTCCAGCGAGTTGGAAACTTTGGTCTCGTTATAACTGCATTACACATCAGTCTGCATTACACGTCAGACTTAGGGTTTTTCCAAGACCCTCTGAACATGCCAGCTAGCTTTGTGATTCGCCGTCACTCGTCACCGCATACCGCAAGTAAAACACTGAGATCTCAAATTTTGATGAAAGGATAATTTAGCTCTGAATATATGTGTCGCAAATCAACTCGTTGTAGTGATGTTATAGCAGGTACACAATGCCCTGTCTCTGCTTATACTACAGAAACTGTTCACTCCGTTCAGCACAAAGTCGACTTTGCATTGGCGGCAACCACACTTCACAATTTCTGCAGGAATTGTCTAGTTATTAGTGTGGTTGCCATAGGCAATCACACTATTATTATCGCACATATTATTATTATTATTATTATTCCACCCATTTTTTGGACCGCTACTCCTCCCAGAGTTTTCGCACCACATACACATGCCATATGTCAAATTGACCGGCTTCTTTGGGAATCGATGGCTATTACTTTGTGGAAATTTTCGCTGCACGGTTTTTGAGAAATATGACTTTTTATGGCCAATTTTTCCCATTGAAAATGAATGGGGCGGTGACGTCATAAAAATGTGAATTATGAAGTTACAGCATTGGTCGGCTTTGCACACGTGATGCGGTTGGCTGTTCGTCCTCACCAGCCACCAGAACGGATATAGCTGAACGCGGAAGTGTACGGATAAAACAGTATTCTAAATGCAAAATTTCAAATGAAAACGCTGTCAGCTAGGTATATCAACAAAACATATGGCTTAGGCATACCCAGAAGTCCTCAATAATAACAGTATTTCACAAGATATTACGCAAATTCTTTGACGACGTTTCGTCAGGTCCAGCGTCTTTGAATGCTAATGCTAACAGACTACATGCATTGTATGCGACGATTAAAAAACTTTCGGTTGACCTAAAAAAACGATATTCCAAAACCAAAATTAGACGTGCTGTTATACCTGGTTAGAAAGCTTATGCTCTCACCTACTGAATAAACGAATTCTCAAACAAGCCAGACTGTACTAAAGAGTGCAACAACGCCGTCAACAACACGTGTGCAGCAGCTTCTGATCCGGTCTTCAGTGGGCTTGTAATACCACACATGTTGCTTTGGGTGTTGTCGAACTTTGTAGTACAATCTGGCTTGATCTACACATCATCGATCTAATAGGTGACAGAATAAGCTTTCTAACAATGTATAATATGTCAAATTTTACTTTTGTAATACCGTTTTATATTCCAGCGAGTTGGAAACTTTGGTCTCGTTATAACTGCATTACACATCAGTCTGGATTACACGTCAGACTTAGGGTTTTTCCAAGACCCTCTGAACATGCCAGCTAGCTTTGTGATTCGCCGTCACTCGTCACCGCATACCGCAAGTAAAACACTGAGATCTCAAATTTTGATGAAAGGATAATTTAGCTCTGAATATATGTGTCGCAAATCAACTCGTTGTAGTGATGTTAGAGCAGGTACACAATGCCCTGTCTCTGCTTATACTACAGAAACTGTTCACTCCGTTCAGCACAAAGTCGACTTTGCATTGGCGGCAACCACACTTCACAATTTCTGCAGGAATTGTCTAGTTAGTGTGGTTGCCTTAGGCAATCACACTATTATTATCGCACATATTATTATTATTATTATTCCACCCATTTTTGGACCGCTACTCCTCCCAGAGTTTTTGCACCACATACACGTGCCATATGTCAAATTGACCGGCTTCTTTGGGAATCGTGTGCTATTACTTTGTGGAAAGTTTCGCTGCACGGTTTTTGAGAAATATGACTTTTTATGGCCAATTTTTCCCCATAGGGATGAATGTAAAACGTGACGTCATACATATGTGAGCGGTGAAGTCACAGCATTGGTCGGCTTAGCACACGTGATGCACTTTTAACCTGCTTCATCTACAGGAAATTTAGAATCCAGATGCGGTGCATATCTCCATTTTCGTCGTAATTACAGAAAACACACATTCGTAAACTTCAAATGATTCATACCACAATGTAGATAAAACCTTGACGAAGACGTACATGCACGGATTGTGTTGTTCAAACGAGGTTTCCTGGCGACTTAGCCACCACAGTGGATATAGCTTAATGCGGAAGTGCACGCGATAAAAACGGTATTCCAAATGCAAAATTACAAATGAAAACGCTGTCAGCTAGGTATATCAACAAACATATTGTGGCGATCTTGCCTGTGTGTAATTAAATAATTGTTATCTTGTTAGCGGTTAACTTGTCCCGCTCCGCGATCGTGTAAATACTCGTTATTTTAAATGTGTATAGCCTGCTAGGAATCGCTTCCGTAGCGCTAGCAGCCCCTCGGGTTTATGATTTGCACCGTCATGTTTCTGTCATTAGTCAACTAGCCAATACTGTCGTTGTATTCCCTGCCTGTCTCTGTTTTGTGTGTCTCGTGCTGCTGTATGTAAATTATCCGACCTTTGTGTGATGTGACGTTAAGGCTGTGTGATTGGTTCGTTCTGTTGCGCCGGGGCAGCCAATCACGGCGAACGGGGTTTGACAAAAGCAGGCTTTGCCCAGCTATGGTCGTCAGTCTACGAATTACCGTTTGAAGAGATGTCACAAATAAAGCGAAGCTCCCCGGGAGCGATTCGAAAACAGCCAAGCCAGTCTCCGTCTCTGCTTCTTCGTGAAACCGCCACATTGGTGTCCGGAAGTGGGATTCAGCTAGCTGAAGTGGAGAAGGCGATCCGAGAGCTGGAAGAGAGACTGGGGGTACCGAGGCGGCGGAAGACCGAGACAGCAGAGACGGCGACGGGCGCCGATCTGCAGAGCTCGGTGGCGCAACGACAGAGAGCCCCCAGACAACCAGACGGAGCCAGTGCTGTTCGTCCTACGCACCCGAGGGAAGCTAGCGCTAGCACGCTAGCCAGCGCCAGCATGACAACCACCACGGTAGCTAGCACACAGCCGAAGCTAGCCCGTTTCAGTGGAGCAGCACAGTGGGAGACGTACCTAGCCCAGCTGCAGCTGGCTGCCCGTCACTGCGGCTGGAGCGAGAGCCAGACGGCGACGCACCTAGCACTCGCCCTGGAGGGTCCAGCGCTGCAGGTTCTGCTAGACCTCGATGCTGCCGAACAGGGCGATCTGAAGGCGCTGACGACGGCCTTGGCAAGGCGTTTCGGCCAGAGGCGGTCGATGCAGAGCAGCCGGGAGAAGCTCAACAGCCGCCGCCGTGAAGGAAAAGAGAGCTGGGGGACCGTGGCTGCGGACGTGCGGTTCCACGCTCGGCAGGGCTACCCGTCCCTCGACTCAGCAGGGCAGGACGAGCTCGCGTTGCACGCCTTCCTCCAGGCTCTCTCTCCGGAACGGTTGCGCCAGCATGTCATCCTGACCACGCCCTGCTCCCTCGACGACGCTCTGAAGGAAGTAGAGAGGGCGGAAGACGTCCTCTGCTTGGCTCCAGGGCAGACAACCCGGCCCCGCGTCCGCGAAAGCGACTGCTACGAGGAGGAGGAGGAAGTCCATTGGGCACGCTCACCTCCACAACAGCGGCGACAGCGCCCACCACCAGCACGACGCGGCCGCTGCTATCGCTGCGATGAGCCAGGGCACCTGGCCCGCGACTGCCCAGCACCAGCGCCCAAGCCCCGATCGCCACGGCCGGCGGGAAACGACGCGGGGGCGGCGCTGTGAGGAAACCGCTGCCCCAAGAACCCATCCTCAATCAGGAGCAGCCTGCTGCGCCTGAAACCAGTTCGGTCCCACTCGTAAAAGCAAATATTCCATCTGCCTTTGTGAAGGCGGGAACCGAGCAAAGTCCTTCCATTATGAGAGCCGAAAGCAAATTCCAGTCTGCCCTTTTCAGGGCAGGAGAGCAGCCTGCCCTTTTGAGGGCGGAAGAGCAAACCATCCAACAGCGAGTGGGCCGACTGGGAGAGGCGGGCGGGCTATACCTGCGTTGTAGGCTGGATGGGCAAGCCTGCTGGGCACTGGTCGACACGGGGGCCACCATCTCCCTGGTGCGACCGGGAACGCTCCCCAACACTGCCTGGTCCCCAACAACCACTCAGCTGCAGTCAGTGACGGGACAGAGGCTCGCCATGCGGGGCAAGAAGATGGTGAATGTGGAGGTCGGAAACAGAGAGGTGGTGACGCACGAGTTCTGGCTGGCCGACATCAGCGACGCATGCATAATCGGCCTGGATCTGCTGGTCCACTGGGGTGCCACGGTGGACATCGCCAACGCCAGGCTCTCCATCGGTGCCACCACCCTCGCCCTCCACGCCACCCCCAAGAAGAAACGCAGGTCCAGGAGGACCCGTCGCCGAGCAGCCTCAGCCCACCCTCGCCAGCCGCCGCCCCAGCTAACCAACACAGAGCGTGGCTCGCCTGCCCCACTGTCACAGCCTGCCCCCCCCTCTGTCGAGACGGTGAGTGCTGTCCGCGAGCTGTGGCGACGCAGCTGCAGCGGCCTCAACCCTCACCAATGCCAACAGCTTGAACGCTTGCTGAAGGACAATGCAGACCTCTTCGCTGCTCGCGATGAGGAATGCACACAGACCGAGCTAGTGCAGCACGCCATTGACACTGGTGACGCTGCACCGGTTCGTCTGCGCCCTCACCGGTTGTCACTCGCAAAGCGGCTGGGGGCAGAGGAGAAGGTTAGAGAGATGGCCGCTGCAGGCATCATTGAGCCCTCCAACAGCCCGTGGGCGGCCCCTGCTGTCCTAGTGCGGAAGAAGAATGGAGAGTGGCGTTTTTGTGTGGACTATCGGCGCCTCAACGCCGTAACGCGCAAAGATGCCTACCCTCTCCCCCGCATCGACGAGGCGCTGGACCACATCGCGGGGTCCAGTTGGTTCTGCTCGCTGGACCTCCGGAGTGGCTACTGGCAGGTTAAAATGGCCGAGGATGCGAAGGCTAAGACCGCCTTCACCATCGGGCAAGGGCTGTGGCAGTTCCGCGTGATGCCGTTCGGACTGTGCAATGCCCCTGCCACGTTCGAGCGGCTGATGGAAAGGGTGCTGTCGGCCGTCCCCCGAAGCTGCTGTGTAGTGTACCTGGACGACCTCCTAGTACATGCCAGTAGCTTCGAGCACGCCCTCGCTAACCTCCACGACGTGCTCACGGCGATTCGCCGGGCTGGGCTACGGTTGAATCCCCGGAAGTGCCAGCTGCTCCGGAGGGAGACGGCCTTCTTGGGGCACGTTGTGAGTGAGCGAGGGGTAGCCACTGACCCAGCTAAGGTGACTGCTGTGCGGGATTGGCCGACCCCAGCAAATGTAGGTGAGCTGCGCAGCTTCCTGGGGTTGGCGAGCTACTATCGGCGGTTCGTGCGGGGTTTCGCCTCCATTGCCAGTCCCCTCCATCGCCTCACCGACAAGTACCAGCCGTTCGTCTGGACCACTGAATGCGCAGAAGCCTTTGCCCGGCTCAGAACGGCTCTCACGGAGGCCCCCGTACTGGCGTATCCCGATGTGCACCGCCCATTCATCGTCGACACCGACGCCAGTAACGTGGGGGTGGGAGCCGTCCTCTCTCAGGAGGACAGCGACGGAGAGAGAGCTGTCGCCTACTACAGCGGTGCCCTGAGCCGGGCAGAGCGGAACTACTGCGTGACCCGCCGAGAGCTGCTGGCCGTAGTCAAGGCACTGAGGCACTTCCGACCCTATCTCCAAGGTAGCCACTTCCGCCTCCGCACTGACCACGCTTCGCTCACCTGGCTCCTAAACTTCAAGCACCCGGAGGGCCAAGTCGCACGGTGGTTAGAAGAGCTACAGGAGTGCGATTTCCAGATCGAGCACAGGGCGGGGCGGCACCACACCAACGCTGACGCTTTGTCCCGCCGTCCCTGTGCTGAGCTGGATTGTCAACACTGCCAGCGACAGGAAGATAAGAGCCAGGTGGAGCTAGCGGTGGCTACCGCTAACATCAGCGAGGCGGGGTGGCTGCCAGTGTCGCAGGAGCAGCTGCGGGAGGGCCAGGAGGCCGACAGCACGCTAAGAAAGGTGAGGGGCTGGCTGGAGGCAGAAACACCGCCGCAGTGGGCTGAGGTCTCGGCTGAGGGGCCCGAGCTCAAGACCTACTACGGGCAAAGGAGGAACCTTGAGCTGCGGGACGGGCTGCTGTATCGGCGGTGGCAGGCACCCGGGCTTGGAAGCGACCTCCTCCAACTCCTCGTTCCCCGAGCACTCCGCCCCCAAGTCCTCGGGTTGGTGCATGGCTCGGTGGGGGCGGGCCATTTCGGGAACAGCAAGACCCTGCGACGATTGAGGGGGCGCTTCTACTGGCCTGGGTGCCGCCGGGACGTGGAGCTGCACGTCCACTGCTGCGACTCCTGTACGGCATGCAAGGGGCCTACCAAGCGCTCCCGCGCCCCTCTACAACGCTACGTGGTGGGGGCCCCGATGGAGCGGGTGGGGGTGGACGTCCTCGGCCCCTTCCCTGTCACTGAGGCCGGTAACCGCTACGTGCTTGTGGCTATGGACTACTTTACGAAGTGGCCCGAGGCGTACGCGGTGCCGGACCAAAGTGCTGCAACAACAGCGGGGAAGCTGGTCGAGGAGATGTTTGCCCGTTTCGGGGTCCCCGCCCAACTCCACAGCGACCAGGGGCGAAATTTTGAATCGCGGGTGCTGGCTGAGGTCTGCAGTCGGCTCGGAGTAGTGAAGACCCGCACAACTCCACTCCATCCCCAGAGCGACGGACTGGTTGAGCGGTTCAACAAGACCCTGACTGCACAGCTCGCCATCCTCGCCAGCCAGCACCAACGAGACTGGGACCGCCACCTGCCCCTGGTCCTGTGGTCCTACCGAACTGCCGTACAGGAGTCCAGCCTCTGCACGCCCGCCGCCCTGATGTTCGGACGGGAGCTCCGGACGCCTGTGGATTTGGTGTTCGGGGCCCCGCCCGAAAGCAGGGAACCAGCCCGTACAGAGGCCTGCTACTTCCGCCAGCTGCTGGAACGACTGCGAGTGGCACACGACTTCTCTCGCCAGGCCCAGGACACTGCAGGACTGCGGCAGAAGCGCGCCTACGACCAGCACTGCAAGGGGCAGGCCTTCAAGCCAGGTGATAAAGTGTGGGTCCACTGCCCAGTGCGCAAGAAGGGCCTGTCTCCTAAGCTGCAGTCACATTGGCGTGGGCCTGGCGAGATCTTGGAACGGCTGAGTGAGGTGACGTATCGCCTGCGCATGCCAAATCGAGGGCGCCTGGTGGTGCTCCACCAAGACCGACTCGCACCTTACCAACCACTCGCCACCGAAGACGCAGCTGGCGGACAAGATAGCAGCCCTGTCCCCTCTACACCACCGGCAGCAGAGGAAACGGCACAGCCCACCACGGGCCGCCCTACTCGGAAGCGACGGCTACCGAATTATTTAATCGACTACGAGGTAAATCG
Organism: Anguilla pacifica; assembly: GCA_039654925.1. Classification (NCBI taxonomy): domain Eukaryota; kingdom Metazoa; phylum Chordata; class Actinopteri; order Anguilliformes; family Anguillidae; genus Anguilla; species Anguilla pacifica. Next base: position 34,554,964 of record CM077286.1, on the reverse strand, counting down.
CGTAGAAACTGTGGGTCGTCGGGGACTAGCGACCCTTTAGGTGGGGGCTGTGTGGCGATCTTGCCTGTGTGTAATTAAATAATTGTTATCTTGTTAGCGGTTAACTTGTCCCGCTCCGCGATCGTGTAAATACTCGTTATTTTAAATGTGTATAGCCTGCTAGGAATCGCTTCCGTAGCGCTAGCAGCCCCTCGGGTTTATGATTTGCACCGTCATGTTTCTGTCATTAGTCAACTAGCCAATACTGTCGTTGTATTCCCTGCCTGTCTCTGTTTTGTGTGTCTCGTGCTGCTGTATGTAAATTATCTGACCTTTGTGTGATGTGACGTTAAGGCTGTGTGATTGGTTCGTTCTGTTGCGCCGGGGCAGCCAATCACGGCGAACGGGGTTTGACAAAAGCAGGCTTTGCCCAGCTATGGTCGTCAGTCTACGAATTACCGTTTGAAGAGATGTCACAAATAAAGCGAAGCTCCCCGGGAGCGATTCGAAAACAGCCAAGCCAGTCTCCGTCTCTGCTTCTTCGTGAAACCGCCACAATATGACTTAGGCATACCCAGATTTCCTCAAAAATAATAGTATTTCACAAGATATTACGCAAAATCGTTGACAACGTTTCGTCAAATGCAGCGTCTTTGAATGCTACTAGTGCTAACAAAGAGTGCATGCATTGAATGCGACGATTAAAACACTTTCGGTTGACCTAAAAAAACCATATTCCAAAACCAAAATTAGACGTGCTGTTATACCTGGTTAGAAAGCTTATGCTCTCACCTACTGAATAAACGAATTCTCAAACAAGCCAGACTGTACTAAAGAGTGCAACAACGCCGTCAACAACACGTGTGCAGCAGCTTCTGATCCGGTCTTCAGTGGGCTTGTAATACCACACATGTTGCTTTGGGTGTTGTCGAACTTTGTAGTACAATCTGGCTTGATCTACACATCATCGATCTAATAGGTGACAGAATAAGCTTTCTAACAATGTATAATATGTCAAATTTTACTTTTGTAATACCGTTTTATATTCCAGCGAGTTGGAAACTTTGGTCTCGTTATAACTGCATTACACATCAGTCTGCATTACACGTCAGACTTAGGGTTTTTCCAAGACCCTCTGAACATGCCAGCTAGCTTTGTGATTCGCCGTCACTCGTCACCGCATACCGCAAGTAAAACACTGAGATCTCAAATTTTGATGAAAGGATAATTTAGCTCTGAATATATGTGTCGCAAATCAACTCGTTGTAGTGATGTTATAGCAGGTACACAATGCCCTGTCTCTGCTTATACTACAGAAACTGTTCACTCCGTTCAGCACAAAGTCGACTTTGCATTGGCGGCAACCACACTTCACAATTTCTGCAGGAATTGTCTAGTTATTATTATTATTCCACCCATTTTTTGGACCGCTACTCCTCCCAGAGTTTTCGCACCACATACACATGCCATATGTCAAATTGACCGGCTTCTTTGGGAATCGATGGCTATTACTTTGTGGAAATTTTCGCTGCACGGTTTTTGAGAAATATGACTTTTTATGGCCAATTTTTCCCATTGAAAATGAATGGGGCGGTGACGTCATAAAAATGTGAATTATGAAGTTACAGCATTGGTCGGCTTTGCACACGTGATGCGGTTGGCTGTTCGTCCTCACCAGCCACCAGAACGGATATAGCTGAACGCGGAAGTGTACGGATAAAACAGTATTCTAAATGCAAAATTTCAAATGAAAACGCTGTCAGCTAGGTATATCAACAAAACATATGGCTTAGGCATACCCAGAAGTCCTCAATAATAACAGTATTTCACAAGATATTACGCAAATTCTTTGACGACGTTTCGTCAGGTCCAGCGTCTTTGAATGCTAATGCTAACAGACTACATGCATTGTATGCGACGATTAAAAAACTTTCGGTTGACCTAAAAAAACGATATTCCAAAACCAAAATTAGACGTGCTGTTATACCTGGTTAGAAAGCTTATGCTCTCACCTACTGAATAAACGAATTCTCAAACAAGCCAGACTGTACTAAAGAGTGCAACAACGCCGTCAACAACACGTGTGCAGCAGCTTCTGATCCGGTCTTCAGTGGGCTTGTAATACCACACATGTTGCTTTGGGTGTTGTCGAACTTTGTAGTACAATCTGGCTTGATCTACACATCATCGATCTAATAGGTGACAGAATAAGCTTTCTAACAATGTATAATATGTCAAATTTTACTTTTGTAATACCGTTTTATATTCCAGCGAGTTGGAAACTTTGGTCTCGTTATAACTGCATTACACATCAGTCTGGATTACACGTCAGACTTAGGGTTTTTCCAAGACCCTCTGAACATGCCAGCTAGCTTTGTGATTCGCCGTCACTCGTCACCGCATACCGCAAGTAAAAGACTGAGATCTCAAATTTTGATGAAAGGATAATTTAGCTCTGAATATATGTGTCGCAAATCAACTCGTTGTAGTGATGTTAGAGCAGGTACACAATGCCCTGTCTCTGCTTATACTACAGAAACTGTTCACTCCGTTCAGCACAAAGTCGACTTTGCATTGGCGGCAACCACACTTCACAATTTCTGCAGGAATTGTCTAGTTATTATTTATTCCACCCATTTTTTGGACCGCTACTCCTCCCAGAGTTTTCGCACTACATACACGTGCAATATGTCAAATTGAGCGGCTTGATCGGGAATGGTGTGCTATTACTTTGTGGGAAGTTTCGGTACACGGTTTTTGAGAAATTCCACTTTTTTCGGGCAAAAAAAAAAGTTTTTTCCCATAGAGAATGAATGGCGGAATGTTCACCCTTGTGATGTCACAATGCTGGCCTCTCAGCCTTGTGATGTCACAATGCTCTGTCTTCTAGCAGCTGTACCCTGGTCTCTCTCTGGCTTTGAACACTGGGCATTCATCTGTATGGGGCAAAATTGCCCACAAATTGTGCAATGCCTCATTGGACATGGTAGAGAGTCCTTTGCGTATTGGTGTAAATTAACCTCGCCCCCTTTCCTGATTGGCCGACGTTTGATATTTCATAACTTTTGAACCGTTTGTCATAGAGATTTATGGGTCGCATCATTGGACTCAGTAAAAACGTAGAAACGGCCTAGAACTCCATAGCAACACCCTAGCAACAACCTACCAGGCCATAGCAACCACCTAGCAACACCCTAGCAACCACATAGAACACCATTGCAACAGCCTAGAACTCCACAGCAACTTCCTAGCAACACCCAAACAACCACCTAGAACTGCATAGCAACCACCTGGAACACCATAACAACCACCTAGCAACACCCTAGCAACCACCAGGAACACCATAACAACCACCTAGCAACACCCTAGCAACCACTTGGAACACAATAGCATCCACCTAGCAACACCTAATAACATCCTAGCAACAACCTAGCAACACCCTAGCAACCACCAAGAACACCATAACAACTGCCTAGCAACACCCTAGTAACCGCCAATAACTCCATAGCAACCACCTAGCAACATCCTCACAACCACTTAGAATACTCTAGCAACACCTTAGCAACCGCCTATAACTCCATAGAAAATGCCTAGCAACACCCTAGCAACCGCCTATAACTCCATAGCAACCTCCTAGCAACCACCCAGAATACACTAGCAACCGCCTATAACTCCATAGCAAATGCCTAGCAACACCCTAGCAACCGGCTATAACTCCATAGCAACCACCTAGCAACACCTTAGCAACCACCTAGAACACCATAGCATCCACCTAGCAACACCTAATAACATCCTAGCAACCACCTAGCAACACACTAGCAACCACCTGGAACAGCATAACAACCACCTAGCAACACCCTAGCAACCACCTGGAACACCATAGCAACCACCTAGCAACAACCTAGCAACCACCTGGAACATCATAACAACTGCCTAGCAACACCCTAGTAACCGCTTATAACTCCATAGCAACCACCTAGCAACATCCTCGCAACCACTTAGAATACCATAGCAACACCTTAGCAACCGCCTATAACTCCATAGAAAATGCCTAGCAACACCCTAGCAACCGCCTATAACTCCATAGCAACCTCCTAGCAACCACCCAGTATACCCTAGCAACCGCCTATAACTCCATAGCAAATGCCTAGCAACACCCTAGCAACCGGCTATAACTCCATAGCAACCACCTAGCAACACCTTAGCAACCACCTAGAACACCATAGCATCCACCTAGCAACACCTAATAACATCCTAGCAACAACCTAGCAACACCCTAGCAACCACCAAGAACCCCATAACAACTGCCTAGCAACACCCTAGCAACCGCCTATAACTCCATAGCAACCACCTAGCAACATCCTAGCAACCAATTAGAATACTCTAGCAACCACCTAGCAATGCCCTAGCATCCACGTGGAGCTTCATAGCAACCACCTGGAACTCCATAGCAACCACCTAGCACCACCCTAGCAACCACCTGGAACACCATATCAACCACCTAGCAACATCCTAGCAACTGTCTAGAATTCCATAGCAACCACCTAGAACACCCTAGCAACCACCTAGAATCCCATAGCAACCACCTCAAACTCCATAGCAACCTCCTAGCAACACCCTAGACACCACCTAAAACACCATAGTCACCACCAGAACATCATAGCATCTACCTACCACTGTTCACTCTGTTCAGCAGGAAGTCGACTTTGCGTTGGCGGCAACCACACTTCACAATTTCTGCAGGAATTGTCTAGTTATTATTATTATTCTTTCCACCCATTTTTTGGACCGCTACTCCTCCCAGAGTTTTCGCACCACATACACATGCCATATGTCAAATTGACCGGCTTCTTTGGGAATCGATGGCTATTACTTTGTGGAAATTTTCGCTGCACGGTTTTTGAGAAATATGACTTTTTATGGCCAATTTTTCCCATTGAAAATGAATGGGGCGGTGACGTCATAAAAATGTGAATTATGAAGTTACAGCATTGGTCGGCTTTGCACACGTGATGCGGTTGGCTGTTCGTCCTCACCAGCCACCAGAACGGATATAGCTGAACGCGGAAGTGTACGGATAAAACAGTATTCAAAATGCAAAATTTCAAATGAAAACGCTGTCAGCTAGGTATATCAACAAAACATATGGCTTAGGCATACCCAGAAGTCCTCAATAATAACAGTATTTCACAAGATATTACGCAAATTCTTTGACGACGTTTCGTCAGGTCCAGCGTCTTTGAATGCTAATGCTAACAGACTACATGCATTGTATGCGACGATTAAAAAACTTTCGGTTGACCTAAAAAAACGATATTCCAAAACCAAAATTAGACGTGCTGTTATACCTGGTTAGAAAGCTTATGCTCTCACCTACTGAATAAACAAATTCTCAAACAAGCCAGACTGTACTAAAGAGTGCAACAACGCCGTCAACAACACGTGTGCAGCAGCTTCTGATCCGGTCTTCAGTGGGCTTGTAATACCACACATGTTGCTTTGGGTGTTGTCGAACTTTGTAGTACAATCTGGCTTGATCTACACATCATCGATCTAATAGGTGACAGAATAAGCTTTCTAACAATGTATAATATGTCAAATTTTACTTTTGTAATACCGTTTTATATTCCAGCGAGTTGGAAACTTTGGTCTCGTTATAACTGCATTACACATCAGTCTGGATTACACGTCAGACTTAGGGTTTTTCCAAGACCCTCTGAACATGCCAGCTAGCTTTGTGATTCGCCGTCACTCGTCACCGCATACCGCAAGTAAAACACTGAGATCTCAAATTTTGATGAAAGGATAATTTAGCTCTGAATATATGTGTCGCAAATCAACTCGTTGTAGTGATGTTATAGCAGGTACACAATGCCCTGTCTCTGCTTATACTACAGAAACTGTTCACTCCGTTCAGCACAAAGTCGACTTTGCATTGGCGGCAACCACACTTCACAATTTCTGCAGGAATTGTCTAGTTATTATTATTATTCTTTCCACCCATTTTTTGGACCGCTACTCCTCCCAGAGTTTTCGCACCACATACACATGCCATATGTCAAATTGACCGGCTTCTTTGGGAATCGATGGCTATTACTTTGTGGAAAGTTTCGCTGCACGGTTTTTGAGAAATATGACTTTTTATGGCCAATTTTTCCCCATAGGGATGAATGTAAAACGTGACGTCATACATATGTGAGCGGTGAAGTCACAGCATTGGTCGGCTTTGCACACGTGATGCAGTTTTAACCGGCTTCATCTACAGGAAATTTAGAATCCAGATGCGGTGCATATCTCCATTTTCGTCGTAATTACAGAAAACACACATTCGTAAACTTCAAATGATTCATACCACAATGTAGATAAAACCTTGACGAAGACGTACATGCACGGATTGTGTTGTTCAAACGAGGTTTCCTGGCGACTTAGCCACCACAGTGGATATAGCTGAATGCGGAAGTGAACGCGATAAAAACGGTATTCCAAATGCAAAATTACAAATGAAAACGCTGTCAGCTAGGTATATCAACAAACATATGACTTAGGCATACCCAGATTTCCTAAAAAATAATAGTATTTCACAAGATATTACGCAAAATTGTTGACAACGTTTCGTCAAGTGCAGCGTCTTTGAATGCTACTAGTGCTAACAAATAGTGCATGCATTGAATGCCACGATTAAAAAACTTTCGGTTGACCTAAAAAACGATATTCCAAAACCAAAACTACACGTGTTATACCTGGTTAGAAAGCTTATGCTCTCACCTACTGAATAAACGAATTCTCAATCAAGCCAGACGGACCTAAAAAGGGCAACAACGCCGTCAACAACATGTGTGCAGCAGCTTCTAGTCCGGTCTTACTCCAGAAAACGGTGTCATCTTGTAATACCACACGTTGCTTTGGGTGTTGTCGAACTTTGTAGTACAAACTGGCTTGATTGAGAATTCATTTATTCAGTAGGTGACACAATAAGCTTTCTAACTATGTATAATATGTCAAATTTCTCTTTTGTAACACCGTTTAAAATCCCAGCGTATTGGAAACTTTGGTCTCATTAGAGCTGCATTACGTATTTATTCTGTTGTAGCAGGGAAAGCAACACTTTCTCACCCAACGCGTTTGCTGAAGTACACAACTCCACTTGCATGTTGTTGATGCACCCCTTGCTGCAACAGAGGCTAGTAGTACTGGCTACCAGCCGAACCTTATTCACAGAAGCTGTATTTAAAATTAGTTAAAATGCAACTATTTTAACACATATTTCTCGCCTCATTTTCGTTCTTGGAAATTCGGCTCGGCTAACACGTAATAGGCTACTCTGTCTATGAGTTGGTCTCAGAGATAACAGATTACACTCTGAATTACAGCCAAATGAAATGTTTTTAGTTGTGTGGTTAAAATGAGCTGATATTCACGCAACATCATACGTCAATCAAATTAATCTCCCTAGCCCCGTCTTGCTTTTTTTAAATGGTGCGATCACGCAGTGTAGACGTAGGGTTTTTCCATGAGCCTCTGAACATGCCAGCTAGCTTTATGATTCGCCGTCACTCGTCACCGCATACCGCGAGTAAAACTGAGATCTCAAGTTTTTATGAAAGGATAATTTAGCTCTGAATATATGTGTCGCAAATAAACTCGTTGCCGTGATGTTATACCATGTACACAATACTCTGTCTCTGCTTATACTACAGAAACTGTTCGCTCTGTTCAGCACAAAGTCGACTTTGTGTTGGCGGCAACCACACTTCACAATTTCTGCAGGAATTGTCTAGTTATGATTATTATTCCACCCATTTTTTGGACCGCTACTCCTCCCAGAGATTTCACACCACATACACGTGCCATATGTCAAATTGACCGGCTTCTTTGGGAATCGATTGCTATTACTTTGTGGAAATTTTCGCTGCACGGTTTTTGAGAAATATGACTTTTTATGGCCAATTTTTCCAATTGAAAATGAATGGAGGCGGTGACGCCATAAAAATGTGAATTATGAAGTTACAGCATTGGTCGGCTTTGCACACGTGATGCGGTCCGCTGTACGTCCTCACCAGCCACCAGAAAGGATATAGCTGAATGCGGAAGTGAACGGATAAAACAGTATTCCAAATGCAAAATTACAAATGAAAACGCTGTCAGCTAGGTATATCAACAAAACATATGGCTTAGGCATACCCAGAAGTCCTCAATAATAATAGTATTTCACAAGATATTACGCAAATTCTTTGACGACGTTTCGTCAGGTCCAGCGTCTTTGAATGCTAATGCTAACAAAGACTACATGCATTGTATGCGACGATTAAGAAACTTTCGGTTGACCTAAAAAAACGATATTCCAAAACCAAAATTAGACTTGCTGTTATACCTGGTTAGAAAGCTTATGCTCTCACCTACTGAATAAACGAATTCTCAAACAAGCCAGACTGTTCTAAAAAGTGCAACAACGCTGTCAACAACACGTGTGCAGCAGCTTCTGGTCCGGTCTTACTCCAGAAAAAGACGTCAGCTTGTAATACCACACATGTTGCTTTGGGTGTTGTCGAACTTTGTAGTACAAACTTGCTTGATTGAGAATTCATTTATTCAGTAGGTGACACAATAACCTTTCTAACTATGTATAATATGTTAAATTTTGCTTTTGTAACACTGTGTAATATCCCAGCGTATTGGAAACTTTGGTCTCATTAGAGCTGCATTACACATCAGTCTGTTGTAGCAGGGACAGCAACGCTCTCTCACCCCAACGCGTTTGCTAAAGTACACAACTCCACTTGCATGTTGTTGATGCACTGCTTGCTGCGACAGAAGCTAATAGTATTGGCTACCAGCCGAACCTTATTCACAGAAGCTGTATTTAAAATGAGTTAAAATGCAACTATTTTAACACATATTTCTCGCGTCATTTTCGTTCTTGGAAATTCGGCTCGGCTAACACGTAATAGGCTACTCTGTCAATGAGTTGGTCTCAGAGATAACAGATTCGACTCTGAATTACAGCCAAATTAAATGTTTTTAGTTGTCTGGTTAAAATGAGCTGAAATTCGCGCATAATCATACGTCAATCAAATTAATCTCCCTAGCCCTGTCTTGCTTTTTTTTAAGAAAATGGTGCGATCACGCAGTGTAGACTTAGGGTTTTTCCAAGACCCTCTGAACATGCCAGCTAGCTTTGTGATTTGCCGTCACTCGTCACCGCATACCGCAAGTAAAACACTGAGATCTCAAATTTTGATGAAAGGATAATTTAGCTCTGAATATATGTGTTGCAAATCAACTCGTTGTAGTGATGTTATAGCAGATACACAATGCCCTGTCTCTGCTTATACTACAGAAACTGTTCACTCCATTCAGCACAAAGTCGAATTTGCATTGGCGGCAACCACACTTCACAATTTCTGCAGGAATTGTCTAGTATTTTGTTTGTCCTTTCACAGTTATTGGAGAAAATGCAGATAACTGAAAGTACATTTACACTGATGTGACCCAAATCTGACACAAATTGGATTTTATTATTTAAACACCAGAAATACAGGGTATCAGATTTTTTTAGATTGGATGCAGCCTTCAAACACTCAAATTCAAACATATGCAGAATTTGACCTCTTAGCATAATCCCTCTAGTGGTCGGCATGCCGGCGTGCCTAGATTGCTCAACTCAGACATTCATTGCTCCTGCAACCAAAGTATAAGTTGGAAAACAGAATCTCTGTGTTCTAGTTTCATTAGTAGACGATACACGGTAACTATGCCGAATATGGAGTTTTGCAGCGCTACCATTTTCGCGCTGGCTATTTATTTAACAAGCATCCCCTCCGTAGGACCCCTAATAATAATACCAACAAAAACAATAGGGTTCCTATTTCGTAGGACCCCTAATAATAATAATACTAACAAAAACAAAAGGGTTCCTACTTCGTAGGACCCCTAAATATAGCTGCAAGCAGCAATGCGGGGTCCTACGAACACATCCAAGCCGGGTAGATACTAGGCGAAGGAGAAGATTCCAAGCCGCATATTTTTCAGGATTTTGGACAAACTTACTTCCTACCTCATAGTACCCCTAATAATACTTAAAAAACAATAGGGTTCCTACTTCGTAGGACCCCTAATTAATGATTTCACATTTAGGTACTGTACCACAGTGTGATAATGTTTTTGCATTGTTTTTTAACACCAGGTGCGGCAGACCATTCCGTGGGATTGAAATAACTTAAGGCGCAGCCTGGGTCATATGACATGAGTCTTCAAACGGGAAATGTTCGAATTGTTCGCTAGGTGGCACTAAAGCTGGCAGTATACTCAGTAAGAAGAAAGAACTTCAGGATTGAGAACCACTGGCAAACATGTCCACGAACACTGTTGTCGTTATACTCAGTGAGAACACCGCACCGTTTAAAGTCACTCCACGCCGCTGGGGGGTGAATAATTACGAGGCAGCTATTAATCGGGGCTGGAATCTCGCCCAGACCTTCGTCTCGCAGCTACGCGAGATCACAACACAAAACAAAAAGTTTAAAGTGTTTAGTTTATCTAGCTATGCAAAAGAATAAAAAAGGCGAAGGAGATGGTATGTTCACCCTCTAAATCAGAGTAGGACGGAGAATGGAGAGTTTTGTCTGTTCATTCGGCAAATGCGGAGTTTAGACGAGGGGGTCCACTTTCTCTTATTTCCGAATGTGTGCTAGGCGTTTTGATGACTTGCTGAAACGAGTAGCACCATTCATCAAACATGCGGGAACTCACTCAATTCCCATCTCTACAGAAGAGAGATTGGCGTTGACGCTCCGTACATTAGCATTTGAAGTCTGCCCTCTGAACTCTCAACCGTGACGTAATCAACCATGTGATATTTGGACCAATAGCTGAGGGGAGGTCGGAGAACAAGAAAGATATTTTCTAAAAGTTCTCCCTGGAGGCCGTCGAACACTGCACCGTGAGAACACACAACACCGCGTCTTTTTGTTCTTCAGTTGTTCTCATTGCGTCTTTTTGCTCAAAAAGTTCTACTTCTTTTCAGGCAGACACAGATCGTTTTCAAGTATTGATTTCTTTTTGCATCCTATTTCATAATATACGTAATATTTGTTAAATACTAGTCACTTGGTCTGATCATAAACCTAAGTAGTATCTATCCTATACTTTCTGTCAAAATGATTGATTTATGACTCCCCCTGTCAGTTTGATTGACAGATTAGTTTGAGTGACAGGACAGTTTGATTGGCAGGTCAGTTTGAGTGACAGGTCAGTTTTTGTCTGCCATATGTTTGATTGAAAGGTCAGTTTGAGTGGCAGGTCTGTTTGTCAGTGAGAGATTTATGACACCACCCCCCAGTCATTGTTTGTCAATGGGGGTGTTTTTGTTAGATGTCTTTATTCAGACTTTATGAACATTTCCTCGTAGTTGACATTCTTAACGACACCTCACCAATCTGTGTTTGAAAGGAGACAACCGTTTGTCAGCGGGGGCCTTTGTTAGATCTTTTATTCAGACTTTTCAAACATTTCCCATAGTATGATGTGCTTAATGACACCACCCCCTGTCGGTGTTTAAAAGGAGACATCTGTCAGTGAGATTTATGACATTATACATTTGTATAACACTATATATATTTGCGTGTTGCCCGGACATGTCGTGACAGCTGATGACCGAGACGTGTTTGGTTGTAAATATATTTAACCTGTAGGGTCTGTATAAAACTGACCCGGGTACTGCGTGGTTATTTACCGAGTTGACCTGTTGACAAGCGCATCTTAAGAAGACTACGATGGATTCTTTCACTTTGAGTGAGTTGATTTGTTTGTTCTTACAGATTTTGTTTTATTTATAATTACATTCTGTGTTGCTGCATTTAGCTTTATGTCCACTTTTGTTTTTTGTTTAACAGGCAGACTGTTTATTTTATAGGTGCTGCTGAATGCGATACCATTAACGCAATCGTCAAAATTGAAGGATTCGACACTCTCAGTTAGTATGGTCTAATCATTTGTGTCTATGAAAGAAAATAACATTTTGGCTGTCGTTGTTATTTCGCTATTAATTAAACCTGTTTTATCATACCTTTCAGTGTATGGTGATATTATTACGCCTATATTGTGCGACCAAAGTGTACCCGAACAGTCGCCACTTGGTAAGCACGACCCTATTTTTTTCAAGAATATCCATTTCTGTGATAAACTGTATTGCTAATGCTGGCGAATGCGGTTTTAGTAGGTCTGCCAGATCTGGTTGAATCCATCACACCGCCGGGGTTCAAACAACCGCTGCGAGGGGTGTCAAGGAAGTTTTCAGGCCGATCATCAGAAAGGCCTGTTGGTTCCAAGCGTAAAGACCCCGTGCATAAGACGACAGACGCGGAGGTCGGCGTTTCGGCAAAGCGTTCAAATTCGTTGGTGGACAACGTCATAGGTGAGATCAAAATCTAAATCTAAAAGGCTATAGGCTAATCATCATCGTTTAAAAGATGTATTGTGTGTGATGGTGACATCAGGCAGGGGAAATTACCGATTACGACAAACATATTTGTGAATACTATATTTCATTTCGGCAAATCCTACACACTGCGACCTTAATGCCAACGTATAGGCTACTGAATGAAAAAGAGAAATCTAGATCGATAGTACTGAACTAACCACAATATTTATTATTATACCGAATTGCAGATTTTTACACAGAGGATACCATGCTAGGAGACCCCGGACTGTTTGAAGAGTGCGAACAGACACCTCAAACTGCGGCCGTCGATTTTGATTGCGTCAAAGCCTGGTTGGACACGCAAATCAAATTCTGGGATGAAGCTGACTTTAAGGATCTGCCAACGGACTTGAATAAGAACAAAGATATAGTCCTACCGGCGCCTACTGTGGTGAGGAATCGGTGTACGGCAACCGCATCGCAGTGCGGAATTATTGAAGATTTTGTGGATGATTCTGAAGCTGTTGGATTATGCAACAACCCTCTCATCAAGGGTATGACTGTTTATGTTTTGATATAGTCAATGATCGCGACACTGTTACTGGCGAACTCCACCATTATCCAGATCGGTTTGACAGAAACGTGTCTGTTTTTGAGAGGCAGTGCAAGACTGTTGAAAAGTTGGCTGAGAATATTGTTGAAATAAAGAATGTTGTACAGTTGAGGTTGGTTGATGATAATCTGAGATGGGAGCGCAGATACCAGGAGTTGACTACGATGTTGAATAATCAGACAAAGATTATCTGTGAAGTTTTTTCGTTGTGTAAAGTGGATTGGGGTGCTTTGTCAGAGGTTTTAAGCCGACTGAACATTTCCCGTAGGCCTAGTTGATGTTCCACGCCGGTCTCTTTTAACGAGACCAACTTGTGTGCATGCAGCTGTGAATATTATAGGTTTTTATGCTTTTTTATTTTCTTTTACGCAACCACTTTTGTCAGAACGCATTTAATTTCATTAAAAACTAAAAGGTTAAACAATTGTTGTGACTAACAGACAAAATAGATACCACAATGTCACAGCCAACCAAACGTAGGAGGCTTGATACCACAGATGACAAATGCGAACACGCTATGGTTATTGCGGAGTTTAATGACACTCTGCATACCATTAACGCGTTGTTAGATGTTGAGGATAGTGCCCAACACAATGACATATTAACAGACGGTCTCATGAATGATGTTTCTATGTACCGTACGTCTGATGATATCGCCAGTTTCAACAACACAGTACACGCTCTGCAAAATGGAGGCGGTTGCACCGATGTGTCATCTAATCGTGGTTTAGACAGTGTAGATGTAAAAAGGTTGGCAAGAGAGAGTGGAGTGGTCGGAGTTTTCTCAAACCTTAGCTGGGGAAAACTGCGTTTTGAACATTACCTTGAGAGGGTCCAGCCTAGCTACAGATGTGAATGCGATGTTGTCTCCAGAAAATGGTTACGGAGTTGAGCGTTTCTTGGATGCCATTGAAAGAGTTATGCAGAGCAACACGCAAACCATGGTTGATGACAACTTGGAGCTAACAGTTTCAATTACACGGAGTAAAACCACACTCATCCGTTGTCCAAGATACCATATGGGGTTTTAAGAAAGCGTTTTAATGACAAACTGGAAACTCTTACAAAGACATATGGGTTGAAGGTTGAAGTTATGTGGGAATGCGCGTGGAAGCGCGTTAAACAAAACAATCCGAGCGTTGTCGAATTTATGGCTACATACACACACCCGGCACGATTGAAACCTAGAGACAGCCTCTTTGGCGGTAGGACAAATGCTTACAAGCTGTACTACAAAGGTAAAGAGGGGGAGAAAATCAGGTATTTGGATTTCACAAGTTTATACCCATATTGTCAGGCTGGGAAAAGCTATCCCATCGGCACCCTCAGATAATTTTCAAGGACTTTGAACCTCTCGAAAACTATTATGGCTTGGTCAAAGCAACGGTGCAACCACCGCGAGGGCTACTCCACCCCGTCCTACCCTATCGTTGTAATGGGAAATTAATGTTCACTCTCTGTCGAACATGCACCGAACAGGAAAATCAGATTACACCCTGTCACCACAACGGTGAAGAACGGTCGATTTCAGGATGCTGGGTTAGCATCGAGCTGATGAAAGCTGTTGAGAAGGGTTACGCTGTAGTCACTATAGACGAGGTTTGGCATTTCCCCACACGCTATTTTCTGACTACGTGAAAACTTTTCTCCAGTACAAGTGGGAGGCTAGCGGTTACCCAGAGCATGCAGTGTCAGAGGCTAACAAGAGAGCCTATATTGATGACTATTTCTAAAAGGAGAATATTCGGTTGAGTCCTGATGAAATCAAGCTCGTAGATCCATCAACAAACTTCTCAACAGCCTCTGGGGTTGCTTCTCAATGAGGGAAAATGTACCCGTTGCAGAAATGTTGAAAGACCCAGAAAAGTTTGCGCGATACATTTTTGGCGATGAGTATGATGTCACCCACTTTTCGTTTGTCTTGGAAGATGTGGCGTTGATTCAGTGGCATCATGCTGATGGATATGGTGGGCACACTCGTGACATAAACGTGTTTCTCGGTGCTTTCACAACGGCGCATGCACGATTGGAATTGTATAATCTTATGGATAAACTGGGTGATAGATTGTTGTACAGCGACACAGACAGCGTTGTCTTTGTTTCTAAGGATGGTGACTGGGAACCACCCCTAGAACCGTATCTAGGAGATCTGATGGATGAAATAGGCTGTGGGGATTACATCACAGAATTTTGCTCGGGCGGTCCAAAGACATACGGGTATCGGACGGCACGTGGAAAAACGTGTATGAAAGCAAATGGGATTGCACTGAATGCCGAAAATTCAAAGGCGATCAAATTAGACACACTGATTGGTCTTGTTGACCACTATGTTGTGAATAGAGACAGCAATCAACACATACTTGCGCACACTGACAACATTGTGAGGGACAAAAAGCAACTCACACTGAAAAACAAATCAGTCGTTAAGCGTTTTAAAGTTGTGTACAAAAAACGCGTCCTTCTATCTGATTTCTCGACATTGCCTTATGGGTACCGATAGCGGTATGGATAGGTCTATTCAGGGGTTGAGAAACGTCAAATTTTGACTTTAGACTTCAACACCCTTGTGTAATAAGCGGACCTTCAAACTCGGGAAAAACATTTTTTTGTGAAGATGTTGATTGCCAATGCTGACAATGTGATTTCTGATAAAATTGAAAACATCGTGTACATTTATGACTGCTGGCAACCGCTTCACGACGAGTTAATGAAGATAAGAGACATCAAGTTCGTTGAAGGGATACCTGGCACTCTAGATGACGACAACCTCCTACCTGTGGCTAAGAATAATTTATTAATTTTTGACAATGCGATGAAAGATGCAAGTAATAACCATCTTGTTGAAAAAGTGTTTACGCAAGATGTACATCACCGCAACCTCAGTGCCATCTAGTACCTGGTACAGAATTTGTTTTTTCAGGGGTAAAACTAACAGAACAATCAGTTTGAATACGAATGACCTGATTTTGTTTAAGAACCCCAGAGACAATAATCAAATAAATGTACTGGCCAGGCAAATGTACTCTGGAAATACGAAGTATTTTATGGTATGTTTTAAAAACGGCACAGAAAAGCCTTACGGATATCTCCTGATTGATTATAAAACCAAAACACAGGACGCATATCGTCTCAGAACAGATTTGCTTTCAGCATATCCGGCTGTTTATGTCCAGAAAAAAGAGTTGAGACACCGATATGTCGGCTAGGATTCATAGGAACTTACCGCTTTTGGAACTGTTACTTAATGCTAAACCTGCACAGAGACGACTCATTTTGCAATCGGCATCAAACGAGTTAATACTGACCCTGTGCGAAGTGGCTTTTAACATTCTCAGGGGTACCATACCACTTACAAATTCACAATATAAAAATTTGGAAAAGAAGAAAACAGTGATAAAGTTTATTGCGGATAAAAAGATTGGTTTACGTAGGAAAAAACGAGCTGTTAATCAAAGTGGGGCTTTCCTTCTCCCACTCTTAAAGTGTGGCGGTTCCGTTTATCAGTAGTCTAATTGCATCACGACAGAGTTAATCTGATGGAGTATGCTGAGAAAATGTATTTAGTCCCCCAATGACAGTTGGATAGATTAAGGGATAACAATGCCCCCATACCTCTAAGACGGACTGTGGAAAACGGTTAAGC
Organism: Anguilla pacifica; assembly: GCA_039654925.1. Lineage (NCBI taxonomy): Eukaryota > Metazoa > Chordata > Actinopteri > Anguilliformes > Anguillidae > Anguilla > Anguilla pacifica. The sequence continues at coordinate 34,538,311 of CM077286.1, read as the reverse complement.
AGGGGGAACTTGAAACTAATACTTTAACTCTGGCTGTACCAACACCTTCTGTAAAGAATGATGCAGAGCAGACTTTACCAGGAACACAAGCCGTCGCTGTCGGTGTGGAGGGGGATAATGTGTTTAACCCCTTAGCGCACAAGCCAAATATTGCCAATCCTTGCCCATTTGGGGGGGTACCCTATTTAAAGCTTTATAACTCCAGATTTGAACACCACTTGAGACTTGAAAAATGGCTTAAATGAAGCAAGACATTTGTACAATTTACAATACTAATGCAGATTAATTTATATTCATAATTTCAGAAGAAATAAAGTGCCACAAATGCAACTGTTTTGACAAAAAATTAAAAATAAATTTGCACTTTTTAAGTTTGCAATGAAATACTGAGAGATTGCATATATACAGGAGGTTAAACTATACATGGGCTAGATCAAAAACTTCTTGACCACAAGTTCATAAAATCTAAGGGTGGATATGTAGAATTACTATAGATGTATGAAGCAAAAACTCGGCAGTGTACCCAGCATCTCCAAATCTATCCAAAATATCTAGATTATGCATAAATTATGTATTTCACTACAGGGGCGATATAGCTCAGGAGGTAAGACCGATTGTCTGGCAGTCGGAGGGTTGCCGGTTCAAACCCCACCCTGGGCATGTCGAAGTGTCCTTGAGCAAGACACCTAACTCCGAACCTCTAACTGCTCTGGTGAATGAGAGGCATCAATTGTAAAGCGCTTTGGATAAAAGCGCTATATAAATGCAGTCCATTTACAAATCAACTGTTTTGACTCAAGAAAATCACTGTTGCATAATTTTCAAGTAGGAATTACAAGCTTTCAGTCAGTACAGTGGTCTAAAATAGCTAGGGGTCCAGAAACATACCCAAAATCTCTCCAGAATTGAATAAAATGCTTTTTGTCCATTATAAAGCATATGAGCCCCTTATGAAGGTTTAAGATGAAACATTGCTATCAGCTTAAAAAAATAATGCAAAAATATTGTCACACAATGTGGTACAGTACCTAAATGTGTAATAATTAACTTGTGTGTATGTCTATACTCTCGTATGTTTTCTTGTATGGGGATGGGACAACATGAAAACAATTTTCATCTGTCCACCACGTTTTGGCAATGTTCCAACTCTCACATCATCACTGTTGCATGCTTCACAAAAACTATTACACTACCATCTAACGCTTACATTACAGTGTGAAATATCCACATTATATAACACCACTAACCTATTTAAAGATACTCAATTTCAAAAATAATGTATATAACCGAAATATTGTGAGCAGTAATACTTACATAGCAATGATGAAATCTCATCTAGGCTATGTTCAATCGATGGAGACAGAGACAGTGTCAATGATACTGTTCTATTCGCTTCTGTTTTGCTCCAGAAAGCGATGTCAGCTAGGTCTATCAGCAAACACATGGCTTAGCTATGTTCAGAAGTCCTCAATAATAATAGTATTTCCCAAGAAATTCCGAAATATCATTGACCACGTTTCGTTAGGTGCAGCGTATTTTTCTGCTAACAGAGCGAATGCGTAAGTGAATGCGATGCTAAGAATATTTTCTGTTACGCTGACCTATAAAACGCTATTCCAAAAGTAGAATTAGACATGTTATACATCGTTAGAAAGCTTATACTCTCGCCTACTGAATAAATTAATTGTCAATCAAGCCCGACTGTACTAAAAAGGGCGACGATGCCGTAAACAACAGGTGTGGTATTACGCACAGCTATTTTGGAAGATACCCAGGCGTCACAAATGCGCGTATATTTCCCGAACAAATTTTCCAAGACACTATATGACCACGCAGTCTCAAAAGGGACATCTCTACACATAAAACCAACAGTAAGGATGTATATTTATTCAATATTTAGTCCCAGATATTGACTGTAGAATGACATGGTATCATTTTAAAAAACTTTTTCTCGTTCATTTCATTATTCAATGAGTACCGTTTTCACTGCTGTATAGGCATATCTTAGGGCTATTGTCGGGTTTATCTTGTTGCTATGACGAAATATGATTTTTTTAGTGGTGAAAGAATATTTTTATGAATGCCAAGATAGACAATATTGTCCATTATGTCAAGGGCGGGGGGTGTTTTGTAGATGAGACTGCAGGGAGGGGGTGCGTGTTAAATGAACGACCAGAGCGACAATGGTGGGGCTGCGAAACTCAGTTTTCGGCATAGTTGTCGTGTATCGTCTACTAATTAAACTAAAACAACGCGTTTCTGTTTTTATCTCACACTTGCAGTAGAACCGAATATTTGAGTTTAGTAATCTCAGCATGCCGGCGTGCCGACCACTAGGGGCTGTGCGCTAAGAGGTTAAAGAAGTTTTGAAAAACATGCCATCCAGAAACAGAAAGAATGCTCAATACATTTTAGATGTTTCAATCGAAAGACGTGGCTTCGTGGAATGAATCAGGCAAATATATTTTGAATGGTACCATTATTCCCGGTTCCCACATATTTGATTTAGTGAAAAGTGTTACAGCTCCACAAATGGCGAATGTTAGAACGGGGCCGTTGGGTTGGCGCAAATTCCTAAGAGCTATTGCGACCCTAAACATACCACTTTCTACAGTTCCAACCCGCCGTGTTAAAGATGCAATCAATTCATTTAAAAACACTAGCGCATCTGGTTACGCGACACCTGGAAGAACCCCAGAAACTCCTATGTTTAGGTCTCCGATTTTGGACATAGCCTCCTGGCTCACCCTTTGAAATGTACTGTTACGAAATGTGTAGCATTTTCTGTCTTTTGTTTTTATTATTTATTAATTTTTTTTATTTTTTTTATTTTTTTACTGTGAAATGCGTTTTCATTTTCTTTCTATGAAATGTGTTTTTATTCTTTCTATGAAATGTGTTTTTATTCTCATTATGAAATGTGTTTTGTATATTTCAACATTGTTAATAAATGAAATTTTGACTTGTATAATTTCGTTTGTCTTGTTTATTCTCCATCATCCTCATAGTACATTAAAGTTACAATCTTGAAGATTTACGTTTCGTTCTCTTTGGCGGTACCAATGGCGAGAAGCGGTAATTGCATGTGTGTTTTTGGACCTCACTTCCCATAGACCCAACCGGATCCAACCAGTGTCGCCTGTGTGACGTCAGTCAGTTGGCACCTGGGCCACGCCAACTATTACACTTATTATTTACTGAATAAAAAATGGTTGTTATACAAGTAACATTATGTACATACTCATTCATTGTCTAACATTAGGCTAACTTAAGCTGTCTTTACACTGCCGAGCTGGGTTAAAATGCTGCAGCAGACCTGGGGTAGAATTAGTGATGATCAATTTCCACAAACGTTCTTTATCCACCTTTTGCTCGGTATGAACATCTTTACATTGCAGAGAAGAATTTGCGAGATTCGCTGTGGCTCGTGCAATTATGTATCTCGTGCACAATGAACAGTCTTTTTCATGAATGATTGTTGTGTGATATTTCTGGAACAACTGCCTTGTTTCTGGTTTTGCTAGCTAAACTGTTCGAGAATAAAGCTGAGCTGGGTGTTAAATTAGCAATCAGAATAAGAAGAATAAAACAAAAACAATGGAGATTTCATCAAAAAAGGGCATCAAGGCTGAAGGAACATATGAGGAAGCGTAATAAAATAATAACAACGCTAATCCATACTGCCGTATTCTTTTTAGAGCCCGACTGATGCCAGATTTTTGGGTCCGATGCCGATCCCGATTTTGTAGAGTCCTAGCCCACCGATTACTGATGTTTTGACTGATATTTTGTCAAAAAGTACAACATTTTCAAATCAATTCGAAAAACTTATATTTTATTAAAGTTTCTATATTTAAGAACATTTAACTTATAAGCAAACAAATAAAAATAAAAATAAACACACAAAGAACTTTTTAGATAAAAAAATGTAAAAGATGATATTAAATGAAATATATATATATTAACACCATCTTTAAGTGTGTGAAATCAAAATAACTCCACACCTTGCTTTTACTCCTTTCTTTTCCAGCCATCTATAAAAAATTAATTTAAAAAAATCAGTTTTCCAGTTTCAAACATGTATTTTTATGAATATTATTATTGTTGTTGTTATTAATTTGTTGTTGTTATTTCTTAGTATCTATTCTCAGTAAATTAATTATATTTTCTTATTTTATTCCTACTACATGATCTCAAAGAGTAAGACATTATCTAGCGGAGCAAATGAGTGAATCAAGTGTAGCGTTAGATGAAATTAAATTGACTGGATGAAATATGTGAAAAAAACTACAATGCGCTTTCGTGCAGGTTACCCGTGCTAACTGTTGGTTGATTCACTTCTCCAACAGCAATCCTTCTCATGTTATCACGACAAAGCTAGATAACATGGCTTAAAATGATCCACGTTAGAAGTGTTTTATCAGCGTTCTTACTGTCTGGTTAGCTTGCTACGATGACGCGTGACACTCGCTTGCAGTAACGCGTTGGCTATCGACACAGCATCATATAGTAGCTAATATCATCTCAGATAAAAAAACAAATGTGTGATGCATTCAATTACCATTTTATTTTGGCTGGTTATTTATTTGAGAATACAGCGATGTCCTCTGGAAATGTAGATCCTACGCTGCTTATGTGCTCACTGTCACTTCATAAAGACTTGCTAGCCAGCTAGCTTGCTAAAGTGAACCAAATATGTTAACTAGCTCACTCACTTGATAATGAGGATTGATAAACATAGTGGTCGTATAAACGCATTTAATTAAAAACTTTCACTAAATATACATAGCTTTATTGTGGCAATCGAATCTGTGCGGACAAGTCTTGCAGTGGAGAATATTGGATGAGGCACGAGTGACAAACGTCTTATTACAGAAGTAGTGCGTCAGCTGCTGCAGTTCACACTTGTATTAGAGCTCCCTCTACTGGATAATTCTAGTAAATAGCAATTACAACATTCGAACAGACAAGTACAGATAAATAATCAATGTTTTTTTTGTTTATTATACTTATTTAAAAATCGGGACACATCGGGTGCATAACTGCCGATCCCGATGTCGTCAAAAAAGTCAAATAATGGCCGATATATCGGCCATACCGATATATCGTTCAGGCTCTAATTCTTTTATTTAGTTTTCTCCAGCTTGACATCTTTACACAGAAATCAGACCCGGCTCTGCTCCACCTATACCCCGGCTTTATTCCAATCAATATATTGATGAACTTGATGGCAATGTAAAGAACGGTAATGTTAAGGCCAGTTCAGATGAATGATTCACAATGAGACGAAACGGTTTTAGAATGTTGCAGAGAAAATTGCAGCGGTGTGAACTAGTTAGTTGCAGAGCGTCTGAAGCCTTTACCTAGGGTCTCAAAAGACCCACCTTGTCAAATCGCCAAGTGCAGTTTTAGAACGTTTACAATCAGATGTCTTGGAATTTTGCAGGTTGCATCCAGTCTCGTTGCAAATCATAGATCTGAACTGGCCTTTAGTTAGCTACATTGCAACGTTGCAACAAGGTAGCCTTGCATTCGAGAGACTGTTTGCGAGGTCGGTACCGGTCGGTAGCGTTAGCTAGCGTTTTTTCTAATTGTTAGCTGACATTAGATTGTGTTAATTACATTAACTAGCTAGTTAACGCAACGTTACCTGATATGAAAGATGGATACTGTGCGCAACATTGTCTAAACTAAAGTTGCCTTTATTGACATAGTCCGGTAGCTAGCGTTAGCTGTGCAAATAGCTAGGCTATGTAATTTAGTAACGTTACATTGTCATCAAATGTAATACAAAATCTACATCAACAAATAATATGACCTCTCATGTTACACAAAAACTTATTAGGGTTCCATAACCCCCCCCCCCCCCACACCCCTTCTCTGTTATTGTAACACTAGCAGACACCGGAAAAACAGTACGCCGCTCACACACAAGTGAGTTGAAGAGCAAGCCTGTTGCGTCCGCCTTCCCTCTCTGGCGGACCAACCACTGATGGGTGATGGAAAACACGTCACTAACTATGCGCCGCTTGTGATTTTTTCCCAGGAATGTCGCCACAGACACCCAGTTCTTAATCATAAATTATAATAATAATAATATAAATTAATATAGTAGGCTCAATCACCATTGTGTTACCTAATTCAGCGATAGTTAGTGACTTAACAGGCATTTATTTTAATGAAAATCTTTGAGATTATTACTTTAAAGTTTATGAACATTTTCCCCATCTGTACATGTTGAACACAGTTAAAAATATTAGAATTACACACACACGGTTGTAATGTTTTCACAAATTGCAAGACTATGCTATCATTTTTAACCAAATTATCAGAATATTTAGACATTACATCTTCATAGTTTAATCCTCTTGACATGTGATGGAGGAAAAAAACGCAGTGTTCACCACAAGTGATCGACATAAGGTCTTATACCTTGTAGTCTTGAACACGAAGTTCTTAAAAACTTATAGATGGATGGTGGAAACAGTTAGTTTTGGAAACAAGCCAAACCACAATCAAAAAAACACCCGATACGATCCTCGGTTATGTAGACGGCTAGCCAGTGTTCCCCAGGGAGATCCGAGCTGTGTGTATTAATTATTACCGATGAAGGTAGTTTCTATACAGGTCTTTCAGGTAACTGGTCACTCGCTAACACACCAAGAAAATGCTTATTTGCAGAAATTTTGTCCATAATGGCTGTTAGTTGAACAGTATTCATTGTCTCAGTAGTAATCCACCAGGACCTGTCTACAGATTGATACTTCAATTATGCTATCAAATACAGCGTAAACTATCAGATTGATAGTATGTGGCAGTGGCTGTCTGAAGCGAGTTTCCAACCGTAGATTTCCAGCCTTAATTAGAGATAAATGTTGACCACATTCTTCGTCGGGTGTGAGGTTAAATGCATAGAGTGTGTAGCCATTCAAAAAGTCTTCTCGGTCAATAGCTAGGGCTCTATTTTTAAGATGTCTTCCTGAGGCGAGTGCTAACTGGTAAAACTCACGTACGGCTGACCCCGTCAGATATTGGGGCTGCAGGGGTTGAGCTGGATATTGTTGTCCATCCACGTAGACTGCTAAGAATTCTAGAGCACCCGTAAATGCATCATTGTCGACCATACCTATCACAATAGATTTTGGTAGTGTTCCTAAAAACAAATTCTCCTGATTGGAGACACGTGACACATGTTTTTAGATACACTCTATCCATTGGATATTTTGCAGTAGCTGAGAGTAATGTTTGAGCGTGACCTAGTCTTACAGGAGGGGATACAGAAACTTTTTTTAACAAATAAGGATGCTGTAAGAATGCTTATTTCGTATGCCACGGCGTCACTGCGCATTAGGCAAAATTCATCCTTTGATCAGGTCATTCGTATTTTAATATCAACGCCATTTAACATCAATTTTTCTTGAAAAAATATATTGCTGTGGATTGGTGTCAACAATTCCACCACCCTACTGGCATTTGTAAAAGATGCTCTCTTTGTCAGACCATTATTATCGCCAGCGGGGTCTGCTGCATCCATATGTCTGGCTGTATCCTTGTAAAAAAGCCCAGCAGAGAAAAGTGATTCCAGGGTGTGTCTATCATAGTTCATTAAACATTCAATGATACTACGGTATGGGTAAGTGTTCGAGCTCTGTGAGACCAGTCTGTCGCCCAACGAAACATCAACCTGGGAAAAAATAGTAGCCCCAGGATAGTTTATCAACCCGACAGGCGCACTGTCAGTGATGGCTGTCCCATCAGGTCTTGTGATTTTGAGTCGTATGTACAACAGCGTATTGTTTAGATCAACATAGTCTTCACCATTCCCTGTGATGAAAAACTCCAACGGCGCTGTGTCAGATATTGCTGATATAGGTGGTACTTCTACATGTGTTTTTTTCTATCATTGTTTGTGTCAATGGAATTGTGATCAAGTCCAACTCTGACTTTCTTACGAGCCGCTTTGTTTTTCTTTGCATGTGGTTCGCGCCTCGCCCCCGGGGGTCTTTTCACAGATCTGCGTGACATCACAAGCAGGCCTGAACCTCCTTGGTTCTTGTTACCAGTTGCGGTTGTCATGACGTTGCTGACCACTTCGCTAACAATGTTTTTAGCAGCGGTCTTGAGAGGGGGTTTTGCAATGTTGAACCCTTTTTTCAATAGCGGCACGGCCATTCGAAAAAGTCTGCGAAAAATTCCACCGAGCCCTGACCCATACATTACAATGCTGCCCGCATATCTGGGCAACACCCCACCAGCCTGGTTTTGATAATAAGTCACATAACGGTGCTGTAGTGGTAAAAATAGGTTAAGTTTCTGTCATTTTGTTTCTTATGTTCCATTAAATGTTTCCCTCTTTTTTCCCACTTAATTTGGAGTTGGGTGCAGTTGTCTGACGCGTGTTATAATGAAAATTAAAGCCGCAAGCGGCATTGGGAGGGGTACAAGCATTGGCACCATCGCGCCCCCTATGGAGCAATTTTAAAATGGCTATTTCCTTATGATCATATGCCTTCACCCAACATATATTCTGAATATCATGATGATTGTATAAAATATTGATGACTTATGGCCAATTTTGTGCTAAGAGACGCTGTCGGATGACTTAGTTGCATTGCCATGGATGTGTCCTGGTCGCTTCCTGTGTCGTGTCTAGGAACCGACAGAATTCAGAGTCCAATCGCCAATCTGTAGAAAACAATTTCACAAGGGGAAAGACACCACAGCAGCAAGCTCTTCAGAAAAGTTATACTTTATTTGCACAAGTGCACAAAGCCGGATCAATTCCGCCAAATTGAACCTCGATTGTCAGTTTTACAGATTCGTAAAAAAATTGTAATAAAACAGATTTGTCTGTTTTAGACACGGGTATGTAGTGCACCTTGTCGTATCTAGTAGTGATAATGGCCCTCATTTATCAATTTAACGTAGAAATCAGCGCAGATCCGAGCGCAGAAATCATCTTACGACAGGGTTCACGTGTGATTCATGAAACGTTCGTATCTCGCCAATCACAGCGTAAGAATGATCAAGCGTTGATAAATGTGGCGGCTTAAAACAATCGTCATTTAAATATCACGCCCCTATATATTTTCGGTTTAGAGGCCTCGCCCCTAGAGTTTACGACGTGGAGAAGCGTAATACGGCCAAGAAGAGAAATTTCTCCGACCTAGAAATATAATCTGAACAAATTAGTTCTATTTGGCAGCCTGAAAAGTGGCATAGAAGGAAGTCAGAAAAATGCAGTATGGAAGGAAATCACTGCTGGGCGGTTCAGCAGGGTCAAAAACATCCTTTACATTTAGCCCCAGGATTATTGAGAGTTTTCCGTAGAACTTTAGAATGATGTCACGCCTTGTCTGTATGTATATTTTGTTTTTTACAGAGTCATAACCAAACTTTACATGGTGCGGAACTATGTGTTGATTAATCTCATCAACTATCGATGCAATGCTCGGGTAAAACCCAGCACTCAGCTTGCATCCGGTTGACTTGATTTTTTATCAACGAGGATAAAAAGATCCTTCTACATCGCAAAAAGTCTCCCGCGTTCTTGGATACTGGAATTCGACTAACCCGACTTGCCAATCGCCTTTTAGTATTAATGGTCTGGATAGTTTTGTTCTTTACTTTGATATCTCATTGTCAGGATACACTGAGCGAGACGAATTACAAGGCAACGTTATGTAAAATCTGTCATCACCCATGGTGTTGTTCACCCCGAAATGAAACACAGTGTGAAAAAACTTTTTAAAAAATTAAAAAGGTTCTAAATGTTAACCACTTCTTCTTCACAAACCCAACTGTTGAATTTTGAAGGCCAACCAAGCCATTTTACCAAAACCTTAATCTTTTCCCCATTTTTTTCTTTCTAAAATCTTCCCAACTTTGAAACTTTTATCCCTACCTACTTTGATTTTTTGCAACTCTTCCTCATAAAAACATCCATCTATTATTTCCCCGTCATAATCTTTCAACTTGTAGACTGACTGTGCCCGTGGAATGCGTTCTGATATGATGAAAAACGTGTGCGTGTAATTTTGCTCGTATCCCTTTGTAAAGGGACCCCTTACTTTGGAAATTCGCACAACATCGCCTGTATTATATTTAAACACAACATTCTTATCTTTTCCATCCTTCAGCCTGTACAAGGTTTTAAATACATTATTTTTGTTTTCTCGGGATACGTCCATGGGTCTCATTTTGATACTCCGATGATAACTGTTGTTGTAGGAGGTAATTACATCTTGCAAGACATCAGTATATCGTTTGGAATTGACTGCTGTTAGATACCGCCACATTCTACCCTTAATAGTCCTATTGAAGCGTTCAACAACGCTAGCTTTTAGCTCGCTGCCTGTGGCAAAATGGTGAATATTGTATTTGACAGTTACATTCCTAAAATATTTGTTAAAAAACTCCTTTCCACGGTCAGTCTGCAGTTTTTGAGGTATTCTTCCTTCCTCCAGTATGGATTCGAATGCTTTTGCTACTTCCACTCCTGTTTTGTTTTTTAAAACACGTGTCCATGCATATTTGCTAAATACATCTATACAGGTCAACATATATTTGAAGTTGTCATTTTCCTTTGTGTACATAGTCATATCAACCAGGTCAGCTTGAAATTGAATGTTGATACCGTGCACTATCACTCTGTTTCTCTTATAGTTAATGCGTGCAGGCTTGTGAAGCGCATAGGCATCCTCTCCGGCTAACCACTCAGAAACTTGTTTGTCAGACATGCGCACCCCTGTGTCTTTGAACACGGCCTCTTTTAAAGGCTTTTCACCACCAAAAGAACCCTCGTTAGAGGGTGTGAAGTAAACAGATTTCAGAAGATCTGTCATGATACCAGCTCACCAAATACCTGAACAAATAATGACATTATTTGCTTGATTCACATCTTTTATTTTCAACAAGATTATAAACTCACATTGTGTCAAGGTAGTCTAAAAATTTAAGACATACGTCAACATTTCTCTCCAGCAGGAAATCGACAAATATTTCTACTACTTTACACACATTTACTGACTCTTTTTTAGACAGCTTTGTTACACAGACATCCGTTATGTATGTACAAAGACCGGTGATGTGTCCTATGTCGAAACCTCTTCGACATGACTCCATGGAGTCTAAAAGATTGCTCACAGTCACATGACATGGTAAATGGTAAATGGACTGCATTTATATGGTGCTTTTATCCAAAGCGCTTCACAATTGATGCCTCTCATTCACCCATTCATACACACTCACACACCAACGGTGAAAGGCTGCCATGCAAGGTACCAATCAGCTCGTCGGGAGCAATTAGGGGTTAGGGTTAGGTGTCCTGCTCAGGGACACTTCAACAAGCCCAGGGTGGGGGATCGAACTGGCAACCCTCCGACTGCCAGACAACCGCTCTTACCTCCTGAGCTATGTCGCCCCACATGGTTTGACAGCATTTGCACACATGCGCAAAAGATCATCCCACTCTAGACATTTTCCTGGCTATCATCATTTGTCTTTTAAGATTGTTCAATCGCCGAACATCCACCGCATTCTTAGTGTTCAAATTGTCAACCTCATCAGCTATAATTCTATATAACAATGCTGTTAAAATTTTGCACGTTGTTTAACAAGATCTTTTGACAAACTGGTACAGGCACAGACATTCCCCATATTGACACAACTCAATCATTTTTTCCGTGCCAACAGTCCTGTGCGTCAAAAACAGCTTGTGAGACCTGTGGATCAACAAGTTTTTCCCTTATTTCATTCAGTTTCTCACAAATGTATGGTTCTTCTTCCAGCTTGTAGACAATAGCTTCCACAGAACCGCAGATTTTTTGCGGGTGTGGATGTAGTCCATATGTGCCCAGAAGTTGTGTCAAGGCCTGTAGTAATTCCGGCTTGAAAAGTCTCTGTTTTATTTCCTCACTGTTTGAAAAAAGTATGCGTTAGGTTCAAAGAGACATGAATGCTGTAACTGGCTCAGGTGATCCACTTCACAGCCGAAACAACATTCCCGCAACTTTACACCAATCATGTGTTCTAATATGACACCAACAGCCACCTTTATGAGTCTCCAGGGGTTGTAGAGGTGTCACTATTGTAACCTACTGAAGGCAATGTTGTTAGCGATTCAGTTTACTCAGACCTCTGCGTGTATGTCAAATTCATTTTCCCCAGATTTTCGCACCAATCGCCACGTCAAGCCATCCGTAGTCTTCAGGCATTGCAGCTTAATTTACCAGCGACATGGTTAGTCAGCGTGTCAACAAGTCTTTGAGATGAACTGTCTTGGAGGTGTCGGCCTTTTTAATGCCCGTAGAGAATGGACGGTGATTGCAAATGGGCCACCCCACAGTCACACTTGAGGTCAGATTGACGCGTCTGAAAAAGTTTTACTTTGATGTCTCGGTATCCATCCAAAACATTGCACCATTTGAACAACCTGTTGATCTTCTTGAAAACGTCATGTAGAACAGGCATGTCTTTCCAAAGAAACATAACTTTCAGGTTGTGTATGGTCTTCTCAACATCATTTTCTTTATGCCCCCTTACGAATGTGTATTCACCACTGCACATATAAACATAATCATCAGGATCCTTTTCAAGATGATTAGCAAATATGCAGGAGCCTTTTTGCGGTGTTGCGCTATTCCACGTGGCACTGTAGACAGAGTCCAAAACAGGGACTTCAAGGTCTCTACAAACTTTGTTTCTAAACAAACTCCAGTCTTTAGCAGGGAATAAAATGTGAAACATGTCATCTTCAAATGTTTCCCAGCCAGATTCAACGGCGTATAGTTTCACAGATCGTGTAACTTTGTCAAAAACATATCCACCAACATGTCCATCAGACAACATCCATTCGTATTCCTCAGCATCCTTAACATTTTGAAGAAATCGGATCAAACTCTCAGATTTTCTCTTTTTTGGCACATTTTGTCATCAATTTTGTCATCCGCAATAGTATTGGAAATGGGTGTAAGAGACTCTTTACACTCTTTATTGCCTCTGATGTTGTCATTTTAGTATCACAGATCTGGGCATCCCTAGTTCGAATCTGGGGAAACTCTCTACCAGTTAACCAGCCCTTGGCTCATGAAATACTCCTATCTCCCTTGAAACAATGACTGGGGGTGGTGTCATAAATCTCTCGCTGACAAACAGACCTGCCACTCAAACTGACCTTTCAATCAAACATATGGCAGTCAAAAACTGACCTGTCTCTCAAACTGACCTGTCAATCAAACTGTCCTGTCACTCAAACTGACAGGGGGGTCATAAATCAATCATTTTGACAGAAAGTATAGGATAGATACTACTAACCTATTTACTGTGCGGTCACCATAAGGGCTCCCCCATCCAGAGCTCACAGATGTCGCTTTAACCCCTCGCTGCTGCGCAAGGAAACTTACAAGTCTCAATTTGCGAACAATCTCCGTGTCTTTTTAGAATTCAACAAGGACTCAGTTTCAGATTTGAGGATTCTATGGGAATCAGTGAAGCAGTTTATATGTAGTAATACCACTCTGTATGTGTCAGCCCACAATAAAGAACGCGCAGCTAAATTGGAAGAACTGGAACGTAAGTATGCTGTTTTAGATGCTACTTTGCAACATAACTACAGCGATTCTGTGTCTCTTCAAAAAGAGCTGGTCAAAAAAGAATTTAATTCTTTTCTCAGGCACCGCTCCAAATTTCTTATGCATAGAACTAGGTAGACATAGTATTTTAATTCTGCTAGACCAAGTCACTTGTTGGCCATGAGGCTCCAGACCAGTGAACATTTTGCCAACATATTTGGCATTAAGTCTAAAGATTTTAACTGTTTTAACTGAGCCTGAGTGTCAACTCGACCTTTACATCTTTTTATGAGGATCTGTACAGTTCAGAGATCGACTTTGACAATCTGTCTTGTAAAAGTATTTTAAATAACATTCATATGGAGCATCTCTCTGATCACAATTCTGAAAATCTTAATGCGGCCATTACAATACATGAAATTGAGAAGGCGGGGAAGGATATGCGTCAGGGTAAATCTCAAGGCCCAGACGGGATCCCACCCGAGTTTAACGTTGCTTTTTGGCCTGTATTCGACCCTTTGCCAGCAGACATGATACAGTTTTCGATTAAGATGGGTTCTTTTTTGAGAGACGTCAATTGTGCTTTAATATCTCTGCTTCTAAAAAAAGGCAAAGATCCCACAAAGTGTGCTAATTATAGACCCCTTTCACTTCTAAATGCGGACTTAAAGATTTATGCCAAAGTTTTGGCACAGCGCCTCCAGGGTCACATGATACAGCTGGTGCGCAGTGATCGAACTGGCTTTATAAAATCTAGACTGGCTTCAGATAATATAAGGAGGCAGCTGCACGTCATACACAGCACGCCAAATCTAACTTCTCCAGCTGCAGTCATGTCGTTAGACGCCATGAAGGCTTTTGACCGCCTAGAGTGGCCTTATTTATGGTCAGTGCTTGAGACGATGGGCTTTGGTGCCCCCTTTATCGATATGATAATGGTGCTATATAAGAACCCAACAGCAATGGTGCTCACAGGCAAATTCTGCTCCCCTCAATTTTCCATCTCGAGAGGGTCGAGACAGGGCTGCCCACTAAGTCCATTACTGTTTGTGCTTTCATTGGAGCCGGTGGCACAGAACATTCGTTGCTCACCTGTTCTATCACTGATTTCCATTAATGGCACCCACCACCACATTTCATTATACGCGGATGATGTATTGCTATACATAAGTGAAGCCGACTGTTGTATCCCACACATATTTATCATTTTTGACCAATATAGCAAGCTTTCTGGATTTAAAATAAATTGGCAGAAATCTGCTTTACTACCGCTGAACCAAGCAATGGCTAACATCCCTGTCTCCCTACCCATGCTATCAGTAAATAATTTTACATATTTGGGCATAGAAATCTTCCCTTCTATACAGACAACAGTAAAACACAATTTTAGTACAGTTCTGGTCACCAGTATTGGTACCCATGAAATTTCAATACATCATGTAGAATATCTCCTGAGAAAAAGGAATCTAGTGAAACAGCTTTGGTCTATAGACACTCATGTTTGGTACAGAAACAGCAAATGATGAAACAATAACAATTAAAAAAAACAATAGGAGGAAAAAACTATAAAAACTGAAAGATTGCCGTACACTGGTATTGGCACCCTTCAAATCAGTTTGAAAAAATAACTACATTTGACTCACCTGTGCTAAATTATAAATTAGACTCACCTGTGATAAACTGTCAGTGCCCACATGATTTGAATTAGCCAATGAATGATGACTTTAATGCTTAAAAAAGCCACTTGTTATTCCTTGTTCCGTTTTCACAATGGTGAAGACAAGGGAGCTGTCTGAGAGCATCAGAAGTGCTATTACCACCAAACACAAGACTTCTAAAAGGTACAAGGCCATCTCCAAAGACCTTTGTATCCCTGTTTCAACAGTGCGCAATGTTATTAAGAAGTTTGCTAAGCATGCAAGTGTCAAGAACCTTCCTGGACATGGGGGGAAGAGGAAAATCGATAAGAGAAGTCTTTGGAGGTTGGTGCGAACTGTGGAAAAAACACCAGGTAAAACGACCAAAGAGCTGGAGGCTGACCTGGAATAATCTGGAGTCATGGTTTTAATGCGTACCATACGCCGCACACTAAACCAAGAAGGGATTTATGGGCGAAGGCCAAGGAGGACCCCACTGCTGAAAAAAACATAAAAAGGAATGACCGATCTTTGCCAAAGAGTACCTGGGCAACCCACAAACCTTCTGGGCAAATGTTCTGTGGACAGACGAAACCAAAATAGAGCTTTTTGGCAATGCACACCAGCAATTTGTTTATACGACGACGACGACGACGAAATGAAGCTTATAAGGAAAAGAACACCCTACCTATAGTTAAGCATGGTGGAGGATCCATAATGTTGTGGGGCTGCTTTGCTGCCTCTGGTACTGGACGCCTTGACCGTAACGAAGGAATCATGAAATCAGAGGATTACCAAGGAATTTTAGAGCTAAATGTGCTACCCAGTGTAAGAACTAGGTTTGGGTCAAAGATCATGGGTTCTCCAGCACGATAAAGACCCAAAGCACACATCCAAAAGCACTCAAGAATGGTTGAAAAAGAAAGAATTAACTGTTTTAAACTGGCCAGCAATGAGTCCTGATCTCAATCCTATTGAAAATCTTTGGAGAGAGCTGAAATTTGCCATTGGGGGAAGGAATTCTGCAAACATTCAAGAGCTTGAACAAATTGCAAAGGAAGAGTGGGAGAAACTACAAGCTGACAGGTGCAAGAAGCTTATAGATGGCTGCAAGAAATGTCTGGAGACAGTCACCGTTGCCAAAGGGTGTGCAATCAAATATTAAGGAAGGGTGCCTTTATTACCAGGTCATATTTTCTATTTCTTCTTTAAAATTACTACATGCAAGTTGAAAAATAATGTTTTTTTGTTGAATTACTTTGGACGTTATCTATTAAAATATTCTGATGATACAAACTTGGTACATTTCCGTTTATTTCTGAAGATATTGTACAGGTTATACAAAAAATTCAAGGGCACCAATAATGGTGACCAGAACTGTAATACTCTCAATAAAATCAGCTTTGATCTGGGTAGATGGTTTAATCTCCCCAATTCACTTCGCAGTCAAATCTTCATTATTAAAATGAATATTTTACCTCGTATTAATTTTGTTAGCACAATGCTACCCCTTCCTCCACCTCCTCAGTTCTGGAGTAAGCTCCAATCGAAGGTGACCAAATTCTTATGGCGAGGCAAGCGACCACGCATTAAACTCTGAACTATACAGCAGGAAATGCAGGCTGGGGGTCTGTCTCTCCAAAACTTTAAACATTACAACTGGGCTTTTACACTCAGACCCCTGCTGACCTGGTTTCACACCGATGCACAGGTGTCGTGCCGTTTCTTGGGGGAGAGTTTGGTGTCTCCTTACTCCCTCCAAGATCTTTTATATTTAAACCTGCCCATCACTCTGTGTCGTCGTAGCTTTGGCCCTATTATCTCTCATTTGCTTTCTGTATGGAGATCGGTGGAGAAGCTGTGTGGCTACTCTCGTGTGGAACTCAAAATCCCCATTATTTAATAACACTAATCTACTGATCGGAGACCAACCTATCCAGTTCTCACAGTGGAGGGAGAGAGGCATCCGTGTACTCAGAGATATTAATGCAGATGAAGGTTTATTTTCTTTTCAGGACCTATGTTCAAAATTAAATTTACCGCGCTCCTCTCTTTTCTTTTATTTGCAATTACGTTCGGCTCTCAAGGCCAGTGGAGTTCCATGGCAAAGTCCTCTTCCATCACATCCACTTCATAAAATTGTACATTGCACCAGAGGCACAAGCGGCCTAGTTTCTAGACTTTATATGTTTATCTCTAGGCATGCTCACAGGCCCCTGGCATTAGACACTCTATGAAGAGCTGACTTCCCAGATGTGGACCCAACATTTGATTTGTTCTGGGAGTGTCCTCCAGCGGCCAGATTCTGGCGAATGATTGCATCCAATCTCTCCATGCTTTTTGAGAATACAGTACCCTATTCGCCTTTTATATTTTTGTTAAATGATTTATCCAGCTTGAACCTGACACTGCCCCAAAAATGAGCCTTTCTAGCTGGACAGCAGCAAAAAAACTGGTGGCTACCCGTTGGAAACCTCCTCATACTCTTTCTTTTCGAGCTTGGATCTTAACTTATCTTGATATGGCATATCTGGAGCTGTCGACAGCCCGTATGCATGGGGCCAAGGAATCAGTGGCTGAACTGTGGAGTTCCACTTCTAAGAAACTCAAAACACTACTGTAGTACCCTCATGTCGGGATGGGTGGCCTGGATTCTGTGTGGGTGGGTGCGGAAGGATGGGAGGGAGGGGAACCATGGCGGGGAGGGTTTTGTTTTGCCCTTATTATTACTGTTGTGCCTTTCTTTTCTTTACTTTCTTTTTCTTTTCCCCTTTTTATGATATGAGCCTTTTGATGATGTATTGCTGATGCTGATTATTATATCAAAATCAATAAAAAATTTGATCGTAAAAAAAAAGTTCTACTTCTTACGAAGTATACTGCCTACTTTATTAGACACAAACTGACAAAGGTTGCCAGCCCATTGTCCTAATTAAATATAAATTTGCGAGATTTTAGACTGTCAGAGTAAGCTATGTTTAATTATGGCTCGGCATTCTAGCCAACACATTGTTACAATCTAAATGTATTTAGAATAAATTGATAGTGTGGCGGAGTGTGGTACAGTGGGTAAGGAACTGGGCTTGTAACCGAAAGGTCGCAGGTTCGATTCTCGGGTAGGGCACTGCCGTTGTACCCTTGAGCAAGGTACTTAACCGAAATTGCTTCAGTATATATCCTGCTGTATAAAATGGATACAATGTAAAATGCTATATAAAAGTTGTGTAAGTCGCTCTGGATAAGAGCGTCTGCTAAATGCCTGTAATGTAATGTAATGTAATGATAGGCTAAATCCCAAATTTTAAGACCAGTATGTCTGTATGAAATGAATGAGTCATGAAAAGCTAACAATAAACAGATAGGGAGGTCAAATCTGTTTTGGTGATCTTTCAAAAAACATTTTTTTTAATTATTATTCTTCATACATAATGTCATAAATGCTACAGTATAATCAAATAACAAAATATAAATCGCCAATTTGCCAGAATATAACTCTAGTTTCCTATATACGATTTTAAAAATTAGCCGCTTCCCTCCACATGTAATCACTCCCAGATAGCCAACGGATCTGGCCCGAGGCTGTTTTTAAGTCGGTGCCTGCGGCACACAGTCGCAGTCGTAAACAGACTCAAGTCCTGATCCGGTGGAGTGTCGCCTTTTGACTCATTAAAAAAACTAATCCGGTTCTTATCTGGAACTGATCTGGGAAACGATGTCCAGTGCGGCGTTCTAATTGTATTACAACAGAGTTCTATGACTCACTCGTTCCTGCACCGGTTTAGACATGGCAACCGACTGTCTATTTAAGCAGAGTTATATTATGCCACGGGTGTCCAGTCTCTGAAAAGGGCCAGTTTGGGTGCAGGTCTTTTTCCTTTATTCCAGCACTGTGACACCTGATTCGATGGATTCTTCAAGACATATGATAGGATAAGTCTATTCCGGTACCCTAGTTTATTTATTTTTTAAACCTACTCACACACCAGCCCCTTTCAGATAAAGAATGGACACCCCTATATTATAAAATGTGCCAGTTAGAGGGGTGAAAACCAACTAATTGGTCATCGCTCATTTTGGCATAAAAACCATTGCAGTAAAAAGCCATGCGTTGTGTCACAAAACGCTTGCAAGTATCTATGGAAGGCTATTAGAGCAAATAACGAGACGATAATGTCATGTTCACAGGACATTAAAATGCGTATTAACACATAGAGTTTGGTCGTGTTAACAGGTAATATTTTTACACATTAACACAACAAAAATTGACACGTTAACGTGCATTTTCTGGTTGTGGCCAATGAGGGACCTTGAATCAAGGCAGTCATACATATTCATGAGGAGGGTTGCATCAATGATGTCGAACAACAATGCAAGGGAGCACGTCATGCATAAATTACTGATGTGGCCATCTATACACATGCTACGCACTCATTACAGGCACCCTGCAGGGACCTATGCATACCGTAAAGGAAATGACATGTATGAAACGTAAACCAGAGGTGTGATTTAGAAGAAGCCAATTTAAACTTTCAGCGGGGGATGGTGAAGTTCCAGAAGCAGAAGAAACCAACACTGGCCCTTTTCAAATACAGTTGAACATCCCTGTTTTAGAGAAACAGTATTTTGTAATTATTATCCCCGCCAGGCGAGAGCCTGGAGGGGATTATGCGTTTGGTCCATCTGTCCTATGTCCATCTGTCCTATGATTTCTTCTGTAACCCCATACTACCACCGAAGTAGCCTACATTATTTTCTAATAACCGGGACAGCCTGGAGGGGTTTATTCCACTTGCAACGGGTTACCAACAATGACTATATATGGTTACTTTTGTATTTATTGATTTTTATCGACTTAATCACCTGGAATTGAAATATTCTTCTGCAGCCGTTTGGGCATATTTTACCATTGTCAAGCAAAACTGTAGCTGGTAGTTGAACTTGGACCGTTGTTATGCAACAAATAGGATATAACAGGCCAATAGTCAGATTGTAATTGTTTTATATATCCTCTCAAACACATTCATTATGTTTTATGCGAATATTCACTTTCATGTCTTGACATCCGAGGCGACAGAATGCACTCACATTTCCAATATAACTGGCAACAACAGCAGAAAACATTGTACACGTTGTAAACAATTTGCTGTTTGATTACTTTCTCATCGTCAATTCCATATAGGCTAATTGCAAAATGACAAGAATAGAACGAAAACTCGGACTTGCGTGAAAATTTAAATTAGCAGTGGTACAGCCACCGTTTGCTTTCCTTCGAAGTTACTGCTAGCCGAGCAGCAAAGTGTGCCCTCCAGATGCAAACCATGCACCATGAATTAGTCCATAGTCTTCCTGGTCTTTTTGTGGAACTGAAGAATGGCAGAGTAAAATTACGGCAGTCTGAAAAAGCTAAAGGGACGATTACTAGAATGATCCTATTATTTTACCCTGACAAAAAGTGAGGAAGGTGATTTCCAGTTTGCTTTTACTGTATCACCAATGTGAATTATGCAGAACTACCGCATACCTCACATAACTGTATCAAACGTTTTGAGTCAATTACAACGGGCTAACAAAGAAAATCCGGAAGAAAATATTCAGCAACCAAATTAATCCGTTTGAATGTTTTGGTACGTAATATGCTGTCCCAGCACGAATGCTTAGCATTTTATAAAATGAATACTAAAGCAAGAAAAGAACAGAAGAGCACACGTTATAATTCCAAGACGTTGGCAGGCTCGAACCAAAACTAGGCTACTGCGCCGCATAACATACAAGTTTCAGTTTGCGGCTACAGATTTTTAAACATGGCGGTTGAAATAAAACAAATAACACTGCAAGTCGACCAATCAGAAATTTTCAGCGCTTGCGCCCCACCCCAAAGGTTCCGGTACTTTTGGAAAGTACTACCCCCCGAGCAGGAACTTTTTTGGGGGTAAAATAAAGTCCCCGGAACTAAATTTAGACCCTAGTTCCTGCGGTCAAAATGCACTGAGTTCCTCAAAAGGTTCCTAGTTCCGGGGTGAAGTTCCTGCGGTGATAACATGGCTTTAGTTCTATTCAGAGACATAATCTTGAGTCATTTTTATTAATCTATGCTTCCAGTTTTGCTTGGAAAATGTAGGATTATTTGACCAAGAACATAAATCTGTGTATTTCTACACCAAACCACTCCACAGAATGTGTTCTTCTTGTGGTTACAGTTAAATTTTCTAAGAAGCAGGCAGCAGATGTGGTCATGTGTCCCCTGAAACCCCAATAACCCAAAACCTGACCCAGGACTGAGGCAGGACTGGGTACAAATTTGTGGGTCTCTCATATATAGTGGAGAGAACCCATGAAGACCGGACCACTTTTCATTTTATTTAACAAAAGAAAACTTCCATGGTTGCATTTACTGTTTTCTTTCTTATTTTAGTGAGACTAAGATGCACCATGGTCATGACAACAGTTCATACAGTACTTGTTGTCAGCCAATTGCAAATCAGCAAACTACAAGCTTAGCTCAGTTCACACAATCCTTAGCGAGATTAAGCGTTAAATGCAATCAAGATAGAACCTTTCAAAAAATAAAATGTAAATCAGGACAGCACAGCAAGCACTACAGCAAGTGCCATAATTATTCAATTACTGTGAGCCAGTTTGCCATTACTCATGCTAATTGGCAATTGACATCTTGCAGGCTTCACAACAAAAGGGCATCCACTCAACAGGAACCCATAGAAACCATGGAAATTAACCATGGTTTCCTTGACCCTGGTTGCCTCTCTTTAGGCTGCCTCACCTTCAACTGCACCAACTGTCACCACTGACTGAGCTCAATGCTCCTTGAAATCCTCCCCAACTGAGTTTTTGAACATGATAAACACAGTTTTCAGAACAGCTAAACAGTGTCACCTCTCAAGTACCATATTTATGACATCTTTACAGTGATAATCTAAAAGTAGGCCTATGTCCAGTTATTTGTATATTAGACACTCAAGCACTGAATTATTTGTCGGCAGGTGCCTCTTACATGGGTCAGACTCGGTACAGAACACAGAGGAAAATGTCTGGTCATGTGCGGGGCTGTTCAGATTCAAGTTTTGTTACCAGGGGGTCAATTCAGGTTTGGGTCTATTTCCATTCATTTATGCACATCAGGCTCATGTAAGGAACCCATGGGTCTAACCTGAAGACAATGAACCTATGTAGACCTCTAGTCACCTGTACTGACCTTGCTTAGGAACATGGCATAGTAGCAGTGGAGAGGCAGATGAAATGTCACTTGATTGGGAGTTGGCTGAAAAGAAAATGACAGAACAAGTTTTGCTTGTGTGACATTTCATATGACTGCAAATGGTTATATAAACACCTTATGTAAACACCTGTTCATATGTAATAAGATGTACCTCATCCACAAAGCCAATTGAATCAAACCACAGTTGCAAAGCCTCCAGACAATACCGCACTACCGTTTTTGTGTACTCCTGTATTTCCTACACAAAAGAGCAAATGTTAAATCACAGTTAGCGACAATTTCTTTTTTTTTTTAACAATGAACAAACACACAGGCTCTTCATGTAGCAGCTAAGTTTGTAAACATGTAAACTACTCTAATTTAAAGGAGATAAAGTAAACTACAAAAATCAATGAACAAAAAACATTGTTCAGCAAACAATCTGCATGATTTGGGGTAGAGACAATTGAAATGGTTCTGTAAATAGCAATGGGTGGGTGGTCTTACTTTGACTTTGCAGTGGGTTATGAGCCCCCACATGGGCTGGGCACAGGCCTCCAGCTCTGCTGCAAAAGCTGCATAGTAAGTCTGGGACTCAAACTCCACATGTTCATTCAGCTCCCTCTTGTTCAAGTTCATACCTAAAACAGCCAGTACACAACACCACTAAGGCCAGATCAGGGTGGTTACTTCATTGTGATGACCACATAATATCCAAACCCCTGCCAATTGATCAAGATGAACTAATTAAGATAAAGAGAAAAACTTCGTGTTTTTAATGTTTTAAGTGTAAAGGGAGCTGACAAATTCAGTACTGCAGATTGGAGCAATCAATCAGCTAAGCTCAATAAAAGGAACATGTGGCATACTTAAACTTCACCTTTTTAAACTGCCTATATGTTATTTATATGATAATGGGGGATGTGGAGACGAGTAGTGTGTGAATGACATTTCTGCTGCCTGAAGACTTCTCTGGAACGCTTGTCTTCTGTCTTCTTCAGCTACCATTTTAAAATGAATGGTGCCACAGAAAATATTTGCACACCTCTAAAAAATGGCTGGTTTGTTTTGCGTGGCTGTCAAATCCATGGATTTGTACAAAGGCACAGCTCAGACATGTGGGCTTCAGTAAAGTGGAGGTTGATCAGAGTAAGGCAAATTCCCAGGAATACTTACCTTGGAGGAAGGACACAAAGCTCACCCACAGCATGAGCAAGGAGTGGTCCTCCAAGAACTTCTTTGCTACACTTTGGTGTGAGAGAATATTAATAAAATCGCTAACTAAAGGCCAATATGTGTTGTTTTTCAGTAGAGCCTCTGCACAGTTTACCACCACATGGCGGCTATTCTCTTCATCTGAAAAAAAAGAGAAAGGGGGCGGTGCTACACAGTTGTACATAAAAGTATTGATGAGAGAAGGAGGTTTTGAAAGCCTAAAACAGATGAAGTAATGTTATTAAGTGGCATGTTAATTTGAGTCCATCATAGTGTTTTCTCAGGGAGAGTAAAGTACTCTGAATGAATGAAGTCATTAACTGCCAGATTCTGCTAGTTCAGTCCATTATGGGGCTCACAAAGCCACTCTGCCATCACACAGAATGGGAATGAGTAGCTACTGCCTGGTGGCAAATTTCTTTCACCAGTGTGAGAATACTTGTCAAAAACTGTATGCTAAAAGATTCCCACTGCTTGTAACTTTTTTTTCTCAATGGGTCAAGAATGAGACTATTCCAACTGAGAATGTATAAGGAGAGCAAACTGGCCAGGATTGTGACTGATGACTCACTCTCTAATTACCATACGTGCCAAAACTCCTGATTTTCCCAGGAGACTCCCAAATTCATTGCGCTCACGCAGCGCCTTCCCAGGGTCAACATTCAGCCGAATTTTCCCGTTTTAGGACAAATTTAAATACATTGTATTTTTTAATTTGTTATATCACAACCTCTATATGCAGCATGTAGGCCCTATGACTCAAATTCTCCTGTTTCCACCTGGATGACAACAGGTATTTCTCACACGTGCAACCAACCTGCTACCAACCCGGCAAAAGTGTTGCTACGCCAAATAATAGCGTAGCAACACTTTCGCCAGCTGTTGCCACAAAACAAAGCTTCCAGTTATATAGTTATGCTCAGCTAGCAAATTAAAACAGTCCTATTATACCTTTTATGCCTTTTAAACACATTTGTCTTTCTGTTAAATATGATGTTGGTATGTCTGTCACTTGCACCTCTGCAACAGAGAGCACAGGAGTGACTTCCTCATTCTTTACTTGTCTTTCCATGATGCATGTTTGTAACATAGAGGAATTTTTTATATTTTAATGCTTGTAATGATCAGAACAGGCTAGCCAGTTAGCTTTAGTGCTGTCATTCCAGAAATTAAAACATGACAATAAGTTTGTCACTTCTGTGAATAAATTCACTGTATTCCAACTGTACATTAACCTTTGTGTTCAGTTTGATTCAAAAAACACATTACACCCTTTGTCTAAAGAGGGACAGGTAGCTGGCAGGGATCCAAAAGACTTCAGATGATCAGTAATACCTGGGTCCCAGAGCAACTCACAATTAGCAGGTGCGTCTCGGTCTTCATTTGCTTCCAGGCATACATTGTTTTTGTCCAGGAGTTCAGAAGTCTAAAGGGGAAAGTCTGTATATTGGGAAAATGTCTGTGTCATGCACCACCCACAGCTCACCTTGAAGTTCACTTTTGATAAGGCAACTCTCCATCATGTAGAGGAGGACTATGACCATAATGTCCAGCAGTTGGCACTCCTCTGTCATGTGGCGTGCCAGCTCCTCATTGCTGAACAGCTGCACGCTGATGTGTACTATGCGGTTGGACATAGTGTCTGATTCATTGCTTTTCATCAGCGTTTTCATGATGAATGCATAATGTTGAACAAATGTTTTGGTGAAGGAAATCTGGAAACAAGGAAGCATGTGCTATAACTTGACGGAATTCCGTTAAAATGTGTTTACTAACAACAAAACTCATTTAGAGCATTACTTCAAATAGACGCTTGCTAAAAATGGAGGTCTCAAGCTGCTGGGAGGCTGATGCGCTTATTTTGAGCTGCATATCAAGTTTTGTTCTTTGACTCATGTCTGTGCAGGCCTGACATGACGATTATTGCCACACTCCAGTGTTATTCAAGTTATGGGTTGCGGGGGAGGATGTCAGAATGTATCAGTTTCTTATTTTGTGTTTCTTCATAATTACAACAGAAATCTAAAATGCTATTCATTTAATGTTGCTGAACACAGGACATCCTTAGGAGTGTTTGGTTTTAATGCAGCAGATATTAAAATTAAACATTCAGGACTAGTATACATTCAACAATGCGAAAATTATAATATGCATACTTTATGGTCCAAAACAGCAACTCCTCTAAAAAGCATTTATGTTTCAGAGTATCCATTATGGTTGGATCTGGAGAAAGAGTAAACAAATCAATTGGGAGTTGGGAGTGGAAAGAGGTCAAAGGGCTTGCAATTGTTGAAATAATCCTCCATGTTAAAGTGTAACTAAAAACAGTTTGCTGATACATTTTAAGAAAGGCTTTAAAATAATTTAAAAAATTAACTGGGCTTGCTTTGATAAATCTTTTTTTTTTTTGCTCAAATGAAGTCTTAATTAAAGACTTCAATAAAATTATACATTCAGTACTAATCAATCTATCAATCAACTTTATTGTTCCAGATGGTAACATCGCATAGACGGGTTACAACAACACACAAAGACATCATAAAACTAGAAATACTGCCTCGCCGTTGTATGCCTCCACCAACCAGTAGCCAGTGCTCTGTTTTTTGCGGTGATGTGCTGGGGTGCAATGTCATCACTTCATCATGTTATCCTATTAGAAATTTCTGTGAAACTTTGTCATAATTAGCGTATGAATTCTTGAGTTATGGCCAAAAATGTGTTTTGTGAGGTCACAGTGACCTTGACCTCAAGTGGGCGTGTGTGCCAAATGTGAAGAAATTCCCTCAAGGCAAAAACGTGTTTTGTATTCCCTCAAGGCAAAAATGGGTTTTGTGAGGTCACAGTGACCTTGACCTTTGACCACCAAAATCTAATCAGTTCATCCTTGAGTCCAAATGGACGTTTGTGCCAAATTTGAAGAAATTCCCTCAAGCCGTTCCTGAGATATCGCGTTCACAAGAGAATGGGATGGACGTGAGGTCACAGTGACCTTTATCTTTGACCTTTGACCACTAAAATCTAATCAGTTCATCCTTGAGTCCAAGTGGATGTTTACGCCAAATTTTAAGAAATTCCCTCAAGGCATTCCTGAGATATTGTGTTCACAAGAGAACAGGACGGACGTGAGATCACAGTGACCTTGACCTTTGACCACCAAAATCTAATCAGTTCATACTTGAGTCCAAGTGAACATTTGTGCCAAATTTGAAGAAATTCCCTCAAGGCGTTCCTGAGATACACGTTCACGAGAATCGGGACGGACGGACAGAAGGACAGACGGAAGGAAGGACAGAAGGAAGGACGGACAGACGGACAACCCGAAAACGGCTGTGCCGTCACGGAGGCATAAAAACAGGCATGTACAAGTCAAATGAAATATAATTTAACCACTTAAAACCCAGGAATTATTCTAAGAATTCCCTGTCTTAAATAAACCATTATCTCCAAAAGTATGCACAGTACAGACATGGTTCAAAGTTTGACATAAAAATTACATCTGTACCAAAATGACCAAACCGTGATCCTACAGAGGTCTCTTAAAGTAAACATGCGGGACATATACATTTTGTAAAACAATAAAGAAATCCAAAAATCACTTTGTATTGTGATGGCAGGTATGCTAGTATGCCGTCCCGCCAAGTTACGCCTTGGCGGGGCGGCATGCCCCATACGTATTCAGCACAGTGTTTGCCACTTTTCAGGGTTTCCTATTACAGAGATAACCACAATGCCCGCAGACTCTCAGCCCTTTAAAACATTCATTTCTGTACCTTCTAACCCCATTTCTACAGACAGAATTTAGAAACAACTTCACACGCCTGCAAAATTTCTCCTTCTTATTTTTCCTGCCAGATTACATCACCTTAATGCTGCAAGCCCAGAAACAATGTCTCCCCACTGGACACCAGCCAATCCTTAACCTACACCAGACAATCAAAATGTCACATACACACGCAAAATGGACTTATATTTTTCCCCAAGAAAATTTCCAGTTTTGACAGCTAGTCAGTTCGTGGCACAGTGGTAATGTTGCTGTCTATGGATTGTCACAGGGTAAAATCTCTCCTGGGGCAAATCTTTCATTTCTTATACATGCTTATTTGCTCACTAATATTTGTATATTACTTTTCAACTATTGCTTTTGCACCATATCTACCCGGTCTTTCACCGAACGTATAGACTGTATTATGACATAACATCTACATGTTCAGTTAACCGGTTACAATATAGCCAGGCCATATGGATACAACCGGAGCTCAGCTGCTTACTAGCCTGTCTTCTTTAAAACCAGAGGCACATTTAACCAAGACAGTGGCGCACTGGTAACGTCACTGACTGGAAAGCACAAGGTTGGACGATCGAATCTCTCAGGCAAATCTTTAATTTCTTACTCTAACATTTTCTTACACTTACATTTACTAACTAATAATTGTCTATTGCTTTTGAACTATTGCTTTTGCCCTTATCAGAATATCAGAATTTTCAATGCAAATGATTAGGAAAAGTCACTCATAAGCAGCCATATGCATTTCATGACAGCACATTTATTGACTTTCTTAAAAAGTTACACCAGCTGACCACTGTGGCATTTCTAGTTTAAAATATAGTTTCTAACTATATTTCTTTACCTGGCTACTTTAGAAAACGTTCTTATCAGCAAACGCCATGTTTCTACATTCATGCTACCTCGCCCTGTTGTCCATCTACCCACAGACAAACAATTAGTACGTATGTACTGTCTGCAACAACCCAATAAAAACATTCAATTTAAAAACATGACTTATTTATAATTATAACTAGTAGTCTATGTGAGAAAAGTACACTTGTACAACAGTTTTCCTATGTAATTTCATGTTCCTTGAACAACTACATATGCCACCACGGCGGCAGTGTGGTATAATGGGTAAGGAACTGGTCTTGTGACCTAAAGGTCTCAGGTTCGATTCCTGGGTAGGACACTGCTGTTGTACACTTGAGCAAGGTACTTAACCTGCATTGCTTTAGTATATATCCAGCTCTATAAATGGATGCAATGTAAATTCTATCTTAAAAGTTGTGTAAGTCGCTCTGCATAAGAGCATCTGCTAAATGCCTGTAATGTCTGTTTTATATACTGTTCAATAAGGAAACTCATCTTGCTCATGGTCACTATATTTTCTTTGCACTAGTCTGTGATCATGTCAAGCTTCACCTACATGCCCATTCTGCTGAAAACATATTGTTTCAACACCTCAATTTCATCATTTGTCGTCATTTCTCTCGTTATACTGTTATTTTCTGATATGCAAAGATTGCTGAGAAATACGTATGTGTTGCTATTCTCCACTGTCAAGTGTTCCTATTTGTCACAACTGTTACCTAGTTCTCCTTCTCGAATTCTCACGTAAGGTCAGTGATCTAGCTAAGGAAAATACCGAAGAGGACTCCTACCTACAACTTATCAAAATGCCTTATAAACACTGAAAGTGCATCTCAGACGAAATAACAGAAAACGGAGCAGGACAGAAGGGTACAAAAGCTGTGACCTAGGGAGCTCAAATGAAACGAGCTTGCTGATAATTTTGTCAATGAAGGCTCATTGAATGGCCATCAAATCAGTGAGTACATACACTGGGGGGATTTCTGTTGCGTTTCTAGCCTATATTATACTTACGCCACCGCACCCTTTGTCACAGGCATTATTTTACATACATAGAAAAGTGAAAGTACTAAACATGCTGGACATGTAATGGAGGCAGAAACACTGGAGGTATTCAAGGCCCGGCTTGATAAAAGCTAGATAGTATCTAACACTGTAAGTAAACTAAGCATTAAGTACAGTTTAGTGGTAGGAATAGACGAGCAGTGTTGGGCTGATTGACCTGTTTGTGTTTGTGTTGTGTTGTGTCACGTTGCGTTGAACAGTACATGTTGATCAGACTGTACAAATTCACACAAGGACAGCCATAATCCACAACCATTTCTTAAAGGGTTACTTTGCATTTTTACACCCAGTACCACTGCGCTACTCATGACGAATTATGTGCTTATCTCGCTCTGCCTCCCAATCAAACCAGTCTACATCCGGAACTACCTATGCTGTATGCATGTTTGCATGTACAGTATGTATGTGTATGCATACTTCTCATAGTCTACATTTATATGCATTACTCTTATCACTTTCTCATAACTAACACTTAGCATAAAGAAATGATATCTGAAAAAATGTTTTCAATGTACAAAAATGCCAAGTTACTCACACATACAAAGCACTACAAGTCATTAACACTTCCAAAATATGGCCTGACATTAAAAGGAGTTATCAAAATTACACCAAGTAATTGCTGTCTGGACCACCAGATCCATCATCTGGCTCCTCTAAACTGCACTATTCTGAACTATACCATTTGATCTTCTATTGTTCTGGTTAGCTGTCACCTCAGCTGTAACCTGCTTAACCCATTTTATTTGCAGTCAGCTACTTTACACCAGGCTGGCCAGTGGAGGATGGGCTCTCCCTCTATAACTGGGTTCCTCTCGAGTTCTCTCCCCACTGGGAGTTCTTTACCTTATGTACTTGCTATTTGGAGAGTCTCTTGCCTTGCTACTGTGTAAAGTGTCTTTGTGACAGTTCTCTGTAAAAAGCACTATAAAAATAAAACTGAACTAAATTGAAATTGGAATATTGTCATATTTCACTCCCAGAAGATAATTCTATTGAGGGTGGTACCCCCTGGATCCCCACAATACAAATATTCTTTATTCATTCACAAAAGGTGTCCTTCTGGAAAATATCAATGAATAAAACATGTTCATAATAGTTACTTGTCACACACATTAAATTCACTTAGAAACAGTCAAACCACTTGGTTTTACCTTGCTCATTGCTCTGACATACTTCTTGCAGTAGTAGCTCTCTAATTGTCTCCACCAGGCGAGAGCGTGTGTGTGTGTTTGTGTATCTGTCCGCAGCTAATCTCGCATACTACTGGGCCGATCAGCCTAATACTTGTTGGGCATGCTGACAGCAGGCCAAGGACCTGAATTCTCGAATATTTTGCAAATCGGTCAACGACAAGTATTTTATTTGAATTAATTTCCATCATTGTCCATTGAAACATATTGAGTGCGAACTCCTTACTCCTCCTAACCGGCCGGTAGGGGCCGCAAGTGAACAACAACTGCTTCCGTTTGGAATGAAAGACCAGCGATGTAAAATATCAATTTCAACGTTAAAATGCCGACAAAATAATCCGCCAACTAACGGGGTACGTTAATGTTTGAATCTGTGGCAATTATTTTGTTGGAATTTTCACGTTGAAATTGCTATTTTACATCGCTGGTCTTTTGGAATTGTTCCTGTCCAGATTTGAAATGAAAGTGCCAGACAATAATGTCAACGTTAGCTCTGTCTAAAGGCCAGTTCAAATCAATGATTCGAAATGAGACTGGATGCAACTTGCAAAATTTCAAGATGTCTGATTGTAAACGTGCTGAAACTGCACTTGGCGATTTGACAAGGTGGGTCTTTTGAGACCCCAGGCAACGGCTTCAGACACTCTGCAACTAACCAGTTCACACCGCTGCAATTTTCTCTGCAACGTTCTAAAATCATTTCGTCTCATTGTGAATCATTGATCTTAACTTAGCCTAACATGTCATGGCTTATATGAATGAAATTAGTTCACGTCACCACCGTCACTTCACTGAATCGGCGTTGTTGGGATTTTCAGTGGCACATGGTAAAAACTTGTAATATTGTATTTGTCTGGTTGCATTGATTGTGTAGCCTCTATTGTTGCATCAGCAAAGCTAACACGCCTGGCGGAGATCTGCACTGTACTGAGTGCACTCTTCTAGTTGATATTGATATTGAAATTGAACTGGATAATTCGGTTGGGAACAGCAACAGCCAAAAAGCTATTCTACTAGCTCTAAGCTGGATAGAAGAAGTCAAACCAATCAAAGTACATTAAATATAATGAATAAGCATGCTACGGGTAGATGTGAACATTGTGGACTACAGGAAACGGTGGAGCATGTATTTTTATACTGTCCTAGATATCAACAAGAGAGACAGACACTTAAAATTACACTCCAAAGGTATCACATGACACTAGGTATTAGAGAAATGTTGCAGAGGAGTTCAGGTGATGTAGAGTACAGGGCTATTTTCAGATTTTTAGAAAACACAGGAATTAATAGGATAATGCAAGGCTCCAGAGTGCGACCATTTTGGTCGCTCATGCAACCAAAAATCTGTCAAGTGCAACTAAACATTTTCATTGGTCGCACTGGTGCGCCTGACATTTAGCAGGTCTGTCTCTGGTGTATGTATGTAGCGTTATTTTTTTCCCACACGCATTCTGCAAAGACCCACCCCTACTCTGCCTCTGATTGGCTCTGACCGTGATATTCTTCTTCGCTGAATGTGGGTGGGGAAAAAAATAATACATCATTAATGAAGAAAATATTAATTACATTCTCTAAAATGTGAACATATTTTAAGCTCCATTTTTCGTCAGGCACGAATTAGCAGACTAGACTCTCATTGCGCCAATTGCGGCGTCCATTTGTCTGAAGCAGCAATGGAGGAAAAAAAGATCCTAGACAAAATTAAAAAACAAGAATTAAAAAAAAAAAAGGAAATGCAGAAAAGTTCCATGTGGGAGCGATTTAGTGAAATACTTAACCATGACGAGTCAAGTGCTGGGTATGTCATTTGCAACAGCTGCGAAATAATGAGAAATAAAGGTAAAGTGTGATTGGGTATTAGGGCCACATTGAGGGAAAAAAATTTGAGATTTCGAGAATAAGGTCGTCATATTACGAGAATAAAGTCGTAATTTTAGGCTACGTGGGGAAATATCAGAAGAGCAGCCTGCCGCCTGCATTAAAATGAGGAACGTGGAGCATCTTGTGAAGTTATACTTTAGTATAGGTTTCACAAATAACGAAATACTTAATCTTTTAGCACATTAGCACCACATTATCATAAGTAACAGGACTTTTAAAAGACTGTGCAAGAAACTTTTTTTATTCCGAAAAAAGAACCACACGGACTTGGAGGAAATTGCAGGCTCAGGCTACCATTAGACTGTCCTCTCGCCAGTTTTGTTGGTTGCTGTTTTTTTCCTCTAAATTTTATGATTTTATTCACGTAATATTAATATTTTTCTTCTTGAAATATTATGACTTTATATTATTCTCATTAAATTATGACTTTATTCTCGTACTATTATGACTTTTTTTCTCAATTACGACTTTATTCTCGTAATGTTACGACCTTATTCTCGAAATCTCTGATTTTTCCCCCCTCAATGTGGCCCTAATACTCCGTCGTAGGGGTGCGGGTCTCTAAATTGGAGAAAATAATTAGTTCGGGTGGGTGGCGGGTGGATGATGCGATTCGGATGACGTCAGAGCCGATCCGCGCATCACTAGTGTGTATGTGTGAAACCGCGTCCTGTACTCCTCCGGGAACAGCGAACACTTTTGTTTGAGTTATTTGAGTTTGATTTATTTATTGGACTATGTCAAGCACTTTAAACATCAGCACTTTTTAAGTTTATTTTTTAAACAATTGAGGTTATTGCGATTTCTTGTTTGTGCTGTGATTTAAATAAAGAAAAAACATTTACCTGCACCTTTATTCCTGTTTACAATAATTTACATAATGTGTTAAGAAATTACCAATGTGTATGGGAACTGACAAAAAAGGTAACGCTTAAAATGTATTATTGTGGCGGCAAAAGGCACGGAGAAAAATTTTGGCCGCACCTAAATTATGTCCTGGTGCACCTAAATGAAAAAGTTAGGCGCACCAATGCAACCAATGAAAAAAGTTAGTCTGGAGCCCTGTAATGTAATGGTATAATAACCGTTCTGATCCACACTCTAACACCCCTATTAGACAAGAATGGAACAACCCGTTGGCTGTGAGACGTCTTAAGGTGTAGAAAATCGACCTGACGTGTTAACGTGCTTGTTTTTGTTGTGTTAATGCATAAAACTATTACGTGTTAACACGACCAAACTCTACGTGTTAACACGCATTTTGATGTCCTGTTAACACGACACTAACATCTCATTATTTGCTTTAATCGCCTTCCATAATATGGTATCTATGCCTAAGCAGACATAACAACTGAACAAACATGACGCTTCATGTGACATATATATACACTCCCAGAAATAAAGGTACACAAGGGTACAAATTCTGTACAAGTACAAAACTGTACCTATAAAGGAACTAGTGACAAGCGATTGTACCTTTCTAGGTACTGAATTACAGTGACAAGCAATTACAATTGCTTGTCACTGTGGCAGTGCCCCATGAAGGTACAGAATTGTACCTTTACCAGAAAAAAGGTACCATTCAGTACCTAGAAAGGTACAATCGCTTGTCACTAGTACCTTTAGAGGTACAGTTTTGTACCCTTGTGTACCTTTATTTCTGAGAGTGTATACCCTGCACGTTGTTACCCTGTTTCAATAGTCCCAGAAGAATTATTCACAATCGGGGACAACTTGGCTATGTAGGCTACTTCGGGAGCCTACTAGTCGGTAAGCTCTTGCTTAGAGTGGGCTGGTGAAAGACGCTCCGATGACAGTTGCTCTGCCTGATGGAAAGAACGCTAAGGTTATTTTCTGAATTATTACTAATTTTGGTCGTGACTTCTCTAGGCTTGTGAAAGTAGCAAAATGATTTGGCAAAAACTGCTATTTAGTTGCCAACGAGGTTGTTTACATTGTAAAAACCCAATCGAGGGTCAGGGACTCAAATCTCACTACGACTGGACACTTCGATGAAGAGAGATTTGGACAATTACAGGGTAGGATCGGAGAATTGTCTAGTAAAAGCACTCCGTCTCAAGGATTTGAGCAAGATCTTGTAATGAGTGCTTCAATTCAATTAAAGATTTTAACACTCATGCGATCTTGCTAAACGACAAATGTACAATGATTTAACTGGTGATGTATCCACAAGCCAAATGTTCGATCCTGTTTTACCTTTTTACTTCATTAAGCATTGGCCCACATTTAATGATATAATGTGAGCCCTCTAGCACGATGGAAGCTTGTCCTTTTGTTTAGAGTGCATCAATTTAAATGTTTCCTCAGTTGCTAAGTGTAATATCCAGTCAGGTTTTCCTCCCTAAAGAGGCGCACAGACCATGTTCCTTTTCGTACAAAACAAAGTTTATTAATAATCTAGGAAATGTTCCTTTAAAATGCATAACAGGAAGATTGGGTTACAAATACTTTCCACTGCCTAAAGGTCCATGCTGTGGAAAATCAGGTTCTGATCAAAGTGCTTATAGTGCTAAAGTGCTTTTAAAACCCTAAGAAAGCAGTGACATAAACCCCGCTAAACCAAAAAAACACAAAACATAATTAGAAATGCAACAGAAAAGACAATATCAATTCAGCAAATAGTTCATGTCACTGTTCATGCAACATTAAAACCTTAACAATGCCATCTCGGTGACGTGACATACCATCAGTATTCCCCATAATGTACGGCAGCTACAAGTCCCCCCCCGGCACACCAAGACAGCAGCCTACAGCAGTCTACAAAGGGTAACAATCATCAGTTAGTGCATTAACAATAAAACACATTATTATTATTACAGAGGGCTGTTATCAAAGGTTTGAAGAACATAATGATATGCGTACCAAGGTAACACCACAACCGACTTTTCTGAATCCGGCTACACGCTGCACCAGCTGACCATAGCCTTTAAAACTAAAATACACACACAAATGACACAGCCCGGCTTGACAACAGCATCATCAGTACCCTGTACAGCAGCAACAACATCACAATCAGACGAGTGAACCTCATTCAATAATTACTTACAAAGAGCTGGATGCACTTTCACAAATTGGAGCTGATTCCGAATGCCGCTTCTCCAAAACACCAGGGACGCTGCCATATTGGAAATCCGAGTTTACTTTTAAATGCTGCTCCGCTCCCCTACCGTATTCCCCGAACTAGCGGCGCGTTAGGTTCCGGTACCGCAGTCTCTGGACTAGCTGCGCATTACATGAGCAAAGTAACAATATATTATTTGTAGATAGAACACATGGACCTACCACAGTCATGCGGCTTTGTCTATTAAACTAGAATTGCTATGCTGTAACTTATTTTTATGTTCACCATCTCACTCCACCTATGTACATGTTGACTGCATTTGCACATCAATAGGTGTTCCCACACAGATATTCTCATTACTTGAATTTCCTAATATTAGAAAATTGAAGTGAACTGTTAGTTATGTACCAATATATTGCTACAATATATAGTCTTCTCAGTAATGTTTACAGCTTTTGAAGTTTTTTTTTTTGTCATGTGTAACTTGTACACCACAGACAACTTCAAGAAACTTTAAAGTACTCCCAGTACGTTATACCTCACTATTGCGTGGGGCTGGAGTGTTTCCCACAGGTTTGCACATCTGTTGACCTTCTTATTTGTGAAGAACGCTTTCAAAACACATGGTAAACATTTTTGAAAGTGTTGACATTATAAAATGAGGGGTGACAATTCAAATATTCCTGGTTACCTCAGAACTGCAGTTAGGTTATGGGTTTTTAGACTTTGGTGTTACCGAGTTAGGCTGTTTTCTACACACAAGTCTGTTTTTGGTTTATGCGGTAACTTTATTTTTTTCGAAGGTATCAACTTGAGTGATAACTGGCTGAAGAATCCCAAGTAGTAGTCTGAAAACAGACTGCAGTCAGGGTTCATCCATTGGAGGATTCTGGATTCCAGAAATGTTCTTTCCTTTGAGCATCCCGGGTGGAAGTGATTGCTCAGACCCTGGAAACACAAGAACAGACACACAAATACAGGGTGCATTTACTTGAAGCAGAATTCATGTCACAGCATAGAACTGTTGTAACACTGCAGCAAACTCAGGCTGTGTCACACAGGTGAACAGCTACAGTAGGTGCCTGAATAGTACTGTCTTTTGACAGGATCTCTTAAAATTCCGAAGAGTCCACTGACCCCTTGGCACTGACTGCATGTTTTAGATATCTCCTTACTGTAACTCACCAAATTCAGTTCATCTGCTAATTAGAAAGCTTTTGATTTGCTGGATCAGATATGTTCCAGCAGGAAGAGATCTAAAACATGCAATGGGAAACACTTATATGGAGGACTGCTGAAAGTAGTAGTGTGCCAATTCTATAATGCCAGAAATGCAATGTAATTTGCCAGTTGTCAAGCCCAGTTGTTGAAGAGCTAGCACTCATTCGAAGTCATGCAGGTAAATTTACAAAATTGGTAGGTTTGCCAAGATATGTGATTGGGGGGGGAGTAACAGGCTTGGGGTATGTGAAGCATCTGACCTGACTGAGTCCTAAGGTGTTGTGTGCATAATAAATTGTGGTGCATTGCAATGGTTTCATCACTTGTGTATGTGTTGGTGGTTGGGCGGATTTGCAGTGTATGTATCTGTGCTCCAACATACTGATATCACATACACCAGATCCCTTGGCCCGGTAATCTCTGCCCATGGCTTGTCCTATCACTCCTATGCCGACGACACGCAACTCTTTCTCTCCTTCTCCCCATCGGACACACAGGTCCCTGCCCGCATCTCCGCTTGCCTGAGGGACATCCAGAGCTGGATGGACAATCACCACCTGAAGCTCAACCCAGGAAAGACGGAGCTAATCTTTATTCCTGCTCTATTCTCTCCCCTCCTCGATTTTTCCATTTCCCTAGGGGACACCTTAGTGACATCATCACTCTGTGCCAAGAATCTCGGAGTGGTGATGGACAGGCTGTCCCTCTCCAAGACCATCACAGCAGTAAGCCGGGCATGCAGATTTTTCCTGTATAACATCCAGAGAATCCGCCCCTTTCTCACCACCTACTCAACCCAGCTCCTGGTCCAAGCAATGGTTCTATCCCGCCTGGACTACTGCAACTCTCTTCTGGGTGGACTACCGGCATCTGCCATCAGACCCTTGCAACTCATTCAGAATGCTGCAGCTCGTCTGGTCTTCAACCTCCCCAGACACTCCCACGTCACTCCCCTGCTCACTACCCTCCACTGGCTGCCTGTTATAGCTCACATCAAATTTAAAACATTGGTCCTAGCATACCAGGCAGTCAAGGGATCAGCCCCAGCATACCTCCACAAGATATTCAAACCCTACATGCCAGCCAGATCCCTCTATTCTGCTACCTCAGGACGCCTGGCACCTCCCCCTCTTCGCACCTGCGCTTCCAGAACACGTCTCCTGTCTGTTCTGGCCCCACGATGGTGGAATGACCTCCCCATGGAGGTCAGAACAGCTGAGACACTGACCCATTTCAAGCGACGACTGAAGACTCACCTCTTCAGGCTGCACCTCTCCCCATCCCTCCCTACCTCCCTGTAATCTCTTAAATGACTGTAAGCTTAGGGTTGTAACTAGGTAGCTGTTTCGTAGGTGACTTCGGTGCATTAACTGTCTTAACTACTGCTTGTATTTTTCCATAGACTGCGCTGTTGCTGTTCTCGTTTGTGTTAGTGTTAATCAGTTTAACCTTCAGGGTCCAAGTTGAACTATGCGGTTGTTCCCTGCACTTGGACCGGTACTTCTCTCTAGGGTTTTCATCATACTTGTTCCTGGTTATGGTTATACACTTTGTTGTACGTCGCTCTGGATAAGAGCGTCTGCCAAATGCCTGTAATGTAATGTAATGTCATATCCAGATTATATTTCTTTTTTCAGGTTATATAAAATGATGCATTTTGTCCAAAATTTCTTGTATCGACTATACAAAAGGGACTGACTGCATAACCATGTGAGCTAGATACATATATCACAGACCGTAATGTTCCAACTAGGGCTGTCATGATATCACATTTTCATAAAATGATGATCTTGGAACAACATATCATGATAACAATATTATCAACATCTACAGTAACAGTAAACAAACTTTAAAAATGTGTGCTCTCACTTAACATTAACATTTAACTTCGTGTTGAAGCATATATCAATAATATTCCTGACAGATTATAAACATTCATAGTTAATACAATCTGTCAATTAGTTTTTCTTCGCTTTTCTAAAAGACACAAACAGTGAAATGCACACAACCTGCTTGACTTGTCATTGTAAAGGAATGAAGACAGAAGTATGATGGTCTTAGAAATCAATTTGCAGCGTTACTATTTTTATTGCCAGTTAAAAATGAAATGCTTTCAATGTCTGGCTTTTAGCCACTTCACGTGTAGTTGCACTGTCTACAATGTTTGGCTTGATTACCTCAATGCCCAGATAGCAAGAGACTCTGAATTTTGGCCAATTCTTGCCATCTGTGACTCTCTTGTAACA
Source organism: Anguilla pacifica (assembly GCA_039654925.1). Lineage (NCBI taxonomy): Eukaryota > Metazoa > Chordata > Actinopteri > Anguilliformes > Anguillidae > Anguilla > Anguilla pacifica. The sequence continues at coordinate 34,499,351 of CM077286.1, read as the reverse complement.
TCACTAACACTTAATTTGCAGTCAGTTTTCACTTCATCCTTGTCAATCTTTGAATTACTTTGCACAACTTTATATGACTGGATAGTAGCTTGCTAACTGAATATGTTGTATGGCTAGCGAAAGTCATACAGCAGCCAAATAACATAAACGCGTTCAAAATGATCAAAGCATACAGGCAAGATGATGGTCAATTTGACTGTCCATTGCCATTTCACAAGTGTTTATAGCTATTTCCTTATGAAATACTGATATTCAAATATAAGATGTTCCCACAAGATACAGATCTTATGCACAGAAGACAGATCTTGTATCTACCTTGTGCAAACAGGATAATGTCTTGTGCAAATACATTTTCAGGACTTTGGGTGCTCCATAGTTACAACTTGTGTCATGAGCACAGCTCACTATATTCAAACCAAGGACCTAATATGCATCACATATATTCAGGGCCGTATTAAGCCATTCCGTGGCCCTGGGCTATCGGTCTCGGTCGGGGACCTCCCACGCGCACACCCACCTACAAACACACACGTGGATTTACACAGCAGTGCATCGAGGTCCAGGCAACAGAACCACACATTTCACTATTAGACTAGCTTATAGGCTGCCAGCTTCACAACCACGATGAAAAATCCTATTGATTATTGGAATATAGCTTAATAACAAATCAATACTGATGTGCAGCCAAAACAGATGTACTCAACAGCCAATTCCACACAAACCCAACTGAACAGCCAGAGAATAGCACAATTCCACACAAACCCAAAACACAACGACAGAGAGGCTTACACCATTTTCAGAATACAGAATACATTATCATTGAAATAGCCTAGTCAGCACTAGAACTATTTAAAATACTTTAAAATTGAGGCTATACTCATGAATAAATAATATCTGACTCACCAGTAATGTTAAAGGGCCTTTTTCCTGTTCTTCGGCAAGGCCACGTTCCGACAAAAACTGTATGACGGCCACAACTCCCCTCAAAACTTCTCTCCAGTAATTCTCCTCATCTTTGCACTGTTCCTTATGCGCCAAGTCTATTCCTTGCACCTGTGTGCGAGAAAGCCAGGTGAGCGTGGCTGGCCCGCTTCATGCTCTTCCCCCCGGCAAACTGCATGTTTCCAATCCGAAAAAGCAGAATGAGTGAAAGCAGATGATGAGGTTGTCTCGCCAAATAGTCTACAAAAAAAAACAATACACGTTCCCAGTGGAAGGGGAGTACACGAGCCATTCTCTTAAAACTTTTTCCCCATTTCGGAGGGCACGGAGGGCACGTTTACTTAAGCATCGTTTCTGATTCTTGTATATTCTTTCCGATGCCGAAAAATTTACATCTTTTTTCTTACACAGTGAGGGGGCCGTAACTCCTTTCCTGACCCAGTAGGAACGCAACTCTTCTGTAATTACTCCCCAACATGCAGCATCCAACGATATTTCTTTCTCCTCCACCACAGCGGCGCCATCGCTGTCTGTTACCTCTGATTCTTCCCCGCTAATATTTGCTAACGCTAATGTTGAAGTACCTGGCTCTTCTTCATGATCAACATAAGTTGTACCACTAGCAGCGGTATGTTGGCTTTCTGATTTAAAGAAGTTGGTTAATTTGGGTGTCTTCTTTAACAACTCCAAAGTTCTCTCTTGTTTTTGTTGCTGAAATTTTCTTTTTTGGGTCCCACTTTCGTATTTCCTTTGATCACTGAACATTTTCATAGGCTAACTGTGCTAAACAAATTTGCTACGTTACACTTGACTGCAACATGAGTGAAGGAATTATGGAAACGGAAACTAGCTACGGGCAAACTGAAAGGACAAAAGACCAAGCGATCATACTGTATTTTTCAATCACATTAAAGCAATTCCTATTGACAATCATGTTTTGGTGGGGGCCCCCTAGTGGCCGGGGCCTGGGGCTGCAGCCCCTGTAGCCCATTGGGTTAATACGGCACTGCACATACTAAGTTACTTATAATTTGATTTGTGACGTGTGAACAATTTATGAGATTGTAAATTAAAGCTGAGCCTGCATTTGACATTGAGGATTTCAGATTGGGAGTAAGAATAACTCATACGTTTTAAATTCTAAACCCGATTTGTAGTGAGACAATGAGAGATTCACTTTCAATGGTCGAGTCAATCAATTATGACAGTGGTGCATGTGATCACAATAAAGTGGCAGCCAGATGATTTTGTAGTTGGCAATGGGTGCTGGGGCCGACAGGATACCATATTAAAGGAAGTAGTCCGGTGAGTCCATGTAGACCACAAAGGTTCTTCAAGCAAATCACACAGCAAGGTTGCCTCTATCCTCCACTGCACTGTGTGAAGACATCAGAAGATCAGATGCATGTCACTCAGGTGAGTGTATGAAATCAATGAGCTGTCCATTACATAGGGTGATTCAAAAAGTGCAATTTCACATCTTAATGATTTCTGATACAAGGTATATGCATTATCTGTGCATATGTCCAGTGCCCATCTGAATAAAATCAACATGAGGAACAAGCCATCCATATCTAAACAGAGATCAGTGCTAGGATCACTGCATATTGATGGGCTTCTTTATTAACTTGCAGATGCACCCCAAAAAAGGCCTCCTTTAACTTTAGTGACAGACGCACCCCAAAATTCATGTTGAGGTTGTATCATTCACATGACTTGCCTTACTATAGCCATCACACTTTCATATTTAGATAACCTGGTCACTTATGTTTAAAAAGAAACAAGACCAGGTTAAAACCTAGTATATGGCTTTCCTCAAAAAAAAAATTTCAGCAGCGGGGGAAAGGGTTTTGCTGTACCTGGGTGGTGCGCACGTACCGCCAGCGTCGGAGTGAATATCAATAGGCCATTTAAAAAAATGAAATAAAATGACACTTGACTGCAAAACAAACAGAACATATTTATTGACATCTATTTATTCATACATAATTATTCATACGTAATGCCTCTTTGACCCACTACTTACAGCAGCAAAAAAGTCCCTGATTTTATTCTATGGGGCCGTGGACATGGCGCTTAAGAAAACTGGTCACCTTACTATTTGGGTGATTTTCTAGATCTGTTTCTCCTGTCCAGTCCGTGGTTCAATAATTGCAATGTCATAAAAGTGAGATTGTAATAGTGGGAATTACTGATGATTTATTATTTAATAAACACAAGTGTCTACATGAAATGTGAGCGTATGACACTGACCGCTAGAATCCAACAGCACAGCACAGGTTGCGGTCGTTGCACAGCAAGGTAAACAATCAACTTTCAGTCCAAAATGGCGGCGGCCCGGCTCAGCAGCTGGGCATAGATGTTACATTGCACAACCAATGGAGTGTCGCCTCTTGGTATTCAAATCTCTTTGTTACAACTGTGAATATGTACAGATTCCTGGACGTGCCGATAGAGACCACCCTTTCTCATATTAACCTCAATACGCAAGACAGGGCACAGTATGCTAGCAAATTGATGTCAGGTTCCATTCATTTTTATGGGGTGGTCGATACAGGTCCCCTTAGCAACCAAAAGCTAGTGCTGGGCCACCTCTGACTTATTTGCCGGCACTGGAAAAAACTGCTGAAAAAATAACCACTGGAGGATAACAAGGACATTTTTTCCTACATAACTAGGTACAGGTTGTTAGCGATATTTCGCCTATTTCATATATAGTTGCAAATCTGTTTGTTACCTAGCTAACGTTAGCTGGAACATTATTTCATGATATATTATTATTAATATTAATAAGAATTAGTTGGCCATGAACATCAATACAGAATACATTGCAAATGTTTATTTAAACTGTAAAATCTATCTAACTTAACGTTAGCTAGTTAAATCTACCTTTTTTTCTTGTTCTCCGGTAATGTAAACCAATCCTCTTCCCTGTTTGTCACTCTGCCTGAGGAGAAAATACTGTACTCGCGCTGTTGTTTATTTGGTTGTCATGACACACGTGATCTGGCCGACCAATGGTGTAACTTCATCACTCAGTCACTCAGTCACAGATATTCGCGTTTGTTGGGCTGGCCCCGCTGTTGCGGTACAGCCAAAAAGTAGGCATCAAGGGAAGCCTATTCGTTGAACTTGACCTGGTAATCGCGCGTGCCCCACTAAAATCAGTTTACACCACAAAGCAACCAAAAATCTGTAGGCTACTGGTTTTAACGGTACCGATCATTCTGGTAAGTCTATACAACAATATTCCCAATTTGTTCAGCTAATATTTCAAAAACTTCATTACCTCGGTTCATAAAATTACTTGTTAATCACAGTAAGTGCCCTGTCAATCTACAGAGTATGAGTCTGACAACTAATTAAAAAAGTTGTACTGTGGAAACTACCGCTAGTCGGCAAACTACTTAAGCAATTTGCGTAGACCTGCAAACTCGTTTAACGTTAAGTGAACTGTCGTTATGGTGTATTCTGGTAACTTAACTTAAAAGACAGAAATATATACGCTAAATATAAAAGTACTTAAATCAGTCGCAAATAACCATTCAGCCAAATGCAGCGAACTTGATATTTAACTTATATGATGATAATGTGGATGAGTGACGGTGATGTCTTGCAGTAGATTGTAATGCTAATGAAAAGTCAACAACAGAGACAACAAAAAACTGAAATCACACTTTTTTCATTCACTGATTTAAAGCATTTCCTTTACACACAATTTATGTTCACAAAGACAAGTTCATTTTGCCAGAGCCAGAAGCTAACACTACTATTTTTCATTCTGTAGTAATGATTTGGCCAAAAAGAAACGAAAGTGGATGTACATATTTCAATAAAGGTGTTCTATTTCAATTTCAACCTGATTCAATTGTATCTTTGTTTCCATAAATTAAATGTATCATAAATATATTAACATTATAGACCAGCACTTTTCCTCAAGTGACTTTTCTTTGCAGTAACATTGCATTTGTCAACATTCTTCTCACCACTGATAATGGGTTTTGGACTGGAGACTTCATTATGTCAATGTTTCATTTTCTTTTGTTTGGGACACCTCATACATTTGGTGAAACAAAGGCCTGTTTAAATAAATAGGTCTTCAGCATCCTTCCGAAAATGTCAACAGAGACCGTAGAACATGTCTGAAGGAAGAGCGTTCCACAGTATCGGAGCCACAACCTCAAAGGCACGATCACCTTTTGCATAAACAATTGCATAACAACTGCATAAAAACAGGTAAATTATAATTATTGAAAATGTGGACACCTGGCCACTTAAAACTAGCCACTGGGAAGATAATGAAGAATTCAAAGACAAAACTAATGACTTGACATACTTACGTTGTGTTAATTTTAAGGAAACAAAAATGAAATAAAATAAACTGAAATGTTTTCAATCTAATTAGGAGCCTATTCAAACCTGTCTTTCATTAGATCAAAAATATATATAGCACAATATGAACATGGCAATTTGATGCTCCATGGCATGTAAAGCTATTTCTGCTATTTCTAAACATGAAAATCACTCAATTTAGAAAAAATAACATCATTTAAAATTCTGGAATTGTGGTATGAACAATGACCAGCATACACAGAGAGGGGCGGGCAGGACCAAATGTGGGAACCACTGCTCTGGAGCTGTAGTGGGCCATGTCTGAATCAGCGCACTTGCCTACTATTCAGTCATATAGAAGTTGTACACAACTTATGCACTCAATAATATGGACGTGTGCCAATTTGGACACGGCCCCAGTCCTTGAATACCCCTGTGTACTTTATAATTCCAGCCAGTCTTTTTATTTAAGGTTCATGAATTTCATGCTGAAACTAATTTTAGCACGATGCACATTAGGTTCATCACTACGTTTGCTTTTGAATTTTTTTTTTTTTGAATTTTTTTTTTTTACAACTGGCTTGTTTCAAAGACCAGGTGTTCCACACCCTCAGTATGTAAGACTTTCAGCTTTAGGTCTATCAATTATTTGCTACAGCAAATAACAAAAATTAAGCACTAATTGCCTGACAGGTGATCTAACTGATCAAATGTTTTAAATTAATATGAAATATCCATTCTTTGTAACACTGATATGACTGATTGAAAGTCTTTAGTCCAAAGGTCCTTCTGTGTAACACCTGCTCATTTACTTGCATAATGTGACATTAAGCAGGAAAATCATCCCTCATGAGACACTAAGATTGTATAATTAAAAAACAATTAACAGCTTGCTATGCATAAGTCACAATCGTGGTTGGAACGAAAACATTGAAACCAGAATATACAGGGGTCTTTGTGGTCATTTGCCTGACAGGAGAGCCATTTAACCACATTTATAAACACATGCTTTTTCTCACAAGATAAGCGTGCACACAATTTGTAGTCAGTTTCTTATTCGGAGAGCAATAAAATATCTAATATGCTGGAATAGCCCTTTTAGAACATGACAGTATCACCTGCCTTTGCACAATCAACTGTATTGAACTTATTTGTCCTCTGTTTTGTATTGCAGATTACGGCAAATCAGATTTAGAGTTCAAATCAAGAGTTCAAGTGAGTGGCATCCCCTCGTTTCTCAAACAGTTGATGTATTGCATATGGTCTACATTGAGTAAATTTGGAAAAAGTGTGTGCTACTGCCATACAGAAACAGATTCACTGCATCCCCATTAATACATACATTGTAGCCTGACGTGCTGAGCACTTCTACCAATGAGATTAGGTCATTGGGGTCATTCGCTTAAACATTTAAATTTATGTGATATACAACTTCTCTAAGAGGATGTTAAATTGAGCTTTTTATTTATTTTTTATTTTGGCAGAACTCTGCTAGGAGTTTACACATGCTCATTGAACAGCAGGCCTGAAAACACACAGCCATTTAATTATAAATTTGTTCTTTCTCTTTTCTTCTTTTTTGGAGTGCCGAAATATTCCATCTCACAAATATTCCATCTCATTAATTTCTTCACCAGAAAATGTATATTCTGGTGGAATTCACTGCCACAAAATCAGTGAACATTGTGCCAAGTAACTGGATGGAGAATGGAATATCCTGGTGACCAAGTTATATCAGTGACAGAAAAATAAATAAGGCCATTGAAAAAAAAGAAAAACCAGGGCTGGACTAGACCCATTATGCTGTTAGAGAGATAGCAAAAATAAGTAGGCCCAGTGAGACTTATGGGGCTTCTTTATTGACCAGCACGGCACGGTACAGGACGGCAAGCATTCGTATCCTACCCGTGCCATGTTGCCTGTTGCGCTTCTCCATTACACAACAGACCCGTGAAGGTAGGAGGAGTCATGGGAGGAGTAAAGCGTCCTAAATGTGTAATAATTAACTTTTGTATGTATTTCTATACTCTGTACTCTCGTATGTTTTCTTGTATGGGGATGGGACGATATGAAAACAATTTTCACTGTCCACCACGTTTTGGAAAGGTTCCAACACTCTCCTCATCACTGTTGCATATATCACAAAAACTATTACACTACTAACTAACGCTAACATTACAGTGTGAAATATCCACATTATACAATACCACTAACCTATTTAAAGACACTCAATTTCAAAAATAACGTACATAACCAAAATATGTGAGCAGTAATACTTACATAGCAATGCTGACATTTTATCTGTGTTCAGTAGATAGAGACAGAGACAGTAAATCAAGTTCTATCCACTTATGTTTTGCTCCAGAAAACAATGTCAGATACATCTATCAGCAAACATTTGGCTTAGCTATGCTAAGACACCCTCAATAATAATAGTATTTTCCAAGAAATTACCAGAAATTGTTGACAACATTTCGTTACATGCAGCGTCTTTTGCTGCTAACACAGAGTGAATGCGTAAGTGAATGCGATGATAAGAAAATTTTCGGTTACGCTGACCTATAAAACGGTATTCCAAAAGCAAAATCATACATGTTATACATCGTTAGAAAGCTTATACTCTCACCTACTGAATAAATGAATTGTCAATCAAGCCAGACTGTATTAAAAAGGGCGACAACGCCGTAAATAACACGTGTGGTATTACTCACAGCTATTTTGGAAGGTACCCAGGCATCACAAATGCGTGTATATTTCACAAACGGATTTTCCACTACAATATATGACCACTCAGTCTCAAAAGGGACATCACTGCGCGTAAAACCAACAGTAAGGTTGTATATTTATTCAATATCTAGTCCCAGATATTGACTGTAGAATGACATGGTATCATTTTTAAAAACTTTTTCTGGTTTATTTCGTTATTCAGTGAGCAGCGTTTTCACTGCTGTATAGGCATATCTTAGGGCTATTGTCGGGTTTATCTTGTTGCTATGATGGAATACGATTTTTTAGTGGTGAAAGAATATTTTTATGAATGCCAAGATAGACAATATTGTCCATTATGTCATGGGTGGGGGGTGTAGTTGTAGATGAGACTGCAGGGAGGGGATGCGTGTTAAATGAACGACCAGAGCGACAATGGTGGCACTGCGAAACTCTGTATTCGGCATAGTTGTCGTGCATCATCTACTAATGAAACTAAAACAACGCATTTCTGTTTTTAATGCATACTTTGCTTGCAGTAGCACTGAATGTCTGAGTTCAGTAACCTCGGCACGCCAAAGCCTGAGCTACGTCGATATGGAAGTATGCATCCCACAGGTCCACGAGGTGAACCAGTCGCCGTCCCTCACTCGAATTGGAATAATCCCAGGAAAGTGGGGGGGGGGCTTGGTCTTGAACTGGACCCAGTCCCCTGATCCTAAGGTGCTGTGCACCCATGGGCACTGGGTGCGCAGGCGCCATTGGGTGAGATGGAGAGGGGAATAACATGGTGCTGGAGGCTGCCAACCATCAGCGATGGGACTGGCTACCAAGTGCAGGCTTGCTGGGAGGTCTACGGGATAGGCCCTGGTCCCGAAAGGAACGCAGAGGCCCAGGGCCCGATGAGCTGGGTGAGGGCCCAAAAAAGACCTGGCGTCCACCAGAGTGGGTGGGGCCAAAAGATGGAGGTGCTCCGTGACCAGCATGACGTCCAAACGCACTGTGTACTGGGGGCTTTGGGGTCAGAGCCTGCCTCACGGAATGCGCCAGCTCCCTCGTCCTGCAAGACTGCTCCAGCGCAGCCTCTGCAGGTGAACCAAACACCTCCCCAGGGACTACAGGGGCCACGAGGACTGCCATGCAGTCCTGGTCTGCCAGACTGGACTGGGACAGCCACACCTGGCGACGGGCCTGAATGACCGAGGCCATGGAACGCCCCAGGGCTTGGGCATGAGCACTAGCCCCACGCATTATGATGTAAACCACCCGCAACATCTCCACCACTGAGCCACGGGGGGCAGCGGAGGACAAGTCCTGCAGCAACCCCTCCAAATACTCCAACAGTAGCGTGTTGGTGCTGGTCAGCCAAGCTGACAAGGCAGAGGCCTTGTAAGCCTTGTGCAGCTGACTGTCAGTAGCCTGGCAGCGCTTATTGGGATGCTGGGAATGATGTCCAGCCTTGCAAGCAGCCCCAGCGAGCATCGCAAATGTAGGCCCAACCTGAGGAACAGCAGCCACCCCATAGGACGCAGCACCAGCCAGATTGGCAAGCTGGGTCCAGGAGACTTCCAGGACGATTGTAACTCAACCATGAAGTCAGGCAAAAGTGGCAAAACCTACGGCCTGATCAAAAACCGAAGGAACAGGAGGCCCATACAATTGCTAAAGTACTGACAGAAGAATGGGTGTGCTGCTTTGGGGTGCCTCGCAGCATCCATTCAGATCAAGGCAGAAACTTTGAATCTAATATGTTTAAAGAGTTATGTAGGCTCTTACACATTCATAAGTCACACACCTCCCCATATTACATTACATTACAGGCATTTAGCAGACGCTTTTATCCAGAGCGACTTACACAACTTTTACATAGCATTTACATTTCATCCATTTATACAGCTGGATATATACTGAAGCAATGCAGGTTAAGTACCTTGCTCAAGGGTACAACGGCAGTGCCCTACCCGGGAATTGAACCTGCGACCTTTCGGTTACAAGCCCAGTTCCTTACCCACTGTGCCACACTCCGTCCCATATCATGACCAGTCAGATGGCTTAATCGAGAGATTCAATAGGACCCTCTTAGCCATGGTGTCTGTGTTTATAGAGGACAATCAGTTAAACTGGGATACACTTTTGCCCTATGAGATGTTAGCCTACCGCAGTAGTGTCCACGCCAATACAAGCTTTACTCTTTACAAGGTGATTTTTTGCCATGAAATTGTGCTGACCATTGATGTCATGCTCAACATAAATACTGGGGAACAATTTTCTTCTGCCAGTGACTATGTGATGAGGTTAAATGAAACACTGTCTACAGTTGTAGAGGCAGTAAAACGGCACTAGTCTAGGGCCTCAGAGCAACAGAAAACTTCTTATGACTTCAGAGCAAATTTTCAATATTATTCAGAAGGGGAGCTGGTTTGGCTACAGAATAAGGCTAGAAAATGGGGGATGTGCCCCAAGCTACAGAGGTGCTATAAGGGCCCTTTTAGAGTTTTGGAAAGAGTGACAGATGTTCTCTACAGGATAAGGCTAGTGGAGGGAAGCTCAGAAAGTGTTGTGCACTTCAATTGACTAAACCCATTCAATTCTTTGTCGGTGGCACCGACAACGCCCTCTAGTTGGAGTGGAAGGAGCCATCCGGATTCCAGGTTATCTCGGCCCTCCAAACCCCAACACCAGGAGGTCCACTTTGACGCTAGCTGGGTCCTTCCTGGTCCGGATGTTCCAAGGGAGAGGACCTCCGTGGTGCCTGCAGTGCCATCCGAGGAGAGGACAGGCTCGCCTGCTGCTCCATTAGTCGCCGGGGGAGCACCGGGACCATCGTCAGTGGAGCAGTTTGGGCCGCGACCATCGCCACCCTCCTGTCCTGGGGAGGGATCTTCTGAGCCCCTCCAAAGTCAAGGGGGCCTGATGCAGGGCCCTCTCGAGGAGGGGCAAGCTGCTGGAGCTTCACCTGAGCAGAGGGGACGCCCTACACGATTCCGGAGACCACCAACTTGGTCCCATGATTACCAGATATCGGCGGCATGACTCGAGGACGAGTCTTTTCCCCCAAGGGAGGGGGAAGTGTAATGTGAGTGGTGAGAACTTGCCCCATTGAGCAACGCCACTGCACAGTGATTACTGATTTCCTTCACCTGTGTCTGATTGACTCTGCCGAGAGTGGTTTAAGTCGGAGCCCAGAACACAGTATGAGAGAGTGGGGGAGCAGCGTGTGGCTGGACATCTGCAGGGAAGCCACTCTCCTTCTAAACTCAGCACTCATTTCGGAGAGGGAGTCGTTCGTGGTCGCTAGGACCACCGGCGATTAAGATAGGTAGTTAGGGAGTGGGCAAGATGGGATAAGTTAATTATTAGCTGGGGTTTTAGGGGTGTGTCTTTGCTCCCCTTCCATGCAGTTAGTTGGGCTTGTTGCTGTTGCCTGTGCACATGCCTGTGTATGTAGCTTTTGACTTGAGTATAAACTCTGTCTGTATGAGAGGAAAGAACCCTCCGTGAACTGTGTCTGCAGGGTTGCCACATTGTAGTGCTGCTCGGTTCTTTCGTGGCTGTTCCTGCAGTGTATGCCTCATAGCCTATTTGAGCACTTAGCCTCTTGGCATTATACTTTTAGTGGAATCACCCTTAATGCTGGAGTGTGTAACATTTCCCTCACGTGTGATAAATGAGAGAATCACTGTGTAAATTGGTGTGCAGTGGAAAACATGTTCATTAGCTTAGAGTCTGTGGCTCAAACTTGGGTCAGCCTTAGATTATCCCCCATTCCCAAATCCCCCATTTAACTTCCATGTTGGAAACTCGTGAAATGTTATTCCGTTGTCCAGTTTAAGTTTGGTTAGTTGGTCATGTGAATGAATGTTGCAGCCAATTACCTAGCAAGTTTTGCCAACCATGGTGTGAAGTTGAGTAACAGGTTTTTTTGTCAACAAAAGACTAACGTTAGATAGCTAGCTACGCATCGTATTCTCCAAAGATGGCAGACTTGCTGTTGATGACGTCACACTCCCATTCCCTATTATTTAAATATATATTTTTTGGGGCATCAGAAGATGGTTTGAGTTCCAGGGCTGAGAAAGAATGTTATAAGTAACATTGTTAGCACTGTGCTACATTAGAGAAATACCAAACCATAATAATGAGCCTTTAAAATATAAATGTTACAAGCGCACGGACGTTACAAGCGAGCCACCTGTTAACGACGATGCTAACGGCAAAAGCGATAATGATTCTGAATGTGTCGGAACAACCAGCAAGGAGACGAAACATTTTGCTAATTTATTTCAACACAGTATAACGTCACACAACTTATGAACTTGTAACACCAACAAAATAACTTATAAAATAAATGATAAATAAAAAAAATGCTTTTTGTTAAAAAACTAAATGTAAAAAATGTAAATAAATATAAATTATATAAACAAACAAATAAATAAATATACAGCAAACTGAAACATTTAAGAGAAATATCAGTGCAAAAATAAACAGGTCTACGGAGAAGTAGCCTCAACATGGAATGAAAACTTTCCATTTTTCATTCCATGTCAGAATGCAAACAAAAATGTAACAACGCATTTAACGGCAGCAATGAGTTGGTGGTGTATCGAGTCAGATATATAGAGTACATGGTCGTAGCCCTAACTTCCATGTCATTCGTGGAATAGACAGCTGTGCAGAAGATTACAGCGTTTTCAGTTCGTGATACTACCACGTTAAGCGCACGCATGCTTTGTACATGGCGAGTGGATGTCCGCCAGCAAACCGGACTCCAGGGACCGAACTAAAGCTACGAGACAGAGTAAAAAAACACCTACGTTGCAAACACATCTTTGCATGCAGAGTTTGCATGTCACCTGCTTGGGGTTGTCCTTTACACGCACGAAATGATCCCGCACTTTGGATGATTTCCTGCCGGACATAGTCTAATAACTTTTTAACGACAAGGCGCAGCTCCCGAATGGAGTTTGAGGTTTTTTTTTTCCTGCGACTATCCGACCAATGAGAACTTGGTCGACTAAGACTCTTCTCATCGACTACCGGTTTGGTCAACTATTAGGGGGCAACCCTAGAAATATATAAAGTAATTTTTCCTAAGGTTGTTTGTTCTCTGTGATCTGACATAGACCTTTGGTCAGGAAGGTGGTGGCAACAACATTGTAGCCATGGAGGGTATTCTGCTTATTGAATGCCCTCAGGTCTTGGTTCATTACAATATTGACAGAAAGTAAAGCCAGTCCGTCTCTCCTGCCCTATGCTGCTCCGCAGGTAGATCTTTATTCAGTTTAATTTAGAAAGTTAGCACTCTGCTGTTGAGACTGTGACAGGCAAGGTAATGACCAACAGTAGCCAGTTGCACCAGCTAGGCTGTACATAAAATCAAACATAGGCTAGTTATAACTACTAAATGAAGGTTTACACTAAGGCTGGCCAAACCTGTCCTATACTTTTTCACACCAAGCCTAACAAAAAATATCTCATGCAACAGATAGATATCTTGTTAAGCTTCTAATTCATAGAACTAGGTGCGCCAAATTAAGGTTGAAATGAAAACTTACAGAATGGTAGCTCAGCAGGAAGAGGTTTGGGCAGCCCTGTTCTAGATTACTTAATACAGGACAGCCCAACCCTGTTCCTGGAGATCTACTGCCCTGTTGGGATTCACTCCGACCCTAATAAAACAACTTATTCAACAGGTAGAGATCTTGTTGAGCTGCTAATTAATAGAATCAAGGGTGTCAAATTAGGGTTGAAATGAAAACCTACAGCATGGCAGATCTCCAGGAACAGGGTTGGACAACCCTGCTTTACACTAACAGTACTAAACCAAAATGGGTTGCACAAACATACAAACTAGCTTATACATGGAATAGTAAGCTACTATACATTACAAGTACCCGTAAGTATGGGTAAATAAAACAAAACCATGGCCCATTTTGATTGAAGGAGGCTAGCTAAATCCGTTATTTTGAAATTTTGTAGCGATTTGGTTGTTACGAGGAGACATCCAAATTAATTGTAACAGCTAGTCAAATTGGCTACCTTCTCTAGAAAACAGAAAATGTTTCATAACATTTTAAAAGCACGCTCAAAATCTACTAGCTACAGGCATATACCTATATGCCTAAAAATCACTAAAAATCATAACGGCGCTAAAACGACTTCACAAACTTTATCACGAACTTACGTATAACCAGTGCAACACAGTCCCAGGCCAGGTACAGGATGACAGCAGTTGAGCAGGGAAGGCCATTTATCTAATGTTGTGGTCAGACGTTTTACCACAATTGAGACAAAACTGCTTTTTTGAAAACCCATCCATGCATAAGGCATTTAGATTTCCTTTGTTATGGGTAGGGCTCTTCGGTCTCATCTTCACTTAGCTAGCTAGTACCATAGACTGTATGAAAATACGTAGACATTAAAATTTTACCACGAAAACTAATAGCTGCACAGTAGGCTAGATCACCACGTAGTAAAAAGACGTGACAACAAGATGCATATCTCCCAGCAACATTTGCATATCTGAAAAGACAATATAAATTACGTTTTTGCAATGCATAAGTTCTGACATGCTATGAAATTAAAAAGTCCATTACCATGAATGTGATGTTTTTAAGAAAGGGTAGCCTATATAAAACACAAGTGATTTGTATATGTAGTCGTTCATATTTCATGCGCCAAATCCACGCTTGGCTGACAGACAGGTAGTTTACAGTTGATTGACATGAAGTGTGGCTAATCTGCTGCTGTTGTGAACTTCATTACATTAAAAATGCCCATTCATGATATCAACACAACTGTGCACTCAATATTTCATGATACGGTCACGTAAATAATCAAAATTAGCCTACGTGACGGTAACACGGTAACTTTTCCTATGCATATATAGTACAGGCATTCGTGGCGATAACAAGATAAATCTTGTCAATTTTAGGCAGGGAATTTCGCTTTCAATAACTAATGTATAGGCTAATGGTGTTTTAAATCTACAGCGAGGATTTTCTTTGTCCATATATGATAACCTACTGATATGATAAAAATGTAGGATTTCCTAAATAAAGTTATGGACAGTGGATGCACGCAATTAAAGTAGGCTATATGTGTCGTCTTAAAAGTAATTAGGTTCTCACAGGCTACTTAATAATTTTGCATGCAACCACTGTCCAATGATTTACCCGCCGACCCTCCCCCGTAGCCTACAGCGCTTTGTGCTAGCCAGTGGAAAAGTGTGGACACCCCTAGTAGGAATATTTCATATTACTTTTTTTCATGGACGCAACGAGGAAGAACCCCGTGTCAAGGGCCGCCAGTAAAAGAGAAGCAGAGGGCTACATAATTCGCTGGCTGAATTACCTGAGCGGCCGAGGAGGTGGACGAAGGAATAGGAAGCTTTGTCGTAATCAGAATGAATGACTGAATGAATAAACAAATAAATAAATAAATATTATTGATCAACTTATTTCTTTTTAGCTTTGTTGTTAAATATTAATCTGCAAATAAAGTCAACATTATTATTGTTATTGACTTTTTGTTAATGTCATTATTATTGGTATTATAATTTTTCTTAGTAACAATACACAAATAAGTTTCTTGACTCTTACTCTTGACTGCTGTTTCCTGTTGTAATTCCATAGGCGAAGTCAGTTAAGATATAAGCAGCATCGCTTTCCCCGGGTGTTAAATATGAGCAGTGTGAAATCGGATATTCTACTTAATGCCGAGTTCACACTACATGATTGTAGCCCTGATTTTCCACTCCCCGACAGTTTTTGGGGATCGCCGACAAAAGCCCCAGATCACAGGCAAATTGGCATTCCCTCGGCGCTCGCAAATGTGTGAACTGTTCAAAGACACGATCCGAGCGACTTGCCCATGCATCGCAGACGCCCGAAAGATATCAAGCAGGCTAAATATCTGGACCTGTGGGGGAGTCCAAATCCTGTAGTGTGAAAAGTGTTGTGACTGGCAATGAGGGCGGCGACGAGCTACAGCCAATGAGAGCGCAAGACACAGGGTGGCGGAAACCTGGGGGAGGAGTCGTAACACCCGCAACTAGGGTTGGGTATCAAGAACCTGTGGGGTTCCAAATTTCCAAGAACCGTGGATTCGATAAGACATGTGCATTTCAATTCTGCAGTTCCGTTCCTAACTTTTGCATATTTCAGTCGCGCTCCCAAGTGAACTGCAGTGAGCATTTTACAGTCCAAAAAAGTTGCACTTATCTGCCAGGACCCAGCCATACAGGTGCAGTTCGCAGTCCGCAGTCAGGGTACAGTTGTTGGTCTTGTTGACAATAACCCACGCCTTGTACAACTCCGTCTTCTTGCCCTGTCTTTGGCTAGGCAGCACCTCAGTCTTCAGCACTACAAAGTTTTGAACTTGGTAATCGTGAAATTCTATGTCTTGGACGTGACCACAAAGAACAAAGTTGTACGCATCAAGCGACTTGTACGCTTTTAACTTCTCCCGGGTATAAACACTTGGAGTGTCGATCAGGTAAGTATGTATCTCATAAAAAACACGTTTTCAACGTACAAAAATGCCAAGTTACTCAAAAGTATTGATATCAAAATGACGCCAAGTTACGGTACTACAAACAATATAGGCTATCTTGCCTCACCGAAATGACAAGATGTATTTCAAAGCAATGCTACCCAATATTTCCTCAATTCTTTCAAGTCACTTGGCCCTGTGTGTATAAGCATGCACTACATGGACAGGCCAAACATATGTGTGGATGGCTCTCTCACAGTCAAGATTAATTGAATAGGCGTGTATATGTCCAATTTGTATTGGTATGTATGTATTTCGCTGCCCAGCCTTTCTGTTGCGTGAATGATAGTATGTTTCTTGGTATAAGTGTGTGTTCGTAAATGTGAATGTAACATGCTGCGAGGGAAATGTCCCCATGGGGATAAAGAAGTTCTCTATGTATGTATGTATGTACAATATGTATTTTACATGCAGTATTTATTGTACGTAGCAAATATACAATAACTTGCACGTGTACTCAAATTCAGTTCAGAAGCAAGTATAAACATGTTTTCTGGAGAAATGTGCTTCCAGTAGTTACTCAGCAGCAGTTTTGTACATTAATTTCAATGTGTTCCATGAGGCAATTCGAAATATTTGACTCTTTGATCTGACACAAAGTTTGCATGACATTGTAAAATGGTAAGATTACAAAACACAGGGCCAAGTGACTTGAAAGAATTGAGGAAATATTGGGTAGCATTGCTTTGAAATACATCTTGTCATTTCGGTGAGGCAAGATAGCCTATATTGTTTGTAGTACCGTAACTTGGCGTCATTTTGATATCAATACTTTTGAGTAACTTGGCATTTTTGTACGTTGAAAACGTGTTTTTTATGAGATATCATTTCTTTTTGCAAAGCGTTTTATTATGAGAGTGAGAAATGCGAAGTGACCCTGTAAGAAACGGTTGTGGATTATGGCTATCGTTGTGTGAATTTGTATACAGTCTGATGAGCGTGTACCGTTCAGCAGTTTCGGTTTGCTATGTATGTAAAACAGTGGCTGTGACAAAGGGTGTCACAGCCACTGTAAACGCATGAGAAACGCATAAGTGTAAACGCATGAGAAGCGCAGGTGAAATATGGCCAGTGTATGTACTCACGGATTTGACGTCCATCCAACGAGCCTTGACTGACAAAAGAATCAGCAAGCCCGTAGAATTATAACTCCCTAGGTCGCAACTTGTGTAGCCTTCTGTCGTGCTCCGTTTTGTCTGTTATTTCGTGGAGATGCACTTTCAGTGTTTGTAAGGTTTATAAGGCATTTTGATAGGCTTATCTGCAGGTAGGAATCCTCTTCGCTGTTTTGCTAAACTAGAACCGGAAAACATGATAGTGGAGAATAGGAGCAGACGCATGTGTCCCAGCAGGCTTTGCTTATGAGAAAATAACAACAGTGTGAGAGAAATTAGGATGAAATTATGAAATTGCGTAGTTGAAACAATATGTTTTTAGCAGAATGGGCATGTAGGTGAAGGTTGACATGATCACGGAGTATAGTCTGAAGTAAATGGAGTGACCATGAGCGAGCTTATTTTCCTTATCGAACGGTATATATAACAGTCGCTATAAAGCGTTAGCTGTTAAATTGGAGGGTTAAGTAACGTGTGAAATCTGTTGCATTGCGGTGTTTCTTTCATGTTCAGTACTAGTAGTTATAATTATGAGTGAATCATGATTTTAAATGTAATGTTTTAATGGGGAGTTGCAGAAGGTACATACGTAGTAATTGTTTGTATGTGGCTAGATAGAGAGCAGGGCGCGGTAACATGAATGTAGAAACGTGGCGTTTGCTGATAAGGTTTTGTACGGTAGCCAAGTGAATAAATGTAGTTAGTAGAAATGGCACAGCGGTGAACTGGTGTAACTTCTTAATAAAAGGAATACATTTGCCGTCATGAAATGCATGTGGGTGGCCATGAGTGAGTTTTGGTAAAGCAAGTATAAGCGTAAGAGAACGTTAGTGTAAAAAAGGAAATTATCTGCCTGAGGGCGAGGCGGGATTCGATCCTGCAACCAGACGTTTACCAGTCTGTCACTTTGTTAGGGCAGCACCGTGACATAGCTATGCAATGCGTGAAATAGCATTAGCAAACCTGTCCGTGGTTTTAAAGAATAACACAGGCGAGTAAGCACAGAAGAGCTCCCGTTGAATCCATATGGCTGCGCAATATTGTAGCCGGTTAACAATTGAACGTGCAGACGGTACGTCATAATACAGTGTATACGTTCGGTGAACGGCGGGTAGATATGGTGCAAAAGCAATAATTGAAAAGTAGTAGACAATTATTAGTGAGGGTAAAAGCAGGTTAAAGAAGCATGGTCCTACCTGGGCTTGAACCTCCGACCCTGTATTCCCAAGACTGGGACCTTACCCACTAGGCCAAAGGCGGATTAGCTGTTTGTACTGAAAATGTTTCAGAGTAAAAAGGTATGGGTATTTTGCGTGTGTATGCGAGTTTTTCATTGGGTCGTGTAGGTGAAGATTTGGCGGGTGTCGGTAAAATGTCCAATGGGGAGACATGTTATTAGTGGGATAGGCGGCAGGAAAAATAAGAATGAGAAGAAGAATGAGAAGAAGAAGAAAGAGAAGAAGAAGGAGGAGAAAACGCAAAATCCCCTTAGTTTGGGGCTTTATTGTGTGGACATGTGAAGTTGTTTATGAAATCTGTCTGTTGAAATGGGGTCAGAATGTACAGAATTTAAGGTTTTTAAGGGCTGTGTGTCTGTGGCTGTTGTGGTTATTTCTGTGGGGAACCCTGAAACGTGCCAAACTCTCGGTGCTGTATAGGTATGGGGCATGCCCCCGCCAAGGCGTAACTTGGCGGGATGGCATACCTGCCATCCCAATGTCTGGCCACTGAAGGCTTGGCCATTTCGTTTTGTCGTTTAACCATTGACAGGGCGCCAATGCATATGGGTCTGCAAGACGTATCCCATTCACCAAGGTTAATTTTGTAGCATAACAGTGCCTATCACTGGGTGACAATCTGTTGTAGTAAGCGGAGAACATTTTAAAACTACAATCTAAAACTATTACGTTAAAGTTACAATCTCGAAGATTTCCGTTTCATTCTCTTTGGCGGTACCAATGGCGAGAAGCGGTAATTGCAGGTGTGTTTTTGGCCCTCACTTCCCATAGATCCAACCGGATCCAACCAGTATCGCCTGTGTGACGTTAGTCAGTTGGCACCTGGGCCACGCCAACTATAGCACTTAGGCTACTATTTACTGAATAAAAAATGGTTGTTATAAAAGTAACGTTATGTACATACTCATTCATTGTCTAACATTAGGCTAACTTAAGCTGTCTTTGCACTGCTGAGGGCACCAAGGCTGAAGGAACATATGAGGAAGTGTAATAAAATAATAACAACGCTAATCCATACTGCCGTATTCTTTTATTTAGTTTTCTCTGGCTTTACATCTTTACACAGAAATCAGACCCGGCTCTGCTCCACCTATACCCCGGCTTTATTCCAATCATTATAATATATTGATGAACGTGATGGTAATGTAAATAATGGTAACGTTCAGATCAATGATTCGCAATGAGACGAAACGGTTTTAGAATGTTGCAGAGAAAATTGCAGCGGTGTGAACTGGTTAGTTGCAGAGCGTCTGAAGCCGTCGCCTGGGGTCTCAAAAGACCCACCTTGTCAAATCGCCAAGTGCAGTTTTAGAACGTTTACAATCAGGCGTCTTGGAAGTTTGCAAGTTGCATCCAGTCTCGTTGCGGATCATTGATCTGAACTGGCCTTTAGTTAGCTACGTTGCAACAAGGTAGCACTGCATTCGAGAGACGGTTTGCAAGGGTACCGGTCGGTAGCGTTAGCCAGTGTTTTTTCTAATTGTTAGCTGACATTAGATTGTGTTAATTACATTAGCTAGCTAACGCAACGTTACCTGATATGAGAGATGGATACTGTGCGCAACGTTGTCTAATGT
Organism: Anguilla pacifica; assembly: GCA_039654925.1. Taxonomy (NCBI): domain Eukaryota; kingdom Metazoa; phylum Chordata; class Actinopteri; order Anguilliformes; family Anguillidae; genus Anguilla; species Anguilla pacifica. The sequence continues at coordinate 34,478,888 of CM077286.1, read as the reverse complement.
TGCCTTTCTTGACATTGTCCGGTAGCTAGCGTTCGCTGTGCAAATAGCTAGGCTATGTAATTTAGTAACGTTACATTGTCATCAAATGTAATACGAAATCTACATCAACAAATAATATGGCCTCTCATGTTACACAAAAACTTATTAGGGTTCCATAACCCCCCCCCCCCTTCTCTGTTCTTGTTACGCTAGCAGACACCGGAAAAAATAGTAAGCCGCTCAAACACAAGTGAGTTGAAGAGCGAGCCTGTTGCATTAGCTCCACCTACCCTCTCTGGCAGACCAACCACTGATGGGTGATGGAAAACGCGTCACTAACTGTGCGCCGCTTGTGATTTTTCCCCAGGAATGTCGCCACAGACACCCAGCTCTTTAATCATAAATTATTATAATAATAATATAAATCAATATAATAATAGGCTCAATCACCATTGTGTTACCTAATTCGGCGATAGATAGTGACTTAACAGACATTTATTTTAATGAAAATCTTCGAGATTATTACTTTAAGTAATAACGTAGGCTACATCAGATTAGTTCGCTAGCTGTCTTCCTCTCTTCATTTGTCCTTTGTCGTCCTGAGCAGCGCGGGTTTTCTGCAACCGTGATGTGCCCACATCCCCAATGTTTAAAAACATATAATTAGTCTATAGAACATTCTCGAGAGGTTCGCGCTGCCTGCCTCAGAGAGCGGTAACTCTGCTTGTTGGAAGATTGCTTGGAACGAACTGAAGTTAGCAACCAAGTTTAACCAGAGTCTCTTTTTTTTAACCTATTACTATTTACACTATTTTAGGTTCAACCAGTTTCTTCATAGAAACAAATTTTGGTGAGTTAAGTTTAAATGACAGCTAACATTAGCTCAATGTAAATAGCAAAGAAGCATATCATTACCCAAATAGCTAACGTTAGCTAACTAGACAAGCCGTCTAACGCTAGCTAGTTCAACCGTCATTTTGACATCATATTCAGTGACAAATATAGCTAACGTTAGCTAGTTGCTGCAGCAAGGTCAGTGATGGCTCTGTATTTTTTATTTTATTGCTCACGTTACAGGATAATGTTGCTTCTCTTACTGATTCGTTAGTGTAGTTACTTAAGCCTTGAAGGAAAATATTGTTGAACTCTGCCAGTTTGACCAAAAAAGATTTTTTTATTTATTTTGCAGAGGTTTGATTCTGATTAGTGGAGCTGGTTGGGGGCGGTATCCTTCTATATAGAATATTATCGAGAGGTTTGCGGTGCCTGCCTCAGATAGCGGGAACTCTGCTTGTTGGAAGATTGCTTGGAATGAACTGAAGTTAGCAACCAAGTTTAACCAAAGTGTCTCTTTTTTTACCATTACACTATTTTGGGTTCAACCAGTTTCTTCGTAGAAATTTTTTTTGGTTGTCTGTTTCCTAGCTAGTGAAAGCTGTCCACATTTGTTATTGGTTATTTGGAAGCTTATTCAATGTGACCGAACGTTAAAGTTAGACGTACAGTACCAGATGCAGCCATGTTAGCTAACGCATGCGGCATTTCATTACTTGTTCACAGCATCTTTACTTAGCTTAGACTCTGCAAACAACAGAAGACTGGAGCCCTCAGAGAAAAGATGACAGACATTTTAACTGCATATGAGGAGCAAGTAAGTACAGTGTTCCCTGCAAACATATGTTAATGGTAGAGTGACATTTGTTATTTTTTGCTATATACTTAAAGGGGAACTGTCACATCAATCATACATGAACCTATTTTGTTCATCCTCACAATGCATTAACATTACCAAAAAAAATCACAACGATTGGACTCATGGTTGTCCTGAAATCCTACTTGCTTTAATCTGCTTTGGAAACACGCCCACTCTGGCTTTCTATGGTGTTATCCTTAAAGCCCCAGGGAACATGTCTTCTAATTGCCTTCTAATTAGGTACATTTTCCCAGTTGTTGGATGTAAGTTGGGCGGTACTATCCTTGGGTATTGCTGACGTAAGCAATACCCTCACCAATCACAAGCTATCGTTATCCTCCAAACACAGTGGGTAGCCATAGCAATCAAGCATGCTCATTAGAAAATAACAACCACTCCCGGACAGTCCTCAGAAACATCTGATTAGCCAGTGCAGCTGTTTTATTTTCCAGCTATGTTCCCTGGGGCTTTAATTTCCGAAGCCGCTGAGTGAGCCACAGCAACAGCGCTGGTTATGCGGGTTTGTAGCCTACTACAATGCTCATTCACATTGATGTTGATTTGTGATTTATAGATGGAAGATACATAGACATACGCTCTTTTAAACAAGTGCAGACAATTTGATAAATAATACTTACCGTATGTCCATTCAGGAAAATGTGCTTACGTGCAAGTTGAAGATGACATTCAAGTACATTTTTGTAAATGACGCCCCTGGTGTTTACTTATGTCCTACAGGCCTGGCTGGCCTACCAGTCTACCTGAAAGAGGACTCTTCAGAGGTCTTCAAGACATGTAAAGTAATTTATCCCCCTTCACTATTGGCTCATTGAGTTTTCCAATTGTCTCTCCCTTTTGTACAGCTTTTTTCTCACACCCCTTTTGTGTATTACGGTTCTTAGTATGTCTTTTTTTGTCTGTTTTTTGTATAGTGTGGGGTAAGCTGGTTTGCCTGTAATCTGTCCTTAAAGGGGAGGTTCACTGAATAACAATTTCCCAGTCATTTTCTTACCTGATAAGCAGTTCATACAAGGGTTGCTGCAGTCTCCCACTTGTCAGATAGTTGTTTATGGCCTGTAGGCTACCCCACAAATGTAAACAGTCCATTGAGGCCCATTTATTCACTACACACTTTAATTCAACAAACCGACGTTCAACTTGCACATTTTTCATCTGTCGGAGTTGAGGGGAAGCAATGGTACACACTTTCTTCTGAGAGTGTCTTGCCCTTTATTAAAAATGGAATCCTAGGGGCCCTACATAAACAACTATCTGACAAGTGGGAGACTGCAGCAACTCTATACACTGCTTATCAGGTAAGAAAATGACTGGGAAATCTTTTCGGTGAACCTCCCCTTTAATGTTTCACTTCTTGTTCCTGTCTAGGAGGATAACCTTGAATTTGTTAATAGCGCGGTGGCACTTGTGGCAGTGGTGGATCAACATGAAATCGTGGCTGCAGTGGTACCATTCAAACCAATTCATGTTTCAGTTGTTCTTGAGGATGAAGTTGTGATGACATTCTATTCCAAACGAGTGTTTCTGAACTTCTGTATATGCCAATTCTTGTTAATTGTGTGTTTGGGCCACAATAAAACATTTTCACCATGGATAAATGTGCTGTGTGCAACTTGCTCATGACTGATGCAAAATGGTTAGATCAAATTAATGGTTTACTTGATTCAAGGATGAATGTATGTTTTTTTTTTGCGGACTGCAACATTGTTTTCAGAAGGTTTGTAGGCAAGCTGCTTTGGAGTTAGTTGAAGTGTATTTTCTTGCTTTAGACCACATATCCCATAATGCCCCTGTACTAGCCCTGTAAAGCTGATACTGGTAGGTCATCAGAAACCTCTGTAAAATATATTTCATTGCACACAAAAAACTGTCTAGGCCAATGAAAAGCATGCAGTAAAAAGTGAATGTTAAAGGAAATCTGTTGCCTCAAACTGACAATTGCTACTTACGAAAGAGGATTAGTCGAGATTAAAGTTGAGATTGGGATTTGGGCCCGAATTTAAAGGACTTGCAATATGATCGCAATGTGCTCCTGCTATCATTCTCTCCGCGTTCCTCCGCACCTCCGAAGAGAATGATAGCAGGTGCATATTGCAATCATATCACAATCTTGTCGCAAGTCGTTTAAATTCGGGCCTTGGTCTCAAAATTCACATTTAATTTTTATTTTCTGTGGCCCTAATCCTCTTCCTACTTCTCTTCCAACCCAATTCTCTTTCTACTTGTAGTTTTTGAGTCAACATGACTAAAATGATTCAAGGCAATTGGTTTCCTTAAATCATTCAAGTATCAACTGAGTATTGAGTTAGTAGAACTTGAATTGAATACTTCAACTGAATGTAAGGCAAGAGATTTGCTGCAAATTGATTACATTGAGTTAAATAAAGGCAGTCTACTCAAGTTACACTCACTTTGTTCGGAAGAGTCTTCTTCAATTGATTTTATTGAGTATAATAATAAATGAGTTACCTGTACTCAGTAATATTAAGTAGTACCTTAGATTGATCAAAATGAGTAATCTTTACTAAGTCACATAAGTAAAGGTAAAATGAACAGCTCTAGTTGAACTTACTCATATGAAAGAGTTGGATATACTAGAGCAATATGAGTTAGCCAACTCAAATGGTTCAAGGCAATCGGTTTCCTTAAATAGTTTGAGTTGAGTTAACTTGTCAGGTTTTACATGTAATAGTGACATTTATTTTTCTCTCAAGTATCCTAAAGGTTAATACTATGTTAAAAAAATCTATGAAGTTACACATAATAGCAACATGTGTAATGTGTATGCTATTTATTCTAAACAACTGCAAAGCCTAGCCTAACCGGATATCGTTTCATCACCCGCATGCAATTCTCTCACAGGCTGTGATGGATGTTTTTTCCACAATGTTTTTTTCCAAAAACTTTACTCCCTGAAACGAATGTCTCCTCCTTTCTGCTCAAGAGCAAAATGTGTCACAACTTCAAATTTTTACCTCACAGATAATAGGATATGATACAGCTATAATTTTGAGCATATTTTGAAAAGTATGTTCACTATAATCTGTAATTTGGCAAATGGCAAATTTACACAAGTCTCTATAAGACTGGGCGCAAGGCTCAACAGAATCAACGAGCAAAGTATGCTTCAGAACTCACAGAAATCCACTGATAACAAGTGTACTAAATAAACGTAATCCCACTGGGAAAAATGCATAGGAAATTTGCCGAGGGAACCCATGGCGGAAGAAACATCCGGGTTGGCCTACAGGAAGATGTGTTCACATCTTTACAGAAACACTCTATAAATAAACAAATTAACAGCTGAAACAAACTGTTTGTTTATTTGTTAGGATCCTCATTAGCTTTGCCCTAAAGCACAGCTAGTCTTCCTGGGGTCCACATTTAAAAACATACATTAAAAATTACAGTCAACACAAATCAACACATTTAAAAACATACATTAAACATTACAGTCAACTCAAATGGAAAACCTAAGACATATATTAGAGAATAACATAAATACGTATGAATAAAAACTTACACTGATGACTGTCTCAGCCTAGTTACCAGCAAAAACTACAAATCCGCCTATGCATAGCACCCTACAAATATGATGTTCCTAGGTGTTTCCTTATTTGCTTTTTAAACATTGATTTCTGTGTTAATTTAGTCAATAACAGTGGTAAAGAATTCCATGTTTTCATTGCTCTATATCAGGGATGGGCAATTGGCGGCCCCCGTCCTCACTCAGTGCAGCCCGCGAGCCAATTTCCAAATATCAATAAATTGTTGGTTTCACAGGCATTGGATGCAAGCGGGCCATTTGACCACATTTAAACCGGATCCCAATTGTAATTATACTGTCCACTGATAGAGGGCGCTCCCTCGAAACGCAAGAGGCCTGTAGCCAAGCAACTGCTTGCACAAGGACTCGTCTTGGTCTCGCCAGGCCTCTTCCACAACGACTCACAACGAAGAGAGACATGAGCGGCCAAAAAAGAAAACTGGACCAAGAGAACCGTGCCTTCCAGGCACGATGGGAAACAGATTATCTTTTTTCGGAATTCAAAGGCAAACCTATGTGTTTAGTGTGCCTGGAAACAAAATTAGCCATGAAGGATTTCAACTTGAGTCGCCACTACAACACCACGCACAAAGACAAATATGATATGTAAACCGGAGCTGCCAGAGCCACTATCATCGCTGGCCTCAAAGGAAAAATACACCGACAGCAGATCCTTTTTACCAAAGCCACGACTACACAGGAGTCCTCTCTCAAGGCGTCTTATGCTGTTTCCCTTGAGCTTGCTAAAGCAAAGAAGCCCTTGTCAGATAGCGAAACAATGAAGCGATGTGCAGTAGAGATGGCTAAAGCTTTTGGAGATGATAACATTGCTAAGAACTTTGAAACGGTCTCTCTGTCCCATCGCACAGTGACGCGAAGAATTTTTGACATTCAAAATCACGTTGAGGGAAAGCTAAAACAAGTCATGCATGACTGCAAGTACTTCTCCTTAGAGAAACGTTATCGCTAGCAAAGTAAGGAATAAACCACGGCGGGCTGTCCCGTTATTGGAAAATAATGTACGACGGGGGTGGTGATGCAGCCGAGGCACCACCCCCGCATTCCACTAATACAACGGGTTACCAACAATGCCTATATATGGTTACTTTAATATTTATTGATTTTTATTGACTTAATCGGCTGAAAGTGAAATATTCTTCCGCGGCCGTTTGGGCATATTATTTTACCGTTGTCAAGCAAAACTCTCGTTGGTAGTTCTATTTGCACTGTTGTTATTCAAAAACTCTGGTTGGTAGTTCTATTTGCACCGTTGTTAAGCAAAAGCAAATAATAGTTCCTTCTTATTTTATACCATACAATTAGCACCAATTTTGGTCATTTTTGTCATTACATTATTTAAGAAAACTACATGAAACCATAACTCAATCAAATTAATCTCCCTAGCTCTGTCTTGCCTTTTAAAATGGTGCGGTCACACAGTGTAGACATAACATTTTTCCAAGACAATTTGAAACCGGGTTTGAATGGCAGCTAGCTTTATAATAGGTTCGCTGTCACTTGTCACCTAGCCAATATTAAAATTCAGCTGGGTTTTAGGTCAATGGTCTCACGGCATGCATTTTATCCCAGCTAGTTAGCTAACTAACTACTGAATTAAATTCAAAACAGCGGTTACTATAAACGCAATCGCTAACAAAGATACAGAATAAAATGCGTCTAGTAGCCATGAGTTAAATACGGAACGCCTATTCTACTGTCCAAATAAGGAATGATTCAGTATTTTGCGGGATGGTTGGCAACCCTAAATGAAGCCAGTAACTAGAACCGTGATTCAGTGTTGCCATCAATTGTGAAATTGGGCATTGAAAAGGGGAGGGGGCGTAACAATTCAAAATCGAAAGAATAATGTTGCCATTTTAACTGCGTTAGAATGCTGGATTTTGTAGCGCATTGATTTTAGAACTGTTAAAAAGCCTAGGTAAAAAGCCTTTACTGAGAATGAATGCCCACCCTTGGACCAATCAGAATTGAGTATTCAGCCAAGCCGTTGTATAACTATTAATATATGGTTATGAATGTGGGTATTCTTTCTGAGAATTTTTATCATAGGCTAAATCCTATTTCATTTTGATCTTACAGGCGGCCCTCTGTGCCAAGACAATGAACTTCAGCCATGTCATGGATTTAGTGACCAAGGTTACCAATCTCATTCAAGGGGGGAACAGGTTTCTCAAGCATAGGAAGTTTGTAGCTTTTTTGGATGAAGTGAGCGCCGCTTATGGGGATTTACAGATGCACACTGAGATCAGATGGATGAGCCGCGGGAAGTGCTTGGAGAATTTTTTTGCGCTGCGCACTGAAATCCCAGTGTTCTTGGAGGAAAGCATTCGATGTCATACAAGTGCTTACTGCAGTAAACTCAGGGATACAGATTTTCTCTGCGACATGGCCTTCCTTGCGGATATTACCTCACATCTTAATCACCTGAATATGCAGTTGCAGGGAAGAGGCCAAACTGTGTCGGATCTCTATGCACACATGAATGCAGTTCAGCGTAAACTAGCCCTGTTCAAAGAAGGCTTTTCATCTGACCATCCAAATTTGGCACACTTTCCCGCCTGTGAAGAGATGCGCAAAGATGTCCCCGAATGCGAGAAAACATTTCTCAAGTATAGAGCCGACATAGAAACACTGCAGCAGCAGTTCAAGGACCGCTTTCAAGATTTCTACGCAATGCAGCCACAAATTGCGTTATTCACTGACCCCCTCTCTGCTGCTGTCAGTGAGCAACCCCCAGAGTTGCAGCTTGAACTCTGCGAACTACAGTCAGACCCCTTCTTTCAAGCAAAGCGCAATGAGAGGGGAATTTCATTTTGGAGACTACTACCCATGTCCCGCTTTCCACTCCTCAGGGATTTTGCACTCTCAATGGCCAGCATGTTTGGGAGCACTTACATCTGCGAGAGCAGCGTCTCAACAATGAAGCACATCAAGTCAAAAGAGAGAAACAGGCTGACAGATGAAACTCTGTTCCAGCTCATGCAGATTGGATGCACAAACATTGACTTTGACATTGAGACTATTATACACCAGCAGGAGAGGCCGCAAGTATCTCATAAAGACAGAACTTTATACTGATCCACCTGTGGGTGAGGGTCAATGGCTTTTGAGATAAATGCATGCTTATTTGAAACATGTCATGGAATGGGAGGGCAGATTAGAAATGCACTACAAACAGGAATATTAGTTGTTGCACTTAGTGTCGGAGTTAACTTTTGTACCATTATTGAATGATGATTTTTGAGACCCCATTGCACTGAAATAATGGTATATCACTCAGGAATGTGGACGTTTTGTTTGTGTTAAGCTCATTAAATGAATAGAAGCATTACTAAATGCATTTGAATATGAAAAATAGAAATGTTGGTATAATAAACTTTGATTACTGGTATATATTTTGTTCTTTTCATTAAATTAGTTGCTATAATTGGCTAATTGAGTGATGGGGTTACAGTATCCTACTGGTGGAAGTGCACGGTCACAATCTGGCCCTCTGGTAGTGAGGATAAAAGTTTTGTGGCCCTCTCTATCATCAAAGTTGCCCACCCCTGCTGTATATACTACTGTGCATTTAAGGAAATTAGTATTTGCCTTGGGGAGTGAAAACCGGCCTTCTGTTGCCTGTCTAGTGGCATATGTATATGACTCTAAATTGTTTTTTAATTGACTGTACTGATATGATGGAGTTTTGGATTGTAAAACTCTCCATGTTGAGAGTAGAAGCGCAGCAATCATCCTGTCTTCAACTTTTAGCCAGTTGAGGCGGAAGTGCATGCTATTGATGTTAGTTCCATACGGACACTGGAAAGCAAGGCCTTGTTCTGTACTAGCTGGAGTTTGCTTAAATCTTTTTTTGTGGCATTTGCCCATATGATCTGGCAGCAATCAAGCTGCGAAAGAATGAGAGTACTTAATACAAGTTTAGTTAAATCAGGTGTAAGGTATTTTCTGCATCGCCTTACTACAGCTAATGCCTTGCCCATTCTATTGACAATAGTGTTTATGTGTTTTGACCAGGACAATTTGCTGTCAAGGGTGATGCCCAATAGCTTGATTTCCTTTACTTGCTGGACGGGTGTTTTATTTATAAAGAGTTTAAGCTCTGACTCTCGCCTTAGAGAATGATTTGAACCAAATACTATGCTTTTTGTTTTGGATGTTAAGTATCATATGTTAAGTTATCAAGGATCCACTTTCCGACAATATCGAACTCCCTGTTCAAGATGGCAGTCAGATCAGCAGGTGTTGTTGCTGATGCATATACTGTAGTGTCATCTGCGTACATAGTTAATTTAGCATTTTTTAGTATGAGAGGTAAAACGTGGGTAAAATGGAATGCATAAGTGGGCCTAGGCAGCTCCCTGGAGGAACTCCACATTCCACAGACACTCTATCTGAGTAACTTCCATTAAAGAAGACTCTCTGCGATCTATTTACCAGATAGCTTTCCATCCAGGCAGCTGCAGATGGTCTAAAACCATAACACTCAAGCTTTTCAAGAAGAAGCTTGTGGTCAATAACATCAAATGCTGCTGTAAAATCTAACAGGACTGCTCCACAGATCATCTCTGTACCAGTCATCTGTCATTTGCACTAGAGCTGTGCATGTAGTGTCCCTTTCTGTAAGCATGCTGGTAGTTTGTTATCAGATTATTTACTGAGAGGTATTCTTATATTTGATCAAATACTACCTTCTCAAATATTTTACTTACTGCTGGTAACAAGCTTATTGTCAGGGTTCTGTGTTTTCCCCCTGTCCTTCCCTGGTTGGGGCGCCAGATGGCGGCACCTCTGATTTGTGGCCTGTTAATTGTTTTATTGTTTCCATTATCCTATTATTGGTTGCTTATTGTCTCGTGTTCCCTTCCCTCTCTGTGGCCTGATTGTTCATTGTGCCCTCCTGTGTCTCGTCAGTGTCTGTATTTAAGTTTCCCTTCCTCTGGACTCAGGTGCTGGATCCTTGTTGCTTGTTGGGTTGTTGGTCGTGTGTCTTGTTCATGTTCCTGCCCATGTTCTGGTTCCAACGTGTGTTTTGAACTTTTGGATTTTCTGGTTTCCTGGTTTTGGAGTTTTCTATGTGTTTTATGAAGGTTGCCCTGCGAGGCTTTTTGTTCCTTTTGTTCCCTTGTTTGTAAGTAAAATCTTTGTTTCTTTCATACCTGTTGGACTTGAGTTTTTTCCCTGCACTCCGCATTTGGGTCCAAACCCACCATACACCCTAACAGAAGGATCCAGCCAGTGCTGGACCCAGCGGAGTTTTTTTCTTCCCCCCCTCTTTCTTGAAGTTTTTTTTCATGCCACCGGGGTGGTGGAGTCACCCGGAGGACTCGCCACCCAGCGACTGGGAGCGCAACCCAGTTTTCGCCCTTGAGCCTCCCAGTGGCCGGGGCGGGCGGTCACGGAGGCGTCGTGGTCGGGCTGCCTCCCGATTGGCCAGACCTCCTGCTGCTCAGCCAGCGGATCCCTGGCGTGCGTCTTTTGAAGGATCCCGGCTGGTAATTTTTCCAGGGCCCGGACCGCGGGGGTCCCGCCGGTCCCGTCCGGCAGCCCAGCCGGGTTCCCTACAGCTGGGGTCCGTGTTCCTATCCCCTGCCCAGCCCAGACTGCAGTGGGGTCTGCCTGCTCCGCCCCCAGTCCCGGAGGGGCCCTCGCTGCCTGCTCCGCCCCCAGTCCCGGAGGGGCCCTCGCTGCCTGCTCCGCCCCCAGTCCCGGAGGGGCCCTCGCTGCCTGCTCCGCCCCCAGTCCCGGAGGGGCCTCCGCTGCCTGCTCCGCCCCCAGTCCCGGAGGGGCCTCCGCTGCCTGCTCCGCCCCCAGTCCCGGAGGGGCCTCCGCTGCCTGCTCCGCCCCCAGTCCCGGAGCGGCCTCCGCTGCCTGCTCCGCCCCCAGTCCCGGAGCGGCCTCCGCTGCCTGCTCCGCCCCCAGTCCCGGAGCGGCCTCCGCTGCCTGCTCCGCCCCGCGCCCTGGAGAAGCCTCCTGCTTCGCCCCAAGTCCCGGAGGGGCCTTCGCCGCCTGCTCCGCCCCAAGTCCCGGAGGGGCCTTCGCCGCCTGCTCCGCCCCAAGTCCCGGAGGGGCCTTCGCCGCCTGCTCCGCCCCAAGTCCCGGAGGGGCCTTCGCCGCCTGCTCCGCCCCAAGTCCCGGAGGGGCCCTCGCCGCCTGCTCCGCCCCCAGTCCCGAAGGGGCCTCCGAAGCTGCCCAGTGCTCCTGCCCTGCCCAGTGCTCCCTCGCCCCCTAGAGTCCGTACTCCCCCTAGCGTTCCCTCTCCCCCTAGAGTCCGTACTCCCCCTAGTGTTCTCGCTCCCCCTAGTGTTCTCGCTCCCCCTAGTGCCTGTGCCTTGCCCAGTGTTCCCTCGCCCCCTAGTGTTCCCTCGTCCCCTAGTGGCCATGCTCCTCCCAGTGTTCTCGCTACCCCCGGTGTCGTCGCTCCCCCCGGTGGCCGTCCTTTCCCTGGTGTTCATTCTCCCTTTGGTGTCCAGCCTCCTCCCGGTGTCCGTCCTGCCCCTAGTGTGGTCACTCCCCCTGGTGTCGCGCCCCCTAGAGTCCACGCTCCACCTAGTGTTCTCACACCACCCAGTGTTTCTGACCGTGTGCCTGTGTGTTCTCCGGCCCCCTGGTCTGGTTGTCTGCCTGCCTGTTTGTCTGCCTGTTTGCCCATATGTGTGTCAGCCAGTTTGTTGGCCTGTTTGTCTGCCCCCCAGGCCGTCGGCCCATCGGCCAATGTGTTCTCCCGCCTGTCTGCCTGTCTGTCTGTGTGCCAGTCTGCGTGTTTTTTGTCCTGTCTGCCTGTTTGTCAGTGGGTATGTCAGTGGTTGGGTGCACCCCTTTCCTTCCCTGTCTGTCTGTCCCTTAGTGTGTCTGTCGGTGTTGCGGTGTGTCTCCCCGCCTGCTTGTCCCTTTGTTTGTCCATGTAGGTCTCCCCGTGTTTCCCGTGTCTGCGTCAGTCCGGTTCTTTGTCAGTCTCGTTCCACCCCAGTGTAGTGTCATGTCTAGTACCTTGTAGTGTGGAGTCCGCTCCGTGTTTGTCTCGTGCCCAGTTCGGCGTTGTGTGTGTATTCGTGCTATTTAGGGTCTCGGTCTAGTCAGTTCTTGTCTTGTTGAGTCTTGTCCCTTCCTGTCGTAAGTCCAGTCCGGTGTTCTGTCTTGTCTCGTCTTGTTCCTGTCCAGTGTATGGTCTTGTCTAGTCAGTCCTGTCCGGTGTGTCTGCTTCGCCCCAGTCCCGTTCGAGTTCCCTGTTCCTGGTACCGGTCCTGTGTTTCCAGTTCCTGAGCCCTGAGTTCCAGTCCTGTCCAGTCCCGAGTTCCAGTCCCGAGTCCTGTCCAGCCCTGAGTTCCTGTCCTGTCCGAGTTCCAGTCCTGAGTCCAGTCCAGTTCCTGTTCCGTTTCCTGAGTCCTGTTCCAGCCCTGAGTCCTGTCCGAGTCCAGTCCTGTTCTAGTCCTGTTTCTGTCCAGTCCAGTCCTGAGTCCTGTTCCCCCGTCTGTGCTCCTGTCCTGAGTTCTGTTCCCTGCTCCCTCCCTCCAGTCCACCCCCTCCCAGGGTCGGCCTCCTGGGACGTCAGGAGCTGTCCCTTGGGGGGGGGGGGTACTGTCAGGGTTCTGTGTTTTCCCCCTGTCCTTCCCTGGTTGGGCCGCCAGATGGCGGCACCTCTGATTTGTGGCCTGTTAATTGTTTTATTGTTTCCATTATCCTATTATTGGTTGCTTATTGTCTCGTGTTCCCTTCCCTCTCTGTGGCCTGATTGTTCATTGTGCCCTCCTGTGTCTCGTCAGTGTCTGTATTTAAGTTTCCCTTCCCCTGGACTCAGGTGCTGGATCCTTGTTGCTTGTTGGGTTGTTGGTCGTGTGTCTTGTTCATGTTCCTGCCCATGTTCTGGTTCCAACGTGTGTTTTGAACTTTTGGATTTTCTGGTTTCCTGGTTTTGGAGTTTTCTATGTGTTTTATGAAGGTTGCCCTGCGAGGCTTTTTGTTCCTTTTTTTCCCTTGTTTGTAAGTAAAGTCTTTGTTTCTTTCATACCTGTTGGACTTGAGTTTTTTCCCTGCACTCCGCGTTTGGGTCCAAACCCACCATACACCCTAACACTTATGGGATGACTATTAGGGCCACTAAATGAAGTTTTCCTGTCTTTGGGTAGTGGAATAACTTTTGCTTCTTTTCAAGCCTGTGGAGAGATTGATTGTTTCAGGTTGGTATTAAGTAGCTATGTGGCAAATTGGGTGTGCAATATAGTCTATAGCCATTCAAATCAGTTTACCATGTATATTATCAATCCCTGGTTGTTTGTCATTACATGTTAACTTTATTAATTTATCCACTGTTTCCACTTTTAATTCACTGAACTCAAAATGGCAGTGTTTATCTCTCATATAATTTTTTTAATGTTAAAAGTGGATAAGCTATTGTCTGTCCCACGTGATAATTCTTTCCTTAATTTATATAGCTTGCTTCTGAAGTAATTGCCCAAAACTCTGTCTCTGTCCTTAAGCCTTAGAAACTTCACCATTCGAGGTTGAGATTGACTAACTATAAACTAGCAAACTACGCTATGATTTAAATATATTTTTTCATTTTGCTGTATTGTAGTGGCTTCTTTATCTTAGATAGTTTTTGCAATAGAGTGTTACAGTTTGTAGTCCTAAAACCCGGAATTAAGTTGGCATTTTCGGGCCATGGGTTCCCGCGTCAGATTTCCAATGCATTTTTCCTGTAGGGATTTCGTTTTCTGCCGGAAAGGTTTGTGGTGAACGTAAGCCTAAGTGAAAATAAGAGTTATTCAATGGAGATTACTGTGCTTTGATTACTTCACACTGGAACCCTTTGTTTCCTGAAGAAACCATACATAAAATAACACTTTCATTGTCTCCAACTATTTTTGTGGCCCCCAAACATTTATTATGCATTTGAAAACATGTTATTCACAGAAGTTAACCTACCATAAAACAGACATTTGTCCCTACATAAGGGTCAATTCATGCGATAGCTACAAGTTTTAAATAATTCAAAAATACCGTTAACCTCAGCTGTTCCAATAGATCTACCTCCAAATACTAAATGTCACTTGCGTGCCTGTGTCCTCCCCCAACCCCGCCTTCTGCATGCATCTCTCGGCGTAAATGCGTTTACCAGATGTATCCTACTTGTCTACACTATGGTGTAAGGTCACTGTGGCCATTTTGATTCCTGCAACCCAGCTATGAACATCTGTGCGACACTTTACTTCTGTTTGTCGCAGAAAATCAGCTTAGTAACTAACACATGTACTTTTTAAAACTACTTTACCTTTCTTAAAAATCTCTCTTATACCGCTTTAACACTCCCGAGTCATTTCGCAATAACGCCGCTTTTTGCACACTTGCCTGCTTTTTCACAAAACTTAATATTACTTTTCCTTGTTTCCAACTCAAATCCTGCTAATAATACTCATTGCTATTATAACAGTTTACGTAGTTTCATAGCAAGCTTCCTTGCTTGCTTTTTATACATTTTTCTTTACTAGGCTAATTTAACAACCTTTCCTTGTTTTCAACTCTTTTGCTAATCCTTGCTTTTAAAACACATTGCTAATATAACTTTACGTCGTTTCATTGCTTGATTTTTTCACACATTTAACTCTTCACCCTATCGGCTTGTTAAGACTTTGCATTCTTGCATGGACTTCTTTTACTTTAAACTAACGTACAAGCCACTGCTTTAAAACTGAAATATTCTTGCATATTGCTTAATTTACTGCTACAGAATAAATAAATGTTTCAAGTCGCACAAACACTTTTCTGCACAAGGAGTTTAGTTACACCAAGAATTTCGAACATTTTTATTATTTTTAAATGTTTTTTTAATTTTATATATGTATATATATATTTTTTTTTTTTTTTTTTTTTTTTACCCTCACCATCTGGCAAACACACCCCCACCACCCCCCCTCACCAACCAAACCATATCAAAGGTCAAAAAGGTCTAAATTTATCAATCAATCAAATTTTGACAAGAGGGATATCATAGGAAATCGATCAGTCACTTTTCTTGAGTTAGTGTAGCGTAAATCTCTCTCTTTCCTGTCCAGACCTTATTTGGGCATACAAAGGGAACTATATAATGTGGAAGGCTTGCTCAAGATTGCAGTAAGAGAAGTCTAATGAAACATTTGAGGAGAACTGACTTAACAGTTCTCTTGGTACCATAGTCTTCTTGGATGAGCATTTTGTAATTTGGGCATATACCAAAAATCCCTTTATGTTCCTTTTTTTTGTCTTAGTCTGTTAGATTGTATGTCTTTTCTCTTATATAATAGCGGTCTTTATTTGTCTTGCTTTGTAAATATAAAATGTTTACCTTTCAGCCTTAGTTATCAACTGTCATATTGTACCATTATAAACTCTTTTCCTTTTTCAGTGCATATAACATACGTGTTTTGTATATACGCTGACCCGGGTGTGCATCTCTGCAAGGACCAGTTAATGTATAAGCCCTGTATGCAGTTCTGGGGTAACACCGTAATCAGGTTACCTCGTGGGCATATTGATGGGTTCATTAGCCGGAAGTGCAGCTGTTTTGGGATAGCTGTTTGAGTCAGTGTCCTAATGTTATTTCATCTAAATAATAGAGGGGTCATAGTCCGGGATATTTTGGTAGCTTCAGTAACCAGATGAAGTAACCTTAGTTAGGGCTCCCTGCCTGGGATAGGTTAGATTCGGTACCCAGACAAACATATTTTTCAGGTTAAAGTCGCTTCTTCATGGCACAAAAACATTATTTGCAAGATTCCCGGATGAGTAGCACCTTTACCTGCTCGGATAGAAGGTCTTAATGTCAGTGAACAATTAGATGAATGCCAGGCAGCAGTAGATAGTCTTGCTCTCCGGGGCACAAGTCTTGCCACCCATTATTTCAGCACACCCCAGTCAATACACATATATGCAAACTCGTATTCACACGAACATCCACATTACAGGTTAATGGAATCAGATAAACTTGTTTTCCCCCTTGCGATCACATCTAAATAAAGTTGTTTTCCTTCCTGTGACCATGGCAAAATCCTTACAAGTGAAATATGTTTAATTTTCTGAATCCAGCTGTTTTAACCAGTTAACACCCTCATTTGACGTCCGGCACTCTGAATACCAAACACAAGTGCATCAGCAGTTAAAACGCCTCACTAATCCAGCATGTAAAATAAATGTAGTCAATTTAATGTGTTAACTGTAATCAAAGATGTCAATAATTCATTAAATTGCCAAATTCATTGATAGGCAGAGCAATCTGTCGGATCAACCTTTATTTACAACTCACAACCAGATTAAAATTAAAGAAATTTATTAAGTTTACAACAAATATTCACATCTGATCTAAAGATGAAGTTCAACTACCTTTAAAAAACAAATGTTACATACATGGGAAAGTCACAAACACAAAATAAATGACTGAAAGGAAATACCAAAGCACAGCTTGTTTCTTCCCAAAATAGTCCCAGAAAAGTCCAAAAACCAAGAGACAGACAAATATTCCAAAAGCCAATAATGAAAATGTAAGAAAAATGCCAGATCCTGCAAGTACCAAACACCACACAACACCAGGCTGAGATGCAAAAGTTTAGATCCCTCAGAGTGTTGGCAACAGCAGGTATCAACCACAGAATGTCCACCGCAACAGATGTTTAGCACCCCAGAACCACTTTCTTCCTCCTGACTCAGTATTTTACTCTAACTCTTTCTCTAACTCCAAATCTCACTCCAACACACTAACTCCAAAACTAACTAGATAAAGAAAAGTCAATTTTTAAGCAGTTCTTCAAAGTAGGAGGGCATGTTTGAGACAGTGGGGGCAACCTGACTGCGCTGATTAGGTGAGGTGTGAAGTGTGGGGGTGTGGTTGCAGACAGGGACTGTCTTGTCTGAAAATGAGGAAATTTACTTATTAAAGTGACCTTATGTTTTTGGAAGCAAGGCTAAGCATTATGATATTATCATCAAACAATTCTTGGTTTTAAGCTCTTTATAAAAAGATCACACATTACTGTGTTTGGAGGTAATACAGCTCAGCTATCAAAGAAAGAAACATGGAAGCTTTTCAACTGTCCTGGACAAGAGATGGACAGTTCACAAATAATTGTTAAATTTTGCCAGTTACATTCTCTACCTTCAGGCAAAATATGTTTCATGTAACAAAACCAAATGTTACCACACTGGTTTCTGCTTTTAACTGAAACTAACTCTAAAATGAAGATTTCAACTCTGAACTCAACAAACATTATGTATATAAACATTAAGATTTTCACTCAGTGATTTCAATTAAATGTCAAATATTGCATTCAAACTTAAAAGGAATGTGATCTTTAAAGCATTATTTAGCCAGCTGGGTCTCGGTGTCCATAGTCTGGCTGTCCTGTATTTCTTCTGGAGGGTGGTATTTATGCAGGCTACTCAAGCCAGAGACGCGTCCGCATTTGCCAAGATAGACAGAGATCTGTATAGGGCCACACTACTGGCGGAAAGCAGTCTCTCTTCCATCTATGCATAACTGTTATGCATAACACTGACAGAGATGCATAGCTCATTAGCTGAAATGGAACAACCTGTACAGAGACTAGTTATCTCTTCAGCAGTAAAAGATATTTGGTTTCTTAGGGAGAGTGGCAAGATGCTGATACATTTTAAGGGACATGACAGTTATATTACAAGTTTTTACATTGGAGACGTCACTGATACTGGAATAGCCTAGTTGCCTCAATGTTATGTTTCTTGTTTGTTATGTAACGTTAACATGTTTAGAAAACTAGTGGGCTAACTGTACAATATGATCATAGTTTAAACGAGACTGTATATATGTTGTTGCCTGCTCCAAGCCAGTAAGCATATTAGCTTGTTGCTTTTCATATGATAGAGTATAATTGCAGCTTGTGAAAAGCTACAACTTCCTTTCTTCCATTAACTTGCCACACTCTCTTCTGCAAGTATTCTCTCAAGCTCTACCCTAGATAAATAGAAAAGCTGTCAATTTTATATGAGATGTAATGTTAAGTAAAGTTAATTACAGTTGAAGACAAAAGTTTACATACACCTAGGCTGAAGATATTCAAACTCAGTTTTTCACAACTCCACACATTTTATGTTACCATACATTTATTTTGGAAAGTAAATTAGGGCATCTACTTTATTCACATCAGAGGTAATTTTAAAACAATCGATTGGAGACAGATTTATTTCAGCTTAGATTCACTATATCAGAATTCCAGTGGGTAAAAAGTTTACATACACCAAGTTGACTGTCTCTTTAAACAGTCTAGAAGATTCCAGAAATTGATGTAAAAACTTTTTAGAAGCTTCTGATTGGCCAGTTGTCATCATTACAAGTTAATTGGCACCTGTGGCTGTATTTAAGGGCTGACCTTTAGAGCCACTGCCTTTTTGCCCATGACAAAATGGGAAAAATCCAAGCAACTCAGCCAAGCCAAGGAACTGTTGAAGGATTTGGAGACATCAGTTACCAAAGTATCTACATCCACCATTAAGAGAATCTTACATCGCCATGGCCTGAAAGGCTGTCATGTAAGGAAGAAGCCCCTACTCTGAGACTGGCATAAAAAAGCCAGAATGAAGTTTACAGGTGATCACCAGGACGAAGACCTAGCCTTTTGGAGCAGTGTTCTCTGGTCGGATGAAACAAAAATTGAACTGTTTGCCCATAATGATCAGAGGAAAAAGGGTGAGGCTTTTAATCCGAAGAACACCATCCCAACTGTGAAGCATGGCAGTGGCAACATCATGTTGTGGGGGTGATTTGCTAGAAAAGGGACTGGTGCACTTCAGAAAATAGAAGGCATGATTATGAGGAAGGAGGATCATCTGGAAATATTGAAGCAACACCCTCAAGACATCAGCTATAAAGTTAAAACTTGGTCACAAGTGGGTCTTCCAGCAGAACAATGATCCAAAGCATACCTCCAAAGTTGTAACAGAATTGCTTAAAGACAACAAAGTGAAAGTATCGGAATGGCCATCACAAAGCCCTGACCTATCTTTCCACAAACTTGGATGCCTTTTTCTTTTTTGCCAATATTTTATCTGCTGCACTCATCACTGCTGGCTCCATTCTCAGTTGTAGATTTCCACATGACATTATTTTAAAATTTAAAATACCAGTTCATGTCAGGTTTGACAATATGCATGATTACAAAATTTTAAAGAGGCGCTCTCAAAAGATCACACAGAAGGTGTATTTCATTTTTTTAATGTCCCTTATACAGCTATTTGTTGCATGTCCTCAATTGATATCTTTAATAACAAACTAATTAAATCAAATAAATCTGCTCATAAGTGAGGAGTTTTAATCTTTTGATGCAAAAAAAACCTTTTTTCCCCAATCAATCAATTTTTTTTTTTTGCCACGGACACAGACAAGTTTTGCCACGGACCCGTTTGTCCGTGTACGGACACGTTGATGACCCCTGGACTGTGGTAAACTACATCAATTGTACAATCTCTTTGGAAATTAAGTGACAATCAGAGGTGAATCAGTCACAAAAGAGAGAAAAGGCACCAGCCTGTGCTGTTAATCTCAAATTTAGAAGGAAGGTTTGCTTTGAGTGTATTACCCTTGAGAAAAATCAAGAGCCGTTCCTTTGGAGCTACCCAGGCCTCAATGGACTACTAGAGTCTACAAATGACCTCAACAGGACACAGTTTAAAATACTGTATTCCTCGGCACTTTGGTGGGTATAATCCATTTGGTAACCTAATGTTTAGGTACTTTGCTGCCGTCGTGAAACAGCCAAAACCATGGTTACACGGGTCCCTACGTTTGCCCTCAATGCACATTCTATGAGGCACAACAAAGCCAGAAGAGACCTGCACACCCAAGCAAGTGGAGTCAGCCCCTGCAGACCAGTCCCCCAGGCTGAGGACACTGCACTAATCCATGTGGACACCCTTTCTCCCTGTGACAAATTCCAGGAGAATCTGGGGCAGTGCAGACAGAAGTGGTATGCTCTGTAAACTTGTCTGCATTCCCTGTGGGTTCCAACAAAGAAGGGGCTCCTGATAAAGCCTTGCTTCTCTGACAGAGTTTGGAATGGTTTGCATTACAAACGGACTCTACAACTAACGCCTGGCTGTTGTATGAACCCTCAGGGCCTCACTCTCCCGGTTTCATCTTGCCCTTAGCAACATTATACAGCCTAGCTGAAGCCTCGACTTACCACACCCTTGTCTCCCCACCCCCTGTCATCACACCAACAAACTTCACCCATGTACATGTGTGCCCAGTACAATTATATTAGGCAATATGGGCTGCATGCTAATAGTGTTAACTCTATTAATGGCTGTAGATGACCTAGCTAACTTAGCTCCTACCTAGGGATTTACTCTTATCCACTGAGTGAAGTAGTCTAGCATCATATGTCAATTTATTTTGTTTTCCATTAGCATTGTCGCAATACCTTTCTAATACGCATTATGTATAGGCTAATTCTTTAATGGAAAAAGGTCTAGCTATAGCTAATTTGACACTTTCTCACTTCCTTATTCTATCACATCACAAAATATGACGTAGGTGATCATTCTGAAGATTATTGAAAGAGGGACAAAATGAGTAAGCAATTTTATCTTTTAGGGCTTATTTCTTGCCTTTATTTCAATGACATGTTTTTTTTTTACATTGTTAATCATAAAATAGGAAAACTTTCATTTGGTTGGGGTATTTCATTTTTTAAAATAATATCTGGTGTTTACCCTTTAATTGTTTAATTAACTTACAGGAAAACTTATTTCAATCATATTTTGCACTGCCAGTAACTCCAGTTAGGACAAAGTCATGCTTTTGGTATTCTCACATTCAGCATTTCTAAACAAATACATTGGTACTAAAAATATTCAGCTAGCATATATAGATTCAGAATGAATCAACGTAAATGTTTGGTAGTAAATTCATAAGGTGGATCAAGCTGGCAGTATACTCAGTAAGAAGAAAGAACTTCAGGATTGAGAACCACCGGCGAACTTGTCCACGAACACTGTTGTCAGTATACTCAGTGAGAACACCGCACGTTTAAAGTCACTTCACGCCGCTGGGGCGTGAATAATTACGAGGCAGCTATTAACCATTGTTGGAATCTCCCCAGACCTCCGTCTCGCGGCTACGCCATGGATGTATAAAGAGAAGGGCTACGCGAGATTACAACACAAAACAAAACGTTTAAAGTGGCTTTAGTTTATCTAGCTATGCAAAAGAAGAAAAAAAAGGCGAAGGAGATGGTATGTTCGCCCTCTAAATCAGAGTAGGACGGAGAATGGAGAGTTTTGTCTGTACATTCGGCAAATGCAGAGTTTAGACGAGGGGGTCCACTTTCTCTTATTTCCGAATGTGTGCTAGGCGTTTTGATGACTTGCTGAAACGAGTAGCACCATTCATCAAACATGCGGGAACTCACAGAATTCCCATCTCTACAGAAGAGAGATTGGCATTGACTCTCCGTACATTAGCATGTGAAGTCTGCCCTCTGAAAACTCAACCGTGACGTAACCAACCATGTGATATTTGGAACAATAGCTGAGAGCGGGAGGTCGGAGAACAAGAAAACATTTTCTAAAAGTTCTCCCTGGAGGCTGTCGCACACTGCACCGTGAGAACACACAACACTGCGTCTTTTTGTTCTTCAGTTGTTCTCATTGCGTCTTTTTGCTCAAAATGTTATACTCCTCAAAGTATATTGCCTACTTCAGCCTAGCCCTTGAGGGTGTTGTCCTGACAAACCTGGGGGGGGGGTGGGGGGGGGTCTGTGCAACCAATTTTTTTGTTGCTATTTTCCCCAGTCGCGTTGTCTTCTGATTCTGTTGGAGTACTCTCAGCCCTTTTGCTGTGCGTTCACTCCTTGTTCCATCTTGTCTTCCTTTCTTTATAATCAGTGCTCCTTTCCCGGAGTTCTTTATCTTTAGTACTTTTTCTCTTCTAACCATGTGCACTGTCCCTATTCCACAGAGGTGGGTAGTAACGCGTTATATTTACTCCGTTACATTTACTTAAGTAACTTTTTGAATAAATTGTACTTGTAAGAGTAGTTTTAATGCAACATACTTTTCACTTTTACTCGAGTATATTTGTGAAGAAAAAATGTTACTTTTACTCCGTTATATTCGGCTACATTCCGCTCGTTACTTTTATTTTTTACCCATTTTTTATTCAATGCACGTTCTGTTCGTTTCATTCTCTCAGAGAGACTTCAGCCAAAGAGCCTGACTGGTCTTTGCTTTGGCTCTGTCATAGCCCCACATGACTCCGTTTCACCAATCAAACGTAGCCAGTCACAGCACACAGAAGGATGAGTGGGCGACAACAATGGCTGAAACAACGGCGGGTGATTCGTAGCAGGCAGAACACCCCTGGCCTCACGTTCAAACTACGTTTTGCTTACAGACTACCAAAAACAGTAGTTACATTATGCGCTGCCTTCTTTGTCTGCCTAGAAATGTGGACATTTCAGCCTACAAGAACTCAACTTCGAACTTGAGAAAATATGTGGCGGTAAGTTTAGGTTAGTTTTGGCTGTGGATAGCTAACTATTTGACTGAGTGGTTATTTATTGTCTTGGACAATCCGTTTGTGAAATATACGGGCATTTGTGATGCCTCGGTATCTTCCAAAATAGCTGTGCGTAATACCACACGCGTTGTTTACGGCGTTGTCGCCCTTTTTAGTACAGTCTGGCTTGATTGACAATTCATTTATTCAGAGTATAAGCTTTCTAACGATGTATAACATATCTAATTTTGCTTTTGGAATAGAGTTTTTTAGGTCAGCGTAACCGAATTTTTTCTTATCTTCGCATTCACTTATGAATTTGGTAGCAGTAAAAGACGCAGCACGGAACGCGGTCAACGATTATTCGTAATTTCTTGGGAAATACTATTATTATTGAGGACTTCTGGGCATAGCTAAGCCGTATGTTTGCTGATAGACCTAGATGACATCGTTTTCTGGAGCAAAACAAGCGGATTGAACTGTATTGTTGATTTACGGTCTCTGTCTCCATCTACTGAACACATAGGAATACTTCGGTTATATACGTTATTTTTTAAATTGAGTGTGTTTAAATAGGTTACTGGCATTAATGTGGATATTTCACACTGTAATGTAAGCATTAGTTAGTAGTGTAATAGTTTTTGTGAAGCATGCAACAGTCAAGACGTAAGCGCTGGAACATTGCATAGCATACATAACGTTGCATAGCATGCGTAGCATAATACATACGCTAAACCGGAAGTTCTGCACATATTCCGCGCAAGGCATCATGGGACTTTGGAATATCGTGGAGAAGTGCCTCATAACGTACAATAATGGTGCTATAAAGCATTATGTTTCCCACATATAAAGTTTCTGTTTGAATTTGAGCAGGCTCCTCTTTGTTGTGATGATGAGTCTATTTTAATGGATAAATCCCTGTAGCCTCATTGATATTTTTTCTGTCAACGGAGGGTTCACCCCAACAAACTGACGGGGTATACAGACTTAATAGAGTCCAACAGAAAGCGAAAATCCTCCTCTTCTGACGAACCTCCTGTGTATTGTTTTAATGTATTATTGTTTTAAGGGATATGATTTAGGCCATATTTGAATTTGCACATGGCTATTTTATATTTGGTTTATTTCTATTGGACAAGCATTTACAATTTTATATTTTGGACATTTAGATTTTTACGTTCATCTTGCTCTTCTTATTTCAACATTAAATCAGATTATATGAAGTAACTCAGTACTTGAGTAGTCTTTTCACGAGATACTTTCTTACTCTTACTCAAGTAATTATTTGGATGACTACTTTTACTTCTACTTGAGTCATTATTATTTTAAAGTAACAATACTTTTACTTGAGTACAGGTTTTGGCTACTCTACCCACCTCTGCTATTCCATTACATTTATTTGGCAGATGCTTTTATGCTTTTAAGTGCATACCGAATGTCATTGGCACAACTACAAAATACAGGTCCGATAAGGTACAATATTCATTTTGTAAGTTATTCATAGCCATGAACACATTAAGTCCAGTTCACACAGTAAACATTACCCTGACCTAACCTATGCTAAGTCAAACTAGGAGGCATGACAAACTACAACATCAAGATAATGATACAAAGTACAGTAAGTACTGGATGGAGGTACATGTAACATGAAAGTGGCACAGGAGGTATATGTGTAGCATGAAAGAAGGGGATCTGTGATAAAAATGATCCCAGATTGGGAGTGCCCCACAGAGTTGTGATAGTTAATCCAGGTGTAGTCTGAAGAGATGTCTTCAGACCACAGCGGAAGATGGACAGAGAGGGAGTGGTCCCTCTGAATGCGGTGTTTCACAGTTTTATTTTGGATGTTGTGATCCTTACAGCATCTGACCATTTGGGGATTTAAAACGAGCGTGTACGGAATCATCCTGCTCACAGATATTTTTGCCGCCCTTCCACCTTTCCTCTCTTGCTTCCTGTATCCTCTGGGTTTCCATAAGTAACCAAAAGAACAGCTCAACTCTTGCAATAATTTGATTCCCAGATATTGTGCCTCCAGCTTGTCCAGTAAGCCGTGTTTCTGTTGAATTTTAATCCCGAGGTTACGTTTATGTTTACATGTTATTACATGGACTACACAGATATTTTCTGTTTTGTTTCCTGATTGTTTTTTTTTCCTTTTTCTTTTCCCTATTTTGAACTAAATTTGGCACCAGTGAACACATTGAGTACACTCTCTCCCTTGTAAGGGTTTAGCCATGGTCACAGGGAGGAAAACAAGTTTATTTAGATGTTTGCAAGGAGGAAAGTTCATCTGACTCCATTAACATGTAATGTGGATGTGTATGCGAATACGGGTTTGCATATACGTGTATTGACTGGGGTGCACTGAAATGGTGGGTGGCAATAATTGTACCCCAGAGAGTAAGACTATTTACCACTGCCAGACATTCATCTAATTGTTCACTGACATTAAGACCTATCCGAGCCGGTAAAGGTGCTACTCATCCGGGAATTCTGCGAATAATGTATTTGCGCCATGAAGAAGCGACTTTGACCTGGAAAATATGTTCGTCCAGGTACCAAATCCAACCTAACCCAGGGAGCCCTAACTAAGGATACTCAATCTGGTTAGTGAAACTATCTAAATGTCCTGGACCCCTTATTTATATGATATAATGCTAGGGCCAATCTGGACACTGACTCAAACAGCTATCCCGGAGAAACTGCACTTTCGGCTAGTGAACCTATCAATATGCCCAGGAGGTAACCCGATTATGGTGTTACCCCAGAACCGCATACAAGGCTAATACACTGACTGGTCCTCGCAGAGGTGCACACCCCGGTCAGCGTATATGCAAACCACATATGTTAGATGCACTGAAAAGGAAAAAACTGTTTAAATGAACATGGCAGTTGACAATAACCTAGGAAAGGCAATTTCAATGATGCTGAATGGTAAACATTATACAAAACAAACCAAGACAAATAAAGACAGCTATTTATAAGAAAAGACCTACAAAGACAGAGAAAAGAAACACAAAGAGATGAATGATACATGCCAAAATAACAAAATACTCATACGAGAAGACTATGGTACCAGGAGAACTGTTAGGCAGATTACCCCTCGTCGATGGTACCAGGAGAACTGTTAAGCAGATTCTCCTTGAATGTTTCTTTGTATTTCCCTTAAATGCGATCCTGAGCAAGCCTTTCACTTTACACAGCTCCCTTTGTATGCCCAAATAAGATGTGGACAGGAACACCCTCCACACCACCAAGAGACCCGCCCCTCCCACTACTCTTCTCCACGGAGCATACTCCCCCTCCCCTGCAGACACAGGGGAACCATTAAAAATCTAGTGACTGTTATAAGATACTTCGTACAATTGAACGTGACCTTATGCTTTTATCTGTCTCCAAGATACTTTTCTATGGCGACCCAATGTGGTGGTCTTTCTATAATCGAAACACTTATGCAGGCAATACATACCTGGGATAAACCTCCCTATACCAACGTATAACAGCTCAGCGTGCCTGTCTTTATAAAATACAGTATCCCCTGCATTACAAATGATAATATTCAAAGTCCATCACATTTATCACATCATTCCCAGTAATTTACATGTACATACATATGATGCTTTCAACAGACAGTCCATAATGTGGGTAATGGTCAACCAGGTTCCCATCTGACCTAACGATGCCCATGGGAGCTTTTATGGCATGAAAACAGACAGTCCTTGTTCCTGCAGGCCACAAGTGCTGGTGGGGTAAAAAGGTTGTGAGTCTGTCTCACAGCTAGGGTAATGTGACGGTATGAAAATTTCACGGTATGATAATCATACTACTCAATATCACGATTTTCGGTATATCAGCCCTGCTGAAAAAACCAGCATAGACCAGCATAATTTCCATGCTGGTCTATGCTGGTTAGGTGCTGGTTTAGCTGATGAAGCTGGTCCACCAGCAAGCTCTCATTAATGATGCTGGTCCACCAGCATGGTCTTGCTGGTGAAGCTGGTCCACCAACAAGCTCACATTAATGATGCTGGTCTACCAGCATGGACTTGCTGGTGAACCTCGTCCAACAGCAAGCTCTCATTAATGATGCTGGTCCATCAGCATGGTCCTGCTGGATTACCATTTTTGCTCATTACTTTGTACATATTTATGCAGCCAGTACTTACATGGTCGTTGTAGTTGTAACTTCTTTGATTGTTTATTTCTAAGTATAAAAGAACTGAAATACAAGAGAACTGAAATAGAAATTAGGCTAGCCACAAGTGCTGGTGGGGTAAAAAGGTTGTGAGACTGTCTCACGGCTAGGGATGTGACGGTATGAAAATTTCACGGTATGATAATCATACTACTCAATATCACGATTTTCGGTATATCACCCCTGCTGGAAAAACCATCATCGTTTGTTCATCATTGTCAGTTACAATGTCAGTTGCAACTCTTAAGGCCCCTTCACACTGAGCGTGATGTTTAGGGCATAGCACTGCATAGTGGGAGGAGTTATTTTAGATATACATTGTTCTGGAAGTAAAAATTGCATTCATTTTCTGCAAAGGCCTTGTTAGGTGACTGACAGTTGGAGCATGAAACTCTCTTGCTTGAATCATCGGTACAAAAAGATGAAAAACTGTTAGAAAATATCTTGATCTTCCAGCTTTCATAATTTCAAGTTTATTCAAGAACAACAGTGCATAATAGCTGTGTGAAATTGGATTTTTTTAACAAATGAGAGTTGTAAACTTAGTGTGATTTTTTTTTTTTCAGCTTAAAGTAATAATCTCAAAGATTTTCATTAAAATAAATGTCTGTTAAGTCACTATCTATCGCCGAATTAGGTAACACAATGGTGATTGAGCCTATTATTATATTAATTTATATTATTATTATTTATGATTAAAGAACTGGATGTCTGTGGCAACATTCCCGGGAAAAAATCCCTAGTGACGCCTTTTCCATCACCCATCAGTAGTTGGTCCGCCAGAGAGGGTAGGCGGAGTGAACGCAACAGGCTCGCTCTTCAACTTACTTGTGTGTGAGCGGCGTACTGTTTTTTCCGGTGTCTGCCAGCGTTACAATAACAGAGAAAGTTATTGTACAGCTAACGCTAGCTACCGGACCATGTCAAGAAAGGCAACATTAGTTTAGACAACGTTGCGCACAGTATCCATCACTCATATCAGGTAACGTTGCGTTAGCTAGCTAGCTAATGTAATTAACACAATCTAATGTCAGCTAACAACCAGAAAAAACGCTCGCTAACGCTACCGACCGGTACCGACCTCGCAAACCGTCTCTCGAATGCAATGCTACCTTGTTGCAGCGTAGCTAACTAAAGGCCAGTTCAGATCAATGATTTGCAACGAGACTGGATGTACTTGCAAAATTCCAAGACTTCTGATTGTAAACGTTCTAAAACTGCACTTGGCGATTTGACAAGATGGGTCTTTTGAGACCCCATGCAACGGCTTCAGACGCTCTGCAACTAACCAGTTCACACTGCTGCGATTTTCTCTGCAACATTCTAAAACAGTTTTGTCTCATTGCGAATCATTGATCTGAATTGGCCTTAACTTTACCGTTATTTACATTGCCATCAAGTTCATCAATATATTATAATGATCGGAATAAAGCCGTCCTTACCCAGAGCATTAACCCGGGGTATAGGTGGAGCAGAGCCGGGTCTGATTTCTGTGTAAAAATGTCAAGCCGGAGAAAACTAAATAAAAGAATACAGCAGTATGGATTAGTGTTGTTATTATTTTATTACGCTTCCTCATATGTTCCTTCAACCTTGCCCTTTCTTGATGAAATCTCCTTTGTTTTTTTCTATTATTCTTATTCTGATTGCTAATTTAACACCCAGCTCAGCTTTATTCTCGAACTGTTTAGCTAGCAAAACCAGAAACACCTGGGGTAACATTTTGCAAGGCAGTTGTTTCAAAAATATCACACAACAATCATTCACGAAAAAGACTGTTTATTGTGCACGAGATACATAATTGCACAAGCCACAGCAAATCCTGCAAATTCTTTCTGCAGTGTAAAGATGTTCATACCGGGCAAAAGGTGGATAAAGAACATTTGTGGAAACTGATCATCACTAATTCTGCCCCAGGTCTGCAACAGCATTTTAACCCAGCTCGGCAGTGTAAAGACAGCTTAAGTTAGCCTAATGTTAGACAATGAACGAGTATGTACATGACGTTACTTTTATAACAACCATTTTTTATTCAGTAAATAGTAAGTGTTATAGTTGGTGTGGCCCAGGTTCCAACTGACTGACGTCACACAGGTGACACTGGTTGGATCCGGTTGGATCTATGGGAAGTGAGGTCCAAAAACACACCTGCAATCGCTGCTTCTCGCCATTGGTATTGCCAAAGAGAACAAAACGGAAATCTTCGAGACTGGGGCTCGACTTGGGTTACAACAGTGAATATGTACGGATTACTAGACGTGCTGATAGAGACCACCCTTTCTCATATTAACCTCAAATACGCACAACAGGATACTAGCAAATTTATGTCAAGTTCCATTCATTTATATGGGATGGTCGATACACGCCCCCTTAGCAACCAAAAGCTAGCACTGGACCACCTCTGACTTATTTGCCGGCACAGAAAAAAAAATTGTGAAAGTACTGAAAAAATAACCCCAGGAGGATAACAAGGACATTTTTTCCTACATAATTAGATACAGGTTGATACCGATATTTCGCCTATTTAATATATAGTTGCAAATCAGTTTACGCTTTCCTGTCTGTTGAACGAAGGTGGTCGAATAGTTGCTCTCACTCTAGCACTGATTTCGTTTCAGGTAACAAACTCATGATAAGCAATAACTAATAGCTAGCTGACCAGTAATAAGCCTGCAATAGTTATGTATTAGCTAACTAAATTGATTGTAGCTAGCTTGCTAGCTAAACATAGCTAACATTGTATAAATTATGCACTGTAACGTTAGATCAATGCTAGTAGTTCATACGCTTTAGCTACGTTTTGAACTAACGTTATGATACCTGTTTCCAATGACTTGACAGCGTTACATTGCCTGATAATTTTTTGTTGTGGTAACCTAGCAAGATGATCCAAACTATTAAGAGCCACAATGTTTTCCCATCAATGCATGCTATACAAATAAATAACCTACAGTAATTGCATTGGCTACACATGCTGCCCACTAGCCCCAGTTTGTGTCTCTAATCATCGTTTTTAAGCAATATCATAGAGTGCACTTTTTACACAGGAATGTGCATGTAACCCAGAACAGTTATGGATTATGCAAGGAATGTATGATGCTCAGCAAGGTGCAATACTGTCAACAGTTATCGGTTTCTGTCACTTGTTTTTCTGGTAGTGTAACGTTATCGCATTTGAGTTTGGCCAAGTAACGGTTCTTTTCTTTGACTGGTATCCTCAAACAATACTGGCTAGACATAGATTTAACTAGCTAACTAATGTAATTTACTTGTTATTTATTTTGCTTGTTATCAG
This sequence comes from Anguilla pacifica, assembly GCA_039654925.1. Classification (NCBI taxonomy): domain Eukaryota; kingdom Metazoa; phylum Chordata; class Actinopteri; order Anguilliformes; family Anguillidae; genus Anguilla; species Anguilla pacifica. Next base: position 34,448,637 of record CM077286.1, on the reverse strand, counting down.
AAATAGTCTAGAGGGACTCTGTTGTTATTGATTGTTTGCGGAAGTCTGCTGGAAGTTAAGTTAGGGCCAGAACAACCCACATGCGCAGTAACGTTTGTTTATGTTACCATTGAAAGTGTCTATATTGCTGGACCTAACAGTGTTTAGGGTTTTGTTGTATCTGGGTGGTGCGCACATGCCGCCAGCGTCACAGTGAATATCAATAGGTCATTTAAAAATATGAAATAAAATGACACTTGACTGCAAAACAAACTGTAGAACATATTTATTGACATCTATTTATTCATACATAATGGCTCTTTGACCCACTACTTACAGAGCCTCAGTGACTGAGTTTGCAGCCTGGCTGAGAGCCATGGGTGGAACCTGGTCTTGTCTACCCATTTAGTCCCAGCCTGATAGTATGTGCTTAGTCTTTGTTTTCTCTCCTCTCTCCTGTCCTCCTCCACCCTCCTCTCCACTCATCCCTTTCTGCCCTCTCTCCTGTTTCACTCGCCTCCACTACTCCTGCCTGTGTACTTGTCTAATAAGGTTACATTTGAGAACGAGCAACGTTAGATAATTCGCTCACATCACAAATATTTGATCACGCAACCAGTAAGAACATTAAAATATTGTAGTAGCCACCACTAACGTATATTTTAGAAGTAGAAGGCATTTTTCCCTTCAAAACTTTGGAGCATAGTTAAGAACCTTGAGCCCATCCCTAGCAAAAGTAACGTTAGAGTGAGACGTTTATCGACCACCTGAACCGCTAGTGTATTTACTTCGTATTTATTAGAGAGAACTGGACATTGTTACCTATTAAAAGTCCTGTAAAAATTCATGTAATAAACTGTCTAAATGTAAAAAACCAACTTCATACATATACATTTAGTTATATTAATACAGCCTTATTTACTATATCAACTTTAAGACAAGCAACACGCTCAGAATTATCTAATTGTGACCCATTAAACCCAATGGTGCAGACGTTGCTTCATAATTTTAAACTGCTTTCCGAATGGCTATTTTGCGTCCTGCGACTTGGGTTACAACTGTGAGTATGTAGCTACGGATTCCTGGCCGTGCCGATAGCGATCACCCTTTCTAATATTAGCCTCAAATACGCACGACAGGACACTTATACAGTATTCTAGCAAATTTGGGCCACATCTGACTTATTTGCCGGCACTGAAAGAAATTGCGAAAGTACTGAAAAAATAACCACTGGAGGATAACAAGGACATTTTCTCTACATAACTAGGTAGCCTGAAAAAATAACCACTGTGGATAACAAGGACATTTTTTCCTACATAACTAGGTACAGGTTGTTACTGATATTTCGCCTATGTTATATAGTTGCAAATCTGTTTACGCGACCTAGCTAATGTTAGCTGGAACATTATTTCACGATATATTATTAATATTAATAATTAGTTGCCCATGAACATCAATAGGGAATACATTGCGAATGTTTAGCTAGTTAAATCTACCTTTTTTCTTGTTCTCGGGTAACATAATCTTGTCCTCTGCCCTGTTTGTCACTCTGCCTGCCCTGAGGAGAAAATGCTGTGCTGGTGCTGTTGTTTATTTGGTTGTCATGGCACACGTGATCTGGCCGACCTATGGTGCAACTTCATCACTTAGTCACTCAGTCACAGACATTCGCATTTGTAGGGCTGGCCCCGCTGTTGCGGTCCAGCCAAAAATATACCCAACATTCCCTCTCTAGGAAGAATAGGTAAATGCATCTGCTAAAAGCCTATTCTACCATCAACATATAAAAAAATCAAACGGTACAACAATTAGGACATTGCTATTGTCGTGAGGTTTATTCAGGTGAATGGAGTTCAACAACCAATCAAAATTCGATACGTCAGTAGAGCCCAATTTATTGAAATAACACAGACACAACAACGGTTTGGAAATAACGGATATACATTTATTAGCTGTAATACTGAATTTGTAAACAGGCTAAATGAAAACAATAGTTTGCATAATATGATGAATAATACTATACGCTTCTAACAAGAGGAAATTATAATTTTGCGAGTGCTAAACACAGAGGTTAGCAGTAGGGGAGATTGGGTATGATTGTAACACTTTTTGCTTCAGCACCTGTAACTCACTGAATTTTTGAGCTAGAGTTCTCAAACTTTTATACAAAGTACCCACATTTGTTTACTACAAATGGCACCAATTCAAATCTTTGCAAGAATATCACAGACCTCGTGAGTTGATGTCAATTACATGGTGTTCCTTCGTTACAACCTACCCCACTACCAGGGTAGGTTGTAACACATGCTGAGGTAAGTTGTAACAATTAGACAAAAGGAGCAAAAACAGAGGCCATACCATGTTATATGCTTCAAAAAGAGGTTTATTGAAATAAAAGAACAATCCATAACAATGTCTTTCTCTCTGTGACTGACCATAACTCAAATCCAATTTCTGTTTGACTCAGGAGTGTGTGTGTGTGTGTGTGTGTGTGTGTGTGTGTGCATGTAAATTAGTCTACTACAACAAACTTCCTTAACGGTATGTATGCTTAATGAACACTACTACAATATACCTGTGTAAAGAACATGTAGGTCTAATAAAAAACAATGTCAATGTGTGTGTGTGCCTGTGTGTATATTCTTAATCAGAGTCACAATGGTGACAAATGAATATTGGTAACCTTGGAGTACAGGCTTAGTGGGCCCAGAGACTGCATAGGGCACATTTTACCCACACTTCCTTTGGCTTCGAGTTGCCAAATGGCTCCATACAGACAACACAAAAGTTTTCGTTGTCTGAGGTCTCCGAATCCTCAGCGTTGGCTTTCAACATTTTCTTGGCGGGCTTTTTCTCCTTTTTCTTTTGCTTGCCTTTATTCTTTCCTAAGATACTCTTTCTTACATTTTTGCTTCCTCTTCACTGTTCTTCTTCCATCAATATTTGCTTCACTGGTGTATCGGTGAGTATTTCAGACTGCCTCTTCTTCCTGATCCTGCCAGCTGTTTTCCTTGGCCCTGCTTTTGGAAACAGCCATATAGCCGAAGGACTGAACGCCTGACCTGGAGACAACCCTGAGGTGCCTGGCTCATCTGGAGCACAGGACATGGTGACATCATGAATTGCAGAGGAGCCAGAAGTAACCAGGTAGGTTGGAGGAGAGGAGGCAGTCCCCAGATGAGTTGGAGGAGAGGACGCAGTCCCCAGGTGAGTTGGAGGAGAGGAGGCAGTCCCAGGTGAGGAGAGGAGGCAGTCACCAGGTGAGTTGGAGGACAGGAGGCAGTCGCCAGGTGAGCTGGAGGAGAGGAGGCAGTCCCCAGATGAGTTGGAGGAGAGGAGGCAGTCCCCAGGTGAGGAGAGGAGGCAGTCCCCAGATGAGTTGGAGGAGAGGAGGCAGTCCCCAGGTGAGGAGAGGAGGCAGTCCCCAGGTGAGTTGGAGGAGAGGAGGCAGTCCCCAGGTGAGAAGAGGAGGCAGTCGCCAGGTGAGTTGGAGGAGAGGAGGCAGTCCCCAGGTGAGGAGAGGAGGCAGTCGCCAGGTGAGTTGGAGGAGAGGAGACAGTCCTCAGGTGAGGAGAGGAGGTAGTCGCCAGGTGAGTTGGAGGAGAGGAGGCAGTCCCCAGGTATGGAGAGGAGGCAGTCCCCAGATGAGTTGGAGGAGAGGACACAGTCCCCAGGTGAGGACAGGAGGCAGTCGCCAGGTGAGTTGGAGGAGAGGAGGCAGTCCCCAGGTGAGAAGAGGACGCAGTCGCCAGGTGATTTGGAGGAGAGGAGGCAGTCCCCAGATGAGGAGAGGAGGCAGTCGCCAGGTGAGTTGGAGGAGAGGAGGCAGTCCCCAGGTGAGGAGAGGAGGCAGTCACCAGGTGAGGAGAGGAGGCAGTCCCCAGGTGACTTGGTGGAGAGTCAAAAATGTCAGGACTGACATTGGATTGGAAACCGGCTTGAATGTTTTTGGGTGTTGCAGGCAGAGCGGTCTTCACAATACTTGGAATATCATATATCGTCATCGTCTTAGCAGGATTCATCTTCATCCAGGCATCACTTGCAGTGTTCACCATTTTCTTAAATGGGCCAATGGGGGGGGGGGGGGGAGTTAAGTAGCACAATCCCCTTTTCTTTGCAGAAGTCGATAGCTTTCACAGATATATGTGAACAGTGGTTATCCAGCAAAAGCAAAACCTTCTTCTCTGGGCTGACCTTTGTGTGTTTTGCAAAGTGATCAAGGAATAAGAGGAAGTCTTCCTCTTTCATCCATCCTGAGGTGTTACCGCTCCCATTCCCTGTTGGCCCACTCTGAATAAAGTATTCCTTGTAACATTTATGGGGGAATACAAAGAAGGGGGGAATTGCATTTCCCAATGCTTGGACAGCGCATGCTACCGACACGAGCACACCTCTCTCACCCGATGTCATCGTACCCACCTGCTTGACTCCTCCAGTGGCTAACCTGTCATATGCTTACCTCACGTGGAGTCAGTGCATAATACAGGTCTGCTGCCTGAGTCAAATAGTCAGCCAACACTTCCTCCTGCACCTCAGAGAAAACCTTGTTGCTACTCCGGTAACCTACACTGGAAAGATCACTGGACCCCTGGTCTCTCAGCTTCTGCAGTGATATGCAGTATCTGCTCAGTGTTACATGGCAGACCCCATGTGCCTTCACAACTGATCTAACTGACTTACCCTTCTTTGTGACCTCATCAGATGCTTTTAAAAAAATCATTGACAGGCACACCTCTGTCAGTCTTTCTTTTCCACTGCCTAGGCATTCTGTAAAATTATTAAAATCAAGAAAGTGTTCTTAGATGTATGTAAGGGGATGGTTGTATCACTTTTTAAAGATGTGTTACAACACCCCCCCCCCCCGTCAGCCATTGTTTAGCTAGCTGAATTAGCATAGTGGTTTGAAATTAGCAGGGGAAAAATGCATCATATTTTGCCTGAGAAACTACAAGTTAATCTAATATAAGTTATATGATTTTATCTGCAATAGTATAAGTACTAAACAAAATATAGTCTTGGTCAAAAAATTAACTTTCTTTTTTCTTTATAGAATCTGCATGCGCCTGTTTCCAGCCTTGACAACCACCATGTGGGATCGGGGAAGAAGTGGGTAAACACTGAAATGATCATATGACTCCTATCTTATCCCTGATTGGTGGAATTGGTGGTGTTACAGTTCTCCCCATGTTACGCTTACCTCTGGTCAGGGCTACAGTGAAATAGGAGTCAACATCCCACTCATGTTTATTCCAATTCCACCCTTCTGATGTCTATTTATATTACAATATATTGCTAGAAAGCAAAGAGATGAGAAAAAGTTGCCCAAAATGTTTTCAGGATTTTAACAGATATGTTGGCCCAGGAATGAACCAAAAACAAATACAAAATGAAAAACAAATGCTTGCAATTTCACAATGAAATTAAATGTGCATTTAATTAAATGTTTTGTGCATTTCACAGATATGCTTTGCAGTATACCCCGGCCTATCCCTCCACAAAAGCATGCCATAGGGTGACAGTGGCAAAGAATAACTCCCTAGGTAGAGACTCCTCTTCTGGCCGGCTCAGGGTGGGACACTGGTTGAGTGCAGGTGCAGGAAGTGGTGGTTCAGGGAGAATATGTGGGCCGGAACAGAGAGGGGACAGACTGTTTAGGTGTCACAGCACTGCAGCATGCTCGGGACATGGGGCAGGTGCCCCACCAGTGAAAGAGCTAGGCAAGGGCAAAAACAGGCCATTAGGGAAGAGCAGCGGGAAGATGGTATATTTGGCAACAGGTGTCCTTGATATATCCTTGTCATCCATTGCCATATGCCGTCACTTCACTACCAGATCATTTGCATTATACAGTCATTTCTGTGAAATCACATACCCAGCAATTGTGATGGAAGTCATTATTAGAGCATCAAAGTGGGTGGTAGGTGGGAAGAGACGGCAGGGCAGGCTGTGCCTACCACCAATTAGGGCTTATATGGATGACATGACACTGGTGACCATGACAGTGCCTTATACAAAAAAGGTTACTAGAGAAGTTAAATGAGAATCTTAAATGGGCTAGGATGAAGATTAAGCCTAGTAAGTCGAGAAGCATTTCATAGACCAGAGGGAAGGTAATAGAGAGAAAGTTTTACGTAGATGAGGAAGAAATTCCATCTATAAGGGACAAGCCAGTGAAAAGTTTGGGTAGATGGTATAGGAAGGATAGAGAAGTCAGGGCTTCCAGGCAAGTTGAAATTATGGTGCTTGCAGTTTGGTTTATTCCCTAAGTTGATGTGGTCATTGTCAGCATATGAAGTGCTAATATCAAAGGTGGAAAAGCTTGAGAGGTTGATTAATTTGTATATTAGGAAATGGCTAGGAGTTCCTCGGTGTATTAGTAGTGTGGCATGGTTTGGGCAAGGCATTCTCCAGCTACCAGTAACTAGTCTAATAGAGGAGTGTAAGTGCACAAAGGTGAGAACAGAGTTGTTGCTATCAGGGAGCAAAGATACAGTAGTTAGTAACTTGGTCACCCAAATCCAACTAGAGGGAGGAAATGGAACCCAAAACAGGCAGTACAGGAAGCAAAGGCAGCTCTTAGGCATACAGACATTGTAGGTAAGGTACAACAAGGCCGGGGGGGCTTAGGGCTCAGCTCAGGGAAACCCGTATGGAGCAAAGCAGTTCCCACAGAAAGGAGGAAGCTGGTAGTGGAGCAGGTACGTCGACAAGAGGAAGAAGTGAGGTGTACAAAGGCTGTGGCCCAGGCTCAGCAGGGACAGTGGATGAACTGGGAAAGTGTAGAGAACAGGAAGCTTAGCTGGAGGGAACCGTGGAGGATGGAGGAATATTGTATAACATTCCCGATAGGGGCTACTTATGATGTGCTGCCATCACCACAGAACCTAAAACAGTGAGTAGATGGGGAACCGTCGTGTCCACTGTGTTCAGAGACAGCAACTTTGAGGCATATTCTGTCAGGCTGTAAGACTAGTCTTTCTCAAGGTCGGTATACATGGCAACATAACCAAGTTTTGAAAAGCTTAGCGGCAGGAATTGAAAGCAGAAGAGTACAGGTGAATTCAGGATGTAATCGGGTAGAGAGTGCAGCCATTCAATTTGTCCGTGAGGGAGAGAAATGTAGAGGAGGTAGGTTTTTAGGCAGGCATGAGTCAGGCCACCTAATGGGAGCTAATGATTGGGAGATGCAGGTAGATTTGGGAGGAAAACTTGTTGTGCCACGAGAGATAGTTAGCACTAACTAGGCCTGACCTAGTGCTATGGTCTGCGAGCCAGCAGGATTCAGTGGAGGAGGCTTATGAAAGGAAAAAGCTTAGATATGCAGATTTGGCAGCAGAAACTGAACAGCGAGGATGGAAAGCTAGGGTTTGTCCAGTAAAGTGGGATGCAGAGGGTTTATAGCTCGATCGAATATATCATTATTGGGAGAGTTGGGGATTCGTGGGCAGAGTTTGCGAAAGGCGGTAAATGAGATGTTGGAAGAAGCATTGAAAGGAAGTCAGTGGACGTTAACATAACGACATAACGTTACTTTTATAACAACCATTTTTTATTCAGTAAATAGTAAGTGTTAAAGTTGGCGTGGCCCAGGTGCCAACTGACTGACGTCACACAGGCGACACTGGTTGGATCCGGTTGGATCTCTGGGAAGTGAGGTCCAAAAACACACCTGCAATTACTGCTTTTCGCCATTGGTACCGCCAAAGAGAACGAAACAGAAATCTTCGAGATTGTAACTTTAATGAAGGCTAATAAATTGTGCCTGTCACGAGCGGGCACACGCTTTATAGGGAGGGGTACTGCATTGTTGGTTTGGGTTTATGTGAAGCCTGTGTTCTCCTTGTTGTGTACTTAGCCTTGCTGTAAAATTGATTTAACCTCTTAGCACAAAGCCCCTAGTGGTTGGCACGCCCACGTACCAGGATTACTAAACTCAGATATTCGGTGCTACTGCAACCAAAGTATGATTTAAAAAGAGAAACGCATTGTTTTAGTTTCATTAGTAGACGATACATGACAACTATGCTGAATACGGAGTTTCGCAGTGCCACCATTGTCGCACTGGTCGTTCATTTAACACGCTCCCCCTCTCTACAGTCTCATCTAGAAATCACCCCCCCACCCTTGACATAATGGACAATATTGTCTATCTTGGCATTCATAAAAATATTCTTTCACCACTAAAAAATCGTATTCCGTCATAGCAACAAGATAAAGATATGCCTATACAGCAGTGAAAACGCTGCTCACTGAATAACAAAATAAATGAGAAAAAGTTTTTAAAAATGATACCATGTCATTCTACAGTCAATATCTGGGACTAAATATTGAATACATATACAGCCTTACCATTGGTTTTACACATAGAGATGTCCCTTTTGAAACTGGGTGGTCATATATTGTCTTGGACAATCCGTTTGGGAAATATACGCGCATGTGTGATGCCTGGGTACCTTCCAAAATAGCTGTGCGTAATATCACACCTGTTGTTTACGGCGTCGTCACCCTTTTTAATACAGTCTGGCTTGATTGACAATTCATCTATTCAGTAGGTGAGAGTATAAGCTTTCTAACGATGTATAACATGTCTAATTCTGCTTTTGGAATAGCGTTTCACAGGTCAGCATAACCGGAAATTTTCTTATCATCGCATTCAATTACACATTCACGTGGTAGCAGTAAAACAAAAGCCAGCTAACGAAACCTTGTCACCGATTTTTCGAATTTTTTTTGGAAAATACTATTATTATTGAGGACTTCTGAGCATAGCTAAGCCATATGTTTGCTGATAGACCTAGCTGACATAGTGTTTTGGTGTAAGACAGAAGCGGATAGAACTATATCATTGATTTCCTGTCTCTGTCTACTGAAAACAGATAAGATTTCATCATTTCTATGTAAGTATCAAAATACTTCAGTTATATACGTTATTTTTGAAATTAAGTGTCTTTAAATAGGTTAGTGATATTATATAATGTGGATATTTCACACTGTAATGTAAGCGTTAGTTAGTAGTGTACTAGTTTTTGTGAAGCATGCAACAGTGATGACGTGAGAGTTGGAGCATTGCCAAAACGTGGTAGACGGTTGAAAATTGTTTTCATGTTGTCGTCCCATCCCCATACAAGAAAGCATACGAGAGTACAAAGTATAGAAATACATACAAGAGTTAATTACACATTTAGGTACTGTACCGCATTGTGTGAATATTTTTGCATTATTTTTTAACCTGGTAGCAATGTTCCATCTTAAAACTTCATAAGGGGCTCATTTATATGCTTTATAATGGACAAAAAGCATTTTATTTAATTTTGGAGAGATTTTGGATATGTTTCTGGACCCCTAGATATTTTAGACCACTGTACTGATGGAAAGCTTGTAATTACCACTTGAAAATGATGCAACAGTGCGTTTCTTGAGTATAAACAGTTGATCTGTAGTGAAATATGTGAATATGTGGTGATTCACAGCAATGCATAATTTAGACATTTTGGATAGATTTGGAGACGCTGGGTACACTGCTATAGTAGTTCCACATATCCATCCTTAGATTTTATGAACTTGTGGTCAGGAAGTTTTTGATCCAGCACAAGTATAGTTTAACCTCCTGTATATATACAATCTCTCAGTATTTCATTGCAAACTAAAAAAGTGTAAATAAATTTTTGATTTTTTGTCTAGGCAATTGCATTTGTGGCACTTTATTTCTTCCAAAATTATGAATATAAACTAATCTGCATTAGTATTGTAAATTGTACAAATGTCTTGCTTCACTTAAGCCATTTTTCATGTCTCTGTGATGTTCACATCTGGAGTTATAAAGCTTTAAATAGGGTACCCCCTAAATGGGCAAGGATTGGCAAGATTTGGCATGTGCGCTAAGGGGTTAAAAAAGAAAAACGTATTTGCACAGAAGCTCCTCCTCCGATCCCACAGTGACCCCTCTGCACCAGTCTGACCACCACTTCATTTCCTTCTCCCTCCCTCTTGCTTCCCTCCCTCCCTCCCCTCCATCCACTCCTACTGTCAGGGTCCGCCGTAACCTCTGCTCCCTCTCTCCCTCCTCTCTCGCTTCTAGTGTCACTGCTTCACTCCCCCCTCTTGAATCCTTCTCCAACCTTCTCACTGACTCTGCATCCTCCGCTCTGTCTTCCTCGCTCTCCTCAGCACTTGACTCTCTCTGTCCTCTAGTCTCCAGGCCGGTACGCTCGTCCCCTCCCAGTCCGTGGATGTCTGACCCCCTCCGAACCAACCGGGCCAGCCTACATGCAGCGGAGAGGAAGTAGAGGAAATCCAAGATTGAGCCAATCCATGGCTCAATCTGACCTGTCTGCCTACCAGTCTCTGCTAGCTGCATTTTCTACTGCCTATGCTAAAATTATCAATCAAAAATTCATAAATCTGCCTCTAACCCTCATCAACTATTCTCCATCTTCTCTTCTCTCCTCAGCACTCCTCCTCCCCCACCTCAGTCCTCCCTCGCTGCAGATGACTTCGCGGCTTTCTTCGATGAGAAGATTGCAGACATCCGCAGCTCCTTCACATCCACCACCACCCTTCCCCACTCCCCCTCCCTGTTCCCTCCCCTTGTTTCTCCACTTTCTCTCCCGTCACTGACTCTGATGTTTCCCAGCTCCTACTCTCCCACCGCCCTACCACCTGTGCTCTTGACCCTATCCCTTCCTCTCTCCTCCAGACTATCACACCTGACATTCTCCCGTTTGTCACCTCCCTTGTGAACTCCTCCTTGTCTTCTGGATGTTTCCCCTCTTCCTTCAAGCTGGCCCACATCACCCCACTGCTGAAAAAGCCCACTCTGGATCCCTCCGTCATCCAGAACTACCGTCCTGTTTCTCTTCTCCCTTTTTTATCCAAAACAATTGAACGAGCTGCATCTAACCAACTCTCCTCTTTTCTCTTGCTGAACAACCTCCTAGACCCCCACCAGTCCGGCTTCAGACCTGGCTACTCGACAGAGACCGCAATCCTCTCGGTCAGTGAGTCGCTTCACGCCGCACAAGCAGCCTCCCGTTCGTCCATCCTGATCCTCCTAGACCTTTCTGCTGCCTTCGACATAGTCGACCACCCCATCCTCCTGTCCTCCCTGGCAGCTATGGGGATCTGTGGCACAACACTAGACTGGATCGAGTCCTACCTCTCCGGTCGCTCCTTCCAAGTCGCCTAGGCCGGTGCAGTATCGGCACCTCGCCCCCTTGCCACAGGAGTTCCCCAGGGCTCAGTCCTTGGTCCCCTCCTGTTCTCCCTGTACACCCAATCTCTTGGTCCTGTAATCTCTGCCCATGGTTTATCATTGTTATGCCGATGACACCCAACTCTTTCTCTCCTTCCCCCCCTCTGACACACAGGTCTCTGCTCGCATCTCTGCTTGCCTGAGGGACATCCAGAGCTGGATGGATAACCACCATCTTAAGCTGAACCCAGGTAAGACAGAGATGATCTTCATTCCTGCTCCATCCTCTAACCTCCTTGACCTTTCTATTTCCCTAGGGGACACCGTGGTGTCATCATCACCCACTGCCAAAAACCTCGGAGTGGTGATGGACAACAGACTGTCCCTCTCCCAGAACATTGCGGCGGTGAGTCGAACGTGCAGGTTCTTCCTGTACAACATTCGGAGAATCCGTCCCTTCCTCACCACCTACGCAACCCAGCTCCTGGTTCAAGCGATGGTCCTGTCCCGCCTGGACTACTGCAACTCCCTGCTGGCTGGTCTGCCAGCATCCGCCATCAGACCCCTGCAGCTCATCCAGAATGCCGCAGCTGGTCTGGTCTACAACCTCCCCAGACATTCCCATGTCACCCCCCTGCTCACTGACCTCCACTGGCTGCCTGTTATGGCTCGCATAGAATTTAAGACTTTGGTGCTTGCATACCAGGCAGCTAAGGGGTCAGCACCAGGATACATCCAGAGGATCATCAGACCCTACACACCAGCCAGACCTCTCCGTTCTGCCACCTCTGGACGCTTGGCACCTCCCCCTCTTCGTGTCTGTACTTCCCGTTCGCGTCTGCTGTCTGTCCTGGCCCCTCGCTGGAGTGACCTTTCCGTGGCGGTCAGAACAGCAGAGAATCTGATTACCTTCAAGCGCAAACTAAAGACTCATCTCTTCAGGCTGCACCTCTCCCCACCCCTCCCTAGCCTCTAGTTTAGCTCAATGTACCTAGTTAGGCTAATGCGAGCATGTTAGTTTTGTATTTGTCAGGATTGTTTTGTCTGATTCTGATTAGGCAAATGTGATTTCAGTGCTAGTTTTGTACTTGGCAGGATTGTTTGTTTGCTGAACAGGTTACCCTACAGGGTTGGAGTCCTGATCTGTGGTCACTTCTGGCACTACGATCTTTACTTCACTCATGTGTTTTTCTGCACCTCTGCACCTTGAACTAATGCACTTGTTGTACGTTTCTCTGGGTAAGAGCGTCTGCTAAATGCCTGTAATGTAATGTAAAAAGTAGCATGAGCTGGGCGTGGAGTGCAGAAAATGTATTCCAAAAAAACCTACCTAGTCAGCCGACCCACATTTTTACAGGCCTGGCCAAAAATTTATTTCTGCTTACACCACTGTACCTTACACAGTTAACCTGTGTGGCAAAATGTGTTTTGATCAGAACTAGTGCTATGAATTAGTGTAAAATGATGCAGATTTTGAGATGTCTTTGAGATATCCTGCATTCCAAAGATGTAGCATTGCATGGGCCACTGGTCCACACAATATTACATTGTTATTGTTTAACAATTGTCATCATGAAATGGCCTGCTTTGTTTGGCCTGACTGTAGGAAAGTTCTCTTTTCCTCCTTCACAGGCATATAAAGGAATGTCTTTAGGCAATTAAAAGCCATGCTGAGGGTCTTATCTATGTACCAAAACCCAAGGTGACACAGCCTCCTTTCCTGGAGTCTTACCATCTCTGAAGATACAGAAGACAAAACAATTTATGGGGACAGGGGCCCAGTACAACCACAGAATACCATAGGATCAGGATTTACTTTTTGCTTTTAGGTCTGAATGCCTATCTGTGACATTCAATTGAAATCATTAAATTAAAGTTTTTGGTTTCTATTTTCTGGCCGGCGCATGGCATGTTGCGAGCCATCACACAAGCAAAATGGTAATTCTGCCATAGTACATTTTGACGTGCCTAAGTGGTTTGGCAATTTCACGACTCGCCATGTGTGGAAACAGGAGGGGAGCTGCTGCTGTGGGTGTGTCAGTTGATATTGTATGGCAGTGCAATTGTGGCAGCTCATTGAAATTTTCAGGTCAGTCCAGTCTGTCATTTGTGCCATTCACCAAAGGACTTGGGGCTTTCTGCACGCATGTTTCACAGTCTATTGAAAGACAATAAACAGTTTTCGTGTATCACATGCTGTCCAATTTGACTTTGATATAAATCCCAGAAGCAGTAAAAATGCATACTTTGCATTTGTTGTTGTTTTTTTTTTCTTATTTTATCATTTTTGTTCCTGCATTTCTGTCTATTTCTAATTGTTTATGGCTGTTATTCTACTGCATCGTGTTCTTGTATTTCATTTTTTTGTCTAACACCCTTCTGTTATGACGAGAATGACAATAAATGCAACTTGGAACAATTTTTTCATTGTAGTTGACTGTAGTTAAAATGATAGCAACAATACAGGCACAAAGTATGGATAGACTGCTTTTATAAATCGTTAATATCTGCAATATTTATGGGACAAAACACTGTTGTTCTAAAGAGAATACTGAGCGCATGGATGTTTAAATCAGCAACCAATTAGGAAGGTCATGTTTCTTTTCCGTTTATTGCCAAATACAGTACGTATGCAGGATTGAATCAGTTGTAGTCTCTTCATGTTTAAATTCTCTAATTTTGTCTATGTCGTCAGGTCAAGAGTCAAGAAACCTTTTTCAGCCAATCCTGATTTTCTGTAGGCTTTACGTCATTCGTTGGCCAGATGCTAGGTGGTTTCCATGCATTAGGTGGAAACCAGGCTTTACCTCTTCTATATCCTTCTACATATAGACTATGTTCTATTTAAATTCTGTATGTAGATGTGACAGCCATGCCGTGTGGGGACAGACTTGCCATTTTGTTGCTTAGTAATGTCTATGAGTAAGTAATACAAGTCAAACCTATGCTGGTTATTAACCAGGAGATAAATAATTTTGTATTTAAAACACAACAAAATCACCACTCACCTAACCCCTCTCAGTTCAGTTAAGCCATGCCATTGTTGTGAATTCATGATGGACTCGTGCGTTATAATTTTTATTTATATTATTTGAGCAACACCGAGTCACTCGCTCGGTTTTATTTTGTTTAATAAAACTTCAAGATACTGTTGTCATTATTTTTGTAATGGAGCATTTAAGCTATTTAGCTACAGATTTAATGAGAAATGAAAAATGACCCATAATAAACATTTAGGCAATGTTCTAATTCTGACAGAAGAAAATTTGACAAAACTAAATTTAAAAAAAAGTGACATCCCAACTCTGCACCTCCAGCGAAAGAATGTCTTAATTCAGCTCCGCTAATACCGCAACAAAAATGAAAATTTACGTCTGCTACCAACAACAGATGTGATAGTTGTCAGAAATAATTTTTATGTCCAGCCAGTAACGCAGAGTCCTTCTTCAGGAAAGATATCATCCATGTGACAAGGTGTAACAAGTTGACTTCGACTGGAAACTGGAACTACCAGCTCTAAAATGTAAATTCCACTGATAGGCCTCAACAACTATTATCTGCATAGACATTAAGACTTTCAATTGATTATTTAAATTGAATGTCACAGATTACCATTCAAACTTAAAATCAAAAAGGAGAGTATGATCCTTATGGTATTCTGTGGCAATGCTTGGCCGCTGACCGCCTATAGCTCTGGTATTCTGTGTTTCTTCAAGAGGTGATAAAACCTTCCATGAGAGTAGACTCCATGAAACCTCAGATTTTTATGCATAAATAAGGTGTGATCGGCATGGCCTTTAATTGCCTAAATGCATTCCTTTTGTAATGCCTGTGGAGGGAAGAGAGAAACAGGTAGTCAGGTCAAACACAGCAGGCCACTTAATAACAGTATAATACTGCATGGAACATGACCGGTTTTCCTTATCAAAAGTGATAATCTAAATCTAAATATCCAACATATGAATGCATTTATCACTAGTAATGTACAGCATGCACATTTGATTGTTGGTCATGTGGGTTTTATTAAATGGGAAATGCAACTTACATACAAGTGACTTCTAAAACTTCTAAAACATGTTTTCAGGTGGCTTGAAAACTTGCGACCTCTATATGTAACAGACATTTCATGTCCAAGTCTAACATGTTCAAAGCTCAAATTAAGCAGTGTGCTCATTAGTGTTCATGGGGAAACTGGTCCAATTCTACATTTTCAAGGTTAGATTTAAACAGTGTGGACCCGGAGAGGGAGTCTTCATAGACTGTCGTGAGATACTTTCTCAGGCGTTTAGACAAAGACCTGTGTGACCTCATTCACCAGAGGCTTCAGAGCTTCAAGGTCCCCCAGAAGAGAGGACAGCCCAATGCAGCACCACTGATCACCATTGTCGGCCACCGATGCACTGAACGACTCTATCACCACACCAGCAGCAGCCAATATACCTGAAGAAAAAAAGGCAAGCACTCTGTAACTGTGATTTAAATATTAGTCTATTGTTTTGTTCATTTGGAGTAGTTTCACCAAAGAGTATTTAACACCTTCGTGCAATCCTCCTAGTGGTTTGCAGGCCAGCGTTTCAAGACTGCTCAACTCAGACATTCATTGCTCCTGCAATTAAACTACGAGTTGAAAACACAAACTCTGTGTTCTAGCTTTATTAGTAGACGACACACAACTATGCTGAATACAGAGTTTTTAAGCACCACCATTGTCATGCAGGTCATCCATTGAATAAGCACCCCCTCCCTGCAGTCTCATCTGCAACTACACCCCTCACGCATGACACACTGGACAATATTATCTATCTGGGCATTCATAAAAATATTTTTTCACCACTAAAAAATCATATTATGTCATAGTAATAAGATAAACGTAATTACTAAATTCCATAATTTTTTGGAAAATATTATTATTCTTGAGAACTTCTGAGCATGGCTAAGGCATATGTTTGCTGATAGACCTAGCTTGTTTTCCACAACATTGATTCTTTGGAGGTGGAGAATTCCTTTAAACACAGGTAAGATTTCATTCTTGATCTGTAAGTATTACTGATATTTTATAATGAGGACATTTCACACTGTAGCATAAGCCTTTGTTGGTTGGTAGCCCAATCAAGTTCACATTTCATGCACCGGATTTGACGTGAAGCTTACACATTTAGGTAAGTGTAACATATTGTGTCAAAATGTTTTTGTATTATTTTTTTAATCTGATGTATATTCATGAATATGTTATATGAATGTTATATAAACAAATTTGCTATGGTTAAAAATGTGCCAGCAGGATGCCAAAGAAATTGCCTGTGGGTGTAGATTTTTACAAAACAGCTAATAAATCCAAAACAGTTTCATACAAATGAATGAAACTTGGTTTGTCTACTTAGGACAACCCTAAATAATTGGTCTGATTAAACCACAGGCAATGTAGAGCTCAACAAAGTTTCAAAATTGACAAATTCCTTAAAAATCAGTTTTTCTGTAAACATTTGAAACTTGCTACAATAAACAACTCCTTTGCACAGATGAAAACTCTGGGCAATCCTCACCCATTAAGGTGGTGTTCTATTTAAGGCTTTATAGGTCCAGATGTGAGCATTGCAAAGACTTGGGAAATGGCTTAAAGAAAGCAAGACAAATTTACAATACTTAGATTATATTATATTCATAATTTACAGTGCCTTCGGAAAGTATTCCACAATTTGATACATTATAGCCTTATTATAAAATGGATTAAATTCATTTTTATTCTCATCAATGTACACACAATATCCCATCATAATGACAAAGCAAAAACAGGTTTTTAGAAACCTTTTGCAAAAAAGGTTTATTAAAAATAAAACATGAAAATATCAAATTTACATAAGTATTCAGACCCTTTACTCAGTAATTTGTTGAGGCACCTTTGCAGGGATTATGGCCTCGAGTCTTCTAGGGTATGACGCTACAAGCTTGGCACACCAGTATTTAGGGTATTTCTCCCATTATTCTCTGCAGATCTTCTCAAGCTCTGTCAGGTTGGATGGGGAGCGTTGCTGCTCAGCTATTTTCAGGTCTCTCCAGAGATGTTTGATCGGGCTCTGGCTGGGCCACTCAAGGACATTCACAGACTTGTACAGAAGCCACTCCTGTGTTGTCCTGGCCTCAATCCTGACTAGTCTCCCAGTTCCTGCCACTGAAAAACATCCCCACAGCATGATGCTGCACAACCATGCTTCACCATAGAGATGTATTGGCCAGGCGATGAGCGGTGTGCCTGGTTTCCTCCAGACGTGACGCTTGGCATTGTGGCCAAAGAGTTAAATCTTGGTTTCATCAGACCAGAGAATCTTGTTTCTCATGGTCTGGGATTCCTTTAGGTGCCTTTTGGAGAAGTTTCCGTCTGGCGACTCTACCATAAAGGCCTAATTGGTGGAATGGTGCTGAGATGGTTGTCCTTCTGGAAGGTTCTCCCATTTAACCAGAGGAACTCTGGAGCTCTGTCAGAGTGGCCATCGGGTTCTTGGTCACCTCCCTGACCAAGGCCCTTCTCCCCCAATTGCTCAGTTTGGCCGAGTGGCCATCTAGAAGAGTCTGGTGGTTCCAAACCTTATCCATTTAAGAATGATAGAGGCCACTGTGTTCTTTGAGACTTCAATGCTGAAGAAATCTTTTTGTACCCTTCCCCAGATCTGTACCTCGACACAATCCTGTCTTGGAAATCTACAGGCAATTTCTTTGACTTCATGGCTTGGTTTTTGCTCTGGCATGCACTGTCAATTGTGGGATAGACCTTATATAGACACGTGTTTGCCTTTCCAAATCCTGTCCAATCAACTGAATTTACTACAGGTGGACTCCAGTCAAGTTGTAGAAACATCTCAAGTATGATCAATGGAAACAGGATGAACCTGAGCTCAATTTTGAGTGTCATAGCAAAGGGTCAGGATAATTATGTAAATGTGATATTTCAGTTTTTTATTTTTAATAAATTTGCTAAAATTTCTAAAAGCCTGTTTTCACTTTGTCATTATGGGGTATTGTGTGTAAATTGATGAGAATAAAAATGAATTTAATCCATTTTAGAATAAGGCTGTAACGTAACAAAATGTGGAAAAATTAAAGGGGTCTGAAGAGTTTCCGAAGGAACTTTAGGTAGAAATAAAGTGCCAAAGATGCAGTTATCTTGGTGAAAATGCAAAAATGAAATTTTCTCCTTCAATTTGAAAAAAATAAAAATAATCACTGAGAGATCACGTAAAACTACACATGGCCTGGATCATAAACTCCTTGACCACAAGTATGGAAAATGTGAGGGTGATATGTGGAACTACTAAAAATCTGTGTACCCTGGAGCCCCTTAGTGGCTCCAAATATATCCAAAATGTCAAAATTTTGCATTTCTGTAAGTCATAACATAATCATATTTTTCACTACACATAACTGTTCAAAACCTCTCCAAAAATTAATAAAACGCTTTTTTTCCATTATAAAGCATATGAATTTGCCCCTTATGGTGGGTTAAGATGAAACATTGACATCACATAGAAAAATAATGGAAAAACATAGTGGCACACTGTGGTACACATACCTACATTTGTAATAATTCAGTCTTGTATGTTTATCTGCACTCCACAGAATATAATCTTTGTTGCATGGAGATCGGACAAGATATTACAAATTTTATTATTTATGATCAGGGGAAATTTTACACTCATCTAGCACATATCAGCACACAGTAAATCTGAGTATTTTCCATGTCCTAAGAGGCAAATATAGCCAATGGAGATACCAATACCTCACATAATGCACAATAACATTGAAATAAAATAATATTCCACCATTGGAAAAATGTTGCTGATATTCTAGGTTCAGGGACAATCGGTACATCAAACATGACACATGACTGAGCCACCTATGAATGCATACACTACAGTATTTGAAATCCCCGCATTAAAGAACGGCGCATATCTCTTGAAAGACACTCAAATGTGAGCAGTATGAATTCTAACAAAACAGGCCAATATGAGCCACTACACTATGTTGACCCTGCTCAAGGAACGCTAACCTTGCCCATATACAAACAATTAGGCCTGTTATTTAGTCCCAATACAAAAATTCTGAGCATCATTAGCGAAGGCTAACAGTTGTCTCTTATGGCCAATGTAAATATAACAACATAAAAAATGACATAATTGAAATGCTACAAGCAATATACATTTTTATGTATCCTGGCTAGACTTCATGCTTCCCCTTCCTCTTCTGACCCACTCCCCAGAAATTTTGCTTTAGCCATACTAATGAGTTGGCAAAAATGAGTAAAATCTTCTAATAACCAATGGGAAAAAAATAATTATACTGCAACAAGTGTTTATATATTACTGTGTAATGTTACGGTTTACTGCACAGCACTGTGATGAAGCCACAGTTCAAGCTGTTGCACTCGGCTCTGAAGCCTTCTAAAACACATTTTTTTCTGTGACTGACAACACATCTGTCCACTCCAGTGGACGTTATACGCCAAAGGGTATATGCTGCCTATTGGGCCTATATTTAGATTCCGCCTTATTTTGTGTGTTTTATTTTAAATTATGAATAATAAAACTCGAATGGTTTTATTAAACAGCAATATTAAATTGCCTTCAGATTTTATAATTTATTTCAATTCTTACAGTCTGTATTTATTAGGTCACATAAAAGTGTAGGCCTACAATACCAGTCAAAAGTTTGGACAAAACAATGCACCCCCCCCCCCCCAATGAGCTTACAAGATTTCTATTTTCATTTAAAAATCAAACTTTTGAATGCAATCTACTTAAAATTATCTGCTTATATAAGTACATATATCATATAATGAAATATTAATTGTTTATAGACAAGTTTAAACAGTTTAAAACATTTTTAATCATAAAAAAATGGTTTAAGCAGGTGTGTCCAAACTTTTGACTGGTACTGTATACGAGGACAGGGATGTGTGTGCATAGGCAGTTTTACCATAGGTCATAGGTAGGCAATTGCTTGGGGCCTCGTCCTTTTTTTAAAAAAATTTATAACATTTTTCCTTTCTTGTCACTCCAAAAGAATGATAATGTGTAATAGATAAAAATAAATCTATCTACATGTAAATGTGGGCCAATCCAATTAAATATCTATATTTACCAATATTTATTATCACCCACATTTCACATTTAATGGATTATTCCACCTTGACCTCCCTGCATTTGCGCTTAATCAATGACGTAGAAATTCGAGTTTCCATCAGAGGCAGAGAGTCACTATGTTACTGTGAAGCGTTTTCAAAGTGGATTTGAGAAGAGAAAGAAGAAGGAAGATGCCCAGTTTAAGGAAAGTTTGCCTAAACGGACAAAATTCTTTAATAAAACAGCCAGAGACTCCACGACGGAGGAGCAACAAGTAGAGTGAGAGCACCTATTATCGACCACCCTAACTGCTAGTGTATTTACTTCGTACTTATTAGAACTGGACATTGATACCTATTTAAATGTAAGTCCTGTAAAAATACACATAATAAACTGTCTAAATGTAAAAAACCAACTTCATACATATACATTTAAAAACATTAATACAGCCTTATTCACTATATCAACTTTAAGACAAGCAACACGCTCGGAATTATCTCATCGCGACCCGTTAAATCCAATGGCGCAGACGTTGCTTCATAATTTCAAACTGCTTTCCAAACAGCTATTTTGCGTCCTGCGACTTGAGATACAACAGTGAATATGTACGGATTCCTAGACATGCTGATAGCGACCACCCTTTCTCATATTAACCTCAAATACGCAAGACAGGATATGCTAGCAAATGTAAGGTCCATTCATTTATATGGGGTGGTCGATATACGTCCCCTTAGCAACCAAAAGCTAGCGCTGGACCACCTCTGAGTTATTTGCCGGCACATAAAAAAATCACGATAGTACTTTATAAAAATAACCACTGGAGGATAACGAGGACATTTTTCCTACATAACTAGGTACAGGTTGTTACTGATATTTCGCCTATTTTTTCATATATAGTTGCAAATCAGTTTACGTTTTCCTGTCTGTCGAACGAAGTTGGTTGATAATAGGTGCTCTCACTCTAGCTGATGTTACAACAGGTGTAACGTGAGTTGAAGAAGCTGAGCTAGCTAACGTTAGTAGCCTTACTGCTGCCTCAGCCTGTTGTGCACCCACCGCACCTACTACAACTTCTAGCGCTGTGTCTGCTGGTTGTGGTGAACCAGCTACAGTGTGGGAGGAAAGTGTCAGAGGCGACACCGACAGACAGCAGCAGCCCACCACAAACCAGACACCCGCTCAGACTGGGACTTTTACCCCTAGAGAACAGTGGATGTTCAAATGCTTCATCGAAAAGCATGTACTATACTTTTGTCTTGAAAGAATTAAAGATTATATACTTATAATCTTTTTCTTGCCATATTGTCTTCTTCTAACTGACTGAAGGTCATTTGAAGTTCTTCAGTTAGAATTCTCATTTGGGTCTGTCCTTTAGTTCTGTGGTTTTGTTAACTGAAAAAAGCTGCCTCCAAATAGTTTTTGTTCACTAGCTATGATTGCGTTAAGCAAAATGGAGAAGGGTCTCACATTGGTCTTTGCCTGGGGCCTCCAAATCACTAATCACTGTGCATGATTGCGTTCGAGTGTGTGGTGGGAGGGTTTGTGTGTTTGTGTGTGTATTTGTGTATTTTTGCCCCTTTCAAACCCCCCCCCCCCACCCCCCACCCCCCACCCCACACACACACACACACACACACTCATAGTTACGCTTAGCTTTACAGTGCCGTCATTACAGTGTAATTACACTCACTGCAATAACTTATACCCCTAAAATATCATGTTTTCTTTCAGGGAGACTTTAGGCTAGTCAGACAGATCAACAGGGTGACTGAGGTGGTGACGGTGGTGCAGCGAAACTCCGTATTCGGCACAGTTGTCGTGTATCATCTACTAATGAAACTAAAACAAAGCGTTTCTGTTTTAAACTCGTACTTTGGTTGCAGTAGCACTGAATGTCTGAGTTCACCAATCTCGGCACGCTGGCATGCTGACCATTAGGGGCTTTGCGCTAAGAGGTTAATAAACGTTAATCCAACAGGTCACTCTCCCTATCAATGCTTTCAGCGAATTTAATTAATAATTGATATGTTTGATAATAATTAAATTAAATCGGCTAAATTTATTTTACATGTTAGATTGTGTACGGTATTCAGTGCCGGATGACAAACAAGGGTGTTAGGGGTAAAATCAGCAGGATTCAGAAAATTAAAAGCACTTTACTGAATCCTTACTTCCCCAACATAACACAGAATAAATCTGCCTCAAGGAACCATTAGCATGCCATTATGGATTTACTGCCATTTTTAATTTAAAAAAAAAAAAACTTAACTCAGGGTGCACTTCATTATGGATACCTGCACGTTAACAGCCAATATTAATAGCCAATATCGCCAAACAGCAAATCAAGTGGCTACAACTGTATATAATATATATATACACACACACACACACACACACACACACACAGTTGAGGCCAAAAGTTTACATACACCTAGGCTAAAGACATTCAAACTCAATTTTTCACAACTCCACACATTTCATGTTACCATACATTTCCTGTGTCAATTAGGGTATGTACTTTATTTCCATAAGAGGTCATTTCAAATTAATGGCTAAGAGACAGATTTATTTCAGCTTTTATATACTATATCAGATTTTCAGTGGGTCAAAAGTTTACATACACTTTGTTAGTATTTGGTGGCATTGCCTTTTAATTGCGTAACTTGAATCAAACACTTGGGTAACCTTCCATAAGCTTCCCACAATCCTCTGGAATTTTTGCCCATTCCTCCTGACAGAACTGGTGTAACTCAGTCAGGTTTGTGGGCCTCCTTGCTCAGACACGCTTCTTCAGTTCAGTCTCCAAATTTTCTATGGTATTCAAGTCAGGGCTTTGTGGTGGCCACTCCAATACTTTCACTTTGTTGTCTTTAAGCCATTTTGTTACATCTTTGGAGGTACGCTTAGGATCACTGTCCTGCTGAAAGACCCAGTTGCGACCAAGTTTTAGCTTTCTAGCTGATGTCTTGGTGTTGCTTCAGTATTTCCAGATGATCCTCCTTCCTCATCATGCCATCTATTTTCTGAAGTGGACCAGTCCCTTTTCCAGCAAAGCACCCCCACAACATGATGCTGCCACCCCTATGCTTCACACCCCTATGCTTCACAGTTGGATTAAAAGCCTCACCCTTTTCCTCTACACATAGCGGTGATCATTATGGCCAAACAGTTCAATTTTTGAACACTCCTCCAAAAGGCTAGGTGATCACCTGCAAACTTCATTCTGGTTTTTTTATGCCCCTTACAATTTTTTTAAGCAAATCCAACATTTGTATTTAGGTACTAGACCAAACTATTTCTTTCTTCAGTCTACTCAATAATACTGCATACAACCACTAGCCAACATTTTGTGCATGTGTGTGTACTACACTTCATTTATTGACTACAAAAATCCCAGTTTACTTTTAAAACCCCATTGTCCATCGGATATTCAAAGCAAAACCTAAAATGGATCACATCGTGTCACCAACACAATTTCCTCACGCCAACTACACTGTCAATATTCATTACTATCACTTACAATATAAGCTAAATTGTATGGAAACCTGTATTGGCATAACAGTACATTCATTTCACCAATATATCTGGACAAAATCCCAGCTTTTACATTCACACCATTACTGGTCGGATATTAAAAGCGACATTGCCTGCCTAAAATGGACACGATTTATCATGTTACCACAACTGCTCTGCCCCATATAAAATGCAAGTAATCATGTTGCTGTCATGTAATATTGGACTTTTAAGCGACCATATCACAAATTAATGGACAGGCTTAATGTAACAAAGATATGAACAGCAGCACATTGACCACATTTCACGTCAATCAAGCATACCTGTCTGTCAGGCAGAAGCCATAGGGAATGGGATGAAAATGGCAAGAATTGCAATTTCTTTAAAACGACACGGTTGCCTACCAGCATGGCTTCTGCGATCAACGTATTGGCCACCCGTGACAGTACACTTTCATTTCTTTGTCATTCACGGGCAAGGAAAAATTCTTTCATCCATGCATGTGTGTTTTCTTCATCTAGAATATCTGTTACCATGCATGTATGTATAGTATGTCTCTTGTAGCCTACATTTATAAATTAAATCCTATTATAGTTTGAATCAGAACATTGTGTTCAGATGGTAAGATTAAGAAAACACATGGCCAAATTACTTGAAAGAATTTAAGAAACACTGGGCAGCATGGCTATGGAATACAGCTGGATTCATTTGTGTGAGCTAAGATAGCCAATGTTGTTTCATGTAACTTGGCACAATTTTGATATCGATATTTTTAATGGCAGGTGTGGATTTGAAGTAATGACTAATAATAATTTGTATTTGTGAGTAACTGCCATTTTGTATGTTGAAAACACATTTTTCATAAGATTGGTATTTTCAGGACCAGAGGTGAGGAGTGCACTGTGCAAAACCTGTGTCGCACCTGGACACAGGGCTGGGTTATAGTGAATATATTATCAGTGGGTGTGGTGCAGCTGAATTTATTCATAGCCAGTTAATGACCTCTTTTCACTCCCTGCGCCATGCGCATTATGCCAGCCATGCTGCCAATTTCCGCAGTCTATCGCTGCAATGGAAGAGCAAAATAATGACATAATGATATACTAATCAGATGTTTCTCACAAGACGTTCTTTTGCAACAGGTGCAGAGTAAGGCTGTCACGTTTTTTCTTCCGCCAGAATTAGAACATTGCCTAAAAATATGGGTTGTCACATCTACAGTATTGGCCAAAAGTATTTGGCCTGTGGTTTAAAAAAAAAAAAACCAAACACGCTAGGTTGAGAAGAATTCTCTTAATTTATTGCACATATGTTCAATAACAAACCAAAATACAAACATTTTTTGTCAATTTTTATCTACAATAACACAAAAAAGGGTTCTATTTAAAAATAATCTTCCACAATCCTTTCTTTAATATATCCTTCTTTGCCTTCAATTACAATTAAGAAGAAGAAGAAGTCGGATGTGGCGGTCTTGGGCTGGCGTGGTTACACGTGGTCTGCGGTTGTGAGACCTGTTGGACGAACTTCCAAAATCTCTCAAATGACGCTTATGGTAGAGAAATGAACACCCATTACTCTGGCAACAGCCCTACAGTACATTCCTGCAGTCAGCATGCCAATTGCATGATCTCTTAACTCTTGAGGCATCTGTGACATGGAAAAAACTTTAGGTTGACCTTTTATTGACCCCATCATAAGGAACACCTGTGTATTGATCATGGCTTTTAATCAGCATCTTGATATGCCACAACTGTGCAGGGGATGGATTATCTTGACAAAGGAGAAATGCTAGCTAACAGTGATATAAACAACATTGTGGGCAAAATTTGAGAGAAATAAGATGTTTGTGCACATAGAATAAATCTTTGAGGTATTATTTAAACGCATTAGAAATGGCTGCAAAAATAAAGGTGTTGCGTTTATATTTTTGTTCAGTGTAAAATAGGCATTAAAGATGCACAAAATATGTCAAAGAAGAAGGCTTAGCAGGGCCAAGTAAACATAATCATGGTAAGAAGGTTATTCCCAGCGAGAAATTGCAAAGAAGCTTCAGATTTCTAGGTGCAGTGTTCAGTACACACTCAAAAGGATCCAGCTGAAGGGCTGAAGACCAGGAAGATCAAGAGGCAGAAGATAAATATCCTGTGTTGTGTAGTAAAATAAACTGTCTTAAAACTGCACCACAACTACAGGAAGAACTCAATGCAACTAGAGAAACCAGTCTGCCTGACTAAAGTGAAACAGCAACTACAATGTGTTTGTCTAAAACTATGTGTATCTGTTACCTGCTGTTAACAAGAAGAAAATACTCCAGTGGGCCAAACACTATCATCTCTGGACCGAGAAAGATTGGGAAAAGGCAGATACAAATTCATTCAGACCAGCAGACTGTAGTTGCCATTTTACTGTAGCATAGTGCAATGCAGTTTTACGATGGTTTCATTTGCTAGACACCACAAGATACCCGACTTCTGCCTCTGATGTTATGCCTTTTCAGCGTGGTCTTCTTCAGTTAACATTACTGTCCATCAGCTGGACCTTCTTGAATGTGTATTGAACGCTGTACCTGGAAAACTTAAGCTTCTTTGCAATTTCTCACTGGGAATAACCTTGCCACAATGTTTACTCTGCAAATCTGAGCCTAACTCCTCATTTAACACTAATGTCTATTTTACTTACACTACAGACAAATGGTATTAGGCTACCTGTGATTTAAATAAAAAAGAAAGGTAGATAAGAGCCCATTTAACAATCTCTCCACCTCCCTCCCACCCCACCGTCTCCCACCCCATCGCAAAATGATCAGACAGACTTTCAATAATTTAATTGTAATTAAAGCCAACAGAGGCTATTTTGAGGAAAGTCATATTTAAGACTATGTTCACATCTAAAATTTTTCTGTTATTGTAGGAGGAAGTTTATACTTTGGTTTCTAATTCAATTAATGTGCATAAATTAACCTAATTATTTTCTACCTAAAATTAAAAAACAACAAAAAATTTAAAAAAAACAAGTGGCCGAATACTTTTGGCCTGTACTGTACATATAATTCCGATGAGCTGCCAAAATTGCATTGCGCCATGCGATATTGACTGACCCATCCCACTTAGGTGCACTGCGAGCCATGAAATTACCAAACCGCTCAGGCACGTGAAAATATATGGCGAAAATTCCATTTCGCCAGTGCAACAGCTCACAAGATTCCATGCGCCAGGCAGAAAATAGAGCCTAATGTATTGACCGACAAAGGTATTACATAAGATAAGTATAACTCCCTTAGATCTATACTCATTACTTTTGGCAATATGTCCCAGCATCCTTTTGGCTCTTTTTTTTTTTTTTACTGCTATGGCACAGTGCCTAGAACCTGAAAGACCTTGAACAACTATTACTCCCAAGTCTTTCAAATTGAGAACATTATATATAAATATATAATAGCATAAGTCTTGCTATAATAAAAATACTTTGGAGTAACCTCCAAAAGGTTAGTCAGGCATGATCTTCCCTTGCGAAAACCATGTCAGCAATCCCTTAGGATGTTGTTATTTTCTAAAAATAATGTATCTAATGATTGATTCCATTATTTTACATGTGATGTAAATCTCTAATGATAGATTCCAGTATTTTTCTGTGATGCAAATTAAACTGATAGGCCTGTTTGTAGTTTCCCGGATTAGTATGGTCCCCTTTCCTATACATTATTATTCAATTACTTTACTTCGGTTGTCCAGTATTTCTCAGATTTCTAAAGACTGTCTAAAAATACCTAAAAGGAAATATTATGCTCACACCAAAATTAAAAGGTCCCAAGAATTTATTGAATTAACAATGCAACATTTCAGTCGCAAAGACCTTCTTCAGGCACCAAGGCAGCAAGGTGACCTGTACAAAATGAGTATTGTACCTTATCGGACCTGTGTTTTGTAGTTGTTCCAATGACCTGCACTTTTGAATGTCACTGTGGATAAAAGCATCTGCCAAATAAATGTAATGAAATGTAATGTGACCGCAACGTTGCGTTGTCCATTCAATAAAATCTTTAGAGCTTTTCATTTCAGTATACGGATAACTTTTTCCTTTCTGGAGTTTACCTTTTTTAATCCTTCACCTGAACCAAATTGGGCTGGATGTGCACACTAATATCTTTCTGTTGTATGTCTAAAAATACCTGCCAGTGATTTAAAGATGATTTCACCTTACTCTTTGTGTACCCTTGAGTAAATGCCATCAGGGCCTATTTGTCTTTAGTTTGTGTCATTCCTCTAGCACTTCTTTATCTCCGATCTCGATATCTGCTAAGACATTCTGAGTATTGAATATAGTATTAGTAACCACCACTCTGGTAAAACTCTCAACAAAGCAACTATTTAAGCCGTCAGCAATATCCTTATTCTTACAGCAAAGCTCTTTCTTTGTTCTTTATTCTTATTTTAAACTGTGCTTAATCTCCTCCTTACTTAAATTTTCCTACTGCAGTATTGAAATAAATGTTTATGGTTACTTTTTACAAAATGGGAAATTTGTGTTTCAAAGGGCTTTTTAACTACCTTTAGTTTTTTTTAACCTTAGCACACATATTACAATATTCAGCCTATTCTCAGCCTATGTTCAATATTCTCAGTACCATTGTATAAGATATACAAAGTTTATTCTGTTTACTCAAACTGTTCTGGATAGCTTTATTCACCCACTGTGAAGACTGCATTTCAAACTTAGTTTTCCTTACCTATGAAATGAATTTACACTGTTCAACAAGCACAACCCTTTTGAACGTGCCCCACTTACCATGCATAGTCATAGAAGCTGGACCCAGTCTATATTACCTAAATTTGCTAGCATCTTGTTAAACCTGGCTCATCTAAAACAGTGGTCTCCAACCCTGGTCCTGGAGAGCTACAGGGTCTGCGGGTTTTTGTTTTCACCTTAAAATCAGCACCTAATTGAGACCCAAGACACCAGGTGAGTTGAGTTAACTGTGTAATCAACTGCTCTAATTGATTCATGAAGTGCAGAGTCACTATGAAAACCAGCAGACCCTGTAGCTCTCCAGGGCCAGGGTTGGAGACCACTGATCTAAAACGTAAAATTCTGGCTGTTCAAAATTAACTATGGAATGATCACTTGTCCCAAGTGGCTCCATTACCTATATTCTGCAACTGTCAGGATCATTACATAGCACCAGTTCAAGAACTGATTACTTCCTGTAAGCTGATTGACATACTGTGCCAAAAATTTGTCATTTATAACATTTAAAAATTCTTCACTTTTTCCTTGCCCTGTCATCAATAGAGTGTTACAGTTTGTCGTCCTAAAACCCAGAAGTAAGATTGCATTTTTGAGCCATGGGTTCCCTCGTCAGATTTCCAATGCATTTTTACCATAGTGATTTATTTTTCTGCTGAAAATAAGGTCTGTGGTGAACGTAAGGCTAAGAGAGCTTCACGTTTTGTTCTACGAGATAAATTACACCCATTAATATTACCACCGTGGATTTCAAAGCTGTTATGTGCTTTTAAAAAGCAAGTTGCTAACAAGTTGTGATATTGAAACTACAACACCGGTCGCATTCTGGCAAACGTCACTCTAGTTTCCATACTAGCCCGCCTGTACGCGACAGCCGGTGTAGTTTTAATATAGCGACTTGTTAGCAACTTATTTTTGTAAAGAAAATAACGGCTTTGAAATTCACCGTTGAGATATTAATGGGTGTAATTTATCACGTAGAACAAAATGTGAAACTGTCTTAGGCTTACGTAAACCACAGACCTTATAAAAAGACATCATCTCTGTAACACTCTATTCCCAATTAATAGTGGGTTAACTGAAGTCACCCATAATAATAGTCTCACCCACCAGACAAACTCGTATTATTTTTCCAAAGTATATATACTGTATACTCCTGGGCAAAAAAAATGGGCCAAGCCCAAAATGGCAAAAATTTAAGCTTTTAATGGTCTTACTTGCATTGTTTCTCCTGAATAATTTTCCTGTTGAACTCAATGGAAAAAATATTCAGGAGAAACAATGCTTGTAGTATCTACTGCATATCTGGCAGCAGCACGGTGGTTTGAGGCTCATTTGATACCTTGGACCCTTTATGACTTAAAGGAATTTGTTCCATACTGTATCAGCATAATTTACAGCTGAATCTAGTCCCACCCCCCCAATTCCCATAGAGATCCATTCAAATAAAAAGAGTTTTTGTATCGCTTGTAGGACAACCTGAAAATAAGCTATCCAGACTCTGATGATGTTGATAGGTCACAGACATCAGGATGTCATGGTATGCAAATGATATGCAACCAAATACAAATCATGACTCTTTTATTTGACATTATGTTAATTTGTCTACTGTATAAGTGCATTTGTTTAATTCTGCTAATTTTCTGACCAATGATTTGTTGTTAAGACCATTAAAAGCTTAATATTTTGCCATTTTAGTCTTGGCCCATTTTTTTGCCCAGAAGTGTATTTGCTCTACAGTCTGAAGTTGGCGGTCAGTAGCATACTCCTATATTAACCCCTTGATGCAAGCCCCCTGGTGGTCTGCATGCCTAGATTGCTCAACTCTGACATTCATTGCTCAGTGGTCATTTATAGTCATGAACAATCCGTTTGAGAAATAAACACACATTTGAAAAGTGGTGGTAGGTATTTACAACGGCCACGAGCAACACCCCCCTTCCATTTTATGCCACTGTAACTCCTGTTAGTTTGTTCATATTTGAATGATAACCGTTTTGTCATGTAGAGGACAGTACAAGCTTTCCAACTGCATATGGAATGTTTCAT
Organism: Anguilla pacifica; assembly: GCA_039654925.1. Classification (NCBI taxonomy): domain Eukaryota; kingdom Metazoa; phylum Chordata; class Actinopteri; order Anguilliformes; family Anguillidae; genus Anguilla; species Anguilla pacifica. Next base: position 34,418,046 of record CM077286.1, on the reverse strand, counting down.
TTTCATTTTATTACAAACAGTGAGAGCTCCGTGTATCTTCGTGAGTGCTTTTTTTCAGCATAATGGTGTGCATTCCACTGTAATAATACGCAGTAAAATACAAGCACTCATTGCGGTGTAATTGTGTTTCTCCAATTGGTTTTTGAAAGTTTTTACTCATTTTGCCAACTCATCAGCATGGCTAAAGAAATTCTTTGTTGAGTGGGTCAGAAAAACAGGAATCATGGAGTCTAGCTAGAATATATAACAAACATGCATGTATTACTGTTGGGAACATTTCAATTCTTTACATTATGTCATATTTTAGATATTGCTGTATACTCACATTACTCGGAAGAGACATCTGTTATCCTTTGCTAATAATGCTCAGCACATTTGTATTGGGGGCAAACTAACAGTCCAAGTAGTTATTATGGAATGGAAATGGCATGGAAAATACTCATTGAACTTTACAGAGTGCCAATATGTGGTAGATTACAATAATAATTTACAGTGGAGTGATCATAATAGTAATATGTCGTCCCATTCCCATGCAACAAAAGATTACATACTGCAGAAAACTGAATAACGTGTGACTTATTACCAGTCCTGGGTCAAATACAAATACGTATTTGCATTTGTATTTGAGAATGTAGTTAAATACATATTTGAAGTATTTTCAAATACATTTACATGTGAAATACTTTGTATTTGATTTATTTTAATGGAAAATCAAACACTTTCCCAAATAGTATTTAAACAAGACCAGGTTAAAACCTAGTATATGGCTGGACCTAACACACGTGATCCGGCCGACCAATGGTGTAACTTCATCACTCACTCAGTCATTCACTTAGTCAGTCACAGACATTCGCATTTGTAGGGCTGGCCCTGCTGCTGCGGTCCAGCCAAAAATACATTCCTTTAAGTAAATACTTTCCTGGGAAACCAAATACTTTTTCAAATTGTATTTAGAGCCTTTTATACATTAAATACATTAAAATACAACTTTAAAATATTTTGAAATATTTCTGTGATAGACAACAGAAATGACTGAACCAGCAAAAAAGTAGGCTTTATACTGAAGGGGGTAACCCAGAGTTCTTTGTACAATCTTTGTGAGTGGCCCTTAATGTGATGTGAGAGAGTTATAATACTGAGCACGGCCGGCGGTAGCTATGGGCAGGGGTGGGCTCAGCCCACTCAAACGGGCGTCTTGCCCACCCAATCAAAAGTTAAGAAAAAAAATGTAAAAAAATTTTTTTTGTTCAGCCAATGGAAAAATAGCACAGAAAATACCAGTACCGTTTCTAACTTCTGATTGGGTGGGCAGCCACGGGTTGAAACAGCTACTTTCTCTGATGCAGTGTACTGCCAGTTGATTTAATTAGCGGTTTTAAAGAGCATATTGCAGGTTGGAGACCCCAGTGAATCAATGTGTAGGAAAATGATGTAGGAACTAGATGTTCATAAAAATATACTTATATATACACACTAGTGACTTCTGGAGTCGTTTTTTTTGTGAGAGAATTTTACTTAGGTATCTAAAAAACGCCAACCCGGAAGTAACGTAACAGAAGGGAGAGCGGTCAAGTTGAACAATAAGAAGAATGGATCTCAACGCTAGTTTTGACACAAGAGGTTGTAAATGTTTATGCAAACGCATATGACGGACCACAGCCTTACCATTATGAGCCTGCCAGGCGTCCAACAGACCAGGCACAGACCGGGGTTACAAGGAATAACGGTCAGAGGAGAGAAATTGAGTTGTGGTGTGAGGAGACCCAGTGGAGAACTGGGCAGGTGTCTTGGTGAGTGACCAGCGTTAGCTTATAGATATTTCCACATTGTATAATACCACTAACCTATTTAAAGACACTCAATTTCAAAAATAACGTATATAACCAAAATACTTTGAGCAGTAATACTTACATAGCAATATAACATTTTATCTGTGTTCAGTAGATGGAGACAGAGACAGTAAATCAGTGACACAGTCCTATCCGCTTCTGTTTCGCTCCAGAAAACGATGTCAGCTAGGCTATCAGCAAACAAATGGCTTAGCTATGCCCAGAAGTCCTCAATAATAATAGTATTTTCCAAGAAATTACAAAAAATCGTTGACAACGTTTCATTAGGTGCAGCGTCTTTTAATGCCATCACAGAGTGTGCGTAAATGAATGTGATGATGAGAAAAAAATTGGTTACGCTGACATATAAAACGCTATTTCAAAAGCAAAAATAGACATGTTATACATCGTCAGAAAGCTTATACTCCCACCTACTGAATAAATGAATTGTCAATCAAGCCAGACCGTACTAAAAAGGGCGACAACGCCATAATCAACAAGTGTGGTATTACGCACAGCTATTTTGGAAGGCACCCAGGCGTCACAAATGCGCGTATATTACACAAACGGATTGTCCAAGACATGACCACTCAGTCTCAAAAGCGACATCTCTACGCGTAAAAACAATGGTAAGGTTGCATGTTTATTCAATATTTAGTCACAGATATTTACTGTAGAATGAACACGTATCTATATTAACTTAACTTATATTAAATAGCTAACGATATTAACGCTGTGTTCACATCACAACATTGTAAAGTTTGCTATCATGTATCAGGCTATAACAAAACTAGTATTGGTTGTCTAATACCGGCAGGAGTATTTTGTAACAAATGCAGCAGTGAAGTCCCGTCTCTTCACCTGCACAAAACGCACCCAGGCATGAAAGCTAGCACCGTTCCTTTTCCTGTTAGGAAAATTGTGTGCTCGATGTCCTGCAAACTGCACAAACACAATAATTTACCACAATGATACATGGAGAAATGCAATATAAAACTACTGAAAAAAAACCAACTCACTATATCAGGACTGCTAAGACTCACTACTACTGCACATTGGGCTAATATGACGCAATGTTGAGAAAAAAAGGCGTTTTTAGGAGCTTTGCTGAAAACGGCCACTAGTTCCTTCCTAGCCCTTATGTCTTGTAAAAATTATTCAAGCCTGCGTAAACTTTTCAAATGGTCATTTACAGACAAGGTTAAGTATACATTTCGTAAAAAATTTAACCTGCAAGATGGTCTTTAATGTGACGGGAAGTGCTATATCAATTTAATGCATAACACGCACCCACACCCGCCAGCACCCCCCCCCCCCCCCCCCCGTCGAACGAACCTGCGCCCAAGTTGCCCACCTATTATTTCTACCAGACCACCCTAATACAGCAGGCTAAAACCGGCCCTGATACACTCCAGGGGAACTACTAGGGGCTAGGGGTTGAATTTGGAGTATGGGCAAGGGTAGCCTACGCTGGCAAATTTAACCTCTTAGTGCAAAGCCGAGATTACTGAACTCAGACATTCAGTGCTACTGCAACCAAAGTACCAGTTAAAAACAGAAACGCATTGCTTTAGTTTCATAAGTAGACGATACACTACAACTATGCCGAATACGGAGTTTCGCAGCGCCACCATTGTCGCTCTGGTCCTTCATTTAACAAGCCTCCCTCCCTGCAGTCTCATCTACAACTACACCCCCCACCCATGACATAATGGACAATATTGTCTATCTTGGCATTCATAAAAATATCTTTCACCGCTAAAAAATCGTATTCCGTCATAGCAACAAGATAAACCCGACAATAGCCCTAAGATATGCAGCAGTGAAAACGCTGCTCACTGAATAATGAAATAAACGAGAAAACAATTTTTAAAATGATACCATGTCATTCTACAGTCAATATCTGGGACTAAATATTGAATAAATATACAACCTTACCATTGGTTTTACGCGTAGAGATGTCCCTTTTGAGACTGAGTGGTCATGCATTGTCTTGGACAATCCCTTTGTGAAATATACGTGCATTTGTGATGCCTGGGTATCTTCCAAAATAGCTGTGAGTAATACCACACGTGTTGTTTACGGCGTTGTCGCCCTTTTTAGTACAGTCTGGCTTGATTGACAATTCATTTATTTAGCAGGTGAGAGTATAAGCTTTCTAACGATATATAACACGTCTAATTCTGCTTTTGGAATAGAGTTTTATAGGTCAGCGTAACCAGAAATTTTCTTATCATTGCATTCAATTATGCTTTCACTGTGTGGTAGCAGTAAAACACAGATGCTGCTAACAAAACGTTGTCAAATTTTTCGTAATTTCTTGGAAAATACTATTATTATTGAGGACTTCTGAGCATAGCTAAGCCATATGTTTGCTGACAGACCTAGCTAAAATCGTTTTCTGGTGTAAGACAGGAGTGGATAGAACTATATCATTGATTTCCTGTCTGTCTCCATCTACTGAAAACAGATAAATTTCATCATTGCTATGATTATTACATATTTAAATATGTATACTACAGCGTCACAATGGTTTTGCATTATTTTTCAACATGATATCAATGTTTAATATTAAACCATCATAAAGGGGTTTAAGAACATATGGTTTATAATAGACAAAAAGGATTTCATTCATTTCTGGAGACGTTTTGAATAGGTTTTTGGACTTCTAAAAATCTTAGATCCCTCTACCGATGAAAACAAAAATTCTCACTTGAAAATGATGCAAAAGTGAGTTTCATAAGTCAAAACAGTTGATTTGTAGTGAAATATATGATTACGCTATGATTTACAGCAATGAACAATTTAAAAATTTTGGGTAGATATTTTGGTAATTTTGGAGACACTAAGGGACACCAGTGTACACTGCTTAGTTTTAGCTTCCTAGATATTTAGTTTTTCCGTACATCACCCTTAGATTTTGCACACTTGTGGGCAAGGAGTTTGTGATCCAGGACATGTATAGTTTCACCCGCTATATATTTGCAGTCTCAGTATTTCACTTCAAACTGAAGAAAAACTACATTTTTGCATTTTTGCCAAGCTAATTGGTAAACTCCCTTGGATTTATACTCATTATTTATTATTTACCTAAATTATTTCTACCTAAATTATGAATATAATCTAATCTAAATATAATAGTATTGTAAAGGGTACAACTGTCTTGCTTCATTTGAGCCATTTTCCAAGTCTCTGTGATGCTCACACCTGGAGTTATAAAGCTTATAAAGCTTCCCCTATGAGTCTAGTCCAAGTGTACACCCGCACACCAGCCCAATAGCTTAGGAGACAGAAAAGTGTTAAAACATAAACAAAGTGAGACCTGCACACTTGGTATAGTGCTAAAAAAAATAATAAAGCTTTAATGCAACGCAGTTATGGTTTTGGCGAGCAAGCCTTCATCAGAAAGCATTAAAGCTTCATTGTTTTTTTAGCACTATACCAAGTGTGCGAGTCTTACTTTGTTCAAGTTAACACTCTTTTGACTCCTAAACTATTGGACTGCTGTGCGTGTATTTCTTCAGACTTTACAAAAGTATCTTCATTAGGCACAAGGCATTAATTTCTGGAATTTCCTGCACATTAATTTTTTCTTTTACATAGCTACACCCCCACCTCTCTTACTGGATCTATACGTTCTGTTTGTACCTCTCTCATCCCCATCCCCTTCCCCAATCCATGTCTCTGTAATCCCAACTATGTCATAGTCCCCATTATTCATAACAAGACTTCTAGCATTTAAACAAAGACATTTCAGACTACTAGTTCTACACATTCTCTCCTATTCCCTTACTCCCTACTGCCCCAAGCCACCCTTACTAACATTTTGCTTTATAAAGATTTTAAATAGTGTTTAACTATTACAGGTAGCTTTGACACCTCACATCTGGGCAGTCTGCACCTCCCTACACTTTTCATTCTCTAACCCCCCCCCCCCCCCCCCCCAAGTTCCAAATTGTAAACCACCTTTAAAACAGACTCACAAAAAGTCAACACATATGGAGTGTAGCCTTGTTGTTTCTCACAGACAAATATTAGAGGTTAGGATATAGAAAGTGAGGGACTGCTATCTTACCAGCAACAGAGGGCAGAACCTGAGGGGTTGTCATACCCTTGAAGAACAGCAGATTCCCAGAGAGGGGGATAGGTTGTCTGAAGATGCTTCCATTAAGCTCCAGCAGGACTGGGACTTCCCCTTGGACTGAACCAGTTGCCTTATACCTGGTCCCACTGGCAGAAATATCCACCATACATAAGCTCTTGGCCAGCTTCTGGTCTTCACCAGCATGGTTTCTGATTATCTGAAAACAACAAGGTATCAGGATCAAAGGTCTACACATCATAGCAGGGATATCTCTTATTTAGGGAATTTTCTCACCTGCAATTCAGTCATCCCTAATCAAGAGGTTGATACAGTTGAGCCAAAAGTTTACATACACCTAGGCTAAAGAAGTTTTTCACAACTCCGCACATTTCATGTTACCATACATTTCTTTTGGCAAGTCAGTTAGGGCATCTACTTTGTTCACATCTGGAGTAATTTTAAAACAATCGATTAGGGACAGATTTATTTCAGCTTTAATTCACTATATCAGAATTCCAGTGGGTCAAATGTTTACATACACTTTGTTAGTATTTGGTGGCATTGCCTTTTAATTGCTTAACTTGAACCAAACGCTCTGGATAACCTTCCACAAGCTTCTCACAATACTTTGCCAGAATTTTTGCCCATTCCTCCTGACAGAACTGGTGTAACGCAGTCAGGTTTGAAAATTGAAAATTGAATTGAAAAATGTTATTGTTGATACCTCAGTCATAGGACTGAGAAAATATTTTATTTTATAAATATGAATAAAAAACAAAATATTATTTAATTAATTTTACAAATGGCATCAGTCAAATAAAGCAAGAGACAGCTGTGATGACTGGGAAAACTAATGTGTCCTTCTAAATCTATTCAATAGTAAGTTTACATTTATGAACAGGCAATTTTAAAGCATACATTACCATAGTTAAAGCATCAAGTCTACTGAGGGTGAGCAAGTTTTGGAGGGGATACTGTACCATGATGCCAGCCTCCTGAGCCAGAGTCAGCACATTAACCAGGTTGGGACTGTTATTGGGGCTTTCCTTCAGTAACCCCACCATTACCGCTGATCCAAGGAAGCCGACTGAATTTTTCAGGGATTCGCCTGGTTCAGAATATTTATTTTAGATATAAAGCTATATTTCATTACTGTAAATCTATTGATCCAAGAGAATCTCTTGATAGCAGTGTGGGAATTTTATGAAAACCATCATCATATTTACAGCTTTCACATAACATAACATAAGATAACATAACATAATAATGAGAAGAGGCCATTTAGCCCAACATGCTTTCAATTTTCCTACCACTAGAATGTACCTAGTGCGTGGTGTACCTACAAACTAGATAGTATCTAGCACCGTATCAAGCCTAGCCTAGTCTAGACAATCCTGCCTCTACTACATGACTCGTCAAGCTACTTCATGCAGTGACTACTTACTTGTACCTGTGTGGAATTTACTTTTTGCTAATTTACATTTCTGCCCCCTCTTCACTTTTTTAATCCCTTTTATGAATTTAAAAGCCTCAATCAAATCGTCTTAAAATCTCCTTTTACTAAGCTTAATGACCAGGAACCAATTTGATTTCATATCTCACCTAAAACAACAGATATAATTCTATATAAATACATAAGTTAGAAACCATTTTCTTTTTTTACTCCACAAAGACTGGAATTTTAACAACACATTCAATTCTACTCAAGGCAAAACAAAATAGTGGTGATTTACACATACATACATATACATAGCATCACCAAGCCCTTACCAATAGTTGTGATTTGCACTTGACCATAAGGTTGCTTGGAAGCACTGCATGCCCTCAGTACCAAGCCCAGAGCCTCTCCTAGCTTGATCCACTGAAGGGAATCAAGGGAGAATGTACTGGCCAACACATGAGCATTCACCTGGATTCAAACAGAAGGAAATCTAGTCTTTATTAAAATACTAACAATTCTAGAAAAAAAATAATGTCACTTGTACATTTCCAGACAGTCTGAATCAGTACCGTGTTCAGTTCAATCAATGGAAAAATGAAACTGAATTTCATTGTTTTGAAATATGTGAAAAGTTAGAGGCTGGATTGTGTGATGTATCCAAGTAAAGCACTAGCCCCTTGGTACACTGATAAACTCCACGGTTTGATGGCTGCAACAAAATCCCAACCATGCCAGCCGCGATTGTGGCTCGCAAAGCAATAAACAATTGGCCATACACTTGGAGGGAAGGTTACTGTTTGCGAAAAACATACACCTGCCGTCTGCTTGCATCACTTTAGTTGGAAGACGCACCCTCCATTGAAATTATTGCCCAGTTGCGGACAGTTAAAAGTAGCTGGCCGTGCATTTTGAAGGACAAGAAAGGCAGTCGGTGTACTTCTGAATTGAAGGTAGTCAGTGCTGGGACAGGCCTACAAATATTAGACTGACATTCCAGGTGTGAGAAAAGACAAACTGATGATTAAATTAAGTTGAAAGAAATAAGGGGAAATTATTCACTTGTGCTTTCATTCACATTTGAGATCAAGAAAGGACAATATCATTTTGTATACAGTAATAACAAAAGGGTGTCTTGTCAACAACTTCTGAAATTCATTTTTGTAACATTGGGCCAATATGAAATTATATCATATACATGCCATATATTATATCATATTATATATAATATCATATACAGACACAAGTTATCAAGGGCAGTTTTCTTACTTTGTGATTAAATTTGAACATGGTCAGTTGCAAAAAAACAGTCTTTGGCAGTCCTTGTAAACTTGCCTTTAGGAAGAGCCACATCTTTCAGAATTGACAGAGCTGGTTGGTATGAACAAGTGTCTTATTGCTGCCTGCACAGAATTTGGAAAGATTTTTTTGCCTGTCCTAGAACTTCCTGAATTTCAGCGCAGTGTCTTGTTCATGTGGCAATAATCGGCTATTACATTAACTAGTTCAAAAGTACAGTTGGATAAGATGGGGGAAGATGCTCCTTGGCGTAAGATGTCGCAGCTTGCTCAATTTTCTTCCAGACAAATAGATTGTGCCAAGTTTTATCTCAATGCATCTACTGAATCTCTCTGTCTTTTGAATTCTAACATTTTATCTGGCACACCATATTTATTGTATTGAGAATTATTCTACTGGAACCTTTTTGAGTAAGCAATCTACCATTTTTGTTACTGAGAAATAGTGGTCTACATACAGTCAAATGCAAAAGTATTGAGACAGTAGCACGATTTTTATTGTTTTGGCTTTGTAGTCCAGAACACTGGATTTGAAGTAAAACAATGAATATCAGGTTAGTACAAACTGTCAGCTTTAATTTTAGGGTATTTATATCCATTTAGGGTGATCTAGGGTGTAGGTATTACAGCCCTTTTTACATAAAATAATTTAAAAGGTGAGTGAAAATATCATTTGTTGTTCATTGTAGGGTCACAAAGGACACTAGCATTAGCACTGACCATTAGGTAGCTATCATTAGCCAGCTACTAGATTGCTAGCTTTAGTTCAACATTGAGTTAAAAATATTAAAGGAAGGGCCATAGACTACAAGAGTTAAATCTTTTAGATAGTTAATTAACAGTCACACAAATTGATTATAATCGAATGCCTAGTAACTTGCTTGTTTGAGAGCAACCAATAGCCAGAATTTACCATTATCCAGGAAGCTGAAATAGTCACAGGTTACTGCTAGCATTTAGCAAGACATTCAGGTGAAGGATGTGTCAAAGGATGGGACAAAACCTCAATTAGATTATCATAATTATTAAAAGCTGAGGCATAACTATTTTAAGCTATGATTTTAGAGATATGGTTAGGACAGGTGTGAGTAAGTCATGATGACATGATTTAGGGTTAGGGTTTAGGGCCATGGGATTTTACACTTGGGGTATACAGTGAGGACTGGGATTTACAGCTAAGATTAGGGCTGTGTTTTAGTGTTAGATTTAGGGTTAGGTATAGCTTAGTTATAGGGTATTGCTTTCATCTTGACACTGAGGTGAAAATATCAAAGGATGGGACAACAACTCACTTAAATACTCATAACTATTAAAGGCTAGGGCATAACTATTATAAACTCAGATTTAAGATGACATGTGGATGTGTGTGTATGAAGTTACGGTTTAGGGTTATAATTCTGGGCTAGGATTTAGGATTGGGGTTATAGTTTAGAATTAGGGTTTAGGGCTGAGGGATTTTACGTTTGGGTTACATGGTGAGGACTGGGATTTAGGGCTAAGATTAGGTTTGTGTTTCATGGTTAGATTTGGGGGTTAGGGTTATGATTGGGGGCAGGATTTGTGGGTTAATCATCATGAGGTACAAATCATTTTCACTTGATTCAGTGCAAACTGTTGAAAATTGCATTTCTGAACTAAATGTAAAATTATTATTATTATTATTATTATTAATAATAATAATAATAATAATAATAATAATAATAATAAACACATTTCAGTAATAATTAAAAAAACATTTCAGTAATAATAAATAAATAAATAAATTAATTAATTAACTAAATTATTAATTAATTAATTAATTAAAAAATAAATTTCAAATTCTTCTTCTTCTATGTTTCATGCACCAGATCTGATGTGAAGATGGAACATCGCCAGAAGATTCAGTGGACAGTTGAATATTGTTTTCATGTCGTCCTATCCCCATATAAGAAAAGATGACATACTGTACATGGACCACATTGTGTCACAACGTTTTTGTCTTATTTTTTAACATCTGATATCAATGTTTCATCTAAAACATCATAAGGGGCAAATGTATATGCTTTATAATAGACAAAAAGCATTTTATTAATTTTTGGAGAGATTTTGGTTATGTTTCTAGACCCATAGATATTTGACCCCTGTCCTGACGGAAAGCTTGTAATTCCCACTTGAAAATGATGCAACAGTGATGTAAGAGGGGAGTCAAACTGGGACCCAGAAAAGGCTGGCATTTGAACGAGTCTGCACGCTGGGACTCATCCTGTACTTCAAAGGACCCGAGAGCCTTGTGATAAAACAATAGGTCACTCGAACTTCCTCTGGATGAGCAGGCCATTTGGCTCTCTGGACTGTTACCCTCTGGACTGAGATAAGGGGAACTGGACTGGTTGTTTATGGTTGTGTGAGCAAGCCGTTGGCTCTCTGGAATGTTGCCATCTGGACACAACTAAGATAAGGGGAACTAGTCTCTTTGTCTAGGGTTGTGGGTGTGTGTGTGTGTTGGGGCCATAAAGGGTGAAAAGATCATCAGGCCTCTGGCAAAATGGTGGGACAACTGCTCTTAACAGTACCACAGTGCCCTTATGTGGGCCCCTCTGTCATCACACTTTTTATTTTTATCAATATGTTTATCATATTCACAAACCCCATAAAACCTTACAAACCATGCACATGTTTTCATTATATTACTGTATTATGCCATATGTAGTAATAACATGGATTGCATGTAAAATGGTTCAACAAAAGGGTATTTTCATGACAACTACACCATAATATTACATCCCCTTGACATGTTTGGTATGGACGTATTCAGGGAAATTCAAGAAATTGAATGAAATATGTTTCATACCAAATAAAATGTAATAAAACATAGTTTCAGAAACTCAGGAAAAAACTATCACAATGGAATGTCCTCTCTGGTAATCATCTCCTTTTCCCAATTTCCCCACTAATTGTCTTAACAACAGCCTCCGAATGGTGGGGGCCGAAATTCCAGATTTTATTATTCGGCCAGGTTAATTTATGGCAATGCCGCCTAGATCAAACGCGGGATTTGGCCTAAAAGGAAGGGAGACAATCCTGTCGGGGAAGATCGTAATCGACTTCCCACATTGCACATACTTTGTGCTCTGTGTGTAGCTAGACAAGGAAGATCGTAATCGACTTCCCACACTGCACCTAGTCTGTGTTCTGTGTGTAGCCAAACAGGGAAGATCCCAATCGACTTCCCACACTGCGCAGGCTCTGTGATTTCGTGTGTAGCTAAACAAGCTGGGTAAGAACTTGTTACTCTATATTTAAGTTTTAAAACCTTCCATATTTTAAATTGATTGTGAATTTGAAGCTAATGACCTACCTGCCTGTTAAATAAATTCTTCTTATTTTTAACTTGCGTGGTCTTCATGACTCTAATCCATTTTATCTTCTTTTCAGCCGAAATTCCGATTAAATACTCAGGGGGACAATTATGACTAGGACCTACTGATCAGGGGTCTAGTACAGCAAAAGTCTTTAGTGAGGTCTTCAAGTTAGATAGGCGACCACAATCTGCCCGCTAACGGGATTGGTGTTGTATTGGTTCTGGTGTTTTGGCTTAAGAGGACCCATGGGCGTTATACGCCGGTTCTTGTCAAATTCGCCTTAAGGAACCCGATAGATACACACTGTCCTGGGCTCATAACTATCTATGCACAAAGGAAGGCATGTATTATGGTGGTCCGCCTCCTACCCTCTGGGGGCTTCACCGAACTGAGACTTAACAATAGTGCTAAACCCGGGAGCATATATTGAGGAATGATGGCACAAGATAGAGTCGAGTGTAACCACTCCAAGTTCCACGTATAGTTAAAACCAAATTTTATATTCTAATTTCATGTGGAGTCAGATTATTACGAGAGTAAAACCTAGTAACTGTTACGCTTACTTGCTGTGGTCATGGATATATTTGATGTGTTATTCCGCTCATTTGTGAGTATTCTGATGCTCCCATTGGAATATTGACAGTTCGGCGACAGATCAGATATATCTCAGATGACAGCATAGCCCCGTTTGCGAACGGAGAGTAACCAGAATGCTACTGGTCCGTTTCAGGCCAGTCTTAAGCGGGATATGAAGCAGCACATTCATATCTGACCCGCGGCGACAGAACCAGTGCATTCTTAAGTATAATTGTGCCCTGTTCTTACGAACAGAGGAAAAATAACATCTCCGGTTTTGAATCACACCAGCCAAGGGAAAACACGCGGTGCCTTCCCCTCCAGCTACAAACCCTCATTGGTCTAGCTGTGAGGTGTTTACAGTGAGCTTCTTCAGTCAAACAGTTGATTTGTATTGAAATAGATAACTGCATGTGTGGTACAATATTTTTTCATAAATTATAGATATAAACTAATCTAACTTACGAAGTTAGTATTGTAAATGGTACAAATGTCTTGCTTCATTTAAGACATTTTCCAAGTCTCTGTGAAGCGCACATCTGGGGTATAAAGCTTTACATAGGGTTTAAATGTGGCATCTGTGCAATGGGGTCAAGAAGGAGATATGCGTGTGACACTTTGTCATAATTAGCGTATGAATTCTTGAGTTATGGCCAAAAACGTGTTTTGTGAGGTCACAGTGACCTTGACCTTTGACCACCAAAATCTAATCAGTTCATCCTTGAGTCCAAGTGGACGTTTGTGCCAAATTTGATTAAATTCCCTCAAGGTGTTCCTGAGATATCGCGTTCACGAGAGAATGGGACGGACGTGAGGTCACAGTGACCTTGACCTTTGACCACCAAAATCTAATCAGTTCATCCTTGAGTCCATGTGGACGTTTGTGCCAAATTTGAAGAAATTTCTGGTCTTAATTGCTTAATTACTCCTAACATTTGCGCCATCTGGCATTTTAGCCACATTTGTTGATAAGCGCATGAATGACAGCCAAAGACTGCTGCTGTGTCTGTATACAAGACATTTTACTGTGATCTAATCTACGAGTGAACCAGCGATGGTGTGTACAACCAATTAGCTCATTTAGCCAGAGTAATTGGTGGAAACAAAAACCTGCAAACACACTAACCCTCAAGGATAGGAATTGCCCACCCCTGCTCTAGATGATATATAAGGTATGTATAGGCAGTTGCCCTACTCAGAAGCAAAGCAGTTACTCACCGCTCCCACAAGAGCTTTACCATGCAGCATGTTCACAATCTGCAGGGCAATGTCCTGCCCACAGCGTGCTTGGGCCTCCTTGGTGCTAGCACCCAGATGTGGGCAGCTGATCACATTGGGGTGGTTCACCAGGGAATAGTCCTTGGGTGGTTCCTGCACAGACATATGTACAACTCCAAAAATTGGTGGAAAAGGGTATGAGGCAAAACTGTAAACAATCAGGAGTCAGGTCACACAACAAGGATGTTTGTTCAAATCGAAGAGGGACAGTCTCTCTAGAGTATTTATATCATTCATAGGATATCATTTCATGTTTACATTAACCCCTTAGCACACATGCCAAATCTGGCCAATTCTTGCCCATTTAGGGGGTACTCTACTTAAAGCTTTATAATTCCAGATGTGAACACCACAGGGACTTGAAAAATGGCTTAAATGAAGCAAGACATTTGTACCATTTACAATACTAAATCAGATTAGTTTATATTCATAGTTTTGGAAAAAAATAAAGTGCCACAAATACAATTGTCTAGGCAAAAAATCAAAAATGAATTTGCTCTTTTATAGCAAACTCCTTGACCACAAGTTCATAAATTCTAAGGGTGGATATGTAGACCTACTAAAGATATATGAAGCAAAAACTAAGCAGTGTACCCAGCATCTCCAAATCTATCCAAAATGTCAAAATTATGCATTGCCATAAATCACAACATATTCACATATTTCACTAAGAATCAACTGTTATGACTCAAGAAACTCACTGTTGCATCATTTTCAAGTGGAAATTACAAGCTTTCCGTCAGTACAGTGGTCTAAAATAACTAGTGGTCCAGAAATCTCTCTAAAAATGAATAGATGCTTTTTGTCAATTATAAAGCATATAAATGAACCCCTTATGAAGGTTTAAGATGAAATATTGATATCAGATTTAAAAATAATGCAACAACATTATCACACAATGCGGAACAGTACCTAAATGTGTAATACTTAACTCTCGTATGTATTTCTGTACTCTACAGTAAGTAATGTTTTCTTGTATGGGGATGGGACGACATGAAAACAATTTTCAACCGTCCACCACGTTTTGGCAATGTTCCAACTCTCACATCATCACTGTTGCATGCATCAAAAAAACTACTAAACTACTAACGAACACTTACATTACAATGTGAAATATCCACATTATATGAAATGTTATCTGTGTTCAGTAGATAGAAACAGAGAGAGTAAATCAATGATGCAGTTCTCTTTGCTTCTGTTTTACTCCAGAAAATGATGTCAGCTAGGTCTATCAGCAAACATATGGCTTACCTATGCTCAGAAGTCCTCAATAATAATATTATGTTTCAGAAAATTGTGAAAAATTATTGATTACATTTCGTCAGGTGCAGTGTCTTTTACTGCTACCTCAGAGTGAATGCGTAAGTGAATGCGATGATGAGAAAACTTTCGGTTACGCTGAGCTATAAAACGCTATTCCAAAAGCAAAATTAGACATGTTACATCGTTAGAAAGCTTATACTGTCACCTACTGAATAAATGAATTGTCAATCAAGCCAGACAGTCCTAAAAAGGGAGACAATGCCATAAATAACATGTGTGGTATTACGCACAGCTATATTGGAAGGTACCCAGGCGTCACAAATATGCGTATATTTCACAAACGGTTTGTCCAAGACAATATGACTGCTCAGTCTCAAAAGGGACATCTCTACACGTAAAACCAATGGTAAGGTTGTATATGTATTCAATATTTAGTCCCAGATATTGACTGTAGAATGGCATGATATCATTTTTGAAAACTTTGTCTTGTTTATTTTGTTATTCAGTGAACAGCGTTTTCACTGCTGTATTGGCACATCTTAGGGCTATTGTTGGGTTTATGTTGTTGCTATGACGGAATAGGATTTTTGAGTCGTGAAAGAATATTTTTATGAATGCCCAGATAGACAATATTGTCCATTATGTCATGGATGGGGAGTGTAGTTGCAGATGAGAATGCACGGAGGGGCTGCTTGTTAAATGAACGACCAGAGTGACAATGGTGGCACTGCGAAACTCCGTATTCAACATAGTTGTTGTGTATCGTCTACAAATGAAACTAAAACAAAGCGTTACTGTTTTCAACTCATACTTTGGTTGCAGGAGCAATGAATGTCTCAGTTGAACCATCTAGGCATGGCGGCGTGCCAGCCACTAGGTGGTGTGCACTAAGAGGTTAAGCACAAGCAAATTATCACTTGTTACACTCTACAGATTTCAAAAAGTTTAATAAGGTTAATTGAATTACTTCAGAAAATGCTTGGGCAGAGCTGGACTATAGTATTACTTACGGGTTAAATTTCTTAGTTATTACCATAAACACTTATGGGTATTACTGATTAGCTTTGTTTTAAATAGTACAATATTAAAAATGTAAAACAACAGTACAATATTAATGTACAATATTAATATAAGTATTAAATGCATCAGTAAAATACACTGAGAAGGACAGACAAAAATACAGATGAACCCTGGGAATAAGAATGAGTGTCCATTGACATAATTCAGAAGACATAAATATACTGAAAACTATATGTTGTGTGTTTTTTTAGAATTAATATTCAAATGTTATCTTTGGCCAATCTTGACAGATCTACTTTGTAAAGTCTGTTCTGTAGTCTCGGATCATCCACTTCTCGTAAGTGAGTCCCTTGAATGATTGGCACATCAGAATTTTTCCAGTGTATCAACTCCAAGCATTCGTTCCTTTTGATATTGGCATTCAAGCCCCGTATATTTACACATAAAAATCTACTTAACCATTATCAAATAAATATGAAATTAGTACTAGTAAGGCTGATTCAATTCAAAAGTCATAAACTACGACAAATAACTTATATAGAACCCCCCCCCCCCTTCTGCCGCCAACCCAGACACTAATAACGTGTGTCTATGAGGAGACAACAAAATACTGCATCTCAGTGAGTCCCATAAGCCTGAGCCAGTCCCCAATAAAAATTTACTGTAATTTATGCATACATGTGCACAGAGAATGAACTAAAAAGTTTTTAGCTCATGAAAGTCATCGGAACAGTGTATCTTCTCCATTTTTAGTCCCAATTCAATATTGTTCATTGAGCCAGGCTAAGAACTTGGCAGGACACTGGGTCACACATTGATATTTAGCACAGTTCCCTTCCCGGAACACATACATACACTGATCATTGATTTCGCCATATCTAGGCCTCTAATGAATAGGGGCTCATAAAATCCTGGATTTTTTTTTCCTATATTCAAATTTTATGGTTTTATTTTTTCTAGACCCAGTATTTTTTGTGTAACTATCAAATGATAGATTTTTACTGATTTTACCATCAATAAGTGTGTGTCTGATACATGACAACAGTAACAAAAACTCCATTTAAACATCATTTTATAATAGAAGTTGTTTAGGCGGTAGCAATTACAGAGAATACTTTCCTTTCTCTGGTTAGTTTAAGATGGAAAAGTGAAGTTGTAACAGTGATGCTATGAATAATTTTCTCCAACGATTGGCCAGGTGTGCAATGGGCCAGCATTTCAGGTGGCCTGCAAATTCTCAAAAGTTGTTTGCCAACTTCAAATAAACATCAGAAAAAGCTGAACTACACCTCTCACATGAACAGCTTAGAGAAAAAACTGTCAGTGTGTGTTAACCAATATGTGCACATGACCAGTGGCCATATGGAATGCTGCGTCTTTGGAACGCAGGAAATTTTAAAATCTGCGTTTTACACTAATTCACTTGTGTTCAGATTAAACTATTTTTGCTATAATATGACAACAGTAAAAGTCTAACAATAAATCTGTCATTCATAATTTTAACAAAATGAAATGATATTAAAAAAATGTTTAGGCATTCAATGGTCATGGACTGCTGGACTGATCTGGAGCATAAACGGTCTATGCGGTTGTTTAGGGCCACAACCGATAGGGGGAGCCACACGGCCACAAGGGGGGCCACACGATCCAATGTTTTTCTAAGGTAAATAACGTTATTTTCACAATTACGTTATTCACCCCCCCACCCCCCCCCCCCCCCCCACCAGACAGATTTGCTTAAGGCCGCCAAAATCCTAGGGCCGGCCCGACTCCAGATCCATCATCCAGCTCCTCTAAACTGCACTATTCTGAACTATAAAATTTGGCCTTCAATTATTCCTATTGGCTTTCACTTCAGCTGTAACCTGCAGAAGCCATTTTATTTTCTGTCTACTACTTTACACCAGGCTGGCCAGTGGAGAATGGGCTCCCCCTCTCTATAGCCGGTTCCTCTCGAGATTTCCTCCCATTGGGGAGTTTTTTCTCGCTGCCAAAGTTTTGCTAACAAGCTTACCAGCTAGCTTTGTCATACATCACTGGGTAAGGTAGTCAAGAAGTGTTAGGCATTTTGAGCCATTCTCTCTCATAATAGGTAGCTGGCTACTGTTTTTAAGGAGATATATAACAGGCCTATTTCACAAGATGGCGACCAAAACCGGATGTAGGGATGGATACTTTGTTTCCGGTTACCGTTGCTACGGACGCAAGTCCATTTCTGACGGCGAAAAATGGAGCCTAAACAGCGACATGTGTTCTCACAGTCCTAATAGCTCTGTCAAAGTTCACTATGTCGGATGTTATCCGCATTGTCGAAGCATTGCCAGTGAACATTAAAACATACAATGTGCTTTATATTCTTGGCTATGTAAACAATGTTTAGTAACAGTTTAAGAGCTTGTCACCTAAATACAATATTGGTTCATTTTATTATTTTCAGGGAACAAGAACATGACAATATTATAAACAGATAAAATTCTTAGCATTAATATTAATAATATAAGAATAACAATATAATCAAAGCAATAAATACACTAAAGGAGGGTTCATCCTAGCTCTCCTGGGAAGAAAATTTGGTACATCCATACATTGGTTCTGTGCAAGCAACTTCAAGACTCAATCCCCTTCCTTGTAATTGTCACAGGCTCATGCTCATTTCGTGCACTGGTGTGCCCGTGTAAGCATGTACACATGCTGTGTTGTAAACCCATGTGGACCAAACTGAAATGAAAAAATCTTATATTTTGACAACCGTGTCTTCTGTGCCCCTCTGTTTCCCTGCTGGCGAGGATATTCTCTTCTAAGTTACAGGTGTGTTGAGTAGTACCAATGCTCAGCCCGATTTTATTGGCAACACCTGGCCTGCATCTATTTAGAAGACTGGCAGCTTTTTTTCTTTCCTCTCCACTATGCAACCGGGCGGCTGTGCTTGTGCAGTCCGATTATTTATTTTTGTCGTTGGTTTTCTTTTTGCCTATGCAACACCTGTTTACTGATCTCAAGGTACACAATGCAAGCAGTCATTCACACTATTTGCATTACACTTCACACCTCATGTTTAGTAATGTCGGATGTTTGTCAGCGGTGGGTTTAATTTCATTGTAACAAATGGTTTCTTGTTATCTTGTGCTTGTTTTGTCTCTATCTTGTACCAACTGTAGCCTGTTAATTGTTACGATATCTACTGTGAGGGTCAGAAAAAAAATTCCTGGACAAATGAGAAGAAATTCAAGAACTGTCTGAAACAGTATAATTTGGCCAGGCCAGATTCGTAGTTTTGAATGGTCTCAACGGTGAAATTTGCTTTTTGGCACGAGAGGCTTACTAGCCTCAGGTAACCACTGGAGTTTGGGAGCTTCACGGAGAATGCCAATCCCTGGTCCCCTGCTTTTGCCTTTTGCCCCATTACAGTAAACTTACAGTCTTGTATTCTTCAAGCACATTTACACAGCTTACAAACATAGTTTTCAGTTTCCTCCTAACTGAAATTGTGGCTTAGCAATTCTGTTGCATATTGATCTACTTTCACAAAGTCATTTTTGCATAGCACACAAGTGGCAGCTTTGCGTACGCTTTATCAAATGTTTATTGGATTGTTTATTTCTATGTTTATCAGCAAAGGCTTACATAAAGGACAGTGCAATAGTGATAAAGGGAACTATATTATTGTAAATCATTTATGATTTCACTTTATATTCTTGTAAATAGTTTTCCTCCTTGTGGACTGTCAGAAAGCACAGTCAAATCAGCTGTTACACATGTGTGTGTATGTCTGCGTGTGAGCACAAAAGGCAAGCTACTGGTGATGAAAGACATTCATTTCCCCACTTCATACATCCCTGAGAAATTCCTTTGTAAGCTTTGATAACTAATATAAGGGGTGCTGGGAGGTTCTGCCTCATTTCATACAGCCACTGTTTGCATATGCAAATTACAGCAACCTACTTACTATTTACAAGCCTGACTTACAGCAAGGCAAAACCAAGTGCTTTGATTGCTCCTAAGTGAATATAGTGTGTGTGATAAGTAACCATTATGAACACGTTTTGTTAATAGAAGCTCTACAAATGGATACACTTTAACGGAAATACAGAGCCTACACAAAAAGAGGGAATGCATAAATAAAAAAATATCTGCTTTGTGGGGACCCAAAGAGTACCAGAATTTGCTTCTGGAAGTTGCAATATGGCAGGGGAAAAAAACATACAATAATGTATACAATATTCTAATTTGAAGAGGTTTGGTGCCATTTTTGGGGATATTTGGCCCCACCTTTGGGAAAACACTGCATTGTTCAATCCACTCAAAATTCCTTGTGTTGTATACATCCTGGAGTATGATTGGAAAAATAAATTTGGTTTTGTCCAGATCAGAAGTACATGTAACCACTACAAATTAAGAAAATTATTTTTGGATTTCTTTATTTTTATTAGAATAAATATGTCCTGTATGTTCACTGAGTGAGTCCCCCGTAGGATCAGGAGATTTGTCCATTTTGTTAAAAATTAGCTCTTTATTTCAAGATTTGAACCATGTATGTACCGTTTATAGTTTTAGAGATGAATTTATTTAAGATTCATTTATAAAGTGGTTGAAGAGCACAGGACTTTTGAACAGTCCCTTTTGCTATAACGTAAGCATGAAGTGGTGCTCGTCTCCAATGACTCATAGTCTGAGACAACAAACCTTAAAGCATCAGGCAGTTCCATGTGCATCCAGAAACTGGAAAGTGAGGTACACACACCCACTCCACCAGCCAAAACAAAACCCCTAGCCTAAGCCCACCTCCAAGTGCGAGATGACATAATGGCATATGACACCAGCGATCATCAATGGCTAATTCCTACAGAAAGTGAATTATATGTATTTTATGGCCAAGATAATTGGATTACGTTGGTTTATGAAATAACTCACTGGCAATGCCTGAATACCTCCAGAGATAGCTGTGAGTAAATCACACAAGCTGTTTACACAGTTGCGACCCTTTCTACTTAATTCTGGTTTGATTGACAATTCTTTTATGTAGGGATGGGAGATATATCGCAATACTAATTATCGAATGCAATAATGGTAGTAGCAACCATATGGTGCATTACCTTTCCTTTTGTCTTTTTCTTGTAAATTATACCTTAAGTTGTTAGAAAACAACTGACCTAAAGAGTGAGCATAAAATGCTTCAGGAGAAAAATATCTATTGGATGTTGAAACGACAGCCAATCAGCACAAAGATCGTACAACTTCTGTGACCATGTAATGTGTTTTTCGTGAATTACATGGAGCTGCTAATTGGCAGTCTTAAGGTCACTCAATAGATAACAGTTGTGACATGTCCTCCTCGAAATGTATTACTGTTATATACATTTTTGATTATATACATAATTTTTGTGCCTTTGCCATCTTTTTCATATTGTTGTATTCACATTGATCATAATCAGCAACTTCCAGAATTCTGAACACTCACAATGAAATTTTGTGTCTTTCAAGAGATTAGAGCTATTCTCTAATGAGAGCTTTTCATATCCTGCAGCATAAGCATTCGTAGGTGGCTCAATCATGCGTTATGTTTGATGTGCCAAATTGACATGAAGCATAACCAGAATTTTGCTGATGGTGGAATATGATCTTTTTATTGTACATAAGATAGATATTTGTGTATCCATGCGCATGGAAAGTACATTTTCAGATTTACTGTGTGATATGTGCAATGTCAGATATCTAGTGTTTATATTATGGTCTTAGAGAGAGAAAGTGAATTGGACACAAAATATTATACTGTCTCTAAGAATGTGGCTTGCCCTCCCCTCCACAAGCATCAAAGTAAATGTGATTTGAGAAATTTAAAATCTGCTGATACCGTAATCTAGGCAGGCGATCTATGGGTTTCACCGCCTGCAGAGTTTGTCTCGGAAGAGACAGACCAGAGGACACAAAACACCAAGTCGAGGGTGAGAGATCCTGCATGGCTACATGCCTAACATTTTCCTTTAACCAAGGAAAATGTTAGCAAAGCCCCTAGTGGTCGGCACGTCAGCATGCCAAGATTGCTGAACTGTAACTTGTATGAGTTAAAAACAGAAAGGCTTTGTTTTAGTTTCATTAGTAGACGATACACAACTGCACCCTCCACCCATGACATAATGGACAATATTGTCTATCTGGGCATTCATAAAAATATTCTTTCACGACTCAAAAATCCTATTCCGTCATAGCAACAAAATAAATCCGACAATAGCCCTAAGATATGCCAATACAGCAGTGAAAACGCTGCTCACTGAATAACGAAATAAAGACAAAGTTTTCAAAAATTATACCATGTCATTCTGCAGTCAATATCTGGGACTAAACATTGAATAAATATACAACCTTACTATTGGTTTTATGCGTAGAGATGTCCCTTTTGAGAGTGGTCATATATTGTCTTGGACAATCCGTTTGTGAAATATACGCGCATCTGTGACGCCTGGGGACCTTCCAAAATAGATGTGCGTAATACCACACGTGTTGTTTACAGCATTGTCGCCCTTTTTAGTACAG
The DNA here is from genome assembly GCA_039654925.1 of Anguilla pacifica. NCBI lineage: Eukaryota > Metazoa > Chordata > Actinopteri > Anguilliformes > Anguillidae > Anguilla > Anguilla pacifica. The sequence goes on along the minus strand of CM077286.1, from coordinate 34,395,388 downwards.
TCTGGCTTGATTGACAATTCATTTATTCAGTAGGTGAGCATATAAGCTTTCTAACAATGTATAACATGTCTGATTTTGCTTTTGGAATAGTGTTTTATATCTCAGCGTAACCGAAAGGTTTCTCATCATCGCATTCACTTACGCATTCACTCTGTAGTAGCAGTAAAACACATTACAGCTGACGAAACATTGTGAATGATGTTTCGTAATTTCTTGGAAAATACTATTTTTATTAAGGACTTCTGAGCATAGCTAAACCATATGTTTGCGGATAGACCTAGCTGACATCGTTTTCTGGAGTAAGACAGAAGCAGATAGAACTGTATGACTGATTTACTGTCTCTGTCTCCATCTACTTAACACAGATAACATTTCATCACTGCTATGTAAGCATTATTGCTCAAAATATTTCGGTTATTTTATTTCGGTCTTTAAATAGGTTAGTGGTATTTTAAAATGGGGATATTTCACACTGTAATGTAAACGTTCGTTAGTAGTTTAGTAGTTTTTGTGATGCATACAACAGTGATGACGTGAGAGTTGGAACAGTGCCAAAACGTGGTGGACGGTCGAAAATTGTTTTCATGTCGTTCCATACCCACACAAGAAAACATATCACAGTACTGATTATAGAAATACATACAAGAGTTAATTATTACACATTTATGTACTGTACCGCATTGTGTGACAATATTTTCACATTATTTTCTAATCTGATATAAATGTTTTATCTTAAACCTTCATAAGGGGCTCATATGCTTTATAATGGATGAAAAGCATTTTATTCATTTTTGGATATGTTTCTGGAACCCTAGATATTTTACACCACTGTACTGACGGAAAGCTTGTAATTCCCACTTGAAAAAGATGCAACAGTTAGTTTCTTGAGTCAAAACAATTGATTTGTAGTGAAATACGTGAATATGTTGTGATTTACAGCAATGCATAGACATTTAGACACTTTGGGTAGCTTTAGAGACACTGGGTACACTGCTTAGTTTTTCCTTCATAGATCTATAGTAGTTCTACATATCCACCCTTATATTTTATGAACTTATGGTCAAGAAGTTTTTGATCCAGGACATGTAAAGTTTAACCTGCTGTATATATGCAATCTCTCAGTATTTCATTGCAAACTAAAAAATAGTTTTTATTTTTATTTTTTGCCTAGACAACTGCATTTGTGGCACTTTATGTCTTCCAATATTTTGAATATAAAATAATCTAAGTTAGTATTGTAAATGGTACAAATGTCTTGCTTCATTTAAGCCAAGTCTCGGTGGTGTTCACATCTGGAGTTATAAAGCTTTAAAGACGGTACCCACTAAATGGGCAAGGACTGTCCAGATTTCAGCTTTTAGGTAGGCCAGTCCTTGTCATAAATGAGCCTGACCCCCCTTCCCATCCCTTCTACACCTTAACTCGGCATGATCCAATCAGGCCAAACATCCACAAGCCATGCTGGGTAAGGTATTTAAGATGGTCACAGGAGTTGTGTTGTGTTGCAGTTCCTTTCGGAGCCTTGGAGAAGAAAAGCTGTTCTCTTTTTATTTTGGAGGTGATTTGGTTGTGTGTTTTTAGCTAGTTTCCTTTAATCCTGTGGAACTTAAACTGGAAGTTTAAGTGACTTTGGCAAGGTCTGGCTTATCTGTCTCTCTCTCTTTTGTGGTATTTTCAAATGAATTGTTTAATGTTTTGTATAATGTATTCCGTTTTATAATTTAGAAGTAGTGAGCCTGCATTCAATAAAGAATGGAAAAAAAGGTTCAAAGAACTAAATAACTAAATAAACTAAATAAACTGGTTTGTTGTCTGACAGATAAAAGTTATAAGGAAATATTAAGGTGCTTTAACTCTTCAATCTAGGTGCAATTTGATTGAGGCTTTTAAATTCAAAAAAGGGATTAACAAAGTAAACTACAAGAGATTCTTCAGGTTGAGTTCTGCTAGTTGAACAAGCGGGCATAAATGAAAATCAACAAAAGTTAATTCCACACCAACATTAGGAAATATTTTTTCACATGGAGAGAAGTCACTTTGCAGAACAGCTCACCAGGTCATGTAGTAGAGGCAGAAAATCTGGGGATTTTCAAGACAAGGCTTGATACACTGTTAGATACTATCTAGTCTGTAGGTCATCAGATGACTAATTTAGTCAAGAAAATGGCGTGCATTGTTGGGCTAAATGGAATGTGCTCATCACTGTGTTGTGTTTTGTGTGTTGTGTTAAAATCATTAAAGATCCTTTGCTTTTATTTCACACAATGATACATTATTGGCTTTATCTATTTATGAAAAAATAATTCTAACAAAAAATTTTTAAAAAGATTTTTAGAGTTCTAACTCGAAAAATCTTGGCTGGATTAACGTTTTCACCTCACAAAGTTTTGGACTAACAACTCCAGGGACCATCCAACATCAGGATATTATGCACTGAACATAAGTTTATTTAATTAAAGACATATTATAAACTCATTTAAATGCCTATCTTTAGCATACATGTATCGTAATTTATGTGAATCCTTGTGGCCTATCAATACTTATATGTATATGGTATGCATTTTCTAGTAAAGCTGCAGTATGCAAGTTTGGAGAAAGAAGCAAGAGAGAACTGGATATTGAAAAAAAAAAAAACCCCTTTTATAAAATATAAAAACAATAGAAATGAAAAAACAGCTGTGTTATAAGGCTCACCTCAACAAATACATCAAGGCCTGCCCCACCACATTGGCCAGACTCCAGAGCTCTGAGCAAAGCTGCCTCATCAATGATGCCTCCACGAGCACAGTTCACCACCTTCACACCCCTCTTACACTTGGCAAAAGAGGCATCATTCAACAGTCCTGAAGAAAAAAGTTGCGATGCATTCACTTCAAACCTGTCTTCCAAAATAACATTTTTCTCTTGGGTACTATAGTTCCCCTGCACAGTGTGTCAAAAATGCATTAAACTAGGGAAACAGGGAAAAGGGGCTACACCTTGCATTGAAGACAGTGTTAAATGAAGATGTTTCAAACATTTACATGCACAAAAGGCACCAGGGAACAGTGATAAAGAAATACAATTTAAAAATAGAAATTAACAGCTGTTCAAGAGAGCTAAAGTAGGAAGGATGTGAAATGAGTCTGACAGAACACTTTTTCAAAAGATTCACTTCATCAAGGGTGTATGTATTTCTCACACACACACACACACACACACACACACACACGAACATAAACAGTGCAGACTGCAAGTATTTGGACAGTGACACAATTTTTGACTATCAGCTTTAAGGGCATGTACAACTATATACAGTGATCCATGTAGGAATTAGTCTTTTTTTGTACAGTATAGTCTCCCCCATTTTAGGGTACCAAAAGTAACTCGGCAAATGAAAATAATCTTAAATCAAGTAACCATATACAGTACTTCGTAAATCAAGTGCAATCAAATTTGAATTCAATGACTGCCCAAAATCTGCGATCCATAGACATCACCAGACACTGGATATGGTTCCTGGTGATGATCTGCCTGGACTGCAGTCATCTTTAGTTCCTGTTTGTTTTGGGGGTTTCTGCCTTCAGGCTTGCCTGCAGCAACTGAAATGCATGTCCAGTTGTATTCAGCAGTGTGTTTGTGGTTATTGTCCAGCTGCAAGGTTAAGTGCCAATGAGTTTCGAGGCATTTGGTTGGATGAGCTCTATGAGAAAACTACTAAAAATGTTAGTCACAAAGGTCTGCAACCTGACCCAAGGCTGTCGGGACACAAACCTGCCGAAAGCTTTGGGCTGTCTTCATTTTCTAATAAAGACATTGGGCGTGGGTCAGGTTAAATTTTAGGGCAGTACTTTCTAATAATTTTAGGGCATTTTATTTTTAACAGTAGCCTATGTATGTTTACACAGTGGAGGGCTGCAGGCTGTTCTTATCTAAGCTACTTTCCCTTGGTCTGTTTTTGTTTACATGTGTGAAGAGGGCATAAGTCCTAGGTGCCAGTTTTTAGGCTGACACAGCCTACTCTTCTTCGTCGCAATGAATACAATCAAGCAAAAAATAGCCAAGGGAAAACTACTAAAAAAATTTTAACACATCTGGTAAGTCCTATGTATGGGACAGCTGTGATGTTTTTGCAAATGCTTAGAAAGAGCCCCCTGGATATGTGATGTGCAAAAACTGGCACACAATCCTTAAGCAAGTCAGCAAATTGACCGGGACGTCATGTCTGTAGAGACATCTAGAATGTGGTTGCAACCACCTAGCTAAAACTACTAAACAAAAACAAAAACTGCAATGCCAACATTTCTCAGAACAACAAGCAACTGCCAGCTGCAGTGAAATCACTAATCACTGAAAAGTATGGAATTTTTTTGTCAGGTTATTAGAAATTTGAATACCTTGGCTGGACAGGGTTTCATCGCATTTGCCCAACAGCTAATTGATGAGAGGGCTAGCCAGGGTCGCGTGTCTGCTAACAGCTTGCTGTTCGATTCCACCAGTACTTCATGAGAATGCCTCAAAATTACTAAAAGGGAGAACTCGGTCATAAACATGGAAATATAAAAGATTTTGTGCTTTAATGATATGGGAATGACAACCAACATAGGGAGTGATGATTATCCAAAATTAATTATATGGCCATCACTTGTCACTATGTCGCACCGAACTACAGTCTGAACAGCCGTAAACTAACCACTGCATTGTTTCCATGAGAGGAAGTCAAGTCAGCTAATAAAGTGTCATTTCTCAATAAAGACTACAATCAGGGACAGGGCAAATTGCGATATTAAAACCGATGGGTATTCTGCACAGTTTGTCAGCACCCATGGATTAGCCTCCCTCAGGCTGCTGGAGCAGACAACAGTGTTGGAGCAGTCGATTCGGCATAAAAACAGAAAGGTGAGTGGTTTTGGTAGGCTAAGCATCTTGTTACTGCTAGCCTGTTAACATGCTGAATTCATTCAGAATTTGTCACAAAGTTGTTTGAAGTTAATTAACATTTGATAAATTCACTGTCACAGTAATCATCGTTATTTTTTGTCACTTTATTTGGGTAACTAGCTGGTTAATATCAGAAGAAAGTAACATTAAGCCTAATACTTGACATTGTTGGGAGTAACATTTAAATCTACCATTAATGCCTTGACACTCAATCTACTGTAGTAGCCTCGGCTACATTTAGTACGCTACTGGTGGAGCGAGCTCATGCACCTGGGTTGTGATAAAGAAGCAGCCCAAATGCTTAAAGGTGTGCTCTTCACCTCTCTACAAGGCTGAGACTGGGAGCATGCACTCAAAGAGAGAGCGAGTCCATGAGTAGACTTAATGTTAAAGTAGGCAAAAGCAACCTGGCCGAAAAGAGTGCAGCTGAAAAGCATTCACCGTGTTCTGAGTTTGTTATTGCAGTTTCTCATTTCAGCACATTATTTTTACCTGGAATCCGTGAAGGGGAAGGCTGGTCATAGTCTTTCTATAGGTAATAAAACGGTGGTGAAAACCAAAATTGCGCAGTAAGTACACATTGAGTAACTCCAAAGCAAGCTTCTACAGTGACATTAGATGCCACACATCATATCTCTGTATATGACAGGACAGACAACAATATGGAGCTATCCAACCAGTGGGATCTCTTTTGGTTATTTATCCCATTTAGTGTACTAGAGATTACCGAGTAGACCCCATAGCTCACACCCACATGTGGGTATGTAAATGTATTGTATCTACTGGGCTAAATCTTGAAACAAGTTCAGTCTTCCAAACAGAGAAACACAAACATGTAGTAGTTGAACGGTTATTTTAAACTGTTGGCCTTTTGTATCAGCTATCTCTTGAACAGCAATTTGCACATCTATTTATTTATTTATTCTTAATGTGTTCTGGCATTTTTCTTCAGTCAGTTTCCTATTTCAGTGGTTATACAGTGAACTTCATAATGTTTGGGACAAGGCATATATTTTCTTGAGTTGGCTCTACAATTTAAAATTTGCAATCGAACAATGCGCACATGGTTAAAGTGCACATTCTCAGCTTTTATTATATGGATATTTTTATACACTTTGATTTAACCACGTAGAAATTACAGCACTTTTTATACATAGTGCACCCATTTCAGGGCACCATAATGCTACATAATGTGACATATTCATGTAATGAAAATGAAAGCAGTCATGTTTAGTACTTTCGCACAACCTTTGCATGCACAAAGTATCTTTGTTTAAATGCTAGAAGTATAAAAAAAATGTTTTTGGAACTTGAGGCTGCAATGAATAGTGGGGGGAGGAAGATGGGGATGAACATAATATACAAGGGTACAAACTCATTAGGAAGGATAGATCCAGTAAGAGAGGTAGGGGTATAGAGCTCCCTATGTGAAAAAAACTTATTATTAATGTGCCGAAAATTCCTAGTGAGGACATATGGATAAAGCTCATAGGGTAACATCAAAAGGGCCTCATGGTAGGTGTGTGTTACCGGCCGCCAGCTTCAGACAGTAGTGTGAACTCTTTGGAAACATAAAACAAGCTTGTCAGGATTGTGAGACTATTAGTAAGTTGAAGAAGTGGTCTCCCCAATGAATGAACAAAGCCATACAAGAGAGTTTGAGGGAAAATAAAAACTGGATTTATAAAAATGACAGCACTGAAAGTAATAAGGCTGAATATTGTAATATGCGTGCTAAGGTTAAAAAAGGACTACGGGAAGCCAAGCAACTTTTTGAAAGGCAAATTGCCCAAGATGCAAAAAGTAATCCTAAACATTTCTTTCAATACTGTAGTAGGAAAAGGAAAGTCAAAGAAGATATCAGGTGCATCAGGAATGAAGAAGGATAAATATTGCTCATGCTTTAAATAATTATTTTGTTGAGAGTTTTACAAGAGGAGAGGTTGCTAATAGACTGGAAGGCATATTCAGTATTCAGAATGTCTAATCAGATATTGAAAGAGGATAAAAAAGTACTGGATTAATTACTTAAACTAAAGACAAATAAGGCAGCAGGCCCTGAGTTAGGCGTGTTCAACTTTAAACCACTGGCAGGTATTTTTAGACAGTCCTTAGAAACTGGAGAATACCTGAGGACTGGAAGCAAGGTAATATAATACCAATATATAAGAAAGGGGACCGTACTGATCCAGGAAACTACAGGCCTGTCAGTTTAACTTGCATCACACGTAAAACTCCTTTTTGGCTCACCCAAATGGCAGCTCTAGTTCCTTTTCACATAGTTCATCAACCCCAGTTCATCACTCAACTTGCTGTGCTGGAACGTTCTAACTTGCATGACCTCTGATTGCCTCAAATGGACGTTGTTAGTGCCAGCATGAATAACAATTTGGGAAACTTTATGTTTACCCTTAGCCAGTACTTTCAGATTTGCCTTGATGACAGTTGCTCTAGCATCAGGAATACAATTGACTATCATTTAAAAACTCTCACATCTCGGACTATGGATTTGCCAATTATTAACAATTTCTCAGGTGTCTATTCTTTGACCACAGAACTTCTGGCCCATACTCTGACTTTGTTCATGACTTTGTAGAATTTCGTTCTCACTTAGCTATGGGCAATGACAAAGTGGTGATGTTAGCTGATTTTAACCTGCACTATGAAAACATAGACAATGGCTTAACATCTGCATTTATTAATATCTTGAAACCAACAGGCTTTACTCAAAACGTTGTCAGTCCCACACATTATTGCAGTTCTACTTTAGATCTGGCCTTAAGATTTGGTGTTGATGTCAGTGATCAGTTTTCCACCCACAAACCTCTATTCTGTATGAACATTTTCTTATAACACTGCATCTATAATTGGCAGATCCCATGACATCTGAACCTAAGATGTGCATAGGTTGCACCATCACGACTACCACTGCCACAAAATGTATTGATATACTTCCGGAATACTTTGATTCACGTATTTCGGCTTCCTCCTTGTCAATCGATGACCTGGCAGGGGGACAGGCTATTGCACTACGTAAAACCCTTGATGTAGTTGCGCAATTAAAAAGTAAACAAAGTTGTTGAGGAGAGACTTGCCCCTTGGTACATTGACCAAACACAGGTTTTTAAACAGAAGTCTCTTCAACTGGAACGCAAGTGGAATTCCACTAAACTGCAGGTATATCACCTGGCCTGGAAAGAGAGTCTTGGTGTCTATAAGCATTCTCTCACCAATGCAAGGTCTTTTCAAAGCCTATGCAAGAAAATCAGAATAATCCACAGCTTCCATTTGAGACAGTTCCTAATAATCATGCAGCAACTAAACCTCAAATTCCAGCTTCTTGTAGCAGTAATGATTTCTTGACTTTCTTTTGCAGTAAAATAACAGAAATTAGAGAAAATAGCTTTATAGAAACCACAGACCTGCTTCCTAGACACACAGAACGACTTGAATACTTTACTCCCAAACAAGTTTCTTCTTCTCCAAATCAACCACCTGTACTCTTGACCACACACCCACACACTACTGAAGGAGCTATTGCCTGTTCTTGGAAAACCAATTCTTTATACAATTAACTCTTCATTGTTATCCTGCTATGTCCCCATATCCTTTAAGGCAGAAATCAAGCCACTGCTCAAGAAATCAAATTTGGATCTGGCAGACCTTGCTAACAACCCTGTGCTTGCCTACTTGCCTACTTTTCCTGGACAAGCAAATTTTATAACCGTCCAAGTGGAAAGGCTATTGCAGTAGTCAATCTGACAAGTAAAAAACAAACGTGATTTAAAAAATCTGTATGTACGAGCAAATTAACTGAAGTTGTAGTCTTGCTTTGTTAGAGATGCAGTTTCCCAGCTGTGTCTGCTTGCTACCAAGGCACAGGTTAGCTGCGTGAACGCTTCATTTTTTCTACAGTGTTTGGGTGAACCACATCTCAGATACATGGCACAAGTCTTCTGCACTCCTCCAAACATCGCTAACTCAGGAACATCTATTATCGACCGCGCAAGGGGGGTGTGTATCAACCACCTCAAACGCTAATGTATTTATTTCATATTTATTCTTGAGGACTGATGACTTACCAATTAAAATATAAGAAAATATCTCTGTGACGGTATGGGCTATCAAAACGCTTTAATTTTCATGTGAAACTAGATGTTCAGTGATTTCTAAAAATATCTAACCCTGCCCCCGTCCCAAGCCCCTGTTTACCTAAAGCACCACCTCGACCCACACAACTGTTGGCCCCCTTCTTTAACCCCCTTTCCCCGGTTTCAGGTCAGATGAGTGCATCAGAATCGTTGGGGCAGGGTTGTTGGCATTGTGGACATAAGGAGCACATTCGAAAAGATTGTACCCTGATGGAAGTGAACATCGGAAGCCACACTCCGCACACCATGCATCCTTCACCCGCTCCAGCAGAGACGTATCTCATACCAGTGAGTATGAAAGGGGATACAACCCAGGCGTTGTTGGACTCTGGTTGCTATTGTACCCTTGTGCACCAACGCCTGGTTCGACCAGAGGAAACTGATAGACTCACGGAGGTGGGTATTCAGTGTGTGCACAGGGATGTACATTATTATCCAACCGTACAAATCACATTTTCAATTGGGGGACAAAAGTATAGCATGGTGGCTGAGGTTACTGCCTGCACCCCCCTTACACTAATTCTGGGACATGATTGGCCAGGGTCTCACAAAATGGGGAGACTAAGACTAGCAAATGGGCCCAACAAGGGGGGCCCGCCAAGGGGGGTGGTTTTTCAGGCGGCTCACAACAATCCGATGGCAGGTCATCTGGGGCAGGACAAGACACTTAACCGTATAATGGATCGATTTCATTGGCCAGGTATACAGGGTGACATCCGCCGGTGGTCTGCGGAGTGCCCGGAATGTCTAAAAATAAATCCAGCAGCCATCCCAAAAGCTCCTTTGCATCCACTTCCATTAGTCGAGGTCCCCTTCAAAAGAATTGGCATGGACCTCGTCGGGCCATTAGAACAAAGTGCCAGATTGCTTTGTGTTAGTCATAGTGGATTATGCAACACGATGCCCAGAGGCAGTGCCCCTCCGCAATATATCAGCTAAGATTATTGCGGAGGCATCATTTCATTTTTTATCCCATGTGGGAATCCCAAAAGAGATTCTCACAGATCAAGGCGCCTCATTTATGTCACAAACACTAAAGGAACTGCACAAATTGTTGGACATCAGATCTATTCAAACTAGCGTCTACCACCCTCAAACCGATGGGCTGGTAGAGTGGTTCAATAAGACCCTGAAAACAATGATTTGTACGATCATTTCCACTGATTTACGAAATTGGGACAAACTAATTGACCCCCTGTTGTTTGTGGTGAGGGAGGTTCCCCAAGCCTCCACAGGGTATTCCCCCTTTGAATTATTGTACGGGCGAAGGCCCCGTGGCATTTTGGACCTGTTAAAAGAAACATGGGAGGAGGGTCCAAGCCAAAGTAAAAACGAAATTCAATACGTGTTGGACCTGCAAGCAAAGCTACATTCACTTGGTCAAATTACACATGAGCATTTGCTCCAGGGGCACGTCAGATCTACCATCTCAATTTGCTAAAACTGTGGAGAGAGGTAGACCCTGTTTTGCTAGCTACGTCGGAGGCCATGCCAGACCAGGACCGGAGATTCCCAATTTGAATAAAAATAATCTGGTCCAAATTAACAGCCATATGACTCTGAAGCAGCAGGCAGAGGTAGCTCGATTGCAACAGGAATTTGCTGACGTCTTCTCCCCCCTACCAGGAAGAACAATCTTTATAGAACACCACATACATACCCCCCCCCCCCCCCCCCCTTCCAGGCACTGTAGTACTAGGTCGCCAATATCGACTGCCTGAATACAAAAAGAAATTAGTACAGGAAGAATTTGCCAAAATGCTGGACATGGGAGTAATTGAGGAATCCCACAGTGACTGGTGTAGCACTATCATACTTGTTCCTAAGCCTGATGGGGCTGTTTGTTTCGGCGTGGACTACCAAAATGTAAACGCAGTTTCAAAATTTTATGTCCATCCTATGCCTCGGGTCGACGAGCTGCTAGATTGGTCAGGCATACCATTGAGGCCAAAAGTTTGCATACACTTAGGCTAAATGTATTTGAACTCAATTTTTCACACCTCCACACATTTCATGTTACCATACATTTCCTGTGTTTAGTCAATTAGGTTATCTATTTCATTTCCATAAGAGGTCATTTCAAAATAATAGCGAAGAGACAGATTTATTTCAGCTTTTATGTACTATATCAGATTTTCAGTGCGTGAAAAGCTTACATACACTTTGTTAGTATTTGGTGGCATTGCCTTTTAACTTGAATCAAACTCCTGAGGTAGCCTTCCACAAGCTTCTCACAATACTTTGTCGGAATTTTGGCCTATTCCTCCTGACAGAACTGGTGTAACTCAGTCAGGTTTGTGGGCCTCCTTGCTTAGACACACTTTTTCAGTTCAGTCCACAAATTTTCTATGGGATTCAGGTCAGGGCTTTGTGGTGGCCACTCCAATACTTTCACTTTGTTTGCTTTAAGTCATTTTGTTACAACTTTGGAGGTATGCTTAGGATCATTGTCCTGCTGGAAGACCCAGTTGCAACCAAGTTTTAACTTTTTAGCTGATGTCTTGAGATGTTGCTTCAGTATTTCTAGATGATCCTCCTTCCTCATGATGCCATCTATTTTCTGAAGTGCACCAGTCCCTTTTCCAGCAAAACACCCCCACAACATGATGCTGCCCCCATGCTTTAGAGTTGGGATGGTGTTCCCTTGGATTAAAAGCCTCACCCTTTTTCCTCCATACACAGCGCTCATCATTATGGCCAAACAGTTACATTTTTGTTTCATCTGACCAGAGGACATTCCTTCAAAGGGCTAGGTCTTCGTCTTGGTGATCACCTGCAAACTTAATTCTCGCTTTTTTTTTTGCCAGTCTTGGAGTAGGACCTTCTTCTTTGTGCAACAGCCTTTGGCGATGTAGGAGTCTCTTAATGGTGGATGTAGATACTTTGGTACCTGACGCCTCCAATTCCTTCACCAGTTCGTTTGTTGTTGTCTTGGGGTTCAGTTGAACTTTTCAGACCGAAGTTTGTTCAGCCCTGGGAGTTAATTTGTGCCTCCTTCCTGAACGATTCAGTGTATGTGTGGTCCCAAGGTTTATTCATATTTTTCAACCTCATAATGGCCTGCTTTACTGCCATTAACACTTCTTTGGTCCTCATGTTGAGAGACAATAGCAACATACTCCAAATGTAAATGCCACACATAGAATGAACTCTCAACATTTTGTTAGCTTTATTGTGCATTGTCTAATACTGCACTGATACACAGCTGGCCAAGAAACAGCTGATCTGACAATTTTTCAAATACTTTTGGTCACTTAAAACAGGGGAACTGTTTAATAAAAGGGCTTTAATTCCTGCACACATCACCCGATATGGATATAAATACCCTGAAATTAAAACTGATGGTCTGCACTTTAACCTCATATTCAATCTTTTATCTCACATCCTATGTGAAGTACAGTGACAAAACAACTAAAATTCTTGTTAAAAACGCTTTAGAATGCAGTGGGTGTACACACACAACTCACTTTATTAGGTAGACCTATCTAGTACTAGGTAGAACCCTGTTTTGCCTCCAGAACAGCCCACACTCCGCAGCATGGAATCAACAAGGTGCTGGAAATATTCCTAAGGGACCTTAGTCCATACTAAATTGATAATATAACATAGTTTCTGTATTTTCAGCCAAGCATCCGTGCTGTAAACAGGGGTTAAATTGGGGGTGGACGCGGGTGGATGGCGTCCACCCACCTTTGGTAAATAAATAATTAATTTTGACCGGCAGTTTTACAAATAACTATGACAATCCAGTCCATTTTTCGGAAGCTCCAGTCCATGTGTTCCCTCTAGCCAGTTACTCGCTCAACCAATCAAAAATCAGAAGAAAAAAACTCAGGAGGAACAGTCATTTATATAGACAGGCACAGAATGAAAAATATCGTTGATTGTCTTGATTGTTTGGAAGCGGACATGGTAGGTAATTTCATTAACATGTAATTTCATCTATGCAACATTTTAAAGTGAGATGAATAAACAGCCCCCACGAATGCCGACTATTATTAACGGCAACTTTGATTGCTTGAGCAAAATCAACAGGTTGCTGGTCAGCGGCTAAGCTAGGATTGAATATTTCCCACATAAGCTACATAACGTTTTATTCAGCGGCAACTGGTGAGCTGAAAATCGGTGGGGCGCAAAACTTCCCTTTAAACTAATCATTGATCTCAACCTGTATTCATTAGTAATTTTCTTTTATAATCAAGTGTGCCAACGATCGGATTAATCAAATGGCAAGTAGCCTAGCAGCGTCTTCATACCATGTTTGGGGGATTAAATCAGAAATTCAAATTACCCGTTAAAAATCAGTTTTAATCACCAAGTAGTCTACACTTAACAAACAAGATACACCAGTCTGTTATTTACCGTGTTAGCTTTCAGAATAACCAGCAAAAACAAAACCTGCACTTCAATTTTGTTTACAATCTACGCATTGCAGATATTTGCCATGAATACGACTGCGGAGAAATAAGTGCATGTATCCGCAAATAATGTTAATTAAAAATGTGCACAATTTCATACTGCAAATGAAAATAATTGTAGGCTATAAGGCCTAGGCTACTTGCTAAAACTGCCAATTTGGGGAGAGCTGGCTATATATGATAGTATTGAGTAGCCTATTTTGTGGATTAATTGTATTGATACTCAAGGAAAATCAGGGGAAGATTCCGCCACTGCTTGATTAAAATGGATTTTTCTAAATCGCATTTATCATTTAATCTCCTAAACACAATGTGAAGAAGCTGTGTCCCTTTCCAATTGATTAGTCAGATGTTTGCATGCTTGTTAATCACTGAAAATTAAGTAAAACTGTTTGAGATTAATGATTAGTTTAAAGGAAAGTTTTGCACCTCACCAGTTTAAGAAAGATGGATAAAGGAGGAAGAAAGTGAGGACAAGAAGAGGATGACCGATTCATTTTGTGGGTCAAAAAAAAAAATTCTCAGCATTAATGACACTCAATAAACCTGAAATATATTATGTAAAAGCTTGCATCAATAGTATACATTATTTTAAAAACATTGTTTTCCTTAACAATTATGTGCACAATACATTAAAGATACAACTATTTTGAGCAGAGACATTCACTGGTTTGTACCTTTTTTCACCCACCTCCCACCGGACCTCAGGGTCCACCCACCACCCAAATCCCAATTTAACCCCTGGCTATAAACCTCCCGTTCCACCTAATCCCAAACATGCTCTATTAGATTGAGATCTGGGGCCAGTGCAGCAATTAGAGTAAACTCAAATCAATGTTGTGCCCAGGGGTCATCACCGTGTTGGCTTGTGACGGACCTTTTGGTCAAAATGCGATTTTTACCACGGACATACAAAACTTGAAGTGGTCAAGTTTTAATTAATTAATTTGCATGAAAAAAATAAACTTTTCTTCCCAATCAATTTTTTTTTTGTTGCCACGGACACAGACAAGTCTTGCCATGGACATGTTTGTCCTTGTACGGACACGTTGATGACCCCTGGTTGTGCCCATGGAACCAGTCTGAGATGACGTGTGCTTTGTGACATGGTGCGTTATCCTGCTGAAAGCATCCTTTTGAAGAAGGGCAGATTGTGGCCATAAGGGGATGCACATGGTCAGTAACCACATGCAAAGTATGACAAAGTATTGAAATGATGCTGAATTGACAGCAAGGGACCTAATGTGTGCACAAAAACATTCCCCACACGCCCACCATCAGCAAGCATCATTCACACAAGGCAGGTTGGATCCATTAACCCGCCAAATTCTGACCCAATCATCTGCATGAAATCGAGATTCTTCAGACCATGCAACTTTTTTCCCCAATCTTCAATCGTCCAGTGTTGGTGTTCATGTGCCCACTGTAGCCTCAACCCATGATGGTCTTCTGCTGCTGTAGTGCACCTGCTTAAAGGTCTAACATGTTGTGCTTTCACAGATGCCCTTCCATCACACCATTGTTGTCAAAAACCTGTTATTTGGCCTTTTATTTCATTTGTGGACTTTCTGTCTGCTTGAACAAGTTAGCCCGTTCTCCTCGGACCTGTAATTATTGAGATGTTTTCAGCCACAGAACTAACACACAGTGGATGTTTATGCTTATTGTGCCATTCTCTGTAAAGTCTAGAGACTGTTGTGTATAAAAATCCCAGAATGACAGCTGTTTCTGAGATGCTGGAACCACCACGGATGTCTCAATCATACCACAATCAAAGTTAGTAGCATCACATATCCTGATTATTCTAATGTTTGGGGGAACAAAAACGAATTCTGTTCACCATGCCAGCATGCTTTATAAATTGAGTTGCAGCCATATGATTTGCTGTTTGGGGGTGCAGGATATTATTTGCTTTAAAGAACCGGTGTACATAATAAAGTAGCCATTGTGTGAATACATACTACGCACATACGTACACATACATTATACTGCAATTCCAGATTTGGAGTAAAGGAAAAATTTTAATAGATGTTTTTTTTTTTAATTTTTCTTTTTTTAATAGTCATTAAGATCTCCTTTTTCTTTTGTTAAAAAAGTGCAGAGTACCTGTTGTAGAGGGCATGAGAGGGGTGTGTACAGTGATGTAATCACACTGAGGCCACAGCTGTTCCAGAGACATCTGCTCAACACCCCAAGTAGCAGTGATTTCTGGGGGAGTGATGGGGTCATAGCCGATAGTCTGTCAAAACAAACACATTCTTTAAAACAACAATCATTTAAAGAGTGCTCCTGACAGAACAACTACTACCGATTGTCTTTTGAAGCATACAGCAGAAAACAAAAAAACAATTTTCAGCTGACCAACCTTCATTCCAAAAGACTGCATCCTGGTTGCGACTTCCTTCCCAATTCTCCCAAGACCAACTATTCCAAGAATTTTGCCATACAGCTCTGTACCCATGAACTGCAAAAAGCATAAAAACAACTCTGGTTGGGTCATTCAGAGTCAGCAGCACATTACCAAAATGCTCAGAATTCAGTATTAATGACTGGACAACCCCCATTTGAGGGCCAACCATCAGCATTGCCAGCTTTGGTTTCTGATTTAGATAAGATTAAAATTTTTATTGTACTTCTAGAGGAAATATGTTACCACAGTCCATGCAGTGACCGGCACGGTCAATACAACACAACTGAGTTTACCTACCGACGCAATAAAATAAAACAGCGATTTACCCATCAAGATATACAAGAACTGGAGACAGCTTACATTTACCGGTTCCATCGATTCCTATGGGAGCTGCTCAAAGGCGCATGAAGCCAATTCATGGACACAGCCATGTTTGACAACAGTCAGACATCATAGAATTATACAATTTCTGTAATCTATACAGTACAAATGAGTAGATTGGTGCAAATATATGTATACATACATTCTCAGAAATATGAAAAAAATAAAAAAGAAATGAATGACGCTTTGTGAAGAACTCTTCATACAACAATATTGTTTTATTACTTTTCTTATTATTTATTAACCTAAGACATTGTAATAGTGATTGTAAGTCAAGTAAAAATGCTTTTATATTTGAGTAAGACTTGGAGAATTTTGCTTTATGGATATGGAATTTTCCTAATAAAATGATAAAATTAATTATGAATTCCAGGCCTAATAATTTGTGTTGGTAGCCACCAATTATATCTTTCTCACCCAATTTAATAACATGCCCAGTTTCGCTAAGAATGAAAGATTCTATTTCACTCCAGAATTTTGTGGTTTTTGAACAAGTGAAAAATAAGTGTGGAAGAGATTCAGTGTCAGTGCTCCAAAACCCACATTTATCTTCAATATCAGTGAATTCTGATTATTAAATTAGACGGATATATATTATGTAGTATTTTAAAATTAATGTCTTTAATTTTGTTTGGGATGCAAAATTTAAAAGGGTAAAGCAATGACCTTTTCCAATCAATGTCCTTTATCTGTGAATTCCAAAATGATTTACATCTTGGTGAGGACCATTTCCCAAACAGACGCTTTCATTGGACACGCGCGCATTGCCAAGGGTTGTTTGGGCAGGGTTGTTTGTTTGCTGAACAGGTTACTCTACAGGGTTGGAGTCCTGATCTGTGGCCACTACTGGCACTACAATCTTTTTCGCTCTAGTATGTTTCTTTTGTACCTCTGCACCTGGAACTAATGCACTTGTTGTACGTCGCTCTGGATAAGAGCGTCTGCTAAATGCCTATAATGTAATGTAATGTAATGTAACATAACTAGGTACAGGTTGTTACCGATATTTCGCCTATTTCATATATAGTTGCAAATCAGTTTATGCTTTCCTGTCTGTTGAACGAAGGTGGTCGAAGAGGTGCTCTCACTCTAGCACTGACTTCGTTTCAGGTAACAAACTCATGATAAGCCATAGCTAATAGCTAGCTGACCAGTAACAAGCCTGTAATAGTAATGAATTAGCTAACTAAATTGATTGTAGCTAGCTAGCTAGCTAAACGTAGCTAACACTGTATAAATTGTGCACAGTAACGTTAGATCAATGCTAGTAGTTGATACGCTTTAGCTACGTTTTGAACAAACGTTATGATACCTGTTTCCAATGACTTGACAGCGTTACATTGCCTGATCATTTTTTGTTGTGGTAACCTAGCAAGATGACCCAAACTATTAAGGGCCACAATGTTTTTCCATCAATGCATTGTGGGAAAGAAATGTATTTAAGAGCACCAGCCATCACCACCATGATGGATTATGCTATTAACAAAGGAAGTGCGTGTCGAGCTAACAAAGGCCGGACCTTCGCCAAAATATTAATGATCTGTAGAAGTGTGCACTACATACAAAACACAAGCAGTAAAAACATATACATAATGTAAACACAGCTTCTGCCACGCAAACTAGGCCTTTCACACAAATGTGTTGTAAAAGATAAAATCCAGCAGGAAGTTGGGGAGTTGAACACGTTTTGCAACAAAAAGGGGAGGGAGATTTAGATGGGAGAAGGGAGTACCTATTTTATAAAGAAAGGAAAGGGCTCAGAAATAATGGTGTCTGAGAGTTGGGAGGTAATGGTGTCAAGAATAGGACCTAAGAAACCAAAGCGAAAAAGTGGGAAATACCAAGTTTAAGCTCCACAACAACAGGGGCTAACAGAAGTAGATAAAAAGAAGTGTTTAGCCCCAGGGGATGTTAGAGTGTTTGGGGAATAATTGGATGTTTTGTCTTTGCTTTGTGAATGACTGTTGTTTGTACTGAACTGCGCAGATCAGCCCAGGTTCTTGTATGTAATCTTTGATTCACCTACAATAAACCCAGTTACATCAGACTCTGTGAATTGTGCATACTTTTGAAGAAGTATTCAACAGTGTGGAAGAGAGCGACCCCGGCGTTTCTGGCCCAGGCCGGGGCCTGTTTTCTCCCCCACAGCATGCTATACAAATAAATAACCTACAGTAATTGCATTGGCTACACATGCTGCCCACTAGCCCCAGTTTGTGTCTCTAATCATCGTTTTCAAGCAATATCATAGAAAGAGTGCACTTTTTACACAGGAATGTGCATGTAACCCAGAACAGTTATGGATTATGCAAGGAATGTATGATGCTCAGAAAGGTGCAATACTGTCAACAGTTATCTGTTTCTGTCACTTGTTTTTCTGGTAGTGTAACGTTATCGCATTTGAGATTGGCCAAGTAACGGTTCTTTTCTTCGACTGGTAACCTCAAATAATACTGGCTAGACATAGTTTTTACTAGTTAGCTAACGTAATTTACTTGTTATTTATTTTGCTTGTTATCAGAAATAGTCTAGAGGGAAGCATCTATTGTGATGTTACAGTTATTCCAAATAATAGTTTTATGGGGAGAGAAATTGTGTACAAAGCACAGTTTCCAGGACATAAGCGCCTGTTGGTAGAATCGTAAGAGCCTGCAAGGCAATTTGGAAATATCATAATTGCAACCCATTATAAATTTTAGACCTATTTTTTTAAATGTTAAAAGGAATAAAAAAACCACAAAGATTCTGGTGATGCTAAACAATTCTTTAGCCACTTAATTTTAAATGTATGGTTTAAATCTATGAAATTCAATAACTCAAGCCCCCCTTCTGACTTTTTTAAATACAGAATTTCCTTTTTCAAATGGTGGGGCTTGCTTTTCCAAGTAAAATTGACAAACTATTAATCTCTTTACGGGCAGGGTTATCAACATCAAGTGACAGAGCTGGATAAATGAGCCTGGAGACTAGGGTTGGGCCGATGTAAAAATTTTCAAACCGGTTTGATATTAAGCCAAATAACCGAATCGGACCGGTAATACCGAATTTTACCACTAGGCGTCGCACATGACTCAGCCGCTCCCGAGTGGAACATAAAGAGAGCCCATGAATGAGAGTGTAGTGGCTTTACCGTTGTTAAGCAAAACTCCGGTTGGTAGTTCTATTTGCACCGTTAAGCAAAAACCTCTGGTCATAAATTCTATGAAAACAATGATGCTATCAAGAAAGAATAGTTCCTTCTCATTTAATACCATACAATTAGCACCAATTTTGGTGATTTTTGTCATTACATTATTTAATAAAACTGCATGAAACCATAAGTCAATCAAATTAATCTCCATAGCACTGCTTGCTTTTTAAATGGTGTGGTCGCGCAGTGTATACATAACGTCTTTCTAAGACCCACTGAAATGGGTTTTGAATGCCAGCTAGCTTTATGATAGGTTCGCCGTCACTTGTCACCTAGCCAATATTAAAATTATTGGTTTTAGGTCAGAATGATCTCACATCATGCTTGTTATCCCGGCTAACTAACTAGCTAACTATTGAATTGTATTCAAAACAGCGGTTACTATAAACGCAATCGTTCACAAACACACGGATGAAAATGCGTCCGTAGCCATGAGTTAACTACATAATGCCTATTCTACTGTCCAAATCAGGGATGATTCCGATTTGTAAAGCTAGCAACAGTAACTAGAAATGTGATTCAATGTTGCCATCAATCGTGAAATTGGACATTGAATACGGGAGGGGGTGTAACAACAGTTCAAAAGCAAAAGTTGCTGTTTACACTGCTTTAGAATGCTGGATTTTGTAGCACATTGATTTTATAACTGTTAAAAGGTCAAGGTGTCCATTTACTGAGAAGTAATGCCCACCCTTGGACCAATCAGAATTGAGTATTCAGCCAAGCCGTTGTATAATGAAATTGGATCTCCTTGTTGCTGGCCTCAGCACTAAATTGCGCATGGCCTGTCAATCTTTTTTTTTTTTTTGCACTCAGACACTATAGTGGCTCCGTTTATAAACAAACATAATATTATGTTAATTACGTTGTCATATTGTTTATTACTAATGCAATACAAGTTTGATTTAGCGCCGTTGGCACAGTTGCTGATGTAGGCTACTTTTTAATTTGCCAGTAGGCTAAGTCTCATAATGACAAATGCCGGTTCAGTCGGTTCGCATAAATTCAAACCGGTTTAAGTCGTACACTGGACCAGACTGGCAAAACCGGAAACCGACCCAACCCTACTGGAGACTCCTTCTGCTTTTGTTAAAAGAATTCTTCATAAGATCGACAAATCTCTCTGCAGCCATAACTTTAGAATAGTCTCAGTATTTAAAAATCTTACTAGGAAAGTTAAGCTGCTGTCGGTATTTTTCATTTTCACCAATATTAATGCCAAGATACTTAATGACCTGTTTAACTGGTGACAATGGGCTGCTGGCACAAGAGTGTGAGCACTGGGTATGTAAATGTGAAGGATCCTGGTAAACGCAGAAAAATGATGTTAACCCGCAGGGGTGCGCTCCGAAAAAGCTTTCAAATTGTCTGACGAACTGTGGCTTTGCTGGTTAGCTACAGGAGTTTGTGGGGAAAAAACAAGTGACTCATTGTGACAAGGCAATTTCTAATGTGGTTTCTAACACTTCTGCTAGTTAAAGTAATAAATAGGGCAGTCGATATTTTTATGGAAGCATTCGGCTAGACTGTACATTTAGAGAGGCAGCTAAGTGCAAATTTTGGTGGAATCGTTCACTTTGTGATACAAGCACCAAATTTCGCACAGGGACTCATCAGGGGTTAGTTGATATAAAAATAATGTTAGCCACTTGAAAATCAACCTGTAATGGTAATTATATGAGTGAATGCCATGCAGGGCACACTGGCGACATCACTGTTGTAAAACTATGCATGGAGTTCAGTGTCAGTGCTTCTATAAAGTAATACAGTTAATAATTACATTACCTAGCTAGCTAGATAAGTACTTATTAAAAAGCTATGGGATCTAGCAAGACTGAAATGCAGTGAGGAGTTGTGGTTAGCTAGCTAAATAACTATTAAGTTTCACAAGCTAGCTTTGGAGCTGTCTTACTGACTAGCCCCTGCCAGCTTCTAAACGGACAGTAGTAGAGTAGTAGAACAGTTGTAGCTAGCTAACTTTTCCGAACGATACAGACATTCGGTGGCACTCGACTGTAACATAAGTAATTATATCTAGCTAGCAGGCTAGCCACGACTTTTGACTGGTTTTAATCCAGCAGTCCAAGTGTGTACTCTCAGCCATTCTGTATTATGGGAGCTAGCTACTGTTGTTTAAAGGAAACATACAAGTGACTTCCAAAATAAATAGAAATGTGATTGGTAACTCAGTGATTGACTGTAGTCTAACAGGTGCTTAGTGCTGCCTAAAGCTGTAAATGACCTCCCTATGGTTGCTAGCTATTCTTAGCAAGTGTGACACTGCTCTCAAGCAAAATGCATCATTGTGAAAAACGACTGTAGACAGGAACAGCTAGCTAACATAATTCACTTGACTTATCTGCTTGCTTTGTCCTGAATGACTGTGCGGTGCATAGAAAGCAAAAGATTTAATCAATATTACGTTTTATTTTTTATTCAAATGGAAACATGCAATGTGCTTTATGTTTTTGGCTATGCATATAAACAATGTGTAGTAATAAAATAAGAACTTGTCACCTACTGCAATATTGGCTGGTTTTCATTGTTTACAGGAAAAAGTACCATGTGGGCGAAGATAACTTTCGATACGATTTGCTGTACTGTAATATTGGTAGTCCTACTATCCTGAACTCTGGTACTGGCATAATTTAAGCAAACAAGATGGAAATTATTCAAGTTTGCCATTGTGCTGATAAATGTACCCCATCACTTCAAAAACGTCCCGGTCAATTGTGCTTCATGAAATACACGCTAAGAGATGACAAATCCACTGAAAAATGAACGTTTGTATCCTTAGGTGAGTAGTAGCCTACAATTAAAAAAGAACCGTGAAATGAATTCAAAAACTGCGGTATTCTACAAAAACCTGTAGCCACTGACGTGATGGTTTGCCTATCACAGCACACAGGCAAATTTAGGCGCTTACTGAGAGCATTGAAATAGGAGTTAGCCAAGAAATAAATAAATTGGCAAAATGCAAAAATTACGTAAAATCTTGATAAATTAGGTGTATTATATTCATACGATCGTCATCTTTGTAAATGACATGTTTATCATCGTCATCACCACTTAATCAGCATAATTTGAAACATAATTTAAGAGCAAATGAAATATAGCTATTCTCATTTTTTAATTTATGTTGGCCTATTTATTTTTCATATTACGTCATCATCAACACCATCATCATGCAAAGACCGACATTCTACTACTAAGAACATTTTAATGATATTAGGCTATTAGCAATATCAAAATGAGAATGTAGTCAAAATAATATTGTGGAATCTTAATTTAAGAGCCACATATGCCCAGCTTTATTAGCTACAAATCATTAATTTATTTGTCACGAGTCATCACCATGAACAATTGACAAGAAAATAATGGCAGGTAACATTACTATTAGAAATATTAATATATCAAAATAACAATATAATCAAAACAATAATGGCGGTGGATTCATGTTAGTTCATGGTTTAATACTCTGCATATTCTGATATATTGGTTCTGTGGATGCAACTCTGAATTCAACCCTTTGCTGCATTGATGAATCAATAACAGTCTCTTACTCATTCACGTGCAGGTGTTCTCGTAAGCAGATACGAGCACTGTGACGTAAAACTATGCGGACCAAACTGGAATGAAATAAATCTTATATCTTCTGTGGAACAAGAATTGGTGCCTGGGTCGTAATTAGTTCAGTATGAAGTAGTTTTATAGATAAAAAGTTTTGTCCAAAATAGCGTAATTTGATTTGGCCGTGGTAAATTCGTAGTTTTCAATGTACTTTAATGGGGAAATTTGCTTTTTGGCACCAGAGGCTTACTAAACTGCAATACCTCGAGTAACCACCGGAGTTTATTAGCTTCACCGAGAATGGCAATCCCTGGTCCCCTGGATTTACCTCATTCAACATTTGCGCGACTCTCAGCCCGAGACACTCAAGCAAGCGATTGGTTAACTCTTGGTAGACATACGCACCCTGATTGGCTGCATCTTTAAATTCTTGGTAGCGATATGCGCCCTGATTGGCTAGCACCTTCAAATTCTTGGTAGATTCTTGGTAGGGAACGAGGATTTGATTGGATTTCACTACCAAGAATTACAGAGACTCATGGCTTCCTTGGGGCATTTCATGATGGCGCATTTACTGATATTCTTTAAAAGTTACACCAGCTGACCACTGTGGCATTTCGAACTATATTTCTTCACTTGGGTACTGTAGAACACGTTCAGATCAGCAAACGCTACATTTCTACATTCATGTTACCTCGTCCTGTTCTCCATCTACCCACATACAAATAATTACTACGTATGTACTGTCTGCAACACCCCATTAAAACATTCAATTTAAAAACATGACTCACTCATAATTATAACTACTAGTAGTGAACGTGAGAATAGTACAATTGCACAACAGTTTCCTACGCAATTTCACGCGTCACTTCAACAACTCTCTCTCAGAATGGTGGCAATGGCAATGAGTGGTTCGGAAGGCTCCACTCATGTGCAAAAAATCTTTTTTTTTTTAACATCGCTGTTTTTAATCGCATTTACTTACTTATTAATACATTTTATTGGCCTTTAAGCAAGCTATCGCAGGGCATTTTGAAACGGTGCAGTAAAAACAACAGCAAACATGGACATAACAATACCTATATGCCTATACCTCATATGCAGCTTTTTACTACTGGTGCCCGTTCTACCCACCTGCAGCGCACCAGGGACTCTGGCCGCAAAAGCGCAACATCACATTCATCACATTAGCGCAGATCCACTGGGCATTCTATCAGAAAAAACACTACTGAATTTTTTTGGATACGGCTATGTTGCAGTCTTCGCTCGGATTCTCAAGGATGGCCGAGCTCAGGTCATCAAGCCAGTATTCAAAACTACAATCAGGTGAAAGATCAACAGTTTGCATACAGGCAAAATACTACTACGACTGCTATTACTATCGGGGGATGTTCATCTAAACCCCGGGCCCATTTCTCAACTAGAGGGCAATCCAACGATGCAAGACATCATCCCGATGCAGTTAGAGCCATCTCCAGTGACTGAATCCCTCCAACCTGCTGCAACACCCACAACATTCCTGCAACTCACCCTGACTCCAGTGCCGGATAGCGTCTGTTCTGACGGAGCCGGAGCAAGCGCTGATCAGGGGAATCGACTGGCCGGAGGGGAGTTTTATCAGCAGGGTTTTTTGGGGGAAGCATGGATGGGTGGACAAGCCAATCTAACCACCGTTGCTGGAAACAACGCATCGGGCTGTCAAGAATCCACAGGTGCTATAACAGAGCTGGCTAGTCTCGTGCAATGGCTAACGTTACATCCTGTGAACACAGTGCTATGTCATCCAGCACTCGTAGCTGCCTCGGCAGCAGTAGTGTTTGAACAGCCCTGGATCGCTGGCACTGACACCGGGGTGAGTTCTGTGGCTCGTACTCATCCATACAGCATACCAGCAACAGACAATCATCACTACGATAATCCGTGTGGGACTGTGGAAAAGTGTTAACAAGGACGGAGTCCCACGAGGGTCAAAGAAAATTTACTTAATTGCGCAATAGTAAAACAGAGACAGTTAAAATTCTTTCAAACTGTGAGTCATGCCAAAGTCATCTGGAACTCTGAAACTAAACCTAAAGGAATATTGGGGGGGACATATAAATATCAGAAGCATACTACCAAAAATAGACCAGATACAGAATTTACTTATTGATTCTAATTTGGATTTCTTGTGTATATCTGAGAGTTGGTTGAATTGCAATGTTCCTACTAACTTAAATAACATACCAGGATAACTCATGCTATAGGAAAGACAGGACCATGGGTAGAGGGGAGGGGGTGTTTTAATCTACATTAGGGAGCATTTTAAATGTTCAGAGCTTGAATTGAATGTGAACTTGGGAGTGTTTGGGATTGAACGTAATTCTCTCCCCAAACATGACTTTTAACATAGTTGTGCCCTATAATCCTCCATCTCATGATGTAAATTTTTATAATGAACTAAAGAGTCTACTTTCTGTTGGTGATAACTGTTATGAATGTATGTTGTTTGGGGACTTAACTGGAAGGAAAAAAGTCGTAAATTTAAATTAAAATCAATTATGGAGAAATTTAAATACAAACAGCTGATTGATAAACCTACCCGAATCACTAGAAAAAGTGAAACCCTTATTGATCTGATCTTTACAAATAGGCCAGAGAGAGTAACAAAAACATATAATCTTATTACAGGACTTTCAGATCATAATATGACGCTGATTGTAAGAAAGCAAAACAAATTATATCACCATAACAAAATAGAAAATTTAATATTAACAACAGGAATTCCTAAGTCAAAAATAGCTAACATTGAACATGATTTGATGAAAGTCAACTGGGAAAAAGTAACTAAAGAGCCAGATCCATAGTGTCCAATTATAGTGTAAATAATTTTGCCTCAACCTTAAGTAAATACACAAAAACCTGGGAAAGTAGACCCAGGAAATACTCTCTCCCATGGTGTAATAACTATATTCTTCAGACCATTAAAAAGCGAGATCTTGCCCTTAAAAGGTCTTTAATAACAAAAACCAATACTGACCACTTTATTTATACTGGCTTGAGGAATAGAGTGGTGTCTGCGTTGCGGAAGGCCAAGACTAATTACTTCTCCAAACTCATTGAAGAGGCTAATGGCAGTAGTTCTAAACTGTGGCAACATATTAACAGACTAACCAACTCAAGTAGGCAAAAGCACCCCAAAATAAATTGTCTTAAAGTTGATAATAATCTTATTCACAGTAATCAACCAATTGCAAATGTTTTTGACAGTTTTTTCATCGAGTCTACAAGAACTGGCGAGTAATTTTAAATTTATCCAGTCATCTTCTGAAGCACTTGACCATGTTCACTCAGATTCTTTTTATATCAAAGAGATATCTCATGATAAAGTTAAAAAAGTTATTGCGAACGTGAGTAACTCAATGTCCAAGGATATTCATAACTTACAGGCTGCGTTAATCAAGAAATATCAGAGCTGTCTGCTGGAGCCAATTACCTACCTAGTAAACCTGTCAATAAGAACAAAAATATTCCCAGAGAGCTGGAAAACTGCAATAATTACCCCGGTTTATAAGTCAGGAGACAAGGACATAGCAAGTAACTATAGGCCTATTGCTATCCTCCCTGTAGCCTCAAAAGTTCTGGAGAAGATTTTTGCTGAGCAATTAGTGGAATATTTAGAGTCTAACCAATTGCTTCATCCACAGCAGTTTGGATTTAGACCTAAATATTCCACAGAAACAGCTACTTCCTATTTGCTTGAAAGGGTCAAAGGTCTACTGGATAAAGGACATGTTGTTGGGGCAGTGTTCTTAGACTTAAAGAAGGCATTTGACACTGTTAATCACAGTATCTTACTGTCTAAGTGAAATCATTTCAAAATGTCCTCAGAAGCTTTACAGTGGTTCAAGTCATACCTGGGGGGGGGGGGGGGGGCAACAGTGTGTCAGGGTCAATGGGGAAAAGTCCCACCTGCATACCAATAGCATGGGAGTACCGCAAGGGTCTGTACTTGGACCACTGTTGTTTACAATGTATATTAATGACTTACCAAAATTGTTGTCCGGGCGTCAGCTTCCAGATGTACGCTGATGACACCGTCATCTATGTGTCCACTAAAACACCTAGCATGGCAGCTGAGCACCTGACACAGGCATTACAGAACGTCTCTAAATGGCTTGAGCTGTCTCATTTAACTCTTAATGCCAAAAAAACTGTTTCCATGTGTCTCTCTATACGTAATAGGCCTGTTAATGAATTGTTTTATGTACGGATTAAGAATGAAATAATTGACGTAGTGAATGAAGTCAAGTACTTAGGAATGATCTTGTATAAGAATTTAAAATTTGAGACAGGTGAAGCAAATCTGTAAGAAGTTCAGACCAAATTTAAATTGTTTTCGTTTTATCAGGGATTTGTCATGTCAAACTGCACAACTATACATGCATGCAATGATTCTCTCGCACTTGTCATATTGCATCATATCATGGTCATAAGCCTCTCCAACCGTATTAAAACCTATAATTTCAATATACAAGCAGGCAATAAAAATCATAGATCAGAAACCAATGAGATTGCATCATTGTGATATTTTAAGGAAACACAACCTCTTTACCTTTGAAAATTTAATGACCTTTAGCAATCTTAAACTGGTTTTTAAATGTTTATACATGAAATCATGTTTCACCCGTTTTCTGAATTATTTATTAGACGTCAGAGCTCTAGAAAAGGAACTACATGAGCTTCCACTAATGGTGATTGTCTTGTCCCAATGTACAAGACCTCATTTGGTCAGTCTGTCTTCTCGGTAAAACGGGCAAAACTCTGGAACTCTCTACCCACAGATCTAAAACTAGAGACTGATGGCAATGTCTTTAATAGAGAACTCAAATTCTGGCTAAAATCAAAACAACAGTGCTCACATGAATAAATTATGACTGATTTATTGTTTTGATCATGTTGTCTCTGCTCTATAGCTCATGTATGTATTTAATTCTCACTATAATGCTTTTTTCCCCCCCTGTATTTTAATTGTACATTTCACTCTATTGTTTTTTTTTTTCTCAAAGCCTGTGGACAAGTGTTGAGAATTAGCATGTATGCTAAAACACTTAAGCAGTGCATCTGGTTTGTCCAATGTAATTGTGTTGTCCATGTCAAATAAACTTAACTATATAAAAGAGATTCTAGTAATACCGTCTGTTTTATATACCGTTCGATTTGGAAACTCATCTCGCTCATGGTCACCATTATCTTTGGACTATAGTCTGTGATCATGTCAAACTTCACCTAAATGCCCATTCTGCTAAAAAAACATATTGTTTCAACTACTCAAATTTCATAATTTTTCCTCATTTCTCACATAACTACTGTTATTTTCTGATATGCAAAGATTGCTGGGAAAAATTTCTGTGCAACTATCAAGTCTTCCTGTTCTCCTTCTCGAATTATTATGTAAGGTCAGTGATCTAGCTAAACAAAACAGTGAAGAGGAGTCCTACCTACAGCTAAGCGTATCAAAATTCCTTATAAACCTTAGAAACACTAAAAGTGCATCTCCACGAAAAATGGAGCAGGACAGAAGGGTACACAAGTTGCGACGTAGGGAGCTCACATTCTATGAGCTTCCTGATAATTTTGTCAATAAAGGCTCGTTGGATGGCTGTCAAATCAGCGAGTACATACACTGGGGACATCTCTTTTGTTGCTTTTCTAGCCATAATCCACAACCGTTTCTTAAAGGGTTACTTTGCATTTTTACACCCAGGTCCACTCTGCTGCTCATCACGAATCATGTCCTCAACTTGCCACCCCCAAAATCTCGCTCTGCCTCCCAATCAAACCAGTCTACATGCGGGACTGCCTACGCTGAAAGTGTGTTTGCATGTATGTATGTGTACGCATAGTTCTTATAGTCTACATTTCGGCCTATATGCATTACTGTTCTCACTTTCTCATAACAAACACTTTGCAAAAAGAAATGATCTAATAAAAAACGTTTTCAACATACAAAAATGCCAAGTTACTTACACACACAAAGTTCTGTCTGTAACTCAATCATTCAAACTGGCATAATCTAGGCCTGCCATTAAAAGTATTGATATCAAAATGACACCAAGTTACTGTACTACAAACAATAAAGGCTATCTTGCCTCACCAAAATTAAAGAAGTTGTATTCCAAAGCAATGCTACCCAATGTTTCCTAAATTGTTTCAAGTCACTTGGCCCTGTGTTTTCACACATTTTACAATGTCATTCAAACTTTGTGTCACATCAAAGTGTCAAATACGTCTAATTACCTCATGCAACACATTTTAATTCATGTACAAAACTTCTGGTGAATACCTACAGGAAGCATATTCATCCAGAAAACATATGTTTATACTTGGTTGTCAACTTTAATTTTACTAAATGTACAAGTTCTTGTACATTTGCTACTTACAATAAATACTGCATGTAAAATAAATATTGTACATACATACAGTCAAAATTATTCCACCCCTGTGGAAACCGTAAATATTATTTAATGTATGCTTTTTGGGCAACTTGAAACTAAAAAAACAACATGTATGAAAATACCTCAAATTAAAGCTGAGTCTGCACTTCAACCTCATTGTCACTGTATCCTTTCAAACTCAAAGTGCTAGAGTACAGAACCAAAATAACAAAAATTAAAGCCGCAAGCGGCGTTGGGAGGGGTCCAAGCATTGGCACCATCGCACCCCCTATGGAGCGATTTGAAAATGGCTTTGTCCTCATGATCATACACCTTCACCCAACATATCTACTGAATATCATGATTATTGTATAAAAAATTGATGACCTATGGCCAATTTTGTGCTAAGAGACGCTGTCGGATGACTTAGTTGCGTCGCCATAGATGTGTCCTGGCCGCTTCCCATAAAGGCCGTTACTATGTTGTAACACTTAGATGGTCCGGCGTGTATGCACAGCTGCAGTGTTTCTGCGCTGCAACTAAAAAAGGCGTCACACTAGTGATGTCACGATACCAAAATCTGGACTTTGATACTGATACCAGGTTTAGTATTACGATACTCAATACTGAAATGATACTTGAAACTTAAATGATGCTAATTCGATACTCGGTACCTAATAATACTGAAATTACCTTAATAGATCAGAAACGTAATGTCCACAAGGGTTGACCTCATTTTCGAATTCATGGTTTATTAACAACCTGGTTCATTAACAACCTTTAAGTTGAAGCCTCTTCAACATATTAATATGCACAGGCCTATAGTGTTACAACACTGAACAAAAGAAAAATATGTTAAATATATTTCAAAAATGAAACTGTTGTAAACTAAATGATCTTTAAAACAGGTCTTTCACCTTTAAATAGATTTAAAAACTGCATATTTAAATAACAATACAGCATCTATCTATAATAAAACATTTCCAAATTGGAACACCTATTGCTACTGAAGTGAACTGAGTCAAAGCTTGCGCTGTATCGAGGAGCTGAGTGCACAAGCGCAAGTCACCTCACTTGGCAACCTTAGTTGCTACTGCCTTCTAGCGAAGATTCTGACAAATTACACTTTTCATCCTCTCAATCAGTAATGCGGGAGACAATTTTCCCTGGCTTTTACATTTGACTCAAAACAACCGAACGTCGGAATATTCTAATACCGAACCGTTTCTTTTTTTTTTTTTTTTTTTTTTAAGCACCGAGAAAGTGCTGAAGTTTTGGTATACCTTGCAACACTACGTCAGAACCATATTCCAATCCATTGCTCAGCTTAGCAGAGCATGCACTTTTCAGAGCGCCACAGATACAGATAGAATAATAACACATAAATACACATTTCAAATAATAAATACGACATTGAGAAAAAACGGAAAAAAAGACGTAATATCAACTCGCGATCTGCGTGCTGCGCACAAAGTAGCCTACCGTTATATTTATTTAGACGTTGGCAGATAAGAAAAATTTTGGTTACGCTGACCTATAAAACGCTATTCCAAAAACAAAATCAGACATGTTATACATCGTTAGAAAGCTTATACTCTCACCTACTGAATAAATGAATTGTCAATCAAGTCAAATTGTACTAAAAAGGGTGACAACGCCGTAAGCAACAGGTGTGGTATTACGCACAGCTATTATTGAAGATAGCCCACCCAGGCGTGACAGATGTGCGTATATTTCGCAAACGGATTGTCCAAGACAATATATGACCACTCATTCGCAAAAGGGACATCTCTACGCGTAAAACCAATGGTGAGATTGTATATTTATTCAATGTTTAGTCCCAGATATTGACTGTGGAATGACATGGTATAATTTTTTAAAAAAGTTAGTCTTGCTTATTTCGTTATTCAGTGAGCAGCGTTTTCACTGCTGTTTTGGCATATTTTAGGGCTAATGTCGGGTTTATCTTGTTGCTACGGAATATTGCATTACATTACATTACAGGCATTTGGCAGACACTCCTATCCAGAGCGACATACAACAAAGCGTTTAATCATAACCAGGAACAAGTGTGTCGAAAACCCTAGAGGGCAGTAGCCTACCGTTCTAAGTGCAGGGAACAACCGCATAGTTCAACTTGGACCCTGTAGGTGAAACTGATTAACACTAACACAAACAAGAACAGCAACAACGCAGTCTATGCAAAAATACAAGCAATAATTAAGACGAGTTCAGACTACGTCACCTACGAAACAACTATCTAGTTACAACCCCAAATTTACAGTCAATTTAGAGATTAAATTGAGAATACGATTTCTCTCAGCATAATGACGGATTTAAAGACTAAACGAACTCACCCGATATTGTCTTCAAATGGATCCATGCCAAAGAAAAGTAATGATTCATCCTCTCAAATAGCTTTTACTAACAAGTTTTTAGTAGCAAAAAATGAAATACCAACTCGCCATCGATGCTACCTACGCGCAGAGTACCGTGTATTTATTCAGACACTGGCAACTACAGCATAAATTGCGCCTTTTGTTTATATTCAATATTAGAAATTGCAGCTGTAGACACAAGATAGTTTATATTATGGTAGCAACGGAACGAAGCGGACTACATATGTATTACCGTCATTGTGTCATTATACCAGCATGTTTTCGCGGGTTTACAGGAAACTCAAATACTATCAATAAAATGGTTTAGCTATTTCTCAGCATAATGACAGATTCAAAGACTGAACGAACTCACCAGATATTGTCCTCAAATGGATGCATGCTCAAGAAAAGTAATTATTCATCCTCTGAAAAAGCTTTTACTAACAAACTTTTGGTAGCCTCTTCCAGTGCTACCCCGACGTTCAGACCCTATCCTCACTGATAAAAACTAGACCCTACGGTGTCAGATTACTTGCGTCGCCATGGATGTCGCTTGCCGTAAAGAAGTTTACTCGATGTCGTAACACTTAGAATTTGGAGCTCCAGCTTTTCCGCACCCCACCTAATAAAAAAGTCCAAATGGCGGGCAAACCATATGGCGGACATAGGTGGTCCCAAAAGCAAAGTTGTAGAGCACATTCAGATGCATCGGTCGATGAAGTTTTGTGTTGATCGGACTTATAGTGTGACAGTTATAGCCTTTAAAAGAGTGATCCTTTGTTATAGCGCCACCATCTGGGCGACATAGGAGATTTTTCGTGCGTGAGTAGTGGGGGGCCATAGGAACCCACCTACCAAAGTTGGTTGGTCTACAACTTATGGTTGCTGAGCCTCAGACATTTTAGCGGAGAAAACTGCCACGCCCCAACGAAAAAGTCTAAATGGCGGGCAAACAATATGGCGGACATAGGTGGTGCCAATGGCAAAGTTGTAGAGCACGTTCAGAGGCATAGGTCGATGAAGTTTTGTGTTGATCTAACTTATGGTGTGGGAGTTATGGCCTTTTACGCAAAACCCTTTGTTATAGCGCCACCATTTGGCCGACATAGGTGATTTTTAGTGCCTGAGTAGTGGGGGGCCATAGGAACCCACCTGCCAAATTTGGTTGCTGTAGGCCTTATGGTTGCTGAGCCTCAGACACTTTTAGCGGAGAAAAATAAGAATAATAATAATAATAATCCTAACAAATACAATAGGGTTCCACCAGCTTCGCTGCTTGGACCCCTAAATATGTCACTGTCCAATGAATTATGGGGCTCACTGTATACACTTATGCATACAGGGTGACTTGAAACAATTTAGAAAACATTGGGTAGCACTGCTTTGGAATACAGCTTCTTTAATTTTGGTGAGGTAAGATAGCCTATATTGTTTGTAGTACAGTAACTTGCCGTCATTTTGATATTAATGGCAGGCCTAGGTTTT
Organism: Anguilla pacifica; assembly: GCA_039654925.1. Classification (NCBI taxonomy): domain Eukaryota; kingdom Metazoa; phylum Chordata; class Actinopteri; order Anguilliformes; family Anguillidae; genus Anguilla; species Anguilla pacifica. The sequence continues at coordinate 34,362,072 of CM077286.1, read as the reverse complement.
GCCAGTTAGAATGAATGAGTTACAGCCAGTGCTTTGTATGTGCGAGTAACTTGGCATTTTTGTATGTTGAAAACGCGTTTTTTATGAGATTGCTTTATGCAACGCTCATAAAGATCTCCCGCTCCTTATGGCAATAGGCTATTTGCCATTAGGGACAAACTTATGTTTGAAGTTTAAGTTGTTTTATGCAACCAGGCACAGAATTTTATAAACAATTTATTTTTAACATATATCGTAATATATCAAATGCATAGTTGTTCATGATAATGCCATTTCATATAATTTCAAAGCCAATTTAATATCACCCACCCCAACTACAGACTATTGCATTCAACTCAAACTGAATGTTCAGAGTTGACAAAATCTTCCAGAAAAAAATCCCAAATGTCAGTGTATATTTGTGAGGGCCATATAATGTAAACGTGTAACACAAAAAGGTAATTTAATTAAGTTTGGTGCATTAAAATATGTACGCACCATATTATGTTATTTGTGCATTTTATCCCACTGATATACTCAATGTATGTCTTGATAATGAGTCCTTTGCGAAGTATCGCAAATTTGTATGCCGGCCCTTTAAGAGTTGCGCTCAAGACGCAAACAGGTGGTGCCGGGCCAGGTGATAGGTTTTTTGAAATTGATTGGGGGCAAGAGGTAGCAACAGAGAATGGAGTAAAGGGGAGTCAGCAGAAAATAATCAAGAATCCTGAGATTTGTTGGCGTTTTTGTTTGGATTGTATTTTTTTTTCAATCTACAATTATTCAACACAGCTCCAGAACACGAAAACGAGTAACCTGCTGAAACTACGTTTTAAAATAATTCTCTTCTACCGCATCAGGAGGGTGAGCCAAAGCTTTTTGGGGTTTTTTTTTTTTGCTTCTTTGAATGCAATGCATTGCTTAATTATTTGTTTTTGGAGAGGAGAGAAGATTTTTGTACTTATGCATTAATTTTGGTTTCGGGACTTATTATTTTTGGCACGTTTTCTGGATGTGTGTTTCCGTGGATACCAGACAAATAAACTAAACTCGGACTTCAACTTTAACTGTTATTATATTTAACTGTTTTTTTTGTTTATTGTTTGGTTGCCTCTGCTGTAATATATAAATTCCGTTCGATTAGACTCCCGTGAATATAGCGTGTTCATTCTGTTTAAATTGGTTTGAATTTGTTATATATTTACATAGGGACAGATCTGTTGTTAAAAGCCAGTTTGTAGTATTGTACTTTGTGCCATTCTGCAAAAGTAGCAACTTGTAGAGCAGTGCTGAAGGCATTTACTTTTGTTTTGGCTGTACAAAAGATTTTTTGTCTTTGGTACACAATTTCCCCCACTTAATGCTGAGCCTTGATCATTTTGTTATGTAGTGAACAGCACAATGCATTCCACAGAAAACCCACACACTCCTCACTTACCTTTTTTCGATCCCAATTCCCAGCTTTCATGGACATGACTGCTTGCGGCAGGCCTCTAAAACAATTCACCAAGTTAGTCTACCTGGGCAAACACTGAAGCGCACACTTGCAAGAAAACTATTACAGAGTGTTGTCTTACCTGGAGAGACACATCAGCAGGGCACATGTCAGTTCAGCAGCACTGATAGTGTTTCCACTAGGGGTGCTAGAGAGGACAAAGGCGTTTAAACACATTTTGCAATCTGAGGCTATATAGGGTGGATAAAACAGCAATTACAGACAATGGTATAGCTGTAGCACACATATACTTATATTCCATATAATGGGAAAGTGATGCACAAAATATACTGTTATCATCACTATCAACAATACATTTTCGCATGATATAGTAATGCCCCAGTTATGCCCCAAAAGCGCTCAGCATTAAGAAATGCACAACAGCTTTTAAAACAATGAAACCAAAGTTGTGTGAAAAGCTGTACTTAGAATACTTGCTTTAAATTAATCCAATCCAATTATCTTACTTCATGACAATGATGCCTCTCTTCGTGGCTGCATCCACATCCACATTGTCAACACCAGTCCCAGCTCTGCCGATTATCTTTAGGTTAACAGCTGCATCGATGATTTCTTCTGTTATTTTTGTAGCAGATCTAATCACCAGACCATCATAATCCTGCCCAGACAACATAAAATAACTTAGACATGATTTGAATGTCATATCACTTGCCAGGTCATTCCATTACACAGCATTTCCCACCTAAAAGTGGATTTCAGCACCAACCATCTCTGTTACTATAAATTAGCAACAAGTTGCATCTGCATTTCTGTAGCACCGTAGAAACATCATTTAGTCTGCGAGTAAAAGGCTACTGTTGCCAAATTCAACAGTCAGATTTATTAGCATGCAACATCCAATTTGTACCAAAACTTTTCATAGGCCACTCTTACATTTTCGGATAGGCATAACAGTTTTAGCTTAGTAGCTTATTTTCGCATAATTCTTTACGGAATATGGCTGAGTTCAGAACACAAAACTGTGGTTCAAAAGTAGAGCCCGACCGATGCCAGATTTTTGGGTCCGATGCTGATCCCGATTTTGGAGAGCCCTAGCCCACCAGTTACCGATGTTTTGAACGATATTTTGTCAAAAAGTGCTAAATTTTCAAATCATTGAGAACATTTAACCTCTTAGCACAAAGCCCCTAGTGGTCGGCACGCCAGCATGCTTAGATTACTAAACTCAAACATTCGGTGCTACTGCAACCAAAGTATGAGTTAAAAACAGAAACGCGTTGTTTTAGTTTCATTAGTAGACGATACACGACAACTATGCCGAAAGCTGAGTTTCACAGCCCCACCATTGTCGCTCTGGTCGTTCATTTAACATGCACCCCCTCCCTGCAGTCTCATCTACAAAACACGCCCCACCCTTGACATAATGGACAATATTGTCTATCTTGGCATTCATAAAAATATTCTTTCACAACTAAAAGATCATATTCCATCATAGCAACAAGATAAACCCGACAATAGTCCTAAGATATGCCTAAACAGCAGTGAAAGCGCTGCTCACTGAATAACGAAATAAACGATAAAAAGTTTTTAAAAATGATACCATGTCATTCTACAGTCATTATCTGGGACTAAATATTGAATAAATATACAACCTTACTGTTGGTTTTACATGTAGAGATGTCCCTTTTGAGACTGTGTGGTCATATATTGTCTTTCCGTTTGGGAAATATAAGCGCATTTATGACGCCTGGGTATCTTCGTGCGTAATACCACACCTGTTGTTTACAACGTCGTCGTATTCAGTAGGTGAGAGTATAAGCTTTAACAATGTATAACATATCTAATTCTGCTTTTGGAATAGCGTTTTATAGGTCAGGGTAACAGAACATATTCTTAACATCGCATTCACTTACGCAGTCACTCTATGTTAGCGGAAAAATATGCAGCACCTAACGAAATGTGCTCAACGATATTTCGTAATTTCTTGGAAAATACTATTATTATTGAGGACTTCTGGACATAGCTACGCCATATGTTTTCTGATAGACCTAGCTGACATTGTTTTCTGGAGCAAAACAGAAGCGAATAGAACAGTATCATTGATCCTGTCTCTGTCTCCATCTACTGAACATAAATGAGATTTCATCATTGTTATGCAAGTATCACTGCTCAAAATATTTCGGTTATATACGCTACTTTTGAAATTGAGTATCTTTAAATAGGTTAGTGCTCTTATATAATGTGGATATTTCACACTATAATGTATGCGTTAGATGGTAGTGTAATAGTTTTTGTGAAGCATGCAACAGTGATGACGTCAGAGTTGGAACACTGCCAAAAAGTGGTGGACGGTTGAAAATTGTTTTCATGTCGTCCCATCTCCATACAAAAAAACATACGAGAGTACAGAGTATAGAAATACACACAAGAGTTAATTATTACACATTTAGGTTCTGTACCGCATTGTGTGACAATATTTTGCATTATTTTTTTAATCTGATAGCAATGTTTCATCTTAAACCTTCATAAGCTCATTTATATGCTTTATAATGGACAAAAAGCATTTTATTCGATTTTGGAGAGATTTTGGATATGTTTCTGGACCCCTAGATATTTTAGACCACTGTACTGACTGAAAGCTTGTAATTCCCATTTGAAAATTGTGCAACAGTGATTTTCTTGAGTCAAAACAGTTGATTTGTAGTGAATATGTGAATATGTTGTGATTTACAGCAATGCATAATTTAGATATTTTGGATAGATTTGGAGACGCTGGGTACACTGCTTAGTTTTTGCTTCATACATTTATAGTAGTTCTACATATCCACCCTTAGATTTTATGAACTTGTGGTCAAGAAGTTTTTGATCTAGCACAGGTGTAGTTTAACCTCCTGTATATGTGCAATCTCTCAGTATTTCACTGCAAACTTAAAAAGTGCAAATTCATTTTTTCTTTTTTGTCAAAACAATTGCATTTGTGGCACTTCATTTCTTCCAAAATTATGAATATAAACTAATCTGCATTAGTATTGTAAATTGTACAAATGTCTTGCTTCATTTAAGCCATTTTTCAAGTCTCTATGGTGTTCACATCTGGAGTTATATAGTTAAAGCTTTAAATAGGGTATCCCCTAAATGGGCAAGGACTGGCAAGATTTGGCTTGTGCGCTAAGGGGTTAACTTATAAGCAAACAAATAAATAAATAAACACACAAAGAACTTTTTGATAGATAAAAAAAGTGTAAAAGATGATATTAAATTAAATATATATACGAACACCATCTTCAAGTGGTGTGAAATCAAAATAACTCCACGCCTTGCTTTTACTCCTTTTTTTTCCAGCCATCTATAAAAAAATTAATTAAAAAAAAATCAGTTTCCCAGTTTCAAACATGCATTTTTATGAATATTATTATTATTGTTTTTGTTATTTTGTTACTATTATTTCTTATTATCTATTCTCAGTAAATGAATTATATTTTCTTATTTTATTCCTAATACATGATCTCAGAGAGTAAGACTTTATCTAGCGAGCTTCCCTGTCCATAAGAATTTGGTGGGGAAAAAACTACAATGCGCTCTGACGCGTGACTAGATGTCACATTCGCTCACAATAACGCAATAGCTTGACACAGCCTCATTATTTCTTATTATCTATTCTCAGTAAGTTAAATGAATTATATTTTCTTATTTCATTCCTATTACATGATCTCAAAGAGTAAGACTTTATCTAGCGGAGCTAATGAGTGAATCAAGTGTAACGTTAGATGAAATATGTAACATGAGGCTTCCCTGTCCATAAGAATTCAGTGGTGAAACAAACTACAATGCAACTACAAACTACAAAGCTAGCTCGCTTGATAATGAGGATTGACAAACATAGTGGTCGTATAAACACATTTAATTAAAAACTTTCACATGTTCATTGTTCAGAAAAATGTGCAATCTGTGTGGAAGTGCACATAAATAAATAAATATATACCTTTATTGCAGCGATCGAGTCTGTGCAGACATGTCTTGCTGTGGACAACATTGGATGTGGCACGAGGGACAAGCGTCTCATTACAGAAGTAGTGTGTCAGCTGCTGCAGTTCACACTTGTATTAGAGCTCCCTCTACTGGATAATTCTAGTAAATAGCAATTACAACGTTCAAACAGACAAGTACAGCATAAATAATCAATGTTCTTTGTTTATTATACTTATTTAAAAATTGGGACATCGGCTGCATAACTGCCGATCCCGATGTCGTCAAAAAACTCAAATAATGGCCGATATATCAGTCAGGCTCAATCCATGACATGAGAAAAAATAGAACCAGGCAGTAACGTTAAATGCATTTCCCAATTTAGAATTCGATTGCATGCTTACATTTCGAACTTTCCATATTTCACCAGATTCGAACAAGAATTTGAATTTTGAATAAAAAGTGACAGCCCTAAACTACCTCTGAAAATTGTAATGAAAACACGCATTTCAAAATATGAGATTCCACTGAAAAGGAGACGCTAGCCTACTTAAGCATTCTAGAATTTTCCCCATTTTTCCTATAGCAGGGGAGGGGAACCTTTTTCCTGTTTGGGGCCAGATTAATATTTGCATATATGACAGTGGGCCATAGACTGCTATGAACTCTCATGTTAATTAGTAACATCCATGTTATGTTAACTGAATTTTCGTATGTAAACTTGATCTAAAAGTGAACATACCTTAATTTCAATGTGATGGCTGACTAAACTTTGCCTCAACTATTGGAATGTCTGGTGGCACTGATGTTGTTGCCACACGGAGTTGGCTCTCCAAGTTACATTACATTTATTTAGTTGATGTCTGTCAGTCTGGAATGAAGTCAGTCCTTTGCAAGTCAGAGCTTGGAGAAGAACTGTTCACCGCGGTGGTACCACGGTATGTGGTTCCGAACAGTGATGTGTTCGGAACCACATACCGTGCGCGTGCAAACTTGGAAATTCGTCAATGCTTATATTTTGCTTGTAGAAACCTAGCAGATCCATGTTGCTGAGCCTGGCCTTCAGTTGACAGTTGTTCTGCAGTTCAATGATCTCTAGCTACATGCACTCCGGCAGCTCTGGTAGTGTCGTGCACAGCCAACAATGAAAGCAAATCTCAAAATCTTTGGTAATCCCACACAGGAAAAAGTCAAGTCAAGTCAAGTACAACTTTATTTGTTCCCAGAGGGGCAATTGTTTGATTTCATTTCGGTCAACACGCCACTGTATGGGTCATCCTCGCCGAGAGGGTGAGCTAATAGGAGACTGAATAGCAAATTAACCACCACTACAGGGCGGACAAGACATCACGCAATAAGTATTGCCTCATGTTTGCCGCTCATTCTCTTTTTGCCTCCTACAAGACAGGTTTGAGCATTGAGAGAATGATTTAAAAATAGTAATTTGCATGCTTTATCGTGCCTTTTTACGTGTTGCTTGTTGATTTGAAACTAACCTTCTGTGTTTCGTTTCAGACGAGCTTCATTATTTTCGTTTTGATCCACGAATTCTCTCCCATCTGCCAAACAGAGCCTCTTCTCCTTAAAAAGGAGTACGCTACCCGAGGCATCTTCACTCCCACACAGCGTGCTGCGTTGTGTTTTGTGTTTGGTACTGCTGATTGCATGTGTGCGCATTTCTGGTAAGACTAATGCTTTTCGTTTAGTGAGGTTGTTTAAGCAGCTCACTGATGTTACCTTTTGAATTATATTAGTTTTACTTCTGATATTTTTCTGGTTATAGTAACTTGTAGTAACTTGTACTGAATTTAATTGGTTTTGCATTTTTGCACACATTTCTATTGTATACATATATAATAATATACATGCACTATTTTACTACTTACACATTATATCATAAATATATTGTACTTTGTGCTGAACACAAACATTTCAGAGAGCTTCTGCGTCAGTGAGGTCGTACGCCACCTTAGGCTCCTCCACCCCCTCATGTCCCTGCAGTATTACTGTTCGGGTCCGTGGTTTATTGGTGGTGTACGCACTGCAGCATTCATTATGTTGGAGGGTGCGCAGGATTCGGGAGGTGGTGGGTGGCCCGCGGAGGGCGTCCCACCTGGGCAACCAGTTTGTATGGAGCGTGATGGGGAGGGATTGCACACGCAGAGGCCTGCGGCCAGGAAGCATACTGGGAAACGCCAGCATCAGGAGCCTGAGCTCCTTCAGCTGCAGCTGCAGATGCGGACAATACAGCACGAGCTGTCTACTGCAGCATCGGACAGCCTGGACCGTCCGTTTGACCCCCAACATTCAGAGACTGAAGAGGGGTCTGTGTCTGACCAGGAGGAGTACTCCTCTTCATCTGGGCCCCCTGCCCTGGATCCCTCTGACCGGGCTGTGATTTTCAGGGCGGCTGAGCGTGCTCACCTTCCCCCTCCAGCCTCTGCTCCTGTTCCTTCAGTTTTTGATCAGGCCGGAGGTTTTGCCACTTTTGCTTCATGGTTGAGTTACAAACGTCCTGGAAGTCTCCTGGGACGTCTGCACTTCCCAGGACCGAGCTTGCCAATCTGGCTGGTGCTGTGTCCTATGGGGTGGCTGCTGTTCCTCAGGTTTGGCCTACATTTGCGATGTTCGCTGGTTCTGCTTGCAAGGCTGGACATCATTCCCAGCATCCCAATAAGCGCTGCCAGGCTACTGACCGTCAGCTGCACAAGGCTTACAAGGCCTCTGCCTTGTCAGCTCGGCTGACCAGCACCAACACGCTACTGTTGGAGTATTTGGAGGGGTTGCTCCAGGACCTGTCCTCCGCTGCCCCCCGTGGCTCAGTGGTGGAGATGTTGCGGGTGGTTGACATCATGATGCGTGGGGCTAGTGCTCATGCCCAAGCCCTGGGGCATTCCATGGCCTCGGTCATTCAGGCCAGTCGCCAGGTGTGGTTGTCCCAGTCCAGTCTGGCAGACCAGGACTGCATGGCAGTCCTCGCGGTCCCTGTAGTCCCTGGGGAGTTGTTTGGTTCACCTGCAGAGGCTGCGCTGGAGCAGTCTTGCAGGACGAGGGAGCTGGCACGTTTCGTGAGGCAGGCTCTGACCCCAAGGCCCCCAGTACACAGTGCGTTTGGTAGCCAGTCCCGTCGCTGACGGTTGACAGCCTCCAGCACCGCGTTATTCCCCTCTCCATCTCACCCAATGGCGCCTGTGGACCCAGTGCCCATGGGTGCACAGCACCTTAGAATCAGGGTACTGGCTCCAGTTCAAGACCAAGCCCCCCCCACTTTCGTGGGACTATTCCAATTCGAGTGAGGGACGGCGACTGGTTCACCTCAGTGGACCTGTGGGATGCATACTTCCATATCGACGTAGCTCAGGAGATAAGACTGGTTGTCTGGCAGTTAGAGGGCTGCCGGTTCGATCCCCCGCCGTGGGCGTGTCGAAGTGTCTCTGAGCAAGACACCTAACCCCTAATTGCTCCCAACGAGCTGATTGGTACCTTGCATGGCAGCCTTTCACCGTTGGTGTGTGAGTGTGTGTGTGAATGGGTGAATGAGAGGCATCAATTGCAAAGCGCTTTGGATAAAAGCGCTATATAAATGCAGTCCATTTACCATTACCATTATATCCCCATACATCGGGATCACCGGAAGTACCTCCGTTTTTCATTTCAGGGCAGAGAGTACGAGTACTCGGTCCTCCCGTTTGGATTGGTCCGTGCTGGCCCATTTAGTTGGCCTGACCCTGACCCGGACCCTAAACATAAGAAAGAGCCACCTTACTCCCTCCAGAGAGAGGGTCTTTCTAGGCCTGGTCTTGGACTCTGTGTCCATGCGGGCCTCTCTGACTCCAGAGAGGCAGCGTGTTTTGCGGGAGAGCCTGTCACAGTTTGCTGCGGAGCGGTAGGTGACAGTGAAGCATTGTCGGAGGCTGCTCAGCCTGATGGCTGCAGCAGCCCAGGTCGTACTTGGGCTGCTCCACATGCGCCCGTTACAGCGGTGGTTGGTGGCACATGGAGTAAGCCCAGACGAGGACGGGTGGAGACTCCTTCCTGTTACTCAGGATTTTTATTTCACCTGAAGGTGACTGCCTGAAGGTGGTGGTCTGGTGGCTCTCGTCCCCTAGCCTCAAGGAAGGTGTTCCCTTGGGGCCAGTGTGCTCAAGAGTGACTATCACCACGGATGCCTCCGAGACCAGCTGGGGAGCCATCTTTTCAACCGGGGGTCCGCGGTCCCCAGGAGGTCCTCAGAAAATTGCTTGGGGGTCCCCAGAATGTTTGCCAAAAACATAAATTTAAAATAAGAAAAATAAAAATGAAAATGCATATTTTATTATTTTAAATATTATTACCAGGCTATTATTAGTAAGTATACTCTTATAATTAATTAACTCGTTATTAACATTACATAAATAAAAATTGATAAACGAATTAAACTAGTTAGAAACTTTGAACTTGGAGGAACTTACGTCACACATTCGCGTGATGATGTGCGGGGGATTCTATACAGTGCAATCGCGGTCTGTGAGCATGTGAGCTGGAAACACTACTGTTTCGAAATATTTCTGTTGAAATTTTACTATTTGGATTTTGTTCTGCTGAAAACGTTTATCAAGAGCTTCTTGAGACTGTCTTCTAACTATCTTTTGAGTTGTACCTACCAAAATCAAGAGCGTGAGGGAGCTAGTCAACTCTAGCTGACGTTAGCTAGCTGGGGGGACATGGACAAATTTTTGCTGAAGAGAAAAGATCCTGTCTGATCAACATCAACAGTCAACATCCGAAGGGGACGCACGCTCAACATCCAAAACAACCGAGCCTCCTGAAAAGCGAAAGAGAGCAGCGAGGAAATACCAGGAGGAATACCTGAAATATGGATTTACATTTCAGAACAGGGTGGAGTAGAAGTGCCACAGTGTGCCGTATGTACAGCTCGCCTCTCGAACGAATGCATGAAACCGGCAAAGCTACTCAGACACCTTGAAACGAATCACAGCAGTCTGAAAAATAAACCTGTGGATTATTTCAAGGAGTGCTTAAAGGTTTTCAAAGGTCAGCAGTCTTTGATAAGAAAGACATTGAAGGTGAGTTCCAACGCCCTTAAAGCCTCGTATCAAGTGGCACTACGAGTTGCGCAAAGTAAAAAAGCACACACTGTTGCAGAGACTTTAACACTGCCGTCTGCCATTGACATTTGCAAAACGATGTTTGGAGCAGAATATGGGGATAAACTCAAATGCATTCCTTTGTCTGACAACTCAATATCCCGCAGAATTGATGAAATGGCATATGATGTCAAAATTTAGCTGATCAAAAAACTTAAGTCCACTGAATTTGCAATACAATTGGATGAATCAACAGATATCGCCAACGTCGCACAGTTAATCGCTTTCGTGCGTTTCATTGATGATGGCGAGATATCGGAAGAATTTTCATTTTGCAAACAGCTGACCGGTCGCACTACCGGTGTTGATGTTTTCAAAGTAACTGATGACTTTTTCAGAGATAATAATATTTCCTAGGCAAAATGTGTAGCTTTGCGCACTGACGGAGCGAGAGCAATGAGCGGTTGCCATAGTGGCCTACTGGCGCATGTAAAGCAAGCTGCCCCCGAAATCATGTGGACACACTGTGTGCTGCATCGGGAAAACTTTGCCGCCAAAGAATTAAGTCCTGAACTCAGCGATGTACTTGGAACAGTCGTTAAGGTTGTTAACTTTATCAAGAAAAGAGCATTGAACACACGTCTCTGTGCGAGGAAATGGGTGAGCGGTACAGCGCTCTTTTATTTCATTCAGAATTAAGGTGGCTTTCGCGAGGAGCTGTGTTATCCGAGTATTTGAATTGTGCTCAGCAATACATGAATACATGAATTTTTGGTTTCCCAAAACCAACGCGAATGAGCCAGCTGTTTTGAAGACAATGTCTGGTTGTCAAAACTAGCGTATCTCACAGATCTCTTTTCTGAATTGAACAAGCTGAATTCATCGATGCAGGGGCGCAAAGCGAATATCATTCAGTTGTATGACAAGCTCGAGGGATTTGCAAAAAAAGTCAAGAGATGGCAGTCGCGAGTGGCAGAAGGGAAAATTTCCATGTTTTCCTCGTTGGAAGAGATCGCCCAAAACAATGCAATCACACAACTTGTGAATCGCATCATCTGCGCTCACCTAAAAGGAATTGAAAAACAGTTTGAAAAGTACTTTCAGGAGTCGAAGTATTGGCGTTGTGACAGAACGTGGATTCAGTTTCCATTCACAGAGAATGCAACACATGGCTCAAGTTTATCTAGCATTGAAGAGGACCAGCTAATTGAACTGTCCAGTGATAGCATTCACAAGAACAGTTACCAGACAAAAACTTTCACACAATTCTGGACTGGTTGCCAAGTTGAATTCCCTGATCTCACCTCAAAGGCAATGAAATGTCTTTTGCCCTTTGCCACAACTTATTTGTGTGAAAGTGCATTCTCATCCCTCACCTATTTAAAAAATAGGTACCGGTCACGACTACAACCAGAGAATGACCTGAGACTTAGCTTATCCGCAATCTCCCAAAGGACAGATCAGCTGTGTGACTCCCACCAGGGTCAGGTTTCCCATTAAACTTAAGTAACATTACATTTATTTTTAATATTAATGAATCATTAATAATTGTGCATCTTTTCATTCAATGACAGTGTTTAAGTAGATTGAACGACAGATTAAAATCCCCAATACACAAACCATTTTCATTTATTATTGGTTTCTCCTTTCGTCTCCACAGGGGTCCCTGGTCCAAAAAAGGTTGAAAACCCCTGATCTAGGAGGATCGGTCCCTGAAAGGGTTGTGGAGCCCCCCATGGGCGGGGAGGCACATAAACCTTCTAGAAATGGAGGCAGTGCTTCGGGCACTGGCCCATTTCCTCCCAGTGGTCCGGGGCAGGCACATCCTGGTTCAAACAGACAGCTCCACGGTTGTCTCCTACATCAACCGACAGGACGGTATACGGTCTCCGACCCTGCATGCCAAGGCACGCTAACTCCTACTCTGGACACACGCTCAAGGCGTGTCCATGAGGGCAGTCCACCTGCCAGGCACGGCCAATGTGGCAGCCCATCTGCTGTCCGGGGTGGGGGGGGGCAGACCAGGGGAATGGTGCCTGCACCCGGACATTGTGCAGACCATTTGGTCTCACTTCGGGATGGCTCAGGTGGACCTTGTTGCGTCCTTGAAGAATGCTCATTGTCCCCTGTGGTACTCCATAGTGGGGCCAGTGGGGACCTTGGCTGTGGACGCTTTGGTGAACCAGAGGCCTCCAGCGCTGCTTTATGCCTTTCCCCCTTTTCCTCTCCTGGCTGTGGTTCTGGCGAGGATCAGGGAGTCGAAGGCAATAGTTCTGCTGATTGCCCCCGACTGGCCCCATCGGACCTGGATGGCAGACTTGAGGGAGCTGCTGGTGGGTGCCCCACGGCACCTTCCGACCAGGGTGGATATGCTGTCGCAGGCCCAGGGCCTGCTATGGCATCCGAACCCGGAGATTTACAGCCTGCATGTTTGGCCCCTGGACGGAGATCGCTACGGGACCTAGATCTAGTGGTGCTAGGGACACTTCAGGCATCAAAAGCACCCTCTACGAGGGCGCTTTATGCCAGGAAGTGGGGCAGATTCAGCCACTGGTGCCAGGAAAAAGGGTCTGACCCGGTCTTTTGTGACATTCCAGTCATCTTAGCGTTCCTACAGTCCCTCTTTGAAGAGTGGTTAGCGGAGTCTACACTGAGAGGTTACTTGGCTGCTATCTCTGACTGCCATGAGCGTATCGATGGCCTGACGGTGGGTTCGCACCCTCTCACCAGCCAGTTCCTTGGAGGAGTCAGACGGCTTCGCCCACCTAGGTTGACCTCGCTCCCCTCTTGGGACTTACAACTGGTTTTGAATACCCTCACCGAGCTGCCCTTTGAGCCCTTAGCCGGTCTCAGTCTGAAGCTCCTCTCCCTAAAAACTGCTTTCCTGCTCGCCGTTGCCTCAGCGAGGCGTGTAAGCGAGCTGCATGCGCTGTCCGTACACCCCTCCTGTTTACGGCTGGGTGACGGTGGCTCTGCAGCTTCTCTGCTTCCTAATCCTGCTTTTCGGCCCAAGGTCCTCTCGCGGTCATACGTTTCTCGGTCTTTGGTTTTGGAGGCTTCTCATCCTCCCCCTCATGACTCCCCTGAGGAGGCCAGACTTCACTCACTGTGCCCTGTCTGGGCCCTGCGGCCTTGTTTCCTGCACAGGGGCTGTGAGGAAAACCAACATCTATTTATGTGCTATGGAGGGGCTGCGCAGGGCCAGCCCTTATCTAAACAGTGTTTGGCCCACTGGATTGTAGATGCAATTTCCATGGCATACAGCAGCGCTGGTGTGCCCCCTCCCACAGGTGTGGTGGCTCACTCCACTCGGGGTGTAGCTGCCTCTTGGGCTTTATTTTGTGGTGCCCCGCTATCTGACATATGTGCGGCGGCTGGCTGGGCTTCATCCCTCACGTTTGCCAGATTTCATCGCCTGGACGTGGCGTCGTCTACGTCAGTTGCCTCTTCTGTCCTCTGGGCAGCAGAGCAACCTTGAATATTATTTGTTAGGATTCGGGGTTTTTATCAACCAGTGATTATTTTTCCATTTGCTCTTTACATTTGCTCCTTCTGAAGAAGGGCATCTAAATAATGTGGTTTAGATTTTGAGACCGCATTTTTGGGCCGTGTTTCATTACCCCACTACATCCCTCTCCTGACTGATTTGCTATACTGTTGACCCATACACTGGCATGTTGACCGAAATGAAATAGAACCAAGGTTACCTGCGTAACCATTTGTTCTATGAATGAAGGTCAACACACCACTCGGCGTCGTCACTCAGGGAATTCCATGGCCTTCAGTCGGCAAAAGAGAATGAGCAGCGGACATGAAGCAATACTTATTGCTGGCTATATCAAATCTAGAAACATATCCAAAATCTCTCCAAAATTTAATAAAATGCTTTTTGTCCATTATAAAGCATAAAAATGAGCCCCTTATGAAAGTTTAAGATGAAACATTGCTATCAGATTAAAAAAATAATGCAACAATATTGTCACACAATGTAGTACAGTACCTAAATGTGTAATAATTAACTCCTGTGTATTTCTATACTCTGTACTCTCGTATTTTTTCTTGTATGGGGATGGGACAACATGAAAACAAATTTCAACCGTCCACCACGTTTTGGCAATGTTCCAACTCTCACGTCATCACTGTTGCATGCTTCACAAAAACTATTACACCCAACTATTACATCTAACACTTACATTACAGAGTGAAATATCCACATTATATAACACCACTAACCTATTTAAAGATGCTCAATTTCAAAAATAATGTATATAACCGAAATATTTTGAGCAGCAATACTTACATAGCAATGATGAAATCTTATCTATGTTCAGTAGACGGACACAGAGACAGTGCCAATGATACTGTTCTATTCGCTTCTGTTTTGCTCCAGAAAACGATGTCCGCTAGGTCTAGCAGCAAACATATGGCTTAGCTATGTCCAGAAGTCCTCAATAATAATAGAACTTTCCCAGGAATTACAAAAAATCGTTGACAACGTTTCGTTAGGTGCAACGTCTTTTAATGCTACCATATATAGAGCGAATGCCATGGTAAGAAAATGTTCGGATACGCTAAGCTATAAAACGCTATTCCAAAAGCAAAATTAGACATGTTATACATCGTTAGAAAGCTTATACTCTGACCTACTGATTGAGCGTCCGCCATTGTAGCAACCTCACACAGTAAACAAACATAGGCTACTACCAAACGGCTTTATTTATGGACGGTGGCTTGACTGAAACTAAGTGACAATAGCCAACAAAATCAAACATGCTAATTAAACTGCACCCCCATCACGCCTCCAAAACCTGGCTGTAAGAATCACTAAAACAAGCCGACTTTGCTGACAAATTATAAGTATTTAGTGACCCTAAAAATGTTGTTTATTCTATTGAGTGACTTCTTCAACACTTTTTAAACTTTCGTAATATGAAAAAAAGGAAAAAGTAAAAAGTAAAAAAAAGTTAAAAAAAATTTAAAAAACCTTTTTTGCCTCCTAGCGCGATTTCAAGATTTGTGACTTGCGGACCTTTCCTCCAGCACCCGTCATATATGCATATAGCCCCCTCACTACACACACTCTTTTGCATTTATATATTATCATCATTGCACATACAGTAAAACAAACTGCAATCACTTTAACCCAGTGATAACCAACCCTGTTGCTAGAGATGTACTGTCCTGTAGGTTTTCACTCCAACCCTAACAAAGCACACCTCATTCAACAGTTAGAGATCTCACTCAGCTGCTAATTAGTAGAATCAGGTGTGCCAAATTAGGGTTGGAATGAAAACCTACAGGATGGTGGATCTCCAGGAGCAGGGTTGGTTACCACTGCTTTAACCTGTCATTCTTTTCTGACAGTTACCACTGCACACCTAGCCGAGTCCTAACATGAGCATAGATATCTGCACCCTGTAGTCACTCGCCCCCATACACTGCTCTATAGTCACTCCGTAGTCACTCACCTATGCACTAGCAAGTTGCACAATTGCAGGCTACACACGCTAGAGGCACGTCCATGTGTACTAGCTACGATAGACAGCGATCCATAAAGAGCCACACTACTGTTAGCACGGAGGAAAGGTTAAAACACTATTTTGTAGTTAGATAACAAAGATAATTTTAACCTCTTCGCGCAAAGCCCCTAGTGGAGATTGCTGAACTCAGACATTCAGTGCTACTGCAACCAAAGTACAAGTTAAAAACAGAAATGCTTTGTTTTAGTTTCATTAGTAGACGATACAGGACAACTATGCCGAATACGGAGTTTCGTAGCGCCACCATTGTCGCTCTGGTCGTTCATTCAACACACACCCCCTCCCTGCAATCTCATCTGCAACTACACCCCCCACCCATGACATAATGGACAATACTGTCTATCTGGGCATTCGTTAAAATATTCTTTCACCAATCAAAAATCGTATTCCGTCATAGCAACAAGATAAACCCGACATTAGCCCTAAGATATACCAATACAGCAGTGAAAACACTGCTCACTGAATTACGAAATAAACGAGACAAAGTTTTAAAAAACTATACCATGTCATTCTACAGTCAATATCTGGGACTAAATATTGAATAAATATACAACCTTGCCATTGGTTTTACGCGTAGAGATGTCCCTTTTGAGACTGGGTGGTCATATATTGTCTTGGACAATCCGTTTGTGAAATATACGTGCATTTGTGATGCCTGGGTACCTTCCAAAATAGCCGTGCTTAATACCACACGTGTTGTTTACAGCATTGTCGCTCTTTTTAGTACAGTCTGACATGATTGACAATTCATTTATTCCGTCGGTGAGAGTATAAGCTTTCTAACATGTCTAATATTGCTTTTGGAATACTGTTTTATAGGTCAGCGTAATCAAAAGTTTTGTTATCATCGCATTCACTCTGGAAGCAGTAAAAAAGACGCTGCACCTAACAAAATGTTGTAAATGATTTTTCGTAATTTCTTGGAAAATACTATTATTATTGAGGATTTCTGGGCATAGCTAAACCATATGTTTGCTGATAGACCTAGCTGACATCATTTTCTGGAGCAAAACAGAAGCGGATAGAACGGTCATTGATTTACTGTCTCTGTCTCTATCTACTGAACACAGATTAAATTTCATCATTGCTATGTAAGTATTAGGCTACTGCTCAAAATATTTCGGTTATATATGTTATTTTTGAAATTGAGTGTCTTTAAATAGGTTAGTGGTATTATATAATGTGGATATTTCACACTGTAATGTAAGCGTTAGTTAGTAGTGTAATAGTTTTTGTGATGCATGCAACACTGATGACGACAGTGTTGGAACATTGCCAAAACATGGTGGACGGTTGAAAATTGTTTTAATATTGTCCCATCCCCATACAAGAAAACATACGAGAGTACAGAGCATAGAAATACATACAAGAGTTAATTATTACACATTTAGGTACTGTACCACATTTTGTGACGATATTTTGGCACTATCCTCGCACAATCGATATTAGCATACTGTATGTAAGTTCAGGAAATAGCAATAAAATAACCACTTTGCTAAACAGACCTAGCCTACTTCAGATTGAGGCATTGTTTTTGATGAGTTGCGTGTAGTTGAGTTGGAATATCAATGTTTATTTAGTTTAGCTAATGTTGTTTCGTTGATAGCTTACATTATTTGTAAATGTGTGCTGTATTACATTCTCTGTGTGTTTGTAGGAATATTCACTAATATGCGCGCTTGTAAATTCCCACACTACGAACGATTCTAACCATTGCATCTCAAAATTATAGGCTACCTCTCTGCGTCTGGTTGTGTTTGTTTGGTTCTTTGTTTGCATATGATGTAACTGTCACATTTCCTAAGTTTTGTTTTCATTAGTTAATGGTTTGTCCCTTTTTTGTAAAGCACATTTCATTTTCACCTGTTGAAAGAAATGTGCTATATAAATAAAGTTTGATTTGATGTCACATTTCCTAACAATTTTGTTTTTATTATATTTACAGAGATGCTGATCAGGAAACACGGCCTAGTTCACCACTAGCTAAGAGGCCACGCAGGCGTCGCAAGAGTACACCAGTCTCATCTTATCTTCCATGCATATAGTTTACTTCAATAAATGTTCCAAAATCAAAAGATGTTTTTGTTTGTTTTCTCTTATTATTTTGGTGGTGGTTCCTTGGGGTTGTGTGCTTTTAGCTGGTTTCCTTGTGGCGCTTATACTGGAAGTGGGTGATACTTTGGCAAGGTCTGGCTGATCCGTTTCACTTTCTCTCTCTCTTATCAGTCTCTCTCTATTTTCTGGTATTTCTAGGTTAGTTGTTTAATGTTTTGCTGTATACAATTTATAAATCTATCAAGGAACCTCATCACTTGACACTTGGCTACTCGATGCTGTTGTAGACGATGACAATTTTTGTAACTTACAGGCCACCATAGCTTCTCCTACGTGGTTGGAAAGGGAGGGGTGAGGGGTGGGTATTCAGTTGGTTGCAATCTGCAACCTCACCGCTAGATGCCACTAAATCCTACACACTGCACCCTTAACCCTCTAGGGTGGGGAGCTCCGCCAGCGGAGCTCGACAAGATGAAATGAACTTTCGTTTCTATTTGGATGATTAACTTCACGAGCTGTTATCATACAGACGCAACAAAAACACTGACAGAAACCTTAGAATCGCGGCTTTCCAATGCGTCCATTGGCAAATAATATGAATTGTTTTAAAACTTTTAAATTTGATTAATTAGACCATGTATGCTTCGTTAGTCCTTACTCATTACTATGTGAATTTCACTCAGCAGGAAGTCCGCCCAAATTGCATTCACATGTTAACGACATTATAATTACTCTCCATAGAAGGGGACTAGGGGAGGGGCGATGCGAGGTCCATGTGAGAAATGCCAAGCCTGCGAAAGCGGGATAGAACGTCAAAGCATATAGCCTAATTCACTTCTTCTGAGGTAAACATTTCGTTTAATTTTGGAAAATGGCACGGATGACTGGACTTGACGTGCTTCATGCCTTGTTGGAGAGCGATGATGAAGACACGAACAACTCATCAGGTCCGGTCTGCCCGGACACTGATGAAGAGCGGTGTCATTTCAAACAGCGAACTGATCCAGCTGAGGATCAACTTCATGAGTAAGTATATTTCTTATGGTCATATTGGTAAATATGTGTACTGTATTGCAACGTATCTCTGTGTTTGTAGGAATATCCAGCAATATGCGCGTTTGTAGATTCCCACTCTACGAACTATTCAAACTGTTGCATCTCAAAATTATAGGCTATAGGCTCTCTGCGTCTGGTTGTGTTAGAAGTAGCAGGTAGACTATATTTTTTCCGATCATATTGGTAAAAAATAGCCCATGCCTGGCGTGTAGTGGCGTGGCTAAGATTCGAAAACTTGGTATCCTCGCACAATCGATATTAGCATACTGTATGTAAGTTTGGGAAATAGCAATAAAATAACCACTTTGCTAAACAGACCTAGCCTACTTCAGATTGAGGCATTGTTATTGATGAGTTGCATGTAGTTGAGTTGGAATATCAATGTTTATTTAGTTTAGCTAATGTTGTTTCGTTGATAGCTTACATTATTTGTAAATGTGTGCTGTATTACATTCTCTGTGTGTTTGTAGGAATATTCACTAATATGCGCGCTTGTAAATTCCCACACTACGAACGATTCTAACCATTGCATCTCAAAATTATAGGCTACCTCTCTGCGTCTGGTTGTGTTTGTTTGGTTCTTTGTTTGCATATGATGTAACTGTCACATTTCCTAAGTTCTGTTTTCATTAGTTAGTAGTTTGTCCCTTTTTTGTAAAGCACATTTCATTTTCACCAGTTGAAAGAAATGTGCTATATAAATAAAGTTTGATTTGATGTCACATTTCCTAACAATTTTGTTTTTATTATATTTACAGAGATGCTGATCAGGAAACACGGCCTAGTTCACCACTAGCTAAGAGGCCACGCAGGCGTCGCAAGAGTACACCAGTCTCATCTTATCTTCCATGCATATAGTTTACTTCAATAAATGTTCCAAAATCAAAAGATGTTTTTGTTTCTATCTTCTAAATGGCTCATTGAGTCCTTGTCTTAGTGGTGGGGAGGCATGCGGCCAGGTGTGAATAGCCTACTTAGCTGGCAGGTCCTCCTACCCAATGCATATTCATTACAGACAGGCCATTTGCCCTCCCATTCTCACCTGGTGTTGAAAAATAGTAGTCACAACACTAACTTTTAGCAATTTATTTTATATTTCTCATTGAATTTGCTAAAATATTTTGTCATCTTTTGATACCCAAGACCTTGACGAACACATTTCAAGGATCCAAAGACTTCGATACTATTGTTTAGTGTGTTTTATTACAACATTCCTGGTCATGTTCAAAACTACTGTTTACAGTTTGTGTGTTTTTAGAGCAATTTTCAGTCCACATATGATTATGACCTACTTACTGCTGAGACTTGACTTGAGACTTGAAAAATTGCTCAAATGAAGCAAGACAGTCGTAACATTTACAATATTAGCTTAGATTACTTAATATTTATAATATATAATATTATAATTCAAAACAAAGTTCCACGCATGCAATAGTCTAGGCAAAAAATCTAAAATGAATCTGCTCTTTTTTAGTTCGCAATGAAATACTGGGAGATTGCATATATACAGCAGATTAAAGTATACATGTCCGGGATCAAAAACTTCTTGACCACAAGTTTACAAAATCTATGGGTGGTTAGGTAGAACTACTAAAGATCTATTAAGCAAAAACTAAGAAGGGTCCAGAAACATATCAAAAATCTCTCCAAAAAGGAATATAATGCTTTTTGTCCATTGTAAGGCATATAAATGAGCCCCTTATGAAGGTTTAACCCTCCGGGGTCTGAGGGTAAAATGAGGCACATGGGTGATTATGCCTGCTCTGACATTTGTGTAAATTTCATCAACTTTATATGCAGTGATTCCAAAGTGCTTCACATCTTTGTTTTCAGCACAAACTAAGCTACAATAATATGGAAGTAGGTCATAATCATATGTGGACTGAAAATTGCTCTAAAAACACACAAACTGTAAACAGTAGTTTTGAACATGACCAGGAATGTTGTAATAAAACACACTAAACAATAGTATCGAAGTCTTTGGATCCCTGAAATGTGTTCGTCAAGGTCTTGGGTATCAAAAGATGACAAAATATTTTAGCAAATTCAATGAGAAATATAAAATAAATTGCTAAAAGTTAGTGTTGTGACTACTATTTTTCAACACCAGGTGAGAATGGGAGGGCAAATGGCCTGTCCGTAATGAATATGCATTGGGTAGGAGGACCTGCCAGCTAAGTAGGCTATTCACACCTGGCCGCATGCCTTCCCACCACTAAGACAAAGACTCATTGAGCCATTTAGAAGATAGAAACAAAGACATCTTTTGATTTTGGAACACTTATTGATTTACTTATTTACAAATAATATAAGCTATCAACGAAGCAACATTAGCTAAACTAAATAAACATTGATATTCCAACTCAACTACAGGCAACTCATCAATAACAATGCCTCAATCTGAAGTAGGCTAGGTCTGTTTAGCAAAGTGGTTATTTTATTGCTATTTCCCGAACTTACGTACAGTATGCTAATATCGATTGTGCGAGGATACCAAGTTTTCGAATCTTAGCCACACCACTACACGCCAGGCATAGGCTATTTATTACCAATATGATCGAAAAAATATAGTCTACCTGCTATTTCTAACACAACCAGACGCAGAGAGCCTATAGCCTATAATTTTGAGATGCAATAGTTTGAATAGTTTGTAGAGTGGGAATTTACAAACGCGCATATTGCTGGATATTCCTACAAACACAGAGATACGTTGCAATACAGTACACATATTTACCAATATGACCATAAGAAATATGTGACGGGTGCTGGAGAAAAGGTCCGCAAGTCGGAAATCTTGAAATCGCGCTAGGAGGCAAAAAAGGTTTTTAAATTTTTTTTTTACTATTTTCCTTTTTTTCATATTACGAAAGTTAAAGTGTTGAAGAAGGCACTCAATAGAATAAACAACATTTTTAGGGTCACTAAATACTTATAATTTGTCAGCAAAGTAGGCTTGTTTTAGTGATTCTTACAGCCGGGTTTGGAGGCGTGATGGGGGTGCAGTTTAATTAGCATGTTTGATTTCGTTGGCTATTGTCACTTTGTTTCGGTCAAGCCACCGCCCATAAATAAAGCCGTGTGGTAGTAGCCTATGTTTGTTTACTCTGTGAGGTTGCTACAATGGCGGACGCGCAATCAGTAGGTGAGAGTATAAGCTTTCTAACGATGTATAACATGTCTAATTTTGCTTTTGGAATAGCGTTTTATAGGTTAGCGTAACCGAACATTTTCTTACCATGGCATTCGCTCTATATATGGTAGCATTAAAAGACGTCGCACCTAACGAAACATTGTCAATGATTTTTCGTAATTCCTTGGAAAATACCATTATTATTGAGGACTTCTGGGCATAGCTAAGCCATATGTTTGCTGATAGACCTACCTGACATTGATTTACTGTCTGTGTCTCCATCTACTGAACATAGATAAGATTTCATCATTGCTATGTAAGTATTACTGCTCAAAATATTTCGGTTATATACGTTATTTTAGAAATTGAGTGTCTTTAAATAGGTTAGTGGTATTATGTAATGTTTAAATGACATCTATGTTTCATCTTAAACCTTCGTAAGGGGCTCATATGCTTTACAATGGACAAAAAGCATTATATTCCTTTTTGGAGAGATTTTGGATTTGTTTCTGGACCCTTGGCTATTTTAGACCAGTGTTAATAATTTAGACATTTTGGGTAGATTTGGAGATGCTGGGTACACTGCTTAGTTTTTGCTTCATAGAGCTTTAGTAGTTCTATATATCCACCCTTAGATTTTATGAACTTGTGGTCAAGAAGTTTTTGATCCAGGACATGTATTCTTTAACCCGCGATCTCACAGTATTTTATTGCGAAATAAAAAAGGAGCACATTCATTTTAGATTTTTTGCCTTGACCATTGCATTTGTGGCACTTTATTTCTTACAAAATTATGAATATAAAGTAATCTAAGCTAGTATTATAAATGGTACAAATGTATTGCTTCATTTAAGACATTTTTCTAGTCTCTGGTGTTCACATCTGGAGTTATAAAGCTTTAAATAGGGTAACCCCTAAATGGGCAAGGATTTACAGGTACTCTAGTGGGGGAGTGGTTGGGGTGGAGTTAACTAGCTATTGTTCCCACCCATTATCTCCCTGTGAGAAGTGTGAAAAGTTCAAGATCTTTCAAGGGGATTTTCTCTGCTACTTGATTTTAGGAGTACCAACATTCAAATAAGCATACCTTCTTAAAACCTTTTCAGATTTCAATGTATGACACATCATTTGAAAGCTTACAATCTGCAATTTCATAATCTGTAAAAAACTGAAAAATGACCTTGCCCTACTTGCGGACCAAAACACCAGCACCTGTCACATATACTTACTCATGAAGTTGATCCTCAGCTGGATCAGTTCGCTGTTTGAAATGACACCGCTCTTCATCAGTGTCCGGGCGGACCGGACCTGATGAGTTGTTCGCGTCTTCATCATCGCCCTCCAACAAGGCATGAAGTACGTCAAGTCCAGTCATCCATGCCATTTTCCAAAATTAAACGAAATGTTTACCTCAAAAGCTAGGCCTATATGCTTTGACATTCTATCCCTCTTTTGCAGGCTTGGCATTTCTCACATGGATCTCGCATCGCCCCTCCCCTAGTCCTCTTCTATGTAGATTAATTATAATGTCGTTAACATGTGAATGCGATTTGGGCGGACTTCCTGCTGAGCGAAATTCACATAGTAATGAGTAAGGACTAACAATGTATACATGGTCTAATTCATCAAATTTAAAACTTTTAAAACAATTCATATTATTTGCAAATGGGCGCATTGGAAAGCCGCAAATCTAAGGTTTCTGTCAGTGTTTTTGTTGCGCCTGTACGATAACAGGTTGTGAAGTTAATCATCCAAATAGAAACAAAAGTTCATTTCATCTTCTCGAGCTCCGCTGACGGAGCTCCCGACCCCAGAGGGTTAATGTCTGCAATGCGAGCATTTTGCGAGGTTGTAGTAACAGAGATGCGTTCAATACTACCAATACGATACGGCACCTAAAAAATAAACACTCAACGGAATACAGTGAGTTCACTCAGGTAACTCAGGCAAAGGTTGTGCCACGCCAATTTTTACCCAGGCTGCAAAAATGGTCCGGGTGATGCAATGACATTCTAAAACAGCTGTTATACCGATTGTGACGTAGTTAACGTTTCGTTACAGCATCCATTGCTATGCCGATGCTGCCAGCCTTGATACATTCTGTTGCGATAAAGATTCTAAGACAACTCAGCAATTTCTCTGGTTTAACAGGTTATTGTCCAGCCTGAAATGCAATCGTATTAGTAAACGGCTACACATATCATCTAACCTTCAAGTAGTTGGCTACCTCGCTGGATATGAAGTAAATGTTTTTACCAATAAATAATAATAATAATAATAATAATAATAATAATAATAATAATAATAATAATAATAATAATAATAATAAATGCAATTTTATCCACGGAAATAGCTATACAAAAGAGGCAAAATAAATGTCGTGGTCACGATAGCAACGGACGCAGTGACGAAACGTTAACTATGTCACAATCGGTATAACAGCTGTTTTAGAATGTCATTGCGTCACCCGGACCATTTTTGCAGCCCGGATAAAAATTGGCGTGACAATGCACAAAAGCAACAAACACTGGAGGATACTTTTAAAAGGAGAGAGAAATTTCCTCAAGACAGCGACAAGGCCAAAAAGATTACAGAGAGAGTAATTGAATTCATCGCTTTTTATGACCAGCCCATCGCTGTGGTAGAGAATGCAGGTTTTCGCCATCTTCTGGAGCTTTTAGAGCCACAGTACGCCCTACCCTCTGGACACTACATTTCAGACACTTCGAAGTGGAATTGTGATTATATTATTCATTTTGAGTGTTCTAGTTTTACTACAATGCTGCACTAAGTGGAACTGTGATAAGAGCCATATAAAAATATTTTTAGGTTTTTTTTTTTTACAAAATAACAAAGCTAACATTAGCTAGCTAGCTAAATGAATATAACCAGAAATAATCTAATAGTCCTTAAAAGGCACTCTAATTTAAGTGACCCTAACGTTAGTCAAATGTTTGCATTGTCTTGCCTGTAAGCCAGCGGCGCAAACTATGGGTCTCAAGTTATCCATGAGTTTACGGGGCGTGGAAAGGGGAGTGTTACTGTATTCATGACGTACCAAGTTGACAACTTTCTCAACCGGTTGAAAATAGGACAATAAATTTAAAGCGCATATTTCTCCAAAAATACAGAACGGACATATTTAATACTTTACTCATTGTGTTTCTTCAATGCCTCTTGTGCAAATAGCACATAAAACCGAGAAAGTGTGAAAATCACCATGGTACTCCTTTAATATACTTGAAGTGTGCACTGTGCAGTTGTATTATCTAGGAAAATACAAGTATCAGATCGGGACTCGGCATCGACAGATACTCTATATTAAATGACTTGGATCGGGATCGGGGGCAAAAAAAACTTGATCGGAACATCCCTAAAATGAACCCCAAGACAACAACAAAGGAATTGGTGAAGGAGTTGGAGGTATCAGGTACCAAAGTACCTAGCCTATATCAACCATTAAGAGAATCCTACATTGCCATAGCCTGAAAGGCTGTCGCACAAGGAAGAAGCCCCTACTCTAAGGCCAGGATAAAAAAGCCTGAATTAAGTTTGCAGGTGATCACCAAGATGAAGAACTAGCCTTTTGGAAGTGTGTTCTCTGGTCAGATGAATTGAACTGTTGACCATAATGATCAGTGCTCTGTATGGAGGAAAAAGTGTGAGACTTTCAATCCAAAGAACACCATCACAACTGTGAAGCATGGGGGGAGCAGCATCATGTTGTGGGGGTGTTTTGCTGGAAAAGGGACTGGTGCACTTCAGAAAATAGATGGCATCATGAGGAAGGAGGATTACCTAGAAATACTGAAGCAAAACCTCAAGACATCAGCTAGAAAGTTAAAACTTGGTCGCAACCGGGTCTTCCAGCAGGACAATGATCCTAAGTGTACCTCCAAAGTTGTAACAAAATGGCTTAAAGACAATAAAGTGAAAGTATTTGAGTGGCCATCACAAAGCCCTGACCTGAATCCCATAGAAAATTTGTGGACTGAACTGAAAAAGCATGTCCGAGCAAGGAGGCCCACAAACGTGACTGAGTTCCACCAGTTCTGTCAGGAGGAATAGACAAAAATTCCACCAAAGTATTGTGACAAGCAATGCCACCAGCTAACAAAGTATATGTAAGCTTTTCACCCACTGAAAATCTGATATAGTACATAAAAGCTGAAATAAATCTGTCTCTTCACTATTATTTTGAAATGACCTCTTATGGAAATAAAGTAGATACCCGAATTGGCTTAACACAGGAAATGTACAGTAACAAGAACTGTGTGGAGTTTGAATGTCTTTAGCCTAGGTGTAGGCTATGTGAACTTTTGGCCTCAACTGTAGTTGTAGATGGGACTGCAGGGAGGGGGTGCTTAAATGGATCACCTACGCAACAATGGAGGAAATTAGAAACTCTGTATATAGCGCAGTTGGCGTTTATCGTCTACTAATAAAGCTAGAAAACAGAGTTTGTTTTTTCAACTCATAGTTTAGTCGCAGGAGCACTTAATGTCTGAGTTGAGCGATCTCAGGACGCTGCTGTCATGGCCACCAGAGGGTTTGCACAAAAGGGGTTAATGATGAACACTACCTCAGCTAGGATGCTAGTGACAGGTTCAGCTTGCTTTAAATTAGCCGGGGTGAAACAAATACAAAATATAAAACCATCGTTCGTCTATGTTTACAAATATGTACGTATGCCCGAGAATCAAAGAAGTAAAGCTAATGTTACTTTTGACTCAAAATAATTACATATTATGAACCAAACGCTGTAACGAGATTCACTCGATAGTGAATATGATATGGATTAACGCTTTCACTGGATGCTAGCTAAACAAACTGGGTAAAATATGAACACATCAAATGTTCATGGGTGCTTGTTTAACATTTCTTATCTGAAAATAAAAGAAAAAAACAGTGAGCTGGCAGGAATACCTCCTTAGTATGCATGCTTTGCACTTTGAGGAGGATACGTGGGCACACACTGTCTGGTCGCAAACATCTTGAAATTTGGTCCCATCGAGATTGATTGGAACTAGGAAAACCAGATCAAGGGATACAGAAACTTCAAGGGGAGCTGGGTTTTTTGAGGCATTAAAAAGTGAAATAGGTCTGCTGGACAGAGCCAGTGTTAAAACACCAGACAAAGACAGCCGCTCGCCCCTTGGTAGACTAAGTGAATATAACATTAGCTAGCATTTTGTTTTCTGTCATTAAGCTAGTTTGGTAAAATATGTGTTAATCAAATTTTTGTGGCTTTTTTAAAATCTCCTGACACAAAGCTTAAGGTGTTGCTTAAAAATAATTATAATATCTGTGAAACGTCAAGACTGTGTCGTTCGATGTGTGGTTTTTAAAATCAATTAGCCTTGGTTGAGACAACCTATTTCATACGAACCTATTTATACGAAATAATATTACAGGAACGCTCATCTAGTTTGTCTCTAACTAGTAGAACAACCAAAAACAATTGGTACACCATAGCTACACAAGAATTGGATGGATCATACACATGCGTTGAAAGCAACAGGGAAAGCAAATGCGACTAAATTCCGACATTTATGCAATGTTCATAAGATTTGGAAGACAAGTGGTTCGCGTTGCAAGTTGTAAAGCGTGAGTAGCCGAGAAGCCGCTGTAAGCCTCGGTATTGTTGCATCAGACTGACTCAAAGGCGGCATAGGCGACCAGATGGGGTTGACTGTACAATTGTTGACGAGGAATAACTACCTTTGAGAAAATAATTGATTGAAATCTGTGGACCTTCATTTCCATGGAAAAGTAACCGATGCATTCAAAATGTCTTCCAAGCGGGATAGGTTTTCCACATGTTAAGAGTTTAATCGATTATCATTTCAGCTGAAAAGCATTATTAACCAACCACAATTAAGTAAAACTGCCTCCATATGTTTTTGCTACTAACGTGAATTACGCTAACAGATAACAAATTAGTTGGCTATATCTGCGTGTTGCCATAAAAAGCGTAACGCAATTAACGAAACATTCGATTCGATGCAAAAGATAGGCCTATGGCTTAACTTACCTTTATTTCAGCAATGAGCTCATCTTTGGTCATGGTTTTCTTTTCCGCAACCTGAATGCCATTATCCTGCAGGATCTTCGTACAGCATGGATCCACACTTTCAGTGATCAAAATCCGTTTAATCGAAACCATTGCCATTTTGTTCACCTTTTCAACAGTCGAGAAACAGCTTTTTAAATGAATGGGTCTTGTGTAACTTTGCACTAAAAGAGAAACGTCCTGGAGTTCGGAGGCGTGAACCATATGCTAGAAAAAATACGGACAAGTGACTGTGACGTCATACATTGACTTTCCACTGATTTGTGAAGAGCGTTTTGAAACCGCAAAGTGCAGTTTTCGTCCCGCCGTGTTGTGCAAAGAGCTTAGCCTATATAGGAACTTAATATTACCTGAGTTAATGTTTGCCAATGTTCAGTGTTCACATTGAAAAACATCTATTTCCCACTGAAATATCTGAAATCACATTTGTTGGTAATAAATAAGTCTTTTGGGAACGGTTGGTCAAATAAATATGTTCATGCTTATTTACATTGAAATAATGGTGGCTTACATGCTTATTTTGTTTAGTCATGTTTGTGTAAGCAACATTCATGTACAATCAAATAAATAAGCCTGATCCCCTGTCTTAAATTGCCGAATTTGTCTGTAGAATATGATCCGCAATAATGAACTGATATTTTGTTATCCGTTGGAAGTGATGTGGCCTTCGGGTGGGATGCTAAGTGTGATAATAACCTACGGAACCGCACACAGATAACCTACTGAATCACACACAGATAATAACCTACTGAACCACACAGATAATAACCTACTGAACTACACGCAGATAATACCCTACTGAACCGCACACAGATAATAACCTACTGAACCACACACAAATTTGGCTAAATATCTTGGATAATTGGAGAAATTCAAGTTTTCCACCATCTCCAGTTTCTAAAGATTGAATAGTGTCAGACTCTGTGGGATGGCATGAGCATGATGAAGTCACCTAGAAATGTGAAAAGACTTCCACGGTAGCATACATCGATGTATCCTTCATCGGGAGGAGACAAGGAGCTGAGCTTGAAGCCGCTTTGCTTGTCTCCTCCAGTTTTGGAGGGAGGGAGGGAGGGAAGGAGGGAGGACACAAAGATTGGTTTCTGAGGCACAGAGGAGACGAGGTGGTAGTGGAGGAAAGGAGGATACAGTTTTCAGTGATTCTTTTGATGTGGTCTAATCTACAGGTGAAGTGGTGCTGGTGTGTAAACCTAATTGGCTAACTGAACCGGGATAATTTGTGGAAAAAGTCAGTATACACACTTGCTTGGTCCTGTTCAAGCCTAAATGCTGTGCTGCTCCCTACAGGTTACCCAACTTTTTAGCAAAGAACACACACACAGCCCAGAACTTTCCAGGATTTCTTTTGTCTTTCAGACCAGTTGTAGCACTGACTGTGTGACAGCTGTATTTCATGGTGGTAAGAAAGAAACTTGTATTTTTTGTTTCTTTTTGAAAAATAAATGGTTTTTGGCTGGACCGCAACGGCGGGGCCAGCCCTACAAACGCGAATGTCTGTGACTAGTTGACTGAGTGATGAAGTTACACCATTGGTCGACCGAGTTATGAAATTACACCATTGGTTGGCTGGATCATGTGTGTTAGGTCCAGCCATATACTAGGTTTTAACCTGGGCTGCAGTCAAATAGTCTTTTTTGTTTAGGAAGGTTCCTAAAGTGAGTGAAATGACCCAGAAGTATCTAAGTGGAAGCCATGATTAGAGCTGGTCGAATTCTCTAAATGCTAAGGAAAGGTGCTGCAGTGCTTCCTTTCTTATCTCCTTTAGCATAGGGTACACTGGACCATCCTTTACGAAAGGAAAGGAGATAATGCTGTCCCACAATTCCTTGCGGCAGCAACATTTAAAGCGACACACCATTCGGACGTTCACGAAAACAAACAATCAACATGACTGAGTTGTGTGGTGGTTCTTAAGCTATTATATGCATAGGCTTATAATCAGATCATAATCAGCATATTAACCATAACACAGAAGTCTGTCTTTCAAGAAAAAGGGATTTGAGACATTTTTAGCCAGTTGATGTTTTTAATTCAAGATGTTTGAAACTTAAGAATGATGACATGTACAGTAGCAGATTTGTAGGCCTAACATGTTATGCCTATCTTGCATAAATGTAACAATTATTTTCATACAATCATACTAATTGGGATTCACATTGATAAATATGAGTGGACAGGAGGGTGAGCGTGAGCAACCATTCTCAATGTGACAACCATTTCGTTTCACTTTTGTGACTGGTAGCCTATATTCCTTTTTTTATTTCAATTCCAACCTTGGTAATGAAGTAATATTACATTACATTACAGGCATTTGGCAGACGCTCTTATCCAGAGCGACGTACAAAAAAGTGTATAAACATAACCAGGAACAAGTGTGTTGAAAACCCTAGAGAAAAGTACAGTACCAAGTGCAGGGAACGACCGCGTAGTTTAACTTGGACCCTGTAGATTAATCTGATCAGCACAAACAAAAGCAGCAACAAAGCAGTCTATGCAAATAATACAAGTAATAATTAAGTAGGAACAAGTGCAATAACTAAGTCAACTAAGATAAACAGCTTACCTAGCTACAACCCTAAGCTAACATAGTCAATTATGGACTACAGGGAGGTAGGGAGGGATGAGGAGAGATGCAGCCTGAAGAGGTGAGTCTTCAGTCGTTGCTTGGCGTGGTCAGGGTCTCAGCTGTTCTGACCTCCACGGGAAGGTCATTCCACCATCGTGGAGCCAGAACAGACAGGAGACGTGACCGGGAAGTGCAAGTGCGAAGAGGGGGAGGTGCCAGGCGTCCTGATGTAGCGGAACGGAGGGGTCTGGCTGCCATGTAGGGTTTGAAGATCTTGTGGAGGTATGCTGGGGCTGATCCCTTGAATGCCTTGTTGTGTAGCGGATGCTAAAAGAATTAGACATCAGACACAGAAGTATAGGAACAGGGAAGCGTGTCTTCAGCATTTCTGTAACTCTTCTCCACAATGCATTTCGCGTAGCTTACATCAGGTATCATATAACAATACAGCGCCCTCTAGGGCCTCTACGTAATCTCAGGTAAGTACCATAATGTAATATAGTAATCCAATGCAATAATGAAATAATGCAATGCAAAATAATAAAATGAATTGAACGAATGAATATATAATGTATATGGACACAACATCTTCCCCTTTTCAACAAAGAATACTTCTTGTAACTTTAGATTACAACTTCACCATATTATACCCTCTGTATAAGATGCTGTATGTAACTCAATAACACAATAACTTGTCTACATTACAGTGGTCAGCATTTTTCCATCCACATTCACATGACAAAGTCTTTGGTCCAGCTAGGTGGATTTCTACTCCTGGTAGGTCTGGGTTGGTTATCGGGGTTAGGGTCAGGTGGTTTGTCAGTCTCTGATGCAGTACACTCCCGTGCTATGTCAGAGTCAGTATCCGGGGTCAATTCTGGCAGTGCAGACAACCATGTTCCAGATCCTTTCATCGTCCAGAAGGTAAGTGTTTCTGCCTTTCTTTGTCACAACCGTCCTTGGTTCTGTGAACTTGGCTTCTCCTTTCTTTACTTTTCATGGCGTCCTAATCCGTACTTGGTCACCGGACTGGAAGTCATTTGCTTTGGCATGTCTGTGAGCATCTGTGTATTCTTTTGTTTTTATTTGTTTTTGTTTCACTCTTTCACGTACTGCGTGCTCATCCGTGGGAGGTGCAGGCATGTCCATTATCTGTAGCTTCGTTCTCATTCTTCACCCATGGAGCAGTTCTGAAGGGGATACTCCGGTGGTAGAATGAGGCATTGCTCTGTAGTCCATCAGGTAAATTCTCACGAATAATTTCCAGGGTTCTCCTTTGATCGACACAGTCTGTAGACAGTCTTTTAGAACCCTGTGAAATCTCTCAACTTCTCCGTTGGCTCTTGGGTAATAGACTGAAGACTTCAGGTGTATGATTCCCCTCTGTTTGATGAAGGTCAAAAACACAGCAGACACAAAACCGTTATCACTGACCAGTTCCTTCGGATTACCTTCACGAGAGAAAACAGTGGTCAGGAACTGAATGACAGTATCAGTGCCCACATGGGAAACAAAGGCTACTTCCGGCCATTTGCTATAGTAATCCACCAACGTTATGGCAAACCACAGTCAGGAGGTGCCATCTCAAATGGGCCTACAATGTCCACTGAAACCTTCTCCCAGGCAGCAGCTGGTAAAGGCACGGGTTACAGTGGAGCATCATGGGTAACAGTCGACTTATCATTCTGTCTACAAGTCCCACAGTTCTGAATCAATGTCTCTGTCTGAGACTCCATTCTGGGCCACCAATACACTTCTCTGAGGCATTGTTTAGTGCGAACAATGCCTTGGTGGGTTTCATGAGCAATGTCAATGAGTCTCTGACGCAGGCACGAGCAACCGGTGAGTACCTCTAACAATACAGTCATCCCCGACAGCAAGCTCATGACGAACCAGAAAGTATGGTTGTAAGGCAAGATCAATTGCTTTCTTTTGTGAGGGCCAGCCGTTCTGTATCTGTGCACGGAGCTGTGTGAGCACTGGGCAGGCACGGCATGCAGACTGGAAGTCATTCTCAGAGACAGCACGCAGATCAGTTAGAATGGTTGCAACAGATTCCACATTCTCTGCGCATGCAGCGTCCGTCTCCGGAAGTGGAAGTCTAGATAGACAGTCAGCGACGTGATTCAAAGATCCAGTTCTGTATTTGACGTCATGGGCAAGTTCTACCAGGCGAGCAGACTATCTGGCTATGCGAAGGCCAGCACGGTTATTTCCTTTGGTAGTCAGGAGCATCAGTTCTTGATGGTCAGTGCGTAACAGAAATTTGCGTCCCCAGAGCCATATGCGCCATTTCTCAGCAGACCAGATGCAGGCTAGTGCTTCCTTCTCGACAATCGAGTACTTGCTCTCAGCATCCAATAAACTGCTAGAAGCAAAAGCGACAGTCTGTTCTTCACCAGTGTTGTCTAGTTGAGTCAAAACAGCTCCTAGCCTGTAGTCTGAAGCATCTGTAGAGAGTGTGGTGGACTTCTGGGGGTCAAACAGTGCTAAAGCCGGGCTATTCACAATCAGCATCTTGACTTGGTCAAAGCTTGCTTGTGCTGCACTGCTCCATTGGAATGAACTGTTCTTTTGCAGCAGAGCTCTCATGGGCTCCACAAGAGTGGCATAGTTAGGTACAAACTTGCTGTACCACGCACTAAGCCCAAGGAATGAACGCAGGGTTGCAGGATCAGTAGAGGGTGGCGCATCCAGAATTGCCGTCACGTGTGAGTCATCAGGCTGGAGACCTCCAGGACCGATCTTCTATCCAAGAAAGCTCAGAGTGGTTTGACGGAGGTTGCATTTGTCCATATTGAGTTTCAGACCGGCGTCCTTGATCTTCTGCAGCACAAGACGGAGGTTGGCATTGTGTGCAGTTGCTGAGGATCCATAGACAATTACTTTGTCGAGGTAGCATTGCACCCCTTCAAGGCCACTGTGGATTATCGTCATCATTTTTTAAAATGCGGCAGGGGCGGAGCTTAGGCCATAGGGAATTCTGCAGTACCTGTATAGGCCTTTGTGCGTAAGGAAAGCTATGAGCCCTCTGCTCTCTTCATGCAGCTTCACCTGGTGATAAGCGGATTTGAGGTCCAGTGTAGAGAACATGACAGATCCACGCAGCTCAGAGAGGATGTCCCCAGTCAGTGGTAAGGGGTGACTATCTACGACCACTGCTTTGTGAGATTCCCTCAAATTGACACACATTCCTATGCCACCTGCCTTCTTCTTAATGACTACATTTGGAGATACCCATTCAGATGCGTCAATCCTCTCAATGATTCCATTTTCCTCCAGATTCTTGATTTCACTGGCAACTGCATCATGGACTGACAGTGGCAAGCGCCGAAGCTTTTGTTGTGCAGGCTTCACTTCTGGGCGCACTTTTACTTTGTGTACAAAGTCCTTTGCACATCCAAATGCAGCTGTAATCTCACCTTTCTGTTTGCATTGAGTGGGTGGAGCTTCATTCTGATGCAGTGTCGCACAGACTGTAGTGGTCTCTGGCACCAACTGTCCTCCTTTGATCTGTAGCTGGAGAGCAGCCACCAGGTCCATACCTTGTATAGGTGTTCCTGTTTTCACTATGTAAAAGTCTGTGGACGCACTCCTGTCATGGTAAGTAGTGTCAGCTTTAAGACATCCTAGTACATTCAACCTCTCCTTAGAGTATGTAACAAGCTGTGCTTTAGGTTCACCTAGCTTACTTGAGCTAAAGTAGTCACTGTATACTTTCTCAGGCAGTATAGAAACACCAGACCCTGTGTCAACCAGTAGCTCAACAGTACATGTCTGTGTAGTCAGTGTAGCAATAGTAGCAATACACATTAACTTAGCTACATCAGTAGAACAGTTATATTACTGTTAAGACAGTAACTTCAGGCACGGTGACTTCATAACAGACTCCATTTTGAATTTTGGCTTGCTCGCCCGTTTTTTCACGTGAACGGCGACAACATGCTTTGTATCACCATCAGCCATGACTTTTGCATCAGCTATAGCAGCTTCCATTTGCCTAGCTATTTCCAAAGTTTTTTCAAGTGTCAAATTCTCCACCATTAACAGTTTTTCGCGAACGCGAGGGTTGTTTGTTGTCTCTACAACCTGATCGCGCAGAATTTCACTCTCCATGTCACCAAATTTGCATCGTTTCATGAGCTCGCGCAGCGCTGCCATATAGTGATCCGTTCACTCACCCACAGCCTGAGCCCATTGCCTAAAGCGGTACTTCTCGGCGACCACGTTGAGTTTTGGTGTGAAAAACGTTTCCAAAACGCTCACAGATCCCTCCTAAAGCCGGACACCCACCGCACGCGTATCGACCGCGAGCGCACTACGCGCATATTACGCACGTAACTGAAGCGTAGTTGAAGTACTGTTATTACAACGGCAGCGGGCGACGTCATCTCCACCAGATGCGAATGCGTCGCGAACCGGCTGCGAAGCTTGCGCGACACAAACGAACTGAAGCGTAGTTTTTTGCTTCTGTTCTATTTTTTCGGCTTGTCACGCGTCACGATGGCCTGTTTATACACAGAAATATGTTCTAAAATGCTAGGTATACATGCCCTGATTTATATTTCATCCTTATATTACTGGGGGTGTGTCCCTAGTTCCCTCTTGCAGTAGTGGAGAACAAGATAAAACCAGATAAACACCAGATATTTTATAAGCAGCTAAAAAATACAAGCCTTTTCGTTTTTCTATTGTTCTGGCAGGAAAAAAAAATTAAAACTGGAACCTGGGAAAAAGGCAAACTTAGTTTCGCTATCTTATTTTGCGGAGGGGGTGGGGTAAATTTGAAAATACACCACAGAAAGACATAGCCTATTGAATGATGTAGAAGTGAATGCACCGAGCAGCAGTTTGTTAGCTCGAGTGTTGGAAGGTAGTTTTTAACCAACCATTGCTCAGCCTATTTGACTTTTCCGATGTCTTCGTTCGGAGTGCTTTCAAAAAAATTTTCAAAAAAATATTCTTCATAAAGTTGGCACGCTTGTTAACCAAGCAAATAAATTAATGCAGTTTGAGATAGACTATTATGTAGGCTATATTGCGATTTAAGCTTATGGTAATTCTTTAAAGCGTTTACTTTCTCACGTATTTACATGTGTTAAAAAATATTACCAAATTAACAGACTGAAAAAGGTCTCTCACCATGTATTCACTTACCCATAATCAACAATCCTGAACAAACGTGAAATACACAATGTAATCTCACTGCAGACTGCGAAAGCTACTAGGAATATATAGCTTTTACCAAGCCTTTGCGCGACACAAACGGAACCAGTGTAGATATGCTATGCGCCGCGCCGTGCTGCTTCGCTGTGCTGCTTACGCAACGCTTACGCAACGCGTGCGGCGGGTGCCCGGCATAAGTATCAGCAGCGAGTGGCAAGGTGCTGTAGATTTGCTGTCCTTCTGTTCCTAAACAGTGAATTAGCAAGGCTCTCTTTCTCTCCGCAGAAAATTCACTTCCTCCGATAGCAAGCAGGTAGTTATCGAATAGCCTTTTCCACGCAGCATACGCTATCCTTAGTTCACCTGGGCACTCCAGGAAAACGGCAGGAGGTTGTAAAGAAAGCAAAGCCATCTCGTCAGATTCATTTGTATCAGAGCTAACTTCACTACTACTCTCGTCACCACTTTGTTGTGTAGCGGATGCTAAAAGAATTAGACATCAGACACAGAAGTATAGGAACAGGGAAGCGTGTCTTTACTTCAGCATTTCTGTAACTCTTCTCCACCATGCATTTCGCGTAGCTTACATCAGGTATCATATAACACCCTCTAGGGTCTCTACATAGTTTCAGGCAAGTACCATAATGTAATATAGTAATCCAATGCAATAACGAAATAATGCAATGCAAAATAATAAAATGAATTGAATGAATGAATATATAATGTATATGGACACAACGTGCCTGGTATGCTAGGACCAATGTTTTGAATTTGATGCGAGCTATAACAGGCAGCCAGTGGAGTGTAGTGAGCAGGGGAGTGACGTGGGAGTGTCTGGGGAGGTTGAATACCAGATGAGCTGCAGCATTCTGAATGAGTTGCAGGGGTCTGGTGGCAGATGCCGGTAGTCCAGCCAGAAGAGGCAGCCTACTATCATCTCAAAAATATAGCCAGAGTTAAGGGTTACATGTCCAAGCACGATCTTGAGAAACTTATCCATGCTTTTATATCCAGCAGACTAAACTACTGCAACAGCCTTTTTTCGGGGCTCTCCAAACAGGCACTCAGACAGCTTCAACTTATTCAAAATTCTGCTGATAGAGTCCTTACTAATACCAGGAAGGCGGATCACGTTACTCCCATTCTTAAATCACTACACTGGCTGCCTGTATCTTACAGAATAGACTTTAAAATCCTGCTCCTTGTTTACAAATCACTTAATGGCTTGGGACCAAAATACATCTGCGATATGTTAGCACTTAATGAACCCACTAGATAGCTAAGGTCAACTGAGGGTAGCTTTTTCATTGTTTTTAATTGAAATACACGCTAAGATATGACAAATCCACTGAAAAATGAACGTTCGTATCCTTAGAAAAGCAATGAGTAGTGGCCTACAATTAAAAGGGAACCGCAAAGCAAATTCTAAAACAGTGGTGTTCTACAAAAAGTTGTAGCCATTGACGTGATGGTCGATTTATCACTGCACACAGGCAAATTTTTTGCGCTTACTGAGCGCATTGAACTATGAGGACAGACATTCTACATCTAAGAACATTTTAATGATATTAGACTATTAGTAGCAATATGAGAATGTAGTCAAAATAATATTGTGGAATCAGCATAATAGTACCCAGGGCTGGACTAGGACAAAAAAATCTGCCCTGGCATTTTTGGCCCAGACCGGCCCACCACAATCAGTTGGACACCACCCACCAGTACACCATCCTTGTGGTCCCCTTAAATATGCGTACCTACTGTACTATTCCCCCAAACCACTACAAAGCAGAGTAGTAAGTGCCGTGGACAAGTGTAGCCTACCAGTGCAAGTGGACCAGTGTACTCACTCGCTCTTGACTGACTCCCTGGTGATCAGAGGTGGCTGTGGAGTATCGAGTCTTTAAAAGTACTGATACAAAGATTTGACCAAATTAAGAAGACACTGTCTGCTAGGGAAGGAGGAAAAACATGATTAGCAGCAAGTGGGACATGGATAGAAAATGATTATAGACTAAAGTAGCGCTTAAACTGAACCCAGATCCGAAGAGAGTTTTTAACAATCACATTCTTAGTACAGGGGGAAGTGGAAGAATGAATAGAGCCGCGTTTCCACCAAATTACCCGGAACTTTTAGTCCCAGGAACTACTTTTCCAGGAACTAAAAGGTTCCTTCAAACAATGGTTGCCTGCGTTTCCACCGCGGTCTAAAGTTCCGCGAAGATTAGGCAAATTAGCCCACTGACATATGAAAAAGCGAAGTTGTCGTCGGCCCATCTGTCCTATGATTTCTTCTGTAACCCCATACTACCACCGAAGTAGCCTACATTATTTTCTAATAACCGGGACAGCCCGGAGGGGTTTTTTCCACAACGGGTTACCAACAATGACTATATATGGTTACTTTTGTATTTATTGATTTTTATCGATTTAATCACCTGGAATTGAAATATTCTTCTGCAGCCGTTTGGGCATATTTTACCGTTGTCAAGCAAAACTGTCGTTGGTAGTTGAACTTGGACCGTTGTTATGCAACAAATAGGATATAACAGGCCGATAGTCAGATTGTAACTGTTTTATATATCCCCTCAAACACATTCATTATGTTTATATGCGAACATTCACTTTCATGTCTTGACATCCGAGGCGACAGAATGCATTCACATTTCCAGTATAACTGGCAACAACAGCAGAAAACATGCACACGTTGTAAACAATTTGCTGTTTTATTACTTTCTCATGGTCAATTCCATATAGGCTAATCGCAAAATGACAAGAATAGAACGAAAACTCGGACTTGCGTGAAAATTTTAATTAGCAGTGGTACAGCCACCGTTTGCTTTCCTTCGAAGTTACTGCTAGCCGAGCAGCGAAGTGTGCCCTCCAGATGCGAACCATGCACCATAAATTAGTCCATAGTCTTCCTGGTCTTTTTGTGGAATTGAAGAATGACAGAGTAAAATCACGGCAGTCTGAAAAATCTAAAGGGACGACTACTAGAATTAACCTGTTATTTTACCATGACAAAAAGTGCGGAAGGTGATTTCCAGTTTGCTTTTACTGTATCACCAATGTGAATTAGGCAGAACTACCGCATACCTCACATAACTGTATCAAACGTTTTGAGTCAATTACAACGGGCTAACAAAGAAAATCCGGAAGAAAATATTCAGCAACCGAATTAATCCGTTTGAATGTTTTGGTACGTAATATGCTGTCCCAGCACGAATGCTTAGCATTTTATAAAACGAATACTAAAGCAAGAAAAGAACAGAAGAGCACACGTTATAATTCAAAGACGTTGGCAGGCTATAACCAAAACTAGGCTACTGCGCCGCATAACATACAGGTTTGATTTGAAGTTATTATGAAAATAAATCGGTTTGCGGCTGCATATTTTTAAACATGGCGGTTGAAAATAAACACAAAAAAATGCTGCGAGTACTCGACCAATCAGAAATGTTCAGCGCTGCAAGCTCCACCCAAAAGGTTCCTGTACTTTTGGAAAGTACTACCCCCCGAGCAGGAACTTTTTTGGGGGTAAAATAAAGCCCCCGGAACTAAATTTAGACCCTAGTTCCTGCGGTGGAAACGCACTGAGTTCCTCAAAAGGTTCCTAGTTCCGGGGTAAAGTTCCTGCGGTGGAAACGCGGCTTAGGAGAGTGTACTAGGGCCTTCAGTGAAACAGGTCTGGCGGAAATTGCCTCTATAGCCAGCCACGTCGGGGGAGGATCAAAGATATCATACTGAAGCCAAAATTTTAAAATCCTGATATTGGCAGCCCAATAATAAAATCTGAGATTTGATAAGGCCATCCCTCCAAGTGGCCTAGGCCTATGCAAGTATTGTTTACACAGCCTAGGAACCTTTTTATTCCAGATAAACTCCAAGATCAGGCTATCTACTGAAGAAGGACGGAGGGAGATAAAGTGGTATGCATTGGAACAAGTAGGAAAACCGTGGAAGAACATTCATTTCAACAGAATTGACTCGTGCAACTAAAGATAGATTGAGTACAGACCAGCGTTCACAGTCTTCTCGGATTCGGGTCAACAGGGGGGCAAAGTTAGCCTTATAAAGGTCTTTAAATTTGTGAGTAACATGGACTCCAAGATATGTAAAGCTATGTTGGGCAATTTTAAAGGGTAGGTTGTGTAGAGGATAATTCTTAGCCGCTGTGGTAATAGGAAATATCTCACTTTTGTTTAAGTTCAATTTGTATCCAGATATTTTACCAAATGATTGAAGAGTGGCAAGAGCAGCAGGGACAGAGACAGGCAGATTGGAAGCGTACAAAAGGAGGCCATCTGCATAAAGGGAGACCTTCAACTCTACACCATTTCTAAGTATACCTGTAATATGGGGGTTAGATTGAAGCGCTCTCGAAAGGGGTTCAATGGCGATTGCAAATAATAATGGACTCAAAGGACAACCCTGTCTTATAGAGCGGTAAAGGGGAAAATGCTCAGATTGAATATTATTTGTCCTGACTAAGGCTAGCGGAGAAGAATAAGAGCAGCTTAATCCAAGAAATAAAACTTTTTCCAAAACCAAATTTCTCTAAAGTATAAAAAAGGTAATTCCACTCCACTCTATCAAATGCCTTCTCAGCATCTAAAAATATCAAGGCCTTGTGGGTATTATAGGTGGAGACATTGTAGAATGTATTGAACAGATGTCTAAGGTTGGAGAAGGAGTACCTATTTCGAATAAACCCTGTTTGCTCCATAGAGATAATAGATGGTAGAATGGATTCCAGGCGTAGCACCAACAGCTTTGATAATAATTTAAAGTCAATGTTCAATAAACTTATTGGGTGGTAGGAGGTGAAGGCTAGGTGATCTTTGCCTTTTTTCAAGAGGAGGGAAATGGAGGCTTGAGTAAGAGTTTTGGGAAGGCAACCAAAATTGAATGATTCCTGAAACATGTCCATTAATAGTGGGGCTAGCTTGTGCCAAAATGTTTTATAAAATTCAGACAGATAGCCATCTGGTCCTAGACATTTCCCACTTTGTAGAGACAACGCGGCTGCATTGAGTTCCGCAATAGTACAATACAATACAATACAATACAATATGCTCTTATATACCGCTCTTCATGCGTACATCCCAGGGCGCTTCTCTAATTCCTCTGCAACAGACTGTTTAATGGAGGGAATATCCAATTTATCTAAGAAACTGTTGAAATTGGGAAGAGTAGAAACTTCATCAGATGAGTAAAGAGACATATAAAATTCCTTAAATGCATTATTCATTTCTAAAGGCTCAGTCATTTTACCTGAATTTGTTTGGATCTGGGGGATTTGATGCGATGATGATGTCTGCCGTAACTGGTGTGCTAGTAGCTTGTTAGCCTTGTCACCATGTTCATAAATCTTGGATCTCGTTTGGAGCAGAAGTTCGGTAGTGTGTCATAAGAACATAAAACTCTGCCTGTAAGGAGAGACGCTCCTTATATATCTCTGGGGGTTGGGAGGTGGCATATATGTTACCAAGTTCAGATATGCCTTGCGCCAACTTAGTCAGTTTTTCTTTTCTAAGTAATTTCTCATATCCTGTGTAGGAGATTATCTCCCCTTTAATGTAAGCCTTCAAAGTCTCCCACAGCACTGAAGCGGACACATCAGGTGTTTTGTTTAAACTCACAAAAAATCTATTTGCTGTGAAATAAAGTTAACAAAATCCTCATTTGTAAGTAAGTGTATATTAAGACGCCATGGCGCTCGTGTACTAGTGAAGTTTTTAAAAAGGATATTCATAGAAATTGGTGCGTGATCAGATATAACAATAGCATCATATTTACGTGCAGACACAGATGGAAGTAGTCTGTTATCAAGTCAATACGGGTAAAAGTATGATGAACCTGGGGAAAAAAAGGAGTATTCCCTTTTAGAAGGGTTAAAAAAGCGGTCTTGGCGGAAATTGCAAACTCTTTCATAAAGGATTGAATTACCTTGGCAGACCTTGAAGGCACACTACTCCTAATATTAAGTAGTGTGAAGACATATTAGGGAGTGTTTGGAAGAGGCATTTAAAAAAGGCATCATCGTCACAATTGGGAGCGTAAACATTAGCCAAAATCACACGAACATTATGAATCTGGCCAATAACTATAATGAATCTACCATTAGGGTCAGAAATAACATTTGAATGTACAAAGGGAACAGATTTATGTAGCAGAATAGCCACACCTCTTGATTTGACCAGAAATGAGGAATGGTAAGTCTGGCCTACCCATCCCCTCTTCAATTTTAAATGATCTGAGGCTTTAAGATGAGCCTCTTGTAGAAAGATTATATGGGCACCCAGGTGGTGGAGATGATGTAATACCTTACTGCGTTTTATGGGATTATTGAGCCCTTTACAGTTAAAACTGGTGAATTTAATGTCTTCACTGTTAGACAATGCTGTTAAATTAGGTTGGGTCATAGCTAGGAATTGAGAGTGTTATATAAGAACAAGAGTGATGGCCTGCAGCAACACACAAAACATATACCTGACTGATGAAAAAAAAAGAAAAAGAAAAAAAACTGAGTGGTCATATATTGTCTTGGACAATCCAGTTGTGAAATATACACGCATTTGTGGTGCCTGGGTACCTTTCAAAATAGCTGTGCGTAATACCACACCTGTTGTTTACTGGGTTGTTGCCCTTTTTAGTACAGTTTGGCTTGATTGACAATTCACTTATTCAGTAGGTGAGAGTATAAGCTTTCTAAGGATGTATGTCTGATTTTGCGTTTGGAATAGCGTTTTATAGGTCAGCATAACCGAAAGTTTTCAAAAATTATACCATGTCATTCTACAGTCAATATCTGGGACTAAATATTGAATAAATATACAACCTTACCATTGGTTTTACACGTAGAGATGTCCCTTTTGAGACTGAGTGGTCATATATTGTCTTGGATAATCTGTTTGTGAAATATACGCGCATTTATGATGCCTGGGTAGCTTCCAGAATAGCTGTGCGTAATACCACACCTGTTGTACAGCGTTGTCGCCCTTTTTAGTACAGTTTGGCTTGGTTGACAATTCATTTATTCAGAAGGTGACAGTATAAGCTTTCTAACGATGTATAGCATGTCTGATTTTGCTTTTGGAATAGCGTTGTATAGGTCAGTGTAACCGAAAAATTTCTTCACCCGAAAAATCATCGCATTCACTTATGCATTCACTCTGGGGTAGCAGTAAAAGACGCTGCACCTAACGAAACGTTGTCAACGATTTTTCATAATTTCTTGGGAAATAATATTATTATTGAGGACTTATGGGCATAGCTAAGCCATATATTTGCTGATAGACCTATCTGACATCGTTGTCTGGAGCAAAACAAAAGCGGACTGTATCATTGAATTAGGCTGTCTCTATCTACTGAACACAGATAACATTTCATCATTGTTGTGTAAGTATTACTGCTCAAAATATTTCGGTTATATACCTTATTTTTGAAATTGAGTCTTTAAATAGGTTAGTGGTATTATATAATGTGGATATTTCACACTAATGTGAGCGTGCTGAGACGAATGCTGAAAATATCATATAGAGATAGGGTAACTAATGAGGCAGTACTCCAACGCGCCCACACAAAAAGATAATTAATGATTTAATGTATGCACTATATTACTTTATGTTGGCACTATCTTACCATCAGCGGAAGTGCTCCTTTAATTGCGCCTTAAGGTGTGCGCGTAGTGATATCACATTGTGTGATTGTATGCGAGTACACATGACAGTAAACAAGTTCAACTTGAGCTCCGGTCTCGTATCTTTATTATTTTTAATACATAACAAATGGCGAACAGATGTCCGCAGGTTTCACTTTCCTCTTTATTAGACGTAAGTGAAAACTAGGGACATCTGCTTAATGGTGGAAAGTGTGAACTTCGGAGCTTTGA
The DNA here is from genome assembly GCA_039654925.1 of Anguilla pacifica. NCBI lineage: Eukaryota > Metazoa > Chordata > Actinopteri > Anguilliformes > Anguillidae > Anguilla > Anguilla pacifica. The sequence goes on along the minus strand of CM077286.1, from coordinate 34,318,083 downwards.
CTGTAAATGGAGACGTGAGTCAAAAACAAAAGCAGACCTGCCAACCTGCACGCATTTTGTGTACCAACCACGCAATTATTGGTCAAAATACGGAGGTACGAAATGCCAGCTGAAACTACGCAAAAAAAAAAAATTAATTTAATTACGGAAAACAATCAATTAATGCAAATCAATACCGTACATTTATTCGGTATTTAAACTACATCCGTCGGATTGAACAAGATCCTACGACCTTGTGCTCGTGGTTCTGTAACCCATCCCCGACCCACTCAACATCCACTGATACGCAGTGGTACTTTAATATCCAACGAGGCGTAACGCTGCATTGCTGAGGTAAAATGGGAAGTGGGGAGTAATAATCAAGCACAAAAATGTGAACGTAATGTTAACATATAAAACATTAAAACATGTTCGGTAACTTTACGAGATGATGCATTTCAAGGGGTATATCCTAATGAGATAAATTTGCGTATATAGTTAGCCGTAGTAGTAGCTCACATACGATTTAGCCTCGTTACGAGACGTGTGAATAACTGATGGCGTAATTTAGCTGCAGTAACTCAAACGCTACGGAGACTCCCTGTTCAAACTTTGAATCGCGCACGCTCTGTTGGAGCAAAGTGACCACTGCAAAGGTGTTTGACTAAAGACTGCTAACGTAGCAAATAATTCCTATTATTGTAGCCAGTCACCTGACCAGCCTTGCAGTTAGAAAATAATCATGACGTCAGATGACGAGGATACTAACAAGGGGAGAGAGAGCACCAGACCTACTAAAAAGAAGCGAGTCCATGCCCCCCAGAAGTTCCTCGCAAAAGATCAGGAGCAATGGCCGTGCCTCCGCCCCTCAAAACTTCCACACCATGCATTTTGCACATTGTGCAATTATGATTTTGACATTAGCCACCAGCTAATAATTTAGCTAAACCTCTAGTTACAAAAGCCTACATTCCTAGATAATTTTTCAACTGAATACTTTTTTTTCATTAGGCCTATATGATGTGTGCCTATATAAGCTGATTCAGTTATTTAATTATTAAATAAAATGGAAATCATGAACAGAAATTTGGTTTTAGTCATAATTGACAGTGTTTTACATCGCAACATAAGTTTTTTTTTTTACATTACAACATAAGTTTCTGTAAATACTTGAAAATGAAAACATCTTACAATATACAAAATAAATTATTTCCATTTTTATTAAATAATTTAAAGCAATTCACTTATGGTTATCAGTTTGTATAAGCACACATATCATATAATTAAATATTAATCATGAAAAAATTGTTTTAAGCAGGTGTACTCAAACTTTTGACTTGAAAGTATATCATAATATAGCCCAGTGCAGTGCAAGTGATATTTTAGAATCAGGTCAAATTATACCATTTTGCCTGATCACTTTAACAGTCAAAACTAGAAGAAAGGCTTGTGTGTGCGTGTGTGCGTGTGTGCGTGCAAAGCGAAGTGGTGCGAAAGCATGTGAACTAAGCGTTACACTGACTATTGTGGTACTCAAAATATTTCCTGAGGTTGGCAGGTCTGCAAAAGGGAAGGGAAACTGCGCTAACCGAAGTGTAGAACTGTGTTAATTAAAGCAAATAAAAATGTCGGGAAACATTGGAAACATAAATGAGTTTGATAGTACCAACGAAGATTCTGCTACATCTATTGAAAAAGTGGAACATTACTGTGTGGCAAATGACATAGCCAAAGAGAAAAAAGTTGCCGTCTTATTAAGTGTCATGGGCTCTAAAACATATCGCTTGCTACGTAGTGTGCTAACGCCAGAAGAGCCTGCCGACAAAGGATTCAAAGGCATTGTAAAAGTCTTACAGACCTATTTCAGCCCCATGCCGTTATTGCCAAAAGGTTTACATTTTATAAACGCAATCAGTCGCGAGATGAAAGCATATCAGAGTATGTGGCAGAATTGCGCAGATTTTCTGAACATTGTCAATGTGGAGGAGGCTTGGCTGATGCACTGAGGGACAGGCTCGTGAGCGGAACGCATAATGAGAGCATGCAAAAGCGTTTGCTTACTGAAAAGGACTTAACCTTAGAGCGTGCTTTGACCATTGCAATATCAATGGAGACTGCATCCAGAGATGCAACAGAATTACAACAACGTTGTGGAATGTGCTGCACATAAAATGACATTTAAACGTTCTTCAAAGAAGCAATCATGTTTCTTTGTGGCAAAGCATCACATGATGCCAGTGACTGCTGGTTCAAAAAGAAGGACTGTAGAAATGGCCACAAATGCGGACACATTGAGAAAATATGTAGAAATGAGAAAAAGCATGCAAACAATGCAAGGTTCACTCGGAAAGGAAAACAAAATTCAACAAATGTGCACAATGTAACTGAAATCGAGTCTGGGACTGATTCCTCTGGAAGTGAAAAAGATCTAGCATGCCTAGAATTGCACAGCATACGGGAGTCTGACCGTCAAATAATTTGGATTACGCCACAATTGTCACTAAAAATGGAATTAGACGCTGAGTCTGCTCTTTCAGTTATCTCTGTTGCTGAATACAACAAGCTATTCCCAAAACATAAATTGCAAGACACATCAGTGATGCTCAAAACCTACATGGGGAAAAGGTTTCTCCTATAGGTAAGGACAATGTAGATGTAACCTACAATGGACAAAAACATCACTTAGACTTATATATACTGCGCAATGGAGGTCCAGGATTGCTGGGACGTGAGTGGTTGAGGACCATTCAGCTTGATTGGAGCTCAATCAAGGCATTGAACATGTCATCACAGAACAAAAGCAGTACTGCTAAAAGACTTTCTAAACTGCTAGCTGATGCACAACCAGTGTTTGAAGGGGGCCTTGGCACCTTGAAAGGCATAAAAGCATCAATTGAACTGGACGAGACGGCACGACCGAGATTCCACAAAGCCCGCCCGGTGCCGTATGCTCTCCGTCCCAAAGTAGAGGCTGAACTCCAGCGTCTGGAGGAAACAGGTATCATATCCAAAGTAGAGTGGAGTCAATGGGCCGGCCCTGTAGTGCCAGTCGTAAAGAAAGGAAAGGCTGCAGCAGTGCGCATCTGTGGAGATTTTAAAGTCTCAATAAACCCTGTGCTCCACACTGTACAATATCCTCTGCCCCGAATCGAAGATATTTTTTCTTCGTTAACAGGAGGTGGCCGCTATTCGAAAATTGACTCATATCTTCAAATGGAGATGAAGGAGACGTCAAAGATGTTTTTAACCATTAACACTCATAAAGGTCTTTTCCAGTACAACACGCTTGCTTTTGGAGTGGCCTCAGCTCTCGCAATCTGGCAAAGAGCGATGGACCAGGGGCTCCAGTGTATTCCAGGTACACAATGCTACCTCGATGACATCATTGTGACAGGCCAGACTGACGAGGATCACCTGGACAACCTAAAAAAAAAGTGCTCAACAGGCTACGTGAGTACGGCCTGAGGGCAAACAAAGAAAAGTGTGAGTTCTTCAAGGATGAAATCACTTACTGTGGTCACACCATCAACAAAGATGGCTTGCATAAGTCACAAGAGAAAATGATGCTGTGCTGCAAGCACCCAACCCACGAAATGTGTCACAACTACTATCCTATTTAGGATTAGTTAAGTACTACCACAAATTCTTACCGAATCTTTCCACCATACTTCACCCACTGAATGCATTACTGCAAACGGGTGAGCTGGAACTGGTCTGTGAGCTGTGACAAGACTTTTAAAGAAACAAAATGACTGATCACATCAGACAAAGTTTTAGTGCATTTTGACCACTCAATGCCCATCACACAAGCCTGTGACGCTTCCCCTTACGGGAATGGTGCGGTGCTATCGCACAGGCTGAAGGATGGCTCAGAACAGCCGATTGCATTTGTGTCTAGGTCACTGTCAAAGGCAGAACGCAATTATGCACAAATTGACTGCGAAGCCTTAAGTTTGGTGTGGGGCGTAAAGAAATTCAACCATTACTTGTATGGACAGAAATTCACATTGTTAACTGACCACCAGCCCTTGGTAGCATTCTTCAATCCAAGAAAAGACGTCCCTGTGATGGCTGCTGCACGATTACAGCGGTGGGCCCTCTTCTTAGGTTCACACACATACAGCATCAAATTCAAGGGCACGAGACAGCATGGGAATGCTGATGGCTTGTCTCATCTGCCACTGGTGACAGCCACAGAGGAGGAGTCATTCGACCCCCTGGAAGTGTATCACTACACTAGTCGAACAACTACCAGTGATGAATGCACTAATTCTGAGAGAAACCAGAAATGACCCGACACTATCCAGAGTGTATGACATTACATTAGTTCCATCTAAACTTCGCACCAGAGTGCTAACAGCATTGCACGAAGGACACATGGGCACGGTGAAGATGAAAAGTCTAGCACACAACTACGTCTGGTGGCCTGGTATTGACAAACAAATTGAAGATTTAGCCAAAGGATGTGTTGGTTGCCAAAGCACACGGAATGCACCACCACAAGCACCGCTACACCTATGGGAGTGGCCGTCATCACCGTGGCAATGTGTTCACATTGATTTTGCCGGCCCCTTTATGAAAACCATGTTCCTAATTGAGGTTGACGCTCACTCGAAATGGCCTGAGGTCATCTGCATGAAGTCCACAACGTCTACGCAGACCATTTCTGTCTTGAGAATGATGTTTTCCAGGAATGGATTACCTGAGCAGGTCATCAGCGATAATGGCCCGCAATTCACGTCGGATGAATTTAACGCATTCATGAAGAACAATGGCATCAAACACTTTACTTCGGCCCCTCACCATCCAGCTACGAACAGATTGGCAAAACTTTGTTTGGTCTTTCAAGAAGTCAAGCGATGGAGGAGGGAATACCGCTGCAACACAAGTTAGACAACTTCTTATTTGTCTACAGAAATACCATGCATTCGACCACAAACAGATCTCCTGCAACTATGTTTCTGAACAGACCCCTGAGGTCTTGCATGGATCTCTTAAACCCTGATGTGCGCCGGGATGTTCAAGACAAGCAGTTCAGTTGGATGAGCAACAGACCGTCCAGAAACTTCAACGAGGGACAAGATGTTCTCGTGCGAGATTACAGATCAGACAAGTGGCAACCAGGCACAATTTCCTCACATACAGGGCCACTAATGTACACTGTACAAGTTGGAGACAAAACGTGGAGAAGACACATGGATCAGATCTGTGACACCACAGTCAGGAATACTCCGGTCTCTCCACCAGAATCAGCACAGACCAGAAATACAGAAGCCAAGGATGTTCCAGTCACTCCACAGAATTCATCACGGATTGATGACATGGCTCCACGGGTTGAGGACTCAGTTGAAAAGGAAACATCTCAGGGCTCTACCTCGATCAGTCTTACCTGACAGCGCAACTCCTTCAAGTCACCTACCAAGTCCGAGACGCTACCCAGGGAGGCAGAAAAACCCACCTCAGAGACTTGACTTGTAATGGACTGCGGTGATGTATCCTTTTGAGTAAAAAGTAAAAGAACTGTTACTTACCTGTTAATGGAGATGTATCCATTTGAGTAAAGAGAATTGTTACCTGTTAGAAAAAAAAGAGACAAACCTGTTAAGAAAAACAGAAACAAAGTTATTGTATTTAGTGAGAATCTGTGACTGGCTGAATGTGTGACACAGAAAAGCTAAAAGGGGAGGAAGTGTGATGTATGCACTACATTATTTATGTTGGCACTATCTTACCATCAGCGGAAGTGCTCCTTTAATTGTGCCTTAAGGTGTGCGCGTAGTGATATCACAGTGTGTGATTGTATGCGAGTACACATGCCAGTAAACAAGTTCAACTTGAGCTCCGGTCTCAGTATCTTTATTATTTCTAATACATAACAAATGAGAACATTAAATGAGAGAAAACTTAAATTTCTGGGCCATGTCATCAGAAAGGGAGAAATGACGGTAAATATATAATGACGGTAAATATAGCCTATATAGTCTGCTTCGTTCTGTTGCTACCATAATATAACAAACTTTCTTGTGTCTACAGCTGCAATTTCTCACTGCAATTACTAATATTGAATATAAACAAAAGACGCAATGCTGTAGTCTGCCAATGTCAAAATATAATACGGTACTCTGCACGCAGCCGGCAGATAGCAGGGATGGCAAGTTTTATTTAGTTTTTTGTTTAGTTTTTTTCAATGTCGTATTTATTATTTGAAATATGTATTATTATTCATATTAAAATCTGTCTCTGAGGCACTCTGAAATGTGAATTCTCTGCTAAGCTGAGCAATGGATTGGAATATGTGTCTGACGTAATGTTGCACGGTATACCGAAACTTCAGAACTTTTTTGGTACTTAAAAAAAGAAACAGTTTGGTATTAGAATTTTCCGACATTGGGTACTTTTTGGTCAAATGTAAAAGTCAGGGAAATATGTCTTCCGCATTTCTGATTGAGAGGATGAAAAGTGTAATTTGTCAGAATCTTCGCTAGATGGCAGTAGCAACTAAGGTATCCAAGTCAGGTGACGTGAGCTTGTGCATTCAGCTCGTTGATACAGTGCAAGCTTTGACTCAGTTCACTTCAGTAGCGATAGGTGTTCTAATTTGGAAATATTTTATTATAGGAAGATGCTGAATTGTTATTAGAATATGCTGTTTTTAGATCTATTTAAAAGGGAAATATCTGTTTAAAGATTATTTAGTTTACAATTGTTTAATTTTTGAAATATATTTAATATATTTTTCTATTGTTTAGTGTTGTAACACTATAGGCCTATGCTTATTAACATGCTGAACACGCTTCAACTTAAAGGTTGTTAATAAACCAGGTTGTTAAGAAACCGAAAATGAAAATGAGGTCAACCCTTGTGGACATTACGTTTCTGATCTATTAAGGTAATTTCAGTATCGTTAGGTACCAAGTATCGAATCGGTATCGTTTCAGTATCGAGTATCATGATACTAAACCTGGTAGTGGTATCAAAGTCAAAATTTTCGTATCGTGACAACACTAGTCTGACGCCTTTTTTTATTGCGGCGCGGAAGCGCTGCAGCTCTACATACACACCGGGCCATCTAAGTGTTACGATATGCCATCTAAGTGTTACGACATAGTAAAGGCCTTTACGGCAAGTGGCCAGGACACATCCATGGCGACGCAACTAAGTAATCCAACAGTGTGTCTTCGCACAAAATTGGCCATAAGTCATCAATATTTTATACAATCATCATTATGTTCAGTATATATGTTGGGTGAAGGTATATGATCATGAGGACAAAACCATTTTAAAAGTGTTTCAGAGGGGGCGCAATAGTGCCAATGCTTGGACCCCTCCCAATGCCGCTTGTGGTTTTAATTATTATTATTATTTTTCTCCACTAAAAGTATCTGCGGCTCAGCAACCATAAGTCCTAGAGCAACCAAATTTGGTAGGTGGGTTCCTGTGGCCCCCCACTACTAAGGCACTACAAATCACCTATGTCGGCCAGATGGTGGCGCTATAACAAAGGGTCATGCGTAAAAGGCCATAACTCCCACACGATAAGTCAGATCAACACAAAACTTCAGCGTCCGTTTTGAGGCTGAGTGGTCATTGTCATTGTCTTGGACAATCCGTTTGTGAAATATATGCGCATTTGTGATGCCTGGGTACCTTCCAAAATTGCTGTGCGTAATATCATACCTGTTGTTTATGGCGTTGTCGATCTTTTTAGTACAGTTTGGCTTGCTTGACAATTCATTTATTCAGTAGGTGAGAGTATACGCTTTCTAACGATGTATAACATGTCTGATTTTGCTTTTTGAATAGTGTCTTATAGGTCAGCGTAACCGAAAATTTTCTTATAATCGCATTCACTTATGCATTCACTCGCAGTAAAAGACGCTGCACCTAACGAAACATTGTGAATGATATTTTGTAATTTCTTGGGAAATACTATTATTATTGAGGACTTCTGGGCATAGCTAAGCCATATATTTGCTGATAGACCTATCTGACATCGTTTTCTGGAGCAAAACAGAAGCGGATAGGACTGTTGATGTACTGTCTCTATCTCTCAAAATATTTCGGTTATATATCTAATTTTTAAAATGGAGTGTCTTTACTTAGGTTAGTGGTATTATATAATGTGGATATTTCACAGTAATGTAAGCGTTAGAAGTGTAATAGTTTTTGTGTTGCATGCAACAGTGATGACGAGAGTGTTGGAACACCAAAATGTGGTGGGTGGTTGAGGATTGTTTTCATATTGTCCCATCCCCATACAAGAAAACATACGAGAGTACGGACATACGAGAGTATGATTCGTGGAGAGAGCAGAGAAATACATACAAGTATTCCAAGTAGTACGAGTTAATTATTACACATTTAGGTACTGTACAGCATTGTGTGACAATATTTTTGCATTATTTTGAAATCTGATATTAATGTTTCGTCTTAAACCTTCATAAGGGGCTTATTTATATGCTTTAAAATGGACAGAAAGCATTATATTCCTTTTTGGAGAGATTTTTGATATGTTTCTGGACCCCTAGCTATTTTAGACCGTAAGGAATAAACCCCTCCGGGCTGTCCCGTTATTGGAAAATAATGTACTTCGGGGCTGGTTAAGCGACCCTCGGCTTCACCTTCGGCCGCATCACCACCCCCGTCGTACATTATTTTCCAATAACGGGACAGCCCGTCGTGGTTTATTCCTTACTTATTATCATCAACATTTATTGAATTAATCATCATCATCGTCATCATGGCATGGCACACACACTACCTCCTAAGGAATAAACCCCTCCGGGCTGTCCCGTTATTGGAAAATAATGTACTTCGGGGCTGGTTAAGCGACCCTCGGCTTCACCTTTGGCCGCATCACCACCCCCGTCGTACATTATTTTCCAATAACGGGACAGCCCGTTGTGGTTTATTCCTTACTTATTATCATCAACATTTATTGAATTAATCATCATCATCGTCATCATGGCATGGCACACACACTACCTCCCTGCTCCCTGTTAATCATGAAGCTACTCCATGCTTACCGCTTCAACTACACTCTCCTCCTGCTCCTGCTCACTCTGTCCCTCGGCCCTGTCATGCTCACTCTGTCCCTCCTCAGCTTCCCTGTCACACGCCTGCTCCTCTGCCTGGCAGTGGCCATGGCCAGTCACCTCTCCTCCTTCAAGTTACACTTTTTGCTGCAATGTCGGATACTGTAGATGTTGAAGCTACTGCAGCCCTAGAGCAAACATGTCTGTTATTTTTGCACATTTGGCGGCATCTGCCTCTAGATTTTTAATCTTTTTGGCCCGCAACTTCTCTCATCCCCCTTGCGCTTTTGTTTATCCATTTTGACGCCCTCATCCATCCACAGATTTTTGGCTCTGAACTGACATGAGAAACAGAGAGGACAGAGGGGGAGGGGTGGGGTCTAGTAAGAGATGTGATTGGGCCAGCCCAGTGTCAGTACAGAAAATGAACCAATGGGCCATGCTTTATCGGCCGGTCATTGGCCAAATTTTTTTTTTTAAATTAAAAATGATGAATTAAATTATATCGACCCCAAGGTTCTGCACGGTATGCCAGATTACCAGTCCAGCTCTGATAGAATCTTAATTTAAGAGCCACATATGCCTAGCTTTATTAGCTACTAAGAATTTATTTATTTGTCACGAGTCATCACCATGAACAATGGACACAAGGAAATGATGGCAGGTAACATTACTATTAGTAATATTAATATATCAGGAAAACAATGTAATCCAAACAATAATGGTGGATTCATGTTATTCTAGGTCATGGTTTAATATTTTGCATATTCTGATATATTGATTCCATGCAGGCGGTGGTACAGTGGGTAACACTGTTGCCTCACAGCAAGAAGGTCGTGGGTTCGAATCGTGACTTGGGGCCTTTCTGTGTGGAGTTCGCGTGTTCTCATCGTATCCGCGTGGGTTTCCTCCCACAGCCCACAGACATGTGCGCTCTGCAATAGATTGGCGGCCTCTCACCCAATGCATGGTGGGATAGGCTCCAGCACCCCCCGTGACCCTGCTCAGGACAAGCAGGTATAGATGATGGATGGTTCTCTGAATTCAACCCTTTTCGTAGTTTTGAATGTACAGTCTCATACTCGTTCATGTACGGGAGCGGGTGTTCTCGTCTAAGTAGTTACGAGCACTCTGACGTAAAACTATGCGGACCAAATTGGAATGAAATATAAAATCCTATGTTTTCTTCTGTGGGACTCAGGACAAAAATCGGTGCCTGTGTCATGGTTCTTGTTTCTGTCTGTCTTTCCCAGAAGTTCCGCCAGATGGCGGCACTTCTGTTTTGTGTCCTGCTCCCCCTGTTTAATTGTATTATTGCTTTCTGTTATGTGCGCTCATTGATTTAAACATTCTCCCAGAACTTTCAAATATGGCTGAGAAGGTGGAGGAGGAGGAGTTTGAGACTGAATCTCTTTTTCAACCCACAGGGGTCAGTGATGAGTCGTTAAGACTGGAGAGGCTAAAACGGCTTGAGATTGAGTCAAAGAAATTAGAAATTGAATCAAAAAAGCTGTAAATTGAGGCAAAAAAATTAGACCTAGAAGCCTTGAGACTAAACTCCTCACTTCCAGCCTCTCCTCCTGTTTTTGATGTGGGCAGACACATTAAAATGGTACCTCCATTCTTTGAAAAAGACGTGGAGACGTATTTCTCTCATTTTGAGCGTGTGGCCACCTCTTTGAAATGGCCTAATAACGTATGGACACTTATGTTGCAATGTGTGTTAACTGGGAAGGCCCAGAGTACTTATGCTTCTTTGCCATCCGATGAAAGTCGGGATTATGAGTTGGTTAAACGTGCCATACTGCGTGCTTATGAGCTAGTGCCGGAAGCCTATCGGCAGCGCTTCAGGAACTGTAAGAAACAAGATAAACATACCTATGTGGATTTCGCCCGTGAGAAGGAGATCTTGTTTGATCGGTGGTGTACTTCTCAAAAGGTAGAAACAAAAAATCAACTTCGTGAGCTGATCCTCATAGAGGAGTTCAAAAACTGTGTGCCTGATGTTGTAGCCACCCATTTGCATGAGCACAAAGTCTTGAAGCTCTCTGATGCTGCTGTGCTAGCTGACGAGTTTATCTTGACTCATAAGATCACATTTAGTGAGAAGAGACATGATAAGTATAAGCCCAGAGGCCGTTTTCCCCGTTCTGAGGTTCGTCCTGCGGAGGCTACTGTGGCTGTTAAAAGTGACAGTTCTACTCCCAATAAGACAGATTTATTCTGTAAATACTGCAAAAAGACAGGACATCTGATTGCAGATTGTTTTATCCTTAAAAAGAGGAAGAAGGATGTTAAACCTATGGGTTTGGTTGTTTCCTCTCAGTCTCCTTTCGACATGGTCGGGTCAAACACTGAGTTTTTTAAGGATCAAGATTCTCAGACTCGTAATTATGAGCATTGTAACACTCAACGGAGTATGCACCATTTATCACGGATGGCTATGTATCATTGTCAGGTCTGCAGGAGAACATGCCAGTGCGCATTCTCCGTGACACGGGAGCAGCCCAGTCCTTCTTGCTGGATGGTGTGCTTCCCCTTTCTGAGAAAACGTCCACTGGCACGCATGTACTGGTGAGAGGGTTGGAGATGGGTTTTGTTGATGTTCCTTTACATAGGATCCATCTCACTTCTGACCTGATCACTGGAAGTGTTGTTGTGGGGGTTCGTAAAAACCTACCAGTGCCCGGCATTACATTCCTCCTGGGTAATGATTTGGCTGGGGGAAACGTGTGGGGGCACTCTTCAACACCACCTGAGGTTGTCCCTGTGCCCCTGGTGCCTGAAGGTCCTGATGAATGTGCCCAAATGTATCCGGAAGTCTTTCCTACCTGTGTGCTAACTCGCTCTATGGCGAAACTACAGTCCAGTGTTAAGAGTGAGGATACAGAAGTTGATCTGAGCCATACTTTTCTTATGTGCCCTGACATGTCTGTGTCTCCCACAGCTCCGTTCTCTGCTCCTGTGACATTGCCAACAGCGGAGGTGGAGAGTGTGAAAATCAGTGAGGAACCCTTAGCCCGTGAAACACTAATTTCTGCTCAAAGCGCTGATCCCTCACTTACTTCTCTGTATGAGACCATCCATACTGATCAGGACATTGATGTACTTACTCAGGGTTACTTCTTGAAAGATGGCATCTTGATGAGGAAATGGAGGCCGCGCACTAGTTCAGATGAGTGGGATGTTGTTTCCCAAATTGTCATTCCTGTGGGTTATAGACCACAGATTTTGAGTGTGGCACATGATGGTCTAGCTGGGCATCTGGGTGTAAACAAGACCTATAGTCGCATTCTCCGACATTTCTTTTGGCCTGGGTTGAAGCAGGATGTAGCCCAGTTTTGTAAATCCTGCCATGTCTGTCAAGTAGGTGGAAAACCGAACCAGACGATTTCGCCTGCTCCACTTTATCCGATACCGGTCATTTGTGAACCTTTTGAGCACGTCCTCATCGACATTGTAGGGCCACTCCCTAGGTCACGACATGGACACCAATACCTGTTAACAATCATGTGCGCTGCTACTCGGTTCCCCGAGGCTGTTCCTTTACGGAACATTACTGCTAAAACAGTTGTGCGTGGGCTAACTAGCTAACTTTTCTCTGTGTGGGCTTCCAAAGATCATTCAAAGTGATCAAGGTTCGAATTTTATGTCGCGCATATTCACACAGGTCCTTCAGCAGCTCCAGATTAGGCACAATGTTTCCAGCGCTTATCATCCAGAGAGTCAGGGGGCCTTGGAATGGTTCCATCAGACCCTTAAATCGATGTTGCGCATTTATTGTCTTGAGCTGGGTAAGGATTGGGAGGAAGGTGTTCCGTGGCTGCTCTTTGCATCTAGAGAGGCAGTACAGGAGTCTCTAGGTTTCAGTCCTGCTGATGTAGTGTTCGGTCATACGATACGCGGTCCTTTGACCTTATTAAAGGAAAATTGGATAAAAGACAGCCCTCAGCATAACCTGTTGAATTATGTGAGTGAGTTCCGCTCCAGACTACACAGAGCCTGTGAGTTAGCGCAGCAGAATTTGAAAATTGCACAAGGAAAAATGAAATCCTGGTACGATCGCAAAGCAGAAAGCAGACGGTTCGATCCCTGCAGGCTCGGTTTAGTGGGCCTTATGTGATAGAACGGCGGCTATCTGATCGTGATTATGTGATCATTACCCCTGATAGGCGGCGGCGTACGCAGGTCTGTCACGTTAACATGCTCAAGCCCTACTATGAAAGACAACCTTCGAGTCCTCCTGACCCTGTACTGGTAACTGCTGCTGGCGATGTTGCAACTCCGCCTTCGTCTTCCTCTGTCTGTCTAACTGTCACTACCTCGTGCCCGGAAGGGATGCCAGGGACAATTACTCCACTCTCGGAGGAGAGTGCGGAGGAAGTTGTTGTTCCCTCACGATGTGTTGTTGAAGGCCGTTTAACAAATTCTGAAATGCTTGTTGCCCTCTCAGATAATCTACCTCATCTGTCAAGTAAGGAGCGAGACGACATCATTCACTTGGTTGAGTCGTATCCCTGCCTTTTCCAAGACGTGCCCAGTCGCACCACTGTCATCGAGCATGACATAGAGGTAGGATGTAACTTGCCCATTAAACAACACGCGTATAGGGTGAACCCTGTTAAACAGCAGCTGCTGCGCAATGAGGTTGACTATTTGCTTAAGCATGATTTGGCTGAACAGAGTTCTAGTGCTTGGAGTTCTCCCTGTCTGCTTGTAAAGAAATCTGATGGGTCTTACCGTTTTTGTACTGATTATCGTCGTGTTAATTCGGTGACCAAACCTGATTGTTATCCCCTACCGCGGATGGATGATTGTGTTGACCGAGTGGGTCCTGCCATATTTGTTAGTAAATTCGATCTACTAAAGGGATATTGGCAAGTCCCCCTGTCGGCCCGTGCTAAAGAGATCTCTGCATTTGTGATGCCTAATCATTTTCTGCAGTATAAAGTCATGCCTTTTGGGATGCGAAACGCACCTGCCACATTTCAGCGTTTGGTCAATCATGTTTTGTCCGGTCTTCATGGTTGTGAAGCCTACCTCGATGATGTAATTGTGTACAGCTCATCATGGTCAGAACATCTTTGTCAGATTCAGGACCTCTTTGATCGTCTGTCTGCTGCTTCCCTCACCATTAATCTCGCGAAGTGTGATTTTGGTAAAGCCACCGTCACTTATCTTGGTAAAATTGTGGGGAGGGGGCAGGTCCGTCCTCTGGGAGCAAAGATCGAGGCCATTTGTCAGTTCCCTGTTCCGACTAACCGCAGGGAGTTGCGTGGGTTCCTTGGTATGGCGGGTTACTATAGGAACTTTTGTAAGAATTTTTCATCAGTTGTTGTCCCTTTGACAAATCTTCTTAGCCCGAAAGTAGATTTTTTATGGTCTGATTCCTGCCAACAAGCATTCGAGAGTGTGAAAGCCCTCATGAGTAGAGCTCCAGTGCTGTCTGCCCCTGATTTCACCAAGCCTTTTCGGCTTGCGGTGGATGCGAGTATGCTATTTTTCACGGAAGTTTAATTGTCATCAACGCAATTATTCCACCATTGAGAAGGAGGCGCTCGCCCTGGTACTCGCCCTACAACACTTTCAGGTTTATGTCAGCTCATCCTCTCCCGTTATCATCTATACAGACCATAATCCTTTGGTGTTTTTGGACCGTATGAGAAATGCTAACCAACGTCTCATGCGTTGGAGTTTGGTATTGCAAGCCTTTCGCCTTTTTTTTGCAAATTCATCACATACGTGGTAAAGACAACGTCGTGGCTGATGCCCTGTCTCGAGTCTAGAATTGCTATATCCCTCGTGTTGCTGTTTTCGAATGTTCTTTCTCTCTTTCTCTCTTTCTCTCTATCTGTCTTCAACCTGCTCTCTGTCACGTATTGTATCCCTAGGCGCCAGGGCTGCAGACGATGGCAGTTGAGCCTGAAGTTGTGAGTATGTGTACCGGAGGGGGGGAAGGAATATTAGTTTAAGATCTGTAAAATGATTACCATCAGCTCGCCTCTCCTTGCTTCGGACCTGCACGACCACATGTTAACATATTGTAGGTGCGATGTCGGGGGTAGGTTGGTAAACGAGGGGGGGAAGGATTATTATTATTTGAGTAAATGCCCTAAAATGCATTACCCCTAGACTACTACGTAATGTTATGATATTTATTTCCATACTTAAGTGCAATACTTAACCTGTAAGGTATTTGCCTTTTAGGAATACGTAATCATGATCACCATTATTTTTGTAGTACTTTTGGGGCTGGTATTTCCTGTTGCCACTTGGTAGTTATTGTTTGTGATTATTGCTGTTATTGTATATGAGTATATGGTTGCATGTATTTTACTTATTTGGCTTCCTCCTTATAGGAAACCTTTTAAGGGGGAAGGTGTTATGTGCGCCCCTACTTCTTGGTGCATGTGGGGTGTGTCTTTCTCCCTCTCTCTCTCTGTCTCTCTCTGCTCTTAGATTGATTAATTGGTGATTGGCAGTGGGAGGAGCTACACCTGTCCCCAATAGACTGCACCTGAGACTCTCCTATATGTACTACAGCCCTGTGATCCTTCTGAGTCCTCTACACAGACGGGCCTGGAGGATCACCCCATTTGATTGCTACCTATTTTATTACCATTGTACTAATTCATCCATCGTTGGACTACTACGTGGTGATACATGGATACTTGTATTTATATTCAAGTGCATTGTGCAACTTGTCTAGTAATTCTGGATTAAATCATTATTGTTGTTGAATCTCTTGTTCGACTCCATTTTATGTTATGGTTTGCCTGTGGCTAGCCGTAACACTTTCAATTATTCTATTATTGTTTTTGGGTTGTCTCGTTTTCCCTTCCCTCTCTGTGGCCTGATTGTTCATTGTGCCCTCCTGTGTCTCGTCAGTGTCGTGTCTATTTAAGTTCCCTTCTTCCTTGACTCAGGTGCTGGATCCTTGTTTGGTTTTTGTGTGCGTATTGGATGTGTTTCGGTTTGTGCTTCTCCTTGTTCTGGTGACTCAGTGTTTTGCCGTGAGTGTTTTCCTCCCTTCCCTTGTTCTGTTTTTGCTTTGTTTTTTGAATTTCTGAATTTCCTCTTTTTGCGCATTAAGAACTTTTTTTCCCCTTTTGACTTGCCCTGCGCGGCTTCGTTTTTGTTCCCTTTTGTTTTTGTTCTAATTAAAGCAACATTCTTGGTTTTGCGTTCACTCTGTGGATTTTGGGTGTTTTTTGACTCTGTGTTTGGGTCCATTCCCTCGCCCATCCTGACAGCCTGAGTCGTAATTAGATCAGTGTGAAGAAATTTTAGAGATAAAAAGTGGCCAGAGTAAATTCGTAGTTTTGAATGGACTTCAGTGGGGAAATTTGCTTTTTGGCACCAGAGGCTTACTAAACTGCAATACCTTGAGTAACCACTGGAGTTTACACTGATCAGCCACAACATTAAAACCACCTGCCTAATATTGTGTAGGTCCCCCTCGTGCTGCCAAAACAGCTCTGACCCATCAAGAGCTTTTAAAATCATGTGGAAATAATTCACCCTCTAACAATATCTTAGCTTTTTATAGCCCTGTAGCAACTAATAATGTAATAAACTACCAATAGTGTAATAACTCCCAAAAATGTATTCCATTTCAATTTTTTTATGTAATAAAAACCAATAATGTAATAAGTAGTGCTACTAGTAGAAGTACTAGTACTAGTAGTGTACTTTATTGATCCCCAGGGGGAATTTGCACTGTTGCAGCATCAAAGAAAACAAAGTAACACAATCAGATACAAATTGACAGTAGATACAAAATATCATATACAGATATACAGTAGATACAAATATATACAGAAATCCAAATATGCCAGAGGACACCTTCAGAGGTGGAGTCCATGCCTCGACGGGTCAGAGCTGTTTTGGCGGCACGAGGGAGACCTACACAATATTTGGTAGGTGATTTTAATGTTGTGGCTGATCGGTGTATGAGCTTCACCTAGGATGGCAATCCCTGGTCCCCTGGGTAGTGTGCATTTTATGCCTAGGGACGTGACTCACGCTAGGAAGCCAGGAGGAATCATATGAGGAGAAGCCATGATCTGCCCCCTAGTGGGTATACCTTTTAAAGTTCTAGTCAGACAAAAAGAAGGCAGACGAGTATGTGAACAATGTCGCCTGGGACACAGCCACTTCACGTGCCCGTATTCAAGTATGTTTCCAGCCTTAGACATTAAAGATGTTTCATTATTATCTTGATGTTGTAGTTTGCCTCCTAGTTTGACTTGGCATAGGTTTAGTCAGAGTAATTTTTACAGCATGAACTGGAAGTGTGTTCATGGCTATAAATAATTGTTAAAAATTGAGTGTACCTTATCGGACCTTTGCTCTGTAGTTGTTCCAATGACCTTCGGTAAGCATGTATTGTACATCGCTTTGGATAAAAGTCTGCTAAATAAATGCAATGTAATTTAATAAGAAACAATGTATGACTATTTTTACTTCTGGAATTGCAATTAAGTTTTAGAAACCAAAATACAGGGGTATTCCAGGGCCAGGGTTGAGAAACACTGGTCTAAAAGGATGACACATGAATGTTAAGTTATTGTTTCAGTTAATGTTATCACAGTGTTAGAGGTATTTACCCTTTTGAAAAAGCACTTAATGCAAATCATTAGTAGTTCAGACCAAGGCCAGGCAAAAAACCAAGTCATTCAACAGGCCTGTTTCTCTGGGAAATTTGAAAACATGCAGGTCCATTTTGTGCAGAAAGGTTGTGCAACCAGTATTTTTTCACATGATATGGGTGTTAACCTTTTCATTATACAGATTAAATAATAATTTTTAAAATTTGTTTGTGTTTACTTTGTGTAATATTACATTCCGTCTAAACCATCCAGTGTGACAAATATGTAATAGAGGAACTCAGGAAGGGGGCAATTTCTTTTTCACGGCACTGTATTATGACAAATGAAAATTTTAAGTAATATCCTAGAGCCGTTAATACAAAATTTAATTCACCGCCCGTTGAACTGTTTATTTTATATGGTCTGATCTAGTCCTGGTGAGCTTGTGCACAAGGACATTACTGTAAGAGTGGCCTGGGCCTGGTCAGCTTGTGCAGAAGGACATTACTGTAAGGGTGGAGGAAGGCCTGGGCCTGTGTGCTTCCCAGGGGTCCCTCTGTTTCTTAATGCTTGACTTGCATGGCTTTGTCTGCTGCGGCATCTGCTGGTTTTGATATTCGGCACTTAATCACCGAAAAGTTAGCAAAAAAGTAGGCCGAAATTGGCTGCTGATTGAAAGCATTGAACGTACATAGGAACTGGACAGGGTAGGAGGGGCCAGGCGGTGAAGCCTAGGAAGTAACAGGAAACAGCCTGTACTGCGCGTGCTTGAGCGCTTGCTGCTCATTGAATTCAATGTAGAAATCTAAGGTGATTTAACAACCTAGGAAAACTTCATTGGTACATTTTTTGTGATCATTAATTTCATTATGTGCAGCAGTCTCTGAAACAATAGTTGCTTTGGTCCAGTAGTCTTGCTAAAATATATTTTAAAATGTGCATATTTTGTTACATAATTAATTTTTTCAATCTTCTTTTCATATGAAACGTAACGGTCGTTAATCGAGTTTCAAAATAGCATCGATGACGTTTTATTTTGCCTTGAAAAGTCTGATATTCCCCATTCACTTTCATGGGAGCTCCAAAGTTTTGCCCTCAACACACATAGTAAAGGCTTACTTCCGGGACTTCACAAGCTTAGGGTAGCTGAAGGCGTGCTTTCCTGTCTAGTTAAATATGCATGTCTATGATTGAAAGGAAACCATGCAAACCAGGAGAAGTGGTTAAACCTGCAGACACAGTGCCCCCTCTAGGCCTGAAGTTAAGCCTGCAGACACAGTGCCTCTTCCAGGCCTGAAGTTGAACCTGCAGGCACAGTGCCCCCTCCAGGCCTGAAGTTAAGCCTGCAGACACAGTGCCTCTTCCAGGCCTGAAGTTGAACCTGCAGGCACAGTGCCCCCTCTGGGACTGGAATTGAACCTGCTGACACAGCGCCCCCTCTGGGACTGGAGTTGAACCTGCTGACACAGAGCCCCCTCTGGGAGCTTGAGGTCCTTGCTGTAGCGACTTCCCTGTCTCTGTTCACCAGGAAAGGCGTTTCAATGAAGATTTTGTCAAGATGTACATGGTGCACGTGATGAACGTGATCGGCGGCATGGGCTCGCGATGTCACCGTTGTGCCCTGGGCTCGGCAGACAGCGGGTCAGCCTGCATGCCCTGCCCCCCTCCCGGGCACTACATGCTGGACGGGAGAGGCATCTGCTAGCAGTGCCCCCAAACACCTTCATCAGACCCAAGCAGCCTACGGGGGAGGAAGCCTGCATCCGCTGCAGGCCCAACACACACAGCAACCATACAAGACCCGCCGTCAGTCAGCCTGACCAGTGCCTCACTATTAACCCTAACCCTAACACACTTCATTGTATGCCCTGCAGCCAGAGCAGTGCCTCACTATTAACACTGACCCTAACCCTAACACACTTCATTGTATGCCCTGCAGCCAGAGCAGTGCCGCACTATTAACACTTACCCTAACCCTAACACACTTGATCACATGCTCTGCAGTCAGAGCAGTGCCTCACTATTAACACTGACACTAACCCTAACAGACTTCATTATATGCTTTGCAGCCAGAGCAGTGCCTCACTATTAACACTCACCCTAACACACTTCATTATATGCTCTGCAGCCAGTGCAGTGCCTCACTATTAACACTCACCCTAACCCTAACACACTTCATTATATGCTCTGCAGCCAGAGCAGTGCCTCACTATTAACACTGACCCTAACCCTAACAGACTTCATTATATGCTTTGCAGCCAGAGCAGTGCCTCGCTATTAACACTGACCCTAACCCTAACACACTTCATTGTATGCCCTGCAGCCAGAGCAGTGCCTCACTATTAACACTCACCCTAACACACTTCATTATATGATCTGCAGCCAGAGCAGTGCCTCACTATTAACACTCACCCTAACCCTAACACACTTGATCACATGCTCTGCAGCCAGAGCAGTGCCTCACTATTAACACTCACCCTAACACACTTCATTATATGATCTGCAGCCAGAGCAGTGCCTCACTATTAACACTCACCCTAACCCTAACACACTTGATCACATGCTCTGCAGCCAGAGCAGTGCCTCACTATTAACACTCACCCTAACCCTAACACACTTCATTATATGCTCTGCAGCCAGAGCAGTGCCTCACTATTAACACTCACCCTAACGCCAACACACTTCATTATATGCTCTGCAGCCAGAGCAGTGCCTCACTATTAACACTCACCCTAACTCTAACACACTTCATTATATGCTCTGCAACCAGATCAGTGCCTCACTATTAACACTCACCCTGATGCTAACACACTTCATCACATGTCCTGCTGCCAGACCATTGCATCACTATTAACACTCACCCTAACCCTAACAGACTTCATTATATGCTTTGCAGCCAGAGCAGTGTCTCACTATTAACACTCACCCTAACCCTAACACACTTGATCACATGCTCTGCAACCAGAGAGGTGCCTCACTATTAACACTGACACTAACCCTAACACACTTCATTATATGCTCTGCAGCCAGTGCAGTGCCTCACTATTAACACTGACCCTAACCATAACACACTTCATCACATGCTCTGCAGCCAGAGCAGTGCCTCACTATTAACACTGACCCTAACCCTAACACACTTCATTGTATCCCCTGCAGCCAGAGCAGTGCCTAACTATTAACACTCACCCTAACCCTAACACACTTCATCACATGCTCTGCAGCCAGAGCAGTGCCGCACTATTAACACTGACCCTAACCCTAACAGACTTCATTATATGCTTTGCAACCAGAGCGGTGCCTCACTATTAACACTGACCCTAACCCTAACAGACTTCATTATATGCTTTGCAACCAGAGCAGTGCCTCACTATTAACACTCACCCTAACCCTAACACACTTGATCACATGCTCTGCAACCAGAGCGGTGCCTCACTATTAACACTCACCCTAACCCTAACAGACTTCATTGTATGCTCTGCAGCCAGAGCAGTGCCTCACTATTAACACTCACCCTAACCCTAACACACTTGATCACATGCTCTGCAACCAGAGCGGTGCCTCACTATTAACACTCACCCTAACCCTAACACACTTCATCACATGCTCTGCAGCCAGAGCAGTGCCTCACTATTAACACTGACCCTAACCCTAACACACTTCATCACATGCTCTGCAGCCAGAGCGGTGCCTCACTATTAACACTGACCCTAACCCTAACACACTTGATCACATGCTCTCCAACCAGAGCGGTGCCTCACTATTAACACTGACACTAACCCTAACACACTTCATTATATGCTCTGCAGCCAGTGCAGTGCCTAACTATTAACACTCACCCTAACTCTAACACACTTCATCACATGCCCGGCAGCCAGAGCGGTGCCTCACAATTACTCTGAACAAAAATGTAAAAAAATTTCAAAGAAGAGCGGGCAGCCTTTTTCTATTTTTTACTTAGAGGGTGACTGGGCTCAATAATTTTCATAAGAATGTATGCATGTGATTACAGCTGCACTTGATTTTGTAAAGGCATTTCCACAACCAACTCAAAAACTGTATTTAGATGGAAAACCTGAAAGTGATGTAGCAGAAGCAAGTCTCTGGGGTGAGACAGCTACAGCGCTGTGTACAGCTAGAAAGATGAATCCCATGGTAATGAATTATGGCCACGAAGGACCACAGGCTCACAGCTTTGAGCCAGCGAGGAATCCAGGGGATCTTGAACAGGAAAATAACTTTATTCTGAATCAGTGTGAAGTAAGATGCTAGGTAGCTACTGGCTGTCTGGTCATCACTCATAATGATAACTGTGACACCAATTTAGAATGGTAGCTGGCTAGCAAAAAATCTAAATCCGACCCAGAATTAAGATGCTGTTATCCAGCTAGCTACAGTGTAAGTGTATGTGTAACATCATTAAAGTACTAGATGTAAGTTGACTTATGCTATAGTAACAATGATAATAGATAAAACTAATTATGGACCCATATTCTGTTCAATTTTATTTAACTTAAATAACTTATAACTTTCTTTGTGCACTGGCTGATTGTATTCCTTTGGCTCTTCCCCAGGCTAAATTGGCCAGTGTCAGTGACTGCCAGCTGCAGCTGCAGCCCCCCGGAGGGGGGGTGCTCTACATCTTCCCCCTCCCGGCTAATGCC
Source organism: Anguilla pacifica (assembly GCA_039654925.1). Lineage (NCBI taxonomy): Eukaryota > Metazoa > Chordata > Actinopteri > Anguilliformes > Anguillidae > Anguilla > Anguilla pacifica. Next base: position 34,295,817 of record CM077286.1, on the reverse strand, counting down.
ACCAGCTTCCTGAGCGGCCCACGCTTCACCAGCAATGAGCGCCGCTACTTCCACCAGTTCAGCATCAGCCTCTGCGGGACAAGGTTCCTGCCACACATTCTGTACCATCATAAGATACTCAGCTCCGGTTCTGCCTGTGGGTGAGATGCAGCTGAAATGAGCTGCCTGTGACTCCTCAGGGCAGACATGTCTGTGTGAGTTCCGTGTAGTGCTTGCACTGAGCAGCAGGATGTCTATCTCACTGTGACTCCTCCGGGCAGACCTGTCTGTGTGATTCGCGTGATTGCTGCCAAGGTACAGCAATCAAATGATTTCTTCTTTCAGAAGATGTCAAGAGTGGAATATTGGGTTAGAGTTAGGGGTTTGTGTTGAAAACCTGGAGCTACAACCAATTGAAACAGCCAGAGTGAAACAAGGTGGGCCTTGTTTCTCGTTACCCAGTGGTAACCAACCCTGTTCGAATGTCGTGTAGATTTGCACTCCAACCCTACCAACCTACAGGATGGTAGATCTCCAAGAAGAGGGTTGGTTACCATTGCTGTTACCGAACGATCTGAGAGGTAAAGACTGTTCTAAAAAGAGTGATCTTGAGAACATTTGTTAATTTTCACACAAATTTCCCAAATCAACAGAGAGCGCATGTACAATACATAAGTGTATCTTTAGCACCACTGTGTGCTTGAAAGGTGATGAAAATGTTGGTGAATAACTGATTGGACTGCTTGTGAGGCATGAAATGCAGTTCCAATAGCTCAGCAACTGAAAGGAAATTGATAAAACAAAATATAAGAGCATTCATATCCTTAGAACAACAAAGAGTAGCCAACCTATTTGTGGTATATACTTAAAAAACGTTGATAAGAAGATTATCAGTTTATGAGCTTCAATAATGTGGTTTACTGTGAATTTGTTAATTTTGTAATCCTGAGACAGGCACTAGCATTAGGCAATTTCATTTTACATGTTTTCTTAACAAGAATGGCATCAGTCCTAATGAAACATGATTCTGGGTCACATTCATGTCTTTGCGAATGTTATATCTAGAAAAGGATATAATTATGACAATTGGTCAATCAGAAGCATCTAAAAAGTCATTACATCAATTTCTGGAATCTTCCAGACTGTTTAAAGAGACAGTCAACTTTGTGTATGTAAACTTTTGACCCACTGGAATTCTGATATAGTGAATTAAAGCTGAAATAAATCTCTAATCAATTACCTCTGATGTGAACAAAGTAGATGCCCTAATTGACTTTTGATTGATAATAATAGGTGCTTTCATTCTACTGAGGTATACCCAGTTAATGTTAAAACACATGTAGATGCCTTCGTAATCGTAAAGGTAAGACGACTCATAGAATTTAAAGCCGTTTCTTTTTGTTGTAAATCGGGTTAACTGGAAAACATCATTTACAGTTAATTTGGGCGAGTGAAAACAGGTGCCTCTGCCATCTCTCTTCCAGTAACTTTGCTGGCTTCAGCTTCGACCTGAAGTAAGCAAGCCTGTTTGGCCGACTGCTGAAGTTGTTTGTGCATCGAGCCTGTTGAAACCCTACTCTGTAATTTCTTTGGTTGTATTACCGAGAATATCTGAGCAGCAGCCAGCAAAACAAATCCTCATGCAAATCCTCTTTCCACTCTTTAGTGCCTTTAGAGTGGAAATGGTGCATGTCCCCACAGTACCTGCCCAGTATAGTGCCCTCAGAGTGTTTGCATGTGTGTGTCCCCACAGTACCTGCCCAAAGTAGTAGGCTCAGAGTGGAAATGGTGCATGTGTGTGTCCCCACAGTGCCTGCCCAGAGGGGACATGTGACAGGTGTGCCTTCCACTTCCTGTGGTGCTCCGAGAGCGACTACAAAGAGATTGTGAGCATGTGCATGGATGGGATCCATGTAAGGCTGTCCTTTCCACCACAACGCTATATATTCTGCAGATTCACCGGCATGGACTGTGGGAATAATATGGACAAAGTGACTGCGAAATAACCCTTTGACTATCCATGGGCTTGTGAAAAGCCTTTTGAAAATTCGGAAGTCCCACCATATTGTACAAATTGGCACCAGAGACCGTGCAGTAGGGAACAGGGGGGATTTTTATAGTCATGAAGTTCATTTTTATAATCATGAAGCCGGATCTGTGATTCGTCCACAGATTATTAAAATACTGTGCAAATGACACTATAACTGAACAAATCAACACATGGGGAGACATTAGACAAAGAAAAAACACCAATTGCAACTACATATTTTTGGAAAAAATTGACTTCATACGTTGACCACATTAATACCATTGACTTACATTGAAATGAGTGGCTGAAACACCTATACTGGAGCCAACTGCACTCGTGCTAGTGAGAAATGTCTCTCAACAAAACCAGAAAGTGAAGCCTGTTGTTTTTGACCCGCTTGCTCACCGGATTCCATAAGCTTGGTCTCCCTACTGCTGAAGCTCAATCATTCCAGTTCGATACATCATCTGAAAATTCAGTACATGACCAAGTTTAATAGAGAGGCAATGAGCATTCTGTGCTGTAATACAGCACTGGAACTTCCCGTAGTGAAGAACCAGAGAGAATGGGAAGAACTCTAGGAGCTTAGTATCTGGTGAATTGTTTCAGTTCATATCTGCATGTGTGTTTGTGTGTCCATGCGTGTGTGTGTGTGCTTGTGTGTGCGTGTGTGTGTGCGCGAATGTGTGTGCAATCGTGTGCGTCTGTGTGTGTGCATGTGTGTGTGTGCGTGTGTGCATGTGTGTGATGTATGTGTATGCGTGCGCGCGCGTGTGTGTGTGCATACGTCCGTGTGTGTGCTTTTGTATGTGTGCATGTGTTTGTGTGTGTGTGGTTGTGTGTGCGTGTATGTGTGCATTGCAGAAAACCACCTACGTGTGGCAGGAGCCGGTGTGCTGCACAGGCGAGGTGTCTCTCGACTAGCTCAGGGAGTGAGCACCTATGTGACTCTGGATTTCTCGCTAAGATTGGGGGTCTCTACGGTGTCAGTCACTGCACTGCTCCTCAACACTGTAAGCTGCTACTTCTGGAAGAAGACAAGAAAGTAAGGGCAGACAGCACTATTTTCTGAGGGTAATCGTGATCATCCCTGCTTGTACAGACCCCCCTGATCAATCTAAGGACATTAGCATTATAAACATGAGAGACTGGACTCAGGAAGACAGGGACGGGACTCAGGAAGACACAGGACTGGACTGAGACACAGAGCAGGACTCAGACACAGAACAGGACTTGGAGACCTAACAAATAGGCAGACAGACCGACAGGCAGGCAGGGAGACACAGCAAGACAGACAGACACGCAAAGAGACAGACAGACATGCAACAGGAGGGACAAACCCAAAGACAGACACAGAAGTTGACAGACAGGCAGACGGGACAACAAGCAGACAGATTGACGTGAAGACAGGCAGACAGGCAGGTGGGTAGGCAGACCGGCTAATGGGCCGACGGCCTGGGGGGCAGACAGACACGCAAAGAAGCTGGCAGATAAACAGGCAGGCAAACAGACAGACAGGCAGGCAGGTAGACAGACAGAAAATATGACAGGCAGACCAGCAGTCAGGCAGTCCGGGGGACGGACCGGCCCCATCCCCAAGGGGGAATGCCCTCCAGGACTTGACGAGATGTCCCAAGACCTCACACAGGAACACAGGAGGGCTGCCGCGCTGACTCGCCGAGGCTACGAACTGAACCGCCGAGAGAGGCACACCAGGCGCTAGGGTGGCAGACTCCGGGTCGCTGGACGGCCAGGGCTTCTGGACCCTGGGTCGGGGAAGCTCCTGGACGCGGGGCACTGAAGGCTCAGGGACACTGGAAGGCACGGGGACACCTGAGGGCTCAGGGACACTAGAGGGCTCGGGGACACTAGAAGGCACGGGGACACTAGAGGGCTCGGGGACACTAAAGGCTCAGGGAACACTGGGCAGTGAGAGCTCGGGGACATTAGGCAGTGAGAGCTTGGGGACACTGGGCAGTGAAAGCTCGGGGACACTGGGCAGTGCAGGCAGCTCCTGCTGGACACTGGGCATTGTAGGCAACTCCTGCTGGACACTGGGCAGTGCAGGCAGCTCCTGCTGGACACTGGGCAGTGCAGGCAGCTCCTGCTGGACACGGGACAGGGCAGGCAGCTCCTGCTGGACACTGGGCAGTGCAGGCAGCTCCTGCTGGACACTGGGCAGTGCAGGCAGCTCCTGCTGGACACTGGGCAGTGCATGCAGCTCCTGCTGGACACGGGACAGGGCAGGCAGCTCCTGCTGGACACGGGACAGGGCAGGCAGCTCCCAAGGGACAATGGACAGCACCTGCTAGACAATGGACAATGGAAGCTCCCCTCTAAGCTCTCGAAAATAGTTTTCCACCATGACGGCTGACGCCATGAGAATCTCCAGGTCAGACGGGAGCCCCTCCATCGGGGCTAGCATGTGCTGAATGCACTCCCTTAGACTGCTCCGGAAAACCTCACACAGAGGCTCCTGGTTCCATCTGCTCTGAGAGGCAAGAACGCCTCCATATTACGCGACCCCTGGTGTAAGCTCAACAGCCTTATCCCCGCCTCCTGCCCGGACAAGGGGGCCTGTCCTGAGGCAGGGCTGGCTCTGGAGGGCCCACCAGGGACCACCGGTTTTCTCCATATCACTGGCATGCTGGACGTATAACAAAGTGTATAACCATAACCAGGAACAAGTGTGTTGAAAAGTCAGTGTTTGGTCTGTGAGGTACAAGGCGTGTGATCTCTGAGTTACAGTGTGTCAGTCAGTTACAGAGCTTTTGGCCCTGTAGGGCGTGTGGTCAGTGAGTTACAGGGCATGTGGTTGGCCTGTTACAGGGTGTGTGGTTAGTTAGTTACAGGGTGTGTGGTCAGTCAGTTACAGGGCATGAGGTTAGTTACAGGATGTGTGGTCAGGGAGTTACAGGGTGTGTTGTCAGTCAGTTACTAGGTGTGTGATCAGTGAGTTACACGCTATCAGCGAGTTACTGGGTGTGTGGTCAGTGAATTGCAGGGCTTGTGGTCAGTGAATTACAAGATGTGTGGTTAGTGAGTTAAAGGGCGTGTGGTCAGTGAATTAAAGGGCGTGTGGTCAGTTAGTCACAGGGTGTCAGTGAGTTATAGGGTGCGTGGCCAGTCAGGGTGTTTGCTCGGTAAGGTAAGAGGCTTGTGATCTCTGAGTTACTGCATGTCAGTCAGTTTCAGGGCGTTTTGTTAGTGAGTTACAGGGTGCATGGTCAGTGACTTACAGGGCGTGTGGTCAGTGAGTTTCAGGGCATGTGGTCAGTGACTACAGGGTATGTGGTTAGTGAGTTACAGGGCATGTGGTCAGTCAGTTACAGGTCATGTGGTCAGTGAGTTACAGGGTGCCAGTGAGTTACAGGGTATGTGGTCAGAGAGTTACAGGGTGTGTTGTTAGTGAGTTACAAGGTGTGTGGTCAGTCATTTACAGGGGATGTGGTCAATCAGTTACAGAGTGTGAGTGAGTTTCAAGGCGTGAGGTCAGTCAGTTAAAGGTTGTCAACGAGTTACGCCGGGCACCCACCGCACGCGTCGCGTAAGCGTCGCGTAAGCAGCACGGCGAAGCAGCACGGCGCGGCGCGTAGCGTGTCTCCACTGGTTCCGTTTGTGTCGCGCAAAGGCTTGCTTGAAGCTCTATATTCCTAGTAGCTCTCGCAGTCTGCAGTGGGATTACATCGTGTATTTCACGTTTGTTCAGGACTGTTGATTATGGGTAAGTGAATACTTGGTGAGAGACCTTTTTCAGTCTGTTAATTTGGTAATATTTTTTAACACATGTAAATACGTGAGAAAGTAAACGCTTTAAAGAATTACCATAAGCTTAAATCGCAACGTAGCCTGCCTAATAATCAATCTCACACCGTATTAATTTATTTGCTTGGTTAACAAGCGTGCCAATTTCACGAAGAATATGTAATGATCATAATAATAATAAATAATCCATAATCAACCATTGGGAATTCCGTGTGGTCTTGTCATTCACGTCAAAACATTTATAGGATCAGATTTAGTAAAATCAGCTAATCACGGCGAACGAAGACATCGGAGAAGTCAAATAGGCTGAGCAATGGTTGGTTAAAAACTACCTTCCAACACTCGAGCTAACAAACCGCTGCTCGGTGCATTCACTTCTACGTCATTCAATAGGCTACGTCTTTCTGTGGTGTATTTTCAAATTTGCCCCACCCCCTCCGCAAAATAAGATAGCGAAACTAAGTTTGCCTTTTCCCCAGGTTCCATTTTTTTTCTGCAAGGACAATACAAAAACGAAAAGGCTTGTATTTTTTTAGCTGCTTATAAAATATCTGAGAGGTAACTAGGGACACCCCCCCCCCAGTCATATAAGGATGAAATATAAATCAGAGCATGTATACCTAGCATTTTAGAGCATATTTCTGTGTATAAACAGGCCATCGTGACGCGCGACAAGCCGAAAAAATAGAACAGAAGCGAAAAACTACGCTTCAGTTCGCTTGTGTCGCGCGAGCTTCGCAGCCGGTTCGCGATGCGTTCGCATCTGGTGGAGACGACGTCGCCCGCTGCCGTTGTAATAACAGTACTTCAACTACGCTTCAGTTACGCGCGTAATACGCGCGTAGTGCGCTCGCGGTCGATACGCGTGCGGTGGGTGCCCGGCTTTAGACGACCTGTGGTTAGTGAGTTACAGGGCATGTGGATAGTGAGTTACAAGGCATGTGGACAGTGAGGTACAAGGTGTGTGGTCACTGATTTACATAGCGTGTGGTCAGTGAATTACAAGGAATATGGTCAGTCAGTAACAGGGTGTCAGTAAATTACAGGGCGTGTAGTCAGTGAGGTACTAGGCGTGTGGTCAGTGAGTTTCAGGGCATGTGGTCAGTGACTACAGAGTATGTGGTCAGTGAGTTACAGGGCGTGTGATCAGTCAGTTACATGGCGTGTGGTCAGTCAGTTACAGGTCATGTGGTCAGTGAGTTACAGGGTGCCAGTGAGTTACAGGGCATGTGGTCAGAGAGTTACAGGGTGTGTTGTTAGTGAATTACAAGGCGTGTGGTCAGTCATTTACAGGGGATGTAGTCAATCAGTTACAGAGTGTGAGTGAGTTTCAAGGCATGAGGTCAGTCAGTTAAAGGTTGTCAAGGAGTTAGACGACCTGTGGTTAGTGAGTTACAGGGCATGTGCTCAATAAGTTATAGGGCAGGTGGATAGTGAGTTACAAGGCGTGTGGACAGTGAGGTACAAGGCGTGTGATCTCTGAGTTACAGGATGTCAGTGAGTTACAGGGCGTTTTGTCAGTGAGTTACAGGGCGTTTTGTCAGTGAGTTTCAGGGCATGTCGTTAGTAAATTACAGGGTACGTGGTTATCGAGTTACATGGCGTTTGGCCAGTGAGTTACAGGGCATGTGGTCAGTGAGTTACAGGGTGTGTGGTTAGTGAGTTATAAGATGTGTGGTCAGCCTGTTACAGGGTGTGTAGTCAGTCAGTTACAGGGTGTCAGTGTGTGACAGGGAGTGTGGTGAGTGATTTACAGGGTGAGGAATCTGTGAGTTACAGGGAGTGTGGTCTCTGAGTTGCAGGTTGCATGGTCAGTGAATTAAGGGGCGTGTGGTCAATGAGTTACAGGGTGCGTAGTGAGTGACTTACAGGGTATGTGGTTAGTGAGTTCCAGGGCATGTGGTCAGTAAGGTATGAGGCATGTGGTCAGTTAGTTACGTCGCATGAGGTCAGTGACTTACATGGCATGTGGTCAGTGAGTTGCAGGATGTGTGGTCTGTGAGTTACATGGTGTGTTGTCAGTGAGTTACTGGGTGTGTGGATAGTAAATTACAGGGCGTGTGGTCAGTGAGATACAAGGCAAGTATATTTTGGGTAGGTAAGTATAACCCCCTTCTTATTTTCCTTCAGTGTACTCCATAACAGTTCACTCATGTAACTATTGAAATGGGCAAAACATCTCTACTTAAGCACTACTAACATGTACACAAAAGCAGGTAAGTCTATCTACTTTCACAAGTCTAGTCTTTTTGGTCTGGTTACTTCCCTGCCAGACCTCGTTCTCAGGTTGTTTGATGCAACCTACAGGGCCCGTGGTCAGTGTGTTACAGGTCGTGTAGTCAGTGAGTTGCAGGGCATGTGGTCAGTGACTTACAGGGAATGTGGTTATTGAGTTACCGGGCGCATAGTCAGGTACTAGTCGTGTGATCAGTCAGTTACATGGTGTGTGAGTCAGTTGTAGGGTGTGTAGTCAGTCAATTACAGGGTGAAGGTGAGTTACAGGGCATGTGGTCAGTCAGTTACAGGGGGTGTGATCTGTCAGTTTCAGGGAGTCAGTGAGTTACAGGGCGCATGTTAAAGCGTGTCAACGAGTTACTGGAATTGTGGTTAGTGAGTTACAGGGTGTGTGGTCAGTGAGGTACAGGGCACGGTCAGTGGTTTACATGGCGTGTTCTCAGTGAGTTACAGGGTGTGTTGTCAGTCAGTTACAGGGTGTCAGTGAGTTACAGGGCATGTGGTCAGTGAGTTACAGGGTGAGGAATCCGTGAGTTACGGGGAGTGTGGTCAGATAGTTGCATGGCGCATGGTGAGAGAGTTAAAGGGTGTGTGGTCAATGAGTTACAGCTTATGCGGTCAGTGAGTTACAGGGTGTGTGGCCAGTGAGGTACTAGGCACATAGTCAGTGAGTTACATGGTGTGTGGTCAGTGAGTTACAGGGCGTGTGGATAGTGAGTTACAGGGCGTGTGGTCTGTGAGGTACAGGATGTGTGTCAGTCAGATACAGGGTGTCAGTGTGTTTCAGGTTGTGTGGTCACTGAGTGACAGGGTGTGTGGTCAGTGAGTTACTGGGTGTGTGGTCAGTCACTTACAGGGTGTCAGAGAGTTATAGGGTATGTGGTCAGTCAGTTACAGGGTGTCAGTGAGTTATAGGTTGTGTGGTCAGTGAGTTACAGGGTGTGTGGCCAGTGAGGTACTAGGCACATAGTGAGTTACATGGTGTGTGGTCAGTGAGTTACAGGGCGTGTGGATAGTGAGTTACAGGGCGTGTGGTCTGTGAGTTACAGGATGTGTGGTCAGTCGGATACAGGGCGTGTGGTCAATGAATTACAGGTCATGTGGTCGGTTACATACAGGGCGTGTGGTCAGTGCGGTACAAGTCGCGTGGTCACTGAGCTACATGTTATGTGGTCAGTCAGTTACAGGGTGCGTGATCAGTCTGGTACAGAGTGGTGGTGAGTTACAGGGAATGTGGTCAATCAGTTACAGGGGGCGTGGTCAGTCAGTTTCAGGGAGTCAATGAGTTACAGGGCACGTGGTCAGTCAAGTGTGTCAATGAGTTACAGGGCTTGTCGTTAGAGAGTTACAGAGCGTGTGGTCAGTCAGTTACCGAGCAGGTGGATTGTGAGTTACATGGCATGTGGTCAGTGAGGTACAAGGCGTGTGGTCAGTCAGTAACAGGGTGTCAGTAAATTACAGGGCGTGTGGTCAGTGAGGTACTAGGCGTGTGGTCAGTGAGGTACAAGTCGTGTGGTCAGCAAGTTACATGACGTGTTGTCAGTGAGTTACAGGGCATGTGTTCAGTCAGTTACAGGGTGTCAGTGAGGTACAAGGCGTGTGGTCAGTGAAGTACAAGGGGCATGGTCAGTGAGTTACAGGACGTTTGGTCAGTCAGTTACAGGTTGTCAGTGAGTTACAGTGCATTTTCTCATTGAGTTACTGGGTGCCTGGTCAGTTAGTTACCGGGTTTGTGGTCAGTGAGGTACAAGGTGTGTGGTCAGTCAGTTACAGGGTGTGTGGTCAGTGAATTACAGGGTGTCATTGAGTTATTGGGTGAGTGGTCAGTCAGGGCGTTTGGTCAGTTAAATACAAGGTGTGTGACCTCTGAGTTACAGGGTGTCAGTTTTTTACAGGGCATTTTGTCATTCTGTCACAGGGCCTGCAGTTAGCGAGTTACAGGGCAGGTGGTACATGAGTTTCAGGACATGTGGTTAGTGAGGTACAAGGCATCTGGTCAATGAGTTACATGTCGTGTGGTCAGTAAGTTAGAGTACGTGTGGTCAGTCAGTTACAGGGTGTCAATGAGTTACTGGGCGTGTAGTCAGTGAGGTACTGGGCGTTTGGTCTGTCCGTTACAGGGTGTCAGTGAGTTACAGGGCATGTGGTCAGTGAGTTAAAGGGTGTGTAGTTTGTGAGTTACAGGGCGTGTGGTCAGTCAGTTACTGGCGGTGTAGTAAGTCAGTTACTGGGTGTGTGGTTAGTCAGTTATATGGTGTCAGAAATTTATAGGGTGTGTGGTCAGTGGGTTACAGGGTATGTTGTCAGTGAGTTACAGGGTCTGTGGTTAGTTACAGGGTGTGTGGTCAGTCAGTTTCAGTGTGTCACCGAGTTACAGGGCATGCGGTTTGTGCGTTACTGGGTGTGTGGTCAGTCAGTTACAGGATGTGTGGTCAGTTAGTTACAGGGTGTCAGCAAGTTATAGGGTGTGAGGTCAGTAAGGGCGTTTGGTCAGTAAGATAAGAAGCGTGTGATGTCTGAGTTACAGGGTGTCAGTCAGTTACAGGGCGTTCTGTCAGTTAGTTACAGGTCCCGTGGTCAGTGAGTTACAAGGAGTGTGGTCAATGAGTTACATGGCGTGCGGTCAGTGAGTTACAGGGTGTGTGGTCAGTCAGTTACAGGGCATGTAGTCAGTGATTTACAGGGCGTGTGGTCAGTCAATTTCAGGGTGTGTGGTTAGTGAGCTACAAGAAGTGTGAGCAGTTAATTACATGGTGTGTGGTCAGTGAGTTACAGGGTGTGTGGTCAGTCAAAGGGTGTCAGTGAGTTACAGGGCATGTGGTTAGTGAGTTACAGGGGGTGTGGTAAGTTAGTTACCGAGCAGGTGGATTGTGAGTTACAGGGCGTGTGGTCAGTGAGTTACATGACGTGTTGTCAATGAGTTACAGGGCGTGTGGTCAGTCAGTTACTGAGCAGGTGGATTGTGAGTTACTGGGCATGTGGTCAGTGAGGTACAAGGTGTCTGGTCAACAAGTTACATGACGTGTTGTCAGTGAGTTACAGGGTGTCAGTGAGTTACTGGATGTGTGGTCAGTCAGTTTTAGGTTGTCAACGAGTTACAGTGTGTGTCGCCAGTGAGGTACAAGGTGCGTGGTCAGTGAATTTCATGGTGTGTGGTCAGTCAGTGACAGGGTGTGTGGATACTGAGTTACAGGGCGTGTGTTCATGAGGTACAAGGCGTGTGGTCAAGAAGTTACATGACGTGTTGTCAGTGAGTTACAGGGCATGTAGTCGGTCAGTTACAGGGTGTCAGTGAGGTACAAGGCAAGTGGTCAGTGAACTACAAGAGGCATGGTCAGTGAGTTACAGGGCATATGGATTGTGAGTTACAGGGCGTGTGGTCAGTGAGGTACAAGGCGTCTGGCTAATGAGTTACATGGTGTGTGGTCAGTGAGTTACAGGACGTTTGGTCAGTCAGTTACAGGGTGTCAGTGAGTTACTGGGTGTGTGGTCAGTCAGTTACAGGGTGTCAACGAGTTATAGGGTGTGTGTTCAGTCCGTTACAGGGTGTCAACAAGTTTTAGGTTGTGTGGTCAGTGAGTTACTGTGCATGGGGTCACTGAGTTACAGGGTGTGTGGTCACTCAGGTACAGGGCGTGTGGTCAGTGAGGTACAAGGCGTCTGGCTAATGAGTTACATGGTGTGTGGTCAGTGAGTTACAGAACGTTTGGTCAGTCAGTTACAGGGTGTCAGTGAGTTACTGGGTGTGTGGTCAGTCAGTTACAGGGTGTCAACGAGTTATAGGGTGTGTGTTCAGTCCGTTACAGGGTGTCAACAAGTTTTAGGTTGTGTGGTCAGTGAGTTACTGTGCATGGGGTCACTGAGTTACAGGGTTTGTGGTCAGTCAGGTACAGGGCGTGTTGTCAGTGAATTACAGGGCGTGTGGTCAGTTAGTTACAGGGTGTCAGTGAGTTTTTGGGTGAGTGGTCAGTCAGGGCGTTTGGTCAGTTAGGTACAAGGCGTGTGATCTCTGAGTTACAGGGTGTCCGTCAGTTACAGGGCGTTTTGAAAGTCAGTTACAGGGCCCGTGGTCAGTGAGTTTTAGGGCGTGTGGTCAGTGAGTTACAGGGCATGTGTTCAGTGACCTTCTGGGCATGTGGTTTTTGAGTTACAGGGCGTGCGGTCAGTGAGGTACAACGCGTGTGGTCACTACCCTGTAAAAAATCCATCGAAAAAATAAGAAAAAAATGCTAAAGTGTAGAGGAAAAATGCTTGAATGAAGCAAAATTATTTTCCAGTGCGGTGAGATAATTTGACTTGGTAAAATTTCTTAAAACAAGAAAAAAGAACTTGCAAGAGAAATTCTCTTAAGGTCTTAAAATAAGTGAAAACGTTAGTAATTTAAGACATATTGGCTAAATTTAAGCAATATTAATTAGGTAGCATGTCATAAAACAGGCAAAAATACTCAATACTAGCATATTAATCATGTTTGTGAAACTTCATGAATAAGATTTGTGCTCAATTCAAGAAAATGCTTGTTTAAAATAAGCAAGAATTACTACTAATTTTAAGCTATATTACCCAGATTTCCAGCAATAGAGCAAAAACCTAGCTCATTAAATATAATATTGCTCCTGTAACAACTCTTCTCTTGATGTTTAGTGGAAGTCTAAAAACAGGGATTTCTAATAAACAGAATCAAGTGAAATTGGTTGAAAACTGAACTTTTATTTGCAATTCAAGCATCCACAGAATGTTCCGTCAGATTACGTATTCTTAGACAACCAGCCCACTGACTAACTGCTTCAAACCAAGAGAGCAGGCAATATAGATCTGTAAACAGTAAATAGCCCAATATTCCTTAGACTTAATAAAGTAATTTTCTTCTCTGAAACATGTTGTAAATCTAGGTGTAACACTACATTCCTTCTGGAGGAATGTTACTCAATGGTTTTGCATACACTCTGGAATGTCTGGAACATTATTAATTATTGATTTAACATGAGGAAGGCACAACACTCTTAAGAAAAACCCAAGATTGAAAAACAAAATTTCACAAAAAGATGCAGATGCAGAGTACAATAAGAGCTGGAAAAAAACACATTTGTCACCAAGTGTCCCATTTATACAAACTAGCCAAGAAACTTGTTCCAGTCTGCCATGGCTTTCCAATAGGACCGAGTTGCATCTCTCACATGTATGGCATCCTTCAGTATCTCGGTTTGAATTTCCTTCATCTACAACCAGGTGAGGACAAGAAATGTATCTCTTCTTCAGGAACACATCGGGGTCTTCAGAGGGCTGTTGAAAAAATGCAATGGAATAAAACTCATGAATGTCTGAATGAATCAGTGCACAGAATTGAGTGATTGCATGACAGAAATCATATTTTTAAAAAGCTTCTTTACTGTCAACACGTGAATGAGAGCCTCACTTTCTTGTCTCAACTTCTTTGATGGACCAGTTGAAGATGGAAACATGGCTGGTAGGGCCTTTGACAAGTTTATTGTTTTTTCCTCTGCAGAAGAGAAACAAAAACTTTAATATAACTTTAATCTTGGGTGGTATGAAATTTCCAGACCAAAAATGACCAACTGCTGATAGTTAGCAAGCAGTAGCTGGGCCAGTTCTTTTCAATTTTCAGTGCAAAAAGCACTTAAACGTACTGCACAAAAACATTCAACCATGTCCACTGGTCACATAATCCTATATGAAGCACAATTTCACTTCAGATGACAGACATGGTTGAACATTATACATGGAGTATATACATGCTTTTTGTGCTGATTAAGAGCTGAATCCGCTATATGCGCCAACACTGTGGCTAACTAGCGGTAGCTGGATGTTTCATATAGAAGGACAGCAGAGACTGAGCATGGAAGATATCCATCGATCAGCACCATCACCAGTGAGTAGGAAGTACCAACAAGTATCCAAAATTATGTTGTGCAGAATACTGTGATGGTCATATATGAGTGAGGACATTGAAAGTCTTACCATCGCTTAACATCACTAGAGGTTTCATGAGTTTTTTCATGACACCATAAAAAGTTGCTTTTGTCTGGAAACTGTCACACCATTCCTTGACCTTGCTGAGATAGTTGGGGTTGTAACTGTCAATGATCCTTCCTAGTTCATCAAGAACCTGTAACAATACAGACCACACAAAAACTTAGTGCTGAAGTTAACGTTTCTTATGGTAGTCCTTAAACAGCAGATTTGTTGTGTAAATGCACACACGTCTTTTCCCCGGTTTGCCTGCAAGTACCATCTGTTATGTGAGCACCCTCCTGCCATAAGTATTTTGCTGCAGGGAATGCAATCATCCAGTGCATTATAAAGCATGTTAATTATTTATCAGGTACAAATTTACAGTTATTAGTCAGTAGGTGATTAACTTGGTTGACATTCACTGCAGCAAAATGCTTCTGACAGGAGGAATTACCCATGACAAAAGACGCACATTTTAAGCAGTAAACCGGCGGTTTAAGGTCTAGCGTAATAAAAAGCTGATATCACCCCCATTCACTATGGCCTGACCCTCAATTTTACCTCTAAATACAGTATGAACCCTTAAAAAAATATTGGTTATGAATATTGTAAGGTAAGACCATTTTGCCAACAGCCCAATCACACAGACATGAAAACACAACTACACAGTGCAATTATGACTAATAGGCATACTTGCAGCTCAAAGACTGAAGAAAGCAGTCTTATATGGTTACCTCACATAGTTACAATCCTTTAGAGAACTAAGTAATTTCCTGGGATAATTCACTGATGTTTACTTCCATGCTTCAGATCTTTGAAACATGGATATGCTTCAGTAATCTTGGTGGGTCTGTCCTGCTCCTTGAGTGTGTCCGAGTCAATAAAAGTTCTTCTAGCTTCAAATTCCAGGTTGAATAGTTGGGCAACAACCTCATTATTTGGCTAGGGTTTTTTGCAGATCTCTTGAAGGGTTTTGTAGTGCCTTGCTTGTGCTTGGCGACTGTCCTGGTCGACAGACCCATCCTATTAAAAGGAAAATATGAATAATTATGGTTGTTGCCTCATGATATCAGATGTGCCACATAAAAAAGAAACAAACTTAGAGAACAAACACTGTTGAAGTGTACACTGTTGGATAAGTGTAGACAATTTTTTTTGGGTGTCTTTCTAAATTTTGGGCCAAATTCTCCTTCACAGTATGACATTTACCCATTATTTCAGCAGGATTCTGCTGTTCAGGGGCTTCGTGTTCTTGTGTACTGCTCCTGACAGGAGAGTTTCCAAGTATCACAGTCAATGCGCTCGAGTCAGCATCATAGTCCCCTGAAGAGTTCTGACTACTTGAAGTTCCAACACCTCCAACGACATCCATATTGATGCAATGTCTCTTCCGTCCGCTCTTCCGCTCAGGTGTTGGGCCTTGTTTCCTTTTTGGTGATCGTATATTCTATAGTCTCTTGTTAAGCTGATTGTAGAGTGTTACTTGTGGAATATCATATAATGATGATTACATTAAAGGGATGTGCCACTGAAATATTGAAGTCAGAGGTTTTCAGACCCCAAGAAGTACAGCAGTTGTATAGATACTGTGATGTTGTATAGATACTGTGATGTTTGTAAGACATGAATAGCATTTTTGTAATGTTAACTACTGCTTTGCAATACTTTTGTATTGAATTGTACTGTTTGTTTAAACTGTTCAATAAAGTTAGTTCAAACGCATCACTTCCTGTTAGCCAGACCA
This sequence comes from Anguilla pacifica, assembly GCA_039654925.1. Lineage (NCBI taxonomy): Eukaryota > Metazoa > Chordata > Actinopteri > Anguilliformes > Anguillidae > Anguilla > Anguilla pacifica. The sequence continues at coordinate 34,280,092 of CM077286.1, read as the reverse complement.
GGAAGTGAAAGCCGCATTTCCACAGTGGTGAATCAGTACTAGACTAGACACTAGACTTAGTGCATTTTCCTTTTCTGTATTTTTATTGTCCTGCAGTTTTCACTCCATGTCACTGTGAACGAGTTACCAGTAAACGTTTCTTCAACTACGACAACAACTCTTTCTTCATTTTGAGTGGAGTTTAGCTTCGTGTTTAGTCTGGGGTTCTTTCACCCTTACGAGAACACTAAAGATACATAAACATACAGAAAGATATTGATAAAGATGCACAATGAATACAGTCCAAGAATCTGTCACCCTATTGCTCATCTTTTCCATTAAATTGTTGTTTAAGCCTGCGAACGTATCGAAAACACTGATGATGTAGGATTTGGATTAATCTCCTCAATAAAGTACGTCTGCAGATTGAAAACATCAGATGAACATTCATATTCCTTTTAAGTTTTTCCTGAAGTATGCATGTGCATTTTCCCCAGTGGATTTAAATGGTAATTGATTGTTGCCATTGTTACATTGTTACTGAATTCATGTACGTGCATACCTCAAGAAAAATGACGTAATGACATCCTATTATATTAGATTGATTTGCTGGCGTCAACAATGTACAAATACTCAAAAGAACCCAACAGTAATATATAACATCTTATAAATGGCCATGTTATTTCTTGCTTTGTGGGATATCTAGCATCTTCTCTCTCAACACGTGCTCTTAGAATGGAGATCATGTTTGTTTCTCACTAGTCTGCACCTAAGTTCCTTTGACATTATGCAGTCCTCAATCCCAGTATGCTTCCTTTCATAGTAGAGCTTGCGAATTTCCTCCAACTCGCTGTCTGTGTATATGACATACTCTGGGCTGTGTAGCTTTAGAACTTTCTTTGGGGTTGTTTAATTCCTTTGAATCACAGGGTTGATTCGCTGAGGGTTATACTGAGTTGCTGCATTGGAGGCGGAAGCAAGTCCCTCACCAAAACCTTTTGGATCTCCAGTGGCTTTGGCATGGTCCTGAGAATAATAACATATATTCTGAATGATATTCCAGAAAGAAATCAGAAAACATCTGTGTCAGACGTTTTCTATTGCAGGGGTGTTTAATCTTATCCAAAAAGGGCTGATGTGGGGGCAGGTGTTTGTTTCAGCCCAACACTGCAGCATCTTTTTAACCTAATTAAGTAATCATGGTCTTCAGTCAAGCAGTTTCTGGACCATAACAAAAGCAAATGCCCACCACGGCTCTTTTCAGATACAACTGGACACCCATGGTCTATAATAAACTGACAAGACTACACACACTAGTGACGACACAAATTTACAGCTTAGAGTCAATGTAAGACTGCGCCTAGCTAACCAACCTCTTGATTTTCTCCCAGATCAATTTTTTTCCAGATTTGTCTCCTCCTGAGGAAGTGCTCGGGCCCTGGAAAAAGGTCTCATATCCTTGTTTTTGTTCACTGACATTTGCAGCTGGAAACACTTATAATATTATCAAATTTCAGCACACACACAGGGCCAGCCCTAAATTTCTGGGGCCCTAAACAGCCACTTCTATTGCTTATTCATTTGAGCAGCTCTGCACACACACTAAAGTTAAAATGCTATACATATCTGTGAGGTAGGACCAACAACCAAGTAGCTTTGCAGTTGTCACTAGCTCTACTTTCAATTTTCAAATAAAGACAAAAAAGCCCCCCGCAGAAAATAAATATGGGCTTAGCAGTATATATAGTTAGCAGTGCTCAGAGAGACAAGATCCAAAGTTTCCCACATAACATCACGTGTACGCATGTGAGCAGGGTAGTATCTGCATTTCTGCCCCAGTGAGGCACATCCATTATCTCAGTTTCCAATAAAGCCCAATGATTGCATATGCTCAAAAGAGACTTACTGGCTCCATAGACTGAACACATTGGCAAAAACAGGACTCAACTAAGAACACCAATCTCAACAAAACCATTTCTAGATGGGCCTAGTTTTGTGCCTGGGGGCATTGTCATGCTGAAACAGGAAAGGGCCTCCCCCAAACTGTTGCCACAAAATTGGAAGCACAGAATCGTCTAGAACATGTGTGTCAAACTCAAGGCCCGCGGGCCACATCCGGCCCGGGATACAATTATATTCGGCCCGCGAGATCATTTTATATAGATCTATTATTATTGTTATTAATGGACCAGCGATATGAAGCACTGATAACACACAAACTACAGATCCCATAATGCAGCGCAACAGCTGCCTTGCCCAACGATAGGTTACACGGGAACATTCCCACGTCAATCAACTCAAGCGTCTGTTGCTGTTTACAACCCTACTGTAAAGTCAAAGCTAGCACCTAACAATGGCGAAAAGAAAGGTTGATTCTGAAAACAGAGCCTTTCAAAACCGATGGGAGGCTGAGTATATGTTTATTGACATTGCCGGTAAACCTGTGTGCCTTATTTGTGGAGTAAATGTGGCTGTAATTAAGGAATTTAATCTAAGACTGCACTTCGAGACAAAACACCAGGATAAGCTGAAAAACCTGAGTGCAGAGCAGAAGCTACAGAAAGTAGAAGAGGTAAAGAAGAATCTGACATCTCAGCAGACGTTTTTCACCAGAGCGAAATCACAGAGTGAAGCTGCTGTGAAAGCAAGCTTTATTGTGGCAGAAGAGATAGCCAAATCAGCCCGGCCATTTACCGAGGGAGAGTTTCTGAAGAGCTGCATGATGAAGGTGTGCGATGTCTTGTGTCCAGACAACAGGCAGATATTGGCAAATGTAAGCCTGAGTAGAAATACGGTTGCTGATCGGGTTTGTGAGATGGCCACTGATTTAAGAACACAGTTGATGGAAAGAAGCAAAGACTTTATTGCATACTGTCTTGCTGTGGATGAAAGTACTGACATGACGGACACTGCACAGCTAGCCATCTTCATCCGTGGAGTGGACTCCAGTTTGTGCGTTACAGAGGAAATATTAGACATTAAATCGATGCATGGGACAACGACAGGAAAAGACATTTTTGAAAACGCAAACGAACTTGTTGCCAAGAAAAGATGCCAAGCATCCAGCTCTGACAAAACAGCATAAGAGCAAAGAAAACTGAATGTTTTGATTTGTTATTTTTATTTTTTGCTGAAAAGCACAAATTTTATTTATATTTCCAGAGTTTTTTGGACCATGCTCATATTTTGAATTTGTATAATTTTGACGAGATATTTTTATGGAGAGCAAAGTATTTTAAGTTATATAAAGTTTAAGTTAATTTATTCTAGAATAATATTCCTGTCTGTTTTTATTCATGTGTATACTGTATATATACACACACATATACACACACACACACACACATGTTCTGTTTTGGGTTGCTGCTGGCAGGGCGATTCTTTAGTTGACATATTGATAAGATTTGAATGAATTGGACCTTCAATGCAATTACAAAATCATTCTAAGAGTAACTGATTCAAAGGTTGAACAGCTAAAAAACAGGTAAAAATCAGTTATAAGACCAAGACCTATTATACTCTCGGCATTATGGTATCTGTAATAAGCTACACTGACTAGCCTAAGTGTTTCATATGAAAAAGAACATAGTTATATGGTCTCAGTGTGCATGTCCTTCATCCATAATTTACCTTGAGAAGGGCAGTGCCAAACCGTTGGAATGGTGTGGTCTTTTATTTGTTTGTTTGTTTGCTGTATCGATAAATGATTATAACTGAAGAAACCGCCTGCTTATTGGGTGTGCTGTACACCTGATATTATCTGGAAATCTCCACTTTTAATTCTGAATTTAGCAAGCGGTACCAAATGAGAAATCTGTTTAGATTATGCTTGCAGTGCCACAGCCAAGACATTAAAACTGCAATACACCTCCAACCTAAAATCAGTAGCTAGCTAAGTTAGCTACACATTAACTAAAGTAACAGGCTAGCTAGCTAGCTTCATATTAACTTACCTTTCAAAATGACGACGGTTGTGTCGTCAAAATTTTTCCACATCTCCATTTTCGAAATTCCTCAGACAGATCACTTTCTCTGTAAAATCAAAAGCCAGTTTGATTTCAGTAACGTTAGTCTAGCTTCTTGGCTTGCTATTCTATCAATTAGCTAGGATAGCTACAAACTTACCAAAAAGGGCGACAACGCCATAAGCAACAAGTGTGGTATTAGGCACAGCTATTTATGAAGATAGCCGACCCAGGCGTCACAGATGCGCGTATTTTTCACAAACGGATTGTCCAAGACAATATATGACCACTCAGTCGCAAAAGGGACATCTCTACGTGTAAAACCAATGGTAAGATTGTATATTTATTCAATGTTTAGTCCCAGATATTGACTGTAGAATGACATGGTATAATTTAAAAATATCGTCTCGTTTATTTCGTTATTCAGTGAGCAGCGTTGTCATTGCTGTATTGGCATATTTTAGGGGTAATGTCGGATTTATCTTGTTGCTACGAAATATTACATAACATTACATTACAGGCATTTGGCAGACGCTCCTATCCAGAGCGACGTACAACAAAGTGTTTAACCATAACCAGGAACAAGTGTGTCGAAAACCCTAGAGAGAAATACCGTTCCAAGTGCAGGGAACAACCGCATAGTTCAACTTGGACCCAGTAGATTAAACTGATTAACGCTAACACAAACAAGAACAGCAACAACGCAGTCTATGCAAAAATTCAAGCAATAGTTAAGACGAGGGCATTAAGTCACCTACAAAACAGCTACCTAGTTACAACATTAAGCTTACAGTCAATTTAGAGTTGAGAATACGATTTCTTTCAGCATAATGACGGATTTAAAGACTAAACGAACTCACCCGATATTGTCTTCAAATGGATCTATGCCAAAGAAAAGTAATGATTCAGCCTCTCAAAGCTTTTACTAACAAACCTTTAGTAGCAAAAAACGAAAGATCAACTCGCCATCGATGCTACCTACGCGCAGAGTACCGTATTATTTATTCAGACACTGGCAACTACAGCATAAATTGCGTCTTTTGTTTATATTCAATATTAGTAATTGCAGCGAGAAACAGCAGCTGTAGACACAAGATAGTTTATATTATGGTAGCAACGGAACGAAGCAGACTACATATGTATTACCGTCATTGTTTTATTATACCAGCGTGTTTTCGCGCGTTTACACGAAACTCAAATACTATCATTAACAGCCCTCAGCAACAGCAGTAGCAGCAGCACAGCCCTCAGCAACAGCAACAGCAACAGAAAAAGCAGCAGCACAGCCCTCAGCAACAGCAACAGCAGCAGCACAGCGCTCAGCAACAGCAGTAGCAGCAGCACAGGCCTCAGCAACAGCAGCAGCACAGGCCTCAGCAGCAGCAGCAGCACAGCCCTCAGCAACAGCAGTAGCAGCAGCACAGCCCTCAGCAACAGCAGTAGCTGCAGCACAGCCCTCAGCAACAGCAGCAGCACAGCCCTCAGCAACAGCAGTAGCAGCAGGACAGGCACAGCCCCCAGCAGCAGCAGCAGCACAGCCCTCAGCAACAGCAGCAGCAGCAGCACAGGCACAGCAACCAGTACTGGCAGTACAGCCATTAGCAGTGGCCGTAGCAGCACAGCTGCAAGTTTGCCGGTTTGTTGGACTTTTTCACAATTTGAACACTTCAAGACAAAATTTCCATTCATATTTATGTCAAATAAGGTGCTAGGGTGTGAGACTTGTAGAGATGCTGGTTCACCAGGGGTTTTAAGGTCAGGGTCCAACAAACATACATTTTCTTCGGAATGGAAAAATGGCAATGTCACTCCATATGGAAACACAAAAGAAAAACAAATGAAATCACTGAGAAAAAAGCTATATGACCACAAAACATCTCACAGTCATAAACTGGCTGAGTCAATTTGTCAAAAACAAGCAGAAAACCCATTAGATGCGTTTTCTTAGAGCACAGCAGGAACTACTAAGCACCACTGAAAAGGTTTTCAGAACGGCATATTATGTTGCAAAAAACAATCGCCCATACACCGACCACCCTGCTCTCATAGACTTACGTGTTAATGGACTTAGTATGGGAAGAGTCCTTCATAGCAATGTTACATGCACAGATATTGTCCATTTCATTTCAAAAGAAAATGAAACAAGCCCTGATGGCAAGCATCAAGTGTACAAGACCCAAAGTGTCCATTCTGATCGATGAAAGTACAACACTTAGCAAGAAATCTTGTTTAGTTGTATATATTAGAGCATCTGTACAAAATTCAGACCCACTTACTTTTTTCTTGGATGTCATTGAATTGGACCAGACAACAGCAGATGGCATAACTGATTCATTGCTGAAGTGCCTCACGCACAATAGTTTAGATGATGAATTTCTTAAGGAATGCCTTCTTGGGTTTTGCTCAGACGGGGCATCAGTGATGTTGGGTAAGAAGTCAGGGGTTTATGTCAAGTTAAAAGCCAAATATCCAGATATAGTTGGCTGGCACTGTTTAAATCATAGGTTAGAACTTTCTGTAGGAGATGCTGTAAAGAGCTGTGTAGAGACAAACCACTTTACCAGTTTCTCAGACAAGCTGTATTGTCTCTATAGTCAATCTCCTAAAAATCTCAGATAGCTGGATCAAGCAGCATCAGCAGTGGGTGCACAGTTGCGCAAGATAGGCCGTGTTTTAAATGTGAGATGGGCGGCTTCTTCCTACAGAACTGTTGAAGCTGTGTGGAACATGTACAGTGCTTTGCACCAACATTTGTCATGTGCTGGTAAAGATGAAAGAAGGAGCTCTGCTGAGAGATGCATGTATGAAGGGCTCTCAGCAAAACTGGCCTTCACAGATTTTATTAAAAATCTTGGACTTAGGTTTGATGCTTTAGAAGACCTAAAATACTTGTCAGAGTCATTGCAGGACAGGAATGTCCATCTGTCAGATGCTGTCAATATGGTAAAAAGGCAGGCTGAAGTTTTTTCAGTTATGAAGGAGACACCAGGGCCACACTATCAAATTGCCGCTCAGGCTGTTGAGAATGGCACTTTTAAAGGCGTGTTGGTTAAAACAAATGCCAAGCAAAAACTCATTGAACCTAAGAAGTTGTTCCATGAACTGAGCAACAGCATGATCTCAAGGATGGTCCCAAAGGATGAACTTGAACTTTTTGAAAAGCCGAATGTGCTTTCACCTAAAACCTGGCCTACTCCAGTGCCATTGCTCTATGGAGAGCTCGAAGTAAGAGAACTCTGTGATTGTTTCAAAATAAGTTACTCTAGTGTAAAGCAAGCCTTCAGGGACTTTAAACAGAATCCAGATATGACACCCAGGAAGGGACTCTTAAAACTGAAACAAGCAGCTGATACAATGGTTGTAAGCACAGCCGAATGTGAACGAGGATTTTCTGTCATGAACACTGTTGTCTCACCACTTCGCACTCAGCTGAAGGTACAGAATGTTTCCTGCCTAATGTATATCAACATAGTGGGTCCACCATTAGAGGTTTGGAACCCAACAAAGTATGTCAAGAAGTGGGTCATGACCAGGAGGTCAGCAGCAGTAGCAGATAGAGAGAGACAGGAAAGACAGGAGAAACATGCTTTCAGCCCTATTTGGAACCTCATTAGATAAAATGAAATGACTGTAAAGCTAATATGTGAACTGATGGCATGAGATATAAATAAGTGGTGTGAGATGTAAATGTGGCGTAAGATGTTGTGAGATGTAAATAAAGATGCATTGAAAGACGTTGACCATTGACGGTAATATGTAAACAAGGGCTCCCCCTCCTTAGAAAACCCAATTTAACCACTGCTTACATTACACCGTCGTCTATGTCAAAGAATGATTCTTTTCAAATCCACACAACCAGTCAATACGCGCCTTCAAACAAATTAACATTAGAGAGAGTAGAGTGTCTGTGGGCACCTACCATTTTCGGAGGATTCAGCACTTCACATTAAAAAGTCCAGTGCTTCTTCCACGATGTATAATAGTTACTGTATTATAACTATTATATCTATATATATTATATATATTATATATTAATGAATTAACCTGATATTGGCATACATAAAGGTTTGTAATAATATCTAGCAGCCCAGTCACACTCCCCACTTGTTAACATGGTATAAGCTAAGAATGTCAAACTCTGTAAGAGCGGGAATCTGGAAAAATAACAGTCACAGATGAACCTATTTCGACGCTAGGAAGCCATACATACTTTTTGGCGTTTGGAGTCCTTTACGTATCTAGATCGTCATTTAACAGCAGCAATGAGTTGGCAGTGCATGTTTATGGCCCTGACTTTGACATCGTTATTAAGTCACATAAATAGAGTACATGGTCGTAGCACTAACCTCCATGTCATTTGTGGAATAGATGGCTGTGCAGAAGATTACAGCGTTTTCAATTCATTCCACTACTACATTAAGCACACGCATGCTTTATATATGGCAAGTGGACACCCACCAGCAAACTGGACTCCAGGGACTGAACTAAATCTACCAGACAGAGATTTGTCTCAAATTGGTTGTGAAACTTTTGGCACACCTATTTTTCCTGCTTGTAAAACACTCGAGCAGACCAACACTAACCTTAATCTGTCATTCCAAGAAGTTGTTGAAGATGCTTCACGTGGATCGAATGAAAATCCAGGCACTTTCGACACGGTCCCGCTTGACCCGCATCCGGAGATGGAGGATTCGATGGTGCAACACAGAGACAGGGTAAATTCTTGGAGTATAAAAAGGGGTTTAAACTTGTGAACATGACCATGTGTAAGGTATGTGCACACAGTATGTTCAAGATGTCTTCTACTACTAGTTAAATTTGTTAGCTAGCTGGTGGACTGAAATGTATCTTTAAATGTTGCGTTTTGCTATTTTTTCAGAGGATTCGCTGTTAGAAGTGCCACTTAATGTTGAACAGAATTAACGCGATTGTTTTTGCACTAATGTTACCATCTTTCACAGGAGGGATACAAGGTGTTGCAAGGTGGATCTAAGCAAACGTGCCACTGCCTTTGTCTTGAATGCACGGGAAAAATTCCACGTACATTGGCTAAAATAATGCTGATTTAATGTTATTAAGGTTATTAAGGAGTTCAGATGATGTGTTATGTTAATTGTTAATGATGTATCACTTCCCATTGCTTTGTAGAGAGCTGTAAATAACATGGTGGCCAGGGTTCAGCAATAAGCAATATCATGCATCTCTGCTAGACTGCCTGAGAAATAATTTGAAGCAGGTATTTGAACGGCAGTCAGGAAATATGGACAAACTTCAAAGTGATGCACTGAAGGTCTTTGATCATTTCACAGATCCTTTCACCAGAGTTGCAACAACCTACATGCAGGACAGCGCTATTCAGCAGTTGAAACCAGTAGAACCAGAGGAAAATGTTATTTCACAAACCGCATGTAGAACAAGAAGTGGTACCTCAAGAGTCCTTGCAATTCAAAAGTTGTTCTTTCAGTACATACCATTAATAATAAGTTTGGAACAAGTATTATCCCATCCCAGAATTTTAGCTATGATAGAGGGGGGACCTCAGACATGCAAAGATGGATTTCTTTACGACTTGGTAGATGGCGACCTTTATAAATCTCGCCCACTATTTTTGGTCAATCCCACAGCTTTAATGATAATTGTATATACTGATTAAATAGCAATATGCAATCCCCTTTTATCACATGTAAAAAATGCAGGCTTTAAGGAAGGAGTTCGGTTCAAATTCGAAGTATTTTGATGAGGACAGCTTTGTTAAGAGCACTAGAAAGGCATGTCAGACAATGTGGTGAAATTGAAAAGGCCAGTACTGATTTTCTTAAAAATAGTCTGAAAAGCACATATGGGATCAAAAGAAAAAGCAAATCAACTGAATTCCCAGGTTTTGATCTAATCAAACAAACTCCACAAGATATCATGCAAATAATTCTTGAAGGTATAGAGGGTATGCATTGACGTCACTTTCCCACCGGAATACGCCCCCTCAGTCGGGACTGAGGCAAAACATGCTGCCACATGGCTGCCTTTAGTATAGGAAACTGAAAAACCGGGAGTAAAACAAACGATTATCTGCTTAAATTAAATTCAGTTGGACTCGACAGTGATCCTTACAATTTACCAAAGAACCAGTGGTCCATGGACATTCAACAAGAAATCTGAGCTATCTTTTTACAGACTGCCAAAAGCTAAAGAAAAGAGAAGCGATGCATCATGTAGCAAGAATTTCGGTAGTAACAAGCAGCAATTGTGCATTGAAACGTAGTCGTTACATTACTGTGACCAGTAGGGGACAATGCAGTGCAAGGCATGTGGGGACGGAAATGACGCAACTGATATATAAGAGAGAAGAAAACTGGGTTTTTAGAAAAACGAAAAAGCGTGTGGTGAAGCACGGATACGAAAAGCTGAGTTCCAGAAGTCTTAAGCGGAAAATGTGGACAAAACGCGAGTTATACGAACTACACAAAGTCCATGCCTGCCTCGCACTGTGACCCCACTGCAGAAGTGAGTTTTAGCTAAATAGCAACAGTTGTGCCTACTTTCTCCGAGTGCTACGTCAGTAAAAATAAAAGAACAAACTTTTCTGCACCGGTGTCCTTTCTATGCCGACGGTGTAATAATTGCTGCAATTCGCAGAAACAACTCGAATCCAGGCACCGAAACGTGGATTTGCGGTTGTTATTTTGTGTCAGGTATGTTGGATTTTTGGGACAAATCATACCTTAATAATTTATATGCTTGGCTAGCTAATACTATCTAACCACCTCCCCCCCCACCCCTTTGTTTGTAGTACACAAGGCTCCTCGTCATGGATGTTCTTTAATAAATGCCGACAAAAACTTTACAGTTACACAGAATGTAAATGAAAGATGCTAAATATTTAATTGATGAATAGTCAATACAGTAGCCAACATAGCTTAAGGTATGATTTTACCCAAAAATCCAACATACCTGACCAAAATGACAACCGCAAATCCACGTTTCGGTGCCTGGATTCCAGTTGTTTCTGCGAATTGCAGCGATCCATTTGCTTCTCTTTTCTTCAGCTTTCGACAGTCTGTAAAAAAGATAGCTCCGATTTCTTGTTGAATCTATTTGTACAGTCAATCGCACAACAGCTCTTTCCCATTTTAGAAGTGTTTTTTGTGTTTTCACGGCATTCAAGCTGAACTCAGTGGGTGTAACCGGTGACTTCCACCGACTGTGACGTCATGTGCATACCCTCTATTTTCCCTCTTATGAAATCAAATGTGTTTTATTAACACCTTATACTCTCAGGGGAGATAGAGTTGGACACATTGAATAGTGCCATCCTCAGTTTTCCCTTATCCCCTTTGGAGGCGCGAGATAAACCTTGCCCCATTACTGTTAACACATTGATATATAACGATAATAAGCTCAAACAGTCATCTGGGCAAATGCGTGTACTTCTTACTTACTTCCATTTGTAATGGATGGCACTGATGAACATGAATATATTAAATTTCTTATTGAATTGGTAGAAATGGTGCAGATTCTGTTTGCACCTGTTGTATCTCTACACACTTTATCCAAGCTGAAATTGCTGGTAGAGCGGCATTTAAATCATTTTTAAAAATAGTTCCCAGAGAAAACTATTATACCAAAGCAACATTACTTACTTCATTTTCCTTCTCAGATAAAGTTATTGGGTCCAATGGTAAGGCACACGTGGATGTGTTTTTAATCAAAGCACTGTTTTTTTTTAAGCAGTGGGCATCTAAAATAAATTTTAGAAATCTTTGTATGTCTCTTGTGAAGCACAATCAGTTGTATAAATGTAGTCAAAATGTGTGGGATTCTAACTAGGGCTGTAGTCGAGACCGCCTTGGTTGAGTCCAAGTCCAGATTGAGTCATTAGTGAATCGAGTCCAATTCAAGACCAAGACTGCGGGGGGGGAGGGGGATCAGTAGTTATGTGTACCAACAAGCATGTTGGACGTTCCCCTGAGGTCTATAATTAGATGAATTATTAATTAATAAACCAGGGGACATACTGTGTGTGATAATGCAGGCTACGCCTGTCTTCATGGCCTTGGCTTAGCGACACATAAGCCAGGCCATTCTAAATAGTGAACTAACGTAATTAGGCTATGTGTACCAACAAGCTTGTTATTTCCCCTCGAACGCCAAGATTTAGACTAAACCGGGGGAAATATGCTACTACCTGCATCAGTGTAAATGAATCCTCATCCATACAAGCATGCCGGGAGGGGACCGCAGCAAACCCCCCAAACAACCATACGCTGACACATTGTTAGTAGTTAGTCTCCGGCTGAAGTGATGACTATGTGAAACACCATTTGTCTAACGGAAGAAGCCAGTAGTAGCAGCAGCAGCAGCAGCAGTATGAGCAGCGAAGCACATGTCCAATGCCCCGCAGCTTCACTGAGGATGCTGGCAACCGTCACTGCTGTTGTTGCTGCACTGAAGCAGGAGTGTCGGTGTATAACTCCAGAAGGGGACCGCATTGCCAATGAGATGGAGGCGAATAGAAACCAGATTTCGTCATGGCATTTCCCAATAAAGGCTTGTCAGGGCTTGCATGGGTGTGCCACTACAGGTACTGGGTCATAGAGGAGAGGACAGAAAAGACAGTGCTAGTATGCAATAATGACACAAGTTCCTTCATTTTCTCAGATTTAAAGGCTTGAGGTGTATGCAAAATATAGCTAACTTAAGCATATTTACCATGGTGAGATCACATAAGGAACCTTAAAAACATAAGGAAATGCAGCTTCCAACAGTGGGTACTTAGCAGTTGAAGCCCTTGCTTTAAAAGAGAGACCAGTTTGTGAACAGAGTTATACGAGGCTGAAGAGTCTATGCATCTTTTTAAAAATTGGGGGGAAATGCATTCTGCAGCGATTGGATGAACATATTACTGCTTCTGCCCGTCAGGTATCACAACGAGGCTAATCTTGCGTTGCGCTATTGGAAGCGACTCCTGCCAAATGAATACGTTTGAAGATGATACATAGCCCAGTCCTGAGACGATTGGTGATCACTCAGTTTTCGAGTTTCACTTGTTCACTGACACAAGGGACACTCACGGGTGAGGGCAGGCATCGAAGCAATAAGGTTTGAAGAATTATTTATCAATATGTCACTATTCAAATATTATTTAACAGTTGGGCACAGTGGGCTGCTTTAAAGCACCCCATTGCATTACCGAATGAGTATATTAGGAGAGGAATTGGAACCAGCCATAACCGGGAGCAGATGCAATGGATGACGCGCAACGCCATTCGCGAAGAGCATGCAATTGTAGAGACAGCAAGGCCTAGGCTATGTGGAGCATGTCCGTACCAGGAGGTATAATTTTACCTCAACATGCATGCTCAGTCGTGTGGTCACATGCCTGATCACATGCACAGTGAAGAAGGCATGCAGTGACGTGGAAAAGGCTACATCAAATCCCTTCTCCACTGTGATAAACCTAAATGCCCGTTTAAGTGTCGTGGAATACAACGATAAGCTAATGAATGTGGAACGCACGCATTCGCATCTTGCAAACAGCCGGATTTTGAGATAACTAGTTGGACCGAGTCAACATTAAGCCTAATTTGTCTCATTAAAAGGACATTTCAATCCCTAAACATTGTGATCTGACAGCTAAATTAGATAGCCAACCAAATTGTATCCTCACAGATTTAACACCAATATGAATTAAATGTTTTCATTTTTGCTGTTGCGATAGTTGGGTCCCGATAGCGAACCGGCTTTTTTTTAAGCACAAATCATGAATCAGTGGAGAAAAACTATCTGGTTCTTAAGTTGAAAGCCAAAAGCTGGTTTGCATTTTACAACATTTGCTATACTTGCCGGTAACAGTCTGAACACTCCTTGTAGTGTAGCGATTCAGCGAAGGGTAGAATGCAGCTTGAACAATTTAGACAACTTTGCATCTCTGCTCTTTACAACACAACCTGCCGCCCATATTCAATCTGCCAAACCTATAACAGCAAGAGCTTAACTGGCCATCTCGCAGTTCGATCCTCCAAGAATAACTGCATACGCCAAGAAGTAGGCCATTAGCCTACACAAGCACAAACTATAGCCTAGGCCTGTGTGAGACATGGGGGCTATCTATAGCTGCGTAGTAGCAACTGCCCATAATCCATTAGCCGTTCACAATGAACAAAGGTTTACCAATTATTGCTAGCCATAGTGTCTATGAGCGTTATGGCTGATGTTAGCACCCGACCATGCTGGAACAGTCCGTTCCGAGTGTTTCGCAAATAGGCTATAGGTGAATATTCTGAAAGGGAACTAGCACGAAGATTGCCTAATCAAAAGAGTGCCAGATACCCATGAGCTTCTCATGTCACGTCATAATTTATTTGAATATCTGTTTCCATCACCCATTATTGCATTTCTTTATCGATACGCCTGGGGGCGTTGGCTAGACTGTTAACCATCAGGGGCTGAGCCCAGATTCTTCTCCATCAAAAACTTTTAAAAAATGTACTTCTAAATAGACTGTTTCCTGTGATGGAGGGGCGGGGGGGGGGGGGGGGGGGGGGGGTCGGAGAACCAGACGCGACTGAACAGGAATCTAAAAGCTGTCCACACAGGGTGGAGAAACCACAAGGTCTCGAAAGACTAGAGGAAGGGGACAAGCGAACAAACAGAAAATTAAATACTCCTAAGGGAGAATATCCCAGCTATACTGGACTAAGTAGTCTACCCGTGAAAGGGTGATAAGAACTAAAGGACAAGGAGTATTCAAACTAGACAGAACAGAATAATACAGCTACTCCTCTGGGCGGTAAGTCCTGCCGTAAAATACTAACAAAAAAAACTACCCAGTCAAAAGGGCAAAACCGAACAGAAAAAGGGGTATAATAAAGCTGTCTCATAAAAAGAACTGAGAGTGTAAAGAAGGTGAAAACTAAAGAAAACAGCCCTCGAAATGATTGATAGAAAAACACCCAAATTGCAACGCCGAGTAAGAGATTATTGTGCAATGATAGCAAATAATCCCTTAAATCTCAGCCTTCAGTACAACAGAGATCTCTTCCAAAAATAGGAAGAAAGACTGTTACAGCACCGAAATGTTACAAACACACTCACACAATACCGGCTTACGTGTAACCAAAGTTGACACAAAAGCACTGACTGCAGGCCTGCAAGAGCTTAAATAGGAACGACCGCAGGTGATCCCAATTATCTCAATTAGGGGAAAGAAGTGACAAGGATGCCCTCCAGTGACCAGGATAGCCACTACCACCCAGAACCATGACAGTTTCCATGCTTTTTTATTTATTTTTTGCATGTGAGGGCTACTCATTGCTGAAAAATGTGAAAATTGGAGAAGCAAGGAAGGGTTTGGATTTGATTTACCAAATAATCTGCACATGAATATTCCAGCCACTCGAATGTCTCAAACCATATCAGATACCTACTACCATTATTACTAGGCCTACATGATTGAAAATCCTCAAAACCCATAATACAATGGCAATTCAACGAATGTGCAAAGTACGTTAGCTGTATATAACTTATGCTCTGCTGATATCATGTTCAAATAACTTGGAACGCATATAGACATTGTGGCATCATGAGAGGGTGTGTCATTGATGGGAGGTACGTCCCCTCAAGATGGCTGCAGCACACTACACAACAAGATGGCTGGCGCACAAGACTTCAACAACCAGATCACCACCAATTGAAGCCGGCTGCAGCTAATCAACGTGGTGGCAGGTTTATTTAACAAGGTTTTCTCTGAAGGGAGAGGGTTGGAGACCTGAAACTTTGACTGTGTGCTTGTTTAAGTGAAGCTTAGTAAACTAGTACTTTGGTGGCTGTGAAACTTTGTTACCTTTTTTTTTTTTGAAGACTGAATTGTTTAAACTTTTTGGTTGATTATTAAAACCCACCACGTTTTGGAAAACTGCATGGACCTGCCTTTGTTTGAGCACTCCCACACGCTGAAGATTCCCAGCCTCTCATGACGCCACAACATTTGCACCCCTTGTTTTCCTGGCTCAGCATGAGATGATGTTTGTGCTTCAGCCTCAACCCCTTCACCGGTAAATCTGCGTATATCCATATTTTATTTTATTCATTTATTTTTTTCCCTCACACTGACTGAGTCTGTGTGAGCTAGCATTTGGCATAGTAACCCTGACAGAGACCTGTCTGCCAATAAGACGAGTATTTCCACGTATTTTCCTGTAAACACTGTCTGATTGGTCTTGCCTCCGTTCATTGAAGATACAAAATTACAACACTGCCGTCTTCTTTTACTGACGTTCAGTTATGTAGTGACAAACCACTCAAAGTGGAGAATTATTTGGGGCTAAAGAAAATCTTTGGGGCTACATGCCCAGGCCAGGCGATGCCACTGGATACACCTACTTTCCCATCTCAGCCAAGCGTAAGAATTTTGGCGTTTCCCAATTCGGACATTTTCGCTTAGGTTTACGTGTACAAATCCCAAAATCGTGTAAAATGATTGATTGGAAACTCGCTCTGATCAACTAGGGGATGTAGCCTACGACACAATTCTTATAGGCTTACTGCATTCCGGAAGGTAGCCGAAAGCATTCACGCCAGGGATTCTTTAGCAGCGAGAGCATCTAGCGTTGACTCTGATGGTGAGAAACTCAACAAAAAGCAGAGGTGGGTAGAGTAGCCAAAACCTGTACTCAAGTAAAAGTATTGTTACTTTAAAATAATAATGACTCAAGTAGAAGTAAAAGTAGTCATCCAAATAATTACTTGAGTAAGAGTAAGAAAGTATCTCGTGAAAAGACTACTCAAGTACTGAGTTACTTCATATAATCTGATTTAATGTTGAAATAAGAAGAGCAAGATGAACGTAAAAATCTAAATGTCCAAAATATAAAATTGTAAATGCTTGTCCAATAGAAATAAACCAAATATAAAATAGCCATGTGCAAATTCAAATATGGCCTAAATCATATCCCTTAAAACAATAATACATTAAAACAATACACAGGAGGTTCGTCAGAAGAGGAGGATTTTCGCTTTCTGTTGGACTCTATTAAGTCTGTATACCCCGTCAGTTTGTTGGGGTGAACCCTCCGTTGACAGAAAAAATATCAATGAGGCTACAGGGATTTATCCATTAAAATAGACTCATCATCACAACAAAGAGGAGCCTGCTCAAATTCAAACAGAAACTTTATATGTGGGAAACATAATGCTTTATAGCACCATTATTGTACGTTGAGGCACTTCTCCACGATATTCCAAAGTCCCATGATGCCTTGCGCGGAATATGTGCAGAACTTCCGGTTTAGCGTATGTATTATGCTACGCATGCTATGCAACGTTATGTATGCTATGCAATGTTCCAGCGCTTACGTCTTGACTGTTGCATGCTTCACAAAAACTATTACACTACTAACTAATGCTTACATTACAGTGTGAAATATCCACATTAATGCCAGTAACCTATTTAAACACACTCAATTTAAAAAATAACGTATATAACCGAAGTATTCCTATGTGTTCAGTAGATGGAGACAGAGACCGTAAATCAACAATACAGTTCAATCCGCTTGTTTTGCTCCAGAAAACGATGTCATCTAGGTCTATCAGCAAACATACGGCTTAGCTATGCCCAGAAGTCCTCAATAATAATAGTATTTCCCAAGAAATTACGAATAATCGTTGACCGCGTTCCGTGCTGCGTCTTTTACTGCTACCAAATTCATAAGTGAATGCGAAGATAAGAAAAAATTCGGTTACGCTGACCTAAAAAACTCTATTCCAAAAGCAAAATTAGATATGTTATACATCGTTAGAAAGCTTATACTCTGAATAAATGAATTGTCAATCAAGCCAGACTGTACTAAAAAGGGCGACAACGCCGTAAACAACGCGTGTGGTATTACGCACAGCTATTTTGGAAGATACCGAGGCATCACAAATGCCCGTATATTTCACAAACGGATTGTCCAAGACAATAAATAACCACTCAGTCAAATAGTTAGCTATCCACAGCCAAAACTAACCTAAACTTACCGCCACATATTTTCTCAAGTTCGAAGTTGAGTTCTTGTAGGCTGAAATGTCCACATTTCTAGGCAGACAAAGAAGGCAGCGCATAATGTAACTACTGTTTTTGGTAGTCTGTAAGCAAAACGTAGTTTGAACGTGAGGCCAGGGGTGTTCTGCCTGCTACGAATCACCCGCCGTTGTTTCAGCCATTGTTGTCGCCCACTCATCCTTCTGTGTGCTGTGACTGGCTACGTTTGATTGGTGAAACGGAGTCATGTGGGGCTATGACAGAGCCAAAGCAAAGACCAGTCAGGCTCTTTGGCTGAAGTCTCTCTGAGAGAATGAAACGAACAGAACGTGCATTGAATAAAAAATGGGTAAAAAATAAAAGTAACGAGCGGAATGTAGCCGAATATAACGGAGTAAAAGTAACATTTTTTCTTCACAAATATACTCGAGTAAAAGTGAAAAGTATGTTGCGTTAAAACTACTCTTACAAGTACAATTTATTCAAAAAGTTACTTAAGTAAATGTAACGGAGTAAATATAACGCGTTACTACCCACCTCTGACAAAAAGTATGCCATTAACTTGTGCCCAGCGTATGTTGGGAAATTTCCGCTTTTAGCAGAAGACTTGTGAAATTCGTGAAACCAGCCCCTCTCTGAGACGTCTCCGCAATCAATAGGCTATGTATATTCAACGCATGCATTTACCACTAGATTCAGAGCTCAGCAGAATTATAATAAGGTTGATGACATTACCCGGCTAGAATCTGCAGCTAGCAGATATGGACGTGGCAGCAGCTTCCAGGCTTGAACATGGCGTCCTCCATGGAGGGGCGGCAGCCGCTGCAAAGCAGCGCTCCTTAAATGAAACTCCCTGTCCAGGTAGCAGTGAAGACAATATAGGTAGCAATATCAGGAACAGTGTCGCTTAAAACAACGCTTTTCGTGGCTGGCCCCAAATGGATCGCCTGCATGCTGCAGCTATAGAGCTTAGAGGTAAGGAGAAATGCAAAATAAATAGCAAGACTCTCCTCATAGTGCGTAGACTGTGAGGATATACTAGCAGCGAGCACGTAGCGAGCAGACATGATTTACATTGGCAGCGTGGAGTTGGCTGGATTGCAGGAAGAAGCGCTGATTTGCAGCGCAATGTGCAGAGCTGCATGCAGGAAGAGCAGCCGAATGAGTAGGGCTGTTTAAGTAGACCGCCCTGTTATGTGAATGTACTGTGATAGGTGAACATCACTAAGCTGAGCATCAGCTGATTCAGCCGGAGCGGCTTGACTCTCGTGTCCTGCCAGAACTAACAGGATGCTCCATTTTGAGGACAAAATTAATTGTAAGCAGTTTGTTTATGTTCATAACATACAGTAGTTGCACCTTTACGTGCATTCATCTATTTAACCTACTTTTTCTTACTACTCCATGACCATATGCTGCTCTGAGCATTGCTTGACTGAAAATATTCTTATCTGGCATGACACATTTTAATTTAATCATATTATTGAAATAATCTAATTTCATACTAAAGATGCATAGGATAACTCAGCACTTTGGCGGTCCCTCTGGTTGCGATTAAAAAAATGTAAAAACTGTGTAGTACCAGTACATTGACATTCTAAAATGACAAATCCACAGGATCTCCTGTCACACACATGATTTTATTGGGTCTTGCTAAGGCCAATTCCGAAATGAATAGCAAGGGTTGCTCAGGTGTATGAATAAAAGTCAAAAATCGGCATGTGGTAGACGTTCTCTCTCTGAGCCAAGTTAGCTATTGGCTGGCATGTGCCACCTTGTGTATTCAGGAAGATTCTAACTTAAACATCTTCCGGAAACCACAAGATGGCACACACCAGTTAATAGGGTTGGTCAAATCCTTCACGTTAGTTTAAGTATTAAATCAATGAATGGTTGCATTTTAAGTACACAAGGGAGGAGAGCATTTTGGTGCCCAGTGAAGCTCGGTGGGGCCTCATAATGAGTCCGCCTCAACTGAAGACCCTCTCCACTTGCGCTGAAGATGCAGGGATGGACAACACTTTCAATGCCACACTGTGTAGTTGCGAAAAGCGCTGTTTGTCTGGCCCAGAAAATGAGCGCTTCTTCAGTGTCTTCCACCTGGACAGCCTCAAAGTATTTGATTACTTGATTTCTGATGCTTGCATCCCGGTCTGTGTGGTGCAACTTCTTGTGCGACTTATACCGTGCCAGCAGCCGTGGGCACTTCAGTGGAGGAGAATCTGTCTCCTGAAGAGGACGTTCAGGGTCTTCATCGGGGTCTTCATCAGTCATGGCCTCTGCCTCAGCAACTAATGTGTCTTAAAACAAATACACACACACACACACACACAAAAAAAACTTTCACTACAATTGTCATTTCAATTATTGCAATCACAGATATTGGACTATGACATAAGTTTTAAAGACCCAAAAACTTGTATTTTCAACTCTTAAAAATAATGTAAGTTCAATACTAATATGTTTAATAATAGTATTTTTTTTCCACAAAAAATGTTCAATAAACCTTTGGATATGCTGAACCACCACCCCCCACCCACCTACCCCCATTGATATAATAATTTAATTGATAAAAAATTACAATAACAATCGTACTGTTTACAAGTAACATAAAACATTGATTTCATGATATGGTCTTGTACATTACACTTAGTTTCAAAATCAAGTTTTTAGTGAAAATATCACATTATTTGGCCTTAAAACAGGACATTTCACACTTCCCCTTTAAGAGAAAAGTCAGGCGCCATGCCCCTGATGGCAAAAGGTCGCTCTTTCAAACAAGGGCAGGCTTTAGTCGCTGACAATGAGTATTAATCTGTGGATGAAGATAATTATCAAACACTTGTGTTTGTCATGCATCATAATGACGTACTTCAAAGTTCCGCCAATTCAATGTTTTGCAGTGCAATCACCTGCCCCCACACACTAACACAGACAACTACATTTTGTTTTTTAAAATTATTATTATGATCGCACTGGTGCTAATGTATCCACATTGCCAACTGTAACGTTAACAACAGTCTCAGTTTCAGCGACAACATCAGTGAGGTTCTATTTAGTAAAACATGTTTTACATAACAATAGCTAACTGTCGGACAAGTAAAGATTAATTAAGAATATGTTTATTTTCTGAATCCAGTGGTTCCAACAGCCAATGCCCTTGCTAAAATGTTCAGCACTCTGAATACTGAACCAAGTGATATTGCATGCTAGAACCCCTCACTCAACCTACATGTAAAATATATTTTATTTAATTTAATTTAAAAATTGTGTTTAAAATTAGAATTATCAATTAAATCGCCGAATTCTTTGATAGGTCAATCTACAGTGCACTGGTGGAATCAACCAACAAGTCAAAACAAGCTCTATACCAGGTTTTAAGATGAAATAATATAATTCAATAAGAAGCAGTCAATTATATTAATGAATTGAAAACATACATTCTTTATTGTATGCAGGCACACTACTTCTAAATTAACCAACAGAATACATACAGCAAAGCATTAAACAACTAATCTAGAAATACCAGAAAATAGAGAGAGAGAGACGAATAAGAGAGAGAGAGAGAGAAAGATAGAGAGACGGATAAGCCAGACCTTGCCAAATTATCACCCACTTCCAGTATAAGCGCCACAGGATAAAATGAAACCAGCTACAAGCACACAACCAAGGAACCACCACCAAAATAAAAAGAGGAAAACTCTTCTTCCAAGCTCTGAAACCAAACGCGACCAGTGGTGGACAAAGTACACAACCCCATTACTTGAGTCAAAGTATAGATACCCCTGGTCAAATATTACTCCACTACAAGTGAAGGTTGTTCAGTCAAATTTTTACTTCAGTTAAAGTACTGGAGTGTACTTGCTTTTAAAAATACTTAAGTATTCAAAAGTACATTTTCTTTTTAATGCCAACGCACTGTTGTATTGTTTCTATGATGCATTTACAGAAGCTCATTTACAGATGCATTTTTACTGTTATTAGATAGCAACACATGATAGATAGCATTGCCTGAAATGTGAAACAGTTAGATGACCCTTTGCTCAAATTCCATAATATTTCATCTGACCAAAGCTCAGACAACTTCATAATTAGCAAACGGGCTACCGTTAGCTAACGTTTACATACCTCGAAATCAGGGGTTAAATTGGGATTTGGGAGGTGGGTGGTCCCTGAGATCTGGTGGGAGGTGGGTGAAAAAAGGTACAAACCAATGAAAGTCTCAGCTCAAAATAGTTGTATCTTTAATGTATTGTGCACATAATTGTAATTAAGGAAAACAATGTTTGAAAAAGAATGTATACTGATGCAAGCTTTTACATAAAATATTTCATGTTTATTGAGTGTCATTAAATGCTGAGAATAGTTTTACCCATGAAAATAGTCGGTCATCCTCCTCTTTTGTCCTCCCTTTCTTCCTCCTTTATTCATCTTTCTTTAAACTGTCGAATTGAAACAAAATAAAAACAGCGGCGACTGGTGAGCTGAAAATTGGTGATGCGCAAAACTTTCCCTTAAACTAATCATTGATCTCAAACTGTTTTAATTAATTTTCACTGATTAACAATTATGCAAACGATCTGACTAAGCAATTGGAAAGGGACACACTGCTTCTTCGCATTGTGTTAGGGAGATGATAAATGTGATTTAGAAAAATCCGTTTTAATCACTAAGCAGTGGCGGAGTCTTCCTGATTTTCCTTGAGTATCAATGCAATTAATCCACAAAATCGGCTACTCAATAGCAATACTATCATATATAGCCAGCTCTCCCCAAATAGACATTTTTAGCGAGTAGCCTAGGCCTTACATCCTACATTTATTTTCATTTGCAGTATGAAATTGTGCACATTTTTAATTAACATTATTTGTGGAGTCATGCACTTCTTTCTCCGCACTCAAATATCTGCAATGCGTAGATTGTAAACAAAATTTAAGAGCAGGTTTTGTTTTTGCTGGTTATTCTGAATGCTAACACGGTAGATGACTGGTGTATCTTGTCTGTTAAATGTAGACTACTTGGTGATTAAAATAGATTTTTAACGGATAAATTGAATTTATGATTTAATCCCCCTAACACAGTATGAAGACGCTGTGTGTTTGTTAGGCTATTTGCCATTTGATTAGTCCGATCGTTGGCACGCTTGATAATAAAGGAAAAATTACTAATGAAAACAGGTTGAGATCAATGATTAGTTTAAAGGAAAGTTTTGCGCCCCACCAATTTTCAGCTCACCAATCGCCGCTAAAACGGTATGTGGGAAATATTCAATCCTAGCTTAGCTGCTGACCAGCAATCTGCTGATTTTGCTCAACCAATCAAAGTTGCCATTAATAATAGCTGGCATTCATGGGGGCTGTTTATTCATCTCTCTTTAAAATGTTGCATAGATGAAATTACCTACCGCGTCCGCTTCCAAACAATCAAGACAATCAAGGATATTTTTCTTTCTATGCCTGTCTATATAAACGACTGTTCCTCCTGAGTTTTTTTTCTTCAGATTTTTGATTGGTTGAGCGAGTAACTGGCTAGAGGGAACACATGGACTGGAGCATAGGAAAAATGGACTGGATTGTTATTTGTAAAACTGCCAGTCAAAATAATTTATTTATTTACCAAAGGTGGGTGGACGCCGTCCACCTGCGTCCACCCCCAATTTAACCCCTGCTCAACATGCTTTTTCAGGTTGGACGGCAAGTTTTTGAATGTAGCGATGTAGCTTGTGCGCGGTAAGCAGAGCAAACATTTAAAACAATCTTTTTGAATTTCACAAATTTCAAACATGGACTTGAGATATGGCCAAGGTGGCAAAGAATCATCCTTATCTTCTGCCGTCGCCATCATTACCGTCGCCAAGTTCAAATTGAACTGTTCAATCACTGGTGCAACAAGCAAGCATTTTGAACGACAGCGTAGTAGAAGTAGGCTACTGTGATTGTTTTTTCTCCTGTGAGAAACACAGCCTGTGGCCAATCGCATTTTAGAAATGGAAAAAAAGATTCAACTGCTGATTTCAAAGCTATGCTTCAAAGTAACGAGTAACGACAACATTCATAGAAATGTAGTGGAGTCAAAAGTACAATATTTATCTTTCAAATGTAGTGGAGTAGAAGTCATAAGTTTCCAAAAAAATAAATACTCAAGTAAAGTACAGATACTCGAAAAATGTACTTAAGTACAGTACTCAAGGAAATGTACTTTGTTGCTGTCCACCCCTGAACACAACACACAAACTTTTTCCTGTGGCAATCTTAAATGCCTTACCCAGCATGGCTTGAGGATATTTGGCCTGATTGGGTGATGCCAAGTTAAGGTTTAGGAGAGAAGGGAAGCGGGGTCAGGCTAATTTATGGCAAGGACTGGCCTACCTAAAAATTGCATTCAAACTAAAAGTAATGGGAAATGTTAGGCATGCAGGGTCTCCGACCCCCGATATGGTGTCCTGTGTCATATGGTTTGTCTCCTCTGAGGAGGTGAGACCCATAGATGGTCAGCCTAGATTAGGGTATCAGTGAAATTAAAAATTGCCCCAATCACATTTGCTTTGATGCTTGTGATGGGGAAGCCAGGCGACATTCTTATTTACTGTTTCCCTCTCTAAGGCCAAAATCTAAACACTACATATCCTACATAACGTTAATGATTTATCATACACGGTAACGTTATACAACTATACGTCAGTGGCCGTGTTCAGGTAGACATAAACGTGCAGATATCTGCCCAGATCAACAGGTCTACAGTACATGGAGAAGCGTAATCTCATCAATTTTGCCATATGAATTTGAGATTCTGCGCACATACGACATAAATCAGCTCTAGCCGAACACGGCAAATGTTAACTGTTTCTGTCACGTCACAGTAAAGTGCCGCAGAGGGAGTGATTTGCCAATCTAAAACCAGCATAGAGGTGACAAAGTCAAGTTTAGAGGCTTTGGCTATTGATGTGGAAATGGACCTGGAATCCTTCAATCCATCGCCGACCACCAGCTGAAGGGAGTGAGCAAAGCAGGACAGCCGTTCTTCTGAGAAGCTGTGGAGGATTTTCATCCTCTGCTGTTTCCTCCCAGATATCCTCATCATCAAGAAGTTGTTCATCCTCACTGCCAGCCAGGTCATCGCTAGATGCCGCCGGAGCACTTGGTGGGAATCTCACCTTGAAGGCACTCTTCATATTCGAGGCATTATCAGTTACGATGAAGCTCACTTTGTTGTGTATTTTGCACTCATCAAGTACTTCATCAAATGCCAAAGAGATATTCTCGCCACTGTGGCGTCTGATGAAGCGCCTGCAGTCAAGAAGGAATGACTGGAACTTGTAACCTACAGTGAGCACCATAATTCATTGGACAGTGACACATTTTTTGTTACTTTGGTTCCGTACTCCTTCACTTTGAGTTTGAAAGGATACAATGACAATGAGGTTGAAGTGCAGACTGTCGGCTTTAATTTGAGAGCATTTTCATACATACCGGATGAACCGTTTAGAAATTATAGAACCTTTTGTACATAGTCCCCCCCCCATTTTCAGGCATCAAAAATATTGGAAAGTTTAACATAATGTAGAATAAAGTAATCATTTTTAATATTTAGTCGCATATCCTTTGCATGCAATGACTGCTTGAAGTCTGCGACGCATAGACATCACCAGACGCTGGGTATATTCCCTGGTGATGCTCTGCCAGGCCTGTACTGCAACCATCTTCAGTTCCTGCTTGTTTCGGGGACTTTTTGCCTTCAGTCTCCTCTTCAGCATGTAAAATGCATGTTCAATTGAATTCAGATTCGGTGATTGACTCGGCCAGTCAAGGATTTTCCACTTCTTGGCCGTCAAAAACCCCTTCGTTGCTCTAGCAGTGTGTTTCGGGTCATTGTCTTGTTGCATGATGAAGTGCTGTCCAATGAGTTTGGAGGCATTTGGTTTTATCTGAGCAGATAAAATATTTCTGTAGACTTCAGAATTCATTGTTCTACTTCTGGCTGCAGTCACATCATCAATGAAGACAAGTGAGCCCATTTTGGCTCACTGGCAGCCATGCAGGCTTAAGACATAACACCCCCTCCACCATATTTCACGGATGAGGTGGTATGTTTTGGATCATGGGCATTTCCTTTTTTTCTCCACACTTTCCTCTTTCCATCACTCTGGTACATGTTAATCTTTGTCTCATCTGTCCACAAGACTTTGTTCCAGAACTCTTGGGGCTCTTTTAGGTGCTTTTTAGCAAACTGTAATCTCGCCTTTCTGTTCTTCAGGCTTATCAGTGGTTTGCATCTTGTAGTGTACCTTCTGTAGTCCTGCTGGTGTAGTCTTCTACGTATGGTAGACTTTGACACATCTACACCTGCATCCAGGAGAGTTTTTTGATCTGTTGGGCTGTTGTCAGTGGGGTTTTCTTCACCATAGAGAGTATTCTCCCGTCATCCTCTACAGTGGTCTTCCTCGGTCTACCGGGTCTTTTGACATAATTGAGTTCACCGGTTGTTTTTTTTCTTGTTAATGATGAACCAAACTCTTGACTTGGGCATGCCCTGGGTTTTTGCAATGTTCCTGATTGATTGATTTTCATTTCTGAGCCTTATGACGGCCAGCTTAATTTGCATCAACACTGCTGTCTTCCTCATGTTGTCACACCCCAACAACAATCTCCAAAGGCAATTTCAAAGCCTAGAATCAAGACTAGACATCAACAGCTCTCTTCTGCATTCGCTAACGACACAAATGAATACACCTGCCTAACAAAACACATCTGTGACACATCCAATTCAACAAATACTTATATTACCTTAAAATGGGGGGACTATGTACAAAAGGTGCTGTCATTTCTAAACGGTTCGATATGGATGAAAATACCCTGAAATTAAAGCTGACAGTCTGCACTTCAACCTCATTGTCATTGTATCCTTTCAAACTCAAAATGCTGGAGTACAGAACCAAAATAACAAAAAAAAAATGTGTCACTGTCCAATGAATTATGGTGCTCACTGTATGTTGCATTATATTGTTTTGAATGTCAGCCCTTTGAAACGCTGGGTTTTAATGGAGACTTTCTTACTTATGAAGTAGAAGTTCCCACCCTTGCTCTGGCCACTGAGCTGGTGGATGCAGAAAAACTTGTGGATTTTACACCATACTACACATTCAGTTTCAAAGGCGGCACATACATTTCCGTTCACCTCGCAGATTTTATTGCATTGCAAAGGCACATTTAATTTCAACATGGCAGCCCAGCCACATTATTAATATGAGGTATCTGTAAGCTTGTCTACTCTTCAGATGTACGTTTCATGAGCTTTGCTTTTTTGAAAAGCATGGTTGGTGTTACAATAAATTGCACAACTTTTGTACTGAATAAAATATTACTCTGGAACTCTGTTGTAATGTGTTTTAATGGTATATATATCAAGTGTATTTTGTATAGACCTCAGACTTGCAGTACTCTGAAATTTCAAAACAAGTGGCACCCTGCAAATTTTAACTATGATGTCAACCTATAGGTCATTGTTTTTTGCTTTACTGGCTATTAGATTTCTGTATTAGATCATCTCACAATGCAACAATACACAATGTAACTTGTAGTAACTTGTTTGATCATAGTTTTACTTGTGCTTTTGTTTTTCATGTGTAATTTTTATAGTATCACAATGATAATGCTGACATGATCACAGTAACATTACAAAGGTCACATGATTATAACATCATATCAATTCATTTGATTTATATGTAAGGGTGTGATTAGAGATTGATTTGGGAAGGGGGCATGTTTGCAAAACTGGACACTAGCAAATTGCAAAAGAAATTTCTCGGGTATTCATCAGATGCTCTTAACAGTTATTCAACCATACTTTCCTCACTTGCAGATTATTTCTTCAGGTTCTTAAAAAAACTTAATTCAAGGAAAGTTAGATTGTTAAAACAATAAATAATATCTTCACATCCCTGCAGATTTTTGTCTCTAACAGGTTACTCCTGTAGATAACACTTGTTTCATTTCTTAAAATCCTTAAAATAAGATATAAACTCTAAACAAGATTAGACTGGACAGATTTTCTTAAAAACAAGTTAAACAATCTTATGAGAACTGTACTTGGTAAGTGAATTTATCTTAACAGAAAAATTATAAGATTTTATAGTCTGAATATAAGATATTTTCACTTGTTAAGATTTCATTTTTTACGGTGAGTTACATGGCGTGTGGTCAATCAGTTACCGGGCAGGTGGATTGTGAGTTATGGGGCATGCTGTCAGTGAATTAAAAGGTGTGTGGTCAGTGAGTTACATGGCATGTTGTCTGTAAATAAAAGGGTGTGTAGTTTGAGTTACAGGGCATGCGGGCAGTCAGTTACAGTCAGTGTAGTCAGTCAGCAGTGCTGGACTTGTTACTCAGACAATGTAATATATTCCTCTTTACTTGTTACTCATTTCGAAAGTAATAAAATTACTTATTACTCTCTGGGAGCCATAATTTGTTACAGTATAAAGTAACAAATGTTATTACTTTTTGTTACACACCCAACTCTCTCTCTCTCACTCTCTCTAAAAAAAAAAGTATGGAAAATTTTTTAAAAATGGAGATTGCTCTCTTGCGTTCAAAATTGGAGGTACCCTCGCCTGAGTGCGAATGGTCAAATACTGCACAGCTTAGCAAAAATTAGCTTTTTTTTCCTTTACAGCTTACCCAAATAACTTCGATTTGGCAAGATTTTAAATACAGTTAGACTGAAGGACACAATCATTTGCATCAATCAATTATTTTTATTCAAGTACCATGGGTAGAGTGAAATAAAAACAAAAACGTATTACCCCCGATATAGCCTTCCAAATCTAAGCTAACAATATATTTGATAGCTTTGCAAGACACAAAATCCTTCATTTTTGAAGAATTAAACAATGCAAACATTGTTAAAGAAATAATGCACACTATATTAAACTGAACGAATGTATCAAAACTGCACTTCTACAGTTTACAGTGAATTTTCAAACTAAACAGGCCATTTTCCTTTCTGCGTTAAGACCATTTTGTTGCTTTACCAATTTCCACTGACTGGCCTATTTCTCCACCTTAGAACTGAAACAGTGATTGTATCTCATAAGAAGCAGCTTCTCAAACCTCTTATCCGACAGTCTGCTCCTTCTGGGGGCAAGCACGAAACCTCCTAGGCTGAATAATCGTTTAACTGACGCGCTGGATGGGGTTGGCGTATTATATTTCATGTAATTGTTTTTGATCTTTGGGAACTGGTTGAGGGTCTCAATCCCTGGCCCTGATCTCAAATAGTCCATCACTTCTTTGTCTGCTGAGTAGGTGTTCTCGGAATCCATTTCAAACACAAAAAAGTCCATCTCACTGCTAGTTGAGGCCGTGGGTACCGGTTGAGAGATGGCCTGGTCTTCCTCTGGGAGCGACGCGCGACATTCGGCAATGAGCAGCTCTTTCGTGCACTCTCTCCTCACCTCATCTCTCAGCCACCGCAGTTGAAACTGGAAAACTAACAGCTGCAAGGAGTGCATCTTTGCTCTCCAATGTGCCAGCAAAACACATCCTAATGGACTGAAATATTAAATTAAAATTATATTCATATTAGTTTAAAATGTTATACACGTATAGGCTACACCGTTATCCTCAGTGCAATGCGAAATAAAACGTGCCTACATTTGAATTGCGCTTATATTAAAACAAATAAAATGAAACAATAATATGTATGCTTATAAGTAACCTACCTGAACAATAGCTTTCTTCGACTCGCATCCTCCACAAGTTCCGATGCAACTGTGGAGCGGCCTGCCTTGGTCCAGAGCGCTGTGCATTTGGCAATGCTACTTCTATAGACTGCTTTACTGTCTGGGTTGCCATTTAATAACATCATAGGTGGAGATGAGGTTCATAGTATGAGATGCGCACCTGTAGTGCGGGGGAAGAGAAAACTGATCATCACGCTCAGTGGAGAGGGCTTCTGTAAGGTCTGTAAATGTGACGTTATCCTCATCCTCATCCGAGCCTTCCTCATCAGATTCGGAATCAAAGTCGACAGACTGGTACACTCTAAACGCCGTTGCAAAGTTTGACGCATTGTCTGTTACAGTCGCTGTGACTTTGTTTGAAAGTCCAAAAGACGAATGGATCTGTTCAATCTCTGTGCCGATAACATCGTAGGTGTGTCTGCCTCTGATTCGTTTACATGCAATCGCAGCCTTCTCGCGCTGTAAAGTCGAGCTGTTAATCCAATGAACTGTCATGCCTAGAAAGCTCTTATTATTACACGTCCAGATGTCGGCAGTAGTAGAGACATACTCTATCTCTCTGAATGTTTTTTTCAGCTCAGCTTCCATTAAAGCATATTCGCTGTCTAGATAGTTCACAAATGTTTTTCTGTTTGGCATTCTACTACCACCACTCATTGGTATTTTCTCAAGGATCTTTCTGACAGAAGGAGAGTCAACCATGGAGATGGGTAACATTTCGTTGACAATATACTCAGCCACAAGCTTCTTTAGTTCATGTTCGTTCACTGCTTGCCCTGCCTGTAGTTGAAAATCAAGTTTTGGTTGTTTAGCCATGGTTGGCGTAGGACTACTGCCATCCTCTGCAGCTGCAGAGGTCTCATTTTCGGATGGATGTTTTTCCACAAGCTTGATGTTGCTGTGCTGTTTTAGCGGATGTTTCAGGAGATTTGATGTCGTGTTTTTTGCAGTGGAAAGCGATTTAGTACCTGCACATAGTTTACAATGCACAACAATATTTTTATCGTCTTTCTTGTTGACAAAATCAAAGTAATGTGAATACTGCCAGCTGCTAAATTTAAACGTTTCCATCTTTGATCCAGCCAGTCAAAGTGTGTGTGGCAGCTGCGCACGACAGTCGTCCTTGACGTAGGCCTAATGAATCAATAGAGATTGGCTTGCTTGGCCTGTCAATCTTATGATATTCTAACAAAACTCCATTCATCACAGGCGTGATAGGCTTAACAGAAGTAACATGGTCTTTTTATGTATGTGGTTTCAATTTATGTGATTTCTATTTATGTTATTTTCTTCTGATATTTGTATGTGATTTATGTGATTGCAATGTTGTGATTTCTATGATGTAATTAATATGTATGAGATTTCAATGCATGTGATTTCTATCTGATATCTATGTTATTTATATTATATTCCAATGTGATTTCTATGTGATTTGATGTGATGATTTATGTGTGATTTCATGTAATTTCCTCTGCTTTCAATGTGATTACATGGGAATGCCATTTGATTTCTTTATGATTTCTTTGTGATTTGTCATTGATTTATATGTGATTTTTATGATGTGATTCAAATCATGTGATGTATATGATGTATTTCTTTAATGTGATTCATATATGATTTCTAGGTGATTTCAATGTATTTTTTGTGTGATTTCATGTAACAAAAATTGTAATTTCATCTGATTTCTATGTGAGTTCTACATGATTTTTATGATGTAATTCCTATATGATTTTGTGTGATATCATGTGGTTTTTATGTGATTTCTGTTATTTCCATTTGTTTTCTATGTGATTTCTATGTCATTTCATATGATTTCTCTGTAAGTGATTTCTAAGAATGTGATCATCTAATTTCATCTAATGTTTACACATGTGATTTCTATCTTTCATTGTGATTTCTATGTATGTGATTTCAAGTTATGTGATTACTATATTTTTTTAATGTATGTGATTTTCATGCTTGTTCTTTCTAAGTATGTGATTGCTTTGATTTCTCTGTGATTTCCTGTAATTTCTATGAGATTTTTTGTGATTTCATGTGACTTTTTGTTATTTTGTGTAAATTCTGTGATTTATCTGTGATTTCTTGTGATTCCTGATATTTCAGACAATTCTCAAGCATAGAAATCACATTGAAATAACAGACATCAAATTGAAATTACATGAAATCACATAGAAATAACAGAAATAAAAATAAATAACAGAGAAACCACATTGAAATCACATGGTTTTCAAAAAAATGTAATAGAAATAACATAGAAATAACATAGAAATCACATGAAATCAAAAATTTCACATGAAATCAAAGAAATCACAGAAATTAAAAAGAAATCACGAAAATCACCAGATATTCACAGAACTGAAAACAAGGACACCATAGGTCACTAAAAGGTCACCAAATGTCACAAAAAGGTCACCAGAGGTCAACAAAAGATCACCAGAGGTCATGAAAAGGTAACAAACGGTCATCAGAGGTCAACAAAATTTACATAAGGGTTATTAAAGCTCACCATAAATCACCAGAGGTCACAAAAAGGTCTCCAGTGGTCACCAAAAGTCTCCAGACATCACAAAAAATTCTCCAGAAATCACAAAAAGTCACAAAAAGGTCACCAGAGGTTGCCAGATGTCACAAAGAGGTCACCAGAGGTCACCAGATGAATAAAAAGGGTCACAGAGTTCACCAGGAGTCCCCAGCGGTCACCAGAGGTGACAAAAAGGCGAACAAAGATCACCAGATGTCAAAACAGGTCACCCAAGGTTACACAAAGGTCACCACAAGTCACCAGTAATCACAAAAAGGCCAATGGAGCTCACCAGAGGTCACAAATAGGTCAACAGAGATCACCAGGAGTCCCCAAAGGTAACCAGAGGTCTCATAAAGGTCACCAGAGGTCACCAAAGATCACCAGAGGTACCCATAGTTCACCGGAGGTTACAAAAAGGTCACCAGAGGTAACAAAAAGGTCACCGAAGGTCACCAGTTGTCAACAAAAAGGTCTCCGAGGTCAGAAAAAGTTCACCAGAGGTCTCCAGTGGTCACAAAAAGGTCACAAGATGTCACAAAATGGTCACCAGAGGTCACCAAAGATGACAGAAATGTCACCAGAGGTCACCAATGGTCTCCAGAGGTCACAAAAAGGTAGCCAGTGGTCACAAGAGGTTAAAAATAGATTACCGGAGGTCACCAGAGGTTTCCAGACATCCCAAAAAGGTAACTGGAGGTCACAAAAAGGTCACGGGAAGTCACCATAGGTCAGAAAAAGCTAAACACAGGTCACCAGAGGTCACAAAAAGGTCACCATATGTCAACAGATGTTGAAGAAAGGTCACCAGGAGTCCCCAGAGATATGCAGAACTCACAAAATGGTCAAAAAAATCACCAGAGTTTACAAAAAGGTCAACCGAGGTCACCAGAGGTCAACAAAAGATCACTGGATGTCGCCAGAGGTCAAAACAAGTCACCAGTGGTCACCAGGAGTCCTCAGAGATAAACCAAAGCTCTCATAAAGGTCACCAGAGGTCACCAAAGAACACAAAAAGGTCATCAGAGGTCACCAGAGGTTCCTAAAAATCACAAAAATAAGTCACCAGAAGTCACAAAAAGGTCACCGGAGGTCACCAGATGTCACAAAATGTCACCAGAAGTCCCCAGAGTTCACCAAAATACTCAAGAAGGTCACCGGAGGTCACCAGAGGTTACAAAAAGGTCACAAGAGGTTTCAAAAAGCTCATAAAAAGTCACCAGCGGTCACCAAAAGGTCACGAGCAGTCACCAAAAGGTCGCCAGAGGTCACAAAAAGGTCTTCAGTGGTCACCAGAGCTGCTCAAAGTTCACCATAGCTCACAAAAAGGTCACCAAAGGTCACAAGAGGTCACCATAAGGTCACCAGAGGTCACAAAAAGGTCACCAGATGTCATCAAGAGACACAAAAACTTAACCAGGGGTCACCAAAGGTCTCCAGAGGTCACAAAAAGGTTGCCAGTGATGACCAGAGATTACAAACAGGCACCAGAGGTCTCCAAAGGTCACTAAAAGGTCATCGGAGGTCACCAGAGGTCTCAAAACGGCCACCAGAGGTCACCAGAGGTCACAAAATAGTCCCCACAGGAAACCAGAAATCACCAGAGATAAAGACAAAAAAACAAAGGATACCAGAGTTCACAAAAAGGTCAACAGAGATAACGAGTTGTCACCGGAGGTGACCAGCGGTCACAAAATGGTCACCAGATTTCACTAGAGGTTACCAAAGGTCACACAAAAAAACTCCACAGGTCACTAGAGGTCACAAAAAGGTCACCAGAGATCCACAGATCACCAAAAAATCAATAGAGGTCAGCACAGGTCACAATAAGGTCACCAGAGCTTATAAAATGGGTTACTAAAAGTCACCAGAAGTCACCAGTGATCACGATTGGACACCAGAGTTCACAAAAAAGTCTCCAGAGGTCACCATGGGTAACATAAAAGGTCAAAACACGTCACCAGTGTGACCTCTGGAGACATTTATTGACTTCTTGTGACCTTTTTGTGACCTCTGCTATGCTGGCATATGGGAACACCTGGTGACCTATTGATACCTTTTTGTGACCTCTGGTGACCTCCGGGGACTCCTGGTGACCTCTGTTGACCTCTGTTAGCCTCCAATATCTTTTTTGTAACTTCTGGTTACCATTGGCAACCTTTTGTGACTCTGGAGACTTTTGGTGACCTCCTGTGATGTTTTTTTCCATTATTTAAATTTGATATCCTTTATGTGACCTCTGGTGACCTTTTTGTGACCACAGGTATCCTCTGGGGACCTTTGGTGACATTTTTGTAACTTCTGGTGACCTATTATTAACCTCTGGTGACCTCCCGTGACTACCTTTTTGTAACTGCTGGTGAACACTGGCTACCTTTTTGTGACCTCTGTAGCCTTTTGGCTACCTTTTTTTGTTGACTTTTTTGTCTATTTTGGTGACTTTTTTTTTCTATTTTTCTATCTGGTGACCTCTGGTGACCTTTTGGTGACCACAGGTATCCTCTGGGGGCCTTTGGTGACATTTTTGTGACTTCTGGTGACCGTTTTTTAACTTCTGGTGTACTAATAAGGACCTCTGGTGACCTCTGGTGACCTTTTTTTAATATCTGGTGAACTATGGGGAGCATTGGTGACCCTTGTGTAACCAATGGTGACCTCTGGAGTACTCTGGTGACCTTTTAGTGTCCTATGGTGACCTTTTAGAGAACTCTGTTGGCACCTGGGAATACCTGGTGACCCCTGGTTACCTTGTTGTGACCTCTGGTGACCTCTGACATTTTGTGACCTCTGGTGACCTCAGGGGACTCTGGTGACCTCTGGTGACCTTTGATGCCTTTTATTGTAAACTCTGGTGACCTCTGGCAACCTTTTTGTCAACTCTGGAGATTTTTAGTGACCTCTGGTGATGTTTTTGAGTCCTTTGGTGACCTCTGGTGTCTTTTTGGTGACCTCTTGTTACCTCTGGTGAACTTTTGGTGACCTCTGGTGTTCTTTGGGGAGCTCCGATGACCTTTTATGACCTTTTCGTGACCTCTTCTGATTATTGGTGAGCTGTGGCTACCTTTGGTGACCTTTTTGTGACCTCTGGTTACCTCTGGTGGCCTTTTGGTGACCACTGGTGACCTTTTTGTGACCATTGGTGACGTTTGGTGACTTAATGGTGTCCTCTGGTGACCATTGGTGACTTCTGGTGACGTTTTTGTGACATCTGGTAATCATTGGGGAGCTCTGGTAAGCTCTGGTGGCCAGAGGTCTTTGGAGGCCTTTGGAGACCTCAGGTGACCATTTTGTGACCTCTGGTGACTGCTGGTGACCTACTGGTGACCTTTGGTGACCTTTTTGTGACCTCTGGTTATCTTTGAGCAGCTTTGGTGACCTGTGGTGATTTTTTTATGAGCACTGGTGACCACTGGAGACCTTTTTTGACCTCTGATGACTTCTGGTGACCTTCTTGTACACCTCTGGTGACCTCCGGGGACCATTTTGTAACCTCTGGTGATTTTTTGCGACCTTTTTGTGATTTCCAGTAACCTTCGGTGACGTTTTTTATGACCTCTGGTGACTTTTAGGTGACATTTGATGACCCTTTTGTGATCTCTGGTGACCACTGTTGACCTTTTTGTGACCTTTGGTGACCTCTGGGTACTCCTGGTGACCTCTGGTGACCTCCGATGCCTTTTTTGTAACCTCTGGTGACCACTGGCAATCTTGTTGTGATGTCTGCAGACCTTCGGTGACCACTGGTGATGTTTTTGAGTACTTTGGTGACCTTTGTGTGACCACTGTTGACCTCTGGGGACCTTTTGATGACATCTCTTGACCTTTTTGTGACCATTGGTGACCTCTGGGTACTCCAGGTGACCTCTGTGACATCCGATGACATTTTGGTGACCTCTGATTACCTTTTTGTGACTTCTGTTGATCTTTGCGGAGCTCTGGTGACCTCTGCAGACCTTTTATGTGATCTCTGGTGACCTTTATGTAATTTCTGCAGAACAACGGGCAGCTTTGGTGACCATTATGTGACCTTTGGTGACCTATGATGACCTTTAGGTGTTCTCTGGTGACCTCTGGTGGTTTTTGAGAACTCTTGTGACATCTGGGGAGTCCTGGTGACCACTGGTAATCTTTTTAAAACCTCTGGTGACTTCTGGTGACCTTTGTGTGACCTTTGGTGACTTCTGGGGACTCCTGGTGACCTCTGGTGCCCTCAGGTGTTTTTGTGTGAGATCTGGAGACCTTTCAGTGACCTCTCGTCACCTTTATTACTTTTGCGGTCCCCTGTTGACCTTTTTGTGACCTCTAGTGACCGCCGGTAATGTTTTTGTGACATATGGTGACCTTTCAGAAAGTTTTGCTGACCTTTTGTGACCACTGGAGACCTCTATGTGACCTCTGATCACCTCTATTGACCTTTATGTGACCTCTGATGACCACCGGGTACTCCTGGAGACCTTTTTGTGGCCTTTTGTGACCTGTTTGTAAACTTTGGTGAACATTAAAGGTCACCAAAGGTCCCCATAGTTCACCAGAGGTTAAAAAAGGTCACCAGAGGTCCCCAGAGGTAACCAGAGGTCCTTTTAAGTACACCAGAGGTTAAAAAAACGGTCAACAGAAGTCACAAAAAGGTCACCAAAGGTCCCCAGAGGATACTTGTGGTCACAAAAAGATCACCAGAGGTCACCAAAAGGTCATCAAAGATCACTAGAGCTACCCAATGGTCACCCGAAGTCACAAAAAGGTCACCAGAGGTCACTAAAAGGTCACCGGCAATCACCAGATGTCACAAAAAGGACAAAAGAAGTCAACAAAGGTCTTCAGAGGTCACAAAAAGATAGTGGTCACCAGCAGTAACAAATGGTCACAGGAAGTCATGGGAGGTCACCAGAGGTTAGAAAACGGCCACCAGAGCTCCCCAAAGATCACCTGAGTTCACTAAATGGTCACCAGAAGTCACCAGAGGTCATATGAAGGATTCCAGAGTTAAACAACATCACCAGAGGTCACCAAAGGTCTCCAGAGTCAAAAAAGGTTGCCAATGGTCATCAGAAGTTACAAAAAGGTATTGGAGGTCAACAGAGGTCACCAGGAGTCCCCAGAGGTCACAGAAGATCACATAAAGGTCACCAGAGGTCACAAAAAGGTAACAAAAGGTCACCAGGTGTTCCCAGATGCCAGCATAGCAGAGGTCACAAAAAAAGTCACAAGAAGTCAATAAATGTCTCCAGAGATCACTCTGGTGACGTGTTTTGACCTTTTCTGTTACGCATGGTGATCTCTGGAGACTTTCTTGTGAACTCTGGTGTCCTATCTTGTGATCACTGGTGACCTTTTTGTGACATTTGCTGACATTTGAGTGATCTGTGGATATCATTGCTGACCTTTTAATGACCTCTGGTGACATCTGGTGACTATGTTGTGACCTCTGGTTACCTCCGGTGACAACTGGTTATCTCTGTTGACCTTTTTGTGACCTTTTTGGTTTCCTTTTTATTTTTATACCTCTGGTGACTTCTGGTTTCCTGTGGTGACTAATTTGTGACCTCTGGTGACCTCTGGGGAACTTTGATGACCTTTATGTGACCTCTGGTGAACGTTTTAACCTCTGGTGACTTTCTGTGGCCTTTTTATGACCTCATGTGATCTTTGGTGACCTCCGGTGACCCTTTTTGTGACCTCTGGTGACCGTTATAACCTATGGTGACCTCCGGTGACCATTATATGACCTCTTGTGACCTTTGGTGTCCTCTGATTGCATCTTGTGACCTTTTTGTGACCTTTGGTGACTTTTGTTGACCTTTTTGTGACCTTTAGTGACATCTGGCGACAATATTTGTGACTTCTGGTGACCTTTTTGTGTGTCTGGTGACCTCGGGAGTCTTTTTTGTAACATCTGGGGACCTCTGGTTCCTTTTTATATGACATTAGGTGACCTCTGAAGACATTTTATGACCATTGGTGACCTCCAGCACTGTCTTGTGACCTTTGGAGACCTCCAATGACCATATTGTGACATATGGTGATCTCCGGTGACTGTTTGTGGCAACTTTTCTGACCTCTGGTGACCGTTTTGTGACCTTTGGTGACATGCAATGACCTATTTGTGACCTCTGATGACCTCTTGTGACTTTTTGTGACCTCTGGTGACCTGTTTGTGACTTTTTGTGACCTCTGATGACCTTTTCGTGACCTCTTGCGACCACTGGTGACCTTTTTGTGATTTTCGGTAACCTCTAGTGACCTCTGGTAACCTTTTGTCACTTGTGGTGAACTCTGGTTACCTGTTTGTGACCTCAGGTGACTTTTGGTGACCTTTCTGTGACCTCAAGCGACCTTCTTGTGACCTTAGGTGACCTCGGGTGACTTTTGATGACCTTTTTGTGACCTCTGAAGATGTCTGATGACCTTTTGGTGACATTTTTGTGACTTCTGGTGACCTCTGGTGACCATTTGGTGACCTTGGGTGACCCGATGAACTTTTTGTGACCTCTGAGGATGTCTGGTGACATTTTGGTGACCTTTTTGTAATTTCTGGTGACCTCTGTGACCATTTGGTGACCTCTGTTTACCTTTTTGTGACATCTGGTGACCTTTTTGTCACTAATGTCTTGTGACCTATAGTGACTTTTTTATGATCTCTGGTGATCTTTTTGTGACCTCTGGTGACCTTTTTGTCACTAATGTCTTGTGACCTATAGTGACCTTTTATGATCTCGGGTGATCTTTTTGTGACCTCCCGTGAGCCTTTTTAAAAATCTCTTGTGACCTATAGTGACCTCTGGGAACCTCTGGTGACCTTTTTGTCATCTTTGGTGACCTCTGGTGACCGTTGTAACCTTTTGTCACCTCCGGTGACATTTTATTAGCTCTTGTGACTTTTTGTGTGCTCAGGTGATCTTTATGTGACCTCTGATGATCGCTGGTGATTGTTTTAACCTCAGGTGATCTCTGGTGATTATTTTATGACCTATCTTGACCTTTGATAACCTCTGGTTATGTCTTTTTACCTTTTAATGACCTTTGGTGACCGTCCTGTGACCTCTTGTGACTACTGGTGACCTTTTTGTGAGCTTTCTTACATTTGGAGATCTATTGTGACTTTTGGTGACCTCGGGTGATCTTTTGGTGACTTCTGGTGACCTCCGGTGATCGTTATGTGACTTTTAGTGACCTCTGGTGACTTTTTGTGACCTCTAATGAGCCTTTGTGACCTTTCTTTGACCTCTGATTAACTCAAATGACATTTTTGGGCCCTCTTTGACCTCTAGTGACTTTTCAGTGACCTTTGGTGACCTTTTTGTGAGCACTGGTGACCGCTAGAGACCTTTTTGTTACCTCTGGTGAACTCTTGTGACCTTATTGTGACCTCTGGTGACCGTTTTGTCACCTTTGGTGACATCTAGTGACTTTCTTGTGACTTCTGGTGATCTTTTTTTAACTTTTTTACCTTTCTATGACTTTTGGTGAACTATGATGAACTTTGGTGACCTATTTATGAACTCTGGTGACCTCTGGTGAGCTCTTGTAATCTTTTTGTGACATTTGGTGACCTCTGGCGATCTCTGGTAACTTTTTTCTGACAAATGGTGACTTTTTTGTGACCTGTGGTGACCTCTGGTGACTATTTCCTGACCTCTGGTAATCACTGTTGATTTTTCTGCTACCGTTGGCAAACTTGGGTGACCTTTTTGTGACCTCTGGTGAACTCTGATGACCTTTGTGTGACCTCTGGTGACCTCTGGTTACCCCTAATGACCTTTATGTGACTTTTGGTAATTTCTGGTGACCTCTGGTGACTTTTTTTGTGACCTCTGGTGACCTTTTAGTGTCCCTTGGTGACCTATCATAATCTATGATGGCTTTTTTGTGACCTCTGGTTTCATCCGGTGATCTTTATCTGACCTCTTTCTGGTGACCTTTTTGTTACCTCTGGTGACTTTAGGTGATCTTTTTGTAACCTCTGGTGACCTCTGGTGACAATATTGTGTCCTTTGATTACCACTGGTGACCCCTAATGATGT
Source organism: Anguilla pacifica (assembly GCA_039654925.1). Classification (NCBI taxonomy): domain Eukaryota; kingdom Metazoa; phylum Chordata; class Actinopteri; order Anguilliformes; family Anguillidae; genus Anguilla; species Anguilla pacifica. The sequence goes on along the minus strand of CM077286.1, from coordinate 34,239,846 downwards.
TTTTGTGACCTTTGATGATTTTTGGTGACCTCTGGTGTCTTTTATGTGACCACTGGTTAACTCTGGTTACAATTTTGTGACCGCTGGTGACCTTTGGGGACAATATGGTGACCTGTGATGACCTCTAATGATCCGCTGGTGACCTTTCTATGACCACTCGTGGCCTCAGGTGACCTTCTTCTGACCTCTGGTGATTTCTGGTGACCTTTCTGTGACCATGGGTGACCTCTGATGATGTTTTTGTCACTTCTGGTGACCTCTCGTGACAATTTTGTGACCTTTGGAGATCTTTTGGTGACCTCTGGTGACCTATTTGTGACATCCGGTGACCTCTGGTGACTTCTGGTGACCTTATTGTGACTTCTGATGACCTCCGGTGACATTTTTGTAACCACTGGTGACCACTGGTCATCTCTGGTGACTTTTAGGTGACATCTAATGACCTTTGTGTGACCTCGGGTGACCACAGTTAACCATTTAGTGACCTCTGGTGTACTTTTAGTGTACTTTTTTCTGACCTCATGTGTCCTTTTTGACCTTTGCTCACCTCTGGTTACCTTTTTGTGACCTCTGGTGACATTTTGGTGATCTCTGGTGACTTCTGGTGACCTGATTGTGACTTCTGGTGACCTCCAGAGACCTTTTTGTAACCTCTAATAACCACTGGTGACCTTTTTTGTGAAATTTGGTTACCTCTGGTTAACTTTCTGTGACATCTGGTGACCTCTGGTGACCTTTTTTCACCTCTAGGGACCTTTTTGTGACTTCTGGTGACTTTTTTGTGACCTCATGTGACATCTTTTTGACTTTTGCTGACATCTGGTGACCTAATTGTGACCTCTGGTGACCTTTTGGTAACTTTTGGTGATTTCTGGTTAAGTTTTTGTGACCTCTGGAAACCTTTGGTAACATTTGGTGACCTTTTTGTGACCTTTGATGACTCCTAGTGACTTTTTTGTGACCTATTGATGACCTTTGGTGAACTCTGGTGACCTCTAGTCACTTATGGTGACCATTCTGGGACTTTTTGAGACCTCTATTGACCATTTTCGACCTGTGATTACCTTTGGTGACTTTTTGGTGACCATTGGTGACCGTTTTTGACCTCTGGTAACCATTTTGTGACCTCTGCTGACCTTACGTGATCTCTGGGGACCTCTTGGTGATTTCTGGGGACCTTTGGTGACTTTTTAGTTATCTCTGTTAACTTTTATGCGACCACTGGTGACCTCTGGTGACCTTTTGGTGACAGTTTTGTCATCTCTGGTGAGCTTCGGTGACCTTTTTGTGACCTCTGGTGACATCTGGTGACCTTTTGGTGACCAGAGGTAACTAAAAAGGTCACTAGAGGTCATCTGAGGTCACTAGAGGCAACCAGAGGTCACCAAAAGGTCACCATTTGTCATCAGAAGTCACCAGAAGCCACCAGAGGTGATACAAAATGTCACCATAAGTCACCAAAGGTCATCAAAAGTCACCAGAGGTCACTAAAGGACAGCAGAGGTAATCAGAGGTCACCAGAAGTCACACAAGGACACAAAACACTCACCAAAGGTCACTAGAGCTTATCAGAGGAAACAAAAAATCATGAGAGGTCAACAGAGGTCATCAGTTCAATAGAGCTCACCAGAGCTAACCAAAAGTGACAAAAAAGCTCACCAGTCCAAGTCATCAGAGGTCACCAAAAGGTCACCAATCATCACCAGAGATCACCAGAAGTAACCAGGTGTCACCAGAGGTCACCAGTGGATACAAAAAGGTCACCATAGGTCAACAGGGGTCACAAGAGGTCACCAGAGGTCACATAAAGCTCACCAAAGGGCCCCAGAGTTCACCAAAGGTCACAATCGTCCTCTAGATGTCATAAAAAGGTAGATGTCACTAGAAGTCACCAGTGGTCACCAGTGCTCACCATATCTAACCAAATGTAACAATAAAAGTCACCAGAGGTCATCTGAGGCCACAAAATGGTCACCAGAGATCATCAGAGGCCACCCGAGGTCAACAGAGGACACCAGAGGTCAACAAAAGACCACCAAATATCACCAGACATCACCATTAGTCATTAGAGGTCATCAGAGGTCATCAGAAGTAGCTGGAGGTCTCCAGAGGTCACAGAAAAGGTCAAGAGAGGTCACCAGAGGTCACCAGAAGTAACAAAAGTCACCATTGTTCACGGAAGGTCACTAGAGTTCACAAAAAGGTCACCAGAGGTCATTAAATGTCACAGGAGTTCACCAGAACTCACCAGAGCTAACCAGTGGTAACAAGAAAAGTCACTAGAGGTCACCAGACTTTTTTTGAAGTGACCATTAGTCATCAGAGGTCACTAGAGGTCACCAGAGGTCACAGAAAAGGTCTCCAGAGGTCACCAGAAGTCACCAGAGGCAACAATAAGGTCACCATAGATCACCAGAAGTCACCAGGGGTGACCAGAGGTCACCAGAAGCCACAAAAAGTTCACCAGACGTAATCATAGGTCTCCATAGGTCACCAGAGCTCACCAAAGCCACCCAAAGTCACCAGAAGTCACCACGGGTCACCAGAGGTCACCAGAGGCCACAAAAAAGGTCACCATTCATAATCAGAGGTCACCATAGGTCACCAGAGCTCACTAGATCTCGCCAGAGCTTACCAGAGATCACAAAAAAGGATACCAAAAGTCAGCAGAGGTCACCATAGGGCATCAGTTGTCAAAAGAGTTCACTAAAGCTCACCAGAAGTCACCAGTGGTCACTAAAAGTAAAATAAGTCACCAGATGTCATCAGAGGCCACCAGAGCTCACAAGAGCTCACCAGTGCTAACCAGAGCTAAAGGTCACCAGATATCAGCAGAGGTTTCCAGAGGCCACAAAAAGGTCACCAGAGATCATAAGATGGCACCAGAGGTCACCACAGTTCACCAGAACTCACCAGAGCTAACCAGAGGTCACCAAAAAGGAAACCAGCGGTCACCAGAAGCCATTAAAACATCATCAGAGGTCACCAGAGGCCACCAGAGAGGTCACCAAAAGGTCACCAGAAGGCACCATTAGTCATCAAAGGTCACCGGAGCTCACGAGATGTCACAAAAAATGTTACCAGAGGTCACCAGAAGTCACCAAAAGTCACCAGAGGCCACAAAAAATGTCACCAGAGGACAGCAAAGGCCACTAAAGGTCAGCAGAGGTCACCAAAAGGTCACAGGAGGTCTCCAGAAGTCACAAAAAATGTTACCTGAAGTCACAAGAATTCACCAAAAGTCACCCAAAGGTCACAAGTGGTCTCCAAAAGTCACCAGATGTCACCAAAGGCCACCAGAAGCCACAAAAATGTCACCAGAGGCTACCAAAAGGTTGCCAGAAGTCACCAGAAGTCCCCGAAATTTCCATGGGTCAGGAGAGGTCACTAAAAAGGTCACCAGAGGTCAGCAAACATCTCCAGAGGTGATCGGAGGTAAACAGTAGTCACCAGAGGCCACAAAAACCACACCAAAGGTAACTTGAGCTAACCAGAGGTCACAAAAAGGTCATCAGAAGTCACCAGAGGCCACAAAAAGGTCCCCAGAGGTCACCAGAAATCATGAAAGGTCACCTTAGGTCACAAAAAAGGTCACCAGAGATCACCAGTGGTCACCAAAAGGTCACAAGAGTTCTCCAGAAGTCACAAGATGTCACCAGAGGTCACAAAAAAGGTCACCAATGATCACCAGAGGTCACTTACGGTTGCCAGACGTCACCAGTAGTTACCAGAGGTCTTCAGAGGTCACCAGAGGCCACTAAAAGGTCACCAGATGTCATTAATTGTCAAGAAAAGGTCACAAGAGGTCTCCAGAAATTGCTAGATGTCACCAGAGGTTACCAGAGGTCACTAAAAAGGTCACTAGAGTTACAGGGCATGTGATCCACGGGTTACAAGTTGAGTCATCAGTGAGTTACAGGACGTGAGCTTTGTGAGTAACAGGGCGTGTGATCAGTGAGTTGCAAGGCGTGTGATCAGTGAGTTGCAAGGCCTGTGGTCAGTGAATTACTGGGTGTGTGTGTAGTGAGTTACAGGGCTTGTGGTGAGTAAGTTACCTGGCTCTTGGTCAGTCAGTTACAGGGTGTCAGTGAATTATAGTGTGTGTGGTCAGTGAGGTACAGGGTGTCAGTGAGTTACAAGGCATGTGGTTAGTGAGGTACAGGGTGTGTGGAAAATGAGTTACAGGGCATGTGGATTGTGAGTTACAGGGCATGTGGTCAATGAGGTACAGGGCATGTGGTCAGACAGTTACATTGCATGTCTATAGTGAGTTACAAGGCATGTGGTCAGTGAGTTACAGGCCAAGAGATCCACATGTTACAGGGCGTGTGGTTAGTGAGTTACATGGATGATGGTCAGTGAGTTACGGGGTGTGTAGTCCTTCAGTTACAGGGTGTCAGTGAGTTACAGGGCATATGGATAGTGTGATACAGGGCGTGTGGTCAGTGAGTTACAGGCCAAGTGATCCACAGGTTACAGGGCATGTGGTTAGTGAGTTGCGGGGTGTGTTGTGTCAGTTACACGGTGTCTGTGAGTTACAGTGCATGTGGTCAGTGAGTTACAGGGTACATCTTGAGTGAGTGACAGGGCATGTGGTCAGTCAGTTACACGACTCATGGTCAGTCAGTTACAGGGTATCAGTGAGTTATGGGGAGTGTGGTCAGTGAGGTACAAGGTGTCAGCGAATTACAGGGCATATTTTTAGTTATTAGGCATGTGGATAGTGAGTTACAGGCTGTGAGGTCAGTCAGTTACAGGTTGTCAGTGAGTTACAGGATGGGTGGTCAGTCAGTAAGTTACAGGGTGTGTGTTTAGTGAGTTGTAGGGCTTGTGGTCAGTAAGTTAATTGGCCCTTTGTCTTTCAGTTACAGGGTGTAAGCGAGTTACAGGGTGTGTGGTCAGTCAGTTACTGGGTGTCAGTAGGTTATATAGCGTGTGGTTAGTAAGATACGAGGCATGTCGTCAGTCAGTTACAGGGTGTGTGGTCAGTCGGTTACAGGGTGTCGATGATTTACAAGGTATGTGATCAGTCAGTTACAGGGCGTGTTTTCAATGACTTACAGCACGTGTGGATGGTGTGTTACAGGGTGTGTGGTCAGTGATCTACAAGGGCTTGTGATTCACGCGATTCTGGGTGTGTGGTCAGTGAGTTACATGGATCGTGGTCAGTGACTTACAGGGTGTGTCCAGTCAGTTTTGGGGTGTCATTGAGTTACAGGGTGTGTGGTCAGTGAGTTACAGGGTGTGTGTTTATTGAGTGACAGGGCATGTGGTAGGTCAGTTACAGGGTATCAGTGATTTACGGGGATCATGGTCAGTGAGGTACAGGGTGTCAGCAAATTACAGGGCAAGTTTTTTACAGGGCATGTTACAGGGCGTATGGTAAGTGAGTTACAGGATGTGTGGTCAGTTAGTAAGTTACAGGGTGTGTGTTTAATTAGTTGTAGGGCTTCTGGTCAGTAAGTTATTTGGCCCTTGGTCAGTTACAGGGTGTGTGGTCAGTCAGTTACTGGGGTTATGGGGAGTGTGGTCAGTGAGGTACAGGGTGCCAGCGAATTACAGGGCATGTGATTAGTGAGTTACAGAGCATGTCGTAAGAGTTTTACTGGGCCTGTGGATAGTGAGTTACAGAGCATGTGGACTCTGAGGTACATGGCATGTGGTCAGTGAGTTACTGGGCATGTGGTTAGTCAGTTACAGAGCATGTGGTTAGTGAATTACAGGGTGTAAGTGAGTTACAGGGTGTGTGGTCAGTCAGTTACTGGGTGTCAGTGATTTATAAAGCGTGTGCTTTGTAAATTACAGGGCATGTAGTCAGTCAGTTACAGCGTGTGCGGTCAGTCACTTACAGGATGTCAATGAGTTTCAGAGTATGTGGTCAGTCAGTTACAGGGTGTCAGCGAACTACAGGGCGTGCGGTCACTGAGTTTCAGGGTGTGCGATCAGCGGGTTACAGGACATTTGGTCAGTGAGTTACAGGGTGTGTAATCAGTGGATTACTAGGCATGTCGATAGTGAGTTAATGTGCGTGTGGTTAGTGAGTTTTAAGGTGTGTGTCCAGTAGAGGCTGACCAATATGGGATTTTTGAGACTAATACCGATACTGCTTTTAGAGGGGAAAAATTCACCGATTACCGATATACCGGCCAATATAGTGAATTTTTGAGATGGAATTAAAATAGACCTTTTCTATGTGGATTGTGCAACGATTTTGCACCGATGTGACTATGCAAAGGTACTCAGAAGGCTGCTATCATAAGGCATTATAGATACTTGAGACTGTGCCCCGAGAGCTAGCAGAGGGTCTATTGTATTCTGCTATTGGATGTAGGCTACTGGGAGCAGGGAGTCCCATGGCACACCGTATACTGATTTCACCCTGTAACTGATTGACCACACACCCTGTAACTCACTAAACACACTTTGTAGCTTGCTTTCACCCTGTGACTGACTGACTACACACCCTGTAACTCACTGACACTTTGTAACTCACTGGTCACATGCTCTGTAACTCACTAACCACAAGCTCTGTAACTAACTGACCACATGCCCTATAATCAATCAATCAATCAAATTTTATTTGTATTGCGTATTTTACAGCAGTTGTCACAACTTACTGACCACATGCCCTGTACCTCACTGACAACACACCCTGTAACTCACAGACACCCTGTATCACAGAGATTACATGCCTTTACCTCCCTGACTAAACGCCATGTAATTCACTAACCACACACCCTGTAACTCACTATCCACACGCCCTCTAATTCACTGACAATGCACCCTGTAACTCACTGACCAAAAGCCCAGTAACTCAACTACACACAGCTTGTAACTCAATAACCACACAACGTCTAACTCATTGACCAAACGCCCTATAACTCACTGACTGCAGGCCTTGTACTTCACTGACCACACACCCTGTAACTCACTGACCACATGCCCTGTAACTCACGGATTGCACACCTTGTAACTCACTAATTACATGCCCTGGAACTCACAAACCACACTCCTTGCAACTCACAGCTATCTCACCCTCTAACTCTCTATCAGAAATGCATTTTTGCTCATTGAACACATGCCGCGTAGCTGACTGACCACATGTGCTGTAACTCACTGACCAAATGCCCTGTCACTCACTAACCACACGCCATGTAACTCAACTACACCCTGTAACTGACTGACCACACGCTCGGTAACTCACAGACACCCTGTAACGGACTGACCTCACACCCTGTAACTGATTGACCACCTGCCCTGTTATTGACTGACCACATGCCCGGTAACTCATTGACACCCTGTAACTGACTGACCATACACCCTGTAACTCACTGACACTTTGTAACTCTGATCACATGCTCTGTAACTCACTGACACTTTGTAACTCTGATCACATGCTTTGTAACTCACTAACTACAAGCTCTGTAACTCACTGACACTTCGTATCTCTGATCACATGCTCTATAACTCACTGACCACATGCCCCGTACCTCACTGACCACACACCCTGTAACTCCCTGACCAAGAGCCCAGTAACTCAACTCAATATACAGCTTGTAACTCAATAACTACACACACACTAACTCATTGACCACACGCCCTGTAACTCACTTACCAAGTGCCCAGTAATTCAATTCAACACACGGCTTGTAACTCAATAACTACACGCACTCTAACGCATTGACCACACACCCTATAACTCACTGACCACGTGCCCTGTAACTCATTGACCAAGAGCCCAGTAACTCAACTCAACACACGGCTTGTAACTCAAAAACCGCAAAGCCTCTAACTCATTGACCACATGCACTGTAACTCACTGACCACATGCCATGCACTTCACTGACCACTCACCCTGAATCTCACGGACACCCTGTAACTCAGAGAGCACACACTAACTGACCACACACCCTGTAACTCACTGACACCCTATAACTCACTGACCACACTGTGTAACTCACTAACCACAAGCCCAGTAACTCGCTGACACCTGGTAACCGACAGACCACATGCCCTATAACTCACTGACCACACGCCTTGTACCCCACTGACCACACAGCTTGTAACCCACTGATTGCACACCCTGTAACTCATTGACTATATACCCTGTAACTCATTGACACCCTATAACTCAGAGATCACACGCTTTGTACCTTCCTGACCAAACGCCCAGTAACTCACAAATCACAATTTCCCTATAATTCACTAACCACACGCCCTGTAACTCACTATCCATGTGCCCTGTAAGTCACTGACCACACACCCTGTAAATGACTTACCACATGCCCTGTAACTCGCTGATAACCTGTTACTAACTGACCATATGCCCTCTTACTCACTGACCGTGCGCCCTGAAACTCACTAGCCAAATGCCCTGCAACTCACTAACCACACGCCTTGCAACTCAATAAACACACATGCTCTAACTCATTGACCACACGCCCTGTAACTCACTGACCACATGCCATGCACTTAATTGACCATGTGACATGTATCCCACTGACACCCTGTAATTCACTGACCACATTCCTTGTACCTCAATGACCACACGCCTTGTAACTCACTTATTGCACACCCTGTAACTCATAGTTCCCCAGTAGGGTGATGGGTGCTTTCCACCGCTCCCAGAGAATCAAGACAAGCCCTGTTATCAGCACTGGGACCTGATGTAAAAGTTCAAGTATTATCAAGATCGAATGGAGCTATAGCAGTGCGGGCAAACCTCACAGCATGGTGTGGGGCGTGGCCTTTACACAAGTTTTTTCATGACGCCTAAAACTTCTTACTGCATTAACCCTTCTGGCACTTCTGTTTCTATAGGATCTATTCTAATTGCTCCTGACATGACCACCAAATACCACCATGCCCAGCTATGTCCATTGGGTAATATTCCTGACAATGCTTTTAATAAAGCTCTCTCTGCGATAGAGGCTAAAATAAATTTTAAAAATGATAAAGGAATCTGAGGAGAAAATGCTTTCGTTCCAACTAGAAAGGCAGTCAAGGTCACTCTGAGGGCCGATAAGGAGTATCATGATGCTACCGGAAAAGTGGTTGTTGTGACCCAGGGGCTACGGGGCTACGGGGCTCTGAACTATCTGGGAGTGGAATCTCATGGGGGTATGTGTGGGTGATATTTTCTCATTGCATGTGGGGTTTGAATATAATTGTTTTTGTTGTGCTTATTGTAGTGTATCGCACCCTCCAGAAGGTAATTAGAGAAGTAAGAGATTAACTGTCCTTAACCAAATTAGGTATAGCTTTTAGGACCAAATAGAGACTGTCCTCTGCCCTTTTTGTGTGGGTGGGTGAGGGAAAGAGTTTCTAAAAAATGGGGTACTGATGGGTTCAGAGTGTTTCTCCTCTGGAAGTAGTGATGCCATATGGTATCAGGCAACATTAAGAGCATGGGTTGTTTAGGTACAAAACAGATGTCATTAGGGAACAAAGAGATAGGCCCTCACAGATAGGATGGACATGATTAGTCAAGGCCCCAGAGGGTATTTAAACCAGGCTAGAAGACCAATGCGGGGTGGGTTGCTGTACCGTGAACTTGTGTTGTGTTTCAGTGACCTTTCTGCTGGCCAGTTTGATTACAATAAACTTTTACTTTCCAGTGCACAAAATGTGCATGATTAAATAATACAACACCCTTCAAATTCTTTTTATTATCAAAGGACTTTGTCAGTTGATCACTTATTCCTGTGTATATGAGAAAGAGGGTGTGAAGGCTGTTTTATACTTCTGTGTAGTCTGCACAGTTTGCGTAATTTGCATTGTGTGCGGCACTCACAAACGGGCAGATTATTTCTACTTGTGCGGCATGGTTGCGCAGGCCGCGTAAATAGATTTGGTTACTGACCATTATAGTTCTGAAGGAAGAGATTAGCTTGTGCTTTAAAAGCTAAGTAAAGTTGGTTGTATTACAATACATATCCAGGTAGCCAGATTAGTGCAAGACAGAGCTAACCAGAGAGATAATATATTATAACGCACAACTACCTTCATGCATATTTGCAAACCTACTAAATACTGCACCAATGACCACAAAAATATTCAGCTACCTGTAACTTGTTGCAACAAAGACCTGATAACCGCTTTTAGCTGCATATTTAACCTGTTAGCAAGAGCAGTCTGCCAGACTGACCTTATGTCAGCAGTCAACCAATCATCTTCTGTGCGGCGTATGTGGGCATTGGTTGCTAACTACGTGCTTTTAAATTCTTTGTGAGGTACGTGACATCAATGCGGACATGGTCTGCAACCTTTGCACGTGCCGCACATTCCCCAATACCCCTATGCAGACCCATTTTTACATGTACTCTGCAGAAGTATAAAACAGCCTTGAGGTAAAATTTTGGATGTTCTATCCAAATAGCAGGATTAGGGTCATAAAGATCAGAAGGCTGTAAACACAGCTGAAAAGACAATTGCCCCGCAATCTGGAGATTGCCATGGGACAGTCTCGCGACCTTTTTACCCCACCAGCACTTGTAGCCTGCAGGAAAAAGGACATTGCTTGTTTTCATGCCATAAAAGCTCCCACAGGCACTGTTGGGTCAGATAGGAACCTGGTTGATTGTTACCTACATTATGGACTGTTGAAAGCATGATATGTATGTACATGTAAATTACAGGGAATGATGTGATAAATGTGGTGGACTGTGAATATTATCATTTGTAAAGCAAGGGATACTGCATGTTATCCAGACAGGCACACTGAGCTGTTATAAGTTGGTATAGGGTGGTTTATCCGAGGTGTGTATTGTCTACATAAGTGTTTGGATTATAGAAAGACCACCACCTTGGGCCTCCATAGAAAAGTATCTTGGAGACAGATAAAAGCATAAGGTCATGTTCCATTGTACAAAGTATCTTATAACTGTCACTATATTTTTAATAGTTCCCCTGTTTTTACAGGGGAGGGGGAGCATGCTCCCTGGAGGAGAGTGGCGGGGTCTCTTGGTGGTGTGGAGGGTGTTCCTGTCCAGACCTTTTTTGGGCATACAAAGGGAAGTGTCTAAAGTAGAAGGCTTGCTCATGATTTTAAAGGAAGTCCCATGAAACATTCAAAGAGAATCTGCTTAACAGTTCTCTTGGTACAATCGTGGAAGGAGAATCTGCTTGACAGTTCTCCTGGTACCACAGTCTTCTTGTATGAGTATTTTGTAATTTGGGCATGCATCATTAATCTCTTTGTTTTCCTTTCCTCTGCCTTTGTATGTCTTTTCTTATAGAATAGCTCTTTGTCTTGTTTTGTGTAATGTTTACCATTCAGCTTCATTGAAACTGCCTATTAAGACCTTATAATGAATTGTCAACTGCCATATTCATTATAAACTGTTTTTTCCTTTTCAGTGCATCTAACATATGTGGTTTGCATTAGGGGTGTGCAGAGACATCATTATCTGTATCTGTATCAGTTCAACCAACAAAATGATCCGCATCTGTATTCGGATAGAAGACAGGAAGTGTTGCGTGGTTTATACCGGAAGTTACGTTAAATCAGGCAAATGTATTTTCTAACCTAATATTCATTGGCAGTGCAATTGTTGTGCCTTCAAAGCATCAAATTGATTTAATATTGCCATATAATTAATTATGAAATATATTTCCACATCCTCATACTATACTCTCTCTCTTTTTTATTTTTAACTAAACTAAGTTTTATGAACTGTTCTTAACTAGTATTTAAATTTAATTCTTCCCCGGATGGAAACGAGACAGCGACATCCAAACTTAACTCTGTTTATGACTCATGTCTAGAGGCCTGGGCTGGCAGTGCAGATGTTGAATTCAGTATGAGCTACCCTATAGCAGTAGGTTACCACATAATTAACTTTGGTGATATTAAAACAATATACAAGAGCCCCCATATAAATCTCAAAACCCACAAAACTTGATAACCAATAAGTACGTTTTTAGAAGAAATTGTTTTACTCCACGTAGCCTTCGTTATCAATGAACCAAAATACTCCCTAATACACATACTGTACATCTAAATGCATTCACAAAAATAAAAGAATACACAAATGTACACAAATGGCTATTAAAATAAAACCCGTTGGCGCACTTCTCCGTGGCATTGGAGCACCTGTTGTCAGCGTACTCACGGCTTCCCCCAATTCCGCAGAGAACCAGCAAGGAAGAATCTGGAGATTTCAGCGTTGGAGACGATCCTTTGAGAAATGCCTGAATCGATAACACCCGTAGATTCTCTCCAGGGTTCAAGCACAGTCTGTCCTCGGGATTGTAGAAATTCAGCTGCATATTTGCTTGCCATTAAGTCTCACCAACCTTTTCCGTCCTTCTCCCAACTCCGTGGCTCCAACTTTCACCAAGAAAGAACTCTAATCTCTTTCTTACCTCTTAAAACACTCCAACCCAGACATCAATTTAAAACAATGTATTAAACTTAAACTGTGCAGCCAATCGCGTAAAGGGTCCAAACCAAAAACACGCATGATCACAACTAATTAACCAATAGGAATCCAGAAAGACAAGCATGACCACTCAGTATCAAATTTTCAATAAAAAAACACATTGGAGACAAAATTTTAACCCTGTGCATTCCTAACAAATTTTAACCAGCTTCTGTGTGGGTTACACAAGTCTTGCCACCCAAGTGAGCACACCCCAGTCAATACACATGTACGCAAGCCCACATTTGCACACACATCCACATTACATGTTAATGGAGTCAGACCAACTTTCCTCCTTGCAAACATCTAAATAAACTTGTTTTCCTCCCTGTGACCCTTACAAGGGAGAAAGCATAGTCAATGTGTTCACTGGCGCCAAATTTAGTACAAAAAAGGGGGGGAAAAAGGGACAATCAGGAAACAAAACAGAACGTATCTATGCAGTCCATGTAATAACATCAAAATATAAATTTAACCTCAGGGTTAAAATTCTACAGAAACAGGGCTTACTGGACTAACTGGAGGCACAATTATTTGGGAATCAAATTATTGCAAGAGTTGAGCTGTTCTTTTGGTTACTTATGGAAACCCAGAGGATACAGCAAGCAAGAAAGGAGAGGTGGAAGGGTGGCGAAAATATCTGTCAGCAGGACGATTCCGTACACGCTCATTTTAAATCCCAAACTGGTCAGATGCTGTAAAGATCACAACATCCAAAATAAAACTGTGTGAAACACCATATCCAGAGGGACCACTCCCTCATTGCCCATCTTCCACCATGGTCTGTAAACTAATCTCTTCAGACTATACCTGGATTAACTATCACCACTCTGTGGGGCACTCCCAACCTGAAATCATTTTTATCACATAAATCCCCCTCTTTCATGCTACACATGTACCTCCTGTGCCACTTTCATGTTACATGTACCTCCATCCAGCACTTCCTGTATTGTAGGTACCATGGCCTACGAAAGACATAAACTACAAAGCTCATATGTCCACCTCAGTAACTCATTAAGTCCCCCTATCACAGCATTCCTGTTATAGTATTGGCTTACTGTAAATTTGAAACGCGTAACCTTCAAAAAAACGGAGGTTGCCGTTGTTTCACGGTCCCTGTTCCATTTTCCTCTCCCTGGACTCGCCACCCTTCTCCCTTCTGCCTCTCCACACGCCAGGAAGAGTTCACAAGGCCTGCAACGGAGCAAGGTGCGTATACCCTTGGCTACCGGCTGCGGGAAGAACGAGGCGCTCCAAAGAGCTCCTATGATTAGCAGTGGTTGAAGAACCAGGAGAGCCACGCACTACCGATGCATCCTGCAGAGCGAGTCCCACGAAGAAAGCGACCTGCGACAAGGATCTTGTCGCATGTTTTTGGAACCAGGAGAAAAGGGCGAATGGCTTCCCCTTTTCCAACACAACTCCCACAGACTTTGCACTGGAAACTAGGAGACCAGCTAACAACCAAAGGAACCAAAGGACTCAAGTAAGGCTGTAACTCTGGGCTTAGCCTGTGCGCAGTGATTACCTCACTACGCACAGGTGCAGCCACTCCTGTTCCTGGGCCCAATTAGCCTGGCCAATTCTCCAATTCTTAACCAATTATCCAATTGGCCAGGTCTAATTAGCTTGACCCAGGGCAGGTGTGGCTGCTTAAACCAGCCATCCCCACACCACAAATATATTTTTAAAAGGCTGTAAATACTGAAGTATTTGGTTTCCCAGGAAAGTATTTATTTAAAGGAATGTATTTTTTAAATACTATTTTGGAAAGTATTTGGTTTTCTATTAAATTATTTAAATAAATCAAATACAAAGTATTTCATTTGTAAACGTATTTGAAAATACTTCAAATATGTATTTAACTACATTTTTAAATACAAATACAAATATGTATTTGACCCAGGTCTGATCCAAAGCAATGTACTATAAGTGCATATCAAAGGTCATTGGAACAACTACAAAACGCAGGTCCGATAAGTACAATACTCATTATGTAAATGGTAAATGGACTGCATTTATATAGCGCTTTTATCCAAAGCGCTTTACAATTTATGCCTCTCATTCACCCATTCACACATACACTCACACACCAAAGGCTGCCATGCAAGGTACCAATCAGCTCATTGGGAGCAGTTAGGGGTTAGGTGTCTTGCTCAGGGACACTTCGACACGCCCAGGGAGGGGGATCGAACCGGCAACCGTCCGACTGCCAGACAAACGCTCTTAACCTCCTGAGCTATGTCGCCCCTGTATGAAACAGTTATTCATAGCCATGAACATGTTAAGTCCAGTTCACAGAGTAAGCATAGGCTAGGTCAGAGAGTAATGTTAAGTCAAACTAGGAGGCATAGCAACAAGCTACAACATCAAGATAATGATACACGTTCAATATAAGTGCTCAATGAAGGTACATGAATGTGCTACAGAAACAAAGTGGAAGGATATAAGTGATAAGAGTGATCCTAGATTGGGAGTGCCATGCAAAGTGGTGATAGTTATCCCAGGTGTAGTCTGAAGAGACGTGTCTTCAGACCACGGCGGAAGATGGGCAATGAATGAGTGGTCCGTAGAGAAACAGGGAGTTCATTCCACCACTGGCGAAGCTAGGGTGGAGAAGCCCTGTGGTAGGGACGTTTCTAGAACTATTCAGTCGCATGGCAGGATGTGCAAGTCGCTGAATGGGCAAGCTGCTGTGATGGATTGAGTCATGTCCTGTAAGTAGGCGGGGGCTGTCCTGTTGGCTGCAGTGTAGGTGAGGGTCAGGATTTTGAGCCTGATCCTGGCAGCAACCGGTAGCCACCTGTATGGTACAAGCTAGCAGGCTTGCAAGGAGGGAGTTGCAGTAATCAAGATGGGAAGTCACCATAGCCTGGACAAGTAGCTGCGTGGAGTGCATGATCAGGTATGGTCGAATCATCCTGATGTTGTACAGGAGGAATCTGCAGGACCGTGATGTTGCCTCGATATGCTGCTCGAGGTTCAGTTGATCATCCAGGACCACCCCCAGGCACTTTGCAGAGTGAGAGGCAGTCACTGTGGTGCCATTAACAATGATTGAGAGCTTGCATAGTAGGGAGGTCTTGCAAGGGACCAGCAGCTCTTATTGAGGCTTAGCTTCAGATGATGCCTGGCCATCCAAGTTGAGATGTCAGCCAGGCAGGAAGATGGTAAATGGTAAATGGACTGCATTTATATAGTGCTTTTATCCAAAGCGCTTTACAATTGATGCCTCTCATTCACCCATTCACACACACACTCACACACCAACGGTGAAAGGCTGCCATGCAAGGTACCAATCAGCTCGTTGGGAGCAATGAGGGGTTAGGTGTCTTGCTTAGGGACACTTCGACACGCTCAGGGCGGGGGATCGAACTGGCAACCCTCCGACTGCCAGACAACCACTCTTACCTCCTGAGCTAAGTCGCCCAGCAAGATATTCTCTTGTTGACCCGTAAGGCAGAGGGAGGGAAAGAGAAGACGAATTGTGTATCATCTGCATAACAGTGACAGGAGAAGCCATGTGTATTAATGACTGTACCAAGAGATACAGTGTATATAGAGAACAGCCAAGGCCCCAGTACAGATCCCTGCGGGACTCCTGTAACAAGTGAGGTGCAGATACAGAACCCATCCAGGTGACCTGGTGGTCTGCAAGATAGGAAGCAAACCAAGAGAGAGGGAAGTCCCAAAAATGCCCATCTCAGCCAAAGTGGAGATGAGTAATTTGTGTGACCGTGTCAAATGTTGCAAACAGATCTCGGAGGATCAGGACAGAGGAGAGGCATGAGGCTCTTGCAGTGGCGAGTGCATCCATCACAGCCAGGAGGGAAGTCTCTGTTGAGTGCCCTGATCGAAAGCCAGACTGGTGAGGGTCAAGCAGGTTGTTCTGATAGAGAAAAGAGAATAGTTGTTTAAGTATTGCTCATTCAAGAGTTTTGGACAAAAAAGGCAGAAGTGTTACAGGTTAATATTTCTGGATATTGGATGGGTCTAAGATAGGTTTCTTAATCCCTTTGCGAAGATGCCCAATCTGACCAATCCATGTCCATTTAGGGGGTATCTTATTTAAAGCTTTAAAACTCCAGATGTGAGCATCACAAAGACTTGCAAAATGGCTTAAATGAACATTTGTACCATTTACAATACGACTTAGATTTGTTTATATTAATAATTTTGGAAGAATAAAGTGACAAAGGCAACTGTCTAGGTAAAAAAGCAAAAATTAATTTAAGATAAGATAAGATAAAACTTTATTGTCCATTTTCACGAAAATTTGTCTTGCATCACAAGCTCCAGCAATCTTCATAAATATAGCGATACATGCAGGAGTTAAATTGGGATTTTGGAGGTGGGTGGACCCTGAGATCCGGTGGGAGGTGGGTGAAAAAAGGTACAAACCAATGAACGTCTCAGCTCAGAATAGTTGTATCTTTAATGTATTGTGCACATAACTGTAATTAAGGAAAACAATGTTTTATAATCGGTCATCCTCCGCCTTTGTCCTCCCATTCTTCCTCCTTTATTCATCTTTCTTAAACTGTTGAATTGAAACAAAATAAAACCAGCGGTGACTGGTGAGCTGAAAATTGGTGATGCGCATAACTTTCCTTTAAACTAATCATTGATCTCAAACTGTTTTAATTAATTTTCAGTAATTAACAAGCATGCAAACGATCTGTCTAAGCAACTGGAAAGGGACACACAGCTTCTTCGCATTGTGTTAGGGAGATTAAATCATAAATGCGATTTAGAATTATCCGTTTTAAAGCAGTGGTGGAATCTTCCCCTGATTTTCCTTGAGTATCAATGCAATTAATCCACAAAATAGGCTGCTCAATAGCAATACTATCATATATAGCCAGCTCTCCCCAAATATGCAGTTATAGCGAGTAGCCTAGGCCTTATTATAGCCTACATTTTCATTTGCAGTACGAAATTGTGCACATTTTTAATCAACATTATTTGTGGATACATGCACTTCTTTCTCCGCATTCAAATTCATGGCAAATATCTGCAATGCGTAGATTGTAAACTAAATTGAAGTGCAGGTTTTGTTTTAGCTGGTTATTCTGAAAGCTAACACAGTAGATAACAGACTGGTATAACTTGTTTGTTAAGTGTAGACTACTTGGTGATTAAAATTGATTTTTAACGAATAAATTGAATTTATGATTTAATCCCCCTAACACGGTATGAAGACGCTGTGTGTTAGGCTACTTGCCATTTGATTAGTCCGATCGCTGGCACGCTTGATAATAAAGGAAAAATTACTAATGAATACAGGTTGAGATCAATGATTAGTTTAAAGGAAAGTTTTGCGCCCCACCAATTTTCAGCTCACCAGTCGCCGCTGAATAAAATGTTATGTATGTGGGTATTCAATCCTAGTTAACCTGGTGACCAGCAATCTGCTCATTTCGCTCAAGCAATCAAAGTTGCCGTTAATAATAGCCGGTGTTTGTGGGGGCTGTTTATTCATCTCTCTTTAAAATGTTGCATAGATGAAATAACATGTTAATGAAATTACCTACCGCGTCCGCTTCCAAACAACCAAGACAATCAACGATATTTTTTTTCTGTGCCTGTTCCTCCTGAGTTTTTTTTTTTCTTCGGATTTTTGATTGGTTGAGCGAGTAACTGGCTAGAGGGAACACATGGACTGGAGCATACGAAAAATGGACTGGATTGCCATAGTTATTTGTAAAACTGCCAGTCAAAATTATTTATTTATTTACCAAAGGTGGGTGGACGCCGTCCACCCGCGTCCACCCCAAATTTAACCCCTGGATACATGAAACATGAAACCATTATATACACACAAAAACAAGAACAAAAACAACAGACAATGATGACATGCACATAAAATTTTTTTAAAAACTTATATGTGTTCATGTGAATTTGCATGGGGTATGTGGGTTGCACATTCACAGTTCATTGTGTGTGAGTCCATTTGTGTGTGTGTGTGTGTGCGAGAGACTCCACAGTCCATGTCAGTGTGTGCATGAGAGCGCTTGCATGGGGGCGGGGGGGTGTATGATCACTGCCTTGCGCTTCTCTGTTTGTTCAATAGTGTTATGGAATGAGGAACAAAAGAGTGCTTGTACTTAACCTTCCTACAACTTGGCACTCTAAAGCACTTTCCAGAGGGCAGAAGCTGGTATTCCTCATGTAGGGGCATGAGCAGGGTCCTGGGTGATTTTTCAGCCAGTTTGAGGGTACGGTCAGCGCAGCTGTTTAAGAAAGAGTCCTCCACAGAATGACCCACCACTTTGGAGCAGATCCTCAGCAGCCGTAGAATCCTAGCGTTCAGCTGGACTGAGAGGCCACTGAACCATACCGATCCTCCTTACTGCAGGACGCTTTGTATGGTAGAGCAGAAAAATAGAGTGAGGATCTCTTTACTGGCTCCAAATGATCTCAGTCTCCTTAAAAAGTACATTATCTGTTGTACCTTATTGCAGATGAAGTCCACGTGATAGTTCCAGTACAGTGTACTGTTCACATGTACCCCTAGGTATCTGAATGATGTCTGTTTTATGGGTTTGTTGTGAATGACGCCCGGAGCAGAGTGGGTGTCCTGTGTGGCTCCGAAGATGATTTCCTCTGTTTTGGGGGTAGTGAGGATGAGGGTGTTTTGGTCACGCCACTGAACCATTGTGTTGACACTGTCAAGGTAAAGGTCTGTCTCCTCCCCCTCCTTCATCAGAGCAACCAGTGCAGAATCATCTGAGAATTTGATGATACGGTGGCTAGGCGCACTGGCAACACAATTGTTGGTATAAAGTGTGAACAGCAGTGGAGAGCTGACACATCCTTGTGGGGCCCCACAGCTGGTTGTAGCCAAGGGGGAGTAGGTGTTATTAACCCTAACCAGCTGTTGCCTGTTGGTGAGGAAGGAACAGTACCAGTGAATGAAATATGGATTGATCTCTAGCTGATGCATTTTGGAAAGCAGTATGTCCGGCTGTATTGTAGTGAACGCTGAAGAGAAGTCTGTGAACAGTACTCCGGCGTATGGTTTGATTTTCGGTGCGTCCAGATGTTTTGAAACAAGGTGCATGAGGGTAGCAAAGGCATCCTCAGTGCTACGCTCTCACTTGTACGCGAATTGGTAGGGGTTAAGTTTATCTTGTATAGACTGAGAGCGTATGAGTGATGATTATTTCCAGTGACTTCATTAAAAGAGAGGTTAGGGCCGCAGGTCGAAAGTCATTGCACTCCTTGGGGCACGGTTTCTTAGGCAGTGGGATGATGTATGAAGTTTTCCAGGCTGTGGGAACAGTGTGTGTATCTAGTGATTGCTGGAAAATAGGCTGACACACCGGGGCTAGCTCTTTGCTGTATGTCTTCAGAATAGAGGCACTGATGTTGTCAGGGCCAGTGGACTTACGTGCATTGAAGTGTTGAAAGACGCTGGCCACCTGATTCACTGAGATTTCCACTCTATCTTCAGAACCCACAGTTACTGACTCCAGCACCTCCCTGCATCTCTCGGTGCTCCCAGTGGTTTCAAACCTGGTGAAAAATGTATTTAGCTCATTTGCAGAGGCCAGCTCATCATTAGTCACAAATGACCTGTGGTGGTTGCGTGCCACACCTGTCATGTTTTTCATGGTTTCCCACATTTTTTGGGGGTTTCCAGCCTTGAATGCCTCCTCCAGGTGTCTCTTGTGTGCAGCTTTTGCCTCCCCGAGTTTGCCTTTCAGTTCCTTGTCCATTCTTTGCAGTTCTGTTGTATCCTTGTTTTTAAAAGCTAATTTCCTTTGGTTCATTGTGTGTTTCATGTCTTTGGTTATGAAAGTTACGTTATTGGGGCACACTTTAACTGTTTTTGTGGGGATGATGGACTGTACACAGAAATGAATGTAATCTGTTGTTACTGTGCACATTTCATCCAAAATGCCTTCCCTCAGCCCCCCCCCCAATCAGTGCAGTCAAAGCAGGCTGCCATTTCCTCTTTGCTGTCCTGATTCCACAGTCTAACCACCTTGTTCTCAGGTTGTTTGCTTTTCAGCTTGGTTGTGTAGGTCGGGATGAGATGCACCACACTAGTGTTGTGTCGTTCGCGAATGATTCGTTCAAAAGAACAGTATATAAATGTGCTCCTTATGAAGGTTTAAGATGACATTAATATCATATTAAAAAATAATGCAAAAACACTGACACACAATGTAGTACAGTATCTAAATGTGTAATCATTAACTCTCATATGATTTTCTATACTCTACAGTATGTAATGTTTTGTTGTATATTTATTCCATATTTAGTCCCAGATATTGACTGTAGAATTACATGGTATAATTTTTGTTTATTTTGTTATTCAATGAGCAGCGTTTTCGCTGCTGTATTTGCATATCTTAGGGCTATTGTTGGGTTTATCTTGTTTCTATGACGGAATTTTGAGTGGTGAAAGAATATTTTTTATGAATGCCCAGACAGACAATATTGTCCATTATGTCATGGGTGGGGCGTGAAGTTGCAGATGAGACTGCAGGGAGGGGGTTCTTGTTAAATCAACGACTAGAGCGACAATGGTGGTGCTGCAAAACTCTGTATTCGGCATAGTTGTCGTGTATCGTCTACTAATGAAACTAAAACAAAGCGTTTCTGTTTTCAATTCATACTTTGGTTGCAGGAGCAATGAATGTCTGAGTTGAACAATCTAGGCATGCCTGCGTGTCGACCACTAGGGGCTTTGCGCTAAGAGGTTAAGCAGCTGCGTAAAATTCTATCAAAATGGAATTATCCTTTAACATAAATGCTACGACCCCAATAGGCAAGGGGATATGAGAAAGGGGTATTTAACATAAAAGGATTATTGTGATGTAATCTGGGGTGGATGAACCGGTGGGAGGACAGAAAACACTAGACAACAATTGGTACGTGAAATAAGTTTAGTGACAAAGTGCAAGTGAAAATGTTTACAAGGTAGAATTTACAATGGGTATTTACACTATTTACAAAGATGCTGTTATGTTTCTGTTTTTTTCGTTACCTTTTAGTTAACTATCTGCTTTTCTCCTGCACGATCTTTGCTTCGGTTTTTGTGTGGGTGTGGTTTTTTCCTCTAACTCTCTCTCCCCTCAGCTGATCACTCCCACCTGTTCTGGCCGCATTCTCACATAATGGTTAATTCACCTGTTCCGTTTGCATGTTCACACTCTGTTCATTATCTCTCATTTCGCACACCTGGTTTCCTTGTTATATATTCTCTGTTTCCCTGTTCTTCTTTGCCAGATTGTGCCTCCTGTTTACAGTGCCTTTCCAGCATTTACCTCTTGTTAGTCTGATTCGTGTTTTGATCTTGCCTGTTTTCCCGACCACTGATTTTTGCCTGCCGACTTTGTTTTGCTGATTTCCTGTTCTGACCTCTGCCTGTTTACCGACTTTGATTTTTGCCTTCCAATTCTGTACTTTTGCCCCGGTGGATTTTTCTGGTTTTTGATCTTTGCACAAACTGAATACGAGACTGCCTGCTGTATTGTGTACCTTCGAATTAAACATCTCCTTCGGGAGTTTCAACACTCAGGTGTACTAGTCTGCATTTGGGTCCACCTCACCTTGACCCGTGACAGATGCACTGCTGGTTGCATTCACACTCACACTCAAAGGAACTGGATGAGTGATGCCAAAAGAAAGTACAAAGTAAACTCAAACCAAGGTAACTCAATAGGAGTAAACCGCCTAACTATCTAATAAAAGTAACGTTCAAACAAAAGCCCTGCTTTTGACTAACTACTCTAACTACCCAAAGCTAAACATACAGGAGGTGGCATCCACTCCTAACCTAGGGTGTCTAGACAATCCAATACCTACGTGTAGCAAAATGTATAGGGTCCCTTACCTAGTCTAGTTCCACATACAACACAAACACACACAAAGTTGGCAGCCTGAGAAAACTATTGTACAATAATGCTATACAAGACAATCACAGCAGGCAAACAGCAAAATAAAGTGTAAGAGAATGAACCAAGAAGTGACATGGGTTTTTAAAGAGGAAGATGGCTTCTGATTGGCTGCTTGCTTCAGATTGGTCAGCCAATGGGTAACAGGAACCTGGGCAGCCAATGGGTAACAGAAACCTAGAATAGAGTGGCAAAGTGGAGAGGGAGGGAGAGAGAGAGACAAAAAGACACAAAAACACATGCTGGATTGTAACAATAAACCTTTAAGTAATGGCTCATATTATTTAGAACAGCCTGTGCAGTTTGCAGCATACATTTTCAGGGAATCTCTTTCATATCTTATATCATAATATTGTAATATTGTAACTGAAGTATCTGGAATCTAAATAGAATTGAATCGTAACCTAATGAATTGAAATTAGAGGACGTATTTCAGAGTGGAACTGGCTACTGCGCCTAATAGCAGTTCAGAGTATTCGGTCTTCTTGGAGAAGGTGGGAGGAGTGCTGGAAAAGGCCCCACCTACTAACTCCATTGTCCTATTGGGAGACTTCAATGCTCACGTTGGCAATGACTGGAAAACTTTGAGGGGTGTGATTGGGAGGAATGGCCTCTGATCTGAACCCGAGCAGTGTTATGTTCTTGGACTTCTGTGCTAGTCATGGTTTGTCCATAAGGAACACCATGTTCAAACACAAGGATGCATAAGTGTACATGGTACCAGAACACCTTGGGCCAAAGGTTGATGATTGACTTTGTACTTGTAGTTGTTTCATCAGACCTGCGGCTATTTGTTTTGGAAACTCGGGTGAAGAGAGGAGCAGAGCTGCCAACTGATCACTATCTGGTGGTGAGTTGGATCAGATGGCGGGGGAAGCTGCCAGACAGACCAGGTAGGCCTAAACTTGTCTGCTGGGAATGCCTGGCAGAAGTCTGGAATGATTTCAACTCTCACCTCTGAGAGCTTTTCCCATATCCCAGAGGAGGTTGGGGACATGGAGTCTGAATGGACCCTGTTCAAAACCTCTATTGTGGAAGCTGCTGCTAGAGGTTGTGGTCAAAAGCTGGTCGGTGCATGTCCTGGTGGAAATCCAAAGACCCGCTGGTGGACTCCAGCGGTGAGGGAAGCTGTCAAGCTGAAGAAAGAGGCATTCCAGGCCTGGGTAGCCCCGGCGAACCTCTGATTCAGCGAACAGGTACCGGCAGGCAAAAAAGGCTGCAGCTGGGGCAGTGGCAGAAGCAAAAGCCAGGGCATGGGAGGAGTTTGGAGAGGCCTTGGAGAAGGACTTTCGGTCGGCCCCAAAGTGGTTCTGGAAAACTATTCGGCACCTCAGGAGGGGAAAGCAGGACACCGTTCAGGCTGTTGTCAGCAGGAATGGTGAAACTCTGACCTCAACTGGGGATATTGTCGAAAGGTGGAAGGAATACTTTGAGGACCTCCTGAATCCAACAGACACGGCCCCCTTTCTGGAGGCGAGCTGGAGCAATCTGGGGGATCAGAGTCCATCTCTGTGGCAGAAGTCACTGGGGTAGTTGGAGAGCTCCTCAGTGGCAGAGCACCAGGGGTGGATGAGATTCATCTGGAAATGTTGAAGGCTCTGGATGTTGGTGGTGTGTCTTGACTGACACGAATCCTCAATGTCGCGTGGAAGTCGGGAACAGTGTCTTTGGAGTGGCAGACCGGGGTGGTGGTCCACATTTTTAACAAGTGGGACCGGAAGGTGTGTTCCAATTATCAGGGAATCACACTCCTCAGCCTCCCTGGGAAAGTCTATGCCAAGGTTCTGGAAAGGAGGCTTCGGCCAATAGCTGAACCTCAGATTGAGGAGCAGCAATGCCGGTTTCGTCCAGGCCGTGGAACAACAGGCCAGCTTTTTACCCTCTCAAAGATTTTTGAGGGGGCATGCTTATCCAGTCTACATGTGTTTTGTGGATTTGTCGAAGGCATATGACTGTGTTCCCTGGGGTATCTTGTGGGAGGTGCTGCGGGATTATAGGGTGCCGGGGTCGCTGTTGTGTGCCATTCGGTCATTGTATACTCAAAGCGAAAGCTGTGTTCGCATTCTCTGCATTAACCCTCCGGGGTCTAAGGGTAAAATGAGGCACACTGGTGATTGTGCGATGCTCTGACATTTGTGTAAATTTCATCAACTTTATATACAGTGATTCCAAAGTGTTTCATATCTTTGTTTTCAGCACAAACTCAGCTGCAATAATATGGCAGCAGTAAGTAGGTCATAATCATGTGTGGATTGTAAACTGCTCTAAAAACACACAAACTGTAAACAGTAGTTTTGAACATGCACAAGAATGTTGTAATAAAACACACTAAACAATTGTGACTAAGACTTTTGGTCACTGAAATGTGTTCATCAAGGTCTTGGATATCAAAAGATGACAAAAAACTTTAGCAAATCCAATGAGAAATATAAAATAAATTGCTAAAAGTTGGTGTTGTGACTACTATTTTTCAACACCAGGTGAGAATGGGAGGGCAAATGGCCTTTCTGTAATGAATATGCATTGGGTAGGGCGACCTGCCAGCTAAGTAGGCTATTCACACCTTGCCGCATTCCTCCCCACCACTAAGACAAATACTCAGTGAGCCATTTAGAAGACAGAAACAAAGACATCTTTTGATTTTCAGAACATTTATTGAAGCAAACTATACACATGGAAGATGAGATGAGACTGGTGTACTCTTGCAACGCTTGCATGGCCTCTTAGCTAGTGGTGAACTAGGCTGTGTTTCCTGATCAGCATCTCTGTAAATATGACAAAAACAAAATTGTTAGGAAATGTGACATCAAATCAAACTTTATTTATATAGCACATTTCCTTCAACAGGTGAAAATTACATGTGCTTTACAAAAAAGGGGCAAACCACTAACTAATGAAAACAAAACCTAGGAAATGTGACATGGTTACATCATATACAAACAAAGAACCAAATAAACACAAGCAGACGCAGAGAGGTAACCTATAATTTTGAGAAGCAATGGTTAGAATCGTTCGTAGTGTGGGAATTTACAAGCGCGCATATTAGTGAATATTCCTACAAACACACAGAGAATGTAATACAGCACACATTTACAAATAATGCAAGCTATCAACGAAACAACATAAGCTAAACTAAATAAACATTGATATTCCAGCTCAACTACACGCAACTCATCAATAACAATGCCTCAATCTGAAGTAGGCTAGGTCTGTTTGGCTAAGTGGTTATTATATTGCTATTTCCCGAATTTACTTACAGTATGCTAATATCGATTGTGCGAGGACATCAGTTTTAGAATCCTAGCCACGCCACGGGCTATTTATTACCAATATGATCGAAAAACATACAGTCTACCTGATACTTCTAACACAACCAGACGCAGAGAGCCTAGCCTATAATTTTGAGATGCAATAGTTCGAATCGTTCGTAGTGTGGGAATTTACAAATGCGCATATTGCTGGATATTCCTACAAATACACAAATACGTTGCAATACAGTACACATATTTACCAATATGATCATAAGAAATATACTTACGCATGAAGTTGATCCTCAGCTGGATCAGTTCACTGTTCGAAATGACACCGCTCTTCATCAGTGTCGGCTTCCGGACGGACCATTTTCCAAAACGAAACGTTCACCTCAAAAGAAGTGAATTAGGCGACACTTTGACATTCTATCCCGCTTTCGCAGACTTGGCATTTCTCACATGGATCTCGCATCGCCCCTCCTTTAGTCTCCTTCTATGGAGAGTAATTATAATGTTGTTAACGTGAATGCGATTTGGGCGGACTTCCTGCTGAGCGAAATTCACATAGTAATGAGTAAAATTTAACGAAGCATACATGGTCTAATTAATCAAATTTAAACATTTTAAAACAATTCATATTATTTGCCAATGGGCGCTTTGGAAAGTCGCGATTCTAAGGTTTCTGTCAGGACCACTGTCATCAAAGTAGAACTTTATTGACAATAAAGGCAATACAGTTACGTTTGGCGGTATGGCTCTGTTCTGGAGCTCTCCCGCCAACCACGCAGCCCGCGTGGATAAGGCCGGGAGGCCAGCAGCCAAACCCCCCTAGAGGGGTACACACAGAACAGATCCAGCAGCAAAGCAAGTTCTTAACACATACGGATGGAGCAATGCAATTTCTTAACACATAGGGATGGAGCAGTACAAATTCTTAACACATAGGAATGGAGAAATGCAAATTCTTGACACATGGGGATGGAGCTGGGGTGGTGGAGGGGATTTAGGAAGCAACGTGCAGCGCTTGCATGCAGGAGGAGCAGCCGAATGAGTAGAGGGAGGCTGTTTAAGTAGACCGCCCTGTTAGTGAATGTACTGTGATAGGCGAACATCACTCAGCTGAGCCATCAGCTGATTCAGCCGGAGCGCTTGACTCTCGTGGCCTGCCAGAACTACGCGATGCTCCATTTCTGTCAGGACCACTGTCATCAAAGTAGAACTTTATTGACAATAAAGGCAATACAGTTATGTTTGGCGGTATGGCTCTGTTCTGGAGCTCTCCCGCCAACCACGCAGCCCGCGTGGATAAGGCCGGGAGGCCAGCAGCCAAACCCCAAAACAACCATATGCCGACGTGCTATTAATAAGTGTCTCTGGCTGATGTGATGACTATGTGTACGACCACCTGGAGGAAGCCCTTTGTCCAGCCGAGCCTTTCGGCTTGAGGCCGTCTATTTTTGGATCAGTGGTTATGTGTGCCAACAGCATGTTGGATGTTCCCCTGAGGCCAATACTTAGATGTATTATTAATTAATAAACCAGAGGAACATACTATGTGTGGTATGATATTTGGCTATGTGTACCAACAGCTTGTCGGTATTTCCCCTCGAGCGCCGAGATTTAAACTAAACCGGGGGAAATATGCTACTACCTGCATCAGTGTAAATGAATCCTCACTCATTGCCATCCATACAAGCATGCATGGACAAGACCGGGAGGGGGCAGCAGCAAAAACCCCCAAAACAACCATACGCCGACATGTTGTTAGTACTTAGTTTCCGGCTGAAGTGATGACTATGTGAAACGCCATTCGGCTACCGTTTAGGGCCCTTCATCCAGTCAGCTCGAGGCCGTTCTAACATTGTGCAAGCTTTTTTTTTTTTTTTTTTTTTTTGGCCTTTCCCCTGAAGCAAGAGTAAAATTAAACCAGGGGAAAATACTATTTGTAATGTTGAAGGCTATGCCTCCGTGTATGGATTTATTTGTATAGTGTATTTTACGGCAGTTGTCACAATGCACTTTACGGACAACCCTGGCCTCAACCCCCACAGGAGCAAGCCTAAGGCGACAGTGGCAAGGAAAACTCCCTGTGGCAGATAGGAAGAAACCTCGGAAGGAACCAGGCTCAAGGGGGAAACCCATCCTCCTCTGGTCGGCTCAGGTTGTTGATTGTGACAAGCATGTCAGTCAGTGGCTTAGCTACCTCGTATAAGCCCAAGGCCATTCAAACTACTCACCAAATATTATTAGGCTATGTGTACCAACAGCTTGTTGGTATTTCCCCCCAGCACAGAGATTTAAACCAATTAGAGGGAAATATACTACTCATATTAGTGTAATGAATCCTCGTTCGGTAGTAGTAGCAACAGCAGCAGCAATAAACAGCAGGAGCAGTAGGAGCAGTAGCATCAGCAACAGCAACACAGTAGCAGTAACATCAGCAGTAGTGGCAGCAGTAACGCAGCAGCAGCAGTAGCACCCAGCAGCAGTAACAGCAGCAGCAGCAGAAACAGTACAAGCAGCAGCAGCTTCAGCAGCAGTAGCACCCAGCAACAGCAGTAGCAGCAGCACTAGCAGCAGCAGCAGTAGCAGTAGCAGCAGCACTAGCAGCAGCAGGAAACTGATTATAGAGGAAACATTGGCAGCTACGACACCGGTACTTGCCAGTAGACAGTAGCAGCCGTGCTCCTATACTGCAAAGCTCATAGCTTTTGAAAGGAAATTATGTCAATGCCAACGGATGAAGAAGGACATGTCCAAAGCCCCGTAGCTTCACTGAGGATGCCGGGAACCATCACTGCTGTCGTTGCCGCACTGGAGCAGGGGTGGTGGTGTAGAACTCCGGAATGGGGACCACATTGCCAATGAGACGGAGGCGGACGGCAGCCAGATTTCGTCATGGCATTTCCCAATGAAGGCTCCTCAGGGCTCGCATGGGGGCGCCACCACAGGTACCGGGTCATGGAGGAGAGGGTGGAAAACAGTGCTAGTATGCAATAATGACACAAGTTCCTTCATTTTCTCAGATTAAAAGCTTGAGGTGTATACAAAATATAGCAAATTTAAGCATATTTGCCATGGTGAGATTATATAAAGAACCATGAAGCATAAGGAAATGCAGTTTCCAACAGTGGGTACTTCGGGGTTGCAACTCTTGCCTTAAGAGAGACCAGTTGTGAACGGAGTTAAATGAGGCTGAAGAGTCTATGCATCTTTTAAAAATTGTGGGGAAATGCATTATGCAGAGATTGAATGAACATATTACTGCTTCTGCCCATCAGGCGTCACGATGAGGCTAATCTTGCGTTGCGCTATCGGAAGCGACTCCTGCCAAATGGATACGCTGGAAAAGATGCATAGCCTGGTCCCGAAAGCCGAGACGATTGGCGATGGTGTTTTTGAGTTTCGCTTAATTCGCTGACATAAGGGCCACTCTGGGCGAGGGCAGGCATCGAAGCAATAAGGTTCGAAGAATTATTTCTCAATACGTCACTATTTAAATATTATTTAACAGTTGGGCACAGTGGGCTGCTTTAAAGCGCCACATTGCATTACTAATATGCGTACCAAATGAGTATATTAGGAGAGGAATTGGAACCAGTCTCTTTCTTTTTTTTTTTTTTTAGCCATCGTATTGCACTCTATTTAGACAAAAATGCAATGTACGATTAAGAACTATGACAAAGTTGCGAAAGCACATGCTACAAATGTGCCTGGGACCAGCCATAACCGGGAGCAGATGCACTGGATGACGCGCAACGCCATTCGCGTGAGCATGCAATTGTAGAGATGGCGAGGCCAATACCTAGGCTATGCGGAGCATGTCCATAGCAGGAGGTATAATTTTTCCTCAACATATGTGCTCAGTTGTGTGGTCACATGCCTGATCACATGCACGGTGAAGAGGTCAGAGCAGTGACGTGAAGGCTACATGAAATCCCTTCTCCGCTGTGATAAGCCTAAATGCCCGTTTAAGCATCATGGAATACAACGATACACTTATGAATGCGGAACGTACGCATTCGCGTCTTGCAACAGCACAATATTGAGAGAACCAGTTGGACGAGACAATGTTAAGCCTAATTTGTCTCATTACAATGGACATTAGCAATCCCTAAACATTCAGCATCGTGATCTGACAGCTAAATTAGATGACCAACCAAATTGTATCCTCGCAGATTTAACACCAATATGAATTTAATGTTTTCATTTTTCTGTCGCGATGATTGGGTCCCGATAGGGAACCGGCTTTTTAAGCGCAAATCGTGAATCAGTGGAGAAAACTTTCTGTTTCTTAAGTTGAAAGCCGAAGCTGGTTTGCATTTTTACGACATTGGCTGTAGCCTACTTGCCGGTAACAGTCTAACACTCCTTGTAGTGTAGCGATTCAGCGAAGGGTAGAATGCAGCTTTGAACAATTTAGACGACTCTGCATCTCTGCTCTTTGCAACATGCCCTGTCGCCCATGTTCAACCTGCCAAACCTATAACAGCCAGAGTTTAACTGCCATCTCGCAGCCCAATCCTTCCGGAATAACTGTTTACACCAGGAAGTAGGCCATTAGCCTACAAATACACAAACTATAGCCCGTGTGAGACATGGGGGCTGTCTAGTAGCTGCGTGGTAGCGACTGCCCTTAATCCATTAGCCGTTCACAATGAACAAAGATTCTTTATCGATACTCCTACTGTTCCATCTCAGCCAAGCGTGAGAACTTTTTTCCCAATTCAGACATTTCCGCTTAGATTTACGTGCACGAATCCCAAATTCGCGTAAAACGATTGATTGGAAGACCCCGCTCTGATCAAGTAGGGGATGTAGCGTACGACCCAAATGTGATGCGGTCGGGATGAGGATCAGCACCTCCAAGTCTGTGGCTATGGTCCTCTCCTGGAAAAAGATGGTTTGCCCTCTTCATGTAAGGGAAGAGAAACTGCCCCAGGTGGAGGAGTTCAAGTATCTTGGTGTCTCATTCATGAGTGAGGGAAAAAGGGATTTGGAGATCGACAGCCATCTAGGTGCAGCGGCCGCAGTAATGCGGGCATTGTATCAGACGGTGGTGGTGAAGAAGGAACTGAGCCGAAAGGCAAAGCTCTAGATTTACCAGTCGATCTTTGTCCCTACTCTCACCTATGATCATGAGCTACAGAAAGTGACCGAAAGAGTGAGATTGCGGATACAAGCAGCTGAAATGCGGTTTCTCCGTAGGGTGGCAGGGCTTACTCTCCTTGATAGGGTGAGGAGCTCAGCTATCCAGGAGGACCTCAGAGTAGAACCGCTGCTCCTCCGCATTGAAAGGAGTCAGTTGAGGTGGTTCGGGCATCTGATAAGGATGCCTCCTGGGCGCCTCCCTCTAGAGGTGTTCTGAGCTCGGCCACCGGGAAGGAGACCCAGAGGTAGACCTAGGACACGCTGGAGGAATTATATCCAAAGGCTGGCCTGGGATTGCTTGGGGATCCACTGGGATGAGGTAGTAGAAGTTGCTGGGGAGAGGGATGTCTGGGCTGCTCTACTTGCCCCTTTGCCACCACGATCCTGAGCTGGATTAAGCAGTCAGAGAATGGATGGATGGATGGATGGATGGATGGATGGAAGTGGGTGGAAACCTGCCAACTGAAATTGAATATAGCCAATGTTCTGCATGTGGGATATATATAGCCAAAACTATTGAGCATAAATCCAAGGAAGTTCCATCCATCCATTATCTATACCCACTTATCCTGAGGAGTGTCATGGGGTGCAGGAGCCTATCCCAGCATTCATTGGGTGAGAGGCAGGAATACACCCTGGACAGGCCGCCAATCTATCACAGGGCACACACACCATTCACTCACACACTCATACCTATGGGCAATTTAGAGTCTCCAATTAACCTGTATGTCTTTGAACTGTGGGAAGAAACCAGAGTACCCGGAGGAAAACCACACGGAGATGGGGAGAACATGCAAATTCAAAGGCCCCAAGTTGAAATTCGAACCCACAACCTTCTTGCTGTGAGGTGACAGTGCACCACCGTGCCACCTGCGTTTCAATTGTGATGATATAAATGCAATTTTCACTTTGACAGAACTTGAATGAGGGACTAAAAAGGGGGAGCATGAGGTCCAGCAACATGTACATGTGGGAGAATCCCACAGCATCATTGAAACAAATATGCTTCACTTAAATAAGAACCAGGTAAATTAATCAGACATTTTAATGTTACAGTTTTAATGTTCTTTTTAAGCTTAACTTCGAACAATTTCTTTAATATTGTTATATCTAAATGTAAAGCACTTTGTAACTGAACTTTTTGCAATCCAAAATAAGTTGTCATAAATTGATCATATTTGGAAAATCTTTTTACCGATTCCCAAAAGATTGTCAAACTCATGAAGTTCATAGAATCTGCTACAGGTGTGCAGCACAAATTGACAGAGGTGGGTTGAACATGGACTACATCTTTGATGTGACTACTAAGTTATTTCTAATTGGTTTTGCTTATATGATAAACAGTAATTGATGTGTAAATGGGACCTAGTGACTTATGTTTTTTGTTTTAAAGGTCATCAGGATCCTGGAAAGGAACAAGAATGTCAGTTGCCATCAGGTAGAATTTGCCATGGACAGAGGAATAGAGTTTTACCATTAAAAACTTAAGAAATCAAACAATTGATTGTCTTGATTGTTTATTTATTTGTTTGTTTGTCAGTTTGTTTGGACATTTGAATAAAGAATAATAAATTAGGATAACTGGTTTTTGCCTCACCTTATTAAGCCCATGCAAATTTTGACTTTTGACACTTTGTTGTACATTGCTCTGGATAAGAGCATCTGCCAAATGCCTGTAATGTAATGTAATGAATATAAATATATTTGAACCCACAATCTTCTTGCTGTGAGGTGACGGTGCTACCCACTGCACCACCGTGCCACCTCCAAGGAAGTTATACTTATCTTATACAATACATTTGTTAGACCACACTTACTTACTACAAGAAAGATATAGAGGCTCTTTTAAAAGTTCAAAGAAGAGCAACAAAATTGATTCCTGGTATGAAAGATAAAAGCTATGCAGAAAAACTACAAGAGATTCTTCAGGTTGAGTTGTTAGTAGAACGAGGGGACATAAATGGAAATTAGCAAAAGATAAATTCCATACAGACATAAAGAAGATTTTTGTTCATGCAGAAAGTAGTCAATGTGTGAAATAGCCTGCCAGGTCATGTAATAGAGGCAGAAACTCTGGCGATTTCCGAGACTAGGCTTGATACAGTGTTAGATACTATTGGGCTGAACGGCCTGTTCCCAACATTATGTTATGCTATGAAATCTAATCAAATTGGGAGATCATTGCATATATCCAGTCATAATCCAGGTGCATTGAGATTCATAAGGGCAGTTTTATTAACCTATCAATTTAAAAGATTTTTCTCAATTGTGAGTCAGTTTTAGTATTTAATTCAAAATTGCTCTCATGTATGGATATAATTATGTGTGTATCGTGAGTTTAACTTTTTTTAACATTTTATTTGCCCCATCCTTTTACTAGCTATCCTCAAAATGTGTTCTGTATTCAACATCCAAAGACATGAACAAAGGCATCAAAGACACACACCCGATTACACCATCTTCAGCCAATAAACAAAAAACTTAATTTGTCAATATTTCTAAATAAATAACTTTGATTACAATTATTTCTTTGGCACATGTTTTTATTTAATCAATAATCAGTTACCTCATCTTATTTGGATGTATTAGGCCCGGTGTGATTTATATTTTACAGTAAAACAGGGACAAGGCTAGCGCTGCATGCATCTCCTTTCTAGAAGCTGAGTCACTGCAGCTTTCTCCTCTTTCTCCAGAGAGCCCAGTGTATTCCCTGTGACAGCTGAGTTCCTCCACATGGAGTCCGCCTCTCTATCCCAGCCAAGCATCACCCTCCGCACACCACTGGGCACACAGATGGGGTCAGAGGTCAGTTCATTTCATGTGTGGGACAGCACATAAAACAGCAAAGCAACATATTCTTGCCCAGACGCACTAACATTGCATAGCAAAGACAGGTTACATGTTCTTTTTGCACCCCAGATGTTTGAACTTAGAGCACATCAATCTTATCTTATTCAAAAATAAATGTATGCAAATGAGCAACAGACATGAGTTCTAAGCCTACAGAGCACTCATAGTCACCACCCACCTCCAAAGGTAACTGGCATACAGTTTTAGATTAATTCAATAATTCTGAAGGCAAAATAAAATTAAACAATCAGCTGCAAATACCTATAAAAGCAGCCTTGCATTTTCTCAGGTGTGGACCATGACAGAAGGTTAAAACAGAGAATAATAATTTAGCCTTAGAAGGTTGAAACAGAGATACTCAAGAATGGAATGTCCTCTCCCTTACTTGAATTTGGTTACGATTAGCGATCATTCGATCTGGATTTTATGGCATTGATACACCGGTGCCATGCGAACAATATTGGCCGATACCGCCATTCTTGGTGTGGATGCAATCTCTTTACACTGTCTAGGTCTGGTTTTACAATTCCACTGTGAAGATGCAGATACTCAGTTGCACTTTATGTATCTACCATCTTTGGACTTCTCATGTGGAGGAAATTAGCCATTGAAAACAGACTACAAGCAGGTTTTCTCAATAAAATTGTAACAATTTCTGGAAGAAAATAAGCAGGATTCTATGATGATTGGAGTTCAGTTGTTTTGTTTTTGTTATGTTCTGTTTCATGTTCTAACCATATGGATGAGGATTCTGTGTATTTTGGTCTGTTTTTGGTTTTTCTGTTTAGCATATCCTCCACTGACCATCACTGTTGCATGCATCACAAAAACTATTACACTACTAACGCTTACATTACAGTCTGAAATATCCACATTATATAATACCACTAACTTATTTAAAGACATTCAATTTCAAAAATATTGTGTATAAACGAAATAATTTGAGCAGTAATACTTACATAGCAATGATGACATTTTATTTGTGTTCAGTAGATGGAGACAGAGACAGCAAATCAACTATACAGTTCAATCTGCTTCTGTTTTGCTCCAGAAAACGATGTCAGATAGATCTATCAGCAAACACGGCTTAGCTATGCCCAGAAGTCCTCAATAATAATAGTATTTTCCAAGAAATTACAAATGTTATACATCATTAGAAAGCTTACACTCTCACCTACTGAATAAATGAATTGTCATTCAAGCCAGACTGTACTTAAAAGGGCAACAATGCCGTAAACGACACGTGTGGCATTACGCACAGCTATTTTGGAAGGTACTCAGGCATCACAAATGCATGTATATTTCACAAACGGATTGTCCAAGACAATATATGACCACTCAGTCTCAAAAGGGACATCTCTATGCATAAAACCAATGGTAAGGTTATGTATTTATTTAATATTTAGCCCCAGATATTGACTGTAGAATTACATGGTATCATTTTTTAAAACGTTGTCTCGTTTATTTCGTTATTCAGTGAGCAGCGTTTCATGCTGTATTGGCATATCTTAGGGCTGTCGGGTTTATCTTGTTGCTATGATGGAAAACGATTTTTGAGTGGCATTTTTACTTATATTAGCTTCTCTACCGATCTAGCTTACGGAAGAGGACGTGAAGAGATTGTATGCAGAGTCACAAAACAAACGTAATGTGAAACCAATCAGTGAATACCTACGTCATTAAGCCCGCCCACCCGAACGGTTCTGCTGCACTGAGCACGGTTGTCTAACCGTGCCGAGAATATCGTGCTGGGCACAGTTTGTAAGCGTTCCACGCCAAACCATTTCCAGGTGGAAACACCATTGGAACCGTACCTCTCCGTGCTCAGAACCATTCGGCCCTACAGTGGAAAAGGGGCTATAGTGGCACTATAGCAGTCAGCTGAATTTAAAATGTTTAAACAAGAACTCCTGCCATATTTAACATAGGTTTATTAAATTAATGTGATAGATCTCTCCCCTCAAAAAGAAAGAATTTCCCTCAAAGAGCTTTATATCAACATGGTTGTCTGCAGGACAAATTTGCCCCAATAAGCCATAATGCCCACCATATTGAATTATAATTTGGTTTCAAAATTTTAAAAGTTTATTCTTTCCACATTTTTGCTTGGACCCTGTATATCACTGGCTGCAGCTATGTTTGCAGCTATATTTAACATTTGTTGCCGTCAGTGCAATAGTATAGGGAGCCTGTAATAGTGACTTATTTAAAGCATTGCTGCTGTTACTGTTGAAGAAAGATTATTTTGTCCTACAACAGAATAATAAAGCAATGTCAATTCTGTTATTATTAATAATTATTATCACTATTTATTCTTTATTGTCTTTTTTCTTCCAAAATAATCAACAAGAACCGATAAGAGTACCGATAAAGTAATAAACCAGTAAGTGTTTGATAACTTCTTTCATTAAAGGTCCAGGCAACTGGACTGAAATTCTGCTTATATTCCCCAGAAGGGACAATTGCTTGTATTCTTAATATTTCTTTCAAGATTATGACCATTAAATTGTAATAAACACTATTAGTTTATTGTGACCTGTTCAGCAGACAAGGACAGGGGGGGCGTGTATTCTGGAAAAACAAAAGAATGCAACATAAACTAGGTTTTACCTTCATATAGTTAAACCTGATGATCAATCAGTGTGTTAGAATGCTGAGCTACATTACTAAGCTCTGAACATTACACCTGAATAAAGAAAGTCTTTGATTCCACATGTCTACGCTTGAAAGCGATTTAATTGTGGCTAACTAACAGTAGGCCTACTTACTGATCCACCGTGTTCTGAGACAAGTTCCAGGCGAAAATTGGTACTGCAAATACTAACTGTACGGGTTATTGTATTATCGCAGTACCCATGGGCTCCAGAAATAAAACCCATATTTTGTAAGTCTCCATTTTTGTGAAAAGAAAAAAGTGTATTGCTTTCTCCATATCCTGAGAACGGAGATTGATTTCCTATTTTCAGCTTAGATTGCCTTACCCGGTCAAAAGTGGTAAGCATGTTGTTTACATATTACATATAGAAAAGATTTCACTGGGTTTTTGTTACATAACTAACACCTAGTTAACCCCACCCACTGGAAACCTGGCGTTTGGCCAAAAAGCAAGCCAATTTACATGAATGAAACAATGAAACAATTTTAAAAATGTGTTTTGTATTTACTGTTTCCCTTTGTAAATATGCAATAATACAGGAAATAAGGAAGAAGGCAAATACTTTATCATGGCATTGTATATTGGGTAGACAAACTGGGGAAAAAAACATATTAAAATGGATGCAAATACTATAAGAACTGTTCTGCCACGAGTATTATCACAGTAACTGAGATTTTGTCTTACTTTACGGGTATCTCAAGTGCCTCAGCGCCAAACTGCAGTTGTCCAGGGGCTTTATCCTGAAATGGAGTTAACATCAGAAATGGAATTCCATCCCAGAGATAATATAGTATTTTGAGCACAGTCCATCTCTCTTGCTCACCTGGTTGTCGAGTTGGCCTTTCTTGCCTGAAAAGAACCTATTCACAGGTGGCATTTCCTCCTTCTGCTTCATCACAATAGCCATATTTTCCACTGTGCCAGCCAATTTCCTCTGCACAGCCTCCAGTTCCTGATCCCTCACTTTCATGGCCTGCTGCAGAATCCT
This sequence comes from Anguilla pacifica, assembly GCA_039654925.1. Lineage (NCBI taxonomy): Eukaryota > Metazoa > Chordata > Actinopteri > Anguilliformes > Anguillidae > Anguilla > Anguilla pacifica. The sequence continues at coordinate 34,202,620 of CM077286.1, read as the reverse complement.
GAGCACAGAGAGGGAATCTAAGGTCAGCCTGTTCCATGAGTCTCTACTCAAAGTAACACTTCTCCTTTTAATGCTACTTCGGCCACTTTAACAGCATGTTTGTGTCTTACTTTGTTGATGTCTCCAGTTCCTCAACTGTGATTTCCAAACGTCCAATAACTTTCTCCTGGAACACATTTAAATCAAAAACAGCAGAATATGACAGGAGTGGAAAACAGAACAATGTGGTGTGGTTAAAAGTGGTGAGTTTAGTATGATAGTTTGTACAACAAAGTTTGTATTGAGTTTTAATTCATGACACTGCAGTTGAAACAGTAAGCTATAGCCTATTAAAAATGATCCTGCAACATACTATTGCATTTCAGGTAGACTGTACATAGCATTATAGTAGCTTGCTACAATACCAGTTTGACATTACTGTGTGCTAAACAATAGTGCAGCACTATGTGTGTCAGGCCTGACTTTAGAGGACAGCAGCTTCTTGGTGTTGGAGCATTCTGTGAAAAGGTCCCGGAGCTTCCTTTGGAACATCTCCCGTTCATGGTTGGACCCATCCAGCTTGATCTGCAAGGCCTGGTGTGGGAACAGCCAGTTTTACACACAGAAAAAGACTTGCAAGGCTTTATTTCATTCATAATTCATCACAAAACTACAGTTTGCAATTACCAAAAGCCTCAAAAGACAGAAAATGAAATTGATCGGCCCCAACACTAACATCAGCCTTCTCTCCATCAAGGTGTAAAACAACAGATCTTTGACAAGTCCTACAGCCCTGTATATGTCTATAGATATTCCGAAATCAGTAGTTAGCGAGTCCATGGCGAATTGTAGCGCACCTGTAAAATTGCATTGAGATGGGTTTGGGGTTCAAAAATCGCAGTTTTTGCATTTTTTCCTTCATCTGCTTATTCCTGCTGATCATCACAAATGCTCCAGGCCCACAAAGAATATGTCTTCTCATTGGACATTTAGCTACATCAGCCGACAAAAACATTGGATACAGGTGCAAAATTGACATATAAAAGTGCACACATTTAAAAATTAGAAATACTGCCTCGCGGTTGTATGCCTCCGCCAAGTCCAAGTGGATGTTTGTGCCAAATTTGAAGAAATTCCCTCAAGGCGTTCCTGAGATATTGCGTTCACGAGAGAATGGGAGGGACGTGAGGTCACAGTAACCTTGACCTTTGACCACCAAAATCTAATCAGTTGATCCTTGAGTCCAAGTGGACGTTTGCGCCAAATTTGAAGAAATTCCCTCAAGGCAAAAATGTGTTTTGTGAGGTCACAGTGACCTTGACCTTTGACCACCAAAATCTAATCAGTTGATCCTTGAGTCCATGTGGACGTTTGCGCCAAATTTGAAGAAATTCCCTCAAGGCGTTCCTGAGATATCGTGTTCACGAGAATGGGACGGACGGACGGACAACCCAAAAACATAATGCCTCTGGTCACGGCTGTGCCGTCGCAGAGGCGTAAAAAATAAATGAATAATTTGCAGCCCCCATGGCTACACATTTACTTATGGGACCTTCAGACGCGTGAGAGGCTCGGGTTAAAATCCCACCTCCGACTCAGACAAATCTCATATTACTTGTTACAATGACTTACTTGCTAATAATTCCCTCAAAAAATTTAACTATTGTTTATGCAACTGTATAATCTCTGTGGGAAACTAATTTATATTTCTGAAATCCATTCTGTATCATTTTAGCATTCTTCAAACCTGAAATGGCCATCTACCTTCTTTAAAAGAATGAGCAAACAATGACATTAAAACATGACCCTTTTTTGCAAAGGGCTGTTGAGTAACTCATGATACTCAACCACTCGGGTCTGTGGGGATGCATACCATGTGAAGGTCAGTGACTCCACAGGGCACGTCCTATTGTTGCGAAACTAAAATGTGGGTGTATTTCACCCTGAAGGGTTCAAACAATAGGACGTGCCCTGTGGAGTCACTGACCTTCACATGGTATGCATCCCCACAGACCTGAGTGGTTGAGTAACTCATGATACTCAACCACTCGGGTCTGTGGGGATGCATACCATGTGAAGGTCAGTGACTCCACAGGGCACGTCCTATTGTTTGAACCCTTCAGGGTGAAATACACCCACATTTTAGTTTCGCTTTTGGCATTTTGACCAAGTTTAATGTTAAAAAAATTAATCTTGCTAACGAGTTGACAGAGCGAATGTATAACGTTAGAACAAACAGCTCCAAAATTAAGCACGGAAATCTACATTGCGATTTGGTCCGCTAGGTAACATTGCTGGCCGTATGGGAACCGGCAGAAGATAATGATGGTCAGTTTCACCTTTCATGGCCATTAGTGAGTGTTTATAACTTTATTTCCATATGCAATGTTGATATTCATATGTTCATTTTCTTAGCAGAAAATACTACTAATACAATTACGAATACTACTACTACTACTACTAATAATAATAATAATGAAGCTTTTTATTCATGATTTGCTTCTCAAACACCCAAAACACTGGATGCAGACAATTTTTCAAACAAACAATTTAGTCATTTAAAAACACTTTAGGTGTAATACAGCTGAATTGCTGATTATTTCCACTATAAATGATTGCCATTTGACACTTTGATGTAACACAAAGTTTGAATGATCACATTCTCTTCAGATAGTAAGATGAACAAACACAGGGCAAAGTTACTTTAAATTATTTATGAAACACTGGGTAGCACTGCACTAGGTAGGCCTACTTAAGTCGTTTTTCCACCGCATGGTACCAGCGCAACTCGACTTGACTCTACTCGACTTTTTGGTTTTCCAAAAAAGAAAAAAAAAAGCAAACAGAAAAGAAAACAGAAAAATATAATAATAATAATGACAGCGTTGCTACTTTAAAAAAAAAAAAAACCTAACAACAACAGGGACTGAGAGCAAGAAAAAAATAATAATTTCAAGAAAAGCAGACAAATGGGATGGATTTGAGAGGTAAAGTTGTATGGAGAGATTGTGGAGTGTGTGGTGTATGTGGATTTTTGTGTATGTATGTGTGTGTGTCATATGTAGGATTGAATATGTATGAAGAACTCGGATGGCATGACAAGAGAAAGTGGGAATTTGTAGTGAGCTTATATGGGTATATTGGGCCAGGGAAAAATAAAGTAAAAAAGAGAAGGCGAAACTGTAATGAACATGAAAGGTGAGTATGTATGTTACAGCCGGCTCGAAGTCTGAATGCACCAACAACAGACAGAAACTGATCTAAAAACAAACCCAGACATTTATTAATCTAAATGACAAACTAAGGCACAAACTAAAACAAACAAAAACATACAAAGTTCACAAAACAAAAGACCTCCACACAAACCACAAACCAAACCACACACAGCCCCAAATAACATCTCTCTTCATAAAAACCACAAACTATCGACAAACCACACAAAATAAGCCCCCAAGATGATCTCCCCAGCCTCATACTGCAGGGCTTATGTTGGGACACAGGCAGGTGGAGCCAATCAAGCATTTAAGTATTACCTCCACCTGCACTACCCAAGCAAGCAGAGGCTGGGGACGTAACAATGTATGCATCAAGTTAGACTATGTGTGTAAGTGTGAAATGAGAGAGAGAGAGAGAGAGAGAGAGAGAGGGTTGGCTAACCGGTTCATTTCGGTTGGGTTATAAATTTAGATTATTAATTAATGGTTCCCAGTTATCTCTGATTTGTGAGGTCTGATTGTGACTAGAAGCTGATGTTTTTTCGAATGATATGTATTCTGTGAGAAGGTTCAACCATTGCACAGTATTTACGAAATTTCTTGTTTTCCAATGAGTATAGGCCTGGTGTTCTTGGTTGTTGAATTGATCGCGGATATGTCTCCGAATAGGCAGAGAGAGGGAGATAGTGGGATGCTGCAACCCAAGAAACAGGATAATGTTTTAGTGACTGTGTGCCAAAAGTGTTCGATGGGTGGGCATAGCCAAGTAGCATGGAAATAATTGTCCGGGGTGTTTAGAGTGCGAGCATATGTCAGTGTCTGCTAGTCCCATTTTATACATCCCGTGTTGAGTAATATGTGCTCTGTGGATTACCTTGAATTGAATTAATTGTAAATTAGTGTTGTTAGTCATTGTGAATGTGTTGCAAAGGGCTGTTGAGTCGACGCTGGGAGAGATGGGCAAATCTACTTCCCATCTTGTGGGGAGGTGTACTGTAGAGTCCATATGTGTTAATAGTTTGTATAGTTTCGAAATAAATTTCTTCGGAGATGTTATTTTGTTGATTTCTGTTATTAATAATGGTGGCTGCAAGTCATTATGTGTTATATTGATTTTAGATTTCAGGACAGATTTTAGCTGAAGAGATTTAAGGTATTGGTCTCTCCAAACGCCATATCTCTGGATGAGATCTTTAAAAGTGATTAACCCCTTAGCGCACATGCCAAATCTTGCCAATCCTTGCCCATTTAGGGGATACCCTATTTAAAGCTTTATAACTCCAGATGTGAACACCACAGAGACTTGAAAAGTGGGTTAAATGAAGCAAGACATTTGTACTATTTACAATACTAGCTTAGATTAATTTATATTCATAATTTTGGAAGAAATAAAGTGCCACAAATGCAATTGTCTAGGAAAAAAAATCTAAAATGAATTTGATTTTTTTTAGTTCACAATGAAATACTGAGAGATTGCAGATATACAGGAGGTTAAAGTATTTCCTAGATCAAAAACTTCTTGACCACAAGTTCATAAAATCTAAGGGTGGATATGTAGAACTACTAAACATCTATGAAGCAAAAACTAAGCAGTGAACCCAGCATCTCCAAATCTACCCAAAATGTCTAAATTATGCATTGCTGTAAATCACAACATATTCACATATTTCACTACAACTGTTTTTACTCAAGAAACTCAGTTGCATCATTTTCAAGTGGGAATTACAAGCTTTCTGTCAGTACTTTCTGGTCTAAAATAGCTAGGGGTACAGAAACATATCCAAAATCTCTCCAAAAAGGAATATAATACTTTTTATCAATTGTAAAACATTTAAATGAGCCCCTTATGAAGGTATAAAATGAAACATTGATATCAGATTTAAAATGAATGCAAAAATATTGTCACACAATGCTGTACAGTAGCTAAATGTGTAATAATGAACTCTTGTATGTATTTCTATACTCCTTACTCTCTTATGTTTTCTTGTTTGGGGATGGGACGACATAAAAACAATTTCAACCGTCCACCACATTTTGGCAATGTTCAAACACTCTCGTCATCACTGTTGCATGCATCACAAAAACTACTAGACTACCAACGAACGCTTACATTACAGTGTGAAATATCCTCATTCTAAAAATATCCTAAAGACACTTAATTTCAAAAATAACGTATATAACCAAAATATTTTTAGCAGTAATACTTACATAGCAATGATGATATTTTATCTGTGTTCAGTAGATGGAGACAGAGACAGTAAATCAATGACAGGTCTATCCACTTCAGTTTTGCTCCAGAAAACAATGTCAGATAGGTCTATCAGCAAACATATGGCTTAGCTATGTCCAGAAGTCCTCAATAATAATAGTGTTTTCCAAGAAATTAGGAAAAAATGTAGACAACGTTTCGTTAGGTGCAGCGTCTTTTACTGCTACCACAGAGTGAATGCTAAGTGAATGCGATGATAACAAAACTTTCGATTACGCTGACCTATACAACGCTATTCCAAAAGCAAAATTAGACATGTTATACATCGTTAGAACGCTTATACTCTCACCTACTGAATAAATGAATTGTCAAGCCAGACTGTACTAAAAAGGGCGACAACGTTGTAAACAACACGTGGTATTACGCACAGCTGTTTTGGAAGGTACCCAGGCATTACAAATGTGCATATATTTCACAAACAGATTGTCCAAGGTAATATATGACCACCCAGTCTAAAAAGGGACATCTCTATGCGTAAAGCGAATGGTAAGGTTGTATATTTATTGAATATTTAGTCCCAGATATTGACTGTAGAATGACATGGTATAATTTTTTTTAAAAATTCCTGGTTTATTTTGTTATTCAGTGAGCAGCGTTTTCACTGCTGTACTGGCATATCTACATTACATTACATTACATTTATTTCGCAGACGCTTTTATCCAAAGCGACGTACAAAAAGTGCATATCATGGTCGTAGGCAACTGCTGAACACAGGTTCAGAAAGGTATAATACTTATTTTGTACAGCTATTTCTAGCTAAGAACACAGTTCACACAGTGAACACTATTCTAACCTAACCTCTGCAAAGCCAACTAGGCAGAAGTATAAGGGCTATTGTCGGGTTTATCTTGTTGCTATGACGGAATACGATTTTTGAGTGGTGAAAGAATATTTTTATGAATGCCAAGATAGACAATATTGTCCATTATGTCATGGGTGGGGGGTGTAGTTACAGATGAGACTGCAGGGAGGGGGGGAGTGTTAAATGAACGACCAGAGCGACAATGGTGGCGCTGCGAAACTCCGTATTCGGCATAGTTGTCGTGTATCGTCTACTAATGAAACTAAAACAACACGTTTTGAACTCATACTTTGATTGCAGTCGCGCCGGCGTGCCGACCACTAGGGGCTTTGCGCTAAGAGGTTAAAGTGTTCTCTTGAAAAATGTGGTGGAGATGTGTAATACCTTTTTGTTTCCATGTGGTGAAATTCAGTGGGGTTTTGTTGAGCTGGAAGTTAGGGGTTATGCCAGATTTGGGTGTATTTGCAGGGTGTCAAAGTGGAGTTTGTGATTTTGTTGATTTTCCACCAAGCTGTCAGAGTTGTAGAAATTACAGTGTTCTTAAAGCAGTTGTGGTGTTTTATGTTTATATTGAGGAATGGTAGGTCAGATGGTGAGATTTCCCTGCATGCTTCTTGTTCGATATCAATCCATGAGTTGTTTTGTTGGGTGGGGTGAGTCCATTTATAGATGTATAGCAATTTGTTGGCCAAGTAGTAATTATGAAAATTTGGTGTATCGAGTCCTCCTTGATTTTTATTTTCTTGAAGAGTAGCTAATTTTATTCTGGCTTTTTTATTTTTCCAGTAGAATTTGGTTATTATTGAATCTAGGGAGTTGAACCAGTTGGTGGTGGGTTGGGTTGGGATCATGGTGATTTTTGGTAAAATTGACATTTTGACGGTTGCTATTCTTCCAATTAAGGAAAGTGGTAGGTTCATCTATTGTTGTAGATCGTCTTCTATTGTTTTTATTAGTGGGTTAAAGTTTAGATGGAATAACTCCGACAGCTTGGGGGAAATGTTGATACCTAAATACCCGGTATTTCCAGTAGAGAGGGGGAGGGTCGATTCTTGAGTTGCAGCATTCCAATCATCTCCATCTAAGGCTAAAATTCTAGATTTTGTCCAATTTATCGAGTAGCCAGATATTTTTGAGAATGTTTTGATGAGTTTAATGGTTTCTTGTAGGGGATTTTTAGGATCTTGTAAGTATAACAACACATCATCTGTGTAAAGGCTGATCTTATGGTGTGTGTTATGAGTTTGCTGCGGCAAGAGGTTCTATGAAGACAGCGAATAGAGAGGGAGAGAGTGGGCATCCTTGCCTAGTGCACCTGTGTAGTGTGAAGCTGTGTGATGTTATTCCATTCATGCTGACTGTAGCCATGGGTGAGGTGTAAAGTATTTTTGTCCAGTGAATAAACGATCCACCGAAACCAAATTTTTTGTAATGTTGCAAATAGGAATGTCCAGTTAACTCTATCAAAGGCTTTCTCTGCATCCAGTAAGGTAATTATTGCTTTTAAACTGTGTTGATTGATGACACTAATTAAATTACATTAAATACTCTGCGCATATTGTTTGATGAATGTCGTTCTTTGAAGAATCCAGTTTGGTCGTGATGAATTATGATTGGGGTCACTGTTACAATTCTGGTGGCCAAAGCTTTGCTAATTATTTTGATGTCAGTATTTATAAGTGATAGGGGACGATAGCTGGAGGGTAGGGTTGGGTCTTTGCCAGGCTTAAGCAATACTGAGATCAACGCAGTGCTCATATGCAGGGGAATTTTGGAGTTATGTTTTATTTCAAGTGCCATTCTGATGAATAATGGAGAAATTGTTAGCCAAAAATGTAAAGAATTCAGCGGGGAAGCCATCAGGTCCTGGAGCTTTATTCTTGGTCATCTGGGTCAGTGCTTTATGAAATTCAGTTTGCGTTAATGGTTCGTCCAGTGCTTATGCATGTTCTTTGGATAGTTGTGGTAGGTTTATTTTATTCAAGAAGGAATTGATGTCTGCTGAACTTGGGTCGATGTCTGAGGTATATAAATTGCTACAGAATGTCCTGAATGTATTATTTGTGTCCTGTGGTGTTATCATGGTCTTCCCTGCTGAATCTTCTATAGCTGAGATAATTGATTTTTATTTATTTTGTTTTAGTTGGTTAGCCAAATATTTTCCTGATTTATTGTTGTGTTTGAAGTGGTCTTGCCAGAGTCTCTGTATCATGAATTGCGTTTTTTTATTTAGCATTTCATTAAGTTGAAACTGTAATTTTCATAATTCAATCTGTGTTTCTTCTTTGGGGTCATTAGCATACGCATCATTTAATTCTTGGATTTTTTGTTCCAAATTGTTTTCGAATTTTTGATCTTTTTTTCTTATATGATGAGTAGGATATGATTTTGCCCCTCAGTACTGCTTTGCTTGTTTCCCATAGTAATGTGGGTGAGATTTCTGGAGAATCGTTTATCTCCATGAAGGATGTCCACTCTCTTTTGAAGAATGAGTCAAAATCAGCATCTTTAAGCAGAGATGTGTTGAAGCGCCATCTGGGGGCAGACTGTTTGGGTTGTTTACTATTTAACGTGAAGGAGACAGGGGCGTGGTCACTGATTATGATGGGGTGAAGTTTGGAATCAGAGATATCTGATAGGATTGAGTTGCTGGTGAGGAAAAAGTCTATACGAGAGTATGATTTATGAAGTTGTGAAAAGTATATTTCTTTGTTGAGCAGTTTTTCAGCCGCCAACTGTCACCAAGACCAAAATTGCTCATATATTGTTTTATTGTGTCGGTCGAGTGCCAATTTCTTAAATTGCCTGAGGTGCTTGATCTGTCCAGAGTTGGATTAATAACAGTATTGAAGTCACCTCCAATTATGATTGTTGAATTTGATAGATTAGCCAGTGATGAAAAAAAAGAGTGAAAAAATAAAGGATTGTCAGTGTTTGGACCGTAAATACTAGCAATGGTGAGGTTAAAGTTGTAGATGGAGCAGTTGATGATGATATAACGTCCTTCTGGGTCGGTGGTTTTGTGAATTAGCGGTAATCGCTAATTGACTAGAATGGACACACCTCTCTGCTTAGAGTTGTAAGGTGCTGAGAATATTTGATTAAATTGTGAGGATTTAAATTTCTGATGGTCTGATTCAGGTAAGTGAGTCTCTTGTAATAGACATATGTCTGCTTGTAATTTGATTAAATGATTTATGATTTTAGTCTTTTTAGCCTGTGAGCCAGCCCCCCGAATATTCCATGTTACAAATTTAACAGAGAGCATTTTTTGATTTATTTGGTAAACATGTAATCCAATATGACATATAGTGTGTGTGCGTGGTGGCGGAGAGATGATGAGAAGTAAAGAGAGTGAGAGAAAAAGAGAGAGAGATGTTGGTTACCGTTAGTCATATCTACATTATTTCTGTGGTTATCCATTGTCAATGACATTGTAGAGTGGCTTCACCATCAAAATCCCAATCAAATAATTTCATTTTAATCTTTAAATAAAATACCTTGGTCTTTCCCATGTTAACATAAACTTCCCCCAAGCCAATACAATAACATCAACACACAGAACGCAAAGACAGACAGAGAAATTGGACATACACATAAAACATAGAGACATTGATATTTACATCACATAGGGACACATAACAGTAAAGTATACTGAGCAAGTCAAGGCACCTAGGTTATATTAATAGCTAGGTTTAAATGCCAAATGTTGCACATTCAATAAAGCCAGGTTGTGATATCTTTGTCACGATATAGAACTCCGTCAAAGTTTGTCTACTGCTATCACTGCGTGTTTTCCTTTTTGCAATAATTCTTTTCGGACTGGATAGTTTTTTCCGTCTCTCCTGTATCTCAGGTGGAAACTGATCATTAAGCCCGAAGTGTGTTCCTTTCAACTCCCTCCCCCTGCTCTTAACAAGTTCTTTATGATTGTAATACTTAAATTTAGCAATAATTGGGCAAGGCCGTTTGGAGATATTATTTTTTCCTCCCAGGCGATGAACTCGGTGGAATGTGCTTGATTGAATGGGAGCTTCAGATGGGTGTGCATGAAATCTTTTATATTTTTTTCAGGGTCGTCTGGGGTGTTTTCTGGTAAACCGGAGAAAATAAGGTTGTCTCACATGCTGCGAGACTGGAGGTCAATTATGGTTTCTTTCATCATCTTATTTTCTTTTTAAACGGTATTTATTTGTGTTCCAAGAGTTTTTACAGTCTTTTGAAGTGTCTGATTTTGCTTTGTGAGAGGCGATTTGCTCCTGGCTGAATTCCAGGCTCTCTCTTAATCAACAAGAGATAATCTGGCATCAACTGAAGATAGACGGGAGTTTATGGAGCACAGTAAGTCACCAACCTTTGTATTGTTACTGAGAGATCCTGGTAGACCATCTGTGTCAGTCGATGAGTTGCGGAGGCGCTTGTTGGATTTCGGCGTGTCCGGCATAATGCGGTGGAAGCACTCGTCGATATAATTTTCCAGATCCTCCAGGTCGTTGTGGAGGTAAAGTAATATTCCAGCAGGGAATCGGAGTATATTTAGAAAGTTTGTTGTTTGTAGTTTTGTTCAGCAGCAGGGCGCCACCATCTTGTCTCCGTCCCAGACCATTTCCGACAGACCTTTTTTGGTGGTACCTGGTACTTTTCTTGGTATCACCTCTGTTGAGGTTCCAAGCGAGCTGAGGTGATAACAAAAGGTGACGTGAAAACACTGCAGACCACTGATTGGTCAGAGAGAATGGTCACAATTGCGCAACCAGAGTCGTCTTGTCGTTTGAGCTCTGACGTAGGATTTCCCAAACTCTCATGTTTTTTTCTGCAGTCTTTTGTCTTGCTGCTGTCGGCCTCTTCTGAAACAAAATTTGTTTCCTTGCTGTGACAAACAGCCACACACCAAGAATCAAGAACACCATCCCTTCGATATCCTCCATTGTTCCTGTGTGTGTTGTGTTGAAGATGACGTCACAGCAGTTTCATGTGGTGTCGCTATGACGACCAGCTACATTGACGGGGGTACTATCTGCAGTGGAAAGCGAAGTACCTGATACCAAAAGCGAATAGAGTCGAATTGAGTTGAGCTGGTACCATGCAGTAGAAAAGCGGCTTTAGTGACAGGCCTAGATTTAGCCAGTTTGAACGAATGACTTATAGACAGTTGTTTGAATGTGTGAGTAACTTCACATTTTTGTACTTTGAAAACATGGAAGAGATACAGGTGGCCCGATAATCTGATTTACTGAAAAGCACAGGACTGACCATGGAGCACTCTTTATATTCTCTATCAATCACAAACAATAATTTTTTAAGTTAAGTGTTTGCATTTGCCAAAAGCCTCAAAAAACAGGAAACTAAATTAACCAACTCTTAACACTAACATAAGCCTTCTCTCCATCAAGGTGTATCAGCACAGAGCTTTGATAACAGCTACATCCCTATTATGTCTACTGTACTTCGAACAACAGGTACTCACCACTGGGCAGGTTGCTAAGGCTCAAGACTTCTTTCAAAGAGCCTAATTCACACATTAGAGTAGGCACTTTGTACAGGATACTGGCAATAGACTTGTTATAGCACTTCTATAAAGCATGCTTCATTGCCAACATGTCCATGTGTCCTATTTGTGACAAAATATCTTGTATCACTCTTAAGCCCTATACGCATGGGACTAGTATTACCTGGGGACCTCATGTGATTTAGAAATTACCCCCCCACGTCTGTGCTTCGTGTGGCGCATTCGCATGGGATAAGTGAAGTCTGTATTTTACTCAAATTTACTGACATTATCCCCCGGATATGATTGAAAATGTAACAGTAAAATACGACCCCAAATCACAGAGGTGCCGATTCACACGGGACTAATATTATCACATGACCTCTGTGTTTGGTAAAATATGGTAGGTAATTTGCGGTGGAATTTTTACTTTACAAATTACGGACATGGCAGATTCTCATGGGATTAATATCACAGACGACCTCCGCAATTATTACAAGTGACTAGATGTCCCCAGGTAATACTAGTCCTGTTCGAATAGGGCTCTAGAAGAGATTGCCCATAAACTGTGTTGATATGTTGCATACATTTTTTTAGCTAGTGTGATTAATTTTCAGATCGTGCATTAGAGTTTATTAAACAGTGTAAAGTGTTCTATTGCGATGATCTCTTGAAGGGGCATGTATAAATCTGTGGATGAATATCTACAGAAAGCATATTCCTCCAGAAAGGATATGTTTATTCATGGTTGTCAAGTTCATTTTACAAAATGTACAAGTTCTTGTATATTTGAAACTTAAAATAAATATTTATTGTAAAATAAATAGTGTACACACATTAGGGGGGGAGGTGTCACTATTTGTATTTGTATCTGTATTTGATCAACCAAATAAATATTTGTATTTGTATTCCGATACAAACCGGAAGTGGGCGTGGCTAAAACTGGAAGTCTGTGCAGTTTAACCCAAAGCTGTATAAAATGCCAAGGATTCCAGATTTTTACCATGATAAACACTGTCACTGCTATATTTTATATATTAAAGCATTAAAGTCATGCTTTTAAAATGACATCAAAAATGCAGTTTAACAACATTTCCTGTTGTTAAAAAACCAATATTTGCTTTTTAAAGCTGTATTTAACAAACAATAAACTATATGTTATATAGCCATAACAGGAGTTTATAACACTTAGGTAAATAAGCAGTCAAATCAAGTTTTAAACATAGGAAAATGTTTTTATAAATCAAAACATAGTTACTCATCCTTACTCTGAACTGCAGCTTATGAACTGCATGAACTCCACTACCACCCCTATCTGAGGGACACTGAAGTCAAATATTTTTTAAAAATATCTTATAATTCATAAAATAGTTCCTCACCTTCAGCTTCAACTACTGTATGCCATAAACTCCTAATGAAATTTTTAAAAAACTACAGAATGTAAGGCCAACATGTTTTGTTGTTTTTCTTTTGTTAATACTGTTTCTCCCCTCATTGTTATAGACACACTTTACCTTTGTTTACCTATGTTTGATTAGCATACACTTGGATAAATTAAATAAAACATCAAAAAACTTCCCTGGGTGAAATACATCTTCAGCAATTATGCTCTTACTCAAATTCCCCTAAGTTGTATTTTGTGAGGACAAGCTCCTGCACATGAGCTGGCAGTGGCCTCAGATATATCCAGCTTTACAGATTTACATCGATTTATGCACCAGTAACGACCTAATTTGATAAAGATAATGAAATCATATAGTGCTAAACTATTTTCTTAAAATAAAGGACACAACACAATCAATTTGAGATGCAAAACCATGCTATGACCTCTTTTTAGATGAGCCTGATATAAAAATTCAACGTTTGTATTTAAAATTCTAATGGGTTTGTTAGGCTATGGCAAAATGTAACAACGCAAATTACAGAAAAATGAGAAAACCGCTAAAATGTGCATGACAAAACAAATGAAATTGGATAGGAAAGTAGAAAATGAAATACGAAGTGAAACATTTTTTAAAAGTAATTTCTTCAGTATTAACAAATTCCTCACATTACTCCCTCCCTTCTCTTTCGAGAGACTTCTTTCTTGTTCAAAATTTAAGTTTCAGAGAAAATACGTTGGTGGTGTTATCTCCGCTGAGTTCTAGGCCTATAATTTCTATCACTACAGTGCCCACCCTAAAGACAGTTCCAGTGAAGGAATTTCATGAGATTATATGTATATAAGTAAGTCTCGATAGCACTTGATTGTGAAACTCTGGTTCTGGTTATTCAGTTGCTGAACAGCGTGCTGGAGTAGACAGCGACACGTTGAGAAGAAAATGGCTTGGACTGCCTGTATTTCTTGAGAGTTAATTTTTTTGAATTTTAAAAACAGTCAGCCCAAATATTTAGGAAAGTCATGGAAGGAGTATGATATAGCATTTACGGCGTTTGGATCATTTTAATTATAAAATTCCCAAAGCATGATGGTGTCGCTCTGGCCTATCTGTGTTAAGGGAAACTCTCACTCGCTGTCTCTCTGCAGGTGTGTGTTTGTTTAATTGAGAAACTTGGTTCTGTCTTCTGAGAGAATCGCATCAAAGAGATAGGAAGAAAGATCTGAATTCGAATAATATTGGGCAAATTAAATCAATCTTGACTCTTACAAACCTTTCCACACACATTTGCCCCATTAATGTACTGTATACTTGTACACACAGGGCCAAGTTCCTTGAAACAATTTAGGAAACACTGGGTAGCTTGTTTAATTTGTGTGAGGTAAGATATTGTTTCTTGTAACTTGGTATAATTTAGATATGAATACTTTTAATGGCAGGTCTAGATTTTGGCAGTTTGAATTAATGACTTATAGACAATGCTTTGTACGTGTGAGTAACTTCGCATTTTTGTACGTTAAAAATGTGTTTTTCATCAGATTCTAATATATAAGACTGGAACTTCAATTTTTTAAAAGGAAGCTCGTACGAAGTCGGGTGCCATTTCTTTTGCATGTTTCATTTTTCTCCTGTGCTTGGCTAGAGAAGGAGTTAGGTCAGATTTTGTTGTTATTTTTGAGTTTGTGTTTCTGTTGGTTATTTATTCCTCTGTTAAAGGTAGTCATGTTTAGTTTTTTGTTTTGGATCTCCTGAAAACATGAATTGCTTCGCTTTTCTGTTTATTGAATGAAGAAATTGATTGTTTAATATAGTCAACGGTATAGTTTAATGGTCAGTGCTGGGGACGGTACAGAGGATTCCCGTCTAAACATTATGTGTTGTGCCTTTAACCTAGTCTCACGTAACACTAGCAAAAACAATATGGTAGCTAATGTTAACAGAAATGGCTAACTAAGTGGTTTCATCCTCACTAGATCCCACATTATCGGAAATTCAGTACTTGCCGCTTTGGACAGAATCAGTGTGACTGGCTGCTACTGTCGGTATTGTCGTAGTCTGCACATGCTAGACATAACAGTCTCTCATTGTCAAGATGGCTGCCACTGCCTTTCCCCTGTTCAGAGTCTCTCTGCAATGCTTCAGAAATCACCAAACTATGGTGCCATCCATTCAAAATTAAATCATTGCTGATGGCACAGTAATATTTTACTTCCATTTTTTTGGAAATTGTGTCAATTTGGTGTTTTTTTGATCAAGGACATTAAGACATGTTAAGGGTCTGAGAGCACATGGTGATTGGCAACAGAGCAGTATTTCATTAAGCTTACCCAGAATTTTTTTTTCTTCTTTTTTGTGATCTTCTTGAAAAAAGATTACAACCAAAAAGCTGGCAGAGGAATTAGAAGAGATTAAAAAATCCCTCAATTTTATGTCTGAGGAGATCAACAAAGTGGTAAAACAGCACGTTAACCTCATGGGTTTAATGGAGGAGGTCCGTGAGCTGAGGGCTACAATCAACCAAAGGGACCAGAGGATCGAACTGCTGGAACAAAGGATTGACGACTTAGAGCAGTACTGCAATTATCATCACTGGGCTGGATACCAAACATCACAGCTATGCCAGGGCTGCAGCCGGTGACCGACAAGGTGAGGACGCACCTGAGTTGAGAATATATGTAATAAGAAAAAACGTGAGGAGCTAAATCTAAAGTTTTCTAAATTTGACTGAACATAAATTATTTAGTTTTGAAAAGAACACTGATCCTGAGGCAATTTTTTATAATGATTACAAATCAAATTCTGAATATTATTCTGAGAATCTGTTTAATAATCTTAATTTGGAGGGTTTTCAATTATACATTTTAATAGCAGAAGCCTCTATACAAATTTTGTTCAAATCAAAGATTTGAAATCATTAAAACATACATTTCAAGTCAGTGCTATAAGTGAGACTTGGTTAAAAAAATGAAAAGGGTGCTGATTTTGTGTTAGATGGGTATGACAATTTTAATGTAAACTGGTTAAATAAAAGGGGTGATGGCGTTGCATTTTATGTACAGAAAGATTTTCAATGTAAGGTAATTGATAGTACAATTGTTAATGATATCATGGAGAGTTTGACAATTGAAATTCATTCTACTAAATTTAAGAGTATACTTTTGAGTTGCATATATAGAATGCCTGGTTCTTGCATTGATCAATTTATGAATACCGTAGTTGATACTTTTGGGAAAGTATGTCATAAGAAATCACTTTTTGTTTGTGGTGACTTTAATATAGACTTTTTAAAATGGAATGAACATAAACTAACAACAGACTTTTGTAATGTAATGTTTAGTTTTGGTCTCTGGCCCCTGGTCTCTGGCCCCTTATTGACAAACCTAATAGGATAACTAAAGAAAGTGCCACACTTATTGATAACATTTTCACTAATGTTCATGACCAAGCAACAAGTGGTTTGTTTTTAAGTGATGTCAGTGATCATCTTCCTATTTTTGTGATTTCACATAATTTAAAGGTTAAATGTTCAGTTGGTGTAAGTGAGCCTTCCTAATAAATTAATAAGAATAAGGATGCCAGAAAGAATTGAAAGACCTTAACGATGGACCTTAGAAATTATAACTGGGATAAGGTGTATGTTGATGATCCTAATCAGGCCTATGATACATTTTTGTTCACATTCATAGAGTTATACAACAAACATTTTCCTCATAGAAAGTGCTGGTTGAAGGATAAATATAAAGGAAAGCCATGGACGACAAAAAGTCTGCAAAGGGCGTGCAAAAAGAAAAATTTACTTCATGAGAAATATGTACAATTGAGAACCAGTGAAAGAGAAATACAAGTTGTATAAGAATAAATTGATTTCCATTATGAGGTTACAGAAGAAGGAATACTACAATAAAATATTAGAGGACAGTAAAAACAACATTCAAAGGACTTGAAAAGTAATCAATCATATTATTCGGAATAGATGTTATAAATCTGAATTTCCAAGTTATTTTTTTAAATAGCTCTGATGCTACAGCGGACAATATAAAAAGCATCGTTGATGATTTCAATGACTATTTTGTGGGTGTTGTCACTACTTTGGCCAGCAAAATTGCTGTGCCTGATGAAAAAAAATATTTGTTTGATAATCTGATTAATGGTTATATCAGTTCTATGTTCCTTTATGGGGGTAAATGAAACTGATATAATTGAAATTGTAAGAAAATTAAAAAACAAGACATAAACTGATATAAATTCCATTGACATGTTAATTATTAAAGAAGTAATTGATTTTATTGTAAGACCTCTGACCTATATATGTATTCTGTATTTTCAAAGAGGTGTTTTTCCTAATAATATGAAATCAGCAAAGGTAATACCAATATTTAAAAATGGAGATAAGCATTACATGGATAATTATAGACCGGTGTCCCTTCTTTCTCAATTTTCAAAAATATTAGAGAAATTATTTGTGAAACAATTGGATCTCTACATTGGTAAATATGAATTATTGAGTGAACACCAGTATGGATTCAGGGAAAATAGAACTACTACATGTGCAGTAATGTAAGTAAGTAAACTTAATTTATATATAGCACTTTTCAAGGACAAGGGCCACAAAGTGCTTCACAAGGTGCAAGTAAAAGCAGCAAATGTATACACACACACATCTGTAAAAACAACAATATAAAACAAAATGGAGATGGTAGAAGAAATAACAAAGGCAGTTGAAAATGATGAGTGTTCTATTGGTATTTATATTGACCTACAGAAGGCTTTTGATACTATAGATCACAGCCAATTATTGAGAAAATTGGAGAAGTATGGGATAAGAGGTATAGCTTACTCTTGGCTGGAAAGCTACTTGGAAAATAGACAGCAATGTGTGCAAATTAATGACACGGTGTCAGGATTTAGGAAGGTCATCTGTGGGGTACCCCAGGGACCGGTGATTGGTCCATAACTTTTTTTACTTTATATTAATGATATTTGCAATGTTACTGAAATGTTAAAATTTGTAATTTTTGCAGACGATACAAATTTATTTTGCTCTGGGAAAAATTTATTTGTATGCTATGGAAAGGGAGCTGGAAATTCTCAAAACTTGGTTTGATGTTAATAAATTGTCTCTCAATATTCAGAAAACAAAATTTATGGTTTTTGGTAATCAAAACGTAATTGATGGGGATATTGAATTAAAAATCTGTGATGTTAGAAATTGAAAGAGTTTTTGAGACAGATTTTCTTAGGGGTTGTGATTGATCATAAATTAACATGGAAACAACATATTGACTATATTAAAGGAAAAATTTCGAAGTCAATATCAATCCTGTATAAATCTAGGGATATATTGAATTATAAGGCCTTGCAAATATTATACTGCTCACTTAAGCCACGTTTCCACCAAAAGTACCCAGAACGTTTAGTCCCAGGAACTACTTTTCAAGGAACTAAAAGGTTCCTTCAACCCATTGTTGTCAGCGTTTCCACCGCAGTCTAAAGACCCGCTAAGATTAGGCAAATTAGCCCACTGACGTATGTAAAAGCGACGTCGTCGGTCCACCTGTCCTACGATTTCTTCTGTAACCCCATACTACTACCGAAGTACATTATTGTCCTATAACCGGGACAGCCAGAGGGGTTTATTCCACTTAGACAATGGATTACCTACAATGACTATATATGGTTACTTTAGTATTTATTGATTTTTATCAACTTAATCACCTGAAATTGAAATATTCTTCCGCGGCTGTTTGGGCATATTATTTTACCGTTGTCAAGCAAAACTCTCGTTGGTAGTTCGACTTGGACCGTTGTTATGCAACAAACAGGATATAACAGGCCAATATACAGATTGTAACTGTTTTATATATCCTCTCAAACACATTAATTATGTTTTAATGCGAACATTCACTTTCATGTCTTGACATCCGAGACGACAGAATGCATTCACATTCTACAAATAACTGGTAACAACAACAGAAAACATGCACACGTCGTAAACAATTTGCTGTTGAATTGATTAATTTGACTCCTATCGTCATTTCCAATATAGGCTAATCGCAAAATGACAAGAATTAATAGAATGAAAACGCGCGTGAAAATTTAAATTAATGTCTATTAATGTCCATGTCTAGTCTTCCTGGTGTTTTTGTGGAATTGAAGAATCGCAGAGTGAAATTATGGCAGTCAGAAAAAGCAAAAGTGACAATTACTAGAATTAACCTGTTATTTTACCCTGACAAAAAGTGCGGAAGGTGATTTCTAGTTTGATTTTACTGTATCCCCAATGTAAATTACACAGAACTACCGCATACCTCACATAACTGTGTCAAGCGTTTTGAGTCAGTTATAACATACTAACAAAGAAAATCCGGAAGAAGATATTCAGCAACCTAATTAAACCGTTTGAATGTTTTGGTACGTAATATGCTGTCCCAGCACGAATGCTTAACGTTTTGTAGAACGAATACTAAAGCAAGAAAAGAACAGAAGAGCACACGTTATAATTCTCAATCTTAATTTCTCATCTGTTTCAAGACATTGGCAGGCTATAACCAAAAATAGGCTACTATGCCGCATAACATACAAGTTTGAATTCAAGTTATTATTATGAAAATAAATTGGTTTGCGGCCGCAGATTTTTAAAAATGGCGGTTGAAATAAAATACTGCGAGTAGTCAACCAATCAGAAATATTCAGCGCTTGCGCCCCACCCCAAAAGTTCTGGTACTTTTGGAAAGTACTACCCCCCGAGCAGGGACTTATTTGGGGGTAAAATAAAGTCCCCGGAACTTAATTTAGACCCTAGTTCCTGCGGTGGAAACACACTGAGTTCCTCAAAAGGTTCCTAGTTCCTGGGGAAATTTCCTGCGGTGGAAACGCGGCTTTATACTTCCTTATATATCTCACTGTGTGGAATTGTGGGGGTCGACCTTTAAAATGACTATAAATTCAATAGTCTTACTACAAAAACGAGCCATACGTATTATTAATAAGGCTGGTTACTATGATCACACTAATCCAATGTTTATAAAATCCCATGTTATGAAATTTAATGATTTGGTACATTATAAAATAATGCTAATTATGTTTAGAGTTAAAACAAAGTCACTCCCAGATTGTGTACAAACCGCAAAAACGAGAGGAAGTGCCCTATTGACTGACCTTCACATGGGAAAAAAAATGATGGAGTGCCCTCTAGGGTGCCCCTTCATGCAATAAATTATGATGATGTGCCCTCTAGAGCAAGAAAATTTGATAACGTGTCTTAATGAGTGCCCTTCTAGTGGAGAAAACGTGATGCAGTGCCCTATAAGGTGCCCTTACAATGGTCTAAACTTGACGTTCCCTATGGGTGCCCTTCCAATGGAAAAGGGTGCCATTATGAAGTGCCCCCTATGCCGCCCCTACATGACAGTGTCCCAAAGGGTGCCCTTTCCAGTATAGAAAATGGGATGTAGTGCTGTATAGGGTACTCCTACAGGTGAGAACATCATGAAGTGCCCAATTAGGTGCTCCTCTAATCAAGGCTCCAGAGTGCGACCATTTTGTTCTGTCAAATCTGTCAAGTGTGACTAAACATTTTCATTGGTCGCACCGGTGTGCCTGACATTTAGCAGGTCTGTCTCTGTGTGTGTATGTGTGTAGCGTTATCTTTTTTCCCACCCGCATTCTGCGAAGACCCGCCCCTACTCTGCCTCTGATTGGCTCTGACTGTGATATTCTTCTTCGCTGAATGCGGGTGGGGGAAAAAAAAAAAGGAAGGTGTGTATTAGTGATGCGCGGATTGCAGTTATATCCGCGGGCACCGCGGTTAATCCGCTGATCGGGCGGGCCGAGTCATAAAAATTAACATTCTGATTAAAAGCGGATGGGTTGTGGGTGGGTGAAATCATACATCATTAATGAGGAAAATATTAATTACATTCTCTAAAATGTGAACATATTTTAAGCTCCATTTTTCGTCAGGCACAAATTAGCAGACTAGACTCTCATTGCGCCAATTGCGGCGTCCATTTGTCTTTAGCAGCAATGGAGGCAAAAAAGATCCAAGAGCAAATTAAAAAAGGAGAATTAAAAAAAGGAAATGCAGAAAAATTCCATGTGGGAGCAATTTAGTGAAATACTTACCCAGCACTTGACTCGTCATGGTTATGTCATATGCAACAGCTGCGAAATAATGAGAAATAACGGTAAAGTGTGATTGGGTATTAGGGCCACATTGAGGGGGAAAAAAATCTGAGATTTCGAGAATAAGGTTGTAATATTACAAGAATAATGTTGTAATATTACAAGAATAAAGTCATAATATTATGAGAATAAAGTCGTAATTTTACGAGAAAAAAAGTCATAATATTACGAGAATAAAATCGTAATTTTAGGCTACCTGGGGAAATATCAGAAGAGCAGCCTTCCGCCTGCGTTAAAATGAGGAACGTGGAGCATCTTGTGAAGTTATACTTTAGTATAGGTTTCACAAATAAAGAGATACTTAATCTTTTAGCACATCAGCACCTCATTATCATAAGTAACAGGACTTTGAAAAGATTGTGCAAGAAACTTTTCTATTTCGAAAAAAGAACCACACGGACTTGGAGGAAATTGCAGGCTGCCATTAGACTGTCCTCTCGCCCGTTTAATTCGTTGCTAGTAATATATTTGCTGGTAATATAGTTTCCTAAAAATGATGTTTTTTCCTCTAAATTTTACACTTTTTTACGAAATTCACATAATGTTATGATTTTTTCTCGTAAAATTATGACTTTTTTTCTTGTAATATTACGACCTTATTCTCAAAATCTCTGATTTTTTCCCCCTCAATGTAGCCCTAATACTCCGTCGTAGGGGTGCGGGTTTCTAAATTGCAGAAAATAATTCGTTCGGGTGGGTGGCGGGTGGATGATGCGATTCGGATGACGTCAGAGCCGATCCGCGCATCACTAATGTGTACGTGTGAAACCGCGCCCTGTACTCCTCCGGGAGCAGTGCACACTTTTGTTTGAGTTATTTGAGTTTTATTTATTTATTTAAGTTTGTCAAGCGCTTTAAACATAAGCACTTTTTAAGTTAATTTTTTAAACAATTGAGGTTATTGCGATTTATTGTTTGTGATGAGATTTAAATAAAGAAAAAAACATGTATCTGCACCTTTATTCCTATTTACATAATGTGTTAAGAAATTACCAATGTGTATGGGAACTGACTGAACTGACTGAAAAAAGGTAACGCTTAGAATGTATTATTGCGCAGTGAAAATTTTTTGGTGTGCCTAAATTATGTGCTGGTGCAACTAAATGAAAAAGTTAGTCTGGAGCCCTGTCTCATGGAGAAGTGTCCCTCCAGTGGACAAAATGTGATGCAGTGCAGTAAAGGGTGTCCCTACATGCGTGAGAATGTGGGGAAGTTTCCTAATGGATGCCCCTCCAGTGGAGAAAATGTGATGTGGTGCCATATAGGTGCCCTTACAATTGGATAAACTTGAGGTTCCCTACAGGTTCCTTTCTGATGATAAAAACTCATGAAGTGCCCTCTTAGATGCCCTTCCAAGTGAGAAAACACGATGCATCATAGCTTTTTACGCGCTGGTGGGGTCCCATGTCATGCAGTAGGTGCCCTTTTTATTTTTTCGCCCCTGCCCTTCAAACAGCCTGAGTCCGCCACTGGTGTGTGATGACTGAATAAAAAATACTACTACTACTATTACTACTACCAAAAGAGCTGATACTCTTAGCTGTTTAAGTCATAATGATTCAAAGAGATGGCTCCAAAAAAGGCCCTGAGATAGGAAGTAAGGTGTTCTGCTGAGCTGGGATTGATGCAGGCTCTTCCCATTCTCTCCCACTTCTCTCCCACTGACCTGATTCTCCATCTTGGCCTTTTCAAGGTCATCTTTGAGGTCACTGGTCTCTTCCAACATGGCCTCTTTCTCACTGATGACTGCAGCCAGATTCTCCTCCATTTTGGAGAATTTCCTTCGAACATATTCCAGCTCCCGGTCACCTCTGTTCACAGCCTGCTGCTGATTGCTGGAGAAAACAAATTACTGAATGCACAGAGCAACGCACCTCTTTAGTGTTACTGCTATTAGAATATAAGCACAGTGCACAAAGTACACAGCTGAGTGCACAAAAAACTATTGCACTTCCATAGAACACTGAGCAGTATGCAAATATCAGTGTCCCAGTACACAACATCATTGCAGTATGAACAAATACACTTCTTAAGTTTAACCTGTGAATTTTAAAACCTTATCCTTTTTCATTTTTCCACTTCCTTAATTAATTTTTCATTTCTCATTCATCACAATGTAACTTCAAAACATTGACAACTACTCTGCCTATTGGGATGGTGGCATGCCATCCCGCCAAGTTACACCTTGGTGGG
The DNA here is from genome assembly GCA_039654925.1 of Anguilla pacifica. Taxonomy (NCBI): domain Eukaryota; kingdom Metazoa; phylum Chordata; class Actinopteri; order Anguilliformes; family Anguillidae; genus Anguilla; species Anguilla pacifica. The sequence goes on along the minus strand of CM077286.1, from coordinate 34,179,110 downwards.
GTGGCATGCCCCATACCTATACAGCACCGTGAGTTTGCCACTTTTCAGGGTTTCGTACAGCTGTGAGTGTACTTTTAATAGACTATATGTTTAAGTGTATGCCGTTTCACCCAATATCCTAGTACAGCGTTTCCCAACCTTTTTCCTTCCGCGGCACACTTTCCAAATTTACAGAATCTCATGGCACACCACTCTCAAAAGCATAAAAAATAAACACCCTGCAGCCCCCCTCCACACACACATGCACGTAGGCCTAAATGTTCTTTTGGGGTTTTAATTAAGCGATATGCATTTTAATGACATTTATTTTGGCTTTAGTGAATGGGATTTGTCCATTTAAGTTTTTTTAATTCATCTGAACATTAAAAATTTTTTTAAAGGATTTTTCACACGGCACACCTGACCTCACCTGACGGCACACCAGAGTGCCGCAGCACACCAGTTGGGAAACGCTGTCCTAGTAACCTAAAGCAGACAAAGCTGTAAAGAAACCATTGATATTTTGGAGGAATGTAGCATCGTAAAATAAACTATTTCTCCCTGTTCATAACTCTTACTTCCTGTATGTAAACCGGATTGTTCATATAGATTGGTTATTGATTATTTAGAGGTTAAAAAATGTGCAGCTAATTTAGCTCTCCTAGTGGCTGATCCTATTACTGTGTTGACTGCAATACCAAATGAACACAAATACTTTTCTGTTCTGGATATCTGCTGAGGATTTTATTCACTTCTTGTTCATTTTGATTTGCAGTTCTGACATGCATTTGTTTTGTTTTGTTCTGTTTTTTTGTTTTTTTCTTCTCAGAAATGGCACTGGACTTTAACTCGTTTTGCCTAGGATTTTCATAATTCCCCAACATAGTTTAATTTAGCTTAAGCTAAAATACTTAAAGGATTGCCTAAGTTAAAGTCACACAATATAATATGTTGATGATTTATTGATCTCATCCTCAGACGAGAAGACACTCCGAGAGGACATGGAGGTGATGCTGCAGCATTTGTCAGACAGAGAATTGATGCAAATGAGAGTGATGTGTAACAGAACTTATCTACTTTTGAAATGTTGACAGGTTGACCAGAGAGGACACCTGGAGATCTCTGCCTGAAAGGTGGAGAATTTTATGTTATGGGTGACAGATTACTAATGTACTGCAAGAAGCTCTCTCAATCTCTTCCCAGATTCAACTGTGATGACGAACTCCAGCTGCAACGGGCCCCAACGTCAATATCTAAGATTAAGTTTATGTAAAACAAATTATTAATGGTTAGAAGAGGACCTTTCAAACCATTTTGATCCAGACCACATTTTGTCCTATTAGTGCTAACATCAGCAGTAAGACTGCAGGTTAACAGGAGCTAGATGAAGTTAGTTCCACCTGCAATCCCTGCGCGTGCAGCATCCGATCCTCTGCTTCCAGACGAACCTAAAAATTGACACTTCGTCTGGTAAGGGCAGTGGGGAGGAAGCCTTTAATTGCATAAATATTATTTTGATTTAAAGGGGGCCTTTTCTGCAAATTTTTTATTTTCATTTAAATGTATACACGACTTTTGTTCTGGTTTTGCATGGTTATTGATTTAATTTTAATACTTTTACTATTTACAACTGCAGGCACAATTGGCCATTTGAGTGCTTACTGATGCCATTATACTCTTTTGGGAACATGTATTCACAGTATCTGGTTCTCAGCGGAGAAGCATAGGCCCCTCTCCAACTGAATTTTTTTTTACACACCACACAAATTGTGCGAGGTGCCTTGACTTTCTTTCTTTGCAAAAGGAGGGAAACCTGGATTTGCAAAGTTTGAAAGCCAAAAAAAGGAGGATTGGGAACTATCCTCCTGTTAGGAATGTTTAATCTAACACAAATTTACAAAACAATATTGTATCATATATATTATAGTTATTTACCAAGGAAAGGACAAGCCACTGTGGCCCGAGTGGAGCGCTATGATTACGGATCATCGGTAATAGCAGGCCAGCTTCTGGCTGCAATAAAACATCCAAGCTCCATGGCACATTGTAGACAATGTTCTACCTGTATTGGGGGTCAATGTTGACTCTCATCACACACTAAGGGGTGTTGTTCCTTTCCTTAAGTCTGCAGGCCTGGATGTGCTATGTGCTGTGTAACTGCTCTCACATTTCCCTGTGGAGACCATTATCAACACTGGTGTAAATGGCTTATAGAAACTTATTGAATTGTCAAAAAGTAGGTCTAAATGTGTTTTGTAATGTCGCTTATGTTTTACAAATTTACATTTTGGTTTTGAAGTGACCAACCAAAATCTCTGGCTGGCTCAAATTATCACACACACTGGTGCGGGAAAGGTGAAGTGATTATTAATGAAAATTATTGTTCTAGGATACCGGTCTGTTTTACCCCAAACCCTTGCTATTTGACGGGACAAGTTATTTCACAGACCCTACATATTCCTAATTTTCACATAGAGCCACATAATTGGTCAGTGAGCATATATTATGAAATAGACAACTTGGAAAATTTAAGTGATAGCATTAGGGCCCACCATCACTTTTGTTAAGAAATTCCTACAGTGTTAACGGTTAAAACTGCTGGGTTCGAAAAATCAAACATATTCCAAATATTCCTAACCTTTGCTCACACATGTTTTTTCCCTACCCACGGGGTTAAATGTAACATTTCACACCTGATACTTTTGGTCAGATTGCTAGAGAATGGTATGTCCCAGAAATTTCATTATGCTGTGTAATCATAGCCAAGGGATTTAGGTTGTTTGTATTTAAAAAATGATTAATCGATTTTCAGAATTATGCCAAATATGAAAACCGCTATTTCCCAACTCTCCCCTATTTATCACATGGACATGGGGAATGTGCAGCCAATGGGAAATGTATCCAGGAAATGTCCCACAAGATATTGGACGGTGTAGATGTGGGGAATGTGCAGGCAATGGGGAATGTACCGGGGAAAGGTTAGACAAGGTGTGGGAAAAAACGATGGGGTCTTATACCAGACACAGTCTATAACCTTGAACCAAGTTAAGAACAAAATGTTCTTAACTTTTCAAGTAAGGAGCTTACTCCTGCTCAAGTTTCTGTATTAAAAACTAAACCGAAAAGTCAGCGTCATCCCAATATTACAAAAGAAGAATGTGATGCTGTGTGATTTGCTGTCACGTATATCTATTGTGAATTGGCTGACAAAGAAGGGGAATTGTAGTAATTTACTGAACAGATTATGAAAAAGAATTTTAGTGACAACCGAATGATTTTACTTTTTATGAAAGACTTTCTAGCAATCCTACTGAGATGTTTAAAATTGCTATTCTAAAAGTTTTAGACAGATATTTTATGCAAGGAGGGAAAAAAGAACATACTTCTTTAGCAATAAAATACCCTAAATACCCTATAAGATGTTATACCTTGCCAAAGATTCATATGAATTTGACAAATTCTCCTGAGCACCCTGTTATTGCAGGTATCGATGCGCTTACTTCCCCATTGTCTACCTTTGTTGAGATTTTTTATTAGACCACTGGCTGAAAAATGACCTTCCTTTGTAAAAGATACAAATGATATGGTTTCTCTTGTGCCTCACTTCCCAGTGAAATCCTTTTGGTCACTTCTGACATAGAGAGCTTGTACACAAATTGTCATGAAGGCGGCATTCAGGCTTTTGTATCGCTTCCAGATAATGAATTTCTACTTTGACAGAGATTGTTCTTACTCACAGTTATTTAATGTTTCAATCAGATTAGTTTTCAGATTAGATTATTCTGAAAATTAAAGGTATGGCAATGGGTTCACCTATGGCACCCAGTTATGTGAATCTTAGCCTCGCGAGCCAGTCTTTTTTCACTTCGTTCAACAGAGCCTGGCCGATGCCTTGACGTTCTATGCATAAACGAAGGAGGCAACCTTCCCGGGATAGTTATATTTTCCCAACCAATCAGAGTGCAGAGGGACGGCGCTCCAAATGTGGCGACGATTTTGGCCAGACGTAGTCTGAAACGTGCACCGGAAAAACATTACTGGAGGCAAACTTTTCCACCGACCTGCATCAGTTCGCCGCTATTTGGGGAAAATGGCTAACATTAACGTCAGAGCACCGACCACACCATCGAAGTTTATCACCGAGATATGCAGAGTAATTATAAGAAATCCAAATATACGTGCTGAAGGTCCTTCAACAAAGTCACGCCATGTATTTGGCAAGTCTGTGATATAACAGAAGTACACAGCCTTGTGGTACGCCCATGTTGAGGATCAGCGAGGAGGAGGTGTGGCTGCTGATTTTCACCACCTGGGGCCTGCCCGTCAGGAAGTCAAATATCCAGCTGCAGATGGAGAGCTCCAGTCCAAGATCAAATTCTCATTCTCCGTCCTACTCTGATTTAGAGGGCGAATGTACCATCTCCTTCACCTTTTTTTATTCTTTTGCATAGCTAGATAAACTAAAGCCACTTTAAACACTTTAAACTTTTTGTTTTGTGTTGTGATCTCGCATAGCCCTTCTATTTATAGATCCATGGCGTAGCCGCGAGACGGAGGTCTGGGCGAGATTCCAGCCCCTGTTAATAGCTGCCTCATAATTAATTCGTAATTATTCATGCCCCAGCAGCATGGAGTGACTTTTAAGCTGGCAGTATACTTAGTAAGAAGAAAGAACTTCAGGATTGAGAACCACAGGCAAACCTGTCCACGAACACTGTTGTCAGTATCCTCAGTGAGAACACCGCACCGTTTAAAGTCACTCCACGCCGCTGGGGCATGAATAATTACGAATATGGATGTATAAAGAGAAGGGCTACGTGAGATCACAACACAAAACAAAAAGTTTAAAGTGGCTTTTGTTTATCTAGCTATACAAAAGATGAAAAAAAGGCAAAGGAGATGGTACGTTCACCCTCTAAATCAGAGTAGGATGGAGAATGGAGAGTTTTGTCTATACATTCGGCAAATGCGGAGTTTAGACGAGGGGGTCCACTTTCTCTTATTTCCAAATGTGTGCTAGGTGTTTTGATGACTTGCTGAAACAAGTAACACCATTCATCAAACATGCGGGACTCACAGAATTCCCATCTCTACAGAAGAGAGATTGGCGTTGATTCTTCATACATTAGCATGTGAAGTCTTCCCTCTGAACTCTCAACAGTGACGTAACCAACCATGTGATATTTGAACCAATAGCTGAGAGGGGGAGGTCGGAGAACAAGAACGAGGAGGCCGTCGCACCCTGCACCGTGAGAACACACAACACTGCGTCTTTTTGTTCTTCAGTTGTTCTGATTGCGTCTTTTTGCTCAAAAGTTCTACTTCTTATGAAGTATACTGCCTACTTCAGGGGTTATTTGATTGGGGTATTTAAGGTTTTAAATTAATAGAGGGGATCAACAAAGTGAACGACAAGAGATTCTTCCGGTTGAGTTCTGTTAGTAGAACGAGGGGACATAAATGGAAATTTAAAAAAAGGTAAATTCCATACAGATATAAGAAATAATTTTTTCACACAGAGAGTAGTCAATGTGTGGAATAGCCTGCCAGGTTACGCAGTAGAGATGTAAACTCTGGGGATTTTCAAGACTAGGCTTGATACAGTGTTAGATACTATCTAGTCTGTAGGTAATCAGAGCACTAATTTATTTAGGAAAATAGCGAGCATTGTTGGGCTGACTGGCCTGTTCTCGTCATTATGTTATGTTAAGTCAAAGAGTTTTCACACCTGGTTGCCAAGGCTATGCAAGCCATGGCTGGAGGGCAGCCAGCAACCAAGACCAATAGGTAAAATGATTAACAAAATTAGAGATGGCATTGCTTTTATTTGCATCATAAACTTGTGCAATATTTTCACATGGGTCTCTCCACATTTATGATGACATTACAATATGTAATGCGAAGATTCTGCTTTTTAAACACTCATGAAACAGCACAGATTTTTGTCATTCATTTTCGAGCCTGAATTGTGCGTTGTGTTCAATACCGGTTTCAAAGGCTTACACTTAACAAGAGGTTTTCCTTTTTAAATTTATGCTTTCTCAAGTTAAATTCATTTTCACTAAATTTAGTCCTGTCTTAATTAATCATATTTGTAATAAGAAGAAAAAGCTATCGCGTGAGATACAATTCAGAGAAAGTTTGCTATTTTTTGCTAATTCCAATTATTGCCATCTTTGTTAAACAGTCGTCAGCAAGGTATGGATTAATTGAAATATCTTTAATTTTCAGAACCCAGCAGTTTTAACCATTAACACCCTCGTTTGATGTCCGGCACTTTGAATACCGAACACAAGTGCATAAACCGTTAAAACACCTCACTTACCCAACATGAAAAATATATTTGATTTAATTTGGTAATTATTATTGAAGATATTCAATTATCAATTAAATCACCAAATTCGTTGATAGGCAGAGCAAAATGTCTGGATCAACCTTTATCAAAATGTATAACTCACAACTGATGCAAATTGAGAAATGTATTAAGTTACAATAAATATTCACGTTTAATCTAAAGACGAGGTTCAACTACCTTAAAACAATTAACAAAGGTTGCAGACATGGACAGACACACAAGAAAATGCCCACTTCAAACTGTTACAAAACTGCCTCCTTCCAAGTTGCCCAAACTTAACTGACTTAACTCAAAGAAAGTCACATATTTTAACCAGTGAAAAAGAGGAGGGGGCAGGGGCAGGGGCATGGACACCCTCTCTGACACACACACACGCAGACACACAGATTCACACCTCAGATGGTAATCCCCCCGTTCCTGTACTGTCTTATCTCCAGGCTACTCTGGCTGAGCACTTTAGCCGCTTTTCCATCGCATGGTACCGGCTCAACTCGACTCGACTCTACTCGCTTTTGGTACCAGGTACTTCGTTTTCCACTGCAGATAGTACCCCCGACAATGTAACTGGTCGTCATAGCGACGTCGCATGAAACTGCCATTTCTGACCAATCAGTGGTCTGCAGTGTTTTACGTCACCTCGACAGAGGTGATACCAAAAAAAGTACCAGGTACCAGGTACTATCCACAACTTTGCCCAATGGAAAACCACAAAAGGCAAGTAGAGTCGAGTCGAGTTGAGCCAGTACCATGCGGTGGAAAAGCAACTTTTGAAGCATCCTCTGGCTGAGAATGGCCAAATAGTGAATTACATGTCTGACACAGTAATGTTGTAGTTATCTCTTTGTTATCATTTATTATTCATTATAGGCTACATATTGATCTAGACTATTGATTATTAATTGATTATTTGATTGTTGTTCATGTAAAATAAACAGAAACAGGTTGCGGTATACTCTTTGCTTTAAATGTAGGCTAATACTTTTACCACTGCATAGGCTATGTTACACAATTTTATGCCAAGAAAAATGCTAGCACATTCACAAATAACTATATATTTAATTATATTTGTAATTCAGTTCATTAATTTCATGATTGATAATCAAGAAATGTAAATAGAAACAGGTGGACAGTTATCCGCTCAAAGGTTAAGGTTACTGGTGGCCTGATTCTACAGCCGATGGTACATCCATGGGAGAGATGACAGCTCTGTCTAGGAAGAATGCCTAACTAGCTAGTTTTCTGTGTTTCTACTCACCACTGGTGTTTTGGTTATGCATTGTGAGCTCATTCATTGACTTCTGACTATTAGGCGGAAAGTCGTGTCACTACACGTCAGACAGAACCGTCGACTTGGGATATCTGAACAAATTCAAAACTGGTTTTAGATGTAGACCAGCTCACCAGACATTCAAGCTGAAAGTCTCAGGAATTTATTTCAGATTAGTGTGGGATTTCAAAATTAGTCAAGGATTTATCGGGGATTTCAAAATCGAGAGAAAAGTTGTATAGTGCACACTTGGCTTAAATACAATTTTAAAAAACATTTTTTAAATTTAAATAAAAATATTTAAATAAATAAAATGAAAATGGTGACATGTCGACTAAAAGGTCAGGAAACTAAAGCTGAAGAGAGATTGGCCCCTATCATATAGGAATTAAGGTGATAAACCTGCGCTGGGTGGGTATTCATGGGTATGTTACAAATTCACATTTTGGAAAATGATGATTTGGCTGAAGTAGGAATGTTGTAAGCTAGACCGGTGGTTCTCTACCCCCTCCTGGGGGCCTCTCTGGAGTAGTAGTGCAAAACCGCAGAATGTGACACTGAACAGAGTTTTCCAGGGATTAAGAGCCTAGGATGTTCTGAAGTTTGAGTAAAAAGCCCCCTCAATCAAAATTATAACTCAAGACAAGAACCTGTCCCAACTGTATAATTATCAAGTTTGCTTATTTGTTTGTTTGTTTGTTTATTTATTGTCTTCAGTCTACATTTTGCTTTGTCTATTTGTTTGATAGGATATGCTATTTTATTTTCTACCTTATCAATTGAGTTGTTGATTCATAAGTCATAATGTCTTGATTGTTTTGCATTATGTACTTGTATACATGTAAAGATTGTCCCATTTGTGTCTTATTGAAAAATAAAAACGTAACACCTTTTTAGCAACTCTGACAATGAAAACATGCTGTGTCCAAAGTCTACTGTTAAAGTTATTCATAACAACTAGAAAAAAGACAATTGATTGGGGCCTATTTAAGAGCTGAATATGCCGAAAATCCAAAGGAAAGATAAATTTGAAAAGATGGAAATGCAAACTAACAAGGAAAGCGTGTCAGACTTGGACTGCGAGGATGGAGGCGCCATATTGGACTCTAACGATGGGGAAACTACAGAGAGGGAACAGCTGAACGGTGTCACCAGCGCCGACATTATGACAGCTATCAAATCCCTTAAACAGGACTTTCACACTGAAATTGGTGGCGTACTATCTCTTTTATGCTCTTTTCTTCCTTTTACTTTTTATACCTCTTGTAATCTTGGCGCATTGAGAAAGAGGGTTCCTACCCTCAACTGTCACCGAGAATCTTAAATAAAGGTTGAATGACAGCGTCTGGCAGAGGCTGCGGGAGAAGGGTGTCGTCAAGCATCGGGTACTCTTCCCAGTTAAGCTACTCGTGACCCATGAAGAGCGCACCACATCTTCGACACACCGGCAGAAGTCAAGTACATTGCTGAGTTGGGAGATGCGGCATAGTGGCAGGAGATGGAGACCAACGACCATTTCCTCTGGTTGCAGGAGAGAGATCTAACCACAGATTTTGGATCGTATTAATGGCCCACCCTTTGTGGTTTTTTTGGGTTGTTTTTTTTCTTTTTTCTCTGAATTGCAAGGGGGAGACTGCTGTGTAAAGGTAACTGGTTAGTTCAATGTATATAAGCCATGAAGGTATCATAAATTTAATTTGTTGATATTTTATGCTGCAAGATTTAGATTTATATGATGGCTTGATATGCCAGTATTTCATTTACTATAAGCACTTCATGGGAGAACTGGAATAATTTCACTGAAAGAGGATAAGGAAAAGAGGGGAGAAGAAAGAACATGTGGAAATAATCACCTAGATACTCATCTGTCCTCTCAAAACTATTAATATGAGACTAAAGATTATAATGGGCCATATCTGTGTTTGTTTTACTGGACTTTTTGGACAATTTAAAATCTGACTGGAAATTTAAAACTAGAGGCTAACCTGTGGTGGAGGCAAGTTATTTTTGATTGACTTTCTGTTTTGTTCAGGGGTGGATTGGAAACAGAAAATGTAGGCGATATGAGCAGAGAATATTCACGAAATTCAAGAATAGATGGTTCCTCGCTATGGTGTGGACCCATTGATAATAGCAAAAGGGAGTTATATTACAAGGGATAGGGGTAGTCCATGCATGTTCGAGCTGGACTTGTTTAGGGGTGGGTTTTTGAGTTCTAATGCATCTCCTCACAATGTATGTTTTTATTTGAAGTTTAGTTTGTATGTGCCATGTTCTAATACACACTCCTTTAAAAAAGGGTATACGACAGATATGAGAGAAACAACATAAACAATGTCTAAAGTTAAGGTTGACTGCATTTTCCTGGAACTGTAGAGGCCTAAGTAAAATTGTAAAAGTAAAACAGGTAATGAGCAGGATAAAAGACTTAAAAGCCAAGGTTGTATTTTTACAGGAAACACATTTGTTATCTGGAGATAATCTGAAGATGAAAAGGAGATGGCCTGGGCAAGTATTTTCAGCCTCACATTCATCGAATGCTAGAGGAGTAATGATATTGATTCATAAATCTGTCCCAGTGCAGATACAGGATGCGGTTGAGGACCCAGCTGGGAGATTTTTAATAGTGCACGGTTTCCTTTTATATGAAAAATTAAGTTTGATAAATGTATATGGACCCAATAGGGATGATCCTACTTTCTATAGTTACCCTTTTAATGAAAATTTCAACACGTCCAGGCAAGTATATAATAGCTGGGCATTTCAACTGCACCCTTGATCCTGAGAAAGATAGATCTTCTGGTCTAGACAACACCCATGTACAAACTAGGAAAACAATAATTACTTCATTAAAGAATTGAACCTAGATATATGGAGATATCTAAATCCCAAATCAAGAGAATTCTCTTATCATTCTGGCACATCTCAGACTTATTCTAGGATTGATTATTTTTTAATATCTGCCAAGCTTATCTCAAAAATTGAAGGATGTCACTATAATAGCATAGTAATCTCAGATCATGGAGCCGCATCTATGGTTTACACAGAATCAAAATTAGTGTGTGTACCTCCTAAATGGAAATTTCAAACAAATTGGCTTCAAGATCCAAAGTTTGTGGAATTTTTAGGTAAACAAATTGCTTCATATTTTAAAATTAATATTACTCAAACGTCTGCCTGTGTTAGATGGGAGTCTTTCAAAGCATTTATTAGAAGTCAAATTGTAAGTTACACAAGTGCAAAAACTAAGCGTGCAAAGGAAAAAATGACATTGTTAGATTCTAAGATTAAAGTGCTTCAGAGAGACATTTTTCAAAAAGGGCAAAGTACGCCAAATGGTAACAGGGAACTACTGTCACTTAGATTCCAATATAATGAGTTATCTGATGACAAGGTGTTGGAAAATTCCAAGAGATATATAACACCTGCTGTACACCCTTTGTACACCCATCACTATATCAGAGCACATGTAAACAAAAAGAACACAGTGTGCAGATAACCGGGTTCCCATAAGGAGGAACTGTTTTGGAACTGCTTTCTTCAATCAACATCAAAAAATATCAGGAACTTCTAACGGCTGACATTTTGTTTTTGCCAATTACTTATCAAAGCACATGCAACTTATCAAACTTATCAGAGCACATGTCACTAAACATATAAATATATTTTTGTTTTATTTTTGTTTTTGCCAATGTTATAAAATGTCAAGAATAGGAGGCGGTTTCCTAAAATGTCAAGAATAGGAGGTGGTTTGGGGAATTTCCAAGGAACATAGCCACAGTGATTTCATAAAGGAACATAGCCACAGTGATTTCATAAAGTCAGCAAGATTGAGTGTCAACCAATGAACATCATTTTATGCAAAGTGAACAGATAAGAAATTGATAAACCATTGTGGCGCATTGAAAGAGGAAACACCCATAAGGAGAGAATTAACGGGGGTCTGAAAAAGTGTATAAAAAAGAATGTAACTGAGGTGATGGCAGAGCTTTCTGCAGAAAGCTCTCGGGTTTGTGATCACTGGTTGAGAATAAATTCTGAAGATTCTGCCTCATCCTCTTTATTGAAAATATTGAAGAAATTCTGCACAAAGATTGAAGAACTTGTAGTCTGGAAACCACGACAAAGGCTGCTGCAAAATTGATGAGGCTCAAGCAATTTTACAGGGTTCATACACTTTTTCACCAATGATTTTCAATGACTTTTCAATGACTTCTCCACAGCCTTTAACTGAATTTCCATGACCAAAACAAATGACTTTATCTCAGCGGGACGATTTAAAATTATTTATTGTAACACTAAGTAAAATTAGGTCTGCATCTGAAACATATGGTGCCTCTCTAAAACAAATAAACACCAGACAGACACACTTAGATACATTCTCTCATATTTTAATTAGAATAGTTTAACATTTTTGTCAATGTCTCAAACAGGGCTCGAAATTGCGACCATTTTGGTCGCATATGCTCCCGAAATTTAATCTGTGCGACCTCAAAATATAATTGGGAGCATTTATGCGAGTGCAAATAATTGTTCTGGTGCAACCTTTTTTTTTTCTTTTTCCAGTCGAATGTCTCTTTCTCTGTACATTCGCTAGTTAGTACAGTCAGTATGTGCCTTGTGAGCTGACGGTGACCCTTCTAACCAATCGTGAGCTTGACATTCTTACCTTTAATGCTGATTTTAAATTGGTTAATATTAGCCTTCAATCACTCCATTTCGCTGCACTCCACTGTCACGCGACACAGAGAGCTAACGCGTTAACTAATGTTACTTGAAGACAAAAGTTCATGTTCAATTTATTAGCGTTATCGAAAGCTGAAAACTTGAAGCGAACATTTTTTTTGAAACGTTAACGTAGTGTTTTGCGTAGCGACCCGGTTGAAACAGCTAATTTCTCCGATGCAGTTTACTGGCGGTTGATTTAATTAGCGGTATTAATGTGACGAGAAGCGCCTTGTCGTTTGAATGCATAACACGCAATTCCTTGAAGAGTCGACACATTTTAGGCGTGACAGTTTAACTGTTACTTGTAAACCATACTGTTATATTGTCGTTTTTTATCAATAAAAAAACTATTGCATATATTGTTGGTGCTCCTTACATTTTGGTGGGTGCTCCTAACTTTTTGAAGTTGGGAGCACCAGTGCTACCAAGTTAAAAAGTTAATTTCGAGCGCTGATATGTTATTGAAGCGGCACTTCCCTGGCATATTGTCAGCACAGTAGGGCCTACGTTTACTAACTGCTACATTAGCAGAAGCGTACCTGTTGGGCGTGCCTGTAAACAAACTGAGCCAGACCGAATTAACTTCTCACACCACCAAAATACCGCGAAGGTTACGTGCCAATTTACGTTTAATTACTATACATACTATTTTTATGATTGGATTAATTAGTAATTATATTTTATGCAACTTTAGCTATATTTCCATTACTTTTCCAAAACTTTTCAAATATTATTTTCCATAACTTTTCCAGGGCCTGGAAATTGCATTTTAAATTTCAATGACGTTTCCAGGTTTTTCATGACTGTACGAACCCTGATTTTATTATGATCAGGGAGAGAAACCCAGTAAACTCCTTGCTTGGCATATCAAACAGCAACAAACGGAGAGGGCAATTACTAATACTCAGGATGCTAATGGACATAACATAGTGGATCCAATGGAAATCAATGAAGTATTTAGAAATTTCTATGAGAACCTTTATAGTTCTGAATATCACAATAATCTGGACATGCAGACACACTTCTTAGATAAGCTTGACATACCTAAAATTTCAGAGGAAACAAGGGATACCTTGGAAGGAGCCTTGTTAGAAATGTCTGAAGCAATTAGTGTTATGAAGGCGGGTAAGGCAGCCGGACCAGATGGCCTACCAATTGAAATATATAAAACATTTAAAGACAAATTGGAAACTCCTCTATATGATATGTTTAAAGAATCATATGGAAAAGGTTTCCTCCCAATTTCTATGTGAGAAGCTTTAATAAGGCTACTCCCAAAACCAGGTAAAACAAAGACAAAATGTGAGAATCTGCATCCTATCAGTTTATTAAATTGAGACACCAACATTTTTTGTAAAGTCATAGCAAGAAGGCTGGAGGGTGTACTTCCTGTCATAGTGGGGAGGGATCAAAATGGGTTTATACAGAGAAAACAAGGTTTTCATAATGTTAGGAGGGTATTAAATATTTTACATAGACAAAAAGGAACATCAGATACGGCTCTTCTCTCGCTTGACGCAGAGAAGGCATTTGATAGGGTCGAATGGCCATATCTGTTTGACATCATTGTTTTGGTTTTGGTGAAAAATCTTGTAATTGGATAAAATTATTAAATACTAGACTTAGAGCTGATGTGTTGACCAATGATGTTGTATCCAAAGCATTTGAAATTACCAGAGGTTGCCCCCAAGGTTCACCTTTATCACCACTTTTCATTTGGCCATAGAACCGTTGGCAATAGCTGTAAGAATGCATTTGAAGAAACATACTGATAATCCTATTTTAAGTAATATGATCAATGTATGGTATGAAATGAAAAAATATATGAGCATACCAGATTCCTTATTTGGCTTTAATCCAATCTGGGGTAATGTCCAATTTACACCTGGTAAATTATATGCAGGCTTCCAAATGTGGGCAAAAAAAGGGCTTGGAAAAATACCAAGACTTGTATGTAGGGTATGTGCTAATGACTTTTGTGGAATTATCAATAAAATATAATATGCCAAGGGAACATTTCTTTAAATATTTGCAACTGAGGAGTTTTATGTTGTCTAAAGGTCATTGGCAAAACCTACACTCTCACCATTAGAGGAATGAATTACTAAGAATTGCAATGATAGAGGTTTGATTTCATTGATGTATAACTGGCTTGTGTCAGGTTCCACTGAAACCTCAGAATCCAAACTTGATGCTTGGAAGATGGATCTAAAGGATGACATTTCAACTGAGGATTGGAAAGAGGCTTGTGTGGAAGTCCAATTACAAACAGTCAACACAAATTTAAAAATGTTACAGTATAACTGGCTGATGTGTACTTATGTAACTCCTGTTAAATTACACAGATTTAATAATAATATTGCAGACTTTTTTTGTTTTAAATGTAATGAACACCAAGGTACATTATTGCATTGTATATGGGAGTGTGATAAGATAAAGAAATTCTGGGAGGAGGTGATCTGTAAGATTGAGGAGATTATATCAGTTAAGATGCCCCTGGAACCTAAGGTTTTTATTTTAGGACTTTATCCTCCTGATCTTCATTTGAGAAGGAAAGAGTATAAATGTATTGATATGTGTGTATTGCAAGCTAAGTGTTTGATAGTCCTTAATTGGAAAAAAAAACTGGTAGGCCTAGTATTGGTGCTTGGATAAAGAATATGGCTCATTGTATGTCAATGGAAAAAATAGCATATATAGAGAGGTAAACTGAATATTTGTGAGGACATTTGGGAACCTTTCATGTATTTCTTAAAGCATGGTGATTTGGGGAACTTACTCACGCAACAGGAAAAAACAGATGATGTGTGAATGAAGTTTGTGGAACTACCCAAAATGTATAATAGGAACTAATTTTACTTTATCTTATTTTTATTTATTTATTTATTTTGTTTTATTTTTTGTTGCTTGTTTGTGTTTGTCTGTTTTTCTTTTTGTAAGAGGAGAAATGGGGAGGGAGAATTTGTAAGGGAAGAGTTGATGCAATTCTGAAGCTTCATGTTTAAATACTGTATGTTGTGGGAATATATGTATGCCAAAAATACAATAAACATATTGTTAAAAAGAAGGCAAATCATATATTATTATAGTTGCTGTTGCTCATATATTTGGGAACAAAGTGTGTGAAAATTTAGTATATTATCATATATAATCAGTATATTTAGGGCAGCAATGTAGCATAATGACCTGGGCGCTAATAAGGAGCTGGGCTTGCAATGCCAAGGTTGTAACTTTGACCCCAAGGTGGGGCTGCTGTCATTGTACCCTTGAGCAAAGTACTTAACCTGAATTGCTTTAATAAATATCCAGCTCTATGAATGCATAGTATGTAAAGAATGGGTCACTCTACATGTACCGGGACAGTGATATTTGTGTACTGCTGTAATTTTGTACAGTCTGTCACACATGACAGTTTACTGTGGGTGTCTGGCACAGTCAACAATACACTCTGCATTTCACTGCTGATTGCACTACAGTGTGCAGTACAGTGTAAAATACAGTGGCAGGTTTTGTTCCCAGGGAGGACACTGCCATTGTACCCTTGATCAAGCAACTTAACCTAAACTGTTTCAGTATGTACCCAGCTGTATAAATGGATACAATGTAAAATGCAAAAGCTGTGTTAGCCAATCTGGATACAAGCATCAGCAGAACACCTGTAATGTAAGCATGTAATGTGAATACACAGGGGGGGAGCACCATGACACACCAAAGCAGTACAATAAAAGCTCCATGACAGCCTTTCACACTTTTCAGATCTTACTCTGCTGAAGTCTGTATGTCCTTGACTGTGAGTTCCAGACGTCCAATGAATTTGTCCTGTGATGTAATTAAATCATAAACTGAGCTCAGAAGTACACACCAATTAAATCATTCCCTTACAATAGAATGTTCTTAATAAACCTAAATGACTGTATGCTTGCTTGTATGTATGCCTGTTGCCTCTAACTCAATCTGTACATACTTTGTAGCACAGCTGCTCCTCCAGACAAGACATGTCAATTTCACACTCCTGCAGTTTCCCCTGCAAGTCCTGCACTTCCTGGTTACATTCCTCTATCTTAAGCTGCAGAGCCTGGGGAGAGACCGGCCAGTATATCAGATACTGTATACACATGGAGAGGCCAGCCTGTATCTCATACCATACTGAGATACCCTCTAGCACTGCAGCATTCTCCTGAGCAGTACACTGTATGAACTGGCAAAGCCTTCACCCGCCCAATCTCTCCCATATTATATTACACTTTTTACACATTTAGAACATGTTCTTATCCAGAGCAACTTAGACTTAATCACTAACATGGTACATTTCATGGGCAAGTTTTCATGTTACATTTCATGGGCTGAACATCATGGAGAAGATTTAAAAAATAAGTGACACAAAATTGGATAAAAAGTAGGATTCTCACCTAGGACATGGCTGACTCAGCACTCACCTATAAAAACTAAAGACTATACCATGTTCTACCCCCCCTTTAAACTAAAAATAACATGCCATAAACAACTACATATGGATTAACCTTTAAACAGCTGCTAGTAGTGTAATCTGGCTGGTCCCATCAAAGTACTTAAAATAATATAGAGTACTGTTTACAGCTGGTTATAGTGGTATAAAGGTCCGGTAGCCCCCTAGATCTTCAAGTTATTTTGATTTACAAGGACTCTGGGCACTTGGGTGGGATTGTATTGTCTTGCGAGGATGTTATTATTTTCCTTTCCCCCTGTACTTCTGTCTTTGGTGTCTGGTATGTCTGTTTTATGATGTGCCTGAATGTAAAGCATTGATTCAGTATTCTTTGTTCAATGTTAGCGGCTGTTGGGGGTACTAGATTGGTGTACTGGACTGGGAGTCTAAGGCTGCATAAATTGTGGTCGCTCCACTGCTTTTGGCATGTTACATCAGCAATGATGTGTCTGTGACTGTAGTCAGTCTTACAGCATCGCTGCTAGTGGTGGATGCCCTTACTCTTGTTTTACAACCGAACTTTGAATGAGTATAGTTGCTGTATGCCAGCTGCATTAAACCTTTAGCAGAAAACACAACATATGATATATTGTGGTTACTCATGAATTAATTTTTTCTTCCATGTGAATACTAGTGGTTACATGTCCTCAGGATTTTCAGCACCAAAGAAAAGCAGAGGTTTTTGTGACATGACTGGCCTTGTTAAACAGTAGTGGTATTTGGCAGTGTGGTATTTGGGGAAACTACTCTGAAAGTGTAGTGGTACAAACTACCAATTACTTCACACTGAAAGTAGCTGAACTACAACGAAAGCTCTACTAATCAGAAATGTAGCTTGCAAAACTACAGTAACTCCAGCAATGTCTGGCAACTGGCAGTTGGCTGTTGGCAATTATAGTGGAATGCTTCTTACCAATCAGGATTAGAGGGAAGAGAGATAGAAGAGGCAGAATTTGGTCAAAGAGGTTTGCGAAAAAAAATTTTTAGGGCCAAAAGTAGTTTGTACCAGAAAACTGCTGCAAAATGTAATTAAACTACTAGTAGTTAAACTACTCCACAACACCGCTATTTGGGAGTTTCTAACCATTATTACTAACAACACAGAGGCAGGTACATGTCCTTTGAAGATTTTTGAAGATTTCTCTATTTACAGAGAAGGATAACTCTGTAAATAGAGAAACGCAATAATTTTGTTAGATTATTCTCCGTTCATAGCTACTTCACTAGGCATAGTCTATTCAATAATGTTGTTCCCAAGAGCAACATCCCCAGAGCCAAAGGCATCACATCAACCACATTTCATTTTACTGGAATCCGAGATTGGAATGCTCTTCCTGACTCAATCAAAATGGCCAGTTCTCTGAATGTATTTAAATATTGTTTAAAGCGCGTTCTCCTTGCCCAGTGATCCTTGTTGACTGTTGTTGTCGATGCTCTGTGTGTGTGTGTGCACGCGCGTGCGTGTCTTTGTACTGTAGACATTTCTAAATGTAGAGATCCAGATTTGTATATTTGTTGTATATTTTGTTATGTCAATAGTCCAGTCTAGGACCCCATTGAAAATGAGCCAGCTATTGCTGGCTTAATGGGTCATCCTTGCACTCAATACTTTACAGATTGTTTCTCATTTTAACATCTCACTTTTTACAATAGTACTCCTTGTATTGTTTTAAGTAAGTGTATTTGTTATATTTTGTAATTTTTATATGATGAGTGCAAATAAATCAAATCAAACCGTGTTACATGTGTAATCAGTAACTACATAATAAGAAAAGCCAGAATCAACTGATCTGTCAACTATCCAGACAATTGAAAGTATTCACACTGCATAATGTATTACACAAATTTGGCTACTTTAACAGTCTCACTCGCCTGGGCATCTGAACTGGCCTTGTCCAGGTTCCCTCTGACTTCAATGTTTTCTAGTAGCATGGCCTCCTTCTCATTCATAACAATGTCTAGTTTTTCTTCTAAGTCACTCAGGTTCCTTTCCACAGCTGCCAGATCCTGCTGCCCTCTGTTAATGGCCTGCTGCATACTCCTGCACACAGAACCAATCAGGAATCAGTAATGTCTTCTTCCTTCAATGCTAGTGCTGTAAAAAATTGCTACAGTTTAACATTTCAGGACTCGTAATCATAATTTCTCACTTTGTTATTTCGTCCTGCTCCTCAACCGTCATCTGCATGCTATCAATAACTTTGTCCTGAAATTTAAAAAAATCAGAAATTTTTACTCCAGAGATGAATGTAAACCTGTTGGTATTACATACCTGTTTCTGAACAATTAAAAAATCCCCACTGCTCCAACTTAAAAAACTTACTTTGTAGGACAGCTGCTCCTCAAGGCAGGACATGTTCATAATATAATCCCGCAGTTTCCCTCGCAGCTCTTCTAGTTCCTGGTTTGACTCCTCTATCATACTCTGCAGGGCCTGGGGAGAGACCAGCCAGTCTGTCAGATATTACACGTAAGTGGATGAGAGACAGGCCTATTTTTCCCAGGTCTGTAATTTATAGGTTTTAAAATACAGACAAAGAAGCTGCCAAACATGCCAATGAGATATTTATTAACCAGATTTTAGGAGGTTTTGCAGGGGCTAAGAGGCTATATGTTTGATTAAGGTGAAGTAGGTAATTACTATTCTAACTAATGAAAAAGGATAATTTATTGTAATAGTGCAATGATAAATAATGTATTGATGCTTCAACAGTGGGAAGGGATACTGCTTTGTCTGGAAAATGAGGTATGAACCTCCTTTAACTGCCTGCTACTCACCTGGATATCCAGCTGGGCCTTGTTAAGGTTATCTCTGAGTTGACCGTTTACTTCCAGCATGGACTTCTTCTCTTTCAGTACTTTATCCAGGGTTTCCTCTGTGTCCATTAATTTCCTCTGCACAGCTTCTATCTCTTCCTCTCCTCTGTCCATGCCCTGCTGTAGGCTCCTGGTCATGCAGAGGGGTCAGAGGTCAGATTGTTTCATGTGTCTGTTCAAAGGAAACACTACCTCATTATTTCCACTGGTGTCTGCATTTGTATTTGTATACAGTCTTACTCTGTCGTTTCGCCCAGATCCTCAACCATTAGCTGCAGACGTTCAATTACTTTGTCCTGAAATTAAATAGGAACTTTTACACTTGAGAGAAATCAGTTATTCATACATATTCTTATTGAACTATTATTAATATGTTATTAATGTTACTGTACTTGTCAAAAAGCAATACGTAAACCGGTTAGACACAACAGTATGTTGTCAAGTAAAGAATAATACAAGCAGTAGAGAACAGCACACAGGGCAACAGATCGATATGATAATTTGTCCTAATGAATATTTAAACAGGGTTGCACGTGGTAGATAAGGTGTAGCAGTAAAATACTTTACATTTTCTCATAACATTACATAAAATAACATAATCGCGAGAACAGGTAATTCAACCTAACAATGTTTGCCATTTGCCTACCACAAAAGGGTACCAAGTGCTTACTGTTTACCTACAACCTAGATAGTGTCCAGCACTGTATCAAGCCTGGTATGGAAATACCACAGAGGCTCTGCCTCTAGCTGTTCAACACAGTAACTACTCTCTGTGTTACCTTAAGTCTTACCTTAAGAATTTACCTTATCTTAAGGAATTTTTACTTAGCTGAAGAGACTGAAGTTTTGTCTTCATGAATGATGAAAGACAAAAGAGAAGAAAGATAAAAAAGAAAAAAACTTTCATCTTTCATCCCAGGAAGCAATATAGTTTCCCCTCTCTGATCCTTTTCCAGAGCCTCTATATCTTTCTTGGCATGCAGTTCTCAGAACTCTAAGGGCCATATTTACTAATCATGCCGAAAATTACCATCAGGGCTGCAAAATTCTGCACTGCAGCATGTTTTCACATGTGGTCACGTAGCTTCTGATCTAGGAAATGTATAGTTTTACCTGTTTTAGATTTGTGACTCAGAATTTCATTGCAAACTAAAGAACAACTTAACTAGGCAAAATGCAAAAATTTTCTTTGTATTTGTGGTACTTCATTTCTGTCTAAATTATTTATAATGGTCTTTCTTTCTTTCTTCATTTAAGCAATTTTCTGTCACGGATACGGGGGGTTAGGACCCAAACGCAGAGTGACGGGAAAAAACCAAAAAAACTCCAAACAGTAAATAGAAACGAAGACTTTACTTTTCAACACAGAAACAAAAGCAGGGAACAAAAAGCCTCGCAGGGCAACTCTCCAAAAAAAACACAAAGAAAACTGCAAAACACAGAAAACAAAGAAAATCCAAAAATACGTAGAAACAGAAACACGATCAGAAACACACAGGCATACACATAAGAGAAACGCAGGCAGGGAAAAAACAGGCAGGTACATATGAACACAAGTCGGAAACAAACGCAAGGAACCAGCACCCGAGTCAAGGGGACAAAGAACTTAAATAGACAGTGGTAACAAGACACAGGTGAACTCAAAGAACAATCAAACCAGAGGGAAGGGAAAATGAGAGGCAGGTGGGGACGATGATTAAATAACGAGACAATAATAAAATAATTAAAAGCAATAATACGACCAACAGGGGAACGAGCAGGACACAAAACAGAAGTGCTGCCATCTGGCGGCCCAAAAGGGAAAAACAGAGACAGAAACACAGAACCATGACATTTTCCAAGTCTATGTGATGTTCACATCTGGACTTATGATAAAGCCTTAAACAGAACACCCCATAAATGGGTGAGGATTGGCAGTGTTTAATATTTACTGAAGAATTTAATTTTACTCATCAACGTATTTGAATTTGTAAGCTAGTTCAGTGTTTAATGTTAAAGGGGAATTGCACTTTATAACACTTCTGCTTCTCATGTCCTTCTAATGAATGTGTTGCCCTTCATTTTTTGATTAGTTATTTCATTATGTTAATATTTTATACTGTTTTTGTTGTTTTCCTTTACAAATGCAGGAAGCAGACCCAGGCAGTTTAGTGTCGACTCAAGGATGCATATCATTGCGCGACTTCTGATGTGGGTGTACCTGCAGACAATAACATTAGGTTGTTCGCAGAAATAGTGTTGTATGACTACTAGCTAGTGAAACCGAAAATGTCTGAGGATGAAGGAGATTTTGTTTTTGTTCATGGGTTGTTGTGCCCTATCGATTCGAGCCGAAATACACAGAAGAAGAGCTGGCTAATTTTCAGGCTGATCGTGCGAGAGCGAGAGCGAGTTAGGAGCGGGCCGAGATTGAGGAACCACAGGCCATTCCCAGGACAAAAGGAAACTGGTGGTAGACATCCTATGTATCACAGACAGACGCGATACTATGCCAACCCGCATAGTACCTACCCCAAGCGGTTCGACCAACTATGGAAAAACGGTGGGTACAGCTCCAGGCTTCAGATGGTCACCTTAGTAGTCGGTGCCTTCAAAGTGGTCGCTGCATACCCTTAGTCCTCGTTTGCAAACTTCTTCGGCTGTTATGTTGGGGTGTCTGATTACATCCAGCCATGTCTGGCACAAAGTTGCATCGCATGGAAAACTATGAAAATGTTCTTTCAAGTCAAGTTTAACGGGGCATTATAACAACCGGGTACAATGCACCTCATTATTACACCAATATCGCATCAAACAAAAGCTAGCAGACGTTACTTTCAACGCTAAGAAAAACGCTTAACAAAATGTTTTGCTTCACTTCTTCTTTATTTGCCACGAAACAAAATCGAGGAAGAAGAAAAAACCAGAAACCATACTACTATGTGGACTTGCGCTAAAAAAAATGTCTTTGTTTCTAATGTTAGACATTTAAAATTAAATAACTAATCGAAAAATGAAGGGCGACACATTCATTAGAAGGACAATATCAGTCATGAGAAGCAGAAGTATTATAAAGTGCAATTCCCCTTTGAATGCTTTCTACTAATGTGTTGACATAACAATCTTCTGTATGCTCCAAGTGAATAATGGAGAAGAAACAGCTACCTGGACACAGGCATTAATAATAAGCACACACCAGATTGGTCTGTATGGTAGGGTAAGCTTTGCAATAGCTTACCTGGGAATTAAGAAACAAACAAAGCAGCTTTCCTCATCTATTTGGACATTACCACAACTCGTTTTTGCATCAGTGTTTACGCGCAATCTTTTTAAAAAAAAAACCCCATGCTCATAATTTGAGGATGTGGTCAGTCTCATGTTACATTGGAAATGTGTTTCCTTGACTAGCATTAGTGTGTGCAGAAAAAACCTGTGTACCCACATTATAGGGCATTTTCATTTACTGTTAAAATTATTCCACACCTTTTGATACAATCACAGAGACATGGTGCTATGAATGTAGGAGCCCACTAATTAGAAGAGGTGTCCACATACTTTTGGCCATGTGCTGTATTCTATAACATATGCATAACTTCCTTGGATTTTATACTCAATACTTTTGGCATCCTGTTGGCCTTTTTTTTTTTCTTTTTTTTTTTTTACTACAGCACAGTGCCTAGAACCTGAAAGGCTTTGATCAACTATTACTCCCAGGTCTTTTTCAAGTTGCTCACATTTTATTCCTCTCCCATAAGTAGTCCTCTCTTGTTTTTATTTCCCACATGTAGAACTTCGCAATTTAGCCATATTGAATTTCATTTGCAAGGTTTCTGCCCATTTCTGGATTCTGTTTAAATCTTCTTTAATTACTTTAGTACATCCCAAAATGTTAGCTCAAGCTCCCAGTTTCGTATAATCTACAAATGTATCTAACACACTTTCAATGTTACGATCATCAGCTGTTTTTTTGTTGAGATCTCTGTGGTTGTTGGTTGTGTTTGTTTGTGTGTGCGCCGATATGCCTCATCTGCCATCCCTGCTTCTTAGCGTCAAGCTCTTGGGCTCTGTCTGGTTGTACACCTGCTGCTTCTGTCTCTTCAATCGAGATATACAAGACCTGGAGACAGCTTCCGTTTACCGGTTCCATGGATTCCAATAGGAGCTGCTCAATGGCTCATGAAGCTAATCCATGGAGGCTGCCATGTTTGACTCCGGGGTTTTTATCACCAGAACATGTGCACTGGATACCTAAACGTGAAGGATCACGGTGAACCTAAAACCCAGAGCAATGACGTTAACCTGCAGGGGTACGCTCCAAAAAAGCTTTCGCATCATCTGACGAACTGTGACTTTGCTGGCTAGCTCCAAGATTTTGTGGAAGAAAACAAGTGACTCATTGTGACAAGGCCATTCCTAATGTGGTTTTTAACATTTCTGCAAGTTAATGTAATGAATAAGGCATGTTTTTATGGAAGCATTCTGCAACACTTGATTAGCGTGATTAGTATATTTGACTAGAATACATTAGCTAGCTAGCTAGCTGTATACATGCTTTTGGAAAATCTACCTGGTATGTGAGCTAGCAAGACTGAAATGCAGTGAGAACTTTGTGGTTAGCTTGCTAACTATGTAACTATTATGTTTCACAAGCTAGCTATCAAGCTGTCTTACTGCCTAGCTAGACAGTAGAGCAGTTGTATCTAACTTTTCCAAATATTACAAACATTCAGTGGCACTTGACTGTAACATAAGTAATTATATCTAGCTAGCAGGCTAGAGCTCTTTAATAAGAAAAGTATGAGTAGGAGCTTTCAGCCAAGGTGAATTGGTGCTGGTTTTTCTCTCCATCCCTAGTTCAGGATTACAAGCCAAGTTCTACAATCCTCATAAGATCGAAAAAAAACTTGGTGACATTGATTATGTTGTGCGCACGCCTGACCATAAACGGAAAACCGGATTGTGTCATATTAATATGTAGAAACTTTATGTTGCCAGGGATGTTGCTGATAATTCCTCCCCCTCGTCTGAGTCTGTGAATGTTGTGCCTGTTGCTGCTCTGCTGTCTGACTGCAGTCCTGAGGAGGATGGTTTAGTTGTATGTGACATTCCTTTTTGCTGTGCGTGCCTGTCGAACTCCTGTATTCTGGGAAATTTGGATGTATAACTGAAATATCTTTCCGAACCCCAGCGTGGTGATGTGGTTAACTTGATCAGAAGTTATCCAACAATGTTTTCAGATGTACTTTCTCAAACTAATATTGCTAGACATAATATTGATGTCAGTGATTCCCCTCCTATTTAACAGCATCCATACCGGATTAATCCCAAAAAGAAAGAGGTGATGAAAATGGAGGTTGATTATCTGTTGAAGCACAGCCTTGCTGTGCTTAGTCAAAGCCCATGGAGCTCCCCCTGCTTACTTGTTCCAAAATTGTATGGTTCTTTTAGATTTTGCACAGATTATCGCAAGGTAAACAGTGTTAACAAGCCTGATTCCTTTCCTCTTCCATGCATTGAAGACTGTATTGACAGGGTCTGTGCTGCAAATTATGTAACCAAGCTACATCTGCTGAAGGGTTATTGGCAGGTGCCTATAATTGAGCATGCATCAGAGGTCTCTACATTTGCATCCTGTCAATTTGCTGCAGTATTATACCGCAATGGCTTTCGGGATGCGGAACGCCCCCTCCAGACTTTAATGCCTTATGAGGAATTTCTAGGCAATGTTGCAATTAATTCTGTTACCTGGGAAGAACACCTCCAGATACTACATACACTGTTTGACCTCTTAAGTGATGCAACATTAACACTGAAACCGCAAAATGTGAGTTTGGTAAAGCGGTACTGATCTACAGTGAGCACCATAATTCATTGGACAGTGACACATTTTTTGTTATTTTGGTTCTGTACTTTAGCACTTTGAGTTTGAAAGGATACAATGACAATGAGGTTGAAGTGCAGACTGTCAGCTTTAATTTGAGGGTATTTTCATCCATATCGGATGAACCGTTTAGAAATGACAGCACCTTTTGTACATGGTCCCCCCATTTTAAGGTAGTACAAGTATTTGTTGAATTGGCTTCACAGATGTGTTTCGTTAGGCAGGTGTATTCATTTGTGTCGTTAGCGAATGCAGAAAAGAGCTGTTGATGTCTAGTCTTGATTCTAGTCTTTGCAATTGCCTTTGGAGATTGTTGTTGGGATGTGACAATATGAGGAAGACAGCAGTGTCAATGCAAATTAAGCTGGCTGTCATAAGGCTCAGAAATGAAAATCAATCAGTCAGGAACATTGCAAAAACCCTGGGCATACCCAAGTCAACAGTTTGTTTCATCATTAACAAGAAAAAAACAACTGGTGATTATGTCAAAAGACCCGGTAGACCAAGGAAGACATACAGAATACTCTCTATGGTGAAGAAAACCACCCTGACAACAGCCCAACAGATCAAAAACACTCTCCTGGATGCAGGTGTAGATGTGTCAAAGTGTATCATACGTAGAAGACTACATCAGCAGGACTACAGAGGGTACACTACAAGATGCAAACCACTGATAAGCCTTAAGAACAGAAAGGCGAGATTATAGGTTGCGAAAAAGCAAATAAAAGAGCCCAAAGAGTAGTGGAACAAAGTCTTGTGGACAGATGAGACAAAGATTAACATGTACCAGAGTGATGGAAAGAGGAACGTGTGGAGAAAAAAAGGAAATGGCCATGATCCAAAGCATACCACCTCATCCGTGAAACATGGTGGAGGGGGTGTTATGGCTTGGGCCTGTACGGCTGCCAGTGGAATGGGCTCACATGTCTTCATCGATGATGTAACTGCAGACAGAAGTAGAACAATGAATTCTGAAGTCTACAGAAATATTTTATCTGCTCAGATAAAACTAAATGCCTCCAAACTCATTGGAGGGCACTTCATCATGCAACAAGACAATGACCCGAAACATACTGCTAGAGCAACAAAGGGGTTTTTGATGGCCAAAAAGTGGAAAATCCTTAACTGCCCGAGTCAATCACCGGATCTGAATCCAACTGAACATGCATTTTACATGCCGAAGAGGAGACTGAAGGAAAAAAGCCCCCGAAACAAGCAAGAACTGAAGATGGCTGCAGTACAGGCCTGGCATCACCACGGAAGATACCCAGCGTCTGGTGATGTCTATGCATTGCAGACTTCAAGCAGTCATTGCATGCAAAGAATATGCGACCAAATATTAAAAATAATTACTTTATTCTACATTATGTTAAACTGTCCAATATTTTTTGATGCCTGAAAATGGGGGGGGGGCCTGTGTACAAAATGTTCTATAATTTCTAAACGGTTCATCCGATATGTATGAAAATACCCTCAAATCAAAGCTGACAGTCTGCACTTCAACCTCACTCAAACTCAAAGTGCTAGAGTAAAGAACCAAAATAACAAAAAATGTGTCACTGTCCAATGAATTATGGTGCTCACTATTTGGGTAAGCAGATCGGACAGGGACAAGTGCGACATCTTGATGCCAAAGTGTCTGCAATTGTTGAATTTCCCATCCCAACAACAAAGCGAGAGCTGTGCAGATTCCTGGGAATGGCTGGTTACTACCGCAGATTTTGTAGAAACGTTGGTGCTATTATTTTGCCTTTAACTGACCTCCTCAGGTCCACTGAAGATTTGAAAGGAGTTCTAACTGTACAGCTGCTTTTAACTCAGCCAATGACCTCCTTTGCAACGCCACTGTACTGTCTGCCCCCAGCTTAGCTCCGCCATTTAAGTTAGATGTAGATGCAAGCGCTACAGGGGTTGGAGCAGACCTGTTACAGGAGGATGATGCTGGAATTGATCACCTAGTCTGTTATTTCTCAAAAAGGGGATGGAGAATGTTATTGCGGATACACTGTCTAGAGCTCATAGTTCTGAATACATTTGTGTGTCTTACAAACGGTAGTTTGTAATTTAAAGGTGGGGGTGTTACTTTTGGCATCCTGTTGGTCTTTTTTTTTTTTACTGCTACAGAACAGTGCCTAGAACTTGAAAGGCTTTGATCAACCATTACTCCCAAGTCTTTTTCAATCTGAGCACATTCCAGTTTTGTTCCTCCCATAAAGTAATCCTGTCTACTGTTTTTATTTCCCATATGCACATTCTTTACATTTGGCTATATTAAATTTAATTTGCCAGGTTTCCGCCCACTTCTGGATTTTATCTAAATATTCTTGGATTACTGTAGTAGCTTCCAAACTATTAGCTGGGTCTCACAGTTTTGTATCATCTGCAAATTTGACTAATGTACTTTCTACGTCCCTGTCAAGGTCATTGATATAAATGAGGAAGGGCAGTGGTCCTAGCACTGATCCTTCTGGGACTCCACTTCCAACAGCTCCCTGCTCAAATAATATCCCTCCTACTACTACTCTTTGTGTAGCCAATTCCGAATCCACTCTGAAATATGTCCTCTAATTTCTACTTCATTTTACTAACCAGTCTCCCATGTGGTACCTTATCAAATGCCTTTTGGAAATCTAAGTAGATAATACCATAAGCCTTGTTATAATCAAAACACTTGGTAGTTTTTCAAAGAATGCCAGAAGGTTTGTCAGACATGACCTTCCCTTATGAAAACCACGCTGGCCATCTCTTAGAATGTTGCTATTTTCAAGAAATACTTCCAACTTGTCTCTAATGATAGATTCCAGTAATGATCTCAGCTAACTCTTTTGCTAACTCTTGAGTATATGCCATCAGGACCGGCTGCCTTGTTTGTCTTTGGTTTAAGTAATTTATCCAGTACTTCTTTATCCTGTATTTCAATATCTGATAAGACATTCTGAGTACTGAATATGCCTTCCAGTGTATTAGTAATCTTTTCTCTAGTAAAACTCTCAACAAAATAACTATTTAAGCCATTAGCAATATCTTTATTCTTAGAAAGAAATGCATCTTTGGCAATTTGTCTTTCAAAGAGCCTCTTGGCTTCCTGTAGTTCTGTTTTAACCTTAGCTTGCATATTACAATATTCAGCCTTATTACTCTCAGTGCTGTCATTTTTATATATTTTATACAGTTTTGTTTTTTCTCAAACTCTCCCGTATGGCTTTGTTCATAAATGTCATAAACCTTGCTACAATCAAAACATTTGGAAGCTTGCTTAAAAAATGCCAAACGGTTTGTCAGGCATGACATTCCCCTGTGAAAACCATGTTGGCTATCCCTCAGGATGTTGTTATTTTGAAGAAATAATTCCAACTTGACTCTAATGATATATTCCAGTATTTTACATGTGATGCAAGTTTAACTAGCAGGCCTGTAGTTCCCTGCATCAGTACTATCCCCTTTCTTATATACTGGTATTATATTACCTTGCTTCCACAGGGTGTCTACAGGTATTAGGAAGTTAAATTTAAGACTTTTTAAGACATTTTTAATGCCACCTAGAATGGAATTTAAGACCAAACTAGCAATGAAAATAAACGTGAAATGTGAAAGATACACTCTTCTCAACTGAGTATGTAATATTGTCAAGAATGAAGCTAGCAGAAGTGGTTTCTGTATTTCACAAACCTTGTATTTCACAAGGGCTCTTGAAAGGGAGCGAAACGTGGCATGGAATATGGAATATAATGCTCTGTGTGGACTCAGAGCATTCTATTCCATGTTACATTTTCACCACACAACCTGTCTTAGTGCACAGCGCACTGGATTAAGAGCCTGAAAATAGCACTCATTTGGGCCTCATTCAAGTAAAAATTTGATCGTAAATGGGAACATAAATGTGTAGATTAGATTTACAATTAATTTGTGGTTATACTTGAAAAAAAAAAAACATAGGCTACCTTTAATGTATCAAGTACATAGGTTTAACACAAAAACATACAAATGTCTAATAAATTTACATTGAGATCAAACTTTTGTCCAAATATTTATTACAGTGAAATAAGAAATAAATACATACATTTGCCTAGCTAGTAACGTTAGCTGTGGAAACTGTGCAGAACGAAGCAATTGGAGTCTGCTGGCGCGGTCTTGAATACTGTTTGTGCTTCTCGCTTTGCATATGGGATTCTACCGCCCTGAATCCCATTGTACCAAGCTTGAAACATTTGCGACATATAGGTACTGTATCGGGCTTCGGAGACATTTACGGACATGGGTTTTAACCACGTTGAGAGTATTGGCTTTTCTTAAGCAAGCCATTTATCGTTAAACTTGTATTTACCCATGAAGCCATTAGTTTGCTAGCTTGGCTATCTTACAGAGAACGCAGATTGTTACCTCGCTTGTCTGAATCCGTAATTTAGCAGAAAGGAAAAAGGTTGTCTTGTCAGAATCGCTTCTACTGACAGTACTACTGCAGAACTGTTTAGGTTGCCTTCAACGTTGCCTAGTAACGCAGAAGCACCACAAACTCTTGTGGTCATGTGACTTCACCTAAAAAGAATCCTTGCGCATTTAAAAAAAAAAAAATCTGTTTCTATCATATTTGGTTTTTTTCAGTTTATCATTTGGCAAAACTCAGTCGCACCGTATAGTCAGATTGGGATTACATCACCTCTAAAAATATTTAAGACCTTTCAAAAATGAATTTAATACCATTTAATACCTTTTAAGGCCTTTTTTATATAAATATTAATTTAAGACTATTTAAGACTTTTTAAGGACCCGCGGACACCCCGTTCCAGTTGTTCAGTATTACTCCTGTTGTTAAAGACTGTATAAAAATACCTGCCAATGGTTCTTACATGATCTCACGTAGCTTTTTGAGTATCCTTGGGTATATGCCATTAGGGCCTGCTGACTTATTTGTCTTTACTTTATGTAATTTATCTACTACTCTTTATGCCCTCTCTCAATATTCAATATCTGCTAAGACATTCTGAGTACTGAATACACTTTCTGGCCTATTAGCCTCTCTGGTAAAACTTTCAACAAAGAATTGACTATTACAATTTAAAGCATCAGCAATATCCTTAATCTTACCAAGCAAAGCTCCTTCATTATTCTTAATGTACGTAAGGTCCTCCTTAACTTTCCTCTTCTTACTGCAGTAATGCTTAGGATTACTTTTTGCATCTTGGGCAATTTGCCTTTCAAAGAGCGTTTTAATTCAGAAGAAAAATGCTTACAGAAACCTGGAGGAAACTGCCAGAAGGGACATTCAGAGACAAATAAAAAGACAAATACAGCTGGACAAGTACAGCTACAAACAAAAGATAGAGGCCACTCTGGCATCCGGTAATCCCAGAGAGGCATGGCAGGGAATTAAATCCATGACCAATGTTCCACACAAGGGCAGGGGAAAACTTACCCCTGTCTTGCATGGTAGCGAGGGACTGGAGACGGCAAACCAGCTCAACACCCTGTTTTGTCGCTTTGAGAGAGGCAACAGTGTTGAGGCTGCCACTGTGATTCCCTCCCTCCCCCCCCTCCCTACACCCAACTTAATCATCAAGGAATCAGAAGTCCTTCACCTTTTTAGAGGCTGTAACCTACAAAAAAGCCCAGGCCCTGACAATATTTGTGGAAGTGTTTTAAAGCACTGTGCTGAACAGCCAGCACCAGTGTTTACTGACATTTTTAGGTCCTCTTTTAATTTTCACAAAATCCCTACCCTATGGAAAACATCCACAATTGTACCCGTGCCAAAAATTCCCAGACCCATAGGGCCCAACGACTTTCGACCAATAGCATTGACATCGCTAGTTATGAAGTGCTTTGAGCGTCTGGTCAAGAAGTACATTGTATCACAAACACAGCACCTTACAGACCCCTTGCAATTTTCCTATCAAGCCTCTAGGGGGGTGGAAGATGCAATTCTGACTCTATATCACTTATTGCACACTCTCCTTGAGAAACCAAAGACACATGCTAAGATTTTATTTGTGGAATTTTCATCCGCTTTTAACATTATTCAACCCAGTATTTTAGCAGACATATTGGCTACAGAATTTTCACTTGAAGCTGGCTTGATTTTATGGATTGTTGATCTTCTTAGCTGTAGAATCCAGCAGGTCAGAGTAGGTACGTCACTCTCTGACAAAATGACCACTTGCACAGGCTCCCCCCAGGGATGCGTTTTATCATCTTTATTGTTTATTTTATACATCAACTCTTGCACTAGCACTTTCCCGAATAGGCACTTTATTAAGTACGCAGATGATACTGCCTTAGTGAGCCTTCTATATGATGGGGAGGAGGAGCATGGGCCAGTTTTTGACTGCTTCCTAAATTGGTGTGAGAAGTCAAACCTTCTCTTAAACACCTCCAAAACAAAGGAAATGTCCATTGACTTTAGAAAGCTCAATCCTCTCACCCTACTTTTATCAATGGAGAGCCAATACAATCTGTACCAGATTACAAGTACCTTGGCATTGTGCTCGACCATAAGCTTAAATTGGACCTGTGGACTGATGAGCACTAAGACACAACAAAGAACGTACTTTTTAAAGAAACTGCCATCTTTTAATGTCCAAAACAAAATGCTCCAAATGTTTTACTGTGCTTTTACTTAAAGTGTTTTAACCTTCTGCATCATCTGCTGGTTTGGCAATGCTACTGAGACACAGAAAAAGACTGCCAAAAAAACTGTAACAACTGCCAGTAAACTGTTAGGGATTACGTTACCAAGTATGGAATGCATCTACAGAGACAGAACGGTGAATAAGGCAAACAACATTGTGGGTGACCAGAGGCACCCCCGTGCCTCATCATTTGAATTGTTGCCATCTGGGCGATGATATCGCCCCCCTCTATTTACTAAAAATAGAACCATGTTTTAATTTGTTCCACAAGCCATTAAGTTTTTAAACACGTAATGCACTAGCACCTTATTCCCCATGCACTCCTTCCTGGTCACAAAGGATGTCCAGCTGGTCTGGGCAGGAGTTGCCCCCGTCCTAACTATTGTTCTTTCTTTTTTCTTTTTTTTTTTACACTTAATTTATTGCAAGGTGCGAAGTATGTGTATGAGTATGTCTATTAGTGATTTTTGTGATGTTATGATGAAATGCCTTGTGATTATGCTGCAAACCAATTTCCCCACAGGGACAAAAACAAAGTATCTATCTATCTATCTATCTATCTATCTATCTTTTAGCAGGCCTTTTTTTAAAACATATATAGAAATTCTTCCTCACTTATTCCTTGTCCTGTCACCAATTCCCAATTAATAACAGGGTAACTGCAGACACCCATAATAACAGTCTCACCTTCCTGACAAGCTTAATTTCCAAAGAGCATTGTATTTCCACTACTGTTTTTAAAATGAACTGATATCAATTATATACTTAAAAGCACAGTACCATCCCCCTTCAAATGTTCAAAAATTCAACAAACTAACTCTTCCACCAACTCCACCACTTAACAGGACGTTTGTATCAGGTGTGAGCAATCGAGCAAGAGCTAGAGAAGTTGAGTCAGAGCCTCTTCCATCATGCATCTGATCATTTCATCAGTTGTTCAAGCCTATAGTTTTTCCCACCCATAGACAGATTCCTCACCTTGGACACCATGATTTTGTTTTTGTTGGAGCTCTCACTGATGTATTCCTGCAGCCTTTTCTGCAAGGCCTCCATTTCCTGGCTGGACCCCTCTACAATGCGCTGCAGGGCCTAAACGAATTGAGCCAGTCTGTTAGATTTTGTTCAACTTCAGACTCCCTAAAAGATCTTTTCAGTTCTGTAATACTGTACTTTTTCAAATAATACTCCTAATATACTGACTGAGCTGTGTTAGATGGATATATCTTTATCTTCTTATTTGCTTTATGTTGTAGTGGGATGATTACAGGTTTTTTTTTTACTCCAACCAAGATAATGATAAAATAATTCAAGGTAACTACAGCACCCAATGTTTTAATTTTTTTCATCCATACTAAAAGAAGCAAGGGAGATACCGACGGGGAAATAATTTGTTGGTTTAGACTGAGGTAATGGGTGCTGAAACTTCACGTGACCATTAAGAGAGGAACCTAATTTCCCTGTCTCCTGCTCACCTTTTGATCCAAATAGGCTTTGTCCAGGTTATCTCTGAGTTGGGAATTTGTCTGAAGCATTCCTTCCTTCTCTCTCATAGCAGTGTCCAGGTTTTCCACTGCCTCAGTCAGATTCCTCCTCATGGCTTCCAGCTCCTGATCTCTGCCTCTCAAGACCTGCTGCAGACTCCTGCTTACATGCAGACAAAGGGCTCAGCCTTTTCTATCAGCTGGCATAATCAGCCACTTTGCTGTAATTAAGTGCACAGGACAGCACAGTTTAGCAGTGAGGAAGTGTACAGGACTGCACGATTTAGTGAAGGGGAAGTGCTACAACAGCCATTTAGCAGAGGGAGAGGCAGCACAGTTTAACCGTTAGGAAGTGTATTAGAAAGCACAGTTTAACAGAGAGAAAGTGCAAACGACAGCAGTTTAGCACTTTAGGAAGTGCACAGAACAGCACAAGGACAGAACAGGCCTTACTCTGTTGCCGTCGCTTGTTGCTCCACCTTGAGCTTCAGATTTACAATAGTTTTCTCCTGAAATATAAATTAATCAAAAACTACATGTTACTCAAGATTCATTAGAATTCAGCGGTAAGAAAGCCAGAACGAATGAAAATGAAATTTAATTACTACTTCAATATTCATTATAGAAACTATTTCATTACTGAAATCAGAACAGAGATAGTATGGTGAAGAGCTTTAAAAACAGAACAGTATAGTGAGAGTTCAAATCAATACTGGATATCAGAACAGCAGACCTTGAATATAATATCAGTGAGCAGCTGAGCAGTCTTGTGTAGAACAAACATTAGTACACTAAAGTAAAGTACCATGTTGAGCCAAAGCTAGACCAGTAGCCAAAAAAGAGCACAAGCACAGATTACCTTATCATCCAACTGTTTCCGCTGAAAGTCTTTGTCCTGGTTGAGCTGGAAGACTGCAGAATGTAAGCTACGTGCATCCTCAGTGAGACAACTGACCTGTTTGGACAGTGACTCTGCAACACAGCATTATAAAGGGAGGGTAAAACCAGATGCATCTCTCTCCCCCCTGCTGTTTTCTCAGAGTGGATGCTCGGAGTGCATGGGCAGAGGTGCAGCAAACAGATAAGTCAGCTTGCTCTATGCTTTTCTTTGTCTTTCTTTGTTGTTTCTTGTGAAATCCATTTACTCCAATTTATTGCAATAGAGTTTACACTTATATAAGTTGGCCAGCATTAGCTGCCTGAAGGGAATTTTTTCTGTGT
This sequence comes from Anguilla pacifica, assembly GCA_039654925.1. Classification (NCBI taxonomy): domain Eukaryota; kingdom Metazoa; phylum Chordata; class Actinopteri; order Anguilliformes; family Anguillidae; genus Anguilla; species Anguilla pacifica. The sequence continues at coordinate 34,144,311 of CM077286.1, read as the reverse complement.
TTGTTTTCTGTTTTCTGAGTCCCTGCTACACAGACCTTTTCCCGCCCAGTTGGCAATTTTGTCTTAGGCTTGTTTCTGATTGTGGCAAGGTTTTCAGATACCATTGGGCTGGAAATACTTCTGTATTTAATACTACCTGTTGCCCCACATTTCACAACACATAGTGGAGGATTATACTAGGGCAGCAGGTGAGGTCCTTTGATATGAGAATGTGAGATTAGTATTTTCTTTGCTTCTGTCAAGATGGTAATTGCGGTGGTGGAGCAGGGTATCAAAATAAAAGCTTCTTCCTTGCAAGTGTTGCCACTGGTGAACCCAGCAATGAAAGTAACAATTTCAAATTCTCCCACTTTCATAAATAATGAAGTTTTAGTGTAAGCTCTATGCCAGCAAGGACAATTGTTGGTACTTGGTGTCAAACATAAAATTGATTCCTATGGAGTGCAAAAAAAAAGGCATCAAATTTGGGGTTATTGCAACATCCAAACTGAATTAGTCTTAAGTGTGGGAAACTGGAACATTTGGTATGAGCACGTCCAGATGACCAAGCCCAGACAAGAGAATAGCCAACTTCTGAAACGACCTGGGCAAGCATTCTGGGTCTTATGAGTAGGACTGTGGTACTGAAAACTGAGAAGGATGGTGAAGGTAGAGTAGAGGAGAAAAGTTCCATACAAAGTGCAGAGGATCAATCAAAACTCATCAGAATAGTACACAAGAAAGTGATAGTCTTTTTGCTGACAAATTGCCAGCTGGTGCTTCTCAACCCAGCTATTAGTCATCTAGTCATCACCCATCTGGACTACTGCAGCTTCCTCCTTGCTGACCTCCGCCATCAGACCTCTACATTGTATACAGAATGTTGCTGCTCATCGGATCTATAACCTCCCCAGACGTAGCTATGTCACTTCCCTTCATTTATTCCTATTCTGATTACCTATTTCAGCTCATATCAAGTTCACAACATTGGTGTTATCCTGGAAGGTAAAGGACCAGGTCTGTCATATCTTTAAAAGATCATCAGACCCTACACACATATTCGACCTCTCTGTTGTGCCACCTCTGGGCATCTGGACTGCTGCCCCCACCATACCTGAACATGTGGGTTGCATCTCCTGTCTGTTCAGCCCCCCTACTGGTGGAGTGGCGAAGCTTCCCACTACAGTCAAGATGGCATAAACATTGCCCATCTGCTGACACAAACTGGATTTTAATACCCTTTTAACTTTTTAGGAAAGGTATAGATTTTTCTTGTAGTAGTGAAAGGCAGCCTCTAGATAAATGTTTGGGGTTCAGCCCTAGGTTAATTGCCATGGCAAAGATAATTTATGGGTAATTTGTGGTCATATACAGAATGTGCTGAATATCACTGGTGGCTTGAGTGCTCCTTTTAATGCACATAGGGGAATACATAAAGGATGCTTTCCCAGTTGGCATGAAACACCTGTTAATGGAGTTACTTATTTATTTATTTATTTATTTAGGATCCCCATTAGCAATACACAGTGTGCAGCTAATCTTCCTGGGGTCCGAACATAAAATACATACAATACATACAAGATTATATAGTGAGACATAAAATCAAACAGACAGAATAGTATGAAGCAGTAACATTAGAAAAAATAAAATAAAAATAGTAATAAATGAAGAATAATTATTTTTTTTTTAAATATATATATACACTGTTCAGATGCTTACACAAGGACAACTAAGTTAAGCCACCTTATGTAAAAAAAAAGAAAGAAAATCCATTTGTATATTTAATAACAATTAGAGTTCATCTTCAAAGCTTTGAGCCGTGGTTATAAATACCTGAGTGCAGACTACAGACATGAAGGTTGTATTTATGTGTAAGTATGTATGTGTGTGTGTGTGTGCCTATCCGCGTGTATGTACGTGTGCGCGGGTATGCTGCCTATGTGTGCATGTAGGTTTGAGTACTGTCCAATCATTCAGCCATTTTTGCCAGATGATTTTTTACATGCTTTTTAAAAGTATACTTGCTATTGACACTCAAAATTATATATTTTGGCAGTGAATTCCATATTGAGATTGATCTGTAACTGATGGTCTGTTTACGTAGGTTAGTTCTTGGTTTGGGTAGTGATAGGTGACCATCGCTTGCGCCTTTTGCGCTATAACCATATTTTTTAGATACGCTTACTAACCGTTCAGCAAAGCCAGCAGGTTTATCAGAGCTTATTACTGATCTAAGGAACATCAGGAGACTTAGAGAAGCCTTTTTAACAACCGAAAGCCACGAAAGGCGTGAGTGCGTTTGTATGGTACTAGTATGAATGGAGCAGCCCAGTGCCAACCGGGCTGCTTTATTCTGAGCAACCTGAAGTTTTTGCAAATATTTTTTTGTTGCTGATGACCAGATGACTGGACAATGCGATAAGACCAGTGAATGTATAACTTGTTTCAGTATAGTGGGTGCAAGACAGGATAAGCATTTTCTTGTCAAACCAATCCCTCTACCCATTTTAGAGACGATGTTGTCTATGTGATCGGACCAAGACAGTGAGCTTACAATTGTGAGACCCAAAAGTTTTATTGTCTTAACCTGTTGAATGATTGTGTTACCTTTTACTAAGTTTAACTGTGGTTTGTTTACCAACGAATGTCTTGATCCGAACACAATATACTTTGTTTTGGCAATATTAAGTAGCAGTTTATTGCTCTCAACCCACGTATACACATCTGTCAGTGTATTATTTAAAGTGGCAGTAAGCTCATTGGCCGATGTGGCAGCACAGTACAGAGTAGTGTCATCAGCGTACATCACAACCTTCGTATTCTTTGTACACAAAGGCAGATCATTGGTGAAGATGGAACAGTAATGGCCCCAGGCAACTGCCTTGTGGAACCCCACAATGTATGTCCTTTGAATCAGATAAGCTGCCATTAAAGAACACTCTTTGCTTTCTTCCTGTGAGGTAGTCCTTTATCCAGGAGACTGCAGTACGTGAAAAGCCATAGCACTCTAATTTCCTGATCTATTACATTTTTCCAGCGAGTTCCTCCCCTATCTGTCCTCTATTGTTAATTCCTCTCTCTCCTCTGGTCATGTTCCCTCTGATTTTAAGACGGCTCGTGTTATCCCACTTCTCAAAAAACCCACCTCAGACCCCTCCGATGTAACAAATTATCGACCCGTATCGCTACTACCCTTTCTGTCAAAAACTCTTGAACGAGCAGTTCTTAAACAACTAACCTCTTTTCTCCAACAGAATAACCTGCTAGACCCTCACCAGTCTGGCTTCCGATCCGGGCACTCAACAGAGACTGCGCTCCTAGCTGTGGCGGAGGCACTTGCCACTGCAAGAGCCTCACGCCTCTCCTCTGTCCTGATCCTTCTTGACCTGTCTGCAGCTTTCAACACGGTCAACCATAAAATACTCCTCTCCACCTTGGCCGGGATGGAAATCGCCGGGACTGCCCTGTCTTGGTTCGCTTCCTATCTTGCAGATAGGACCTACCAGGTCACCTGGAAAGGGTCTGCCTCTGCTTCTCATCCACTTGTTACGGGAGTGCCGCAGGGATCTGTACTGGGTCCTCTGCTGTTCTCCTTATACACCAGATCTCTTGGTTCAGTCATTAATTCACATGGCTTCTCCTATCATTGTTATGCAGATGACACACAACTCTTCTTTTCTTTCCCCCCCTCGGCCACACAGGTCAATGATAAGATCTCTTCCTGCCTGGCTGACATCTCCACCTGGATGTCCAGCCACCATCTGAAGCTCAACCTCAACAAAACTGAGCTGCTCTTCTTCCCGTGCAAGACCTCCTTACTTTGTGAGCTCTCAATCACGGTTGATGGCACCACAGTGACTGCCTCTCACTCTGCCAAGAGCTTGGGGGTGGTCCTGGATGACCAACTGGACCTCAAGGAGCACATCAAGGCAACATCACAGTCCTGCAGATTCCTTCTGTACAACATTAGAAGGATTCGACCATACCTGATGACGCATTCCACCCAGCTGCTCGTCCAGGCTACGGTGACCTCTCGCCTTGATTACTGCAACTCTCTCCTTGCAGGCCTGCCAGCTTGTGCCATACAGCCACTACAGATGATTCAGAATGCCGCTGCCCGACTCATCTACAACCTTCCCAAATTCTCCCACGTCACTCCTCTGCTGCGATCACTCCACTGGCTACCGGTTGCCGCCAGGATCCGGTTCAAAGCCCTGACCCTTGCCTACACTGCTGCCAACAGGACAGCCCCCATCTACTTGCAGGACATGACTCGATTCTATGTCCCTGCTCGACCACTCCGCTCTGCGGCAGCAGGCCGCCTTGTTACCCCTCCCACCCGCCCAAAGGGATCACAGAGCTTCTCCACCCTAGCTCCCCAGTGGTGGAATGAACTCCCCGTCCCTCTCCGAACCTCCCCCTCACTACCCATCTTCTGCCGTGGCCTGAAGACTCATCTCTTCAGACTATACCTAGACTAACCACCACCACACTGTATATTTCACTCTCTTTAAAAAAAAAAAAAAAACCCCTTTTCATGACACTTGTTACATGTTGCCCCATCCCAGCACTTTTTAGTAATTTGTATTTGTCCTAATACTGTAGCTTATTCTTCTGCCTAGTTGGCTTTACAGAGGTTAGGTCAGAATAGTGTTCACTGTGTGAACTGTGTTCTTGGCTAGAAATAGCTGTACAAAATAAGTATTGTACCTTACTGAACCTGTGTTTAGCAGTTGTCTATGACCATGAAGTGCACTTTTTTTGTACGTCGCTTTGGATAAAAGCGTCTGCCAAATGAATGTAATGTAATGTAATTACATCGAATGCTGCACTAAAATCTAGCATGACTGCTCCCACCATCTTCCTATTATCAATGTATGTTATCCAGTCATCAGTCATTTCTGCAAATGCAGTACATGTAGAACGGCTTTCTCTATAAGCATGCTGAGTATTGGATATCAATTTACTACTGGAGAAATAATCCTTAAATTGTTTGAAGATAATTTTTTCAATTAATTTACTCAGTGCCGGTAAAATACTTATAGGGCGATTATTGGGCCCATTAAAAGTACTATTTTTATCTTTTGGAAGTGGAATGATGTTAGCTTCCTTCCAAAGAGTTGGATGAACCCCATGGATTAGACATTTATTGAATATATGGGCTATAGGAGCAGCGACGTAGGTGGCCGCTAATTTAAGCAATTTACCATCAAGATTATCTGTGCCAGAAGGGTTACAGTCAGGTAGTGACAATAACATTTCCATAACCACATCTCTGCTGATCTGCTGAAACTCAAAGTGGCAGTTATTATTTTCCATTATGCCATTCCTAATTAATTTGTTTGATACTGCACCATCACTGTTGCTTCTGAGTTTGTCAACCTTACCTATGAAAAAGTTATTAAAGTAATTTGTGATTTCATATGGTTTTGTTATAAATGCTCCATTAAATTGAATAAATGAAATAGATGTGTTAGATGTCCTGCCCATTATTTCATTAATTGTAGTCCATAGTTTTTTCCCATCATTTTTTACTTCACTATTCCTATGTTTGTAATATTCTTTCTTTTTACTTTTATTTAACTTAGTCACAAGATTCCTTAATTTACAGTATTCTTGTCTAACTGACAGACTACATACTCTATTAACTTTTTTCTTTGCATTGTCTCTTAAAGTCATCAAATCTTTCAGCTCTTTATCAATCCATAGAGTATTGTTAGCTTTTACTGTAAATTTTGTCAGTGGAGCATGGCCATTCACAATTTTCATGAATAAATTCATGAACTCTGTAAGTGCAGCTTCAGGATCGTTCTCATTGCATACATTAGACCATTTCACCTGTTCCACTTCTTGCATAAATGCTTGTTTTAAAATGTTTGTATGATCTCTTATAGATAACCTTATTACCCCCTTTGGGGATTTTGGTCTTTCTAGACAAAGCAACCAAGTTATGATCACCAAATCCAACTGATAGAGAAACTGCCTTTGAGCAGTGCTCAGGATTATTCGTAAAAATATGATCGATACATGTTGATGAGGTTTTGCCAAACTTATTAGTAAAAAATCTTGTTGGAAATGACATGACTTGAGTTAAATTACAGATCTGAGTCATAGAATATAACTTAGATTTCAATGGGTACCTAGTGTCTAGCCAATCAATGTTCATATCTTCCAGTACGTACAATTCTCTATTTTCATCAGATGCTTTATCTAACATGCTGCACATCTCTTCAAGATACTTTATATCAGCACTCGGAGGTCTGTAGCAGCAGCCAATAAGAATGGGTTTTAGATGGGGCAGGTGAACTTGCACCCATAGAGCCTCCATGTTGCTGATTATTAGGTCTGCCCTGTATACTGCTGGAATATGGCTTTGGATGTAGACAGCAACACCACCACCAAATCTATTTCTGTCCTTTCTAAAGATTTTGTACCCGTGTATTGATATCTCTTCATTTTCAAATGATGAGTCCAAGTGGGTTTCTGATATAGTTAGAATGTGGATATTGTACAACTGTACTAGGCAACCAATTTCATGTATTTTGTTCCGCAGACTACATACATTCAGATGAGCCATTAACAAGCTTTTTTTTGGTAATTTCATCATAGCATCAAGGTAAAATCATACATGGCCCCTGCCTACAGTTCGTGTTAGTGTTCTTTGTTGATATACAATTCTATGTTCTTCTCTCTTTCTGACGACCAGGGCGAGTGATGAGCTTGTCATATCTTAACACTGCATAGTCTCCGTTCTTTCTGGCTTCCAGCATCTTAGGTATCAGCTCCCTTCTCTTCTGTCTCACAGCCTCAGAAGTTACAGAGAAATAGGAGTTACAATGGATCTTGGAAGGGTTGAGCATTCCCTGTTTTCCTACACAAGGCTGCTTTACATTGGTTCCGGGTATAGTTTTATTTAAATTGTAAAATAGCGTTAATTGTAGGCTACTTAAATTATAAAAGGGAACAAAATGTCTACTTTATTCTCTAGCTAGTTAATACATGTCGGTTGCTTAATTCACAATTGCTTTCTATACTGAAAAAAATCTACCTACCACTTTCAGCAACAAGGGCAGGCTTGGATAACTCGATGCAACCAACCAAGCGTCAAAAGTTAGCCGAGCCATTCCGATTATTTAAAATTGCTCTCTGTAACAAATTCAAGTCAGCATTTGCTACATTCGCATTGCTGCGATCACTCCACTGGCTACCGGTCGCTGCCAGGATCCGGTTTGAAACACTGACCCTTGCCTACACTGCTGCCAACAGGACAGCCCCCATCTACTTGCAGGACATGACTCGATTCTATGTGCCTGCTTGATCACTCCGCTCTGCGGCAGCAGGGCGCCTTGTAACCCCTCCCACCTGCCCAAAGGGATCACAGAGCTTCTCCACCCTAGCTCCCCAGTGGTGGAACGAACTCCCCGTCCCCCTCCGAACCTCCCCTTCACTACCCAACTTCCACCGTGGCCTGAAGACTCATCTCTTCAGACTATACCTAGACTAACCACCACCACACTGTATATTTCACTCTCTTTTAAAAAAAAAAATTTAAAAAAACCCCCTTTTCATGACACTTGTTACATGTTGCCCCATCCCAGCACTTTTTGGTAATTTTTATTTGTCCTAATACTGTAGCTTATTCTTCTGCCTAGTTGGCTTTGCAGAGGTTAGGTCTGAATAGTGTTCACTGTGTGAACCAAACTGTGTTCTTGGCTAGAAATAGCTGTACAAAATAAGTATTGTACCTTACTGAACCTGTGTTTAGCAGTTGTCTATGACCATGAAATGCACTTTTTGTACGTCGCTTTGGATAAAAGCGTCTGCCAAATAAATTTTATGTAATGTAATGTAATGCTACAGCACACAACTCCGCTTGCCTCTGTTGATGCACCCCTTGTTACAACAGAGGCTAGTATTGGCTACGAGCTGATACTTATTCACAGAAGCTGTATTTAGAATGAGTTAAAATGCAGATATTTTAACACCTATTTCTCGCCTCATTTTCGTTCTTGGAAGATTTTAGTCATATTTATTAGTGAAATGAAAACGAATAAAGTTAAATTTGACTTGGCTAACACGTAATACTATCCTCTGGCTACAAGTTTGTTTCTAAGGTAACAGATTAAACTCTGAATTAGAGCTGAATTAAATGTTTTTAGTTATATGTTGTATGGTTAAAATGAGCTGAAATTCAGCTATTATAACATATTTCTTGCATCATCTTCATTCTTAGAAGGATTTTCATAACATTTATTAGTGAGATGAGAAAACAAAAAAATAATTGTGAACTTGGCCTGTCTCGTCCATAGTTCAGTGGTCTCGTCCGCCATCGTGCAATGAATGCTGGGATACTTGTGTTGTCGAGTTCATACAAGTTACCAACCGATGCATCCTTGGTAAAATGGGCGTGTCAAGAACACCTCCGGGAATTTTAACCATTCTTGGCGAAATGCGAACTTGTGTATTGGGACAGTACTTGGGCCGCAAAAGATGATGTTTCACAAGGACACAAGAACACAAGTACAGACAAGAACGCAGTTTGAGAAAGGCCCCATATCTCCACATGTGCATGATGTGGTGCTGATAGAGGAATGAGCAGGAAATTGAAAGGCAGTGTATCACCTTGACTGCTTATTGAGAACACTCAACAATCAAGCTAAACTGGACTAAGAATGCAGCTACTGGCTGGTGGGGTGACCCAATTGTATGGCCGTTCTGGTGGAGCTTCAGATTACAAGGGGACTATAGTTCCTAGAGCTGAGTCCCTGGAAAGAAAAACTGTGAATGGTAAATAAAGGGGAGCATGGATTGGTGGGGCTGGCTGATAATAAAATTGACAGATAAAGTACTTGCAACTTCTGTACTCCAGTGCAGGCTTGCCCATGTACAGTAAGGCTGTCACATTAACATTTGAGATTCTTATCATTTCCGAATAGGTACAATGAGGGCCATATTTGAATGTGAAAGAAAAGATTTCTAAAAAAAAACAATACAGCTTGGGAAGCTAGTCGCCATTATTGAAGGTTAACCCCTTCATGCACATGCCAAATCTGGCCAATCCTTGCCCATTTAGGGGGTACCCTATTTAAAGTTGTGTAACTGCAGATGTGAGCATCACAGAGACTTGAAAAAAATGGTTTAAATGAAGTAATACATTTACAATGCTAATTTATATTCATAATTTAAGAATAAATACAGTGCCACAAATGCAATTGTCTAGGTAAAAAAGCACAAATGAATTTGCACTTTTTTAGTTTGCAATGAAATACTGAGATCCCATATATAAGACAGGTTAAACTATACACAAGCTGGATCAAAAACTCCTTGAAATTCTAAGGATGAATATGTAGAATTACTAAAGATATATGAAGCAAAAAGTAAGCAGTGTACCCAGTGTCTCCAGATCTATACAAAATGTCTAAATTATGCATTGCTGTAAACCATAAGATAATCATGTGTTTCACTACAAATCAATTGTTTTGACTCAAGAAACTCACTTTTGCATTCAAGTGGGAATTACAAGCTTTCTGTCAGCACATTGGTCTAAAATACATAGGGGTCCAGAAACATATCCAAAATCTCTCCAAAAATGAATAAAATGCTTTTTGTTTATTCTAAGGCATATAAAAGTGTCTGCCAAACAAATGTAATGTAACAGCTATCGTGTATCGTCCACTAATGAAACTAGAACACAGAGTCAACTCATAGTTTGGTTGCATGAGCAAAGAATGTCTGAGTTGAGAAATCTAGGTACGCTGGCATGCCGACCACCAGAGGCATTGCACAAAGGGGTTAAGTGTATCAATTAAGATTACAAGTAAATCTTTGTTTCCCAGTGAAATTTTTATCTTCCTCCCAATATTCCTTCTCTACACTGCAGATATGTACTAATCACCAGCTGGTAATTTACCTAAACTTATTAACCAGCTACTAAGACAAATCATTAGTTTTGTCATTGAACGATATCAACTAGCAACAGAGAAAGAGCCAAAGTCCGCGTTTCATGAAATTGCCTGTATCATCCAGACCCTAAATCACTGTGTCTACGTTTATGTTTTCTTGCCAGTCTGGATCCATGGGGATTCTTGGGCTCTGGATCCAGGCTAACAACATCCAGTGTTGTTGCCAATATTGTTTAGTCAATGCTACACAATGCTAGACAATGTCATGTCATCCACAGTGTCTCAGGTTCAGTAACTTGACATCACTGCTCACTTCTCTATTTGAATCACAGAGTGATTCTGAGAGGACAGAAGAGTTCTCACACTACACACTATCCCACATCTGCTAATTTTTAGCTTCCATGTAAAGATGGTCACCTTTTTAAAAGACATTAAATGACTTCCCAGCTGGTAACTCTAAGCTGATTAACTAGGAAACAATTTCATTTCCATGCAAAGCATCATATGCAAGTATTGAAATGCATATTTAACACTGACATCAAATTATAAGATAGTGTAAAACGTATACCTGATGGAGTAATTTTACCACTGTTTATCATTGTTTCGTTTTGCTATGCGTGTGTTGGTCCGGAGTAGTAAATTCCCTGACCTTGTTGTTTTACATTGTTAAAATCTTATTTTATGGGAGAGATTAAATGAGCTAACAAAGTAATAGAGTAGCATGTCACTAAACCATAACACAAATTAATTTTTGTTAAATGGTAGTATTGCTAAACTCTATGTTTGGCCATCAGAAATGACCATTTCCTCTGATTAAGAATCATATAATATTATTTGTCATATAGTGCAAATTATAGTTTCAAATTAGCCTATTCACATATTCATTATCATAGTCAATAAATATATATAATTTATTTCCAAACCATTGTCATTGTCTGTTATTTCACTAAGTCTGGCCCTAAAGATGTACAAAATTTTTATTGGTTCTGAATAAACCTGACCAAACCTCACTACAGGGGTATATGATAAAGGTTTTCCCATCAGGACAGCTTTGTTGGTCAATGCTTCATATTATGTTCCTGATTATTGAATAAATTATTCATAGAATCACTGTCACAACTTTACCTCTCTATCTTAAACCAACCTGGTGAAGGGAATTATTCTCAATAATCGCCATCACCATAAGTTGGACTAAATGCAGGTTAGAGCTACAATGCATGCACATAGACTGTAATCAAGTACATGCAGGATTCAGCACTAGTGACTCACTCTGTGTGCATTAAGTGGTGCGTTTTGCGTAACTTTGTTTGAACTCAGGGAACATATCAGTTATAATCCATAGCCTATATGTTTAAATTATGGGTATCATGCTTTACTTGCATTTCACATTACATGAGCTCTTCTGGGAGACAACACAACAGGCAGAAAGGCAAGGATGTGCAGCAGGCAATAGGGAATTTGCAGGTTACAGCTCAAAGGGATACTTTTGCTCCAAAGGTCAAATGGCCTAGTGCACCATAAGGACCATATATGTGCATGGACCAGGCTGAGAGAAACTAAGGACTAGACCTTGCACACACAAGAAAGTCTCCCTCCCTCCCTCCATAAAAGCCATAGTGTCTGCCATATTGGATTTTCCACCATTTAGAATTTTTTTCAAAAATTAAAAAAAAAATCTCCTCTTAGATCGTTTGACATGTTCATATGAAACTTTCATCATATTGTTCAGTTGATGATCCTCTAAAAAGTTATGCAATGAAAGCTGATAATCTAAAAAACATGGCCACAATAAGCCAATAAATATCAATGTGGGTGTGGCTTATCACAAAAATGCTAATATCTCCCAAGCAGTATGACATAAATTGATTAAACTTGGTACTATATTCCACAAACCTAGAGCACAAACCTAAAGTATTGGCCTAATGTACCCCCTTTTCCACCAAGGCATTTTGAGGGCTGGTTGAGAGCCGGTGCCTAATCTCGAACCAGTTCTTCAGGTTTCGACAGCAAAAGAACCATCTCTCGGCCAGAAAAACTGGTTCCAAAGCGGCACCAACATTTGGCTGGTCTAGAACCAAGAACCGCTTACGTCAGGGGCTGGGGGCGGGATTATCGTGACCAACCAAGACCAACTAAAACTTTGTGACCGTCAGGTAGAGTGAGAGCACCTATTATCGACCACCTTCATTTGACAGACAGGAAAAGGTAAACTGATTTGCAACTATATATGAAATAGGCGTAATATCGGTAACAACCTGTACCTAGTTATATAGGAAAAAATGTTCTTGTTATCCTCCAGTGGTTATTTTTTCAGTACATTCACAATTTTTTTCTGTGCTAGAAAATAAGTCAGAGGTGGTCCAGCGCTTGCTTTTGGTTGCTAAGGGGACGTGTATCGACCACCCCATATAAATGAATGGAACTTGACATAAATTTGCTAGCATACTGTTTAAGTGTCCTGTCTTGTGTATTTGAGGTTAATATGAGAAAGTGTGGTCCCTATAAGCATGCCTAGGAATCCGTACATATACACTGTTGTAACCCAAGTCGCAGGACGCAAAATAGCTGTTAGGAAAGCAGTTTGAAATTATGAAGCAACGTCTGCGTCATTGGATTTAATGGGTCACGATGAGATAATTCCAAGCATGTTGCTTAAAGTTGATATAGTAAATAAGGCTGTAATAATATAACTAAATATATATGTATGAAGTTGTTTTTTTACATTTAGACAGTTTATTATCTGTATTTTTACAGGACATACATTTTAATAGGTATTGATGTTTCTGGGAAAGCGGAGACGTATACAGACGTATACAGTGATGTAATGACGTGGCTCTCTAGCCCGTGGAAAAGCAACCCGGTTCTTGGAAGGTTCGCAAGTTGAACCAACTGTGAACCGGCACTAGCACCAGCCCAGAACCAGAACTAGGTTCGCGTTGGTGGAAAGGGGGTAACAGAAACACATGGTGTTGCTATAGCGCACAATATTTTTTAATTTTTGGCCACTGCGTGATTTTGGCACTTGGCTTTGGCTACTCATTAAGTGGTGTAATGTTGGCTGTGTGTGCTAGGACTTAGTGTGTTTTCCCTTAATATGTCACTTTTCTGACTTTCACGTGGTTGGTTCACATGCAAACTGGCACATGAATAGACAGTACCTCCAAACCAGTACTCTTGGTGACGATTGGCCACATGGTGAAACTATAACAGTCAACTGAACTTCCACAAACTAAACAGGAATAAGTGCTGTTCCACCTGATTTAAGGACCAGTGACAAGATCTCTCTCTACATATAGAATAATTATTTCTCAAGGATCCATTAGCCTACGATTATTTTGAATAAATAAAAAAAACACTTAAAAGACATCTCCTCATAGTTTGACTGATATGTACAAAACTTGAAATGAAGCATGTATTCAAAAATATTTTTAAAATTTATATGAACAAAGGTGGTACATTTAAAAACATGTACTCAGCAGTTACTTCCAGTTGAGGCCAAAAGTTTACATACACCTAGGCTAAAGACATTCAAACTCAATTTTTCACAACTCCACACATTTCATGTTACCATACATTCCCTCTGTTAAGTCAATTAGAGTATCTACTTTACTTCCAAGAGGTCATTTCAGATTTATTTCAGCTTTTATGTACTACATAAGATTTTCAGTGGGTCAAAAGTTTACATACAATTTGTTAGTATTTGGTGGCATTACCTTTAGATTGCTTAACTTGAATCAAATTCTTGGGGTAGCCTTCCACAAGCTTCTCACAATACTGTGCTGGAATGTTTGCCCATTCCTCCTGACAGAACTGGTGTAACTCAGTCAGGTTTGTCGGCCTCCTTGCTTGGACATGCTTTTTCAGTTCAGTCCACAAGTTTTCTATGGGATTCAGGTCAGGGCTTTGTGATGGCCACTCCAATACTTTCACTTTTTTGTCTTTAAGCCATTTTGTTACAACTTGAAACTGTTTAATTTTTGTTTCATCTGAGCAGAGAACACTCCTCCAAAAGACTAAGTCTTCATCCTGGTGATCACCTGCAAACTTCATTCTGGCATTTTTAAAAAAATTTTATGAACTGTTTGGCCATAATGATCAATGCTACGTATGGAGGAAAAAGGGTGAAGCTTTTAATCCAAAGAACACCATCCCCCCACGTGTATTTATTTAGCACATCTATAAAGATTTCTCTGGCATATACAGTATATAATGTACACTTTCAATATTTTCCCTTAAATGGTTATCTTATCAATGGCCTACCCTGCTGTACTAGAACAATGTTATTGCTTTAAATCGCTACATTGTCACTCGACTTTGATATTCAATGCTGTCACTCATAAAATGTATAAACACATAACCAATAAGATCACAGTCATGAATGGCATATTTGTAGCCCCCCCCCCCCCCCCATTCGACAGCATACAGACATAGAAACAATGTAATTGTGTTGATCATACTCTGAACAAATGTGTGATCTTCCATTTTATTTTATAGTTTGGCGAGTTGACGACTTTGCTAAAGATTACTGGAGATGAGAACATTCTGTAATAATATCATCATGACAACTGAGCCTGCGATAAGGAAGTTCAATACAATTTAAGTCATGGGCACAATGATAAAGACAATGACACATTTTCAATTTCTCTAGTATAAACTAAAAGTCATTGCGAACAAACATTACATGTGATAATCGCCAGTGGCAACAATCATACACCGCCAAACAGTGAACTGTCCTCAAAGTGTATAGCAACACTAGCTTTTGCCCTGTCTCTGCCCACTTCACTATTTTAAAAGGCATCATTTTTTTCCCAAACCACTTTATTGCAAACCACACCCCATAGTTGTAACATTGGTCACCATATTTAGCGCGATAAGAGTGCTGATTGGATAAATTCAGCACGTGTAGCGGCGCCGAGTTGGTCTTTTGAATTTACTGCATTTATAGTTTATTGGGATGGCAGGTACTGTATGCCACCCCGCCAAGTTACGCCTTGGCGAGGTGGCATGCCCCATACCTATACTGCACAAGAGTTTGGCACTTTTCCGGATTCCCTACAGAAATATCCACAATGACCACAGACTCTCAGCCCTTGAAAACATTAATTTCTGTACCTTCTGACCCCATTTCAACAGACAGAATTCACAAACAACTTCACACGTCCACACAATAAAGCTCCAAACTTAGGGGATTTTGTGATTTCTACTTCTTATTTTTCCTGTCTGATTACATCATCAATGCTCCAAGCCCACAAATAATATGTCTCCCCATTGGACATTTAAGGGGCATCAGCCAATAAATACATTGGATGCACAAACAAAAATGGAGCATCGCGTAGTTCTGGCAGGCCACGAGAGTCAAGCGCTCCGGCCGAATCAGCTGAGGGCTCAGCTGAGTGATGTTCGCCTATCACAGTACATTCACTAACAGGGCGGTCTATTTAAACAGCCTCCTTCTACTCATTCGGGTGCTCCTCCTGCATGCAAGCGCTGCACGTTGCTTCGTAAATCGGCGCTTCTTCCTGCGGTCCAGCTACGGCATGCTGCCGGTGTGGACTGTGTCTGCTTGCTGCGTGTTAGCTGCTGGTCTGGGCTCACAGCCTGGGCTCTGTGAGGAAGTCTTGCTGTTTGTTTGCATTGCCCTTGCCTCTGGGCTCTGTGGCTGCAGCGGGCGGGCGATCCATTTGGGGCCAGCCACGCAGGGCGTTGTTTGAGCGGCATATTCCAGATATTGAGGATACCGGTGCACTGTCTTCGCTGCTGACTGGCCGGGGAGCTTCATTCGGGGAGCGCTGCTTTGCGGCGGCCGCCGCCCCTCCATGGAGGACGCCGTGTTCGGGCCTGGAGGCTGCTGCCGCGTCCATATCTGCTAGCTGCAGATTCTTGCCGGGTAATGTCATCAACATTATTTTAATTCTGCTGAGCTCTGTGTCTAGCGGTAAACGCATAATATACACAGTGTTGCCAACTATTTCTATGGAAAGTAGCTATGGCCTCCTCTAAAAGTCGCTAAATTGACAACACCGAATATAGCCTACACATTCGATTGCGGGGACGTCTCACAGAGGGGCTGGTTTCACGAATATCGCAAGTCTTTCGCTAAAAGCGTAAACGTTCCAACATATGCGGGCACAAGTTAATGGCATGCTTATTGTCGAGTTTCTCACCACCAGAGTCAACGCTAGATGCTGTCACTGTTAAAGAATCCCTGGCGTGAATGCGTTCGGCTACCTTCCGGAACGCAGTAGAATTGGGTCGTACACTACAGTACATCCCTACCTGATCAGAGCGGGGTCTTCCAATCAATCATTTTACACGAATTTGGGATTCGTGCACGTAAATCTAAGTGGAAATGTCTGAATTGGGAAAACGCCAAAGTTCTCACGCTTGGCTGAGATGGAAAAGTAGGCGTATCGATAAAGAATCTTTGTTCATTGTGAACGGCTAATGGATTAAGGGCAGTCGCTACCAAGCAGCTACTAGATAGCCCCCATGTCTCACACGGGCTATAGTTCATGTATTTGTAGGCTAATGGCCTACTTCCTGGTGTAAACAGTTATTCCGGGAGGATTGGGCTGCGAGATGGCAGTTAAACTCTGGCTGTTATAGGTTTGGCAGATTGAACATGGACGGCAGGGCGTGTTGCAAAGAGCAGAGATGCAGAGTCGTCTAAATTGTTCAAAGCTGTATTCTACCCTTCGCTGAATCGCTACACTACAAGGAGTGTTAGACTGTTACCGGCAAGTAGGCTACAGCCAATGTTGTAAAAAATGCAAACCAGCTTCGGCTTTCAACTTCAGAAACAAAGTTTTCTCCACTGATTCACGATTTGCGCTTAAAAAGCGAGTATTACCCAATCATCGCGACAGAAAAATGAAAACATTAAATTCATATTGGTGTTAAATCTGCGAGGATACAATTGGTTGGCTATCTAATTTAGCTGTCAGATCACGATGCTGAATGTTTAGGGATAGCTAATGTCCATTGTAATGAGACAAATTAGGCTAACGTTGTCTCGTACAACTGGTTCTCTAAATATTGTGCTGTTGCAAGACGCGAATGCGTACGTTCCGCATTCATAAGTGTATCGTTGTATTCCATGACACTTAAACTGGCGTTTAGGCTTATCACAGCGGAGAAGGGATTTCATGTAGCCTTCTCCACGTCACTGCTCTGACCTCTTCACCGTGCATGTGATCAGGCATGTGACCACACGACTGAGCACACATGTTGAGGAAAAATTATACCTATAAAAAAAAAAAATTAAAAAAAAAACTGGTTCTAATTCCTCTCCTAATATACTCATTCGGTAAGCATATTAGTAATGCAATGTTAAATAATATTTAAATAGTGACGTATCCATTTGGCAGGAGTCGCTTCCGATAGCGCAACGCAAGATTAGCCTAATCGTAACGCCTGATGGGCAGAAGCAGTAATATGTTCATCCAATCTCTGCATAATGCATTTCCCCACAATTTTAAAAGATGCATAGACTCATGCATAGCCTCATAACTCCGTTCACAACTGGTTTCTCTTTTAAGGCAAGAGTATCAACCCCGAGTACCCACTGTTGGAAACTGCATTTCCTCATGCTTCATGGTTCTTTATATGATCTCAACATGGCAAATATGCTTAAATTAGCTATATTTTGTATACACCTCAAGCTTTAATCTGAGAAAACGAAGGAACCCGTGTCATTATTGCATACTAGCACTGTTTTCCATCCTCTCCTCCATGACCCAGTACCTGTGCTGGCGCCCCCATGCGAGCCCTGAGGAGCCTTCATTGGGAAATGCCATGACGAAATCTGGTTGCCGTCGGCCTCCGTCTCATTGGCAATGTGGTCCCCATTCCGGAGTTCTACACCACCACTCCTGCTCCAGTGCGGCAACGACAGCAGTGATGGTTCCCGGCATCCTCAGTGAAGCTACGGGGCTTTGGACATGTGCTTCTTCCATCCGTTGGCATTGACAATTTCCGTTCAAAAGCTATGAGCTTTGCAGTATAGGAGCACGGCTGCTACTGTCTACTGGCAAGTACCGGTGTTGCAGCCGCCAATGTTTCTTCTATAATCTGTTTCTGCTGTTGCTGCTGTTACTGCTGCTGGGTGCTACTGCTGCCACTACTGCTAATGTTACTGCTACTGCTGTTGCTGGTGCTACCGCTCCGACTGCTCCTGCTGTTTATTGCTGCTGCTGCTGCTGCTACTACTACCGAACGAGGATCATTACACTAATATGAGTAGTATATTTCCGTCTAATTGGTTTAAATCTCTGTGCTGGGGGGAAATACCAACATCTGTTGGTACACATAGCCGAATAATATCTGGCGATTAGTTTGAATGGCCTTAGGCTTACGAGGTAGCTAAGCCACTGACTGACATGCTTGTCACAATCAACAACCTGAGCCGACCAGAGGAGGATGGGTTTCCCCCTTGAGCCTGGTTCCTTCCGAGGTTTCTTCCTATCTGCCACAGGGAGTTTTTCCTTGCCACTGTCGCCTTAGGCTTGCTCCTGTGGGGGTTCAGGCCAGGGTTGTCTGTAAAGCGCATTGTGACAACTGCCGTAAAATACACTATACAAATAAATTTGATTGATAGAACCAAGGCCATACACGTAGGCATAGCCTTCAACATTACAAATAGTATTTTCCCCTGGTTTAATTTTACTCTTGCTTCAGGGGAAAGGCCAAAAAAAAAAAAAAAAAAAAAAAACCTGGTACACATAGCCACTGACCCACAACGTTAGAACGGCCTCAAGCTGACCGGATGAAGGGCCCTTCCGGTAGCCGAATGGCGTTTCACATAGTCATCACTTCAGCCAGAGACTAAGTACTAACAACATGTCGGCGTATGGTTGTTTTGGGGGTTTTTGCTGCTACCCCCTCCCGTTCTTGTCCATGCATACTTGTATGGATGGCAATGATACGACTACCTACACTGATGCAGGTAGTCGTATATTTCCCCCGGTTTAGTTTAAATCTCGGCACTTGAGGGGAAATACCGACAAGCTGTCAATACACAGCCTAATATTACATCTCACATAGTATGTTCCCCTGGTTTATTAATTAATAATTCATCTAACTATTGGCCTCAGGGGAACGTCCAACATGCTGTTGGTACACATAACCACTGATCCATGTAAAAAATAGACGGCCTCAAGCCGAGGGGCTTGACTGGACGAAGGGCTTCCTCCAGGTGGTCGTACACATAGTCATCACGTCATCGTTGAACACGTGCTTCACATCACTACTCTACTGCTGTTGCGCTAAGGCTCCTACGCTGCTACGTTACTGCCACTGCGCTCCTGTGCTGCTACTACTGGCCCTCCGGTAGGCCTATGCAACGAGTGAGGATTCATTTACACTGATGTAGTCGGTAGCATAATTCCCCCGGTTCGTTCAAATCTCGGTGCTCGAGGGGAAATACCAACAAGCTGTCGGTACACATAGCCTAATATCATACCACACATAGCATGTTCCTTTGGGTATTAATAATACATTTAAGTATTGGCTCCAGGGGAACATCCAACAGGCGTTGGTACACATAACCACTGATCCACGTAAAAAATAAAAAATTTAAAAAATTTAAAAATAAAAATAAAAATAAAAAAATAAACGGCCTCAAGCCGAAAGGCTCGACTGGACGAAGGGCTTCCTCCAGGTGGTCGTACACATAGTCATCACATCACCATTGAACACGTGCTTCACATCAATGCTCTTACTTGCTGCTACTACTGGCTCCTCCGGTAGGCTATGCAACGAGTGAGGATCCATTTACACTAACGTAGTCGATAGTATTTTCCCCCGCTTAGTTCAATCTCGGCGCTCGAGGGGAATTACCGACAAGCTGTCGGTACACATAGCCTAATATCATACCACACATAGTATGTTCCTCTGGTTTATTAATTAATAATACATCTAAGTATTGGCTCCAGGGGAACATCCAACAGGCTGCTGGTACACATAACCACTGATCCACGTAAAAAGTAAACGGCCTCAAGCCGAAAGGCTCGACTGGACGAAGGGCTTCCTCGAGGTGGTCGTACACATAGTCATCACATCAGCCGGAGACACTTATTGATAGTACGTAGGCATGTGGTTGTTTTGGGGTTTGGCTGCTGGCCTCCCAGCCTTATCCACGCGGGCTGCGTGGTTGGCGGGAGAGCTCCAGAACAGAGCCATACCGCCAAACATAATTGTATTGCCTTTATTGTCAATAAAGTTCTACTTGACGACAGTGGTCCTGACAGAAATGGAGCATCGCGTAGTTCTGGCAGGCCACGAGAGTCAAGCGCTCCGGCCGAATCAGCTGAGGGCTCAGCTGAGTGATGTTCACCTATCACAGTACATTCACTAACAGGGCGGTCTATTTAAACAGCCTCCTTCTACTCATTCGGCTGCTCCTCCTGCATGCAAGCGCTGCACGTTGCTTCGTAAATCCCCTCCACCACCCCAGCTCCATCCTTATGCATCAAGAAATTGCATTTCTCCTTCCTATGTGTTAAGAATTTGTATGCTCCATCCCCATGCATCAATAAATTGCATTTCTCCATCCCTGTGTTAAGAAATTGCATTGCTCCATCCCTATGTGTTAAGAACTTGCTTTGCTGCTGGATCTGTTCTGTGTGTACCCCTCTAGGGGGGTTTGGCTGCTGGCCTCCCGGCCTTATCCACGCGGGCTGCGTGGTTGGCGGGAGAGCTCCAGAACAGAGCCATACCGCCAAACATAACTGTATTGCCTTTATTGTCAATAAAGTTCTACTTGACGACAGTGGTCCTGACAGAATTACATATATAGAAGTGCACTCGTTTAAATGAGCCACATTTTGGTGTTACTATCTCCTTCACTGTTAGCTCACCAGGTAGCACGTCTGCCTGTGATAGTTTTGGATGACACAGGCGAGGTTCCAGCCCCCCTCAGACTCATGAAAACCTTTATTTCACTCATTACACTGCCTTGCTGGGAAACTCTAAATAAAACATTAACACTTTTGCTTTTGCATCTGTATAATCTCTGCGGGAAACTAATTTATATTTCGGGAAATACACATAAAACAGTCCATCACTTTAAACAATTCTGCTTTCGCCAATTTAACCTAGTTTAACGTTAGCTACCTTGCTTACGACACGACAGACAGACCAACAGTATTAGTACAGCATACAGCTGTGAAATTAAGGAGCACTAAAATCAGCATTGCACTTCGGTCCGGTTGGTAACATTACTGGTCGTATAGAAAGATAATGACTTCTTATGTCGCAGGGGTTCTGGCGTGGTAGTGTAACCACAAAAATAAAACAAAAACATTGAACAGTGGCTGCACGCAATTTTATTTAAAAAAGAACGGTAGGACTAACTAATTAAGTTGCGCACATCACATACAGGCTACTTCATTGCATGTCAACAATTTTATTACGCAAACTCAACAACTGTATTTATTTACTAAATCCAACTATTTCTTTCTTCAGTCTACTTAATAATACTGCGTACCACCACTAGCCAACATTTCCTATGTCTGTGTGTGTGTGTGTACTATATGTAGGCTAGTGTTGGGCAGAGCTACTAGCGTAACTAGCCTACGTTTTCCATTACCAAGTGTGTACTTCTATTTCTACAATCAAGTAGTTACAATTGTAGGCTAGCTGTATTGGCATAAAAGTACGTTCGTTAGACCAGCATCATTTCTTCACTATGAAAATCCCTGTTTACATTTTAAACCCCATTGTCCATCCGATATTGACAGCAAAACCTAAAATAGACCACATCGTGTCATCAAAATGTTCTACTTGCGCCAATTGCACTGGCAATGTTTGTTACTGTCATGTACAATATAAACCAAATTCTATGGAAACCCGTATTGGCAAAAATGTAAATTCATTACACCAATATCATCTCTGTACAAAATCCCAGCTTTTACATTCACGCCATTATCCGTCGGATATTTAAAGCAAAATTCCCAGCTTAAAATGTATACGATTTATTGTGTTACCACAACTGCTCTGCCCCACATAAAATGCAAGTAATCGTGTTGCTGTCACGTAATATTGGACATTTCAGTTACCACGAATGAATGGACACATTTAATGTAACAAAAGTTCTCAACAGCAGCAAATTGGCCACATTTCAGGTAAGTCAATTTTACCTGTCTGTCAGGCAGAAGCCATAGGGAATGGGATGAAAATGGCAAGAATTCCGCATTCTTTAAAACGACAAGGCGCCCTACCAACATGCGATTGACGTATTGGCCACCCCTGACATACAGTACACTTTCATTTCTTTGTCATTCATGCTCAAGGAAAAAATTTTGAATCCATGCCTATGCGTTTCTTTCATCTAGAATGTGTGTTACCATGTGTGTATGTGTATGCATGTCCCTCATAGCCTACATTTATATATGAATTCCTATTATCACTATTACTATTAGAACTCATAACAAACACAGTACAAGAAGATATATCTGATGAAAAACACATTATCAATGTACAAAAATGCCAAGTTACTAACACATACAAAGCACTATCTATAAGTCATTACTTCAAGGCCTGCCATTAAAAGTATTTACATCAAAAATATCAAAAAGTTACATAAAACAATATTTGCTATCTTAGCTCTTAGCTCACACACACATTAAACAAGCTGTATTCCACAGCAATGCTGTCCAATGTTTCCTAAATTCTTTCAAGTAATTTGGCCCTGTGTTTTCTTAATCTTACCATCTGAACATAATGCTCTCATTCAAACTTTCTGTCACATCAAAGTGTCTAATAACAAATGCATGGCATTTACGTGACAGTATGAAACTGCTGGTCAATACCTACAGAAAGTGTACTCCACCAGAAAGGGTATGTTTACATTACATTACATTACAGGCATTTGGCAGACGCTTTCATCCAGAGCGACGTACAACAAGGTGTATAACCGTAACCAGGGACAAGTGTGTTGAAAACCATAGAAGGAAGTACAGTTCCAAGTGCAGGGAGCGACCGCGTAGTTTAACTTGGACCCTGTAGGTTAATCTGATCAGCACAAACAAAAGCAGCAGCAAAGCAGTCAATGCAAATAATACAAGCAATAATTAAACAAGTAGGCACGAGTGCAATAACTAAAATAAACAGCTTACCTAGCTACATACCTAAGATTACATAGCCAATTAGAGACTACAGGGAGGTAGGGAGAGGTGGGGAGAGGTGCAACCTGAAGAGGTGACTTGACTTAGTTGTCAAGTTCATTTTACAAAATGTAGTTGTCCTTGTATATTAGCAAGTCCAAATAAATTCTGATTGTACAATAAATACTTTACGTACATACGTACACACATATGTAATACTTCATTATCCCCACAGGGATATTTCCCTAGCAGCATGTAACCTTCACGTTTATAAACATACATTTATACGAATAAACATACAATCATTCTCACTACAGAAGGGGGGGGGGGGAGAAACATAAATACAGATATAAAATACACATATTCAAGCCTATTATATAAATATAGAATCTTACAAACCTATCCACACATATGTTTGCCCCATTAATGCACTGTATGCTTGTACACACAGGGCCAATTTACTTGAAAGAATTTAGGGAACATTGGGCACCATTGCTGTGGAATACAGCTTGTTTAATTTGCATGAGCTAAGATAGCCAATATTGTTTCATGTAACTTTTGATTACAACTTTTTGCACAATTTTGATATCAGTACTTTTAATGGCAGGCCTAGAAGTAATGACTGATAACTAGTGCTTTGTATGTCTTAGTAACTTGGATTTTTGTATGTTGAAAATATGTTTTTCATCAGATGTATATATACACTAACGCACGCAAATTGGGGTCAAGAGGGGAGGGGGAGGGAGGAAGGAGGGATGATAGAACCAGTAGGTAACACGTCATTTGCCCTTAAGGCTGTTTTATACTTCTGTGGAGTACACGTAAAAATGGGTATGAAGATATCTCCCAAATAATATTAGTCTCGTTTCAAGACATCCATAACTTCTTTGTAGATATCTTAAAACGACTTTTGACTAGTAATAACTCAAATTCGAGATATCTCCACTTTAGTTTTGACTAGTCATAACTCCAGTTCAAGATATCTACAATTGTATTTTGACTAGTAATATTTTAGTTTCAGATATCAATAAAGATAATTAAATAAGGAATTAAAGATATCTTTAATTGGAATTATGACTAGTCAGAACTAAAGTGAAGATATCTCGAATTTGACTTACGACTAGTCATAATTTAAATTGAGATATCTGGAATTCACGTTTTAGATAGTCAAAACTGAACTGTAGATATCTTTAATTGGAGTTCCTTATAACTTGGAGAAATCTTACTAGTCAAAATGGAATTAGAGATATCATAAATGAGCATTTTGACTAGTCAAAATGTAATTAGAGATATTTTAAATTTGCATTTTGACTTGTCATAAATTAATTACAGATATTTGTAATGAGAATCCGGACAAGCTATTAGATGTTAGAAGGGCTTGCCATAGTCATAGATATCAAAAATCGTCCTTGTAAAAATTTCCTCGTTCTACTAACACAGTGACCGCCATGTCAGACCAGTCAAGCGTCTGTCAGGGTTTTCAATGCTGCGGCCCGTGCAAGAAATGAGCTGTTAACATTACTGTCTGCAACAAGATGACTGTTACACCCCATCTCTTTCCACTTCGTGGCATTTTCTTACTTTTTCTTTTAGAACAGCCACTGCCATTTCTAAAACCACAATTGATCACACTAGGTTTGCAAAACATTATTTACAAAATATTTTATTTGGCAGACGCTTTTATCCAAAGCGACATGAAATACGTGTACCGCAAATCGTTGGAACAACTACAAAACATAGGTCAGACAAAGTATCATACAGTTCTCATGAAGTTCTCATCAGCTACCCTGAGCAATGAAATAGCTAGTTCAAACAGTAAGCATAAAGACCAATATCCATTGCAAAGCCTTGCATCAGAGTCACATCAGGCATAGCAGATTTGACTAGGAATAATTCTAATTCAGATATCTGAAAATTGGGATGGCAAGAATGCCATCCCACCAAGTTACACCTTGGCGGGGCAGCATGCCCCATACTTATACAGCACCGAGAGTTTGGCACTTTTCAGGGTTCCCCACAGAAATATCCACAACACTAAGGGGATTTTGTGTTTTCTCCTGCTTCTTCTTCTTCTTGTTCTTTTTCCTGCTGCCTAGCCCACAAACAAAATGTCTCCCCATTGGACATTTTACCGACACCAGCCAATCCTTCACCTACACGAGCCAATCAAAAACTCACATACACACACAAAATAGACATATCTTTTTATCCTAAAACATTTCCAGTCTCAGCAGCTAGTCTGTTTGTGGCTCAGTGGTCAATGTTACAGCCTATGGATCATAGGGTCCCTGGTTTAAGTCCCGCCTGGAGCAAGTTTCCTAAACCTGCGCTTTTCCTCACTAATAATTGATTATTACCTCTTAATTATTACTTTTGCACCACATCTACCCGGCATTCACCGAACGTACACACTGCATTATGATGTACCATCTACACATTCAGTTAACTGGCTACAGTTTCGCCAGGCCATATGGATTCAACCGGAGCTTAGCTGGACTTACTGGCCTGTGTTCTTCTTTAAAACCGCGGACACGTTTGACCAAGAAAATTCACACATTGAACAATTATGTTATCGTGGCGCATTGCCAAACTTACTGACTGGAGTGTGCAAGGTTGAACATTCAAATCCCGCCCCGCTCTCAGGCAGATCTTTTCATATTTTACACTAACATTTTTTTACACTTACATTTGCTTTACCAAAAGTCACTCACGGCCAGCCATATGCATTTCATGACGGCAAATGTATTAATGTTCTTAAAAAGTTACACCAGCTGACCACTGTGCCATTTCTACTAACTATATTTCTTCACTTGGCTACTGTAGAAAACTTTCTTATCAGCAAACGCCACATTTCTACATTCATGTTACCTAGCCCTGTTCTCTATCCAGCCACATACAAACAATTACTACGTATGTACGGTCTGCAACTCCCCATTAAAACATTACATTTAAAATCATAACTCAATCATAATTATAACTATTAGTAGTGAACATGAGAAAAGTACATTTGCACTATAGGTCTTCTACTCAATATCACGCCTTATTTCACCAACTACGAAAGAAAAACATTGCTAATACTGTCTGTTTTATATACATTCGATAAGGAAAGTAATCTTACTCATGGTCACTTTATTTTCTTAGCACTATAGTCTGTGATCATGTCAAACTTCACCTACATGCCCATTCTGCCAAAAACATATTGTTTCAACTACTCAATTTCATCATTTGTTCTCATTTCTCTTGTACTATAGTTATTTTATAATATGTAAAGATTGCTGGGACGTCTGCTCCTATTCTCCACTTTCAAGTGTTCCAGTTCTACTACTTCCAATTCTCACCTAAGGTGACTGACCTAGCTAAGCAAAACAGCGAAGAGGACTCCTACCTGAAGATAAGCCTATCAAAATGCCTTATAAACCTTACAAACACTAAAAGTGCATCTCAACAAAATAACAGAAAATGGAGCAGGACAGAAGGGTACACAAGTTGCGACCTAGGGAGCTCTAATTCTACGAGCTTGCTGATAACTTTGTCAATCAAGGCTCGTTGGATGGCCATCAAATCTGTGAGTACATACACTGGGCATATTTCAGCTGCATTTCTCATGCATTTATACTTACGCCACCGCACCCTTTGTCACAGCCACTGTTTTACATATATAACAAAGTGAAAGTGCTAAACGGTACACGCTCATCTGACTGTACAAATTCACACAAGGATAGCCGTAATCCACAACCGTTTCTTAAAGGGTTACTTCTCATAGCTCACTTTCTCATAACAAACAGAAATATCTTATAAAAAACATGTTTTCAATGTATAAAAATGCCAAGTTACTCACACATGCAATATGTACACTGTCTATAACTCATTCATTCAAATTGGCAAAATCTAGACCTGCCATTAAAAGTATTGATATCAAAATTATGTCAAGTTACTGTACTACAAACAATATAGGCTATCTTGCCACATCAAAATGAAATAAGCTGTATTCCAAAGCAATGCTACCCAATGTACAGCCACTGTAGCATTCCCTAACATCTTCTATCTTATTTACTCCCCTGGTAAGGAACCACGTCAACTAATTTATGATCCATGACCATAAAAAGTAGACTAATTTCAGCTAACTGAACAGTTTCACTTTGAACATAATCAAATGTTTTCACTTTGAACATTGCACTGCAATAGTAATCTTACTAAAAGTGGAAAATACTGCAATTCGTAGAGACCAGAGGTGGGTAACCCAGCTTCAAAGAGTCAAAACACTGACCATGTATTTGCTCCACCAACATGCACTAAACCAGCTGATTACAATAATTAATTCTCCTATCATGCTGAAGAGTTATGCTAATTAGAATCGGCTGGTTTAGTGCATGGTGGTGGACAAAATACATGGTCAGTCTTTTTACTCTTTGAAGCTGGGTAACCCACCTCTGGTAGAGACTAACATTACAACTGAAAAAGCTATGTACTATAAAAACTATAAAAACTATTCCAACTACCCAAAACAAAACAACAAAGTAAACTACTAATGTTACAACTAGCTACCAAGCACTAAACCACTTACATGCCAAATACAGAGCTAAAGAAAAATATAAAAAATGGAACCGGAATGGAACATGGGAAGACTAAAACTGATTTCTAGCTAAACTAATATTTATAAACTATGTTTTTAAATGAGCTGAGTAATCTGTCCAGTTTTAATACATAATACTTCTCCATCAGTCAAGAAGAGGGGCGGAGATGGGTCTTTGAATTGCTTATGCAGAAGTAGGTAAAAACCTACTTCTAAGTCACGGATGTGGGCTGGGCACCAGGCGAAACAAAACAAAACTTTTCACCTTTGGGTGGCAGCGCATGGCTATCTATTTGCACAAAGATACTTGGCTTTAGAACTCAAAAAAACATGATTTAGTGTTTAATACTCCTTTAAATGATGTGGTGACTAACTTCTGAACTGTGACTCTTAGGCTTTATTCTTTATTTATATTATTCCGCTGCCAAGTCAGAATGACATTATGTATGTAGTGTTGAACGGCATACTGCTGACCTTTCTGTCTGCTTCTCTCTGAAATCTTACATCCATTTTTTCCAAAAATTACTTAACATTTCCTTTGGTAGTTCACATGCTTTCAGACAGTAGCACGTCCAATGCTACAGGAGGCACCGCCCTCCTGTAAGAGCATATAGGATGCTGCAGCGCTACTACTCATCAGTGAACATATTCGCTTCTCGTGTGCGGCAAGCAGGGCAGTCTTGGTGGATCTCTCCACTCGATGTTTTAGAGAACCGGGGTTACGATAGTAACCTAAAGTTCTCTTTCATCATCTCATTTCGAGATCCACCCATGGGGAGATATGGACAACTCCAAGATTGCCCTATGCTCACAGCTGAGAAACTGTCAGGCCAGCAAGGGCAGCCTCCCCCCTTGAGGGGAGGGCGTGTCTGGCACATCCCACGTAAGGAAGTACTAAACACAAAGCAGGTGAGGGAGATGCGTGAGCTTCACACAGAGCTCACCCCCAGAACTGCGTGGGCTACCGGAGTCCTGGTGACGTCCAGGCGGTAGAACCTAGCAAAGGTATGTGGAGAAGCCCAGCCTGCAGCTGAACAAATCTCCTGCAAGGAGACCCCCTGGAATAGGGCCCATGATGCAGCCATGCCCCCCGTAGAATGAGCCCTCAGGCCCAAGGGGGGTGTTATCCCCTTTGAGTCATATGCCATAGCAATAGCTTCCACAAGCTACTGAGACAGCCGCTGTTTAGAGATGGCTTTCCCTTTGCAGGGCGGGCCCCAGGTGACAAAGAGCTGGTCGCTCTTTCTGAAAGCCTTAGTCCTTGTTATATACGTGTGGAGAACATGCACAGGGCATAGCACATGCAGCCTTTGATCCTCTTGAGTGGAGTAAGGTGGTGGGTGAAAAGCAGCAAGCTCCAACACTGTACACGTGAAAGCTGGGAAGCTTTTAGGCATGAAGGCTGGATCGGGCTTAAGAGATACCTTATCCATATTATGGGAGAACATTGCGCACGAGGGATGCACTGAGAGCGCATGGAGGTCACTGACTCACTTAGCCGAAGCTAGAGCGAGCAGCAATGCTGTCTTGAGAGACAGCAATTTTAACTGTATCTCATTTATAGGCTCGAATGGCCATAGAGACAGAGCATCCAGCACCAGTGATAAATCCCAAGAAGGGATGTGCTTTTGAGCAACAGGCAGAGAACGGCGAGCCCCCTACATAAACCTGCGAATGAGGGGGTGTTGCCCCACTGCATAGTCTTTGAAACCGACATGACAAGCAATGATAGCTGCCAGGTAGACCTTAATGGTTGAAAAGGATTTCCCTTTATCCATAAGGTCCTGTAAAAAGCACAGCACGTCAGTAACAGAGCACTGGTAAGGCACTGTCTGACGAGAGGCACACCATCCTTCAAATACCTGCCACAATTTTCATAAAGTGACCTGGTAGAGGGCGCTCTCGCGCATTGGATGGTAGCAGCCACACGAGAGGGGACCCCTAACGCAGTTATACCTCTCACGGGCCAAGCCCAAAGAGCTATTCGCTCCGGGCGGGGGTGGTGTATTTCCCCATTCGCCTGAGACAGTAGGTCCATGCGTAACGGGAGTGTGCATGACTGTGCATAAAGGGGATAGCCACAGAGATTTCGACCACCTGGGTGCTATCAGGATCACACCACCTAGTGGTCAGCACGCCGGCATGCCTAGATTGTTCAACTCAGACATTCATTGCTCCTGCAACCAAAGTATGAGTCGAAAACAGAAACGTTTTGTTTCACTTTCATTTGTAGACGATACACGACAACTACGCCGAATATGGAGTTTCGCAGTGCCACCATTGTCGCATCTGCAACAACACTCCCACCCATGACATAATGGACAATATTGTCTATCTGGGCATTCATAAAAATATTCTTTCACCACTCAAAATCGTATTCCGTCATAGCAACAAGATAAACCCTATGCCCTACGATAGCCCAACGATATGCTAATACAGCAGTGAAAACGCTGCTCACTGAATAACGAAATAAACAAAGTTTTCAAAAATGATACCATGTCATTCTACAGTCAATATCTGGGACTAAATATTAAATAAATATACAACCTCACTATTGGTTTTACGCGTGGAGATGTCCCTTTTGAGACTGAGTGGACATTGTCTTGGACAATCCGTTTGTGAAATATACGCGCATTTGTGACACCTGGGTACCTTCCAAAATAGCTGTGCATAATACCACACGTGTTGTTTACGGTGTTGTTGCCCTTTTTAGTACAGTCTGGTTTGATTGACAATTTATTTATTCAGTAGGTGAGAGTATAAGCTTTCTAACGATGTATAACATGTCTAATTTTGCTTTTGGAATAGCGTTTTATAGGTCAGCGTAACCGAAAGTTTTCTCATCATCGCATTCACTTACGCATTCACTCTGTGGTAGCAGTAAAAGACGCTGCATCTGACGAAACATTGTCAACGATTTTTCGTTTTAGCTTTCGATAACACTAGCTAATATTATCAATTTAGCTAGTTACTTAGGTAACGTTAATAAATTGATCATAAACTTTTGTCTTTTGTCAGGTAACATTAGTTAACACGTTAGATCTGTGTCACGTGACAGTGGAGTGCCGTGAAAGGGAGTGATTGAAGGCTAATATTAACCAATCTAAAATCAGCATTAAAGGTAAGAATGTCAAGCTCAAGATTTATTAGTTCAATGGTCACTGTCAGCTCACAAGGTACATACTGAGTGTACTAACTAGCAAATGTACAGAGAAAGGGACGTTCAACTGGAAAAAAAAAAGTCCCACCAGAACAATTGTTTGCACTCCCACAAATGCTCTCAATTATATTTTGAGGTCGCACAGAATAAATTTCAGGAGCATACGAGACCAAACGGTCGCAATTTCAATGGCTGGCAGGATTACTTTATGGGTGGTACAAAATTAGAATGTGCACATGTAGAAAAAGACTTGGGAGTAATAGTTGATCAAAGCCTATCAGGGTCTGGTCAATGTGCTGTAGCAGTAAAAAAAAAAAGCCAACAGGATGCTGGGATATATAGCCAGGAGAACTGAGTATAAATCTCAGGAGATCATACTCACACTATACAATACTATTCTCAGACCACACTTAGGGGAAAATACTACAAGAAAGATATAGAGGTGCTGGAAAAGGTCCAAAGACGGGCAACCAGATTGATTCCGGGTATAAAAAATAAGTGTTATGAGGAAAGGCTTGAGATGCTTGGACTTTTCAAGCTTAGTAAAAGGAGACTTAGAGGACATTTGATTGTTAATCCCTTTAATAAATTTAAAAGCCTCAAAGTGAACTACAGGAAACTATTCAAGTTGAGTTGAGTTAGCAGAATGAGGGGGCATAAATGGAAACTGGCAAAGGGTAAATTTCACACAGACATTAGGAAATATTTTTTCACACAGAGAGTGGTTAATGTGTGGAATAGCTTGCCTGGACATGTAGTGGAGGCAGAAACACTGGGGGTATTCAAGGCCTGGCTTGATACAGTGTTAGATACTATCTAGCTTTAAGATAAACTAAGCATTAAGTACAGTTTAGTGGTAGGAATAGGCGAGCAGTGTTGGGCTGAATGGCCTGTTCTTGTCTTACGTTTTGTTATGTTATGTTATGTTATGTTATGTTATGTTATGTTATGTTATGTTATGTTATGTTAAGAATTTTTTCACGCAGATAGTAGCCAATGCGTGGAATAGCCTGTCAGGTCAGGTAGTAGAGGCAGAAACTGAGGATTTTCAAGACTAAGCTTGAGACAGTTTTAGATACTACCTAGTCTGTAGGCAACCAGAGTACTAATTCAGTTAGTAAAATGGCAAGCATTGTTGGGCTGAATGGCCTGTTCTCGTCATTATATTACACTAAGTTATGTTATGTTACAGCAGGTGGAATTTTTTTTGGGTGGAAATATATGTCCATTTTGCGTGTGTATGTGATGTTTTGATTGGCTGGTATAGCTAAATATCCAAAGGGAAGACATATTGTTTGCGGGCCTGGAGCATTTGTGATGATGTAATCAGGCAGGAAAAAGAAGAAGAACTAAGTTTGGGGCTTTATTGTACGTACATGTGAAATTGTTTGCAAATTCTGTCTGTTGAAATATGGTCAGAAGGTACAGAAATGAATATTTTTAAGGGCTGACAGTCTGTGGTCATTGCAGTTATGTCTGTAGGAAGCCCTGAATAATGCCAAACTCTTTATGCTGTATAGGCAGGGGTTATATTGGGGGTGGACGCGGGTGGACGGCGTCCACCCACCTTTAGTAAATAAATAAATAATTTTGACCGGCAGTTTTACAAATAACTATGACAATCCAGTCCATTTTTAGTATGCTCCAGTCCATGTGTTCCCTCTAGCCAGTTACTCGCTCAACCAATCAAAAATCAGAAGAAAAAAAACTCAGGAGGAAGAGTCGTTTATATAGACAGACACAGAAAGAAAAATATCGTTGATTGTCTTGATTGTTTGGAAGCGGGCGCGGTAGGTAATTTCATTAACATGTAATTTCATCTATGCAACATTTTGAAGAGAGATGAATAAACAGCCCCCATGAACGCCGGCTATTATTAACGGCAACTTTGATTGTTTGAGCAAAATCAGCAGGTTGCTGGTCACAGCTAAGCTAGGATTGAATATTTCCCACATACATAACGTTTTATTCAGCGGTGACTAGTGTGCTGAAAATTGGTGGGGCGCAAAACTTTCCTTTAACTAATCATTGATCTCAACCTGTTTTCATTAATAATTTTCCTTTATTATCAAGCATGCCAACGATCGGACTAATCAAATGGCAAGTAGCCTAACACACAGCGTCTTCATACCATGTTATTTTGTTTACAATCTACGCATTGCAGATATTTGCCATGAATACGAGTGCGGAGAAATAAGTGCATGTATCCGCAAATAATGTTGATTAAAAATGTGCACGTACTGCAAATGAAAATAAACGTAGGCTATAAGGTCTAGGCTACTCACTAAAACT
Organism: Anguilla pacifica; assembly: GCA_039654925.1. Lineage (NCBI taxonomy): Eukaryota > Metazoa > Chordata > Actinopteri > Anguilliformes > Anguillidae > Anguilla > Anguilla pacifica. Next base: position 34,111,302 of record CM077286.1, on the reverse strand, counting down.
GCCTATTTAAGGAGAGCTGGCTATGTATGATAGTATTGAGTAGCCTATTTTGTGGATTAATTGTATTGATACTCAAGTAAAATCAGGGGAAGATTCCGCCACTGCTTGATTAAAACAGATTTTTCTAAATCGCATTTATCATTTAATCTCCTTAACACAATGTGAAGAGGCTGTGTCCCTTTCCAATTGATTAGTCAGATGTTTGCATGCTTGTTAATCACTGAAAATTAATTACAACTGTTTGAGATTAATGATTAGTTTAAAGGAAGGTTTTGCGCCTCACCAGTTTAAGAAAGATGGATAAAGAAGGAAGAAAGTGAGGACAAGAGGAGGATGACCGATTATTTCATGGGTTAAAAAAAAATTCTCAGCATTAATGACACTCAATAAACTTGAAATATTTTATGTAAAAGCTTGCATCAATAGTATACATTATTTTTAAAACTTTGTTTTCCTTAATTATAATTATGTGCACAATACATTAAAGATACAACTATATTGAGCTGAGACACTCATTGGTTTGTACCTTTTTTCACCCACCTCCCACTGGATCTCAGGGTCCACCCACCTCCCAAATCCCAATTTAACCCATGTATAGACATACCTGCCATCCTAAAATATGCACCATCTGTAATGAGTGGACAGCTAGTCTACACAAACATTACTGACAACAGCTTATGTAGCTCTGTAGCTCATTATAGTACAGTAAATGTTAAATAAAAAAAACCAAGGAGATGGTCTTTGATTTTCGCAAAAAGAGGACAGAAATAGCACCCCTGAAAATAGCTGATGAGGACGTAGAGATAGTGACTGAATACAAGTACTTGGGAACGTACATCGACAGTAATTTAAACTGGAACACCAACACAAGCAAAATGTACTCAAAAGGAAACCAGCATCTCTACTTTCTACGGAAATTAAGATCTTTTCAAGTAAATCGAGACACCATGCTGTATTTGTATCGCAGTGTGTTACAGTCTGTTATTACTTTCTGCTGCACAGCGTGGTTAAATGGGCTCTCTAGAGCAAACCAAAAGAAGCTACAGCGCATCACTAGGCAAAATTATCGGAACCGAGGTCGACGACATTCAGATGTTATGTCAAAGGTTCATGTTGGACGGAATAAATCGGACAATCATAGACAAGACACATCCGTTACACTCAGGAGTGGTGCTCAGTAAATCAGGACAGATTATCCCACCCAAGACATGCATAAACCACTCCAGATTTTCTTTTCTCCCCAGTGCAGCACACCTTTTTAATCAAAAATGTAAAAGATAAGATCCCAGTGTTTCTGGGCAGCAGCAGTATTTTTTAATTTAATTTAATTTAATTTTATCTTATTTTATAATTTATTTTATGTTCAACATGTTAGTGATGACTATGACTATGTTTCAATGTTATGTATGATGTTGTTGCTGTTGTATGATATTGTTTCTGTCTTTTACCCTGTCTGTGCATCAAGAAGACAAATTTCATGTTTTTTAAACATGACTAATAAGGTTAACTCTAAATGTTATCTATACTATTTCTTCGCAAAAAAGATCCAATCATTTCAGATACAAATAGCTAGCTAGCTAGCTAGCTGCTATGATGTTGTGCTGCCACTAAAATTGTGCTTGCTAGTGTGGAAGTATGGTTTTTCTTCATTCTTTTAATGTTTTTACATTTCTTCTTATTAAAGATTGTACTGATCAAGAATATATTTAAATGTATGTGATTATGGGATGATCTCTGAAGAACAATATGTATTCTGTGTTATGTAAGAATTTGTAACTAAGGAAAGACAGTGGTCTCCTTGTACACTGATACCTACTACCTAGAGAATCTTGAACCCCAGTTGCAGGAGGGAAAATTGTAAACATTTACTCAGTGGAATTTTGTAAGTAACTTCTGTTGGGAAACAGTCTTGTGCAGAAGACCTTTGAGTTGTAAGAGAAGAGAAAGGATACTGACCTAGAAAGAACTGATTTGCTATATCTAGTAAATGTACAGATTATATTCTATTAAAATGAATGAATGAAAATCAAAGTAATCACGGTAATGGTAATGATATAAACATAGTTTGTTAGAACATGGTGGTCTGTGTGAGTCAATATTTCAGTTGGATTACAGCATGTAGTGAATGCATATAAAGTGCTTGTACTTTGGAATTGGAAGATGGAACAATTGTTAACCATGAGGACAAATACTTATTATTCAAGTCATGCATATACCGTCCTCTGTAAGTGTGTGTAGTGAAATATTTGTTATTGATTAAAATGGAAAATTATATAATAGTTATTGTTAAGCTAACTTATGAAACATATGTTTGACCTAGGCTGGGATTGGTTATTTTAAAGGGAAGACGCATCAGGGTAGGAGGAGATCTGATTGTATAAAAAGGATGTAAAAACATAATGCGAAGAAGCTCTCTATGTATCTTTATGGTACTGGAGACCTCTCGTAGGCCTACGTACATGAAAAGGATTATTGATTGAAGAGAATAAAAAGATTATTAGAAGAAATCATAAGTTCTAGTCTTTATTCTTGCATCACCCACTCACCCACCGAACCTAAGAAGGGGTTTTCCTCCACAAAATTTGGCGAGCCAGCCAGGAGTCCAACAACCTTGAGGGAGGCGCGCAAGGGAACCGACGGAGTGCGGTGTTTCTCCTTCTAGTGACCGGTCAACTTTAGTAAAAGGTAAGCAGACGCCTTTTTAATAGAAAGTCTGTGATAAGGAGTTACCCGTAGTCTGTCGGCCCCAACCGTGGCCAGATTCGAGTGACGGACTCCTGGGGTGAGTTGTTGTAAAGTGTGTTTAAAGTGGTGTTCTGAGAATAAAGAAAATAAAGAGTGAATAAAGAGTATAACAAGAGAATAAGGAAAATAAAAAGAGAATAAAGAGTATAAAGAGTGAGTAAAGAGAATAAAGAGAGTGTGTGAGAATAAAAGAAAAAAGAGTTGAATAAAAAATTAAAACAGGGGTTAATGAATAATTATTAAGTAAAGAAAAGAGTGAATTAAAGAAATAAAGAGTTTAAAGACCTATCTGGGACAGAAGAGGCCTATAGGGAAAGAGTAAATAGAGTTAGGTGCAGCTAGCCAAATACGTAACGGACCTTAGTAACAGGACGTGTAGAGAGTAACTGTTGAGAGGAGACGTCTTCCACATGAAATCCGCTGTGAAAAGGTTAATAATCAGGGGAACCTGTATGCGTGATTGTGTACTGTTACCCTGAATTAAGCGTGATAGGGAAAAGTGGTAGGAAAGGGACAGTTTTAGGGAAAGCTATACAAAAGTCTTATTGACAATTATAGTCAGGGAAATATATTGATACCCTGTATTCGTGTTAGGGAAAGAAGTTTAAAAGTCTTATTGCAATAAGCTGTGTTATTATTTGTTGTGTTTTTTGTTTTCATATAGTGTGTCTGTCTTTATGTTGCTCTGGTTGGGATAAAATTGCTATGTGTGGTTTGTCAAAGTGATGTTTATTGGTTGTCCTAGTCTTATGGGCCCAGAAAATATTGTTTTACATTTTAGATACATAAATATATTAATAGCGCAATAAATATTGTTTTATATTATAGATCTATAATTATAATAACTGTATAATGATGGTGATAGGTGGCTCTTTGGAGCAGTGGAGTTATTCTTATTTTTGAGCAACCTACAGTATATTTGTTAATTTATTTTCTACTGCTTATAAAAGAAAACTTGTTTTTGCTGATTTATACTTTTGTGGGTTATGTGTGTTTAAGAATGCAAAGTTTGCTATAATCATTTTAGCCCCCTTATGGGGGAGATAAGGTTTCATAATAACAGAAGCAATATAAACCATTTTTTGGAGTGAAACATACAAGGAGGTGTTTGATAAAGCGGAACACATGGTGGATGTTGACTGATTGTAAGATTATTAACTAGAAGAAAAAAAAAAGAGAAAAAAAGAAAAAGAAAAAAGAAGAAGAAAAAAATTACTCTAAGGATTTGACTGAACCTATAGAAAAAATCCCACTCTCTTGCATCATGACTGAGGAAATAAATAATATACCTAAGCCCTTAACTCCTTCAGAGGCAATGACTGATTACTTCCAAATATCTTATGATGATACTAGGAAAAAGTGGCAGAAGTGGACAGCTACCAGTCCCACCCCATGGCCAGAACAGGGCACGTGGCGCCCTGCATATTTGCAAGCTATTGAAACCATATTAGCTAATAAAGAGAGTAAGGCTCGGATTGGGCAGAAAGAAAAATTAAAAACCCTTAGAATACACTTGACCCAGTGGAAGAATGAAGCTGCAAATCACAGATCCAAAGCAATAAGACAAGCAGGAACCCAAGTTGCTCCTCCCCTCCAGACTAAAGATAAGGAAATGTCAGAGGAAGCAAGGGTGTCAACAGCTCCGGAATTTACTTCTGTGTGCCCACCATCGTATAGCAGTACTACACCATCTTTATAGCCGAGCCAAGCACTGCACCAAATGGTTGTCTCTAGTGCAGCTTCAGAAGATGAACAGTGCCAGTCAGCTTCGAAAACAACCAGTGTACGGAACTCTTCAAGTCAAGGGTCAAGTTCATCTGGGAAAAAGTAAATATGACAAGGCATTCACAATGACTAGTGAACTCTCACCAGACAGGGGTGCATCAACATTTATACATGCAGAGACAGGACCTGATGCTACAGGGTACCGAGATGCATTGAAAAGAACCGCTCCACCACACTATAAAAATACAAAAGGACTAGAAGAAAAAGATGTACCAATCTATACTAGTTCCTATGATGATGACGAGCCTCTAATAAATTACAGAAAAAAGAGTGCCACATCTAAGCAAGATAAGAAGGTACTTAAGAAGTTGCAGAAGGAAAAAAGTGAAGGATGTCAAGAAAGACGCACAGTACAGAAAATATTAAAGGGCACTCTACGCGTCAAAATGGATGTCCATGATCCAGACCTTCTCAGCCACTCTGAAGAAGAATCAAGTAATGAGGAGTGGGAGGAAAATAAAACATCTCCCCATCCCCACTTGTGCACACCAAAATACCAAGCTGCACAGCAAGTAGATCCAGTTATAATCTTAAGCTCTGAAAGAGTAGCAGAAGCTGAGGCCGTCTACCATAATGCATTACAAGATGTGTCTTTACCCCCTGAAGATCTTCAGAGATTAAAACGACAAAAAGAAAATGTGGTGAGCATACACAAAGCCCTTATTGAATCAGTCAAGAAAGGACAGCCCCGTAGAAGCCAACACCAGAGGGGCTCTCCTGACAGATATGATGCATCCATGCACCCTTTACAAGTTGTGCCCCAACCAGGGGGTCAACCATCGCTCACCAGATACATCCCATGCACTGCAATGGACATGGAAAACATAGTTAAGGATCTACCCAGAATCACTGAAGGAGCGGGCCCCTGGATTACAAAGGTGGAGAGCCAAACAACTCATCTTGCCCTATGCTTGGGAGATATTAAACAACTGTTGGCCAGATGCTGTGGGTTGCAAACAAAAGATGTATTTGAAGAAGCGAAGCTGCCAACTGTGCTTGTCACAAATCACCATGATGGCGACAATTTCAATAGATACAGACCTGCTATATGGAGAGCTCTGAGAGCCTTGTATCCTCACAAGGCTAATCTAGGACAAATTGTGAATGCAGAAATAAAAGAAAATGAAGACATCCATGATTTCATCTCCAGAATGCAGGAAATGTGGCTCACTAATATGGGAGAGCCATTTGATTCATCAAAGGGTGCCCAAACTATGTTCTTTCACATGATGGTCAAAGCTCTACCCCTTTCAGTAAAGAAGGCCCTGGACAATGTTGTGGCCCTGGATCAAGAGCCCTGGGAAAAACAAAGAACGCATATTATTCACCACATGCGTCTATATAAAGAATCACTTAAGACTGCAGAGGGCAAGAATAAGAACCTTAAACAAAATTACTCATGTTACAAATCTCTGAGAAGGAGGGAAAAACAGAAGCACCCTCTACCCAAGCAGCAGTCATTCAGCCACCTCAACCTCAGCACTCGGGCCCAGTGCAGCCTCTTGAACCTCCAGCTCAAATGATGCAACCAGTATCAATGCAGATGCCGATACCTGCACAGCTGATAATTCCACAGTGGAGACCACAACAATGGCAGCAACCTCAACAAAATCTCCAAAATCAACAATGTTTTGCTTGTGGTAAGTTCGGACATTTTGCCCGACACTGCTGGTTAGGAGGACAAGGAAACAGAGGCAGAGGAAACAGACCTCAAAACCGAGGACGTGGTGGAGGGTTCTTGTCACAGCAAGGCCGGAATGGCCCATCTGCAATGTATTCCAGACAAGGAAGAAACGAAGAGTTGCCAAACCAAATGGTCCAACGAAATCAAAATGAATGGCAATGGGGTATAGGATTTAGTGCCCAATAGGGTTGCCCCGAGAGCTCTGAGACCCTAGGAACAGGGGAATCTCAAATAGTCTCTGTTTTATCACAACACCCTCTAACTGAGCCACGTGTGGACATTAATATTGGAGGGGAAATGTGCAGTCTTCTCATTGACACTGGTGCGACACATTCTTGTATTGGCTTGGATGGTCGGCACCTGCCATTGACTGAACAACATATCAAAACAAGGGGCTTCTCAGGGGTTACTCAAAATGTTCCATTTACTGCACCACAAACTATGACTATTGGAAACAGTTCAGTCAAAGCAAAACTGCTGTTTACTCCAAAAACGCCTGTCAACCTACTAGGAAGAGACTTATTATGCAAACTTAATTCTTCTATTTCCTGCTCCCCCGAGGGTATCATTTGTACGTTTCCTGGGTTGCCAGGACAATATGTCATGGACCTTATTACACCAGAACCAGACTGTCCAGTGCTTTATTGTGCCCAACTACCAAGAGAGAATAATTTGGATACTCTTTGGACCCTCTGGTCGTCTACCTGTCCACTACTATCACAAAATATTCTTCATTTGCAAAATACTGGGCAATAACATCTTACTCTCTACTTTGACCCCAAAGGAAATAATGAAGAATACGCTGAAGATTTTGAAAATGTGAGAGGCATGGAGGGCATGATTCATATCCGAGGCATCTACATTGGAAAAGAGGGAGTAGGAGCCGTGGTAATGTTGAAAAATGACAGCTTTCCATCTACACAGTGGTACATGATGGGAGCCTCTGCAGCCCCTCATGTTACACTTGGTGTGAATCCAGGATTTGAACCCACAGACATTGGACCGATGATCAAAAGAATGTCCCAGCAACCTTACCTTCCAACCAACATCCTTGGACTTCTGAATGGTAACAATCCTGACGAATGGTTCATTTCTACTGATTTGATCACGCCTGTTCGTTTGGAGAAGCATGCCAAACCAGTTGAAGCCTTAATGATGCTAACTGATGAAGAGGAACAGTTCCTTAGTGATGTTCCAGATTATCTGTGGGCGAAGGGAGGCTCAGATATTGGACTTATGAAATCTTGTGGTGAAGTTCAAATCCAACTGAAACCAGAAATGTCTGGACCCAGAGTTAAACAGTATCCGCTCAGTCAAGATGCAGAAGAAGGCATTAGCACGACAATCCAAGATCTCCTCACGGCTGGAGTGATCTATCCTACCAATAGCCCGTGTAACACACCCATACTTCCTGTCAAAAAGCCTGGAGGCAAATGGAGAATGGTTCAAGATCTAAGGCCTTTAAATGAACAAGTAATTGCAGAATATCCAATGGTTCCTGATCCATCTACTATAGTGACAAACATTCCAAGCTCTACAACTTATTACACTGTCATCGACCTCTGCTCAGCTTATTTTTCCATACCCCTACATCCAAACTCTCAGTATTTGTTTGCTTTTACCTATCGTGGTCAACAGTACACCTATTGACGCTTGCCTCAACAGAATGGTCAGAGCAGATTTATCTGATTTTCATCCTCCTGGAGGAAGTACTCTCATTCAATATGTAGATGATCTCCTTCTGTGTAGTCCAAACAAAGATAGTTGTCTGCAAGATAGTAAAGCTCTACTCAAAGCCCTAGTGGAAAAAGGTCATCGTGTATCAAAAACAAAACTCCAATTTTGTCAAGAACAAGTGAAATACTTAGGCCACATGTTAAACAAGGGACAGAAGAGCCTTGCTCAAGACCGAATTGAAGCTGTTACTAATGTGCCAAAACCTCAGACAACCAAAGAAATGCAACGTTTTCTAGGAATGACTGGCTATTGTCGTCAATGGATTTGTGACTATGCAGAACTCAGCAGACCTCTCCATGATTTGTGCACTACGGCCACACCCCAAAAGGTTTTACAATGGAACAGCAAAGCAGAGAAAGCATTTCAAGCTCTGAAATTAGCCCTCCAAAATGCACCCTCTCTTGGACTTCCAGATTACACAAAACCTTTCCATTTGTTTAGTTCTGAAAAGGGAGGATTTGCCACTGCAGTACTTACACAGCAAGAATCTGGGAAAAACAAACCTATTGCATATTACAGTACGCGATTGGATAGTGTAGAACGAGGCCTGCACCCCTGTGAACGTGGATTAGCTGCAGCAGCATTTGCTGTGGAAAAAGCCACACCCATTGTGGCAGGCCATTCAGTCACACTATATGTGTCACATGCAGTAGAAGCACTTCTTAGCCGAGGAAAGTCATTATTGTCTCACCGAAGAGTAACAGGCTATGAAATCCTCCTTTCCCAACCATCCCTTACTATTATACGCTGTAAGACTGTTAATCCTGCTGAATTTATGATTACCCCAGAAGAAGGCACACCGCATCATTGTGAACTTATTATTGAACAAGACTCCAAAACTAGAGAAGACCTTTTCTCTGAACCTTTACCATCTCCCGATCTAATTCTATTCATAGATGGATCTTCATTTATTGATCAAACAACAGGGAAAAGACGAGCTGGTTATGCTATTGTTTCTCAAGTTGACCCATGGACTTTTCAAACCATAGTCGAAGCCCCACTCAGTCCAGGAACTAGTGCTCAGCAAGCTGAACTCACAGCCTTAACCAAAGCATGTATTTTAGCCTCAGAAAAATCAGTCAACATCTATAGTGATTCTGCATATGTATGTGGGGTTGTACATAGTTGGGGAGGAGTTTGGGCACGAAGAGGTTTCCTCACAGCAGGAGGAACACCTATTCGCAATAAAAATGAAATAACTGCACTGCTGGAGGCCATGAAACTGCCATCTAAATTAGCCATTATTAAATGTGCAGCACATACTCGTTGTAATGACCCTGTGTCTCAAGGTAACAATTATGCAGATAAAGCAGCCAAACTAGCTGCCAGCATGAAGTACTGGCCTATGGCAGTCCAAGCATCTGTAATTCAAGCTCAAGAGGTACCTCTACAACAATTAATCGAGGCACAAAATCAAGCCATGGCCTCTGAAAAATCTGATTGGGAATCTAGAGGCTGTGCCTTAGACCAAGCTTCAGGCCTCTGGTGCCAAACAATAACTGGTAAAATTGTGGCTCCTGCCGCACTAATACACCTTATCTGTAGAGCGGCTCATGGAATTTACCATTCTGCAAGGGGGGAAATGATGAGAACAATTCAAAACCATTGGTTTATTCCTAAATTAACTGAACATGTGACTAACTGGATTTCAAATTGTCAAATCTGTCAAGAAATAAACATTAAAAAGGGAATCCCAACACTTCCACGCACTATGCCTCCACCGGTGGGTCCATTTACCCATTTGGTAATGGACTATGTAGATATGGTCGACCCAGCAGAAGGAAAGCGTTACTGTTTAGTTGTCATAGACAGATTTTCTAGATGGGTAGAAGCTTTCCCATCTGCTCAAGCAGATTCTAAAACTGTTGCCAAAGCTTTAGCAACTGAAATTTTCCCTAGATTTGGTGTCTGCCAAACACTTAGTAGTGACAATGGAACTCACTTTACTGCTGAAGTAATTTCAGATCTATGTAAAATGACAGGAATTCAACATAAATTCTCATGAGCATGGCATCCTCAATCAGCCGGCATAGTAGAACGTTGCAATTGAATTCTAAAAATGAAATTAGCAAAAGCCTGCAGGCAAACAGGATTAAATTGGGTTAAATGTTTACCATTAGCACTCATGGCCATGAGAAATAGTAGAAATAGGTTTACACACTTAACACCGCATGAAATGATTACTGGTAGAGTAATGTCTGTACCTGTAATGAAACCAAGAGAAGGAGAAGTAAGTTTGCATTTTTCCAATCCAAGATCAGTGCATGTGTTTCTAATCCACGGAAACTATTCTCCACCTTCTCTTCCCTCCTCACTCCTCCTCCACCCCCACCTCCTTCTTCTCTCTCCGCAGATGACTTTCTGGCCGCCTTTGAAGGAAAGGTGGCTACAATCCGGAACTCCTTCGCCCATCCAGTGAGCCCCCCACCCCCCCGGGACAAACCCACAGCCACACTGACCTCCTTCGAGATGCTGGAGGACTCCGATGTATTACACCTCATCACCTCTCACCGTGCAACCACCTGTCCACTTGACCCCATCCCATCTAAAGTTCTCCAATCCATTTCCAGCGAGTTCCTTCCCTATCTGTCCTCTATTGTTAATTCCTCTCTCTCCTCTGGTCACGTTCCCTCTGATTTCAAGATGGCTCGTGTTACCCCACTTCTAAAAAAACCCACCTCAGACCCCTCCGATGTAACAAATTATCGACCCGTATCGCTTCTACCCTTTCTGTCCAAAACCCTTGAACGAGCAGTTCTTAAACAACTAACCTCTTTTCTCCATCAGAACAACCTGCTAGACCCTCACCAGTCTGGCTTCCGATCCGGGCACTCAACAGAGACTGCGCTCCTAGGTGTGACGGAGGCACTTGCCACTGCAAGAGCCTCACGCCTCTCCTCTGTCCTGATCCTTCTTGACCTGTCTGCAGCTTTCGACACGGTCAACCATAATATACTCCTCTCCACCTTGGCTGGGATGGGAATCGCTGGGACTGCCCTGTCTTGGTTCGCTTCCTATCTTGCAGATAGGACCTACCAGGTCACCTGGAAGGGGTCTGCCTCTGCTTCTCAGCCACTTGTTACGGGAGTGCCGCAGGGATCTGTACTGGGTCCTCTGCTGTTCTCCTTATACACCAGATCTCTTGGTTCAGTAATTAATTCACATGGCTTCTCCTATCACTGTTATGCAGATGACACACAAACTCTTCTTTTCTTTCCCCCCCTCAGCCACACAGGTCAATGATAAGATCTCTTCCTGCCTGGCTGACATCTCCACCTGGATGGCCAGCCACCACCTGAAGCTCAACCTCAACAAAACTGAGCTGCTCTTCTTCCCGTACAAGACCTCCTTACTTTGTGAGCTCTCAATCACGGTTGATGGCACCACAGTGACTGCCTCTCACTCTGCCAAGAGCTTGGGGGTGGTCCTGGATGACCAACTGGACCTCAAGGAGCACATCAAGGCAACATCACGGTCCTGCAGATTCCTTCTGTACAACATCAGAAGGATTCGACCATACCTGACGACGCACTCCACCCAGCTGCTCGTCCAGGCTACGGTGACCTCTCGCCTTGATTACTGCAACTCTCTCCTTGCAAGCCTGCCAGCTTGTGCCATACAGCCACTTCAGATGATTCAGAATGCCGCTGCCCGACTCATCTACAACCTTCCCAAATTCTCCCACGTCACTCCTCTGCTGCGATCACTCCACTGGCTACCTGTCGCCGCCAGGATCCGGTTCAAAACCCTGACCCTCGCCTACACTGCTGCCAACAGGACAGCCCCCACCTACTTGCAGGACATGATTCGCTTCTATGTGCCTGCTCGACCACTCCGCTCTGCGGAAGCAGGGCGCCTAGTAACCCCCCCCACCCACCCAAAGGGATCACAGAGCTTCTCCACCCTAGCTCCCCAGTGGTGGAACGAACTTCCCGTCCCTCTCCGAACCTCCCCCTCATTACCCATCTTCCGCCGTGGCCTGAAGACTCATCTCTTCAGACTATACCTAGATTAACCACCACCATGCTGTATATTTCACTCTTTAATTAAAAAATAAAAAAAAAATAAAAACCCCCCCCCCCCCCCCCCCTTTTCATGTCACTTGTATTTGTCTTTGTCCTAATACTGTAGCTTATACTTCTGCCTAGTTGGCTTTGCAGAGGTTAGGTTAGAATAGTGTTCACTGCGTGAACTGTGTTCTTAGCTAGAAATAGCTGTACAAAATAAGTATTATACCTTTCTGAACCTGTGTTCAGCAGTTGCCTACGACCATGATATGCACTTTTTGTACGTCGCTTTGGATAAAAGCGTCTGCGAAATAAATGTAATGTAATGTAATGTAAGTATTAGAAAGTGAATTAGGAAGGTATTTGAAAGGACTAACCCAAGTTGTGAGATCTATCTATTCACAGGCTAAAGAAGCACAAGGGCCACCAGCAGAAACCCCTGATCTTCCGGTTAATCCAGGTGATTGGATTTACGTGAAGAAGTTCAAAAGGAAGTGGAAACAGCCAAGACAAGTAGGACCTTATCAGGTGATCCTCGCCACGCCAACAGCAGTTAAGGTAAGGGAGATTGGACCATGGGTACACCTAAACCACTGTCGCAGAGCAAAAGAGTCAGAAGCCGAAAGAACCATGGAAAAAGAATAAAAGGATGCCAGTTTCTCTGGGTACTTTCTATTCTTCTCGTAGGAAACACTTTTCTACTAGTCATAAGAAACAATAGCAACAACAAAACAGACCCTAGTAAGATTGAAAAGTCTACTGAGACATACCATGACTTCACCATAGATAAGAGCACTATTACATCAATAACCCTGACACCTGGAGAAATAGTACCACTTAAAATGAACTTAGCTGTGAATGACATAGATAGAGGAAAGGCAGAAGTGACAGTAGGATTAAGAAAGTTGTTAGGAGGTCTAGAGGATGTGAATAATGAAGGGAAGACAAACCGAGAAAATGGGGAAAAACAATAAATTATAGTACCAGGTACAAACAGTGATACTTCTGATTTATACTACTTACAACAATTATATCTGAAAAATCTACAATACATGCATCAACTGATACATAAAGATAGACATTCAAACTCAACAGACTATTATAACTTTGAGTGCTTTTGCATGATTTTATGTGTTGTTTCCCTCCCTACCTAAGGGGGGGGCTGGTCACCTTGTTCTGTGTGTTCCCTAGTATATCAAGTTGCAGATGGTGATTGGTGATTGGACAAGAGACTGATGGTACCTACTCTAAAAAAGCGCCTGCTGAGATCAGAAGCATGCTGTCTTTTCCTGATTCCCAACTGGAGTGGGCTATGCTGTTGTCTACAGATAACAAACTTATTGTTAATATACTGATCTCTGAAGTGTATAATGTAAACATCTTCTAGAAATAGCAGTCCTGGTAGCTGTAGGGGGGAGAAGCCTGTTTTCTTTTTACATTTTTCTCTTGGTTATGTTAGGGAGGTAGGTAAGATATCTGTATTTCATTTATTTCCTTTTGAAAAAGATAGGTAAGATAATTACTAATATTATGTTTTGTCTATTATTTTGGCCATGCTCTCCCCGACGCTTATTCTACCATGGTTAATAAATAAATCAATTCTACCTCTAGAAGAATAACTTACTTATAATGAATACATTTATATCCATGCTTAATGGTTATGTGAGACCAAATGGTCTCAAAGCGGGGAATGTGGAAGTATGGTTTTTCTTCATTCTTTTAATGTTTTTACATTTCTTCTTATTAAAGATTGTACTGATCAAGAATATATTTAAATGTATGTGATTATGGGATGATCTCTGAAGAACAATATGTATTCTGTGTTATGTAAGAATTTGTAACTAAGGAAAGACAGTGGTCTCCTTGTACACTGATACCTACTACCTAGAGAATCTTGAACCCCAGTTGCAGGAGGAAAAATTGTAAACATTTACTCAGTGGAATTTTGTAAGTAACTTCTGTTGGGAAACAGTCTTGTGCAGAAGACCTTTGAGTTGTAAGAGAAGAGAAAGGATACTGACCTAGAAAGAACTGATTTGCTATATCTAGTAAATGTATAGATTATATTCTATTAAAATGAATGAATGAAAATCAAAGTAATCACGGTAATGGTAATGATATAAACATAGTTTGTTAGAACATGGTGGTGTGTGTGAGTCAATATTTCAGTTGGATTACAGCATGTAGTGAATGCATATAAAGTGCTTGTACTTTGGAATTGGAAGATGGAACAATTGTTAACCATGAGGACAAATACTTATTATTCAAGTCATGCATATACCGTCCTCTGTAAGTGTGTGTAGTGAAATATTTGTTATTGATTAAAATGGAAAATTATATAATAGTTATTGTTAAACTAACTTATGAAACATATGTTTGACCTAGGCTGGGATTGGTTATTTTAAAGGGAAGATGCATCAGGGTAGGAGGAGATCTGATTGTATAAAAAGGATGTAAAAACATAATGCCAAGAAGCTCTCTATGTATCTTTATGGTACTGGAGACCTCCCGTAGGCCTACGTACATGAAAAGGATTATTGATTGAAGAGAATAAAAAGATTATTAGAAGAAATCATAAGTTCTAGTCTTTATTCTTGCATCACCCACTCACCCACCGAACCTAAGAAGGGGTTTTCCTCCACACTAGCTTGCCATGGTCCTGTAGCCATATCTGTTTACCTAGCTCAGATATTAGTTTTGTATATAACTTCAGAGCTAGAAAGCACAAACAACTGGGATTCATACATTCCTTCCTAGCTGATTAGGCTTTTGTTAAATAATCGTTTTCTTAATTGTACCTTATCGGACATGTGTTTTGTAGTTGTTCCAATGACCAATGCAAGTGAGAGTTTAGAGAAGAACTGTTCACTGTGGTATGTGGTTCTGAACAGTGATGCCATCTTAAGCACGTGTTTCCTCAAACTTGGAAATTCGTCAACACTTATATTTTGCTTGTAGAAATCAAGCAGATCCATTTTACTGTGCCTAGCCTTTAACTGACAGTGGTTCTGCAGTTCAGTGATCTCTAGCTGCATGCACTCGGGCACCTGGTAGGGTCATGTATAAATGGTGGTCACACAAGATACTGATCGGTATTCTGTTCATTTTCGGGAATCTGTGACTAACAAATGCATATCTGTATCCCCAACCACATGAAATCAATAGATAAGTGCTTAATTAATTTATTTTAGTTGACTGATTTACGTTTATTACCTTTGAACTCAATCAAATCTTCTGAATTGATAAATGTTGCATTTATATTTTTGTTCAGTGTAGTTAGTATAGAAACGCCACAGTGGTCAGTTGTTGTAACTGTTTAAAAAAATCAATAAATGTGCCTCTCTATTGAGGCATCTGTGACATGGTGTTGAACAACAAAAAACATCATAAGGAACACCTGTGTAGTGATCATGGCTTTTAATCAGCATCTTGATATGCCACACCTGTGCAGGAGATAGATCATCTTGACAAAGGAGAAATGCTAGCTAACAGTGATAAACAAATTTCAGGGCAAAATTTGAGAGAAATAAGATCTTTGTGCACATAGAACAAATCTTTGAGGTATTATTTAAACGCATTAAAAATAGCTGCAAAAGTAAAAGTGTTGCGTTTATATTTTTGTTCAGTGTACTTTACTTGGCTACTGTATAAAACATTCTTATCGGCTAATGCCATGTTTCTACATTCATGTTACCTCCCCGTTCTCTATCTACCAACATACAAACAATTTGTATGTCTGTACTGTCTGCAACACCCCATTAAAAACATTCAATTTCAAAACATGACTCATTCACAATTATAACTACTAGTAGTCTGTGAAAAAAGTACATCTGTTTTCCTACGCAATTTCATGTATTCCTTGACCAGCTGTATATATGACCACTCGCTAATACCGTCTGTTTTATATACCGTTCAATAAGGACACTCATCTCGCTCATGGTCAGTATATGGTCACTATTCTCTGTGATCATCTCCAACTTCACCTAAATGCCCATTCTGCAAAACATATTGTTTCAACTACTCAATTTAATAATTTCTGGTAATTTCTTTGGTGCTACTGTTACTTTCTCATATGCAAAGATTGCAGGGAAATGTCTGTGCATGCTCTTGTCCAATGTCAACTGTTCTGTTTCTCACAACTATTTCCTACCTTTCCTTCTCGAATTCTCACATAAGGTCAGTGCTCTACCTAAGGAAGAAAGCAAAGAGGAGTCCTACCTACAGCTAAGCATATCCAAATGCCTTATAAACTTCATAAACACAAAATCGATCTCAGAAGAAATAACAGAAAACAGAGCAGGACAGAAGAGTGCACAAGTTGTAACCTTGAGAGCTCTAATTGAAGGACCTTGCTGATCATTGTCTCTATGAAGGCTCATTGGATGGCCGTCACATAAGTGAGTACATACACTGGGTGGATTTCTATTGCGTTTCTCATGGTGCCAGCCTCGTATACTTCCACCACTCCGCCATTTGTAATGGGCCATTGCTTTATATATCCAGCAAAGCGAAAGTTCTAAATGGTACACGTTCATCAGACTGTAAAAATTCACACAAGGATAACCGTTATCCACAGCCGTTTCTTAAAGGGTTACTTCACATTTATCCACCCAGGTCCGGTGTGCTACTGATCAAAAATTATGTGATAAACCCCCCACCCCAAAAAAAAAATTGTTCTGCCTCCCAATCACACCAGTCTACATCTGGGACTGGCTAGGATACTATGCGTGTGCATGTATGTATGTGTACGCATACTTCATAGTCTATATTGCTATTATCACTTTCTGAGCACAAATAAATGGTAAATGGTAAATGGACTGCATTTATATAGCGCTTTTATCCAAAGCGCTTTACAATTGATGCCTCTCATTCGCCAGAGCAGTTAGGGGTTAGGTGTCTTGCTCAAGGACACTTCGACACGCCCAGGGCGGGGTTTGAACCGGCAACCCTCCAACTGCCAGACAATCGGTCTTACCTCCTGAGCTATGTCGCCCCCATACAAATACTTTGCATAAAGAAATTATATCTGAAGAAACACATGTTTTCAACAAATAAAAAATGTCAAGTTAATGACACATACAAAGCACTATAAGCCACTTGCAAAATCTAGGCCTGCCATTAAAAGCACTAATATCAAAATTACGCCAAGTTACAATAAACAATATTGGCTACCTTAGCAAACACAAATTACACATGCTGTATTCCAAATCAATGCGGCTACCCAGTGCTTCCTAAATTCTTTCAAGTAACTTGGCCCTGTCAAAAATATACACTAATTTGTGATACCTGGGTATCTTTCAAAATAGCTGTGCGTTGAACCACACGTTGTATACGGCGTTGTCGTCCTTTTTAGTACAGTCTGGCTTGCTTGACAATTATTTCTGAAAGTGTACTTTTTAAATGTACGCTGTTTCACCCCATGCCATGTCCCTGTTGGAATGTAAGCTAGAGGTCAGTCTTGGTATGGACTCCCTTCTCCTAACTAATGATTGGCTAAATTGAATCTTTGCATATGGTGATTAAATGAATCTCACAGGCTGTAATGACAGTTATTTGTCAGTGAAGGACCCCCTGCAAACAGATACCTACCAAAGTGACTTTCATAAGTTGGAGACTGCAGGTTATGCCACCAAATGGAATCCTAGCAACATCGTGTGGAGGGGTGGTGTGGTTACGGCGCCACCTGTGGGTGGAGAGGGAGTGGTTTTGCTGGCATTGCAACCCAGGTGTGGGTGATGACAATTAATTGCTAATTGTTTATATGCTCTGCCTGCAGTGAGACCAGGGCACTGGAATGAGAGACGCGCACGGGAGCGACGCGTGTGCAAATTCCCCCTTCCTTATTGTGTGTGTTTTTGTTTTGGTTTGTGTATGTGCGGACTGGAAGCACAATAAAACCCGTGTGCGTCTGAGAACGGAGAATTGTGTGGTTTGTGGGGAAAAGGACTGCAAACTTGTTACACATCGGTTCATCAAATGAGTCATGATACCTGCCACACCAAGTAGTGCATCACAGTAGAAAGAGGAAAAAACCTGAATAACCTCCTATTGCCTGGATCAAACTTGGAACCATCCTACTTAGGACTGCTTCTCCATTTCAGAGAATGAAGGGCTGCCACCAGCAGGGACGTTAAAGGACTGTTTAATCAGATCTGGCTGTTAGAAAAGGACAAACTCTTGAGTTTTCTGTGGCAAGAGCACCATCAGTCTATGAATAGCAAGTCTTGCCATTTGGTACAACGCCCTGTGCAATGTTTAGTGTCCAGAAGCATGTCAGTGAACACAACCAGCCAGGAGAGGACGTACACCACAGTGTGAACAAATACTTCTGTGTTGACAATTCTCTTCAGTCTCTGCACTTCCAGAGAAGCAAAGAGTCTTATGGACAAGTTCAGAGCCTGCCTCACCACAGGTGGTTTCAAGATTTGGCAATAGCCTATTAACTTGCCAGATGTTATTAGTCATCAGCCAAAGGAGGCTAAGCCTAATAGCAGTAAAAGGTGAGTTTCTGAGACACAGGCTGATCCTCAGAAGTTAATTCTTGGATTGGGCTGACACACTGCACAACAAAAAGAAGTGGCTCTTCACGAGCCCATAATGCGCCATTTATACAGAATCCTAGCCAATCAGTATGACCTGCTAAGGTGCATAATTCAGTTTATGACTAGATCAGAGGTGTTCATGCAGTGAAAATGTGCTGAACAATAGAGACTGGGATGACCCATAACTGCCCTCTGCCTTACTACAGGCCTGGCAGACATAGGAGGCTGAGCTACAGCATCTTCCCTCTATAGCACTCCCTAGGTGTTATTTTCCAGAAGAGGTGGACGGAAGTATGGCAAGCCAAGACATGCACATCATCTGCAACACATCAGAGTCAGTAAATGGCTCTGTTACATAACTGCGCAAAGAAGACTGCATAGGTGTAGTGTTATGATCTGGTCTAGGGTCAGACCATAAATGGGTAGGGAAATGTACTACAAACCGATCAGTAACTGAAATCTAATCCAAATCTAACTGAATACTGACTAGTCTTCGAAGGTTGCTGGGCATGGGCGGCTTTGAACGCTGAACTTCGGACAGTTAGCTGATAGTCGGAAACTAAAAGCCTGAATACCGTACCCCCTACGGAGCGTTAAATCTCCACCCAGAGCAGCTTAAAAAACAATAAAGGAAAAATAACAAAGCAAAATAACAAACTTATGTCTCGATGGAAGGATTTTTAGTCCAGCTGGGAACACACTAACTGGAGCATTATACAGCGAGCAGAGGGAAAAACATGAGTCGAGGTCAAAAACGAGCGTACGGTCAAACATGAAATCCAATCAGCAAACAAAGCAGAGGGGCTATGCGAGAATCAGAATTGAATATGACAGCGAATGGTCAGAAACACAAAATCCCCAGAAGGGATAAGGCAAGAATTGGAGTCAAACAAAGATAGGGTCAAATATGCAGTCAAATGAAGCAATCACTATACACAACACACTAATCACAAGTTCAAAAAGCTAGTCTCCGCTGGTAGATGGCAAAGGGCAGCTTTTTCAAGCCAAGCAACTGGATACCATAACGACAATTAGATGACAACCTGAACAAAGAAACACACACAAAAGTAGCAAATGTAACTACATGATCCCATGTCACCTTGAAAAACAGCAGTCCATTCCAAGGCTAGAGCTTAGCGCAGCCTTCACAGGAGCCCAGCTCAGCAATCTGATCCAGAAAGAGCTGACCCTGGAGATCTGAGATATCACTCTCTGGACAGATTCTTCCACAGTAATGACCTGGATATCATCTGAATCTTGTTAGTTCAAGGTCTTCATCAGAGATGGAGATACAAGAGCTCACTGACTACAACTCCTGGCGATACATGGATTCACAGAATAATCCTGCTGACGATTGAAAGAGAGGGATCACTTTAAAAGACCTTCCCAAAGAGAATAGATACAGTCATGGTCCTGAATTCCTGCATCAGCCTCCAGACACACGGTCAATTAAGGGTTCTGCAAATGATCTCCAAGACGTGCTTCAGACTTGCCAGACCCCACAAGTTTTCTTCTCAAAGCAACCCACAAAGCCCTTCACTTGGTGGCATCAACTACTGGGGAACCAGCCGCTGACAGATAAGAGGAAGTTAAAACCAGCAATCCTTCAGCAAGCCCAGATAGAGAGCTTCCAAGAGGAGGTGATTTGCCTGCAGAAATATTGTCCTGTCCTATCAATAAGCAGGATAATTAATCTCGCACCAGAGTATGACACTGCTAAAGGCCTTATTTGTGTTGGACGAAGACTCTGCCAGTTAGACCACTTGTGGATGTAGTACACCCCAATGTAGATGTAGTAGACTCAAAGCATCTGACTACTACACAGATCATCCAAAAATATGATGAGAAACTAATACTTGCCCTGATAGCCGCAAGTGGAGGGGGAAGCAACAATCCCAGAAATAGCAGACGTCCCAGAAGCATGTCAGTGACTCCTGAAGCTAGCACTCCATTCAACAGGGACAGAAACCTTTGGACTATTTCTCATCAGGTGTGGTTGCAGCAATGAGAAGAAATGGACCATAATCCTCAAATGTATGAGCACCACGTCGACCTTCACATCCTTCAGAACAGAACATGAATATGGATTCTGATAGGCTTAAGATGGTTCATTGCCCGTTCGGGGTACCCCATTTGAGATCCTTTCTGATCAAGGCACAAACTTCCGAGGAGTGGATTCAGAGCACCAAGCCAGCTTCCAGGCAAACAGTACAGATCTACAGAGCCTATTGGCGGAACAGCAGATCATATTCTGATTCAACCCACCCAACGAAACCCATTTTGGGGCAACATGGGAACACAAGATGAGGTCCATCAAAGCTGTACTTCACATGGCCCTCGGCTCTCAGACAGTGACTAAGGAATTCTTGAGAACAGACCTGATGGAGGAAATACTGAATTCAAAACCTCTTGGCTACATATCCATAATGTAGTGGACCTAAACCCAGTTACCCTCAAGTACCTCCTCATGGCTAGACTCCTCACTCTCACAAGTGGCATACCCAGAATCCAAATTACTGAGTAGGTGAAGATGGTTGCACGGACAAATACTGGCAGATGACCAGTTCTGGAGCTGCTTCCTGTGACACTACCTGCTCACACTGCAGCTTAGACAGAAGTGGCATAAAGACCCAGAGAACCAAAAGACAGGAATGGTGGTGATGATTATCGACGCACTTCCTGTTTGCGGTGGAAAGGAGTGAGGGGAAGGAGTCTGGTGGTGTTTGGAAGAGTTTGTTACAGGATTGTATTGTGCTTTCAATTGTGTATTTGATACTAGTGAAAGTTAGTGATTATGTTTAATAGCCAGAAGAGCTTGTTAATTTGTTTCTTATGTATGAAAACAGTGTTTTGGTTATACACTTTGTTGTACGTCGCTCTGCCAAATGCCTGTAATGTAATGTAATGTAACATATAATTCACTGTCATTGCTAATAATATCCAGAATGTACGAAATGGCACAGAAACCATATATACATTTCCAATGCCTAATACTGTTAATTATTCCTGGTACTATCATTTGCAATTGTTACATATTTTGTAAAAAAAGCATTTCCCCCTCAGTCTCAGATTCATCAAGATAAATAAATATGAATATGCATAAACGGTGGAAGAGATATCTGCAGATATTCAGCTCCTTTAAATTTAGCATCTATTCAAATTTTGAATATATGAATTGAAAAGGGACCTATGTAGATAATGTGTATGAATTTTAGTGCCACTACCACTCCACATGGCTCTACAGCAACACTTCAAAATTGCTATTTTAAAGTAATTATTGTATAATATTATAGATGAATCCTCACATCCAATACACAGCTAAGCTGGAATGGATGGTATTTTGATTAGTTTTGTAGTCCATGACAAAGTACAAGTCACTAAGAAAAATTTTGGCTGAACAACAATTACTTCTGTGATAGCACTCAGTTAAAATAAACAGCCTGCCTTTTAAACTCATTTAGCTCCCCTCCCCTCCCCCAAATTTACACTCTGACGGAAGCTGATGGAACCTAATGTTAGCCATTTCTGTGAAAATTATAGTCAAAATGATCTAATGTTAATCAGATGGTAAAAAAGAAAAAACCTGTTGGAAAGAGGATGACAAAAGATGACGTTGAAAAATAAAGCAAGGTTAAAAAAATAAATGATAGGCCTATTTTAACAAGTCTATGCTTGATAATAAGTCATGCTCTGTGCTGACTAGCGTTGTCACGATATCCCATTTCCATATCTTTGATATGCCTTTAAGAAATATGACAATCATCAATATTATCTTTTTTTTATATTATAGTGGAATTATGACAACAGGAACAGAAGTGATTACCTTGTGTGGCCTGGGGGCAGCATTGATCTTGAATTTCACTAGCCTTAGTGCTGCTTCCTTTTGTTCATTACAGTAGGATCAACTGTAAACAATGGCTCAGACCAGGAGTTTAAGTTAAATAAGGCATTTTTATTTAAAACAACAATCATCTTATATAACTGCTGAACAATTAAAAAACATGAACATTTATATAACATAACATTAAAAAGTCATATAAGGTTGCACTCTCAAATTGGAATTTTTCACTGGCTAAACGCTAATTACTTCGATATTTTCAGTATTTCATCTTGTTTTATGTGTTGTTAGCAAGGAAAAGGAGCATGTTAATCCTTTCTGGTTTTAGGAGGTTATGCAATGGAGTGGTAATGTTTCCCATGGTGTTGAGCACTCGTTCCAACAGTGTACTGTAACACATATATGCCTACACAAGTACTTCCTTGCAACTTTCACCACCAACTGAGAGGATCCTATTTTCCGTCGATTATCAAGGATAAGATTGCACATTATATATCTGGCATAAACTAAACAGCCAACATATAAATAATACACTAAAGAACACTGAAAGTATATTGTGTCTCAACAAAGATTCCATACTAACCCAATTTGGGTGTTTCAACTCACATAGAATGGGTCTCAAACACCATAAACTACCCATTTTATGCAACATTTGAGAAGTTAAACAGTGAAATATTTTTCACATCACTAAGAAAATAGCAAAATCTTCAAAGGATCAATCTTAAGTTAGCTAAAGTAAACCGTTAAAAAAAACAGTGGGCCCCCTTTGAAATTACTGTAAAATTGTCATTTAGGCATACATTCACAAAGGTGGTTACTCACCGAGACTCTGTACTTGCTAATCTATTTTAAAGACCCCCTCCATTCAAAAATGTGTTAATGGTTAACTCCTCTTGGAAACATGCCTTTCACTATACCCATTGATTTTTGTGCAGAACTTGTCACCAGAGCACCTTTTTCACCTTCTTCCACTGGAGACATCTCTGTAATTCCCTGAAATCTGAGTTGGAAACGTGTGCGTATGAGAAATATTTGTGATGTCACAAATGTCAAACCTATCAAGGTCCACTATTCAAAGATATGCTAATTAGAGGACAGTGATGTGATAAACTGAAATCTTAATGCACAGAAAGAGGAATAGTTATTGCCACTGCTGTGACAGTTGTTGTGTTGAACATGGCAGACTGCTTTAGGATGCAATCCCGAGGTAGGAACTTCATTCCACTCATTACCTAAGTATCCCATTCTAAAACAAAAATGGGTGGAATTTATTTATAAAAATCACATGGATATGCTTGACAGCATAAAATTCTGCCTTAAAGTGCATATTTTACAGATGCCTGCTTTCAGAACCTCATGCAGAAGTCAATGAGGATGGGGTGTGTTACGGTGAAGCCACACTGTACACAGCGCCCCAGCGCGGCGACACCACCTCCATTCATTTTGAATGAGAGGTGGCGGTGGCCCCCCGCAAGGAATGTTGGGATTGCAGACGGCGCGGCGAAAGGCAGCTAGGCCGCAGGGGAGATGGCCAAAGTTCAACTGTGACCCCCACACCGCATCGTGGTAACAAATCAGATTTGATTTAATGATCCGTCAATTAAATTGTCCCTATTTTTTTCTAATTTTAGTTCCACATTGTATAGTTCCACAATGGAGAACCTAACTGTAATTGCCGTATCAGGTTTCCCAACTTACAATCTCCTACAGAGACACCGATAAGAGGAACGCAGCGTGGAGAAAAGTCTCTGAAATTGTCGGTGGCTCCGCTAGGTAGTTATAGCCGTTGCTATTAGTTATCACTGTCCAGTATGAATAAAAATCATTTTTGCAGTAACCTAGCTCTGAAAAAAGTTAATCAGCTGCCTAGCTAGGGAGTCTAATGTCTAGCTAGTGAGTAACAACCAACAATAACAACAAAAACATTTTATACCTAATGTATTAGTTGCTAGTTGTTTGTGATCATTTCTACCAGCCACCTGGCTAGCTAACCAGATATAACTTTGAAGGCATTAGCTGGCTAATGTTTTTGTTGTTAGTTGTTACTCGCTAGCTAGACATTAGACAGCCTAGCTAGGCAGTTGACTAACATCTTTCAGATCTAGGTTACTGCAAAAATAATTTTTATTGAGACTGGACAATGAACATGAAACACGACATTAAACCTGGTCAACAACGAACACAACTGTCTGTCAAAAATAGGTGACACGCCCACAAGCAGCTGATTGTGGGGACGCGGTGCGGCGCCAGGCGGCGTCGCCGCATACAGTGTGGCTTCACCGTTAAGCAGGAAATCTAACAAGAAATCTGTCTATATTGAAAGATGTTGCTAAATTTAAAACATAAGTAGTCGATGAGGGAAAAATATTTTCTGCTGAAGCACTGAAGCCTGATCTCACAGATCACAGTTGTGCATGTTACCACTTCTCCACTTATCAAAACCTATCCTTAGATGTTGGATAGGTAAGAAGTTAATCGCCAATTAGCTTGCTAGAGCGATATGTACAAGTGTTTCTGATATTTTATCTAAACACTATTAATACCATCATGTGCCAAAGTACTGGGCTTGACTCCGCTGATAAAATTTGGTGATCTGGGTCAATACCCATAAAGAGTCTAAGAGTAGGGATGGAAATCTACAATGAGATTCCCCCCTATCCATTCATAAAACAGCAACTGCTCCTAGATCAGCACTACTCAGACATTTTAGGAATGAAGGATCCTAGTAGTCTATTCAGTGATCCACTGACTTGTCAAAACCAAGATCACTTACACAGAAAATAAGCCTTTACTTATTTTACCAGGTAGGTAGAAAAATAAGTAAAGCCTATAGAGTAACATCTCTCTTGACCAGGGGCCTGCATCATAATGCAGCATTACTGAGTTGGATAACTGCACTGAGTAAAACATGGAACAGCTCTTTTTACTTCAGTCTATGTTCCAGATTTAAGAGGGTTCTGGGTTTTTACGTAGTGCAGTTATCCAGCTAACTCAGTAATCCAGGGCCCTGCTTCACTATGTGGTTAACCTGATTAGTTTGTTGAAATTTTGGGATAAACTCAGGATTTTTGGTTTCACGAAGCCAGTTCCCAATTTAGCCAGACTTGTTACCGGGGAAACGGAGTCTAAACCCAAAACTGTGAAACCGCAGGTTTTAGCAAGTTAAATGTATAACGTAGATGTAGCCTATAAGCAGTTTTGTTTTCGTCAACGAAAATGATGACAAAATTTTTCGTCAACGACCTGTTTTTTGATGACGAAGACGATAATAGAACCAAAATGCCTTTATAGGACGACAATGATGACTAGATTAATCTCGCATTTAAAATGAAGAAAATATAACGAGACGAAAATAATAAAATAAAATGAAAATAGACTGTGACAAAACCGTCACAGGCTGTGGACAGCACCCGGTAAAAGACACTCTTATATACACACACACATACACATACCCACACACATTCTCTCCCTCTCTGTCCCTCGTGTTTTCACACACACACACACACACACACACATTCTCTCTCTCCCTTTCTGTCCCTCTCGTTTTCGGTCGTTGCGGTGAGTGCACGCACCACACTAGCGTTAAAGGTAACAAACATTTCATTTAACAATCTCCCCTTAGTGTTCGATAAAAGTAAGCATGACAGACACAAAATACTTCTTTAAAAACCCAGAAGGTTGAATTTATTGACGTGTTCTAAAAGTGTTAAAAGCTATAGAGTGATTGTTGATTGTTTTTGCAGCTCTCGTACTCACTGTTGTCTCTCCACTGCAGTTCCTGGTTTGGCGTAGAAACAGAGCTACAGGAAGGGAGGAGGGATATACTATCTAGTTTTGTGCCAATTTTGTAGATGTATTTTAGTATTGAGAATACTTGAGCATGTTCTGAAGATATTTAATGTATTATTGTAATGTATTTTTTAATGTGGAATGTAATGAAATTATTTATTTTCAGTATGGTTGCTAAAACTAACAACTGGTAGTTAATGGAATATTCTCATAATGGTATCGTCCAAGGGGCAGGGCTTTAAGGGTAAAAAGGTACCTTTTACCTACGGAGAAGTCTGGTTTTGTTGGGGCTCAGGGCAGCACTGCTATTGCTGTCCCTGAGTTTTGTTTTTTCATTTATTATTTTTTATTTGTTTTTACTTGTTACTTATTGTTTTTTGTATGGAGCACAAAATAAACATCATTGCTCTGATCTGATCATCTGCGACTGAGCCATTCTTTATGGAGGGTTGAACTGAGCCTCAGGCTTTCACACTACCTAACACAGACCCAGACAGAATGAGCGTTTCGCCAAGAAATACAATAGGCTGTAGCCTATTAGAAGAACATGTGTTGATTAATTTACTGTTGGTAGTTCTATTTTGACCGTTGTTATGCAAAAACTCTGGTTGGTAGTTCTATTTGCACCGTTGTTAAGCAAAAACCTCTGGTTGTTAATTCTATGAAAAAAATAATCTATCAAGAAAAAAATAGTTCCTTCTCATTTTATACCATACAATTAGCACCAATTTTGGTCATTTTTGTCATTACATTATTTAATAAAACTGCATGAAACCATAAGTCAATCAAATTCATCTCCCTAGCACTGTCTTACTTTTTAAATAGTGTTGTTGCGCAGTGTAGACATAAAGTCTTTCTAAATCCCTCTGAAACAGGTTTTGAATGCGAGCTAGCTTTATGATAGGTTCGCCGTCACTTGTCACCTAGCCAATATTAAAATTCTTGGTTTTAGGTCAGAATAGTCTCACGGCATGCTTGTTATCCCAGCTAGCATGGATGAAAATGTGTTCCGTAGCCATGAATTAAATACGGAATGCCTATTCTGTCAAAATAAGGGACGATTCCGTATTTTGCGGGATGTTGGCAATCGTAAATAAAGCTAGCAACAGTAACTAGAAATGTGATTCAATGTTGCCATCAACTGTGAAACTGGACACTGAAAAGGGGAGGGGGAAAAGGCCGAGGTGACCCTTCACTGAGAAATAATGCCCAACCTTGGACCAATCAGAATCGAGTATTCAGCCAAGCCGTTGTATAATTAAGCAATAGCTCACGACAGGCAGTGGTGTATGGTTATTATAGAACAGCTAAGGGGCGTTGTTCAGCCCCTTAGCTGTGATATAATAACCATATACCATGGCCTGAAGTGAGCTATTGCTTTTATAAAACGGTCACCAAGTATGGCTATATGAAAGTAATAGACACACTCAAATTTAAATAGTTTTAAAACGTTTTTTTTTTTCAGATGCGGAGTGATACTGAATTGTGCAAAGGAATTAGGTGTCATAACCATGGTATATGTTTAATATACCATGGCTATGAACCAATCAGATTGCTTGATTTTAGCTACCCATTTTATAATATGTAACTAATATTATCACAATGCATTAAATTGATTGAAAATGTGTTCTCTGCCAGCAGTCCAGTTGATTATGATATTAAGTCAATAAAATCAATCCTTTCTTTTTTCCTTCAGATTCTCTCATCAGAAAGAGCCGAACAGTCCGCAGACTCCTTCTTTTTACCAAAATATAGACCAGAGGCAAAAGAACAACGCATCAGAGAGGCTGCCATTGCCAAGTGGATTGCCCAGTCTGGCCTCCCATCGAGAACGGTTGAGGATGAAGACTTTCAAGAGATGATGAGTGTATTTGATGAATGATTCGCTGTTCCCAAGAGACTCAAATTCTCCAACCTTTCATACAAATTGTAAAGCAAAGAGAAGGAAAAACTGAGAGGTGCTCTGGCTGAAGCTCGAAAAGTATCCATTGGAATGGACATATGGACCAAGAAGGGCATGACGGCATCCTTTCTGGGTATTAGTGCATTTTTCTATTCCACCAAAGAAAAGAAACCTAGACATGTGCTTCTCTTCCTTCTGCAAATTGCACATCCCCACATGGGCCAATCAATCAAAGCCTGCCTGGATCAATGTCTGGAGAGGTGGGAGATCCCAGACCATAAAGTTCTGACTGTCTTTAGTGACAATGGGAGCAACATGGTCACTGCGTTCAGAAGTCAAGATCAAGAAACTGGAGAACAGAGTAGCTCGTCATGTGAAGAGGAGACACAGGAGTCAGACACAGAAATGAGCTGGAATGAAGAGGTTTGTGTGTATGCATCGAAACTCTTCACAGAACACCCAGCATGGTACACACTCTGCAGTTAGTGATTAATATCATCCACAAAAAACTCTCGGCTACTGGAGAAGGTTCGTGGCATTGTTCGAATTTTTAGGAGGTCATATTAGAGCAACGGAGAAGCTTCTTACAGCATGTGGTTTGTGTCTCATCATCGACTGCCCCACAAGGTGGAGCAGCACCTTTAACATGGTGGCGCGTCTCCTTCAGGTAAAGGAAAGCCTCGGTCAACTGGCCAACCAAGAGGGCTGGGACTGCCTTCTGCTGCCCAGTAAATGGCAGAGATTGTCTGCCATAAAAGACTTACTCTCTCCATTTCCTGAGCACACAATAACACTGCAAAGTAATACCATATCACTCTCCCTTGTCGTCCCTGCTCTGCTGGGCCTTTCTGCACTCCTTACTAAGTGCATTCGCACCAGCGAGCACAGAGACCTTTCGGCTCTGGCCCACAAAATGAAGATCAATATGGAGGAACGTTTCAGGTGTTTCTTAGATCCAGACACAGAACAATTCAGTCCACTCGCAGCGTCTGCTTGCCTCCTGGATGTGTCAGTAGCAAGTGACGCTCTTGTTGAGAACAACGACGATGAGATCCAAGTGATGCTAAAAAGAGCCGAAGACTACATCATCAGAAGTATCCAAGGTGCACCACAATCTGACGTTGCCTAGGAGATGACTTCAAAGACCCCGTCACCAAAAAAGGCCCGATTCCAATTCCTCGCAAAATCTAATCCAAAATCCAATCCTGGCTCCAAAAAGACGTGCGTGAAAACTGAACTCTTTAAGTAGAAGCAGGTAAGATTAGATAAGTTAGAGTTCTTTGCTTTGCACAACCTTGCATCTCCAGTATAAAATACAGCCAAAAACATGTTTGAACATGAAGAAATATGTAGTTGAAAGCACATGACTGAACATCACATCAGTGACTTCCATAATTTACCCTAATCTGATTGCCACCCAGGCAGTATGTGCAAATTGTGCTTGATTACAACTCCTAGTCACACAATTGATTGTTAATAAAGAATTACATTAAGCATATTAAATTGATCTGGAAATGTAATTATTTTAGGCTGGAGCCCCCCTTTAACATGTTTCTATTTGTGTAGTTGCTGCTGTCACAGAACTGCGAGGGGGAGAATGGCATTGTGTACTGGTCCATGCAGAGCAGTGATGTTTTTCCAACACTGAAGCCATTTGCCCTGGATCTACTGGCCATGCCAGCATCATAAGCTTTTGCTGAGAGGGTATTTAGCGTCACAGGTGACCTCACTCGAGGAAAACGTAATAGAGTCAGAGTTCACCTAGAAAGGAACACTTTCCTGAAAATGAATAGACATAAATAGTGGCCTTCATGCACATCCCCTGTCGCTGCACTAACTTCTATGCCTACCTGTAAAGGTGTGTGTGTGTGTGTGTCTTTTGAACATTAACCCATGTGGTTGTGTCTGGGCAGAATCTTTAACCCTTTTACTGCATGAATTATTAAAAAATAATGGGAAAAAAATGTTTCAGTGTTTTTTCTCACTTAAAATATCTTAATTAAAGGAGTAACATGGTGGTTTTCACACTTTCTCGGTTTTATGTGCTATTTGCACAAGAGGCATTGAAGAAACATGATGAGTAAATGATTAAATATGTTTGTTCTTTATTTTTGGAGAAATATGCATTTTAAATTTATCGTCCGATTTTCAGCCGGTTGAGAATGTTATCGACTTAGTGCGTCACAAGTACAGTAACCACTCCCCTTTCCACACCCCGTAAAGAAATCTGACCGGACACACCGCCCTGCTACAAGTGTGCTGTCAAGTTTAGGTAGCAAACAACAAGGCTGAATCCTGAAAATACATTTTATTAGTTCATTTGTTTCATACATAAAATGAAACGCAAGGTGCTTCACCTTTGAGAACAAGAATAAAAGCTAAATAAAACTAATAAACAGGATACA
The DNA here is from genome assembly GCA_039654925.1 of Anguilla pacifica. Lineage (NCBI taxonomy): Eukaryota > Metazoa > Chordata > Actinopteri > Anguilliformes > Anguillidae > Anguilla > Anguilla pacifica. The sequence continues at coordinate 34,080,867 of CM077286.1, read as the reverse complement.
AGACAACACAATATACAGTAAAATGAGGAAACTGAGACAGATGCAAACAAATAAAATGAGAGCTATCATTATAGCCACAGAAATGACAATATAGGCCTGATGTAATTTACATAGAAACTATACGCTCAGATCGCCTAGTTTCACTCACTGTGGCCAAACAGAATCAATAACGTTTCAGAAAATACATAACTTTAAAAGGTTTAATTCAATCTTCTACTGGGACTTTTGCCATTTATTGAGGGTGTGAAAGAAAATTTTGGTGCCGCTGACTATAATCAAATGTTTTTTCAGATTTACCGTTCGATTGAGCAAGTATCATTCAAAGTACATTTTTATGGGTTAGTGCTGTCCGATTGTGCTAGCTACTTAACATTAACCTTGTACGGCGATCAGTAAAGGCTAACAGCACAGTACCACTTAATTATTTTCACTTCTATCACCACTGTAATGAACTAAAAAAATGCGACAAACTACCTTTTCTGTGAGAAATGTATTGGCGAGCTCACGCGCATACACTGCTGGAGACATTCTAAAGCTCCATTTTGCCCTCCCTACTGTCAGTCAGATTGCTGTGATAGCTCATTCTAAATCATATTTGGGGACCCACGGATAACTTGTGACCCATAGTTATTATATTTGACTAACGTTAGGTTCACTTATTACAGTGCCTTTTAAGGACTATTAGACTATCTGGTTGGTTATATTAATTTATAGCTAGCTAGCTAACGTTAGCTAGCTATGTAGTTTGCTTTCATAATGTAATGTTATCGATAACGTTAGTTAGCTAGTTTGCTTTCATAAGGACATTATAGTTGTGGTTTTACCTTAACTGGGCTAGCTAGGTAGCAAAAATTATTATTGGATATAAGTCAATGTCCTTAGCTATCGATACTTGATATACTAAGTTAGCTAGCTTGTGAAAATTCAGTCTCCCAAGATGAGCGCATATCATGGAGGTAGCTATGGTAACGGGGCATGGTCTGTCAATCGTAGCTAACTGACAGTTCTCATTACCACGCCCAGACAGTTTGGGTGAACTTTTATAGTGGGAAATTTAGGCTTAGAAAAATACATTTAAATCACTGAATAATAAAAAAAATATGCATATTTGTTTTGTTGTTGCCTAAAGACAACTGGCAAGTCTTACATTCAACCCCCATGTTACTCCTTTAAGAGAAAACAAGAAAAATATCTATTTTTTGTTATTGGGGGGGTACTTAGGGGTTTGTTGCCATATGGCAACAACATGCAATTAGGGAAAGTGCTGTAAAATCGTATTTTTCTTAGATTACTCTACCTTTTTACACTAAAACTCAAAAACTTCTTGTTTTTTGTGTGCCACTTACATCTTTTATCACCCCTAAACAAAAATTAGTTGATCTATATCAATTTAATTTCATTACTTCACTTTGAAGTGAGATTCATCCACATTCAAACTGATGATCGAGCATAAAGAAAAACACATTTTTTAAATAAAAACCAATCTTTATTCATATAAAGCTAACTCATATGCCTTTCTTTGTCAGTTTGAATAAAAACACAATCAATCTTAAAAATGAAAACATGAACACAGGACAAGTGTACATTTTAATGAAATGCTCAAATTGCTGCTCCAATCCACTGCTCTTCCGGTATCTCCTGACAAGTTGCCTGTTGTATCTCAGGACTTATGAAATTTCAGGAAGTGGTTCCTCTCCATAGTGATGCAAAGGTAGATTCCACACTTTGTACACATCATCCTTACAATGCCCTTACAGCCAGGGTATTTGCATCTCCCCTTGACTGCCGTCATCATGGGCCAGTGGTCGATGTTGTCTTGTCGCACTGGTTCTGGGGGCATACGGCTCGCAGGTCCCCGTCGTCATTTCTCTGCCACAGCTGACCCGACAGACTGTGACGGTCTTCCCTTCCTCTTGCTGCTGGTGGACTTGTTTTCCATAGTTGTCAGCAATGTGAAGGAATCGCTTTATGGTCTCCCATCTATTCACTGGCATCATATTTGCCACACAATCAACACGTGTCTTCTTGTTCCAGTAGAGACGGGTCTGGGGTAGGCCATGTACAGACATATGGAAACATATACCTATAAATTGCTCTATTTCTTCATAGGTTATCTTCAGGGGTTTAGTGGAGTCGCTTTGAATAGCGTAGAGGTTACTTTGGTAAACCATGTTCTCAATGGTCTCTCTCCGAAGAAGGGAGCGGAAGTAGTCGACAGGCTCATAGGCACCTAGGGATGGCGGGAGGCTGCCCTTCCATTTTTGTGTGGCAAGAATGCTCCTTCTCATCTGGGGGGCTTCTTGTTGGAAAGTCTTTCACATTTAGAAATAAGGGTGAAAATATGTTAATTTATTTTATTCTACATGTTTTAAAATACTTTGTCTTACTATGCTCAAACAGTTTTGTTTTGTTATACTGGTAACTTTAAATAATCCTAAATAATCTCCACAATCTTGTAAAATAATCTTTTCTTTCTGGCAAGCCCCTTATGATAGCCAAAGCTGTTAAAAAAACATTGTTATTATATAAGTATCCATGTAACACTCCTGTGACCATATGATTTTTTATTTTATTACATGGAGTTTAATCAACAAAGGAGCTATGTGTTTTTAAATAAACTTAGTGAAATCTTTAAATTAATCTTGAATGTCTTTATTGTCTTTTTAAAAAGTAAAGCAGCTTTGTTACAGGGCAACACACTGCAAGCAGGCAATGCCATATGTACATTTGAAGCAGAGTTCAAATGTACATATGGCATTGCCTGCTTGCAGTGTGTTGCCCTGTAACAAAGCTGCTTTACTTTTAAAAAAGAGGCAAACGCTCCTGTCATAATAGGTTGTTCCAAATTAGTTGGATAATCTGTGAGTACCAGTCATTACCTTTGTAGACTATCTTTAGGGCATTTAACTACTGGAGGCTGGAAATTACATGTGACAAAAATTAAGTAGGACTAAATTGTGACTAATATACTTTGTTATTTTCGTCGACTAAAATAAATAAGATTTTAGTCATTCTTGACTAAAATTGACTAAAACTAAAATGCATTTTTGTCAAAAGACTAAGACTATGACTAAATCAAAAACTGGTGGCAAAAACAACACTGCCTATAAGCCACATGGTGAAATTACACGCACTCCAACAGAGGAAATGAACACAGGGTTCTTGTCGATGAACGAGCCATCAGAAGAGCATTTAGAAGGGAGCATTTGGAGACCAACATGATCCTTTAAGACACTTGTACAATTATCTTTGTGAGCGCTGCTGATTAAGTCATGAGGGAATTACAATATTTACCTACAGCAATTAACCAGGAGTGCCCAAACAATGATACAATGGGCTCCACTTCCTCACATATGCACATATTTATATGTTGGCGGTGCTGAAAATACATTTTATTAGTTCATTTGTTTCATACATAAAATGAAACGCAAGGTGCTTCACCTTTGAGAACAAGAATAAAAGCTAAATAAAACTAATATACAGGATACAAGACAACACAATATACAGTAAAATGAGGAAACTGAGACAGATGCAAACAAATAAAATGAGAGCTATCATTATAGCCACAGAAATGACAATATAGGCCTAAGTAGGCTAAAACCACCGTAGCCATACCGAGCAATTAGAAAGGTGCACCATGCATTCAAAAGGCATATCAGTGTGTTCATCATATTTCCTGGCCATGCAAGGGTGAGCACTATTAAGGAATGTTCTATGCAGTCACAGGTAAATCTGATATAATCTGATATAATATGATATAATATATACAAAGGGTTTCACAGTTGTAATATTTAATCACCAATAAATAAATGTATTCAAAGCATTTCAAAATGTCCTGCAAGGTTAACTACTAACATGTACATTACCTAGTTGAAAATGTAGAATTGTTTTCCGACTAATGCAATTTGCATATACTAAGATCCAATCTCAATGCCAGGTGTAAATGCAAGGCCTGTCATCGGATATCACTGACCAGATAACATATCTAGATACGGAACGCATTTTTAATGCCAGTTGTAAATGGGGCCTGCATCAGTGGTTTTCAAACTCAGTCCTGAGGAACCCCTGTGTATGCCTGTGTATGCTGGTTTTCTTTCCAACCACAGTTGCAGCTAATGAATTGTAACAATCATTTAAATTAGAAACTAAACACTAAGAACTCCCATATTTCATATCCTGGTTTGTTTAGTCAGACGAGCAAATGCTTACAATCTCTTATTGTGCTATAAACTCAGACCTGCCAACCTTAGGACAATATTTTGAGTACCACAATAGTGAGTGTAAAACGCTTAGTTCACATGCTTTCGCACGTACCACTTCGCTTTGCACGCATACACGCACAAACAAGCCTTTCTTCATAATTCTAGTTTTGACTGTTGAAGTGATCAGACAAAATTGTATAATTTGACTTGATTCTAAAATATCACTTGCACTGCACTGGGCTATATTATGGTATACTTGCAAGTCAAAAGTTTGAGTACACCTGCTTAAAACAATTTTTTTTCATGATTAATATTTCATTATATGAAAAAAAAAAAAAAACTTATGTTGTGATGTAAAACAGTCAATTATGAATAAAACCAAGTTCCTGTTCATGATTTCCATTTTTATTTAATAATTAAATAATTGCTTATATCAGCTTATATAGGCACACATAATATAGGCCTAATGAAAAAAAGTATTCAATTGAAAAATTATCTAGGAATGTAGGCCTTTGTAACTAGAGGTTTAGCTAAATTATTACCTGAAGCTCCTTGGTGGCTAACGTCAAAATCATAATTGCACAATGTGCAAAATGCATGGTGCGAAGTTTTGAGGGGCAGAGGCACGGCCAAGTTTTACGAGGAACTTCTGGGGGGCATGGACTCGCTTCTTTTTAGTAGGTCTGCTGCTCTCTCTCTTATTCCATATTATGGAAGGCTCTCCTTGTTAGTATCCTCGTCATCTGACGTCATGATTATTTTCTAACTGCAAGGCTGGTCGGGTGACTGGCTGCCCACGCAGAAAAGAGCACCACGCCCTGAACACAGTTTAGAATAACAAATAAAGGTAAAAGGTGCAAAAATTCGGCTAAAATGTGTAAAGACAGATTGCAAGGGCATCACAGAAATGACTTTGCATAGTTATTTTATAATATTTTCAAATGACGAATCCTGCACAATATACCTTTATATCTTCTTGGATTCATTAGTAGATTCCAAACAATTAGCTGGGCCTCCCAGTTTCGTATCATCAGCAAATCTGACTGATGCACCTGCCAAGATGATTGATATAAATGAGGAAGAGCAGTGGTCCCAGTGATCCTTGTGAGACTCCACTTCCCACAGATCCCAGCTCAGATAATATCCCTCCTACTACTACTCTTTGTGTTCTATCCGGTAGCCAGTCCCGAATCCACTCGAAAATACCGCCTGTAATACCCATTGTCTCTCATGTGGTACCTTATAAAATGCTTTTTGGAAATGTAAGTATATTATATTGTGAGACATGTAATTCATTGCTTGGCCACTCTCAGCCATAGGAGATAAGACAGAGCAAGAACTGAGCACATTCTTGGAATACTTTGGAACAAACACGCTGTGATTCGGTATCTTCTTTCATTCATTTATTGTGTGACTGTCGATGTCTATAACCTTCGTAAATTGCATTAAGGTAGTTGAACCTCGTTTTCAGATTACATGTGAATATTAGTTGTAACTTCATAAATTTGTTAATTTTCATCTGGTTGTCAGTTGTGCATTTTGATAAAGGTTGATCCAACAGTTTGCTCTGTGATTTAATTGATAATTGATATCTCTGATAATAATTGGCAAATTAAATCAAATAAATATATTTTACATGTTGGATAAGTGAGGTGTTTTAACTGTTGATGCACCTGTGTTCGGTATTCAGAGTTCTGGACATCAAACGAGAGTGTTAATGGCTAAAATTGCTGGGTTCGGAAAATTAAACATATTTCAATTAATGCTCACCTTGCTCAGTTTCATAAGCCTTTTAATAGTCAAAACAATTGGTAGCTTCTTCAAAGAACACCAAAAGGTTTGTCAGGCATGACTTTCCCTTGCAAAAACCATGCAGGCTATCCTTTAGAATGTTGTCATTTTCAAGAAACACTTATAACTTGTCTATAATGATAGATTCCAGTATTTTACATGTGGTGCAAATTAAACTGACAGGACTAGTTTCCTGAATCAGTATGGACCCCTTTCTTATATATTGGTATTGTATTACCTTGCTTCCAGTCCTCCGGTATTTCTCCAGTTCCTAAAGACTGTGTAAAAATACCTGTCAGTGATTTAAAGATGATCTCACCTAACTCTTTGAGTACCCTTGGGTATATTCCATCTGGGCCTGCTGCCTTATTTGTCTTTAGTTTAGGTAATTCAGCCATAACTTCTTTATCCTCTACCTCAATTTCTGCTAAGACATTCTGAGTACTGAATATGCCTTCAGTCTATTAGTAACCTCTTCTCTAGTAAAACTCAAAACAAAATGACTATTTAAGGCATCAGCAATATCTTTATTATTATGAAGCAATGCTCTTTCTTCATTTATGCTGCACCTGACATCATCCTTCAATTTCTTTTTTGTACTACAGTATTGAAAGAAACATTTAGGATTACTTTTTGCATCTTAGGCAATTTGCCTTTCAAAGAGCCTCTTAGCTTCCTCTAATTTTTTGTTAACCTTAACACGCATATTACAATGCAGTTCTATTGTTTTTATGTATCTTTTTCAGTTTTTTCCTCAAACTCTTCCGTATTGTTCATCCACTGGAGAGATTGCTTCTTCAACTTATTTTCCTTACTTTTGGGATAATTGTAAATTGTGCCTCTTCAATAACCCTTTTGAACCTGCCCCACTTTTCATTCATAGTCTTGCAGTCAAGAAGCTGCACTAGTCAATATTACTTTAAAATACTGTCATCTTGTTAAAATTGGTTGAAATCACTCGTCCCAAGTGGCTCGATTACCTCTTTGCTAAAAATTTTGTCGGGCTCATTACATAGTACCAGATCCATAATTGATTTCTCTCTTGTAGGCTGACTGACATACTGTGCCAAAAAAGGTAATTTATAACATTTAAATATTCTTCCTCACTTTTTCCTTGTCTTGTCATCAATTCCCAATTAATAGCAGAGTAACTGAAGTCACCCATAATGAGTCTCACCTATTGTAAGACTATTGTGTAATAGCTGTAATAGTTCTGTAATAGCTACACCCCCACCTCTCTTATTGGATCTGCCCTTCCTAATGAGTTTGTACCCCTCTATATTATATTCATTCCCATCCTCCTCCGCAAGTCATGTCTCTGTAATCCCAAGTATGTCATAGCCCCACTATTCATAGCAGCCTTAATTTCCAAAAATGTTTTTTTTATACTTCTCGCATTTAAACAGACATTGCAGATTATTACTTCTACACATCCTCTCCCGTTCCCTCACCCCCGCCGTCCCAACCCACCCTTACTAAAATTTTGCTTTAAAAAGATTTCATTGGTGTTCACACTATTATAGGAAGTCTTGACAGCTTCCATCCAGTCAGTCTGCACCTCACTACCCTTTTCACTCTCTGACCTCCCTGACCTCCAAGTCCCTAGTTTAAATAATCCTGTGCTAACCTAAGCATTCACTGGCCTAGTGTAGCAGTGCTGCCTATCATGCTTGTACAGGTCACCCCTGGCCCCAAAAGGAGTCCCAGTGCCCCATAAACCTGCACCCCTCTTTCCTACACCAGCTTTGTAGCTACATGTAAAACCTCCAAATGACAAAAATGGAAATTCTGTACTGTTGCTACTCTCCCTAGTTGTGGGCATCCTGCAAAGATCACAGCAAGAGCGCTTATGGATGATGATGCTGAAGGAGGTCAAAAAGGCCCCTAGGGTAACTGCTAAGGACCTGCAGAAACCTGCAGATGGGTGACAAATTAAAGGAAAACCTGGAATAAATGAGTGGAGAAACATAACAAATGCAGAGTAACATATAATGGTCTCACTGTGACATGTATAAAATTGCTAAGCAAGCCCAACTGACCTTGATTATCATGCTTGTGCATCTGTGCGATATTTAAGGAAAAACAGAAGAGCAACTCTTCTTCAGGTGACCGAGAATGTCAATGCAGGACGTGATTAGGCTGTTCAGTGTAGGTACCATGGACTGCAAAAGACACACAAACTACAAAGCCCATATGTCCACTTCAAAGGAATTCATTTAACCACACCTCCTACCACAGCTTTCCTGTTGCAGTATTGGCTTACTGTAAATTTGAAATGCGCAAACTCCAATAAAACTGAGGTTGCCATTGTTCATGCTCTCTGTTCCATTTTCCTCTCCCTGGACTTGCCAACCTTCTCCCGTCTCCCCCTCGCATGAGTCCACACGCCAGGAAGAGTTCGCAAGGCCTGCAACGGAGCAAGGCGCGTATACCCCGACTACCGGCTGCGGGAGGAACAAGGCACTCCGAAGCACTGTTATGATTAGTGGTGGTCGAACAACCAGGAGAGCCACGCACTACCGACGCATCCTGCAGAGCTAGTCCCACGAGGAAAGCGACCTGCGAAAAGGATCAGGCTGCATGTTTTTGGAACCAGAAAAGGGTGGCCGGCTTCCCCTTTTCCACGACAACTCCCACAGACTTTGCACTGGAAACCAGGAATCATTTCCAACAACGGAACCAAAGGACTCAAGTAAGGCTGTAACTCTGGGCATAGCATTAATTAGCAATGGACTAGTATCTAGTGTTTATGACTAAGTGTACATGACGATGCTAACGGTCATTGTGTTTTAATGATTAAGGTAAAGGTTCTGTATGTTCGGCCATTCACCGCGCTGCGTTAGTTTTAATATATGTCACGCACAGAACATATCCTGCATGTGATCTATTTTAATTACTAACTCGTCTTAACCCAGCATTTTGATCACGTAAAACATACACCCATAACCATATATCCAATATCCTTCATGTGTTTGGCACGCTCCATGCACCATCACTATTTCCAGCTAGTTTCAAACCCCACTCCATCCTTAAATCCTTTGTTCTCCTGGAACACGTGTCTGCAGTACGCAACTCCGCACATAGGAGAACATCCAACATTCCTCACACACATACACATACGCACACTCAACGCCCACACACACGTGCACTCACATAGTTTATTGTACCCCATTGTAGTGAATCGTGCTTTGGCCTTTTCAGTACTTTGTGTTTAATAAACTTTATTATATTTACACATTTGTCTGCATTGATATTACTCTCGTGTTGAACTGAGTCAGCTGCTGCTAATCAAAAGAACTTAATAGAATACCTTCACCTCTTAACTAAATCATTTACATTAATTTAGTATTAGCTGAATGTATGATATTATGATTTGGTTAAGATTGACTCATTTAAATTGCCAATTTATAGTTTATATACTTAATTTATAAGACTGATTATTATATGCTGGCACCACCTGTGAGGATATTGATGTATATCTTGTACATGTTGGTGGCCCACTATGAGAAGTAGCTGTATGTCCCCTACATCAGCAAGAACAGTCCTTCCACAACAACATGAGTGATATTATAGTAGGGTTGCAGTGCATAAACCCCTCGTTACAAAGGTGGTATAGGAAGGTTATGATCCCACGTATGGAGGGGAAAGTAAAATATATTTATAAATGGATATGTATTGCCTACATAAGTGTTTTGATTATAGAAAGACCTTGGGCCTCCATAGAAAAGTATCTAAGAGAATGCCAGATAAAACCATAAGGTCACATTCAAACGTACAAAGTATCTTATTACTGTCACTAGATTTTTAATGGTTCCCCTGTGTCTATGAGGATGAGTATACTTGCTGGAGGAGAGTACTGAGGCAGGGGGCATGTCTTGGTGGTGTGGAGGGTGTTCCTGTCCAGACCATATTTGGGCATCCAAAGGAAAGTGTGTGATATGGAAGGATTGCTCAAGATTGCATTTAATGGAAGTCCAAATAAACATTTGGGGAGAATCTGCTTAACAGTTCTCTTGGTACCATAGTGATCTCGTACAAGCATTTTGGGGCATATATCACTACTCATTTTGTGTTCCTTTTCTTTGTCTTAGTCTGTTAGATTGTATGTCTTTTCTCTTTGTATAGAATAGCAGTGTTTATTTGTAACTTGTATGTGTTAGAACCCTCTAATGTGACTTTTCTGCTTCATTCAAGCCCATATCTTTATATAAGAGGTAATAATTAACTATTCTAATTGTAGCCCTATCCCCATCACCCCTTAGTGGTATTACATTACATTACAGGAATTTTGCAGATGCTCTAATACAGTGCGACTACAACTTTTTGCATGGACGATGGTATGGACGCCGGAAATAAATCAAATATCCACAAGTTTTTTTTTTTTTAAATGGGCCACAAACACGCCGCAAATTCGAGGTCAGCACCTGCAACAGACTCCTTTCTGGCCAACAACACCACTCATTCCTTTAGCGCTCAGGGCAATAAACGGCAGCAAATTAAAGGAGGCTCCCCATCCTCCAATCACTTATTGCACAGTAACCCACATGATAAAACTTTTTTGTACTATCTACAGTTACTCGGTCTTGTTTATTTTTGCATCAAAAAATACCCTTTCAGAACAGTACCTCAGATCACCAAATAAATCATTCAGAAATCATTCGGGTGCTATTTTCAACTCAATCCGGCTAGAATCCATTTAGAACATGCCTGGTTTATCTGACTACCCCATGCTCTCTTTAGTACAGTAGTATTTTGTATAGCAGATGTTTGCTTATCAGTACAGCAATAGGTTTACTTTCAAGAATGAATTATACAAGACTGTAACCTTTCAAATGAGCCCTCATTGGTGTCAATTCCCATTCCCAAGTGATCAATCTAACTGCGTGCTGCCAGGGGAGGCTCTGTGTAATGAAGATCGTGATGATATTATATCCTCTAAGGTTGACAGAGAGTGAATGCACACAGCCGAAAAGCACGCTAGTTCTCCTTACAACTTGCCATTGTGCTATAAAATGTATTTATAATTATGGTGGATCGGAGGCTTTTAATCTGTGACAGAAGTATTTGAGGAGCTTAAAAAAGAAGATCTCAATTAGAGGTTTCATTTTAATGTTTATAACGTGAAGGTTTGCTCAAAGGTGGGGTCCAAGAGTTATGACAGCACTGTAGGACATTTAAGTTCACTGAAAAAGCGAGTTTAGTGTTATCCTTATTATTTCTTCTCATTCCACATCAGCATTCTGTACGCCACTCGTCCAACAGCTTATCAGCAAGACCTGGAAAGTTTGGCTAGTAGTACAACTAGTTGCTTATGTTTTTTGTGCAAACAGCGCATATATACAGTGTGTGTATATATATATACACATATATATACACACACACTCACTGGCCACTTTATTAGGCACACCTGTTCAACTGCTTGTTAACGCAAATATCTAATCAGCCAATCATGTGGCAGCAACTCAATGCATTTAGGCCTGTAGACATGGTCAAGACGATCTGCTGAAGTTCAAACCAAGCATCAGAATGGGGAAGAAAGGTGATTTAAGTGATTTTGAACGTGGCATGGTTTTTGGTGCTAGACGGGCTAGTTTGAGTGTTTCAGAAACTGCTGGGATTTTCACACACAACCATCTCTATAGTTTACAGAGAATGGTCCGAAAAAGAGGAAATATCCAGTGAGCGTCAGTTCTCTGGGCGAAAATGCCTTGTTGATGGCAGAGGTCAGAGGAGAATGGCCAGACTGGTTCAATCTGATAGAAAGGCAACAGTAACTCAAATAACCAATCATTACAATCGAGGTATGCAGAAAAGCATCTCTGAACACACAACAAGTCAAACCTTGAAGCAGATGGGCTATAGCAGCAGAAGACCAACCCGGGACTAGCAAGGTGTATACATGTTGTATATATATATATATATATATATATATGTTTTTTTAATGTTTACGATTTCGCATCAAATAGTTTTTCATTGCTTAACACGTTTGGAATGTGAACAACACACTTTCAGATGCAAGCTCCAGTCGTCACCGCCGCTGCCATAGGTACAGACCGTCTCTCTCTCTCTTTGCTAAGCTTCTAATAGACGAAGTCTCTGGCAACAGGTGGGTAACATTCACAGCAGTGACTGAATGTGTTAATTTTGTAAGATATTGACTCTTAAAATGTGTTAGTATTGATTCTCCTCTCTTATCTGTTCAAAATATGTTTTTGAGTGAAGAAAATTTGATTTGGGGCGTATATTATGTGTTCAAAACATTATGCAAAAACATCTTGGGAAAGCCCTTGCAAAATTTCACTGCTTTTAGTTATCTACAAAAATAAGATTTTTTGGAAGTGGTGGGAAAGAGGTTGGGGTACTTTTTAAATAATAATTTGGACGTTAGGTCAAGTGAATTTTGTGAAAGAAATGTACGTACATTGTTAATGTATATTTTGTGTATCCCATGAATAATTCTACACATATTTCCTAAATTATGATACATAGTCTTGATGGCACACACCCTTCAAATAATGCCATAAGCACTCTGCTGTGTGTTGCCACATAGTTGTAAGGCTTTATTTAAGAGTAGTACAGCCAGGTGAAAATTGCCTCTATAAATGCTTCGGGAGAAGGGGATAATATGTCCCGATGCTTCTTTGAAAACTGTCGACAGCACCACAAGATATCGTGGTTCGTGATTAAAAGGAAAGCCACTACAGCCAGTGAATACCAACTGAGGTGCAGTGTTCCAAGCACTGTGGAAGGTATACATCTCGGAGTCAGAGCCCTGGGGCTGGGTGCAAGTTAGAAGAGACCCCTGAGTTTTAATTCTAGATCCAAGTCATTTATAAGAAACCTCTGAGGACTATGTGACAAGTTTCAGACCTCTGACTTTCTCGTAGTAGAATCTAAGTCATTTATAATAAACCCCTGAGTACTAAGTCATTACTAACCTCTGACTATGAGGTCAGTTGCAAAGCCTAGGACTTTAGGCTCCGGCACCAGAGACTAAGTCTAATGACTGCTGATACTGGATCTGGTGCGAGTCACCAGATCCCTGCGTCCCACAGCATATACAAGTCTCAAGTCCTCGGAAAGTGCAGACACAGGCTGTAACTAGGGTTGTGACGGTCATGGAATTTTTGCTGGTGATCATCGCCACCCAGGTAATCGAATCGATCGGCATAATCATCTCGTCTTTTTACACTGCTAAACATTCGTTTAAACAAATTAAATTGCCTAAATATTCTTAGATATTAAATAGGAAATGAAACACTAGGCCTATAGCATATTTAAGTAGTGATAGTGTTAATAAATGAAACTAAATAAAACTGATCGACATTGCCTGTTAAGAGAGATGAAAATGTGCTTTTAATTAGCGACAGTCAAATTAAATCAAATGAATTTATTTTGGTAAAAACCGACGGTCCTTTCGTTTACAAAAAGGCAGCATAAGTAGAATAGAATGAACCCTTTATTAACACTTATTTCTTTAAACAGAACAAATATTTAACATTTCCAAACTTTTGGAATAAATCAAATTAGTAAAATGTTTATTTTTGCAGTGCTAAACAAAGTAGGCTATGTTAAAACGAAATAAAACAGACCTTCCTTCGGTGCATCCTATCACAATAGTGTGTACCTTATGCCTATGTACAAACCCTCCCTCAAGCGCCTTGAGTGTATGGAGAGAACAGTGAAGAGTTGGTCAGAGGACAGTGTCTCCTCCCTTCAAGTATGCTTTGACTGTACAGATTGGCAATGTTTTTTATGATGCTTGTGATGACGTTAATGAACTATTTGACACTGTCTCGACATACATTTCATTCTGTGTCGGCTAAGTCATCCCAACTAAAAAGGTTGTTACTCATCCAAACAACAAGCCTTGGGTAACAAAATAGCTTAAATCAGTTATTAATAAAAAGAAACTGACCTATTATACTGGCGATCCTCTGGAGAAAAAGGTTGTCTCCAGAGAAGTGCGTAATGAAACAAGGAAGGCTAAAATGAAGTATAGGGAAAAGATAGAAATGCAATATAGCTGTGGCGATCTTAGAGCAACCTGGCAAGGGATTAAAACAATGGTCTCCATTAATCAATGTGCAAATGAGACTAAACAATCCAGCAGTGTAAATGGGGTGGATGATTCTGATTTGCCAAACACTTTCAACTCATTTTTCTCTCGCTTTGAAAGGTCGGAGTTCTCTGAAAATGGTTCCATGCTTAGACGGTATCTTGTACCTCAGAATGATATTGCGATATCTCAGGAATGTGTCACAGCCCTATTTCAGAGGTTGAACATAAGGAAGGCTGCTGGTCCTGATGCCATCTGTGGGCGCACTCTGCGCTACTGTGCTGACCAGCTTAGTGAGGTCTTCACTAAACTCTTCCAGATGTGTGCCGAACTTGGCCAGATACCTACAATCTGGAAAACATCCACTATAATATCCATCCCAAAATAAAAAAAACCCCAAGGAACTAAATGAGTTTTGACCTGTTGCACTTACATCCCTTGTCATGAAAAATTTTGAGACGATTTTAAAAGATATGGTTGTCTCCCTCATTGATAGCAAATTACACCCCTTGCAGTTTGCTTACCAAGCTGGTAAAGGTGTGGAGGACACAAAACTCTTCATTCTCAATAGTGTGTATAAGCACCTGGAGGAACCCAAATCTCATGTGAGACTTTTATTTGCTGATTTCTCTTCGGCTTTTACATTACATTACGTTACATTACAGGCATTTGGCAGACGCTCTTATCCAGAGCAGCGTACAACAAAGTGTTTAACCATAACCAGGAACAAGTATGACGAAAACCCTAGAGAGAAGTACCGGTCCAAGTGCAGGGAACAACCGCATAGTTCAACTTGGACCCTGAAGGTTAAACTGTTTAACACTAACACAAACGAGAACAGCAACAACGCAGTCTATGCAAAAATACAAGCAGTAGTTAAGACAGGTGCATTAACTAAGTCACCTACAAAACAGCTACCTAGTTACAACCCTAAGCTTACAGTCATTTACAGGGAGGTAGGGAGGGATGGGGAGAGGTGCAGCCTGAAGAGGTGAGTCTTCAGTCGTCGCTTGAAGTGGGTCAGTGTCTCAGCTGTTCTGACCTCCACGGGGAGGTCATTCCACCATCGTGGGGCTAGAACAGACAGGAGACGTGTTCGGGAAGCGCAGGTGCGAAGAGGGGGAGGTGCCATGCATCCTGAGGTAGCAGAACGGAGGGGTCTGGCTGGCATGTAGGGTTTGAATATCTTGTGGAGGTATGCTGGGGCTGATCCCTTGACTGCCTGGTATGCTAGGACCAATGTCTTAAATTTGATGCGAGCTATAACAGGCAGCCAGTGGAGGGTAGTGAGCAGGGGAGTGACGTGGGAGTGTCTGGGGAGGTTGAAGACCAGACTTTTAACAAGCAGCCCCATATTTTGATTGAGCGACTTGCTTCTTATTTTAAATGACCTGATCAGCTTTTGATGTTGCTTTTAGATTTTCTAACGGACAGAATCCAGGAGATTTTGATGAATGGACATATGTCCAACACCAAGGTCTCAAATACGGGCTCACCCCAGGGTTGTGTCCTGTCCCCCCTGGTTTTTATTATGTATACAGACAGTTGCAGGAATTCTCAAGACGCCAGCTACCTTGTGAAATTCTCTGATGACACCGCCCTATTGTCTCTGCTTCAGGGCTCGGAGTCAGACCATGGTTGTGCCCTACCTGCCTTTGTTAAATGGTATGATGATAACTTCCTCGACCTTAACGTATTAAAAACTAAGGAATTAATCATTGATTTCAGGCAGAATAAGGACAAACCAAAAGCTAGCATTATACATGGCGAGGATGTTCAAATTGTGGACACATATGTATCTAGGAACAGTGTTCGTCTCTCAACCCAAGTTTGATGTTGTCAAGCGTGGACAACAAAGAATTCACTTATGTAAAAGCTCTTTTAGTGTCTGTGATACTATTTTATGTAATTTTTATCAATCATTCATTGAAAGTCTTCTAACTTTCTCATTTATTTGCTGGTTTAATGGGTTGTCTGTGAAGGACAAGAATAGCCTAAATGGTATTGTGAAAGTCTGCTCCAAGATTATTGGAGCCCAGCAAAGAGACCTGTGCTCCCTCTGGGAGAAACAGGTGGCCCAGAAAGCAAAAGGAATTATCAGCCAATCTGACCATGTTCAGTCCAATTCACTGTAATGCCCTCACACCGGAGTTATAATGTGCCCCTCAAGAGAACAAACCGCTGCTCTAAGTCCTTCATTCCTTCCGCTATCAGGCTAGTAAACGCCGACAGTAGTCATTTTAAATGACTGTTAAATTCTTTTAAACTCGGTTATTTATCTGAACTATAACAAAATGTTTTATTTTATTTACTGCTGCTCATTGTTTCCTTGTATTGACCCATGTATGTTGATGTGTTCCCTCTGACATATAACTACCTTGTCTGTAAGTTTTAGAGTTGTGTGTATGGACTGGGTAAGCTGCAAATGAATTGCCCTTCTTGGGATCAATAAAGTTGTCTGAATCTGAATCTGAATACTGAGCCCAATGTCATTAGGACCCATGGTTCCACAGCAAATACAAGTCTCCAGCCCTCTGGGAACCCAAGTCTAGACCTCTGAGATTGGTGCAAAGTATCATGTCACAGGACTGAATCTCTGAGATGTGAGTCCCCGGGCCTATGACATCTGTACCAGTAAGAAGTTTTAGTCCTCTGAGCTTCTCATAAGTTAAAAACAAGTCCCTAACCTCTGACACCAGGGCCCAAGGGAAGTATGCTGGGTAAACAATGCATCCACTCGCAACCCTGTTTCACCAGCAATAATAAATAAATTTCCTTAAAGGTTTTTTGATCCCAGGCAAGAGTGCAGACTCGATGTGTC
Organism: Anguilla pacifica; assembly: GCA_039654925.1. Lineage (NCBI taxonomy): Eukaryota > Metazoa > Chordata > Actinopteri > Anguilliformes > Anguillidae > Anguilla > Anguilla pacifica. The sequence continues at coordinate 34,063,994 of CM077286.1, read as the reverse complement.
AAAAATTCCCACTACATTCAATTCCGAGTTTTGACAAAAACTGTAGATCCGAGCTGGGCAATTACAATTATTTTCACAATAAACCAGCACTGCAATGTCACCGGGTGAATTCTGGGATACAACTGAAGAAACATTTCCACTTACTCAAACCTTACTCAAAAGGCAAAATAATACTTGGCTGCAGTAAAGCAAGTTGATGCAGAAAGATGCATCTCTTCCTTTGGACAAATTTTCACCACACATAGTGAATCAGTGACATACGAGGGTATTAAACAAATGGCCATGATAAAATATAATTAGATTTCATTTGAACTTGCACATGACATTCACCACTTTCATTTCAGTATCTTTTTTATACACTGCTGCAAAACTAATTTCTCATCACTAATGATTCATTTTTTAACTTTTTTGTACATGTAACTGCAATTTCCCACTGCTTTTAAAAGCTAACATGCCCCTGCTTGTATGACATTTAAAAATACTGCAGTATGTATGTCCATGGTAATCAGAAATCAAACTTAATTTAACATATGAGTGTCATTTGTAAACATCACTGTCAATCATTATCTGTGCTTAATTAACGTCAATTATTTGAGGTGGTGGGAAAAGGATAATGGCTTGATAAAGAGGCTATCGAAACCTCTAGCTGCCGGATGACTGAAGTATCCTGCGCGAAAACAAGGGGAGATAAACTGGCGGCTCTAATTATGAAGTTGAATTTTTATTGTGTAATTATTATATACACAATAATAATCTTTCATATTGTATTCTTGCCATTTGTATGCATGTTTGTGCGTGTAACAGAGAGAAAGGGTATGTGCTTTGTATTAATAGCTTAATATAGCGCTCTTAAAATAGAAATGAAACTGCGACACAAGACCAGATTTTGGCTGGTCATAACACCATCAATTTCAGATGCATCAAAATAAATAGCCATACACCAACAGTTACCATGACCACACCTCATTTTAAAACCAATCCATCCACATGGGTGCAAGGTCATTCAATATTTTAACAGTGTCGGGTCTGGATAGAAAAATTAAAATTGTGTCTGTCTGAAACTTGTATAGAGGCCAGGGTGTGCAAAAGGGGCTTTGTGTCCAAAGCCAGGATGATGTGTTGTATTACTTTTACTTGTTTTTGCTTCACACCTGAATATGTTAGAATAAATGATGCTGTGTATTGTGTGTGTCACCCCCCACCCCCATTACTGATGTGTGCCAGATGGAGAGGCTGATGTTGACAGCATTATGAGGTTTTTTATTTTTGTTGTGCTGTTTAAATGGATGATGGTTTGTAAAATTCCCTCTCTGGATATGGGGTTAGTAGGGTGTGCTGAATGCTGGGTTAGCCCCGTCGCGCAATGCCCCTAGTGGTCGGCACGCTGGCGTGCCTATATTGCTCAATTCAGATATTCTGTGCTCCTGCAACAAAATTATGAGTTGAAAGCACAAACTCTGTGTTCTAGCTTTATTTGTAGATGATTCAGGACAACTATGCTGAAGACTGAGTTTCTAAGCGCCACCATTGTCGCGCTGGTCATCTGTTTACCAAGCACCCCCTCCTTGCAGTCTCATTTGTAACTACACCCCCTACACGTGATACACTGGACAATAGTGTCTATCTGGGCATACATGGAAGCATTACTTTACCACTAAAAATTTGTATTCCGTCGTAGCAACAAGATAAAACCAACAATATCCGAAGGTAGGACGGAGTGTGGCACAGTGGGTAAGGAACTGGGCTTGTAACCGAAAGGTCGCAGGTTCGATTCCCGGCTAGGGCACTGCCGTTGTACCCTTGAGCAAGGTACTTAACCGAAATTGCTTCAGTATATATCCAGCTGTATAAAATGGATACAATGTAAAATGCTATGTAAAAGTTGTGTAAGTCGCTCTGGATAAGAGCGTCTGCTAAATGCCTGTAATGTAATGTATGCCACTACAGCTGTGAAAAATGCTGCTCACTGAACACTGAAATAAACAAAAGGAATTTTTCAAAAATTATACCATGTCTGTGACTAAATATGGAATAAATATACAACCTTACCATTGGTTTTATGCGTAGAGATGTCCCTTTTGAGACTGAGTGGTCATCATTGTCTTGGACAATCCATTTGTGAAATATATGCTCATCTGGGTACCTTCCACAATAGCTGTGCGTAATACCACTCCTGTTGTTTACAGTGTTGTTGTCCTTTGTGGTACAATCTGGCTGGATTGACAAATTATCGATCCAATAGGTGACAGAATAAGGTTTCGAACTATGTATAATATGTCTAATTTTAGATTCGCGTTTCATAGCTCAGGGTAACCGAAAGTCTCTTTATAGCTGCATTACGCATCTTGTAGCCATAAAAGAAACAGCACATGGCAAAGTTTTATCGATGACTCGTTATTTCTTGGAAAATATTACTATTCTTGAGAAATTCTGAGCATGGCTAAGACATAAGTTTTCTGATAAACCTAGCAGATATACTGTTTTCTGGACTAAGTGGGGAATAACACCATTGATTCTGTCTCTGTCTATCTACTGAACACAGATAAGATTTAATCGTCCAAATGTAAGTGTTACTGCTGAAATATTTAGGTTATATATGTTATTTTTTAAATTGAATGTCTTTGAATAGGTTAGTGGTATTTTATAATGAGGATATTTCACACTGTAACGTATTTCATTGAAAACTAAAAAAGAGTCAATAAATTTTTTATTTTTTGCCTAGAAAATTGCATTTGTGGCACTTTATTTCTTCATAAATTATAAATATAAACTAATCTAAGTTAGTATTGTAAATTGTACAAATGTCTTGCTTCATTTAAGTCATTTTTCAAGTCTCTGAGATGCTCACAGAGTTATTAAACTTTCAATAGGGTACCCCCTAAATGGGCAAGGATTGGCCAGATTTGGCATGTGCGCAAAGGGGTTAGGTGATATGCAGTTGGTTTTTGTTGGTTGGAGGAGGAAGTTTGGGCCTCAGACACTCACCATTCCTCTCTTCTAGCTGCTTTTTTCTTTCCTCAACGTTCTGCAGCTCCCTGATAATGGCCATCAGATTTCGCTGCCTGTCACTGAAGGAATTCTCTGCCTTAGTCTTCAGCTGCCTGTGGATTGGATATGGACAGTCTATCAGTTAATCAATGATAATTGTCAGTCAAATGCCCTGCAGTAAATCTTTCAAGCAACTGCCATTCACGCACTCTCAAATAACTCTGGAGAGACTTCCCATTGATTTTGATTTCTGATCTGAAGGTTTGCTAATCCATTGATAATGGTAACTGCCTGAATTTTGATCTCAGAAACCACTTTGCAGCGGTATACATGCAGGTCATAGGCTCACATGTCAGGCTTAGAATTTTGTGGTACCATGAGCCTGACTAGGTTGACACTTATTATTTAGGGAACCTGATGCATAACTGCAAGTTGCTGGTTTGATTCACAGGTGAGGCACTGCCTTTGTACTCTTGAGCAAGGTAATCAAACTGAATTACTTAACTAAATATCCAGCTCTATAAATGGGTTCTTTGTAAAACTGTAGGTACCATGAACTACAAAAGACACAATACTACAAAGCCCATATGTCCACCTCAAAGCGTGAGTCATTTAACCATGCCTATACTCGGCTACCGGCAGCGGGAGGAACGATGCACTCCAAAGCGCTCCTACATGATTAGCGGTGGTCGAAGAACCAGGAAAGCCACGCAAGACCAACGTATCCTGCAGAGCAAGTCCCACGAGGCAAGCGGCCTGCAACAAGGATCAAGCTGTGTGCCTTGGAACCAGAGAAGGGCGAACGTCTTCCCCCTTTCTACGACAGCTCTAACTGATTTTGCACTGTAAACCAGGAAGCATTCTAACAACCAACCCAAAGCAAAGGACTCAAGTAAGGCTGTAACTCTGGGCATATAGTAGAATTATCGACGGACTGAATGTAGCCACATTTATGATTGGATGTACATAACTGTGCTAATGGTTACTGTGTTTTAATGATTAATGTAAATGTTACCATTCTCTTGTGGTTGGCTCTAAGCCATCCACCGCGCTGCGTTATTCTTAATATATGTCACGCACTGAACAGATCTTGCATGTAATCTATTTTAAATACTAACTGGTCATAACGCAGCATGTTGATCGCGAAAAACACACACCGAAAGCTATTTATCTGTTTGGTACGCTTCATGTGCCACTGTTTAGCCATTAGCTTTGCCTAGTTTCAAAAACCCATCCATTCATAAACTCTATTTTGTTCCTTTGTTCTCCTGGAACACGTGTCTGCAGTATGCGACCCCACACGTAGAATTTACAGTTGAGGCCAAAAGTTTACATACACCTAGGCTAAAGTTATTCAAACTCAGTTTTTCACAACTCCACACATTTCATGTTACCATACATTTCTTTTCGCAAGTCAATTAGGGAATCTACTTTGTTTACATCAGAGGTAATTTTAAAACAATCGATTAGAGACAGATTTATTTCAGTTTAATTCACTATATCAGAATTCCAGTGGGTCAGAAGTTTACATACACTAAGTTGGTCTCTTTAAACAGCCTGGAAGATTCCAGAAATTGATGTAATGACTTGAAAGTAAATGAACCAAAAATTTAACTGTTTGGCCATAATGATCAGTGCTATGTATGGAGGAAAAAAGGTGAGGCTTTTAATCCGAACACCATCCCAACTGTGAAGCATGGGGGTGGCAGCATCATGTTGTGGGGGTGTTTTGCTGGAAAAGAGACTGGTGCACTTCAGAAAATAGATGGCATCATGAGGAAGGAGTGTTATCTAGAAATACTGAAGCAACACCTCAAGACATCAGCTAGAAAGTTAGAACTTGATCGCAACTGGGTCTTACAGCTGGACAATGATCCTAAGCATACTTCCAAAGTTGTAACAAAATGGCTTAAAGACAACAAAGTGAAAGTATTGGAGTGGCTATCCCATATGAAATTTGTGGACTGAACTGAAAAAGCGTGTCCGAGCAAGGAGGCCCACAAACCTGACTGAGTTACGCCAGTTCTGTCAGGAGGAATGGGCAAAAATTCCGGCAAAGTAATTTTGAGAAGCTTGTGGAAGGCTACCCTTATGTGCATATAGCTATGTAATTTAGTAACGTTACATTGTCATCAAATGTAATACGAAAACTATATCAACAAATAATATGACCTCTTCTGTTACACAAAAACTTATTAGGGTTCCATAACCCCCCCCCCCCCTTCTCTGTAACGCTAGCAGACGCCGGAAAAAAAACAGTACGTTCGTTGCTCACACACAAGTGAGTTCAAGAGCGAGCCTGTTGTGTTAGCTCCGCCTACCCTCTCTGGCGGACCAACCACTGATGGGTGATGGAAAATGCGTCACTAACTATGCGCCGCTTGCGATTTTTTCCAAGGACGTTCTTTAATCATAAATTATAATAATAATAATAATATAAATTAATATAATAACAGGCTCAATCACCATTGTGTTACCTAATTCAGCGAAAGATAGTGACTTAACAGACAATTATTTTAATGAAAATCTTCGAGATTATTACTTTAAATTCACAATTTATAGTTTGTATATTTAATTCATGAGACTGATTATTGCATGCTGGTGCCACCTGTGAGGATATAAATGTATATCTTCTACATTTTGGTGCCCCACTATGAGAAGTAGCAGCATGTCCCTTACAATAGTCAGCTGTGCAAGTAGCTCTGGATAAAAGGGTCTGCTAAATGCCAAAATGTAATCCCACCAAAATTATATCCATGTGATTTGCTTATAAACCAATGGTTGGTTACTTTTCATTAATCATGATCTCATTTAGGTGGTGCTCCAATTAAAGACACCTCATTCATTGACAACATGCCTATAACAAAATTAGTAGGGCCATTGTGATTACAGGAAACTTCCCTTTTCAGCTCATCAAGAGAGAGCTTGTGGGGTTGAGTCTACTTCAGGTGTGTGTCTTGCCTCAGTGAGCTACACTCTGCCTTGGCCTTTTTCAGGTCCTCCTCAGTGGCATTCAGCTTGCGATCCAAGGTGTGCACCTGCCCCTCCAGACTCAGCATGTGCTCCTCCATTGCGGACTGCTTGCTCGTGTAGTCACTGTGCTCCTGGTCCAGCTGAAAGCAGTGTGGCAAAGAGTAACACTCACCACCAGGAGTCTCCACTGAGACAACCACTTACTGTGGGTGACAAGTACAGTAACTGCAAATTGGATTTGTATCTTAGAGGTTGTAAGTTTGATCCTCACATGTAGATGGATAAGAGCATCTAATAATGTAATGAGTTCAGAGGGAAGTACTTATAAGCAGGAAGGCTGTAGGATGAGTGTAGGTGTATTCTCACTCTGAGAATGGTGCCCTGCAGGTCCTCCACCCGCTTTATGAGGTACATCCGTTCACTCAAGGTGCGCTCCTGGAAGGCCTGTGAAGTCTACATAGCAGAAAAACATGCTGAGGCACAGCCACAAATCGAATTGCAGCAAAAATATAACACATCCAATGAACAATATTCTATAACCTCTTTATTTTACTGTCCACCAGGCTGATTACAAAACCACTAATAGAGCAGCGTCTTCTGACTAAAATAAAGAACTAGCAGTTTTGGAGCAATGACTGTGACCAGGAGAAACAATGTTAAGCACATCTCAGTTGTAGTAGCACTTGTGTTTTATTGCTATGTGACCTGTCTGCCTCTGTCAATCAATGACAAAAAATACAGCCTATCCAGTCTAACCTTCAGATGCTCCCGCAGGCTGTCCCTCTCTGCTGTCAGCCTGCGCAGTTTAGTCATTACTTCATCTCCCTCCATCTCCACACTTTGTTGGCTCATGGATGACATCATTTCCTGAAGCAAGTACATAATCTCATCCTAGCTATGGGCAGGGATGATATGATACGAGTGTTGTCACCTCCCACATAGAAACCAGAGAGAGTCCCTCCATCAAAGACTCCTTCCATCGTAAAAGACTATGTTGGTATTAAAGGGAACCCCACCTGTTAAGACTTGTATGGCATACTATGTTGTAAATGCCCTCAACTATGGAAATTGCTGTAAAACCCACACAAAAGATTTTTTTTTTTAAACCTGAGCCTTTAATAGAAACCTATGGAGATCGCCATTATCTTAGACACGCAGTGCAGGTAGATGACGTAAAATGGTTGCACTGGAGGTTGACTCAGTTGCTTTGTCCAGCAGTTGCAGTTATTAATAATGAAAAATATCAATACAATGCCACAGAATTTGCGTGTTATGTAATACATAGGATATCTGTGAAATAGGGTGGATTCAATAAACAATTTAGTTGTATCTGCACGTATTATCATTTAGGGATTTGTCTATGCATTTAAAGGAGGTATTATCACCGGTTTAAGCTCATATCGTAACATTATTATTGATCCACGTCATATATATGCAATAACATTATGTCAGTTAAATTAATGGTGATGATGACACATTTCTGTTTCACCAGAAACCATAGTTTGACCCAAATGGTAAAGTGACTTTGAACAGCTGCCAATAAACAGCGCACATCTTTACAACAGGAAACTTTTCCCTCTCCGTTGGCAAATGGTAAATGGTAAATGGACTGCATTTATATAGCGCTTTTATCCAAAGCGCTTTACAATTGATGCCTGGCAAAGGCAAGCAGTTGCCGTGACCCTGCTCAGAATAAGCAGGTCTAGATAATGGATGGATGGATGGATGGATGGATGGATGAGGGCTGTCCTTGGTGCTTTCCTCCTCAATAATGTCTCACTCTGACTCAGATCAAAAAGGCTGAACAGAAGACATTTTCAGTGCCGCTAAATGGGCAACAGCAATGGACCGGAGACCCAAGCAATCATTTTCCGTCACTACCCAGAGTGCATTACGACGGTAATAACAATGGTGACCTACGAGTTGAAGGATTTAAAAAATATTTAAATAACTAAAATCTTTCATGTGGTCTTAATAACGTAATTGAAGGGATTTACACCTTATCAAGGTCGACAAGTCTTAACAGGCAGGGTTCCCTTTAACAAACAAAAGGTTGAGGGTAATTGAGAGATACTTTCTGACTATACTTCTGGGTTTCCTTTATGGTGTCCAGGAAGAATGGCCAGAAAAAATTCACCTATCACTATCAGCATTGTTCTATTTGTGGTTACTTACATATTCCTTAATTGGTGCTATTCGGTGTTTGCTGTTGTCTCTTTTTGTTCTGCCTCTTGCCTTGCTACTCTGTAAAGTGTCTTTGTGACAGTTCTCTGTAAAAAGCACTATACAAATAAAATGTAATTGGAATTTAATTTCATTGGTGGAGCTCGTCTCTGGTTTCTATGCAAATAATGACAAAATAAACATCCTATTCCTATTTATTATCCCTGGCTACAGGACCCAGAGAAAGATGGCACAAGTGAGATGGCTAAACCTTCCTGTGGCTGTGTATGTTATGGATGGGTTTCAAACTCACAAATAATGGTTAATGTCTGAGGTTTTGACATTTTCTCCTGTTGTTTTCATTTTTGGAGCATTGATTCTGTACCTTAACGGACAACTGTTTGACGAAGCCATTGCTGGTCTGTGCCCTAGTGGTCTTCCCACCATTCTGGACCAAATCCTGTCCATACACCTTCTCTTTCTCCGGGCTCCAGTTCTTCTCTGCAGGGAAATAAGACATCCTCTTTATAACTCCACTGTATGTTCTTGAGGCCTTGATGTCATGCATTATGCACACTGCATAATTCGCACACTTCATATTCTGTGTTGTCTTTCTGCAGGTAAAGATGATTTTTCCTGTGCATTCCAGAAAGATTAAGAAAACATGATATCCCTAACATATGTAATACCTATGTGGCAGACAACCATGGTGGTGTAGTTTCTGGATACCAGATATAATGGCCATAGAATCCATTAGATTTGATTAATTTCTTACACATATTGGGTCAGATGTGCTGAGGGGGGGAGGGTCTGTATACACCAAGTCCATCATGTCCGTAACCCTTCTGAATAACAATGTAATTTCAGCACTGCCTTTACTTACCTTGGAGATTGTCAGTGTTCTGCCTGGACTGGTAGCTTATCCGAGCTGGGAAACTGTCCATATTGGGGTATAATGGTCTTCTTCTGTCCTGCAACAGGAAGAGAAAGTGATAAGCGCTAGTCCTATCCCAATTCCCCCAATTCCCCCATTTCCTGGTTCCTATGCAAGGAACCAGTAAATGGTATTGATGATGGAGTAGCAAACAACACTCATTCTTTCAGTGCAAAATAAGCAATTCACTGTAAATGCATTACAAGTAAATATGAACTCTCCTCAGCCCCTCGTTCTCACCATGTTTTCATCTGACTTGCTTGAGCAGTGTACAGTGTAATGTCCTTATATCTTTTCAGCCACCGCTGCACACACAAGCACTAGGGGACATATGGGGAGAGGACAGAACAAAAAATAACACAATGTAGTACCCCGCATCTTCCTTGTTAATACTTATTTGAACTGCTCAATGGATTTCTACCATGCCCACCGATAAATCTGAACTCTAGCATAAGCTAACACTGAAAATAATGAGGGAGCAAACAAAAATGGCATCATGAAGCACCAAAGCAGCGTAAAATCAGAATACAACCTCGTAAAACCTGGTTAGTCATATTTAGTCCTCAATTTGCATTCTTAGGTATAAGTTTTTTTTTGTTTTTTTTGATCCAGACGTTTTGGGAAATGCACCACCACAAGTACAATCACTAGCACTGCTACTAAACCATCACAATCACCACCACCACTTCTACACGTACCACGATGACTTTACTTGCTGTACTTTATCAGAAGTAAAGAGCATAGCCTAATACTTCAAATATAATTGTGCCTTTGGCAAGCTAACAAAAAAAGTTTCTTCTAAAACTAGCCTATATCCATTCAATGTAGTTAGCGGACTTCGCCATAACATTCACTGGCTATGTAGCTACAGTTTGTTGGCAATGAGATATTATGTATAGCTCGCTAGCTAGTTTGATCGTGTAATGTAGTGGTCACATTTTATATTATAATAGTTTCAGTGGAAAGCTCCAATGTTTCGCCCTCACAGCAGAGACATGCTTACATCCAGATGCTTCACCGGCTATAGGCTGGCTGAGTATCTTGGTGCATCACAAGAAAATGTTATTTGGCAGCATTGCTTTGTGCCAGATAACATTTTCTTGTGATGCACCAAGATACTCAGCCAGCCTATTATGGCTAAAAGACATAGCTTATTCAATATTCTTCACTGACATACTTGAATTGAATAATATTGAATAAGCTATGTCTTTTAGCCATTATGGTCTTCAGTCCCTCACGTTTTATTTCACATTGTACAAAAGCTTTCATGTACTTTTTTACATTTGAATGCCAGTATTAATGGAAGGTTGTATTGTATGTTTTTTTTTCAATTCTGTAGACTAAGCAACAAGAAGCGAGTAAAGCGACGTTTAAATAAAATTGTAAGATTTTACATAACGCGATAAAATAAAAAATTACCCGTTATTTTCAGATCTTCAGATCGTATAGTCATGCACTTAAATTGCAGAACATTGATTTCAGCTTGTGGTTACAAATCGCCGGCGCCTCCCTCCTCTTTGGAATGTCAACACTTGTTGTTTATTTTATTTATACTGAACAACGTCACAACGGTTGCGATTGTACAAAAATGTTGAATTCATGCATTATGACGCATTGCCATAGCAACAAACCAAGGACCAATAATGAAGAACTGGACAATGGCGTCACTATTCATAATGCTTCCAGGAAGTATTCAACCATGGGTGAAGGTCCGGGTGACGCTGCTGCCAGCCTTGATACATCTGTTGCCATAAAGATTCTGATAACTCAACAATTTCTCTGGTTTAACGGGTTATTTTCCAGCCTGAAATGCTATCGTATTAGTAAACGGCTACACATGTCATCTAACTTTCAAGTAGTTGGCTCCCTGGATATGAATTAAATGGTTTTGCCAATAAATAATAATAATAATAAATGTGATTTTATCCACGGGAATCAATACAGAAAAAAGGCTAAATAAATGTCGTGGTCGTGATCGCCGTTGTAGACGTCAGAAGGAAATGTCACTGACTAAAATAATTTTTTTTTTAAAGTTGGCTCCCTTTTCCAGCAGAATAAACACCCCCAAGTGAAGCACAACACCACCTACTGATCGTAGATAAGATCGCTGTGAGGTTGCTTTCCATAGAGGATTTGAACTGCATGCTCCCATATTACTGAAAATGCTGTAGCGGTGGCTAGCTATAAGTGCATACCGGCGTATGAGTGCGCTAGAAGCTACCTAATTGTTAGTCTACTTACACCACTGTATCACAGAGGTTCAGAAAATGTAAGCCTGTCTTTGGTTAATTTTATTATGCAAAATCAAGTTAAAAAGCTATGTTAGACATGGTGAAATATCAGAGATGGGACCACTGACTCGGGAGCGTATCTATGTTCCCAGGGTCCTAAGTCCTACTGCACCTGACGAAATGTTGCGAACAATCTTTCATAATTTCTCGGAAAATATTATTATTTTTGAGGACTTCTGAGCATAGCTAAGTCATTTGTTTGCTGATAGACCTAGCTGACATCGTTTTCTGGAGTAAGACAGAAAATCATTGATTTACTGTCTCTGTCTCTATCTACTGAACAGAGATAATATTTCATGTAGAGCTGGGGAACATAGGACCCTAGGAACATAGGAATGACCCCCTGACGCTTTACCTAGCCTGCTGCATAGGTCTACCCTTTCTATCGCAATCCTTCTTAAATGATTTCTAGACAGTGGCTATATCAACAGTGGCTATATCAAAGGTGCAACTGAGGTAACAGTAGTCGGAGTGCTTTTTTCCTTTTTTTTTTTTTTTTTACCATGAGCAATAGAACTAGGCTACTGTAAGAAATTGTGGTGATGCTTAACATTGAATTATGCCCGCTACTGGCAATGGTGGCAATGCAACTCCACCTCCAGACACCAATTCACCGGTCCTATTTCTCCATTTGAAGCGTCCATCACCTTCCATGCGCCTACATTTAGGATTATTACATGTAGAAGTATTGTTACGTTAATCAAATTTACTCAAGTAGACATTACATTAAGAAAATTCACTCACATTGAAGAAAAAGTAGCCCTCCAAAATTTACTGAACAAAAATGTTTCTGGTCAGGCAGTGGTGTAGTGGTGCCTGGAGAAGTGGGTATACTCTTAATTTATGCCCCAAATTTTTTTTTTAAAGAGGCCCATCCAGCAAAGGACAAACACCCTGTGTTATAAACAGTGACATGTAAGACTACTCTTGCATATTTAGTTCACCCAAAAATGGGCCAGTAGTATTTGCACATTGTCACTTAACTTCTGCTGCTTGACTTCAGGGAGTAAGGATCATTATGAAATTAACATTAGCCACAGAAGAGGTGCAGATTTTGCAATCAATACTGGCCCACAGACTATAGGGTGAGACAACTACATAATTACAGGGTTTCCCCCAGAAAAGTTGTTAGGCCCGGTGGCAAGTATCTTTTGACGCGGGCCGGCGCAGGCCAGCGACAGAATGATGGCAGCATTAAGGTAGGGCCCTATAGTTTCTGTGATAACAGAATCATGGGCAAAATCGCGGACTTAAGAATTTTAAAAAGCTATAACACAGATTCCATAGGGCCCTACATTAATCAGTGCTAAAAGCTGACTGTAGATTTGAAAATATGATTATGTAATGTGAATTTTGTTACAAATAAGTAATTTATTCAACACACATTTTTTAAAAATCAACAACTATTTACAGCATAGCAGAGTCTTACAAATAATCCAACAACAATGTACAGTCTTGGAATGCTGTGTTTCTAATAACAACAAATGAAATGAAATTAAAATAAAATAAATAATATCAAAGTTTCAAAGCTCTACAAAAAACTTGTATTCAAGTCCTGATTGGCTACAGTGCTAGATCAACCAAGAGATCCAAACTGATCACTTTATCACTGATCACTGATCAAAGGTAGGGTGACCAGACGTCCCCGTTTTCCGGGGACAGCCCCCGTTTTTGGTGGCCTGTCCCCAGCTGGAGCTGTCCCGGGAAATGTCCCCATTTTTAACTGTGCGTTAAAAACAGATCGCAAAGTGAAATAATATTTTACGTGGCAAGAAAGACCGGGCAGCAGAGCCTACCGGTTGACGTCTCAATCGCGTTGTGCTTGTTTTGGTCAACAGAGGGGGCTGGTCGCTATAGCAGCTTCATATCACTCTTATTTTTCTACTAACTACTTGCTCGCGCTAGTTTTAGCGAAAACTGCGGTGGAAAACTCAGCCAGAAGCTAGCAAGTGTCAAGTGAATCCACAACATCACCACAAACGTCTTTAAGACCATAATTTATTACAGTACAACAGTTACCATGGTCAAAATACATGAAACCGGAATTGTCCCCCTTTTTTATTTCATAGATAATAACATAGGATAGTCTATTTTAATGATATATTGACCGCCGAACTGGAAATATCCTCGGTTTTCATTTCAGAAATATGGTCTCCTTACTTTAAGGCCTAGGGAAAAATCGGCACTTGGTGCATTCTATTTGCTTATAATTGTGTCCTCTCCTTAATGAGCACTGGACTCAAAAAAAAAAAAAAAAAAAAAGACTGGGTAGGTGAAAGCAAGCAAAGTAGTATTGCTACCATGTTGCATTAAACTATCCAGTCTCTTTTCAGATCAGTACTAATATAGGAGAGGACATAAGCTAATGTGTTACTGGCTATTTGGCTAGCTAGCTAAGTTAGCTAAATGACCACGTTGTTGTGCACATCAATGTCATCAAGCTAATGTTATTAATAAACAAGTGAAGTCGTTATTTCAATGGCGATTAATAAGTCATGTAATGTTACAATGTATCGAACATTACATTCATGTTACTAGTTTAATGTTACCTACACACTGCTTAAGTTAATATAAGAAGAATGTACTTACCGACGAGATGAAGTGATAACACAGTTTGTAACGAGGTTAGTTAGCCTACTAAATAAGAAATGGTGGCTTGCTAGGTAACGTTAGCTTGTGATAGTTGGAAGCGTCAAGTGTTGAACTTCACTACGCACAATGAGGGTAAAGAACACTGATCTCAGACCTGGTGTTGTCCTATAGTGCATTCACGTTTTAACCAACAGATGTCCCTGGTGAGCTTTCCACCCGAGCCGCCCCACTGTAACTGCATTTAAAAAACATCTTAAAAATACATAAAAATAAATAAACAAATAAATAAATTCCCCGATGCTTAGGCCCGGCGGGGGGTATTGCGGCCCGCCGGGCCTGCAATACACTGGCAGAAGCCCTGATTCAAAGAATTCAACAATATATTCAAAACAATGTTAAAAAATAACAATATTTAGTTAACAATGATCAAAAAAATATATATTTTACAACATATTCATGAAAACCACAGTGATATACTCTTTCAACCCAATGCTGGGTTTCTAAATAAGTGCTCATGTTTTTGGCTCAAGGGACTTAACATCAGGTAGGTACTTAGGTAAGTAGTGCAATATTTATATGAACATCAAATAACAAATAACTGATTTTGAACCCAAGATTTATTGTCAGTGCAGGTTTTTAAACATGTCAACAGCCTGTCTACCCCTGTACTACAGTATATTCTAGACAGACTTGCTTTCTGCAGGGGTTTTCACACTGCATTGTCTAGAACGCACAGAAGAGGCAGCACGGTGGCTCTTCAACCAGGTCCTTGTATACTTTCTAGGATCAAACTTGGAAGTAGGGGGGCCGTTGATGTTAATCATCATTAAGTTTGATATGTTTGAGACCAGTAGGACAGCCCTCTTGTCTGTGCTTATATTGTTCATAAGGCTAAAGTTCCTCTCACACTCTGCTGTGCTGACAGGGAATGTTTTCATAGTGTTAATGAGCGGTTTTAGGTCCCTGGGCTCACTGTTGGGCTCTTCCAGTAGGTCCCGCATCCCATTCAGTGCTTGGTCTGTGCACAAGTTAAATCGCTTGCACAGTCGCTTAACTTGTTCTTCACCATGGCAGATACTGGGGTTTGATGGCCATTTACTCTGATCATTTGGTTTTCAATTTTACCCCCTAAACAGTCGGTTATATGCGATGTGGCTGTATATCCGTGGCTGTCTGCCTAGACTGTCCGTAGTCTATTTCAGAGCCAGACATCCCACCCCAAACCCCCTGCTGCCAAATTGCCTGCGCTAACCCAAATTGTGACTGACTGTTTCTCTCATGACATACAATAATGGGCAAATGGTAATGTCGAGCCCTGACATATGTTATTAACATAATTTACAAGGTCCTGCTATTAAAAAATGCTCACCGTGGTTGACGTCTTCATTCGAAGTTGTAGTCGAAGAGGCAGCATCTCTGTCACTGTCGGCATCCTGTCCGACTGGGGTGGGGGACGGAGCGGGCGCGGGCGCTGGGCTATCGTTAGCTGAGCTGCTGGCTAATAGCGCCGATGTAGCATCGCTATGGTTAGCTGAGCTGCTGGCTAACAGCACATATGTAGTATCGCGAGGTCGTTTGTAATTCTGAAAACAAATTTTTGTTTGAGTAGTTCGCTTCATCTTTCCTATTAATTTCATTAATTAAATATTCCAAAGGCCATATTTTGTTGCGTTATTATTTGAGGTAAACCAACAGGGCAGGAGAGGATGGAGGATCTGAAGGAAAGTATAATAGTTCTGATGACCAACCAATCAGAGACATTTCAGCCACTGTTTACGTGAAGATAATCTCTTCACTGGGTGTAATAATGCCTTCAGTGCGTATAGATGTTTTATAATGCCCAACTGTTTTCGGTGCAGCGTTAAGTGCATACACAAATGTTTGTAAACAAGGCCAAATTAGCATAATAATTTCAGGCTTTCTAAAGAAGGAAAGTGCCATTGCTGAACTGTCAGTGCACTTTTGAAACGATTTAATAGCTTTATCAACTCTTAGTTTGTACATTTCCTTGTTAAATGACCTGTTAAAGTGAGCCCAGATGCCAGTTTTGTTTTATGTTTGTGTGTGGAATGCTCATTGTGATTACATTGCGGGCAGAACGTTCAGCCTCCCTACTACTGAATGATGTGCATCAGAGGGGATTTAGAAGTGGGTATACGCAAGGCCGACTGAAAAATAAGTAGGCATACGACGTATACCTGCGTATACCCTGCACTACACCACTGTGGTCAGGGAACTACTCAAGTGAGTGCAAATTCCTTACATGTTAAATACACATTTGAGTTGGAGGTTCATCTTTTTGTGAATAAAAATTTTACCAGTTTCATTTCAGCCCTTAGACCCTTCTTTCCTAGTCTTAAAAGTTTGCAGCTCTGGAACCCTCAGATATACAAAACTAAAAGTGTTGGGTTGTAACAGATTACATGTAGTGTAATTAGAGCTTATTAATTACATTTTAAACATAACATTTGTAACAATATTTTCCAATTGCACAAATAATCCACCCAACCAACACCATCATTAACTGTACCTACCTTACAGCCAATGTTACTTACCATAACCCAGTGATTTGCAGAGACATTAAGAATCTGCACAAACCCCTGAGCTGGTGTAGGTACAATGGACAGCAGCGCAAGGGAGGTGGTTGCATGGAGCCCTCCTATATATGGATGCAGCACCTTCACAAGAGCCTGGGCGCAGTTGATGACCTTGTCCTGAAAGATATTTATTAAGACAGAATAAATTAACCTCATAAAGTTAAGACAATGTGTTAGCGATTATGGATTTTCTGTTATTGAAAAGTTTACCTCCAGTGCATCCTCCTCCAACCCAGAACTCAGCATTTTGGGTCATCTGAATGTCCTGACTCTGGAGAGGATGCGCAACTGACCTGGAGTACAGAGCATTTCACCTGGTAGATGGATAGATAGATATGCAATCAATATCTTTTTTTACTTTTGTTGACAGATTAAACAACATGCAGTTGACATAGAAGATAGGAAAAAGTGTGCATCAACCAGCAAAATGAAGAGGAGTGCTGAGCCCAAACATCAACTGATCAAACAACTCATAAACATGAGTGAGGTAGCACATCCCAAAATAATGAAAAAATACAGATTCCTTACTTTTTAATATTTATTTTTAGGCACACATTAAAATAACACTGACGCGTTTCTGCATTACTGCCTTCATCAGAGCATCTAGTAAAATGAATACGAGGTCAGTTCATATAACACAAGGAACAGTTGTGAACACAGGTGTTAACATTTGTCACACACAAGCATGGGCAATCAATTCTACATAATGGAACAATGAGACAATTATTCAATGAGACAATTATTCAATTAGTAAGGTTGGCAATTCAATTGTTCAATTACAGCACAATTGGCAATTACGGCAAAGATGGTTTTCACATTTGGTAATTAGGTAAAAAATCAATTTCAAACATGGTTCAACAATGACCAATAACAGATCAATTTTTCACGAGACTATTTAAGCATGATAAGACAGTGAGGAGTTTTAGAGTTTGCACATTAGGCTATTCAAAAATGTTGATGCAATAAGCAATTTTGTATTTACACAAATTCATTGGTGGATATTTAAAACAACAACAAGCAGCATCGACAATAACAACACTAAGTTATAGAAATCACTTGAGACTACTTGAGACTATAATCATCATTGAGTCCTGCTGGGGCCATCATATTGTTTGTGAATGTAATACATCTCTCTTTGAGTAAGCCTTTGTAGGATACTGCCTCCCCGGTGAGAAGGTATAATGCGCTCGATGCCGATGAATCGCAAGGATGAGGCTGAGCCGTGGTTTTGTTCCATACAGTGACGTGCCATTGCGTATTCTACATTCTTAGTGTATATGGCCATTTTGTGTTCAGCGATACGGTCTTCAGACTGCGTTTAGTCTGGCCTACATAAGACATCCCTCAAACGCATGTGAGAAGGTAAATTATGAGGGTTAGTGGTAGGGTCATGTATCACATTTTGCTCCCACCTACCGACAACCAAACAGGCAACAGAGGGCACAACCGCAATGCCCATAGCCGTGCCTACTCGCTGTAAATACCAGTGTGAGTCGTATTTCATGTAGTTGCAGCTTAACCCATTTAATCCCAAAAAACATTTTCAGTTATAAGGCTCTAAAAGTGTTACTGAATGATGTATCAATGCATTTCCAGCAAATACTGAAATAATAAAGGGTCTCAATGAAATATGTGCAGTGCCACATGTTTAGTGCAAATTGTCACATGACCAGAGCTGTTTACTTCCTGGTTGCACCATGAGAAGAGGATGGCTGCATTGAAGCTCCCAAACAAAAGGTTAGTGTTAACATAAAGATAGGACAAAGATTTTTGGTACACATTATCTTTACGGTGTCTAGTATTGATATATGCATTTGCAATTACTCAACTTTGTTCAGTGTGGTCATAGAATTGTTGACGGCAACAATAGTGACCAGCGGGATAATACAGTGCATCTAGGTATACACATACTTATACACATACATAGTTCTTGTTCTACCTAACTTTCTACTCTGTTCTTTCTTTTAGTTTCACTTTGAGTCAAGTTCTGGATATGTCGGATCTAGGTGACCACCCAGACAAGGCATGCAACATTGCAGTTATCCCTCAAAATGGGAAAGATGCTGTCCTCAGTGATTGTGATAGCGATGGGTCAGATATGGACTATGAGGGGGAGACAGCCCATTTGCCAGCCAGGCTGTTGAATGCATATGCTGAACTTATGCAAACAGTTATCAGTGATGATGACCTCCCCCTCACCATCAGATGCAATGCAGAGAAATCGCTTTGATAAAATAATGGCCTCAGTTCATGTGGTTGACAACACAAAGATCACTGACGACCCATTTTTTAAGGTTAGGCCCATCTTCTCCAAACTCAATCAGTTACACAAAGTCATGCCATTTCAGGAATGGCTGTCAATGGATGATAGCATGATCCCATACTATGGTCAACATGGATGTAAGCAATTCATAAGAGATAAACCAATCCGTTTTGGTTACAAGGTATGGAGCCTTGCCTCATCCAGTGGTTACATGTATCACATGAAGCCATATGGTGGATCCCACACTCTCCTCCCTGAGACTGGGTTGGGTCAGGGACCCAGTGTCGTTCTCGGTCTTGCAGAGCAAGCTCAGGTACCTCAAGGTTGCAAGTTCATTCATGACTACCTCTTCACTTCACTGACACTCCTCGAAGAAATGACAAAAAGAGGATATGGGAGCTCTGGAACGATGAGGAAAAATTGTCTGTTTGATGTCCCATTCAAGCCACAGACGGACTTCATGAAGTTACCCCGGGGAACCTCTGACCCAAGGAGAGAAGTTGCTGGTCCGTTGGAAAGACAATAACATTGTCACAGTGGCAACAAACATGGAGGAGAAATAGTGAGATCTCTATCAAGAGATGGAACAAGGAGCGACATGTATTTGACAAAGTTCCACAACCAAAATGCATCAACCAATATAATGAGCACATGGGTGGTGTTGACCTTCACGACCTACAGGTTTCAAGATACCATATGTCGATCAGTTCTAAGAAGTGGTGGTGGCCCATCTTTGCAGGGTCTCTCAACAGTGCACTCATAAACAGCCATTTCTTTTACAGAGACCTTATGGGAGGGACCATCAACCTGCTCAGCTTCTCACGGGTTAGTGGCACAGTCTCTTATGCAAAGGTTTGGCACGAAACCACTGAGCCACGGAAGGAGATCTCTACTGGCTGCTAGTGTTGAATATCAGGCAAGATATGACAAAGCTTCTCACTGGCCAATCAACACGATGCATCGGTTCCAGAGATGTTGTCATTGTGACAAACTGACTGCCTATGCATGTGAGAAATGCAAAGCGCCACTGCACATTGAGTGCTTCAAGATATACCATGGACAGTAATATATATAATTTTATTTTGTTCAATGTAGGCCTGTACTTGAATGAATATTCTACAACAGACTACCTCTATCCTAAATGTTACCTTTATGTTCAATGTGAATGAATCACATGACTGCTATACAGTTGTAAGTGAATGTTGCACTAAAATGTCACAATGTTACAATGAATATTGCACTAAAGTACAAGTTCAAATGTTACAATAAAGTTACAATATTAATGTTTCTATACGTTACACTAAAGTAACAATGTTACAATGTATGTTACAATAAAGTAACAATGTTGAAATACGTTGATGGTTGTATTTTGGTTTTTTTGTCTTTGCTCTCAGTATTCATATCGGTGTTGTATAAGAG
The DNA here is from genome assembly GCA_039654925.1 of Anguilla pacifica. NCBI lineage: Eukaryota > Metazoa > Chordata > Actinopteri > Anguilliformes > Anguillidae > Anguilla > Anguilla pacifica. The sequence continues at coordinate 34,043,774 of CM077286.1, read as the reverse complement.
TTTTTGATATGTAAAATAGTCACTCTAGAATGTGATAGAGCATTCTAGTGGCAATGCTGGGGACTGCCAGTGACAGAGTTTTAAATGTGTTAATAACTGGGCTGGGATATATAAGAATTTTGATGATTGCATAGGAGAAATATGTTAATTCAGTCTATAAATGGTAGATACAACACATTATCCCACCGGTCACAATTGTGACCGGTCATACAACACATTTTTTCACCTACTTTTCCATGAAAATTTCAAAAAATAATGATTGATTATTTCAAAGGGTTACGAATGACACATGATTTGGATATTTTCATGTCTGGGAAAAATTCGAGATTAAAATGGGTTAATACCAGAGGTGGGTAGTAACGCGTTATATTTACTCCGTTACATTTACTTAAGTAAATTTTAGAATAAATTGTACTTGTAAGAGTAGTTTTAATGCAACATACTTTTCACTTTTACTCGAGTATATTTGTGAAGAAAAAATGTTACTTTTACTCCGTTATATTCGGCTACATTCCGCTCGTTACTTTTATTTTTTACCCATTTTTTATTCAATGCACGTTCTGTTTGTTTCATTCTCTCAGAGAGACTTCAGCCAAAGAGGCTGACTGGTCTTTGCTTTGGCGCTGTCATAGCCCCACATGACTCCGTTTCACCAATCAAACGTAGCCAGTCACAGCACACAGAAGGATGAGTGGGCGACAACAATGGCTGAAAGAACGGCGGGTGATTCGTAGCAGGCAGAACACCCCTGGCCTCACGTTCAAACTACGTTTTGCTTACAGACTACCAAAAACAGTAGTTACATTATGCGCTGCCTTCTTTGTCTGCCTAGAAATGTGGACATTTCAGCCTACAAGAACTCAACTTCGAACTTGAGAAAATATGTGGCGGTAAGTTTAGGTTAGTTTTGGCTGTGGATAGCTAACTATTTGACTGAGTGGTCATTTATTGTCTTGGACAATCCGTTTGTGAAATATACGGGCATTTGTGATGCCTCGGTATCTTCCAAAATAGCTGTGCGTAATACCACACGCGTTGTTTACGGCGTTGTCGCCCTTTTTAGTACAGTCTGGCTTGATTGACAATTCATTTATTCAGTAGGTGAGAGTATAAGCTTTCTAACAATGTATAACATGTCTAATTTTGCTTTTGGAATAGCGTTTTTTAGGTCAGCCTAACCGAAATTTTTCTTATCGTCGCATTCACTTATGCATTTGGTAGCAGTAAAAGACGCAGCACGGAACGTGGTCAACGATTATTCGTAATTTCTTGGGAAATACTATTATTATTGAGGACTTCTGGGCATAGCTAAGCCGTATGTTTGCTGATAGACCTAGACCTTTTGATGGAGCAAAACAAGTACTGTATTGTTGATTTACGGTCTCTGTCTCCATCTACTGAACACATAAGATTTCATCATTGCTATGTAAGTAGGCTATTATTGCTCAAAATACTTCGGTTATATACGTTATTTTTTTAAATTGAGTGTGTTTAAATAGGTTACTGGTATTAATGTGGATATTTCACACTGTAATGTAAGCATTAGTTAGTAGTGTAATAGTTTTTGTGAAGCATGCAACAGTCAAGACGTAAGCGCTGGAACATTGCATAGCATACATAACATTGCATAGCATGCATAGTAATACATACGCTAAACCGGAAGTTCTGCACATATTCCGCGCAAGGCATCATGGGACTTTGGAATATCGTGGAGAAGTGCCTCATAAGGTGCAATAATGGTGCTACAAAGCATTATGTTTCCCACATATAAAGTTTCTGTTTGAATTTGAGCAGGCTCCTCTTTGTTGTGATGATGAGTCTATTTTAATGGATAAATCCCTGTAGCCTCATTGATATTTTTTCTGTCAACTGAGGGTTCACCCCAACAAACTGACGGGGTATACAGACTTAATAGAGTCCAACAGAAAGCGAAAATCCTCCTCTTCTGATGAACCTCCTGTGTATTGTTTTATTGTATTATTGTTTTAAGGGATATGATTTAGGCCATATTTGAATTTGCACATGGCTATTTTATATTTGGTTTATTTCTATTGGACAGGCATTTACAATTTTATATTTTGGACATTTAGATTTTTACGTTCATCTTGCTCTTCTTATTTCAACATTAAATCAGATTATGTGAAGTAACTCAGTACTTGAGTAGTCTTTTCACGAGATACTTTCTTACTCTTACTCAAGTAATTATTTGGATGACTACTTTTACTTCTACTTGAGTCATTATTATTTTAAAGTAACAATACTTTTACTTGAGTACAGTATCAGTCTGAGAGGAGGTTCTGTGAGGTGTTTAGGAATTTTTGGAAGACTGTAGATGATAGAGATGAAGGGCCATTGGCATGTGAGATAGGCATGTTCCTTTTTAGTTATTCAATTTGATACCAAAGTCATTTTTAACAGATCGTCGATCTCAGATTTGTATTCATTTGATGTTCATACTGGGAAGACCCTTTGCCCTCTATTCAGATCATGCCCCCCTCCAATGGCTACACAAAATGAAGGACACCAACTCCAGGATCACCTGGTGGTATCTGGCCCTCCAGCCGTTTCGTTTCCGGGTAATCCATTGGCCGGGATCTGCTAAAGCTTGTGCTGATTTCCTCTCCCAGGAGGGGGGGGTATCAGCCAAGCCGATGCAACCCGGCTGCATTCTGACGGCGAAGGACTGTAGCAGGGCTCGGTTTGCGGGAGGAATTCAGGGTAATTAGAGGACCACGCCTACTGGTTAAATAGGCACATACCTGGATGATATTACAAATCAATCCAGAATTTAAAAGTGTGCTTCTTTCCACAGTAGATGTCTGAGACCGGGGATCTGTGGTGGAAATTCTCTAGATCTCCAAGTTCAGTGAGAAGAGTCAAATAGACTTTCACACAATATTCAGTTCAAATGTTTATTTGGCCAAATAGGAGAGTTCACACAGAAAAAAAAAATGTTTCTGCATGAAGGCTCTCTGAACACTAGAGAGCCTTCTCTTTTATAAGCTTCTAACACTTCACAGGCGTGTCTCGCATAGTTCCCTTATCGTGTGAAGCAAACAACATAGTTACCTCATTTGACTGGCTTCTTTCTTATGATAAAGTATAATCTTCTCTCCCTCCCTTACATCCTTTGGTTCAGCATAAACACATCTTTCAAGGGAGAGGTGAGAGGTACATTTGGAATTTTCCGTTTACTGTTTCTTATTGCTGTGGCTAAGCATAATTTTTCTATCACAGTCGCCCCTTTTATCCATTTATGATTATATCCCAAGCAAAGAAAAATTCACACCAAGGAAACTTAACACATAGAGAAAAATGATAAGAAAGAGAAAAAAAACATTCTGCCATGTAACGAGCACATATAACTTCAGGCGACAGTTGTTATGTCACCGGGTTTTAAATCTCTTTAACACATCAGTTATATGTATTTAACAAAGGAAATGATTGGCTGTGTCCATTCAGATAAAAAGGTACAAGATTGGCTATGTCTTGTCTAACATGAGATACTACGTAGGCACCTGGTGACCACTTAGTCTAAACAGGCTTTTAAATAAGAAATAATTGTTTAGTCTTTGATCTATCAGTTGCTTTCAGAGTCCTGGGCAGTATGGCGTCATAGCCGGTTCCTCCTTTATCAGGATGGCAGAGGGAGAAGGGTGGAAGGCCAAAACTCCCAGTTCAGGATGGAGGGGGGAAAATAAGGTGAAAGGCCAAACTCACCAGTTTGGACTTCTAGTAATGCACATGAGACAGATAGAAAAGAAACACACAGACACGTGATAACAGTACCCGGATCCCCCCAGGCCATTTTTCAACCACCTGAACACATCCCAATTCCAAGAAGGAGTTTGATGAATTTCCACTATGTATTACCACCTCTCTTTCTGAATATGTTCTACAAAGTTAATTTACAGGCTGGCTGTCTACCTAGAAAGGAACCACTTTATCGACACACTGGTGCAGAAAGCAGGGATTCCAGGCTTTTCTGGGTGTTTGGAGCACACAAGCATGATATGGCATCAAATCCAAGCCGCAAAAACGGATGGAAGAGATCTCCACGTCGTGTTCCTGGACCTCGCCAACACTTTTGGCTCGGTTCCTCATTACCTCCTTTGGACTGCGTTCAACTTCTTCAGGGTCCCAGAGACTATGACTGCCCTCGTCAAAACCTACTTCCAGGACATCAGCTATGCCTGACAACAGCAGAGTACACCACAGCATGGCAACGTCTGGACATAGGCATCATGGCAGGATGCACTCTCCCTGCTAGCCTTCACCATGGCCATGGAGGTCATCATCCGAGCATCACGGTGGGTGGTGGGAGGTGAGCAGCTAAAACCTGGCCTGCGGCTGCCTCCCATCAGGGCATACATGGATGATATGACCACACTCACCACAACCAAGGCATGCACTATGTGAGTGCTGACAAAGCTGCAGGAGAACATCGAGTGGGCCCGGATGAAGATAAAGCCGAGCAAGTCCAGAAGCATATCGATCATCAAGGGGAAGCTGTCAGATCAACGCTTCTACATTGGTGATGAGCTCATACCAACTGTGACAGAGAAGCCAGTCAAAAGCCTGGGATGCTGGTACGATGCAACCCTCAAGGACACAGACCAAGTGGACCTGCTTAGGCAGGACACCACCAGCGGCCTTGAGAGTATCGACAAGTCCTTGCTCCCTGGCAGGTTGAAGCTCTGGTGCCTTCAATTCGATCTCCTACCGAGGCTGATGTGGCTTTTGACCATCTACGAGGCCCCAATCTCAAAGGTCGACAAGCTGGAGAGTGGCTAGGTCTCCCCAGGTGCCTAAGCAACACAGGGCTCTATGGAAAAGGCATCCTGGAACTTCCCGTGTCCAGTCTTACAGAGGAGTACAAATGCACCAAAGTAAGGCTGGAGATGATGCTGACAGAATCCTGTGACTCATGTGTAGCCCAAACTGCTCCTACCCTGGCAACTGGGAGGAAGTGGACTTCATCTGCAGCTACACAGCAGGCAAAGTCAGCCCTCAGGCACAGGGACATCGTTGGCCACGTGCAACAAGGGAGAGGAGGTCTCAGCCTTGGAGAGAGCAAACCGTCCTGGTACAAGGCAACTCCATTTCAGCAACGAGGTCTCGTGGTCAAGGAGGTACGCCGGCAAGAGCAGGCAGCAATGTGCGCAAAGGCTGTTTCTCAAGCAAAGCAAGGACAGTGGATGAGGTGGGAGGGAGTTGAGAAGAGAAAGTTCTCTTGGAAGGAGTTGTGGGACATGGAAGCATTTCGAACTAGCTTCATTATACGAGCCACATACGATGTCCTGTCATCTCCCAGGAACCTCAGCTAATGGTACGGCGAAGACCCTACATGCCCCCTCTGTCCATCTCCAGCAAACCTGAAGCACATTCTTGTCGGCTGCAAGACAAGCCAGACACAAGGCCGTTACACCTGGCGGCACAACAGGGTACTGAAGTGTCTAGCAGCTACGCTGGAGAGCAGATGGACAACCATCAACGCCCTGCCTCCTCTGTCATCCTATACTGCATTTGCAAATGAGTTTGTTCTTGAAGGTGCAAAGGAACCCAAGACCTGTACTTTAAAACCAGAGGCCGGGTAGCTGGGAGTGGGATAACTGTAGTTGCTGTTTTCACATCCATAACATTTAACACAACAGGCTCTCCTAACATTTAATAGATTATTTGTTTAATGTCTGGGTTTGAGTCCTGGCTAAATTCAACATTGACTCAAATCTAAACAGTACTATATGGATTGTTTTCTATTTGACAAAGATCTTTTCAGAAATAGAACACATACAAAACAGTGAATCAGCAATAATATCTATCCCACCAAATGCTCCAAACCATAAAGGGTGTTGCATTGGAACTGTTAAAAGTGTGCAGAAATCTCACACATAATGTAGCAAACAGACAGTATGAATGGTGTCTTTTTATAAAACAGCTACAGATTAACAGTGAAGTCATTCAGATACACTGACCCTGACCTTGGTCCAATTAGTAGAAACACGGCAGAACATTACACAAAATAATGAGGCAGTATTTCAGTCGCTGAGACACTATGAACTACTGTTACACCCATTCCTGACATACAGCGGTGCAAGCGAGCGAGCGAGAAAAAGTGATTAAAAGGCATTTGTTTCAATCAGACTATACTGACTTGCCGCGAGTGACAGCGAACTGAGCAACGATGTTGTTCACCCCTCAAATATTTGTTCGCAGTGTCTCTAGTTGAGTGAGTTTTCGCGGCCGTGTCGCGTCCCTAAATACCTTTTATTGGTCGAGATCCGCACGCTACTTTGCACCTGTTCCTGATTATGATTACAACATGGACGAAGAGAAGTTAATCTTCGAAGTAGAGATGCATCGGCTGCTCTATGACCCGAGACACCCGTTCCACAAGGACCTGAACAAAAAGGAGGCTACATGATGGACAGTTGCTCAAGTGTTGGGTGTTTCAAGTAAGTATTGTCTAATTTTTGTAAGATATCTGATTGCTAACTAGCTAGTCATACTTTACATTTAGCTAGCTAGCTATCACTTTGCAGGTTCCCTCTCCCATATTTGTTCGCATAGTTGTTTTGAGCTTTGCTTTAAGTTGTCTGTCGTGTCTGACGATGACAATCCTGCCTCTGCTACTTGTGAGTCTTCTTGTGGCTGTGGAGCCCAATCCGCGATCCACACTGTCTGCCACAAACAGAACAGGTAAATGCACTGACTGGGGGTGTGGATGTGGTACTGGCTTCATGTCTCTTTAGACGTTTTCTGGTCCGTCGATCACCTCGGTCCTCCTTGAGCTTATTCACTCCTTGTTGGCAGAGTTGCCGCCAGATGGAGCGTTAAGCGGCAGTGTCCTTCAGCTGGGTCGGGTTCAGGACACACCTTTTCATGACAACTTTCAGTTGGTCTTTATATCGCTTTTTCTGGCCCCCTGCCGAGCGACAGCCAAGATGCAACTGGCCATACAGCACTTTACGTTGTTTTGAGACATCATAGCAGTTAACATGCTACAATGCTGTAGACATAGGATGTTATTTGCATTGCGTATGTAGTTGCTAGCTACCATTTATTTGAAATGAGAAGGATTAGCTACTCACTCATCATGCAGCGCAAATGGGAAATGTCCAAAAATAGCGCTGTTTGCCGCCCAAGGAGTTGTTTATGCCCCTAGTTAATTTGATTGGTTCAGGTTAGTCTCGCTATGATGGGACGCTACATATGAGGACAGTTTCATGCGCGATTTCGTCTCCAGTTCGCTCGCTCGCTCGCTGGCTGTCAGGAACTGGTATTATGGCTAAAATATTGAATACATTTTTGCTGTAGTTTAAAAGAAAAAGTACACACTATTTCAAACACCCGTCTGGAATGCCGGCACCTTCATAACAAACACATGCAGAACTAAGACAGTGTGTATAAGTGACATAAGAACACCAGTCAAGTGAAATGGCCATCATTTCCACTCCCCCTGCTGCACTGGGTGGTTGATGAATACACCCCCAGCAATCAGAAATGTTTAAATCCTCTGCATATTTTTATCTTTTTTTATTTTTTTTAATTTGGTGATAGTGATTCAATCAGTAGCTTTGTTTATGTCTTTGATTATTGTCGTTCAATCCACCTCTGTCTTGGGTTCCGTTAATGCCATGAAGTCTACAGTCGAGGCTAGCCAGCCAAGACCTCCTGCAAAGGAGAGTATGACAATCCCCCATGTCAGTACCAGAACCGGGTGAAATTGAGCCGATTCATTTGAAATTGTAAACTATTTGCTCTTAATATAAGTTTGTCAGGTTTTATTCCTGCTCTTAAATGTAACCACTCGTGTTTTGATAATCCGAGTGCATCAAATCTGTTTACTCTTTCTTTGTGAGCAATCCACAAATGACCGTTTTGTCTACACCAATGGTTACTCTCGTCACCGTCACAGTGACTGTCACTGTCGTCCCTAAAAAGGTGTTCTTCAACACGGTCTGTATAAAAATGAAGTGTGTGAAGGAATTTGAAAAAGTCAGTAACTTATTTCAAAGGGACTTTTGGTTTAATTCTTAATGCAGGCTACCCCAGCTGGCCTTGGCTGGTGGTGCTGCACTGTGTAATCTGTTTACAGGTGCTCGAGGTCGTCTGCTTTTCTGACTTCTTGGGTCCGTATCTACGGAGAAACCAAATAGTTTTAGTTAGATTCACACAATAATTTTGTTAAAGTATCTTCAATTCAGTTCTTCACCACACATCCCCACTTCATAGGGACACCTACAAATTAGAAGGGGGAAGTTAGTGGGTTCTGGCTCAGCTCGTATTAGCTCCAAGTCAACACCCAGTTCCTGTTAAAACAGTGGAAAGGTGCTCTGTTAATTTCTAATCAACCGCTGTAACAAAGAAAAGTTGTGCACATTCGTTTTGTTATATAGCAGCAACTTAATCCACCTTTTCTTTTCTTCCTGTGATCTGTGCAATCATGCAAATCTATGAATTTTACTCCATTTACAAAGTATCCTTCAAATCATGTTTACATATTTGTGACCTTCTCAGACACCTGTGGCAAGATTCTTGTCTCCCCCTTTGTACCAAAAATTGTTGCAGTTGAAACTTGGCAGGACGCCCAGAACTTTATCTATCTGACTCCTTTAGCTCATCCACGTCTTTCTCCTTGAAGGTCTTTCGTTCCTAGTACTTTTCCATTTTGCACAATTAGTTACGTACATATATAAACACATAAAAATACATTTCATATAGTTAAACACAATAAGCAGGCTTGTTTCACCCTTTTGTTTCTAACAAAACTACTTTCATAGCATGACTTTTTTTAATGTGGGGTTTTAATTTCATTCTCATCATTCCTCTACCTCCCTCCTGTTTTTTTCATCGTGCTTCCAGACCTATCCTGGAACCCGCGATTCATTGTTCCTGCACATAATCTGGTGTAATGCCAAATGAATATCTGCTGCGTTCTATATCGATACATCTAACATATAAAAGCCATTTTGCTTGAGAAAATCACTATTTGTTTTAGATGTATGTTTAACAGAGGAAAATTTATCAGACAACTGCAATCATTTCGTATCCTGGTTCTTATTGGGTTCCACACATTTTTAAATAAAGAAATTCTCCACTTATGACAGAACTCCTCCAAAGTGCGCTCAGTTTTTACAGATGTTGTACTTAATTCAGTCATTTCACCTGACCAGGCATAAAACATGCTGTGCAATATTTAAACTGCATTAATGTGGACACAACGTAAACTAATCTGTTGATTGATTGATCACTGCACAGTCACCCTACGCTCCTTTTACACATACAGATGTAATTGCACATGTATAATTAGAGATTCAGTTTCAATCAGGCTAAAACAGTTTACGGACGCAGGCGCACGTGTTCGAACACTTCTAGCATCAGACACACCCATGCAGTCCACACCACTCATATGTACACAATGCTATTCTCTAAGACACTGACACTCTTCCCACAATGTACGAAAGTTATTTGGTTTCTATAAAATGCAAATATATTAAGATTCTGATTCATTTTTGACAGCAGTTCATTAACATAATCTATTTTATAATCTCAATTATTGCAGCCGTATCCTACTACTATAATTGGAGAGCGGTTTGTGTGTTTGTGTGTGTGCTTGTGTGTCCCACCATTCCTCCACTCCACATTCCTCCAATCCCTCCAAACTTGCCCCAAAAAAAGGTTCAGGGGGCCGGTCTTTGCATATGGTGTTTTTTCATCATTTCATTTTTTATGTTAAATAAATAATCGCCAGTTTTACTTTTTATTTTAGAATCCGGAACTACTGTCACCTGGAACTACTTTCCACCATACCAACGGTAACAGTTACAACGCTGTAGGAGGGCTGGCCCTTTCACAACAAATTTCATTCCCCTTACAAATTTCATCCCCCTATTCACTTCCGGGGTTACGTTGTGCGTTGTGTGAAATTTGTAGGGGAATGAATTTTTTTTTTGTTGTTCTTTTTTTATTGATCATATTTCAATGTTACAAAACATTTAGAAAAATATATATTACAGCTGATCACATTGAAATGTCATTTCAACATCTTATATTCATGCAAGAAACAATATCAGACATATAACAAAAGAAAAAAACAATAAAGACAACATCAAACTGTACAAGGGAAATGTAGATTTACGTTATACAACTCATTTATTTTTGTTACAGAGTATTTTTCCGATTATCGGAGAGGTTTTAATAGCTTTCTTGTTAGTTGTTATCTTAGAAACAGAGTCAAGGAGATAATGTAGTTCAACACAAAACAGACGTATATTAGGTGTGATCTGAAGCACTCTAGCCTTATGGATGTGATATTTGCCGACAAGACAGATAAACTTGAGGGCATTATCAATAGATTGTGAGCCTGTATTACAATTCAGAAACAAGAAGGAACACACTGGAGAAATATCTACTTTAAATTTATTACAAGGGTAGTATCTATGTAATATCATCATGTGAACTTCTTTTATTTTATTAGGAATGAGGAATTTATTAGGGTCAGACCAGAATTTCTCTGGTAAGATTTCTGGAAAAGTTAGCTTCCATAAAAGAATCGATTTGGGAAAATAACTCTGATCTGACGTCAGTACTTTTCTGATATGGTGATTATTACACATACAATCAGAAAGGTCTTTTCCACCAATTAAGAGCTTGGGAATATCTCCGCTCGAAGGGCCAAATAACAATGCACTTTTAATGAGAAACAGTAAGTTAGGTGATATACTTTTTTAACATTGTTATATTCTTTTCGAGAAATAATCATACCCTTGTTCTGTTCGAACAAAGTCTTCATATCCATAGAGGTTGCTCTATCAGTAAGTACATCTAAAACAAAGATTACACCCTTATTAACCCATTCTTTTATGTATCTGGACTTGTTTCTAGACAATATATGCTGATTGTTCCATATTATGCATGAATGTGGAAAGAAATTATGTTTGAAAGCAAGCAATCTTCTAAGCTTCAAGAGCTTGTTTGTGAAAATTGGAAAGCTTGAGAGGCATATTATTACACTTAAGCGAAATCTTAGGCCACCACACTTTTCAAACAACAAATTAGGAATATAAAACCACTGACTATTATTATTACTATTATTATTTTGACAAACATTTCTTTATCCAATTGATCTTGAAAATTTGATTGATTGTTTGAAAATCTAATGCAATAAAGCCCCCTTCAGATTAGCTTCTAATACATGTTTTTCTTTTAACATATTCAGATTTGTTCTTCCATATGAAATTAAATAGGAGAGAATCAATGGCTGCACATGTCTTTGGATCAACATAAAGCGAGATGGCAGGGTGTACTATCCTTGAGATACCTTCTGCCTTTGACAGCAGTACACTGCCTTGTATGGTAAGGTCTCTTTGCAACCAACAGTTAAATATTTTTTTTGCTTTATCTATCTTGGGCAAGAAGTTGGCAGATACTCTATCAGACGCTGACTTGTGTATTAAGATACCAAGATATCTTATTGATGTTTTTTCATCTATACCACTTACTGATGTTTTTTCAGAATCATGTACTGTTAAAATTTTACACTTACTCTGATTAATTGTAAGACCTGAGGCCTTAGAGAAATTCTTTAAAGCCTCCAATATGACCACCACTTGATCTTCATTCTTTACAAAAAGAGACAAGTGTCATCAGCTAGTTGACTAATTATTAAGTTATTTTCTCCCATTTTTATACCTTCAATATCTGTGCAATGTGCAGTGCATAGGTTAATATGTTCAGCAGCAATGAAAAACATGGGCGTAGGAAGCACTGAAAATGTGGGTGGGACAATCTAAGGGGGGGTCTGAGGGTCCTCCCCCAGAAAATTTTTAACAGAGTAGATGTCATTTCCTGTATTCTGGTGCCTTTTAACAGGTGGTTTGATACTTTTATCTGGCTATACTAGCATGAGAAAAAATGTGTACATGTTGTAATTTCATCCAGAGGAAGTGGTTGGCCCCAGATCACATATCTGAAGATATTAAAAAGCAAAAATACAGAAATTGATTCGATGACTAATTCAGAGCCATCTTTAATAATAACCACTCATTGTTTATTTAAACTTGAGGATCTCTTTATGCTTGCATGCAATTGCAATTTCTGTTAAATGAATTTCTTTAATGTTATCAAATCAATGACTAAAGTGGAGAGGACAACTATAGTCAAAGTGCCCGAGCCCCTATGCATTCTCCAATAAACTACATTCATCTTCCAATCATTTCTGATCATTATTCTGTATTTTTCAATGTTCTACTGGATACAATAAGGATTAAGTCTGAAACCACAATTAAAAAACGTTACCTGGACATGACAGCAGAACTGCAGTTTTCCCTAGATCAAGATATTCCCTAGATCAAGATATTTTTAACTATCCTCTAAATGAAATGGTAGATGCCTTCAATAGTAAACTGAATGTCATGCTTGACAAAGTAGCTCCCTTAAAAACCGAAAAAAGGTCACGCCTCAAGGCAACACCGTGGATGAACAGAACTACTTGTGACCTAAAGCGATCCTGTAGAAAAGCTGAAAGAACATGGAGAAAAACTAAACTTGAGGTCCACTGTAGCATTCTGAAAGATAGCACTGCGACTTATAACAAAGCTGCTTGCAATGAAAGACAGATCCACTTTTCTAAAGTCATCACTGAAAATAGCGGAAACTCTAGGGTTCTATTCTCTACCATTGACAGGCTACTAAATCCAACCCCCCTTGACTCAATCAGTCAAACGTCTGCTCTGAAATGTGAAGAATTTGCAAGCTTCTTCAAAAACAAAGTTAACTTGATTAGGACAGGCATTGTCAGAACTAGTAATAAGCCTGATACACCTCAAAATAATCCACCGACTCTTAGATGCTTTAAAAATATTAAAGAAACTGAACTCTGCAAAACTGTAACTCAAACAAACTCCTCCACCTGTGCTCTTGACCCAGTCCCCAGCAAATTTCTCAAAAACGTCTACAGTAGTCTGTCTCCTTCCATCCTAAAGATAATCAACACCTCCTTAGAAACCGGTATCTTTCCTAATGCCTTCAAAACAGCAGTAGTGAAGCCTCTACTAAAAAAGTCAAATCTAGATAATAACATTCTTAATTAAAGCCGCAAGCGGCGTTGGGAGGGGTCCAAGCATTGGCACTATCGCGCCCCTTATGGAGCAATTTTAAAATGCCTTTGTCCTCATGATCATATACCTTCACCCAACATATCTACTGAATATCATGATGAGTGTATAAAATATTGATGACTTATGGCCAATTTTGTGCTAAGAGGCGCTGGCGGATGACTTAGTTGCGTCGCCATGGATGTGTCCTGGCCGCTTCCCGTAAAGGCCTTTACTTTGTCGTAACACTTAGATGGGATGTAGTAACGCACATATGGCCTGGCGTGTTTGTACAGCTGCAGCGCTTCCATGCTGTAACTAAAAAAGGCGTCACACTAGTGTTGTCATGGTACCAAAATTTTGACTTTGATCCCGATACCAGGTTTAGTACCATGATACTCGATACTGAAGCAATACTGATTCAATACTCAGTACCTAACGATACTGAAATTACCTTAATAGATCAGAAACGTAATGTGCACAAGGGTTGACCTCATTTTCGAATTCACGGTTTATTAAAAACCTGGTTTATTAACAACCTTTAAGTTGAAGCCTGTTCAACATATCAATAAGCATAGGCCTATAGTGTTGCAACACTAAACAATAGAGAAATATATTAAATATATTTCAAAAATTTAACAATTGTGAAGTAAATAATCTTTAAACAGGTCTTTCACTTTGAAATATATCTAAAAACTGCATATTTTAATAACAATACAGCATCTTCCTATAATAAAATATTTACAGATTAGAACACCTATTGCTACTGAAGTCAACTGAGTCGAAGCTTGCGCTGTATCAGCTAACTGAATGCACAAGCGCACATCACCTCACTTGGCAACCTTAGTTGCTACTGCCATCTAGCGAAGATTCTGAAAAATTACACATTTCATCCTCTAAATCAGTAGCCTAATGCGGGAGACAATTTTCCCTGGCTTTTACATTTGACTCAAAACTACCGAACGTCGGAATATTCTAAGACCGAACCGTTTCTTTCTTTTTTTTTAAGTACCGAGAAAGTGCTGAAGTTTTGGTATACAGTGCAACACTACGTCAGACACATATTGCAATCCATTGCTCAGCTTAGCAGAGAATGCACATTTCAGAGCGCCACAGAGACAGATAGAATAATAACACATAAATACACATTTCAAATAATAAATACGACATTGAGAAAAAACGAAAAAAAAGCCGAAATATCAACTCGCGATCTGCGTGCTGCGCGCAAAGCAGCCTACCGTTTTATTTATTTAGACATTGGCAGATGAGAAAATTTTCAGTTACGCTGACCTATAAAACGCTATTCCAAAAGCAAAACCAGACATGTTATACATCGTTAGAAAGCTTATACTCTCACCTACGGAATAAATGAATTGTCAATCAAGCCAAATTGTACTAAAAAGGGCGACAAAGCCATAAGCAACAGGTGTGGTATTACGCACAGCTATTATTGAAGATAGCCGACCCTGGCGTCACAGATGCGCGTATATTTCGCAAACGGATTGTCCAAGACAATATATGACCACTCATTCGCAAAAGGGACATCTCTACGCGTAAAACCAATGGTAAGATTGTATATTTATTCAATGTTTAGTCCTAGATATTGACTGTAGAATGACATGGTATAATTTTTTTTAAAAGTTAGTCTAGCTTATTTCGTTATTCAGTGAGTTCTCGTTCTAAGTGCAGGGAACAACCGCATAGTTCAACTTGGACCCTGTAGGTTAAAGTGATTAACACTAACACAAACAAGAACAGCAGCAATGCAGTCTATGAAAAAATACAAGCAATAGTTAAGACGAGTTAAATCACCTACGAAACAACTACTTAGTTACAACTCTAAGCTTACAGTCAATTTAGAGATTAAATTGAGAATACGATTTCTCTCAGCATAATGACGGATTTAAACACTCACCCGATATTGTCTTCAAATGGATCCATGCCAAAGAAAAGTAATGATTCATCTTCTCAAAGCTTTTACTAACAAACTTTTAATAGCAAAACATGAAAGACCAACTCGCCATCCATGCTACCTATGCGCAGAGTACCGTATTATTTATTCAGACATTGGCAGAGTACAGCATAAATTGCGTCTTTTGTTTACATTCAATATTAGAAATTGCAGGGAGAAACTGCAGCTGTAGACACAAGATAGTTTATGTTATGGTAGCAACGGAACGAAGCGGACTATACATGTATTGCCATCATTGTTTTATTATACCAGCGTGTTTTCGCGCGTTTGCACAGAAACTCAAAACCTACCAATAAAATGGTTTAGCTATTTCTCACCATAATGACAGATTTAAAGACTGAATGAACTCACCCGATACTGTCTTCAAATGGATCCATGCCAAAGAAAAGTAATTATTCATCCTCTCAAAAAGCTTTTACTAACAAACTTAGCCTAGCATGCACTCTGGCTGGCACTGTCTTCTATTGCTTCTCCGACGTTCAGACCTTCCCCTCACTGATAAAAACTAGACCCTTCAGTGTCGGATTACTTGCGTCGCCATGGATGTCGCTTGCCGTAAAGAAGTTTACTAGATGTCGTAACGCTTAGATTTGGAGCTGCAGCTTTTCCACACCCCACCTAATAAAAAAGTCCAAATGGCGGCCAAACCATATGGCGAACATAGGTGGTCCCAATGGTAAAGTTGTAGAGCACGTTCAGTTGCATAAGTCGATGAAGTTTTATGTTGATCTAACTCATGGTGTGGGAGTTATGGCCTTTTACGCAAAACCCTTTGTTATAGCGCCACCATCTGGCCGACATAGGAGATTTTTAGTGCCTGAGTAGTGGGGGGCCATAGGAACCCACCTGCCAAATTGGGTTGCTCTAGGACTTGTGGTTGCTGAGCCTCAGACACTTTTAGCGGAAAAAAATAAGAATAATAATAATTAAAGCCGCAAGCGGCGTTGGGAGGGGTCCAAGCATTGGCACCATCGCGCCCCCTATGGAGCGATTTTAAAACGGCTTTGTCCTCATGATCATATGCCTTCACCCAACTGAATATCATGATGATTGTATAAAATATTGATGACTTAGGGCCAATTTTGTGCTAAGAGACGCTGGCGGATGACTTAGTTGCGTCACCATGGATGTGTCCTGGCCGCTTCCCGTAAAGGCCTTTACTATGTCGTAACACTTAGATGGCATGTCGTAACACTTAGATGGCCCGGCGTGTAAGCACAGCTGCAGTGTTTCTGCGGCGCAACTAAAAGAGGTGTCGCACTAGGGTTGTCACGATACCAAAATTTTGACTTTGATACTGATACCAGGTTTAGTATTACGATACTCAATACTGAAATGATACTTGAAACTTAAACAATGCTAATTCGATACTCGGTACCTAACAATACTGAAATTACCTTAATACATCAGAATCGTCCACAAGGGTTGCCCTCATTTTCAAATTCATGGTTTATTAACAACCTGGTTCATTAACAACCTTTAAGTTGAATCCTCTTCAACATATTAATATGCATAGGCCTATAGTGTTACAACACTGAACAATAGGAAATATGTTAAATATATTTCAAAAATTAAACAGTTGTAAAGTAAATAATCTTTAAAACAGGTCTTTCACATTTAAATAGATTTAAAAACAGCATATTCTAATAACAATAGAGCATCTATCTATAATAAAATATTTCCAAATTGGATCACCTATTGCTCCTGAAGTGAACTGAGTCAAAGCTTGTGCTGTATCAAGGAGCTGAGTGCACAAGCGCAAGTCACCTCACTTGGCAACCTTAGTTGCTACTGCCTTCTAGCGAAGATTCTGACAAATTACACTTTTCATCCTCAGTAATGCGGGAGACAATATTCCCTGGCTTTCACATTTGACTCAAAACTACCGAACGTCGGAATATTCTAATAGGGAACCGTTTCTTTTTTAAGGACCGAAAAAGTGCTGAAGTTTTGGTATACCGTGCAACACTACGTCAGACACATATTCCAATCCATTGCTCAGCTTAGCAGAGAATGCACATTTCAGAGCGCCACAGAGACAGACAGAATAATAATAAATACATTTTAAAAAAGGAAACAAAAAACGAAATATCAACTCGACAACCCTGATGGCATGCGTGCTGTGTGAAGAATACCTTATTATTTATTTAGACATTGGCAGACTACAGCATTTGCGTCTTTTGTTTATATTCAAGAGTAATTGCAGGGAGAAGCTGTAGACACAAGACAGTTTGTTATATTATGGTAGCAACGGAATGAAGCGGACTACATATATAGGCTATATTTACCGTCATTGTTTTATTATACCAGCGTGCTTTCGCGCGTTTGCAGAGAAACTCAATTACTATCAATAAAAATGGTTTAGATATTTCTCAGCATAATGACGAAAATAATTTTCAACCGTCCACCTCGTTTTAGCAACGTTCCAACACTGTCGTCGTCACTGTTCCATGGGTCACAAAAACTATTACACTAACGCTTGCATTGCAGTGCGAAATATCCGCATTATATAATGCCACTAACCTATTTAAAGACACTCAATTTCAAAAATAACGTATATAACCGAAATATTTTGAGCAGTAATACTTACATAGCAACATGACATTTTATCTGTGTTTAGTAGTATAGAGACAGAAAATGAATGACAAAGTCCTATCCGCTTCTGTTTTGCGTCAGAAAACGATTTCAGATAGGTCTATCAGCAAAGAAATGGCTTAGCTATGCCCCGAAGTCCTCAATAATAATAGTACTCTCCAAGAAATTATGAAAATCGTTGACAACGTTTCGTTAGGTGCATCGTCTTTAATGCTACGCCACAGTGAATGCGCAAGTGAATGCGAGAAGAAAATATTCCGTTACGCTGAACTATAAAACGCTATTCCAAATGCAAAATCAGACATGTTATACATCGTTAGAAAGCTTATTCTCTCATCTACTGAATAAATGAACTGTCAATCAAGCCAAATTGTACTAAAAACGGCGACAACGCCGTAAGCAACAGGAATCACAAACGGATTGTCCAAGACAATATATGACCACTCCGTCGCAAAAGGGACATCTCTACGCGTAAAACCAATGATAAGATTGTATATTTATTCAATGTTTAGTCCCAGATATTGACTGTAATATGAGATGGTATAATTTAAGAAAAAATTTGTCTCGTTTATTTCGTTATTCAATAAGCAGCGTTTTCACTGCTGTATTGGCATATTTTAGGGCAAATGTCGGGTTTATCTTGTTGTTACGGATTATTAGCCTACATTACATTACAGGCATTTGGCAGACGCTCATACCCAGAGCGACGTACAACAAAGTGTCTAACCATAACCAGGAACAAGTGTGTTGAAAACCCTAGAGGGCAGTATCCTACCGTTCCAAGTGCCCCAAGATGTCGTAATCGTTTAGATTTGGAGCCACAGCTCTTCCGCACCCCACCTAATAAAAAGTCCAAATGGCAGGCAAACAATATGGCGGACATATGTAGCCCCAATAGCAAAGTTGTAGAGCACATTCAGATGCATCGGTCGATGAAGTTTAGTGTTGATCTGACATACGTTGTGGGAGTTATGGCCTTTTACGCATATCCCTTTGTTATAGCGCCACCATCTGGCCGACATAGGTGATTTTTAGTGTCTGAGTAGTGGGGGGCCATAGGAACTCACCTGCCAAATTTGGTTGGTGTACAACTTATGGTTGCTGAGCCTCAGACATTTTAGTGGAGAAAGCTTCCACGCCCCAACGAAAAAGTCAAAATGGCAGGCAAACAATATGGCGGACATAGGTGGTGCCAATGGCAAAGTTGTAGACCACGTTCAGATGCATAGGTCGATGAAGTTTTGTGTTGATCTAACTTATGGTGTGGGAGTTATGGCCTTTTACGCAAAACCCTTTGTTATAGCGCCACATGCGTCGGTCTATGAAGTTTTGTGTTGATCTGACTTACGGTGTGGGAGTTATGACCTTTTAGGCAAAACCCTTTGTTATAGCGCCACCATCTGGCTGACATAGGTGATTTTTCGTGCGTGAGTAGTGGGGGGCCATAGGAACCCACCTACCAAATTTGGTTAGTCTACAACTTACGGTTGCTGAGCCTCAGACATTTTAGCGGAGAAAGCTTCCACGCCCCAAGGAAAAAGTCAAAATGGCGGCCAAACAATATGGCGGACATAGGTGGTGCCAATGGCAAAGTTGTAGAGCACATTCAGATGCATAGGTCGATGAAGTTTTGTGTTGATCTAACTCATGGTGTGGGAGTTATGGCCTTTTACGCAAAACCCTTTGTTATAGCGCCACCATCTGGCCGACATTGGTGATTTTTAGTGCCTGAGTAGTGGGGGGCCATAGGAACCCACCTGCCAAATTTGGTTGCTCTAGGACTTATGGTTGCTGAGCCTCAGACACTTTTAGCGGAAAAAAAAAAAAATAATAATAATAATAATAATAATAATAATAATAATAATAATAATAATAATCCTAACAGATACAATAGGGTTCCACCAGCTTCGCTTCTTGGACCCCTAATAATAATAATCTGAACAGATACAATAGGGTTCCACCAGCTGCGCTGCTTGGACCCCAATAATCCTAACAGATACAATAGGGTTCCACCAGCTTCGCTGCTTGGACCCCTAATAATCCTAACAAATACAATAGGGTTCCACCAGCTTCGCTGCTTGGACCCCTAATAATCCGAACAGATACAATAGGGTTCCACCAGCTTCGCTGCTTGGACCCCTAATAATCCGAACAGATACAATAGGGTTCCACCAGCTTCGCTGCTTGGACCCCTAATAAATACAGGCCCATATCCAAAAGAAAAAGTGGTTTTTAATCAACTTAATTCCTTTTTAAATGAGAACAGTATCTTAGAAAAGTTCTAATCAGGCTTCAGATCTAATCACAGCACAGAAACGGCTCTAGTCAAAATAGTAAATGATCTTAGACTTGCTACTGACTTGAATAAAGTGTCAATCCTCATCCTCTTAGATTTAAGCGCAGCATTTGACACCATTGATCATAACATTCTAATCGACCGTCTTGCAAACTGGGTTGGTCTCTCTGAAAATGCTCGAAACTGGTTTCGAACCTACATAACTGGTAGAACTTTTTTCGTTAGCCTGGGCTACTACGTATCTACAAAACATGAGTTACCCTATGGCGTAGCTCAGGGAAGTTGTCTTGGTCCTCTGCTATTCTCACTGTATATGCTTCCATTAGGTCACATCGTCAACCAGTACAATGTAAACTTTCATAGTTATGCAACTATACATCTCTGTTCAGCCAACGGAGCCCGACCCAGATGGCCGATGCTCGCTAACTGCCTGTTTGGCGGCTATAAACAAATGGATGAGTGACAACTTCCTAAAACTAAATGAGGATAAAACAGAGGTACTGTTGCTAGGACCAAAATCTAAGAGAAAAACCCTTTTTAGTAAGCTTGGGGACCTTGCTCCCCAAACCAAACCAGAAGTTAAAAGCCAAGGTGTCATCTTAGATTCAAACTTAAATTTTAAAGCCCATATTAGCAAGGTAACAAAAACAGCTTTCTTCCACCTGAGAAATGTTGCTAAAGTACGGCCGTTTTTAACACAAAAGGATGCAGAGAAATTAGAGCATGCTTTTATTACTAGTAGACTAGACTATTGCGATGCCCTCTTCACCGGGCTGCCTAAAAAATCAATAGCGAAACTTCAGCTCATTCAGAATTCGGCTGCCAGACTTTTAACAAAGACCAAAAAGAGAGAGCATATTACTCCTGTCCTAGCCGCCTTGCACTGGCTCCCAGTTTCATTTATAATTGACTTCAAGGTACTTTTACTCACCTTCAAAGCTCTAAATGGCACAGCACCCACATACATCTCTTTCTAATTTCGTATCAGCCAACAAGAGTCCTCCGATCCTCAGGTGCTGACCTTTTAACCATTCCCAAAGTACTACACAAAACGAGTGGGGAAGCCGCTTTTAGCTATTACTCCCCAAAACTGTGGAACACCCTACCTAGACACATCAGAGTGAAAGCTCTGTGAACATTTTTAACAAACTGCTCAAAACCTACCTGTTCGAGCAGGCTTTTAATTAAACATCTGTTCCACGCTTTTCTGGGCCATCTCTGCCTTTAATCTTAATTATTAAACTTTTATTACTTTTTAATGTATTTTATGAATTTTTTATGTATTTTCTTTCCATGTACCTTAAAGCCTTTTATTTATGCACTTTTTTATTTTATTTATTTATTTTTGTATCTATGCACTTTTACCATCTTAATTGATCTTTTATTTCAAATTTTTAATGTATTCTCTTTTCATGTACCTCAAATGCCTCTATCTATGCATTTATTACTATCTTAATTTATCTATATATTTTAATTTCGATCAGCTACAATGTGAAGCACTTCGGGCTGCATTTCATGTATGAAAAGTGCTATACAAATAAAGTTATTATTATTATTATTACTATGAATCACCAGGACCTTAGGCCTGTGTCTCAAAGCTAGATTACGTTGTTAGCCAGTTATCTTGGTGGCTTTGTTTAAACACACATTTTTACACACATAACACTGCTACTAAGAAGCACTCCACATAAATATTTAGGGCAACATTTCATGACAAAAGGCATCAATATAACAACCATCTGCCACCTTTCATGAAAAGCAAAAGTCTTGAATTCATAAGTGGCATAGGTTTGAGGAGTGTCTGAGAAAACCATCAAGTTAGTTGGATAACATCATAATAGCTTTGTGGCACAGGCCCCTGATATATAATTTTTGGCTAAAAATACATATTTTCTAACATTTCAAATAGCAAATAACTTCCAACACATAGAACCCAAAAATATCATGAAATATTGAAATGAATGTGACACAATTAATCACCAACAATGACTTAAGGGGGTTGATGCTTTTTGCTGTTTTTTTATTTAATAAATTTCATAACCTTACACAATTATCAGGTTGTATCAACTAATGTAATGGTGGCACTGCAGTAACAGTTAAAAGATTTAAAGAACATAATAAAGAATAAAATCTTACAGCTATAGCTCCTCCCTCCCTTGGTACTCCCCATTGCTACCTACAGCTAGATTGTTAACATTTTTGATATCTTTTGAGACTAAAAAAGACTAGACAAAACAAGTCCTTCCTTTTCTAGTCCTTAGACTAAATGAAGGCCCCAAAAACATGCCTTCTATTATCATTTGCAGAGATAAAGAGCTGGCAAATCTCTCCTATGTCAATTTGATCAAGTTTGTCTTGGTGGATGTGGCAGATGCCCACACTGTTCAAATGACTGATGGAGGAGCGGAGCCATGTCTTTTTTTTTTGTAATTTTTTTTTAATTGCCATTCAGCATCAAACAAACATTTCCAAAAGATGTATTTCAGATACTGTATGTATACATCATATATTCATGTTTGTCACAAATCTCAAAATAGTATGTCAGAAAAACACACACACAGAAAAAGAAAAAAAAACTGTACAATTAGGGAGTGATCAGTGATCTGAAAATAAAATCAGGTCTGTGGGGTGTCACATAGTTAACCCAGTTTTCCCAGTGTGAAGCAAATTGTTCCAATTTATGATTAACAAATGTTGTTATTTTCTCCATCTTGTACATATCCATTGTAATTTCCATCCATGCATCCATCCATTTAAAGTTGGGCTCTCCTGTGATGACCATTTCCTGGTAAGAGTCTTTTTAGCAGCCACCAGCAGTATATTCATTAAATATTTATCTCTTTTCAACCATTCTTGAGGTATGCACCCAAAATATATGGTCTCACTCTCTCGGGGCATTTCACATTTAAAATTATCTTGTAGGGCATTGTTTATCCCTCTCCAATAGTCTTTGATAACGGGGCAATCCCAGAAAACATGGTAATGGTTTGCATTTTGGTTTCCACAGTTTCTCCAGCAAACAGGGGGGTTACTATCATAGTGGGATTTCTGAGAGGGTGTAATAAAATACCTTATTAAGCTTTTCCAACCAAACTCCCTCCATTTCTGTGAACTGGTACACTTCCATTGATACCTCCATATTGTTGTCCATTCTTCCTCAGATATAATTATCCTTCCTTCCTTTTCCCATTTTGTTTTAATACATGAAGTTCAATTAATCAATCAATCAAATTTTATTTGTATAGCATATTTTACAACAGTTGTCACAATACGCTTTACAGACAACCCTAGCCTAAACCCCCACAGGAGCAAGCCTAAGGCAACAGTGGAAAGGAAAAACTCCCTGTGGCAGATGGGGAGAAACCTTGGAAGGAACCAGGCTCAAGGGGGAAACCCATCCTCCTCTGGTCGGCTCAGGGTGCCGACTGGTGACCAGCATGTCAGCCAGTTTATGCACAAGATATGATATGTGATGTGGCTCAGATGATGGGTGGGGCCGGGTGGCGGTGATGGGGAACAGCAGGTGGCCGCAGATATGGGCAGGGTGGAGGCAATGACGAAGGAGGGGCTGGACAGCAGAGGTGGGGGAGACCAGACGACTCTCGAAGCACTCTCGAGGGTTGGGGCAAGAGCCCCGCCGGCAGCGTGGGGAAGAGGGTAGATACGGCAATTAGGGAATTTGCAATATAGCAGACAGTGAGTAAAGTGGCAGTGGTATGTATTGGGGGGACCCCAGCAGCAGTAGAATATGGCTGCATATCTACTAGGACAGGGATGGAGAGCCCATGCAGTCATGAGGGGTAGACAACCATACCCGCCTATCAAGAGCCAGCCCATGTAAAGTCGGGTCACAGCTGATTGACAGGTGACAGTAAGGAAAGGATTGCCACCTACAAAGCTCTATGACTACAGGCTTCTCGCACCCTGTCTCCAGACTACAACTGATTGTAAGCCTGAGCATAGAGGTGCGTTTTTAATCTAGATTTAAATATTGAGACTGTGTCTGACTTTATAAATTTTGGAAGCTGGTTCCACAGTAGTGGGGCCCTGTAGGAGAAAGCCCTACCACCTTTTAGGTTCTTGGAAATTCTTGGGACTACCAAGTAGCCTGCGTCTTGGGATCGGAGTGACCTTGTGGGCTTATAAGGTAGGAGCAGGTTAGATATGTACACAGGTGCACGTCCATGCAGAGCTTTAAAAGTCAGGAGCAAAACCTTGAAGTCTATCCTATGCTTAATGGGTAGCCAGTGAAGCGACGCTAGTACTGGTGTAATGTGCTCATACTTCTTAGTTCTGGTCAAGATATGAGCAGCTGCATTCTGCACAAGCTGGAGACTCTTTTAACGAGTTATTAGGGCAGCCAGAAAGCAGGGCGTTACAGTAGCCTAACCTAGACGTAACAAACGCATAGATCAATTTTTCAGCAACCCCGACTGACAGGAAATGTCTAATTTTAGCTATGTTGCGCAGCTGAAAGAAGGCAATTCTGGATATGTTTTTTATATGGGTGTCAAAAGATAGATCAGGATCAATGGTGACACCAAGGTCTTTAATGACCATATTAGGTTCAGCTATTGAGGAGCTGGACTCTTCTTCTTTTAATTTGACAAACTGTTTCCTGTCACATAGGTATGATCCAAACCATGCGAGTGCCTGTCCATGAAGTCCAACACAGGCCTGGAGTCTGTCCAGAAGAATTCCATGGTCAATTGTGTCAAAACCTGCACTCAGGTCGAGGAGCACAAGAACCGACACAGAGTTACGGTTGGCTGACAGTAGTAAATCATTTGTAACCTTGATAAGTGCGGTTTCTGTGCTGTGGTGGGGTCTAAACCCAGATTGGAATACTTCATGGATACCGTTAGAGCTAAGGTATGCACTTAGTTGCTTAGCAACAATTTTCTCCAATAATTTTGATAGAAATGGAAGGTTTGAAATAGGTCTATAATTTTCCAATTTATCGGGTTCTAGGTTTGGTTTCTTCAATAATGGCTTAATGACTGCCACTTTTAGTGACTCAGGTACGTATCCTGTGACTAGGGATGTGTTAATGATTTTTAGTATATGCTGGCCTAGTACTGGAAATAGTTCTTTAATCCAGTTTGAAGGAATAGGATCGAGTATACAGGTCGTCGGTTTTGAAGACATAACTAATTCAGATAACTCAACCATGCTAATGGGCGTAAAACAGCTTAGTACCGCTGTCTGTAAATCTTCCTGTTGTAACCAGGTGCGGGGCTGTTTATTAACATGAACAGAAATAGTGCATGATGGAGACAGTTTGGAAATCTGGTCTCTAATAGCCTCAATTTTCTGATCGAAGAAGTTCATGAAGTCAATGCTGCTAAGATTGGAGGGATAAGATGAAAACTCTGATGATTGTTTTTTAGTTAATTTATCCACAGTGCTAAATAGAAATTTTGGGTTATGTCTGTTTTGTTCAATTAGTTTTGAGAAAAAGGCAGATCTAGCAGAAGCAAGAGCTTGCTTATACTGAAGAAAGCTGTTTTTCCATGCAAGATGAAATACTTCTAGCTTTGTTGACCGCCATTTTCGCTCTAATTTTCTAGTAGACTGCTTCAGGGCCCCGGGTGGTATCGTTATACCATGGAGTGTGCCTTTTCCAACTAGGGTTTCTTCTTTTAAGGGGGGCAACAACATCAAGAGTGTTCCTGAGGGTAAGGGTTAGCTGGTTAGTCAATTGGTCCAGAGCGGCTTCATCAGCATTTTCATCAGCCTTTTCTTCTGTGGAGAGGAATGACTCCGGAAGCATATTTAAAAACTTTGGAATAACCTCAGGGTTTACTGATCGGCTGTAGTAATGTCTAGGCTCTGATACAGGAGAATTTTATGCCTTAATATTGAACGGAATGAGGAAATGATCTGATGGTATAGGGTTATGAGGTGCGATGGTAAGATTTACCACACTAATACCATGGGACAAAACTAAGTCTAAGGTATGGCCACAGTAGTGAGTAGGCTCACAAACATTCTGTACAAAACCAATGGAATCAATAATAGAGGCAAAAGCTGTTCCTAGGGGGTCACCATTTTTATCCACATGTTGAAATCACCAACAATTATGACCTTATCTGCTGAAATTGCAAGGTGTGATAAAAACTCAGCAAATTCCCTTAAGAAATCAGAATAAGGCCCAGGTGGCCTGTAAACAGACACAAGAAAAAAGGACTGCCCGCTAGCACTTTTATTAGCTAGATCGGGCTGTACACAGTTAGTAATAAGAACTTCAAAAGAGGAGAACAAATATCCATACTTAGGCGCTAGACTCAATAAGGACTGATAAATAGTTGCAACGCCTCCCCCTCTGCCTGATGGACGTGACACCTGAGTACCTATGAAACCCACAGGAGACGCTTCATTAATCGCAACATATTCATCAGGTCTTAGCCAAGTTTCAGTCAGACATAATACATTGAGATTATGGTCTATTATCAATTCGTTGACAAGATCTGCTTTTGGAGTGAGTGATCTAACATTTAATAGTCCAATTTTTGTAAGGATGGTTCACTATGAATAATAGCAACGTGCCGTGTTTTTATGACAATTAAGTTATCCACAACAATTCCACGGTTAGCTTTACGTTTGGCATAGATGCGTGGAACAGACACAGTCTAGTTTAAGTGTATTAATTAAAGGGGCTTTTGAAATACTATTTCTGTTAGCTAGCTCTGAAACGCACCTTGCAGACAGAGGCGTAGGGCCATATGTCTGGGACACAGGTATAAAGAAACCAGCAGGCAAACACATAAGGTTAGAAGCCTGCGGCCTGGCTGGTGCCCTGATGGAGTGTCAGGATCTGGCCTTATTAAGACTAGCAGCTATATTGTTCGATAGGACATGAGAACCTCTCCAGCTCGGGTGGAGTCCGTCTCTTTTCAGTAGGCCAGGCCTTCCCCAGAAATCAGGCCAATTGTTAATAAAACCTATGTCACTAGATGAGCACCACTCCGACAGCCAGAGATTTAGCGAAGATAGCCTACTGTAGACCTCATCGCTCCTACGAGCTGGAAGCGGGCCAGAGCAAATTACTTCCCGACACATCTTTTTTGCCACTGCACACACCGATATAAAATTATTTTTGGTTACCTCCGATTGCCTCAATCGGATGTCGTTTGTGCCGATGTGGATAACAATCCTAGAGTATTTACATTTACTTTTAGCCAGCACTTTTAAATTTGCCTCAATGTCGGTGGCTCTGGCCCCAGGAATACACTGTACTATGGTTCCTGGTGTCTCTAATCTCACGTTTCTCAAAATACTATCCCCTATGATCAGGGCTTTCTCAGTAGGTTTGTTACTGAGTGGGGAATATCGGTTGGAAACGCGAGTTGGGTGGTGCTCGGCGGCCCTGGGCCGGCAACTATGTTTCTTTGGTACCGTGATAAAATCGTCCTGCAGCGAGGACACTGGCGGCGGAGAAACACTCGCATCTAAACTAGCATCTGGCTCGGGTAAAAGGGAGTCTAAGAAAGTCTCACTCTCCTGAATCTGATATAAAGTCCGGATGCGCGTCTCTAACTCAGCTATTTTCTGTGCCAATTCTAAATTAAGCTGACACTTAGAACAAGTACCATTACTAGTAAAATTGGCAGCAGAGCTAAGACTAACCATACAACAAACTATGCAGGGAATGGAAGCCATGATGCGCTCTTACCGTATTTTCTTTAGTTGTTCGCGTCGTTTGATTTACAATTTACTTTGGCCAGTAATCCGGAGAAAGTAGTACAGGATGCTTACTTAGGTTTTGTTTAAACACAAAAGCCCAAGATAGTGTCGATACACACTTGAAAGCATGATATTAGCCTGTAACAAAGTTTTTCGAACTCCTCGCTCTTTCAACCACAAACAGGATGTCAGGATGTCTTGCGTCCCCAGAGATTCACATTAACAGCCGAAGGTTGGTTCAGTGTTCAGTTCCAGACAGATTGAACTTTAAAATGACAAGTTGAATGTGTTTTAAGATTTGACAGACCCTTCTATATGCATGAAATAATTCTGCCACCAGTATCAGAATGATACGCTTTTCTAAACAATTCTATAAAAAATATACTTGCCTGGGTTACATTTTTCACCTTCGTATTAACATAATGCCACATCTGCAGATACCGATAAAAGTCCTGTTTTTCTAAGAAATATTTCTCTTTAAGCATTTCAAAACTAAGCAGTGTTCCTTCTTTCATTACATTGCATAGAGCTGTTATTCCTTTAACTGTCCAGTCCTTAAATCTAGTATCCAATTTATTAGGTATAAAATCTGAGTCATATGAACACCATTTAAGGATTACAATATCTCCCTCTAGTTTATATTCTTTTATTATAGTTTTCCATATTTTAAGAGTCCATTTCACCCATGGGTTATCAATAGTATTTATGTAACTTTGTAGGTTGTTATCAGCTAAGATTGCCTGTATGAGAATGGAAGGTATTTTCTCTTCAATGTTTTTCCATTGAGCATTATATGATGGGTTGCACCAGAATATCATAGCTCTCATCTGTGCTGCACAATAATAATCTCTAAGAGAAGGTAGACCCCACCCCCCTTTTTCTTTGGCTAACTGCAAAGTTTTGAGATGAACCCTAGGTCTTTTACCATGCCATATATACCTTGATAACATTTTGTCCCATTCATTGAATTGGTTTTGGTTAATCTCCGAGGAGCCATGTCATAAGCCTTCTTAAGGCACTGAAACTTTGTTCTGCTTCGGCTGACGAGCATGGCACTACAAGAGGAAGTCTAACCAAAGACTCTACTTGTGTAAAGAGAGCACAGACTTCTGGCAGCATAGCTTTGAGAGAGTTTACTGCGTCATTGATGGTGCTAGATGGATACTGAAGCTTAAACATTGCCAGCTGCACCTCCAGTGAATTGCAATTAAGTTCTGACAAGGACTGACAACATCTTCTTCCACCTTTCCAGAGACTAGCACCCTTTCCAACTTGTTAAGAGTATCGAAGCTGCTATGGTCAAAGCGCTTGGTCAACTGTCCATCAACAGCATCTAACACATTGAAGTATTCCACTCTATAGTGCTCTTCAGTGGATGCTGGTGTGAACATTGCTGCATTTCCTGTGTAGCGCTTAGGAGGTCTCCGGATGTGAGGCATCTGGATGGTCTCAATGCCCATCTCACTGATCATGTCACAGGCCGTTGCATAAATCTGATGGAAGCTTTCATCAGACCTCTTCACCCTAAGTGTTTTTTTCACGCAATCAACTGCTTCCAGTCTGGCTCTGAAGGGAGCGGTTGAGGCACTCTAGTTCTTTGAGAACTTCAGGGGCAAGAAGAAGACCGAGCAAAGTGTGTCCCTTCTGCAAGCACTCCAGAAGTCCTCTTGCGGTTGTGCACGTCTCAGAGGGGCCAGATGCCACCATTTCCTCCAGATTAAGCAATACCTCTTCATACTGTCCTATGACTGCCTGAATGGCCACTATCCTCACAAACCATCGTGTAGGGCAGAGGGGCTTTAGAGTTCTGAAACTCCCTGCTTCAGACTAGGCAATCTCTTTAAAAATGGTCTTATATTTTCCAGACTGGTGGTAGAGAGTGCCAAGTTTATGGACCAAATTCAGTGCATCCGACACAACAGGGGATGTCATAAGATTGACACAGTGAGGACCGCAATGGGCATACAAAGCAAGAGGTTGCTTCTCTCTGAGAACTGCTTGAACTCCTTCGCTTTGGCCGGACGTGTTTGCAGCTCCATCATAGGTCAGCCCTCGAAGACAGGACAAGGGCAAGTTCAACCGCAGGAGGACATCAGTCACCACCGGAGCCAAATCCTTTCCTGTTGTTGAAGACACCTCTTATAGACTTATAAAGTCTTCATGAGGGCCTCTTGTTCAACTCCCGACACATCCTGGGTTCCATCAATAATAATGGAGTACTGCAGTGTGGGCAACCCCCGTACAGTATTTGCAATTCTCCTAACGATGGAATTGGCCATGATATTCAAAATCTCATTTTGAATTTCAGACCTTGTGTAATTGTTTGAGGGCTTATTTAGCCATCTCTTCAGCACATCGTTATCCTCTTATCTGAGTTGCAGAAGCTGCCTCAGATTGCCTTTATCATTGTCATCATGGCCACGCAGAGCTAGACACTGGCGGGCAAGAAAACAAATTGACTTAATTATTTTGAGCAGGCATGATCTTGCCTCTCTTTGCTGCTGCTCCCTGGCTGTGGATAGCTGTGTCTCAATACTTCTTTGTTGGTATGAGTGTGTTGTGATCACAACTTTGTGTGCTTGACACAGTTCGTGGGTTGAGAATTTTTTGATTGCTCTTTTCCAATTACTAAAACCAGTTGACACAATGGCTTGATCCATATTTTTTGCAATCGTGCTACTCTTTTGAAGGCTGCCATGCAATAAAAACCAAAAATGCTGTTTGCACTAGGAAAATAATGAAGCCATGGATAGTCCCTTAACCACTTCTCCTGAAATCTTAGTGTCTTATTTGGAAGTTGCTGGTCTGGAATGACTCTTGGGTCAGGCTGATTTGGCTTGTTATGTATCTCAGCCTGGCTCTCACTCTCTTCCCTGTCTAATCTTGCCTGTTCTTCCTAGAAACAAAAGTGAAAAATTTAATAGGCCTATCATTTTTTATACTGACAAAAACTGAATATTAAAGATCCCCTGCACTCAAAAAACTGCTTATGGGCACTAATTGGTTCGGCATAAAACAACCATGTTGGCTTTATTTAAATATAACATGTTTCTAAGCATACATATGTTTAACTCATTAGGTTAATGTAAATTTAACAGGTTGGACATGTAATGACAGTCAAATAAATTGGATTAAAGAGAAAGATTTTAGTTGGCCACCGGAGACCACCTGCATGTCAGAAGCCTGCATGGCAGTAGTTTGATAAAACTTAGTTGCAAATGGTCTCATTGCATTATTTTTGCTGCTAGGTTGCTTTGGTAGGCCTAAACATGCTGCCAAAAATCTATTCTTAATGAGTTTAAACTGAATGACTGAGCTAATCACATTCCTATATTATGCTAGTTAGCTAACGTTACTGTAGCTGTAATTTGGTTGTTTTTAGTTTAAATACTTGTAAGTTAGTTTAAAACTGATTCTCTTAAAATGCCAACATTCTAGGTGGCAGGTGGTATTTTCTCGGTCTGTAGCTAGCTAATGTTAGCTAACTTCAGAAAATGTTAGCTTTAGATAGCCTAGCCCACGTTGCAGCTAACTGCTAAGTTAGCTAGTCGAGTGTCAGGTATATTTAGCCTGTTAGTTGCAAATAACTGAAGGGGGCTACTGAACTGCAGTGAAAGAACAATTGCGAATGAAAAAAATACTGTATTTAACATCCGTATAAAGATATATGTAGGTCTAGTTAAAGGAGTAACATGGTGGTTGAATGTGACACTTGCCAGTTGTCTTTAGGCAACAACAAAACAAATGTGCATAATTTTTTTATTATTCAGTCATTTAAATGTATTTTGTTGCTAAGCAACGCAGGGCACATAGTCCGTTTGTCACTCTCCATGCTCTCTCAGATCATAACAACCAAATCCCTTCACATGCTGCCTTCAAGTCCTCCTCGGTAATTCGTATTTTCAACTTCTAAAGTCATATGTACGACCCGTTCAAGTGGTTTTGGTCGGAAATACCACCAAAATGGACGCTACAAGGAAGTTTGTTTTTGTTGCCTTTCTTCTGTCACCAATTTGCAGAAGCACAGAGCTTTTTGCCTTTCAAATACATATTGAAGATGAGAGGATGCACATTAGGTATGGAAACACAATATAACCGACATGCAACGCAGCATCAAACTAAATCTCGCAGAATTTTCCTCAGACAACCATCTGATCATCTGACTGGTTGCACACAGGCAATTAGCGGGAATGCGCGGCGCGCTACGGCACGTAGTGTTGCTTATTTCAAAGATGTGACGTCAAAGCTCATTGGAGACTACTTTTCTCGACAAAACCCGGAAGAAAGAACGGCTGGTGGTGCACTTTAACATATCATTGTAGTATGCCCTCTTGTGGTAAAAAGTCAATATTACTGGTTTTGGCAAATATTTTGATGGATACCGGACGGGTTTTGAAATTCTCACACCGGCCCAAGCCTCGTGATTCTTATACAGTCATTGTAAGTTAATTTGTAAGTCTACATTGAAAATAAATATGGTATAAGTCAACACTACTCAAGAGAGTGTGCAATAAAAAGCCTGTGTCTGTACCTGAAGGAAGACTATGAGGCACTCATCGAGGAGTTCAAGGTTAGTAATGTAGATGAGTTGTAATCTCATTGTAAACTGTTAAATTTACAGGATTGAAGGAGAATGTTGCCCATTTTCAACATTAATATATATTTTCTATCCTTTGCGGAATGCTGTGATCATTGAATTTGAATCAAAAATGGAAGAAAATGGTGGATCTTAGTGAGCCAATTACTTTTGCTATTACAAAACAGATCACATCTGTGGATTATATTGCTAATTCAGATGGGAACACTCAAAGAAGCACCATTTACTTCCAAAAATGGTATGAACCCTCATGCAAAAACCCAAAGATAAATCTAAAAAATGAACAAATTTAAAGTTTATTAATGCTAAATATGAGTGCAACAAATGAAGTAAGCAAGGGACAAACACAAAAAAGAATTCTATGCAGCTATGCCACGTGTTTCAAGCTCAAAGATTTTCCTCTGGCATCACTGAATGGAAGTGTTGGACCCTAGAAATGGGAATAAAGGGAGATCACCTGAGATCACCTGAGACAGCCTCAAAATACATTACAAATAGCCACAGTATACAAATATACAAAGGCAAAATCAGAGAAAACATCAGGAATCTTGTATCTTATTAAGTCACTCAGGAGAGATGGTGCCCAGAGAAATCCATGGGGCATCTGCTTTCAGCAAGACATGGTTGCAGTCCCCTTCCCTTAGGGAAGGCTTCACAATCCGTATGGCCCAGAATTTCAAGTGCCCATGTTCATGAAATGGGTACCAAGTGGGAAAGTGGTGTCCTTCCTGTTTATACTGCACTCATGTTGAATAATATGTGTCTGAAGGGTACACGATTTCTTAGCAACATTTAGTTTGGAACAGGGACATTATGGGGATATTGACAAAATATGATTATTTTAACAAATATTTTTATTGCAATTTTTATGGTCTAACATTAAATTTAGAATCTACAATCTACTTTTCATGTAGTTCATGGAAAGGCATGGGTTGTGTAAAAGGGGGTGCAGCTCAATTTTAGGAAATTATTCATGATGTTTTGCACACAGAGAGTATAATTCCTAATTATATTGAGATGTTGTGGAGAGTTGATAGCTGAACCTTTTTAAAAAAGTAGTTTAACACATGTTCTATCCTTATATACACTTTGTACAAAACATTAGGAACTGAAGTTTAGTTTACATGTCCCGTTCATGTTTCAGTTGTCTCAGGGCTTAAAGGACAATACCAATGTTTCATGGCCTCTTTACTAGTGCCTATGTGTAGTTTACATTCCCCTTGAACATTTAGCGATTTATGCTGTATGTTAGACTGTTTAAAAGAGCTATATACGATATTCAGCCACTTGCTGTAGCACTAGAGCAGACCAAAACAGAGAAAAATGCCTCTGGATGCAATTGGATAGACCTACAACCAATCAGAGCAATGACACGTGTGCTCTGATTGATGTGTAAAAGTAAACTTTTACCAAATCCTAACAGAAGTACGGCAAACACATCTTATCAACAAAAGCTTTAAGTGCAGTTGTTTGTTCTTCTTTTAGAGAAAATATACCGTCCATTTCGTTTAATACTGTTGCAATGCTGTGTGGGAGGTCACTGTAAATAATAATAATAATAATAACAATAAATTGTCAACCTGTGGGAAACACTGTGGTCAAAATGTCTGCAAGACAAACGTTATTAACTTACTGAATAAGAGCTGTTTGCTATAGATTTGTCTGTAAGATGCACTCAAATTTTAAATTGGGGAGGAGCTTGGTGAAAAATGGATCCCTCCCAGTTGCATCATGAGATATTGTATATAATAGCTTATGATTAAGATGTTTGCTCAACTTCAGTGTTTTTGTGCTGTGTTCTGTGTCTTTAAGGACTGTGACCTGGTGGAAAATGAAAAGCGACAGATGGTCCTGGGGTGTACATGGTCCGGAGAGAGGGTGCAGGTGTGGACCAAAAGCCTGAAGATGTGGGAGTTGTGATTGAGGGAGTGACGGTGCTAAGCGATCGTCCAAGTGTTGCCTGCGCCTGTACCATGCTGCTTGGCCTGATTTATGCACTGGATCTGAGCTACCCAACCACTCTTCAATACACCTTTGAGGTGTTTAAAAAACTCCTGTTGAACTTGGATGGACATAAACTGTCGGACAAAGTCCAAAAAGGTAAAATAAAGATATATCAGTCTTCTTCTTTGGTCTTCTGATTTGTTACTGTTGATTGTCAGTGAAATATAATTAGGGGAGGAAATGTTTCTCTCTCTCCATTTCTCTCTCGGTTTCACTCTGTTTTTCTTTGTTTCTCCCTTTGGGACAACTTTGTCTACTCACGTGTTCATGTACAGGAAGTTGCCTTGTTTGGCTGTTTTAGCTGTTACCCTTTGTCAACTTAAAATGACATTTTGGTGTTCTGATTTGTTAATGTTGATTGTCAGTAAAATATAATTAGGGGAGGAAATGTTTCTCTCTCTCCATTTCTCTCTCTGTTTCTCTCTTTCTCTGTTTCTTTCTCTGATTTTCTTTCTCTGTCTATAGACGAGGCAAATTAGTTGGTAACCAGGGAAGACATAGAGGGAGAGAGAGAAGGAGGGGTGTTGTGTGGAGAAGTGTTGACCTAATTGACACGCAAATGGCTGCTCGCGTGGTTGACAGACTTGTTGGCACTATATATTGTAATGCCTGAGTGTTTAGGCTCTTGCATGTGTAATCTGTGCATGTGTCCAAATATGATATGGTGTGTTGGAATTTGTTAGTTTGTCAGAATGGCAATAAACACCGTAATATGCCATTTGAGTTGTCATTTTATGAAAATTATCATTTTTGGTTTAGGTAATGTATAAACATGTCAACAATGAATGCAACACACCTGAAAGAAATGCACCCAGGAAACAATTTTGAATTTAATAACACAAAGGACAAAGCATATCAGATCAACATAATATGTTTGACTTGGGGCCAAATCACATTGGATCAATGTGATATAGATCTGTTTGATTTGAGGGGAAAACACATTGGATCATGTTACGTCCCTATTGGATCTAGGGGTACAGGGGAGTAACAAAATGAATGATCATTAAAGGTTAATTTTTATTTACACAATTATCTATATACAATGAACAAAACAGGAGGGGAAACACTGGGCGGTACCAAACAAAAGAAGATAACCAAAACAGAAATATATAAACTACCAACAATTCTAGAAATAAAAAAAACTAACTAACTGAAACCCATGAATCTTCCGAACCTAACTAACTACACTATTCTAAACTGAACAAAAACATACAAGGGTGGTACACGCCCGTAGCTATATACATATACACAAGTGAAACTAACAGTGACAACTAAGAAACAAACACCT
The DNA here is from genome assembly GCA_039654925.1 of Anguilla pacifica. Lineage (NCBI taxonomy): Eukaryota > Metazoa > Chordata > Actinopteri > Anguilliformes > Anguillidae > Anguilla > Anguilla pacifica. Next base: position 34,008,239 of record CM077286.1, on the reverse strand, counting down.
ACCAAAATCCCACTCCTAATATATATACAGAACCAGCAACCAAACCAAAGACGCAAACCCAAAATCGATGTCTTTCCAGAATTTTCAATCGGTACACAGAAGTCAAAGATAGCACGAAGTCAAAGTTATACAAGAGTGAACAAAAATACAAATCCAAGTCACTGGCTATGTAACTGACAATGTTCGCCATTTATAGGTGTGGGTCTGTTCCTCATTGGCAGCCAGGCAGGTCGGCAGAAGATGATTGGGGGGGAAACACCGCACTCTTCCTCTTCTTCACCAATTGCGGAGTGACCCGTAGCAGACTTGTAATTTAGATATGTTTGATTGGGGGGAAAACACATTGGGTCAACGTAATATAGATATGTTTAACTTTGGGACAAATCACGTTGGGTCAATGTAATTTAGATATGTTTGACCTAAGCATTTTAATTACATGTAGTGAACATGGTAAGATATAGTTGGATTAATCTAATTATTTTACGTGGAAATTTGCCACAAAATAAAAGTATGTTGAACCAATGAGGTGTCATTTCTAAAACACAAAATCATCATATTGTATCATATGTTGACGCTGGACTGTGTTTGAAAGCACTGGTTACTAGGGGTGTGCAGAGACGTCATTATCTGTATCTGTATCTGTTCAAAAAACAAAATGATCTGTATTCGGATAGAAGACCGGAAGTGGGCGTGGTTTATACCGAAAGTCACGTTAAGTCGCAAATGTTGTATTTTCTAACCTAATATTCATTGGCAATCCAACTGTTGTGCCTTCAAAGCGTCAAATTGATTTAATATTGGCATGTAATTCATTCTGAAATATATTTCCACATCCCCATACTGTACTTTTCATCTCTCTCTTTTAATTTTTATTTTTAACTAAACTAAGTTTTATGAACTGTCTGAACCCCTAAACTAGCTGGGGGATACTGACCAGTCAGTTTGAACTAGGAAATCGAAGCTTTCTAAATCAAAACAGTCTTTTAAACATTTTCTCACTGAGCTCTTTTTGTAAGGCTATACCTCCCTAACATGGGTCAATGAATAATCAGTTTGGACTGGGAAAAAACAGCTTTATAAATGAAAACATTCTGTTTTGCATTGGAAATTGTAACCAGTTACAGTATATAAACTTTTTTTTGTGCCTGTTTTATCTTTTTTTCTTTCTTATATTTCCTTTTCCTACGGAACTAAGTTTGGATAGACTAAACCATCTAAACCCCACTCCCCCCTTTAACTAGTAGCTGGGGGCCACTGAACAGTCAGTTTGAACTAGGAAAATGAATCTTTATAGTAGTTTAGGTAGTTTGGACTGAAAAACAAAACAAAAAGAAAAACAGCTTTACAAATCAAAACATTGTTTTGCATTGGAAATGAAAACTAGTTACAGTACATTAACTTTTTTTTGCCTTTTCTATTTTTTTTCTTTCAAAGACCCTTCAGACTTTTTCTTGAACTATAACCTTCCTTTGATAAATGAAATAAATGACAAACTGAAAGAGCACCTATCATAATGTATGGGTACATATAGTACACATCTTTGTGCAATTACTCAAACTTCCCCAAGTTGTATTTGGTGAAAACCAGCTGCTGCACATGAGCTGGGAGCAGTCTGGAGCGACGGGGAGACACAGCACCTCCTGCTGTGCTAAATAGTCTCTCTGATGAGACGCTTGTTGGGGGACAGGTCAAATACTTCACAGCCACGTATGCCAGTGCTGGATGTGTGACCACCTTACTTGACCAGTAGGTGACCACTGGATCTGAGGACAGTGACTCTGTGTTGCACTCTGCTAGGTAGTTATCTACTACACTACTGGAGGACAGGTGAGTTGACACAGATTTCTCAGATTTCTTTGACATACTTTGCATAGCCCCCCAAAAGAGGCTTTTGCTGTGAGTGCCCTCTCCTTGCTCCATACCTGGGGACAGATCAATACCAGCTGCAGCTGCAGCGGCAGGTTCTCCAGTAAGCTGAGTCAACTTGTGATCCACCTCAGAAACAACATCAGCCTTCAGCCTATTAAAGTCTGACTCACTGAGAAGTGACTTGGGCATGATCTTGAATCTGGAATCCAAGAGGGTGGCCTTAAAGTAGGGGCCAGTGTGGTCATCAAAGATTGGCTGGAAGCGTTCAACCAACAGTGTCTCCAAGGATGTTGCAAGCCTGCGAGCCTCTGGCACAGCTTGCACTGCTTCATTTGCTATCAAGTTACCCAAGGAAACTTTGAGAGCCTGTAAACATGGGATAACTGAGGACAGAGATGTAACATCCTCACAGACATTGCGGGTTGCTTCCTCAAAAGGCTGCAATATCTTTACTGTGGTCTCCACTATGTCCCATTGGTGGTGCGAAAATGAGCCCCCTAAATCCATCTGTGTCCCCATGGCAATGATTGCCCTTTTCTGCTCCAGCAGCTGCTGGAGCATGTGGAATGTAGAGTTCCACCTGGTGGACACGTCATGCACCAGGTCATTCACAGGGGGGCCAATCTCCTCCTGTATTTTGTGGAGTTTCACAGTGGCCTTGTTTGAGCGATGCACAAATGCTGTGATTTTCCTGCTGATGGTGATGGCATGACTCACACTTTGGCACTGTTTCAGAGCATTTGAAACTACCAAGTGCAGGGAGTGAGCCATGCACCTGATGTGCACAAAGCCACCATCAGCCATGGCCTTCACCATGTTTGAGACATTGTCTGTTACAAAAAACTGCACAGAAAACTGACCATTGACCTCATTTTGCCATGCTGCAATGAGGTTCTGGAGCTGATCTAGTATATTCACTGCAATGTGATCCACATTGATCACGGCCATGTTGAGTAGGGCATTGACACGTCTGTGTGTCACTGCCCGAGATCCAAAGATCTCACGTCCTACCCAATGCCCTGTGAGTGACATGTAGGCATTAGTGGAAAACCAAATGTCTGTGGTACAGCGTACCACATCGCCCTCCATGCTTAACAGGGATTTCCTCACCTTTGCTTTAACATCACTGTACAGGTCTGGCACAACTGTACGTGAGAAATGAAAGCGCGAGGGTACCCTGTAGCATTGTGCAGTGACAGTTAGGAGCTTACGGAAACCCGTGTTTTCCACAATTGAGTAGTGCAAGAGGTCCTGGAAAATCATTTCACCCACAGTTTCTGTAATTTGCTTGGGAATTAGGTGGTTGTCTGGGTACAGTGTTTTTGAATTGGACGCAGCCATTATTGGTGACAAAGAGGGGGCTGGTTGCTGGGGGGGGGGGGGCATGGGCAGACACGATCATAACAGGATGTTTGAAATGCATATGGTTGTGCATTACAGATGTTCCCCGCCTCTGCTTATTGTGGCCTTGCACATTTGCAGATGACGTTAGTTGTATCAGTTGTGATTGTAAAATGCTCCCAGATAGCACTGGTTGTTTTGCGAATTTTTTTTTGCTGGGGGTGCTGCAGAGTCCATTGTGAGCATCACAAATCACTTGTTGCTGTCACTTGAACTTGTTGCTGTCCGTTTAAATAACCATGAAATACTTGTTAGGGTGTTAGGATCACGTGACAAATGTGGACACTAAGTCAAAATTCCATGAAAATAGGACTCACGTAGTAATTCAAAGTCAGTTTACATCAATAATATTTCTTCTACCTGTGAGATTTTAACAACAAAACATGTCTATACATGTTGTTTGTCATGTCAAAATATGTTTTCTTTGTTCTGCCGAATTTAGGTTTTGACACGAGTTGCAAAATCGGGTGTCCTCATATTTAAATTAGTACAGCTAAAAACTAAAGGTTCTAAGCTTCATTTTGATATAAATGGTAAATGGACTGCATTTATATAGCGCTTTTATCCAAAGCGCTTTACAACTGATGCCTCTCATTCACCAGAGCAGTTAGGGGTTAGGTGTCTTGCTCAGGGACACTTCGACATGCCCAGAGCGGGGATCGAACCAGCAACCCTCCGACTGCCAGACAACCGCTCTTACCTCCTGAGCTATGTCGCCCCCCGTATAGATGTATAGGCTGCGGGGGTGTGAAAGAAATGCAGCTGCCACACCAGGCTTTTGTCCCGTGAGCTCCCTCACCTGACGCCTCCTCCTCGATGCGAGAGTTTCCCTGAGTGATAGCCGGGAACGGTCCGCTCTCAGCCCGCTGCCTGCTGTGCGCTGACTCGGTGGGGGCGACTACAGAATATAGCGATCACTTTTCAATAATGTGTTGTAAAATAAACGACTAGTTAGTGAAATCAAAGTCCTATGTTGCAAACAGAATGGGCATTTTTATCTTGTGACCATCCACAATGATATAATTGTATTTGAAGAAACATAATGGCTGACGCACAGAACTTATTCATTAAACGTTTTGCAGCACAGTGGCTCAAAGTATGTTGTGGGTGTGTGTGAGTTAGTGAGAGAGGCAGCTGCTATGTGCCGGTCTGCCGGAGTTCCAGATATAGCTAGCAGCCATGCGTAACTGGTGAAAGTGAGCATAGCATAGGATGGTTCAGCTAGGAATGGTATAACAGTTATAAAAAAATATATTCAAATAAATTATGTTCTCCTGACTATATCTGTCAGGGAAACGGGGGGTTAGGACCCAAACGTAGAGTGAGGGAAAAAACTCAGGGAAAAAAAAACTATCAACACATCAATGGAAACTATACTGAACGCTATCGACTCACTGGGAATTAGCAGTCAGATGCAGCAGCATAGCACCATGCTAGCAGCAATAGCTAAAACGGTGCAGTTAAACTCAGAGGAGCTAAAAGAATGTAAGATGAAAGTAAAAACTCAGAAAAACAGATGGAAATGCTCAGAAAGGAAAACGATGACATGAAGGTATGCATACTGAACCAAGAAAGATACAAAAGAGGATGGTGTCTTCTCATGAAAGGTAAAAAAGAAAAAGTCAACAAGAATCTCAGAGCCGAGGTTGTGGAGCTCCTGTGCAAAATCGCACCTGACCTGGCAGCAAAGATGGAAGACGCGGTCAACATTGTGCACAGAGTTGGAAGGCTGATAAAAAACAGGCATCGGCAAATCATAATTCTCTTTGCTAAACGAGCGGTAAAGGATGACATCTGGAAGCGAACGAAAACCTCGGCAATCTGAAATGGAGAAGGAATCCGTTTCGCAGAAGACCTGACGCAAGAGGACTGGCTGTCCAGACAGGCACTGTGGCCAAAACTCGAGCAGGCAAGGAAAGAAGGCAAGGTAGCGGGTTTTATGGGACTATAGGGCTTCATCGACAGCAAGCACATCATGGAATGTCTGCAGATTTGGGCTGAACATTAAACTTGAACTGAACACACACAGTGGAAAAGTTCTGATTATGGGACTTCCATCTCACGGTTTTCTACTCCACCTCCTTAAAACCTTTCTTAAAAAGGAGTTACAGTTCCTTATTTTTATTTAATTATTATTTTAATGGATCAACTTTCTCTACTAGTATATTGCTTTTATGTTACTTTGTTATTTCAACATTTCAATCCATTTTTTTTCAACAATAACTATCTTGCTATTACTTCCTATAAGTAATTGATGGTTAAATGTACCCTATGTATATATTGAAAACATCCTTTCTTAGGAGGTGTGATTCTGTTTTGGACAGGTAACTTTACTTGAATTGTACAACATTGCACCTATATTCTTTGTGTTACAAATAAAGTTGCTTCATAAAAAATAAAAAAATAAATAAAACTTTCATCCCCCTATTCTTTTCCGGGGTTATGTTTCCGGTTACGTTTCCTTAATGCAGAAGTTAGCATCAACTTGACTACCTTGCCTGCGTGGTTTCCAAGTGTTCTCTGCTGGTTGCTAATGACAGCAAAGAGATCTCTTTGACGACAGTGAGCAATCGCTAGCTAGCTGGCTAGCTAGGAAGAGAAGCTATTATATAAGTCCAAGAGAAGCTCTTCCAGCTAGCTAGCTAGTGATCTGTATATCTGGCTGTCTCACTGGCTATCTATTTATTTCTATTGCTAGCTAGTTAGCGATCTATGAATCTTGCTAGAGAGAGATTTTTTTATTTATTAATTATTGTAGATCTACTCACTGTTTCACCTAATTTACACATGGCAGTACACAAGCTAACAAACACAAATACCACACACACACATTTGTATTCTGTTCATATGTTAATTGTACTCATATATATATATATATATAGCATATGTGTGTGTGTAGCACAAGCAACGAGTAATTAAGAATATGTGCAGTTCCAACAGTCAATGCCCTTGTTAAACTGTTCAGCACTCTGAATACTGAACCAAGCAATATTGCATGCGAGAACCCCTCACTTAACCTAAAAAAATATATATTTTATTTTGTAAAATATATTTTATTTGATTTAATTTAATTAATTATGTTTAAAATTAGAATTATCAAATTGCCAAATTCATTGATATGTCAGTCTACAGAAAACTGGTGGAATCAACTAACAAGTCAAAACAAGCTCTATAAGGTTTTAAGATTAAATAATTTAATTCAATAAGAAGCAGTCAATTATATTAATGAATTGAAAACATACATTCTTTATTGAATGCAGGCACATGACTTCAAAATTACACAACCGAAGACATAATACAAAACATTAAACAACTAATCTAGAAATACCAGAAAAGAGAGAGAGAGAGAGAGAGAGAGAGAGAGAGGCTGCGTCCGAATAGTCTTTTTTACTTAGGAAGGTTCCTAACTGAGTGAAATGACCCGGAAGTATCTAAGTGGAAGCCATGATAAGAGCTGGTCGAATTCTCTAAATGCTAAGAAAAGGTGCTTTGATGCTTCCTATCTTATCTCCTTTAGCATAGGGCACACTGGACCGTCCTTTACGAATGGAAAGGAGATAATGCCGTCCCACAATTTCTTTTGGCAGCAATATTTAAAGCGACGCACCATTCGGCCGTTCACGAAAACAAACGATCAACATGACTGAGTTGTGTGGTGATTCTTAAGCTATTAAATGCATAGGATTATAATCAGATCATAATCAGCATATTAACCATAACACAGAAGCCTGTCTTCCAAGAAAAAGGGATATGAGACGTTTTTAGCCAGATTATGTTTTTAATTCAACATGTTTGAAATTTAAGAATGATGATATGTACAGTAGCAGATTTGTAGGCCTAACATTTTATGCACATCTTGCATTAAATTTAACAATTATTTTCATACAATCATACTAATTGGGATTCATCTCGATAAGTAGGAGTGGACAGGAGGGTGAGTGTGAGCAACCATTTCATTTCACTTTTGTGATTGGTAGCCTATACTCCTTTTTATTTCAATTCCAACCTTGGTAATGAAGTAATATTTTTCACCGGGTTGTCCACGTTTATATAGCCTGCATGAAACAACACAGTAAGAACACATGGGGCGAAGTATCTAAGATGCGCTTTTAGTAGTCCATCTTAGGAACATTGTAGTTTCACGGCAGAGCCACATCAATAACATCCACCGTCGCATAATTACGTAGCCTTATGTAAGTGCAGTCGGATTCTCTTAGCACCGCGGTTGTCTTTTCCCAAAGTCCTTATGAATTCTCCTTCACATCTTTCCTTAACCTCAATTTTTTTGACTATTCGGACGCAGCCAGAGAGAGACAGATACGCCAGAACTTGCCAAAGTGTTACTCGCTCCCAGTTTAAGAGCCACAGGATGAAAAGAAAACTAGCTAAAAACACACAGCTAAAGAACCACCACCCAAAATAAAAAGAGGAAAACTCTTCTTCTTCAAGGCTCTGAAACCAAACGTAACACAACAACCTTTTTCCTGCGGCAATCCTTACCCAGCATGGCTTGTGGATGTTTGCCCTGATTGGGTGATGCCAAGTTAAGGTGCAGGAGAGAAAGGAAGGGGGGTCAGACAAATTTATGACAAGGACTGGCCTATCTAAGGATTGCATTCAAACTTAAAGAGGACATGGGAAAGGGAGATGTTAGGTATTAGCTATGCAGGGTCTCTGACCCCTGATATGGTGTCGTGTGTCATCTGCTTCGTCTCTTCTGAGGAGGTGAGACCCATAGCTGCGTTTCCACCCAAAGTACCCGGAACTTCTAGTCCCAGGAACTACTTTAGCCCACTGTTGTCTGCATTTCCACCACGGTCAAAAGACCCGCAAAGATTAGGCAAATTAGTCCGCTGACGTATGAAAAAGCAACGTCGTCGTCTGTCCATCTGTCATATGATTTCTTCTTTAACTCCATACTACCACCGAAGTTCATTATTTTCCAATAACGGGACAGCCCGGAGGGGTTTATTCCGCTTACACAATGGGTTACCAACAATGACTTATATACGCTTACTTTAGTAGCCTATTTATAGATTTTTATCGACTTAATCACCTGAAATTGAAATATTCCTCCATGGCCGTTGGAGAGGTGGCTTGATCTCAAACGGAAAGGTAAGGTGGCAACTGGAATGACCTGCCAATCAACAATCAGTGTTTGGACGAACGTTTGTGTGATTGGTGTGTGACAGATGCTCATCGCCAAGCTAATCAAACAGCTGATTGGATATTTCTCTGTACCGTCAACTCAGGATGGTTGTTACAACCATTGACTCGGATAAGCAAGTTGCAAGCCATCGATAAGGTTAAGCCTCAACAAAGAATAAACAAAGTATAAACTTTTTTTGTTAGGGAGTAGTTCTTGTGGATGTTAACAACAGCGATAGCAGATAGAGAGAGGATATAACTAATTTAGCCTGTTTTACATCTAAAGAAATTGCTAACCTAGTGTAAGCTATTTTGTTGAAAAACAGGATTACCGGGTGCCCTATGATAACCGAGCCTGCTCTCCAAATTGGCGGAGCCCTAGACCTGCCGGGGCCCCCTTTAATGATGAAACACCAAGGTGGCGAAGAGTATGTTTTCTCTCCCCCAAGAGAGAAGACCCAGCCAACCAGTTGGGAAAACAGATGTAGCTGATGCTGCGGCCCAAACACCAGCTACAGCACCTATGGGCCCTTGGGAGGGAGAAATGTTTATCCCCTCAACAGGTAGTGCACTGATACAGGACACAGCAGAGCGGCAGCGTACCTCATATGTGAGGGGGAGCATTGAAGGGACTGAAATCAACATATTAGTGGATTCACAAGCAACAGAGTCATTTATCAGTGCTGATTTCTGCATGTCTGTTCCAGCGCTGCGCAAGCAGCCCCTAAATACCGTATTGCTGCACGTGCTGTGAATGGCCAGATGCTTGACACATTGGGCACCTTAACTGCCACATCTAAGTAATAAATCCTGACAGCATGTTTTCTACATACTTAGGGGGTCTACACAAGCAGCACTGTTCAGCCTGGACTTTCTTGTCTCTAACTAAGCCCTCTTGGACTTTGCCCGTGGTAGACTGCAATTATGGGACACTAGTATTCCACTTTTGAGTGGTAAAGACTTGATTCCTGAGTGCTGTAATGTTTCCATTGCAACTGCCATGACACTGCCCCCCTCAGCGAGATGCTGGTGCCTGTAAGTGTGTCCCCGGCCAGACCCGTTGACCAGCTTCCTGACTTTGTGGGCTACTTAACGCCCAACCTCCAGAATAAAAGTGAGTGTGTAGTGGCTCACACAGTGACCTTGGTGAAGGATGGGGTTACTACAGCCCGTGTGTTACACACTACAGATCAGGACATTATACTGAGAGAGGGCATGCACCTGGGGGACTTTTTCTCCGTGGATGAGTCTGAGCTTGTGTCACTCCCACAGGTCCCCGTTGAGACAGTCTCTGCTATTTCATCCACTGATGTGCCTTTTGTGTCGCTGGAGGAGTCTCTGGCTAGTCGGCAACATAAATAATTGGTTGCATTGCTGGCAGAACACAAGGAGATATTTAGCATGTCAAAAGGGGTGACTGGCAAATGCACACTCATCAGACATCACATCAAAACCAGTGATCATCCTCCCCTGCGACAGCGCACCTGCCGGACCTCACCAGAAAAGAGAAAAATAGACAGGCAGGTGGCGGCCCTGTTAGCTGATGGGGTAATTGAGGAGAGCTGCAGCCCCTGGGCCTTGCCTGTCGTCCTAGTAAAGAATAAGAATGGTGAGTGGAGATTCTGTATTGACTATCGTCGCTTGAACAGTATAACAGTGAAAGACTCTCATCCCCTTCCCAGAGTGGATGATACCTTGGATGCGTTAGCGGGCTCCCAGTGATTTAGCACTTTAGATTTCTCTAATGGCTACTGCCAGGTTGAGGTTGCTGAGGAAGACAGAGAGAAAACGGCCTTCACGATGGGCAGGGGCCTCTAACAGTGGCGGTCGATGCCTATGGGCCTCACTAACTCACCTGCAACGTTTTAGCGCATGATGGAGCTAGTGCTCAGAGGGTTTCCATGGCAGGTGTGCATGGTGTACCTCGATGATGTTCTGATATACAGCCCCACATTTAAGGGCCATCTCACCAGTCTGCGTGAAAGTCTTCTCCAGGATTCAGGCGGCAGGCCTTAGACTAAACCCTAGGAAGTGCCATCTGGCTGGAGATCATGTACTATTCCTGGGGCATGTTGTTTCTCGCCATGGCCTACAGCCGAACCCTGGAAACACCGACAAAGTCAGAACCTGGCCTACACCACGCAATCCAACTGAAGTGAGAGCGTGTGTGGGCCTGAGCTCTTACTATAGGCATTTTATTAAAGGAGTAACATGGTGGTTTTCACACTTTCTCGGTTTTATGTGCTATTTGCACAAGGGGCCTTGAAGAAACACGATGAGTAAAGTATTAAATATGTCTGTTCTTTATTTTTGGAGAAATATGCATTTTAAATTTATTGTCCTATTTTCAACCAGGTGAGAATGTTCTTGACTTGGTGCGTCACACGTACAGTACCCACTCCCCTTTCCACGCCCCATAAAGAAATCTGACTGGACACACCGTCCTGCTACAAGTGTGCTGTGAAGTTTAGGTAGCAAACAACAAGGCTGAATCCTTCTGATGTAATTTACATAGCAACTATACGCTCAGATCGCCTAGTTTCACTCACTGTGGCCAAGCGGAATTGATAACGTTTCAGAAAATATATAACTTTAAAAGGTTTAATTCAATCTTCTATTGGGACTGAGTGCCTTTTAAGGACTATTAGAATATTTATGGTTGGTTATATTCATTTATAGCTAGCTAGTTAACGTTAGCTAGCTATGTAGTTTGCTTTCATAATGTAATGTTAGCTAGCTAGTTTGCTTTCATAAGGACGTTATAGTTGTGGTTTTATCTTAACTTGGCTAGCTAACTAGCAAAAAATTGATATACTAAGTTAGCTAGCTTGTGAAAATTCAGTCTCCCAAGATGAGCGAGTATCATGGAGCTAGCTATGGTAACGGGGCACGGTCTGTCAATCATAGCTAACTGACAGTTCTCTTACCACGCCCAGACAGTTCGGGTGAACTTTTATAGTGGGAAATTTAGGCTTAGAAAAATAAGTCTTAAAATACATTTAAATGACTGAATGATAAAACAATTAAGCACATTTGTTTTGTTGTTGCCTAAAGACAACTGGCAAGTGCCACATTCAACCACCATGTTAATACTCTAAGGACTTTGCCCAGCGTGCAGCTCCTCTGCACCACCTAACGTGTAAAGACACAGCTTTCCAATGGACAACTGAATGTAATTCAGCCTTTGAGTATCTGAAAGGGGTGCTCTCATCTGCCCCGGTTGTCACTATGCCTGACTTCAACATCCCCTTTAAAGTGTACACGGATACCTCCATGGAAGCAGTGGGGGCCATGTTGACTCAAGACAGGGAAGGACTAGAGAGAGTGGTGGTGTATGCTAGTCAGTCGCTCACTCCCACTGAAAGGCGCTGGTCCACGATTGATAGAGAGATGTGGGCCATAGTGTGGACTGTACGCCAATTCAGACACTACATCGGATCAGCTGCATTCACCATTATAACAGATCATAAGCCTCTATTGGGCCTCCGCGGCATGTCTATTGACAAGGACCCCACAGGTAAAAGAGCAAGATGGCTATTGGAGCTGGATCCTTTCAACTGGGTCATAAAGCACAAGGATGGACAATGGCATACTAATGCTGATGCTCTCTCACGGCGACCTCAGGATCCTGAGCCCGGTATGTAAATGACACCTCACGAGAAGCAACCACCCAGATGAATGCCGTAGGAACGAACAGGGAGTCAAGTGTTCCCCAGACAGACACTCTGTTGTCTCAGCCACCCGCTGTGGACCCCCAGGCCTCTGACCTCACCACAGGGGGGCAGCATGTGGAAATGAACAGTGAGTCAGATGACTTGTCTTTCATGCACGCACTGTCACATGATGGGACTGGAATGAAAGAACTGCAACGGACCGATCCAGATATTGGTAGGGTGTTGGACTGGATTGAGAGGAGTGAATCTCGACCACCTCAGGGGCAGATGATAGGTAGCTCCCGGTGGCTTCGGAAATTATGGAATGAAATCCTCGTCTTTCTGTTGTGAATGGACTACTCTGCCAGATGGTGAATTCCTCCCTTACGGGGGATGCTCAGTGTCAAGTGGTTGTGCCCTCCTCGCTTATCCCTGATGTGCTGCAGCACCTTCATCGAGGCCCTGCATCGGTGCATTTCTCAGCAGAATGAGTATGGGAACGAGCAAAGCAAACTTGTTACTGGCCCTCTATGTTCAAAGATAATTGACAGTGGTGTGAGCAGTGCATCCCATGTCAAACCTGCAGGGCCCCTGTGCCTAGGCATCAAGCACCAATGGGGGGGTCCCAAGCGACTCAGCTATTCCAGAGAGTGGCAACTGACATTCTTGAATTACCAGTGACATCTAAGGGAAACAGATATGTGTTAGAAGTAGAGGACTACTTTACCAAGTTTGTAAATCTGTATGCTCTTCCTAATCAAATGGCCTAATTGCTAGCACAGTGTTTGTTTGAGGACTATGTGCTAGTACATGGAATTCCAGAAGTGGTTCACAGTGATCAGGGCCAGCAGTTTGAAGCTGAGATTGTTCAGAGACTGTGTCAACTTTTAGGGATTAAGAAAACACGTACCACACCATATAATCCCAAATCAGATGGAATAGTTGAACGTTTAATCAGACTCTCATTGACCAACTGGCCAAATTGTTGCTTGCCTGCGAAGGTCAATGGGATGATTATCTGAAATATGTGGCTTTTGCCTATAACACATCTGTTCATGCCTGCACCAACTACACTCCTTTACTTTGTGACCTCTCTGGCAGAGAGGCTGGAGACTGCTTTTAGTGGTGCCAGGCAGTGTGGTGCCGACGCCCACGAAGAACAAAGGCGGTACTATGATGGAGCGGTCCGTCACCGGCCCTATGCAGAAGGGGATCTGGTATGGCTGCATAATCCTATGGAGGACCGTATGAGACTTGCTCTCCACTGGAAGGGACCCTACAGGGTCCTGGCGGTGTTGGACTCTCAGGGGGAACCTGGACTCACCTATCGTATTGACAATCCTTTGAACGGACAGAAGCAGGTAGTCCATTATGATAGACTGAAACTCTACGCACTGCTAATGCCTGCTGGTTCTTCGAGCAGCTTCCCAACTTCTCCTCTTCATGCTTCCTTCAGGATGAGGGGTCGCCAGATGGGGAATGTGGGACTGAGGAGCCGCTGGTGGCACCGGGACTGTTCATGTTACAGGCACCAGTGAGCCACGACAGACCGTGTCTCATTCTGGAAGAACTGGGAGACCACCAGTTCATTTCAAGGACTTTGTCACTTATCGTTAATTGATTTGTTTGAAGGTTGTGATGGTTGCATGTTTGTAAAGTGGAGAAAGGAAAGTATGTGACAATGTGGATTAACATGTTTTCTCACTGTAATAGCACATTGTTCAATGTATGTATTAGAGCCCAACCGATGCCAGATTTTTGGGTCCGATGCCGATCCCGATTTTGGAGAGTCCTAGCCTACTGATTACTGATGTTTTGACCGATATTTTTGTTAAAAAGTGCAACATTTTCAAATCAATTTGAAAAATGTATATTTTATTAAAGTTTCTATATTTAAGAACATTTAACTTATAAGCAAACAAATAAAAATAAAAATAAACACACAAAGAACTTTTTAGATAAAAAAGTAAAAGATGATATTAAATTAAATATATATATATATTCACACCAAGTGTGTGAAATTAAAATAACTCCACACCTTGCTTTTACTCCTTTCTTTTCCAGTCATCTCTATAAAAAAATAATTTAAAAAAATCAGTTTTCCAGTTTCAAACATGTATTATTATGAATATTATTATTATTGTTGTTGTTATTAATTTGTTATTTTTATTTATTAGTATCTATTCTCAGTACATTAATTATATTTTCTTATTTTATTCCTACTACATGATCTCAAAGAGTAAGACTATCTAGCGAGCTTCCCTGTCCATAAGAACTAGGCGGTGAAAATAACTACAATGCGCACTGACGCGTGACTAGATGACACACTCGCTCGCAATAACGCATTAGCTATTGACACAGCCTCATTATTTCTTATTATATATTCTCAGTAAGTTAAATGAATTATATTTTCTTATTTTATTTCTACTACATGATCTCAAATAGTAAGACATTATCTAGCGGAGCTAAAGAGTGAATCAAGTGTAACATTAGATGAAATTAAATTGACTGGATGAAATACGTGAAAAAAACTACAATGCGCTTTCATGCAGGTTACCCGCGCTGTTGGTTGATTCACTTCTCCAACAGCAATCCTTCTCTCATGTTATCACAACAAAGCTAGATAACATGGCTTAAAATGATCCATGTTAGAAGTGTTTTATCTGCGTTTTTACTGTCTGGTTAGCTTGCTACGATGACGCGTGACTAGATGACACACTCGCTTGCAATCACGCGTTGGCTATTTACACAGCATCATATAGTAGCTAATATCATTATCTCAGATTTAAAAAAACAAATGTGTGATATATTCAATCACCATTTTATTTTGGCTGGTTATTTATTTGAGAATACAGCAATGTAGATCCTACGCTGCTTATGTGTTCACTGCCACTTCATAAAGGCTTGCTAGCCAGCTAGCTTGCGAAAGTGAACCAAATATGTTAGCTAGCTCGCTCGCTTGATAATGAGGATTGATAAACATAGTGGTCGTATAAACGCATTTAATTAAAAACTTTCACTAAATATACATACCTTTATTGCGGCAATCGAATCTGTGCAGACAAGTCTTGCAGTGGAGAATATTGGATGAGGCACGAGTGACAGACGTCTTATTAGTGAAGTAGCGCATCAGCTGCTGCAGTTCACACTTGTATTAGAGCTCCCTCTACTGGATAATTCTAGTAAATAGCAATTACAACGTTCGAACAGACAAGTACAGATAAATAATCATTGTTTTTTTGTTTATTATACTTATTAAAAAATCGGGGCACATCGGTGGCATAATTGCCGATCCCGATGTCGTCAAAAAAGTCAAATAATGGCCGATATATCGGCCAAACCGATATATCGGTCGGGCTCTAGTATGTATGGTATGTCTAAACACTATGGTGTGTCAGCTATATCTGGTGTACGATTGGGATTAGTGGGGCATACTTTATTGAGACTGTGCAGTTATGTGATGGGGACATGCATAATGTTGTTTACTGTTAAAATGTTTGTGATATGATGGCATGTTGCTGCTGGTGTTCAGAAATGTGTTTATTGCATTCATAATGTTACTGTTTAGAAACGAGGACGTTTCTTTTTGGAGGAGAGGAGATATGTAAGCTATTTTGTTGAGTTCCCTCTGGTGGGCAGTGTGGGCCTAGATGTCTAGGGGCTTTTGTTGTGAAAGGTAGAGAACGGAAGTGGTGAATGTGTTATGCGCTGCGGTTGACGAGAGGGGAGAAATGAAACGTGTGCTGTTTTGAGTTCAGACTACAGAGCCTCTGTGTTGTTATTTTATTAACTTCATAAGTATATGCGCAACTCATAACCCTCGGCTACACTAGCTAACTTACATAGATATTCATATACTGAATTAAGTTACGTTAGCCAGCGAAGCTAGTTAGTTGACATTACATAAAGATACCTCGACTGAACTAACGTTAGTATCTAATGTGGCTTGGTAGCTAAACAAAGTTAGGCTGTGTTCACACGTAATGTCTTTTTCTGATGAAAACCACTGGTCAAAGCATTTTTTCATATAAAAAAAAGAACGCTGTTCCAAAATGCAGTTGAGAGCGTCCTTTGTTACCATAACGTAGTACTACTAACGTAGAGTTAACTTTAGGGAACGGGCTAGTTTTGCTAGCAACTGAAATAAACACAAACACCCACCAGAAACTCTTAGGACCTGTCCAGTTTTACTCCACAAATGAAACAGTAGATACAGTTTAACTGTCATGTCATATCGCCCCACCCGGCTAGACCCGCCCCCTTCCCGGAATCCTGGCTCCCCACAAAGCGCCTAAGCCCTCTGAAAACCTAGGGAAAACCCTGACATTCATTATGTTTTTATGCAAACATTCACTTTCATATCTTGACATCCGAGGCGACAGAATGCATTCACATTCCACAAATAACTGGTAAGAACATTTATAGCAGAAAACATGCACACGTCGTAAACAATTTGCTGTTGAATTGATTAATTCGACTCTCATCATCATTTCCATATAATCGCAAAATGACTAGAATAAATAGGCCTAGAATGAAAACTCGGACTTGCGTGAAAATTTAAATTAATATTGCAGTGGTACAGCCACCATTTGCTTTCATCTTTTAGATTCCTTCAAAGTTACTGCTAGCGGAGCAGCTGAATACTTGAAGTGTGCCCTCCAGATGCGAACCAGCACCACCAAGTCCATAGGGGAGGGCGGGGCACGTTGGACTGCGGGGCACATTGAAACACAGGCTTTTTAGGGGATACGCTGCAGCAACACAGACGTATTTTTGTGAACACATCTCTCTACGTGACTTCCACCAATCCTGAAGACGGTGGGATTATTTGAAACCATCAAGACTATTTATACCCCATGTAAGTAATTTTTTTTAACTGAAGTGTTTTTTTACTTCTACTTTTTGTACACATGTCAAAAAATACAAACATATATCATTTTAATCACTATTGTAGTGGCTACAAGATAGAATAGTTTTCGTGTTTCATCCCACATAGCACTGAGTGACAGCTAGCCAAATATGCGGTCTCCAGTAGGCTGGGCACGTTGGAAGGCTGTGTACCAACGTGTCCCGCCTTCAATGAACAAGAGCGAATAGCAATTTTTCTTTACTTTTATTCACAGTATGAGAAATAGGCAATGTAAAACTGACAGAGTGGCCAGGGAGGTACTTGAGCTAGCAGCCAGAGATGTGGAGAAAGGGATGTCAGTTCGTGGAGTTGCCAAAACCTTCTCCATCAGTCACGTCTCCCTGTGACGCTACAGAGTGCTTGTTCTGTGAGGGATGGGCTCACTAAGCCTGCACTGAGGGCTATAAGCACTATGTGTGCCACAATTGTGATGCCAGAAGTTAATATAATAATAAAACAACTATACTGATGGTATGAACGAACAAAAGAAAATGTCACAAATTTAGTTAAGATTCTTCACACAAATATTAGAACATGGCTTCACATACCACTAGATATCATTCAGTTTCAAGTGCTTGAATCACATTGTACATGCATGGTGTAACAGCATGTAACAACAACAACAACCTTTTCAAAATTAAACACGATCATTTTGGATAACGCTGCTCAGCTAAATATTCACCTTTGACCTGGGTCTTCCTTCATTGTTATATACATTACAAATACATAAAAGTCTATAAATAATACATGCAGGTGGGGAAAATGGACATGTTGAAGAAGAGAACTCACAAGGGGGGTGCCACCAAAATGACTGGCAATACATTTTTTGTGCAGCGACGGGTTTACTCCGATGCAATGAGGCCCATTTTTCTCAAGTCCATTGAGCCTTCAGAAATAATATTGGGCCTCATTCACCAATGACTAGTGACATCACTAGTGACGTTCTCTTCTTCAACATGTACATGTGTTTAAAAAGTGTTACCTTTGCTTAGTTTGTATTCAAAATTTAAACATTTGCTTTTGCAGTATAGACCAAACATTGCAAAATTGAAACCCCCCAAAATAAAAGGTCACTACAATGGTTTGATTTTTATCATTTACTCCCGCTGAGGCAACCACACTCTGAGGCGGAATCTGGCACCTTAATGCTTTGTAAAATAATGAAAATAATTATTTAGAAATATTATAAATGATAAAAATATTATTGTAATTTAAATCCTATAGGCTAATATTATACAACTGTAGAATTGAAGAAAACGCAATAACCAATTATTTTGCACAAACATGTCAGTATTCAAATGTGCATAAGTGTGCTCTTGAGTGTGCATAGATTCTGTTCTTACCTAAGAACAAATCCCAAATAAGATAACATTGGTGAATGTCAGAATCTTTGTGAAAGCTGCGTAAGTGGGTTTTAAGAAGAAAATTCTTCTTAAGAACGGTTGGTGAATGAGGCCCATTACATTTATTTATACTGTTTAGACAGTATGCCTCGGACTGTTTCAGAAGGCTCAGCTATTTTTTTTTCTTCTTTCTATTTCATTTCTATATATATTTTATTTATGTTTATTATCGGCAGTGGGCGCCAGTTACCTTTCTCTACAGTTTTGGCCTCCTTGTCTGTGCTCTGCTTCTTACAGGATATCCTGTTCTCTTTCCTAATGAATCTGTTTATTTGCTGACCTTATGTTTTATCCATTGAATGAAGATTTTGATTTATTTCCTCTATATTGGACTAAGCCATTGAAAGATACTGTACTCCTTGTTCCATCATCTGTTTTTGTTGGGGGGCAGTGCTCATTAATATGTTGCTTTAATTTTGCCGCAGTCAGGAGGTTTCCCCCTTAATTTCCTCTACAGTGTTGGACAAAATGTATTTCTCTTTTAAGTTTGCAATGCTGTGTTTGAGTCAGCAGCACAGTATAACATAGGGGTGTATCATAATTCTCAGTTTCAGGGTTCTTGCACCTTTTCAAGTCAAATTCAAGCACTTTTCAAGCACTTTCAAGGTGTACTGTCAAAGCTTTTCCGGCACTTCGCAACTTTGGTAGGCTAAAATTGGTAGGCACATTAACATGTCAAAACCAACATGTATATCCATTTACCCTAACCGGTTGTATTTCATTTCTTAAGACTGATTTTATATAGGCTAGGCCTATATTGTTTATTTCATGTTCATATTTAATCTAAATGTATCATTATGATATTGTCAATAATATTGAGATAGGCCTATGAATTGATTAGCCTAATCATGGTAGCCTACACCAGACGAGAGTAGTAGGCCTATAATACTTTAAATAACTGACTAGTAGGCTCAAGGGCGTAACCATGTTATAGGGATTGGGGGGGTCCTAATGAGACGGGGGTCTGGGTGTCTGACATTTTTTAAAGTGCATTTCCCACAATTCTATGATATTTATATATGAAAATAAGCACATTTAGAACACAGTTTTGGGGCACTACATTGACCCTTCCACACCTCGTATGAATTAAAATTGTCAATGTTATATTGAAGCTGATATATTTTTTTCTGTCTTACATAAAGGGCATGTATGAAGCATTTAAAAATGCAAGCTCTGTTTTTTAGTAGATACTACAGCGACCCATTAAATCTTTGGTGGCTCAACCACCGCTCAACTCTTAATGTAAATAATATAAAACAACTTTTAACAGTGCATACACCAAGCTTTTATGGAAAATATTCGTTTTTATGACATTTGTCATGTGACGTCACTCGAGGAAAACAAACCGTATATCATTAGCTAGTCAGTACTGCTTTTTTATACCATTGATAGCTTGCTACATAGTTAACATTAATGCCATTAAATCTCAGTTGTACTATTAACTCATAACACAATGCCTAAAAGGAGTGTTGTTGGCAGATGCAAGAACACATATGTTGAAAAACTCCAACTAGAGCAGCATCTAGTACAGTAAGCCTGCATTTCATCTCTCCTTAAAATGGCAACCTCCTGGCATATTTTTATCGATGCTGCTGCCCGCTCGCGGCAGGGGTGATTCCAGGATTTTTTAAATGAGGTGGCACAGGGGGGACTAAGAAGTCGGGGGGGCCCATGGGAAATCAGAAAATTCTATCATAAATAAATACAGTGTTGAAATTTGGCTTAGAAAACATTGGGCATGATTTTCAGGCTCTTGTGCAGTGCCCTGTACCCTAATACAGGTGGTATTACATGAAAAGTGGCACTGCACAAGCGATTGGCAGCGAATCAAGCAGCAATTGATCCAATGGCGTTGGGCATTGTCAGATTGACAGTACTGTAGCCCAATGGTGTTGGGGGGCACCAGGGGGTGCCAATCATATTTCGGGGGGGGGGGGGGGGGGGGGTGCCACCCCATGCCACCCCTTTAGACATGCCCATGGCATGCAGTTTCCCCTTCACCAGCTTGTTCGCAAGCCACACACATCAAAAACAGATCGACAGATCAGAGCGGAGCCATGGGCAAAAGCAATCAAATGGGTCTCTCTGACTTATTTTATTTCTTTATCCAAAGTGAATTCATTCAATCAGATTGAAATTTCTTATTATGTTAATAATTACATTAACAAATTGCAAGCACTTTCAAGTGCTTTATTCAAAATCCAAGCACTTTCCCAACCTTGAAAACACCACATTAGAATTCAAGCATTTTCAAGGATTTCAAGCACCCACAAGAACCCTGCAGTTTTGCACTTGATCCACATTTTCCAAAGGTTACACACTTTCACGTTTCTACCTGTAAGGTAACTTTGTTTTTAGTGTTATATCACAATTTTCTCTGTTTCGTTTTTCTCTTAATGTACGAGGGATGAGAGAAATAACCAAAAGAAAGCTTTATTTTTGTTTTGTAAAACACGAAAAAGGACATTTACTTACAAGAAACGCACTCATGTCAAAGAGATGAAACATTCTGGCGCAATCAGTGGGGTGGGAAAGCTCTTTTTTGTCATGGTTCTAATCATTCCAGGGGCATTATAATCTTATTTGACTGTAGCTTTAATGGATCTATTATTGAATCACATCTTTCTCCTGATGGCAGACGGATTTTAACCATTGTTCAAATTGGTGATTCATTAACCCCTTAGTGCACATGCCAAATTTTGTCAATCCTTGCCCATTTAGGGGGTACCCTATTTAAAGATTTATAACTCCAGATGTGAACACCACAGAGACTTGAAAAATGGCTTAAATGAAGCAAGACATTTGTACAATTTACAATACTAACGCAGATTAGTTTATATTCATAATTTTGGAAGAAATAAAGTGCCACAAATGCAATTGTCTATACAAAAAATCTAAAATGAATTTGCACTTTTTTAGTTTGCAATGAAATACTGAGAGATTGCATATTGTGGCGATCCTGGCAAAGACTAGCTAGTGGGGCTGTCGCTGAACTCGGGGGGGGGGTTGTATAAAATGTCTATAATTGTTGTGCAAACATGCAGCTCTTCGTCAAGGAGGGCTACCCGCAGTTCGGCATAGCAGTGCAAGATGAGCTAGCTCTACACGCCTTCCTGCGAGCCCTCAACCCCGAACGACTCCGCCATCACGTCTGCCTCGCTACGCCCCACTCACTCAGTGAGGCCCTGCAGGAGGCGGAGAGGGCAGAGACCATCCTGTGCCTGGAGCCAGCTCAGTCAGCGAAACAGCGCATGCATGCAGTTGACTGCAAGGAGGAAGAAGAGGTCCGCTGGGCACGGCCACCCCCCCCGGCGGAGCCCAGCGCCACAAGCCGGTCGCTGTTTCCGGTGCGACGAGCTGGCCCGCGACTGCCCCGCCCCCGCACCCAAGCCTCGCGCCCCCCAGCCGGCAGGAAACGACAGCAGGACGGTGAAGTGAGGAGACCACCGCCCCGGGACCTGTCCCTCCTCAGTTGGGCGCAGCCCGTTGCGCCGAAACCTAGCCTGGCCCCACCGGCCTACTCTCCACCTGGGCACCAAGGCTTTGGGCCTACACCACGGATGGTGGAAAGGAGCAGCTCAACGGGCCCGCCGATGAGCCGCCACAACACAGCTGCCTGACATGCTTCCTCAGCCCACTGCCGCGCCGCACCACCCCAGATGTCCGCCAAGGAGCTTGGCTCGCTTGCCCCTGCTCGCGAGACGGCGGACACTGTCCAAGAGCTGTGGCGACGCAGCTGCAGCAGCCTGACTCCTCGCCAACGCTACCTGCTTAAGCGCTTGCTAGTTACCAACACCAACCTTTTCGCAACTCGCGATGAGGAGTGTACGCAGACGGGGCTAGTGCAGCATGTCATTGACACTGGCGATGCCACTCCTATCCGTCTGCGGTCGCATCGGTTATCACTAGCTAAGTAGCGGGTAGCAGAGGAGAAAATTCGGGAAATGGCTGCAGCTGGTGTAATAGAGCCGTCTAATAGCCTGTGGGCGACCCCGTTGTCCTAGTGCAAAAGAAAAGCGGGGAGTGGAGGTTCTGTGTCGATTACAGGCGGTTAAACGCTGTAACACAGAAAGACACCTACCCACTCCCCCGCATTGATGAGGCCTTAGATCACATCGCGGGGTCCAGTTGGTCTTGCTTGCTGGACCTTCGAAGTGGTTATTGGCAGGTGAAAATGGGGGGGGGGGGGTGGTATAAAACGTCTATAATTGTTGTAAACAGCCAAACTGTTAGCGTGTACATAGCGGTGCTTAACTGTAAATAGCAAGTGGGATTTTGTAGAGTGGTCTTGTATATAATCGTGTTCAAACGCACTTGTAGATAGTCACTGTAGCATGAATGAGTATCTGTGTTAGCTTGCTGCTAAGGCTCCTCCTCCCTCTCTGTGCCCATACTGTGTTGTCTCCCGCCCCTTACGTCACTGCTTGCTCGATGTCCGTTGTCTATGACTGGCTGACTGTGACGTGTGCATGATGGGGAAATCGTGGGTAATCTGCATACGGGGAGGGAATAAAACTGTGTGTTTGAGTGTGGGAGGGAGAGAGTGAAACTGCTAAATGAAGAGAGAAGAGCTGAATACCTGGTGCTGTACATTGCTTGCTTGCTTAATTTGTGTCAAATAAAACAAAGCTCAGCTGGAGCAATTCGAGCACGAAAATCTCATCTCTGCCTCCTCTGTCACAATATATACAGCTGGTTAAGCTATACATGTGCTGGATCAAAAACTTCTTGAGCACAGTTTCATAAAATCTAAGGGTGTATATGTAGAACTACTATAGATGTATGAAGCAAAAACTAAGCACCCTGTACCCAGCCTCTCCAAATCTATCCAAAATGTCTAAAATATGCATTGCTGTAAATCACAACATAGTCACGTATTTCACTACAAATCAACTGTTTCGACTCAAGGAACTCACTGTTGCATCATTTTCAAGTGGGAATTACAAGCTTTCCGTCAGTACAGCGGTCTAAAATAGCTAGGGGTCCAGAAACATATCCAAAATCTCTCCCAAAAATGAATAAAATGTTTTTTGTCCATTATAAAGCATATAAATGAGCCCCCTATGAAGGTTTAAGATGAAACATTGCTATCATATTGAGAAATAATGCAAAATATTGTCACACAATGCGGTACAGTACCTAAATGTGTTAATTAACTGTATTTATTTCTGTACTCTCGTATGTTTTCTTGTATGGGGATGGGACGACATGAAAACCATTTTCAACCATCCACCACGTTTTGGCAATGTTCCAACTCTCAGGTCATCACTGTTGAATGCTTCACAAAAACTATTACACTACTAACCAACGCTTACATTACAGTGTCAAATATACATATTTTATAATATCACTAACCTATTTAAAGACACTCAATTTGAAAAATAACGTATTTAACCGAAATATTTTGAGCAGTAGGCTAATACTTACATAGCAATGATGAAAATCTTATCTATGTTCAGTAGATGGAGACAGAGACAGTAAATCAATGATACTGTTATATTTGCTTCTGTTTTGCTCCAGAAAATGATGTCAGCTAGGTATATCAGCAAACATATGACTCAGCTATGCCCAGAAGTCCTCAATAATAATAGTATTTTCCAAGAAATTACGAAAAATCATTGACAACGTTTCGTTTGGTGCAGCGTCTTTTACTGCTGCCAGAGTGAATGAGATGATAAGAAAAATTTGGGTACGCTGACCTAAAAAAACGCTATTCCAAAAGCAAAATTAGACATGTTATACATCGTTAGAAAGCTTATACTCTCACCTACTGAATAAATGAATTGTCAATCAAGCCAGACTGTACTAAAATGGGCGACAATGCCATAAATAACACGTGTGGTATTACTCACAGCTATTTTGGAAGGTACCCAGGTATCACAAATGCGCCTATATTTCACAAACGGTTTGTCCACGACAATATATGACCACTCAGTCTCAAAAGAGACATCTCTGCACGTAAAACCAATGGTAAGGTTGTATATTTATTCAATATCTAGTCCCAGATTTTGACTGTAGAATGACATGGTATCATTTTTAAAAACTTTTTCTGGTTTATTTCGTTATTCAGTGAGCAGCGTTTTCACTGCTGTATTGGCATATTTTAGGGCTATTGTCGGGTTTATCTTGTTGCTATGACAGAATACGATTTTTTAGTGGTGAAAGAATATTTTTATGAATGCCAAGATAGACAATATTGTCCATTATGTCAAGGGTGGGGGTGTAGTTGTAGATGAGACTGCAGGGAGGGGATGCGTGTTAAATGAACGACCAGAGCGACAATGGTGGCGCTGCAAAACTCCGTATTCGGCATAGTTGTCGCGTATCGTCTACTAATGAAACTAAAACAACGCGTTTCTGTTTTTAACGCATACTTTGCTTGCAGTAGCACTGAATGTCTGAGTTCAGTAATCTCGGCACGCCAGCGTGCCGACCACTAGGGGTTTTGCGCTAAAAGGTTAATTATTTTAGCCAATGCTTATGGTTTTAATAGGACCACCCTAAATAACGCACTCCTTCTGGAGTTGTCCACCAAGATACTCGCTCTAAAAAATAAATTCCCTTCAGCCACACTCATTGCTGGTGACTTCAATGAGGCCTCAGATTTGTATGTTGACAGAGTTCCCCCGAGAGGTAGAACAAGTAACTTCAACTTAGTAATGAATGACTTTTGTAGCTGTCTATCATTACTAGATGCGTTTAGATTTGTACATCCAAACTCATCTGCTTCAACATGGTTCAAAGCTGACTTATCTCAGAAATCCCGCATTGATCTTTGGCTTATCTCTGGTTCTCTGGCACCCTCCTTATGCTCAAGCAATATCTCTCCTGCTCCTCTAACGGACCATGCAGAAATTGATCTTGTCTTATCTAATGAAAATCCAGACAACATAGAATTCCAGGATACTGGAAACTTAATTCTTCTTTCCTGCAACAATTCTCCTATTGTTTAGGCATTAAGGAAATTATAAATAGCTTCCAAACTAGGAATGATATCTCATTTATTTCTAAATGGGAATTGTTTAAATTTAAATGTAGGAAATTTTCCATCAAGTTTGGCAAACAATATTCAAAAGCTAAAATGACAAGAAATGCTAACATTTTAAAAGAAATAAATGATATTTTAAATGTACCACTTTCTAATGATGAAGATAAATTAAAATTGCATTCTTTACAGGAGGAGCTGAATATGCTTTATATTGAAAAAGCAAATGCATTTAATGCATCGGATTTTCAAACAATCAATCAAATTTTCAAGATCAATTGGATTAAGCAATGTTTGTCTAAAGATAATAGTCAGTGGTTTTATATTCCTAATTTGTTGTTTGACAAATGTGGTGGCCTAAGATTTCGCTTATCTTGTAATTATAAGTGTAATAAACTGCCTCTCAAGCTTTCCAATTTTCACAAACAAGCTCTTGAAGCTTGGAAGATTGCTTTCAAACATAATTTCTCTCCACATTCATGCATAATATGGAACAATCAGCATATATTGTCTAGAAACAAGTCCAGATACATAAAAGAATGGATCTAATCTTTGTTTTAGTACTTACTGATAGAGGCAACCTCTATGGATATGAAGACTTCGTTCAGAACAGAACAAGGGTATGATTATTTCTCGAAAAGAATATAACAATGTTAAAAAAAGTATATCACCTAAGTTACTGTTTTTCATTAAAAGTGCATTGTTATATGGCCCTTCGAGCGGAGATATTCCCAAGCTCTTAATTGGTGGAAAAGACTTTTCTGATTGTATGTAATAATCACCATATCAGAAAAATACTGACCTCAGATCAGAGTTATTTTCCCAAATCGATTCTTTATGGAAGCTAACTTTTCCAGAAATCTTAGCAGAGAAAGTCTGGTCTGACCCTAATAAATTCCTCATTCCAAATAAAATAAAAGAAGTTCACATGAAGATAGTACATAGATACTACCCTTGTAATAAATTATTACATAAATTTAAAGTAGATATTTCTCCAGTGTATTCTTTCTGTAAAATAGATATTGAATCTATTTTTCACTTATTCTATGAATGTACGTACTCTTAAGAATAGAGCCCGACCGATGCCAGATTTTTGGGTCCGATGCTGATCCCGATTTTGGAGAGTCCTAGCCCACCGATTACCAATGTTTTGACCGATATTTTGTCAAAAAGTGCAACATTTTCAAATCAATTTGTTTGTTTAATCAGTTTCTATATTTAAGAACAGTTAACTTAAAGCAAACAAATAAAAATAAACACACAAAGAACTTTTTAGATAAAAAAAATGTAAAAGATGATATTAAATTAAATATATATATTAACACCATCTTTAAGTGTGTGAAATCAAAATAACTCCACACCTTGCTTTTAATCCTTTCTTTTCCAGCCATCTATAAAAAATTAGTTTAAAAAAATCAGTTTTCCATTTTCAAACATGTATTTTTATTAATATTATTCTTACTGTTGTTGTTAATTTGTTACTATTATTTCTTAGTATCTATTCTCAGTAAATCAATTATATTTTCTTGTTTTATTCCTACTACATGATCTCAAAGAGTAAGACTTCACCTAGCGAGCTTCCCTGTCCGTAAGAATTAGGCGGTGACTACAATGCGCTCTGACGCATGACTAGATGACACACTCGCTCGCAATAACGCATTAGCTATTGACACAGCCTCATTATTAGGGGTCCAAGCAGCGAAGCTGGTGGAACCCTATTGTATTTGTTAGGATTATTAGGGGTCCAAGCAGCGAAGCTGGTGGAACCCTATTGTATCTGTTAGGATTATTCTTATTATTTTTCTCCGCTAAAAGTGTCTGAGGCTCAGCAACCATAAGTCCTAGAGCAACCAAATTTGGCAGGTGGGTTCCTATGGCCCCCCACTACTCAGGCACTAAAAATCACCTATGTCGGCCATATGGTGGCGCTATAACAAAGGGTTTTGCGTAAAAGGCCATAACTCCCACACCATAAGTTAGATCAACACAAAACTTCATCGACATATGCATCTGAACGTGCTCTATCACTTTGCCATTGGCACCACCTATGTCCGCCATATTGTTTGCCCGCCATTTAGACTTTTTTGTTGGGGCGTGGCAGTTTTCTCCGCTAAAATGTCTGAAGCTCAGCAACCATAAGTTGTAGACCAACCAACTTTGGTAGGTGGGTTCCTATGGCCCCCCACTACTCACGCACGAAAAATCACCTATGTCGCCCAGATGGTGGCGCTATAACAAAGGATCACTCTTTTAAAGGCTATAACTGTCACACTATAAGTCTGATCAACACAAAACTTCATCGACCGATGCATCTGAATGTGCTCTACAACTTTGCTTTTGGGACCACCTATGTCCGCCATATGGTTTGCCCGCCATTTGGACTTTTTTATTAGGTGGGGTGCGGAAAAGCTGGAGCTCCAAATTCTAAGTGTTACGACATCGAGTAAACTTCTTTACGGCAAGCGACATCCTTGGCGACGCAAGTAATCCGACACCGTAGGGTCTAGTTTTTATCACTGGGGGTAGGGTCTGAACGTCGGGGTAGCACTGGAAGAGGCTACCAAAAGTTTGTTAGTAAAAGCTTTTTCAGAGGATGAATAATTACTTTTCTTGAGCATGCATCCATTTGAAGAAAATATCTGGTGAGTTCGTTCAGTCTTTGAATCTGTCATTATGCTGAGAAATAGCTAAACCATTTTATTGATAGTATTTGAGTTTCGTGTAAACCCGCGAAAACACGCTGGTCTAATTAAACAATGACGGTAATACATATGTAGTCCGCTTCGTTCCGTTGCTACCATAATATAAACTATCTTGTGTCTACAGCTGCTGTTTCTCGCTGCAATTTCTAATATTGAATATAAACAAAAGGCGCAATTTATGCTGTAGTTGCCAGTGTCTGAATAAATACACGGTACTCTGCGCGTAGGTAGCATCGATGGCGAGTTGGTATTTCATTTTTTGCTCCTAAAAGTTTGTTAGTAAAAGCTATTTGAGAGGATGAATCATTACTTTTCTTTGGCATGGATCCATTTGAAGACAATATCGGGTGAGTTCGTTTATTCTTTAAATCCGTCATTATGCTGAGAGAAATCGTATTCTCAATTTAATCTCCATTTTGACTGTAAGCTTTTGGTTGTAACTAGTTAGCTGTTTTGTAGGTGACTTAGTGAATGCACTCGTCTTAACTATTGCTTGCATTTCTGCATAGACTGCGTTGTTGCTGTTCTTGTTTGTGTTAGTGTTAATCAGTTTAACCTACAGGGTCCAAGTTGAACTATGCGGTTGCCAATACAGCGGTGAAAACGCTGCTCATTGAATTACGAAATAAACGAGACAAATTTTTTAAAAATTATACCATGTCATTCCACAGTCAATATCTGGGACTAAACATTGAATAAATATACAATCTTACCATTGGTTTTACGCGTAGAGATGTCCCTTTTGCGACTGAGTGGTCATACATTGTCTTGGACAATCCGTTTGTGATTCCTGTTGCTTACGGCGTTGTCGCCGTTTTTAGTACAATTTGGCTTGATTGACAGTTCATTTATTCAGTAGATGAGAGCTTTCTAACGATGTATAACATGTCTGATTTTGCATTTGGAATAGCGTTTTATAGTTCAGCGTAATGGAATATTTTCTTATCGCATTCACTGTGGCGTAGCATTAAAGACGATGCACCTAACGAAACGTTGTCAACGATTTTCATAATTTCTTGGAGAGTACTATTATTATTGAGGACTTCGGGGCATAGCTAAGCCATTTCTTTGCTGATAGACCTATCTGACATCGTTTTCTGACGCAAAACAGAAGCGGATAGGACTTTGTCATTGATTTTCTGTCTCTATAGAACACAGATAAAATGTCATGTTGCTATGTAAGTATTACTGCTCAAAATATTTCGGTTATATACGTTATTTTTGAAATTGAGTGTCTTTAAATAGGTTAGTGGTATTATATAATGTGGATATTTCACACTGCAATGTAAGCGTCAGTGTAATAGTTTTTGTGACCCATGGAACAGTGATGACGACAGTGTTGGAACGTTGCTAAAACGTGGTGGACGGTTGAAAATTATTTTCGTCCCATCCCCATCCGTCATTATGCTGAGAAATACCTAATACATTTTCATTGATAGTAATTGAGTTTCTCTGGAAACGCGCGAAAACACGCTGGTATAATAAAACAATGACGGTAAATATAGCCTACATAGGTAGTCCGCTTCATTCCGTTGCTACCATAACATAACAGACTATCTTGTGTCTACAGCTGCAGTTTCTCGCTGCAATTACTAATATTGAATATAAACAAAAGACGCAATTTTTGCTGTACTCTACCAATGTCTACGTAAATAATACGGTACTCTGAGCGTATGAAGCAGTTATCATGGATGGCGAGTTGATATTTTTTGCTACTACAAGTTTGTTAGTAAAAGCTTTGAGAGGATGAATCATTACTTTTCTTTGGCATGGATCCATTTGAAGACTATCGGATGAGTTCGTTTACTCTTTAAATCCGTCATTATGCTGAGAGAAATCGTATTCTCAATTTAATCTCCATTTTGACTGTAAGCTTTTGGTTGTAACTAGTTAGCTGTTTTGTAGGTGACTTAGTGAATGCACTCGTCTTAACTATTGCTTGCATTTCTGCATAGACTGCGTTGTTGCTGTTCTTGTTTGTGTTAGTGTTAATCAGTTTAACCTACAGGGTCCAAGTTGAACTATGCGGTTGTTCCCTGCACTTGGAACGGTAGGCTACTGCCCTCTAGGGTTTTCGCCACAATTGTTCCTGATTATGGTTATACACTTTGTTGTACGTCGCTCTGGATAAGAGCGTCTACCAAATGCCTGTAATTTAAGATGTAATGTAATATTCCGTAGCAACAAGATAAACCAGACATTAGCCTTAGAATATGCCAATACAGCAGTGAAAACTCTGCTCACTGAAGAACGAAATAAACGAGACAACGTTTTTTTAAAAAAATTATTCCATGTCATTCTACAGTCACTATCTGGGACTAAACATTGAATAAATGTACAATCTTACCATTGGTTTTACGCGTAGAGATGTCCCTTTTGCGAATGAGTGGTTATATATTGTCTTGGACAATCCGTTTGCGAAATATACGCGCATCTGTCACGCCTGGGTCGGCTATCTTCAATAATAGCTGTGCGTAATACCACACCTGTTGCTTACGGCGTTGTCGCCCTTTTTAGTGCAATTTGGCTTGATTGACAATTCATTTATTCTGTAGGTGAGAGTATAAGCTTTCTAACGATGTAGGTTTTGCTTTTGGAATAATGTTTTATAGGTCAGCGTAACCGAAAATTTTCTGATCTACCAATGTCTAAATGAATAAAACGGTAGGCTGCTCTGCGCGTAGGTCGCGACTTGATATCTCGTCTTTTGTTTCGTTTTTTCTCAGTGTCGTAATTATTATTTGAAATTTGTATTCATGTGTTATTATTCTATCTGTCTCTGAGGCGCTCTGAAATGTGCATTCTCTGCTAAGCTGAGTAATGGATTGGAATAGGTATGTGTTTGACGTAATGTTGCACGGTATACAGAAACTTC
Source organism: Anguilla pacifica (assembly GCA_039654925.1). Classification (NCBI taxonomy): domain Eukaryota; kingdom Metazoa; phylum Chordata; class Actinopteri; order Anguilliformes; family Anguillidae; genus Anguilla; species Anguilla pacifica. The sequence continues at coordinate 33,977,294 of CM077286.1, read as the reverse complement.
AGCACCTTTTCGGTACTTACGTTCCGTAGTTTTGCGTCAAATGTAAAAGCTAGGGAAATGTGTCTCCCGCATTACTGGATCGAGAGGATGAAAAGTGTAATTTGTCAGAATCTTCGCTAGATGACAGTAGCAACTAAGGTTGGCAAGTGAGGTGACGCGGGCTTGTGCACTACTCGTTGGTACAGCGCAAGCTTGGACTCAGTTCACTTCAGTAGCAATAGCTGGTCTAATTTGTAAATATTTTATTATAGGAAGATGCTGTATTGTTATTGAAATATGCTGTTTTTAGATCTCTTTTAAAGTGAAAGACCTGTTTAAAGATAATTTACTTTACAACTGCTTAATTTTTGAAGTATATTTAATATAGTTTTCTATGGTTTTGTGTTGTAACACTATTGGCCTATGCTTATTGATATGTTGAACAGGCTTCAACTTAAAGGTTGTTAATAAACAAGGTTTTTAATGCACCGTGAATTCGAAAATGAGGTCAACCCTTGTGGTCATTATGTTTCTGATCTATTAAGGTACTTTCTGTATTGTTAGGTACCGAGTATTGAATCAGTATCGTTTCAGTTTCAATTATTGTGATACTAAACCTGATATTGGTATCAAAGTCAAATTTTTGGTATCAAGACAACGCTAGTGTGATACCTTTTTCAGTTGCGGCATGTAAGCGCTGCAGCTGTACATACACGCCAGGCCATATAAGTGTTACGACATGCCATCTAAGTGTTACAATATAGTAAAGACCTTTACGGGAAGTGGCCAGCACACATCCATGGCGACGCAACTAAGTCATCCGACAGCGTCTCTTCCCACAAAATTGGCCATTACTCATCAACATTTCATACAATCATCATGATATTCAGTAGATATGTTGGGTGAAGGCATATGATCATGAGAAAAAAGCCATTTTAAAATCACTCCATAGGGGGCGCGATGGTGCCAATGCTTGGACCCCTCCCAACGCCGCTTGCGGCTTTAATTATTATTATTATTATTATTCTTATTATTTTTCTCCGCTAAAAGTGTCTGAGGCTCAGCAACCATAAGTCCTAGAGCAACCAAATTTGGCAGGTGGGTTCCTATGGCCCCCCACTACTCAGGCACTAAAAATCACCTATGTCGGCCATATGGTGGCGCTATAACAAAGGGTTAGGCGTAAAAGGCCATAACTCCCACACCATGAGTTAGATCAACACAAAACTTCATCGACATATGCATCTGAACGTGCTCTATCACTTTGCCATTGGCACCACCTATGTTCGCCATATTGTTTGCCCGCCATTTACACTTTTTCGTTGGGGCGTGGCAGTTTTCTCCACTAAAATGTCTGAGGCTCAGCAACCATAAGTTGTAGACCAACCAACTTTGGTAGGTGGGTTCCTATGGCCCCCCACTACTCAGCCACGAAAAATCACCTATGTTGGCCAGATGGTGGCGCTATAACAAAGGATCACTCTTTTAAAGGCTATAACTGCCACACCATAAGTCCGATCAACACAAAACCTCATCGACCGATGCATCTGAATGTGCTCTACAACTTTGCTTTTGGGACCACCTATGTCCGCCATATGGTTTGCCCGCCATTTGGACTTTTTTATTAGGTGGGGTGCGGAAAAGCTGGAGCTCCAAATCTAAACGGTTACGACATCGAGTAAACTTCTTTACGGCAAGCGACATCCATGGCGACGCAAGTAATCCGACACCGTAGGGTCTAGTTTTTATCAGTGAGGGGACGGTCTGAACGTCGGGGAAGCAGTGGAAGACAGTATCGGGTGAGTTCGTTTCGTCTTTGAATCTGTCATTATGCTGAGAAATAGCTAAACCATTTTATTGATAGGTTCTGAGTTTCTGTGCAAACGCGCGAAAACACGCTGGTATAATGAAACAATGACGGTAGCCTAATACATATATAGTCTGCTTCGTTCCATTGCTACCATAATATAAACTATCTTGTGTCTACAGCTGCTGTTTCTCGCTGCAATTACTAATATTGAATATAAACAAAAGACGCAATTTATGCTGTAGTTGCCAGTGTCTGAATAAATAACACGGTACTCTGCGCGTAGGTAGCATCGATGGCGAGTTGGTATTTCATTTTTTGCTACTAAAAGTTTGTAAGTAAAAGCTTTTTGAGAGGATGAATCATTACTTTTCTTTGGCATAGATCCATTTGAAGACAATATCGGGTGAGTTCGTTTAGTCTTTAAATCCGTCATTATGCTGAGAGAAATCGTATTCTCAATTTAATCTCTAAATTGACTAAGATTAGGGTTGTAACTAGTTAGCTGTTTCGTAGGTGACTTAGTTAATGCACTCGTCTTATCTTAACTATTGCTTGTATTTTCGCATGGACTGCGTTGTTGCTGTTCTTGTATGTGTTAGTGTTAATCAGTTTAACCTACAGGGTCCAAGTTGAACTATGCGGTTGTTCCCTTGGAACGGTACTTCTCTCTAGGGTTTTCGACACACTTGTTCCTGGTTATGGTTATACACTTTGTTGTACGTCGCTCTGGATAAGAGCGTCTGCCAAATGCCTGTAATGTAATGTAATGTAATATTTCGTAGCAACAAGATAAACCCGACATTAGCCCTAGAATATGCCAATACAGCAGTGACAACGCTGCTCACTGAAAAACGAAATAAACGAGACCATTTTAAAAAAAATTATACCATGTCATTCTACAGTCAATATCTGGGACTAAACATTGAATAAATGTACACTCTTACCATTGGTTTTACGCGTAGAGATGTCCCTTTTGCGAATGAGTGGTCATATATTGTCTTGGACAATCCGTTAGCGAAATATACGCGCATCTGTGACGCCAGGGTCGGCTATCTTCAATAATAGCTGTGCGTAATACCACACCTGTTGCTTACTGCGTTGTCGCCCTTTTTAGTGCAATTTGGCTTGATTGACAATTCATTTATTCAGTAGGTGAGAGTATAAGCTTTCTAACGATGTATAACATGTCTGATTTTGCTTTTGGAATAGCGTTTTATAGGTCAGCGTAACCAAAAGTTTTCTTATCTGCCAATGTCTAAATAAATAAAACGGTAGGCTACTTTGCGCGCAGCACGCATTTCGCGAGTTGATATTCTTTTTTTTTTCCGTTTTTTCTCAATGTCGTATTTATTATTTGAAATGTGCATTCATGTGTTATTATTCTATCTGTCTCTGTGGCGCTCTGAAATGTGCATTCTCTGCTAAGCTGAGCAATGGATTGGAATATGTGTCTGATGTAGTGTTGCACGGTATACCAAAACTTCAGCACTTTCTCGGTACTTAAAAAAAAAAAAAAAAAGAAACGGTTCGGTATTAGAATATTCCGACGTTCGGTAGTTTTGAGTCAAATGTAAAAGCCAGGGAAAATTCTCTCCCACATTACTGATTTAGAGGATGAAAAGTGTAATTTGTCAGAATCTTCGCTAGAAGGCAGTAGCAACTAAGGTTGCCAAGTGAGGTGACTTGCGCTTGTGTACTCAGCTCCTTGATACAGCGCAAGCTTTGACTCAGTTCACTTCAGTAGCAATAGGTGTTCCAATTTGGAAATATTTTATTAAAGTTAGATGCTGTATTGTTATTGAAATATGCTGTTTTTAGATATATTTTAAAGTGAAATACCTGTATAAAGATAATTTACTTTACAATTGTTTAATTTTTTAAATATTTTTAATATAGTTTTCTATGGTTTAGTGTTGTAACACTATAGGCCTATGCTTATTGATATGCTGAACAGGCTTCAACTTAAAAGTTGTTAATAAACCAGGTTTTTTATAAACCGTGAATTCGAAAATGAGGTCAACCCTTGTGGACATTACCTTTCTGATCAATTAAGGTAATTTCAGTATCGTTAGGTACCGAGTATTGAATCAGTATTGTTTCAGTATCAATTATCATGATACTAAACCTGGTATCGGTATCAAAGTCAAAATTTTGGTATCGTGAGAACACTAGTGTGACGCCTTTTTTAGTCACAGCATGGAAGCGCTGCAGCTGTACATACACGCTGGGACATCTAAGTGTTACGACATGCCATCTAAGTGTTACGACATAGTAAATGCCTTCACGAGAAGCGGCCAGGACACATCCATGGCGACGCAACTAAGTCATCCGACAGCGTCTCTTAGCACAAAATTGGCCATAAGTCATCAATTTTTTATACAATAATCATGATATTCAGTAGATATGTTGGGTGAAGGTGTATGATCATGAGGACAAAGCCATTTTCAAATCGCTCCATAGGGGGTGCGATGGTGCCAATGCTTGGACCCCTCCCAACGCCGCTTGCGGCTTTAATTTCTCATTATATATTCTCAGTAAGTTAAATGAATTATATTTTCTTATTTTATTTCAACTACATGATCTCAAAGAGTAAGACATTATCTCGCGGAGCTAATGAGTGAATCAAGTGTAACGTTAGATGAAATTTAATTGACTGGATGAAATACGTGAAAAAAACTACAATGCGCTTTCGTGCAGGTTATCCGCGCTAACTGTTGGTTGATTCACTTCTCCAACAGCAATCCTTCTCTCATGTTACCACGACAAAGCTAGATAACATGGCTTAAAATTATCCACGTTAGAAGTGTTTTATCGGCGTTTTTACTGTCTGGTTAGCTTGCTACGATGACGCGTGACTAGATGACACACTCGCTTGCAATAACGCGTTAGCTATTGACACAGCATCATATAGTAGCCAATATCATTATCTCAGATTTAAAAAAACAAATGTGTGATGCATTCAATCACCATTTTATTTTGGCTGGTTATTTATTTGAGAATGCAGCGATGTCCTCTGGAAATGTAGATCCTACGCTTATGTGCTCACTGCCACTTCATAAAGGCTTGCTAGCCAGCTAGCTTGCTAAAGTGAACCAAATAAGTTAGCTAGCTCGCTCGCTTGATAATGAGGATTGATAAACATAGTGGTCGTATAAACGCATTTAATTAAAAACTTTCACTAAATATACATACCTTTATTGCGGCAATCGAATCTGTGCAGACAAGTCTTACAGTAGAGAATACTGGATAAGGCACGAGTGACAAACGTCTTATTACAGAAGTAGCGCGTCAGCTGCTGCAGTTCACACTTGTATTAGAGCTCTCTCTACTGGATAATTCTAGTAAATAGCAATTACAACATTCGAACAGACAAGTACAGATAAATAATCAATAGCCGCGTTTCCACCAAAAGTACCCGGAAAATCAGCTTGCTATATTTGGTAGTCCAGTAGTAGCCTATGCTAAAACAGTTCGCAACTTCGGCTACCAAGCCATTTGACTAGCTAGCTAACCTTAACCGGCAAACATTCAATCTGTCAGATGTGTTTGACGGCTTGTCAGTCGTGTACATTCCGTAAATGTCTACCTGGGCCATGCTTCACGCATGTGACAAAGCTACTATAATCCCGATTTTGGGATAAACACTTTTTCAGTTTCACGAAGCAAATTAAGAGTCTCAAGGTTCATTTGCTGAATAACATACAACACACGATGAAATCACACACAGAATTTAACGAAATTAACCATCTTGGCATTTAGAAATGAACATGTTTTTAGCATTTAAGAGACCGACAAGCTAGGCATTTAAGACAGTGGTTCTCAGAATCGGTCCTGGGGGTCCTTGCGTATATTGGGTTTTCTCCATTGGTTTTGATTATTTACAAGAAAAAAATAATAGCCTAATAATAATTAGAAATTCAATGTACGCTACATTATTTTTGTCTTCATGCACCAGGTGGAAAACTTGCTGTACAAAGTGCGTTGTCATATTTACACGCCTGCAGTTATTAAAATACTTGGTAGATTTGTTAATCACCGCGGACAGTGTTAATTCTTATTCGGTAGAAAGTGATTTGCGAACGATCGGTCAGCTAGCGTCACCCAGAAAGTGAACACCACAAACGGCGATGGAGTAGCTAGTAGCAGTTACTGGCTCATTAACTGACCGTGGCGAAAACCTACGACGATAACTTGCTCGGTTAACAGCAGGTCTACCAGATAGTTATACGAAAATTAGCCTAGTCAAATCACCAGTAGCCTACACATCTCTGATTGATTGACCATCAGTGTAGTCAATGTTCTTCCCCTGTGGTTCATATTGCTAATGCGTGAGCTAACCACGGATAGCCTACATAGCTCACTGGCAAGCTGATATGCTAGCTAAGCATATTCGTTTTGCTGAGAAACATAAATTGAAGATAACTGAACATAGCCTAATTGTATTTTTAATGTCATACATATATCGTGATTACATGACACAGTAGGCCTACAGTCACGGATGGAAATTAAACTCCGTAAACATCTGATAATATATTTTAAAACATAACGGCAGCTAGCCTCAAGTTCGTTCTGCAATCGTTCGTTCAGGTTGATGGGCTTTTCCGCACCGGACTGTCAATCAAATTGTAAAAATCACAAGACCGCTTAACTCTATGGTTTTGGCTCCAAATCGAGAAAATAGCTGCGCCCGCCATTGAGCTTCAAAACATGTTTTAGAGACCCACGGAGTTTTTCTGAGTAAAGCCGGGCACCCACCGCACGCGTATCGACCGCGAGCGCACTACGCGCGTATTGCGCGCGTAACTGAAGCGTAGTTGAAGTACTGTTATTACAACGGCAGCGGGCGAGGTCGTCTCCACCAGATGCGAACGCGTCGCGAACCGGCTGCGAAGCTCGCGCGACACAAGCGAACTGAAGCGTCGCTTCTATTTTTTCGGCTTGTCGTGCGTCACGATGGCCTGTTTATACCCAGAAATATGCTCTAAAATGCTAGGTATACATGCTCTGATTTATATTTCATCCTTATATTACTGGGGGTGTGTCCCTAGTTCCCTCTTGCAGTAGTGGAGAACAAGATAAAACCAGATAAACACCAGATATTTCATAAGCAGCTAAAAAATACAAGCCTTTTCGTTTTTCTATTGTCCTGGCAGGAAAAAAAAAATTAAAACTGGAACCTGGGAAAAAGGCAAACTTAGTTTCGCTGTCTTATTTTGCGGAGGGGGCGGGGTAAATTTGAAAATACACCACAGAAAGACGTAGCCAATTGAATGATGTAGAAGTGAATGCACCGAGCAGTGGTTTGTCAGCTCGAGTGTTGGAAGGTAGTTTTTAACCAACCATTGCTCAGCCTATTTGACTTTTCCGATGTCTTCGTTCGCCGTGCTTTCAAAAAGGGCTTGTTAATAAAATCAGACAATCCACAGTGCTTTTAAAAATCTGATTTAATGGTCTTGCCGATGAAAATGCACCTATTTTATAAATGAAGTTGTAAGCAAGCCTTTCTTGCACTTGTACTTCAAAGCTTCCGGTGTGCATGACGTTGTGGTGTTCATATCCCTTCAAGTTTAAACTGTTACGCTATCTTTTTGACGATTAACTGATTTTACTAAATATGATCATATAAATGTTTTGACGTGAATAACAAGACGACACGGGAATTCCCAATGGTTGATTATGGATTTATTATTATTATTATCATTACATATTCTTCATAAAGTTGGCACGCTTGTTAACCAAGCAAATAAATTAATGCAGTTTGAGATTGATTATTATGTAGGCTACGTTGCGATTTAAGCGTATGGTAATTCTTTAAAGCGTTTACTTTCTCACGTATTTACATGTGTTAAAAAATATTACCATATTAACAGACTGAAAAAGGTCTCTCACCAAGTATTCACTTACCCATAATCAACAGTCGTGAACAAACGTGAAATACACGATGTAATCCCACTACAGACTGCGAGAGCTACTAGGAATATAGAGCTTTAAGCAAGCCTTTGCGCGACACAAACGGAACCAGCGGAGACACACTACGCGCCGCGCCGTGCTGCTTCGCCGTGCTGCTTACGCGCCGCTTACGCTACGCGAGCGGTGGGTGCCCGGCGGAAGTGACCTCGACGGACGAGCGTGATCTGTTGAGCGGTGAGGTGTTTGGTGGAGCGAAGTTCAAACAGTTTATGGCTTTTGTTTTGTTTTTTCTTTTGACTGTTAGGTGCGGACACTTCTGAAAGGATTAGGATTTAGAGAAGCACGAGCGCATCCCGGCTTGGGGTTTCGGGCCGGTGTTAGCTATGTAGAAAGACCTTTAAAAGGTTTAAAATAGGGAAAGCGCCAAGTTAAAGCCCCTACGCAGTTCTGTGATTTTGCTGGTGGTTGGTGTTCGTTTTTTTTTTGTTTTTTTTTTGGCTAGTAATACTATTAAAAAGTATAAGGAAAGGTGTACTACTTTGGTAGCCGATGGCTACGGGAAAGGGTGCTGGGGTTAAGGGATGTGCGTGGAAGATGGCGGGTAAGGGAAGCCGGAAGAGGATAGCATCGAGTGAAAGACCTGAGGTATCAGAAGTATCTTGGGAAAATAAAATGAGAAAAATTAGTAATTCTGAATATGTTATGTTGTTTAAAGTCAAAGACCAGAAACAGGGAGATGGAGGATTTAGGGCATTAAATCCCCTAAGAGTTACAACCGCTTTGGAAACTCAGATCGGTAAGGGATTCCAGGCCAAGATATTATCAAATGGGCTGTTGAGAGTGTGTTGCAAAGATAAAGGAGGTGTAGCACTAAGGAGGTGGGGAAGTTGGTAGTGAAGGTTGAGAGCGTGGTTCCCAGAGAGAGACAGGGAGTCAAAGGAGTAATTTATGGTGTGTACGCTGGCCTGTCTGAGACGGAAATCTTAGACAACATTAAGGGTGGCCGAGTGACCGAAATCTTTAGATTCAAAAGTAAGGAGGGAGGCAAAGGGAACCCGCCAGTCCTGCTAACGTTTGCAGACAGTGCGCAGCCAGAAAGAGTGTATATTGGAAGCATGGCGTATCGTGTAACGGAATACGTGAGACCACCGTTGCGATGTTATAACTGTCAGCGGTTTGGGCACATTGCTAGCTCTTGTCGGGGCAAGCGTAGATGTGCGAAGTGTGGGGAAGATCATGTAATTCAAGAATGTAAGGCAGAGGCCCCAAAATGTTGTAACTGTAGAGGGGATCATGCGGCAGCGTTCCGTGGATGTGAGCACTTTGTCCAAGCCAGGCGAGTCCAGAATGTGAAAGAGCAGCACAAAGTTTTGTATGCAGAGGCAGTTAAAAGAGTGGATAGAGAGCGGGGACTTGGGAACTTAACGACAAACAGTGCAGTGTTGGGGAGCCAGCCCGCTTGTCCAACTTTACCATAATTTCCCCCTGATATGTTGATATTGAGCAGAGAATCTTTGCTAGCTTTCATTGTTGATGTGTTGGTAGGTGCAAAAATAACAAGCAAGAAATCGGACATAATTAAAATTGTGGTTGATGCAGCTGAAAGGTTTCTTGGTTCGAAACAGTTTTTACCGGAAAAATTACACGAGTACATGATGAAGAAAAAACATATAGGTAACTCACAGTTGACAACTGACAATATGGAGGAGTTGTACGTGGACGACGATACTGGGGATTAATGTTTGATATTCTTCAATGGAATGCCCGGAGTCTTATAGCAAACGGCCAGGAATTAAAGAGATTTGTCGACGCATTTAAAGAGAAACCTGAACTGATATGTATCCAAGAGACGTGGTTAAAGCCCTGCCTGAATTTTGTAATTCCGGGATAGGTATGCTTGAGAATGGATAGGTCTGATAGAACAGGCAACTTTTATTAAGTTAGGAGTCCAGTATAGGAGGCTTGAAATACTCCCTAATCTTGAGTGTTTGGCGGTGGAAGTTTGGAGTAGCCATAGTTCTATAACTATTATTAATTCATATAATCCTTGTAAGCGTTTGGCATTGTCACAGTTTGATGAGATTATGGAGCGTGTAAGATGTCCTATTATATGGGTTGGGGACTTTAATGCTCATAACCCTCTCTGGGGCAGTGATAGCAAGGACATCAATGGAATAGTTGTAGCAGAGTTCTTGGATAAATATGATTTGGTAGCGATAAATGATGGAAGGCCGACCAGGTATCATATTTTAAGGAATACTTGCAGTCACATAGACTTAACTATTGCTTCTTCAAACTTAGCCAGAATAGGGAAGTGGGATGTTATGGATGGACATCTATTGGGCAGTGATCATTATCCAATTGTATGCAGTTTCGGTCGAAATCTGAGAATAGAAGTGGAAGAGAGAGTTCCCAGATACAATTTTTCTCAGGCTAAATGGGATGAATTTCAGGAGAGGGCTCAAAGTTTAGTAGAAGAGATAGATAGTGAGGGCTCTGTAGACAATTGGAATGCTTCTCTCAGTAAGATGATCCATAAGGCAGCCTGTGGCACTATTCCTATGAAGAAGAATCCCAGATCTCGTACATTGGTTCCTTGGTGGAACAAAGAGTGTGATATAGCTGTAAGAAACAGAAATAGGGCATGTAGGAAATTAAGGAAACATCCAGTGCTGTGTTATGCAGTGGAATATAAGAGATTAAGGGCAGTAACAAGAAGAGTAATTAAAAATGCAAAAAGAAATAGTTGGAGAAGATATTGTGGAACACTAGGCCCTGAGACTCCTGTAAGGCACCTGTGGGCAGCGGTACACAGAATGTCAGGATTGAAAAAAGAAAACCAATTCTGGTTTTACAGAATGGCGAGGTGGAAGCAGTATCCGACAAAGGAAAAGCTGGCATGTTTGTTGATGTCTTTCAAGCAGTGCATAGATCTGAGAATTTGGGAGTTGAGAGAGGTATGAAGAGGAGCAATCTGATGTTAGCTAATCAGTGGAAGCTGGATAGGAGTTCAGAAAATGACAATCCAATAAATTTGTTTTTTTACTATGAAAGAAGTGAGGGATGCCATTTATTCTGGTGCAAACACTACTCCTGGGAGAGACGGGCTGTCTTATGAATTATTCAAACATTTGGTTGAGTTAGTTCTTGAAGAAATTCTAGCTTTGTTTAACTCGGTGTGGGCAGAGGGTTGTCTACCTAAGGAATGGAAACATGCAGTCGTAGTCCCTATCTTGAAACCAGGTAAAGATGCATCTGACTCCAGTTCATATCGGCCTATAGCATTAACATCAGTGCTTTGTAAAATCATGGAAAGGATGATTACCAATAGGCTTGTTTATTTTTTAGAAAGTAAGGGACTTTTTGCCAATTTCCAAAACGGCTTCAGAAATGGTAGGTCAACAATGGAGTCAGTCACAGTTTTAGACCAAGATATTAAAAAGGCATTTGATAGTAAAGAAATAGTGGTAAGTGTATTTTTGGATATTGAGAAAGCTTATGATTCCTTGTGGAAGGAGGGACTAATGATTAAAATATATGATTTAGGAGTTAGAGGTAGAACATTCAATTGGATCAAAGATTTTCTAATGAAAAGAACAATACAAGTACAAGTGGGTGGGAAAAGCTCAAAAATCGTTGAAATAGGAAATGGTACCCCGCAAGGAAGTGTAATTAGCCCAGTCCTATTTAATATAATGATAAATGATATATTTAGTAACATTGGAAGAGGATTTGGACAGTCTTTATTTGCAGATGATGGTGCCATTTGGAGAAGAGGAAGAAATGCTGAGTTTATTTTAAAACAAGTCCAAAAGGCTCTAGTTTCTGTAGAAGAATGGGCAGACAAATGGGGCTTTAAAATCTCAGCTGCAAAGTCTAAATTTATGATATTTGGTTTTAGAAGAAAGTTACCTAACCTAGGACTGCACATGTATGGATCTTCACCGGAGAGTGTAAAAGACTTCAAATTTCTGGGAATTTAGTTTGAAGTGCGAATGACTTCGGCTGTTCATACAGCAAGAGCACTAGCAAAAGGCGAAAAAGTGTTAAATGTCATGAGAAGTCTGGCTGGATGTGACTGGGGGGCAGAGAGAGAGACTATGCATTTAATATACCAGGCAATGATAAGATCTGTACTTGACTATGGGTGTTTTGTTTATGGCTCAGCAGCCAAGTCGGTGCTCGGGAAATTAGACATTCTACAGAGCAAGGCATTGAGACTCTGCTGTGGGGCTTTTAAAACTTCCCCAATTCCTGCACTGCTTATTGAAATGGGAGAAATGCCCTTATACTTAAGGGGTATTAAGTTGGGGCTGCAGTACTGGGTAAAACTAAGTGGAGCTAATCAAACACTCCCAGCCAGGTGTCTTTTACAAGGGTCATGGGATCTGGGTGGCAAGATTAAAAGGAAACCATTTTTTGAAAGTGTAAATCAGTGGGCCAGTAAATTGAGAATGGAGCAGGAAAGCATAGCAAATCATACAGGCTGGTTACCTGTACCTTTTTGGTTAATGCAAGAGCTGGACATTGACCTCACTTTTTTACAAGAAAAGGACAGTACTGTGATAGTTTCAAAAATAGAACATTACCTTAACAGAGAAATGGAATCTTATTTGAAAGTTTTTACAGATGGTTCTAGGGACCCAGAGAGTGGGAAAGCAGGATTTGGACTGTATTTGGCTCAGTTTGGTTTTAGGATTGAGCGGCGTGTCACTAATGGAAGTTCTGTCTTCACAACAGAACTACTGGCAATTCTTTGGGCTTTGTGGTGGACAGAGGACGTAAGACCAAAGAAAGTCCTCATTTGCTCTGACTCAGCAGCTGCTCTGATGGCTATAAGAGGACTTAAATCAAAAGCTCGGCCTGACCTTATTTATGAGATTTTATCTGTTTTGTTCAGAATTGGGAAATCTGGTTGCGAAGTCAAGTTCTGCTGGGTTCCTGGGCATACTGGAGTTGAGGGAAATGAAATAGCTGATGCTATAGCAAAGGCAAGTCTTAAGAAAGGATACATAGATGTAAATATATCCCTGGGAAGGGTGGAACTTAGAGGAAAAATCAAGGAGGGTGTTGAAAGAGAATGGCAGGGATTATGGGAAAAGGAGACTAAAGGAAGACACTATTTTTATTTTCATCCTCAGATTAAAAAACCCAGTTGTTGGTCTGGAACCCGAAGAGATTCAGTTCAAATTAGCAGACTGAGGCTTGGACACTGTGGGTTAAATCATTACTTGCACATTGTAGGAAAACATCCTTTTGAATTCTCCTTCACATCTTGCCTTAACCTCGTGACGTTTTCCATCGAGGTCAAGGAAAAGTGGTTAGGAAAAGACAGGACGTAATTTTTTGACTATTCGGATGCAGCCATCTTTATGAAATACAAAAAGAGGTGGGGAATGGGAGGCCTGTTGGCAGTAAAGGAAGAGAAGTATCTGACAAGTAGGATGAGACGGGGTCATACAAAGCTGAATGCCACGGTCCTACGGGCAAAAAAACATCCGACCGGTTACCCTTGTCATCAGCAAACATAAACTAGAACATGTAGTGTTCATATGTCCTCATTATTTAGCAGATCGTCAGAGATTGCTACATGAACTGGATCGCTATGGAATTAAGAGAATTTACTTTAAATGCGTTTTCCTATTATTCGGGATGTGTTATATACAAGGCCGTAGCCTATTCATATTTCTGGAACAAACGGGTTTACTCCAAAGGATTTGTAAATTAAATTTCATACTCAATTTTAACAGTAGGTGGGGATAATGCTTCGGTGTGGTAGCAATTCGCTATAAAACGAAGAAGAAGAAGGGGGGAGGAGGAAGATTCCACGCATGCTCATTTTCAGTTAGTGCAACCTTACATAAGCACATGAGGTCGAGTGTCTCTTTCCACCTTCAGCCATTTTAACAATGTTGGGTACAGTCGGACGTTGTTGCTCCGGGGCTCTGCAGGCTCTGAAGCCTGGGATCAACGCTGTGAAAGCGTGTACTGCCGCCCCAACTGTTCTTTATTCACGTAAGTTCGTTATTTACATGAATGTTTTTCGAGTTAACGTGAGTTTTATTTTCAGGAGTGCTACATTAGTTCTCCGTAGGACTGGCGGAATGAAATGGCTGCATGATCCCGAACACGCAGTCATTTTTAATGTCAAGATTTTGCGTGGAGGAATACATCTGATTGATATTGGAATGACCATTTCGGTTTACGTGCACATTCCATTCGAGTTCAGAACGTGGTTCGTTATGAACACTGATGACCTTTGTTAGTCATGTGTAGCTACTAAGTTAGCTAATGCAATTACCCAGCCCGCCAGGCTTCATCGAGCAGGGCCTATATACACGTCTCGGGTCACAGTTGCCATTAGTCTAAAATTTCATTTTACGGTAACCGAACAATGCACTTCATTTAAATTAAAGGTAAAAGGCTTTCTCTTGAAACAGTATTCTGCGGGCGTCTATTCGGTCATAATAATCATTTGCGCAATGTTAGATATTGGCGAGTACCCGAATTGACTGTATGTTGACGTGCTCGCTGTATTCTTTGATTTGGCATATTGAAAGCCAAATGGTTTATCGACGTCTAAGGCTTTACAAATTGCAACAGGCGTGCGAATCTGCTAATACTGTAAAATATGGACTTGGCGCTTGCCGTCTTTACAGCAATCTTTGCCAATGGTGTCGAAGTTGAAACGTCACCCGTTGCACTAAGACACAATTGACCGATTGTTGTAAAGACGTTTAAGGCGTCGGCAGCGAGCAACCTGAACAATGTGAAGTGTGATGACCTTCAAGTAAGAAAGCAGTGGGTTTTCGTACCAACAGTTTGAGGCGGTATTTTTAATCGAAATGTAAAGGCAATTTGTTTCTAGTCCAGACTGGTTGGAACCCAAGGTTGTTTTTACTTCTGTGGAGTATACGTAGAAATGGGTCTGCTCAGGGTTTGTGCGGCATGTGCGAAGGTCGCAGACCACGTCCGCGTTGATGTCGCGTACCTCGCGTAGAATTTAAGAGCGCGTATTTAGCAACCAATTCCCGCATACGCCGCACAGTAGATGATTGGTTGACTGCTGTTGAGATCAATCTGGCAGATTTAACAGGTTATAACAGTTGATTCAGAAAACCGAAATCCAATGTTAAATATGCGACTAAAAGCGCTTATCAGGCGAACGTCTTCGTTGCAACAAGTTGCGTGTAGCTAAATATTTTCTGTGGTCATTGGTGCAGTATTTAGTAAGTTTGCAAATATGAATGAAGGTAGTCGTGCATTATATTGTATTATTTCTCTAGTTAGCTCTGTCTTTCATTAATCTGGCTACCTGAATACGTAATACAACCAACTTTACTTTGCTTTTAAAGCACAAGCTAATCTCTTTCTTCAGAACTATAACGGTCAGTAACCAAATCTAATTACCTGGCCTGCGCATTGCGCACAAGCCGCACAAGTATAGATCATCTGCCCGTTCGCGAGTGCCGCACAACGCAAATTACGTGAACTGTGCAGACGCAGAAGTATAAAACAGCCTTCAGTATTACGGGAATCATAATATCCGTCCTGTTTTAACTAGCACGAAGCCTGTTTAACTGTACAAATAACTGCCTGTCAAGTCTAATGTTTAGCAATAAACACATCGTTACAATAATTGGAACTGTGCATGAGTCTGTCAAGTATTTACTAACTTGGCTGGGTAAGTGGCAAATATTATGCATGTTATGACGTCTTGTTGCTGTAATGTAATTGCAAAAAGTGTCAATTGTATTTTTTTTTTTTTTGCAGGCAGGACCTATGCGGCAGCAGCTGTCCCCTCAGCCAAGGCTGCTATTGCCTCTGGTCGTATTGTTGCAGTCATTGGTGCTGTTGTGGATGTCCAGTTTGATGAGGGTCTACCTCCTATTCTCAATGCTCTGGAAGTTGCAGGGCGTGAGACAAGACTGGTGCTGGAGGTTGCTCAGCATCTTGGTAAAAGACTTGGAGCATTATATTTCCATAGTTTTTGAAATTGTAAGACTAACGTTTTTTTTTTTTTGGTTGGGAATTGAAAGGGGAGTGCGCTCTTGTGGAACAAAGTTGCATAGCGCCTTGAAAGCTGTTGTGCTTTCTCGCCAGGGGAGAACACTGTGCGTACCATTGCCATGGATGGTACTGAAGGTCTTGTTCGTGGACAGCAGGTTCTGGATACTGGGGCGCCCATCCGTATTCCTGTGGGCCCAGAGACCTTGGGCAGGATCATGAATGTCATTGGCGAGCCCATTGATGAGAGAGGACCGATAACCACCAAACAGTATGTGCATAATAATAATCACATTATTTATGTAGCACTTTTCATACAATGGTTTGCAGCCCAAAGTGCTTCACAGAAGAGCATTTGCAATTAAAAGAAATGGAAAACAGGAAGAAAAATAAGGCAATGGAAAATATATACAATAAAATAACACAATTTTACAAGGCATTGTACATAAAATAAGAGAATAATAAGATGCATATAAGGACAATAATAAAAAATTTAAAATGCATGAAAATTCAACAAAACCAATAAAACAAATGTACTAACTGAAAGCCATTCTAAGTAGGTGCGTTTTCAGCTGTGTTTTAAACCTGTCAACTGACGGTGCAAATCTGATGTGTTCTGGAAGAGTGTTCCACATCTTTGTAAGACTTAGTTACTGTATGAGATTCATCTTGGTGCAATTTAAGGTTTTCATTAAATTCATTAGTATTCGTTTCTTTAATCTAGATAACTTGCAAGTCCTAAATTTAGGAAATAATACACCATGATTTTGAAACCCCCTGTTACACTTAATGTAACAAAGTGAAGTGACAGGTTTTATTGCTCCATTTACAGTAAACTACACTGTTTCTTTTTAAGGTCATTACACCTAATTAATGATTAGGCTGAATTCAATTAGCAGTTAATTCTAAATTCCAATTCAATGTCTTGTATGCTTGCCATTCCAATGGTGTTGCATAGATTATTGGTTAGTGTAGCAACAGATGTGAACTAATTAATCAGATTGTGCTCTGTCCTTCCCAAATTGGGAAGAACAATATGTATTTGAATACTATGTTTGAGGCCGCTTTTATGTTTCAGAACTGCTCCCATCCATGCTGAGGCTCCTGAATTTACAGACATGAGTGTGGAACAGGAGATCTTGGTGACTGGCATCAAGGTGGTTGACCTGCTTGCCCCATATGCCAAGGGTGGCAAGATTGGTAAGTGGGAAGAACTTACTATTGATGTCTTAGGTTTCAGTGTAGTATGAGTAAGGAACTGTGGCCTCATGCTTAGAATTTGTGTGGATTTCCTCCTATTTTATGGTACGATAGTTAAAAAATAGGGTACGCATGATTCAGAAGCAAGCAATTTTTATTTATAAATCATAAATATCCCTGCTCTTGTGAACGAGCTTTGAGTCCACCCAGTGAACGCCCTCAATTATCCTTGGTGGTGGCGGCATCATGCATGTTATCTAACTGTAAATTGCTTGAAATGGCAGAAATTCTGCTAAACAATGCAGTTAGTAGTAAAATGAGGAAACGTAACGACAGAAAAGTAAATTTAAAAATAATTCTCTGAATTCTTGGCCGTGGATCAGAACCACCGGATGGTTTTCCCGACATGAAATACGATCAATGACCAGCGGTTTTATGATGCAAGAAATGTGAGTCCATGCAAAAGTTGCATTAGAATGCTGCTGCTGTATCATTCCCAAAATATCAGCCATCTGGAAACTATAGTGTGAGAAGCGGACATTAAAGGGTTTCCCCCCCCCCCTTCAACCTGGGTTTTATTTTCATAATATTTTTCATCAGTCTTATCAGTTCGCAACTGCTTCATTGTCAAGTTTTTGCTTTTTAGTGATTTTCTCTATGCCAGTAGCGTCACGACAGTGTCTATGGGGCATATCGAGAGGCTACTGGTTCAATGTACCTTCAAGCAAGTCCAGTTTATCTAAATCCATCTGTTGGGAAGTGAAAATGAATGTTGAAAATTATTTGTTGAAATTAAAAATTATTCTCTGAACTTGCAGAATTGTCCATAAGCTACAGTGCTTTAGGATTTCAGTTCACTCATTTGCCTGTGTTTTAGAGGTTCTGCTGGCCAGAGGGAAATGCTTGCGAGGTTCTGACAGGGGGCAGCAGAGTAATTTTTCCTCAAGAACGGCTTCTATCATTTTGCATTGTACTTGACGTCACGCCGTGTTGCATTTCAGGGTGATTCACTATCGTTAGATGAACTGTGATTTGGTGGTAACATTCGTATTTATAAGTAAGCCCCCTCTAATATTGGGCTGGTATTAGCATAGCCGCCATTCCGATATTTATTTATTATCCGGGAACACTCGTCTTACTATAACCGTTGGCAATGTAAAACCCTTGTAAGACCCTAACAGGGAATTCAAACCCTTTTGATGATTTTTCAAAACATTTTGACTTTTTCACTGTCATAAATGCTACATAAATAACATGTAATTAGCTTACTTGTCAGAAAATAACTGCTGTTTTCTTTAATATGATCTAAATAAATTGGCAGCTTCCCTCTTCCTGTGTTCTGCCTGCAATGTAATCATGGGTGTTCCACACACGAACATAAAATAAAATGGTTATCTGGGCCCATTTAACAGGTAATTTAACCTTAGCGCAAAGCCCCTAGTGGTTGGCACGCCGGCATGCCGAGATTACTGAACTCAGACATTTAGTGCTACTGCAACCAAAGTATGAGTTAAAAACAGAAATGCGTTGTTTTAGTTTCATTAGTAGACGATACACGAGAACCATGCCGAATACGGAGTTTCGCAACGCCACCATTGTCGCTCTGGTCGTTCATTTAACACGCACCCCCTTCCTGCAGTCTCATCTACAACTACACCCCCCACCCATGACATAATGGACAATATTGTCTATCTTGGCATTCATAAAAATATGATTTTTTTTAGTGGTGAAAGAATATTTCGTCATAGCAACAAGAAACCCGACAATAGCCCAAAGATATGCCAATACAGCAGTGAAAATGCTGCTCACTGAATAACAAAAACGAGAGTTTTAAAAAATGATACCATTTCATTCTACAGTCTATATCTCTGACTGATTATTGAATAAATATACAACCTTACCATTGGTTTACGCATACACGTGTCCCATTTGAGACTGAATGGTCATTGTCTTGGAAAATCCGTTTGGGAAATGCATGCACATTTGTGATGCCTGGGTACCTTCCAAAATAGCTGTGCGTAGTACCACACGTGGTGTTTACGGAGTTGTCTCCCTTTTCAGTACAGTCTGGCTTGATTGACAATTGATTTATTCAGTAGGTGAGAGTATAAGCTTTCTAACGATGCATAACAGGTCTAATTTTGCTTTTGGAATAGCATTTTATAGGTCAGCGTAACAGAATTTTCTTATTGTATTCACTTACGCATTCACTCTGGCAGCAGTAAAAGACGCTGCACCTAACGAAACGTGGTCAACGATATTTCGTAATTTCTTGGAAAATACTATTATTATTGAGGACTTCTGGGCATAGCTAAGCCATATTTTTGCTGATAGACCTAGCTGACAATGTTTTCTGGAGCAAAACAGAAGTGAATAGAGCAGTATCATTGATTTACTGTCTCTGTCTCCATCTACTGAACATTTAAAAATTCATCATTGCTATGCAAGTATTACTGCTCAATATTTCTGTTCTACTTTTTTACTTTTATTTTTGAAATTGAGTGTCTTTAAAATGGTTTGTGGCATTATATAATGTGGATATTTCACACTAATGTAAGCGTTAGTAGTGTAATAGGTTTTGTGAAGCATGAAACAGTGATGACGTGAGAGCTGGAACATTGCCAAAACGTGGTGGACGGTTAAATTGTTTTCATGTCGTCCCATCCCCATACAAGAAAACATACAAGAGTACAGAGTATAGAAATACACGTGTTAATTATTACACATTTAGGTACTGTACCGCATTGTAACAATATTTTTGCATTATTTTTTTAATCTGATGTTTCATCGTAAACCTTGACAAGGGGCTCATTTATGCTTTATAATGGACAAAAAGCATTTTATTCAATTTAGGAGAGATTTTGGATATGTTTCTGGACCCCTAGATATTTTAGACCACTGTACTGATTGAAAGGTTGTAATTTCCACTTGAAAATGATGCAGCAGTGAGTTTCTTGAGTCAAAACAGTTGATTTGTAGTGAAATACGTGAATATTTTGTAATTTACAGCAATGCATAATTTAGACATTTTGGATAGATTTGGAGATGCTGGGTACACTGCTTAGTTTTTGCTTCATACATTTATAGTAGTTCTGCATATCCACCCTTATATTTTATGAACTTGTGGTCCAGCACATGTATAGTTTAACCTGCTGTATATATGCAATCTCTCAGTATTTCATTGCAAACTAAAAAAGTTCATTTGATTTTTTTTTTTTTTTTTTTTTTTTTTTTGCCCAGACAATTACATTTGTGGCACTATTTCTTCCAAAATTATGAATATTAACTAATCTGCGTTAGTATTGTAAATTATACAAATGTCTTGCTTCATTTAAGGCATTTTTCAAGTCTCTGGTGTTCACATCTGGAGTTATAAAGCTTTAAATATGGTACCCCTTAATTGGACAAGGATTGGCAAGATTTGGCTTTAACGCCAAGGGGTTAACAAGGAAATGTATAAAATTAGAGTAGATGAAGCTATTATATCATTTCAAAAGTGCACTGACAGTTCAAGGATGTAACCGTTTTACTTTAGAAGTCAGAAATGATTATGCTAATTTGAATTTGTTTACAAGCATTTGATGCTGCACCAAAAATCAATGGGGTCTTAAAGAAATCTAATGTCATTGAAGGCATTATTGCACATTGAGAAACTTGCTGTGAAATGTTGTACATTTTTATTTGGTCATGTATTCATACTATTGTATATTTAGGTGTCTTAAAATGCTGAACTGTCTGTATCCTGAGGGATTTAGAATTCTACAGCAATTTCAGAGGCAGCCTCCATACCTGGGAACAATGACTGCCATCGAGTCTAGCCATGAGAAAGAAGCCTTCTGTATTCACTATGAACAGACTTGCAGTACTCCTTGAGATTCTGTGTGCACTGTGTAGCTGTGAAAGTATTGTGTAAGTATACTGAATTAAGACTGAATATTTTCACTGCGCAGCAATGTTGTGCTGCCATCTGTTGCAACAGCACAATAAGGTATATTTTGAAGTGCTTTTAAAGCTCTTTCAACAGAACGTGGTGCAATCACAGCATTAGTGAGCGCTTTTGTCTTGGTGCGAGCACATGCCAGTTTTCGGGCTATGTCTGAATCATCAAGGGAATGCGGTATTTATCAAGGCAGATGTGCTATCCATTGACCTGTAACTACTGTGATGCTTAACTGTGTGAAATTCCAAAACATCCTCAGCATCCTGCACTTGCAGCACTCGCAGCATCCTCTGTTTTACCTAGTCTCACAAAATAGTCCGTCACTTGCTGACGAGCTCTCCTTTAACAGCAGTAGACCCAACATGGGTCCCAACAAGTAGACCCGCCTGTATTTGCTACTGAAATGGTCTGCCGATAGTACATTCAGCTTCCCACTGATTGCGTCCAGGTCAGAAACTATATGCTATTCACACTATAGGCTACTGTAGGCTGTTGTGCTACTGTGGATAAATTTGAGAAATTTGCACACTATATTTGAGGGAACTGGTTTTAATGATATTGAACCAATATTTTAATGAGATTGAAAGTGCTGTATTTAAAAAAAATAATAATAATATAAAAAATAAGTAAAGCACTTTCTTCAGGAATAACAAGCAGTGCCCACACATCGATTACATTTCTGCAGATGTCATGTAGTCTCTTCAGTTATTCAAAGTCTCAATTTCAGTGGCAAAATGTCTCTGACATTCAGTTATCTAAACTTAATTTCTGTAACTACAATGTCTACTATTGTTCACCCCAGCCCAAACTCTTTTCAGCTTCATCACATGATTGTAATGAATGAATTTTGTGTGATTATGTGTGTGTAAGAATTGGAGCAGTTCCCCTCAGACCATCAGTCATGGCACAAATAAAGTGCTTGTATTTCTATACTAATTTAGAAAAAAAGAAAACTGAGACAATTATGCATTAAATCAAACGCAAAAGCAAATGGATTATGATTAAACATTAAAAATAGTCTACTATACAGACCAATATTGCATCTGCTTATAATAAATGTACGTGATCAGGTGACTAAGTAGGTAAGTAACCTCTCGTGCACACCTCCTTACTCATGAAATCGACGAAGATCCCTCAGCTTTGTGTATGGGCAAGGATCACACACATTGATTACATTTCAGTTATCTTTAGTTTTATTCTGCCTGCATTGTCGACTTGACACTGTTTTCAAAATGTTCTCAGTTTCAGTGAAACTGCACAAATGTCTGAGGCGTTCTATCGTACAGTTGAAAGCCTATTTATATAACTACAATGCCCAAAATTATGCATCCCCACAACAGTTCAACATGATGACATGATTGCAATCAATGAATTGAGTAATTATATGCACAATTATATTAATGTTAATGGGTGGCATGGTGCAAGAAGGTCTTGGGTTTGAATCCCAGCCTGGGCCTTTCAGTATGGAGTTTGCATGTCTGCGTGGGTTTCCTCCTGGGTACTCTGGTTTCCACCCACAGTTCAAGGACAATGGTAGGCTAATTGGAGACAATAAATTGCTTGTTGGTATGAGTGTGTGAGTGAATGGTGTTTGTGCCCTGCGATAGATTGGCGAACTGTCCAAGGTGCATTCCTGCCTCTCCCAGTGCATGCTGGAATAGGCTCCCGCACCCCACAAGACGCTGATGCATGGTGGATGGATAGTTTTGGTAGTGCTCGATCAGGCAAAGCATGCCATTCAGTTTCTAAATAGCGTGCCAGAGGGCAATACATTTGCATTGACACCTACTGCCTATTGTCTGGCAGGTGTTTTGTGAAGAAAATGGCACAAAATGTGTTTTACTGTCATTTTTATTTTTTAGAATTTAAGCCCACATATTTGGGAAAACTTGTGGAAGGAGGGAGTACTGTATTTACGGTTTTGGAGTAGTTTGGTGTTAACACTATTTTAATGTCTCCGGCTAACTCGCATTGAGCTATGTTTCAGAAGCTGCCTTTTTATGTCGAGGCCCCGTCCATCGTCCATCAACAATTTGGTTTCCGCTCATTTAACAGAACGCCTTTGTCGATCAGGCTGATTTTTTGGTGGTGAATTGGACTGGTCCACACGGAGGCTGGTTTCGATCGGTGACTCCACCGCTCATTCAATATGGCAGCCACGGCCGCCATCTGGAATTTGGTTTCTGCTCATTTAACAGAAAACGCCTTTGCCCATTGGGCTGATTTTCTGGTGGTGAATTGGACTTGACCACACAAAGGCTGGTTTTGATCGGTGATGCCACCGCTCATCCAATATGGCTGCCTTCATGTGGTTGACTATGTACAGTCGGGCATATGCCATACTTTGCGGTTTCAAGTTCAGGTAGACGTTACAAGATGCAAGTAGTCCATTGCCTCGTGATTTATCAGTAAACAATGCACTATTTTTTACAAAAAATGTTTACTTTGTCATTTCAATGTGAAAATAAGATTACACACTGATGCGTCTAAGATGATTCACCTCATATCAACTTGCGAGCCCCGTTTCTAATGTCAGTTTGAAGTTGGGCGTCACCAAGGGACAACTCTCCTCTATTAGTGAAGCCTTTTACCCCTGTGGCTAGTGCGTGAACTGCAATGCCTGGTTGCAAAAAGAACTTGAAACCCCACCCACCCAATGTTAAGTCAATGGGGAAACCCTGAAGAGAGTCCAATTTTCTCTGAGGAAATATAAAGTCAATACATTTTTTACACTAGAAATTATGGTTTAAGTAATTAATCCCATCCCTTGTAATGTCTCCCATGGGTCTGATTTTTTTTATTTATTTTTTTTAATTCTGAAAATTCCCAAATCTGGGTTAATTTCAGTACGTGCAATGTGGCTTGTCCTACTACCGTATGACCATATAAGGATTTCCCCATCCTCACAGCCAGGCAGAGTGCTTCAGCGGCAGGTGTGATGCTGTCGTTTTATTCCGATTAGCTATGGAATCCATACGATCTCACACATTTTAAGTCCAAGGTCCAAAAATGTTGTGTGCTGCATTCAACTGTACTAACTGCTATTCTGAGGATTCTTCTCTCCAGTTCTTTAGGTTAATACATTTTTGAGACAGAACCTTGTTTATCTGAAAATATGTCAAAACGAGATTTCTGACCATTCGGGGTTTCAGTTGATTCTCAAAGACTCGTCTTTTATGATTTGTATATGTTGTTGGTGAAATCAGATTTGTAAGCAGACAAGCTTACAAATTCTTTAAGAAGACAAGCTAGGGGAATTTACTTAGCTAGGGGGAGTAAACTTACTGTCTTGCTATCAATCTGTCTATCTAGCTAACTTGCTAGCTAGTTCTCGTGATATATCTGTCTAGCTATCTGGAGTTCTGTTATCTGTCTATATAACTAGCTAGCTAGTGATCTATTATCTATTGTTCTATGTAAATATCTTAACACTAAACGCATCTTGCACAATTAACTTTTTTGAAATGTTATGACAGTACGGTTCTGTGGTTGCAAGGCCACGCTTGTTGTCCAAACGTGGGCGTGTGTAATTACCATGTAAGGTAGTCGGGGTGGAATTTCCTGTAGTCAGGGACTCCACTCTTTCGTTCCACTGCGCTTGCGTTGGTTGCAACCCTGGTTTGGGCTTCATGCGCCAGTGAACACTAACCATAGCAAACCAGTGGGTGATGTCATGAAGCACTTCGTCCATATTTTTATACGGTCTGTGGGCGTCTCCTCCCTCATGGCCGAGAACAAGAGAGATAAAGATAATATTACTCCAAGGTGTTGCCCATATAATATAGGGGGGCTGGCATTAGAGGGCTTGTGATCTGATTAATATGCATGTGTCATGGTTTGAGTGTGGGGTTAAAATTGTTTTTGGCGATTTGTAGTGCAACAATTCAGTTTGGAACCAAAAATAAACACATTAACACTGAACTTTTCTGAATGCTTAAAATAAACTCTAGAGGACCCTATGGTCAGGGGCATATGCTGCGCTCTTATTGCACTGTTTATGGATGTTAATACAATGTGCATGAATGACATGTAGGTATTAATGACGTTGTTATTGGAATTTTGTCTGTTTACATTGCTGTTGCTTTGAAACTGTTACTCTCCAGTTTGTACACACTTCAAATATCAAGGCGGGAAGGGGGAAACTTGTCTCATGCCTGCAATGTAGCTGAACCACCACAAGGAATAGTCTAGTAAGGAGCTTGCATAGAGGTAAACACATTTTCACAACGATTTCAAGGTTTATAAATTTCGACACTGGCGTGGATCTCAGCGTTCGCATAATTTACAATCTATACAAAATTTATCAAATCTGTGCGTACGACCATTATGCATGAGGCCCCAGGTCTTGTAACCTAAAGGTTGCAGATGCAAATCCCAGGTAGGGCACTGCTGTTGCAGCCTTGAGTACGGTGCTTAACTTCCATTGCTTCAGTGTATATCCCACTGTGTAAATGGATATAATGTAAATGCTATGCAAACAGATGTGTAAGTCACTCTGGATAAGAGAATCTACTAAATGCCTGTAAGGTAATTTGTAATTCCTTTTTTTTGCACAAGATGTGTGGTGGGGTAGAGTGGGTGGTTGGTGTGATAAGGTTCAAGAAACAGCACAGTCCCAAGTGAATTTGCTTGGCCCATGATTAAAACATTAAATTTAGTTCAATCAGATGTTTCAGAAGTTTTGATTGCACAATGTTTTCTTGTAGGCCTTTTTGGTGGAGCGGGCGTGGGCAAGACTGTACTCATCATGGAGCTGATCAACAATGTAGCCAAGGCTCATGGTGGTTACTCGGTGTTTGCTGGAGTGGGAGAGCGTACCCGTGAGGGAAATGACCTGTACCATGAAATGATCGAGTCTGGTGTTATCAATTTGAAGGATACTACCTCTAAGGTGAATGTCATTATTATTGTGCTGTTTTTTTGGCTTTGATTTAATTTTTAATGTCCTTTTCAATGAGTATCCCCTAACTTCACTTTTACAATATACAGTATTGCCCTTATCATAGTGCAAATGCAATGTTATATTTGGTTGCTTGCCCCCTCTATCCATAAAGCTCAGATGTTAAGTAATCCATCTTCCTATTCAGCTTAATTACACTGGTTTCCCATTATGCATCTATTTTTCACTTGCCCATAACTTTACCATACTTTATCTGGGGAAAAATAAAAAATAGGCCTTGAGAAAAGAAGTGGATCATTCTGCCTTGTGTAAAAAATAACAATTCTATCAAAAGCTTTTTACAGGAGTAAAAAGGTAGCCAGCGATGTGCTGCAGTAAGGTCACATAAGAACTATCCTTAGTCACTCTCTCACACACGGCCACAAGGAAGAACCAGCTCCTCAAATTGCGGTTATAAACAAATTTCTGGGTGGGGTAAATGTCTTAGTCCACAATTTTTCAAAAGTGGGGGGGCGGGCTTGAAGCTGTGGCTACAGAGTGCAGTCTGAAAATCCCAGGTGGACAGGTGTTTTTCAGATTCTGAAAACCACCATGTCTCACCAATCATAGTTGTCAATTTTGCAATATTTAAATAGTCAATTAATTTTTCTATCGATCTTAGGCTGCCATGTTTATTGTGTATGAAATATGTCTGCTCTGAGAAATGCTGTTGAAGTATAAAAAAATGTTAATATAATGGATAAGCAACATGTAAAGGAAAAGTATTTATGCTTTGCTTTTTAAATGTTACATAGCTCTAAGTGGAAAAATTAAGCTTACTCATCCCACATGAGAGATGCACACCTATAACAAGATTTTCACAGAAATGACCGTAGTTATCGAAAACAAGTTGGAAAGACCCCTCTGAGAAACTGTTTAAACGGCAGCTTCACCAGGCATCGCATTACAGTAACTTTACTCTAGATCTCGTGCGTGCGTGTGTGAGTGAGACCCTCAACGTACACGTTTTGTGTATTTTGCAGGTTGCACTGGTGTATGGTCAAATGAATGAACCCCCAGGCGCCCGTGCCAGAGTTGCATTGACTGGTCTTACTGTTGCTGAATACTTCCGTGATCAAGAGGGACAGGATGTACTGCTCTTTATTGACAACATCTTCAGGTTCACCCAGGCAGGCTCAGAGGTAAACAGTGCAACTTTTCTGCAATTAAATTGACTCCCCTACAGGAGTAGATTTTCTCTTGCATTTCTACCATTAGGCAGGTTTATTTAACACCTTTGAAACACCATTGCAATTAAGTGCTTTACACAAGCATAAAATACAATACAATTTCAGTTAAAAACATGAACACAATGATTACGTTAAGAGAAAGGAATGAAAGATTGAAAATTTTGAATTGCTACATCAATTCAAATCAAGAGATTCATTTGTTTTGAAATGTGACCAGACAAATCTGCAATTTTTCAACAAATCTGCAATTTGCCTGCAATACATAATTCATGTATCCATCTATGAAGTATCTATTTAAGTGCTGTTCAGGATGCTGCTGGAGTTATATTTAGACCACCAATGAAAATTATTCTACAGGCCACAGAATCGGAATAATACAATTCTACTGACCAACAAGCTAATACCGAGCACTAGTGGGCACTGAGCTAACCAGCTCTTGTTGTAGGTCATAATTCAGACAAACGAGAATTGCCTCGTCAGCTCTCGCACATCAAAAACGGACCCAGAGTGACCATAAAATCACAGTAAAATAGAATAAAAGAACAATGAATGTCAGAAGTACAAGTAAAATAAGAGTAATAAAATAGGATAGCATAAAAAAAGAGGTCATTGCTACAGTGCAGAAGTGATTGGCCCCAAATTTGCTTATGGATAGGGGTGTGTGGTGTGGATGTTAACCCATAGCTATCAGTGACATGTAATGTCACTATTAAGACAGTATGGTACATGCATTGATTACGGTCACTCCAGTATTTCAGAGCTTTCCAGAATCTTATTTCATTACCTGACATGCCTGTTTAGGTGTCTGCATTACTGGGTCGTATACCCTCTGCTGTGGGTTACCAACCCACTCTGGCCACTGACATGGGTACCATGCAGGAGCGAATTACTACCACCAAGAAAGGATCCATCACCTCCGTACAGGTGAGGTTTGAGTACAGAATATTGGGACTTGGTGCTTTTATGTTCTGAGTGCATGGGGATGACACACTCTTCTGTCAAAGGCCATTTATGTGCCTGCTGATGACTTGACTGACCCTGCTCCTGCCACCACCTTCGCCCACTTGGATGCCACCACTGTGCTGTCTCGTGCCATTGCTGAGCTGGGCATCTACCCTGCTGTGGACCCCCTTGATTCCACCTCCCGTATCATGGACCCTAACATTGTTGGAGCAGAGCACTATGATGTTGCCCGTGGAGTGCAGAAGATCCTGCAGGTACAAGGCATTTTTATTTTCATTTTAAAATGTCTTACCTGTTGTTGTACAGGACTTTCATCTTGAGAGATGTCAGATAATGGCATCGCAGCATTTTAAAGCTGGGAGCAATGAGCGTTGTAGACTATTTGAAATTATCCTTTTTCTTTCAGGACTACAAGTCACTCCAGGACATTATTGCTATCTTGGGTATGGATGAGTTGTCAGAGGAAGACAAGCTGACTGTGGCTCGTGCCCGCAAGATACAGCGTTTCCTCTCCCAACCGTTTCAGGTGGCTGAAGTCTTCACTGGTCATATGGGAAAACTGGTACCCCTCAAGGATACCATCAAAGGATTCCAGAGCATTTTGGCAGGTATGGATCTTGTTTAACTGCATTGCATGATTTGAAATGCTGGGAGAATCTGCACTTAGCCTTGGTATGTATATACATGTGGTTGATCTTTGTCATTTCTGAAACAAAACAATTCTGAATATTTCAGGTGAGTATGATCCCTTGCCTGAACAGGCGTTCTATATGGTGGGTCCCATTGAAGAAGTTGTCCAGAAGGCTGAGAGACTGGCTGAAGAACATTCTTAGTTGATTTGTGGCAATGTGAGATGTTCCTATGTTCTGAGAGGAGCGCTTGGTTTTGAAAATTATCATCCAAAACTTGTCCTGTCATCCTAAAGTTCTATTTAATGTTCCATTCTAAAGAGGAAGGTGAAATAAAAAAAATTTAAATGTTGGTTTCTTGTCATTGTATTTTTATTCCCACTTTTTCTGAGAAATTAAACCAGACCGGTGAGTTTTGCAATTTTCTGTTAATTGCATGTTATTGGCATGCTGTTTAAAGAAGCTTCCCAAAGTTTTTTTTCGTGGTAAAGGTTCATATGTTGTAGCATCAGTTTTGGACACCGTATGCAACTAGTGATTTAGCACTTGATGCTTTCAAAGGCAATTTTTAAAAATGGATAAGGTCGATCATGCCTAAGGTTTTTATTTAAAACAACTTGTATGCTTCTTTCCCTTATGGAGGAGTGGGAGACCAACATTAGCCATCAATTTTAGATTGCTGGGGGGGGGGGGGGGTATTCAATAAATACTCAGAACTTGATGGCGGAAAACATAAACAGCATAAACATAACATAACAGCAATCTGTAGCAGTATATAAAGTATATAAAGGCCAGCAGGATGCTGGGATGTATAGCAAAAGTATTGAGTATAAGTCCAAGGAAGTTATGCTCATTTTATACAATACCACTCCAAGGAAGGTCTGTATGTATGTGCAGTTCTGGGGACTACTAAAAAAGGTATAGGGGATATGGAAAAGGTTCAAAGAAGAGCAACCAAATTGATTCCTAGCATGAAAGATGACTGCTATGAGGAAAGACGTGAGATGCTTAATTTCTTCAAGCTCAGTAAAAGGAGTCTTGGGGGTGAGTTGATTGAGGCTTTTAAATTCATTAAAGGGATCAACAAGTGAACTTCAAGAGATCCTTCAGGTTGAATTCTGTTAGTAGGATATGGGGACAGAAATGGAACATGTCTGTATGGAATTAACCTTTTGATTAGGAAGACTTTTTCAAGCAGAGTGGTCAATGTGTGGAATAGCCTGCCAGGTCACATAGAGGCAGAAACTGGGGATTTTCAAGACTAGGCTTGGTACAGTGTTAGTCTGAATGTAATCAGAACACTTTTCAGGAAAATGGCGAGTATTGTTGGGTTGAATGGCCTATTATGGTGTGGCTGTCGGGTGCAAAAATGAAGTTGTACAGTTGGTAGAAGTGAGTATGTAACATACTAGCACAGTAATAGAGTATTAGGATATTTAAGATGGTTGGACCAGAATCAGAAGCTCTAGAATATGATCAGGAAGGTGGAGGATACTGGATGACAACACTCAATGATGACACTGGAGACGGGTGTAGAACCACTGGTACACCTTGTATTGAAGACCAGTATATAAAATAAACCATGAAATACAAATGGCCATATACCGTATGAATTCAGTCTAAACTCTAGACCACAAAATTTATACAGATTACAGTCTGATTAAATGCATTCAAGTATTTTTCCTTTTTGGGTGTCTTAACTTTCCTGAGTATATTTCCTTTTCTTGATATTTTCCTTGGGTATTTGTTTTTCCCCTGGGTGCACCCGTTGCACCCAAATACAAATTCTAATTAAAGTATCACCATCAATGTTGACCATGTTTAATTCAATATTAACTCCAACAAGTACATTGGTTCGAATTGTTCCAAGTGGTAATCAATGTCAAATAAATTCACCAGGACTTGCAACAACCAGTGCTTGTTGTAGAATAATCCATCCACATTTTGCTGGGGAGGTATTCGGTCCTTTCAGTCTCGGTACAGTGTGAAAGTAAGGGTAAGTCAGTCAAGGAAGTAGGGTGAGGGTGAAAGGGGATTGAGTATGGATGTCAGTGGTACAAACCCAGGTCACTTGTCCTACCACCGTGGCTGAATGGCAAGAATAAAGCTGGAGATAAGCTTGAAGGCTCTTCCGTCTTCAGAATACAACAGCTTCCAGATAACTTCTCCGGGTAGACTCGTCATCAACTTAAAAACCAGACAAATTCGGCATTTCCACATGCAGTTACAGGACAATTTTGATGAATAACCATTTTCCCCATCAAATCCATGAAAGATCAACAATCGATCTCTACTCAACTGAAGCAGCCCCGCTTCACACGAGTGCCAGCAATTACCTCACTGCACTTAAGCAGCGGCTCCTCTGATTGGCTGCCATGAAATAACGCGAGAGAATGGTCATTGCTTGTTTTAAATTATTTTAATTTAATTTAACCCTTTCGTAACCTGGGTTACAAGTACATTACAGCTGAAGGCATATTCTAGTCGCCAATGTCAATCTCTGTACTGTGTTGAGTGCGACGTCGGAAGTGGAATAGCTCTTAAAGCCGGTCACCCACCGCACGCGTAGCGGCCGCGAGCGCACGATGTGTGTACTACGTCTGTAGTTGAAGTAGCCTACTGTTGTTACAATGGCAGCGGGCGACGTCCTCTAAACCAGCAGCGAACGCGGCACGAACTGGGTGCGAAACTTGTGCGACACAAGCGAACTGAAGCGGCTTGCCGCGCGGGATGATGACCTGTTTATACACAGAAATATGCTCTAAAATGCTAGGTATACATGCTCTGATTTATATTTCATCCTATATTACTGGGGGTGTGTCCCTAGTTCCCTCTTGCAGTAGGCTAGTGGAGAACAAGAGAAAAACAGATAAACACCAGATATTTTATAAGCAGCTAAAAAATACAAGCCTTTTTGTCTTGTCCTGGCAGAAAAGAAATTAAACCTGGGAAAAAGGCTACCTTAGTTTCACTATCTTATTTTGCGGAGGGGGTGGGGTAAATTCGAAAATACACCACAGAAAGTCGTAGCCTATTGAATGATGTAGACGTGAATGCACTGAGCAGCGGTTTGTTAGCTCGAAGTGTTGGAAGGTAGTTTTTAACCAGCCATTGCTCAGCGTATTTGACTTCTCCGATGTCTCTGTTCTCCGTGCTCCATCAAAAAAAGGCTTGTTAATACAATAAAATAATCCACAGAGCTTTAAAAGATCAGATTATTTATTGGTCTTGCTGATGAAAATGCAACTATTTTATAAATTAAGTTGTAAGCGAGCCTTTATTGCACTTGTACTTCAAAGCTTCTGGTGTTCATGGCGTTGTGGTGTTCATATCCCTTCAAGTTTAAACTGTTACGCTATCTTTTTGACGATTAACTGATTTTACTAAATCTGATCATTTAAATGTTTTGACGTGAATAACAAGACGACAAGGGGAATTACCAATGGTTGTGACTCGACAAACCATAGACCGGGACATTACCACTGAACCACAAACTGACTAGCTGTATAGACTGGCAATTTTTTTGGGGAAAAAAGATATAAATCCACGTTATGTGAGTATGTGACATTTTGATTGGCTGGTGTAGGTGAAGGATTGGCTGGTGTATGTAAAGTGACGAATGGGGAGACATACTCTTTGTGGGCTAGAAGCATTTCTAGCAGGAAAAAGGAGAAAATGCAAAATCCTCCCAATACAGAACTTCAGTGGACTGTTCAGTGGACCAAGGATTTCCTTTCTCTGTGAAGCTCATAAACTCCAGTGGTTTTACGCGCGCTGTGACGTAAAACCATGCAGACCAAATTGGAATGAAATGTATCTTGTATATCTTCTTCTGTGAGACTCAGAAGCAAAATCAGTGCCTGGAGAGTAATTAGGTCTAAGTCTGAAGAAATTTTTGAGCTAAAAAGTTCTGTCCAAAAGAATTTAATTTGGCCAGGGTAAATTTGTAGTTTTGAATGGACTTCAGTGGGTAAATTTACTTTTTGGCACCAGAGGCTTACTAAACTGCAACACCTCGAGTAACCACTGGAGTTTATGAGCTTCAGAGAGAAAGGCAATCCCTGGTCCCCTGGACAGCCCACTGAAGTTCTGTAATGGGAGGCAGGTAGGGTGGATTCAGCAAATGTGGGACATCAGCAGAAGTGAGTCACTTAACCTTGCATTACTCTGCTATGTACGAATCAACAGCCAATCAAAAAAAACATTCTTGAATTGTTGCTACAATAGTTACTGTCATTCAACAATTGTTTTTTTGGACTGACGTCTTTAAACATCACTGGTGCAAGTAAAAAAGTTTTCGATAGTCTCCTACTGAATCTACCAAAAAGTGTCCCACATTTGCTGAATCCACCCTATGCCATCCAGCCAAGTTACGCCTTGGCGGGGCATGCCCCATATCTGTACAGCACCAAGAGTTTGGCACTTTTCAGGATTCCCCACAGAAATAACTACAACAGCCACAGAGACTCAGCCCTTAAAATCATTAAATTCTGTACATTCTCACCCCATTTCAACAGACAGAATTCATTAATTACTTCACATGCCCACACAATAAA
The DNA here is from genome assembly GCA_039654925.1 of Anguilla pacifica. NCBI lineage: Eukaryota > Metazoa > Chordata > Actinopteri > Anguilliformes > Anguillidae > Anguilla > Anguilla pacifica. Next base: position 33,944,171 of record CM077286.1, on the reverse strand, counting down.
CCCCCAAACTAAGGGGATTTTGCATTTTTTCTTTCCTTTTCTTCTTCCTGCCGCCTATCCCACAAACAAAATGTCTCCCCATTGGACATTTTACCGACACCAGCCAGTCCTCAGGGATTAAAATTCTCGGTCGCTACGACGGATTTCCGATAATTGGATTCCAGAGAGGCCATGTATGAAATCAGTGTAGATCCAAAGGGGGAAAAAAGCGGGGGGGGGGGGGGGGGTGTTACGGGATTTAGGAATCGCACTACCAGGTGATAGGTATCTGATTTGTATACGCATACAATCTACTTGGATGTCGGTAATTATATACACTCATCGGCCACTTTATTAGGTACAACTTGGTAGTACCGGGCTAGCCTACTGACGCTGCCGGTAGACTGGGCAGAAAAGCCACAAACAGAAAATGATACACTTCCTTTCTTGACAATATAACAATAATATGTATAATAACGAAACAATCGGAGACGATAATATACCCCCCACGGTGTACTGAAGCAGGCTAATCAATTAATCACGTCTCGGCGGACGCACATTCAACTTTAGTCTACACACAAGCCGACGTTAGATTAACACCAAAATATACATTTATAAACGTGACAAAATACCCCCAAACCCCCAAATTACGAGAGTCTTAATGTCCCCCAAGCAACAGAAATAGTTCTAATACGAATAAAGTTAATCAAGATTGCAATCAAAGTCAAAGTTTGTGACGAAGAAGAAGCGAGAAGCCGCCGTTCAAAAAGGCAATCTCACCACTCCGACGAACGAGAAGAAAGCAATCCTTTTGCAACCACCCACATCTTCCGACCCAGAATAATCCACAAGGAAAGTTTATTCCAGCAGCTAAGAATCGTGACAGTTTGCAATTAGATGAGCCCGTACGCCGTGTTCACCTGCATGCGCACACTAATTTCCCCTCATCCCTAGCACTTAGCCTGTGAGGACGTCCTATTCGTGGCACTGTCATGCAAAATAAGATGAAAACACATTATTAAACTAACGAAAACACAAAGTTCAAGTATTCCTATGATTCTAAAGACCTGTCTTAATTAACCCCGTAGCGATTTTCAAAATTAAATACACATACATGATATATATACTTTTTTTTCATTTAAAAATAAAAATGTCACTTTGACGCACTCTCGCGGTAATCCGCCGATTAACTTCGCCGCAGTTCTAGTGTTAAATAGGCTATTGGTGTCCGGGACACCGTGAGCCCGGCGGCTGTATGAACCAGTGAGATGTAGAACGTAGGCTACTTGAAAGGTGAACAGACAGTTAATGACCCAAACGCAAATATTTATGTAGGCTTTCATAGATTGAAAACAGCATTGAAATTACGTAAAAGAAAACTGGCAATAGAAAAACTGTTCAAACGCATCATATTCCCTTAAAACGCTATTGGTCTCGCGTATTTAAACAAAGTGTAGTGAGCCTCAAACCACCGTGCTGCTACTAGATATGCAGTAGATACTACAAGCATTGTTTATCCTGATTAATTTTCCTGTTGAACTAAATGGGAAAAAAATATTCAGGAGAAACAATGCTTGTAATCTACTGCATATCTGGCAGCAGCACGGTGGTTTGAGGCTCATTTGATATCTTGGACCCTTGATGACTTAAAGCCATTTAGCCAACAAATGTGTTCCATACTGTATCAGCATAATTTACAGCTGAATCTAGTCCCACCCCCCAATTGCCATGGAGATCCATTGCCCATGAGTGCAGGTTAAAGCCTCTTTACAACTTGAAGGCTGCATTAGAGAACAGCAGCAATGGTTATGTGTGGGGTGGTGCTGAAATCTCACTTGTTTAGCAGGTGTCGAGGGCTAAGGGTGCGTACACACTATCCGCCTTTTTCTGAGCTACCTCCGTGCTTTTTTTTTTTTACATGTAAACCTATGTGAAGCGACTGCACGGCGGAAAAAGTAGCTCTAAAAAGGCGGCGCATCACCCACCTTCCCTAAAAAAAAAAAAATGCCGGGCAGTGTGTGTACATGCCCTAATGTGGGGGCCTCCTCTGTAACTTGTTTTACAAATTGTAGAGGGGGAATATGACTTGGCCTCACAGCCGGCGGTGGCTATGGGCAAACATGCGTCTTGCCCACCCAAACGTTCCATCCAACAGATCCCCCCCCCCCCCCCAAACCCTAATCACTAATAATTGTCTATTACCTCTCAATTATTGCTTTTGCACCACATCTACCTGCTGTTCACCGAACGTATACACTGCATAATGACGTACCATCTACACGTTCAGTGGACCGGCTGCAATATTGCAAAGCCATATGGATTCAACGGGAGCTCTTCTATTATCACCCAAGAAGTTTCCTAATTCCAATAACTAGCCCATTCATGGCTTGGTGGTAAATGTTACAGTCTACAGATCATGAAGTCACTGGTTCAAGCCGTGCCTCAAGCAAGTTTCTTAAACGTGCTTTTTTGCTCACTAATAATTGCCTATTACTTTTCAATAATAGCCTTTCCACCACATCTACCTGGCGTTCACCGAACGTACACACTGCATTATGACATACCATCTGCATGTTCACTTAACCGCCTACAATATCGCCAGGCCATATGGATTCAGCCGGAGCTCAGCTGTGCTTACTGGCCTGTGTTCTTATTTAAAACCACGGACAGGTTTGACCATGAAATTTCATGCATTGAATAGTTATGTTGTGGTGGCGTACTGCCAAAGTTACGCACTGGAAAGCTACAGGTCGAAGGTGCGAATCCCGCCTTGCCCTCCGGTAGATATTGTTATATTTTACACTAACGTTTTCTTACACTTATATTTGCTTTACCAAAAGTCACTCACAGCCAGCCATATGCATTTCATGACTGCAAATGTATTGATTTTCTTAAAAAGTTACACCAGCTGACCACTGCGCCATTTCTACTAACTATATTTATTCACTTGGCTACTGTAGAAAACGTTCTTATCAGCAAACGCCACGTTTCTACATTCATGTTACCTCGCCCTGTTCTCTATCTACCCACATACAAACAATTACTACGTATGTACTGTCTGCAACTCCCCATTAAACCATTACATTTAAAATCATGACTCAATCATAATTATAACTACTAGTACTGTTTCAAGTCACTAGTTCGAGTGACTTGAAACAATTGATATTGGTAACAATTGAGGCAAGATAGCCTATATTGTTTGTAGTACAGTAACTTGGCGTCATTTTGATATCAATACTTTTAATGGCAGGGCAAGATTTTGCCAGTTTGAATTAATGAGTTATAGACAGTGTATGTCTTGTATGTGTGAGTAACTTGGCATTTTTGTACGTTGAAAATGTATTTTTCATTAGATGTATGTATATATGTCTATATAATAATTTATTATATAATAATAAAGCTTATTTGAATTTGAATCTTCGGACAGAGAAATCTGACCAATCGGCACAATGTAACAGCACAACGTAACCCGGAAGTGAATAGGGGGATGAAATTTGGAGGGGGGATGAAATTTTGCATGACACAGGCAGGTTCTCTTGGAAAGGTTGGTAACCATAGATATAAGTATATATAATAGAAAAGTGTGAGATGGAGAGGAATTGAGTTTATCCAAGACAGGGAACTACTTTGACTCTTACCTAGTTGCTCTAGAACCCAATTATTTTGTTTACATATGACTGCACTGTATATCTGAACATTGGTCTCAAACACTTGACGCACTACATTGAATGTAGTATTGTATTATTATATTATAGTATTGTATTGTAGTATTGTAATATTATATTATAGTATTGCATTGTATGTGTCAGTGTCTAAAGTGAATTAATGAAGATGAAAATAAAATATTTGAGATTAACAATATTTGCGACATTGTTTGTGTAATGGTAGCTGTCCAGCCTGCAGAAGTGGACTCAGGGTGTACGGATGAACTGACTGGACGTTCTTCTCTTAGTCTGGGTAACAAAAATAGTCTTATAATAAACTTTATTTGTATAGCACTTTTCATACATGAAATGCAGCCCAAAGTGCTTCACATTGTAGCAGATCAAAATTTAAAACATAGATAAATTAAGGTAGTAATAAATGCATAGATAGTCTTGTTTATTTTATTAATTGATTATTAATTGATTATTAATACAATAACAAGCAACCAGGCGGCTTTATAACAATATAATAGATATTGTCATGGTTCTGTGTTTGTTTCTGACCGTATGTACCTGCCCGTTTTTTTCCTGCCTGCGTTTCTTTTATGTGTATACCTGTGTGTTCCACATGCCTGTATTCTGCCTGCCTGTGTTCTGTTCTGTGTTTTTTTTGTTCTTAAGAAGTTTTTGAGTTTGTTGTTTTGCCCTTCGTGGCCTTATCTGTTCCCTTTTTGTGTTTGCCTTTTTTGTTGTAGTAAAGTCTTTCTTTCCATTTACCTCTTGAGTTTTGTGTGTTTCACTCTGCGCCTGGGTCCAACTCCCCCGAAACCCTGACAGAAGGAACCAGCCAGTACTGGACCCAGAGGAGTTTTTTCTTTTTTCTCCCCCTTTCCCTGTGTTTTTTGGGTTTTTTTGTTTAAAACATGCCACCAATGTGGGGTGACCTCGAGGACTCTCCGCCTAGCGACTGGGAGCTCGAGCCGGTGTTCGCCCTTGAGCCTCCCAGAGCCCGGGGCGGGCGGTCATGGAGGCGTCGTGGTTGGGCTGCCTCCCAGTCGGTCAGACCTCCAGCCGCTCAGCCAACGGATCCCTGGCCTGCTTCTTTTGAGGGGTCTCGGCTGGTAATTTTTCCAGGGCCCGGCCCACGGGGGTCCTGCCGGTCCCGTCCGGCTGCCCAGCCGGGTTCCCTACGGCTGGGGTCCGTGTTCCTGTCCCCTGACCAGCCCAGACTGCAGGGGGGTCTGCCTGCTCCGCCCAGCACCCAGGAGAAGCCTTCTGCTTTGTCCCACGTCCAGCAGGAGCTGCCTGCTCGGCCCACCGTTCCGCAGGAGCTGCCTGCTCTGCCCGCCATCCCGCAGGGGCAGTCTCCGCCTGCTCTGCCCAGTCTCCTGCAAGGGCCACCGCTGCCTGCTCTGCCCGTTGTCCCGCAGGGGCCGCCTGCTCTGTCCGTTGTCCCGCAGGGGCCGCCTGCTCTGCCCATTGTCCCGCAGGGGCCGCCTGCTCTGCCCGTTGTCCCGCAGGGGCCGCCTGCTCTGCCCGTTGTCCCGCAGGGGCCGCCTGCTCTGCCCGTTGTCCCGCAGGGGCCGCCTGCTCTGCCCATTGTCCCGCAGGGGCCGCCTGCTCTGCCCGTTGTCCCGCAGGGGCCGCCTGCTCTGCCAATTGTCCCGCAGGGGCCGCCTGCTCTGCTCGTTTTCCCGCAGGGGCCTCCGCAGCCTGCTCTGCCCAGTCTCCAGCAGGGGCCGCCGCAGCCTGTTCTGCCCAGTGTCCCGCAGGAGAAGCCACCTGCCCAGCCCACTGTCCCACAGGACAATCCGTCTGCCCAGGCCGCCTGCCCAGTCCGCTGTCCCACAGGAGAAACCGCCTGCCCAGCCTGCTGTCCCACAGGAAAACCCGCCTGCCCAGTCCGCTGTCCCGCAGGAGAATCCGCCTGCCCAGCCCGCTGTCCCGCAGGAGAAACTGCCTGCCCAGCCCGCTGTCCCGTGAGAGAAACCACCTGCCCAGCCCGCTGTCCCGCAGGAGAAACCGTCTGCCTTACCTGCTGTCCCGCAGGAGAAGCCTGCTCCGCCCGCTGTCCCGGAGGGGCCACCTGCTCCGCCCAGTGTTCCCGGGCCCCCCAGTGTGCCCGCATCCTCCAGTGTACCCACGTCCCCTAGTGCTCCCGAGCCGTCGCTGCCCCAGCCCAGGGCCCAGAGACCTCATCCATCAAACAGCCCTGGTGCTTTCCCGCAGCCACAGGGCGTTTCCCCCTGGGGATGGGGCCTGTCCGTTCCCCTAAAGGTCCACCTGCCCCATTGTCTGTCTGTCTACCTGCCTGCCTGCCTGCCTGTCTGTCTGTCTGTCTGTCTGTCTACCTGCCTGTTTACCCACCAGCTTGTTTGCATGTTTGTCTGCCCCCTAGGCCATCGGCTCGTTAGCCGGTCTGCCTATCCGTTTGTTTACCTGTCTGTCTGCATGTCTGCTTGTTGTCCTGTCTGCCTGTCTGTCAGCTTCTGTGTCTGTCTTTGGGTTCGCCCCTCCTGTTGCATGTCTGTCTGTCTCTTTGCGTGTCTGTCTGTCTTGCTGTGTGTCTTCCTGCCTGCCTGTCGGTCTGCCTGCCTATTTGTTAGATCTCCTTGTTGAGTTCAGTGCCTGTGTCTTGTTGAGTTCGGTGTCTGTGTCTTGTTGAGTTTGGTGTCTGTCTTGTCGAGTTTGGTGTCTGTGTCTTGTCGAGTTGGTGTATGTGTCTTGGCCTCTTCCCTGTCTGTGTCTTGGCCCGTTTCCCTGTCTGTGTCTCGGCCAGTTCCCTGTCTGTGTCTCGGCCCGTTTCAGTGTCTGTCTCTGTCCGTTCCGTGTTTTTTGTCCAGTACAGTCTAGTCTCTGTGAGTCTGGTGTCTGTGAGTCAGGTGTCTATGTTGAGTCTGGGTTCTGTTTTTATTCAGTTTAGTGTTCTGTCCACGTTCAGTTCTGTGTCCTGTCTCTGTCAGTCTGTGCCATGCCTGTGTCAGTCTGTTCCTTGTCTGTGTCAGTACATTCCTGTGTCGGAGTCTTAGCTTGTTCTGTAGGGAAAATTTTGAGACTCCCCATGATTGTGATGACGTCACATGTTAAAGTTAGGGTGTTCCCATCAATGTTGATCAAAATGTTTCCTCCAAAACTCTTGATGCATCATGATAAAAATATATCACATGTATAACTATATACTCATATAATCAATATGTAATCCAATAAACCGATATCAGTAGTTGTAGATAAGCTTATGGAAACGCAAGAAACCACAGTATCAACTGTAGAAAAAGAGCAAGAGAACGCAGTAGACTTAGAAATCATATTTACAAACTGCTCACTCAGTAGAAAAAAACTGCTCACTCAGCAGAAAAGAACTAGTCACTGAACAGATAAACACTAACTAGAAAACTAATATTTTACAGTGACCCATATGTAACTTGTACGCTTAATGAAAAAATTACAGAAAGCTGAGACTTATATGCATACTGGAAAAGTACAGAACAAAAGACCACTGCTTCTTAAAAGAAAGTTGGGGTAACTTTCCACACTGACGTTATCACATAAGAGCAAAGAAAGTCATTTTGGTGCCAAGTAGGTCAGGCTAGAATAACACCATGTGGTGCCAAGAAGAACAGGTGGCTGGGATTTATGTAAATGTATAAGGGGTTATGGAGTTTGTGGAGTACATTTTGTGTATAAAAGGAGTGTAAAACTGACAGTCGAGGTTCAATTCGGCGGAATTGTTCCGGCTTTGTTGTGCATGTACACCGGTGCAAATAAAGTCTAACTTTTCTGAAGAGCTTGCTGCCGTGGTGTCTTTTCCCTCGTGAAGTAGTTTTCTACAGATTGGCGATTGGACTCAGAATTATGTCACTTCCTAGACACGACAGTTCCAGTGTAGTGTCTTAATCTGTTTCAGTGTAGTGTGTTAGCCCGTTCAGTGTCTGTGAGTTCAGTCCAGTGTCGTGTCTGTGAGTCCTGTTCTGTGTAGTGTCTGTCTTGAGTCCGTTCCTGTCTTGTCTAGCCCAGTCCCGTTCCTGTTTAGTCCAGTCCTGTTCCGTTGCACCTGGCACCCCTTCGGCTTCAGTTCCTGCGCCCGGCTCCCCTCCAGCTTCCGTACCTGCGCCAGGACCGCGTCCGGCTTCCGTCGCTGCGCTCGGACCCCGTCCGGCTTCCGTCCCTGCGCCCGGACCCCGTCCGGCTTCCGTCCCTGTGCCCGGACCCCGTCCGGCTTCCGTTCCTGTGCCCGGACCCTGTCCGGCTTCCGTTCCTGTGCCCAGTCCCGTTTCTGTCTTGTCCAGTCCCCAGTCCAGTTTCTGTCCTGTCCCGTTCCTGTCTTGTCCAGTCCCGAGCCCTGTCCTGCCCTGTTCCTGAATCCTACCCCATCTGAGTTCTGTCCTGTCTCCAGCTCCCACCCTCTGTTTCACTCCCTCCCCAGGTCGGCCTTCTGGGACGTCAGGAGCCGTCCCTTGGTGGGGGGGGGGGGGGGGGGGGGGGCTGGCAGATGGCGGCACTTCTGTTTCGTGTCCTGCTTGTTCCCCTGTTAATTGAATTATTGCTTTCATTGCTTACCTGCCCGCTTTTGTCCTGCTTCCATTTCGTGTGTGGTTCTACCCGTGTACTCTGCCTGCCTGTGTTGTGCCCTGCCCGTGTTTTGAGTTCCTCTTGTTTTCTGTTCTTAGATATTTTGGAGTTTGTGTTTTTGCCCATCGTGGCCTTTTCTGTTCCCTGTTTGTGTTTGCCTTTTTTGTAAGTAAAGTCTTTGTTTATTTTCCCTTTTTGAGTTTGTCTTTCTTTACTCTGCGTTTGGGTCCTCCCTACCCGTTACGTGACAGAAATCTACTTTTTTGGAGTAACTCACAAAAGCTGAAATTCTAAATAATTTTCACTTGATGTTACCTATTCATAGATCGGAGCCTGCATGTCCCAGAGGAAGTTGTGACTATTCAGAAGGTTAATGTTTTGGCATAGAGCTAATTAGATCCGCCCCCAGGAACTGAATTTAATTCCAATAAGTAACCAGTATCATGTTCAATTTCTCACATTTATAAAAAATTTTTTTTAAAAAAATGAAAATCGGTTTAGAATTAAGCAAGTTACGGTCGATTTTGTAGAGAAATCTGAATCTCTCAATACACTGGGGCTGCGTCCGAATAGTCAAAAAATAACGTCCTATGTCTTTTCCTAACCACTTTTCCTTGACCTCGATGAAAAACGTCCTGAGGTCAAGGAAAGATGTGAAGGAGAATTCATAAGGACTTAGGAAAAGACAACCGCGGTGCTAAGAGAATCCGACTGCACTTACACTAGGCCACGTAATTATGTGAGGGCGGATGTTATTGACGTGGGTCTGCCGTGGTGAAACTACAATATTTTGAAGATGGACTACTAAAAGCGCATCTTAGATGCTTCGCCCCGTGCGTTCTTACCGTGTTGTTCCATGCAGGCTATATAAACGTGGACAACCCGGTGAAAAATATTACTTCATTACCAAGGTTAGAATTGAAATAAAAAAGGAATACAGGCTACCAGTCACAAAAGTGAAACAAAATGTTTGTCACATTGAGAATGGTTGCTCACGCTCACCCTCCTGTCCACTCATATTTATCGACATGAATCCCAATTAGTATGATTGTATGAAAATAGTTGTTACATTTATGCAAGATAGGCATAACACGTTAGGCCTACAAATCTACTACTGTACATATCATCATTCTTAAGTTTCAAACATGTTGAATTAAAAACATCATCTGGCTAAAAAACGTCTCATATCCCTTTTTCTTGAAAGACAGACTTGTGTGTTATGGTTAATATGCTGATTATGATCTGATTATAAGCCTATGCATATAATAGCTAAAGAACCACCACACAACTCAGTCATATTGATCGTTTGTTTTCGTGAACGGCCGAATGGTGCGTCGCTTTAAATGTTGCTGCCGCAACAAATTGTGGGACGGCATTATCTCCTTTCCTCTCGTAAAGGACGGTCCAGTGTGCTTGACCACCAAAAATGGCCTATATTAGCTACCTGATTTTGTGTGTGGGTATAATGAAGAGACACGATTCAAGTTAATGACAGGTTTAATATCAGGCTGGATATGCTGAATCCATCAAACTCTTAAAAGAACACCAGCACAGAAAATAGAGAACAAGAAACAGAGAAACAGAAATATATAAACATCGAGAGGGGGATTAGTAACAGTTTTAAACTGACAAAACGCCGTTAGATTTAAAAACCGGAATAGTTTCAAGGACATTTTAAGCTATTAAACAAACTACATTGTTATAGCATTACGTGGAATAGCTTAATTATAATTACATTTTTAGTACAATTTTGTGACGTTGTCGCCTCAAATCGGTTGGTAATAGATCCCCTTATGCTAGCTAGCTAGCTAAAGTTGGCTATTGTTTAAAGTTGGCATTTATTACTTTCTAGCCAGCTTGCAAGGTTAAAATTAACTGTGGCAATTTCTTATGACAATTAATTATTTTCCACCACGTAAATAATTCAGTTCATGTAAACCTAACGTTGACACACACTCCTCTCTTGAGCGTCTAGCAGCGATTAGCCTAACTATCGAGATTCTACGTAACTGGAGATAAAACTATTTTTGTACTCCACGTAGACCATAAACCCTTGAATATAAAAACGACTCATTGAAATCGGTTGAGAAATGTAAACGTTATAGTGCTTTTTATCCAGAAAAACCGCAGCTCCCTCGTTTACTTGTATGCGGCGTCTGTGGCTGCGTCCGAATAGTCTTTTTTGCTTAGGAAGGTTCCTAACTGAGTGAAATGACCCGGAAGTGTCTAAGTGGCAGCCATGATAAGAGCTGTTCGAATTCTCTAAATGCTAAGGAAAGGTGATTCAATGCCTATCTTATCTCCTTCAGCATAGGACACACTGGACCGTCCTTTACGAAAGGAAAGGAGATAATTCCGTACCACAATTCCTTGCGGCAGCATTAAATTTAATGAATTAGTTTCATACAACCATACTGATTGGGATTCATGTCGATAAATATGAGTGGACAGGAGGGTGAGCGTGAGCAACCATTCTCAATGTGAAAAACATTTCGTTTCACTTTTGTAACTGGTAGCCTATATTCCTTTTTTTATTTCAATACCACCCTTGGTAATGAAGTAATATTTTTCACCGGGTTGTCCACGTTTATATAGTCTGCATGAAACAACACGGTAAGAACGCACGGGGCGAAGTATCTAAGATGCGCTTTTAGTAGTCCATCTTCGAAACATTGTAGTTTCACCACGGCAGACCCACGTCAATAACATCCGCCCTCACATAATTACGTGGCCTAGTGTAAGTGCAGTCGGATTCTCTTAGCACCGCGGTTGTCTTTTCCTAACTCCTTTTGAATTCTCCTTCACATCTTTCCTTAACCTCATGACGCTTTTCATCGAGGTCAAGGAAAAGTGGTTAGGAAAAGACAGGACGTATTTTTTTTGACTATTCGGACGCAGCCCTTGTATTTGTTTACTAGCGGATCTTGACCGCTCCAATATGGCGGACGCGCAGACGCATAGCGGCGACCTTACAGCAGCGGCCGTTTCTATATCTATGGGCGTGCCTATTTGTCTAGTTAAAAATGCATTTCTATGGTTATACGCCGCGCGGTATAAGCACGTTGATTTGTGGGACAAGGGCTTGCTAACCCAACGTGCCGGTTTGCTGTTCAAAAAGAAGTGGAAAAATCGCTGTAGGTAAACCCTTTGTTTGTGGATGTTATAGTTGCTCTGTGTTCCCACTTGATTTTGACAACTTATGATTGTTTATGGTTTGCTTTGGTATTTATTTATCTCCTTTCAGTGTTTAGCTAGCTGTGGTGAGTGAACTATCGTCACCTACTTATGGCAATTTGCTCTCCATAATCACGTTGTTTTATAATTGCTTAAGCGTGGTTTATAAGTAACAACAAATACCAGTTTAGATGTCCCGATCTGCAAGTTCATAGACCTTGGTCAAATGTATAGCTAACATTATTGCTAGTAGTGTTCACTGCGAAAGTAACGAAACGGACACGTGGGTCACGTTATCCCTGCCTCATGGTACGGAGGAAATTTTCGGTGACTCGGTGTCTGGATGTAGCCGTTTGGCTGAAACGATGTAGTCTGTGTACCTTGAGATGGACACGATTACTTCGTTTTTACATTATAAACCTAGCTGTGTGTACTGCATGAGAAAATGCCCAGAATCGCACATTTTGCCATGTGAATTACGACGCTGCAGTTGGCTCCCGTTTCGAAAATTCCGGTGCACCTCAAATCAGTTACGGTATATGATTGGATGGTTTCGCTGTCTTCCCTATGTGTTTGCAAAGGTTATAATTTGCATCTAAAAGTGAGATACGGCACAAGAGAGAAATTGAACAATGGTGGTAATGTGAAATTATTTTTTTTTAATTATAGTGTGAAGTTCACTTCACATGTCCTTTTAAGGCTTTAATATGGAAGGATCAGATACCCAAGTGTCACAGTTTGTTTTCCCCTCAAAATATAATAGTCTCAACATTGCATCACTTGGGTATGACAGAACAGGATCTAATGTACCTCTGAAATGGTGTGTATGAAATATCACTGCACTGTATACAAAAAACTCCAAACTGTGTATATAAATGCAGTAATACATTCCTTTTTGAAAGTGAACATATTGGATGGCAATTTCACCTCAAAATTTAAAGGTATCAAGCTTTTGACACTTGGGGTCCTGGTCTACATCCCACCCCATTTTCGTGAAATTTAACCGTGTCTTTTTTTAATAATCCCACTTCAAACCTATGTAATCCAATAGAGGCCAATTGAAAAAAATGAAAATTTGGATTGGAATAAATCCTGAAAATTTAAAGGCATCCCGAACTATGTCCTACCCAGTTTCTGCAAAGATTTACTGTAGCTTTTTAGAATAAGCTCACTTCAAACCTTCAGTGTAAGCCAATGCAAGCCAATTGATAAAAGTGAAAATTTGGATTGAAATATCTCCTGAAATTTGAAAGGTCTCAAACTTCTGACACTTGTTCATGGCAGATGGGGTCCTGTTCTGTGTCCTACCCCATTTCTGTGAAATTTTACTGTAATGTTTTGGAATAATATCGCTTCAAATGTTCTATGTAATCCAATCCAAGATAATATAAAAAAGTAGCATTTTGGAAAGGAATATCTTCTGAAATTTAAAAGGTCTCAAACTTCTGACACTTTCATGATAGAAGGGGTCCTGGTCTACATCCTACCCTATTTCTGTGGATTTTTACTGTAGCGTTTTTGAATAATCCCACTTCAAACCTTCTATGTAATCAAATAGAGGCCAGTTGAAAAATATGAAAAATTGGATAGGAATTTCATCCCAAATGTAAAAGGCCTCAAAGTTTTGACACTTGTTCATGGCAAATGGGGTCCTGTTCTATGTCCTCCCCCATTTCGGTGGAATTTCACTGTAGCGTTTGTGAATAATCCCATTTAAAACCTTCCATATAATTCAATATAAACTAATATAAATAAGTGAATTTTGGATTGCAATATCTCTCCAGAATTAAAAGGTTTTAAAGTTTTGATACTTGTTCATGATAAAAGGGGTCCTGTTCTATGTCCTACCTAGTTTCTGTGATGATTTACTGTAGCATTTTCAAATAATCCCACTTCAAACAATGTAATCCAATGCAGGGGCAAGAGAAGGGGTCCTGATCTACACCCTAGCCCAATTGTGTGGAGTTTTACTTTTAGCATTTTCAAATAATCCCACTACAGATTGTCTGTGCATATCAATACAGCCCTATTGAAGTGATTTGGATTACAATTTCTTCTGAAAAATAGTGTCTCAAAATTTTGACGCTTGTTTATCCCAGATGATGTCCTGCCCCCAACTGTGATACTATTACTATACTGTTTTGAAATAATCCCACTCCAAACATTCTATGTAATCAATACATGCTGTTGACCCATTATTTGAAAATGCTACAGTAAAACTCCACACAGTGGGGCTAGGATGTAGATCAGGACCCCTTCTCTCATGAACAAGTATCAAAAGTTTGAGTTTAAAAGCTTTTAAATTTATGGAGAAATTCCAAACCAAATTTTCACATTTCTCACTTAGCCTTTACTGAATTACATAGAAGATTTGAAGTGGGATTATTCACAAATGCTACAGTAAATCTTCACAGAAACTGGGTAGGACATAGAACAGGCCCCCTTCTATCATGAACAAGTGTCAAAACTTTGAGACCTTTTACATTTGGGGAGAAATTCCTATCCAAATATTCATATTTTTCAATTGGTCTCTATTGGATTACATAGAAGGTTTGAAGTGGGATTATTCAAAAATACTGCTGTAAAATTCCACAGAAATGAGGTAGGATGTAGACCAGAACCCCTTCTGCCAGGAACAAGAGACAGAAGTTTGAGACGTTTTAAATTTCAGCAGATATTCCAATCCAGAATGCTACTTTTTATATTATCTTGTATTGGATTACATAGAACATTTGAAGTGATATTATTCCAAAACATGACAGTAAAATTTCACAGAAATGGGGTAGGACATAGAACAGGACCCCATCTGCCATGAACAAGTGTCAGAAGTTTGAGACCTTTTAATTTTGGAGAGATATCTCAATCCAGATTTTCACATTTCTCAGTTGGTTTTCATTTGATTACACAGAAGGTTTCAAGTGGGATTATTCACAAACACTGCAGTAAAATTTCACAGAAATGGGGTAGGATGTAGACCAGGGCCCCTTCTGCCAGGACCAATTGTCAGAAGTTTGAGACCTTTTAAATTTCAGGAGATATTCCAATCCAAAATGTTGCTTTTTTCACACAGCCTGCATTGGATTACATATTTTGGGTGGGATTATTTGAAAACACTTCCGGAGTATTTCTCCCAGATCAGGTCAGTACTACTTCAGGACCCCTTCTGTCATAATTAAATGTTAAATTTTGAGACCTTTAAATTTTGAGGAGAAACGGCCATCTAATATGTCAATTTTTCAATAGGATTGTATTACTGTATTTGTTTATATAGACCGTTTGGAGTTTTATTTGCATATGGTGCAGTGATATTTTATCCACACAATTTCAGATGTACATTATTTCCTGTTCTCTCATACACACGGGATGCAATGTTAAGACTATTAGATTTTGAGGAGAAAACAAAATGCATGACACTTGGGTATCTGATCTTTCCATATTACAGTCTTAAAGGACATGTGAAGTGAATGTAACATAATAAAAACAAAACAAAAAAAAAATTTCACATTACCACCTTTGTTCAATTTCTCTCTAGGGCTGTATCTCACTTTTAGAAGCATATTATAGCCTTGGCAATCACGTCAACCATCCAATCATAATGCAACCGATTTAAGGTGGACTGAAATTTTCGAATTGGGAGCTGCGAATCAGGAGCCAACTTCAGCAAAAGCTGAAGCTTTTGTTATAACTGAACGATAAGTAGTTTACAAGAATGATCGTGATATCTATTTCCTATTTTCGTCAACTTGCTAGAAGGTTCAGTCAATATAGAAATACGCGCGAACCCTGCTAATTATACCAAGAATTTGTGCTATGTCGTTAGCTAATACATTGTGGACAAAGACTGCATTGTAAATTCTCTTTTTTCCCTTGAGACATCAAAATGGCAGAAATGCAGGAAGCTAGTCCCCTCGAAAAGAAGGTGGCTGAACAAATTGAGGTAAATATTACCTGTCATACGTAGCAGGAGTAGTGTTACAAAGTGGTGAATTGCAAAATCGCTGACCAGTATTCATACATTTTCTTCTTTGAATGAAATATTTAGCGTGTTTACTAATGGAAATTATCTGGTATTGTGGAAAACAAACATTTTATTTATAAATAAAAATTTAAGAACAAATGTTGATTCACTTTTGGATCCTGTCTTGTGTAGTATTACTTTGGAGACCACAATCTTCCAAGAGACAAGTTCCTGAAGGAGCAGATCCAGTTGGATGATGGATGGGTGACACTTGAAACCATGATTAAATTTAACAGGTACATAAGGTGAAGGACAAGTGCTCTGTGGTCCTTGGTGGACTGCAAGAAGCTTTGTAAATGGCATGCAGCTTAGTGCAGTATCAGAAATAGGAGCATAATAAATAATCGTAACTACAAAGCTAATGAAAAGGCTGTCACCTAATGGATATGAAGCAACTCGTGTGAGACTGATTCAATAACCAATAAACTTTCCACTGCCTCTGTTTCAGGCTGAAGTGCTTGACAACCGATTTTAACATCATCATCAACTCACTGAGAAAATCTAAAACTGGCCTTTTGGAAATCAATGAGGACAAGACAAAAATTCGGAGATGTCCTGAAAAGCCCCTCCCAGAACTGAATGAGGAATATAAAGATGCTGTCAAAAACAAGTCGGTCTACATTGTAAGTCTCCAAAAGTGTAGTCTCTGCACAATCGCTCTGTCTGCTCAGCGTCTACTCAACTTTTGTAGAGTAAAGGGTTGTTGAAGTTCTGTGTGGTGAATGTTGATGGGTTAAAAATGAAATCAGTGCCCGGTTAAAGCACCAATCAGTTATCTTAATATTCTCAAAACTTTGTCAGTAATTGGGAAAAAAAAGTTGTGATTTAACAAAAAACCAACCTTCTCCACCTATAATTCAAGATGATAGAATGTGTAAGGGAGCTTATATTGATAGAAAATTGCTCGGAAATCTCCTGGGAAAAATCCAGAATTTGCTAAATTGGTGCATTATTCTTTAGTCTGTGGTGTTACCTGCAAATGACTTGAAACCAGTTTGCATAATGGTTGTCTCGGGTTATGCAATGTGCATTACTCAACATATAGCTTTCCAGCTGGCAATTGCATTAAGAGCTTTCATTTGTTTTTGAAATATGAATAGCATGGATTGTAACATGAAATACACAGACCCTGGGTTTTTCCTGGCTGAGATGGGCTTAGGTGGTGTCTGTGTGACAGTGACTGTGGTTGGTCTGGCTTTACTGCCAACATCAACTTGATGTGTCATCTGCCTATATTTGGCTAGATTTAGAATATAAAATTCTGATCTTCAAAATACTACCACAATGCATTTGGATGTTGGCTATAGAAAATGAGCCGTGTGATTTAAAAAAAAAAAAAAAAAAACAAAAAAAACAAAATTGGAACAATTTTTATTGAAGAGTTGCACATTGTAATTTTACTTCAAATAATGTTGACATGACAGTAGTCAGCTGTTTCTGTTATGTTCATAACTTAATCGCGTTGGATACAATTAAAACCAACATACACGCAGTCCAATGTTGCATTCATACCACCTGTTCGGTATGATTGTAAGAGGTGCAGAATAATTCTAAAGTAAATGTAAATTCCCCATGCTCATTTCCAATAGTGATGTGGGACCAGCGACATCCTCAGATTATGTAGCATGGGGCATAAGCATTGACGCCCAAGCAACTTGGTAACTTTAAAAGTGAAGTGAGTTGTGGTAACATCCAAACCGGTGTGGAAAGCTGTTTTTGTTTGTTTCTTAACACCCAGGAAAGCTTTTGAAAAGCGAATGGTGTGCCATGCAGACCAATCTGGTGTGTGCGTATTATAAATGCCTGCACCCAGGTGGCTGTTTGTTTTCCATTAACCACTTGGAGCATCCAGAAGATGAGGCTATGTCAACATGGCAAGCAAATTGATTGAACATGTTTAACATTAAACAGTGAACTAACTTTAGTCAAACACATTGATGAGTAAAAGTACATTTTTAATGAGTATTAAACACCATTTAAATGCCTAAGGTCTCCCAAAAAGGACTTTACATGTAGATGGTTTGAGACAATGTGTTGTCCCTAATCTCCAAATCTGAAACCCTCTCCATGACCTCCCTGGGTACCAACCCTCTTGTTTTTTTAGATGGCGTTCTCTAAACATAAAAGAAAAAAGCACATTATTTGTTATAGTGACTCAGAGACAGCATAACTGTAACAGCTGTTGCATTTGTACAGATGGGGACATCATGTTTTATGGTCACCTAGCATCCTGTTCCTGCTGGAATAGGCTTTTAAAACCACGTTGACAGCAGATGCCTGAGTGGCATGCATCATTGGCAGATTTTTATTTTTTTGTGCACAATTTCTTCTATTGGTGGCTTTAAAAAAATATTTAGGTGGCCTGCCACACATTTCAGTGCAGGAAAAACCCTCAGATACTGTAAGATCAATTTACAGGGTAAATTTTAAATAAGATCGTTTCATAGCAGAGAAAAGCCAGCTACTCAATTTTGCATTCCCCCAAAGTTTGACTTGATCCTCCATTATTGGTGATGGAGAAACGACTCAAACTATGACATTCTGTGGTCAATTTTCCAGACTGTCCTGACTACCTTACGACCTGGAATACCTTACTACCCGTATCCAGTTTGTAAATGGGCAAACTAATCTACTCTTGATATCATAAACATAAAACCCGTTATGTGGCATTTATCAATGGATTTTCATGAAGACAACATACTTCTAGGGATGTCATAAAATATCGATATATCGATTATTGATCGGCACGTTATTTTATCGATATGTTTTTGAGGCATCGATGTATTAAAATTAGTCGACATTTAAATTAGACTCCTAATGTGTGTGCTTTCCCATTCATTCAGTTGGCCTTGTGTTTAATGTAGTCTGGAATAATAGCTTTCGGAGACCACAAGGGGGTGATATAAAATCTATAGGCCTTATATAGTTATCACTAAGTTACCTTGCTCACCTCTCTCACCCCTACTTGTGTGCTGCTGGTGTATGTTTTGGCGTAGGCTATGTAAACTAGGCTAGGCTAATGTTACGGCGGACAAAAATATTGGAGAGTTCTGGGGAAAGGGCAAATGAAGCAACGTTTGGGCTCACTTCAGATTCTGGGTTGATGGAGCTGGCCAATACCTGGATAAAACAAAAACTGTGCAAAAGGTGCAAGGCAGAATTGCCATTCTCCGGGAACACAACCAATCTAATATCACATGAACAAATCATAGCGAAAGGCAGTACACTAGTACAAACTACAATTGTGGAAAATTTGATCACCAGGAAGAAGTTACCAATAGATTCGCCACAGGCCAAAAAGCTAACAAATTGTGTAGCGAAATTTATAGTCGGAGATATGCAGCCACTTAAAGTGGTAGAGAGTCCCTTTTTCCTAAACCTGCTGGAGGAAATGAAACCGGAGTTTAAGGTACCCTGTCTCTTACACTTCACCAACTTTGTGTTGAGAGATATGTATGAGGATACAAAGACTATGGTGCGTACGCAGCTTGAGAAAGCAGAGGGCATCGCTCTTACTACCGACTCCTGGACCTCACAAGCTACTGATGACTACTTAACAGTTACTGCACATGTAATTGATTCAGCATTTGAGATGAACTCTTTTGTCCTGCAAACTTCTCCCCTCGGATGCAGTCACACAGCACAAAACCTATGTGAAAGCCTTGCAAACATGGAGTGTAAGTGGAAAATTCTACTGCGTGACCCACAGCCTGTGTATGTTACTGACCATGCTCGGAATATTACAAATGCCCTGCAGCTTCTCGGGCAACAACACATTGGCTGCATGGCCCACATGCTGAACCTTGCCGTGAAAAGGGGAATAGTGGTCCGAACAGTGAGTAGAGTTTTGAGAAAGTGCAGGTGCATTGTTGGACATTTTAAACAGTGTCAGCATCCAGCCCTCACTGACAAACAGGTCCATCTATAGCTCCCACAGCACTGACTGGTGCAAGACATTGAAACCAGATGGAATTCTGCTTGCGATATGATGACCTGTACTGTTGAGCAGGAACCCGCTATTTGTGCAGTTCTCATCGGTTCCGGAAGGGCTGATGACCGAGATCTCATCCTCACAGAAATCGAGCTTGCTCAGATTAAAGACCTACTGCCTGTTCTCGAACCCTTCAAAGATGCCACCGAGATACTGAGCTTGGAGACAAAGGTCACCTCTTCTCTATTTCTACCAATGCTGCAGAAGTTGCGAGCAGCATCAGCACCATGTGCTGGTGATTCGCCTATCCAGAGAGACTGTAAAGCTGAAATAAACTGGGTCCTCAGCACACGCTACCAAACAGAGGCTGTCTTTCAGTTTATGGAAATTGCCGCTGCCCTTGACCCACGTTTTAAAACACTCATTTTTTCACATGGACAATAAAGAAAATGTCTTTGAGAAACTCGAGGCCAAGCTCGTGGATTTAGCGACTGAGGCGGGGGCGGAAGTGGGCGAAACAAGCTCCGACCCACCACCAGCCAAAGTGATGGCAACAGATCACTGCGATTGACTGACTGAGACTAGGTCTACAGTTTCTTTGACATTTGTGAGAATAGTAGAGCAGACCGGCCGTTACCGCGAGACGTTGTGCGACGTGAGCTGTCACTCTACAAGGAGGAAACCCATCTCTATGACCGAATGTCTGTTGGATTGGTGGAGATGTCATGCTGCCATATATCCAGCTCTGTCCAGGCTAGCGAAATGCTACCTCAATGTGCCTGCTATTAGTGTCACCAGTGAGAGGGTGTTCTCTGCGGCTGGCAACATTGTCACTTCCCAGCGTTCACGTTTGGATCCAAACAATGTGGACATGCTCATATTCCTCAGTGAAAATACTGTTCATTAGGCTAGGCTTTGCATTAGCCATTGCATTGTTTATGTTGGCCTATTTTCATAACGTAAGCATATTGTTCTATCTAGGCTACACAAAATACCTCTCTTGGGAATGTGTACGTAATAGATTCTTATTTTCATTCAGTGTGCCTGCATTTATGATTTGCTGAAATTATTAGCCCGTGGAAGCATCTAGTGGTGCTTCCTTATATGACACTGAACACCGATAAACCTTTGCAACTTAGATAAAAGGGTTCGTCTATTTATTTACGCCTGTTTATTTCTGTCTGAAAAATGCCGAGATATTTCGATAATCATCGGGAAAATTTTCTGATTATCAATGAATGAAAAAGGCATTGAAGCCTACATACTTCCTAGTAAATTTTCAGACTCCTCTATTCATGGCCTGTAGAGTGCATGGCTGTGTCTTTTTGCACCATGACAAACAATGCTAGTTTTGTGGCTTACCAGACTTATCACAACAACTTGCATTGAGCGGGGGAATTTCCCTTTGCTCGAAAATTGCACAGTTCTTATCAGGGCCTTAGGGTTTTGGTGAGGATTCGAATTTATGGACAGACTGGTTAACTGACCAAGCTATTAACCTGTAATAGTAGAAGTAAAGTAGTAAATGTAATTGCATTACTTTTCTATTACTTTGCATTACTTTTTTGTGATGGTCAACAAAGCGATTTGTAATCCTACACTGCGAACAACCAATAGGTGTGTTCAGGATGGCCGGATTGCAGGACAGATTTGCTGGACAACGTCAGCAATGTACCTATTTTTATCATTGCACGTCAGTGATTTCAATGGGCAATCCACACAGTAAAAAGCCGTTCCCTTCATTACTCTCCTAAATTACTGAGGGGGCATGTCTGTCTGGCTGTTCCTGGGGGTAGGCCTGTTATTTTTTTTTTTTTTTTTTTTGACATTTTTTCACAGACAGACAGACAGACAGACAAGGAAAAACCTGAATAAATGTATGGAGAACCATGTACCCAAAATAGTTGTAATTTGCATCAAATATTGACACATTGATCCTAACTAAAATAATTATCAGAGGACTTCGCAGAAAAATGCAGAGACTCTCGCAGGATTTTGTAGAAAAACAGTAGGTTTTTTCAGCTGGAATTTTGTGTGCCTGGTAATAGTTGTTCTGGGCGTGAATTACACTGGCAAAAATGACAGCATCTGACCTCCCCTAGTGAAGCTAATCCTGTTCAGACAGGGCTTTTGTCTGACATCTGTACAAGTAGTGAGTTTCCGACGGGAAAACTCACTTTTTTTTTTTTTTAAATCTCCAAAATAATCCTGTTGGAATCTTGTGTGAAGCTGCATGATTACCAGTATTTTCAGAATCTTAAGAGGTGACTAAAAACCCATGATTTAGGACAGTGTGAGAGTACGTCAGACTTTACTGTGCATGTCCAATGCAGCGTCGAACATCGCGCGTCGACGCGTTGCTTCACGTCGCCTGGCTGCTTGGGGGCGTGTAAAAAAAAAAATAAAAAATGTGGTGGGTGTTACAAAGTCGTGCTGAAAATATGTTCCCGTTCATGCAAAGTGTATAAATATAGGAGCATCACAATATACTTTGTCTAATAATCTTGCAAGGGAGTGGAATAACCAGAATGAAATTAACATTACTCTCTAACTATAACTGACTGAATTTGTTTAAATTGAGTTTTTGGTTCGGGCTAGAGAAGTTAGTGCCAAGTGAACAAGCTAGCTATCTATCGTATATCAAACCGGATAATTTGCAGCTGATTTTAAGTCCAGATAACATCACAATATATCAAATTGCGCTGCTTTCGACGCTGCAGTGGACATGCACCGTTAGTTGATTAGAAGTATATAACTGCATTTATATAGCGCTTTTATCCAAAGCGCTTTACAATTGATGCCTCTGGTGAATGAGAGGCATCAATTGTAAAGCGCTTTGCATAAAAGTGCTATATAAATGCAGTCCATTTACCATTCCATTTAGTTGATTAAAAGTTGTCTAATGTATTTGGAGGCAAGTTGAGCTGGGTAGTCAGAAGCCACCTACTTGCTGGTATACTGCTACTCTTTTTCAGTGTTCCCTCACAGATCCCATGTCTTATGATGTGGTTCAAAGCAGGCTAGAGATGATTCTTTCCATCTGTCCCATTTGTCCTACCTAGCATTTTGTGCAATGGCGTTTAGTCACTGAATCATCAACAAGCATACATTCTTTATGACATTTCAACTTATGCTGGTTTTACCCCTGATAATATTTTAAGCGATTTCACAGTCGTGAAACCTTGCCAGTCTCAACTTAGTCAGTGTGCGCCCCTGTCATGACTCTCGACTAAATGAGATCAGTTTTCTTTGTATAGTGCATTTTTATAGAAAACTGTCAGAAAAATGCTTTCCGAAGTGTTAGAGAAGGGCAAAACGGAACGCGCAAAAACAGAGGAAGATCCAAACAAAAACCAGGCCTGAACCCCAAAATAGCAAGCATATAAGGTTTAAAAAATAAAAACTCTCAGTGGGGAGAAAAACATTCAAATGGAGACAAGAAAAAAACTCCCTGTTGGGAAGAAATCTCGGGAGGAACCTGGCTATAGAGGGTGGGAGCCCATCCTTAGCTGGCCAGCCTGGTGTAAAGCGGTAGAATGGGTGTAACAAATGTAGTAATGTTTGGGAGGCATTAGTGTTTTATTTTTTACAATGTAAGACAGATGGTAGGCTTTATTTTCCCCAAATTGTTGTCAGTGATAGGCAGGGTATTCTAGTACAGTCACATGCCTAAACTACATCACGCCTACTGGAAAAAAATGTAAGCTATTGCTCAAAAAGCCAACACAGGAAAAACTGGTTTTTACTGAGATCATACTTAAGTTTTAATTATTATTGATGGTAAATTTAAAATAAGATATTGAGCCACAAAATGTAAGCAGGATATAATATATTTTTAAAAATTGATTTATACAGCACCTTTCAAGCAAAGAGTACAAAGTGCTTTCCAAAGCAGATAAAAAAATAATGTTTAAAATTACCACAGGGGGTACAATAAAAGCAGCATGAAAGGGAAGAACGAACAGCAAAAAAAGAACAATATAGAATACAGAATAATAAAGGGCAATATTAAAACACAATGAATAAAACAAAGAACTAAGCACAGTAAAACATAAAGGAAATGATAAAATGACCCAACAACCCAAACAAATATTAAGACCCAACAATTAAAAAGGAAAAAGTACAGCAGCTAGCTCTTTCATTACAGAAGGTGGTTTTGTAAAAGAAGATTTTTAGGCTAGTTTTAAAAGCAGCGACTGTATCAGCTGACCTAATATTATATGGAAGGCTGTTCCAGAGCCAAGGGGCCATTACAGCTAAGGCTCGATCACCTCTTGATTTTAATCTAGACTGTGGAACAACCAAAAGCCCAAGGCTGGCAGATCTGAGAGGCCTCTGGGGACAATAAGGAGTTAAAAGTTCACAAATATAATTGGGTGCCAAACCATGTAAGGCCTTGTAAGTAATTAATAAAACTTTGAAATAGATTTTAAAAGAAACAGGCAACCAGTGCAGAGAAGCCAGAATTGGGGTAGTATGGGGAAAAGGCTTACTCCTGGTCAATAGCCTAGCGGGGGAATTCTGTACAGTTCAGCTATAGCATGACGATGAAGGCATGAGAACAAAGCATTACAATAGTCAAAACGAGATCAAATAAAAGCATGTATGATTCTTTCGGCTTTTTTTTAATATGTTGTTCAAAAATTCAGATTACAATCGAAGATCAGACCCAAGTTCTGGGATGCAGTGTTGATGTTTGGAGCTAGGGGACCAAGGAATGGATATAACTGTTTAGATAACAACAATAAGGACTTCTGTCTTCTGTCAGAGTTTAGTTGTAGTTCTGAGACATCCAGTCTTTAACCTCAGCTAAGCAGTGATGTAAAGCAGCCAACGTATTTATATCATTTGGGTTTACAGAGGCACAACTCTGTCATCTGCATAGCTGTGATCGGAGATATTATGATGATGGATAATATGACCTAGGGGTAGGATATATAGAGAACAATACTGGTCCAAGAACTGAGCCCTGAGGTACACCACACATGATCACAAGTTGATGACGTAAGGTCACCAGTTGACATAAAGAATTGCCTATTTGACAAATCGGAAGAGAACCAGTTTAACGCAGTCCCAGAGATACCAA
The DNA here is from genome assembly GCA_039654925.1 of Anguilla pacifica. Lineage (NCBI taxonomy): Eukaryota > Metazoa > Chordata > Actinopteri > Anguilliformes > Anguillidae > Anguilla > Anguilla pacifica. The sequence continues at coordinate 33,919,770 of CM077286.1, read as the reverse complement.
CTGTCTTAGTCTACTGATTAGAATAGCATGATCAATGGTGTCAAAGGCTGCACTAAGGTAAAGGAGCACCAGAACAAAAATGTTTCCTGCATCAATAAATCATAACCCTAAGAAGGGCGATTTCAGTACTGTGCAGCTGGCGAAAACCAGATTGACATTTTTCAAAGATATTGGTGCTATTTAGTACCTCTAAGAGTTCTAAAACAACTTTTTGCAGAATTTTAGAAATAAAAGATGACTTAGAAATAGGTCTAAAATTTCCTAAAACAGATGGATCAAAGCCGGCTCTTTTCAGAGGCTGAACACAAGGCATTTTAAAATAATTTGGGACACATCCAGAAGACAGAGCTGGGGAAAAAATGAGAGCAAACTGGGGCCAATCACCTCCATAACTTCTCTACAAAGTTTTGTGGGAATAACATCAAGGGGAATGGAGGAGGGTCTCATCTGACACAATCTCTATTAGAACTTGCCGAAAGATTGGCCTAAAGTGAGTAAAGGAATTGGAACAAGTGCATGGAAGGTTTACAGCAGACAGGAGGAGTAATGTTAGCTCTGATATGGTCAATCTTATAGTGGGTATGCACATGACGGCACAGTAGGTGGAAGTCACTGCGGTTATACCCACTGAGTGGCAGAAAGACTACTGAGTGGTACCGTTAGCATTCAGCTTGAATGCCGTGAAAACACAAAAAACACATCTAAAATGGGGAAGAGCTGTTGTGCGTTTGACTTCACAAATAGATTCAAACAGAAATCTTTTTTACAGACTGCCGAAAGCTAAAGAAAAGATAAGCAAATGGATCGCTGCAATTCGCAGAAACAACTGGAATCCCAGGCACTGAAACGTGGATTTGCGGTTGTCATTTTGTGTCAGGTATGTTGGATTTTTGGGTAAAATCATACCTTAAGTTATGTAGGCTACTGTATTGACTACTCATCAATTAAATATTTAGCATCTTTCATTTATATTCTGTGTAAATGTAAAGTTTTTGTCAGCATTTATTAAAAAACATCCATGATTATGAGCCTTGTGTTCTACAAAGGGGGGGATGGTTAGATAGTATTAGGTAGCCAAGCATATAAATTATTAAGGTATGATTTTACCCAAAAATCCAACATACCTGACACAAAATAACAACCGCAAATCCACGTTTCAGTGCCTGGATTCCAGTTGTTTCTGCGAATTGCAGCGATGCATTGCTTGTCTTTTCTTTAGCTTTCGGCAGTCTGTAAAAAGATAGCTCCGATTTCTTGTTGAATGTCCATGGACCACTGGTTCTTTGGTAAGTTGTAAGGATCACTGTCGAGTCCAACTGCCTTTAATTTAAACAGATAATCGTTTGTTTTACTCCCGGTTTTGCAGTTTCCTATACTAAAGGCAGTCATGTGGCAGCATGTTTTGCCACTCAGTCCCGACTGAGGGGGCGTATTCCGGTGGGAATGTGACGTCAATGCATACCCTCTATTAACAAAGAAGGATAAAAACTTTTCACTTGGCTACAGATGAAGCAGAAGCAGTAGGGGTAGCAGGGTTTATGAGGCGATCAGTGGTTTTAAACAAAAATCTGGGATTTTGCGGGTTAGCAGAGATTAACTGGGAAAAGTATCAGTCTCTTGTTGCTTTTACTTTATAATTGTAGGATGTAAGTAATTCCTTCATCTGTATGTAATTGACTTGGAGTTTACTGGATTTCCGTTTGTGCTCAATCTTCCTGCATGCTCTTTTATTGCTATAAATATCATCATTAATTCAAGGGGGTGCTTTAACCTCCCTAATGGTCAGCACGCCAGCATGTCTAGATTGCTCAACTCAGACATTCATTGCTCCTGCAACCAAAGTATGAGTTGAAAACAGAAACTGTTCTAGTTTCATTAGAATACGATACACGGCAACTATCTCAAATACGGAGTTTCGCAGCGCCACCATTGTTGCCTCCCTGCAGTCTCTATCTGGGCATACATGAAAACATTCTTTTACCACTGAACATTTGTATTCCGTCCTAGCAACAAGATAAAACCAACAATAGCCGAAGGTATGACAGTACAACTGTGAAAAACGCTGCTCACTGATCACTGAAATAAACAAAGAGGAATTTTTAAAAAATTATACCATGTCATTCTACTGTCAATATCTGCGACTAAATATGGAATAAATATAAACCTTACCATTGGTTTTTCACGTAAAGATGTTCTTTTTCAAGGAGTGGGCATATTTTCTTGGACAATCCGTTTGTGAAATATGCTCATTTGTGACGCCTAGGTACCTTCCAAAATAGCTGTGTGTAATGTTGTTTATGGTCTTGTCGCTCTTTTTAGAACAGTCTGGCTTGATCGACAATAAATCGATCCAATAGGTGACATAGTAAGCTTTCTAACTACATATAACATGTCTAAGTTTGCTTTTGGAATAGTGTTTTATAGCTCAGTGTAACCGTGGTGCTCACATCTGGAATTATAAAACTTTAAATAGGATACCCCCTAAATGGGCAAGGATTGGCCAGATTTGGCATGTGCGCTAAGGGGTTAATAGTTGACTTAAACTGGGTTTTAAAAGGAGCAGCAGTATCTAAAAGAGAAGAGCATAGCTGATATTTAAAGGTCATTATTGTCTGAATAACTTATGTTGTCACTGGCTTTAGTAAAGGGAGGACAATTTTTGGACAGTGTGTTCATTAAGAACGCGACAATGCATAGATAGTTTGAGGTTTTATAGCACCTTGGAACACGGCATCAAACATGACACACTAGAATGTAAGCTTGAATAATATTTAGACAATTTTGACTTCACTTTCAGTTATGACCATTTCTGAAAGGCCCACTGTTCCTGGAGTGATTTTTATCTCAGGTTCTTGTACATTTTTTTTCTGAATACTGACAGAGACTTACAGACACAGCATGGTCAAAATACTAAAGAAAACAGAATTTTAGAATTGCATATTCAGATATTGCCTTCATTGTTACTGTAATACCAAATATGTATTTTCAACAGAAAGGATTTCCAACAGAAACAACCCTTGATGAAATTCAGGAATGGCTACACGGCAAAGGGAAAATTGAAAGTATTCAGATGAGAAGAAATCTACAGAAAAATTTCAAAGTGAGTCTGTGGGTCAAGGGGCTGCTTACATTTCCAGGTGTTTATAGGTGACCATTTCTTACTTGTTTTATCTTTGCAGGGTTCCATATTCCTCATTTTGGACTCTGAAGAATCTGCAAAGCAGTTTGTTGCACGACCTGATTTGCAATCATTCAAAGACAATGAAATGAGCGTCCTTTTAAAGTAGGAGTCCTTAGAATGCTGATATCAATATAGTTTTGCCTACTGCTTGAAACTGGGTTAGCACATATATTTAGAAGTATTAACGCTCTTTGTGTTTTCAGAGAAGCTTATGTTACAAAGAAAATAGAAGAACGGAAACGGTTCAGAGCAGAGGCAAAGGCCAAAGCCAAACAGTGAGTATTCGGTTTCATTGGCTGGATTAACACTGCTGAGAACTGCTAATGCAAGATTGTAGGTATTGCAGTTGACTGCACAATACATAATTTCCTTCCCATTAGTATGATCATTCTTGCTAAAGTGGTGTGTTTTCTCACTTAATTAAAAATGTGAAATTGTATCATGAGCATTGCCATCTTATGGCTAAATTACCTGAATGAGTGTGCACCACCAACAATATCAAACAGTTTTCTAGTGCTTCAGCCACTGACTGGACTTTTTTTGCTTTTGTTGCTGAGGTTGCAGAAACCAATATGGAATCCTGTGCACCACACCTCTCAATTTTCCTCTAGGCTATAATGGATATACTCATGCATTTTTCTGCCAAATGAATGGGTTTAGTCATTTTCAACCCAGTTATACTCATAATACATACAAGAATGGAAATCAATTCATGATTTTACTTGACACAATAACAAAGTTATAGTTGAGTTGTTTTACTTTTCAAAGAGTCAACACTAGGCTCTGGTTGGTTGTGTTGAACATGATGTGATGATGACTAGCTGATGGATGAACTAAATGAAGAGGTTGAATGAAATATAATTACAATACCATGTGAAGTAGTTGTAGTGAGCAGTGATTCTCTTCTTGTGTGTCTGTCAGTCAATCCAACCTTTTCAGTTCAATGTTTTTTTTTTTTTGTGAGGCTGCCAAAATTATTTATAAATATCAATTATGATGGTAATGTTTGTTTGAAATATTGTCCACATGCGTGTTTCACGTGTTTGTCTGTGGGCTTTGAATGAGGTAGCTAATGAAACGGTAGTAACTCAAATTCAAAATCGGGAAAAAAAAACTTCTTATTAGCTAATGCTAGGTAGTTGGGTATATTTTTCATGTTAGCACACAGGTTTTTCTGAAAATATAACATCAGCATCACCAGAAGGTATACGTATAGTTCTGTGAATGTTATGCCATCCGATACCGCACTAAATACTTCTTCATGGTGATCAAGCATCATGGACTCAATATCTATAGGCTGGCAAGTTACTGTGTAAGCTCTTCGCAAAATTGGTTTATTTCAATTTTACTCAAGTCGAGGCCTGAGCTTACAAGACAGGGTAGCTACATGAAAATTTAACTCAGAATGTACTTGGTGTAACTGCATCTCTGCCTAATTAGCTAATGTTAGCAGCAATGCATGAATCCCTGTGGTTTGCGCTAACTAGCTATGTAGTTATATATAAAACAAATCTGAGCTAGGAAAATATAGCTCCCAGACAGTGGCAAGCTAGCAATCAAAACTACAATGTAAAGTTTATGAATAAACATTGGTGTGGTTGCTTCTGCAGTTGATTAGCTGTTACCTGGTTAAGAAGTTGGAGAGCTGTAGCATCTTAAAACCTTACCAGTCTAATCTTATGACCATTAATGGGTTAATTTAGTTGGCAAGCTATAGCATGGGTAAGTAGGATAAACCAGGCAAAGGTTTGTTGTTGTTGTTGTTATTATAATGTGTAACATTATTAGTAGTACCATATTATTGATGTGGTGTTATTATTGATGTATTATTAACATACTGTTATTGATTATTATTATTACATCCTACTCTCCTGTAATAATAATAATTACCAATTTTGTGGTAATATAGGATATCTATAAAGTGTAGCGTAGACAGTGCATTCCCAAATATGGGAACGATATAGATTGGAAGGTGTATTTGTTTAATGGCTGCTACAAATCTAGATAGTGTAATTGTGTTTCACCATACATGAAACGGCAATATGGTAATTTGCTGATAATAACGAGCATTAAAATAGAATTGTTAGAAGACATGTGGCCTCACATTAATTTTAAAATATACTAAATACTAATCACATGAAGGGAGGCTGCCTACAAATGGGTAGAACATACACGGTGAAATAGAAAAAATGGTTAAATATGCTGATGAAAAATGTTTTTATCCAGAAAACATCCTGGTTGCAACACGTTATATAGTGAAACATTTTTGTGGTTAGAGGTGCTATTAGGTAGTTATATAGGCTAGATTACAATGACACAAGTGGCTTCAATGCCAGTCGCTAAATGCGGTTTTCATGCGACAGCATGCCAATTTGTAATTTAAAATCTGATTTTATAAATGTATGAGTATTTGGTTATGAATAGCTTTGGTGGCTTGCTTCACAGGTGCAAAATGTCATTTTCAATTTTCTCTGTGTCCTATTGGCTGAAATAGCATCATCTGCTATGGCTCTATTTGTTGCCATTTACTTTTCATTCCCCATTCATTCTCAATATGAATATTTTCCCAAAAAAACTTAATATTCTAAGAACTGTTTGGAATTTCAAAAAGCTTTGAACAAGCACACTGCTTTGAACCAAGCTGAATATTATGAAGTTGGAATGGCATGTCTAGCTTAAAAGCTATAGGGGATTAGCGTGCAGAAATTTAGGCACAAAAAAAAAAAAAGTATACAAGAGAACAGGCAGTGCGTTGCTGAAGCAACAACACTAATTGCAAGCACAATGTCATAGCCGCTAGCTAGCTAGCCATCTGTATCGGAGATAATTGATTTGCTACTAGATCTTTTTTTCAGTCAAATCGAATATATAACATTAACACACTATAATGAGCTAACCTGCTACATAAGCTATTTAACGGAACAGTAACATTTGTATAGTAGTCCACTCATTCCAGAGGGTTCATATCAGGGTCTCCACTGTCAAGGGAATTGGTTATGTTAACTAGCTGCGAGAGTGTCTGGTCTGCACTCATCAACACTGACTAGTGGATGCTTGGTCCATGCAGTTCTGTGATTCATGTGTTGTTCAGTAACCATGGATGTTTAAACTACTTTCATGACTACGGTCATGCTGTAAGCTTTTCATTGATCTTGCACTTTCCACAAATTAGTCACATGTTGAGTCTTGTGTTGATGCATTTTGCTACTCTGTAAAGTGTCTTTGTGACAATTCTCTGTAAAAAGTGCTATACAAATAAAATTGAATTGAAATTGAATTGACGAACGATGACCAAAACAACTATAACTTAATCAAATCATATCAAGTAAAATAAGGCATTGATTCTTATTCATAAATGCATTTTGTCTACAACACCCCATTGAAAACACTTGTATTTAAAAACACATTTAAAAACATGCCAAACACTTTCATAACTAGCAGTAGTTGAGTGAAAAAAGTATGTTCATGCACAAGCTCTTAATTGCATTTGAGATGCTCTCTAAACATCACAGGATATGATTTTGGCAGGTGCAGTCCATTTTATATATGGTTCAATGAGGAAACACATCTCGGTCACTTTATAGAATAGTTTGTAGTCTTGTCAAACCTAACCTATATGCCCGTTGTGCAGTTCGCATTTTTACACCTAGGTCAGCTGAGCTACTCATCACAAATTATGAGAGAAAATTGGCCCCCCCCAAAATCTGTCTGCCCCCCAATCACAGCGATCTGGAACTGGCTACAAAGTATGTGGGTTTGCATGTATGTATGTGTTATGCATACCTCTCATAATCTACATTTACACTGAACAAAAATATAAATGCAACACGTATCAATTTAGAAGATTTTATTGAGTTCAAGGGTAATAAATGTAAATCAGTCAACTGAAATAGATTAAGCACACTTATCTGTTGATTTCATGTGATTGGGGATACAGATATGCATTTGTTAGTCACAGATTCCCCAAAAAAGAAGATACCATGAAATGAACAGAATACTGATCAGTATCTTGTGAGACCACCATTTGCCTCATGCAACGCAACACATCTCCTTCGCATTGAATTGATAAAATTGTTGATTGTAGACTGTGGAATATCGTCCCACCCCTCTTCAATAGTTGTACGAAGTTGTTGGATATTGGTGGTAACTGGAACAAGCTGTCGTATGCGCCGGTCCAGAGCATCCCAAACATGCTCAATGCAATGGGTGACATGTCTGGTGAGTATGCAGGCCATGGAAGAACTGGGACATTTTCAGCTTCAAGGAATTGTGTACAGATCCTTGCAACATGGGGCCATGCATTGTCATGCTGAAACATGAAGTGATGGCAGTGGATGAATGGCACAGCAATGGGCCTCAGGATCTCATCACAATATCTCTGTGCATTCAAATTGCCATGGATAAAATGCACTTGAGTTCTCTGCCCATAGGATATGCATGCGCATACCAACACCCCACCACCACCATGGGCCACTCTGTACACAACGTTGACATCACCAAACCGCTCACACACCCGACACCGTACATGCTGCCTGCCATCTGCCCTGTACAGCTGAAACCGTGATTCATCAGTGAAGAGGACCGTTCTCCAGCGTGACAGTGGCCATCGAAGGTGAGCTCTTGCCCACTCACCTCGATTGTGAGACGGAACTGCAGACAAATCAAGATCTCGGTGCGGACGTCAAGCACACAGATGAGCTTCCCTGAAGCGATTTCTGACAGTTTGTGCAGAAATTCTACTGTTGTGTAAACCAACGGTTTCATTAGCTGTCCATGTGGCTGGCCTCAGACGATCCCACAGGTGAAGAAGTTGAATGTGGAGGTCCTGGGCTGGCGTGTTTACACATCGTCTGCGGTTGTGAGGCCTGTTGGACGAACTTCCAAAATCTCTGAAACGACGCTGGAGGCGGCTTATGGTGGAGAAATGCACACCCATTACTCTGGCAACAGCTCTACAGGACATTCCTGCTGTCAGCATGCCAATTGAATGATCTCTTAACTCTTGAGGTATCTGTGACATGGTGTTGAACAACAAAAAACTCAACATTTTAGGGTGGCCTTTTATTAACCCCATCATAAGGATCTGCATCTTGATATGCCAGACCTGTGCAGGAGATGGATTATCTTGACAAAGGAGAAATGCTAGCTAACAGTGATAAACAAATTTGTGGGCAAAATATGAGGAAAAATAACATCATTGTGCAAATAGAACAAATCTTTGAGGTATTATTTAAACGCATTAAAAATGGCTACAAAAATAAAAGTTGCGTTTATATTTTTGTTCAGTGTATATTTGTCACTATTATCAGTTTCTCAAAAACGCAACGACTGCGCTACCAATGAACGCTTACGTTAGTGTGAAATATCCTCATACCACTAACCTACTCAATTTCAAAAATAACACACAACTGAAATATTTTGAGCAGTAATACTTACATATCGGTGATCAAATCTTATCTGCGTTCAGTAGATGGAGACAGTGACAGAATCAATGCTGTCGTTCTCCTCTTCTGACTTAGTCCAGAAAAAAGTATCAGCTAGGGCTATCAGCAAACATATGCGTTAGCCATGCTCAGAAGTTGTAAAGAATATTTTCCAAAACATTATGAGCTTTAAAAATGGTGATAACGTAAAATGTATGCGTGGCATTACGTACAGCTGTTTTGGAAGGTACCCAGGTGTCATAAACGAGCGTATATTTCACAAACTGATTGTCCAAGACAAAATATGACCACTCAGTCTTGAAAGGGACATCTTTGCACATAAAACTAATGGTAAGCTTGTAAATTTATTCCATAGTCCCAGATATTGACAGTAGAATGACATGTATAATTTTTGAAAAATCTTTTAGTTTATTTCGTTATTCAGTGAGCTGCGTTTTCACTGCTGTATTGGCATATCTTAGGGCTATTGTTGGGTTTATCTTGTTGCCGGGATACAAATTTTTTTATTGGTGAACGAATGTTTTTTTTTTTTTTTGAATGTCCAAATAGACACTATTGTCCAGTGTGTCATGTGTGGGGGGTGTAGTTGCAGATGAGACTGCAGGGAGGGGGGTGCTTGGTAAATGGATGACTGGAGAGACAATGGTGGCACTTTTATAACTCCATACTTAGCATTGTTGTAGTGTATTGTGTACTGATAAAACCAAAGCAGAATTTGTTGTTTCCACTCATACTTTAAGTGCAGGTGCAATGAATGTCTGATTTGAGAAATCTGGGGACACCGGCATGCCAGCTACTAGGGGGCTTGCGTGAAGGGGTTAATAGACATTCAAAATGCTTTATACTCTAACAGTTAGGCTAATCTCAGTAATTGAGCCCTTCCTGACATTTTTGATTAGATAATATTAAAGCGTATATTGTTTAGGATGGTGGGAAACTGTTATTGAACATGAGTGGAGACTGATCTGAATGCAGACATGGAGTGAACACTAATGAAATGAGTGTATAATTAATCACATTAATAAAATTAAATACTTGCATTCAAAGCCCTGCCTGCCACTATTTTTGGGAAAATATTTCAGTTAGAATACACCAGCAAAAAGAAACGCATTAGCAAAAAAAAAACATACAATTTATTTAAAAGAATCAATCCCTGTTCTTTCATATAGTTGCTGTGAAGCTTCCACATTAGCCTCTTGCAGAAGGGCAGTCTTCTCATAAGCATGTCATCCAAACCTGAAATGGGTACATTTTGCATTAATATATTGGTAGTCTCTGTAATGTCATCGCATAAACTGTTGTTGAATACTTGTTTTTATAGATGAGACTAATTTATTTCACTGTTCTCTCAGTCTTCGTTCTTTTAGCAACTCATAAACATGGCCAAACTAGACACACCTATGCAACTGTATATGTGGAGACATCATCCTGCGCCACCCAGTGGAACTGGATATATCTTGCTAAACACCTGGTTAACGCAGAGTAAATAGATATGCGCTGTCTAGTTTGCGCTGGCTTTTGAACTGTTTGGCTCTCCATACATTTGCTTTTATACCCTTCTTATTTGAACAGTTTGTCTGTAACAGATGTGCTAGTATTTGTACTTTTATTTGGATTAATTTTAAATGCAGCCTTCTTTTTCCCAGTGAAAAAGAGGAAAAACAGAAACGGGCCGAAGATGAGGAAATGGTAAGATCTTTACACTAACTTGTGTGGATTATATCTGACATTGTAGAACTCAACTCCTAGTTTCTGTTCTGCAGAAGTCTTTGGATGAGCAGATGGGCTGCCTGCTGAAATTTTCGGGTGATCTTGAGCAGACTTCAAGAGAGGACTTTCATGACTTGTTTTCCGGGCATGGTCAAATTAAGTGGATTGATTTTGTTAGGGGTGCCAAGGAGGTAAGACGAAACTATTCATCTGCTGTAGATGGGTTAATTTCATTTTAAACACCATATTTTAAAGTATATTATCTATTTTACAAATTTTGTTGCTCAATGCTGGTCCCCAAGGGTTGATAATACATTGTATCATTCCTTTAAAATTAAGCACCCTAATCAAATCTAATAAAATAGTTTACACAACTTCTTGGGTCTTCAATAGCAACTAAAGACTACATTGATTTTTTATTTTTTATATATGAGAACTTTACTATATTATCATTTACTATATTATTTATGATACCATAACCATTGGAGGGAGTTGCTGCAAGGCACAGTGCCAAAATGAGCTACATTAGCTTTCTAAATACCCATTAATAACTTTGGCATCAGCATCTCAATATTTTTCAGTAGCAGTTATGCTAGATCAGAGCCAAAATTTTCATAAATCTAAAACAGACAACTACCTGAACCTGTATCCCATATAGGCATTCATAGTTCATAAGAAATAGCAGGCCCAGTTTTGTGGATTTCTTTCATGATGTGACAGTTCTCTTAATTAGTGGATTATATAAATTTAAGTCACCCATTTAGTGGGTTGGAGGCAGATGAAGTCAATGGGAAGCAATACTTTAGCAGACTTTTGTCTTTTAAATGCTTCATTAATTCTATTTCATAAATCTACAGGGAACAATTCTTTTCAAATCAAATGCTAAGGAAGCGCTCAGTAAGGCCAAAGAGGCCAGTGGAGGAGACCTGAAAATAAATGGCAAAGACGTAAAGTGGGAAGTTCTGGGTGGCGATGTGGAAAAAGAGACCCTGAAGAAGATGATTGAAAACCAACAGGAGTCCCTCAACAAAAGAAAAGGCAATATTAATCACCTCTGTCAGTGGATGAACGTCCATTCGTCCATCCTTTTTATTTTTTCACACTTTGTTGTGTGTCCTCCTCTAATAAGGTGCAATAACCATAACACAAAATTTTTTTGTAGGGGGCTGGAAACATGGAGGTCGAGGAAGAGGTGGCAGAAGAGAACAAGGTGGCAGATCTCAGGGCAAAGTACAGTACCAGGGCAAGAAGACCACATTTGACAGTGATGATGATGCTGGTGAAGGTAAGACTGCTGTAAAGTGACTGCTGCTCACTAAGATGAATGCCATTTGGCTTTCCCATTGCCTAGGTCAGCACAACATATGACTATGTTCATTGACACTAGAAAGGCCAGGTTTTAAAAAATTTTTTTTTTTTTTTTTTTAAGTATTACCTTCAAGCCTGGTGCTCAGTGGAATCAGCTTTGTCCAGCATTACAGCATTGATTTCTGCACCTACAGTGACCTAATTTCACGAAGATTACAAAACCATATGTTGCAAAAGTATTTACTTGAAATAAAGGCCACAACTGAATCAATTTCTACATTTTTCATTTCTAAATTATAGCGATTTTGTTATGTGGGCTAAGTGAAAAACGTATCAAGGCATATTACAGGCACACAGAGAAAAGCGCTAAAATGTGCAAGACAAAACACAAAATAGAAAAAGTAGTTTAAAAAATACAATGTTCAATTTCTTACGCAGAGTTTTGGTTTGTGTGAGCAGGGACCACACACACACGCAAATTGAATGCGCTTCACAGTTGTCTCTAGCCTTATTCTGACTGCATCCCCACCCTAAAGTCTTATTCAAATTCATCACACAATTGCAGTGCATTTTGAGTGATTGTGTGAAATTAGTTTTTATTGTGCTTGATTGAGCAATATGTATCAAAGTGTCAGTCATTCAGTTGCTGAATAGCTTGCCAGAGTAGAGAGCAACATATTTGCACATGGGTACAAACACCTGCTGCCTATTGTCTGATGGAGGGTTTTTGTAAAGAAAATGACTGTGTTGCCTTACCAATTTGACTGATTTAAAAAAATAAAAATAAATAAAAAATAAGTTAAGGAAAAGTTGTGGAGATGGATATTTAACGTTAGAGTAATTTAAGTTTTAATGTTTAAACACCCTATGGCGTGGCCTTTGGCCTTTCTAGTGTTAACCAGCTTATCCGTTTGCTTGTCTTGAATGTATCAATCAAACGTTTGAGGTTGTTTCCTCTCAAGCGGATTTCAGCTGTCAAGAATTGGTTTCCATTAAACAAGTCATTTTAAAGCATGAACTGTAATGCAGCATACAGCTGTCAATGGAATTAATACCATTTACTTTCTACAGCAGCAAACGTGAGCCCAAAGAAAAGGGTGCTGGAAGAAGGAAATGGGAAAGATTCTGGAGAACCAGCTGCAAAACAAGTGAAAACTGAAAATGGGTCTGAAAAATGAAGTCTCGCCATATTCATGTTTTTTAACTTTTATTTGCAGTGGGTACATTACAAAATCAGCTTGAATGCATTCCTGCTGTGGCTTCATGAAATGGAGAATCGCATGAAGTCCACTTCAATGTCGACCTACAGTTTGAATGTAAAGATAGAATGGTTACTTCTCCATTTCTACTTGCTGTGAACATTTAAATCCAAAAGGGTAAATATTCAACATTAAACATGAATACATTGACGGGATCATAGGTATCTAAAAACAGCAGTACCACTACTTCTGTGATTATGAACACATCCTCTCTGGGTGTATATACTTTTTGCTGGGGAAAAATAAATGCTTGTATAACCCTTAATTTTAGCCCATTAAATTTGTCGTACATTTTGTTATTGTGTGATCTTCCAAAAAAGCTGTGATTCCTTGTGTACAAATGATTATGGTTTTGTTCTAAAATGCATTGTGTGTAATAAACTTTGATCTTCAAGACAGTTCTTACAAGGTCAAATATTGTATTGTGAATATTAACATATCACAATACAATATTAACATTGTCATGCAGAAAACATTCCTTACTGATTTCTTCTTATGGAACTTGTATGATGCTGGCAAGTCATATCTCAGCTCTGCTAAAAAAAATAAAAAAATAAAAATGAAAGTACACAGTGATATATATACAAGTTAAACATGTGTACGTTTTCGCACAACTACTTGCCTGCTACTACTTCCATTTTCACTTTCCAGTCACTGGCCTTCTTCTGTATGTGCTGCACAAGAATGAGATTTACTGCTATGAGAATTAATATTTTTTTAAATATGATTGTGTACAAGGAACTGAACTCCACCAGTGACTTACCTCTCGTGTTGCTGTTTTGTGAAGAGAGTAAACTGATGTCCTTGCCATATTTAGTGCAGTCTTAAGGAACAGCATATCCATACCTTAACAGAAAAATATTTTTACGCAGCTGATTTTTATTTAATTCCCTCAAAAGAGCACCAAGAACATGTTTTTTTCCCCTATTACAAACTCCAATCCAAGCCATGTTTGCATACCTTTGTTGTGTTTCGTTCCAAAGGGAGGATTCATTATGACCGTGTCAAATCTCTTTGTCAATGCAGCTGGCTTCAAGTTACACACATCACATTGTATGATGTCAGTGTTTGTAAGTTCTAATTCTTCTGTGTTCATTTTGAATGTAGCCAATGCATCGTCATCAATGTCAAACCCAACACATAATCTGCAAACATTTCAAGACAGTTTTTAGAATTAATGCTCCTGAGGACAACATTTGCACATCAAACACTTTGTTCAATTTGTCATTGCTCTTACCCAGCATCTAGCATTGCAGCCCCAATGCTCAGAACCCCACATCCACAGCCCAGGTCTGCCACCAATTTATTCTCAATGTCATCAAATGTATTGTGAATCGTATAAATCATACATGCTATAAAAGAAAAAAAAAAGTTAAGTTACCATGGTCAGCATGTAATCGAAAGTTAACATATGCAATAAAACCTTTCGTACCTGCCATGACACAAAGATTTAGTATGTCACATGAATTCACCAGTAAGAGTTCAAATTAATGCAACGTATCTCACCTGCAATATGAGGGCTGGTTGGATACTGTTCGAGGAAAAGCTTTGGTTCCTCAAAAGCGTCCACTTGTTGAAGGCAGCTTTCCAGTTCCTTTAGTTTCATGTTTAACAAGGTAATGTTTTTGCGTGTTCGCAGAGCTTATGTTTCAGTCTAGCTTGGTCTTTCGAGACACGGACTCAAAATGGCGTACAAAGGTAAAACCTGTACTTGTTAGTAGTTCCGATTTAGATTACCTCTGTATATGTACATTCGATTCCTGTCATTGCATAGAGTTTCCGATCTAAACTCCGAAGTAGATACCAAATAAGAACATGTCAAAAAAAGATTAAATGAACATACAGTGGCCAACTGACCAGTGCTCGTGGTCAATGTAGTTTTTCTAATACGGTAAACAGTTCTATTCACAATCTCGTGGAAGCTCACGTACTTCCTCGCAATCGGAAAAAATGTGTTAGAAATAAAAGTACTACTATCAAATAGTGAACTACAGATAATTCTGTTAACTACCTACGTGGTTATGATCCAATTTCCGCTACCGCCGTCGACCGAACAGAGCGTACCACTCACTGAACGGGTGGTAACCGAGTAATATTCTGTCCTATGCTGTGGTGCTAATCGTGAACTAACTGCCTTAGCTAGCTAATTTATTATAAATTAGGCGCTTATTATAAAAACAACCTGGCGGTCTGCAGCAAGCTGTGGAATAGGCCTATTTCACAAGATGGCGACCAAAACCGGATGTAGGGATACTTTGTTTCCGGTTGCCGTTGCGACGGACGCAAGTCCATTTCTGACAGCGAAAAATTGAGCCTAAACAGCGACGTGTTTTCAGTCCCTAATAGCTCTGCCAAAGGTCACTATGTCCGATGTTATCCGCATTGTCGAAGCATTGCCAGTGAATGTTAAGCGGTCTAAACTAAGACAAGGGCTATAAATTCTTTTTTGAGAAGTTTATATTCGGTTGTGAAGGTAAGTATAACGTTAGCTCTGGTTCGCCAGAAAGCTAAATAGCTAGCTTGCTAACCACAGCAAGTTAGCCGATTAAAGAGATATTTCACTTCGACATAACATAAATTATTTTCTGGTGGCGACTCCGTTGTGTTTTCGTAGCGTGAAGCAACATCTGCTGTCCGTTAACAGCGTATCTGTTCCTCTCGGTTGTCCCGAAAATGAATTATTAGGGAGCCTGACAACTGTGAGGAAAAGGGATTCTTCTTCGGTTCTTATTGGCGGTTTGCAGACTTGCTGGTGCGGGATCTCCACCATAGACATATGTACATAGACGCCGCATTGGCCTTTGGATCGTACGTCAACGTCGCCGCCATATTGGACCAGGCAAGACTGGCCTGAAAACGAATACAAGTGAACGGGGGAGCTGCGGTTTTTCTGGATAAAAAGCACCATAATGTTTACATTTCTCAACCGATTTCAATTAGTCGTTTTTATATTCTACGTGGAGTACAAAAAAAGTTTTATCTCCAGTTACTTAGAATCTCGATAGTTAGGCTATAATCACTGCTAGACGCTCAAGAGAGGAGTGTGTATCAACCCAACGTTAGGTTTACATAACCACAATAATTTTAACCTGGCAAGCAGGCTAGAAAGTAATGAATGTATTATTATTTTTAGCTGAAACGTTTTTCATTAGAACAAGCTTGATTTCTTGCTATTTGCTTGCTAGCTAACATGAGTAGGATTGCAAGCATCATTTATCAAATGTCTATGGCCCTCGCCCCCCCCAGACCATAGACTTTTATACTTGACCAGAGATTGTAAAAAATATGGACAAGCTACTGTGACGTCACCCATTGACCCTCCGTGGGTCTCTAAAACACGTTTTGAAGCTCAATGGCGGGCGCGGCCATGTTGTCGATTTGGAGCCAAAACCATAGTAAAAGGAGTACCATGGTGATTTTCACACTTTCTCGGTTTTATGTGCTATTTGCACAAGAGGCATTGAAGAAACACAATGAGCAAAGTATTAAATATGTCCGTTCTGTATTTTTGGAGAAATATGCGTTTTAAATTCATCGTCCTATTTTCAACCGGTTGAGAAAGTTGTCATTTTTCTACGTCACGAATACAGTAACCACTCCCATTTCCACGCCCCGTAAAGAAATCTAATTCTAAATCGTTTGGGGACCCATGGATAACTCGAGACCCATGGTTTGCGCCGCTGGATTACAGGCAAGACAATGCAAATATTTGACTAACGTTAGGTTCACTTAAATTAGAGTGCCTTTAGATTATTTCTGGTTATATTCATTTAGCTAGCTAGCTAACGTTAGCTAGCTAGGAGGTTTGCTTTCATAAGGCAGTGTTATCGATAACGTTAGCTTGCTAGTTTGCTTTTATGAGGACGTTATATTGTGCTTTTATCTTAACTTGGCTAGCTAGATAGCAAAAATTATAATTGGATATAAGGCAACGTCCTTACCTTAGTTATCTATTGATACTTGATATACTACTAAGCTAGCTAGGTTGTGAAAATTCAGTCTCCCAAAAAGAGCCCGTATCATGGGGGTAGCTGTGGTAACGGGGCACGGTCTGTCAATCATAGCTAACTGACAGTTCTCATTACCACGCCCAGACGGTTCGGGTGAATTTTTATAGTGGGAATATGATATTTTCAGCACTCGAACGATTGCAGAACGAACTTGAGGCTAGCTGCCGTTATGTTTTAAAATATATTATCAAATGTTTACGGAGTTTAATTTCCATACATGACTGTACTGTGTTATGTAATCACGTTATATGTATGACATTAATAATACAATTATGTTCAGTTATCTTCTTATCAGTTATCTTTATGTTTCTCAGCAAAACGAATATGCTTAGCTAGCATACCAGCTTGCCAGTGAGCTAGGTAGGCTATCCGTGGTTAGCTCACGCATTAGCAATATGAATCACAGGGGAAGAACATCGACTACACTGATGGTCAATCAATCAGAGATGTGTAGGCTACTGGTGATTTGACTAGGCTAATTTTCGTATAACTATCTGGTAGACCTGCTGTTAACCGAGCAAGTTATCGTCGTATGTTTTCGCTACAGTCAGTTAATGAGCCAGTAACTGCTACTAGCTACTCCATCCCCGTTTGTGGTGTTCACTTGCTAGGTGACGCTAGCTGACCGATCGTTCGCAAGCCACTTTCTACCGAATAAAAATTAACACTGTCAGCGGGTATTAACAAATCTACCAAGTATTTTAACAACTGATCGGCAGGCGTGTAAATATGACAACGCACTTTGTACAGCAAGTTTTCCACCTGGTGCATGAAGACAAAAATAATGTACATTGAATTTCTAATTATTATTAGGCTATTATTATTATTTTCTTGTAAATCATCAAAACCAATGGAGAAAAGCCAATATACGCAAGGAGCCCCCCAGGACCGATTCTGAGAACCACTGTCTTAAATGCTCTTGTCGGTCTCTTAAATGTTAAAAACATGTTCCTTTATAAATGCCAGTCATACAAAGATGGATAATTTTGTTAAATTCTGTGTGTGATTTCATCGTGTGTTGTATGTTATTCAGCAAGTAAACCTTAAGACTCTTAATTCGCTTTGTGAAACTGAAAAATTTGCAGTGTTTATGCCAAAATCGGGATTATAGTAGCTTTGTCACATGCGTGAAGTATGGCCCAGGTAGACATTTACGGAACGTACACGACTGACAAGCTGTCAAACACTTTTGACAGATTGAATATTTGCCGGTTAGGGTTAGCTAACTAGTCAAATGGCTTGGTAGCCAAAGTTGCGAACTGTTTTAGCATAGGCTACTGGACTACCAAATATAGCAAGCTGATTACGCTTTCTGCCAACTAATTATTTGGTTACATTACATTACAGGCATTTAGCAGACGCTGTTATCCAGAGCGACGTACAACAAGTGCAACAGTTCAAGGTACAGAGGTGCAAAAGAAACACACTAGAGTGAAGTAAAGATCGTAGTGCCAGAAGTGACCACATAGATCAGGACTCCAACCCTGTAGGGTAACCTGTTCAGCAAACAAACAAACAATCCTGCCAAGTACAAATTAGCACTGAAATCACATTTGCCTAATCAGAATCAGACAAAAACAATCCTGCCAAATAAAAAATGTGATCGCATTAGCCTAACTAGGTACATTGAGCTAAACTATAGGCTAGGGAGGGGTGGGGAGAGGTGCAGCCTGAAGAGATGAGTCTATAGTCTGCGTTTGAAGGTAGTCAGATTCTCTGCTGTTCTGACCGCCACAGGGAGGTCATTCCACCAGCGAGGGGCCAGGACAGACAGCAGACGCGAGCGGGAAGTACAGACACGAAGAGGGGGAGGTGCTAAGCGTCCAGAGGTGGCAGAACGGAGAGGTCTGGCTGGTGTGTAGGGTCTGATGATCCTCTGGGTATATCCTGGTGCTGACCCCTTAGCTGTCTGGTATGCAAGCACCAAAGTCTTAAATTTGATGTGAGCTATAACAGGCAGCCAGTGGAGGTCAGTGAGCTGGGGGGTGACATGGGAATGTCTTGGGAGGTTGTAGACCAGACGCACTGCAGCATTCTGGATGAGCTGCAGGGGTCTGATGGCGGATGCTGGCAGACCAGCCAGCAGCGAGTTGCAGTAGTCCAGGCGGGACAGGACCATCGCTTGAACCAGGAGCTGGGTTGCATAGGTGGTGAGGAAGGGGCGGAATCTCCGGATGTTGTACAGGTAGAACCTGCACGTTCAACTCACCGCCGTGATGTTCTGGGAGAGGGACAGTCTG
This sequence comes from Anguilla pacifica, assembly GCA_039654925.1. Classification (NCBI taxonomy): domain Eukaryota; kingdom Metazoa; phylum Chordata; class Actinopteri; order Anguilliformes; family Anguillidae; genus Anguilla; species Anguilla pacifica. The sequence continues at coordinate 33,900,618 of CM077286.1, read as the reverse complement.
TTGTCCATCACCACTCCAGGGTTTTTTGCGGTGGGTGATGATGACACCACGGTGTCCCCTAGGGAAATGGAAAAGTCAAGGAGGTTAGAGGATGGAGCAGGGATGAAGATCATCTCTGTCTTACCTGGGTTCAGCTTAAGATGGTGGTTATCCATCCAGCTCTGGATGTCCCTCAGGCAAGCAGAGATGCGAGCGGAGACCTGTGTGTCAGAGGGGGGGAAGGAGAGAAAGAGTTGGGTGTCATCGGCATAACAATGATAGGACAAATCATGGGCAGAGATTACAGGACCAAGAGATTGGGTGTACAGGGAGAATAGGAGGGGACCAAGGACTGAGCCCTGGGGAACTCCTGTGGCAAGGGGGCGAGGTGCCGATACTGCACCAGCCCAGGCGACTTGGAAGGAGCGACCGGAGAGGTAGGACTCGATCCAGTCTAGTGCTGTGCCACAGATCCCCATAGCTGCCAGGGAGGACAGGAGGATGGGGTGGTCGACCGTGTCGAAGGCAGCAGAAAGGTCTAGGAGGATCAGGACGGACGAATGGGAGGCTGCTTGTGCGGCATGAAGCGACTCACTGACCGTGAGGAGTGCGGTTTCTGTCGAGTGGCCAGGTCTGAAGCTGGACTGGTGAGGGTCTAGGAGGTTGTTCAGCAAGAGAAAAGAGGAGAGTTGGTTAGAAGCAGCTCGTTCAATTGTTTTGGATAAAAAAGGAAGAAGGGAAACAGGACGGTAGTTCTGGATGACGGAGGGATCCAGAGTGGGCTTTTTCAGCAGTGGGGTGATGTGGGCCAGCTTGAAGGAAGAGGGGAAACATCCAGAAGACAAGGAGGAGTTCACAAGGGAGGTGACAAACGGGAGGATGTCAGGTGTGATAGTCTGGAGGAGAGAGGAAGGGATAGGGTCAAGAGCACAGGTAGTAGGGCGGTGGGAGAGTAGGAGCTGGGAAACATCAGAGTCAGTGAGGGGAGAGAAAGTGGAGAAACAAGGGGAGGGAACAGAGAGGGGGGAGTGGGGAAGGGTGGCGGTGGACGTGAAGGAGCTGCGGATGTCTGCAATCTTCTCATCGAAGAAAACCGCGAAGTCATCTGCAGCGAGGGAGGACTGAGGTGGGGGAGGAGGAGTGCTGAGGAGAGAAGAGAAAATGGAGAACAGTTGATGAGGGTTAGAGGCAGATTTATGAATTTTTGTTTGATAATTAATTTTAGCAGAGGTTACAGCAGTAGAAAATGTAACTAGCAGAGACTTGTTGGCAGACAGGTCAGATTGAGCCATGGATTTCCTCCACTTCCTCTCCACTGCACGTTGGCTGGCCCGGTTGGTTCGGAGGGGGTCAGACATCCACGGACTGGGAGGGGACGAGTGTGCCGGCCTGGAGACTAGAGGACAGAGAGAGTCAAGTGCTGAGGAGAGCGAGGAAGACAGAGCGAAGGATGCAGAGTCAGTGGGAAGGTTGGAGAAGGATTCAAGAGGGGGGAGTGAAGCAGTGAAACTAGAAGCGAGAGAGGAGGGAGCGAGGGAGCGGAGGTTACGGCGGACCATGACAGTAGGAGTGGATGGAGGGGAGGGAGGGAGGGGAGCAAGAGGGAGGGAGAAGGAAATGAAGTGGTGGTCGGACTGGTGCAGAGGAGTCACTGTGGGATCGGAGGAGGAGCGATTACTCAGGATGACCAGGTCTAGGAGGTTGCCAGCCTTTTGTGCGGGTGGGGAGGTCGAATGAGTGGAGTAGGGGCAGGAAGGCTGCGGAGTGGGAGGCATCAAGGTGGATGTTGAAGTCTCCCAGGAGGATCAGTGGGGTACCATCCTCTGGGAAGGAGCTGAGCAGGGTGTCGAGCTCATCGAGGAAGCTTCCCAGGGGCCCTGGAGGGCGATAGATAACAGCAATATACAAGTTAACAGGATAGGTGATTGAGACAGAGTGGTATTCAAGGGTAGAGATGGAGAGGTGAGAGAGGGGGAGAACAGAGAATTTCCAGGAGGGAGAGATCAGCAAACCTGTGCCCCCACCACGGCCAGAGGGGCGGGGGGTGTGAGAGAAGGAGAAGGAGGAGGAGAGGGCTGCAGGGGTTGTAGTGTTGCCTGGTGTGTTCCAGGTCTCAGTGAGGGCAAGGAAATGTAGAGAGAGGAGGGACGCGTAGGCCGAAATGAAGTCAGCCTTCCGCGTAGCAGACTGGCAGTTCCATAGCCCTCCTGTGACTGTGAAGTTGTCACAGGGGGTCAGTGAGGGTTAAGTAGGCTAAAGGAAATAGTAAAAATGACTCGGCTACCGAAAAACTTCAGAGGATGATTATTTTATGGTCGTCTACTGCAGCTGTAAATAGCACACGCCATAATGAAATCACTACGAAATGGGATGCCTGCATTTTCTGACTTCGCACAGGTGGATCGTGGTTGGAGCCGCAATGTCAAGGCCAAGAGGCGCCACCTCCCACCCCAGTGACCACAGACTGTAGCCACTACTGTAGCTTAGTCCTCTGCAGTAATCAGGAAGTGACGCAAACTGTACCTCATTGGTCCACAACAAATATTATAACAGTGCCCAAATGACACAATAAATCATGAAATCGACCCATGGACAGTCATAAGACGAATAAAATAAACATATTGTGACTATTTGTACTCATGAGAAAAAATTATTGACTTTGTATTTTGACTGCATTTGTACCGTAGACTTACATGGAAACCGGATATGAAAACACCTATACTGGAGCCAACCGTAGTGGCGCTGGTGAGCAACCAGGAACAACAAGACCAGGAAATGAGCTTCAAAAACGAAGTCTGGTTTTGGCCGCTTGGTATAGACTCACTTTTCTTTATATACGCTTTCAACAACATAAACAAACGTTACTGCGCATGTGCGTTGTTCTGGCCCTACCTTAACATCCGGCAGACTTCCGCAAACAATCAATAACAACAGAGTCTCTCTGGGATATTTTTGATAACAAGCAAAATAATAATAATATTTTATATAGCGCTTTTCACAGTCTCAAAGACGCTTTACAAAACGGAAGAAACAATCAACAAAAGAAACCAGGATACAAGCATAATTTATAACAAGTAAATTACGTTAGCTATTTAAAATTATGTCTAGCCAGTATTATCTGGGGTTACCAGTCGCAGAAAAGAACCGTTACTTGGCCAAACTCAAATGCAATAACGTTACACTCCCAGACCCTTTCAACAAAATGTTGAGACAAGAATGTTTTTCTACAGACCTGTCTGATTTACCGGAGGTCAGTCAGGTACACATCTTTGAATACCTAGTCGAGAAGGAATGTGTATATACAAGGGAGGCATTCAAGGCATATCGCAGCTTGGATGCCTATAACTATTTTAATTCCGGAAAAGTTAAAAGCATCCTAACCCACAAGAATGGAAATACCTGTGTCGTTTACGGGGAAATCGAGGCAGGTCAGGCGCTTTCCAAGCGCTACTCCGCCTGGATCGTTGCGACGAAGTCCGGTGAAGTCCAGTGTGGGCATTGCACCTGCATGGCAGGGTAAGTATGGCTAGCTAGCTAGCTGAACAATACATCTAACGTTACATTTGACAATAGCATTTGGATAAGCTCTTTCAATGCTGGTATTTGTCTGGTTGATAATGGAATGTCTATCTGGATCTATGCAGCAATGGAGAGGTGTGTAGCCATGTGGGCACGATTTTGGTTACTGTGGAGCAGTGTGTCCAGGATGGACTCCAGAGTGGCCCATCCGTCACCTCAAAACCAAGTGTTCGGTCACGGGTGACTAAGAAGGTGAGCATTTTAACGATATGACACACTATCTCCCAGTCTTTTCTAATCTCATAGTGTGAAATTGGTGATATTTTGTTTTAGCAAAATGAATGTAGCTATGATACTACAAGTCCAACGCTACAGATGTCATAATAATTCCTTTTTTCTTCAATAATTATTTTTAGATATAGGCATAATGTATATTTCAAATATCCTTTCAGGCTGATCCACAACCAGTAGCTCAATGTGATTTCTTGAAACCTGGCAAGAGGATGTGGCTACAAGCTCCCCTCTGCCTTCCCCCGCTAAATCCAGATGGGTCACCAAAAAAGCTTTTTAAGGCCCTGAAGGTAAGTTATAGGTCACATATATCCAACAAATCCACCAGTTAGCCTAATATAAAAGATTCAGTACTATATATATGGCAGTGTAGGTGAGTAAGGTCTTTTCACATTTTCTTTTAGGAAGTTGTGCCAGACTGTGCTCTCTTTTCTGTCATGTGTGACAGCAGTGAGATAGACACAGCCTCTGAGTCAAGTAGCCAGGATTTCACCAGCAGTCAGGGAGAGCAGGATGCGCAGGGAGAGGAACCCGACGTGTTCAGCAGCTTAGCCCCACAGTGAGCATGTCCAAAGTGCACAACATTTTATGATGCCTTCATTAAACTGAGCCCTGATCAAGTGGTAGAACTAGAGAGAAACACCAGAAAACAGAGCATAGAACCACTCTGGCATGATGCGCGCAAGCTGCGCATAACAGCTAGCACAGCCAGCAAGGTGCCTCAGCATGAGACAACTGACCCAGCTAAGTTTCTTGCTAAACACCTCTACCCAAGGTTCCAGGGGAGTGTGGCCACAAGGTATGGGAAGGAAAGTGAGGAACTTGCTAAGGAGCAGATTAAGGAGAGGGGCTGCATAGTGATGGATAAAGGGTTGGTGGTGTGTGCAAGAGACCCATAGCTGGCAGCAAGTCCTGATGGTATCATTGATGAAAAGCTGCTAGAAGTAAAATGCCCCATCACCCTCAGTACTTGCACATCCCTTAATGATGCATTCACTGCTACAAACCAAGACATCAGAGTGGAGGACGGGCAGTACATTGTGAACCCAAAAGGCCCCAGAGGTTACTACAGGCAGGTACAGTTAGGGATGCACTGTCTCGGGCTGCAAACATCCACTCTTGTTATTTGGACCCCAGTACAGCACCTGGAGCTTGATGTGCCTTATGACAATGACTTTGTCACCACATATATGCAAAGGCTACGTAGCTTCTATTTCAAACACATGCTGTCAAAAGTTGTGGATGAATTTGTGGAGGGAAGACTGCAGTTGAGCAACAACTACATGAAAATGGTCTCAAAAGCAGCTCAATAGTGCTGATCTAGAATCAGTCCAACATGGCAGGGCAGGAAGGGCAGGTCGTGTTTTTTCTTAAAACAGCATTGGTCGCTCTGCTGCTTTTTTGATATTTTTTGCTGCCTTTCTGAGCACCAAGCTTTTCCACTTTTTTGATTAAATACATAACTAAAATGTTAGATAGTCTGCAGTACTTTATTCATCAGTCAATAAATCAGTTCATCGATTGTTGTTGGTGTTCATTACTGAATCTATATATATAAATATATATATATATTTATATATATATATATATATTTTTTTTTAATTCTTTATTTTTGGGACAGCAGTATATAATACAAAACTTACATCAAACTTACAAAAGCAGTTTTATTTCCTCTGCCGTCTACAGATTTTTTTAACAATTACAAAAACAGAATAATAAATAAATAAATAGCAAGAAATATAAAATAAGCAACATTTAAGAACTTTGTACATAATTTATCAAACCTATAGTTTTTGTTCAGTAATGCTTTATTTTGGTACCAGTGGTTTCCCCAGATTCGATAGTGCTGCACAAACAATCAATATTTTGTCTATTGTGCAAAGACTGTTATCGCATACCCGTTTGACCGTACTGACTGGCAGGGTGTTCCGCAGAATTCTGAATGACTTCAGTTTTCCTATGGCCCTTTCCACATGGATCCTCACTTGTGACATTTTTCTAGATTGTGTCACCTCTAATCCTGTCAGTTTTTTTATTCCCTTTGTAGATGCTGGTACATGAAGACGGACACATTTGGTGGCAAAGTATTCAGGAAAATTGAAGCCCCGATCAGCCATTACATGGTCTCCTTGTTCAAGAAGGTCAATCAAGCCGGAATTTTTTGTTATGACTTTGTCGCTAGCACGACCACCCCAGACTCTTGATAAAAATGTAATAGCTCCTGTTGGACTAATGCCAACAAGGAACTTCACAGTATTATGTGGCTTGTAGTGGGAGTAGGTGATTGCTCATGTATGCAAACTAGTTGGCCTCTCAATGAACACTTCAGTACAGTCTATTATACATCTGACATGTTTGAAACCTGTAGTCTTGAATAGGGTGGATTTCTTCTGATATCTTTTCTGGATGGCCACCGGACAAGGCATTGTAACTCTTTAGCCATCACCTCGAGCCATTCATGGAAGATGTTTGAGACAGTTCCACAACTCACTCTGAAGCGAAAAGCTAGGTCTTGATGAGTTAAGCCCAGACGAAGCTTCATCAGGACCACAAGAAACTGCTCGGGAAGGGTAAGTATGGTTGATGATGCATTCCATGTTGTTGTCAGGTAAGTGAGGAGGGTGAAAAACACAGAGGCAGATGGTAGACCAGTGTAAAAATGAGTGTGCTTGTCATCACTTAAAATAAAATCGGACAGAAATCATTTGATCTTGTTGGCGTTTTTCTTGAGATTCCAATTTCTTCTCCAGTAAAGCCACTCTTCTCTTCAATTCAATGTTTTCATTTTGTAGCTGGTCAATATCTGCCATTGACAGATCTGTACCCACAGCAGTGCATCCATCTTCAGGGTCAGCATGGGTGACCTCTATGGAAGGTGATTCGATGGACTCAACCACAGATGGTCTACTCTGTCTCCTCTGGTACCTCTCCAACTTCTGGGAACCATCAATGGTGTTTTTGTGTGCGAACATTTGTGTGCGAACATTGATGGAACATAATCTGGATGGCATGGGTCCACTGATGGCGCACCTAAAATAAAACAAGTGACAGAAACAGTTAGTGTTGACAGTATTGTACCTTGCTGAGCATCATACATTCCTTGCATAATCCATAACTATTCTGGTTACATGCACATTCATGTATAAAAAATGCTAACACTTCTTGTGCATGCTGACAACAGGCCAGGGACCTGAATTCTCGAATATTTTGCAAATCGGTCAACGGCAAGTATTTTATTTGAATTAATTTCAATCATTGTCCATTGAAATACATTGAGTTCTAACTCCTCACTCCTCCTAACTGGCCGGTAGGGGCCGCAAGTGATGAACAACTGCTTCCGTTTGGAATGAAAGACCAGCGATGTAAAATGTCAATTTCAACCTTATAAAGCCAACAAAATAATCCGCCAACTAACAAGGTATGTTAATGTTTGAATCTGTGGCACTTATTTTGTTGGCATTTTCATGTTGAAACTGACATTTTAAATCGCTGGACTTTTGAAATTGTTCCCGTCCAGATTGTTCTGTCCGGATTTGAACGAAAGTACCAGACTATAATGTCAACGTTAGCTCTGTCTAACATATCGTGGCGGAAATGAATTAAATTAGCTAACATGCCACCACCTTCAGCGCTACTTCACTGAATAGACGTGTTTGGGATTTTAAGTGGCACATGGTTAAAAACTTGTAATATTGTATTTGTCTGGTTGCATTGATTGTGTAGCCTCTATTGTTGCATCAGCAAAGCTAACGCCTGGTGGAGATCTGCACTCTACCTAGTGCACTCTTCTAGTTTATACAATGTTACGACTGCCTGATGTGTTTACATTTTGGACAGATGTGGATAGTGGATAAATCTATCGCAGCACTTAAGTTTCGACACAAGCAATATCGGAAGCGCTATCCTAAAATTTCTTCTTAGCGCGGATTGTTTAAAAAACCACCGGTTTTAAACACTCCGCGCTATGATGGCATTATAAATAGATAAAGTGGGCGAGTGACGAGCGTTTTTATGCATGGTAAGTTTGATCTAAATTAATTTACAGAATATAGCGTTTTTTCCCCCAAAGTTGGTATTTCTCGATGTAATTGTACCGCCGTGTTAACACATTTCTACGGTTGCGGGTAAGACGAAATTTTAGGATAGCGCTTCCGATATTGCTTGTGTCGAAAGTGCTGCGATGGCAACGGCGATAGATTTCCACATCTGTCCAAAATGTAAAGTCAGGCAGTTTTCACGGTCGGGGAAAATTTTTATGACAACGTTTAGCTAGCTAGCTAGAATCAATTTACTTAGCTCATTGATAACTATTGCAGGCTTGTTACTGGTCAGCTAGCTATTAGCTATCGCTTATCATGAGTTAGTTACCAGAAACGAAGTGAGTGCTACAGATCCTTGAATTCTTGCCTGGCTGCCTAGCCTCTCTTCGCACAGCGGTGATCCATGCTCGCCGTCTCCAATCTTTAGGAAACCGAAACATTTTTATTTTCGAAATGGCGTTTGTTCCTGAGGTCAGGTTACACCCCACAGCACAACAACTTGAGCCCGTCAGTCCCCTCATCAGCTTATCTTTCACTCCATTGGTAGTCGGTGCCATATTAGCCAGTAAACACAAACCCAATAATAAACAAACACAGACCGGAAGTTAACTTAGGGCCAAGCGCATAACCTTGGCAACGCGCGTGCGTCCGATGAAAGCGTCTATAGCAGTCTTAATATTTAATTATTCTCTACTTTTACTGTCTTATGTCTATGGTAGTTACCAACCAGCAGAGAACGCTTGGCAACCACGCAGGCAAGACGCTAACTTACGCATCAAGAAACGTAACCGGAAACGTAACCCCGGAAGAGAATACGGGGGATGAAATTTGTTGTGACACAGCCAGACCCTTCTCAGAATTTCGGCGGGTTTGATTAAAATGGCGTCGTTGCTCAGAGCGGAAAGCCGCAACAAGAGTAACGGTAGCAGGTAGAACTGGACCCCGGTGCTGTGTTAAAACCGACAGTACATCGTCATGGCTAGCCTGGATCAAAAATCGCCAAATGTCCTTTTGCAGAGTCTGTGTTGCAAAATCATCGGGAAAACAGAAGGTAACTACTTGACCACGAAATACCTAGTCTAACCAGCTAACGGCTGGATATCGTCATTACAGTTTAGCATTAGCATTACACTTACTGTCGGTGATTTGTGAGATCAGAGGCCTTAGCTAACTTTAGATAGGCTGAGATCCGTCACTGAAAAAGACCAGTCCGAAAATACTATTTTGTGTGGTTTTTAGCTAGCTACTCGAATGAATGAAGGGTTTCAGTAAGCTTACTGTTTGCTGAACAAGCGACAGTCTAAAGTGGCGGCGCGAGTTCTGTCTTTCCGAGGCTACGACTTGCAGTGATTTCAGCTGATTGCTAACGTCGGTAGAAACTAGACATGCGTGTTATCGTATTCCGTTAGCAAAATTTACCATGCGAGCTACACGACGTTAGCTGGTAAATGTAAGACTACAGTATTTTGACATGCTAACTGTTAGCTTGTGGGGAGCCAACTAGCCAGTTTTACGATGGGATGGCATGTCCCGCCAACTTACGGCTTGGTGGACCGGCATGCCCCGTACCTATACAGCCGCGAAGCATGACCACAGGCTCTCAGCCGTTAAAGATGCCAAACCAGCCCAACCCATGCCCATTTCGAGGGCGCCTTATTTAAAGCTTTATAACTCCAGGTGTGAGCATCACAGATATTTGGGAAATGGCTTAAATGAAGCAATTAGATTCGTTTATATTCATAAATTCAGGAAGAAATAAAATGCTTCAAATGCAGTCATCTTGGCTAAAAAGCAATGAGCTTGTTTTTTTAAGTTTGCAATGAAATACTAAGGGATACCATATATAAATCAGGTTAAACTATAGCCTATATGTTCTGGATCAAAAACTCTTTGACCACAAGTATGTAAAATCTAAGGGTGGATATACTGAACTACTAAAGATCCATAATGCAAAAAGTAAGCAGTGTACGCATCCAAAATGTATAATTTATGCATTGCTGTAAATCAAACATAATCATGTATTGAACGTTCTGCCCGCAGTGTAATCACAATGGGCGTTCCACACGCAAACAAAGTGAGCCCAGATGCCAATTGTGGTTTAACAGGTCACTTAACACAAAAATGTACAAAATCTGAGTAGACAAAGCTATTAAATCGTTTCAAAAGTGCACTGATCGTTCAGCAATGTTATTTGTTTTACTTTAGAAGTCAGAAATTATTATGCTGATTTGACTGTTTACAAGCATTTGTGCCTGGACTTAATGCTTCACCAAAATCAGTGGGGTCATTATAAAAAGATCTAACACTGAAGACATAACACATTGAAATGCTTTAGATGTTAATTGGTTATTATTTATTCATGTTTGTATATTTAAATGTCCTAAAAATGTTATAGCTTCCAGTGCCCTGAGGGACTTGGAGTTCTGCAGCCATTTCAGAAGCGAAATGGCACCAAAAAAGAAAGCAGAGCTCACTATTTAAAATTACCCCAGAAATGGTTTTGTATTGTTGAAATGAAATGTTATTCAAATTGTAACCAACCCCTGTCTTGACATCATCCTGATTGTTTAATTCCGATTTGTCCAAGCTATACTCGGAAAGAGGCCCTATAAAATTGCTAGACAGCTAAACCTCGATTGAACAACAATATTTGTATATGTATATATTTGACAATGTCTTGTCTACAGTATAGTATAAAGCATTTAAGTTTTACAAATGGGTGTTTTTTGTAATTACGGTGAAAAGGAGACTTGCCCCACCTTGATTCGAATCCCCAGCAGCTAGAATAGTAAAGCTTTAAACAGGTTACCCCTGAAATGGGCAAGGATTGAGCAGATTTGGCATCTGCGCAAAGAGGTTAAAGAATTAAATTTGCTGCAGCTTGATAACTAGAGGTCGACCGATTATCGGTCTGGCTGATAATCGGCTTCGATATTCGTCATTTTTCATATTATTGGTATTGGCATATTTTTATCGGCTGGCCGATAAAAAAACAAGCGCAAATCCACAATAGCTGCGACCGCACATGCGCATGCATCCATGTGTGCATGCATCCACGCACACACCGTCACACAAACACGTGACCACTTCTTCTCTTGGTCAATCGGCCTGAAAGTTACTCAGCTCTACCTTCGGTCATGACCAATTTCCATGCCACATTTCAGCCCCTTGGGGCGAAAACTGTGGCGGCTACAGGGTGGGACACTTTTGTGGACCGACCGACCGAGAGACAGAGCTATAGAGCTGCAGTCGCAGCTAAAAAGTCCCCTTTTGTGATGCATGCGCTCTGCTAACGCAACATGCGGTCCTCTGACGCAGCCTTCACTCTCTGTAAGGCACAGTCTGACTCAATGGCCTGCCCGCAGCACTCTTCTCTGTGAGCGCGTGAGAGAAGCAGCATGGAGTTACAGTGAGCACCATAATTCATTGGACAGTGACACATTTTTTGTTATTTTGGTTCTGTACTCTAGCACTTCGAGTTTGTATTTACCTTCACGCGCCGACTGGTGAGCTTAAAATTGGTGGGGCGCAAAACTTTCCTTTAAACTAATCATTGATCTCAAACTGGTTTAATTAATTTTCAGTGATTAACAAGCATGCAAACGATCTGACTAATCAATTGTAAAGTGACTCACAGCTTCTTCACATTGTGTTAAGGAGATTAAATGGTAAATGCGATTAGAAAAATCCGTTTTAATCACTAAGCAGTGGAGGAAACTTCCCCTGATTTTCCTTGAGTATCAATACAATTAATCCACAAAATAGGCTACTCAGTACTATCATATATAGCCAGCTCTCCCCAAATAGGGAGTTTTTGCGGGTAGCCTAGCCTAGGCCTTATAGCCTACATTTATTTACATTTGCAGTATGAAATTGTGCACATTTTTAAACAACATTATTTGCGGATAGCCTACATGCACTTCTTTCTCTGCACTCGTATTCATGGCAGATATCTGCAATGCGTAGATTGTAAACAATCTTGAAGTGCAGGTTTTGTTTTTCCTGGTTATTCTGAAAGCTGACACGGTAGATAACAGACTGGTGTATCTTGTTTGTTAAGTGTAGACTACTTGGTGATTAAAATGGATTTTTAACGGATAAATTGAATTTATGATTTAATCCCCCTAACACGGTTTGAAGACACTGTGTGTTAGGCTACTTGCCATTTGATTAGTCCGATCATTGGCACGCTTGATAATAAAGGAAAATGAATGAAAACAGGTTGAGATCAATGATTAGTTTAATGGAAAGTTTTGCGCCCCACCAATTTTCAGCTCACCAGTTGCCATGTTACCCTGTGTTATCCTGTCTGTCCGACATTAACTCGACAACAGGTTGTCAATTCAAACGGAACACGATTTCCACTGCAGCGATTAATCCTCAAATGTTAATAAATAATTAAATACTAAAAAGAGAAAACTAATGTGTGATATATTTAGTTATACATAGTGTGTTTCGACCCTATAAATCTTGCCATTTCTTCTGCTAATGCTTCACAATGTATTTCATTCCAATTCAAATTGGTGGTGTCTGCACCAGTCATCTGGACTTGTATGAGTTATGCATTTCATTGTGTAGTCTGTCGCACGTTCCTATTCAATGCAAGGACCAATATGGGGCAAAAAATAATGCAGGGAATATTGATCTGTTTATTTAACAGTAATCACGAAGATATGATGTACAAGAGAAAGTAGGATGCAAACCAAGTAAACCTATACCATAACTATATGAACCAGAGAACCACCTAGAGAATATAGTCACGATCTAAGATGTCCAGCATAGAAAAAAATGACTTGAAGGGAAAGTAGGAAGGGAAGGGTTTAAATTTTATTCATTTTCCCGGAAGAAAAAAACACTTAAACATTCTTCTGAATAAAGTCTGTAAAATTGATTTTCAGTTCCTGTCTTGCCAAGTGAAGGAAAACAGAAAAATGTATAGGAGAAGAAATGTGTGACAAAAATAAATATAAAGACAAGAGAAAGGGAAAATGATGACACTAATGAATACATGCAATTTTATTTTTTCATTCAGTTCAGCCAAAGCCTGCTGGGAACTCTATGCACTTTAACCAATTAATGTTTTAGGAGTTAATTTATTAACATATGTTTATTTATTTTTATTATTCAGTTTGTTCAAAGTTTACTGCCTACTGTCCATGCAGTTTGTAATTCATCATTCCATTTTTCATGTTTTGGAAGTTATTTATTTTTATTTAAAAATTCCATTCAGATTGTTTCAAAATCTAGTGCATCGAACTTTAAATTTATTTAAATTTTGCACTTTAAATTTATTTTTCAAATATTTCATGTTTTACAAAATATTCTATTAAACATGTTCATTTAAAGGCAGCCTTGTGTTGGGGTTTGTGTTGCTGTAAATTTTGGCACAAAAATTTTAACATTTACTGCAACTGAGTATCGGCTCCAAATATTGGCTATCGGCCTCCTTGACTTGCTAATAATCGGTATCGGTATCGCCCTGAAAAAACCATATCGGTCGACCCCTATTGATACATACACGGTGAAGCCACACTGTACATGGCACCGCCTGGCGGCGACACTGCCTCCATTCATTTTGAGTGAGAGGTGGTGGCACACCCCCATAAGGCATGTTGGGATTGCAGGCGGCGTGGGGCAAGACGGCAAGGGGGATGGCCAAAGATCAACTTTGACCCCCGGCCACGTCGCGGTAACCAATCAGATTTTATCTAATGATCCGTCAAGTAAATTGTTCCAATTTAAAAAATTTTTTAGTGTCACGTTCTGTAACTCCACAACGGAGGACTCACTCGTAATTGCCCTATCGGGTTTCCCATCTTTATACAATCTCCTACTGAGACACCAATAGAGACGAAGAGGAATGCAGAGTGGAGAAAAGTCTCTGAAATTGTCCGTGGCTCCTCTAAGTGGATATAGCCATTACTATTAGTTATCATTGTCCAGTCTGAATAAGTCATTTTTGCAGTAACCTAGCTCTGAAATACGTTAGTCAGCTGCCGAGCTAAGATGTCTAATGTCTAGCTAGTAAGTAACAACCAACAATAACAACTAAAACATGTTCTTGCTAATGTTTTAGTTGCTAGTTTGTGATTGTTTCTACCAGCCACCTAGCTAGCTAACCAGATATAACTTTGAAGGCATTAACTGGCTAATTAGCAAGACAGTGTGTTTGTTATTGGTTGTTACGGGGTCTATTCGTGGTCGGAGTTACATAATTATTTTATTTTCTCGTGCCTTTCTCAAATGTTTGTTTGCATTATGCCTCTGATGCGTGACAAGTTTTATTGGCTGCGCTAGCTGTTGTATCAACCAGTGTATTCGCTGAAATATGACCTCCCGCTGTTTATAAGACTGGTGTTTATTTGAGACGGGTATTAACTGTAAGCTTTACTGTATGCAACTTTGGCATGCTCTTCTTACTTTGTATTGCAGAAGGAAAATTCTTCTTGCAGCTTCTCTGGATTTCCCGCATCTCTCCCACAGACAAATTTTTTTACTCCTCACTGTCCATGTTTCATCCAATTTGATAATGCTGTGGGTGGGACATTGAACCACACTACAAAACTAACTTTCAGAGAGTGGGCACATGCATCACATAAATCGGCAAGTTTGTCAGTCAGTATGTGGATTCCAATATCTGGGAGGACAAATAAAGGACCTGATCATCGGCCGGATTGGTAAACGGTCAATCCCTGATTTGTTCACTTAGCTGACACTTGGCTCATCTAACGGATTTAAAAATTAGAAAGTATTGTAGTGGTCAAGAATTTTCACATGTGCCAAAAAAAATTCACCATGGTGTTTAAAATTATGTGTTTGCTACTGTGTTTGTGAATGGTCACATGCTGTGCTACTTTGGTTGTCTTTGTGGTTGCATGAGAGTTGCTGTGGTATGTATGGTCACATGTAACCTGTGTATCTACCTGATTATACTGAGCAGGGTCGTGGGGGGTGCTGGAGCCCATCCCAGCATGCATTGGGCGAGAATACACCCTGGACATGCCGCCAATCTATCGCAGGGCACACACTCTTACCTATGGGCAATTTAGAGTCTCCAATTAGACTACCTGTAAGTCTTTGGACCGTGGGAGGAAACCGGAATACCCGGAGGAAACCCACGTGGACACAGGGAGAACATGCAAACTCTACCCAGAAAGGCCCCAAGCCGAGATTCAAACCCACAACCTTCTTGCTATGAGGCGACAGTGCTACGCACTGCACCACTGTGCCGCTAGTGGGAAATGTGACATTTTTAATATTACATTACTGTTTTTTGTGGCCTGTTCATTTGTCGCATTAACAAAATTCTCTGTTTCAGCTGAAGTGGCTCATCAGTTCCAGTATGCAGTGCGGGTGATTGGGAGCAATTATGCCCCCACCATTGAACGGGATGAGTTTCTGGTGTCTGAGAAGATCAAGAAAGAGCGTGAGTATGAGTAGGAGTGCTTTTTTTTCTTCTCTTTTTTAAAATTGATGTACGGCCTGTGTTTACTGTCTGGGATCTAAGTTTCTGAGAACTCTAGTCCTTATGTTTTCCAGGGCAAACCCCATCCCATGCCTTTTAGCTTTGATACATGCTGTCGGGTCCACACATGCTCTTGTGTTCATAACAGCCATAGTACACACCTTTATATTGTTGGGTAATAGCCAGGAATAAAAAACAATCTGTGTGTGAAGGGCAGCCATAATAAGTTAGATGGAATTGGATCGTTTTGTTTTCAGTGGAGAGAACTTTATTTTAGAGGTCTGCACGGGCATGAAATTGAAGCCCGACCTGGCCCGTACCCAAGACTTTCAGATCCGACCCGATCAAGCCTGGCTGGTGCAGCCAAATTTGTGAACTGAACTCGACCCAAAAATGAAATCACTCAGTTTTACAACGCTTTGCCTAGCTGCTATGTGCTTGACTTAAGCACTAATTGTCATACTGCAATTGCCTACCAGGGTTTCCCCCAGAAAAGTTGTTAGGCCCGGTGGCAAGTATCTTTTGACGGGGGCTGGCGGCCAAGTGTCTTTTTTAAAATTTGTAAATAAGTCATTTATTCAACACACATTTTAAAAAATCAACAACTATTTACAGCATAGCAGAGTCTTACAAAGAATCTGACAACAATGTACAGTCTTAGAATGCTGTGTTTTCAACAACAACAAAAGAAATTAAATTAAAATAAATAATATCAAAGTTTTTGCACTCTACAAAAAACTTGTATTCAAATTTCAAGTCCTGATTGGCTACTGAATCTTACAACAAGCCTTGGAATGCTGAGCACATTTAAACATTTGAAAAACTGTCTTAAAGTTTTTTGGCTTTTACCTTTCCTCCTTGACATTATCCCTAAATGTCACAAAAGAAGTATCTGTGTTACTGACTGTTTGGCTAGCTAGCTAAGTTAGCTAAATGACCACGTTGTCATAAAATTTTATATCATCATATTATATCTTTCCTCATCTGCTGCTGTCTGTAAACCGAGAGCTGGAAGACTTGGTCTTGCAAATAGAAATGTGTTAAAACAGCGGCAAAACAGCGGCAAAATTAGGCTATGTCTAGAAATACCATCTTCGGGGATAAAACGCTACGGTTGAGGATCAGGCAGTCTTCACGGTAAGAAGAAATTTCAGGATGTTTTCGATATTGCTTGTGTCGAAACTGCTGCGACGGAAACAACGATAGATTTACTCTGGAGCCAGATCTGTCCAAAATGTAAACAAGTCAGGCAGTTTTCACGGTCGGGAAAAATTTCATGACAAAGTTGTCGTGCACATCAATGTCATCATGTAATGTTACAATGTATTGAATGTTACATTCATGCTACTAGTTTAACGATACCTACACACTGCGTAAGTTCATATAAAAAGAATGTACTTACCGATGAGATGAAGTGATAACGCATTTTTATAACAAGGTTAGTTAGCCTACTAAATAAGAAATGGTGGCTTGCTAGGTAACGTTAGCTTGTGATAGTTGGAAGCGTCAAGTGTTGAACGTCACTCTACGCACAATGAGGGTAAAGAACACTGATCTCAGACCTGCTGTTTTCCCATAGTGCATTCACGTTTTAACCAACAGATATCGCTGGTGAGCGTTCCAACTGAGCTGCCCCCACTGTAACTGTAGTTTAAAAAACATCTTAAAAATACATTAAAAAAAAAAAAAAAAAAAACGGAAAAAAATTCCCCGATGCTTAGCCCCGGCGGGGGGGTCAACTTAGGCCCGGCGGGCCGCTGGGCTTGCAATACATTGGCGGAAACCCTGCCTACTTTTTATTTCGATATGGGATTGTAAACGGTAGCTACACCGCTTACCAAGGCACGGCAGCCCATCAGCAGAGCAGTGTCAAGGCTCCAGAGTGCGGCCATTTTGGTCACACATATGCAACAGCTGTGAAATAATGAGAAATAAAGGTAAAGTGTGATCGGGTATTAGGGCCACATTGAGGGGAAAAACATCTGGGATTTCGAGAATAAGGTTGTGATATTACGAGCATAAAGTCATAATACGAGAATAAAGTCGTAATTTTAGGCTACGTGGGGAAATATCAGAAGAGCAGCCTGCCGCCTGCGTTAAAATGAGGAACGTGGAGCATCTTGTGAAGTTATACTTTAGTATAGGTTTCACAAATAACGAGATACTTAATCTTTTAGCACATCAGCACCCCATTATCATAAGTAACAGGACTTTGAAAAGATTGTGCAAGAAACTTTTCTATTCCGAAAAAAGAACCAAACGGATTTGGAGGAAATTGCAGGCTCAGGCTGCCATTAGACTGTCCTCTTGCCCGTTTCGTTGTTTGCTGGTAATATATTTTGCTAAAAATTGTTTTTTTTCCTCGAAATTTTACGCTTTTATTCATTAATATTATGATTTTTTCTCGTAAAATTACGACTTTATTCTCGTAATATTACAACTTTTTTCTTGAAATATTATGACTATGTTATTCTCATTAAATTCTGACTTTATTCTCGTACTATTATGACTTTTTTTCATAATTACGACTTTATTCTCGTAATATTACGACCTTATTCTCGAAATCTCTAATTTTTTCCCCCTCAATGTGACCCTAATACTCCGTCGTAGGGGTGCAGGTCTCTAAATTGGAGAAAATAATTAGTTCCTGTGGGTGGCGGTTGGATGATGACGTCAGAGCCGATCCGCGCATCACAAGTGTGTACGTGTGAAACCGCGCCCTGTACTCCTCCGGGAGCAGCGCACACTTTTGTTTGAGTTATTTGAGTTTGATTTATTTCAGTTTGTCAAGCACTTTAAACATCAGAACTTTTTAAGTTCGTTTTTTAAACAATTGAGGTTATTGCGATTTATTGTTTGTGCAGTGATTTAAATGAAGAAAAAACGTTTATCTGCACCTTTATTCCTGTTTACAACCATTTATATAATGTGTTAAGAAATTACCAATGTGTATGGGAACTGACAAAAAAGGTAACGCTTAAAATGTATTATTGCGCAGTGAAAAATTTTGGGTGCACCTAAATTAAAAAGTTAGGCGCACCAGTGCAACCAATGTAAAAAGTTAGTCTGGAGGCCTGAGTGTGATAAACCAGGCTAATAAATTATTTGTGCGGTTGCATCAACAACTCACTGCCTGTTCTAGAGTCTGACTGGGCCGATATTTGCATTTTTGGACCATATCTGTATCTGTAGTCAAGGACGACGTGGCCGATATGTAGGACCGATAATAATTTTTTTTTAACACTGACCCATGGGCGCTCCTTGCACTCCATCTATCTCCATCTATCTCGCTCATCTGTTTCTCGCTGCCCACAACATCAACAAAGTTCATGTGACCTGGAACTATTTTCTCAGTGTTCATTTCTAAAATTGGTTGACAATGTTAATAATGTTAATATTATAATAATAATATAATAATGTTAAATATTCTTTAATAAAGTTATTTGTTTAACCCTCTGGGGTCTGAGGGTAAAATGAGGCACATTGGTGATTGTGCCATGCTCTGACATTTGTGTAAATTTCATCAACCTTATATGCAGTGATTCCAAAGTGTTTCATATCTCTGTTTTCAGCACAAACTCGGCTACAATAATATGGCAGCAGTAAGTAGGTCATAATCATATGTGGATTGTAAATTGCTCTAAAATCACACAAATTGTAAACAGTAGTTTTGAACATGCACAGGAATGTTGTAATAAAACCCACTAAACAATAGTATCAAAGTTTTTGGATCACTGAAATGTGTTCATCAGGGTCCTGGGTATCAAATGATGACAAAATATTTTAGCAAATCCAATGAGAAATATGAAATAAATTGCTAAATTTTAGGTGAGAATGGGAGGGCAAATGGCCTTTCTGTAATGAATATGCATTGGGTAGGAGGACCTGCCAGCTAAGTAGGCTATTCACACCTGGCCGCATGCCTCCCCACCACTAAGACAATATGATATTAGAACATTTATTGAAGTAAACTATATGCATGGAGGATGAGATGAGACTGGTGGCCTCTTAGCTACTGGTGAACTAGGCTGTGTTTCCTGATCAGCATCTCTGTAAATATAATAAAAACAAAATTGTTAGGAAATGTGCTATATAAATAAAGTTTGATTTAATGTCACATTTCCTTCAACAGGTGAAAATTAAATGTGCTTTGCAAAATAGGGACAAACCACTAACTAATGAAAACAAAATGTAGGAAATGTGACATGGTTACATCATATACAAACAAAGAACCAAACAAACACAACCAGACGCAGCGACAGAAGCAATGGTTAGAATTGTTCGTAGTGTGGGAATTTACAAGCGCGCATATTAGTGAATATTCCTACAAACACACAGAGAATGTAATACAGCACACATTTACAAATAATGCAAGCTATCAACGAAACAACATAAGCTAAACTAAATAAACATTGATATTCCAACTCTACACGCAACTCATCAATAACAATGCCTCAATCTGAAGTAGGCTAGGTCTGTTTAGCTAAGAGGTTATTATATTGCTATTTCCCAAGCTTACTTACAGTATGCTAATATTGATTGTGCGAGGACATCAGTTTTCGAATCTTTGCCACGCCACTACACGCCAGGCATGGGCTATATTACCAATATGATCGAAAAAAGTACAGTCTACCTGCTACTTCTAACTCAACCAGACGCAGAGAGCCTAGCCTATAATTTTGAGATGCAATAGTTTGAATCGTTCGTAGTGTGGGAATTTACAAACGTGCATATTGCTGGATATTCCTACAAACACAGATACGTTGCAATACAGTACACATATATATGATCATAAGGAATATACTTACGCATAAAGTTGATCCTCAGCTGGATCAGTTCACTGTTCGAAATGACACCGCTCTTCATCAGTGTCGGCTTCCGGACGGACCATTTTCCAAAATTAAACGAAATGTTTACCTCAAAAGAAGTGAATTAGGCTACACTTTCTATCCCGACATTCTATCCCGCTTTCGCAGGCTTGGTATTTCTCTCATGGATCTTGCATCGCCCCTCCCCTATACTCCTTCTATGGAGAGTAATTGTAATGGCGTTTACCTTTTGAATGCGATATGGGCGGACTTCCTACTGAGCGAAATTCACATAGTAATGAGTAAGGATTAACGAAGCATACATGGTCTAATTAATCAAATGTAAAACTTTTAAAACAATTCCTATTATTTGCCAATGGGCGCATTGGAAAGTCACGATTCTAAGGTTTCTGTCAATGTTTTTGTTGCGTCTGTATGATAACAGCTTGTGAAGTTAATCATCCAAATAGAAACGAAAGTTCATTTCATCTTGTCGAGCTCCGCTGGCGGAGTTCCCGACCCCAGAGGGTTAACCACTTAGTGCAAAGCCCCTAGTGGTTGGCACGCCGGCGTGCCAAGATTACTGAACTCAGACATTCAGTGCTACTGCAACCGAAGTATGAGTTAAAAACAGAAAGGCTTTGTTTTAGTTTAATTAGTTTTCATTAGTAGATGATACACGACAACTATGCCGAATATGGAGTTTCGCAGTGCCACTATTGTTGCTCTGGTATTCATTTAACCCGCACCCCCTCCCTGCAGTCTCATCTGCAACTATACCCCCCACCCATGCCATAATGGACAATATTGTCTATCTGGGCATTCATAAAAATATTCTTTCACCACTCAAAAATCGTATTCTGCCATAGCAACAAGATAAACCCGACAATACCCCTAAGCTATGCCAATACAGCAGTGAAAACGCTGCTCACTAACGAAATGAACGAGACAAAGTTTAAAAAAATGATACCATGTCATTCTACAGTCAATATCTGGGACTAAATATTGAATAAATATACAACCTTACCATTGGTTTTACATGTTGAGATGTCCTTTTTGAGACTGAGTCCTCATATATTGTCTTGGACAATCCGTTTGTGAAATATACATGCATTTGTGATGCCTGGGTACCTTCCAAAATAGCTGTGCGTAATACCACACGTGTTGTTTACGACGTTGTCACCCTTTTTAGTACAGTCTGGCTTGATTGACAATTCATGTATTCAGTAGGTGAGAGTATAAGCTTTCTAACGATGTATAACATGTCTAATTTTGCTTTTGGAATAGCGTTTTTTTGGTCAGCGTGACCAAAATCTTTCTTATCGCGTTCACTTACGCATTCACTTTGTGTTAGCAGCAAAAGATGCTGCACCTAACGAAACGTGGTCAGCAATTTTTCATAATTTCTAGGAACATACTGTTATTATTGAGGACTACTGGGCATAGCTAAACCATATGTTTGCTGATTGACCTATTTGACATTATTTTTCTGGAGCAAAACAGAAGCAGTTAGACTGTATCATTGATTTGCTGTCTCTCTCTATCTACTGAACACAGATAAAATTTCATCATTGCTATGTAAGTATTAATGCTCAATATTTCGGTTATATACGTTATTTTTTAAATTGAGTGTCTTTAAATAGGTTTGTGATGATATATAATGTGGATATTTCACACTGTAATGTAAGCGTTAGCTAGTAGTGTAATAGTTTTTGTGATGCATGCAACAGTGATGACGAGAGCGTTGGAACATTGCCAAAACGTGGTGGAACGTTGAAAATTGTTTTCATATCGTCCCATCCCCATACAAGAAAACATACGAGAGTACAGAGTAGGGATGAAACGGTTACCGGTTTTAATGATAACCATGGTAAAATTCCCGACGGTTAGTATTACCGTTTCAAATTTTAATTATCATTAAAACCGTGTTTGATTACTGCGCTTTGAAAAACTCACGGCCTACTGTCCAGATTCAACCAAAGTTAGCAACAGTCTCCCAGACGCAGGCACAGCATGCAGCGTTGGATTTATTTATTTATTTATTTATTTATTTTTACATTGTATCCATTTATGCAGCTGGATTGCTCAAGGGTACAACTGCAGTGTCCTATTCCGCTCTTATGGCTCGTTTCCAGCACAAACCACTGCAAAGAGAGCGAACTTTTTTTTTGTTTTATTTTTTGTCAGTGACATTCCATTTTGCATTTTTGTATAGCCGTTTCCGTGGATAATATCGCATTTATAATTGTTATTTTCTGTTAAAAATATTTAATTCATATTCAGGGAGATAGTGAACTACTCGCAAGTTAAATGACACGTGTAACCGTTTACTAACACCATCACACCATTTCAGGCTGAAATATAACCCGTTAAACCAGAGAAATTGCCAAGTTGTAGAATCTTTATTGCTGCAGAATGCAGCAAGGCTGACAGCATCGGCGTAGGAACGGATGCCACAACGAAACTTCCAGCACGTCACAGCGGATACAACAGCTGTTTTAGAATGTCATTGCATCGTTTTTGCAGCTCGGATCAAAATCGGTGTGACATTACCAGATGAGACATTTGTTTAGTTTATGCTTGCAGTGCCACATCCAAGACATTTAAACCGCAAAGCTACACCTTCAACCTAAAGGTTAAGTTAGGTACATGTAACAGCTAAGTTAGGTAGACTACATGTAACGGAGCGAGTCCTCCGTTCCTTAATATCACGCAAATGCTACGTGTAACTTTGTTTCCCATTTTAAAAAATGCAAGGATGTAATTTTTGGAAATGGTTTTATTTTTTTTTCATTGTTGTAATTGAATTGGTGAAATGTTTTTAACTGATTCCAGGAACTTGTTTGCAGTGTAGTTCTGCCATTCTGTAAACCCGACCTGTAAAAGGTTGAAGTTAGCATTCAAAGCCATAGCTGGGGCGCCATGGTCTATGTGCTGCACTGGTTGTTAACTGTGCATGTAACTAGGCACGTAACTATAAATAGTACTGCTATAGGATTTAACGCTAATAACCGGAACATTTGTGTTTGTAATTTGTTTGGAAATGCGCACGAGAAAATTAACTTCGTAAAAGGTGAAATGTAGTAGTACAACAGTACGCATTGTTTGGTTTGGTGTGGTGTTGGCAGTATCCAGGGATGCAAAAGAGGCGGCGCTGTCTTCTGCAAAACTTTATTGATTCAGGAGAATGTAACAATTAGGGCTGCCCCCTAATAGTCGACCAAACCGTTAGTTGATGAGAACAGTCTTAGTCGACCAAGTTTTCATTGGTCGGTTAGTCACAGGAAAGAAAAAAGAAAAAAACCCTCAAACTCCATTCGGGAGCTGTTGTTAAAAAATTATTAGACTATGTCGGGCAGGAAATCATCCAAAGTGTGGGATCATTTCGAGTGTGTAAAGGACGACCCCAAGAAGGTGACATGCAAACTCTGCATGCAAATGTGTTTGCGTAGGTGTTTTTTACTTTGTCTCGTACTTTAGTTTGGTCCCTGGTGTCCGGTTTGCTGGCGGACTTCCACTCACCATGTACAAAGCATGCATGCGCTTAATGTGGTAGTAGAACAAATTGAAAACGCTGTAATATTCTGCACGGCCGTCTATTCCACAAATGACATGGAAGTTAGGGCTACGACCAAGTACTCTATTTATCTGACTCGATAGCCATTTCAAAGTCAGGACCATAAACATGAAACGAATCATACACTGCCAACTCATTGCTGCCGTTAAATGTGTGAATGTTACATTTTTGTTTGCATTCTGACCTCAGAAAAAATTTAGTTTTCATTCCATATTGAGGCTACTTCTCCATAGGACTGTTTATTTTTGCCCTGATATTTCAGTTTGCTGTGTATTTATTTGTTTGTTTATGTAATTTATATGTATTTACATTTTAAAAAGAAACGAAAATATTTTTTTCAATTTAGTTTTTTTAACAAAAAGCGGTTTTTTTTAATTTATCATTTGTTGTATAAGTTATTGTGTTGGTGTTACCAGTTCATAGGTTGTGTGATGTTATACTGTGTTGAAATAAATTAACAAAATGTTCAGTCTCCTTGCGGGTTTTCCGACACATTCAGAATCATTACCGCTTTTGCCGTTAGCATTGTCATTAACAGGTGGCTCGCTTTGTGCGTGCCCTTGTAAAATTTATATTTTAAAGTCTCATTATTATGGTTTTGTAATTCTCTGTAATGTAGCACAGTTTTAACAATGTTACTTATAACATTCTTTCTCAGCCCTGGAACTCAAACCATTTTCTGATGCCCCAAAAATATATATATTTAAATAATTACATTTATATCATAAACTTGCGATGACTCGTCGATTAATGGCTTGAACTAACGACTACTAGTCGACTAGGAAAATCTTTGGTCGGGGGCAGCCCTAGTAACAATACTCTACCGGATGTGGGGGGAGATTGTAACCACAGTTCTTCTTCTGTTAAAAGTGTTAGTGTGTTGTGTGGAAATATTTTTACATTAAGATGTGCATTATTGTTACGATTGATATCTTTTAGGTCAGTATTGTAAATTGTATAATTGTAAACTTTAATTGATTTCCCTTAGTTGGAATGTTCCAGGGGAGGAGCTTAGGAGAGGAAACTATATAAGCCAGTCCCAATCATTTAGTGGGAGGAGAGCTGAGGAGATGGAGTTGTGCGATGCAATAATTGAGTATCTACAAAATGTTTATACCGCTTTATTATATTTTTTGTTCTTTGTTTCCAAGTGTTTTTGTTTGTTTGTTTGTTTGTTAGTTTGTAAATGGTTCTACCGGCCATAATTTCTTCCTGCACCTGTGGAAAAATAAATCCCTCACTGGAGGTGTGCACTTGACTTGTGTGATTCCATTACTGCTGTAGTTGCTCAACCATCCCGTCACAGTACACATTAAAGTAACAGGTTAATATTACTTGCTTTATATTAACTTACCTTTTATTGTATTGAATAAAATATCACTCTGGAACTCTGTTGTAATGTGTTTTAATTATGGCTGTCGACCGATTAAAAAAAATTAGTTGGTTAATATTTTTCCATTAGTTGGATTAAACAATCGATTAATCTGTAAATTTTAAACCTGTTCGTTCCAATGAATTTTTACGTTCCAATGACATCTTGTTTCAGAAATCTCCTTTCTTTGAAATGAAAACGTAGCTTAACCTTTTATTGAAGCTTCTTTGACAAAATATATATTTTATCCCTCAGTAACATTCCAACAGGAATATATTTTTCTCCACAGTGCACTCTCCCTCAATCCTCTGAGTCCGACGTAAATGTCCATTTGAATCTCTCGGAATCTGACGTAAGCTTATCTCTCCGTCTATAGATTCATCTCGCTCTCGCTCTCTCTCCCAGACCCTGAAAGTAGATAAGAGAATAGTCTGTTTGACTATTCAAACTGACTATAGTTAGTTTGTCTAACAACATCACCGCGGCCACTAATGTTTCCAATCACATATAGCTACTGTAGCACTAGAACAACCATCGCATAGTTTTGTGCTGCCCTGTTTTTCAAAAGCTTCTTAATCACTGTACTTGCACTGCCACCTAATGATCAATAATGAACAAAAAATAATTGGCCTGTAGTTTATCCCACAATTAAGCCAAATAAATGAAATCGAAAATTCTTACCTGGAATTATGCTTTCATGTCCCTCTAAAGCCAGTTCTGTAAGCAAAGGAGGATGTTGACATTCTCCAGGTTGAGCGAAGACCGCAGTTTATTCACAACCAGTCCTGCCGTGCTGAGTACCCTCTCACACGGTACAGAGGTGGCTGGGATGCAAAGCAGTCGCATGGCAAGCTTTGTAAGCTGTGGCAGTTGCAACTGGTGGATCTGGGGTTTGCAAAATCATCATCCAGCTCAGCCAACGATTTGTAGACTACCAGTTCCCCTGCAAGTGTTGGCTTCAGCTGCTCTGAATCCACCAAGATGTTATCAGCATGGAAACAAAGTTTTCTGAAAGACTGGAGCTATCCGGGGGGCTTGCTCCAAGTTCAGTTCTCGTCCCATCTTGAGAATTTCATCCCAGACAGCTTCACGTCTCTCTGTAGCGTTGCATTGAAGTGTCTTAAAGCGAGGGTCGAGAGCAGTGGCCACCTCGTATTTCTTGATCCATGACCAGTAAGGCTGTCAAAAGTGCAATGAAATTGAGTTTGAATATTAGCTTTTGTAATTAGTTAGAGTTCGAATATATTCGAATATCATTTGCCTATAATTCAAAAAAATAAACTGCTTATTGTCGGGCGTGTGATGCACGTATGCACGTGACGCTCCCTCTAAACTAGCCTGCACGTTATTTTCCCACAAACGGGCAGTAGAATAGAGGACATCAGTGAACTTTAATACTAGGTTAGTACATCTGGGGCCTCATCTATAAAACATATTTTAGATCAACTGTGTGGCGCGTACGTAGAAAATCACGTCAAAGGAGTGATTTATAAAATTTCAACATGACTCGATTTGACTGGAAACGGCTGTGGGTCTACGTCAGGTCTTCACTTGACGGATGCACGCAAGTTCATTTTACGAATGAGCCCCCTGCAGTTTCTATAGCCTAATGCGCAAATGAATAAAGCACATTCCCATGGATGTAATTTGCCACAGCTCGGCATTTATTAATCACAATAATAGGGAAATGATTGTTTATAGGAAATCCCTGTTTATTTCTTAACACAAAAACTATTCAAACGGCTAATCCCTGTAGCCTAAAACAACATAATTTACTTACTCTGTTTAGTTTTTAACTTCTTTTATCATCCAGTTTTATCAAAATCTTCAGAACTGAAAGGAAACATAGCCTGCCATGGGGACATTATTTAGCCTAAATTGTTAGCTGACCAGATCTGTTGAACGAAGTGAAAAAAGAGACTGGCTCGCCAGGCTAGCTGACCAGTAACGTTAGGTGTCCATGGAGCTGAAAGTATCACTGGAGGTTATTGACAAGGAAAACCAGACGATACACTTGCTCTGGGTCCAGGGCCGAACGTTTTTTGTTGACAGAGGAAGTAACGTTAGCATAGGAAATGAACTTTGCGTGCATGAATATGATTCGCCGCATGAAATTAAAGCCTGTATATTCATGTTAATTACAAAACGCGGGATCCAAAACTAATATTCGAATGTTCAAATTTAGGTTCGAACTTACAAAAAGAAAAGATTTTCGAATAGTTTTCGAACTTCGAATATTTTTTGACAGCCCTAATGACCAGTTGTCCATTCTGAAGGTTAGATTCTCCATCAGGGTAGTTTTGAATCGTTCAATGAATGCTGGGTTTTCGGAAATTGTCATCTGCGCCCGCAAGTGAGATACAGCTGGAATAACAACACTGCCAGTGACATACTCGCTTCCACCAAACAATTCTGTAACATCCAAGCATGGTTTCAGTGCAATTTTCAGTTTGGCTAGCTGCTCCCACTCAACCGCAGAGAGAGCCCTCAGTGTCGGTTTTGTTTCAATGATGCTGTCGGCAGCGTCTTTTACTTCAAGTAGACTGCTGATCATGTTGCGGGTCCTATTCCATCGCGTGAGGATGTTTTGTTCCAAACATTTGTCAGGGAGTCCAAGTTCCTCTACTTTTGAACTCGTTCTTGCTAACAGAGCTGTGCTTAAAATTGCAAACAATTTTACAACAGCCATTCAGCAACCTGTCAATTGACGCAGTCTCCAAACCTTTCTTAATGCTCAACTGGAGCGTGTGTGCTGCACAAAACACGCTGTCAAAGTCTGTTCTGCTCATGCCCAAAGGGATATTCCTTGCATTGTCTGTGCATACGGCCTCAATTTTTCCATTCAAATTCCATTCTTCAACGACATCTCAGAATTCAGTTGCACACTGGTCCGCTGTGTGGCGTTCGGTGACATGTTTTACTTGCAGAGTGGCGCTGTGAAAAATCCATCCATCATCAATCCAATGCGCTGTGACTCCCAGATAACTGTCATTTGATATTGAGGTCCAAAAGTCCCCTGTCAGACTGACAAAGTTAGCTTTACTTAGCACTTGTTCCAGCTTAGTTTTCCCCTCCTCAAACAGCTGCTTTATGTTCGTTGTCACCGTCAATCATGCTGGAAGTCGATATTCCTTTGAATCCAATGCGAGCTGTAGGACTGCTTCTAACCCCCTGTCCTCGACCATGTTAATTGGCTGGCCACTTGATGCAATCCAGACTGAAATTGCGTTGGTAAGTGCTTTTCTTTTTGATGCACTTAGTGTTGACTTGAAATCTAGAGTAGTTTGCTTAACGTTATGTGCTGCCGAGTTAGCTGAGTCAGTTGTGACAGGGTGTGTGGAGTAGGGATGTATCCGAATCCGAATACTGTATTCGGGAAAGCACGAATAATGCGATGGAAAGAGATATTTCTTCTATCCGAAGTTGCTCGTTATTATTCGGATTTGGGAAAGAAAAGTCAGCTCAATGTCGCGTTCTCATAGCCTCTATCTAACACACAGAGAGAGAGAGAGAGAGAGAGAGAGAGAGAGAGAGAGACAGAGAGAGAGAGACAGAGAGAGAGAGACAGAGATAGAAGCAAAATTATGAGTGCTTACTACAACCAGTGATTTTATTAATTATCGATTGTGTACAATGGCAAGTATAACCTTATATTAAAGCTAAAGAGACCAGGAAGAAGGTGAGCAAAATTTTGATATACCAAAAATAAAAATAAATAATAAAACAACAAATTTCATTTGGTGAGGAGACAGCAAGCAGAATATGCTAACAAAGTAGTTAGCCTGCTATTAAAACTAACATCAACAAGCTGGAAGAATAGGATCAAAACCAATATAATCAGGGAAAAGGACATTGAGCAAGAATCTGGAAGAATAAGGGAACTGAATAAAGAAGATTTGGAAGGTAGGACACTTATATAATCTATCAAAAACCCAAAACTTTACAGCTAATTCACATCAGCAAAGTAGGCCCTTCAGCTCTACACCAGTAACTGACAGCAGAGCACAGCAACCGGCATTTTTTTTTCAGTTGGGAAAGAGTGGGAAAATGGATACATTTCAACAGCAGCACAGTGGGAGGAGCTTACGTTGCTTAGCAATCCACTACCCTGATGACATCACAAGTGAGGCAGGGAAAAAAAAGTACAGGAGCAAACTGCTAAAAGATTTCCCAGAAACACTGAGAGCAGACTACAAACTGCAAGGCAACAAAGAAATTCTAACAGACCTGCTATTCTATACTGAGCACCCAGAGGCCTGGCATTCTGCTCTTCATGAAGACTACAGGCAAATGAAAATGAGTGGCAACAAATCAATTCGTCAGCTATATATGGACACTGTACCTAAATTTAACATAAATTTCTATAATACGGGCACTGTAATGGTTCAGGGATCAATAACTAAATTAGAGGATTTTGAAAAAAATTTTGACCGACTAAAAACTCTTGCTAACGGCAAAAAGACCACTAAAACAGCACCAGGTGCATTAGCTCCCCTAAATGTGTCAGCTGCTGGAACCACTGCTCCAGCCTCCCCTGTGCACACAGCCTGTAGAGCCCCTCTGCCAGCCTGCTCTAGTGCACACAGAGCCCACTGCAGCCCACCGACACTCAGGACACCAGCGTCAGTGCAGCGCATTCAGGAGTGCCTCTCCCTTCTAGAAGTGGAGATTACTGAATTCAGAGAGAACAAATTATCAGAGATGGACATTATTGAACAGCTAAGAGATGACATGAGGCTATTTAAAGAGGAAACCAAAGCAATAATTAGACAGTTAGGAGAAAATGTGAGTGAGCTTCATAAAGCAAACACGGCTCTCAGACATGACCTGCTTAAAGTGAGAGAGGAGCTGCAGCACAAAGACTTACACATACTCCATCTGAGGGAGCAGGTGCATAGTATAACAGCAGCGGAGCAGTCCCCGCACAGCCAGACCACAGACACAGGCTCACAGACGGAGACCAATAGCCAGACAGAACCACAGACCAGCCTAGACATTAATGTGGACCCCAGTCCCCCCAGCCCTCCACAGGACAACACTGCTCTTCTAGCCTCACAGACAACCCCGACCAATGCACAGCCAATTACAGAAGAACAGAGACCAACACGCCATAAACAGCCCCCTAAAACTGCAATACTTATCGATTCCAACGGCAAATTCCTCAACCACAGGCAGCTGTTCCCCCGTCACAGCGTTGGAAAGTTCTGGTGCCCCCACACAGACAGCGCACTCCAACTACTCTGTCATGAACGCCTAGGAGATCCTGACAACATTATAATCCACACAGGCACAAATGACTTGCGTCACAAGGGGCAGAATGTACCAGAAGCAGTGATTAAGGTGGCTAAAAAAGCACAAAGAGAGTTCCCAAGGGCAAAAATCACGATTTCCACATTGCTGCCACGGACCGACTTCCCATTCAAAATAATTACCAACATAAACAGGGAAATCACCACAGAATGCACAAAGTTGACCAACGTAAACATCGCGCATCACCCAACTCTGACACATGAGCACTTATACGACCATGTCCACCTCGGCCGTGACAGTGTATGGATCTTCGCAGAAGACCTGAGAGAGGCAGCAACCAACGTAAGTCCTTCAGCTACACATCCCACTAGAGGGACAGCACAGCCCCACCAGAGACGACAGCACATGCCACACCCATCAAAGGAGAGAAGAATTCCGCCAGGAAGAACCCAACCCAGTGAATCCCAGCCCAGCGGAACCCAGCCCAGCAGAACCCAACCCAGCGGAACACGGCCCAACAGAACCCAACTCAACGGAGCCCAGCCCAGCGGAGCCCAGCCCAGCAGAACCCAGCTCAGCAGAACCCAGCCCAGCGGAGCCCAGCCCAGCAGAACCCAGCTCAGCGGAACCCAGCCCAGCGGAGCCCAGCCCAGCGGAGCCCAACCCAGCAGAACCCAGCTCAGCAGAACCCAGCTCAGCGGAACCCAGCCCAGCGGAGGCCAGCCCAGCAGAACCCAGCCCAGTGGAGCCCAGCTACCCCCTGAGTGCCAGCCTACCTATGCTCAGGTAGTATCAAATCACTCAGACATTGGAGAGGTGAAACAGTTACTACAGCTCATCTGTAGGATTCTTGGTTGAAAATTAATAAATAAACAAATAAACAAATAAATAAATAAATAAATAAATAAATAAATAAATAACATTTGCTTTACTAAATAAATTGCTTGAAAACACATTGTAAATTTGATCAAATTGTTCTACTTGTCATTGTACAGAAATCTACATAACTAATTGCTAATGAAATCTCTCTCAATAAGTTCTTGGAATATTCAGGGTTTGTATTCTTCGGTTTTTGGACCGAAGAGCACAAACCCAGAATTCATCTCATGCATTTCAGGACATGATATCATAATATTGTTGGAGACATGGTGCCGAGATGATGCTGATACTCACTGTCCCCCAGGCTATGAAGAAATTTTACTGTCATCCCTCAAACAGAAAAACATAAAGCATGGCAGGGATTCAGGTGGGATTATCATATGGTACAGAGATGATTTGTCAACCCAATTAGAACTAATTAAAAAGGCAATAACACACATCTGGCTAAAATTAAATAAAAATATTATCAAATGTGATAATGACTTATATATATGTGCGGCCTACATTCCCCCTTTGGAGTCACCGTACTATAATGAAAACTTTTTTGAAAATGTTCATAAAGAGATCACACATTACCAGGCCCAGGGTAATGTTCTATTGATCGGAGATTTGAATGCCAGAACAGGATCTGAGCCTGACATAGTAGATTCTACTGGAAATAACCATATCTTCAGACAGTCTTCTCTATACTTCACTCCTACCGTTATTCCCAGAAATAACCCTGACCATATTTGTAACAAAAATGGGAAAGAGTTAGTGCATCTCTGTCGCTCCCTAGGTCTGTACATGCTTAATGGCAGGATCAAAGGGGACACTTTAGGGAGGTTCACATATTGTTCAGCTCTTGGGACTAGTGTAGTTGACTATGCCATTACTGACATGGACCCCTCCTATATTAGTGCATTCACTGTCAGACCACAAACACCACTAACAGATCACTGTCAGATAAATGTATACCTAAAAAGAATTATAGAACAAATAGCAGAGTCTGAGCCCTGCAAACTGTACAGATTAAACAGGTCATATCGATGGGCTCCTGACAGTGAAGTCAAATTCAAAAGTGTAATCAGTTCACCGGAAACTACTAACATTATTAACACCTTTCTCTCAACAGAGTTCCAGCAAAACCAATTAGGCATAAACATGGCTGTAACAAAAATTAATAATATTTATCATAAATCAGCCAATAAAGCAGGTCTTACCAAAAACAGCTCTGCATCCAAACAGAGACTGAAAAAAGAAGAGTGGTTTGATGAGGACTGCAGAAATATCAGGAAAGAATTAAGACTGCTATCCAATCAAAAACACCGTCAGCCACTCAACACAGAAATACGACAAAATTATGTTGAAAAACTAAGAGAGTACAAAAAGACCCTAAAGGAAAAGAAAAGGATACATTATAATCAAAAACTACAAGAAATTGAAGACTCCATTGATCAAAATCAATTCTGGAAAAAATGGAACAAATTGAGCAAAAAAAAACCAGACAATTTGGCCTTACAAAATTGCAACATTTGGAAAAATCATTTTGAAAAACTTTATGAGCAAACTTCACCTAATAATCTAAATTATGAACAAAAACAAATCCAAGAAAAGTTGCAAATCCTTGAAACAACTATTAAAAACTATCAGAACCCACTTGATTACCAAATTACAATGAAAGAATTAGAAGACAACATTAAAAAGCTAAAACCTGGAAAAGCATGTGGACCTGACAGCATCAGGACAGAGATGCTTAAACACAGCACCCCTGAGCTGAGACAGGCCCTGCTCAAATTGTTCAATCTTGTTTTCCAAGCTGGCTGCTTTCCTGATATCTGGAATCAGGGGCTTATTTCCCCAATTTACAAGAGTGGAGACAAATTTGACCCTAATAACTACCGAGGCATCTGTGTGAGCAGCAATCTGGGGAAGATCTTCTGCAGCATTATCAATGCCAGAATGCTAGCCTTCCTTATGAAACACAATGTCTTGAGCAAAGGACAAATTGGCTTTCTACCAAAACATCGCACAACTGATCATGTTTACACCCTACACACCCTAATTAATCAACATGTACACCAGAAAAGCAAAGGTAAAATTTTTGCATGCTTTATAGATTTTAAAAAGGCTTTTGATTCTATTTGGCAAGAAGGACTATATTATAAAATTCTCCAAAGTGGTGTAGGGGGTAAAGTTTATGACATAATAAAATCTATTTATGTCAATAATAAATGTGGAGTAAAAATTGGGAATAAAAGAACAGATCTCTTCACTCAAGGACGAGGTGTTTTTCAGGGATTCAGCTTGTCACCAACGCTCTTTAATATCTATATTAATGAGTTAGCGGTGCTGTTGGAACAATCTGCTACCCCTGGCTTAACCCTAAACAACAAGGAAGTTAAATTCCTACTCTATGCAGATGACCTGGTGTTGCTGTCACCCACAGAACAAGGGCTACAGCAACATTTGGATTTACTGGTGCAATACTCTCAGAACTGGGCACTGACAGTAAACTTTAAAAAATCTAAAATAATGATATTCCAAAAGAAACCCAGATCTCAGGAAACCAGACATGTGTTCACTCTAGGAAACACCGCACTAGAGCACTCCCTGTTCTACGATTACCTGGGGCTCAAAATAAGTGCCTCAGGAAACTTTGGTCTGGCAGTGAATACACTAAAAGAAAAAGCCTGCAGAGCCTTTCATGCAATTAGAAGAAAATTTCACAAAATAGACATACCAATTAGAATTTGGCTTAAAATCTTTGACAGTGTAATCCAACCAATTGCCTTATATGGAAGTGAAGTATGGGGTCCACTCAGTTATCACAACTACACTAGGTGGGACAAACATCCTATCGAGGTCTTGCATGCAGAATTTTGCAGAACAATACTAAACATCCAAAGGAAAACTCCCACCAATGCATGCAGGGCAGAATTAGGCAGATACCCATTGATAATTAACATTAAAAAAAGAGCACTTAAATTTTGGATGCACCTCAAATCAAGTCCCCAAGACACAATGCAATTTCAAGCACTGAAAACCCAAGACCTGAAACCTAAAAAGAGTCCTCTCAGTCAGCTGGTCATGAGACTCACTAACCAACTAAAACCAAACACTGACCAAACTCAGACCAGCGCTGCTTTAAAACCAGAAATTAGAGTAAACCAAATAATTAAACAAACAAAAGATGCCTATCTGGAACACTGGAATAATGAAACCAAAACACAAAATAAACTTAATTGCTACTTGGCCCTAAACAGAGAATACAATTTGGCAGAGTATCTCTTCTCTGTCAGAGATACAAAGCAGAGACAAATCCTGACCAAGTACAGGCTCAGTGACCACACCTTAGCAATTGAAAAAGGAAGGCACAAAAAAACATGGCTACCCAAAGAAGAACGTATATGTGGTCACTGCAAGACAGGAGAGGTAGAGACAGAGATGCACTTCCTGTTATATTGTGAAAAATATTCACAGATAAGGGAAACATATTTTAATAAGATCCAAAATTCAACATTCCTAAACAAATTTCCCTCCCTAACAAATGACCAAAAGCTGCGAGTCCTATTAGGCGAAGGACCGACAGCCTCACTCGCAGCTAGATACGTTTTTGCCTGTCACAGCCTGAGGGACAGTGGGTGAGCATCCAGCAAACATATGTATGTGTGTGTGTATATGTATGTGTGTATGTGTGTGTGTATGTATATGTGTATATATATATATATATATATATATATATATATATATGTATATGTGTATGTATATATATGCGTATGTGTGCATGTATATATGTGTCTGTGTATATACATATGTACGAGTATATATGGTACTCTTGATGAGAAAATCCTTTCTTTTTTTTTTTTTTTTTTTTTTTTCCAGTAAATTTAATTCAGTTAACTTAATAGATAATAAGTATTATGTTCCAATCATTTGTGCTGTTATTGTTGTTGCTGCTTGTCTTCTTTTTTCTTTTTGAGTATATATTGTTACTGTAGTTGATTGCTGTTATCACTGCGCTTTGGCAATATGTATTTTTAAATATGTCATGCCAATAAAGCATTTGAATTTGAGAGAGAGAGAGAGAGAGAGAGAGAGAGAGAGAGAGAGAGAGAGAGAGAATTACACACACCAATGAACTTCAAGCCACTGCGCTGCAAAACGTTTAATAAATAAGTTCCATGTGTCAGCCACGATATAAAAATGCCCATTCTGTTTGCAACATAGGACTTTGATTTCACTAACTAGTCATTTCATTTACTGCACATTATTGAAAAATGATCGGTATATTCTGTAGTCGCCCCCACCGAGTCAGCGCGCAGCAGGCAGCGGGCTGAGAGCTGACCGTTCCCGGCTATCACTCAGGGAAATTCTCGCATCGAGGAGGAGGTGCGGGAGCTAGCGAGACACAAGTCAGGTGTGGCAGCTAGATTTCTTTCAAACCCCCCGCAACCTATGCATCAAAATCAAGCTTAGGACCTGTAGTTTTTAGCTGCGTGTGTTAATTTCCTCCATTAAAAAAGCCCAGTAGAAATATTGAAAAAAAACGACGTTTTACCTTGTATTTCAGTCGATATTCATCCGTTTAAGATGTAACATGCTGTATGTATCAGTCGTAGGTCCTGGCTATAACGAACACGAAATCCATTCATGGTAACAGACTTTGCCACCAAGGGAAAATATGAGGTCATCAAATGGTTTGCAGTCTATTCAAACTTAGCTCAGTAGGGGGGAAATAAATAAATAAATAAAGATAAAACAGGCAAAAAAAAAGTTCATGTAGGCTATTACTGTTATATACTGTTGTAAAGTAGTAATTCACGTTTCCCTAGCGAACTGCAGTAACGTTAACACATCAAGAAACGCCAACGCAGCATCATTGAAATTTAATTATTCCCTTCAGCTAAATAATATGTTTCTATATATCTTTACTGTAAATAGTTTCTATTTCCAATGCAAAACAGAATCTTTCGATTTATAAAACATTTTTTTCTGTTTCTTATTGTTCAGTGTACCCCAGTTAAAAGGGGGGGGGGTTGCTGGGGTTCAGACAGTTAATAAAACTTAGTTTAGTTAAAAAAAAAAAATAATAAATAATAATAATAATTAAAAAAAAGAAGAGATGAAAAGTACAGTATGAGGATGTGGAAATATATTTCATAATGAATTATCTGCTATTGCATTGCCAGTGAATATTAGGTTAGAAAATACAACATTTGCCTGATTTAACGTGACTTTTGGTATAAACCACGCCCACTTCCTGTGTTCTATCCAAATACAGATAACTTTGTTGGTTGAACAGATACAGATAATGACGTCTCTGCACACCCCTAGCGTCTTGCGACCCGGATGTTAGTGACCTTTGCGCAACCTGCTGTTTTTGAAAAACAGCAACTGCTCTGCGCATTTAAAATGTAAAAAATCACATTAAAAAAACGATTTATTCATTTAAAATTAGTTGGCGATTAAAGCATTAGTTGATTAATCGGGCCAATTAATATGTTAATTGGTACAGCCCTAGTTTTAATGGAGGAATATTTATTTATTTATTAGGGGTCCAAGCAGCGAAGCTGGTGGAACCCTGTTGTATCTGTTAGGATTATTATTATTCGGGGGTCCAAGCAGCGAAGCTGGTGGAACCCTATTGTATCTGTTAGGATTATTAGGGGTCCAAGCAGCGAAGCTGGTGGAACCCTATTGTATTTGTTAGGATTATTAGGGGTCCAAGCAGCGAAGCTGGTGGAACCCTATTGTATTTGTTAGGATTATTAGGGGTCCAAGCAGCGAAGCTGGTGGAACCCTGTTGTTTTTGTTAGGATTATTAGGGGTCCAAGCAGCGAAGCTGGTGGAACCCTATTGTATCTGTTAGGATTATTATTATTATTATTATTATTATTATTATTATTATTATTCTCCGCTAAAAGTGTCTGAGGCTCAGCAACCATAAGTCCTAGAGCAACCAAATTTGGCAGGTGGGTTCCTATGGCCCCCCACTACTCAGGCACTAAAAATCACCTATGTCAGCCAGATGGTGGCGCTACAACAAAGGGTCATGCGTAAAAGGCCATAACTCCCACACCATAAGTTAGATCAACACAAAACTTCATCGACCTATGCAGCTGAACGTGCTCTACAACTTTGCCATTGGGACCACCTATGACCGCCATATTGTTTGCCTGCCATTTTGACTTTTTTATTAGGTGGGGTGTGGAAGAGCTGGAGCTCCAAATCTAAGTGTTACGACATCTAGTAAACTTCTTTACGGCAAGCGGCATCCATGACGACGCGAGTAATCCGACACCGTACGGTCTAGTTTTTATCAGTGAGGGGAGGGTCTGAACGGGGAAGCAATGGAAGACAGTGCCAACCAGAGTGCATGTTAGGCTACCAAAAGTTTGTTAGTAAAAGCGTTTTAGGATGAGAGGATGAATACTTTTCTTTGGCATGGATCCATTTGAAGACAATATCGGGTGAGTTGGTTTAGTCTTTAAATCCGTCATTATGCTGAGAGAAATCGTATTCTCAATTTAATCTCTAAATTTACTGTAAGCTTAGGGTTGTAACTAGGTAGTTGTTTCGTAGGTGACTTAGTTAATGCACTCGTCTTAACTATTGCTTGTATTTTTGCATAGACTGCGGTGTTGCTGTTCTTGTTTGTGTTAGTGTTAATCAGTTTAACCTACAGGGTCCAAGTTGAACTATGCGGTTGTTCCCTGCACTTGGAACGGTACTTCTCTTTTTCAACACACTTGTTCCTGATTATGATCATACACTTTGTTGTACGTCGCTCTGGATAAGAGTGTCTGCCAAATGCCTGTAATGTAATGTAATATCCTGTAGCAACAAGATAAACCCGACATTAGCCCTAAAATATGCCAATACAGCAGTGAAAACGCTGCTCACTGAATAACGAAATAAACGAGACAAAGTTTTTTTAAAATTATACCATGTCATTCTACAGTCAATATCTGGGACTAAACATTGAATAAATATACAATCTTACCATTGGTTTTACGCATAGAGATGTCCCTTTTGAGACCGAGTGGTCATATATTGTATTGAACAATCCGTTTGTGAAATATACGCGCATTTGTGACGCCTGGGTCGGCTACCTTCAAAAATAGCTGTGCGTAATACCACACCTGTTGCTTACGGCGTTTTTTAGTACAATTTGGCTTGATTGACAATTCATTTATTCAGTAGGTGAGAGTATAAGCTTTCTAACGATGTATAACATGTCTGATTTTGCTTTTGGAATAGCGTTTTATAGGTCAGTGTAACTGAAAATTTTCTTATCTGCCAATGTCTAAATAAATAATACGGTAGGCTACTCTGCGCGCAGCACGCAGGTCGCAAGTTGACATTTCGTCTTTTGTTTCGTTTTTTCTCAATGTCGTATTTATTATTTGAAATGTGTATTTGTGTTATTATTCTATCTGTCTCTGAGGCGCTCTGAAATGTGTATTCTCTGCTAAGCTGAGCAATGGATTGGAATATGTGTCTGACGTAGTGTTGCACATTATACCGAAACTTCAGTACTTTTTCGGTAAAAAAAAAAAAAAGAGAAACGGTTCGGTATTTGAATTTTCCGACGTTCGGTAGTTTTGTGTCAAATGTAAAAGCCAGGGAAATGTGTCTCCCGCATTACTGATTTAGAGGATGAAAAGTGTCATTTGTCAGAATCTTTGCTAGATGGCAGTAGCAACTAAGGTTGCCGAGTGAGGTGACGTGCGCTTGTGCTTTCACCGTCGTTGATACAGCCCAAGCTTCGACTCAGTTCACTTCAGTAGCAATAGGTGTTCTAATTTGGCAATATTTTATTATAGGAAGATGCTGTATTGTTATTGAAATATGCTGTTTTTAGATCTATTTTAAAGTGAAAGACCTGTTTAAAGATTATTTAGTTTACAATTGTTTAATTTTTGAAATATATTTAATATAGTTTTCTATGGTTTAGTGTTGTAACACTATAGTCCTATGCTTATTGATATGCTGAACATGCTTCAACTTACAGGTTGTTAATAAATCAGGTTTTTAATAAACCGTGAATTTGAAAATGAGGTCAACCCTTGTGGACACTACGTTTCTGATCAATTAAGGTAATTTCAGTATCGTTAGGTACCGAGTATTGAATCAGTATAGCTTCAGTATCGTGTATCGTGATACTAAACCTGGTATCAGTATCAAAGTAAAAATTTTGGTATCATGACAACACTAGTGTGACGCCTTTTTTAGTTGCGGCATGGAAGCGCTGCAGCTGTACATACACACCGGGCCATCTAACTGTTACGACATGCCATCTAAGTGTTACAACATAGTAAAGGCCTTTTTGGGAAGCGGCCAGGACACATCCATGGCGATGCAACTAAGTCATCCGCCAGCGTCTCTTAGCACAAAATTGGCCGTAAGTCATCAATATTTTATACAATCATCATGATATTCAGTAGATATGTTGGGTGAAGGCATATGATCATGAGGAAAAAGCCATTTTAAAATCGCTCTATAGGGAGCTCAGTGGTGCCAATGCTTGGACCCCTCCCAACGCCGCTTGCGGCTTTAATTAATTAATTTATTTATTTTTGGGAGCGGGGGAGTGTGATGTGGGTGAAGGATTGGGGAATTAGATGAATTCTCAATATCCCTGTCATCAAAGCGTACACAGTACATGGTTCACAGAGTTGGGCTGAACAACAGAAAACTCTCCCAACAGCGATGCATGAAATAGTGAAATTGCCCTTACGAGCTCTTTTGGTGAGGCACGACCAGTGCTGCGAAATCTGTAAAAGACTAGATCTCAGTACTTGACCATAGAATGTGAAGAAATGTCTTTCTGGTTGCTGTTTTCTTATCTGCAATGTGCACAAAGTGCAGTTACCTCTCATAGCCACATGGTGCCATCATTAATGTTAATGCACATTTGATATGGCTTTCATACGTTTACATAAGGTATTGGCCATGTTATTATTTTAATATTTCCAAACATAAAGTGCATAGTGCTGCTAATTTTATTTGTGGTTTTCAATATAAAACTTGGTGAAATGATTTCAGTGTGTGTATCAGTACTTTTTGAACATTTTCAGCACATTTTAACAATACCGCAATAATACTGATAACCATGATAATTTTGGTCACTATAATCGTGATATGAAATTTTCATATTGTTACATCTCTAGTACATCTCGAGTATAGAAATACATACAAGAGTTAATTATAACACAATTAGGTACTGTACAGCATTGTGTGACAATATTTTTGCATTGTTTTTAAATCTGATATCAATGTTTCATCTTAAACCTTCATAAGGGGCTAATTTAAATGCTTTATAATGGACAAAAAGCATTGTATTCATGATATGATAGCATGATATGTTTCTGGACCCCTAGCTATTTTAGACCACTGTACTGACAGAAAGCTTGTAATTACCACTTGAAAATGATGCAACAGTGAATTTCTTGAGTAAAAACAGTCGATTTGTAGTGAAATACGTGAATTTGTTGTGATTTACAGCAATGCATAATTTAGACATTTTGGATAGATTTGGAGACACTGGGTACACTGCTTACTTTTTGCTTGATAGACCTTTAGTAGTTCTGTATATCCACCCTTTGATTTTACTCACTTGTGGTCAAGGAGTTTCTGATCCAGGACATGTATCGTTTAACCTGTTTTATATATATGGGATCTCTCAGTATTTAATTGCAAACTAAACAAGCACAAAACCGTCCAGACCCACGGCGCAACTTGGCGAACTATATTTTTTGGTTGATTTTACGCGCTGGTATATGGCAGTTGTTTGGGAAGGTGTGTGCTTTGGATCTTGTGCAGTTCCACTCTGATGCAAGTGAATCTTGTATGTCTTATCTGTCCATGAAACCTTTTTCCAGAACACTGCTGGCTCTTATTATTTTGCTTCTTAGCAAACTGAACCCTGGCCATCCTGTTTTTGCTGCTGAGTAGTGGTTTCCATCTTGCAGTGTAGCCTTTTTAGTTCTGTTCTGGAGTCTTCTGTAGTAGTCACTGACACATCCATGCCTACCTCCTGAAGAGTGTTTCTGCTCTGTCTGACAGGTTTTTTTTTCTTTATTATGGTGAGAATTATTTGGCCATCAACTGGAGAGGTCTTGCTTAGCCTACCAGGTGATTACTGAGCACATCAGTGCTCTTCTTCTTATGAATGATGTTCCAGTTAATTCGATAAGAAATAAGGTTTGGCCTATGTCTCTGTTTTTGTCTTATTTCTCAGCCTCATAATGGCTTCCTTCATTATCATTATCACAACACTGGTCTTTATGTTTACAAATGCCTATAATAGACTCCAAAGGCAATCAAAAGCCTAGAATCAAGACTAGATACTGAAAGCACTCTTATACCTGTATTAAGGAAAAAATTGAACACCTGACTAATCAGAAACACCCGTGAAGCCATTTGTCCCAAACATTATGGTGCCATGAAATGGGGAGACTGTAAAAAGTGCTGTTATTTCTCTATTGTGAAACCAAAATGTGTAAAAAATACCCTTTAATAAAAGGTTAGAATTTGCACTTTAACCACATTTCACCCCACAGATTTGACACATTTTCCTCCTGAAACAGCACAAAAAACCTGAAAAAAGGTCTGCAGATTCCATCTGTACTGGCTTGGAGGAAAAAATGTCTAAGAAGCCAAAACTTAACAATGAAGCAGCTGTGTAAAATACTATCAGAACCAATAAGGTTGATCAAAAACACCTTTGTTGTCCGTACTTTGTATTGTATCCAGACGGCTGACGTTTTGGGAAAGATATAGCGGCAGCCGTTGTAATCTAGCCTAAATAACTACCCAACGTTAATATTTCCAAACGATAAATATTGCACCCCTAACCCCAAAAATGCTTCGCTATATGTAACGTGGTGCAACTAAGATATTTGCACGGCTAGACTATCTAGACATGTTGCAGCTATGAAACAAATACATCTTCCAATCTATTTCAGTCAACGTTTGGAAATGTGTTGTCTTGGCTGAATTTTATAGCTAGACTGTATTCCACAAAGTGAATTTATTGTTGTTATTATTATTATTATTATTATTATTATTATTATTACAGAAGAGTACGATGAAAAATAATACATCAGTAATTATGTAATAATAACAGCACGTCAATAATACAATAAATACTACTACTACTGCTAATAATAGTAATACTGATATTATTACAAACCTTTGCCTGATTTATCCTCCTTATAGCTTGTCAACTCAATTAATCCTTGCAATAATGGTCATAAGGTTTGTAGGGTTTTAAGATGCTACAGCTCTTACTTCTTCATCAGGTAACAGCTAAACAACAGCTTAAATAACCCACCCTAATGTTCATTCATTAACTTTACGTTCTAGTTTGTCTTACTGTTGTAGTAATGATCGAGCACTGTACACCCAGTTTGTCGGCTGGCTTACCAGACTCGTTTGATTTACATATCTCACGAGTTCCTTTGTTGCCAACAAAGTTTCTTTAAGTTTGGTGGGATGGGTCTTGCTTTCATCGGTAAAAACAGCATTGCAAGCCCTACACTGTACATGACCAGTGAGCTTTTTGTCTCTTGTCACAACAACGTCATAATATATCCACAACGAAGCCGTTTCCATTTCATTTGGGATTTGCAGAAGTTCTCCCTTTACAAATTTTTCATTTCATCCACTGCGTAGTTAGAGGCTCACACACATGTAGTACAAAGAGTGTGTGTGCACAAAATGAGTGGAAAAGTTTATTTCTTCAAATAAAACACATTTAAAACATAAATTGTAATTCCTTTTCATTTATAAAGATACAAACCCGAACCCTGGACTGAGCCTGAAGGTGTATGTGGGGGGAGAAAATGTCCCGAACTCCGCCCGTAACCAGATACTTTGTTGGGTCCTGTTGGGCTTGGGTCGGGTTGCAGACCTCTGCTTTATTTATGAATCTACTTTAATGACACCTTTTTCGATCCAAGCTGAAATAATGGACATACAAGCAGCTGGTTTATGTGTTTAGCAAAGGTGGGGTGAAGGTGGGTTTGAGGCTCTACTTTACTGCCATGCTTACGCTTTTCTCCATGGCTTTTCAGTTCTGAAGCAGAGGAGGGAGGCAGATGCTGCCTTGTTCTCTGAGCTGCACAGGAAGCTCCAGACACAGGTCAGGGCATTGCCTCAGCACAGCTGACATGTTATAATGAGGGTTTGTTGGAATTTCTACTAAGGTCTGTTTTTTTAAAATCTGGAACATAACCCATTATAACAAGAACTGGCACACTGTCATTTACCAAAAAATTTGAGTATCTCGCACTGCCCCAAGCCTGGACTTCAACATACCAAAGGTCTCTGCCTCCACGGTGACCTTGCAAGCTATAATGCAAAATGACAATCTGTGATAAAATACTACCTGATATTTGCATGGAATTCTATCTCACAAATCACTAACCACTGGAACCACTATAGCCTGTGTTTTAATGTGCTCTACCACATTTACACAAATAGTGCCT
This sequence comes from Anguilla pacifica, assembly GCA_039654925.1. Taxonomy (NCBI): domain Eukaryota; kingdom Metazoa; phylum Chordata; class Actinopteri; order Anguilliformes; family Anguillidae; genus Anguilla; species Anguilla pacifica. The sequence continues at coordinate 33,856,962 of CM077286.1, read as the reverse complement.
TCGTAGTACATTCCCCAAGCTTTTTATCATAAAGTTACGATTAAATTAGCAGATGTTTACATTACATAATTTTTTCAAGTCAGAATATGAGTCTGATGGCAATCTATTAAAATGATAGGAATCAAGTCTTGGATTGAATTTTAGAGACTGGAGTTCATTTTGAGTCATAACTATAATAGTGGCTTTGTATGCTCATTGAATGGCACTTGTGTGGACAGTTTAGAAACGGGTGACAAAACCATGCTGTTATGTTTTGGGCCTAATTTTTCTGTGTTTGCTGTGCAGGGTGTACTGAAGCACAGATGGTCAATCCTATACCTGCTGCTCAGTCTGTGTGAAGACCCCCGAAAACCATCCAGGGTACCTGACCCAGTCACACCTCTCATACTCTATCAATGAGATCTTCATTATACAGCAATTAAACATTGCTATATCAACCAGCCTTGAATCTGTAATAGAAAATTCATATCCTGTATATAACTTCAATACTTAACACTCAAGCATTGGGGTAAATTGCATTTCAGGTAATGTAGTAAAAATTGATGTTCAGTAAAGTTGAAGTGATCCTGTTATTTTTAACCAATTGAATTTTAATTCATTTCCTGAAATGAATTCGACTCAATTCAACACCACTTATAAATGCCCTGCTCTGCTGCTTTGGTGAATACGTACAGTACATTAACAGTAATGTAATTACACCAATCAAAGTTGTTGATGGAATGATGTTGTTTTTTTAAATGACTTCATATTATGTATTCACAGATGCCTTTAATGGGGATGATTTCTGTAACGCACATTTAAAAATATTGTATGTCTGTTTGGCTGAATATATATTGGAACAGTGCAGATGGTGCAGCTTTCTCACAGGTACAGTGGCATTGATACCCTCAGTTTTGCCCTCTGCAGGGTGCCAGCTTTGGAGCACTGATTGCTCAGGCCCTGCCCCGAGATGCTCACTCCACCCCCTTCTACTGTGCCCGCCCCCAGAGCCTGTCGCTCAGCCACCCTGAACGATTTAGCCTTGCCCAGAACCCCAATAGCATGGGCACCAGTGGGGTCAGCAGCCTGGGGGTGTACAGTCTTAATGGGCCCCAGATTCTGTTGGCAGGGTGAGTTGTTTATCTTCCACGCCCCATCACTAACCAGCTCCTAATGAACACCCTTTTAGAATAATGGTAGTAAAACTGATAATTGTTGTAAACAGAATGAATATAATCATATTAATAAGTGCTTCCTAAAATCATACACTTTAATATACACAATTTCAAAACAAACACTAATACCGTTGGTACAACTAAAAATAGATAACTGTGAAATACATTGGAATGTTGCCTGTTTGTTGGCTTCTGTTAATGCATTTAAATATAGTGGTTCTCAGACTCTCTAACATGCGTTTCCCATCACCAGGCACCAGACTGCAGCGGAGTCGCTCCGCCAGCCGCTGGGTTCTCACCTTGCCTGGAACCTACTCCCCACTGCCTCCCCCTCTTTTGCACCTACCTCACGGGGCCCGCTTCTACCTGTCATCCCATCTGCAAGGTCTGCTCTGCGGCAACAGAGAGATGGGGACAGCAATGGTATGTACCTGATTTTAGAAACTGTTCATTAGTCTCCAGGGATGGGATTGTACTGGATGTTGCCAGATTAATCAGGCAATTCCAGACCCTAAATATTTCAGCCAAAGAGGGGTAGGTCATAAACACATGCACACCCGCATGCACATCAGGAGCTTTTTCTGAATGAATGTTCATCAGTGAACCAATACTAGGGGCCTAGAGATATTTAGGGCTGAAAACTAGTTTTCCCTAATAACATGATGTAATCTGTTGTGATTGGTCTCCTGAGCCACAGCGTGACCGAGCGCTGTCACCTTGGAGTGCTGCTACATTCTGCAAATTCTGCCTGAAGCATGGCAAGATTTTGAGAAGTTGGAGGATGGATAAGTATGTCTTGCAACGAATGTAAAAAGAAACTGTTGTTTCCAGGTAACACTACCAATTTAGAAGATCGCTTTAATAGATAGCACCCTTCCTTGCTCCTATCCTCAAGTAACAAATCTACACAGCATTAAGTGGAATTTTATTTTGGTAGAGGCATCACAAACAAAATTGGGGATGTTGTGATGGCTGGGTTAACATAGTCAATAGAGAGCCATTTAATAAATTGATCAAAACCATTACCCCAGGCTACCACCCGCCTTGTAGAGAGACTGTTTTTCAAATGCATACGGCCTGAAAACAAGAGCTTGCACACAAATTAACAGAATGCGGTTCTGTATCTATCACCACACATGCATGGATGCAAGCCTATGCCAAAAGCATATCTGTGAACAGAACCAGTGTTCCATTAGCTGCTACAAGCAGCTAATGGAACATCACACTGTTTATGATTTTTCAGAGAAAATAAACAGTACAGTTGGTGAATATGATTTTCCAAGGTAGTATCATGCGTCTGCGACGATGCTGCTAACATGTATCAGGTCTGTTGGGGTTTAACCCTATATAGCCAGCTGGATAATGTGTATTGGCCGCTACAGAGCTCCTATTAGAGAGCACTGAGTCACCAGGTGGAGTTCAACTTCTTTAATCCGTTGTAAAACGGTAAAATAATTACAGACAGCTATAAACTGTACATATCAATAATAGTTTCTGAAATAAAGCACAAAGAAATGGTACACGAATATCACAGCTCTTAAATATCTTCTCTCATCAAAGAATAAGCTGTTAATCACTAATTATCAATTACTGAAATAAAATGTACAATTCTTATGCTGTGTAAATGAAATAAGCATCCTGTTCAATTCAATGATAAAACAGAAGCAGTTATTCTTCCTTTAAATATAATGTTTAGCCCCAAAAATCGTACCACACATTCGCTACAAACATGCATGGACCTGTACAATAGGAAGTTAACTAACTAGCCAAATACTGATGGCTCTTTGCTCTAAGTTGAGTAATAACGTCCATCTTAACCAAATTAACCACAGATAAGTATACTTAACATTCGGTACTCATTATTACGAACTGAAAACAACTCAAGAAGAGCTTAATCTGCCGCAATAATAGCTATATGTAGAGTCCAAAACTAACATCCTCTCTGACTTCTGTACAGGCAACCGCCGTAATGAAAGGAAGGCATGAAAATTCTTCGCGAATGTCTCTGAGGTTAATAATGCACAACTTACGTAATTGTCGTCGTACGTAATTGGCGTAGCCGATAACTATATATGATATAAGCCACACAGTCTCTGTAACGTGAAGAATTCACAACAAGGTCATTTCATTACTGAAAGTTGCTGCGCATGCATGTCAGAGAGGCATGTTTTCTGTGAGATGTGCAGGGCATACACTGAATCTTTGCATTCAACACTGTTCTGAGGGTGTGCAAAACTCAGCAGTGGCTGTACTCAGCAGTGGCTGGAGCGAGACTGCTGGTGGGGCGTTTCATAAAAGCAAACTGGCGACCGCTGCTTTAAAGCAAAAGCAATGCAAAATGCTGACTGCAAAAATCCCACTGAAATTGATTCAGGATTCACCCACTAGATGGAACGCTTACATGGTGGGGTGACTCATTGCGAAGGCCAGTTTTTGCAGTGATGTCAAACCCAGATGTGATATGGCATGTCTGATTGGAGATTTTACAGGCTGATTGACATGCTTGCATAACACAGGATTTGGTTGCACTACACCAAATGTCATTTTGTCCTCGCTTCTTTCTTAATTTGTTACGTAGCACGCACTGTAATCTGATGTTGCTTCTTGCAGATACTTAAAAAAATTTTTTCTTTGACCTCAAATGTATTTCATCTACACTATGGCAAAGAATTACATGTCCCTCACAGAGGTAATGGTAGGGAGGGCAAAACAGAGCATTAGAATGTCGCCAGCAGTGTATGCGCGTGAGCTTAACAATACATTTCTCACGGAAAAGGTTTGTCGCCTTATTTTAGGTCATTACAGTGGTGATAGAAGTGACAAGAATGAAGTGGTATTGTGCTGTTAGACTTTATTGATCGCCGTACAAGGTTAATGTAAAGTAACTAGCACATTCTGACAGCACTAACCCACCAAACTTGTCCATCACACCCTCAATAAAGGGCAAAAGTCACAGTAGAAGATTGAATTAAATCTTTAAAAGTTATGTATTTTCTGAATTGTTATCGATTCTGCTTGGCCATAGTGAGTGAAACTAGGCTATCTGAGCATATAGTTGCTATGTAAATTACATCAGGATAATTCAGTCTTGTTGTTTGCTACCTAAACTTCACAGCACACTCATCACCATTATCATGATTGTAGCATGAAGTGTCTATTTTCTAAATCCATTTAAACCATTCACCAATGAGCTGGGACTGAAGTTATAAGGCGGGATTTATCTAGTGTCCAGCCAAAAAAATATTTACCTGGCTATCAGTCAGAATTCTGAGAGAACCAACTGCCATAAATGAGCGTGTAAAATCTACCAGTAAGGGCTATTATGTTGTCAATGGATCAGAACCCCATAAATGTAAACAATCAAATGTTCAATGAAATCTGTTGGTTTTCAGTGCTGTCAGAGTCCCGATCTTATCATTGATGGTATTTTGGGAAAGTGCAAGCTAAAAGGCCACAAAAACAGCCAATATATCACATTAACATTCCATATATGTACAATCGCTGTTCACAATACGTTAATTTAAGGCTAAACTTATATTTTAATCACAATACTTATGTTAATTTCCAGAAATACATTTTTTGATTGTCCTCTCTAGTAATGGAGGAGATTCTTGAAGTGAGTCAGAGGGTAAGAGTGACAGTGGCTCTGAGGCTGAAAGCATCGACTCCATTGTTGATACTCTATTTGTCGCCGTCAACATGTACTAACTTAAGTGAAGTAATAACTTTATTTATGCCTAGGATGAATTTTAGTCGTGGCAGCCATTTGGAATATAGCATTTATTATTTTTTAGAAAGACCTTCCATTTTTATTTGCAATATAGTCCATTATGTTGCTCATATCATTTATTGTGGCTGAATGATTGGTCAAGTCATATCATGTATTGTAGAATTAGTATTGGAGTTTACTGCAGTGAACGCGAGGGTCGCCTCGATGCCACTGCATGTGGCAGAGGAAAACTTTGACTGTTATTTGCGCTTATGCACCTAATAGCAGTTCAGAGTATTCGACCTTCTTGGAGAAGGTGGGACGGGTGCTGGAAAAGATCCCGCTTACATTGTCCTACTGGGAGACTTCAATGCTCACGCTGGCAATGGCTGGGAAACTTGGAGGGGTGTGATTGGGAGGAACGGCTTCTCTGATCTGAACCCGAGCGGTGTTATGTTATTGGACTTCTGTGCTAGTCATGGTTTGTCCATAACGAAAACAAGGATGTTCATAAGTGTACATGGTACCAGAACACCTTGGACCAATGGTCGATGATCGACTTTATAGTTGTTTTATCAGACCTGCGGCTATTTGTTTTGGACACTCAGGTGAAGAGAGGAGCAGAGCTGTCAACTGATCACCATCTGGTGGTAAGTTTGATCAGATGGCGGGGGAAGCTGCCAGACAGACCAGGTAGGCCTAAACGTGTAGTGAAGGTCTGCTCGGAATGCCTGGCGGAAGACTCAGTCCGGAATGATTTCAACTTTCACCTCCGAGAGAGCTTTTCCCGTATCCCGGAGGAGGTTGGGGACATGGAGTCTGAATGGACCCTGTTCAAATCCTCTATTGTGGAAGCTGCTTCTAGAGGTTGTGGTCAACATCTGGTGGCAACCCAAGGACCTGCTGGTGGACTCCTGCGGTGAGGGAGGCTGTCAAGCTGAAGAAAGAGGCATTCCAGGCCTGGTTGGCTCTGGGAACCTCTGATTCAGCAGATAGGTACTGGCAGGCGAAAAGGCTGCAGCTGCGGCAGTGGCAGAAGCAAAAGCCAGGGCACGGGAGGAGTTTGGAGAAGCCTTGGAGAAGGACTATCAGTCGGCCCCAATGTGGTTCTGGAAAATCTCAGGAGGGGAAAGCGGGACACCATTCAGGCTGTTGTCAGCAGGAATGGTGAAACTCTGACCTCAACTGGGGATATTGTCGAAAGGTGGAAGGAACACTTTGAGGACCTCCTGAATCCAATAGACACGCCCTCCTTTTTGGAGCCGGAGCTGGAGCAATCCGGGGGATCAGAGTCCATCTCTGTGGCAGAAGTCACTGGGGTAGTTGAAGAGCTCCTCAGTGGCAGAGCACCAGGGATGGATGAGATTTGTCTGGAAATGTTAAAGGCTCTGGATGTTGGTGGTGTGTCTTGGCTAACACAAATCCTCAATGTCGCGTGGAAGTCGGGAACAGTGCTTTGGGAGTGGCAGACGGGGGTGGTGGTTCCCATTTTTAAGAAGGGGGACCGGGGGGTGTGTTCCATTTATCGGGGAATCACACTCCTCAGCCTCCCTGGAAAAGTCTATGACAAGGTGTGAGAAAGGAGGCTTCGGCCGATGGTTTAACATCAGATTCAGGAGGAACAATGCGGGTTTCGTCTAGGCTGTGGAACAACAGACCAGCTTTTTACCCTCTCACAGATATTTGAGGGGGCATGGGAGTTTGCTTATCCAGTCTACATGTGTTTTGTGGATTTGGCGAAGGTATATGACCGTGTGCCCCAGGGTATCTTGTGGGAGGTGCTGCGGGAGTATAGGGTGCCGGGGTCGCTGTTGCATGCCATTCAGTCCCTGTATACTCGGAGCGAAAGCTGTGTTTGCATTCTCAGCATTAAGTCAAGCTTGTGCACAGTGGGTGTTGGACTCCGCTAGGGGTACGCTTTGTCTTCTCTCTTCGTTGTCAACTATTTTTATAATCGAATTTTATCAATTTATTCAGTTGTTGCAGCCCTAAACTACAGACCTGCCAGTTTAACTTGCATCACATGTAAATTACTGGAATCTATCATGAGGGACGTTGGAAGTATTTCTTGAAAATCGCAACATCCTAAGGGATAGCCAGCATGGTTTTTGTAAGGGAAGGTCACGTCTGACAAACCTTCTGGTATTATTTGAAGAAGCTACCAAGTGTTTTGATTATAACAAGGCTTATGATATTATCTACTTAAGTCAACCGCATGGTACCTTCCCACCGCATGTTACGGGCTCGACTCGACTCTACTTGACTTTTTTTGTTTTCCATCGGGCAAAAGTTATGTATAGTACCTGGTACCTGGTACTTTTTTTGGAATCATTTCCGTCGAGGTTCCAAGCGAGCTGAGGCGATACCAAAAGGTGACATGAAAACACTGCAGACCACTGATTGGTCAGAACGACGCGTTTCATGCGGGTCACTATATGACGACCAGCTGCATTGATGGGGTACTATCTGCAGTGGAAAACGAAGTACCTGGCACCAAAAGCGAGTAGAGTCGAGTCGAGTTGAGTCGGTACCGTGCGGTGGAAAAGCAGCTTTAGATTTCCATGCCATTTCATAAGGTACCTGTAAGGGATTGACTGGTGGCTGGACGATGGTAAGTAGCGGAGGAGACGGTGTTTTCCAAAACCAGTGATTTTTTTTGTGATCAACTTAATTTATGATTCAAAAATACAAGATTTGAAATTACAATCCAGTTTCCATTCCATTTTTTTCCCGATAATATCTAAGAGCATTTCTGTGATACCTTCCCAGAAAGACTGGACTTCTGGACACTCCCGCACCATATGCATAAAAGTACCAACTGTGTTCCCAGAGCATAGTGTACAGTTTGGGCGTGTGGTAATTTTAACAGCGTATCTTCTATATGGCGTCCAGTAAGTTCTATGACAAATTTTAAAATGGATCAGTTGATGATTACAGTTCTTTGATGAAAGGAATATATTCTTCCATACAGTATCCCAGTTTATAACTGAATTTGGAGTGAGGTCTTGTTCTGTATGCTAAATTCTTGTGTGTACAATTAATAAGTTTTGAATATATAAGTGACACAAGGCCTCTTGAAGGGCTATTCCGCAACCATCCAATAATAGGATGGTTTTCCAGCTTAACCCCCCAGGGTACCCCATAGGCCTTCAAGGCTGTACGGAGTCTAAGGTAAAGGAGGACCCTGGTAGGTCAAAATATCTTCGCATATTCTCAAAACTAAGAAGTCCCTCATCATTAAAAATATCTGCAAAGTTATTGATACCCTTTTGTGTCCATTGTTCTGAAATAAATGGTCTACTACCTGATTTAATGTTATAATTGCGCCAGATTGGGGTATGTGCCATTTGTTATAATACTTAATTTTTTTTTCAGTGCCTCTAAAATTGCTAATAGTACTAGTGATAATATTCCCAAAGTTCAATGCATATTTTCGTAAAAAAAGGCCTGAGAACAAAATGTCTTGAAGCCTATATGGTTTTACTAATTCTGCTTCTATATCTCTCCACGGAGCTAACGAATGCGGATTAAGCCATGTTTGAATTGCTCGTAATTGGTAGGACATGAAATAAAGTTTAAAATCTGGAACAGACAAGCCAACATTTTCTTTAAATATTTGCAATTTACTAAGCTGAATCTTTGGATGACCGCCGTTCCAGAGGTATTTTTGTATCATGATATCCATTTTGTGCCAATAACCTATTTGTGGAGGTAGAGGTATCATTGCACAGAGAAAACTTAATCGAGATAAGACATTCATTTTCAAAGTTGCTATCCATGACATAAGGGAAGCTGGTAGTACTGTCCATCTCTCTAAATCCCTTTTAATATCCCTGAAGAGCTTCTCATAGTTGCTTTTTACAATGTTATTTACATCTGGCTGGATATCAATACCAAGATAAGTAAATTGTTTTTTGATTGGAATATTAACTGATAAATTAGAAAGGGTTGATTGTGCGTTAAGTTGCATCATAGCTGATTTTCCCCAATTTATCTTGTATCCGGACAGGTCACTAAATTCATCAAATAGGTCTAGAACTACTGGGATAGATTTTTCTGGCTCAGAGATATACAAGAGTATATCGTCCGCGTATAATGATATTTTGTGTTTATATTACTTTATTTAGACTGGGGATATAGGTGTACTTTGTCTTATCTTTTGTGCTAATGGCTTTAAGGAGAGTGTAAATAACATAGCAGACAGCGGACATCCTTGCCTTGTCCCCTTGAATATTCGAAACGGTTTGGAGTGTAGACCATTAGTTGAAATAATGGCAGATGGATTACTATACATAACCTGAATCATTTTAATGAATCTCTGTCCTAATACAAATTGCTCCAGTACCCTCCACAGATATTGGTGTTTGAGCCTATCAAAGGCCTTTTCTGCATCTAATGAAAATATTGCACAAGGAGTGTCCGAGTCTTTGAATTCAGCAAGAATATGGAACAGGCAACGCATATTATCTGCTGCAAATCTCCCTTTTATAAAACCAGCCTGGTCTGGATGGATAAGCTTGTCCATATATTTCTCTAGGCGCAGAGCTAAAACTTTTGAATACAACTTAATGTCACAATCAATCAAAGAAATTGGGCGGAAATTGGCACATTCAGAGAGGTCTTTTCCTTTCTTGGCTATTAATGAGATTAGCGCTGTTGTCTTTAAGGAAAGAGCCTTTCTTGATTGCTGAGTTAATTGAGTTTAATAAAAATTGTCCTAGTATATCCCAAAAGTGGAGTAAAAATTCAGAGGGGATACCATCTGGCCCAGGAGTTTTTCCTTTATTAATGCACTTCAGTGCTGATTCAAGATCACAGAGAAATATAGGTTCATCTAGACTTTGTCAGTCGATTTCGTTTAGCTTTGGTAGGTGTATATTTTTAATACATTTATTGTACTTACTTGTGTCTAATTCAAACGTAGGATCATATCATTTTTGGAAAAAAGCATGAAAAGTTGAGTTTATTTCTCTGGGCTCTGAGACCAAACCTTTAGTAGGATCATTTATATGATCAATATGGGCATGAGATTCAGTGTGCTAAAGCTCTAGGGCAAGTAATCTGCTAGGTCTGCTTCCATTAAAGAAATATTTTTGTCTAACCCTATGCATTATGAATTCAGTTCTCCTTCGTAGCAAATCATTCAACTCAATCCTAACTAGCTGTAAATTATGTTTCAGTTTATCAGAGTAGTTATGCTTCAACTGTTCTTCAAGCAATGCACACTGTTTCTCCAGTTCACAAATTTTTGCATTTCTATTTTTTCATAGGTGAACCGAAAAAGATGTAGTGTGATCTCTAATAAATCCTTTTATTACTTGCCAAATTATAGCAGGGTCATCAACTGATCCATTATTGAAACTGATAAATTCTTCTAGGCCTGTTTTCATTTGAGAAATATAATCTGCGTTCTATAAAAGTGAGGTGTTAAATTGCCATCTGGGAGATTTTGAAATTCTAGGTAAGATCTCTAAATTAACCTGTAAGAAGTTGTGATCAGAAAGTAAAGCTGGTAGAATTTGTATTTGTGTAAAAGCACTAGTTATCTTATGTGAGCACAATATGTGGTCAATTCTGGAGAAGGTCTTATGATAACTTGAAAAACATGTATAACCCTTGCTAGTGTTCTGGAGACGCCATACATCAGATAAACCCAAGTCGTTAGTAAAGTTGTTTAAAGCAATTGAAGCTTGTTGTGGTATAGAGAATGTTTGCGTGGACCTATCTTTTTGTAAATGAAACACAGCATTATTATCTGCTTCAATTACCAATGCATAGTCGGACAAGGCTAACAGTTTGTTTTGTAACCATGGAAAAAAAGTCAGATTATATACGGAGGGAGCATACACTGATACAAAAGCTATTTTTTCTCCTTGTAGTTTAGTGCATATGTAACTGAGTTGTCCTGATTTGTCCTGACTCACGTGATCAATCTTTATATTGAGTGCTCTTTTCATAAGTATCACAGTTTTTGTTCCGTCACTTGAGGATGCTACAACTTTATAAAATTTGTTCTGTAGCCGATTGACATCGTTTGTACGGAGGTGTGATTCGTGAATAAGTGCAATGTCAATATCTCTCCGACGCAGCATATCTAAGCTTCTAATACGCTTGTACGAACAGTTTAAACCTTGCATATTAGCAGAAATAGTAGATAACCATTATCCAACAAAAATAGATGTAACACTCACAAAATAAAACATTCTTTTGTAACATGTCGTCCCTTTCCCCGTCTTTGTTTCACGTGCAATTTAGGTGGTATGGACCTAAACCCTCCCCTCTCCCTCCCTGACTGCCATAAACCCCTCTTTCTTTTAAGCTCCGTGACATCATCGTAACGCGGTTCGTAGATACCAAAGCCGAACCATCCCTCTTAATAACAGATAGCTATATATTCTTGGTTACCCCAAACATTATAAACACCTTACAACTTTAAACAATATTGAGATTGTGAGCTTGAATGAATACGCCCTCCTCCTACATTGTAAATTGGTAGCTAACTGGTTAGTAAGCAGTAGCACAATGGAGTTTAGGTCAATTTATCCCCCTAGTTATTTATAACTCATTCATTGTAAATTCAACTCTGTAACGCTAGTATTTTAAACTTAACGTTACATATTGCTAGCTAGTTATGACTTAGTTCTAGATAGTTGGCGGATAAAGAAGTAGCTAGCTAGCCAGCTAATTATTTAACCAGTAGTCAGCTAGTCTAGCATCAGATTATAGTAGAGAAATCTAACTTACGTTGTTTAAAGTAACATCGGGTTTAGATGAGAAAAGAAGGGAGGCCCAAGTTATATAGTTCTTTTTGGATTCCAGAGAAAGCCTTCTGTCGTTGTGTCGTTGCATTGCTGTAGTCGACAAAAAACGAGTTTCCTGTTGGCATCCTCGATGTTGCCTGCTTTTCTAGCTTCTTAAGATTGCTTGGCGATCCGTATAGCGGAGTACCTTGAAAATGAGAGTTTGCGGGTTGTCGGATGGCTTCTGACTGTAAATTCGGTGTGCTCTTTCTATCTCTATTGGACCTTTTAGCGCTGGCAACCACTTTGGTATCATTTCTTGGAAGAACTCGACCGCATTGTTCCCTTCTCTGTTATTTGCTAAACCAACTAGCCTTCGATTATTTCTTCGCGATCGATCCTCCATCTCAACTACCTTAAGCTCCAGTTTAGTCATCCCGACTGTGCAGCTTGTGATGTCACTTTTCAACGCTCTTGTTTCAGCCTGAATTCGATCCACTTTCCCCATCAGCCCTGACACTATTTTCATGTGAGAGTTTTTAAGTTTTAAGCTCACTCAGAGTTTTTCACATCCACCATAGCATTGTTAATAGCAGATCATTGCATCTGCTATTAACAATGCTATGAAGTTGCTGTTGTTTCGACAGTGCTTGGAAGATTGTGTCCGCCATGTTGCTAACATCGTTAGCCACTGTCGCCGATTTTATTTTCTTACCAGAAGAAGCTGCAGATGGCGAGTTAAGATTTCTTTTGTGGTCTCCCATGTTAGTCGCACGTGTTCACAAAATATATAGTAATTAGAATGGGGGTTTGCCACAATTTAAAGAAAAAATATGAGGGATTGGCGAGGAGCCTTAGTTTTCTCCGACCATGGTGTTCGGTCGGTGTTCGGTGGTCACGTGATCCCCCCAAAACCAGTGATTTTTTATTTATTTTTCAGCAGGTGGATAGTCAGTGTCAAACTATATACAGATTATGGTACAAAACGTAAAACAAAAAACTGTACAAAAAACAAAAACTGTACAAAAATGAAATTAAATGGGCATATGTTGCCAGGCTATGTCTTCCTCAGACCCTGCACACTTAACTACCCGTAATGTCTTTACTGCACTGGTGACCCAATTCCCCCGAGGAATTTAATGCAGGCCCTTTAAAGCAGCAGCTCCTACCATTGCAGTAATAAGCACCAATTAAAACAACAAACACTACCAATTGCTTATTTAAAATCAGTAAGCAATCACAGTAATTACAGACAAGTTAACAAACATAGGAATTCACCTTTCCATAATCTACCGGGTTCTGAACAGCATTAATATGCCTTTTAGTATGCTGCTCACTAAATCACCCCTCCTACAATGGCACAGTCTGATAACACCCCCAGAAAATCCTCTACAAAAATACCACTTGGTACAGCCATGTCTGTTTTGCGGGAGATACAACACGGAAGAACGCTGAATGAATGCAAGTTGAATATAGATTGTTGTTTCTTGTTTTGGCAGAATACTGACAATAAACGCTAACAAATGTATTTGTACTACGTGTTTTTCTTCCGATGTTATTTAAGAATACCGGTAGGTCTTTCTAAATGCATATGGACATGCTGTTAATAGTGGGTACGGACAAACCAGAATATATGACATGTAACTGCTACCATTCAGTGTAAACTAAAAGATGTTAAAATTGCCGGCATTTAGACACCCAGTGATTGCAGCATGGAAAGTCTTCCATGAAACGGCTTACTCCGTGACAGTACCACAAGAGAGACTTGTTAGTAAAATGAAGACAGTAGGAATTAGAGGATTTATTTCAGAGTGTATTCGGAACTGGCTACAGGGTAGAACACGAGTAGTTGTAGGAGGGATATCATCGGAGCAGGGAACTGTGGGAAGTGGAGTCCCACAATGATTGGTGCTGGGACCACTGCCCTTCCTCATCAATGACCTCGACAGGGACATAGAAAGTACATTAGTCAAATTTGCAGATGATACAAAACTGGGAGGCCCCGCTAACAGTTTGGAATCTACTAAAGTAATCCAAGAAGATTTAACCCCTTAGCGCGCATGCCAAATCTGGCCAATCCTTGCCCATTTAGGGGGTACCCTATTTAAAGCTATATAACTCCAGATGTGAACACCACAGAGACTTGAAAAATGGGTTAAATGAAGCAGGACATTTGTACCGTTTACAATACTAGCTTAGATTACTTTATATTCATAATTTTGGAAGAAATAAAGTGCCGCAAATGCAATTGTTTAGGCAAAAAATCTAAAATGAATTTGCTATTTTTGAGTTTGCAATGAAATACTGAGAGATTTCATATACACAGCAGGTTAAAGCATATATGTCCTGGATCAAAAACGCCTTGACCACAAGTTCATAAAATCTAAGGGTAGATATGTAGAACTACTAAAGATCTATAAAGCAAAAACTAAGCAGTGTACCCAGCGTCTCCAAATCTACCCAAAATGTCTAAATTATACTTTGCTGTAAATCATAACATATTCACGTATTTCGCTACAAATCAACTGTTTTGACTCAAGAAACTCACTGTTGCATCATTTTCAAAAGGGGAATTACAAGCTTTCAGTCAGTACAGTAGTCCAAAATAGCTAGGGGTACAGAAACATACCCAAAATCTCTCCAAAAAGGAATATAATGCTTTTTGTCCATTGTAAAGCATGTAAATGAGCCCCTTATGAAGGTTTAAGATGAAACATTGATATCAGATTAAAAAATAATGCAAAAATATTGTCACACAATGCTGTAAAGTACCTACATGTGTAATAATTAACTCTTGTATGTATTTCTATACTCTGTACTCTCGTATGTTTTCTTGTATGGGAATGGGATTACAGAAAAAAAATTTTCAACCGTCCACCACATTTTGGCAATGTTCCAACACTCTCGTCCTCACTGTTGCATGCGTCACAAAAACAGCCAGTCTACCAACGAAGGCTTACATTACAGTATGAAATATCCTCATTATAAAATTCCACTAACCCATTTAAAGACACTCAATTTCAAAAATAAGGTATATAACCAACATATTTTGAGCAGTAATACTTACATAGCAATGATGAAATCTGTTTTCAGTAGATATAGACAGAGACAGTAAATCAATGATACAGTTCTATGTGCTTATGTCTTACAGCAGAAAACGATGTCAGCTAGGTCTATCAGCAAACATATGGCTTAGCTATGCCCATAAGTCCTCAATAATAATAGTATTTTCCAAGAAATTACGAAAAATCGTTGAAGTTTTCGTTTGGTGCAGCGTCTTTGACTGCTACCACTGAGTGAATGCGTCAGTGAATGCAATGATAATAAAATTTTTGATTACGCTGACCTATAAAACGCTATTCCAAAAGCAAAATTAGACATGTTGTACATCGTTAGAAAGCTTATACTCTCACCTACTGAATAAATGAACTGTCAGTCAAGCCACACGGTACTATAAAGGCCGACAACGCCATAAACAACACGTGTGGTATTACGCACAACTATTTTGGAAGGTGCCCAGGCGTCACAAATGTGCGTATATATCACAAACGGATTGTCCAAGACAATATATAACCACTCAGTCTCGAAAGGGACATCTCTATGCGTAAAACCAATGGAAAGGTTGTATATTTATTCAATATTTAGTCCCAGATTTTGACTGTAGAATGACATGGTATCATTTTTTAAAACTTTGTCTCGTTGACTTCATTCAGTGTCATTCAGTGAGCAGCGTTTTCACTGCTGTATTTGCATATCTTAGGGCTATTGTTGGGTTTATCTTGCTGCTATGACGGAGTACGATTTTTGAGTGGTGAAAGAATATTTTTATGAATGCTCAGATAGACAATATTGTCCATTATGTCATGTGTGGGGGGTGTAGTTGCAAATGAGACTGCAGGGAGGGGGTGCGTGTTAAATGAACAACCAGAGCCACAGTGGTGGCGCTGTGAAACTCCGTTTTTGCCATAGTTGTCGTGTATCGTCTACTAATGAAAGTAAAGCAACGCGTTTCTGTTTTTAACTCATACTTTGGTTGCAGTAGCACTGAATGTCTGAGTTCACTAATCTCGGCACGCTGGCGTGCTGACCACTAGGGGCTTTGCGCTAAGAGGTTAATTGGAAAAATGGCAAAGCAAAGAAAAGTTGATGCTGAAGGTCTTGTTTTTAAAGAGAATGGCAAGTCCGTTTGCTTAATTTGTGGAGAAGCTCTTGCCGTTCTCAAAAATAGCAATCTTGAGAGATATCGCACCTGCAGACTTGCAAGTTATGCTACTCTTGAAGGAATGGTGCGAGCAGAGAAAATCAAGGCGTTGACCAATAATCTCGCTGCACAACATGCGTCTTTCCTGCGGCCTAAAAACGAGCTGGACAGTGTCACAGAGGTAGGTTATGTTGCGATTGATTGAGGCCGTAAAAGACTGAGGCCGTATTCTGAAGGGGAATTTTATAAAGGAGTGAATTGTTGCTACTGCACAAATACTTGCTCCAGAAAAACTGAAATTCAGAACCTGTGCCTGATTGTATGAGTGATATGAGACGAGATATTGAGAAGTATTTGCAAGATTCTGCTGCCAAATGGACTGCATTTATAAAGCACTTTTATCCAAAGCGCTTTACAATTGATGCCTCTCATTCACCCATTCACACACACACTCACACACCAACGGTGAAAGGCTGACATGCAAGGTACCAATCAGCTTGTCAGGGACACTTCGACACGCCAGGGCGGGGGATTGAACCGGCAACCCTCCGACTGCCAGACAACCACTCTTACCTCCTGAGCTATGTCCCCCTGTTGGCTATACACGACACTACCAGAGGTGCCAGAGTGCATGCAGCTAGAGATAATTGAACTGCAGGACAACTGTCAGCTGAAGGCCAGGCACAGCAACATGGAGCTGCTTGATTTCTACAAGCAAAACATAAGCGTTGGCGAATTTCCAAGTTTGTGGAAACATGCGTTTAAGATGGCATCACTGTTCAGAATACTGCGCAAGTCATGGAAAAACGCCATATGGTGGGTAGTACAGATCAGACAACTTCAAATGCATTGAGAGGATACAAAAGTAATAATGTGTTTTACTGAATCTTAAAAAACTGGCAAAATATTTAATGGATGTTTGAAGCAACAACAAAGAAAAAGTCAAGCTCTCCTTTTACAGGAATTGGAACACCGCTGATGACATTTTCTTGCCTATTTTTGTTGCACCTTTTCAAAGTGAAAGCTCTCATTGATGTTTACAGAGAATTAGATATATATATATATATATGCTTTAGAAATTTTATGATGAAACTAATCCTGTCATTATTTTCAAATACCTCTGTATCGGGTATTGCCATCATAAAGCAAAACCTCCTATACCTTAAGAATTACAACTATGTTTAACATTTTTTGCAAGGGTTTTGTGCATTTACAGCCCTTAATGTATATAAAATGAAAAATAATTCTAAGTTGTGAAATTAAATCTTATAGGGGTTTTCTTTAAGTTAAGGCATTATACATGTGTGTATGTGTGTATGATGTGCATATCTGGAGTTGTATAGCCTTAAACTACAGTGCAAAACCTGGGAAAATCGGCCCAATTTTGCCTCTGCACAAAGAGGGTAATGGCTGAAGTGACTCTACTTTTGAAGCTATTCGAATTGGCTACTGCTGTTACTGCCCCAGAAAAGGGTTTCACATCACACTGTGTGTTGCCTGTTTTAACTGGGATGAGAGAGCGCCTGGTAAATATTTGCAATGAGGGTGACACTGCACTGAGCAATGCAGCTGAAAATGTGTGACAGGGTCGTCTTGACAATCTCATCCGTCATGTCAAGCTAGATGTAGGTAGACACTTCCAATGAAATGCTCGCGCCACTGTTTATCATATCATACATTGACCCAAGATTCAGATACCTTGACTTCCTCACAGCTGAGGCCAAAGCCAGCGTAGCACTGGCTGTGAAGAGAGCCTGTTGCAGCACCCAGCGAAGGAGCTGCTAAGAGAACACCATTGAGTGTGAAATGGCTACTTTCTTCGCAGAGCCTGCCATCAATGTAAAGGATGATCCTCTGATGTGGTGGAAAAGAAACACGGAACGTTTTTGGAATCCCTCCTTCCCAGCACTAATGTTTATAGGCATTCCAGCCATGCCTGTCCCTTCTGAATGGGTGTTCAGTCAGGCAGGTCAGATTGTGTACAAATTCAGGTCCCGTCTTAAGCCAAAGAATGTGGGTACTTTTCTCTTTCTGAACAACATCAAAGATGCTTTGTCGTGGGTATGATGGTGCCTTAAAAAAAAAAAGTATTTTTTTAAACTATTCTTTTGCTTGTTTTTTTGAGAAGTGACAAGAAAACTGTTGTCATGTCCACTGAGGTTGTTTGATTGTAATCATAATTAGGGGTCCAAGCAGCGAAGCTGGTGGAACCCTATTGTATCTGTTAGGATTATTATTATTATTATTAGGGGTCCAAGCAGCGAAGCTGGTGGAACCCTATTGTTTTTGTTAGGATTATTATTATTATTATTATTATTATTATTCTTATTTTTCTCCGCTAAAAGTGTCTGAGGCTCAGCAACCATAAGTCGTAGAGCAACCAAATTTGGCAGGTGGGTTCCTATGGCCCCCCACTACTCAGGCACTAAAAATCACCTATGTCGGCCAGATGGTGGCGCTATAACAAAGGGTTTTGCGTAAAAGGCCATAACTCCCACACCATAAGTTAGATCAACACAAAACTTCATCGACCTATGCATCTGAACGTGCTCTACAACTTTGCCATTGGCACCACCCATGTCCGCCATATTGTTTGCCCGCCATTTTAACTTTTACGTTGGGGCGTGGAAGCTTTCTCTGCTAAAATGTCTGAGGCTCTGCAACCATAAGTCCTAGAGCAACCAAATTTGGCAGGTGGGTTCCTATGGCCCCCCACTACTCAGGCACTAAAAATCACCTATGTCGGCCAGATGGTGGCGCTATAACAAAGGATTTTGCCTAAAAGGTCATAACTCCCACACCGTAAATCAGATCAACACAAAACTTCATAGACCGACGCATGTGAATGTGCTCTACAACTTTGCTGTTGGGGCTACATATCTCCGCCATATTGTTTGCCTGCCATTTCGACTTTTTTATTAGGTGGGGTGCGGAAGAGCTGTGGCTCCAAATCTAAACGATTACGACATCTAAACTTCTTTACGGCAAGCGACATCCATGGCGACGCAAGTAATCCGACACCGTAGGGTCTAGTTTTTAATCAGTGAGGGGACGGTCTGAACGTCGGGGAAGCAGTGGAAGACAGTGCCAGACATTATTTGAAGACAGTATCGGGTGAGTTCGTTTAGTCTTTGAATCTGTCATTATGCTGAGAAATAGCTAAACCATTTTATTGATAGATTCTGAGTTTCTGTGCAAACGCGCGAAAACACGCTGGTCCAATGAAACAATGACGGTAATGCATATAGTCCGCTTCGTGCCGTTGCTACCAAAGCATAACAAACTATCTTGTGTCTACAGCTGCAGTTTCTCGCTGCAATTTCTAATATTGAAAAGACGCAATTTATGCTGTAGTCTGCCAATGTCTAAATAAATAATACGGTCCATTTGAAGACAATATCGGGTGAGTTCGTTTAGTCTTTAAATCCGTCATTATGCTGAGAGAAATTGTTTTCTCAATTTAATCTCTAAATTGACTGTAAGCTTAGGGTTGTAACTAGTTAGCTGTTTCGTTGGTGACTTAGTTAATGCACTCGTCTTAACTATTGCTTGTATTTTTGCATAGACTGCGTTGTTGCTGTTCTTGTTTGTGTTAGTGTTAATCAGTTTAACCTACAGGGTCCAAGTTGAACTAACGGTTGTTCCCTGCACTTGGAACGGCATTTCTCTCTAGGGTTTTCGACACACTTGTTCCTGGTTATTGTTGTACGTCACTCTGGATAAGAGCGTCTGCCAAATGCCTGTATTGTAATGGAATGTAATGTAATATTCCGTAGCAACAAGATAAACCCGACGTTAGCCCTAAAATATGCCCATATAGCAGTGAAAACGCTGCTCACTGAATAAGGAAATAAACGAGACAAAGTTTTTTAAAATTATGCCATGTCATTCTACATTCAATATCTGGGACTAAACATCGAATAAATATACAATCTTACCACTGGTTTTACGCGTAGAGATGTCCCTTTTGCGACTGAGTGGTCATATATTGTCTTGGACAATCCGTTTGCGAAATATACGGGCATCTGTGACGCTATCTTCAATAACAGCTGTGCGTAATACCACACCTGTTGCTTACGGCGTTGTCGCCCTTTTTAGTGCAATTTGGCTTGATTGACAATTCATTTATTCAGTAGGTGAGAGTATAAGCTTTCTAACGATGTATAACATGTCTGATTTTGCTTTTGGAATAGCGTTTTATAGGTCAGCGTAACCAAAATTTATCTTATCTGCCAGCGTTTTATAGGTCAGCGTAACCAAAATTTATCTTATCTGCCAATGTCTAAATAAATAAAACGGTAGACTCCTTTGCGCGCAGCACGCAGATCGCGAGTTGATATTACGTCTTTTTTCCGTTTTTTCTCAATGTCGTATTTATTATTTGAAATGTGCATTTATGTGTTATTAGTCTATCTGTCTCTGTGGCGCTCTGAAATGTGCATTCTCTGCTAAGCTGAGCAATGGATTGGAATATGTGTCTGACGTAGTGTTGCACGGTATACCAGAACTTCAGCACTTTCTCGGTACTTAAAAAAAAAGAAACGCTTCGGTATTAGAGTATTCCGACGTTCGGTAGTTTTGACTCAAATGTAAAAGCCAGGGAAAATTGTCTCCCGCATTACTGATTGAGAGGATGAAAAGTGTAATTTGTCAGAATCTTCGCTAGAAGGCAGTAGCAACTAAGGTTGCCAAGTGAGGTGACTTGTGCTTGCACTCAGCTCCTTGATACAGCGCAAGCTTTGACTCAGTTCACTTCAGTAGCAATAGGTGTTCCAATTTGGAAATTTTTTATTGTATATAGATGCTGTATTGTTATTAAAACATACTGTTTTAAAATCTATTTAAAGGTGAAAGACCTGTTGTAAATATTTAGTTTACAACTGTTTAATTTTTGAAATATATTTAACATATTTTCCTATTGTTCAGTGTTGTAACACTATAGGCCTATGCATATTAATATGTTGAAGAGGCTTCAACTTAAAGGTTGTTAATGAACCAGGTAGTTAATAAACCATGAATTCGAAAATAAGGTCATCCCTTGTGGACATTACATTTCTCATCTATTAAGGTAATTTCAGTATCGTTAGGTACCGAGTATCGAATTAACATTGTTTATTTTTCAAGTATCATTTCAGTATTGAGTATCGTAATACTAAACCTGGTATCACTATCAAAGTCAAAATTTTGGTATCGTGACATTACTAGTGTGACGCCTTTTTTAGTTGCGGCACAGAATCACTGCAGCTGTGCATACACGCCGGACCATCTAAGTGTTACGACATGCCATCTAAGTGTTACGACATAGTAAAGGCCTTCGCGGGAAGTGGCCAGGACATATCCATGGCGACGTAACTAAGTCATCCGACAGCGTCTCTTAGCACAAAATTGGCCATAAGTCATCAATATTTTATACGATCATCATGATATTCAGTAGATATGCTGGGTGAAGGCATATGATCATGAGGACAAAGCCATTTTAAAATCGCTCCATAGGGGGCGCGATGGTGCCAATGCTTGGACCCCTCCCAACGCCGCTTGCGGCTTTAATTATCATTATTTTTCTCCGCTAAAAGTGTCTGAGGCTCAGCAACCATAAGTCCTAGAGCAACCAAATTTGGCAGGTGGGTTCCTATGGCCCCCCACTACTCAGGCACTAAAAATCACCCATTTCGGCCAGATGGTGGCGCTATAACAAAGGGTTTTGCGTAAAAGGCCATAACTCCCACACCATGAGTTAGATCAACACAAAACTTCATCGACCTATGCATCTGAATGTGCTCTACAACTTTGCCATTGGCACCACCTATGTCCGCCATATTGTTTGGCCGCCATTTTAACTTTTTCCTTGGGGCGTGGAAGCTTTCTCTGCTAAAATGTCTGAGGCTCAGCAACCATAAGTTGTAGACTAACCAATTTTGGTAGGTGGGTTCCTATGGCCCCCCACTACTCAGGCACTAAAAATCACCTATGTCGGCCAGATGGTGGCGCTATAAGAAAGGGTCATGTTTAAAAGGTCATAACTCCCACACCGTAAGTCAGATCAACACAAAACATCATCGACCGATGCATCTGAATGTGCTCTACAACTTTGCCATTGGGAGCACCTATGTCTGCCATATTGTTTGCCCGCCATTTGAACTTTTTTTATTAGTTGGGGTGCGGAAGAGCTGGAGCTCCAAATCTAAACGGTTACGACACCTAGTAAACTTCTTTACGGCAAGCGACATCCATGGCGACGCAAGTAATCCGTCACCATAGGATCTAGTTTTTATCAGTGTGGGGACGATCTGAACGTCTGGGAAGGAATGGAAGACAGTGCCACCCAGAGTGCGTGCTAGGATACCAAAAGTTTGTTAGTAAAAGCGTTTTGAGAGGATGAATAATTACTTTTTTTGACATGGATCCATTTGAAGACAGTATTAGGTGAGTTCGTTAAGTCTTTAAATCTGTCATTATGGTGAGAAATAGCTAAACCATTTTATTGGTAGGTTTTGAGTTTCTGTGCAAACGCGCGAAAACACGCTGGTATAATATAACAATGACGGTAATACATATGTAGTCCGCTTCGTTGCGTTGCTACCATAACTTAAACTATATTGTGTCTACAGCTGCAGTTTCTCACTGCAATTTCTAATATTGAATATAAACAAAAGACGCAATTTATGCTGTAAATCGTATTCTCAATTTAATCTCTAAATTGACTGTAAGCTTAGGGTTGTAACTAGAGCCGTGTTTCCACCAAATTACCCGGAACTTTTAGTCCCAGGAACTACTTTTCCAGGAACTAAAAGGTTCCTTCAAACAATGGTTGCCTGCGTTTCCACCGCGGTCTAAAGTTCCGCGAAGATTAGGCAAATTAGCCCACTGACGTATGAAAAAGCGAAGTTGTCGTCGGCCCATCTGTCCTATGATTTCTTCTGTAACCCCATACTACCACCGAAGTAGCCTACATTATTTTCTAATAACCGGGACAGCCCGGAGGGGTTTATTCCACTTATATACAACGGGTTACCAACAATGACTATATATGGTTACTTTTGTATTTATTGATTTTTATCGATTTAATCACCTGGAATTGAAATATTCTCCTGCAGCCGTTTGGGCATATTTTACCGTTGTCAAGCAAAACTGTCGTTGGTAGTTGAACTTGGACCGTTGTTATGCAACAAATAGGATATAACAGGCCGATAGTCAGATTGTAACTGTTTTATATATCCTCTCAAACATTCATTATGCTTTTACGCGAACATTCACTTTCATGTCGTGACATCCGAGGCGAGAGAATGCATTCACATTTCCAGTATAACTGGCAACAACAGCAGAAAACATGCACACGTTGTAAACAATTTGCTGTTTTATTACTTTCTCATCGTCATATAGGCTAATCGCAAAATGACAAGAATAGAACGAAAACTCCGACTTGCCTGAAAATTTTAATTAGTAGTGGTACAGCCACCGTTTGCTTTCCTTCGAAGTTACTGCTGGCCGAGCAGCGAAGTGTGCCCTCCAGATGCGAACCATGCACCATAAATTAGCCTATAGTCTTCCTGGTCTTTTTGTGGAATTGAAGAATGGCAGAGTAAAATCACGGCAGTCTGAAAAAGCTAAAGGGACGACTACTAGAATTAACCTGTTATTTTACCCTGACAAAAAGTGCGGAAGGTGATTTCCAGTTTGCTTTTACTGTATCGCCAATGTGAATTACGCAGAACTACCGCATACCTCACATAACTGTATCAAACGTTTTGAGTCAATTACAACGGGCTAACAAAGAAAATCCGGAAGAAAATATTCAGCAACCGAATTAATCCGTTTGAATGTTTTGGTACGTAATATGCTGTCCCAGCACGAATGCTTAGCATTTTATAAAACGAATACTAAAGCAAGAAAAGAACCGAAGTGCACACGTTATAATTCAAAGACGTTGGCAGGCTATAACCAAAACTAGGCTACTGCGCCGCATAAAATACAAGTTTGATTTTAAGTTATTATGAAAATAAATCGGTTTGCGGCTGCATATTTTTAAATATGGCGGTTGAAAATAAACACAAAAAAATGCTGCGAGTACTCGACCAATCAGAAATGTTCAGCGCTGCGAGCTCCACCCAAAAGGTTCCTGTACTTTCGGAAAGTACTACCCCCCGAGCAGGAACTTTTTGGGGGTAAAATAAAGCCCCCGGAACTAAATTTAGACCCTAGTTCCTGCGGTGGAAACGCACTGAGTTCCTCAAAAGGTTCCTAGTTCCGGGGTAAAGTTCCTGCGGTGGAAACGCGGCTTAGGTAGTTGTTTCATAGGTGACTGAACTCGTCTTAACTATTGCTTGTATTTTTGCATGGACTGCGTTGTTGCTGTTCTTGTTTGTGTTAGTGTTAACCAGTTTAACCTACAGGGTCCAAGTTGAACTATGAGGTTGTTCCCTGCACTTAGTACGGTAGGCTACTGCCCTCTAGGGTTTTCGACACACTTGTTCCTGGTTATGGTTATACATTTTTTTGTAGCCTACGTCACTCCGGATAGGAGCGTCTGCCAAATGCCTGTAATGTAATGTAATGCAATATTCCGTAGCAACAAGATAAACCCGACATTAGCCCTAAAATATGCCAATACAGCAGTGAAAACGCTGCTCACTGAATAACAAAATAAGCTAGACTAACTTTTTTTAGAAATTATACCATGTCATTCTACAGTCAGTATCTGGGACTAAACATTGAATAAATATACAATCTTACCATTGCTTTTACGTGTAGAGATATCCCTTTTGCGAATGAGTGGTCATATATTGTCTTGGACAATCCGTTTGCGAAATATACGCACATTTGTGACGCCTGGGTGGGCTATCTTCAATAATAGCTGTGCGTAATACCACACCTGTTGCTTACGGCGTTGTCGCCCTTTTTAGTACAATTTGGCTTGATTGACAATTCATTTATTCAGTAGGTGAGAGTATAAGCTTTCTAACGATGTATAACATGTCTGATTTTGCTTTTGGAATAGCGTTTTATAGGTCAGCGTAACGAACATTTTTCTTATCTGCCAATGTCTAAATAAATAAAACGGTAGGCTACTTTGCGCGCAGCACGCAGATCGCGAGTTGATATTACGTCTTTTTTTCCGTTTTTTCTCAATGTCGTATTTATTATTTGAAATGTGCATTCATGTGTTATTATTCTATCTGTCTCTGTGGCGCTCTGAAATGTGCATTCTCTGCTAAGCTGAGCAATGGATTGGAATATTTGTCTGACGTAGTGTTGCACGGTATACCAAAACTTCAGCACTTTCTCGGTACTTAAAAAAAAAAAAAAAAAGAAACGGTTCGGTATTAGAATATTCCGACGTTCGGTAGTTTAGTGTCAAATGTAAAAGCCAGGGAAATGTGTCTCCCGCATTACTGATTTAGAGGATGAAAAGTGTAATTTGTCAGAATCTTCGCTAGATGGCAGTAGCAACTAAGGTTGCCAAGTGAGGTGACTTGCGCTTGTGCATTCAGTTAGCTGATACAGCGCAAGCTTCGACTCAGTTGACTTCAGTAGCAATAGGTGTTCCAATTTGCAAATATTTTATTATAGATAGATGCTGTATTGTTATTAAAATATGCTGTTTTTAAATATATTTAAAGGTGAAAGACCTGTTTTAAAGATTATTTACTTTACAACTGTTTAATTTTTGAAATATATTTAACATATTTTTCTATTGTTCAGTGTTGTAACACTATAGGCCTATGCATATTAATATGTTGAAGAGGCTTCAACATAAAAAGGTTGTTAATGAACCAGGTTGTTAATAAACCATGAATTCGAAAATGAGGTCAACCCTTGTGGACATTACGTTTCTCATCTATTAAGGCAATTTCAGTATCGTTAGGTACCGAGTATCGAATTAGCATCGTTTAAGTTTCAAGTATCATTTCAGTATTGAGTATCATAATACTAAACCTGGTATCAATATCAAAGTCAAAATTTTGGTATCGTGACAACACTAGTGTGACGCCTTTTTTAGTTGCGGTGCAGAAACACTGCAGCTGTGCATACACGCCGGACCATCTAAGTGTTACGACATAGTAAAGGCCTTGACGGGAAGCAGCCAGGACATATCCATGGCGAGTTAACTAAGTCATCCGACAGCGTCTCTTAGCACAAAATTGGCCATAAGTCATCAATATTTCATACGATCATCATGATATTCAGTAGATATGTTGGGTGAAGGCTTATGATCATGAGGACAAAGCCATTTTAAAATCGCTCCATAGGGGGTGCGATGGTGCCAATGCTTGGACCCCTCCCAACGCCGCTTGCGGCTTTAATTCCTTTTGTTTCTATGATAGCCATGAAACTCCTTCAGCGAAAACAAAACTGGTTTGTAACCAGTTATATTCATATTTGTTCAAATAACTGTTTTACTTGGCAGTAGTTTTTGCCACAGTTAATTACTGTAACTGAACATGATATTGTTTTAAGGAAATTTCTTCTAGTTTTACTGGTGTTTAGTTGTGACTTTTGATTTGTCGCTTCACTCTGCCACCAACAGAAACTACTGACTGAACCTAGATTTATTTGAATATTGAACTATTGAATACACATACTGTTTCCAGTTAAGTCCATATTGTTATTTTCAATAATTCTGTCCAGTTTTATCGATTCCTCAATTTATCATGTCAGCTCTAGTTTTAACATTGCATCTGTTTGTGACAGTGGAACAATTAGAAACATGGGTTTAAAGCACAGGAGATTCTTAGGTCTTGTCTGAAATAATTTGTCCATTAGTCAATGTGGGAAAGATTTATTTGTGAAAGCACACATCTTAATGAATGCTCTTTTGGCATTTTGTGAATGCTGAAACTGGTGGTTGTTCAAATATAAATTGAATTTTGCCTTGTTTTGTTTATCTCCATTCTTTGTTGTGTAGTTTCCCTGGTTTGGCAACTGTCTCAATTGACCCCATTTCCCAGTCAGTAAGCAGTTTGTCTCTGTTTTTGCACCTCATACTGAATATTAATTTGATATTATGCATGGAGGGAAAAGCGGTATGTACCACCAGGCTGCTGGATGCCCCTTAATATTTTCAACTACAACTCCCCTGTGTGCAGTTTATCTTGGTGTGAGGATTCCAGCCAGTTTTTCAATAATGGCGCTTCTCCACTACTGTGTCGTGCCATAATCGGTGCTCCCGCTTTGTTTTGCTTTCTCCACTGCCAACTGACCTGTGCCAGGTGCAAGTACCCTTGCTGATTTTAGCTCCTGCTCTGGGGTAGGTACCAAAGGTACCATCTGTGCTACAATTCGATACTGCAGACCGTTGATTAGTCAATGGAAATAGTCACAAATACGTCATCCCATGTTGATGTTTGTTCACCGGCAGCAGCCGCCATTTTTAAATACTACAACAGCAAATACCACAACAGCAAGAGAGAGTAATGTTAACTAGCAAATTTTACAATCAATATCTGGGACTAAATAAATATACAACCTTACCATTGGTTTTATGCATAGAGATGTCCCTTTTGAGGCTGAGCAGTCATATTGTCTTGGACAATCCGTTTGTGAAATATACGCGCATTTGTGATGCCTGGGTACCTTCCAAAATAGCTGTGCATAATACCACACCTGTTGTTTACGGTGTTGTCGCCCTTTTTAGTACAGTTTGGCTTGATTGACAATTCATTTATTCAGTAGGTGAGAGTATAAGCTTTCTAATGATGTATAACATGTATCTCATATAAAACACATTTTCAACGTACAAAAATGCCAAGTTACTCACACATACAAGACATACATCATTTATAACTCATTCATTCAGACTGCCAAAATCCAGGCCTGCCATTAAAAGTATTGATATCAAAATGACGCCAAGTTACGGTACTACAAACAATATGGGCTATCTTCCCTCACCGAAATTAAATAAGATGTATTCCAAAGCAATGCTAAGGAGAAAACGCAAAGTCCCCTTAGTTTGGGGTTTTATTGTGTGGACATGTGAAGTTGTTTATGAATTCTGTCTGTTGAAAAGGGGTGAGAATGTACAGAATTTAATGTTTTTAAGGGCTGAGTGTCTGTGGCTGTTGTGGTTATTTCTGTGGGGAACCCTGAAAAGTGCCAAACTCTCGGTGCTGTATAGGTATGGGACATGCCCCCGCCAAGGCGTAACTTGGCGGGATGGCATACCTGCCATCCCAATGATTTTGATTTTGGAATAGAGTTTTATAGGTCAGCGTAACCGAAAATTTTCTTATCTCATTCACTTACGCATTCACTCTGTGTTAGCAGAAAAGACGCTGCACGTAACGAAATGTTGTCAACGATTTCTCGTAATTTCTTGGAAAATACTATTATTATTGAGGACTTCTGGGCATAGCTAAGCCAAATGTTTGCTGATAGACCTATCTGACATCGTTTTCTGGAGCAAAACATAAGTGGATAGAACTTGATTTACTGTCTCTGTCTCTATCGACTGAACACAGATAAAATGTCATCATTGCTATGTAAGTACTACTGCTCAAATATTTTGGTTATGTACGTTATTTTTGAAATTGAGTGTCTTTAAATAAGTTAGTGGTATTATATAATGTGGATATTTCACACTGTAATGTTAGCGTTAGTAGTATAATAGTTTTTGTGATACATGCAACAGTGATGACGAGAGTGTTGGAACATTGCCAAAACGTGGTAGACGGTGAAAATTGTTTTCATATTGTCCCATTCCCATACAAGAAAACATACGAGTGTACAGAGTATAGAAATGCATACAAAAGTTAATTATTACACATTTAGGACGTTTTACTCCGCTTTACTCCTCCCATGACTCCTCCTACCTTCATGGGTCTGTTGTGTAATGGAGAAGCACAACAGGCAACATGGCACGGGTAGAATACGAATGCTTGCTGTCCTGTACCATGCCGTGCTGGTCAATGGGCCATAAGTAACCGTTTAGTTGTCATGATCAAGGTTTGTCATCTCACTGCTATTCTCCTTCCGCACAGCTGAAATCGGCGAAGCAACCCTCGTCAGAGACATTCTGTATGTCTTCCAGGGAATCGATGGCAAGTTCATTAAAATGTGCAGCCAGGCTAACTGCTATAAAATTGATGAAAAGGTATGTATGGTTATTTATTCATTCATGTGAAGGTTCTGTCCTATCTTTGCATTTTTTTTTTTGCTGACTGAGATCGGCGAATGTCTATTTTTTATGAAATTGATAAAATAATGTTTTCTGTGGATTGTAGTGTAGGGTCTGGGAAACAAGACGAGTCCTGGTTCTCCAGCACTGGTTGGTATGAAAGTCCCAGAAGGATAGCAGCGAGCAGAATCTATGATGTGTGATTGATTATCTAATGTGTGAATTGGTGAATGTGGAGATAGTGTAGAATGTCATGCTGAATGCAAGTTGATGTTGTTGCTGTACCAGTTTCCTCATAGCCGCCAATAATTAAGCCCCTGGTAAAGGCCATTCAACACTCATTTGTGACGCCTGGGTACCCTCCAAAATAGCTGTGCGTAATACCACACGTTTACAGTTTTGTTGTTCTTTGTAGTACAATCTGGCTTAATCGAAAATTAATCGATCCATATTTCACAAACGGATTGTCCAAGATGATATATGACCACTCCTTGAAGGGGACATCTTTACGCATAAAACCAATGGTAAGGTTGTATATTTATTCCATATTAGTCGCAGATATTGACAGTTGACAGATTCTTAAACAATTCCTCTTTGTTTATTTCAGTGTTCAGTGAGCAGCGTTTTTCACAGCTGTAGTGTCATACCTTCGGCTGTTGTGGGAAAAGAATGTTTTCATGTATGCCCAAATAGACACTATTGTCCAGTGTGTCATGCGTGGCGGGTGTAGTCACAGATGAGACTGCAGGGAGAGGGTGCTTGGTAAATGCATGACCAGCGTGACAATGGTGGCGCAGCGAAACTCCATATTCGGCATAGTTGTCCTGATTCCTCTAATAAATCTAGAACAACAAGTTTGTGTTTTCAACTCATAATTTGGTTGGAGGAACACAGAATGTCTGAATTGAGTGATCTAGGCACCGCGGCGTGCCGACTACTAGCAGCATTGCGCAAAGTGGTTAATCCCTTTTATGAATTTAAAAGCCTCAATCAAATGGCCCCGAAGTCTCCTTTTACTAAGCTTGAAGAGATTTAGTATCTTAAGTCTGTGTATTCCACAGCAATGCTGCCCAAAGTTTTCTAAATTCTATCAAGTAATTTGGCCCTTTAAACTGGCTGGTACGTGGGCCATACTCAAACTCTTCTTACCTTAAAATTTGCGGACGATATAAAACTGGGAGCATTTAGCTTTGGTCGCTGATATTTTTATTCTTCCTCGTGGAATCCAGTAAGATTTAAACAGAATCCAGAGGTGCGTTCAAGTTCAGCGAACAGAGGCGAATGTTCGTGGCGAACATGTTTTCTTTGAACAGTTCAATTTTGAACGGCTTTTTACGAACATTCCAAATTGTTTGCATTAAACATAAACAGACATGGCGACGAGAGCGTTTGTACTCACAGCCGCTCCTGTGATCATCGATGATAACAAAAAACAATAGGTAGCTAGCGAACAATAATAACATTGGCTAGCGTTAGCAATAATATTGTTGAAAAAACTAATTACACTTAACGGCATATTCAATTGAAATACCCATCTGGGAACATTTCCCTCAGTCCAGCCTCCATTTTTGTTCCCCGCAAACTATCTTTTCAGAACTTTTGCTTGGAAATGTTTGCGGCGAACACAAAGCTAACGGAAAAAAGTTTGAAATTGTTTTCAAACATTTGTCTTGTTCGCTGAATTTGAACGCACCTCAGACGTAGGCAGAAACCTGGCAAATTAAATTCAATACAGCTAAATGTAAAGTTCTGTATGGGAGAAACAAAATTGGAATGTGCAAAATTTGAAAAAGACTTGCGAGTAATGGTTTATCAAAGCCTTTCGGGTTCTAGGGACTGTGCTGTAGCAGTAAAAAAAGTCA
Organism: Anguilla pacifica; assembly: GCA_039654925.1. Lineage (NCBI taxonomy): Eukaryota > Metazoa > Chordata > Actinopteri > Anguilliformes > Anguillidae > Anguilla > Anguilla pacifica. The sequence continues at coordinate 33,826,185 of CM077286.1, read as the reverse complement.
AGCAGGATGCAAGGATATATAGCTAATAGTATTGAGTATAAATCTAAGGGTGTTTTACTTATCTTATACAATATCTTTGTCCGACAACATTGAGTATTGGATGCAGTTCTGGGGACTGTACCACAAAGAAGATATAGAGGCACATAAAAAGGTTCAAAGAAGGGCAACCAAATTTGTTCCAGGTACGAAAGATAAAAGCTTTAATACAGCTTGTTTAATGTGTGTGAGCTAAGATAGCTAATATTGTTTCATGTAAGTTGGCACAATTTTGATATCAGTACTTTTAATGGCAGGCGTAGATTTGAAGTAATGACCTCTAGATAGTGGTTTGTAAATGTTAGTAACTTGGAATTTTTGTACTTTGAAAACATTTTTTTGATAAGTTATCATATCTTTGTACTGTGTTTGTCATGAGTTATAATAGTATAATAGTGATAATAAGAATTCATATATTTGAATGTAGGGTACGAGAGACACGCATACACATACACGCATGGTAACACAAATTGTAGATGAAAGAAACTTTTTTTCCTTGACCATCCTCTAGCTTTTCCCCAAACAGTTCACTGCAACAAAAGTAAACAAGCAAATGGTGGCACAGGAGGTCTCAGGAGTGCATTTGTTTAATTCTTGCTAATATTCTGACCAATGATTTGTTGTTAAGACCATTAAAAGCTTAATATTTTGCCATTTAGGTCTTGGCCCATTTTTTTGCCCAGGAGTGTGTGTGTGTGTGTGTGTGTGTGTGTGTGTGTGTGTGTGTGTGTGTGTATATATATATATATATATACTGTCATTGTTTTATTATACCAGCATGTTTTCGTGCGTTTGCAGAGAAACTCAAATACTATCTATAAAAATGATTTACCTATTTCTCAGCATAATGACGGATTCAAAGACTAAACAAACTGACCCGATATTGTCTTCAAATGGATCCATGCCAAACAAAAGTAATTATTCATCCTTTCAAAAAGCTTTTATCAACAAACTTTTGGTAGCATGCACTCTGGCACTGTCTTCCATTGCTTCCCCGACCCTGCCCTAAAACCTAGTATATGGCTGGACCTAACACACGTGATCCGGCCGGCCAATGGTGTAATTTCATAACTTGGCCGACCAATGGTGTAACTTCATCACTCAGTCAGATCACTCAGTCACTCAGTCACAGACATTCGCGTTTGTAGGGCTGGCCCCGCTGTTGCAGTCCAGCCAAAAACAGAAACGCTTTGTTTTAGATTCATTAGTAGACGATACACGACAACTATGCCGAATATGGAGTTTCGCAGCACCACCATTGTCGCTCTGGCTGTTCATTTAACAGGCACCCCCTCCCTGCAGTCTGATCTGAAACTACACCCCCCACCCATGACATAATGGACAATATAGTCTATCTGGGCATTCATAAAAATATTAAATCACTCAAAAATTGTATTCCGTCATAGCAACAGGATAAACCTGACAATAGCCGTAAGATATGCCAATGCAGCAGTGAAAACGCTGTTCACTGAATAACGAAATAAACGAGACAAAGTTTTCAAAAATGACACCATGTCATTCTACAGTCAATATCTGAGACTAAATATTGAATAAATATACAACCTTAGCATTGGTTTTACGCGTACTGATGTAGAGACTGAATGGTCATATATTGTTTTGGACAATCCGTTCGTGAAATATACGCGCATTCATGACGCCTGGGTACCTTCCAAAATAGCTGTGCGTAATACCACAGGTGGTGTTTACGGCGTTTCCGCCCTTTTTAGTACAGTCTGTCTTGATTGACAGTTCATTTAATCAGTAGGCGAGGGGATAAGCTTTCTAACGATGTATAACATGTCTAATTTTGCTTTTGGAATAGCGTTTTCTATATCAGCGTAAGCAAAAGTTTTCTCTTCATTGCATTGACTCTCTGGTAGCAGTAAAAGACAATGCACCTGACGAAACATTGTGAACGATTTTTCGTCATTTCTTAGAAAATACTATTATTATTGAGGACTTCTGAGCATAGCTAAGCCATTTGTTTGCTGATAGACCTAGCTGACATTGTTTTCTGGAGTAAGACAGAAAATCATTAATTTACTGTCTCTGTCTCTATGTACTCAACACAGATAGGATTTCATCATTGCTATGTAAGTATTACTGCTAAAAATATTTCGGTTATATACGTTATTTTTGAAATTGAGTGTCTTCAAATAGATTAGTGGTATTTTATAATCTCATAAAAAACATGTTTTCAACGTACAAAAATGCCAAGTTACTCACACATACAAGACATACACTGTCTATAACTCATTCATTCAAACTGGCAAAATCTAGGCCTGCCATTAAAAGTATTGATATCTGTTACGGCCACAACAAAAAAACAGTTGGTTCAACCTTGTGACCAGCAACATATAAAGAGGATGCCACAACCGAGGATTAGTTTCAAAGCAAAAGGATTTTATTTACAGAAGTTGCCATAAATTTACCAAAACTATGGGAGTCTGGAGACCTGGCCAAACAGAACAAAAAGATGGGGAAGTCTGGGCCAACCACAAAATGGGCCGTCGAACCCAGAACCCCCCCCCCCAAACTATCAAAACAGTGTATAACTGAACTAACAAATAACGCTCTGAAAACTGACCTACCAGACCTCCATCCTGAAAAGGAAATAAACACAAAATAAGGAGCAAAGGAAACAACAACGCTAAGGCGGTCAGGAAGGCTGTTTCCTCCGGGAGAGAGAGCTCCTTCTCCTCCAGCCTCCCTCCAGCAGGGACACCTGCTAATTTGCCAGATCAGGAGCACCTGGGAGAAGAAAATAGTGAGGAGAGAGAGAAGAACATAAAAGTGGGAGGAGCGCGTAACAATATCAAAATGATGCCAATTTACTGTACTACAAACAATATAGGCTATCTTGCCTCACCGAAATTAAATAAGCTGTATTCCAAAGCAATGCTAAGAAGGAGAAAAGGCAAAAACCCCTTAGTTTGGGGCTTTATTGTTTGGACATGTGAAGTTGTTTATGAATTCTGTCTGTTGAAATGGGGTGAGAATGTATAGAATTTAATGTTTTTAAGGGCTGAGTGTCTGTGGCTGTTGTGGTTATTTCTGTGGGGAACCCTGAGAAGTGCCAAACTCTCGGTGCTGTATAGGTATGGGGCATGCCGCCCTGCCAAGGCGTAACTTGGCGGGATGGCATATCTTCTTCTTCTTCTTCTTCTTCTTCTTCCTGTCGCCTATCCCACAAACAAAATGTCTCCCCCATTGGACATTTTACTGACACCAGCCAATCCTTCACCTGCACAAGCCAATCAAAATCTCGCATACACACGCAAAATACCCATATCTTTTTAGTCTGAAATATTTCCAGTCTTAACAGCTAGTGGCCTAGTGGTCAGTGTTACAATCTATAGACCAAGGGGCATTGTGCAATAGCTGGAACACGCTGTCATATGAGCCGGTCGAGAGCATCCCAAACATGCTCAATAGGTGACATGTCTGGTGAGTATGCAGGCCATGGAAGAACTGGGAGAACATGGAAGAAGTGGCCATCGAAGTTGAGCTCTTGCCTTCTCACGTCAATTGTGATGCCGAACTGCAGAAAAATCAAGACCCCGGTGAGGACATTGAGCATGCAGATGAGCTTCCCTGAGGCAATTTTGGACAGTTTGCGTGCAGAAATTCTGCGGTTGTGTAAACCAACCGTTTCATCAGCTGCCCGTGTGGCTGGCCTCAGACAATCCCGCAGGTGAAGAAGTCGGACTTGGCGGTCCTGGGCTGGTCTGCGGTTGTGAGACCTGTTGGACGAGCTTCCAAAATCTCTGAAACGACGCTGGAGGTGGCTTATGGTGAAGAAATGAACACCCATTACTCTGGCAACAGCGCTGCAGAACATTCCTGCAGTCAGCATGCCAGTTGCATGATCTCTTAACTCTTGAGGCATCTGTGACATGGTGTTGAACAACAAAGAACTCAACATTTTAGGGTGGCCTTTTATTAATTCCATCATAAGGAACACCTGATCATGGCTTTTAATCAGCATCTTGATATGCCACACTTGTGCAGGAGGTGGATTATCTTGACGAAGGTGAAATGCTAGCTAACAGTGATATAGACAAATTTGTGGGAAAAATTTGAGAGAAATAAGATCTTTGTGCACATACAACAAATCTTTGAGGTTTTATTTAAATGCATTGAAAATGGCTGCAAAAATAAAAGTGTAGCGTTTATATTTTTGTACAGTATGATAAGTAAATTTAAGTAAATTTGGCAAAAACTACACTGGCCACGGTTTTCATAATTGCATTTTCTGAAAATTAAAATGTCTTTCTTAGCTGTATTCAATAGTGCCCAGTTAAATTTTGTTTTGGTATTTTCATAGGATATATTGACAATACTGGGAACTGCAATCCTATCCCAAAGAATGATATTGCCTCCCTAGTTGCTCTCGAACGAAACTGCTCCTGCGAGTGGCAACCAGGTTCTCTCACAACCTGCGTCTTTGTGCACCACGGTGGTACAGTATAGCGCTCATTGTAGTGTGATGGGAAGCTGACTGTTGTAGCATTCAAAATGCCAAGTTGTGAATCTTACATCAGACAAGTAATGAATAATATATATTTATATAGTAGCTTTGCAGTATATTATAGTAGGGCATAAGCTACCTAGATTGCTAGCGATGTGATTTGTCTTATGTGGGCTAGCTGTGTGTGGTGTTGTTCGATTTAACTAACTGTAAACTAACGTTAGCTTAGCTGGCTCTGTGGTAGAGCCATGCGCATACCAACAATTTCAGCCATTTCTTCACTGTAACACTGACTTGGAACCGGTTGCGCATTTTATTTGGGAGAAAAAGATGATCGTGCTAGTGGCTCAGGAGCATTGTCACATTGAGCCTTTTATTCCCCCGTATTTGATGTTTGAGACAGACATAAACACAACACTGCTTACGGACCGTAAAATGTATTTGAAATGATATTCATAGTCAGTGTAATTTTTGGATAAAAAGCAATGCTTTTGCTCTACATCTTTCTGTAAGCTCTGTGGATGTCTTATTTAAAAAAGAAATTATTTAAAAGGTTAGATATAGCACCTCTAATTGCACACAAAAACTGTATTGTGCAATTTGGGGGAAAAGTGGCACTTGATAAGAGATCTCCTGACTGGAGTGTGTGCCTGATGGCATTTTGAAGGGGTAGCTCCCCATCTATTTCATTAAAATATTTTTTTTATTTATTTATTTATTTATTTATTTTTGTCTTAATACTGTCAGTTTCTGGGATGGACTCTTCGGGAAACATCTGCCAACTCACTTCTCCATCAGTGAGCTGCCTTGCCCTTGCTGCATTTTGTTCTTTTTTTTTCTTTTTTGTCCTCGTTGGCTATTTGTTTGTGTGTGTTTCGATTCCACCAAAACCACTGAATGGAAAGTAGAAGCAAGGCGCAACACTGGGCCAAGAGGCCTGTAGGCAGTGCTGGCCCAGTCCTACATGAACATTGTGATCTCAGCCGGTATGGGGTGGGGGGACTGCCTTGGTAGACCGCATTTTGTTGCCGTTTTCTTTTTGCTTGGTTTATACCTTTATGCCACACAACATGCAATAGGTTAGGGTGCTTTAGTCATTAGAGTTTAGCTTTAGTCATAGGTCTAGCTTTTAGGTTATAGCTGGGCAGCTAGGTGGCTGGCCAGGTTTACTTGGCACCTGTAGATTTGTTGCTCATAACAACAGTCAGAATGTAACATACAGTTGGATCTTGAAATCATTTATTTCCATGATAAACATCGAGCTATTTAGTACCAAGTAAATCCAAGAAATCTTGAAATAGCAATATTGAAGAGTCTGGAATTTTTAAATGAGAATGTGTAGGAACCCTGATGTGCGCTTATGTGTGTGTTTCAGGTTCTTCTCTCCAGGTCTCTTAGAGACACCAGCAGCAGGCTGGCTGAACTTGGCTGGCTCCATAACAAAGTGAGGAAGTACACAGATGCTCGTAGTTTGGACCGAGCCTTTGGCCTTGTGGGCCAGGTGAGACCCTCCTCTTTGCAGCCTGAGTCTCTTTGGATATGAGATGATTGAAAGGCTCACATTGAGTCATGCAGTGTTTGTGTTCAGCGTGTAAGAATTGCTTCTCTCCCCAGAGTTTCTGTGCTTCACTTCACCAGGAGCTGAAGGAGTACTACAGACTGCTATCAGTGCTGCACTCACAGGTATGGTCTGTCAAGCCATAACACTGTTCTCTCTTTCTCCCTTTGTGTGTTCTCATTAAAAATGCACAATGAGGACAACCTTGTATGCACATTTTCCTAATAGTTCAATTAGACTTACAAATAGCACATGGGAACCCATCTGGGATTTGACATAATGTTCCTCAGGTGCTGACCGTAGTGCCCTGATCAGCTGATGGGTTTTGTGTGTGTGTGTGTGTGTGTGTGTGTGTGTTTTTGCCTCAGCTGCAGGTTGAAGATGATCAAGGGCTGAATCTAGGAGCAGAGAGCAACCTGACCCTACGCCGCCTCCTGGTCTGGACCTATGACCCCAAAGTCAGACTCAAAACCCTGGCGGCCCTTGTGGACTTCTGCCAAGGTTAGTACAGGCCACAGAACAATGTGAATCCGGGAGGAGTTGCTATACCAACAGGCCTTAATAATTATAATAATTACAATTTATTACATATATATGTTTTTCAAAGCGCTTTACAGTGGCTGGCTGTGGCTTGGGTTTGTCTAGATAAGTTAGGGTGAGCTATCCTACTAGAAGGTGCAACGGCACCGGTCTTTCACTGAAATTTTAACCCTGGTTGCAGTTACTGCAGTGAGGCCGCCAGTATGAGACCCTTCTTTCTGTTCAAGTGGAAAGGTGTTTTGGGATTTCTCAGTGTGTGGCTGCTTGTCTCTCTCACAGGGCGGAAAGGAGGTGAGCTGGCCTCAGCCGTGCATGCTTATGGGAAAACGGGGGACCCCTATATGCGGGCGCTGGTGCAGCACATCCTGGGCCTGGTGTCCCACCCCATCCTCAACTTCCTGTATCGCTGGATCTATGATGGTGAGCTGGAGGACACTTACCATGAGGTGAGTGCCCAGTCAGGAACAGGTCCTCTGAAATGAACACTGATTTGTCCAATTGCAGATAAACAGACAGTCCTCCAGTCATAAATGAACACATCTGCTCTGTCCAATCAAAGATAAACGTGCTCTGTTCCATCCAGTCAGAACTGGAGGAGAAATTTGATCAGAAATAAACATAGTCTGTTCTGGTCAATCAGGACATGCTATTTCCCGTGTTTGCCTTTATTGTTACGCACTAACATTAGCTGTAGTTTATTATCTGATTCTGGGTACATTTTGGTTGTATTTTGTTCGGAGATATGAGTAAAATATTTCGTAGTGCAAGGGTTCCTTCAGTCATTGATATTTAATAAAAGCTAGTTAAGTCAGTTGGTTGTAACCTGAGTGATCCACACCAGGTAGTTATTTTACGTGTTATTTATTCAACGATTAACATTAGGTAGTTAAAAGTGCCTTTTTATTTATTTATTTATTTTCCTTTCTGGTTTCTGCTGCTAGCTGTCCGGAGGCACCTGCGCATTTTTAAGTTGTGGTCTCTGTGTTTCCATCTCGGCAGTAAGTTATTCTAGACAGTTTTTAGAAACTGGAGAAATACTTGAGGCCTGGGAAGCAAGGTAATACAATGCCAATATATAAGAAAGGGAACCACACTGATCCAGGAAACTACAGGCCTGTCAGTTTAACTTGCATCACATGTGAAATACTGGATGCTATCATTAGAGACAAGTTAGAAGTGTTTCTTGAAAATAACAACATCCTAAGGGATAGTCTGCATGGTTTTTGCAAGGGAAGGTCATGCCTGACAAACCTGCTGGTATTCTTTGAAGAAGCTAACAAGTCTTTTGGTTATAATGAGGCTTATGATATTTTGTAGATTTCCAAAAGGCATTTGTTAAAGTACCACATGGGAGGCTTGTTAGCAAAATGAAGACAATAGGAATTAGAGGAGGTGTTTCAGAGAGGATTCGGAACCGGCTACAGGGTAGAACCATAAACTCTTTAAGAATATGGACAAAGCCACTGTGACGTCACCGATTGACTCTCCGTGGGTCTGGAAAAAACGTATTGAAGCCTAGGAAGTAGCGTTTGCCGGCACCACCAAGTCGTCCATTTGGAGCCAGAACCATTGAGTTCAGTTGTCCGAGCACAGTGTGATTGATAGTCCGGAGTGGAAAAGCCATTAACCTGCAAGCTTACTTCACTTATCCATCACCCTAAAGTGATTGCTGAACGAACTTGAGGTAAGCTGGCTGTCTGCCGTTATGTTTTATAATATATTATCAAATGTTTACAGAGTTTAATTTCCATCCGTGACTCTACTGTGTTATTTCATTGCGTCATATGTATGAAATTAACAATTTAATTATGTTCAGTTATCTTCAATTTATGTTTCTCAGCTAAACATCAGCGAATATGCTTAGCTAGCATACCAGCTTGACAGAGCTAGGTAGGCTAGCCATGGTTAGCTCATGCATTAGCGATAAATGTCCCATAGAACTGCTGTTAACCTAGCAAGTTCTCACCGAAGGTTTTCGCCCCAGTCAGTTAGTCTAATGAGCCAATAACTGTTACACCACCGCCGTTTGTGGTGTTCACTCGCTGGGTGACACTAGCTAACCTTTCGCAAGTCACGTTAACCAAGTAGAAATTAACATCGTCAGCGGTGATTAACACATCTACCAAGTATTTTAATCATGATTTTGCAGGTGTGAATTTCAAATTATTTGCATTTTCTTGTAGACCATTAAGAGCAAAGGAGAACAGCCAACATCCTAATTGTGAATTTGTCTGTACGCACAGTTTACAGCAAAGTATTAGTTATTTTTTTATGTGAAAGAAAACCGATATGTGCCCCAATAATGGATGCTGAGCTGAAAAATGAGCAGGCAGAAAATCCCTTAAACGTATCAACGTTATTGGTAATCTCTGAAAATGTTCATGGCAAAGATCTGGAATACGCAGATTTTGTTATTTGAACAAGCGCAGGTTAGATAGCCTTTTTGAGGTTATAATTAGTGTAATGAATACACCTGTATTTACAATAATATCAGCATGATAATTATTGTTTGTTAATTAACTTTTAGATTCAGTGTGACTCTTGTAAAAGATGGCTCCATCAATTATGCCTAGGCATGAGTACACCACTCCTCAACAAGGCGAAGAGAGGAAGATGAAAGTGTTGTCTCTGTTGCTGATGTCTATTTGTAACTAAGTCAATAAAAAACATTTAATTTTTTTTTTAAACAAATAAAATCCTATATTTTCCTTTGGACAGCTGTCACACAGGCCAGAAAATTGTCAGACTTTGAAAATCAAAAATGTTGATACACTTTTTTTTTTTTACACAAAAGATTTTCATCTTTTTTTCAGAAAACCAAAGGATTTCCACAACCAGTGTGATGTGCTGGTTCCTCTGTTTGTTGATGTTGTGTCTATCTGCTGTTTGTCTGCTGTGTGTGTTAAAAAAATTCCCAAACCTTTTTACAAGAGGTGTTTTGTCTGTTGACAAACTTTATAGTTCAGAAATGTATATACATTTTAGTCAAATGTGTTATTCCCGTTTTTCATAAAACCAAGGGCTGTGCAACGTGTCAGTATTCTGTGAGCAATCCAATAGTAATTTGGGGTGTCTAGCTCATGTGACCTAAAAGCTATTGAAATTCCAAACTTTGAAATATTCATGTAAAATGGTATGAGATGAAAATGGACAAAGCAAAGGCTGTGCGACATGTGTCAGTACTCGGTGAGCAATCCAGTAGGGATTTGGGGTGTCTAGCTCATGTGACCAAAAAGCTATTGAAATTCCTAACTTTGAAATATTCATATAAAATTGCATGAGATGAAAATGAACGAAGCAAAGGCTGTGCAGCCTGTGTACATTGTTTGTGAACAATTTAAAAGTGGTTTGAAGTTTCTAGGTCCTTTTGTCTAGGAGCTATTGACATTGACATAAAATCTCAAACTAAATTTGTTTAAAATATTCAAACACTGATATGAATAAACCAATGGCTGTGCAACATTCATGCACACGTTGAATAGTTTAAAATTGTTTTGACGTTTATAGTTCATGTGGTTGAAGAGGTATTGACTTTTGACATTTGTAATCTGTAATTTGCTGACGGTCCCTAAACACTTGAATTGACTGAGCAGCCGGTTATGAAGATCGTTGCATTGTGGCTCTAAACCCTGGGTTGAAGTAGGGTAGAGTCAGGGAAATTGGGTGTCAGAGTCAGCGAAATTGAATATCTTACTGGAATATCCAACTTGAAACCAACTTCACCACGGTCTCCTTGTCCATACATCTGTATCGGTGGTTGTAGCTGTGTGTCCTTAGCTTCTACTGATGTGTGCAGGATAGCATCCATACATGCTAACTAGGTTAACTAAAGTGTGTGATCCGTGCGCACTAACTAGGTTAGCTAAAGTAGGTGAAACCCAAACATGTTAGGGTGAGGTAAAGTAACGTTAGGCAATGAAGCTGTGCTTAAAAATGTCATGCTGTACCACCTGTGGAACTCTCAGTGATCAGGAAGTGAGGCAGACTGTACCTCATTGGTCCACAGAAACATTATAATAGTACCCAAATGACACAATAATTCATGAATTTCACCCATGGATGGACGTAAGATGAAGAAAATGCACATATTGTGTTTATATGTTCTTGTGGGAAAATTTATTTGAATTTGTATTTTGACCACATTTGTACCATAGACTTGCATGGAAACTGGATATGGAAATGCCTATACTGGAGCCAACCGCAGTTGCGGTATTGGGCAATGTCTCTCGACATGACCAGGAAGTGAGCTTCAAAAACAAAGCCTGGTTTTGGCCGCTTGTGTAGAACACAGAGTAGTTGTAGGAGGGATATCATCAGAGCAGGAAATGTGGGCAGTGGAGTCCCACAAGGATCGGTGCTGGGAACACTGCTCTTCCTCATTTATATCAATGACCTTGACGGGGACATAGAAAGTACATTAGTCAAATTTGCATAGTGAAATCTGTATATCTGCAAATCTGTATTGTGAAATTCAGTATAGACAAATTCAGTTTAGACATGTAAAGTTCTGCATGGGGGAAATGAAAACATTATCAGGATTACTTTATGGGAGTGCTAACAAAATTGGAATGTGCTCAATTTGAAAAAGAATTGGGAGTAATGCTTGATCAAAGCCTTTCAGATTCTATGCACTGTGCTGTAGCAGCAAAAAAGGCCAACAGGATGCTGGGATATATAGCCAAAAGTATTGATTATAAATCCAAGGAAGTTATACTTACACATTTGTTAGACAGACCACACTTGGAGGATTGTGAACTTTCGGGTTGGCTTTTAAAAACACGTAATCACTGTAACACTCTTACACAACGAACAACTCATTCAAATGATCAGAAAAACAGAAAAGATGAATGGAAACATATTGAACATTAAACTCAGTTAAGACTGAGATAGCTGTATAGCTATTGCCTGGGATATTAGTCAACTTGGGTAGCAGCCTCCAGTACTCACTGTGAGGCCTTTGGGAGAACGCATTTGGGGAGCGGTAGCTGTCGAGGTTTCCAGTGCAGAGGGAAGCTGGAGTTCTTTGCCATATGCAGGACAATGTCTCATCCAGTCAGTCAACTGAACATGTCCCTTTTGCTGGTTGGAGAAGTTTGTTCCTTGGAAACGAAGGCTCACGCCATGTTGGCAGCGTGGAACAAAGGGACCAGGAGGTGATGCATTGTACAGGTTCTCCACTGGGTCGCTTGTGTCTCTGTTCTTTGTCCTGGGATGGTTAACTTGAGTTCATGAAGTGATTTCTGGTCGTCTTTTCACTCCACTTAAAGAAAGTATTTGTGTTTAAGCAGCTTCTAACTTTAAATGTTGGGTCTCGTTTAGTGGCACCGCACCGTGAGCGGCTGTGATAGGAGAAGTGAGGTGGGAGCTGCGTTCTTGTGGAATGTAGGGAAATGCAGTACCGTTGTCCCTACAGTATCATCAGCATAACCATGAAAAGAAATGTCAAGTCGAGGAATGACATTTCCAAAATGTAACTGAAATAGAGAACAAAATTGGCCCCAGAATAGAGCCTTGAGGCAGTCCACAAGTCTAACAGCTTTTGAAGAAAGATTTCCAGTTGACACTGAAAAGTTGGATGTGAGCCACTCAAGTGCAGTCCCTGAGATCCATTGTTTTAGTCTATTTATTAACGTGGATTGATCAATGATGTTGAAAGCAGAACTGAGGTAACTTTACACTGGGCAGTGTCAGCGGCTCATAGTGACCTGCTTTGTTGGAATTCATATCACTCACAATGAAATTGGGTGTTTTTCAAGAGGTTTGCGCTATTCTCTAGTGTGGCGATTTTACATACCATAGTGTAAGCGTTCATAAGTGGCTAAGTCTTGTATTGTTCAATGCATGGATTTACCCTTAAGCCTGAACATAGCCAAAAATAAATGTTTCGTCTTAAAACATCGTAAGGGACAAATTTATATGCTTTATAATGGACAATTTGGAGGTTTTGGATAGGTTTTTGGACAACTAGAGGTCTCAGACCCCTATACTGATGAAAAGATATAAATTCCCACGTGAAAATTATGCAGAAGTTTCACGTGCCAAAACTGCATGTGTAGTTAAGTGTATGATTGTTATTATTTACAGCAAAGCTCAATTTAGACATTTTGTTTAGATTTGGAGATACATAGGGACACCAGGGTATACTTCTTACTTTTTGCTTCATTGATCTTTAGTAATTCTGAATATCATCCTCACATTTTGCACTCTTGTGGTCAACAAGTTTATGATCCAGGACATGTATAGTTTTACCTGTTACATATGCGTTAGCTCTGTGTTTTATTTCACACTGAAGAACAACATTTTTAAATTTCAACAAGATAATTGCATTTGTAGCTCTTTTTTCCTACCTAAGTTAAGAATATAATCTAAGTTGATATTGTAAATTGTACAAATGGTAAGTCCTGTGGAAATAGGCCTGGACATTGGCAATTCCCTCTAATTTGACTCAGTTGACTAAATGTAAAGGTATTCAAATATGTCATCTTAACATTTGCAGTCTGTTTCTAAACTCAATCCAATTAAATGGCGAAAATGGCGAGCATTGTTGGGCTGAATGGCCTGTTCTCGTCATTATGTTATGTTAAAAAGTTTTTAACACAGACCAGTATTGATGTCCTCACCTTATCCAAGACTTGGCTATGACCTATTCTGGATAGTTTTAAATTTTTTTTTACAAATTTATCATGATGATATTATCCCTCCTGATAAAATTGGCAATGGAGGTGATGTAGCCTTATGTACGGTGGCTCTGAAGTGCAAAACACAAAAACAAAAAGAAAACGCAAAAACAAAAACTTTCGGCCCTGAAGTGCAGATGCAACATACAAAAACAAAAAAGGAGTGGTCCCGAGGTGCAGATGCAACATACAAAAACAAAAACGTGCAGCCCTGAAGTGCAAAACACAAATACAAAAAGAAAATGCAAAAACAAAAAGGAGCAGCCCTGAGGTGCAAAACACAAACATACAAAAACTAGCAGCCCTAGGGTGCAGATGCAACATACAAAAACAAAAACTAGTAGCCCCGAAATGCACTGTTGCACTACTACTAGTTTTTGTTTTTGCATGTTTTTGTTTTTACATTCCCAGACCATGTGTAGAAAAGTTCCTATCTGCTGTGGGTCACAGAAACTACAATATGGATTAGGAATGATTTTAGTAAGACATTTTTTTCTGAGGTTTCCCAGTATGTCCTGTGACATATATTAAAATGGATCAATTGATGATTCGGGTTTTTTGAGGAGTTAAATATATTGTCCCACACTCAGAGGTGGGTAACCCGGCTTCAAAGAGTAGAAGTACTAACCATGTATTTGCTCCACCAGCATGCACTAAACCAGCTGATTACACTAATTAGCTCTCCTACCTGGCTGAAGAGTTGTCCTAATTAGAATCAGTTGGTTTAGTGCATGTCAGTGGAGAAATACATGGTTAGTACTTCTACTCTTTGAAGCCGGGTCACCCACCTCTGCCCACATGACATCCCAATCAATTGTAGTTTCCCCTGAAGTCAAATCTCTTTCCCATTGTTTTACTATTGGCAGTTCTCCAGTAGACGCATCTGTTAGATAAGAATAAATTGCCGATACTAGGCCTCTCGGGGGGGAGTTAGAGATCCAATCAATGAATGGGCATGCCTCAAGACCTTTACCCCATGGAACTCCATAGCTTTTAAGGGCAGAACATAAATGTAAATACACAAAAAAAAAGGATCTTGACATCAAATTGAGAACACAAGTCCTGGAAGCTTAACATACCATTTGCATTATATATATGATCAAGAGTATACCATTGTCCATCCATTCCACACATACAAATGGTTTGTTTCCAGATAGTATGTGCCTATTGTTCCAGAGTGGAATGTGTGTATGCCACTTATTATTATAGTGTAAGTGTTTTTCCACACATCTAAAGTTAGACAGCGTATTGGTTATGATGGAGCCAAAGGTTAGCATGCACTTATTTAGATTTAGACCTGAGAATACAATATCTTGTAATCTTTGTGCTCCAATTAATTTCTGTTCTGTTTCTCTCCATGGAACTGTAGATGCAGGGTCCATCCACACTTTAATGCAGCATAATTGGAAGGCCATATGGTACATTTTAAAATTAGGTAATGCAAGACCTCCATTACATGTAGTGCGTTGCAGAGTACTAAATTTCAACCTTGGCTGCTTACTTTTCCAGAAATATTTATGAATAATAGTCAAGTCTAGTCCAAAAAGTCATTGGTGGAGGCAGGGGTATCATTGTGCTAAGGAAGATAATTTGGGGCAAAACATTCATTTTAATGGCAGCAATCCTGGATTGCAATGATGCTGGGAGAGAAGACCATCTTTCAAGATCTTGTTGGACATTTTTTAGTGTTCTTTCATAGTTGTCTTTAACAACATTGTGTAATGAGGTGTGTATGTTAATCCCCAGATACGTAATTTGTGTTTGAACTGATATTGTACTACACACTGATAGATTGTTTTTTTTTATTGTTTAGTAAAAGCAAATTAGATTTGTTCCAGTTTATTTTATAACCAGACAAACTGCCAAATTCGCTATAGACTTTCAGAATAGCTGGCATGGATTTTTCAAGGGCAGAAATGTAAAGCAGGATGTCATCTGCTTTATCATTTTGTCTAACTTGATGCATTATAAATTCAGCTCTTCTTCTGAACAGGTCATTCAATTCGATTCTATTTGTCATTAAAAGGTTTTGAGTAGATTTAGAAAAAGAGGTTTTAAGCACTTGCTCTAAGGATAAACATTGTTTTTCTAGATCATTAATTCTTCCCTCCCTAGATTTCTTCAAATGAGAGGCAAATGAGGATGTGAAGTCCCTGATAAAGCCTTTGGTTTCTTGCCAAACAAAAGAGGGGTCAGTAACTGAATCATTATTGATAGATATAAAGTCTGTGAGTTTAGCTCTAAAATCTGACTTCTAATTCTAAATTCTACATTCTGAAGAATAGATGTGTTAAATTTCCATCATTTAGATTTTTCACCCATTGGACTACACGTGAGAACAGTTATAAGCAAATTATGATCCGATCGAATAGCTGGTTCCAATGTAATTGATTTGAACAGAGTACTGACCTCACTAGAGCACAAAAAGTAGTCAATTCTGGAGTGTGTATGATGACGTGTTGAGAAGAAGTCGTAATCCCTATTTGTGGGATTATGCAAATACCAGATATCGGTAAGATTGAGTGTTTACACACAAGTTCTGAACATGTCTGATGCCTGTTTTTGCACATTAGTGTAACTACCCCTGCATCTATCTAGGTTCAGGTCAAAAACTGAATTCATATCCCCACCAATGATAAAGGAGTATTGTGTAAGTGTTAAGAGTTCACTGGTTAGATGAGGGAAAAATTTTGGATCACATACAGCCGGTGCATAAACAGAGACAAAGGCAATTTTCCTGCTTCCAGTAGTGACACATATATAGGATAGTCTCCCTGTTTGATTTGGACACTGCTTGTTTAATTTGTGTGATAGCCAATGTTTTGTCTTGTAACTTGGCCTAATTTTGATATTGATACTTTTACCAGCAGGCCTAGATTTAGTCATTACATTACATTACATTTATTTAGCAGACGCTTTTATCCAAAGCGACGTACAAAAGTGCATATCATGGTCATTGGACAACTACAAAACACAGGTTCCATAAGGTACAATACTCATTTCATACAGCTATTTCTAGCCAAGAATACAGTTCAGTTCACACAGTGAACACTATTCTGACCTAACTTATGCCAAGCCAAACTAGGGAGAATAACAAGCTACAATATAAGGACAAATACAAATTACAAAAAGTGCTGGAATGGGGGTACATGTAACATGAGTAGGGCTGCAACTAACGAATATTCTAATAGTCGAATAATCTATCGATTATTGAAACGGATAATCGACTATTCGGATTATGAATCGCACAATTACTCAATGGCTCTTATTTAGCTATCAGCTTTTAAATTTAGCTTGAGATTGTTTTAGGCATGTGCTAACTAACAGTAAAGACAATAAAGGTGAATACTTCATTCAAAAATACGTCTTTTAATGAACTTTCCTGCTGATACAAAAGATAAATAAAAATTCCAATATCCATTTTTTCTGTCAAAATTTAAAACCAAAGATAAGCAAAGTAGCAGCAATAAAATAACAAAACTACAGCATTTTCCCTTAATCAAATAAATCAAACAATCCATATAAATTTAAAAGAAATAAACGAGGGCGAGGATAGAAAAGTGCATTCTGTGCTTTGTGCGTTCTGTGGCCTACACTCTGTTGCAACTACATTAGGCTACATCTCAGTCACAGTTTTGTATTGAAATGGAGGAAAGTCAGCATCTCCACGTGGTCTCGTGAGAGGCTTGCTCTCTTCTGAGAGCAGATATTCCCTGCTGCAGAGAAGATGCGCTCTGACGGGGTGGAAGTTGCAGAAATGCACAGAAAATATCTTGCCTGCTTTGATAGTGTGGGAAAACGTCCCTCATTTTCCCTCCACCATCTGAAAGGGTCTTCCTTTTTGGGTATTGCTGGCACATTTGGAATGTGAACAGGATTGTTGTAAATAATAGGTTATTATTTGCTACTCTGTATGTTCCATGCCATTAACAATTCATTTATAAATAGAAAATTTATTTCAAAATAGAAAACGTTACAGCTCATAACGTGAAGCAACATAGCTTTTAACATTAACATTAGCAGCTAGCTAGGTAGCTAATTAGAGTGAGAGCACCTATTATCGACCACTCGAGGGGGGGACGTGTATCGACCACCTTAACCGTTAGTGTATTTACTTCGTATTTATCAGAGAGAACTGGACATGGTTACCTATTAAAATGTAAGTCCTGTAAAATGCACATAATGAACTGTCTAAATGTCAAAAACTAACTTCATACATATACATTTAGTTATATTAATACAGCCTTTCAACTTTAAGACAAGCAACACGCTCGGAATTATCTCATCGCGACCCGTTAAATCCAGTGGCACAGACGTTGCTTCATAATTTCAAGCTGCTTTCCTAACGGCTATTTTGCGTCCTGCGACTTGGGTTACAACAGTGAATATATACGGATTCTTAGACATGCTGATAGTGACCACCCTTTCTCATATTAACCTCAAATACGCAAGACAGGACTCTTATACAGTATGCTAGCAACCAAAAGCTAGCGCTGGACCACCTCTGACTTATTTGCCGGCACATAAGTCAGGTGGAGAAGGGGTGGAGAAGCTCTGTGATCCTGGGAGGGGGTGCAAGGCGCCCTGCTGCTGCAGAGCGGAGTGGTCGAGCAGGCGTATAGAATCAAATCATGTCCTGCAAGTAGATAGGGGCCGTCCTGTTGGCTGTAGTGTAGGCGTGGGTCAGGACTTGAACCTGATCCTGGCAGCATCCAGTAGCCAGTGAGTGACCACAGCAGAGGAGTGACGTGGGAGAATTTGGGAAGGTTGAAGATGAGTCGGGCAGTGGTATTTTGAATCATCTGTAGTGCTTGTATAGCACAAGCTGGCAGGCTTGCCAGAAGAGAGTTGCAGTAATCAAGGCGGGAGGTCACCATAGCCTGGACAAGCAGCTGGGTGGAGTGCGTAGTTAGGTATGGTCGAATCCTCCTGATGTTGTACAGAAGGAATCTGCAGGACTGTGATGTTGCCAGTTTGAATTATTGACGTATAGACGGTGCTTTGTGTGAGTAACTTCACATTTTTGTATGTTTAAAACATTTTTTTCTTCAGGTATTCTCAATTAAATCTCGGAGTTTGTTCATAGGCAGAGCAACCTGTTAAATCAAACTTTATGAAAACGTACTACTTACAAACAGATTAAAATTAAGAAATGTATTTAATTACAATCAAAACAAAAAATTAGATGTCTAATCTAAAGAAGAAAGTCGGTTGCCTTAAATAATGAATGCTACAGACATGGACAGGTTACAGTCACAAAAGGAATGGATGAAGGAAAATGCCATTTTTCTCAGGAGTACCAAAATCAGAGTTCAAAAACCGAAAGATGGCTGAATAGTCAGGGATGAAAATGTAAAAATGTTGGATGAGCTGTAAGACAAAGATGTCAGATTCTCCCCGCACCAAACACCAAAAAGCAGGTCCAGATAAAAGGTTCAGGTCCCTCTGATGGCACCAACAGATACCAGGCCCCAAAACTCCATTACACAGATGTTAACTGGCTCAATTTAAGTACCCAAGACACTCAACTGAGTAAAGAAAAGTGCACATTTTAAGTTGTTTTATGAAGGGGGAGAAGCATCAGACTGTCTTATCTGAAAGCTGACAAATTCATGTTTTAAAGTTGCCTTTTGTGGTTGAAAGCAGGGATAAGCATATGTTAGTATTATGATATTATTATCCAAAGATTCCTGGTTTTAAGCTCACCATAAGGACACCAAACATGAATGTTAAGAGGCAATCCAGCCAGCTGGTGCATATCTTTTTTTTAAACAGAGGTCTATGGCTATTTCTAAATCTGTTGACAAAATTGTCAAAGACAGCCAGTTGTACTCTTCATCTCCAGGTAAAATAATTTCCATGTGACATGTTTCCATAAATCCATTGTACCATGTTATTTTCTGCTTTTAACTAGAATACTTTAAAAATGTAGATTCCAATAACCAGGCCTCAACAATCTATACAGGCAATACAGAATTAAGATTTTCACTCTGTGATTTGAATTAAATATTACAGATTGCATTCAAATTTCTGATCACAAGGAATATTCTTGTGCAGCATTCTTTAGTAGATCTCTGGCCCCTACTGGCAATAAAGTAATAAAAATTACAAGGGAGAACATTCCAAGACATTGTATACATTTGAGATGCCTCTGGTGTGTGGCCCTAATTGCCCTGGAGGCATTCCTTTGGTGTTTGGAACTGGGAGAGGGGACAGATAGACAGCGAGGAAACGGATAACATTATTGTAGTCACGGAGAGTAAGCTTACCAGACAAATTTACATTGCCTGTTTCTTAAAGATGGTAATCTAAAAACTAGATATCGAGTAGTATTTGTAAGTACTACTGCTTCATTTGCGCCGTGTGCTGTGCATTTCTTCTGTACTTCTGAAGATCAATATTCCTTAAACTCCTCCGGATACTCCTCATTATACCTATATTTTAAAACAATGCCATAGTCTTCACACCTAACAAATAAATAAAAATGCTTCTAATCCTCACTCATTTGATCATTCAAGTTGAAACTTTGCATGCTGTCTTGGTGTCAGTTTCCCATTGATAAAGTCATATCTTTAAAAAGAAACGTCCGACATCATTACATTACAGGCATTTAGCAGACGCTCTTATCCAGAGCGACTTGCACAACTTTGTACATAGCATTTACATTGCATGCATTTATAGAGCTGGGTAAATACTGAGGCAATGCTGGTGAAGTACCTTGCTCAAGGTTACGACGGCAGCATCCTAGCGGGGACTTGAACCTGTGACCTTGAGGTTAAAAGACCAACTCCTTACCCATTGTACTTCCCTGCCACCCACTGTGACATCCAGCCAATGAGTGGGCATGTGACAGGCTTGGCAATGACGGATTCTCATTCATTTGTTTGTTTGTTGACCTCTAAGCTAGCTTAAGAATTCGTAATTGGCACCCGCTGCTTGTACCCTGTTAATTACCACTGTGGTATATTTGATATTCACATTTTCCCCATTGCGATTCAAGTCTTTTCGTTGTTCCATTAACTTGAGTACAATTGAGTTTGTATGTGTTCACCTGCAGGCATATGTGTCCCTATGTGTGAGCTGGCAGACATACCTATGTATGTGTATGCTGTCAACGCATGGCTCTCCTCTCCCTGTAGTTCTTTGTGGCCTCTGACCCCACAGTGAAGACGGACCGTTTGTGGCATGATAAATACACACTGAGGAAATCCATGATCCCGTCCTTCATCACTATGGACCAGGCCAACAAGGTAATCACTGTCGATGACCAATCCCAGTCATATATTATCACCAGTAGCACCCCATGCAGCTCATATGCTCATCTGTTTTATCATTCTCATGTAGACAGATGGATTCTTCTCTTTAGGGGGAGGGTTGCAAACCCTCAATGTTACATTCCTTGTTTCTAAACATTGTGGGTGGAAAACAATAAAATTGCAGCTCTGTGGTCTTTTTGTATGTATTGAGAACATTCTCAGTCGATAAGCAGTGTGTGTTAAAACATTCCCACTAAAGCTATCTCTTGTCCTCTATACAGTTGACAGCATCCCCTTTCTCTTCAAAACAGGTTCTGCTTATTGGCAAGTCAATCAACTTCTTGCATCAGGTGTGCCATGACCGAACTTCGCCTGGGAAAATTGTACCTGCATCCAAGTCCATGGACTCACCTAGAGATGGTATATTTTCTCTGATAAATATGAATAGTTTATCTTGGGCACACTACCAAACTTGCATTACCATATAAATCCACATGGGACACTGCAGGTACTGGATTGTAACAATCACTTGTCTAATTATACAATTAGTCAGACATTTTGACCCTCATAAAAACAAATAGTTCACATGAAAATTGAGAGAGGAATGTGACATGGATATCAAACACAAAAATGTATTTGAGCAACCTAGTGCAACAGTACCCTTCTGGTATATTGTACTTTGAGCCAATTTATATTGCTTAGTTTAGACCAAAAGCAAATGGGCACCAAAGCAATAGTAGAGAGCACTACAGACAGAAAAACTGTGTTTAATTATGGTCTGATTTTTTAAAATGTATTTTTATTTATCCTTTATTTAAGCAGGGGGCCCCACTGAGTCCGAGATCTCTTTTTCGGGGGTGCGCTGCAAACACACAGCATTGACAGCATATACAGTTCATAAAGTAAAAGTGAATAGAATGAGTTATAAACAATGGAGACACTTATGATAGAACAGGAATAATAAAGAACAGGTACAAAAAACTTGGTGAGTTGGTGTGTATCCATGGCAGGACAGTAGGGCTGTCAAAAAATATTCGAAGTTCGAAAACTATTCGAAAATCTTTTTCTTTTTTTTTCTTTTTTTTAAGTTCGAACCTAAATTTGAGCATTTGAATATTAGTTTTGGATCCTGCGTT
The DNA here is from genome assembly GCA_039654925.1 of Anguilla pacifica. Classification (NCBI taxonomy): domain Eukaryota; kingdom Metazoa; phylum Chordata; class Actinopteri; order Anguilliformes; family Anguillidae; genus Anguilla; species Anguilla pacifica. Next base: position 33,804,511 of record CM077286.1, on the reverse strand, counting down.
TTTGATTCCGCGTTTTGTAATTAACATAAATATACAGGCTTTAATTTCATGCGGCGAATCATGTTCATGCACGCGAAGTTCGTTTCCTGTGCTAACGTTACTGGTCAGCTAACAATTTAGGCTAAATAATGTTCCCATGGCAGGCTATGCTTTCTTTCTGTTCTGAAGATTTTGATAAAATTTGATGATGAAAGAAGTTAAACAAACTAAACCGAGTAAGTAATTTATGTAGTTTTAGGCTACAGGCATTAGCCGTTTGAATAGTTTTTGTGTTAAGAAATAAACAGGGATTTCCTATAAACAATCATTTCCCTATTATTGTGATTAATACATGCTGAGTTGTGACAAATTACATCCACGAGAAAGTGCTTTATTCATTTGCAAATTAGGCTATAGAAACTGCAGGGGGCTCATTTATAAATATGAACTTGCATGCATAAGTGAAGTGAAGACCAGACGTACAGCCACAGCCGTTTCCATGGTCAAATCGAGTCATGTTGAAATTTTATAAATCATTACTTTGACGTGATTTTCTACGTACGCGCCACACAGTTTATCTAAAATACGTTTTATAAATGAGGCCCCAGATGTAGTAACTTAGTATGAAAGTTCACTGATGTCCTCTATTCTACTGCCCGCTTGTGGAAAATAACGCGCAGCGGCACGTGCATATTGCGCCTGACAATAAGCAGTAAGTACGGTTTTTGCAAGGGAAGGTCACGCTTGACAAAGCTTTTGACATTGTTTGAGGAAGCTACCAAGTATCTGGATGGGAGCAGGGCTTATTATTACATTACATTACATTACATTACATTACATTACAGGCATTTAGCAGACACTCTTATCCAGAGCGACGTACAACAGGTGCGTCAGTTTAAGGTGCAGAGGTGCAGAAAAAACACACTAGAGTGAAGTAAAGATCGTAGTGCCAGAAGTGACCACATAGATCAGGACTCCAACCCTGTAGGGTAACCTGTTCAGAAAACAAACAAACAATCCTGCCAAGTACAAACTATTACTGAAATCACATTTGCCTAATCAGAATCAGACAAAAACAATCCTGCCAAATAAAAACAAACGTGATCGCATTAGCCTAACTAGGTACATTGAGCTAAATTAGAGGCTAGGGAGGGGTGGGGAGAGGTGCAGCCTGAAGAGATGAGTCTTTAGTCTGCGCTTGAAGGTAGTCAGATTCTCTGCTGTTCTGACCGCCACGGGAAGGTCATTCCACCAGCGAGGGACCAGGACAGACAGCAGACGCGAGCGGGAAGTACAGACACGAAGAGGGGGAGGTGCCAAGCGTCCAGAGGTGGCAGAACGGAGAGGTCTGGCTGGTGTGTAGGGTCTGATGATCCTCTGGATGTATCCTGGTGCTGACCCCTTAGCTGCCTGGTATGCAAGCACCAAAGTCTTAAATTTGATGTGAGCCATAACAGGCAGCCAGTGGAGGTCAATGAGCAGGGGGGTGACATGGGAATGTCTGGGGAGGTTGTAGACCAGACGCGCTGCAGCATTCTGGATGAGCTGCAGGGGTCTGATGGCGGATGCTGGCAGACCAGCCAGCAGCGATTTGCAGTAGTCCAGGCGGGACAGGACCATCGCTTGAACCAGGAGCTGGGTTGTGTAGGTGGTGAGGAAGGGGCGGATTCTCCGGATGTTGTACAGGAAGAACCTGCACGTTCTGGGAGAGGGACAGTCTGTTGTCCATCACCTCTCCGAGGTTTTTTGCAGTGGGTGATGATGACAACACAGTGTCCCCTAGGGAGATAGAAAGGTCAAGGAGGTTAGAGGATGGAGCAGGGATGAAGATCATCTCTGTCTTACCTGGGTTCAGCTTAAGATGGTGGTTATCCATCCAGCTCTGGATGTCCCTCAGGCAAGCAGAGATGGGAGCGGAGACCTGTGTGTCAGAGGGGGGGAAGGAGAGAAAGAGTTGGGTGTCATCGGCATAACAATGATAAGACAAACCATGGGCAGAGATTACAGGACCAAGAGATTGGGTGTACTGGGAGAATAGGAGGGGACCAAGGACTGAGCCCTGGGGAACTCCTGTGGCAAGGGGGCGAGGTGCCGATACTGCACCAGCCCAGGCATCTTGGAAGGAGCGACCGGAGAGGTAGGACTCGATCTAGTCTAGTGCTGTGCCACAGATCCCCATAGCTGCCAGGGAGGACAGGAGGATGGAGTGGTCGACTGTGTCGAAGGCAGCAGAAAGGTCTAGGTGGATCAGGACGGACGAATGGGAGGCTGCTTGTGCGGCGTGAAGCAACTCACTGACCGAGAGGAGTGCGGTCTCTGTCGAGTGGCCAGGTCTGAAGCTGGACTGGTGGGGGTCTAGGAGGTTGTTCAGCAAGAGAAAAGAGGAGAGTTGGTTAGAAGCAGCTCGTTCAATTGTTTTGGATAAAAAAGGGAGAAGGGAAACAGGACAGTAGTTCTGGATGACGGAGGGATCCAGAGTGGGATTTTTCAGCAGTGGGGTGATGTGGGCCAGCTTGAAGGAAGAGGGGAAACATCCAGAAGACAAGGAGGAGTTCACAAGGGAGGTGACAAACGGGAGGATGTCAGGTGTGATAGTCTGGAGGAGAGAGGAAGGGATAGGGTCAAGAGCACAGGTGGTAGGGTGGTGGGAGAGTAGGAGCTGGGAAACATCAGAGTCAGTGAGGGGAGAGAAAGTGGAGAAACAAGGGGAAGGAACAGAGAGGGGGGAGTGGGGAAGGGTGGCGGTGGACGTGAAGGAGCTGCGGATGTCTGCAGTCTTCTCATCGAAGAGAAGATAAGATGGAGAACACTTAATGAGGGTTAGAGGTAGATTTATGAATTTTTGTTTGATAATTAATTTTAGAAGAGGTTACAGCAGTAGAAAATGCTGCTAGCCGAGACTGGTAGGCAGACAGGTCAGATTGAGCCATGGATTTCCTCCACTTCCTCTCTGCTGCACGTAGGCTGGCCCGGTTGGTTCGGAGGGGGTCAGACATCCATGGACTGGGAGGGGATGAGCGTGCCGGCCTGGAGACTAGAGGACAGAGAGAGTCAAGTGCTGAGGAGAGCGAGGAAGACAGAGCGGAGGATGCAGAGTCAGTGGGAAGGTTGGAGAAGGATTCAAGAGGGGGGAGTGAAGCAGTGACACTAGAAGGGAGAGAGGAGGGAGAGAGGGAGCGGAGGTTGCGGCGGACCATGACAGTAGGAGTGGATGGAGGGGAGGGAGGGAGGGAAGCAAGAGGGAGGGAGAAGGAAATTAAGTGGTGGTCTGACTGGTGCAGAGGGGTCACTGTGGGATCGGAGGAGGAGCAGCAATTCCTCAGGATGACCAGGTCTAGAAGGTTGCCAGCCTTGTGTGTTGGTGGGGAGTGCATCAGGGAGAGGTCGAATGAGTGGAGTAGGGGCAGGAAGGCTGCGGAGTGGGAGGCATCAAGGTGGATGTTGAAGTCTCCCAGGAGGATCAGTGGGGTGCCATCCTCTGGGAAGGAGCTGAGCAGGGTGTCGAGCTCATCGAGGAAGCTATAGATAACAGCAGTATACAAGTTAACAGGATAGGGACAGAGTGGTATTCAAAGGTAGAAATGGAGAGGTGAGAGAGGGGGAGAACAGAGAATTTCCAGGAGGGAGAGATCAGCAAACCTGTGCCCCCACCACGGCCAGACGGGCGGGGGGTGTGAGAGAAGGAGAAGGAGGAGGAGAGGGCTGCAGGGGTTGCAGTGTTGCCTGGTGTGATCCAGGTCTCAGTGAGGGCAAGGAATTGTAGAGAGAGGAGGGACGCGTAGGCTGAAATGAAGTCAGCCTTCCGCGTAGCAGACTGGCAGTTCCATAGCCCTCCTGCGACCGTGAAGTTGTCACAGGGGGTCAGTGAGGGATAGCGAAGGTTGGAGAGGTTCCGTCGCCGCGGGGGGCCTCGCCTGCGGAAGCGAGTTCTGTAGGGGAGAGAACAGGTTGGGATGGGGTTGACACATAGCATAGCAGTGAGGACAGGGAGTAGTGAGAGGAAGGGTGATGGCAGAAGGATAGAGATTCACTAACACTGGGAGGGAGCGACGCTAGCATCGCTCAAAGCCAGACAACAAGCGCTGACAATTACCAAATGAATAGCAGCTGATGACTGAGCAATTACCCACAAGCCAAGCAGCTATCTAGCTCCACACAATACCTGCCTAATGCAGTTAGAGCAAATGAGACTAATAAAATACTACACAAACAAACACCAAAACGTAATGCTGGGCAAACTACAAAACAGGTAGAAGTCTAATCTAGCTACACTACTGGCCATAAACAGATACTTAGCCCGCTCTAGGAGAACTTCTGCGGGTCCTGCACAGCTGAGTTCAATTGCACTTATTATATACTTAGATTTCCAAAAAGCATTTGATAAGGTACCACATGACAAACTCATTATCAAAATGAGGACAGTAGGAATTACAGGAGGCATTTCAGAGTGGGTTCCGAACTGGTTACGGGATAGAACACAAAGGGTAGTAGTAGGAGGGATCTTATCTGAGCAGGGTTTTGTGGGAAGTGGAGTTCCACAGGGATTAGTTCTGGGTCCAGTGCTCTTCCTCATTTACATAAATGACCTTGACACAGACATTGAAATTACAGTAGTTAAATTTTCAGATGATACAAATCTGGGAGGTTTAGCCAACAGTTTGGAATCTACTAAAGTAATAACAGGAAGATTTAAACAGAATCCAGAAGTGGGCAGAAACCTGGCAAATGTAAAGTTCTACATGTGAGGAATAAGAACATAGGGCAGGATTACTTTATGGGTGGTACAAAATTAGAATGTGCACGTGTAGAAAAAGACTTGGGAGGAATAATTGATCAAAGCCTATCAGGGTCTGGTCAATGTGCTGTAGCTGTTAAAAAAAGCCAACAGGATGCTGGGATATATAGCCAGGAGTATTGAGTATAAATCTAAGGAGATCATACTCCCTATACAATACCCTTGTCAGACCACACTTAGGGCATTGTGTGCAGTTCTGGGGACCATACTACAAGAAAGTTATAGAGGTGCTGGAAAAGGTCTGAAGACGGGCAACCAGATTGATTCCGGGTATGAAAGATAAGTGTTATGAGGAAAGGCTTGAGATGCTTGGACTTTTCAAGCTTAGTAAAAGGAGACAGGGGAGATTTGATTGAGGCTTTTAAATTTCTTAAAGGGATTAACAAAGTGAACTACAGGAAATTATTCAAGTTGAGTTTGGTTAGCAGAACGAGGGGGCATAAATGGAAACTGGCAAAGGGTAAATTTCACACAGACATTAGGAAATATTTTTTCACACAGAGTGGTCAATGTGTGGGATAGCTTGCCTGGACATGTAGTGGAGGCAGAAACACTGGGGGGTTGCAAGGCTCGGCTTGATACAGTGTTAGATACTATCTAGCTTTTAGGTAAACTAAGCATTAAGTACAGTTTAGTGGTAGGACTAGACGAGCAGTGTTGGGCTGAATGGCCTGTTCTCGTCTTAAGGTATGTTATGTTAATAAACTAATCTGAGTTATTATTGTAAATGGTACAAATGTCCTGCTTTTAACCCATTTTTCAAGTCTCTGTGATGCTCACATCTGGAGTTCTAAAGCTTTAAATAGGGTACCCCATAAATGGGCTCGGATTGGGCAGATTTGGCTTGTGCGCAAAGGGGTTAGAGTAGTTTGCGGTGATGGTGGACAGGTGGGAGTTTAAATCCAATACCTGGGCTCCTGGAAGGACGTGAACTTTTGTATTTCCACAGATGTGTGCCGGGAGACCCCTGTCTATAGAATTTTCAATGATGATGGTTGAAGTGGTAGAATCCAGAGGAAGCACAAAGGTATGTCCTGGGTGTTTATGACGGTCAGAGCGTGTGGGAGAGGCAAGAGCGGTGTACTAGTTCTCCAGTCAAAGCTCCAGCCGGGAGGAAAGTCGCAGCAGCGGGGCTCGACTGTGGTGTACGGGGAGTAGACTCCATGCAATTCACCGGCTCAGACTGGCAGAGGTGCCGATGGAGTAGCAGCGGCAATCAACAGAGCATAGTTTTCCTCCGTGAGAGGGATGACCTCTGGCTCTGCCGGTGCTACCACAGGAACCCCTAGCCCAGCGAGGGCAAGGGGTCTGGGCTGGATTGAAGAGTCGAATGTGTCGCATACCCTCGACTCATCCCGGAGCAGCGCAACACAATCCTCCAATTCTGAAGTTCTGGTGTAGAGTTTTATCATCCGATCCATCAGCTCCGAATTCTCCAAAGAGGGGTATACTGTAGCCCCTTCGCGGAAGCCCCCTAGTGGCCAGGACACCGGCGACCTGCGATTGCTCAACTTTGATAGTCAATGTCCCTGCAACCAAACTATGAGTGGGAACAACAAACTGGTGTTCTAGATAGATAGATCGATAAATGATACACAACAATTTTGCCCCATACAAGTTTATAAGTGCCACCATTGTTGCATCGTCCATTTAACAATCACCCCTGGCCGGTCTCTTCTGCAACTAGTGTGACACATTGGACAATAGCATCTATCTGGGAGTTCATAAAAATATTTTCTCCACCAAATATTTGTATTCTATAATGGCAACAAAATAAAGCCAACAATAGCCCAAAGGTATGCCAATACAAATGGTGAAAAATGCTGCTCAATGAATAGTGAAATAGGAATTCTTGTGTAATTGTGTTGTGTTCTGTTGCGAGCTTCATTTGTCTTCCACCATGATAAAGGGCTCTCTTTCATGGGGATGGAGTGTTCCTCAAAACACATTAGCACCTCATTCTTAACAAGTTGCTCATATGACTGCTCCTCATTCTGTTTTCTGTCATCACTGGTGCTGGAGTCTGAGCCAAGTATTCTGTTGAGAAGGGATGTCTAATTTTTCTCTGGAGGTGGTGATTTATCTTGAGGTGTGGGTCCGACAGCAGCATGTGTGTTTTGCTCATATTCTGCTCTTGTGGCTTCAAGTGTAATTTTTTGCAGTGTAATCTGGATCTTCAATGTTTGCTCAGCAGACCTCGAGTTTTCAAAATATGGGATACAGAGCAGCAGCGATGAGGATCGTGTTTGGTGCCAGTTCATGACAGAAATCTCTCTCTCCCTTCCATCTCTGGGTGATCTGTTCCATAGAGTCAGCTTGGAATGTCTTGACTGGGGTAGTTTCAAAAGTTGCATTTTGTGTTGACCTCAGAAGTCTATGTACCAGTGCAGGTACAGCAGAGATGGTAACAGTTTCTCTACTCATGCAGACTGCAGCACATTCATAAGGCTCAAGTGCTTAGTTCAATTCTTCAATGATGATCCATTGTTCAGGCTTGAATTCCAGGTAGTGCTCGCCCCTCTGAGTCACAGTAGGATCGGATATCACAGCAGTTACTGGCCATCTCTGATCCAGCATTCTGCTTAGCATGTGATAAGTACTGTTCCGACGGGTACTTACATTCTACACCAGCACATGCTGAGGTGTGCCCATCTGTAGCTCATTGGCTTTGAGCTTAGTACATGCCAGTTCACTTCTCTTAGGGTGCTTTACAAGGGTCCTAACCGCCCCCATGCACCTGCTGATGGCCTGCTTCTTTAGTGTATGGTTGATTACCAGTTGTAAGGCCTACACAGTGGACTCATGCCCAGCTATGTTTCTCCCCTAGAATTCTAACTGCTGCAACAACATTGGACCTTTTGTCGTGGATGACTGCTTTTATTATGCCTCTGTGATGGCACAGCTGTGGCCGGAGGCATTGTGTTTTCAGGTTGTCCTTCCTTCCGTCCGTCTGTCCGTCCCGATTTTCGTGAACGCTATATCTCAGGAACGCCTTGAGGGAATTTCTTCAAATTTGGCACAAACGTCCACTTGGACTCTAAGATGAACTGATTAGATTTTGGTGGTCAAAGGTCACTGTGACCTCACAAAACACGATTTTGGCCATAACTCAAGAATTCATACGCTAATTATGACAAAGTTTCACACAAATGTCTAACAGGATAAAATGATGAAGTTGATGACATTTTGTATCCAAACTGGCTACTGGTTGGTGGAGGCATACAACTGCGAGGCGGTATTTCCAGTTTTCTGTGGAGGACTGTCAAACTTAAAAATTGCCTCCTCCAGCGGCCAATCTGCAATATTCTTTGCAGTGCGTTTGTGCATCAGGAGCATTGTTATGAGGCAATAGGGCCTCATCTCCCAATCAACTCCAATAAAATGACAGGTCTCTGAGATAAGCCTCTGTGGCAATGCTTGTCCAAACATCTGTACTAAGTGCAATGCTGTCAGCTTCTTTAAGGGCCTCTTAACTTTTCTTTTGTTTCATAATAATTTTTTTTTGGTAGGAAAAGAAAATCAGAAAAGAAATTGTGGCACTCCACAAGTCCGGTTCCTCCTTAGGAGCAATTTCCAAACAACTGAAGGTACCACAAGCATCTGTACAAACAATTGTATGCAAATATAAAAATCTTGGGACCACACTGACACTGCATTGTTCAGGAAGGAGGCACAGATTCTCCCAGGGTTGAACGAACTTTGGTCCGAAAGGTTCAACTGAACCCCAAGACAACAACAAAGGAACTGGTGAAGGAGTTGGAGGCATCAGGTACCAAAGTATCCACCATTAAGATAATCCTATATCGCCATGGCCTGAAAGGCTGTCGCGCAAGGAAGAAGCCCCTACTTCCGGCATAAAAAAGGCCAGAATGAATTTGCAAGTGATCGTCAGGATGAAGACCTGGCCTTTTGGAGGAGTGTTCTCTGGTCAGATGAAACTAAAATTGAACTGGCTTTAATGATCAGCACTATATATGGAGGAAAAAGGGTGACGCTTTTAATCCGAAGAACACCATCCCAGCTGTGAAGCATGGGGGTGGCAGCATCATGTTGTGGGAGTGTTTTGCTTTAAAAGGGACTGGTGCACTTCAGAAAATAGATGGCATCATGAGGAAGGAGGATTATCTAGAAATACTGAAGCAACACCTCAAGACATCAGCTAGAAAGTTAAAACCTGGTCACAACTGCATCTTCCAGCAAGACAATGATCCTAAGCATACCTCCAAAGTTGTAACAAAATGGCTTAAAGACAAAAAAGTGAAAGTATTGGAGTGGCCATCACAAAGCCCTGACCTGAATCCCACAGAAAATTTGTGGACTGAACTGAAAAAGCATGTCTGAGCAAGGAGGCCCACAAACCTGACTGAGTTACACCAGTTCTGTCAGCAGGAATGGGCAAAAATTCCGGCAAAATATTGTTAGAAGCTTGTCGAAGGCTACCCCAAGCATTTGATTTAAGTTAAGCAATTAAAAGGCGGTGCCACCAAATGCAAAGTGGTGTATGTAAACTTTTGACCTTCTGAAAATCTGATATAGTACATAAAAGATGACAAATCTCTCTTAGCTATTTTTTTGAAATGACCTCTTATGGAAATAAAATAGATACCCTATTTGACTTAACACTGGAAATGTATGGTAACATGAAATGTGTGGAGTTGTGAAAAATTGAGTTTGAATGTCATTACCCTAGGTGTCTAAACTTTTGGCCTCAACTGTATTCCTTCGCCACATTTAGCCAGTAGTTCGCCAATGCTAGCGGGCTAATGTGAAAATTCACCTCTCGAAATCCAAGTCTATGCCTTGGATGCTTTCTCTTTAGAGGTAACAGCATTGATGTTGTGCTGTTGTAGAAAGAAAGCTTAGCTTTACAGTAGCAGTACACAACTATATTTTCTACCGCTTTGAGTGGGAAATGTTCCCAGAATTTAGAAATTCTTTGACTTTTTCCCCCGAGATTGATCTCAGAACTCTGCCGTCATGATAAATGAACTTCCAGCATATTAATGAAACTGAAATGGAAGCTTCGATGCAAAAAATTACAATCAAGAATTTTTGTTATCGAGTAATTCAAGTTAATCAGTGGATTGTGACAACCCTATTTTCTATGCTAGATAATTTTGCTTCTGTTATTTATTCTTAACTCGCCGTTGTCTGAATGATTAGACTAATGAAAACTGCATAGTCTAATGCCTAATTCATGCATATGCGACCATTCTCTGCTGTCACCGCTGCTTCTTGTTCAAACTCACAACTGATGTCAGAATGGTATCCCACTCAATATTTGAATAAGTACAGGACGGTTCCTACATTTTATGTAGATGTTTTAGCCAATTTTGCAACCTTTGGCAGTGAATAATTTGTGTAGGTTTGAGGTTGACATGCCTAGATATGCTACCACTTTAGCTATCATTCAGAATAATGTTTGCGTTGATTTTTGCAATGTGTTGGTTGTAGGCTAAGATAAATGCGTTTATTTTGATTTCAGGGAATGTCAGTTTTACGTCTCTCTCGTTGGTTGCACTCAGTTTCTGACCACTGGCCCTCAACGATTCTTTGTACTTCAGAACAGCGTGGACAGCACATCTTGAAACTCCTTTTTGCCATAAAATTTCTACTTGTTAGAGACCTTGCTGATGCATGATGACCTCCTTGTGTCTTGTTACTATGCTCAGTATAATGGGTATGCACATGACGTCACAGTAAGTGGAAGTCACTGCGGTTACACCCACTGAGCGGCAGAAAGACTACTGAGTGGCAGCGTTAGCGTTCCGCTTGAATGCCATGAAAACACAAAAAACACATTGAAAATGGGAAAGAGCTGTTGTACGATTGACTCTACATATAGATTTATGCACTGTATTGACTACTCATCAATTAAATATTTAGCATCTTTCATTTATATTCTATGTAACTGTAAATTTTTTGTGAGCATTTATTTAAAAAACATCCATGATGATGAGCCTTGTGTTCTACAAATAGAGGGGGTGTTAGCTAGCCAAGCATATAAATTAAGGTATGATTTTACCCAAAATTCCAGCATACCTGACACAAAATAACAACTGCAAATCCACGTTTTTGTGCCTGGATTCCAGTTGTTTCTGTGAATTGCAGCGATCCATTTGCTTCTCTTTTCTTTAGCTTTCGGCGGTCTGTAAAAAGCTCCTATTTCTTGTCGAATGTCCATGGACCACTGGTTCTTTGGTTGTAAGTTGTAAGGATCACTGTCAAGTCCAACTGCCTTTAATTTAAGCAGATAATCGTTTGTTTTACTCCCGGTTTTGCAGTTTCCTCTACTAAAGGCAGCCATGTCGCAGCATGTTTTGCCACTCAGTCCGACTGAGGGGGGCGTATTCCGGTGGGAATGTGACGTCAATGCATACCCTCTATTGCCATGGCCTAAGGATTTGCAATTTTAAGGTTAAACCTCTGCCTCTGCCTTTTACTTTGGTTGTCCTTTGCCCAGTTTGATTCCTTCTACACCTGTTTCTGTTTCACTTCATCATTTTGGTTCAGTCAACTCATGATGCCATCGATCATTAGCACCTGTTCATTATCTGTGTTTATTTATGCACTAGGCTACATACATAAAAAGTAATCAAGTTTTTATCTGAAAAGTGGTCTATTACTTAATGTTCCTTTATTTAAAGGCAAAGGGTGATCACACTAAATATTGATTTGATTTATTGTTTACCTGTTTACTGCTCTTTATAGTAATTTTTTTAGAACCTTATTTCATTATTTTTTGAAAGGATCTTTGCTTTTTATGGATTTTTAATTTTTTTTTTTTTACATGTGCCTAAGACTTTTGCACAGTAATGTACCTCACTAGATGACGTAGGCCTACAGACACAGACCGCAACAGCCAGTAAAATCATATCCTCCACTGCTTCATGAGTACTTCCCTGAGGCCATGAGGCAGAAAACCTTGCACTCAAATTACACCCGTGTTGAAGTTTGCTTAGCCTTATCTAAATCAGAGGATTTTTTGTGTAATGTTTAATGTATAATTCAACGAACAGAAAGACCAAAAGAACAAACAATAATAGAAAATTTTTCATGAAATAATGCAATTTTCTACAGAGCGTGCACAAATATATGATTATATTAGTATTTACAGAAATGCACAATTTAGACATTTTGGATAAATTTGGAGACACTAAAGGACACACTGGTACATTGTTAACATTTTACTTTATAGATCTTTAGTAGTTCTATATATCACCCTCAGATAAGGTTCAACTACCTTAAAAAAACAATGAAGGTTAAGACTTAGACAAGTTGCAGTCACAAAAGAAATGATTGAAAAACCACAGCTTGTTGCTCCAAACTAGTCCCAAGAATGTGCCAAGACCGACATTCAAGAATCAAAAGACAACAGAATATTTCAGAAAGACCAGTGTTGGGAATCTTGTCCCTTGTGGAACCAAGTTGGGAAAGGTGCAGTAAAACACTGAGGACCACTTTCCAATTGAAAACGTTTTATTTTGATGCGCAACGGGAAACTCGCCATGGTGCCACGACAAGTGTTCCATACGAATCTCAACGAGACAGCCACAAGTGAAGGTTTAAGTATTCTGTTGAGAGGTATGGTGATTGCCTAAGCCGCGTTTCCACCCAAAGTACCCGGAACTTTTAGTCCCAGGAACTACTTTTCAAGGAACTAAAAGGTTCCTTCAGCCCATTGTTGTCTGTGTTTCCACCGCGGTCTAAAGACCCGCGAAGATTAGGCAAATTAGTCCACCGACGTATGAAAAAACGACATCGTCATCGGTCCATCTGTCGTATGATTTCTTTTGTAACCCCATACTACCACCAAAGTACATTATTTTCCAATAACCGGGACAGCCCGGAGGGGTTTATTCCACTTATACAATGGGTTACGAACAATGATATGGTTACTTTAGTATTTATTGATTTTGAATCACCTGAAATTGAAATATTCTTCCACGGCCATTTGGGCATATTATTTTACCGTTGTCAAGCAAAACTCGTTGGTAGTTCGACTTGGACCGTTGTTATACAACAAACATGATATAACAGGCCAATATACAGATTGTAACTGTTTATATATCCTCTCAAACACATTCATTGTTTTTATGCAAACATTCACTTTCATGTCCTGACTTGAATGCATTCACATTCCACAAATAACTGGTAACAACAGCAGAAAACATGCACACGTCGTAAACAATTTGCTGTTGAATTGATTAATTCGACTCTCATCATCATTTCCATATAGGCTAAACGCAAAAGGAGCAGAATAAATAGAATGAAAACTCGGACTTGCGTGAAAATTTAAATTAACATTGCAGTGGTACAGCCACCGTTTGCTTTCCTTCAAAGTTACTGCTAGCGGAGCAGCGAAATGTGCCCTCCAGATGTGAACCATGCACCATAAATAGTCCATGTCTAGTCTTCCTGGTCTTTTTGTGGAATTGAAGAATCGCAGAGTGAAATTATGGCAGTCTGCAAAAGCAAAAGGGGCAATTACTAGAATTAACCTGTTATTTTACCCTGACAAAAAGTGCGGAAGGTGATTTCCAGTTTGCTTTTACTGTATCCCCAATGTAAATTACGCAGAACTACCGCATACCTCACATAACTGTGTCAAACGTTTTGAGTCAATTTATAAAATCCGGAAGAAAATATTCAGCAACCAAATTAAACCGTTTGAATGTGTTGTATGTAATATGCTGTCCCAGCACGAATGCTGTCCCTTAACATTTTATAAAATTAAAGCCGCAAGCGGCGTTGGGAGGGGTCCAAGCATTGGCACCATCGCGCCCCCTATGGAGCGATTTTAAAATGGCTTTGTCCTCATGATCATATGCCTTCACCCAACATATCTACTGAATATCATGATGATCGTATGAAATATTGATGACTTATGGCCAATTTTGTGCTAAGAGATGCTGTCGGATGACTTAGTTACGTCGCCATGGATATGTCCTGGCCGCTTCCCGTCAAGGCCTTTACTATGTCGTAACACTTAGATGGTCCGGCGTGTAGGCACAGCTGCAGTGTTTCTGCGCCGCAACTAAAAAAGGCGTCACACTAGTGTTGTCACGATACCAAAATTTTGACTTTGATACTGATACCAGGTTTAGTACCACGATACCCACTACTGAAATGATACTTGAAACTTAAACGATGCTAATTCGATACTCGGTACCTAACGATACTGAAATTACCTTAATAGATCAGAAACGTAATGTCCACAAGGGTTGACCTCATTTTCGAATTCATGGTTTATTAACAACCTAGTTCATTAACAACCTTTAAGTTGAAGCCTCTTCAACAAATTAATATGCATAGGCCTATAATGTTACAACACTGAACAATAGAAAAATATGTTAAATATATTTCAAAATTTAAACAGTTGTAAACTAAATCTTTAAAACAGGTGTTTCACCTTTAAATAGATTTAAGAACAGCATATTTTAATAACAATACAGCATCTATCTATAATAAAATATTTCCAAATTGGAACACCTATTGCTACTGAAGTGAATTGAGTCAAAGCTTGCGCTGTATCAAGGAGCTGAGTGCACAAGCGCAAGTCACCTCACTTGGCAACCTTAGTTGCTACTGATTTCTAGCGAAGATTCTGACAAATTACACTTTTCATCCTCTCAATCATCCTCTCAATAGTAAACTACCGAACGTCGGGATATTCTAATACCGAACCGTTTCTTTTTTTTTAAGTACCGAGAAAGTGCTGAAGTTTTGGTATACCGTGCAACACTACGTCAGACGCATATTACAATCCATTGCTCAGCTTAGCAGAGAATGCACATTTCAGAGCGCCACAGAGACAGATAGAATAATAACACATGAATGCATATTTCAAATAATAAATACGACATTGAGAAAAAACGAAAAAAAAGACGTAATATCAACTCGCGATCTGCGTGCTGCGCACAAAGTAGCCTACCGTTTTATTTATTTAGACATTGGCAGATAAGAAAAATTTTGGTTACGCTGACCTATAAAACGCTATTCCAAAAGCAAAATCAGACATGTTATACATCGTTAGAAAGCTTATACTCTCACCTACTGAATAAATGAATTGTCAATCAAGCCAAATTGTACTAAAAAGGGCGACAACGCCGTAAGCAATAGGTGTGGTATTACGCACAGTTATTATTGAAGATAGCCGACCCAGGCGTGACAGATGCGCATATATTTCGCAAACGGATTGTCCAAGACAATATATGACCACTCATCCGCAAAAGGGACATCTCTACGCGTAAAACCAATGGCAAGATTGTATATTTATTCAATGTTTAGTCCCAGATATTGACTATAGAATGACATGGTATAATTTAAAAAATAAAAATTTGTCTCGTTTATTTCGTAATTCAGTGAGCAGCGTTTTCACCACTGTATTGGCATATTTTAGGGCTAATGTTGGGTTTATCTTGTTGCTACTGAATATTGCATTACATTACATTACAGGCATTTGGCAGACGCTCCTATCCAGAGCGACGTACAACAAAGTGTTTAACCATAACCAGGAACAAGTGTGTCGAAAACCCTAGAGGGCAGTAGCCTACCGTTCCAAGTGCAGGGAACAACCGCATAGTTCAACTTGGATCCTGTAGGTTAAACTGATTAACACTAACACAAACAAGAACAGCAACAATGCAGTCTATGCAAAAATACAAGCAATAGTTAAGACGAGTTAAATCACCTACGAAACAACTACTTAGTTACAACCCTAATCTTACAGTCAATTTAGAGATTAAATTGAGAATACGATTTCTCTCAGCATAATGACGGATTTAAACACTCACCCGATATTGTCTTCAAATGGATCCATGCCAAAGAAAAGTAATGATTCATCCTCTCAAAGCTTTTACTAACAAACTTGTAGTAGCAAAAAATATCAACTCGCCATCCATGATAACTGCTTCATACGCTCAGAGTACCGTATTATTTATGTAGACATTGGTAGAGTACAGCATAAATTGCGTCTTTTGTTTATATTCAATATTAGTAATTGCAGCGAGAAACTGCAGCTGTAGACACAAGATAGTCTGTTATGTTATGGTAGCAACGGAATGAAGCGGACTACCTATGTAGGCTATATTTACCGTCATTGTTTTATTATACCAGCGTGTTTTCGCGTGTTTCCAGAGAAACTCAATTACTATCAATGAAAATGTTTTAGGTATTTCTCAGCATAATGACGGATGGGGATGGGACGAAAATAATTTTCAACCGTCCACCACGTTTTAGCAACGTTCCAACACTGTCGTCATCACTGTTCCATGGGTCACAAAAACTATTACACTGACGCTTACATTGCAGTGTGAAATATCCACATTATATAATACCACTAACATATTTAAAGACACTCAATTTCAAAAATAACGTATATAACCGAAATATTTTGAGCAGTAATACTTACATAGCAACATGACATTTTATCTGTGTTCTATAGAGACAGAAAATCAATGACAAAGTCCTATCCGCTTCTGTTTTGCGTCAGAAAACGATGTCAGATAGGTCTATCAGCAAAGAAATAGCTTAGCTATGCCCCGAAGTCCTCAATAATAATAGTACTCTCCAAGAAATTATGAAAATCGTTGACAACGTTTCGTTAGGTGCATCGTCTTTAATGCTACGCCACAGTGAATGCGATAAGAAAATATTCCATTACGCTGAACTATAAAACGCTATTCCAAATGCAAAATCAGACATGTTATACATCGTTAGAAAGCTTATACTCTCATCTACTGAATAAATGAACTGTCAATCAAGCCAAATTGTACTAAAAACGGCGACAACGCCGTAAGCAACAGGAATCACAAACGGATTGTCCAAGACAATGTATGACCACTCAGTCGCAAAAGGGACATCTCTACGCGTAAAACCAATGGTAAGATTGTATATTTATTCAATGTTTAGTCCCAGATATTGACTGTAATATGAGATGGTATAATTAAAAAAAACTTTGTCTCGTTTATTTCGTTATTCAGTAAGCAGCGATTTCACTGCTGTATTGCCATATTTTAGGGCAAATGTCGGGTTTATCTTGTTGTTACGGAATATTAGCCTACATTACATTACAGGCATTTGGCAGACGCTCATATCCAGAGCGACGTACAACAAAGTGTCTAACCATAACCAGGAACAAGTGTGTCGAAAACCCTAGAGGGCAGTATCCTACTGTTCCAAGTGCCCCAAGACCGTCCCCTCACTGATAAAAAACTAACTTTACGGTGTCGGATTACTTGCGTCGCCATGGATGTCCATTGCCGTAAAGAAGTTTACTCGATGTCGTAACACTTAGAATTTGGAGCTCCAGCTTTTCCGCACCCCACCTAATAAAAAAGTCCAAATGGCGGGCAAACCATATGGCGGACATAGGTGGTCCCAAAAGCAAAGTTGTAGAGCACATTCAGATGCATCGGTCGATGAAGTTTTGTGTTGATCGGACTTATAGTGTGACCGTTATAGCCTTTAAAAGAGTGATCCTTTGTTATAGCGCCACCATCTGGCCGACATAGGAGATTTTTCGTGCTTGAGTAGTGGGGGGCCATAGGAACCCACCTACCAAAGTTGGTTGGTCTACAACTTATGGTTGCTGAGCCTCAGACATTTTAGCGGAGAAAACTTCCACGCCCCAACTAAAAAGTCTAAATGGCGGGCAAACAATATGGCAGACATAGGTAGTGCCAATGGCAAAGTTGTAGAGCACCTTCAGATGCATCGGCCAATGAAGTTTTGTGTTGATCTAACGTATGGTGTGGGAGTTATGGCCTTTTACGCAAAACCCTTTGTTATAGCGCCACCATCTGGCCGACATAGGTGATTTTTAGTGCCTGAGTAGTGGGGGTCCATAGGAACCCACCTGCCAAATTTGGTTGCTCTAGGACTTATGGTTACTGAGCCTCAGACACTTTTAGCGGAGAAAAATAAGAATAATAATAATCCTAACAGATACAATAGGGTTCCACCAGCTTCGCTGCTTGGACCCCTAATAATAATCCTAACAGATACAATAGGGTTCCACCAGCTTCGCTGCTTGGACCCCTAATGAATACTAAAGCAAGAAAAGAACAGAACATGTTATAATCCTCAATCTTAATTTCTCATCTATTCCAAGATGTTGGCAGGCTATAACCAAAAGTAGGCTACTGCGCCGCATAACATACAAGTTTGAATTCAAGTTATCGTTGTGAAAATAAATTTGTTTGCGGCTGCACATTTTTAAAAATGGCGGTTGAAATAAAATACTGTGAGTAGTCAACCAGTCAGAAATATTCAGCACTTGCGCCCCCCCCAAAAAGTTCCTGTACCTTTGGAAAGTACTACCCCCCTAGCAGGGACTTTTTTGGGGGTAAAATGAAGTCCCCGGAACTTAATTTAGACCCTGGTCCCTGCTGTGGAAACGCACCGAGTTCCTCAAAAGGTTCCTAGTTCCTGGGGAAAGTTCCTGCGGTGGAAACGCGGCTCTAGTGTGAACGTTCCGAGGAAGGAATATACATTGCACCAGACTGCCCGGTAACACCCAAATGGTCTGCCAGTGACACCCATTTGATCTGTGGCTATTGTATATCCTTACAAACAGTGATTGAATTCTATTTGTGGCCATTTGTCTCTAACAATGGGAAGAAGTTACAGAGTATGAGTGTGAGAATGTGTATTCAGAATGGTAAATGGACTGCATTTATATAGCGCTTTTATCCATAGCACTTTACAATTGATGCCTCTTATTCACCCATTCACATAACAATGGTCCAAGTCGAACTACCAACGAGAGTTTTGCTTGACAATGGTAAAATAATATGCCCAAACAGCCACAGAAAAATATTTCAATTTCAGGTAATTAAGTCGATAAAAATCAATAAATACTAAAGTAACCATATATAGTCATTGTTGGTAACCCGTTGTATATAAGTGGAATGAACCCCTCTGGGCTGTCCCGTTATTGGAAAATAATGTACTTTGGTGGTAGTATGGAGTTACAGAAAAAATCATATGACAGATAGACCGACGACGTCGCTTTTTCATACGTCAACAGACTAATTTGCCTAATCTTTGTGGGTTTTTAGACCGCGGTGGAAACGTAGACCACAGTGGGCTGAAGGAACCTTTGGGACTAAAAGTTCCGGGTACTTTGGGTGGAAACACGGCTCTAGATGCAAGACTCCAATGCCCGCTTCCAACTAACTGTTAAAATGTACTAGCTAAAAAACTGAACGAAAGGTGTACATTTTATCTACTGAAAGAGTTGGTGGGAAACACGCTTCCTTTTCTGGTCTGCGTATATTCTGGGAGGATCCAAGGAGTACTAAGTTCTTCCATTTTAATGTATTATTATTGGTTCAGGTCAGTCTACAATACAGCATGTGTTTTTAAGGCTATAGCCAGGTAAATTTAAGTGTCTCTCCTAGTGAGCATTATGGTGACATTAAATGTTAAGGATTTTCAGATGTTTTTGGGGGGGACAGCTTTGGTTGTGAGCTATTGAATGTTTGTGCGAAATTGTATGGAGACACTAGATCAAGAAATATTTAAACCAAGTTTAAGAAGACACTCAGGCTTTTGCTTTTTCTGTTTTGGCCTGCCCAGAATATCAAACGTAGTGCCTGTAGGTGTATTAACCCCTTTGCACAGATGCCAAATCTGCCAAGACAATTGCCCATTTAGGGGGTACCCTGGCTTAAAATGGCTTAAATGAAGCAAGACATTTGTACCATTTACAATACTAACCTAAAATTAGTTTATATTCATAATTTATAAAGAAATGAAGTGCCACAGATGCAATTATCTTGGCAAAAAAAGCAAAAATGAAATTGTTCTTTTTTAGTTACACTGCTTACACAGGTTTAAATAGGGCACCCCCTTAATGGATAAGGATTGGCCAGATTTGGCATGTGTGCAACAGGGTTAAGCATTTCCATTGAGAAGTTGATCTACATGTTTTTTCTAAGGAGCAATATAGAGCAAGGTTCAGACTTCACTGTAAAACCATGCAAGATGGGGCAGTTTTTTAAATTCTCCTGTACTGTATAATTTCCAGTACTTCAATTTATATGTACAATAAGGTCAAACAACTGAAAAAGTAATATCAAATACTGACTTGACAGATGCACTGAGCTGTCCGTGTAATACATATCTGTTGGGACATTAGAACACTCAAAGTTGCTGAGAAACTGACAGTGTGAGAATACTTCCCAAGATAAACTGAGGTCTCTGTCTTAAACATATAAGGAATACCACCCTATGGCCCACCCCTGCTCTCGACTCTATGATTTGGTGAACATCCTGGTCAACAACGCACCATTTACTTGGCAATTTAGTTTTGTTTATTGACATGTGTGTGACACACCTACCCATAAACCCACCACACTAAATCAGCAAATAAAATGGAGAAGAGAAGAGAAGGGTAAGGAGAAAATAGAATGAAATCTACTAACTCATCTTCAACAATGACTACGTTTACATGCACACTAATTTTCCACTATTCCGAATATGACAATATTCCGAATTTGATACGGGTCATGTAAACAGCATATTCTGTTTGGATATTCCGAATTAGGCCTTATTCCGAATGTAGCATTTTCCGATTAAGACGTGGGATATGCCGATATTATTAGGGTTTAGGAGCATTCTTTGGGCATGAATATAGCGCATTCGGAATATGCATGTCAGTTGGGGTTTTTACCGCAGTTTGCGACACACGGCCTCTTGCCTGTTT
Source organism: Anguilla pacifica (assembly GCA_039654925.1). Classification (NCBI taxonomy): domain Eukaryota; kingdom Metazoa; phylum Chordata; class Actinopteri; order Anguilliformes; family Anguillidae; genus Anguilla; species Anguilla pacifica. Next base: position 33,784,025 of record CM077286.1, on the reverse strand, counting down.
ACGGTCAGCTCTGTGCGTTGTAAACAAACCAACTGGCCAACAGTTTGCAAGGCTGGGGTAGGGATGCATGCACAAAAGAAAAGCCCACATTTCCGGTCGGAAGGAGAAACACACCTACTTTTAAACATTATGGAAGACTTGGATATCAACAGGTTTTTGGATATGCGCAAATATCGCAACGCTGACTTTTTCAAGAAGGTGGTTGAACGAATGAAAGAGGGAGGCTGTGTTTGCACAGTCGAACAAGTCCACTGGTGAAAAACTTTGAAAAAATCCTATTTTGACGCAAAGAAGCAAAATGGCTCAAGTGGCTCCAGCCGTTCCACTTTTACATATTTTGATATGATAAACAACATGTTAGGGCATCGACCCCTGTCAAACACATTTTGTCGATGACACACGTCATTACGTTAATTGGAGTATGCACGGCTGCATTTAGACGGGAATATTAGTGGAATATTCATTTTCATTAGCCATGTAAACAGCTTAGTAGGAATATTGTCTTTTTCGGAATAAGGGCAAAAACTGGAACATTTTGTGCATGTAAACGTATTCAACGTCATGTAAATCCTGTTTTTTAGTTTACTACATTAGAGGGGTTTAATAGTAGTCCACCAGTGTATACTCAACACTAGCTGCGGTTACATGCACACTTTTTTTCATTCTGATTGAAATCATTCCGATTGAAGATTTCGGGTCAACTGTTTACATGGGATCTGGTCTAATACGGTCTGGTGTTTACATGCACCAACGTATTTAGTCGGAACAGCTGAGTGACATGTGCAAAAGTGATGAATACATCAGTGGAGAGAAACGTACGTCACCACGCATTTACGTCAAGACGGTGGGCATGCGCAGAAAGAATGCAGCCAGAAAATAATCAGTTTCATTGTTTACATGTTACAATTTTTCTTTTGATCGGTTTATGAAAAGGTTTAAACTAACCCTCTGCAACTGATTGAAATTTCAATCAGTTTGGGCCTGTTTATTCTGATTAAGGTGTTTATATGGAGTATCTTCATTCTGCTTGGGCATTTAAACCGATTTTAATCGGAATATTAGGCTCCATGTAAACCCAGCTACTGAGCCTCCTGTAATGCTCAAATACAAGCCTAATAGAAATAGGAGGACTTAAATGAAGTGAAGCCAAAGATATTGGGACTGTAGAGATGTAGCAGCCTGAGGCCAATCCAGAGGAGAATTTAATTGGGGGAGAGCTCCATTGATCTGTATGGGTAACTGCACTGCATGCGGGTGAGGGTTGCATTTGCTGTATTCGCATCACCCAGTGCCAGTCAATGCATCGAGTGGAGTTGTGGTTTTTACAGCTCACTGCCTTAATTTTCACCCTCTACTTCTATGCTCCTCAGCTGCTGAGCTATTTGCTGACCAGGAGGGGGCGTTTCAGGGCAAGATAGATGCTGCATATTTCGACACGAGCAAATACCTGCTAGATGTCCTGAATCGGAACTACCTGCTGCTGGAGCACCTGCAAGCCATGAGGCGATACCTGCTCCTGGGACAGGGGGACTTCATTAGACACTTGATGGACCTGCTCAAGTGAGTAGCCAGTGGGAGTTTACAAGCCCAGTCAACTGTTGGGAATCTGTCCAGGACTCTGACAGTTTGTAGAAATATTTTCGTCCTAGGACGAATCGTACCATTCTCAAGAAATCTGGAAAAAATTGGTTAAATAATAAAAATAAGACCTTAGGGATGTCTTTACTGCTGACCAGTGTTGTGGATTCAGGTTGCATTATTTAAACTCAAGTCTGACTCAAACAGACCTGCCAACCTGCACGCATTTTGTGTACCAACCACGCAATTCTTGGTCAAAATACGCAGGTACGAAATGCCAGCTGAAACTACGCAAAAAATCCATATATATATATATATATATATATATATATATATATATATATTATTGTAATTTAATTACGGAAAACAATCAGTTAATACAAAACAAGACCGTACATTTATTCGGTATTTAAACTACATCCATCTGATTGAACCAGATGCTACGACCTTGTGCTTGTGGTTCTTTAACCCTCCACGACCCACTCAACATCCTCTGATACGCAGCGGTACTTTATTATCCACCGAGGCGTAACGCTGCATTGCTGGGGTAAAATGGGAAGTGGGGAGTAATAATCAAGCACAAAAATGTGACCGTAATGTTAACATATAAAACGTTAAAACATGTTCGGTAACTTTACGAGATGATGCATTTCAAGGGGTATATCCTAATGAGATAAATTTGTGTAATTATCCGTAGTAGTAGCTTGCATGCGATTTAGCCTCGTTACGAGACGTGTGAATAACTGATGGAGTAATTTAGCTGCAGTAACTCCAACGCTACGGAGACTCCCTGTTCAAACTTTGAATCGCGCACGCTCTGTTGGAGCAAAGTGACCATTGCAAAGGTGTTTGACTATAGACTGCTAACGTAGCAAATAATTCCTATTATTGCAGCCAGTCACCCGACCAGCCTTGCAGTTAGAAAATAATCCTGACGTCAGATGACGAGGATACTAACAAGGAGAGAGAGAGAGAGAGAGCAGCAGACCTACTAAAAAGAAGCGAGTCCATGCCCCCAGAAGTTCCTCGCAAAATATCAGGAACAATGGCCATGCCTCTGCCCCTCAAAACTTCCGCACCATGCATGTTGCACATTTTGCAATTATGATTTTGACATGAGCCACCAAGGAGCTTCAGGTAATAACTTAGCTAAACCTCTAGTTACAAAAGCCTACATTCCTAGATAATTTTTCAATTGAATACAATTTTTTTCATTAGGCCTATATGATGTGTGCCTATATAAGCTGATTTAATTATTTAATTATTAAATAAAAATGGAAATCATGAACAGAAACTTGGTTTTATTCATAATTGACAGTGTTTTACATCGCAACATAAGCTTTTTTTTTACATTACAACATAAGTTTCTGTAAATACTTGAAAATGAAAACATATGTCACAATATACAAAATAAATTATTTCCATTTTTATTGAATAAGTGAATGCAATTCACTTATGGTTATCAGTTTGTATAAGCACACACATCATATAAAGAAATATTAATCATGAAAAATTTGTTTTAAGCAGGTGTACTCAAACATTTGACTTGAAAGTATTATCATAATTTAGCCCAGTGCGGTGCAAGTGATATTTTGGAATTAGGGCAAATTATACAATATTGCCTGATCACTTTAACAATGAAAACTAGAATTATGAAGAAAGGCTTGTGTGTGCGTGAAAAGCGAAGCGGTGCGAAAGTATGTGAACTAAGAGTTACACTGACTATTGTGGTACTCAGAATATTTTCCTAAGGTTGGCAGGTCTGCTCAAATTACAATTTGTTTACATTGACTAGTTGCATGATGATCTGTTTTGTGCTACAACATGAAGAAATACTACATTTTGCATTTGCATTTTGTGGACAAAATATTAGATGTGCTGTGCATTTTGTCCACAAAATTTAGCACATTCAACATTTTGTGCATGGAATGCAACATGCATTTTAAATTATTCTAATACTTATAATTACCATATTAATTATACAATACAAGAATGCATTTTGTGGTAATTAAATGCACTTGTGTGACCCTTGGCCAGCATTTTGTGCATGAAATGGACTTTCATGACCAAAAGAAAATGCAATGTATTATATTTAGTAGGTGTAGTCAAGTGATATTGAAGCTAAGGTTTGTTTTCAAGTTGTTAAGCTGCTACTATGGATCTTGAAGAAATTTGTCATCTTTTTTGTTGTTAGACTTATTCCTGGCACATGGATTATTGGCAGTTGAAAGCAGGTTGTGTGAAAATAATAATAAACAACATGCAACTGTTTTCTGGTTATGTTAATATGATAAGCCTACATACAATAGCTTCAGCTAACATGGCTGCCTATATAGCCAACAGAAATAGGGCTTGATACAGTTAACCTTTGTTGGCTGGCTAACATTTGGGGGAGAGAACAATAAGTAACGTTAGCCCATCGAACGTTGGCCATTGAAAGCTGGAACTACAATTATATTTTTTCATTGTAGTTCCAGCTTTTAATGGCTAACATTATGGCCAGCAGTACCCTCCATAGTCTTTGGGGCAAAGACATATTTTTTTAAAATTTATCTTTGCCAGTCTCTCTCAAAGATACCTCAAAAAAAACATCAGACAAAACAAATCACGGGAATGCTGAGGTAGAGTCAGCGGTAATGAACCGACATTATCTACGCTTGCTTCCTTCATTTCCCCTTTAACCATGAGCAAATACTCAAATGCTAAACAATAATGGTTTATTAAATAAATGGTTTGTTAAATAATTCAGTAATTTCAATAATTGTCGATTCCCCTATTCAGTAACGAGGAACTAGACGCTGACAGGAGAGAAACTACTATGGGAAATTTGCCTTGAATACATTCTAATTTAAAACAATTCACACAAAACCAAATAGTCAAAGCCTACTATACAGACCAATCTGGGGACATGCCCCAAGAAAGGCCCCATGCTGAGATTCGAACCAACGAACCTTCTTGCTGTGAGGCGACAGTGCTACCCACTGCACCACCATGCTGCCCTGATCAGCGCTATGTATGGAGGAAAAAGGGTGAGGCTTTTAATCTGAAGAACACCATCCCAACTGTGAAGCATGGGGGTGGCAGCATCAGGTTGTGGGGGTGTTTTGCTTTAAAAGGGACTGGTGCACTTCAGAAAATAGATGGCATCATGAGGAAGGAAGATTATTTAGAAATACTGAAGCAACACCTCAAGATATCAGCTAGAAAGTTAAAACCTGGTCACTACTGGGTCTTCCAGCAAGACAAGACATTTACGAAACGAACGTACAACAAAAAATTGGGCGTACGGTCATTTCCACGCAAAGCTCGGCATTTATCAATTTGGACGTGAGCGGAGGCTACAATCAAATCTCAGGTCAAATCTCAACTCGTGTACGCAAGTTTTCATGTCAGCGTGGATTTGCGGTGCAGCATAGTAAATCTGGCTGAGTCAGAGAATTGTTATTAGACCATATTCTGACTGGCATCTAAGCATATGCAGCCACATATTCATCACTTAAAAATATGTAGCCTATGGGAAAATATTCTATTTTGTAAAGGACTACATCGACTGTGTCATATCCCTAACATAAATAGGTATTTTCAAATTGTTTGCAATTAACGGGGTTAACAGTTTTTTGGTGTAGGCAATGAGATTAATTTCTCTTTCATTTTGAGAGAGCCTACTTGTTAGGCTACGCTACTGGTGACAATTACAAGCAATTAGGTTAGATGCTTATTCAGTCACCTATTTAAACGAGCTGTGACAGTCATCAAATCTCGGCAATGGCAGATCTGGCTCTGTTAGAAGACATCTACGTGCCTGTAAGATGAAAACGAAACGAAGGCATGTTTATAACATAAAAACATCATTAAAATGAAGAAGTAAATTAACCCTGCAACCGTGTAATTATTTAAATACTAGTAGCCTAGGCTATTAAATTTTTACCATTATCCGTCTCGGACACGTGGTGCGTCTGTGTCTCCTCCGCCACCTGCTGTGCCCAAAATAGAAGCAGACCCGATAAGCGCGGACACTCGCTCCTCGGTCTGCGTCAGTGCAAGGCTAGAATCCAGCTGGCCTCCTCCAGTCAGCTGGGTGCTGCGCCTATGGGCTGCAACACGCTTTTTGAGGTCTGACCATTTTTTCTTCACCTAAATATAAAGAATTACGATATATATATATATATATATACACACATAATCACGGATGTATAAATTAAATATTCCAACCTCAGCTGGAGTTCGATTGTCCACGGCAACGCTGTTGACCGCAGCAGTGATTTCCTTCCACACTGCATTTTTCTGACTTCCTTCTGTGCCACTTTTCAGGCTGCCAAATAGAACTAATTGGTTCAGATTCTATTTCTAGGTTGGAGACATTTCTCTTCTTGGCCGTATTACGCTTCTCCACGTCGTAAACTCTAGGGGCGAGGCCTCTAAACCGACAATATATAGGGGCGTGATATTTAAATGACAATTGTTTTAAGCCGCCACATTTATCAACGCGCGATCATTCTTACGCTGTGATTAGCGAGCTACGAACGTTTCATGAATCACATGTGAACCCTGTCGTAAGATGATTTCTGCGCTTGGATCTGCTCTGTTTTCTATGTTAGTATTGTGAGAAGCTTGTGGAAGGCTACCCCAAGTGTTTGATTCAAGTTAAGCAATCTAAAGGCAATGCCACCAAATACTAACAAAATGTATGTAAATTTTTGACCCACTGAAAATCTAATATAGTACATAAAAGCTGAAATAAATCTGTCTGTTAGCAATTATTTTGAAATGACCTCTTATGGAAATAAAGTAGATACCCTAATTGACTTAACATAGGAAATGTATGGTGACATGAAATGTGTGGAGTTGTAAAAAATTGAGTTTGAATGTCTTTAGCCTAGGTGTATGTACACTTTTGGCCTCAACTGTATATATATATATAGGGTAAACGTCCCTATTAAGCCCACGTACCATATAAGCCCACTTGCAACTTCTGAGTCAAATCAAAAAAACCTACATCGTCATTTTTTGCTGTGTGATGTTTTTTCAAATGAAGCTGCTTGTTACATAAATGACATTTTTTATTGTAAGTCAATCATATTTGTCGATATTGAGTTATCGAAGCACATGTGTGGCATGTGCCTGCTGATCCCAGAAGAAGTTGCAAAAAAACAGAAAATAACTTTTTTTTGTATATTTCTACTCCTGTTTTTGGTAAGTATTCATTTGTTATCAAAATTTAAGTGATTAGTGTTTTGAATGAGACATATGTTAGAATATTACCTGAATTAGAAATATTGTTTCTTTTGAAATCAAAATATGAGTTTTAGCACGCTAGCAAACAGACCACATGCTGCACTAATACAGTAGCTACATAGTATGGTTCATTGCAGTGACATAAAGCATGATAAGCATGTATAGTTTATATTTTTGTATGCAGTTTATATTATTATACTGTTAAATATTCAATAAATGTGTATGTTTATCTTTATTTATTTTTTAATTAACATTTTTACCTGGTGGGCTTAAAGGGGACTCTAGAAAAAAATCACACTGTCTGGGGTGGATGTAAATGAGTATAGCTAATTACTTCTCTGCATGATCAATTTATACTTTTCATATTATGTAGTTCACCATATATAGATTTATTTCATATAGTTGTTTTTTTTAATGTCATGTGAGTAGAATAAAATGTTCTGTCCTTTAACCATAAATTCACTGATGTTCCCTTTAAGCCCACCTGTTCCCATTAAGCCCACTTTACTGTGTTTCAATGGGGATTTTCTCCCTTTTCACCTTTGAACAATTTTCCTCCCTAATTCTGACTTCACCTGATAGTTTTTTGGCTACATTCCAAAGAAGACATGTTGTAAGTTTAGCTTTTTCTGTGTTGACAACACAGCAAAAAGGCTGGTCATGCCTATTTCAAATGCCATTTACAGGCCATAGGATAGGAGTGGAGACAAAATGAAAATAGCTATTGAGAGCTAAGAGATTACAGATTTGAATAGAACAAGTTTGTATTGTTAGGATTTTTTAAATATATATTTATATATCAACAAATCATGAAGTGGGCTTATTTGGAACACCCATGGGGTTAAAGGGTACGTTAGGTACCCATTAAGCCCATGCCAGACTTTTGACATATTTTGACAAATTAAACAATAAAAACATACGGATTTGGTGGGCTTAATAGGGACGTTTACCCTATATATATATATATATATATATATATATGTGTGTGTGTGTGTGTATTTAAATATGTATATATTGTGTATGTGTATATTTATGTGTGTTTCTTTATTTTTCTTTCTTATATGTTCTGGCATATGGGGGGTACTGTCATGGATGGGCCATTTCTCTGTAAGAGTGCCAGTAGATCTCATAGGTCCCAGATAAGCCTATTATTATTTACATTACTTCTGATTAAAGGGCACCTTGCAGGTTGGCATAACCATGATTTAATATGTGGGGAAATGATGTAGAAATGGGATTTTAAAGTTAAAAATAAAAAAATACGCTTACATCTGTGCTTACTTTTGGCCATGCCCACCGCAAATACAGGGAAATCGAACGTGGCATCACATAGGGGATTCAGAACAGAGCTAGAGCTAAGATCAGTGGCAAAGTACAGAATATTAACAGTCTGCTTGCCAAACTTGTGATGGGCCACAGCCATATAAATTTGAGCCTGCAAGTCACCCAGCGACAGGGAACAGGGTGACAAAAACAACAGGGAATGCCAGTAGATTAAGTCATGGTGTGAGGAGAACCTGTTGTGAACTGGACAGATGTCTTGTGAGTGACTTTTGAGAGCTACTGTACTATGGCAAAGGTTTCTGCTGCTTAACATTGTTTGCTAAGTTAATGCATATCAGGCAGTACCTAAAATGAACAGTTATCAGGTAGAGGCTGTGTCTGAAAGCTTATGTATAGCTAGCAACATCCCAGTTAATTAATTGTACTGGAGCACTAATACTATAATGCAAAATAAAGCATGTTTATTTAAATAAATTACGGGAAATATGTAGACTACGCAGAAGTATAAAACAGTATAAAAACTGTCTTACTGTTAAGCAAGATGATTTTATACCTCATCAAGTCTCCACGATGTCAAGATTGTCATTCATATTTCTGTTAATATTCCGTACTTTGCCATTGATCTTAGCTCTAGCTCTGTTCTGACTCCCCTATGTGATGTCACGTTTGATTTCCCTGTATTTGAGGTGGGCGTGGCCGACCACGTTACAAAAGTAAGCACAGATGTAATTCTAAGCGTTTTTAAATTTATTTTTAACATTAAAATCCCATTGCTACATCATTTCCCTACATATTAAATCATGGTTATGTCAACCTGCAAGTTGCTGTTTAATATGGTGTAAATACCTTAAATTTATGTATTAAATTGGATGGGCTCCCCCTATAGCCAGGTTCCTCTCGAGATTTCTTCCCATTGGGGAGTTTTTTTCTCGCTGCCATTTGAGGGTTTTCTCCCCACAGAGAGTTTACCTTATGTACTTGATGTTTGGAGGTGCAGGCTTAGTGTTTGCTCTTTTTGCTCTCTCTCTTGCCTTGCAACTCTGTAGTGTGTCTTTGTGATAGTTCTCTGTAAAAAGCACTATACAAATAATATATAATTATAATTGAATTATATAAATATTTCATAAAAACCACATGAAAGATATCGCTTATTTTGAAAATTTAAAAAAATCCTTCGACTCGTAGGTCACCATTGTTATTATCGTCGCAATGCACTCTGGGTAGTGACTTCAAATGGTTTCACAAGTCTGCCAGCCCATTGCTCTTTTCCATTGAGTGCCATTGAAAAGGTCTTCTGTTCAGCCTTTTCGATTTGATCCAGAGTGGGACATTACTCAGTAGGAAAGCACTGAGGACAGCCCTGATCAAATAAATCAAAATGATGAAGATTGGAGGCCCGAGGAGACGAGAGTAGGGAGGGCATAAGAGTTGGTGCCTGTGCAACAACTGCTCGCCTATGCCACAACAGAGATGGAAAAGTTGTTTGTTGTAAAGAGCTCTGCTTTCTAGCAGCAGCCATTTAAAAGTTACTTGACCATATGGATCAAACCATCGTTTCTGGTGAAACTGGAACGTGTAAATTATCCCCATTAATTTAAATGATGTAACATTATTGTTGATCCATTTCATATGAGCTTAAGCAGGTGATACATCCTTTAACCTCTGAGCGCAAAGCCCCTAGTGGTCAGCTCACTGGCGTGCTCAGATTGCTGAACTCAGACATTCAGTGCTGCTGCAACCAAAGTATGAGCTATAAACAGAAACGCTTTGTTTTAGTTTCATTAGTAGACCATACATGACAACTATGCCGAATACGGAGTTTCGCAGCACCACCATTGTCACTCTGGTTGTTCATTTAACAAGCACCCCCTCCCTGCAGTCTCATCTGCAACTACATTCCCGACCCATGACATAATGGACAATATTGTCTATCTGGGCATTCATAAAAATATTCTTTCACCATTCAAATTGTATTCCGTCATAGCAACAAGGTAAACCTGACAATAGCCCTAAGATATGCCAATACAACAGTGAAAACGCTGCTCACTGAATAACTAAATAAACAAGACAAAGTTTTCAAAAATGATACCATGTCATTCTACAGTCAATATCTGGGACTAAATATTGAATAAATATACAACCGTACCATTGGTTTTACGTGTAGAAATGTCCCTTTGAGACTGAGTGGTCATATATTGGACAATCCGTTTGGGAAATATACGCACATTTGTGACACCTGGGTACCTTCCAAAATAGCTGTGTGTAATACCACACATGTTGTTTACAACGTTGTCGCCCTTTTTAGTACAGTCTGGCTTGATTGACAATTCATTTAGTCAGTTGGTGTGAGTATAAGTTTCTAACGATGTATAACATGTCTAATTTTGCTTTTGGAATAGCGTTTTATAAGTCAGCGTAACCAAAAGTTTTCTCATCATGGCATTCACTTACGCATTCACTCTGTGGTAGTAGTAAAAGATGCTGCACCTGACGAAATTTCTTGGAAAATACTATTATTATTGAGAACCTCTGAGCATAGCTAAGCCATACGTTTACTGATAGACCTAGCTGACATCGTTTTCTGGAGCAAGACAGAAGCGGATAGAACTGTATCATTGATTTACTGTCTCTATCTACTGAACACAGATAAGATTTCATCATTGCTATGTAAGTATTACTGCTCAAAATATTTCGGTTATATACGTTATTTTTTTTAATTGAGGGTCTTTAAATACGTTAGTGGTATTTCATAATGAGGATATTTCACACTGTAATGTAAGCGTTCATTGGTAGTTTAGTAATTTTTGTGATGCAACAGTGATGACGTGAGAGTTGGAACAGTGCCAAAACGTGGTGGACGGTTGAAAATTGTTTTAATGTCGTCCCATCCTCATACAAGAAAACATACCAGAGTACAGAGTATAGAAATACATACCGGAGTTAATTATTACACATTTAGATACTGTACTGCATTGTGTTACCATATTTTTGCATTATTTTTAAATTTGATATCAATGTTTCATCTTAAACCTCCATAAGGGGCTCATTTATATGCTTTATAATGGGAAAAAACATACATTTTATTCATTTTTGGAGAGATTTTGGATATGTTTTTGGACCCCTAGCTATTTTAGACCACTGTACTGATGGAAAGCTTGAAAATGATGCAACAGTGAGTTTCTTCAGTCGAACAGTTGATTTGTAGTGAAATACATGATTGTGTTGTGATTTACAGCAATGCATAATTTAGACATTTTGGATAGATTTAGAGACACTGGGTACACTGCTTACTTATTGATTCATAGATCTTTAGTAGTTCTGTGTATCCACCCTTCGATATGATGCACTTGTGGTAAAGGAGTTTTTCATCCAGGGCATGTATACTTTAACCTGCTGTATATTTGCAATCTCTCAGTATTTCATTGCAAACTAAAAAAGATCAAATTGATTTTAGATTTTTTGCCTAGACAATTGCATTTGTGGCACTTTAGTTTATATTAGGGCTGTCAAATTAACACATTCATTTTGATTGATTAATTAATTGATTGATTAATTAATTAATTAATTAATTAATTAATTATAAAATAATGTGTTAAAGAAAATAATGCAAATCGATGCATATAATATTATTTAATGTTTACGTTAATTAATTGATGTACCGATGTTACTGTAAGTTGCTGTGTGTTGAATAACACTACCTATATTGCCAAATAACCTAACTGTTGCATTTTGCCACACTGTCAGCCATTATGGGGTTCAGACACTCTGACAAACCGGCCCTTCAGCTGGAGTGGTCGGTGTGGCTCTGAGCCTCTGAGAGCAGCGCTGATTTCTGAACGACAAGAGAGCACTCAGGGTGCCACTGACACCACCGGAGTGAATTTACGAATGCACCCTCACCGTGCGTCGCACAATTACAACCGGTGGTGCGTTAGTTGTACATGTAAATAGTATGTTAATTAGTTAAACAAGCACGAAACCATGCAGACCCACGGCGCACCTGTACAAAGTGTCATGAGTAATACTTGGCTAACTATACTGCTAGCTAGCTATGGCATGTCCTCACCTCTGTAACGGTATTTGTTGTCCTCCGTGTGTCCATACATCTGTATCGGTGGTACGCGCTAAGTAGGTTAACTAAAGTAGGCAAAACGCTAACATGTTAGGGTTAGCTAAAGTAACGTTAGGCGATTAAGCTGAGCTTAAAAATCTTGTGCCGCACAGTGGTGATTTTGGGAGAGGCACCTGCGCTTGCGTCCTACAAAACAAAGCACCACCATGACCACAATTTTCCATGCATAGCAAAAGACTGTTATGGCCACATTGGTGCTTAAGTGATAAGCTTATGTTAAATAATTAAAAAAAAAAAAAAAAAAAACTGTTATGGCCACATTTTAGGGTAAGTAATAGGCTTATGTTCAATGATAAAAAGACATGTATTTGGAAAAATGATAAAATGAAATAAAAACAATTTGATTTCTAATGCCCGCTTTTGATATTTAGATTCAATGCTTTACTCGTGCCACAATAATGTAATGTTTTTGAGTTGACATCTTCATTTGGGGGCTTTTCCAATGAGATACATGAGATATCTGTGAATAGGATGGATTCAACAGCTAAACATCTCGGTGCATTAGCATATATTATCATTAGGGATTTTGCATTTAACCCATTAGCACACATGCCAAATCTGACCAATCCGTGCTCACTGAGGGGGGACCCTATATAAAGCTTTATAACTCCAGATGTGAGCATCACAGAGACTTGAAAAATGGCTTAAATGAAGCAAGACATTTGTAACATTTACAATACTTACTTAGTATTGTAGATTTAGATTATTTCTTCATAAATTAGGAATATAAACTAGTGCTGTCAATCGATTAAAATTTTTTATCGAATTAATTACATAATATGCTCATTAATTAATCAAATTAATCGCAATTAATCGCATATATCAATATTTGCTTGGAAAAGCCCCCAAATGAAGATATTTAAATTCAAAAACATTACATTATTGTGGCACATGAGTAAAGCATTGAATAGAAATATCAAAAGGGGGCATTAGAAATCAATAAATTGTTTTATTTCCAATCATTTTTCCAAATACATGTCTTTTTATCATTGAACATAGGCCCATCACTTAGCCTAAAATGTGGCCATAACCATTAAAAATAAATAAATAAATAATAATTTAACATAAGCTTATCACTTAAACACCAGTGTGACCATAACAGTCTTTTTTCCCACGGCGCGCAGGAATTGGCGCCGTGGGCTATGCGTGGCAAATCGTGGTCACTCAGTCACTCACGGACAACCTTTGAGGGTAGTTTATTGGGACTCATGCGCAGATGGTGCTTCGTTTAGTAGGACGCATGTGCAGGTGGTATGGCACAACATTTTTAAGCACAGCTTTATCGCCTAACGTTACTTTAGCTAACCCTAACATGTTCGTGTTTCACCTACTTTAGCTAACCTAGTTAGCACGTACGGATCACTGACTTTAGTTAATCTAGTTAGCGCGTACGGATGCTATCCTGCATGCATGAGTAGGAGCTAAGGACACACAGCTACAACCACCGATACAGATGTATGGACACACGGAGGTCAACAAATAACGTTACAGAAGTGAGGACGTGCCATAGCTAGCTAGCTATATAGTATGGAGGGCAAAACGGAGCTTTAGAATGTCGCTAGCAGTGTATGTGCGTGAGCTCGACAACACATTTCTCATAGAAAAGGTAGTATGTAGCCTTTTTTTAGTTCATGACAGTGGTGGTACAAGTGACAAGAAGTAAGTGGTACTGTGCTGTTAGCCTTTATTGATCCCCATACAAGGTTCATGTAAAGTAGCTAGCACAATCTGACATCACTAACCCATAAAAATGTACTGTGAATGGTACTTGCTCAATCGAACGGAAATTGTGAAAAACATTCGATTACAGTCAGCGGCACCAAAATTTTCTGTCACACCCTCAATAAACGGCAGAACTCCCAGTAGAAAATTGAATTAAATCTTTTAACGTTATATTTTTTCTGAAACGTTATCGATTCCGCTTGGGCCACAGTGAGTGAAACTAGGCGATCTGAGCGTATAGTTTCTGTGTAAATTACGTTTAAAGGATTCAGCCTTGTTGTTTGCTACCTAAACTTCACAGCACAGTCATTGCCGTTATCCTGATTGTAGCATGAAGTGTCTATTTTCAACTAACTGCCATATATGAGCACGTAAAATCAACCAAAAAATAGTTTGCCAAGTTGCGCCGTCGACCTAGACGGTTTCGTGCTTGTTAACTATTTAACATGCTATTTACATGCACAACTAACGCACTGACTGGTTGGAATTGTGCGACGCACGGTGTCAGAGGGGTGCGTTCGTAAATTCACTCTGGTGGTGTCAGTGGCACCCTAGTCTGGACCAAAGCATGTACTTTCCGGGGCAAAAGGGAGGGGCCTCTGCCGCGTGGAGCCAGCGGTGGCTTCCCTATTGGTTAATCTAACTGCCTGTCTCATTGTGCCGGTTCTCCCCCCCACCCCCACATTCCCTCTGTTCCATGTGTGCTGAAATCAAAAGCCGATCACCAACTGCACGTGTAGCGTAAGCGATGCAAAGTGGCACGGCGAAATGGCACAGCGAAGCAGCGCGTTGTGTCTACACGGGTTCCGTTTGTGTCGCACAATGGCTTGGTTAAAACTCTGTATTCCTAGTAGCTCTCGCAGTCTGCAGTGGGATTACATTGTGTATTTCACGTTTGTTCAGGACTATTGATTATGGGTAAGTGAATAGGCTACTTGGTGAGAGACCTTTTTCAGTTTGCTAATATTTTGTTAACTCATGTAAATATGTGAGAAAGTTTGTGCTGAAGCTACCGAGATGATTTGCTACCAATGCTGCGTGTAAATTGAATGAAAGGAGCCACACTCGCTCGTTGGAAAATACATGTCTATTTTAGGCCTACTATTAAAAACATGACGTTATGTTCTTAATAATAAAGTTTTGTTGTGTACTCGTGTGTTATCAATATAGCCCCCTTTACCCAAACCTGATGAAACTGGATAGGGAAAAAGATTGCTTACTTCAAATCAAAAATATGTAAACACTTTAAAGAATTACCATAAACTTAAATCGCAACGTTGGGAATTGGGAATTCCCGTGTCGTCTTGTTATTCACGTCAAAACATTTAAATGATCAGATTTAGTAAAATCAGCTAATCATGAAAAAGATAGCGTAACAGTTTAAACTTGAAGGGATATGAACACAACACCGTGAACACCGGAAGCTTTGAAGTGCAAGTGCAATGAAGGCTTGCTTACAACTTCATTTATAAAATAGGTGCATTTTCATCAGCAAGACCACTAAATAATCTGCTCTTTTAAAGCTCTGTGGATTATCTTATTTTTATTAACAAGCCCTTTTTGAAAGCACGGCGAACAAAGACATTGGAGAAGTCAAATAGGCTGAGCAATGGGTTGGTTAAAAACTATCTTGATCTCCACTACTGCAAGAGGGAACTAGGGACACACCCCCAGTAATATAAGGGTGAAATATAAATCAGAGCCTGTATACCTAGCATTTTAGAGCATATTTCTGTGTATAAACAGGTCATCATGCTGCACGGCAAGCCAAAAAATAGAACAGAAGCGAAAAACTACGCTTCAGTGCGCTTGCATCACACAAGTTTTGCACCCGGTTTGCGCTGCGTTCGCGGCTGGTGTAGAGGACGTTGCCTACTGCCATTGTAATAACAGTACTTCAACTACGCTTCACTTATGCACATAGTACGCACGTCGTGCGCTCGTGGCCACTACGCGTGCAGTGGGTGACCGGCTGAAGTCCTGACTGAAAACAAAACGGACAAAGGTATCGAGCTAACCCAAATTATCTGCTAAGAACAGAATTATGGACACTATAACCAACATTATAACCAACATTGTATGATTTTGGAAAATATTTTTCATGCAACAAATAAGGTGGAAATCGCAGCTGGTGAGTATCAAAAGATGACAAAATATTTTAGCAAATCCAATGAGAAATATAAAATATATATATATATATATATATATATATATATATATATATATATATATATATATATATATATATATATATATATATATAAAAAAAAAAAAAGTTATGGTTGTGACTACTATTTTTCAACATCAGGTGAGAATGGGAGGGCAAATGGCCTTTCTGTAATGAATATGCATTGGCTAGGAGGACCTGCCAGCTAAGTAGGCTATTCACACCTGGCCGCATGCCTCCCCACCACTAAGACAAAGACTCAGTGAGCCATCAGAAGACAGAAACAAAGACATCTTTTGATTTTGGAACATTTATTGAAGTAAACTATAAGCATGGAAGATGAGATGAGACTGGTGTACTCTTGCAACGCCTGCATGGCCTCTAGTGGTGAACTAGGCAGTGTTTGCTGATCAGCATCTCTGTAAATATAATAAAAACAAAATTTTTAGGAAATATGACATCAAATCAAACTTTATTTATATAGCACATTTCCTTCAACGGGTGAAAATCAAATGTGCTTTACAAAATAGGGACAAACCACTAACTAATGAAAACAAAACTTAGGACATGTGACATAGTTGCATCATATACAAACAAAGAACCAAACAATCACAACCAGACGCAGAGAGGTAGCCTATAATTTTGAGATGCAATGGTTAGCATAGTTCGTGGGGGAATTTACAAGCGCGCATATTAGTGAATATTCCTACAAACACACAGAGAATGTAATACAGCACACATTTACAATAATGTAAGCTATCAATGAAACAACATTAGCTAAACTAAATAAACATTGATATTCCAGCTCAACTACACGCAACTCATCAGTAACAATGCATCAGTGTGAAGTAGGCTAGGTCTGTTTAGCTAAGTGGTTATTATATTACTATTTCCCGAATTTACTTACAGTATGCTAAAATGGATTGTGCGAGGACATCAGTTTTAGAATCCTAGCCACGCCACGGGCTATTTATTACCAATATGATCGAAAAACATACCGTCTACCTGATACTTCTAACACAACCAGACGCAGAGAGCCTAGCCTATAATTTTGAGATGCAATAGTTCGAATCGTTCGTAGTGTGGGAATTTACAAACGCGCATATTGCTGGATATTCCTACAAACACACAGATACGTTGCAATACAGTACACATATTTACCAATATGATCATAAGAAATATACTTACGCATGAAGTTGATCCTCAGCTGGATCAGTTCGCTGATCGAAATGACACCGCTCTTCATCAGTGTCGGCTTCCGGACGGACCATTTTCCAAAATTAAACGAAATGTTCACCTCAAAAGAAGTGAATTAGGCGACACTTTGACATTCTATCCCGCTTTCGCAGATTTGAGGACTTGCGACTTGCTTGACCAATGTTGATAAAAGACTTGACTTTGACTTGGTATTCATGACTTGAAACTTGACTTTGACTTGAGACAGATAACTTGAAAGGACTTGACAGTTTTTATTAAGCTGAATAGCCTATTTGCATTTTTCTAGATATTGAGCATGAACAGTTACCATTTTGAAACATGATTGGGTGACTTTTAGTGCAGTGAGCGCAACCCAGGCTTAAAAAGACTGTCTAGCAGGACCTAAAAAACAATGCAAGACAGGATCAAGCTGAAAGCATGTTGAAAGGATTCTCCCATACCTGGGTTGATTTTCTCTTGAGCCTTATATTACCAGACTGTTTCTGATTCACCCAAGACAGCTTATGAATTGACAGCTTTTCAAGACAGAGGTTCATCATTCTGTTTGCGGTCCCTTACTAGTTCATAGTCAATGTAACTCAACCACAGCAGAATGGTCTCTCCCTCTCTCTAATCAACTGTGACACAAATGCAATTCTGTGAGATCAGACAAACAAGATGGTATTTTTCCTTGATGAGGATTAAAATTTCAGTGTTCTAAATTAATGGATGTATTAGTCTACACAATCCACAGCAGAAAATAGTGATCATCAGATAGAATACTATGTTTTGTTTTCTCGCAATTTGAACAATTGCCTATACAGTAGGTACTTGCGTGTGCTGCATAATAAATACAAAGTGGGAAACTTGCGGTTATAATAATCTATTTCGGGTCTTAGATAAAGATTTAAAGACTGCCATGATCATCCAGACATGCTAGTCACCCTCCACACCATAATATCAGTCATTTCAACTCTATTTTAACGTCACTCACTATCCTCTAGGTTGAAAACTGTCAATGGAAGGCCTAATTAAAGGAAAAATGACAGAATGCTTAGAGATGAAATAGTATACCAATATTATATGCTATCATATATGTCTGTTTTAATGTAATGTGATTTTAAAATGTCAGTAGTGTAACCTAATGTAACCAGAACAGCCTATATTTTTCGGAAGGAGGTTGAAAAGAAAAACTTACCTGCAGCTCACAAAGGTAGCAATAACTAGTGATTGGTGGACACACACTATATTACAGTCATATTCCCATTAAGTTAGTGAAGACCAACAGAAACAGAAGTTTCTCAAGTATCAGCAACTACCAGATTTTTACAGTATCTATACCAATTGGTCCCATCATCATGTTTTGTCTGAGAAAACAATCTGTTTTATCAACAAAACTATTTTGTTAAATATTTTTTGCCCAAACTAATATAAAAGTAGTACTGACAATACTTTTAACAACATGTATTTTGCACTCAAAATTAGGAAGTATCGATAAGAGTATTGATAAGTATTGGTACCGATAAGCAGTATCAATAGTGGTATTGGTATTGACAAAATCCTAACCATACCCATCCCCAGTTGTAGAGACTAACTAACTAACTAACTAAGAGGTGCAGTTTTCTCATGACATGGCTTGCCATTGTACCCCTTTCTCTCTTGTTTTAAGCGCTTATTTTATGGTGACTTGACTTGTGACTTGCTTGACCTGAGCAATGACTTGATTGTCTAGCTTGACGTTTAGCGGTGACTCGACTTGACTTTCTTGAGTCTAAACACAGTGACATGGGACTTGCTTGAGACTTGAAGGTTAAGACTTTAGACTTGCTTGTGACTTGCACATGTGACTTACTCCCACCTCTGCTTGTAACTGAGGTTGCTCTTTAAGATCACCTCTGTGTTTTCTTCAAGATGACCATCTCTGCGAACATCCACATTATATGAGTACATTCAAAATCGGTATATCAATGGGAATACCAGCACCTTATGTATTCAGACCTTTTCTACCTCACCTGTACTCACTTCACTGTCAAAATTACAAATTTAATTGATGCCATTGTACTTGCTAAGCTTAAAACAACCCTTGGTCAGAAAAAAACACCATGAGAAATTCCACATCAGTCAGACTTCAGAAAACAGTGTGTCAAAGTGCTGAAAGCTGCTGGTAAAAAACAAAACTCCATGTTTATCATGACATTTACAAAGATAAATAAATAGAGAGACTTCATATCTACAATTTAAAATTGAGGCATAGCAGGTTGATCATTTTTTTCGGACACCATTAAAAACAAAAAATGCTCCAGCTTTATTCACCTGCTATCAGGCTAACAAACCCATTACTGTCAGTAGCCTTTTTCTGCTGAGGTGTGCAGTGACACTGCCGCCTCCTTTACTGACAAGATTTAGAAAATAAGACAGGCCATTAGCACCTTCAACCCAAACAATAAATGGGTACTGCCCTTGAACCTGCATAAAACAAACTTAGTTGCCCTGACAGAATCTAATCCCATTGACTATGAAAACCCTGGAAGAAATTGTTATGCATCTGAAATCTACTTGTTGCCTCTACTTTTCCAATAAGCTTCTTTAAGACTATTTTTAACTGCATTGCATCAGACTTACTGCATATTGTTAACATTTCTCATCTGATTATTTCTCATCTAACAGGCAATTTTCCAGAGGGCTAGAAAATCACAGATATTCTCTTCTAAAAAAGAATGATCTGATGCCTCAGTCTTCAGTCATTACAGGCTAATATCAAACCTAAAGTAAAGTAATTGAGAGGGCTGTTTTCCTGCAACTCAACACTTTCTTTGACCTCAAGTTGTACTTTTGATGTTTTCCAGTCTGGGTTTTGGCCCTACCATAGTACTGAGACTGCTCTCATTAAGGTTTTAAATGACATTCGTCTAAATACTGATTGGAAAAAATCTCAGTTCTCGTTTTATTGGAGTTCAGTGCCGCGTTTGATACAGTTGACCATAGTATATTGACAGACGGACTGGAAAAATGGTGTGGGCTTTCTGGCTGAATTCTAAATCGTACTTACAAGATAAAAACTACTTTGTCTATTAGCAACTACAGATTTAAGTAAACTGTGATGACGTGGGGTCCCTCAAGGTTCTGTTGTTTGGCCGCTCCCATTTAACCTTTACATGTTACCTCTAGCACAAATTATGCAAAACGACAGAATGGCCTACCATAATTATGCTGACGACACTCAGATTTACATAGCT
Organism: Anguilla pacifica; assembly: GCA_039654925.1. Taxonomy (NCBI): domain Eukaryota; kingdom Metazoa; phylum Chordata; class Actinopteri; order Anguilliformes; family Anguillidae; genus Anguilla; species Anguilla pacifica. Next base: position 33,763,474 of record CM077286.1, on the reverse strand, counting down.
GTCAACTTCAATTCTATTGTATAGCACTTTTTACAGAGAACTGTCACAAAGACACTTTACAGAGTAGCAAGGCAAGAATCCAAGAACAAAGCAAACAGCAAACACCAGGCCTGAACCCCAAAATAGCAAGTACATGAGTTATGTGTATGTAATGCCACTATTACACTAAGCTAAGCTACCTAACGTGTCAGCTTCATAAAAGAGAGGTTGTCACTTGACGCTAAGCTACTTAATGTGTTAGCTTTATGGCAACCAGCTTGACACTTGACACTAAGCTCTCTACCCAGCCCAGTCTTCTGCATTTAATTTCATAAACTGTGATTATACTTGACCATTTAACAGGATATAGGACTATATCAGTGTTTAACTATCCTTTAGGTTGTCCATCGTGTCTGACGATGACAATCCTGCCTTTGCAACTTGTGAGTCTTCTTGTGGCTGTGGAGCCCAATCTGTGATCCACACTGTCTACCACAAACAGAACAGGTGAAAGCACTGACTGGGGGTGTGGATGCGGTACTGACTTCATGTCTCTTTAGACGTTTCCTGGTCCGTCGATCACCACGGTCCTCCGCAAGCTTATGCAGTCCTTGTTGGCAGAGCTGCCACCAGATGGAACGTTGAGTGGCAGTGTCCTCCAGCTGGGTCGGGTTCAGGCCGCACTTTTTCACGACAGTCTTCGGTTGGTATTTATATCGCTTTTTCTGGCCCCCTGCCGAGCGGTCAGGGCATCCTGATGACGTGACGGAGCCAGCGAAGTTGGTGCTGGGTGACGGTAGCCTCCATACTGACGCAGTTGGTCTTGCAGAGTATTTCATTATGGGGCATTCGGTCATGCCAGGTTATCCTCAGGATGCATTGTAGACATCTGATATGGAAGGCCTCAAGCATCCTGAGGTGGCGACTGTACAGGCTCCACGCCTCACAGCTGTAGAGGAGAGTTGTGATGACAACTGCCAAGTAAACAGATATTTTGGTGTGGAGGTTGAGGTCTTTATTTTGAATGACCCTCCTGAGTCTGCCAAATGAAGATGATGTCTGTTTGATCCGGTTTTGTATCTCCTTTTCAATGCTGCAGTCGTCAGAGAGGAAACTGCCCAGGTATTTGAAAGATTCCACTATTGCAAGTGGTTTGTCAGAGATGGTGAAGGTTGGTAAATGAGATGGGGGAGTAGATGCCCACTGGCATACTACTTCGGTCTTTGCCACATTTACAGAGAGACCCAGCCTACCATACGCCCTTGCAGCAGCTGCAAGGGCAGCTTGCAGTGCCTCTGGTGTGTGGGCCACAACTGCGCAGTCATCTGTAATACTGTAGCTCGATGACATGCTCAGATGTTATTTTTGTGACTGCTTGAAGCCTTCGGATGTTAAACAGATTTTTATCAAGTTTTAAGTCGACAATAACCCCACTGTCATTCTTGATCTTCTCGTGGAGCAGGAATGTCACACACAGGAGGAAGATGTTAAAAAGAACTGGAGCAAGGATGCATCCCTGACGTACGCCAGTACACACCCTGAAGGGCTCGGATTTCTGGCCTCCAATAGTCACACGTGCCACCATCCCCACATGGAATTGTTGAAGGATGTTGACAAACCTTCGTGGGCAGCCAAACTTCAGGAGGATATTCCATAGAAGCTCCCTGTTGACTGTGTCGAAAGCCTTCGACAGGTCGATGAAAGCTATGAAGATGTCCTGGTGTTGTTCCCTACACTTCTCCTGGAGCTGCCGTGCTGTGAACACCATGTCCTCAGTGCTCCTGTTCCTCCTGAACCTACACTGTGACTCAGGCAACAGCTCCTCTTGTGATGTTTTGCACCAGTCTGTGTAGCATGACTTTGGCCAGGACTTTGCCAGCAACAGCCAGTAGTGAAATGCCACGGCTGTTGCCACAGAGGGACTTGTCTCCCTTACCTTTATATATGGAGATGATGCATCCCCCCACTGCTGAGGGACAGTTTCATTCTTCCAGACATGTGTGATAAACAGGAAAAGTGCACGGGTGCAGAGGTAGGCTCCCTGTTTTGCTGGTCTCACCGAGGCAGAGGTGGATACCTGCGCAAAGAGGTTATTTACAGTGCCGTTGGGGGTGCACATGTCCCAGCAGCACTTCTTCACTGCGAGAGGGTGGAATCCGGTGGCAAGGGGAAACCCAGGACGACCGGCACTCTTCCACAGTTGCAGGAGGCTGCCGGAGCTCCAGTCTTTTGGAGGGCCACCTGTCGTGCACCACCAATCACGTTGCTTTTCTCTCAGGGTGTGCTCCCCTAGCCTTTGTCTTCCTAGACTTACCCATATGGCAGCGGGACAGTGGTTTGTCAATGCCAGGGCGTGTCCACTACAGTTGGCCTGTGCATCAGACCTCTGGGGACCACTGCAGCTCTGAGATCCCCTGCCGATTCGCCTGGGGTCGCGAGATGCCCAGTTACCATGTATGGCCACGAGGAGGCCCGGCAGGAGTCTTTGTGAGGGAGAGGCTGTGTACTGGCAGGAGAAGACTTACACACAGGGCTGCTTCCCTGTTCACCACAAGGGCTAGCCAGCAGCAGCAAGCTGTAAGCGAGAGGGTTGCAAGCAGATGGCACGTAAGCAAGCACCTTGCCTCTAGCAACTGCACTACTGCACTAGACGCATCACAACACCCTGTGGGCTTGCCCCCCACACACAACTATAGGATTGACTGAAGAGCTAAGTTTTAAGCCTACACTTAAAGACAGTGTATTACATTACATTACATTACATTACAGGCATTTGGCAGACGCTCTTATCCAGAGCGACCTACAACAAAGTGTATAACTATAACCAGGAACAAGTATGATGAAAACCCTAGAGAGAAGTACCGGTCCAAGTGCAGGGAACAACCGCATAGTTCAACTTGGACCCTGAAGGTTAAGCTGATTAACACTAACACAACGAGAACGGCAACAACTACTGCTTGTATTTTTTTTTTTATCCTCCACTGCGTTAAGACAGTTAATGCACCTAAGTCACCTACGAAACAGCTGCCTAGTTACAACCCTAAGCTTACAGTCATTTACAGGGGAGTAGAGAGGTGCAGCCTGAAGAGGTGAGTCTTCAGTCGTTCTTTGAAATGGGTCAGTGTCTCAGCTGTTCTGACCTCCACGGGGAGGTCATTCCACCATTGTGGGGCCAGAATCCTTAATTTAGATATGTTCTTTAGGTGGAAGAAGGCCATTCTTACGATATTGTTAATGTGGCCCTGAATGGAGAGATTTGAATCAAAAGTTTTGCCAAGGTTTTTAACAACTGCTTTGGAGAGGTCATAGAATCTGTGAGCAACTGCATTGAACAAATAAATTATTGCATGTGCCAGAATTTCCTCCAGTTAAATAGACTAAACCGAAATGAGTGTTTTTGGAGCCAAACAGGAAAGGCTAAGGGCCATTTTTATGATGGATTTTCAGGGCTTTTATAAACTCTAACGAGGAGAATAGCATTTTTACATAATTACTATGGTGCTGCACCAGTGGTTTGCGCTGGTAAGATGAGAGAGATGTGGCATCTGTAAAATTTGCGTGTTTGGATTAATTCATATGTATTTTAGGGTGTTGATGTTATACCGCAAAAATATGGGAGGAGAGAATGGAAATTTATGCATATGACCTGATACAGGTGATTCATCATGGCTGGTGGCCATTGCGGCAAAGGTAATTGCGTCTGTTTTTTAAGGTCTGCAGAAACCGGGTTTTAACTTCTTTCCAGCACAAGATCCCCATTGCCATTGAGGAGACTGTCAGCATGTTAGAGTAGGGGAGAGTCGCCATAAATTTAACAGTTTTTGGATTTTGCTCATTTATTCAGAAAATATTTAACCTAGCACTATGAAACTGCTTTGACATGTCAGCTGTCTAGTCTTTAGCTGTTTCAGTTGCATTCATAATCAATCAATCAATCAATAAAATTTTATTTGTATAGTGTATTTACAGCAGTTGTCACAATATGCTTTACAGACAACTCTGGCCTAAACCCCCACAGGAGCAAGCCTAAGGCAACAGTGGCAAGGAAAAACTCCCTGTGGCAGATGGGAAGAAACCTTGGAAGAAACCAGGCTCAAGGGGGAAACCCATCCTCCTCTGATCGGCTCAGGGTGCCGACTGGTGACCAACATGTCATTTTTATAGGGTTTATAGGGTTGATGATGTGGCTCAGATGATGGGTGGGGCCGGGTGGCAGTGATGGGGAGCAGCGAGTGGGGACAGATGTGGACAGGGTGGAGGCAATGACAAAAGAGGGGCTGGACCGCAGAGGTGGGGGAGACCAGACGACTCTCGAAGATTAGGGGCAAAAGCCCCGCCAGCACCGTCGGGAAGAGGGTAGAAACAGCAATTAGGGAATTTGCAATATAGCAGACAGTGGGTAAAGTGGCAGTAGTATGCTTTGGGGGGACCCCGCCCGGAGTAATATATGGCTGCATAGCTACTAGGACAGGGATGGAGAGCATGCAGTCATGAGGGGTGGACAACCATACCCACCTATCAAGAGCCAGCCCATGTAAAGTCAGGTCACAGCTGATTGATAGGTGACAGTAAGGAAAGGATTGCCACCCCACAAAGCTCTATGACTACAGGCTTCTCCCACCCTGTCTCCAGCCTATAACTGATCATAAACCTGAGCATAGAAGTGCGTTTTTAATCTAGATTTAAATATTGAGACTGAGTCTGACTCCTTTATACATTTTGGAAGCCGGTTCCACAGTAGTGGGGCTCTGTAGGATAAAACCCTACCACCTTTTAGGTATTTGGAAATTCTTGGGACTACCAAGTAGCCTGTGTCTTGGGATCGGAGTGACCTTGTGGGCTTATAAGGTAGGAGCAGGTTAGTTATGCACACAGGAACACGTCCATGCAAAGCGTTAAAAGTCAGGAGCAAAACTTTGAAATCTATCCTATGCTTAATGGGTAGCCAGTGAAGTGACGATAGCACTGGTGAAATGTGCTCATACTTGTTAGTTCTGGTCAAGATACAAGCAGCTGCATGCTGCACAAGCTGGAGACTCTTTAACGAGTTATTAGGGCAGCCAGGTAGCAGGGCATTACAGTAATCTAACCTAGATTTAACAAACGCATGGATCAATTTTTCAGCAAAATTTAACCAAATCAGTCATACCTTGGTTGTATCAGAAGTGCAGAATAATTGTAACAGTATAAATGCCCTATAATGTGCATATGCAGGTTTTTTCTGCACATACTAATATTGTTCAAGGAAACACATTTCCAACGGCAACATGAGACCAGCCATGTCCTCAGATTATGAAGCATGGGGCTTTATTCAAGAAAAGATGTGCATAAACATTGATGCACAAGCAACTTTGTAACTTACCTTGGTGTGACGTAACATCAAAATAGATCAGGAACGATGAGATGAGTTGCTTGCTCAGAAACGTTTTTTCCCGCTATGTCAATGTCCTGCTCAGGGTATTATATTGCTCCCTTCCTTTGGGAGGCGGTAGAGGCCTGAGATTCATGTGTACAAGCCTGAAATTGCTACAGTAGCTGCATTGTACATTGAGTTATTGGCTGTGTTACATTTATCTTGCATTACATTTATGGCGGCTCTCCCCTGAAGGAGGAGAATCTTTTAAAATCTTTTTAAAATTTTTAAACACGACTTCATCTTTAGGAACAGTTGTCTGTTAGAGAAGTTGAGAGACAATGACTCTGGAGATGGTTGGCTATTTGGTACGGAACTAACCAACGTGCAATATTAACTGTGTTCCTAAGTTTTAAAAAAAAAAAACTATTCAGACGCGTTAAAATTTAAAGGTGACAGTACCTCTCCATTGCGTCCATGAATCCTGACACTTGTCCAAAACCCAACACCAGAAATGGCGTGGTACAACAGTGTTGCTTTCCTGCCATGCAAGATGCATCTGAAATAACGGCAGTGCTTTTAAATGAACTCACTGGGGCTGTGCTCATTTACATAACCAGTCTTTGGTAAATACCCCTCTTAATTGAAAACATGCAGGGGCAGAATTTTACAGCGCTGATGGTAATTTGTGGAAAACTTAGTAAATATGGCCCTAAAAGTCAGTTCTCTCCTCGAATCCCTTTCACTGACAACTACAAATTAAGTCAGAAATTTTGGTTTAGTTACGGACTCAGACCTGAATTTTAATAGCTACATAAAGACGATTACTAAATCAGCTTCCTATCACCTTAAAAACATAGTAAGGATTAAAGACTTCATGTCAAAACAAGCCTTGGAAAAACTAATTAATGTATTTATTTTTTAGTAGACTTGACTACTGTAATGTTGTCTTTACTGGTCTCCCTAAAAATAGAGAAGACATAGCTGAGGAGGTAAGAGCGGCTGTCTGGCAGTCGAAGGGTTGCCGGTTCTTATCCCCCGCCCTGGGCGTGTCGAAGTGTCCCTGAGCAAGACATCTAACCCCTAATTGCTCCCAACGAGCTGATTGGTACCTTGCATGGCAGCCTTTCACCTTTGGTGTGTGTGTGTGTGTGTGTGTGTGTGTGTGTGAATGGGTGAATGAGAGGCATCAATTTTAAAGCGCTTTGGATAAAAGCGCTGTATAAATGCAGTCCATTTAAAAACACTATTGAGTAGTTATTGCTCATCCAGAATGCTGCTGCTAGAGTTCTAAATACAAGCAAGTGGACCATATTACTCCAGTGCTTAAATCTCTGCACTGGCTCCATGTGCCAAAGAATTGAGTTTAAAATACCTTTAGGCCTACTTGTTTATAAAGCACTAAATGGGCCAAAATATACTGTATGTCTTTTCCTGTGTTACAAACCCTCTAGACCTCTTAGATCTTTGGGGTGTGGTCTGCTTACTTGTTCCTAGGGTTATAACAAAACTTGGAGAAGCAGCTTTTAGTTTCTACATGCCACATATCTGGAACCCACTTCGGGAAGACTTGAGGCCTGTTCCAACACTGTGCTCTTTCAAATCAAGTCTGAAAACTTTTACATTTACCACTGCTTTCAACTACACTTGGGGCCAATCATTTCTGCCAGTAGCACTTACTCTTTTAGTAAAAAAGTAACTTACTCTTCTAACTTTTATAATTGTTCTTTTATTTTGCACCTTTATTTTATTATCATTTTATGATTTTGTGGTTACTCTGGGTCCATTTGCACCAGTAATTTGAGGCTCCACCGAGATTCTACAACTGATAAGGATGGGTGAGAGCAGAGTCGAAGTAAGTCTCATTTGTAAAAATTATTTGTTTTTAATTGTGACCAAGGACAAGAGCTGGTTAGCTTGGTGGTTTATAGAGCTCTATATTAGCTCGGTGGGCTGTAGAATCATATTCTGATTCGTTTGTCAGTAGAATCATATTCTGATTCGTTTGTTTGTAGAATCATTTTGATTGGTGGTGTAAATATAACTCAGGCGGCATCCTAAACTGCACTTGAACTGAGCCTTCATGGAAGGATAAATGCAATGTGTATTCCTGGCAAATTGCAGATTTGTCTGGTCACATTTTAGAGCAAATAAACTTCTCCATTTGAATTGATGTCGTAATTTTAATGCATCAGTACACTGTACAGGTGCTTTTTTAAATTTCTTTTTGTTTTTATTGAGTAAAATTATCAGTTAAACAGCTTGAATTTAAGGGTGTTTTCACACCTATAGTTTGTTTGCTCTGGTCCGAATCAGTTGATGAGTTCGTAAACTTGGAGCGTTTTCCCCTTGGTTTGGTTTCTTTTCATACAGAGAAAAATCCAAGCTAAACAAAATGCATCACTACAAACCACATGAGAACGTTCACTCTGCTTATTGGTCAGATGTGTCTGGGGTGGGAGCAAGAAAGTAAATACAGGAAGAAGGTCCTGTATTCTGGACTAGTGCGTATTTCTGTGAGAGAAACATTACTATGCAATTTAACATGGAGCAACGGCAGAGTTGGCATTTGCTCATAACTATGGTAATTAACTGGGCAATATACCAGGCATAACTATACTAGCAGAATGCTGAATGCACTTCAAGGAAACGTCTTGAAAATACTATACTGCTTCACACTTTGCAAAGAACACGTGCTGCCTTCAGATGACTGAGCAGGACAAGGGAGCTAATGTAATAAAATATAATAAAAGGGCTACAGGAGCCGTTTAGCTCAAACTTGCGGGGTACACCTGGTGGTTGGGTCGGATCGAGGTCGGATCACGTTCCCACCACAAAGAACCACTCCAGAGTTTGTTTGGGACTGGACCGAGACCACCTCCTCTCAAGGGTCTTGGTGTGGTTGTTTTGGTCTGCACCCGAGTGCAATTACTGTGTTCACACCTGCCCAAACGAATCACACCAAGGGGGAAAACGAACCAGAGTCAGATTTAACTGGACTAAAAAGCGCAGGTGTGAAAACACCCTAAGAAACTACTGACAAGGACACTGTGTCTCCTTGCACCTCCTGGTGTTGTTGTCGACCCCTGCAGGTCACTGTTTGAAATTAATAAATTTTTTTCCAACAACCTGAATTAACTGCAACAGTAATTCAAAGAATTCACAAACAACTTATTTTCCACACAATAAACTTAGGTGATTTAGCATTTTTTTCCTTCTTATTTTTCCTGCCTGATTACATCAGCTCAAATTCTTCAGGCCCAAAAAAATGTCTCCCCATTGGACATTTAGGTACATCAGCCAATAAAGACATCAGATATACTGTACATGCAAAATGGACATATATAGTGTTTCCGGGCAGTGCGTCTATCTACAACACTTTTGGATAAGCGACATTCCGGGTTCATATCCCCCGTCAGACTCTCACTCATTACACTGCCTTGCTGGTAAACTATTGCTTTTGCATCTGTAAAATCTGTCGGACAAGTAAGGATTAATTAAGAATATGTTTATTTTCTGAATCCAGCAGTTCCAACAGTCAGTGCCCTTGTTAAAATGTCCAGCACTCTGAATACTGAACACAAGAGATATTGCGTGCTAGAACCCCTCACTTAACCTACATGTAAAATATATTTTATGTGATTTAATTTAATTTAATAATTATTATTCAAAATGAGAATTATCAATTAAATCGCCAAATTCATTTGATAGGTCAGTATACAGTACACTGGTGGAATCAACCAACAAGTCAAAAAAGCTCTATACCAGGTTTTAAGATTAAATAATTGAATTCAATAAGAGGCAGTCAATTATATTAATGAATTGAAAACATACATTCTTTATTGAATGCAGGCACTGTACTCTTAAATACCTTACCCAGCATGGCTTGAGGATGTTTGCCCTGATTGGGTGATGCTGGGTTAAGGTTTAGGAGAGAAGGGAAGGGGGGTCAGACTAATTTATGGCAAGGACTGGCCTACCTAAAGATTGCATTCAAACTAAAAGTAATGGGAAATGTTAGGCATGCAGGGTCTCCAACCCCCAATATGGTGTCCTGGAGCTGAGACCCATAGATTGTCAGCCTAGATTAGGGTATCAGTGGAATTTCAAACTGCCCCAATCACATTTGCTTTGATGTGTGTAATGGGGAGGCCAGGCCACATTCTTATTTACTGTTTCCCTCTCTAAGGCCAAAATCTAAACACTGCATATCCTACAATATCCTCTTTGAGGGAAAGTCATTTATATTTCTGTATTTATATAACTACAAATAAAATTCACCCACACTTTACACAGTTCTGCTTTTGCCATTTTGACAGAGTTTAACGTTAGCTACCTTGCTAACAAGACGAAAGACCGAGTGTGTAATGTTAGTAGCTCACCTGGCAGTACATCTGCCTGCGACACTTTTGGATGAGCGACAGGCCGGTTTCAAATCCCCCCTCGGACTCAGGAAAACCTCTCACTCATTACACTGCCTTGCTGGGTAACTAAAAATAAAACATTTAAACTATTGCTTTTGCATCTGAATCTTTGTGGGAAACTCATTTATATTTCTATATTTTTATAACTATAAGTAAAATACACCCACACTTTACACAGTTCCACTTTCAGCATTTTGACTGAGTTTAACGTTAACATTAGCAAGCTACCTTGCTAACAAGATGACAGACAGAGTGTATAACGTTAGTACAGACTGCTGTGAAATTAAACTCTGAAATCAGTGTTGCACTTCGCTCTGGTAGGTAACGTTACAGGTGCAAGATATTGACTTCTTCACGGCATGAATATCGATGTTTGGAAACATTGGGTAGCATTGCTTTGGAATACAGCTTGTTTAATTTGTCTGAGCTAAGATAGCCAATATTGTTTCATGTAACTTGGCGCTATTTTGACATCAGTACTTTTAATGGCAGGCCTAGATTTCAATGAATGACTTAAAGACAGTACTTCACATGTGTCGGTAACTTGGCATGTTGAAAACGTATTTTTCATCAGATAAACAGTGAGCTCCAAATGTGTGGGACATGTGCATCTTGCATATTTAAAAAAAAATATGATTTGCATCTTAAAAAAAATTGCCATCGTAATGGGTCATAGCTTGTTTAGTTTGTGTTGTGCTTAGGAGATAACAAAAAGAGACAGAAATATTTATAGCAGCAAGTTACCCAGCATTCTCTCCAGAATTATGTTTAAGGCCAGAACAAACTGACATTAAAATTGTTGGTCTGCCAGGTCTCGTCCCAGGCCTCTGCAGAACTTTGCAGGGAAGGGTATATCACGCCTGGTATCAAAGCCCATCCCCATATCTCAACCTTTTGCATGAAACTATCCTGTGATGTCAATTACAAATTCAGATTCCATATAGCAGCTGCTCCAAATCTGAGTTCAGTCCTCCTCTTTGGATGGTTTGCAATGTTTTCTTATTTCCAGGAAACAACACAGTGCAGTTTGAATGTATTTGACCTATTGTTATTTGTTATTTATTTGATTCAAACATTGTCATTCAGTCTTGCTTAGGGTATTGTATAATAGGTGGGCTAACCCTAGTCGTGGAGTGGCACAGGGATCTGCTGTTTTTTAACTGAGTTACCTGCACAAACAACAGCTTTATTTGTTCAATTAATAGCTCAGTAACAGTAAAAACCACCAGACCCTGCAGCTCTCCATTGCTCATAAACTATTGTGACTTATCTTATTTTCGGTGTGGTCTCTTTTCAGGCCCGAACTGGCGCGCCCAGCCACCACGCTGTACCAACACAACCTAACCGGGATCCTGGAGACAGCCATCAGGGCCACCAATGCCCAGTTCGACAGCCCTGAGATCCTCAAGAGACTGGATGTGCGGCTGCTAGAAGTACGATCCTCACCCGTCTCCAACCCGGGCTCCCTCACTTGGGGCAGTGCTGCTACCTGCAGAGCATGCTGGGTTAAAACACCCTGGTATACTGTGTCTTTAGCATTTATATTGAAAACAAAAACAAACACCATGTACACTCCTGGGCAAAAAAAATGGGCCAAGCCCAAAATGGCAAAAAAATTAAGCTTTTAATGGTCTTAATAACAAATCATTGGTCAGAAAATTAGCAACAATTAAACAAATGCACTCCTGAGGCCTCCTGTGCCACCATTTGCTCGTTTACTTTTGCTGCAGTGAACTGTTTGGGGAAAGCTAGAAACAGGGAAATTCACTTATACAGTAGACAAATTAACAATGTCAAAAGAGTCATGTTTTGTATTTGGTGGCATTCAGCTGTAAATTATGCTGATACAGTATGGAACACATTTGTTGGCTACATGGCTTTAAGTCATCAAGGGTCCAAGGTATCAAATGAGCCTCAAACCACCGTGCTGCTGCCAGATATGCAGTAGATACTACAAGCATTGTTTCTCCTGAATATTTTTTCCATTGAGTTCAACAGGAAAATTAATCAGGAGAAACAATGCTTGTAGTATCTACTGCATATCTGGCAGCAGCACAGTGGTTTGAGGCTCATTTGATACCTTGGACCCTTGATGACTTAAAGCCATTTAGCCAACAAATGTGTTCCATACTGTATCAGCATAATTTACGGCTGAAACTAGTCCCACCCCCCAATACCCATAGAGATCCATTCAAATGCAAAGAGTTTTTGTATTGCTTGTAGGACAACCTGAAAATAAGATATCAGACTCTGATGATGTTGATAGGTCCCAGACATCAGGAAGTCATGGCATGCAAATGATATACAACCAAATACAAAACATGACTCTCTTATTTGACATTGTTAATTTGTCTACTGTATAAGTGAATTTCCCTGTTTCTAGCTTTTCCCCAAACCGTTAATTGCAGCAAAAGTAAACAAGCAAATGGTAGCACAGGGGGTCTCAGGAGTGCATTTGTTTAATTCTTGCTAATTTTCTGACCAATGATTTGTTGTTAAGACCATTAAAAGCTTAATATTTTGCCATTTTGGGCATGGGCCATTTTTTTGCCCAGGAGTGTACTTGTATCTTTCTGGTGTTTGTGTTTTTTCTGATATTTCCATTTTCAGCACTGGGGTTTATTGTGATGCTCATAGGATGCAACATGCAGTGCAATATGTTCTCATCGACTGCCATCTTGCTTATCCCTTTCAGGTGTCCCCTGGTGATACGGGCTGGGACGTCTTCAGTTTGGACTACCACGTGGATGGACCCATTGCCACGGTAACAGCACTTGTATCGACTACAGTGTGCATGTGGTCTGCTGTAATGCAAAAAAACCACAATATGGAGTGTACTCTTTAGTTTGGTTTTTTATTATGGGTCCAAGCAGTGAAGCAGCTTAGGACCCTATTGTTTTTGTTTGGTTTTTTATTGTTCATTTTTAGGGGTCCTAGCAGGGAAGCTACTGTAATCCTACTTCATTTGTTGGTATTATTAGGAGTCCAAGCTGAAAGTGCTGGAATCCTACATAGGAGATATTATTATTCTGTTGTTTTTGTTGTGATTTTTATTGTTATTATTTATTTACTTTCTCCTGGGTTTTGGCTTAAAGGTTTATAGCGTCTGTTTAGACTGGTGAAAATTGGTTGGACTATTATGGTTGCGGACCCGTGCGATCTGTATTAGAATTACACTGAATTAGCCATTTCGTGGTGCTATATAGAAAGAGGGGACCAATGTTAACATAGCATAACATAAAACAATTACGAGAACAGGCCGTTTAGCCCATCAATGCTCGCCATTTTCCTAACTGAATTAGTGCTCTGATTTCCTACAGACTAGATAGTATCTAACACTGTATCAAACCTAGTCTTGAAAATCCCCAGAGTTTCTGCCTCTACTACGTGACCTAGCAGACTATTCCACACATTGACTACTCTCTGTGTGAAAAAATTCTTCCTAATGTCTGTATGGAATCTACCATTTGTTAATGTCCATTTATGTCCCCTTGTTCTACTAACAGAACTCAACCTGAAGAATCTCTTGTAGTTCACTTCGCTGGTCCCCTTTATGAATTTAAAAGCCTCAATCAAATCACCCCTGAGTCTCCTTTTACTAAGCTTGAAGAGGTTAAGTATCCTAAGTCTTCCCTCATAGCTTTTATCTTTCATACCATGAATCAATTTTATTGCTCTTCTTTAAACGTTTTCCAGAGCCTCTATATTTTTCTTGTAGTACGGTCCCCAGAACTGCACACAATGCTCCAAGTGTGGTCAAACAAATGTATTGTATAAGATAAGTATAACTTCCTTGGATTTATACTCCTCTAAATCCTACTGTCTTCATATCACGTCTCTCGTGTGGTACCTTATCAAATGCCTTTTGGAAATCTAAGTAGATAATATCATACGCCTTGCTAAAATCAAAACACTTGGTAGCGTCTTCAAAGAATATCAGAAGGTTTGTCAGATATGACCTTCTCTTACGAAAACCATGCTTGCCATCTCTTAGGATGTTGTTATTTTCAAGAAACACTTCTAACTTGTCTCTAACGATAGTATCCAGTATTTTACTTGTGATGCAAGTTAAACTGATAGGCCTGTAATTTCCTGGACCAGTACGGTCCCCTTTCTTATATATTGGTATTATATTACCAAGCTTCCAGTCCTCTGGTATTTCTCCAGTTTCTAAGGACTGTATAAAAATACCTGCCGGTGGTTTAAAAATGATCTCAGGTAACTGTTTGAGTACTCTTGGGTATATGCCATCAGGACCTCCTGCCTCGTTTGTCTTTAGTTTAAGTAATTCATGCAGTACTTCTTTATCCTCTATTTCAATATCTGATAAGACTTTCTGAGTACTGAATATGCCTTCCAGTCTATTAGTAACCTCTTCTCTAGTAAAACTCTCAACAAAATAACTATTTAAGTCATCAACAATATCTTTATTCTTAGAAAGCTATGCTCCTTCTTCATTTCTGATGCACCTGGTATCCTCTTTGACTTTCCTTTTCCTACTACAGTATTGAAAGAAACGTTTAGGATTACTTTTTGCATCTACGGCAATTTGCCTTTCAAAGACCCTCTTGGCTTCCCGTAGTTCTTTTTTAACCTTGTCACGCATATTCGAATATTCAGCCCATTACTCTCAGTGCTGTCATTTTTACATATCTCATACAGCTTTTTTTCCTCAAACTCTCTCGTATGGATTTGTTCATCCACTGCGGGGAGCGCTTCTTCAACGTACTTTTCCTTACCTTTGGAATAAATTTACTTTGCCCCTCAAGAGTAACTCTTTTGAACCTACCCCACAGTCTTGCAGTTAAGAAGTTTCACCCAGTCAATATTACTTAAATGTTATTGCATCTCGTTGAATTTGGCTCATCTAAAATTAAAAATTCTGGCCATAGAGGAGGTCTTGTATTTGATGTATTATGGCAAATTAACAACTGCAGAATGATCGCTAGTCCCAAGTGGCTCGCTCACCTCTATGCTACAAATTCTGTCCAGGTCATTACATGGCACCACATCCAGAATTGATTTCTCCCTTGTGGGCTGATTGACATACTGTGCCAAAAAAGGTCATTTATAACATCCAAATTTCTTCCTAACTTTTTCCTGTCATCCTGTCATCATTTCCCAAATAATCGCAGGGTAATTTAAGTCACCCATAATAATAGGCTCACAATCCTGACAAGCTTGTTTTATTTTTCCAAAGAGCATTGAGTTCACACTACTGTCTGAAGATGGCAGCCTGTAACACACTCCTACCGTAAGGCCCTTTTCATGTTCCCCTATGAGCTTTATCTAAATATCCTCACTAGGCGCAAGCTGGTCGATTTCTGGAATTTTCTGCACATTAAAATTTTGTGTTACATAGAACTACACCCCCACCTCTCTTACTGGATTTATCCTTCCTAATGAGTTTGTACCCTTCTATATTATATTCATCCCCATTCTCATCTCCAAGCCATGTCTCAATAATCCCAACTATGTCATAACCTCCCTATTTATAGCAGCCTCAAGTTCCAAAATGTATTTTTATACTTCTAGCATTTAAGTAAAGACATTTCAGATTATTACTTCTACACATCCTCTCCCGTTCCCTCGCCCACCTGCTGTCCCAAGCCACCCTTACTACAACTTTGCTTTAACAAAACTTAATTGGTGTTCACACTATTATAGGAAGCCCTGACAGCTTCTATCCTGGCAGTTTGAACTTCTCTACCCTTTTCACTTTCTGACCTTCCTGCCCACAGTCCCTAGTTTAAATAATCCTGTGCTACCTTAAGCATACACTGGCCCAGTGCAGCAGTACCCCTCTGGTTCAGGTGCAGCCCGTCGTGCTTGTACAGGTCACCCCTGTCCAGGGCTCCAGACTAACTTTTTACATTGGTTGTACTGGTGCGCCTAAATTTTTAATTTAGGTGCACCATCACATAATTTAGGTGCACCCAAAATTTTTCACCGCACCTTTTGGCGCCACAATAATACATTTTAAGCGTTACCTTTTTTGTCAGTTCCCATACACATTGGTAATTTCTTAACAAATTATGTAAATGATTGTAAACAGGAATAAAGGTTTAGATAAATGTTTTTTCTTTATTTAAATCACAGCACACACAAGAAATCGCAATAACCTCAATTGTTTAAAAAATGAACTTAAAAAGTGCTGATGTTGAAAGTGCTTGACAAACTCAAATAAATCAAACTCAAATAACTCAAACAAAAGTGTGCGCTGCTCCCGGGTCCTTACAGAATATCCCCCTCAGCTGGCCTATGCCCCTCAGACGGCCAACAACTGTAGTGTGGCCTTCTTGCCCTCTGCCCTTGAGTGAACCACTTTGCCACACTCTTTTGCATCAAATCCTCCAAACTAGGTCCCTCAACACTGATCCGAATCTAGTCCTCCACTGTGTCTGTATGGAGAGATGCTCTTACATCAGACTTGATTCTCTTCTGTGAAGAGAACCCTCTTTCACATACAGCAGAAGACACTGGGAAGACCAGCATTATATGGACGAGGTGCAGGATGTTCTAAAAGAAACATATATAAAAACACATTCAAACTCTGGGTGTATTAGCTATAATTTTTTAACATTGACAACAAAATGTTTTCAAAAACCCCAAAAACCTTGTACTCTGAGCAGTATGGCTCTCTGGTCATCATCATCTCCCGAAGGCTCAGGTAGTTCTTGTCCTTGAACATCTTGGAGATTAACATCTTCATGGCCACAAACTCTTCCTTTGCCAGCACGGTGTTGACACCATTTCTGAAGTTAACACGGGGAATGGGAGGAGGAGGCAATCAATTTTTATTTTAAACAGTAATATTGTGACCAGAAACATAATATTGTTGGTGTGGTCCACTAAGTTACCTTGTGAGGATGGGGGAGAAGTGATCCAAGAGGAATGTGAGATCATCAGCACCATGGTCCACCAACTCGTCTTGGTCCTCTGGCCAGGAGTCATGATTAAAGCATCTGACTGCCTTTGCTGTGGTAGATTCTGTAGCACCCTCTCCTATTAGAAAAATAAAGAAATCTCAATAAATAATTAAGAATATTTCTGAGCCGTCAACATCATATTCGTATGACAGAGGTTTAGCAATGATGTAACTTCACTTGCCTAGAAGGCTACAGAATCTGGCCTTCAGATGTTTAACAGTGGACTTTATTGTTGCCTCCACTGCTCTCTGAAGTTTAGGGGCACTCTTGCTAATAGCCTCATCTTCTGCCAGATTTGAAATTTCACCTTTGATGGTGACTGTCTGTGTGTACAGCGTAAAAAAACAGATCATGAGTTTGATATTACGTTTTCTTTTTAACACAAAAAACACAGAACAAAAATGAGAATGTTACCTGGAACTTGTAGATTGGCATTTCAGCCTGTTCATCCTGTTGCCTCTTCAGCCTAAGGGCTGCCTGGAGCTGTGCTTGGGCCTTGCTGCCATCACCTCTGTGGTCACCAGCAGATTTTCAAGCCCACAAACGGCCTGTTTAGACAGACATATCTAGCAGTTTTACAGACACGGCTGAAGCCAAACACTGAAGTAAGTTAAAAATCCTATCCATTTTCATGTCTCCCTTACCTGAGGTAGGATAGTCTCATTTCTCTGAAGTAGGAGATTAAACTTGGTGATCCCAGAAAACACATCAGCAGGGAAGTGACAAAAAGCCACAAATGTGCCGTCCTCCATCGTTTTCTTGATCTATATTATAAACCCAGATCAATCATATTCATAATCACAACAGATACACAAACTAAATTCTAAAATCAAATTGATAATGAAGGTACAGTGACACTAATGTAAGAAATTCCCTAAACAAGTCAACTGACCTTTCTGGCTCATTCTGCAATATCCGCATTGGCAGAAGACCCTTCCAAGTGGTCCATATGGCAGTAGACCGCAGTGAACTGTCCATGGTCGTCCTTCCCAGGTCTGAGGAAGGTCTCCAGGGCCTTGGAGACATGCAGAAGCCACCGCGTTTCTTTAACCCCACTGGGGACCAGCACATTCACCCCAAGGTCTGCTCCAAGGGCCTTGAGGTCCCTCATTGATTTGGGACTGAAGTGATACGTCTTCCACACCATATGGAGCATGTCATATACTTGACCGATCATTATATTGTCCTGCTGGACCGACAACATGGCCAGTGCCAATCTGTAAAGATACATTATAATTAACATAATATAACCCCCTTCTTTCTATTTGATTAAAAGATAATGCATGCACATTGTAAAGCCTACAATTAAGAATATTGTGCTGTCCTACATAAGCCTTACCTGTGAGGCATGCAATGAAAGGGCACAATGAAGTCCCCTGCCTCTTGCTGCAAAAGGGCTTATAACTCCCCCTTTGTGGCCAAGATTAACTGCAGCACCATCTGCCCCCATAGCCACAGTTTTCTCAAGCCAGTCCCCACCTTGTTCCCCGAGAGCAGCAAATGCTTTTTTTGTGGCCGCATAGACTTCTATGAAAAATAATAACATTGTATTACAGTTAGCTCGCAAAGTCCAATCCTTCACTTTTTTATTTTATCTGTGCCTATTTTAACAGATTCAGCTCAGCTCCAGTAGCCTAAACACAGGTTTCACATCTATTACTCATTATTATTACTCAACTACAATCATGTGGCAAGTTAGCTTGCAAAGTTTAAACCTTCACCTATTTCTGTGACATTTTTATGGCTATTTTATAAACAGTTTTTGTAGGTCAACAGGTGCCAGAAATGTCGCTACTTGAGCTCAGCAGAGGGCAGTGTTGAATGGTTACGTGTCCATATTCTAATACAGTATGGAGGTGGATGCATCATGTTTATTGATATTAGATTATAATGTCTCACGTTATTACCATATTTGTGCTTGTTATATACTATGTACATAATGCTATCAGGTTAGATAATTATTTTATAATTACCCATTTCAGAACCACATCTCAACTTTAACTGAAAGTGTGTGCTAACTGTGGCAGTGATAAATAAAGCATTCAGAAATTCGGTGGCATCCTCTTGTGTTTCTAACCGGACACGTTGCAGGGGGACAGCACGTCTAACTATTTTTAAGAGTGCTGATCTCCTTAAGCCACTACAACAGTTTTAATGTAGACATCCATAGGAAAATATGGCTTTAAAACAGAAAAAATAAAACTGAAAATAATAAATAATAACACAGATTCCATAGGGCCCTAATAGATGCTTATTGAATCATATCATATTATTCATATCGGAATAATAACTATTTAAATTGGTTGCATGTCTTATTTCTGCTTAAACTAGAGCTGTTGGGGTTACTATGTATAACGTTGTACACGGCATGCTCCACCTTGATGTGGCCAATTAATATGTTGGCCGTTGGCTCTCCTTGCGCAAGATGCGTCTGTAGACGATCTCACACTCCTTTGTGGAAATGTCTGTATCTCCATGAATCATGAATGACATGTACGTCGAATCCACGATTTGAATAGTCTTTTTTTTTCCAAAGTGTCTGCGATCACCCCAATGAACTGGGCACAGGCAGTGTCGTTGCAGTAGGTCGGGTTTACATTTAACCCGTTCTTTTTCATAAGGATGATTTGGGACTTAAATTTAGTAAAAGGTAGGTCTTCTTTGGCTATATCATAAGCAGGGCTACATTTTATTATCATTTCTGACTCCTCACTGCTTTGGTTTGCCGTTGCCTGGCGCTGAAACGCTGCGGGGAGGGGGGCTGCTCTGCCGGTCACGCACCTGTCACGGCACAGGATGTGTTTCTTGGAGACTATTCGGAAGGACGATGCTCCGACAACAAAAGCACTGTTCCCAACTATGCTTTGGCCGCACTCTTTGCAATAAATGCAATGCATAATGTTGGCCGTTTTATAGTATCTGAGCCACGGAAATTGGACAAGCCATTCTTTGCGAAAGGCATATATTTTGGCCTTTTTGTATGTGGTTGGCTCTGGCTCGGAGTCAGATGAGGCCATCTCCGCCGAAGATGTTGGGTCAGGATTAGGCATCTTACCGGGGACGGGAGACAGGTGGTGGAGCGGTTACCTCCGCCGATGATGTTGGGTCTGGGCTGCGCCTTTCAGGTCCGGGGACAGGTGTAATGGGCACCGCAGCATTTTTCTTGACGAAAAAACAATCATCTTCATTTTGAATTACTGGTAAGTTTTTACTGGTAAGTTTTATGGCTGTGATGTTGCTCAAGGAGGAGTACAAGGCGTGGTTTCTCACACACACACACACACATGACTTTTTTTTTTCCCCACCCGCATTCAGCGAAGAAGAATATCAGGGTAAGAGCCAATCAGAGGCAGAGTAGGGGCGGGTCTTTGCAGAATGCGGGTGGGGAAAAAAAATAACGCTACACACATACACACACACAGACAGACCTGCTAAATATCAGGCGCACCGGTGCGACCGATGAAAATGTTTAGTCGCACTTGAACAGATTTTTGGTCGCACTCTGGAGCCTTGCACCTGTCCCAGAAGAAGTCCCAGCGCCCCATAAAGCTGTACCCCTCAAGGTTGCTAGATTCCTCAAGGTTGTTAGATTCCTTTCCTTACACCAAACAAAAAAGTGTCTTGGACCATTTAAGTGAGTCAGGTTACATTTCTTACTATTATGAATTTTCTGGAAACTCTTAAATGACATCTAAGAGTCCGATTTGCATGAAACCTCTACTAATATGGTCAGGTGACCTTTAAGTTATATAAACAAAGTTTCATTGTGAAAAATTGCCTGCAATATTTAATTAAACATTGCCTGCAGTGTTTAATTAAATATTCTTTTTTATGAATAATTCCTGTAAATTGAGTTAATTCTATGCAATTTTTATTAGGTTTTAGGGTAGATTAGCCTGAAGAAAACAAAATTTTAATGGTGTCAGTCGGGTAAAAATTGTAGAAACTGTGGATATTCAGGTGCTCCTTTATATAATTTAATAATACGACCGGTCAGGAAGAGGTACAATTACGGTCTTCAAAAATATGAAGTCCAATACATGAGTTTATGTAGTTTTCCGAGACAAAGAACTGTTGTTTCAGCCTAGGAGATTAATTTAATCACCATATGCAAAGTTTCCATTTCTAGCCAATCGTAAGTTAGGATCAGGGAGTCCATACCAAGGCTGATCATGCAGGCCTAGAGGTCCTCTAATCCCCTAAAACACTTGATATACACCACTGCTGGTGTCTATCTCCTCGTGCTTACTTTCCAACAGGAACATGGCAAGGGGTGAAACAGCATACACTTTGATATATAGACTTTTAAAAGTACTCTTTCAGAAATACGTTTATCAAGTTACCATAAGATCCAGATGATATTCTATATAATTGCTTATAGGAAATAATATATAAGTCACCTTTTAATCATAACCCATTACTCCTTCCTCTTGAAACAAAATTCTGAGATATCAAACATTTTACTTTCTTAGAATTCAACTGGATATACCTCAGGAAAAGGGGAAAGAAGGGGAAGGGGAATTGGGGTCGGGTTAGTCTGTCTTCACCGAGTGCCCCACAGGTTTGATCAGTATCTCCGTGAATGCAAGCATTCCCAAAAATACCACTGTCAGTTCCTCAGCAGGGAAATTGTTTGTTTTCCTTCAGTAATCCCTCTATTTTGGAGGTGTATGGATGAATGTCGTTTGAACAAACATACACAACAAATAGAATATGACTATAAAAGTCAGGCACACAAGCCTTAAATGGTTCCTTATCACAAATTTGCATATTAAATATAAATGTACTGTTTCACACTCATCCATCTCGTGTCTACAACCATTCTCCTAAATTTATAATATAAAAAGTCATTATTAGAGTAATAATAGAAAGTGGCCGAACAACGTTAGAAAACAAATTAGAATGAAATTCCAGTCCCAGCAATAGCTTGACTTGCTTGGAACACTTTTTAAGACAGTGAATCGTTTCTGAGCGTCTTTTACATTAACTTTTGCGCTATGAACACTTTTTTCCAGCTTTAGTATTTCAACCTTAGCATTTTCAAAATCAGTTCCCATTTCATGGGCCCTAATGCTATCACTTAGATTTTCCAATTTGTCTATTTCATAATATATGCTCACTGACCAATTATGTGACTTTAAGTGAAAATGAGGAATATGCAGGGTCTGTAAAAGAACTTGTCCTGTATATGTCAAATAGCAAGGGTTTGGGGTAAAACAGACAGGTATCCTAGAACAATAATTTTCCCTAATAATCACTTCACCTGTCCCGCACCAGTAAATGTGTGATAATTTGCACCAGCTGGAGATTGGAAGTGGAAAAACCCAAATTGTAAATGTAAAAAATATAAGCGACATTACAAAACACATTTTGTTGACAATGCTATAAGTTTCTATAAGCCATGTACACCAGTGTTGATAATGGTCTCCACAGGGGAATGTGAGAGCAGTTACACAGCGCACAGCACATCCAGGCTTGCAGACTTGAGGAAAGTAACAACACCCTTTAGTGTGTGATGAGAGTCAACATTGACATTACATTACATTTATTTAGCAGACACTTTTATCCAAAGCGACGTACAACAGTGCATATCATGGTCATTGGACAACTACAAAACACAGGTTCAATAAGGTACAATGCTCATTTCGTACAACTAAGGACACAGTTCAGTTCAGGCAGTGAACACTATTCTGACCTAACTTATGCCAGGCCAAACTAGGGAGGCATTGCAGCTCTCGCTCCGCCCTCACTACCATCCTGTTAAATGGAAAACATCAACACTCCTGCTAACTTTTACATTCTCACCAAGTATGCCTTGGCTGTGTTGTGTCGCATTAGTCAAACTCAAGGCAATGTTAACATTAGTGTCGGCTGCTTGATTCACCCACTCACCGGCAGTTGCTAGTTTGTTTTTAACTCAATTATGGTTGTATTCAATTATAGCTTTGGCGAACGTGTTATGTGTTCCTAGACCTACAGTTCAGGCCAAAAGTTCCTATATTAAGTCAATTAGGGTATCTACTTTATTTCCATAAGTGGTAATTTCAAAATAATAGCTGAGAGATTTATTTCAGCTTTTATTTACTATATCATATTTTCAGTGGGTCAAACGTTTACATACACTTTATTAGTATTTGGTGGCATTGCCTTTTAATCGCTTAACTTGAATCAAACGCTTGGGGTAGCCTTCCACAAGCTTCTCACAATACTTTGCCAGAATGTTTGCAAATTCCTCCGGATAGAACTGGTGTAACTCAGTCAGGTTTGTGGGCCTACTTGCTCTGACACGCCTTTTCAGTTCAGTCCACAAATCTTCTATGGGATTCAGATGAGGGCTTTGTGATGGCCACTCCAGTACTTTCACTTTGTTGTCTTTAAGCCATTTTGTTACAACTTTGGAGGTATGTTTAGTATCCTTGTCCTGCTGGAAAACCCAGTTGCGACCAAGTTTTAATATTCTAGCTGATGTCTTGAGGTGTTGCTTCGGTATTTCTAGATAATCCTCCTTCCTCGTTATGCCACCTACTTACTGAAGTGCACCAGTTCCTTTTCCAGCAAAACACCCCCACAACATGATGCTGCCACCCCCATGCTTCATTGTTGGAATGGTGTTCTTTGGATTAAAAGCCTCACCCTTTTCCCTCCATTATGGTCAACAGTTCAATCCATCTGACCAGAGAACACTCTTCCAAAAGGCTAGTTCTTCGTCTTGGTGATCACCTGCCGACTTAATTCTGGCTTTTTTATGCTGGTCTTGGAGTAGAGGCTTCTTCCTTGCGCGACAGCCTTTCAGGCCATGGCGATGTAGGATTCCCTTAATGGTGGATGTAGATACTTTGGTACCTGATGCCTCCAACTATTTCACCAGTTCCTTTGTTGTTGTCTTGGGATTCAGTTGAACCTTTCCGATCAAAGTTTGTTCAGCCTTGGGAGTTAATTTGTGCCTCCTTCCTGAACAATGCTGTGTCTGTGTGGTTCCAAGATTTTTATATTTGCATGCAATTGTTTGTACAGATGCTTGTGGTACCTTCAGTTGTTTGGAAATTGCTCCTGAGGAGGAACCGGACTTGTGGTGGTCCACAGTTTTTTTTCTGAGGTCTTTGCTGAGTTGCTTGGATTTCCCCATGGTATCAAGGACAAAAAGGCAGTGGCTCTAAAGGTAGGCTCTTAAATACAGCCACAGGTGCCAATTAAGTCACAATTAACTCCTAATTATGACAATTGGCCAATCAGAAGCTTCTAAAAAGTTATTACATCAATTTCTGGACTCTTCCACACTGTTTAAAGAGACAGTCACCTTGGTGTATGGAAACTTTTGATCCACTGGAATTCTGATATAGTGATTTAAAGCTGAAATAAATCTGTCTCTAATCCATTGTTTTAAAATCACATTTAATGTGAACAAAAAACTGAGTTTGAATATCTTTAGCCTCTGTATGTAAACTTTTGGCCTCAACTGTATTAATGACCATATTCTCTGATGTTTCATAAGTGTCTCAAATACTTTTCAAAAACGTTGGTACAAATGTACTTTTTTCACATAGACTACTGCCAGTTATGAAATTGTCATGTTTTTAATGGGGAGTTGCAGACACAACAGACGTACTAATTGTTTGTATGTCAGTAGATAGAAAGCAGGGCTAGCTAACATTAATTTAGAAACGTGGCATTTGCAGGTAATGTTAGCTACAGTAGCCTAGTAAAAAAAAAAAAGTAGTGAAACAGTAGAAATGCAACAGCGGTCAGCTGTTTTAACTTTAAGAAAATCAATAAATCCGCCGTCATTAAATGCATATGGCTCCCTGTTCCTGAATTTTGCTAAACGTGTGCATTGAACATTCTGATATAATTTGGATGTCAATATTGCATAAGGGAATAAAGTTATAAACACCTACTTAGTCAAATGGCCATGAATGGCTTTGCAACAAGAAGACATTTTTTAACCTCGTAGTGCAAAGCCCCTAGCGGTCGGCACGCCGGCATGCCAAGAATGCTGAACTCAGACATTCAGTGCTACTGCAACTAAAGTATGAGTAAAAAACAGAAACGCTTTGTTT
Organism: Anguilla pacifica; assembly: GCA_039654925.1. Taxonomy (NCBI): domain Eukaryota; kingdom Metazoa; phylum Chordata; class Actinopteri; order Anguilliformes; family Anguillidae; genus Anguilla; species Anguilla pacifica. The sequence continues at coordinate 33,738,732 of CM077286.1, read as the reverse complement.
TAGTTTCATTAGTAGACAATACACGACAACTATGCCGAATACGGACTTTCGCAGCGCCACCATTGTCGCTCTGGCTGTTCATTTAACAGGTACCCCCTCCCTGCAGTCTCATCTCAACTACACTCCCCACTTAAGACATAATGGACAATATTGTCTATCTGGGCATTCATAAAAATATTCTTTCACCACTCAAAAATCGTATTCCGTCATAGCAACAAGATAAACCCGACAATAGCCCTAAGATTTGCCAATACAGCAGTGAAAATGCTGCTCACTGAATAACGAAATAAACAAGACAAAATTTTCAAAAATGATACCATGTCATTCTACAGTCAATATCAGGGACTAAATATTGAATAAATATACAACCTTACCATTGGTTTTACGTGTGGAGATGTCCATTTTCAGACTGAGTGGTCATATATTGTCTTGGACAATCCGTTTGTGAAATATACGCGCATTTGTGACGCCTGGATACGTTCCAAAATAGCTATGCGTAATACTACACATGTTGTTAACGGCGTTGTCGCCTTTTTTAGTGCAGTCTGTCTTGGTTGACAATTAATTTATTCAGTAGGTGAGAGTATAAGCTTTCTAACAATGTATAACATGTCTAATTTTGCTTTTGGAATAACATTTTATATATCAGTGTAAGCAAAAGTTTTCTCATCATCGCATTCACTTACGTATTCACTCTGTCTTAGCAGTAAAAGACACTGCACCTGACGAAACGTTGTGAACGATTATTCGTAATTTCTTGGAAAATACTATTATTATTGAGGACTTCTGAGCATAGCTAATCCATATGTTTGCTGATAGATCTAGCTGACATCGTTTTCTGGAGTAAGACAGAAAATCATTGATTTACTCTCTCCGTCTCTCTGTACTGAACACAGATAAGATTTAATCATTGCTATATAAGTATTACTGCTCAAAGTTTTTTGGTTATATACATTATTTTTGGAATAGAGTGTCTTCAAATAGGTTAGTGATATTTTATAATGAGGATATTTCACACTGTAATGTAAGCATTCGTTAGTAGTTTAGTAGTTTGTCTGATGTGTGCAACAGTGATAATGTGAGTTGTAACATTGCCAAAACGTGATGGACGGTTGAAAATTGTTTTCATGTCGTCCCTTCCCCATACAAGAAAACATATGAGAGTGCAGAGTATAGAAATACATACTAGAGTTAATTATTTCACATTTAGGTACTGTACTGCATTGTTTAACAATATTTTTGTATATTAAATATTTTTAATTCTGATATCAATGTTTCATCTTAAACCATGCAACCAAATACAAAACATGACTCTTTTATTTGACAGCATGTTCATTTGTCTACTGTTTAAGTGAATTTCCCTGTTTCTAGCTTTTCCCCCAAACAGTTCCCTGCAGCAAAAGTAAACAAGCAAATGGTGACACAGGAGGTCTCAGGAGTGCATTTGTTTAATTCCTGCTAATTTTCTGACCAGTGATTCCTTGTTAAAACCATTAAAAGCTTAATTTTTTTGCCATTTTGGGCTTGGCCCATTTTTTTTTGCCCAGGAGTGTATGGGGCTCAATGACGTGACGTGTTTTTTGTGCCCAAATCCAATGTTTTCATTAATAAACAATAAATGTGTGCTAACATTATATAAAATAACTCTTCTCTATCTCCTCTATTTAATAACACATCTATTGATGTTGAAAAATTATAATTTTTTGAGTTTTGGCATTTTTAAGTTCTAAATGTCAGTCGGTACTGTAGTTATATTTTCAAATGATTCCATTACTTAAAACACTTTTGTCCCAAAAATGGATTTCACCCAATATCAGTTGGTATATATCAGTAAAGAAGCCATTTTAAATCATGTGACATTGAGGAATCAGCATGACAGCGTTTGACATCACAAAGAAGACCCCCAAGGACTCATTTGACATGCAGAAAGGTTAGTAAGTCTCTCATAAATATTGAATAATTAGAACTTTTTGAGCACTGCTTTGATGGGGGAAACATTTCTGTGTCAAATGGTATGACCCCTGGAAAACCGTGAAAATAAAATATTGTTTTGAAATGTTATATTTATAGTAAACCGTGATAGTATAGATTTGAGGTCAAGGTCATCAGTTAATATAGCTGGCCTAAAACATGCCTGTTAAATTTGAATTAAGGATGGGAAATCAGTTGGTGTAACTATAATTTGCAGTTACACCACATTGACAACAGTTACACCAGCTGACCAAAGACATGATATTTGATGTTTTTCATGATGTTAATCAAATTTTATTTACTTTATATAAAGCATATATTAAATAAATATATTTTAATGTAGTTTTATACATTTTTACAGATGTGAAAGAAACGATCAGTGAGCCGGAGCCCTACAATTCCCGGTCCTCCAAACTGTGAAGCACAGACTGGCACAAGCTCATTGCACCCCGAAATAAACAAACATAGCACAGGCTCTAGTGTCTGAAGCAAGCCGTGTAGCCTTTATTCAATGTTCATTTATGATTCTTGGAGAATTTACATAAATGTCTATAGCATGTTTTGCTATCAATTATTTCCATTCTTTTCTACTTTTATATTAAAACAACACGGAAAAATCAGCACTTGACTGATTTCTGTTTTAAATGTTCGAACCTCGACTCCTTCAATGTTTTTTGTTTTTATTTTAAGAATAACAATAAAATGTTTTAGTGTTTTGAAATTCAGTTTTATATAGATTCATAATAACATAAAATCAAGTTCAAGTTCTTTGACATGAATTTTTATTATTTTCACTTTATGAAATCCTTTATGAACAGGCTTTTTAAATAAAATGTGTTCTTTGACAGAAAAGTTTAACTTGTTTCACTTTTGAAATATTTTATTAAGAGATTATAATCAAGTGTTCTTTGACACTGTTTACATTTTTAATAGTTCATGAAGCGATTATTTAAATCATATGTGTTTGTTGAATGTTGAATGCAATATTGGTTATGTGTTTTATATAAAAATCTATAATTAAATTAATATTTTATTCTGATTGTTGTGATTGCGTGAATATCCTTCATGGAACAATGGCTATTGATTTTCTAATTATTGGTAGTGGACATTAGACTTGGTTGTGTTATGTATGCATGCCTTCTAAATCTGCCTGCCAGTATGCCACTGCAGAAGATTTAAGTTCAGAAATGTTTAAGTGTTCTTACTATATTATTCTTACATTACCAGCAGAACACGCGATTCAATTCTAAATAAATATCAGGCCATGATATCTGGATTTAACTATAATATCAGTTGGGGTAACCGTCATGGTCATGTGGGGTAACCAATGTTTTTAGTTTTATATTTATTCATTCACAATGCTATTGCAATGCTATATTAAAACATTAAATACTGAGCTTGTTTACAAGGGATATAAATAGCTTTTGTAAGTTTTCTGACAAGTGTGTCTCTAACCACAGGAAATTATTGTTGATGATCATTAAAAATAGCATTTACTCAGTGAATGGCTAAAAATGTACCATACCTAAAAAAATTATAATAATTAAAATTTAAGTTACATGTATTTAAGCCTCTCCAAACTCAGATAGTTTGCTGATTCCAGTGGCTGGAAATGCATAGAAAATATATTAATTTATAAATAGGCATGGTTACACCAACTGACCTTTTTAGGGGAGTAAAAACATCCTTCTAGCATAAAAATGCATTTCAGCTATTTTGTATATAATGAAACAATTGTGATTACATAAAGAACGTGGACTTAAAAATAGGTTTTAAATGCATTTTAGTGTACGTTTATTTTTTTTCATGCTGAAAACCTTATTTGTCATTGACCCATATGCCTTATTATGGACAAAAAGCATTTTATTCATATTTGGAGAGATTTTGGATATGTTTCTGGACCCCTAGATATTTTAGACCACTGTACTGATGGAAAGCTTGTAATTCCCACTTGAAAATGATGCAACGGTGAGTTTCTTGAGTCAAAACAGTTGATTTGTTGTGAATGTTATGATTTTGAGCAATGCATAATTTAGACATTTTGGATGGATTTGGAGACGCTGGATACACTGTTTAGTTTTTGCTTCATAGATCTATAGTAGTTGTACATATCCACCCTTATATTTTATGAACTTGTGGTCAAGAAGTTTTCTAAAAAAGAGCAAATTCATTTTTCATATTTTGCCTAGACAATTGCATTTGTGGCACTTTACTTCTTCCAAAATTGTGAATATAAACTAATCTAAGTTAGTATTGTAAATAGTACAAAGTCTTGCTTCATTTAAGCCATTTTTCACACACACATTTGGAGTTATAAAGCTTTAAATAGGGTACCCCCTAAATGGGCAAGGATTGGCCAGATTTGGCATGTGCGCTAAGGGGTAAATGATGTAATTTGCTTGTGCTTATAAATAAGGTAGCCCAGTAAGCACACACCAGAAATATGGATGGAATGTAGATGTCTGAGGGGAGGTGGAAATCTAGGTTGACATGTTTTGACATAACGGACTAGGTTAGCTGAATTCAACCCTGATTCATCTCAGGTTTTACTTCCATATGATCTGGTTGTATCCTAGCCAGCTAGAAAACTTTCACATCATAATAATAATATCATAATACAGTCTATGTGTTCGGTGAAAGATTTCCATCACTTCAGACATTTAGATGCCATCTGTATTTGGTCTTGTGCTCACTGGGAGACGAACAATACTCACCCATAATTTGCATGTGAAATGATAGAGATTGAATTTCAGGAATATAAATGAGTTACCACAAATATTATACAGTTGCAAAAGCAATATTTTTAATTTAGCTAGTTAGCAAATAAATGTGCGTAATGAATTCAAGATTTTCCTGAGCCTTAGGGTGGGATTCAAATCCCTTGCCATGAAGGTTCTCTCACGTTACCCGCGAGCCACAAACTAAGTACTCGCAGCAGCTGCAAATATTTTTGGTTAAAAATATATATGTCCAATTTGCGTCTGTAATGTGGTGTTTTGATTGGCTGGTGTAGCTAAATGTTCAATGAGGAAACGTATTGTTTGTGGGCCTGGAGCATTTGTCATAATGTAATCAGGCAGGAAAAAGAAGGAAAAAACGCAAAATCCCCTAAATTTGGGGCTTTATTGTGCAGATGTGAAGTTGTTTATGAATTCTGTCTGTTGACATGAGGTTAGAGGGTACAGAAATTAGTGGTTTTAAGGGCTGAGTCTGTGGTCATTGTGATTATGTTTGTAGGAAACCATGAAAAGTGCCACAGTCTCGGCGCTGTACAGGTATGGGGCATGCCGCCCTACCTAGCTTTGACTGAGCGGGATCAATCAATCAATCAATCAAATTTTATTTGTATAGCGTATTTTACAGCAGTTGTCACAATACGCTTTATAGACAACCCTGGCCTAAACCCCCACAGGAGCAAGCCTAAGGCAACAGTGGCAAGGAAAAACTCCCTGTGGCAGATGGGAAGAAACCTTGGAAGGAACCAGGCTCAAGGGGGAAACCCATCCTCCTCTGGTTGGCTCAGGGTGCCGACTGGTGACCAACATGTCAATCCGTTTTATAAGGTTTATGATGTGGCTCAGATGATGGGTGGGGCCGGGTGGCGGTGATGGGGAACAGCAGGTGGCGACAGATGTGGAAAGGGTGGAGGCAATGACGAAAGAGGGGCTGGACCGCAGAGGTGGGGAAGACCAGACGACTCTCGAAGCACTCTCGAGGGTTGGGGCCCCCCCGACAGCGTGGGGAAGAGGGTAGAAACGGCAATTAGGGAAGTAAAGTGGCAGTAGTATGTATTGGGGGGACCCCACCAGGAGTAGTATATGGCTGCATAGCTACTAGGACAGGGATGGAGAGCCCATGCAGTCATGAGGGGTAGACAACCATACCCGCCTATCAAGAGCCAGCCCATGTAAAGTCGGGTCACAGCTGATTGACAAGTGATAGTAAGGATTGCCACCTACAAAGCTCTATGACTACAGGCTTCTCGCACCCTGTCTCCAGACTACAACTGATTATAAGCCTGAGCATAGAGGTGCATTTTTAATCTAGATTTAAATATTGAGACTGAGTTTGACTCCTTTTTAAATTTTGGAAGCTGGTTCCACAGTAGTGGGGCCCTGTAGGAGAAAGCCCTACCACCTTTTAGGTTTTTGGAAATTCTTGGGACTACCAAGTAGCATGCGTCTTGGGATCGAAGTGACCTTGTGGGCTTATAAGGTAGGAGCAGGTTAGATATGTACATTGGTGCACGTCCATGCAGAGCTTTAAAAGTCAGGAGCAAAACCTTGAAATCTATCCTATGCTTAATGGGTAGCCAGTGAAGCGATGCTAGTACTGGTGTAATGTGCTCATACTTCTTAGTTGTGGTCAAGATACGAGCAGCTGCATTCTGCACAAGCTGGAGACTCTTTAACGAGTTATTAGGGCAGCCAGAAAGCAGGGCGATACAGTAATCTATCCTAGACGTAACAAACGCATGGATCAATTTTTCAGCATCCCCAACTGACAGGAAATGTATCATTTTTATCTATGTTGCGTAGCTGAATGAAGGCAATTCTGGATATGTTTTTTACATGGGTGTCAAAAGATAGATCAGGATCAATGGTGACACCAAGGTCTTTAACGACCATATTAGGTTCAGCCAAACAACCATCACAGTTTAAGTTGAGAGCAGACAATTTCTCCCTTAATATTTTGGGACCTAAAACCAACATTTCAGTCTTATCTGAATTTAGGAGCAGAAAATTTGAAAGCATCCAAACCTTGGTATCTACAATACAGGCCTCTAACCGTGAAAGCGGCAGTGCTTCACCAGGTTTAATTGAAATATAAATCTGAGTATCGTCCGCATAACAGTGGAACTCTACGCCATGTGCCCGGATAATATTGCCAAGTGGTAGCATATATAGCGAGAAGAGTACTGGTCCTAGCACTGATCCTTGTGGAATACCGTATTTCATTATTGAGGAGCTGGACTCTTCTTCTTTTAATTTGACAAGTTTTCTGTCACATAGGTATGATCCAAACCATGCGAGTGCCTGTCCATGAAGTCCAACACAGGCCTGGAGTCTGTCCAGTAGAATTCCATGATCAGTTGTGTCAAAAGCTGCACTCAGGTCGAGGAGCACAAGAACCGACACAGAGTTACGGTTGGCTGACAGTAGTAAATCATTTGTAACCTTGATAAGTGCGATTTCTGTGCTGTGGTGGGGTCTAAACCCTGATTGGAATACTTCAAGGATACTGTTAGAGCTAAGGTATGCACTTAGTTGCTTAGCAACAGTTTTCTTCAATAATTTTGATAGAAATGGAAGGTTTGAAATAGGTCTATAATTTTCCAATTTATCAGGTTCTGGTTTGGTTTCTTCAATAATGGCGTAATAACTGCCACTTTTAGTGACTCAGGTACACGTATCCTGTGACTAGGGATGTGTTAATGATTTTTAGTATATGCTGGCCTGGTACCGGAAAAAGTTCTTTAATCCAGTTTGAAGGAGTAGGATCGAGTAGACAGGTCATCAGTTTTGAGGACATAAATAATTTGGATAACTCGACCATGCTAATGGGCGTAAAACGGTTTAGTACCACTGTCTGTAAATGTTCTTGTTGTAACCAGGTGTGGGGCTGTTTATTAACATGAACAGGAATAGTGCATGATGGAGACACTTTGGAAATCTGGTCTCTAATAGCCTCAATTTTCTGATCGAAAAAGTTCATGAAGTCAGTGCTGCTAAGATTGGAGGGATAAGTTGAAAACTCTGATGATTGTTTTTTAGTTAATTTATCCACAGTACTAAATAGAAATTTTGGGTTATGTCTGTTTTGTTCAATTAGTTTTGAGAAAAAGGCAGGTCTAGCAGAAGCAAGAGCTTGTTTATACTGAAGAAAGCTGTTTTCCCATGCAAGATGAAATACTTCTAGCTTTGTTGACCGCTATTTTCGCTCTAATTTTCTAGTAGACTGCTTCAGGGCCCGGGTGGTATCGTTGTACCATGGAGTGTGCTTTTTCCGACTAGGGTTTCTTTTTTAAGGGGGGCAACAACATCAAGAGTGTTCCTGAGGGTAAGGGTTAGCTGGTTAGTCAGTTGGTCCAGTGCAGCTTCATCAGCCTTTTCTTCTGTGGAGAGGAATGACTTGGGAAGCATATTTATAAACTTTGGAATAACCTCAGGGTTTACTGATCGGCTGTAGTAATGTCTAGGCTCTGATACAGGAGGATGCCATGATGTGCTCTTACCGTATTTGCTTTAGTTGTTTGCTTCGTTCGATTTACAATTTACTTTGGCGAGTAATCCGGAGAAAGTAGTATATGATGCTTACTTAGGTTTTGTTTAAACACAAAAGCCCAAGATAGTGTCGTTACGCACTTGAAAGCACGATATTAGCCTGTAACAAAGTGTTTCGAACTCCTCGCTCTTTCAACCACAAACAGGAAGCAGCAAAGCCAAACAGCCCAGTGGGATGGTATACCTGCCATCCCAATATAGTTTCCTTGTGAAAAATTATGGCTGCAGTGTTAAATTCTTGATAAATTAAGCAAATTTCATTGTTTCTAGTCTTGATTAATAGGATTGCAACTTTTCTTAATTTGTAGGGCCCATCAGACCAAATAAAACAAAATTTGAATTGTCAATGGGTTGAAAAATGTAGAGGTCAGTGCTACAGTGGTTACAGGTTTCATTTGGCGCTGCTGCCTCGAAAGATCTTCCTGGCAGAGGCAAATTTGCATGTATTTTCTTTCCATTTCCACAGGAACTATTTTTGTTTGCAAACCACCAGTCAGATAGTTTTGAGCACAGTCTAACATCATCCATGTTAATTTCACGTAGGATATAGGGGCGAGTCGGTATAAATGTAACGCATCATAACTGTAAAATGGTAAATAACTTTGTTAGAAACAGCATTTATCACATGCATTTATTATAAGCACATACCAGATTGGTCTGTATGTAGTAGGCTTTTGGTTTTGTGTTTGTTTCTAATGCGAAATGATTTGTTTTAAATTAGAATTTATTCAAGGCAAATTGCCCGTAGTTGTGTGTCTCCTGTCAGCGTCTACTTCCTCTTTTACCGAATGGGGGAATGGACAGTTATTGAAATTACTGAATTATTTAAATAAACAATTATTGTTTAACATTTTTATGTGTTGAAAAATGATTTTTTTAGAGGAATCTTTGAAAGAGACCGGCAAAGATGTGCAAAGACAAGAAACGCCAGCAACAAGCAAGTGCAGGGAACCTGAACCCTGACACCATGATATGTTGAATAAGAATAGTGGTTTTTACTGCCAGAAATCAAAGTGTGCAATGATTTTAAAATGATAATAAATCACTTAGCCATTATCAAAACCTGCACACTAAGTGTGAATGTCTTGCCCTCTCCTCTGACATGCATTTGAGCTACTGTATGTAGGCCTTTGTAATTTCATTGTGGTCTGTTGTTGCTGCTGTTTCAATGTCATTAAAATCCTTTTTCCTCAAATATATTGGCTTGTGGGGGGCGGCATGGTGGTGCAGTGGGTAGCACTGTCGCCTTGCAGCAAGAAGGTTGTGGGTTTGAATCTCAGCTTCGGCCTTTCTGTGTGGAGTTTGCATGTTCTCCCCGTGTCCACATGGGTTTCCTCCGGGTACTCCAGTTTCCTCCCACAGGTAGGCCGATTTGAGATTGCCCATAGGTGTGAGTGAATGGTGTGTGTGTCCTGCGATAGATTGGCGGCCTGTCCAGGGTGTATTCCTGCCTCTCGCCCAATGCACGCTGGGATAGGCTCCAGCACCCCCCATGACCCTGCTCAGGATAAGTGGGTATCGATGATGGATGGATGGATATTGGCTTGTTCAATTTTATCGTCAATTTATCCTCGGTAGCACTGTATCCTACAGTAGCCTACGGTGTAGTTTATTCCACTGATAATGTTCAATGTTTTATTGTTCAGTTGCTAAATTACCTGCCAGAGGAGAGACAGACACATTCGCACATCCGCATTCCGTATCAACACCTGGCTGTTGTCAGGTGGTGGGGGGTGTGAACTCCAGTGAACTTTCCTAAGTTTTAAGTCAGACTTGACCTGTATTATTGAGTTTGTTTGTTTAACATCCATATGTTCACCCGACTCCTAAAAAAATGACAAACGTTTTTATTAGTAAGCTAGCTGGAAAGTATTAACTATCACAAACAAGTAAGAAAGCACGGTGATAAGGCGTTGCTGGCTATGGCATACTATAGCTAGGGAGACCCTCCTTGTGGCATAACTGATGGCTGGGTCAGACCAACGTTACCAGTTACAAATAATTTTTATTAGCCCTGTACAGTTCAATTGAGAGACCCCAAATTGGCAGATCAGTTAAAGAACATTGCAGCGCAGAGATGGATCCATTTTCACGCCTGTGCTTAAAATGTTGGATATGAGACGCTTTACAATTGTCCACCTGTTGTTCCCTAACCTAAATGTAGGTTTAACATCTAAAAATGCAGCTAAAAGCACAAACAGCACAATTTCTTTAGCATATCAATCACCCTGTCTGTTTTGAGTATGAACATGGTAACTAGGGTGATTAAACAAACAAAAAACTCTTTTACACTTCTCTCACAAAAGAGTTGACTGAGCTATTATCACTAGCCGTGTTTTGGTCTGTGGCCGTCTTGGCAGGTTCTGCATCTTCAACCATTAAAGGACTATGAGTGATGCCTATAATTTGATGCGTCAGAAACTTATTAGCCTAACCGTGTTTGTGCTATAGCCTTGTTGCGTGATTGCTGTGGTCATAGCCTGTGAGCTAGATTTCTGTAATAAAGTGTGATATGCCTATACAGGTGAGCATCGTTCAGTCACAACAATATTTCTGAAAATAATCAGGTCATAGGTGCCCCCTAAATTGGCTCTGCACCCCCTGTCCTAAAACTCAAGCTCCGCCACTGGGCATTGGTCAAAGAAAATGTTTTTTCCCGTATGCAATGATTTCAAAATGGTAATAAATCCCTTATTGCCTATATACTGAAACAAAAACACTATAATTTAGAAATACAGCTGTTGGAATTCAACAAGCTCAGTATTTTATTTCCAGAAAATAGTTTTCAACATAGCCTCAGCCTATTGTTTCATAATATGTAACTTAGGTTGTTGTGGGAAGTAACAAAAGTAATAAAAACATGGCCTTTTAAATGTTAAACGACGACATATTCCTGTAAAAACCCATAGAAACATTTTTTATGTTCTATTTGCTCAAAGATTTGCAAGCAAGTGAAATTATCTGAAATAAATTTCATTTGGAGATTTCTTTGTTCACCCTGCAGGTTCCATTTGTTTTGCAAATGAGTAATTAGACAGTGAGTCATCAAAGAAATTGATAAAGAGTGTTACATTAGGCCATCTATCACTTGAAGAAATATAGATAATCAGGTATGTAGTATAGTGTTCATTATATGTACTGCTATGGACCTATGTGTCTGAAATAAAGTTAAATTGAAATTGAATTGAAATTATCTAGGCTTCACCAAGATCATATCTACAGTGTGGTATAAAGCATTTTAGTTTTACAAATTGGTGTTTTTATTTTATTTTATTTTTTTAATTACAGTGAATTAAAAAGTGAATCGTCTTTTCGATTCCTAGCTCCCAAACTGCTACCAGTGTGCGATGGTACATATCCCTTGGTAGGTCAAACCTGTTTTGGTGATTTTTCAGAAAACCGAGTTTGACAGTTTATTTTTTAATCCATAATGGCATAAGTGCCACAGTATAATCAAATAACAATATATAAATCTTATATATATATAAAAAGACTTTCCAGAAAATAACGCTTTCCTTTAATACAATGTTAAAAATTAGCTGCTTCCCTCGGCATGTAATAACTACAAATTAAACAAATTAAAAAGCAAGAAATTAATGGGTGTTCGATATTCATTTTAAAAACAGAAATCAAAAAACGAGAATCAATTGGTTATTCGTGTTGCTGACTGATATTAAACATACAATTACATAAACTGAACTTGCTCTCAATTTTAAAGTTGATGGTGTTATGTTTGGATTTCTGTTTTCTCAAGGGAGAAGGATCCAGTGGCTACAGCACACCAGGGGTCAAATGTAGAAAAATATTAATGTGGAAATCTGAGGGCACTTTATTCTCCAATAAAAAAATCCCTTCTGGGGTTATTTTGAAGATGGCGAGCGCCATTTTTTATGTTCTTTTTTTAGTGGCATTTTGCTTCTGAAATTTCTGTAGAATCCTCAGGACACAGGCAGCTTAACATTGTAGGACACCTATGTATATGAAAGCATGAATACATAACAGAATAACATGTAAAACATTTCACGATTTTTTATTATAACAAAAATGTGTATTAATGAGGTTAGATTTTTTATAATGACCCAACTGACTTTGGTGTAGCGTTAGGTGCAGCCACAAATACTCGCAAACAAAGTCAAATGACCTGTTGGTCAGATGCCAATTTTGTTTTAATGTTTATGCGTGGAACATCCATGAATACATTGCTAGCAGAAAGTGTCACTTTTACACAGGAAGAGGGAAGCAGATCATTCTGTTAAAGAAAACAGCCATTATTGTCTGGTATGTACTTACAGTGAGCACCATACTTCATTGGACAGTGACACATTTTTTGTTATTTTGGTTCTGTATTCTAGCACTTTGAGTTTGAAAGGATACAATGACAATGAGTTGAAGTGCAGACTGTCAGCTTTAATTTGAGGGTATTTTCATACATATCGGATGGACCGTTTAGAAATTATAGAACCTTTTGTACATAGTCCCCCCCATTTTCGGGCATCAAAAAATATTGGACAGTTTAACATTGTCGAATAAAGTCATCATTTTAAATATGTGGTCGCATATCCTTTGCATGCAATGACTGCTTGAAGTCTGTGACGCATAGACAGCACCAGACGCTGGGTATCTTCCCTGGTGATGCTTTGCCAGGCCTGTACTGCAGCCATCTTCAGTTCCTGCTTGATTCGGGGGCTTTTTGCCTTCAGTCTCCTCTTCAGCATGTAAAATGCATGTTCAGTTGGATTCAGATCAAAACCCCTTCGTTGCTCTAGCATTATGTTTTGGGCCATTGTCTTGTTGCATGATGAAGTGTTTGGAGGCATTTGGTTTTATCTGAGTAGATAAAATGTTTCTGTAAACTTCAGAATTCATTGTTCTACTTCAGTCTGCAGTCACATCATCGATGAAGACAAGTGAGCCCGTTCCACTGGCAGCCATACAGGCCCTCCACCATGTTTCATGGATGAGGTGGTATGCTTTGGATCATGGGCATTTCCTTTTTTTCTCCACACTTTCCTCTTTCCATCACTCTGGTACATGTTAGTCTTTGTCTCATCTGTCCACAAGACTTTGTTCTTGGGGCTCTTTTAGGTGCTTTTTAGCAAACTGCAGAGTTTTCCCTAGGTTTTCAGAGGGCTTAGGCGCTCTCAACTATATATTTTTTTAATATATTAAAAAACGCTTTGACCAGCGGTTTTCATCAGAAAAAGACATTACGTGTGAACACAGCCTAACTTTGTTTAGCTACCAATCCACGTTAGATATTAACGTTAGTTCAATCGAGGTATCTTTATGTAACGTCAACTAACTAGCTTCGCTGGTTACTTGTTTACATTTTTGACAGATGTGGCTAGTGGGTAAATCGTTTCCGTCACAGCACTTTCAACACAAGCAAAATTGGAAGCGCTATCCTAAAATTTCTTCTAACCGTGAACAGTGCCTGGCCCGCAACCGTAGTAATGTGTTAACACGGCGGCACAATTATATCGAGAAATAACATCTTTGGGGATAAAACGCTATATTCTGTAAATGCATTTAACATACCATACATAAAAACATAAAAACGCTCGTCAATCACCCACTTCTATTTATAATGCCATCATAGCGCGGAGTGTTCAAAACCATAAAGCCACCTCTCTGTTTTTTTTTTTTTTTTTTTTTTTCAGCACATCACCGTTGTTTTTACATTCATTCTGATATGTCGCATAAATGTCTTTTTACGTTCATTCGGCTTAAGGCACTCCGCAAAATCACTTAGGCGCTGCGCCTAAGCCTTTCTATGGTAGGGAAAACCCTGAACTGTAATCTCGCCTTTCTGTTCTTCAGGCTTATCATTGGTTTGCATCTTGTAGTGTACCCTCTGTAGTCCTTCTGGTGTAGTCTTCTACGTATGGTAGACTTTGACACATCTACACCAGCATCCAGGAGAGTGTTTCTGATCTGTTAGGCTGTTGTCAGGGGGGTTTTATTCACTATAGAGAGTATTCTCTGGTCATCCACTACAGTGGTCTTCCTTGGTCTACCGGGTCTTTTGACATAATTGAGTTCACCAGTTGTTTTTCTTTTTGTTAATGATGAACCTTGACTTTGGCATGCCCAGGGTTTTTGCAGTGTTCCTGATTGATTGATTTTCATTTCTGAGCCTTATGACAGCCAGCTTAACACTCGACACTACTGTCTTCCTCATGTTGTCACACCCCAACAACAATCACCAAAGGTAATTGCAAAGTCTAGAATCAAGACTAGACATCAATAGCTCTCTTCTGCATTCACTAATGACACAAATGATTACACCTGCCTTACGAAACACATCTGTGAAGCCAATTCAACAAATACTTGTAGTACCTTAAAATGGGGGGCTCAAAGTGGCTAGAGTACAGAACCAAAATCACAGAAAATGTGTCACTGTCCAATGAACTATGGTGCTCACTGTATGGGAAAAACACTTCTGTGTGTGACGAATAGGCCTACACCCAGAAACAGCCAAAGACATGCCTCCTCAGTCATTTTAGGGAGTAAGGGAAAGGGTTTTTCCATGTGAATGTCCCACTAAAATCACTGATGTGCAATGATAATAATAGGTACGTTTCTGACGTTGTCCTGCAATAGGCTACTAATCCCATCCGGACAGGGCTAAAGTGCACGTACTGGCTGTTGGCGGTGTATGATTATAAATTGCGGCATTGAATATCACAAACCTTTTGAACCAAGACTAAAGGCTTACGATTAAATTTAAAATGTTTGATTTTGTGTCGGAATGGGAAAGGCGACAAAAAGAGTCACAAACTTAGTCGTAGTCGTTATAATACAGTCTCACACAAATCGTCAGTCAGGAGGCACGTACCGACTGAGGTATGTCTGGAGAGACTGTGAAATCACTAAAAATATCATCTGCCAGCATTACGAGTTGTCACCTGAATGGTAGCCTCGCGAGCCAGTCTCTTTTTTCACTTTGTTCCACAGAGCCTGTTGCCTTGACGTTCTAGGCATAAACGAAGGAGGCAACCTTCCCGGGATAGTTGTATTTTCTCAACCAATCAGAGTGCAGAGGGGCAGCGCTCCAAATGTGGTGACGATTTTGGCCAGGCGAGGTCTGAAACGTGCACCGGAAAAACATAACCGGAGGCAAACTTCTCCACAAACACGAATCAATTTGCCACTATTTGGGGAAAATGGCTAATGTTAACGTCAGATCACCGACCACACCATCAAAGGTTATCACCGAGATATGCTGAATCTGCGGTTCGAGGTTCGATAATAAAAGAAACAAACACAATTTATTTATCAGTGATAAATTTATTTAATTCCTTTTTGGTTCAACAATTCCACTTGCTCCTCCATTATTGATTGTAATGGGCAAACAATCAAAACCATTGCTTCTTCTGGCCATTTTTCGGGGTATTTATTTGATAGCAGACTGCATACCCTAGGCCACACTTGAAAAATTTAACTTTAGCCAAATCCTGTAGGCAAGCAAGCGAGTACATCTCTGTTCAATAGCAGCGTATCCAAACATACGCGCTGAAGGTCCTTCAATGAAGTCACGCCAAGTATTTGGCAAGTCTGTGATATAACAGAATTAATATTGTCTTTGAATTTGTCCATAATTCTGTTTTTATCAGATAATTTGGGTTAGCTCGATAGCTTCGTCCATTTCACTGGTGTGTTTCAGTCGGAACTTGGATTGCAGCGCACACGGAACAAAGGGAGTGCCGGGGGGAGGGAGAACTGGCACACTGAGACAGACAGTTCGATTAACCAATAGGGAAGCTGCCGCTGGCTTCCAGCGGCAGAGTCTCCTCCCTTTTGCCCCAGAAAGTACATGCGATTGTCCAGACTACCTGAATGGTAGCCTGTGAGTTCATGATGTTTCATCATCACCATGAAGTGGTAGGCTATTCAGTCCAGTGGATCAGCATAACGTCAAATCACATAATTAAGAGCTAACTATACTTTCTGGTTAATGTAAATTTGCATACAAATTTGTAATAAAAATTTTGTGGAAACATGCAAAATATAGCCTAACTAACATTAGCAAGTAGAAATGAGTTAGGTCAATTTTGAGGTTTACTTACAACCGTTTTATTAGGTATGTATTTGGTACATCGTTCTGAACCCATGGACAAGCATACAAAATGCATAATGTGTAATATGAACATATTTTGAACAATAAATTGATGCGGTCTCGGACAAAAACACAGCTGAATAGATTGGATTGACTCATGTATGAGAAAAGAATCTCTGCACGTGCCAGTACTTCACGTGATGTCGTAATTACATTTTCTTTAACCTCTTAATGATGGTCTTTGTAGTCCATCCATCAGCTAGCCATCATCTTGTGTTCAATACAACCAACCAATTTACTTGCTACTCTGTAAAGTGTCTTTTGACTGTTCTATGTAAAAAGTGCTATACAAATAAAATTGAATCAGAGTCTAGTGTTAAACTCTCAACTGAGTGAATAGAGCAACTCAGCAATAACTTAATTACTGAATAGTGTCAAGTAAAATCATGATTCCTGTTCTTGTATGTATCATGGGTATAAATGTGCACACCCTGACAAGTGTCATTTGATCATCAAGACGCAGTTGGCCAGCCACTGTCCGCAAAATAAACCATTTGGTTTATTTCCCATCAACAGCTGTATGGGGGAACAAGTATCTACAGATTTCTCCTCTGTATCTCCATTGTGGCCAGACCCAAGTGGAAGATCAGTGCACATCCAAAGTTCTGACTAACCCATCGCGACTCCAACTTCAAAGTTTCTTAAGAGTCCCTATTCACCTGTCATGGACCTTGAACCAGCTGACAAGCTAATGGAATTAAGGACTGACCTCCCCTTTTATTGCTGTTAAGTATTGAAATGCATTTTTTTAAACACTGACATCAAACCATAGGATTGCGTAGAACTTGTAATAGGTCATTTAACTTGTGTTTATTATGCTTTGTTGGTCTGGAATTGCAAATTCCCTGACCTTGGTGTTTTACATTGCTAAAACTTCATTTTATGAGACTGATTAAACAAACTAACCACGTAATATAGAGTAGGGTGTGTTACGGCCGGCAGGACTGGCCGCAACAAACAAAGTCCAGATGCACCAAAAACAGACAGAAACTGATCTAAAAACAAACCGCGTCCTCACATAAAAAAATGTTTAGAGCAAAACTACCTGTTGCAATGGAGGCATTTTTAATGAAGGAACCTCATCAGTGTGACCATGTGGTATGTCACAGAAAGAGTGTGTTTCTTAGGAATCCTGTCTCTCTCTGTTTTCACAAAGGAGTACTGGTTCTGTCCTTTCCTGTTTTTAGATTTCATGACTGAAGTGTTATGTATGTGCAAGAGTGGAATTATTATGTTGTGTATGTGAAGAGTTGACAGCAGGACTGTTATGTCTGCCTGTGTCAGGTGTTCACACGGGAGTGCATGAGCCACTACCTGAGGGTGTTTAACTTCCTGTGGCGGGCAAAGCGCATGGAGTACACGCTGACGGACATCTGGAAAGGCCAGATGTGCAACGCTAAGCTGCTGAAGAACATGCCCGGTGAGTCCACAGTTCATCCCACCCCAACTAGAGGAACAAGTCCTCTGCTTAGTGTTCCTAAGGCCAGAGTCTTCCCCTGTGTGAAGTCACTTTCTGTTAATGGCACTTTCTATTAACTGGTTCTCTCATTGCAGAGCTGTCTGGAGTTCTGCATCAATGTCACATCCTGGCTTCTGAGATGGTCCATTTCATACACCAGATGCAATATTACATCACCTTTGAGGTAGGCCGAGCATTTTTGTGGTAACCCCAGCAGGTGTGTGTGTGTGTGTGTGTGTGTGTACGCGCACGCGCTAGAGCTGTCAACATTGGCATGAATTGAACCGTCTAAAATAGGTAAAAGTTGAATATACAGTGAGCACCATAATTCATTGGACAGTGACACATTTTTTTGTTATTTTGGTTCTGTACTCTAGCACTTTGAGTTTGAAAGGATACAGTGACAATGAGTTGAAGTGCAGACTGTCAGCTTTAATTTGAGGGTATTTTCATCCATATCGGATGAACCATTTAGAAATGACCGCACCTTTTGTACATGGTCCCCCCACTTTAAGGTACTACAAGTATTTGTTGAATTGGCTTCACAGATGTGTTTTGTTAGGCAGGTGTATTCATTTGTGTCGTTAGCGAATGCAGAAAAGAGCTGTTGATGTCTAGTCTTGATTCTAAACTTTGCAATTGCCTTTGGAGTTTGTTGTTGGGGTGTGACAACATGAGGAAGACGGCAGTCATAAGGCTCAGAAATGAAAATCAATCAATCAGGAACACTGCAAAAACCCTGGGCATGCCAAAGTCAAGGTTCATCATTAACAAAAAGAAAAACAACTGGTGAACTCAATTATGTCAAAAGACCCGGTAGACCGAGGAAGACCACTGTAGTGGAGGACCGGAGAATATTCTCCATGGTGAAGAAAATCCCCCTGACAACAGCCCAACAGATCAAAAACACTCTGCTGGATGCTGGTGTAGATGTGTCAAAGTCTACCATACGTAGAAGACTACACCAGCAGGACTACAGAGGGTACACTACAAGATGCAAACCACTGATAAGCCTGAAGAACAGAAAGGCGAGATTACAGTTTGCTATAAAGCACCTAAAAGAGCCCCAAGAACAAAGTCTTGTGGACAGATGAGACAAAGATTAACATGTAACAGAGTGATGGAAAGAGGAAAGTGTGGAGAAAAAAAGGAAATGCCCATGATCCAAAGCATACCACCTCATCCGTGAAACATGGTGGAGGGGGTGTTATGGTTTGGGCCTGTATGGCTGCCACTGGAACGGGCCCACTTGTCTTCATCGATGATGTGACTGCAGACAGAAGTAGAACAATGAATTCTGAAGTCTACAGAAATATTTTATCTGCTCAGATAAAACCAAATGCCTCCAAACTCATTGGACGACACTTCATCATGCAACAAGACAATGACCCGAAACATAGTGCTAGAGCAACGAAGAGGTTTTTGACGGCCAAAAAGTGGAAAATCCTTAACTGGCCGAGTCAATCACCGGATCTGAATCCAATTGAACATGCATTTTATATGCTCAAAAGGAGTGTAGTATAACACTAGAAAGGCCACATTTTTTGTTACCATAAACTGCCAGGCATTTTCTCATCCAGCATTACAGCATCACTTTCAGCACCCACAGCGACCCAATTTCATAAAGATTATGAAACATGATGTTGTAAAACTACTTTCTTGAAATAAAGGACATGACTCAATTTGAACATTTTTATTTTTAATTATATCAGTTAATTATATCAGGAAAATGCGCCAAGGCATATTAGTGGTTTTAATCAGCAGTAGCCTATATTTTCAATTTCATTCAATTAATAACTAATAGCTGTTGGCAGCTTATGGGGGAACCAACAGACGTTATCAGTGCTATAAACCAGATCATTTATTCGTTGGGTAGGAATGTTGGACCAGCTGTGCAGAAAAATGGTTGTGCCAGGGCTGGGGAACAATTGTCTTGGTCAGGCCATAAGTAAAAATGGAGGGAAAAAGGGAAAAGAAGAAAAATGAAGAAGAAAAAGTGAAAGAGTTTAGGATTCTTCTGCATGTGTTTTGATGTAGCAATTTTCTAAAAAAAAATAAATAAATAAATAAGGAGAATTATTGAAAATCACTACATTTTTCATTTTTAAAACACGTAGGGATTCAGAGGTCATGAGTACAATGTCCTGAGACACATTGAAATCTGATTTGATGGATCATACAAACTCTTTCTTTTTTGTTATTTTATACTTTATTATTTTTATCTATGGTAAACATTACATTTATTTGGCAGACGCTTTTATCCAAAGCGACATACAAAAGTGCATTTCATGGTCATGGACATCTACAAAACACAGGTTCAATAAGATACTATAATATAAGAAGACTATTTTATTGTGTATTGTGTAATAAAGTAGCTCTAATGTGTTCCCTTTGATTAAAAGTGAAGGCTCTTTCAATAAACTATCTATCAATATATGAGAAGTTAAACACTTATTTAAATAACTTTTAAAAATAAATGAGAAAATGCAGTGTTGTTAAACAAATTGTAACCACAAATGTATAGCTATAGACAAAAATATAACATGGGCAGATGTTATTACGTTTTGCAACGTATCAACAAAGGATTCATTTTAAATTATTCACAAGATTGACTTGTGAATAGTGAAAAAATGTGATATCTAAAAGATTTAATACAAAATAATGTAAAATAACCATACAAATATTATTTACAAAATGGTACAAACAAGGTCTATTTTTTTTACATTTCTTTTTAATGTCCTCCAGCCACTTTGCCATGGTCTCTGTGTTTGTGACTTTGTACTGGCTGTGCCCTTTTGCATCAGTTCTGAATTGCTCACATTTTCTCCGTGAATTTACAGTCATGGTTTTACTGAATGACAGGTGGGTTACTCTGTAGCCAGTGCACCTGAGAGTAATCATAAGGTAGTACCAGCCGATGTCCAGGACCTGCCACACACTCTTATAAATACTACATCCAGGTCGCTGCTGGCCACACACTGGACTGAGTAACCTGACATTCCACTGGTGGTAGGGCATCCACACCAGGAGCCTATGGTTGAAAAAGTGCTCAGACAGAAGAGCACAATTCCAAATACAACATAAAACATTCTAGTTAACCCCTTGCCCATTTAGGGGGTACCTTATTTAAAGCTTTATAAATCCGGATGTGAGCATCACAGAGACTTGTAAAATGGCTTAAATGAAGCAAGAAATTTGTACCATTTGCAATACTAATATAGATTAGTTAATATTCACAATTTAGGAAGAAATAAAGTGCCACAATTGTAATTGCAATTGTCTAGGCAAAAAATATAAAATGAATTTGCTCTTTTTTAGTTTGCAATGAAATACTTGAGAGATTGTTTATATACAGCAGGTTGAACTATACACGCCCAGGATAAAAAAATTCCTTGACCACAAGTACATAAAATATGGGTGGACATGCAGAACTACTAAATATCTTTGAAAGAAGTAAACAGTGTGCCCAGAGTCTCCAAATCTATCCAAAATGTCTAAATTATGCATTGCTGTAAATCACTACATAATCATGCATTTCACTACAAATCAACTGTTTTGACTCAAGAAACTCACCTTTGCATCATTTTCAAGTGGGAATTACAAGCTTTCCGTCAGTACAGTGGTATAAAATAGCTAGGGGTCCAGAAACATCCAAAATCTCTCCAAAAGGAAATATAATGCTTTTTGTCCATTGTAAAGCATATAAATGAGCCCCTCATGAAGGTTTAAGATGAAACATTGATATCAGATTTAAAAATAATGCAAAAATATTGTCACACAATGCTGTACAGTACCTAAATGTGTAATAATTAACTCCTGTATGTATTTCCATACTCTGTACTATCGTATGTTTTCTTGTATGGGGATGGGACAACATGAAAACAATTTAACTGTCCACGACGTTTTGGCAATGTTCAGACACTCTCACTGTTGCGTGCATCACAAAAATGACTAGACTTCCAACGAACTATCCACATTATGAAAGACACTCAATTTCAAAAATAACGTATATAACCAAAATATTTTGAGCAGTAATACTTACATAGCAATGATGAAATCTCATCTGTTTTCAGTAGATAGATACAGAGACAGTAAATCAATGATATAGTTCTATCCGCTTCTGTCTTACACCAGAAAACGATGTCAGCTAGACACGATGACATGGTATCATTTTTAAAAACTTTTTCTCATTTATTTCGTTATTCAGTGAGCAGCGTTTTTACTGCTGTATTGGCATATCTTAGGGCTATTGTCGGGTTTATCTTGTTGCAATGACGGAATACAATTTTTTAGTGGTGAAATAATATTTTTATGAATGCCAAGATAGACAGTATTGTCCGTTATGTCATGGGTGGGGGGTGTAGTTGTAGATGAGACTGCAGGGAGGGGGTGCGTGTTAAATGAATGACCAGAGCGACAATGGTGGCGCTGCGAAACTCCATATTCAGCATAGTTGTAGTGTATTGTCTACTAATGAAACTAAAACAACGCGTTTCTGTTTTTAACTCATACTTTGGTTGCAGTAGCACCGAATGTCCGAGTTCAGTAATCTCGGCACGCCGGCGGCCCCGACCACTAGGGGCTTTGCGCTAAGCAGTTAATAGATATTGCTACATGCTTGGGAATGGAGTCTTTTGCGATGGCGTGGGCTTTCCTTTGAGTGTTAAAGGATTAACATGGTGGTTGAGTGACACTTGCCAGTTGTCTTTAGGCAACAACAAAACAAATGTGCATAATTCTTATTATTCAGTCATTTAAATGTATTTTAAAACTTATTTTTGTAAGCCTAAATTTCCCACTATTAGATTTCACCCAAACTGTCTGGGTGTGGTAATGAGAACTGTCAATTACCTATTATTGACAGACCGTGCCCCCACTTTCCACACATTGTTGTTTGTTACCATAGCTACCTCCATGATACGCGCTCATCTTGGGAGACTGAATTTTCACAAGCTAGCTAACTTAGTATATCAAGTATCAATAGCTAAGGTAAGGACACTGACTTATATCCAATATAATATTTGCTAGCTAACTAGCCAAGTTAAGATAAAAGCACAACTATAACGTCCTTATGAAAGCAAACTAGCTGGCTAACGTTATTGATAACATCACCTTATGAAAGCAAACTAGCTAGCTTGCTAACGTTAGCTAGCTAGCTAAATGAGTATAACCAGAATAGTCTAATAGTCCTTAAAAGGCACTCTAATTAAGTGAACCTAACGTCAAATATTTGCATTGTCTTGCCTGTAGGCCAGCGGCGCAAACTATGGGTCATGAGTTATCCGTGGGTCCCCAAATATGATTTAGAATTAACTATCACAGCAATCTGACTGGCAGAATTAAAAACTCACCTCAAATTTGCGAACACGCCATTGTTTTCATAAGAGGGTCTTCAACGTGTAAATCGATAGTAAACATCTTTAGATTAGAGTTGTTATTATTAGGCAATCAGGTATTAAAGAATTACCACTTACTACTTTGAATGACACGCTGTATATGATCCTATATGTTCACACAGGATAAACGAACACAACAGGGTTGTATCGACTTGGAGGTGGCTACAAATCGCTGGTTGTTTTTAAAAGTTAATTAGATTGACTGTAACATTATATAGAGCAGAACCTGGAAGGTAACAGACATGGAGATAACAGACCTGCTTCAACTAATCAAGAGATAGCTGAATGATGTAGTCATTGAATCAAGTATTAGTTCTGGATTGGAACAAAAACATTCTATTAGGGGGCATTCTAGGACTGGAGCTGAATACCACTCTAGTAATTGATTTAAATATTTTATTACATCATAGTAAATTAATTAAACAACTTTCCCATGTCTGAATATTTTGCAGAACTTGTCATTATTTGGTGTTGGAAAAAAACCCCAATAAATGTTACAATACACTCTGGTTTGTTTGATAACATTAATAAATAGCATTCTTTATTTCAAATGTGTAATAATGAAGTTCAAATTTAATTTACATTACATGTCAAGTCAAAGCACAGTAGAATGGACATTTACATTTTAATCCAAAGCTACTTCCAAGTAGGTGAAACGAAACAAGCCAAGTGATAATATCAACTCTAGTCAACAATCTTAGACATTTTTTTACACACAGTGCTACAGTCAAGTGGGTAACTTGAGAGCATAGCTAAGTGCAGAAACCTGTTGGGAGAAAGGGGGTTAGTATTTTTATAAAGTTATAGAAGATGCTGTTTGAATAGGTTAGTTTTTAGTCTGCGACGGAAGATGGAGCAGTCCTGACAGCGGTGGGAAGTTCATTCCACCACCACACGCATACACCCATATATATATATGGGTGTATGCGTGTGCTGTGCATGTGTGTGTACTAGGGCTGTGTATTGGCAAGAATTTGGCGATACGATCGTTAGCAAGGTGAGTATTAACTGAAATATGTTTAATTATCCAAACCAATCAGTTTTAACTGTTGACACAACTCGTTTGACATCCGGAACTCTGAATAACGAACACAAGTGCAGCAACAGTTAAAACAGCTTACTGTTTTATATTTGGTAATTATTCTCAAATATATCAATTAGAAATAAAATTGCTGAATTTGTTGGCTGAGCAAACTGTTGGATCAGTCTTTATCAAAATGTACAACTCACAACAAGATGAAAATTAAAAAATTTATGAAGTTACAAATATTCACGTTCAATCTAAAGACGAGGTTCAGCTACCTTAAAACAATTAGCAAAGGAATACAGACATAGGCATTCACACAAGAAATGAATGGAAGAAGATGCCAGACCACAGCTTATTTGTCCCGAAGTAATCCAAAAACCACAAGTCAGCAGAATATTCCAAAAGAACCACAGATGAAAACATAAAAATATGTTTATTTTCTGAATCCAGCGGTTCCAACAGTCAATGCCCTTAAAATGTTCAGCACACAAGTGATATTACGTGCTAGAACCCCTCACTTAAGATATTTGATATGTAGGTTATGTTATTTCATTTAATAATTGTGTTTAAAATTAGAATGATCAATTAAATCGCCAAATTCATTGATAGCTCAGTCTACAAAAAACTGGTGGAATCTACCAACATGTCAAAACAAGCTCAATATCAAGTTTTAAGATTAAATAATTGAATTTAATACAAAGCAGTCAATTAGATGAATGCATTGAAATCATACATTCTTTATTGAATGCAGGCTCACTACTTCTAAATTACAGGCATTACACAAAATATTTAAAAAAATTAATTTAGAAATACCAGAAAAGAGAGAGAGAGATGGATAAGCTATACCTAAGCACCACAGAATGAAAGGAAACCAGCTAAAAACACACAATCGAGGAACCACCACCTAAATAAAAAGAGAAAAACTCTTCTTATCCAAGGCTCCAAAACCAACGCAACACAACTTTTTCCTGTAGCCATCTAAAATACGTCATTTTTTTCGCAAACCAAAAAAATACTCAAAATATGCCCCATAGTTGCAACATTAGTCAACAAGATTTGGCGCAAACTACGCCCCGTAGTTGCATTGGTCAACACGAGAGCGCTGATTGATTAAATTTGGCTCGTCTACCAGCGCCAAGTATGGTATTTTCAATTTACTGCACTATGTATAGTTTAACGCGTGCTGGCTGGCTGCAATTCATTAGATCTCTACCGTGATTTGCTCTTTGAAAATGTTTGAGCAAAATGCCAACTACATTCTTGTTTGTGCTTAGAGTTTGGTCTTCAATTTACTACACTATGTATAGTTTAACTTGTGCTAGCTAGCTAGAATTCCTTGGATCTCTGCCGTGGTTTGACTTGACTGTCAACTCTGTATGGTTTTCATTTGTTATTTTTTTCTCCCCCCCCCCCTCCCCCGTACACCTCATTGTTACACCAATTGTTAAAGTGAAATGAATATTAGAACCAGTTATCATGCCTATATCTGACCAGGTATTAATCGTAATTGTTTTTTTAAAATCGATTCTGATCATTTGTTGCAAATACGGGGCGTGGTTTGCGCTAAAGTGATTTTGGGGGAAAAATTATGCATTTTAAATACCTTACCCAGCATGGCTTGAGGATGTTTTCCCTGATTGGGTGATGGTGAGTTTTGGTGAAGGAGAGATGGGAAGGGGGTTCAGACTAATTTATGACAAGGACTGGGACTGGGACAAGGATTTTAAATTGCCCCAATCACATTTGCTTTGATGATTGTGGCAGGGAGGGCAGGTCACATTCTTAGAAAAAATATAATATTGAATCAAATTCACTGTTTCCCCCTCCAAGGCCATTTTTTTTACGAATTCACAGTTCTTGGAAATTTGGGACTGGTTCCAAATTGGAACCAGCTATTGATACCCAATCATATATAACATTTAAGAATTTAAAATACAAGTGAAAGAATAATGGAAAGGCAAGTACTTTTTCAAACATTTTGATAAATAAAATAATAAAAACCTGTTTAAAAATGTAAACAGCACTTATGTGCATTTATTCAAAATAGTAACAAAAGTCCAATGACCATTATCATCCAAAACCACAAAATCACAGAAAACACAAAAAGGATATCATGGAAATGGAGGGGGGGAAGAAATGTGGAAAGTCAAGACCTACAACTTCCGTGACCCTGCCTTACACCCAGCCTTCCTTGATCAGTGTATTCCAATCACGGATCATGGAATTGGCCTCTATGTTATGTTACATAATTTTTTTTTATTTTCACGCAATATTATTTGGGGGGGGGGGGGGTGTTATTTGGCCTGTTTTTTAATATTGGGTGGTTCTAACCACCTACTGCCCCGCACCATTGTGTGATTGCAGTGATTTTAATAAATAAGCCAGTTTCAGCAAGACCAGGTAAAAACCTGTTGTTTATTTGGTTGTCATGACGCACGTGATCCGGTTGACCAATGGTGTAACTTCATCACTCAGTCACTCAGTCACAGACATTTGCGTTTGTAGGGCTGGCCCCACTGTTGCGGTCCAGCCAAAAAGTGCAGCTTCCAGTCCAGAATAAAAAGAATAATGGGACTCAAATAGGACTCTGAAGCATGGCGAGATGTAGTATTGTGAAAGGTATTATTGCGATACTCAACTTTTCAGATTTTCTTGCTCCTCTAGTGTGTACACATACTACACTGCCTGGCCAAAAAAAAAGTCGCACACACTAATATTTTGTTGGACCACTTTTAGCTTTGATTACGGCGTGCATTCGTCGTGGCATTGTTTCGACAACCTTATGCAATGTCACAACATTTATTTCCATCCAGATTGCATTCATTTTTGGCCAAGATCTTGTATTGACGACGGGAGAGTCGAACCACTCCGTAAAGTCTTCTCCAGCACATCCCAAAGACTTTCAATGGGGTTAATGTCAGGACTCTGTGGTGGCCAATTCATGTGTGAAAATGATTCCTCATGCTCCCATTACCACTCTTTCACAATTTGAGCCCAATGAATCTTGGCATTGTCGTCCTGGAATATGCCTGTGCCGTCAGGAAAGAAAAAATCAATTGATGGTATAACCTGGTCATTCAGTACATTCAGGTACTCAGCTGACTTCATTTTATTGCTGCATAACGTTGCTGAGCCTACACCTGACCTATTGACGGAACCCCTGATCATAATACTGCCTCCAGAGGCTTGTACAGTGGGCACTATGCATGACGGGTGCATCGCTTCATGCGCTTCCCTTCTTACCCTGACATGCCCATTGCTCTGGAATAGGGTAAATCTGGACTCATCAGACCACATGACCTTTTTCCATTGCTCCAAAGTCCAATCTTTATGCTCCCTAGCAAACTGAAGTCATTTTTTCCGATTAGCCTCAACTGACAAGTGGTTTTCTTGTGGCCACACAGCTGTTTAGTCCCAATCCTGTAAGTCCTCGTCGCATTGTGCATGTGGAAATGCTCTTACTTTCACTATTAAACATAGCTGTGAGTTCTACTGTCGATTTTTTACGATGTGACTTCACCAAGAGTTTTAGTGATCTCTGATCACGACCATTCAAGATTTTTTTCCGACCACATTTCTTCCGCGAAATTGACGGTTCACCACTATCCTTCCAGGTTTTAATAATGCGTTGGACAGTTCTTAACCCAATTCCAGTGATTTCAGCAATCTCCTTAGTTGCTTGATGCAGGCCAATAATTTGCCCCTTCTGATACACAGTAACATCTTTTCCACGACCACAGGATACGTCTTTTGACAAGAAATGAGAAGCTACACACTGCATCAGTTAGGGTTAAAAGAATTGTTGCCAGCTGAAACATATTAATCACTACAATAATGATCCAATCATAGGCTTTTAAGTATTTGCTTATTTAAGTCCAAACAGCAACTTTTTTTTTGGCCAGGCAGTGTATGTCCATGGACGTAGGTCTTGAGGGGCGGGGGGGGGGGGCACAGGGCACAGTGGGGACACAAATCTTACAACTTTTTGCAAAACATCAAATGGTCATGTTGTATTGGGTGGGACAGTTGGTCTCCCTCCCCCAACGTTGAAATGATGTACCTCCTTGTGTGCTTGCGCCTGTGTGTATGGACTATATGCATGCTTGTGTTTATACATACTGTGTGTATGTATGTCTATTTGTGTGTCTAATATCTGTGTGTGTGTGTGTGTGTGTGTGTGTGTGTGTGTGTGTGTGTAGGTCCTGGAGTGCTCCTGGGATGAGCTATGGAATAAGGTGCAGCACGCACAGGATCTGGATCACATCATCGCCGCCCACGAGGTCTTCCTCAATACCATCATCACCCGTTGCCTGCTGGACACTAACAACAGGGTAAAACACAAGAGTCTCACACACGCACAGACACACAAGCACACACAAACATAAACATTCATCCCTTAACCTGCTTATTCCTGGTCAAGATATTGGGGGGGCTGGAGTCTCTCTGTGCATTGGGGCGCGAGGCAGGAATGCACCCTGAACAGGGGGCTTTTATCACAGAAGCACAATGTAGTTTAGCCAAGTCCAAGTTAGCCGGCTCAGAAAATCCTAACCATGGCAATCACAGATACAGTAATTGGTGTCATGACGCTGGTTGTGCACTCTCTCTGTCTAATCAGGATTTCTGGCTCAAGCTATCTGCACGTTCACATGAAAGGGGTGGTGTTTGTTACTACGAGCCAATATCACAGAATCATGGAGAAAGTAAGAGCTACGTATTGCCTTATGTAGGTGACATTTTTTGAATAACATGCTCCTAATTAATTCATGTCACGTGTTAAGGAATGGGAGTTGGGATTAACAATTGAGAATGATCCAACAAGTTTTTGTATTTTTGAGTAAGATTTTCTTACAAGAAATCCTGACTAAAGGCACCACAAAGATTGGCGGTAGTGTTTTACGCCCAGATGGTGTATTTTTATTATCACTCTTGATAAGGTAAGGTTGCTGTAAATTATGAACCTTCAAAACTCATTCTATGAAAAAATACAATGTCAACTCCTGCAGGCGTACCCCTAGGTGTTCCCAGACCAGTTGGGAGATGTAATCCGTCCAGCGAATCCATATCTTGGATCTGCCTCAGGGACTCCTCCCAGTTGGACCTGCTCGGTACAGATCTAGATTTAAATATTCTGACTGTGTCCAACTCCCTTATAAATCTTGGAAGTGTGTTCCACAGTATTTGAGCTCTGTAGGAGAAAGCTCTACCACCTTTTAGGTTTTTAGATATTCTTGGGACTACCAAGTAGCCTGCACCTTGAGAACGGAGTGACCTTGTGGGCTTATAAGGTAGGAGCAGGTTAGTTATGTACACATTTTCTCCCCCCTCACCAGAAGGAGACCAGACTCGAGGTGAAAGAACACTCGACCTGTGAGTTTGGCCTCTGGTCATCCTTAGGAGACTGGTATTATTAGGATATTATCGATACTGCTACTCTTATCAGTACTGCTTATCAGTCTGGTTCTTTATTAATACTCTTGTTGGTTCTTTTTGATTATTTTGGAAGAAAAAAGACAGTAAAGAATAAATTATAATTATAATAAAGATTAGCCCATATCTATACAGCACCGAGCGTTTGGCACTTTTCAGCATTCCCTACATATTCTTTACAGCAGAAGGCTGAAAGGACTTCAAACAAACAGAATGCAGAACCAAGCTAATTAGCTATCATGTCATCCTCCCACTCCCAGTAGCTGCAAGCAGGAAGGGGCTTTGAATTTTGCAGGGGCTGGTGGTAGAGGGTGGAGGGGTGGGCTGGGTCATGGTGGCTGCAGCTTTTTAACCTGACAATCTACAATAAGTTGCCAAATCTTTAAGATATATTTATAGCAGAACAATTGGCTTTCATTGATTAGCCAATTTAAATAATTTATCATCAGTTTAGCAAACTCTGT
Organism: Anguilla pacifica; assembly: GCA_039654925.1. NCBI lineage: Eukaryota > Metazoa > Chordata > Actinopteri > Anguilliformes > Anguillidae > Anguilla > Anguilla pacifica. Next base: position 33,708,582 of record CM077286.1, on the reverse strand, counting down.
GTTTACGGTACTATGTATAGCATACCTGCAGTGGACGAGGATGGAACTGTGAGAGAGGACTGCGAGCAAAGCAGTCAAAAACTGCGCTTTTCACCAAATTTATATTATAATTGGTCTGCAGATGCTTGTAGAAATTGCTTGTATTGGTTCCCTTACTGGCAATTGTTTGATTAAATTTCTGGCTACGAGCACTGTAATCAACTGGAGTAAAATTAACCACAACCAAGAGTTTGTGTGTCTCATGCAGTGGGGTTCTTCCGTGAACATGTGTTCATTTGGGCATTCCAAACTGCATGTGGGCATTTCACCAGGATAACAAAAAGTGCATGTTAATTAAAGAGAGAAAGTGGCAAGAGTATGTTTGCGACATTTTTATAAATTCCTCATAACTTGGCATTATGGAAATCTCACTCCCTAATTCCTCCAGTACCGATAACATAACCGATAACGTCGGACCAGGTTTTGGGGGCATCCCTAGTCATCCTTGCTTAAAAATTTAGTGTTTCAAGCTCTATTATGCATTCCGTGTGCTATTGCTATTCATGTTTGCGAGTTGCCTCAGAAATCACCTTGCAACCAAGTCAGGCACCATATTGGAAGTCCGAAGTTTCTCAGGGGGAGAATGCCACAGCCTACTCTTTTTGGGCCAGAAGAACTGCAATAGCTTTAAAAGAAAAAGAAAATAAAACATAGAAAATGGTATTGATCCATACATCATAGCTAAACCTTGAATTTACTCTATTTTGTTGGGGCCAGTTTTGACTTGTTTTGAAGTTAAGATGCCAGAAATACAATTTAGTTTGTTTAATTGGAACCAGGCTTCATGATATCTACAGGAATAATATAAACAATACAAAATCAGCATTCACAATTTTTAATTTATACACAATTATTTCTAAGAGAATACATACATTCAGTACATTTACCTATTGTGAATGACTGGGGGGGAAAGGGTCTCCATCAAGATTTAAACAAAATACATTTTTTGCTGCCATCATGGCCAGTCCAAAGAAATCCGCTGAGCCTGTTGATTTGAACTGAAGCCTTGAGTAATTTCCAAGGAGTACTATGGATGGTGACAAATTAGTTTCCTTTTTTTTTTTTTTTTTGTACTAGTTTTTTTTTTTTGCTAGACTGGACTAGCTAGGTATATGAAGCTTAGGTAGTTAACCCCTTTGTGCAGATGCCACGTCTGCCCAATCCTTGCCCATTTCGGGGGCACCTTATTTAAAGCTTTATAACTCTAGTTGGGCGTTAAATGAGGCAGGACATGTGTACCATTTACAATACTAACTTAGATGAGTATATATTATATTACATTTTGGAAGAAATAAAGTTCCACAAATGCAATTGTCTAGGCAAAAAATGAATTAGCTCTTTTTTTAGTTTGCAATGAAATACTGAGAGATTGCATATATACAGCATGTTAAACTGTACATGTCCTGGATCAAAAACTCCTTGACGCAAGATCATAAAATCTAAGGGTGGATATATAGATCTACTAAAGATCTATGGAGCAAAAACTAAGCAGTGTACCCAGTGTCTCAAAATCTATCCAAAATGTCTAAATTATGCATTGCTGTAAATCACAACATATTCACGTATTTAAATACAAATCAACTGTTTTGACTCAAGAAACTCACTTCCATCATTTTCAAGTGGGAATTACTAGCTTTCCGTCAGTACAGTGGTCTAAAATATCTAGGGGTCCAAAACTATATCCAAATCTCTCCAAAAATGGATAAAATTATTTTTGTCCATTATTATGCATATATATTTTCCTCTTTGTGATGGTTTAAGATTTAACATTGATATCTCTTTGAAAAATAATGCAAAACCATTGTGGCGCAATGCGGTGCAGTATGCTTAACTACCGTACACATACAGTTGAGGCCAAAAGTTTACATACACCTAGGCTAATGATATTCAAACTCAGTGTTTCCACAACTCTGCACATTTCATTTATTTTGGCAAGTCAATTAGAGCATCTACTTTGTTCACATCAGAGGTAATTTTAAAACAATCAATTAGTGACAGATTTATTTCAGCTTTAATTCACTATATCAGAATTCCAGTGGGTCAAACGTTAACGTACACCAAGTTGAGTGTCTCTTTTAACAGTCTGGAAGATTCCATAAATTGATGTAATGACTTACAGGCTTCTGATTGGCCAATTGTCATAATTAGGAGTAAACTGGGAGTTAATTGGCACCTGTGAATGTAATTAAGGGCCTACCTTTAGAGCCACTGCCTTTTTGCCCTTGATACCATCTTAGAAAAAAAATTGTGGACCTCCACAAGTCTTAGGAGTAATTTCCAACAACTGAGGATACCATGAGCATCTGTACTAACAATTGTATGCAAATATAAAAATCTTGGAACCACACGGACACTGAGCTTCAGGAAGGACTTTCGTCCAAAAGGTTCAGCTGATCCCCAAGACAACAACAAAGTCTGATGTTGTCTTGCCACCATCTTAATGGTGGATGTAGATACTACTTCACCAGTTGGAGGCATCAGGTACCAAAGTATCTACATCCACCATTAAGAGAATCCTACATCGCCATGGCCTGAAAGGCTGTCATGCAAGGAAGAAGTCCCCTACTCCAAGACCGGCTTAAAAAAGCCAGAATGAAGTTTGCAGTTGATCCACTAGGGTGATCTGGTCAGATGAAACAAGAATTTAACTGTTTGGCCATAATGATCAGCGCTATGTATGGAGGAAAAAGGGTGAGGTTTTTCATCTGAAGATCCCAGCTGTGAAGCATGGAGGTGGCAGCATCATGTTGTGGGAGTGTTTTGCTGGAAAAGGGACTGGTACACTCTAGAAAATAGATGGCATCATGAGGAAGGAGGATTATCTAGAAATACTGAAGCAACACCTCAAGACATCAGCTATAAAGTAAAAACTTGGTCACAACTGATGACACACAACACAATGATTCTAAGCATACCTCCAAAGTTGTAACAAAATGGCTTAAAGACAACAAATGAAAGTGTTGGAGTTGTCATTACAAGGCCCTGACCTGAATCCCATAGAAAATGTGTGGACTTAACTGAAAAAGCGTGTCCGAGCAAGGAAGCCCACAAACGTGACTGAATTACACCAGTTCTGTCAGCAGGAATGGGCAAAAATTCCAGCAAAGTATTGTGAGAAGCTTGTGGATAGCTACCCCGAGCATTTGATTCGAGTTAAGCAATTAAACGGCAGTGCCATCAAATACTAACAAAGTGTATGTAAACTTTTGACCCACTGATAATCTGATATAATCTGTAAAAGCTATAATAAATCTCTCAGCTTTTATTTAGAAATTACCTCTTATGGAAATAAAGTAGATACCCTAATTTACTTAACACAGGAAATTTACGGTAACATGAAAGGTGTGGAGTCGTGAAAAATTGAGTTTGAATGTCTTTAGCCTAGGTGTATGTAAACCTTTGGCCTCAACTGTACCTAAATATGTAATAATTCACACGTGTATTTTTTGAGTACTCTGCAGTATGTAATCTTTTGTTGGATGTGAATGGGACAACATATTGCAATTACGATCACTCCACTGGAAATTTTTACCGTAATTTAGCACCTATCAGAACACTATTAATTTTAATTTTTCACTCCATTTCCATTCCATACAACAATAGCGCTGTTGGTTGGCGCCCATTACAAATGTGCTGAGCATTATTAGAAAAGGCTAACAGATGTCTCTTACGAACAGTGCGACTATATAGTGTCAGATTTGTAGTGCTTAGATTATGGTCTTAGAGAGGGAAACAGTAAATGTGATACCATGTTATATTGTTTCTAAGAATGTGGCCTTCCCTCCCCTTCACAAGCATCAAAGCAAATGTGAGTGGGGAAATTCAAAATCCCCTGATACCCTAATCTAGGTGATCTATGGGTCTCACCTCTGGCAGAGTTTGTCTCAGAAGAGACAAACCAGAAGACACAGGACACAGTTGAGTGCAAACATTACTTTTAGCTAGTTACCTTATGCAACTAGATGTCAGGTTGGGTAGCTTTTGTATCAAACTCTGTTCTACTAGCAAGATGTTCCTATGGGAACTGCTGTTACTGTTTACAATTGCAACTTGGCTCGCTCAGTTATTCACCTGCATTTATTTAAATCAGGCAAAGTGAATACAATGCAGCGTGCATGCTCTCTAGCTAACATTACGTGTGGCCAACTTCACTAAGAAAGCTAACAAAGTTGCTAAGAACTTTGAAGTCTACGGTTTACAAATCCCTATTCTAACTAAATGTCTAGGGGGATATTTCACAAAGCAGTATTACTGAGTTAGCTGGATAACTGATTGGAGTAAAATCCAGAACAACCTTTTTCCAGTCCATGTTCCAGATTTGAGATAGTTCTGAGTTTTACTCTGCAGTTATCCAGCTGACTCTGTGAAACAGGGCCTAGAATAGCCAAATACCAAACAAGGAAAAATACAAAATAGCTGCACGGGCACTACGGAGTAGTTACTGTATGTTCCCACGCACTGGGAAGGGATGCACTCAGCGTAAAAGTCGTTATAAACATTGCCTAATTAATGTTACCATCTCTATGGGAATCATTCATGTTGCTAAAAATGCTATTTTCATGTCTGACCACTTCATCTCTTTGCTTGACATTTTGCTTGTAGCGCTCGAGGGTGCGTCCTCGACGGAGGTGTGGGTGGGGTTGAGGATGAAAAAGGTGTGAGTGGGATTTTCAAACCTGGGTCTACAAGGGCCAAAAATTTTCACATAGTATACCTTTAACCTGTTGAATCCGAGGGATGCAAATTGTATCAAAAAGCACTCCCTTTAATCTCTGTCATGTAACTCTTATTTCTGAAGGTAGGATCATTTTCTTTTCTTTTTTGTTATGCAGGGGAGACGTGTGACACTCAAATATGTTGAATCTACCGACATTAAAGCCAGGGCTGCATTTGAGAACTACGCCTGCCTTTTGATATGTTTACACGGTTTCTTCACCATGAGCAGTAGCTGCTGAAAACAAGCTAACAACGAAGAAGTCACTTCCTTGATGCTGTAATGTTTCAGAATGTGCCTTCAAAAAACATTATACGGGGTTTGTACGGTCATGAAAAACCTGGAAAAGTCATTGAAATTTAAAATGCAATTTCCAGGTCCTGGAAAAGATATGGAAAATAATATTTTTTGAAAAGTAATGGAAATATAGCTAAAGTTGCATCAAATATAATTACTAATTAATCCAATCATAAAAATAGTATGTATAGCGTAGTAATAAAACGTAAATTGGCACGTAACCTTCGCGGTATTTTGGTGGTGTGAGAAGTTAATTCGGTCTGGCTCAGTCTGTTTACAGGCACGCTTCTGCTGATGTAGAAGTTAGTAAACGTAGGCCCTACTGTGCCGACAATATGCCAGGGAAGTGCAGCTTCAATAATATATCAGGGCTCGAAATTAACGTTTTTACTTGGTAGCACTGGTGCTCCCAAGTTAGAAGCACCCACCAAAATGTAAGGAGCACCAACAATATATGCAATAGATTTTTTATTAATAAAAAACAACAATATAACAGAACGGTTTACAAGTAACAGTTAAACTGTCACGCCTAAAATGTGTCGACTTCGAGGAATTGCGTGTTATGCATTCAAACAACAAAGCGTTTCTCGTCACATTAATACCGCTAATTAAATCAACCGCCAGTAAACTGCATCAAATCGGAGAAATTAGCTGTTTCAACCGGGTTGCTACACCAAACATTACGTTAACGTTTCAAAAAAAATGCCGTAATAGTTCGCTTCAACTTTTCAGCTTTCGATAACACTAATAAATTTAACAAACTTTTGTCTTCAGGTAACATTAGTTAACGCGTTAGCTCTCTGTGTCGCGTGACAGTGGAGTGCAGCAAAAGGGAGTGATTGAAGGCTAATATTAACCAATTTAAAATCAGCATTAAAGGTAAGAATGTCAAGCTCACGATTGGTTACAAGGGTCACCGTCAGCTTACAAGGCACATACTGAGTGTACTAGCTAGCGAATGTACAGCGAAAGAGACGTTTGACTGGAAAAAAAAAAAAAAAAAAAGGTCGCACCAGGCCAGTTATTTGCACTTGCACAAATGCTCCCAATTATATTTCGAGGTCGAACAGATTAAATTTCGGGAGCGTATGCGACCAAAATGGTCACAATTTCGAGCCCTGTTTGAGACATTGACAAAAATGTTAAACTATTCAAATTAAAATATGAGAGAATGTATCTAAGTGTGTCTGTCTGGTGTTTATTTGATTTAGAGAGGCACCACGTTTCAGATGCAGACCTAATTTTACTTAGTGTTACAATAAATAATTTTAAATCATCCCGCTGAGATAAAGTCATTTGTTTTGGTCATGGAAATTCAGTTCAAGGTTGTGGAGAAGTCACGGTAAAGTCATTGAAAATCATTGGTGAAAAAGTGTATGAACCCTGATTATAATTAGCAAAGGCAGTATTTCATTCTATTAGTTCTGGAGGTGACAGTGCACTTTCTGGGGATGTGGATTTTTATTTCTATGCGATGTTTCAATTCAATGGACCCAGTCAAGGTCAACATAAATCCAACACGAATACTATTTAAGATACTAATAATTTATGTGTATTTAATGCTTGTGTAATAAAATACGAACATTACTAGCTACTTATATTCTACTGCTATTTACTATTACAGCTATTGAACCATTGTTTGACACGCAATACAAAACCTGCAGTTCTCACATTGTTTTTGGTACATTGAGTTTACGTGTCACTTTCACTTTTGAAGCAGACTGACAACCGCTTCAATAGCCTGTGAACTAATCATTCAGTTTATGGCAAGAAAAATAAGGATAAGTACTTTAATAGTTATTTATATAAGTTTTTTGTTTTTTTTTACTTTTTTATCTTTGCCTGCAGTCTTTCAGGGTGATGCACTTGTGGATGGGTGGCTGCTACATGACAGTGGCTAACCATTTAAAACATGCCTTCTGATGCCGTATCATGCCCACAACGGAAAGGCAACGTGTCCTTAATCGTGTATTTAATAGGGCCTGACCAGTCAGAGTGAAAGTTTGGAATGCTAAAAATGCATTTTAGATGTTTAGACCGGTCAGGCCTAAATTATAATCTAGCCCCTTAGATAGTCAGCACATTCTTTGTGTCGTGTTATGTTGTACACAATATTGCCATGCGTCACAGATGTTATGTTAATCTCAGAGACATTAGAGAGCTTTAGACTGAGAGAGGCTGAACTGCATGAGCCGTTTGAAGGCGAAAAGGCAGTGAGCGCACGGTACCAAAGGAACCTGTTGGGAGTGCGGCTAGCTCCCTGAGCGAGTATGCTCAACGTACATCTGCTTATTAGACAGTTGCACATTTCAAATTTAGCCTTAATTTTTGCTGTGTCTGATGTTGGTTTATTATAATTTCAATATTTGATAAATAAACACAACATATGCTATGTATGTAAATTAAAGAGGAACCTGTATAAATATTTCTCAACTTAAATAAATACAACATTAACCGGTATTGAAATTTCCCCCACGTGTTTCAGCCGTATGTAAAACTAAACGCATTTGAATATTATTCTAATAATAAAGTAGGCTAGGTCGATGCTGTAAACTGAACATCATATGGCAGTGGGTTTCCAGAACTTCTTCATCTAACAAATGTTAAATGTATTATGGTGTTTCACCGTAAATTTCAGCTGTTTACAATTTTGTACCTTCACTATTTGACAAATTCTTAGCATAAAATTCAGGGGCATTTTTACAGCGTGTGTAATTTCAGGCGTCATTACCACCCGGTAAGGTCTTGTCTGAAAGGACTATTGTGACAAATACTATCATTTCCACTCGATCTGATATATGTGTTTACGGTGGTGTTCTTAAGTCTAGAATAAGATTAGTTTAAATATGATTAATGACCCATGAAATAGTTGTGGTTAGCTGTAACTTCAAGTAATTATCCTTTCATTGAAAACAAAATGCTATGCTTGAGATGTGCGTCGGTTCCATTAAGACAGTGTGATTACCTCACGGACGTGGGCAGCGAGATTTAATTATGATGGTGATAAAGATAGTCTGTAATGGCTGCCTCAGTAGAAGAGAAGAGGAGGAAAATGACGACAGATTGGGATGGCCGGTATGCCATCCAGCCAAGTTATGCCTTGGGGAGGCAGCACGCCCCCATACTTACACAGCATCGAGAGTTTGGCACTTTTCAGGGTTCCCCACAGAAATAACCGCAATGACCACTAAGCCCTTAAAAACAATAATTTCCATACATTCTGACCTCATTTCAACAGACAGAATTCACAAACAACTTCACACATCCACACAATAAAGCCGTCCACCTCCTTCTTCTTTTTTTCTGCCTGATTACATCATCACAAATGCTCCATGTCCACAAATAAGGTCTCCCCTTTGGACATTTAAGGTACATCAGCCAATAAAAACATCGGGTGCACATGCAAAATGACACATATAGAAGTGCACTCGTTTAAAAGAGAGAAACTTTACCATTCATATGTCTTCTTCACTAGTCCCTCTCCGGATAGCGTGTCTGTCTGTGACACTTTTAGATGAGCGACAGGTTAGGTTTGATCCCCCCCCCGGACTCAGGAAAACCTCTCACTCATTACACTGCCTTCCTGAGTAATTAAAAATAAAACATGAACTATTGCTTTTGCATCTGTATAAGCAGGAAACTAATTTATATTTCTGAAATACAAATAAAATTCACCCACACTACACAGTTCCACTGAGTTTAACGTTGGCTACCTTGCTAACGACTCGACAAAAGAAAAATGCTTGAATCCATGTTTCTTTCAGCTAGAATATGCATGTTTGCATGCATGTATGTGTATGCATGTCTCTCAGCCTACATTTATATGAATTACTATTATCACTAACTCATAACAGAGTACCAATAGAAATCATACCTGATGAAAAACACATTTTCAACGTACAAAAATGCGAAGTTACTCTCACAAACAAAGCACAGTCTATAAGTTATTCATTCAAATCTAGGCCTGCCTTTAAAACATTGATAAAAAATTACGCCAAGTTACATGAAATAATATTGCCTGCCTTAGCTCAGACAAATTAAACAAGCTGTATTCCAAAACAATACTACCTAATGTTTCCTAAATTCTTTCAAGTAACTTGACCCTGTGTGTACAAGCATACTGTGCATTAATGGGGCAAACATGTGTGAACAGGTTTGTAAGATTCTATATTTATTTAAGAGGTCTCAATATGTGTAATTTTTTATCTGTATTTATGTATTTACGCTGTCCCCCTTCTGTAGTATGAATGATTGTATGTTTCTTGGTATAAATGTCTGTTAATAAATGTGAATGTTACATGCTGCTAGGGAAATGTTGCCATGGGGATAATGAAGTATTGTGTGTATTTATTGTAACCAAACGATAGGAGGCGCCACCAGGGAGGGGTGACGGGTGCAATAATTTAACACAAACACAAGAACGGATATGGTTATCTCGGTCAGCATAACCGGGACTTTTATTTTGAAAACAGGAAAACAAGCAAAATAATACAAACAAAACGCTAGCTCCAAGTGAGCCTAACTATACGGGTCTTTTGGGCCCTGTCTAAAGTCGGGCAGCTAAGCTGCTTACCGACAAGACAAATTGTAGACAAAAGAGTGGTCAAAAAACAAGCACAGTTCGGTACACGGTTCAGTTCCTCACACAGAAAATGGGTCAAAAGGTAATCGAGCACTCAGACAGAAAACAGATCATTCACAGGTTCCAACACAATATCTGTAACACTCGCACAGTCTTTTCACCAAGAAAACTCCAAACTCCCCCACCTTCACAGCTGTATGGGCTCCTACTTATACTGAGCTTGATTAGGTAGAATGGTTTTCAGGTGGGTTTAACAAGGGGACGGAGCTGGCAATTGGAAGGGGGTGGAGCCACTGGAATGGAAAATACTGGCCTTCCACTACAGCTCCCTTCATGGCCTTACAGTATGTACAGTATTATTTTACAATCAGTATGTATTTGAAGTTGCAAATATACAAGGACTTTTAAAATGAGCTTAACTTGAGAACAAAGTACACTGAACAAAAATATAAATGCAAGACTTATCAATTTTGAAGACTTTATCGAGTTCAAAGGTAATAAACGTAAATCAGTCAACTGAAATATATTCATTAAGCACTTAGATATTGATTTCATGTGATTGGGGATACAGATATGCATTTGTTAGTCATGGATTCCCCAAAAAAGAAGATACCATGAAATGATCAGAATACCAATCAGTATATTGTGTGACCACCATTTGCCTCATGCAACGCAACACATCTCCTTCGCATTGAATTGATCAAATTGTTGATTGTAGCCTGTGGAATATTGTCCTACTCCTCTTCAATAGCTGTACGAAGTTGTTGGATATTGGAGGGAACTGGAACACGGTGTCATATGAGCCGGTCCAGAGCATCCCACACATGCTCAATGTCTGGTGAGTACGCAGGCTATGGAAGAACTGGGACATTTTCAGCTTCGAGGAACTGTGTACCGATCCTTGCAACATGGGGCCATGCATTGTCATGCTGAAACATGAGGTGATGGCAGTGGATGAATGGCACAGCAATGGGTCTCAGGATCTCATCAAGATCTCTGTGCATTCAAATTGCCACTTGAGTTCTCTGCCCATAGGATATGCCTGCCCATACCAACACCCCACCACCACCATGGGCCACTCTGTTCAAAACCTTGACATCAGCAAACCGCTCACCCACCCGATGCCATACACGCTGTCTGCCATCTGCCCTGTACAGCTGAAACCGTGATTCATCAGTGAAGACCGTTCTCTGGTGTGCCAGTGGCCATCGTAGATGAGCTCTTGCCCACTCACGTCGATTATGACGCCGAACTGCAGATAAATCAAGACCCCAGTGAGGACGTCGAGCACGCAGATGAGCTTCCCTGAGGCGATTTCTGGCAGTTTCTGCAGAAATTCTACGGTTGTGTCAATCAACTGTTTCATCAGCTGTCCGTGTGGCTGGCCTCAGACGATCCCGCAGGTGAAGAAGTTGGATGTGGTGGTCCTGGGCTTGCATGGTTACACGTGATCTGCGGTTGTGAGGCCTGTTGGACGAACTTCCAAAATCTCTGAAACGATGCTGGAGAAATGAACACCCATTACTCTGGCAACAGCTCTACAGGTCATTCCTGCAGTCAGCATGCCAATTGCACGATCTCTTAACTCTTGAGGCATCTGTGTCATGGTGTTGAACAACAAAAAACTCTTTTTAGGGTGGCCTTTTATTGACCCCATCATAAGGAACACCTGTGTAGTGATCATGGCTTTTAATCAGCATATTGATATGCCACACCTGTGCAGGAGATGGATTATCTTGACAAAGGAGAAATGCTAGCTAACAGTGATATAAACAAATTTGTGGGCAAAATTATTATTTGAACGCGTTAAAAATGGCTGCAAAAATAAAAGTGTTGTGTTTATATTTTTGTTCAATGTATAAACATTGAACAAAAATATAACATCCTTTCTGGAGGAATATTTTTTCTTTTGGTTTTGACCAGCAGTTTCATACATTCATTTAAATGTGTGTGTCTAAGAAGTGTGTGCCCTGGGAAACCCCATGCTGGAATTCCTCATACTCATCAGATTCTGTACACTAAAAATTGAATTAAATATACCTACAGGCATTATGTTGGACGTGCTGGGCAGGCCATACCAAATAGAGCGGAAGTCGGTGTCACTGCTAACTTTGTAACTTGGTTTAATTTGGACCTCCCCATGGAGGTCAGAACAGCTGAGACCCTGACCCACTTCAAGCGACAACTGAAGACTCACCTCTTCAGGCTGCACCTCTCCCCACTCCCCCCTACCTCCCTGTAATCTCTAAATTGACTGTAAGCTTAGGGTCGTAACTAGGTAGCTGTTTCGTGGTTGACTTAGTTAATGCACTCGTTTTAACTACTGCTTGTGTTTTTGCATAGACTGCGTTGTTGCTGTTCTTGTTTGTGTTAGTGTTAATCAGTTTAACCTACAGGGTCCAAGTTGAACTATGTGGTTGTTCCCTGCACTTGGAACGGTAGGCTACTGCCCTCTAGGGTTTTCGACACAATTGTTCCTAGTTATGGTTATACACTTTGTTGTACGTCGCTCTGGATAAGAGCGTCTGCCAAATGCCTGTAGTGTAATTGTTGCATGATCTAGTGTCGCTACATCGTAGCTGACAAACATTCCCATAATAACTAAAGCTGGCCCTCCCAAAAAAGATCTGTGTCCATAATGCTCACTAGGAGAGAGGGTAAATATACCTATAACCTTAAATATGTGTGTTATATGTTAGATTGACCTGAACCAATAATTTATATTGAAGTAGTCAGCACTCCTTGAATCCTTCCTGATCATTAATTAACCCCTTTGGGCACATGCCAAATCTTGCCAATCCTTGCCCATTTAGGGGGTACCCTATTTAAAGCTTTATAACTCCAGATGTGAGCATCACAGAGACTTGAAAAATGGCTTAAATGAAGCAAGCCAGTGGTACTATTTACAATACTAACTTAGATTTGTTTATATTCATAATTTAGGAAGAAATAAAGTGCCACAAAGGCAATTGTTCAGACAAAAAAACTAAAAAGAATTTGCTTTTTTTTGCTTGCACTGAAATACTGAGAGATCCCATATATGCAGCAGGTTGAACTATACATGTCCTGGATCAAAGACTTCTTGACCACATGTTCATAAAATCTAAGGGTGGATATGTAGAACTACTACAGAAGTATGGAGCAAAAACTAAGCTGTGTACCCAGCGTCTCCAAATCTATCCAAAATGTCTAAAATATGCATTGCTGTAAATCACAACATATTCACATATTTCACTACAAATCAACTGTTTTGACCCAGGAAACTCACTGTTGCATCATTTTCAAGTGAGAATTACAAGCTTTCCGTCAGTACAGTGGTCTAAAATATCTAGGGGTCCAGAAACACATCCATAATCTCTCCAAAAATGAATAAGATGTTTTTTGCCCATTATGAAGCATATAAATGAACCCCTTATGAAGGTTTAAGATGAAACATCAGATTAAAAAATAATGCAAAAATATTGTCACACAATGCGGTACAGCACCTAAATGTGTAATAATTAACTCTTATATGTATTTCTATACTCTGTACTCTCGTATGTTTTCTTGTATGGGGATAGGACCACATGAGAACAATTTTCAACCGTCCACCACATTTTGGCAATGTTCCAACTCTCACGTCATCACTGTTGAATGCTTCACAAAAACTATTACACTACTAACTAACGCATACATTACAGGGCAAAATATCCACATTATATAATACCACTAACCTATTTAACCCTCTGGGGTCTAAGGGTAAAATGAGGCACACTGGTGATTGTGCGATGCTCTGACATTTGTGTAAATTTAATCAACTTTATATACAGTGATTCCAAAGTGTTTCACATCTTTGTTTTCAGCACAAACTCAGCTGCAATAATATGGCAGCAGTAAGTAGGTCATAATCATGTGTGGATTGTAAACTGCTCTAAAAACACACAAACTGTAAACAGTAGTTTTGAACATGCACAGGAATGTTGTAATAAAACACACTAAACAATTGTGACTAAGACTTTTGGTCACTGAAATGTGTTCATCAAGGTCTTGGGTATCAAAAGATGACTAAATATTTTAGCAAATCCAATGAGGAATATAAAATAAATTGCTAAAAGTTAGTGTTGTGACTACTATTTTTCAACATCAGGTGAGAATGGGAGGGCAAATGGCCTTTCTGTAATGAATATGCATCGGGTGGGGCGACCTGTCAGCTAAGTAGGCTATTCACACCTGGCCGCATGCCTCCCCACCACTAAGACAAAGACTCAATGAGCCATTTAGAAGACAGAAACAAAGACAACTTTTGATTTTCAGAACATTTATTGAAGCAAACTATACGCATGGAAGATGAGATGAGACTGGTGTACTCTTGCAACGCTTGCGTGGCCTCTTAGCTAGTGGTGAACTAGGCTGTGTTTCCTGATCAGCATCTCTGTAAATATGATAAAAACAAAATTGTTAGGAAATGTGACATCAAATCAAACTTTATTTATATAGCACATTCCCTTCAACAGGTGAAAATTATATGTGCTTTACAAAAAAGGGGCAAACCACTAACTAATGAAAACAAAACTTGAAATGTGACATGGTTACATCATATACAAACAAAGAATTATTAGTGAATATTCCTACAAACACACAGATAATGTAATTCAGCACACATTTACAAATAATGCTAGCTATCAACGAAACAACATTAGCTAAACTAAATAAACATTGATATTCTAGCTCAACTACATGCAACTCATCAATAACAATGTATCAATCTGAAGTAGACTAGGTCTATTTAGCTAAGTGGTTATTATATTGCTATTTCCCGAATTTACTTACAGTATGCTACTATCGATTGTGCGAGGGCATCAGTTTTAGAATCCTAGCCACGCCACGGGCTATTTATTACCAATATGATCGAAAAACATACCGTCTACCTGATACTTCTAACACAACCAGATGCAGAGAGCCTAGACTATAATTTTGAGATGCAATAGTTCGAATCGTTCGTAGTGTGGGAATTTACAAACGCGCATATTGCTGGATATTCCTACAAACACACAGATACGTTGCAATACAGTACACATATTTACCAATATGATCATAAGAAATATACTTGCGCATGAAGTTGATCCTCAGCTGGATCAGTTCGCTGTTCGAAATGACACCGCTCTTCATCAGTGTCGGCTTCCGGACGGACCATTTTCCAAAATTAAACGAAACGTTCACCTCAAAAGAAGTGAATTAGGCGACACTTTGACATTCTATCCCGCTTTCGCAGACTTGGCATTTCTCACATGGATCTCGCATCGCCCCTCCTTTAGTCTCCTTCTATGGAGAGTAATTATAATGCTGTTAACATGTGAATGCGATTTGGGCGGACTTCCTGCTGAGCGAAATTCACATAGTAATGAGTAAAGTTTAACGAAGCATACATGGTCTAATCAATCAAATTTAAACATTTAAAAACAATTCATATTATTTGCCAATGGGCGCATTGGAAAGTCGCGATTCTAAGGTTTCTGTCAATGTTTTTGTTGCGTCTGTATGATAACAGCACGTGACGTTAATCATCCAAATAGAAACGAAAGTTAATTTCATCTTGTCGAGCTCCGCCGGCGGAGCTCTCGACCCCAGAGGGTTAAAGACACTCAATTTCAAAAATAACGTATATAACCGAAATATTTTGAGCAGTAATACTTACATAGCAATGATGAAATCTTATCTATGTTCAGTAGATAGAGACAGAGACAGTAAATCAATGATACTGTTTTATTCGCTTCTGTTTTGCTCCAGAAAACGATGTCAGCTAGGTCTGTCAGCAAACATATGGCTCAGCTATGCCCAGAAGTCCTCAATAGTAATAGTAGTATTTCCCAAGAAATTACTAAAAATCATTGACCACGTTTCGTTAGGTGCAGCGTCTTTTACTGCTACCACAGAGTGAATGTAAGTGAATGCGATAAGAAAAATTTTGGTCACGCTGACCTAAAAAACGCTATTCCAAAAGCAAAATTAGACATGTTATACATCGTTAGAAAGCTTATACTCTCACCTACTGAATAAATGAATTGTCAATCAAGCCAGACTGTACTAAAAAGGGCGACAACGCCGTAAACAACACGTGTAGTATTACGCACAGCTATTTTGGAAGGTACCCAGGCACCACAAATGCGCGTATATTTCACAAACGGATTGTCCAAGACAATATATGACCACTCAGTCTCAAAAGGGACATCTCTGCGTGTAAAACCAACGGCAAGGCTGTATATTCAATATTTAGTCCCAGATATTGACTGTAGAATGACATGGTATCATTTTTAAAAACTTTTTCTCATTTATTTAGTTATTCAGTGAGCAGCGTTTTCACTGCTGTATAGGCATATCTTAGGGCTGTTGTTGGGTTTATCTTGTTGCAATGACGGAATGCGATTTTTTAGTGGTAAAACAATATTTTTCTGAATGACAAGATAGACAATATTGTCCATTATGTCATGGGTGGGGGGTGTAGTTGTAGATGAGACTGCAGGGAGGCGGTGCATGTTAAATGAACGACCAGAATGACAATGGTGGCGCTGCGAAACTCTCTATTTGGCATAGTTGTCGTGTATCGCCTACTAATGAAACTAAAACAACGCGTTTCTGTTTTTTAACTCATACTTTGGTTGCAGTAGCACTGAATGTCTGAGTTCAGTAATCTCGACACACCGGCGTGCCAACCACTAGGGGCTTTGCGCTAAGAGGTTAAGATATATAAAAATGACAGCACTGAGAGTAATAAGGCTGAATATTGTAGTATGCGTGCTAAGGTTAAAAAAAGTACTAAGGGTAGCCAAAAGGCTCTATAAAAGGCAAATTGCAGAAGGTGCTATAAATAATCCTAAGCGTTTCTTTCAATACTGTAGTAGGAAAAGGAAAGTTAAAGAGGAGGTTAAGGGCATTAAAAATAATGACAGAGCACTGCTTTATAAGAATAAGGATATTGCTGATGCCCTAAATGGCTGCTTTGTTGAGAGTTTTACCAGAGAAGAGGCTACTAATCGGCCGGAAGGCATATTCAATACTCAGAATGTCTTGACAGATATTGATATAGTGGATATAGAAGTATTAGATAAATTACATAAACTAAAGACAAATAGAGCAGCAGGCCCTGACGGCATATACCCAAGGGTACTAAAGGAGTTAAGTGAGATCATTTTTAAACCACTGGTAAGTATTTTTAGACAGTCTTTAGAAACTGGAGAAATACCAAATAACTGGAAACAGGGTATTGTAATACCAATATATAAGAAAGGGGACCGTACTGATCCAGGAAACTACAGGCCTGTCAGTTTAACTTGCATCACATGTAAAATACTTGAATCTATCATTAGAGACAAACTAGAATTATTTCTTGAAAATAATAACATCCTAAGGGATAGCCAACATGGTTTTTACAAGGGAAGGTCATGCCTGACAAACCTTTTGACATTCTTTGAGGAAGCTACCAAGTGTCTGGATGGGCGTAGGGCTTATGATATTATATACTTAGATTTCCAAAAAGCATTTGATAAGGTACCACATGACAAACTCATTATCAAAATGAGGACAGTAGGAATTACAGGAGACATTTCAGAGTGGGTTCGGAACTGGTTACGGGATGGAACACAAAGGGTAGTAGTAGGAGGGATCTTATCTGAGCAGGGTATTGTGGGAAGTGGAGTTCCACAGGGATCCACTGCTCTTCCTCATTTACATAAATGACCTTGACATGGAACATTGAAAGTACGCTAGTTAAATTTGCGGATTGATATTATGTGTGAGTAACTTGCCATTTTTGTACTTTGAAAACGTGTTTTCTTCAGATATTATAACGTAACGGTAAGAGAATTCACTCACTAGCACACATGCTAAGCTACTACTGGATGCTAGGTAAACTACTGACAAAATGTGGAAACAAATTTTTATGACATTTCAGCAGTTATTGGGTTGTTTCCATTGTTTTTTTCCAGAGAAGTGATCAGCATGCTGAACCTTAATTTGAAATGAAGCACAGAAGGTATAATTAGCAGGATGTAATATTAGCTGATGCTTCTTTTTTTAATAAGAATAGTATTGCTTTGGTATCGGTATCAAAACCCATATTTTGCCATCATGAAAACCTTAATGCAGAATAAGGTGCAGAGTCGCATGCACAAATTCGCAATCAATCACCCACACTTTCCCTTTCCCTTACACACATACACACACACACAGTGCCTTCAGAAAGTATACAGACCTCTTCAGTTTTTCCACATTTTGTTACGTTACAGCCTTATTATAAAATTGATTAAATTAATTTTTATTCTCATCAATCTACAGACAATACCCTATAATGGCAAAGCGAAAAGTTTTTTTTTTTTTTTTTTGCATATTTATTATATATAAAAAACTGAAATGAATGTAATTATTTTAGAATAAGGCTGTAACGTAACAAAATGTGGAAAAAGTGAAGGAGTCTGAATACTTTCCAAAGGCACTGTACATTACAGGATCAAGTCACTATACCTAACCCTGACACACACGCATATATATATCAAGTTGCATGCACAAGAATTGTAATAGTACTGTCATTTTCATGAAATAGATAATCTCTCTTCCCCTCTCTCCTCCAGTCCTTGTTGAACCAGCTAAGGGCAATCTTTGACCAGATCATAGAGTTCCAGAACGCACAGGACACTCTGTACCGCTCTGGCCTGGAAGAGCTACAGCACAGACTGCAGTTTGAGGAGAAGAAGAGACAACACCAGGATGAGGTATCAGGCTTGGACTGCCTCCAGGAGGGAGGCAGGGCTGCAGTGAGGAGGGAGTGAGGGATGGCTCAGGACTAGGGATTTTGGGAAGTGCATTTTTGTGCCTGGAGTTTCAGTATGCTGAAACATGAGACTACCAAAAGCTTTTTTTATAAAATCCATGGCAAAATGGTAGGTTTGGTTCCAGTCCACTAGTCACTCACGGAATGACCCATTTTGGGGTTAGTTCGGTGTTATATGAACAAATACTGGGCATGATCTCTAACAAGTCCTTTATGGGTGAATTTCCTATTGTAAAGAGCTATTAGGTTATTTTAAGGGGCGACTGTGATGAAATGGCATTGTATTTTAGGATGCGTGTGTGTCTGTGGGGGGTTGGCAGTGTTAGTTTGTGTTTGAGTGAATGGAGGGTGACAGTCTGTGTGTGCATGTGTTTTTTGGGGTGAATAGAGTATGATAGTTTCTTTGTGCCTGTTTTTAGGGTGAATGGGGGGTGATGACTGTACAGGAGGCAAAGGAGAGCAGACATGTTCAGGAGTTCCAGGAAACCATACCAAAAATGCGCTCCCAGCTGAGAATACTCACACACTTCTACCAGGTACTTGTCCAACAAGACTGCAACACTCTCCAACTCATTACACTGGCTTCCTTGCTTACTAATGACTTCTTGAAATATTGAAACTATTGATTTTGCAACTGTATAATTTTTGCAGGAAACTTTTATATTTATGAAATCCAAATAAAATACACCCACACTTTAGTTTCACTTTGGCCATTTTGACCAAGTTTAACGTTACCGTTTAACGTATACCTAACCCTGACACACGCATATACATACCAAGTTGCATGCAACTTAAAATGTTCCTTTGTTCATTCACTGTAATTTCATTTTTAAAAATAATTTCATATCGATATCATTTGTGGCAAATATAACAATGCAAACAGAAATTTCAGTGCCGTGATGATTTGTCTTACCAATTACTGCATTCAGTTTCTCCTCTCTGAATTTCTTTCTCCTTTTGGGTTTTACCTTTGATTCACATGCGTTGTTTCAATTTTTTGAGAGTGTGTGTGTTTTGTGTTCGTATGCTGTGTATTATTTTTTTCCTATAGTCTTCACATGATTATTGTTGAAGTCTCCTGAAATATAGACTGTCTTTGTTTGTTGTCAGTGCACTGTAGGCTCAGAGATTAGTTCATTCTCAAAGAACATGTTGGACTGTGTTCATTTGCAAGCTATATGAGGTTTGTTATAAAAAGGTTGTGCAAGTCGGTTTGGATCGTATCTCTGGTATTGTGATTAGGCTTTACTGCTGAACAGCCATGATAAAAATGACTCTTCCCAAGCTCCAGATTAATCCTGTGTAGATGAGTAGTGCTGTTACTCGGAGTGTCTGTGGTGTATTTAGTGAACAGAGGGAAGCTTTCCCTCTGTTCACTAAATACACCACATGGTCAGATGCTGTGTGAAGGGTCAGGGGCCACAGAACTAGCAGTATACTAAACTTTTTGGAGTAGCTGTGATCTACGTTGCAAAAAAGTTGCTAAGTTGGAAGCATGCTGAATATCAAATATTGAAAAAAACAAGGTTGACAGATCTCTCTTGCTCTTCTCTCTCACTCACAAACACACACAGGTGTAATAATAAACTGAAGAAAGTAACAATCTCTGTATATCTCTCTCCCTTTCTCCTTCTCTCAGGGAATGGTACAGCAGTTTCTAGTGTTGCTGATGACCAGTTCAGATGAAAGCTTGCAGTTCCTCAGCTTCCGATTGGACTTTAATGAGCACTACAAGGCCAGAGACCCACGTCTGCGTGCCTCCCTTGGAGCCAGCAGGGGGCGACGCAGCTCTAACATGTAACCCTCCTCACTTTTACACATTGATGGTCCATAAGGCTCCCACAGAAACTCAACACATCGCATCCAATACAGAAGGTAAAATAACCAAAAAACAAGAAAAAAAACAGCCTTTTCCCATGTCATTGCCAAACAGTACAGACACTCAGTCCCAAAATGTTCCGGAGACGTCAATTGGTTTTTAACAAAAAAAAATTTTTTCTTTTTAGAGGGCGAGGTCACAGTGCTTTTCTGTTAAGTGATGTGTGGTCAGTGCTTTATCTCTGATCTGATGTATGATTTTTTATTTTTATTTTACTTAGTTTGTTGAACATTTTACATTCTCACTCAATTTAAAGTTAATTTGTCATGAACATGTGTAAATCCTTAACAATATTTGCGCTTAACAAAGGTTTTTTACCCCAGTATCTTAAATGTTCCTTCGTTCATTCACTGTAATTTCATTTAAAAAAATATTCTCGTATCATTATCATTTGTGGCAAATACAGCAATGCAAACAGAAATTCAGTGATGATCTGTCTTACCAATTCCTGCATTCAGAGTTTCTCCTCTCTGTAACGTTTACAGAGTGCTACAAGGTGCTACATTGAATGAAGAGGACTCATTTCTTTCTCCTTTTGGGTTTTACCTCTGATTCACATGCCTTGTTTTGTTTTTTTGCGAGTGTGTGTGTTTTGTTTGTATGTTGTGTATTATTTTTTTCCTATAGTTTTCACATAATAATTATTGAAGTCTCCTGAAATATAGACTAGATTTGTTTGTTTGTCAGTTGCACTGTATGCTCAGAGATTAGTTAATTCTCGAAGACCATGTTGGACTGTGTTCATTTGCAAGCTATATGAGGTTTGTTATAAAAAGGTTGTGCAAGTCTGTTTGGATCGTATCTCTGGTATTGTGATTAGGCTTTACTGCTGAACAGCCATGATAAAAATGACTCTTCCCAAGCTCCAGATTAATCCTGTGTAGATGAGTAGTGCTGTTACTCGGAGTGTTATAACCTTATGTTTTGCCACAGTCCTCAATGATGGCAAAAAGATAGACATGTTTAAAGTTTCCTTCCTCTAGAAGAAAGCAAGTTAAGAAAGAAAGTTGTCAACTTGCATCTTTAGAACTGCCCTTGATGTCATCCTTGATTTGTATAGCAGATGTTTATAACTTGCATTGAAAGCCATCTTGCCATTTCCTGTTTAATAAACAATCTTTTTTGTAAAGGAAAGACTGGTGGGCTGTTATTTTTACCTGGTATTGTGCAATTTCTTGATACATTGTCTTCATTGGGGTGCAAGGGGGTGGGGCTGGGGGGAGGGGGGTGCGAGGAGGTGGGGCAAGGAGGGGGAGGGGGGTGCGGAGGTTGGGGCTGGGCAAGGAGGGTGCGGGGGGGAGGGTGGGGCGGGGCAAGAGGGTGCCGGGGGAGGGGGGTACAAGAGGGTGGGGCGGGGCAAGGAGGGTGCAGGGGGAGGGGGGTGCGAGGGTGGGGTGGGGCAGGAGGGGACAAGGGGGGTGGGGCAAGGAGGGTAGGAGGGGGTGGGGGGGTGGGGCTAGAGGGAGGCAGGGGGAGGAGGGGACGGGGCAAGGAGGGTACAAGGGGGTGGGGCTGGAGGGGAGGGGGGTGCGGAGGGTGGGGCTGGGCAAGGAGGGTGCGGGGGGAGGGTGGGGGGTACAAGAGGGTGGGGCGGGGCAAGCGGGGTGCGAGAGGGTGGGGTGGGGCAGGAGGGGACAAGGGGGTAGGGGGTGCGAGGGTGGGGCAAGGAGGGTAGGAGGGGGTGGGGCAAGGAGGGTAGGAGGGGGTGGGGGGGTGGGGAAAGGGGGTGGGGCTAGAGGGAGGCAGGGGGAGGAGGGGGCAGGGCAAGGAGGGTACAAGGGGATGGGGCTGGTGTGGAGGGGGGTGTGAGGGGGCAGGGCAAGGAGGGTACAAGGGGATGGGGCTGGTGTGGAGGGGGGTGTGAGGGGGCAGGGCAAGGAGGGTACAAGGGGGTGGGGCGGGGCAAGCGGGGTGCGAGAGGGTGGGGTGGGGCAGGAGGGGACAAGGGGGTAGGGGGTGCGAGGGTGGGGCAAGGAGGGTAGGAGGGGGTGGGGCAAGGAGGGTAGGAGGGGGTGGGGGGGTGGGGAAAGGGGGTGGGGCTAGAGGGAGGCAGGGGGAGGAGGGGGCAGGGCAAGGAGGGTACAAGGGGATGGGGCTGGTGTGGAGGGGGGTGTGAGGGGGCAGGGCAAGGAGGGTACAAGGGGATGGGGCTGGTGTGGAGGGGGGTGTGAGGGGGCAGGGCAAGGAGGGTACAAGGGGGTGGGGCTGGAGTGGAGGGGGGTGTAAGGGGGTGGGGGGTGCGAAGAGGCGGGATGAGGGGGAGGGGGGTGCAAGGGGGCGGGATAAGGTGGTGGGCCTGGGGGGAGGGGGAGCAAGGGGGGGAGATGGGGGGAGCGGGACCAAATATCTTCTGAAAGCAGTCAGTAAAAAGCCCCACCACCATATTTTCGTCATGTCTTAACAATATCTGGAAAACCTAGCTGACATGGTGAGAACCAGGCTTCATAGAAACATATCATTTCTGGGGATTTTAGAAATCCCAGTTGGCGAGATCCTTAACTGACGTCATCTGTTGGAAAAGTCTATGATCATCCTTGACTATAACTTTTTAGTTAAAACTCACCTCTTTGGAAAGTCAGCACCAAATTTCGCTAACAAATGCTTTAAAAAAAAACATACTATGTGTGGATTAGTGGAGTTCTGTTACGCCCCAATTGATGAGGAAAACAGCTTTTTTTCCAAATGACCAGGTTAGCTTTTACATAAAAATCATGCAGACCATCCTGGTGTGATCTTACTCCTGTTCAATCCAGAAGATGAGGCTATGTGAATACAGTATGCAATACATTGTAAAGATAACACCGAGCTTGTGTCCAAGTACCATATGTTGCCCACGGATCTCCCCTTTACAGCCATAATTACGCCCTCTCTGCTGGCTTTTTTTTTTGCTGTGCTGTCCTAACTAGAAGGGGGAGTACAGACACTACAGACACAGGTACAGACACTACTGAATCCACTAGCACACTGTTTTTCAGTGTGGTCGACTCCACTTTTTTCCAGTTCTCACAACAATGCCAGCTGTGGAGACTCTGTTATCAGTGGAGTCTCGACTGCTGGATGTCTGAAGCACGACCATGAAAGCCTCAGTGAGGCGACTGAATGGCAGCTTGTACAAAGAGAAATTAGTTGACCGTCTTTTCTTAAGCCCTTGACAGTTGTCAATGGGACAGTGGGACATAGACTAGCAAGAGCCATAAGAGATGTGAATTCCGTGCTGGTTATCCATAGCCCCTTTCACACAGCTAATACCGCATCTGAGCCGCCTCTGTTGCGGTAACAGGTTCCCTTTCCCACAGAATTTGTAATGCGGTATTTGAGCCGTCTTTACCTTTCATACACAATAGAACTCAACTCGTGAATGAATTGTTTATGTTCCGTTACCATAATAACACACTTGATGTAGGCGCAAAGCTATAACGTTACTTGTTATTTATTTTCGTTGCAATTTCCAGCAAAACAGTCAAACAAACAAACAGGCATGTTACATTTTGAAGTGCAAGTGGCCGCATTTTTTATGTTGTTAGTTTTTGCGTTCTCAATGCATTTACAGTGTAACTATCTGCTACATCTGTGCTACAAAGCCATATGAGTCGGACCGTAGGTGTAGGCGAAGAGACTATGAAATCAAAAACGAAGATTCAATGTCTTCAAAAGAAATCAAAGGAGAGAAATGAAATACATAAAATGGTATTTGGGTGCAGCAGTACACAGTCTGTGTGGGTCAAAGACCGCACTCATGGTAACATGTTCTGGTTGTGCGTACAGGACACCTACACCAGTGCCGACTGGATAGCTAATTTTAGAATAAGCCGGGGTACCTTTGAATATGTAGCTGCACAATTACGCAGCCAGATGTAATGTTGTAAAATACATTAACTTCCTATGTGAAAGAGCTCAAGCCGAATATACAAAATGTAATAAAGTTATATACCTTCCAGTTGAGAAGCAATTTCTTCCTCGCTTCTCAACTGTAATAATATTTCCACTTCTTTTTGGGTCCAGGTATTTCCTCTGTATGCCATTTTTTCGGTTGAGAGATAGGTGCGCGTGAACGCAGATCTGTAACGTAATTCGAACGCCGCCCAAAAACCAGTCGTCGATGCTGCTTTCCGTTCCCACAGGAGAAATGCGGTAGTCGAGGCGCCTCGAAAACACCGAGAGGGGTTTTCGATGCGGTATTTTAAAAGCTGTTGCGTTGTGTTCACACAGACTTAAGTGGGGTATCGAAGCCATCTCGAAAACTTCTTTTTTCTTCTGTGTGAAAGGGGTACATGTCTTGAACTTCAATTTCTGATTTGTCCACTTCCGTCAGCCAACTCCAGGTTGTCTAGTGATGCAGTGACTTTTAAGGAGCAGCAAAACACCTTGCTTAGGGTCTTGACTGGCTTCTCAGTAACAGATAGAATCCACGGGAGAAGCGGAACTTGTCCGTAACCTTCCCCCGCGTTACAATCATTGACTTAGACTTTGCTGGCTTGAAGCACATGCAAGCACAGTTCATGACATGGTATAATTTTAGAAAAATTTGTCTTGTTTTCGTTATTCAGTGAGCAGCGTTTTCACTGCTGTATTGGCATAATTTAGCACTGTTGGGTTTATCTTCTTTCTTAGCAGAATACAAATTTTCAGTGGTGAACAAATATTTTTTTGAATACCTACAGACAGTATTGTCCAAAGTATCATGCGTGAAGGCTGTAGTTGCAGATGTAACTGGGGGTGCTTCGTAAATGGACGACCAATGCAACAATTGTGGTGCTTAAAAAACCGTCTTCGGGAAGAAGCCCTGGGATAGAACAGGCCCTGATCAATACCCCTCCTAAATATTACACTAGAGGAACGGTGAAAACACCACAGTCACTATGTCTACTGATTTTGACAATGTATTCAGGTGTCTTTTTGTTTGAAAGAACCATTAAAAAATTAAATAGATCATGAGAATTGGTACAAATCTATTGCTCATGAAGTTTAAAAAGGTAAATATTTGGGTAGCAGAATTAACATCTTTTGCGACATTTGTATGATCAAAGCTCTTAACTCCCACTCCTCACAAGGCATCACATCCTGCAAAGTCTAAATCTTTGCACTTGTCATGGCATGTTAAAAAAAACTGCCCCCTATTACAGTAAATGCAGTTCTTCTCCAGTTTCTTATCAAAGGTTTTTTACCCCCACCCCCTTCCTCCCCTCCCGCTGTTAAGACGAGACGAAAATATGCTAAAGCTGATGATGGGGCTTTTTACTGACTGCTTTGAGAAGATATTTGGTCCCGCTGCCCCTTCCCCTCCCTCCTCCCCCTCGCCCCCCTCCCCCAATCCCCACCCCCATTGCCCTGCCTGATCTTTCAGGTAAATTTCCGTGAGCTGCCTAGACATTAATATGTTACCTACCTAGTTCAGCTAAATTACTATCAGAGACGACATAAGAAAAATACATAATTTCTGCTACTATCAAATGACTGTTGCTGCAGAGAAGTGGAGATTTGATTGGTAAGACATGGATAGGGCAGAGCACGCGATTGGAAAGAAATGTAAGTGAAGCACCATGTTAATGTTGCGTTCAAGACAACTCAGAACTCGGATATTTCAAGTGGGAAATCTGACGTCACTGCGTTCACACTGGTTTACTCAGAAAAAACATGGATTCCCACATGGAAACGCTGCTTTATTTATTTTTTGTCAAGGAGTATATTAATATGCAGCATCATATGCTTCTTGCTGCCAAACCTTTTGAAAAACAGGAGATGCATTAGGTGAGTGCTAATTTTGATTCTAAATATATGTTGAAATATATTTATTTTAATTATTTTTCTTATGAATGACTTTCTAGAAGTAGGATGTTTATCTAGAAAACATGCGGTAGCTTACTAGCTTTGTTCCTTTGAACCTACAAATAGCCTACTTTTAAACTGAGCGCTGAAAAACATTAAAACTGCCCTTAATTTTCTATAGGAATGCAATAGCCTTTTTCCAACCGAGGCTTAGAACTTCATGTGTGTTAAAAACTGGAACAGCATGGGAGGTCTTACTGAAAATGGATGACCTTTCTGAAGACATCTCCGAGTCAGCCATGCCCAATTTGACAACCTTGTCATTCAGCTGAAGCAGCAAGGGCTCAACGAAGACCATCAGTCTGGAGGTCGTCTTGAAGTTCCTTTCCACAAGAAGGTGCTCACGTTTGTCTGGCACCTCGCAAATAAAAACTCCTTCCGTGAAATATCAGATAAATTTGATGTCTCACAAGGAGCAGCCCACAGCACGATCCTGGAGGTCTTGAGTTTTGTGTGTAAACTTGCAGCATTTTACATCACCTGGCCTTCAGATTGCCAGAAGTGGGCAATAAGTTATGCCTTTGAAAGGGTCTGCACCATAGGCAACATTATCGGAGCGATCGATGGCTGCCATATTAAAACACAGAAACCAAAGTCCCGGGGTGATGACTACATGAACCACAAGTCATTCTACTCCATCCTGATCCAGGGCATTGTAGATGAAAAGGGCAGATTCACTGTTATATTTACTGGCCCACCAGGGAGGGTGCACGATGCACAGATGCTTAGGACCTCCACCTTCTACGCCTCCTGGCAAGAGAAGATGGGAGATTTCAAGCTATTGGGGGACAGAGCATAGAGAGTTCCTTTTGAGACAGCTCCATAGTGCTGATCTAGAGTCAGTTCTTTAAAACAGGTAGACACAAAGTTATGATGAACTCTATTAGTTAGCAAACACATCAAACATATTATTTAAAATCTAAGATATAAGATGCACACAAAACTGTTGTTTTAGACATTTATTCAAGGTACTTCAGATAATATTCTTGTCAACTCCGGTTTCAAAGCAGGACCATTTCAAGATATGCAGGGCAAAAAACTAAGCCTGTCTGGAACATCACCTCTATTAGAATTTTTTAATTCAAGTAGATTCAATTGTAAAAGTCGAAACACTAAATGATAACATTTCAATCAGCTTTAACACAAAGGGCCGTTTTTTTATTAACTTAGCCCAGGCAGGAGAGACTCATCATAACAAAAATTAAGCAGGGAGCCACGACTGGTTAAGGGTCCATTCTAGTTGCTTCTAACAGTGTCTCCCTCATTAGCACTAAACTAAGAATGCTAGAGTTACAAACTCAGAGGCATTACATCAGTATTTAAGGGGGAAAAAAAATAATAATAAAATGTAATGGAAAAAAGGTGCATTAGTCCTTGTAACATGAAATGTGCATACATGCACTGAACTAGCCCACAACCGAGATTGGTAACAGTGCTCACATAGTAAAGAGTGTTTTTTTCCCCTAAAGCTTCCCGAGGAAGGTGGACATCATGTTCTGGAAAGACTCCTGTGAGGATCTCATTTGGTTGAGTAGCACCTCATGTCTGGCCTGGCTGGCTGCCTTGGACTACCTCAGGAACTCCAGGAGACAGCTATGCGATGGTCTTGCTCTCCGCCTGTGTTGGGGTTGGTACCATTGATGCTGCCTCATTAGTGGGCAACTCTTCGACTCCCAGAGCATCTGGCCGTCTTATTTCCACACCCTCTGCTGTGCCAACAACAGGATATTCAATATCATGGTTCCTCCCCAAGTGAAGTTCCATCTCATTAAAAAACTGAAAACGCATTGTTCCTTGTACGGTTGTTGTCCTTAATTTTTTATATGCTTCCTCTAGTGTGGACCATTTCCTGGCAACTTGGTCAGGCTCATAGGCAGATGTGGGTAACCCGGCTTCAAAGAGTAAAAAGACTGACCATGTATTTGTTCCACCACCATGCAGTAAACCAGCTATATATATATATATATATACATATATATATATATGTATCTGCCAGGTGTCTCGTTTAATCTGAAGCAGCAAAATAACGTTTTCTAGCTAAGATGGCTCGCAAAGAAAGTGGCTGATAGATATTTGTGCTTTGTTTAAATTTCATATATTGGCATAATGAATGCGGAACATAAATGATACAAACACATAATCACACACCCAAAAGTGCATTAAAAACGTAAATATACAATTTTCCTTTCTTACCATGAACACCGAATGCCACCATTTTTGTATAACTTTTACTTATTGTGACGTCACCACTTCTGAGTTCGGAATAGTCGGAGCTCAGAAATGATGCCCGAATTTCCAACCTATAATTCCAAGTTCGACCGTTCAGTTATTTTTTTTCCACAAGTCGGACCTTTTTTTAGTTCTCAGTTGTCTTGAACCAAGGGGCAACAACTCGCCTCTATGAGTGAAGCCTTTTAACCCAATGGCTACTGCGTGAACTGCAACGCCTGGTTGCAAAAAGAACTTGAAACCCCGCCCACCCAATGTTAAGTCAATGGGGAAAGCCAGAAAAGAGGCCAATTTTCTCTGAGGAAATATAAAGTCAATAAATTTTTTACACAAGAAATGATGGTTTAACTAGTTAATCCCATCCCTTGTAATGTCTCCCCTGGGTCTGATTTTTAAAAATAATTCTGCCAAAATTCCCAAATCCGGGTTAATTTCAGTGTGTGCAATGTGGCTTGTCCTACTACCGTATGACCATATAAGGATTTCCCCATCCCCGCAGCCAGGCAGAGTGCTTCAGTGGCAGGTGTGATGCTGTGTCGTTTTATTCCGATCAGCTAGCTACATACGATCTCACCATTTAAAAGTCCAAGGTCCAAAAATATTGTGTGCTGTGTTCAGCTGTAGTAACCGCTATTCTAAGGATTCTTCTCTCCAGTTCTTTTGGTTAATACATTTGAGACATTTTCAGATAAACAAGGTTCTATGTAAAAACGCGATTTCTGACCAGTTTGGGGTTTCAGTTGATTCTCATAAAGTTTCGTCTTTAATAATTTGTATATGTTGTAGGTGAAATCAGATTTGTAAGCAGTTTTGAAGCTTCTTTAAGAAGACAAGCTAGTGGGATTTGCTTAGCTAGGGGGACCAAGCTTTTACTGTCTTGCTATCGATCTATCTGTCTTATCTAGTTAACTTGCTTACTAGTTATCTCCTGATACATCTGTCTAGCTATCTAGAGTTCTGTTATCTATCTGTCTATATAACTAGCTAGCTAGTTAGTTAATTATCTATTTTATCTATTTTTTTAATGTAAATATCCTAACACTAAACATATCTTGTACAATTAACTTTTTTGAAATGTTATGACAGTACGGTTCTGTGGTTGCAAGGTCACTGTTGGTTTTCCAGACGTGGGCGTGTCTAATTACTATGTAAGGTAGTCGGGGTGGATTTTCCTGTAGTCGTGGACTCGTCTTTCGCTCCACTAGGCTTGCGTTGGTTGCAACGGGCAATGTGGCTGCGCCCTAGTTTGGGCTTCATGCGCCAGTGAGCACTAACCATAGCAAATCAGTGGGTGACGTCATGAAGCACTTCGTCCATATTTTTATACGGTCTATGTCTTGAATGCAGCATAGGTGCTGTCACGCCAAATTTCATCCCCCCTTCTTCTCTTCCGGGTTTAGTCACAGAGATTTGATACCGATATTCAAATCTCTTTGGTTAAGCTGTAGCGTTATTTTTTACAGTCTCTGGTTAGCGTCCGTTTGACTACCTTGCCTACGTGGTTTCCAAGCGTTCTCTGCTGGTTGCTAAGAACAGTGATCGCTAGCTGGCTAGCTAGGAAGAGAAGCTATTATATAAGTCCAATAGAAGCTCTTCCAGCTAGCTAGCTAGTGATCTTTATATTTGGCTGTCTCTCTGGCTATCTATTTATTTCTCTTGTTAGCTAGCTTGTTAGTTAGCTAGATAATTATTGTACTCACTGTTTTACCTAATTTACACATGACATTACAGAAGCTAACATACACAAATACCACACACACACATGAATTTGCATTCTGTTCATATGTTTATTGTTTGTTATACTCATGTTTTTGCAATATGTATGTATATGTATATATGTGTGTATATATATATGCAATGCCAATAAAGCTTATTTGAATCTTCAGACAGAGAAATCTGACCAATCACAATTTAATGGCACAATGTAACACCTAACCAGACGCTAACTTACGCATTAAGGAAACGTAACCGGAAACATAACCCCGGAAGAGAATAGGTGGGATGAAATTTGGCGTGACAGTGCCATGTCTATTTTTTACAGTCTCTGGTCTAGTGCTTTAAACTCTAAATAATGTCCTGGCTATATTTGACCCAGGCTAAGAGTTTCACAGGCGCTACTAAGTAAACAGAAGGGTTAATACTACAGTGCCATTTTGTGGTCAGTTGCACTGAAATTCTATCATTTCTGTAAATTAACAAACTGAATTTTACCCAGGGAAATAACATTTTAAATGATTTATATAATGACATTTTAAATAACTCTAATGGGTAATCCTACCTTCTGAAGGTGAAATCCAAGGAGACCCCTCTTCAAGCCTCCAAGCAGACTTGTCTGCCCACAAGCTTGCATTGGACGTTTCTCACTCAGTTCACAGAAATGTTGACTGAATTACATATAATGTTCATGAGCTTAGGATTCAACTGCATTGGCCAATTAACACCTTTACAAGGAATTATCACCTATAATCTTATGACCTATGAAATAAATAGTAGGGAGGTCAAACCTGTTTTGGCGATCTTTCAGAAAACATACTTTGACAGTTTATTCTTCGTGCATAATATCATAAATGCTACAGTATAATCAAATAACATATAAATCGCAAATTTGGCAGAATATAACTGTTGTTTCCTATAATACAATTTTAAAAATAAGCCGCTGTTATGTCTGGCACTGTTGCGACAGTGCCGTGTTATTGTTATTGTGTTCTGGTTTACGTGCAGCTGTACTTTACAGGAGTTACCAATTACTAGGGATGTCGCTTCTTGTTACTAGGGAAGCCGCTATGGTTACTAGGGACGCTGCCTGCGTGCGGGACTGAGTTCTAACGTTGAATTAAATGGAGTAAGCTCCGACTGTACCTCTGGTTGTCCTCTCCTTTACTTAACACAACATTGGCAACGAGGATGGCTGATTGTTCTCTGCCCCCACCCTCTCCATTACTGGCTCTGCTGGGCGAGCCTAGCTGCCGGTGTTACACACTTCTGGATTTGAGGTGGAAATCAGAATATGCGTGATTCCTGGGGTTCACACAGAAGGACTTTCAGACTTCTGCTTCTGTTAAAAGCTCTTCATCAGGAATGAAATTTAATATAATAAATTAATATATTTAAAAGTAAACAGATCCAGTGTTCTTCAAGATATTGCCTATTAAACTATTTAAAATACACCTCATGGCATTACATGAATTTGGGCCTACGGATAATACATAGGAAACAACTACAATAACCTTAGAAAGTTCAAATATTAAGACTACACAACTCAATACACTTTTGCAATACACTTTAATAATGAACTCATATTATATGTGCTTTTTCTCTTGTGATGCTGAGTTATTTTCCATACTGTATTAGATGTGCAGC
Source organism: Anguilla pacifica (assembly GCA_039654925.1). Taxonomy (NCBI): domain Eukaryota; kingdom Metazoa; phylum Chordata; class Actinopteri; order Anguilliformes; family Anguillidae; genus Anguilla; species Anguilla pacifica. The sequence goes on along the minus strand of CM077286.1, from coordinate 33,676,853 downwards.
TGCCTAGTTATATGGTTCATATATGGAATACTGATATACCAGCATTTAAAACAGTGTAGCTATAAATTCTACAATAATCATTAAATAACAGGACTTCTATGAAGGTGGTGATTTAATAAATAAGTTGACAACATTAAGTGACCTCACTAAGACAGGAGCATTACCTTTAAAGTGTTTTAAAATATATAGGACTGACACTGCTAAAACAAGCTAGCATACATAGCATACACGCTACAGCAAACCGGAGAAAAGCACAGGCTGGGTACATGCAGCGACAGAGCAAGCACGTCAGTAGCCAAGAGCTTGGGAATAGCTTTTAGTCACATAGAAGACAGGACAACATTCAGTATGTGCTAGCCAGCTCCGTTGTCTTTAGGCTAATACATAAAAACAGGGGGACATCAAATGGGGCAGCTGGCTAGCGAATTAAAAGTTTGTATCAGAATCACACAAAAGCAACAGCGATTGACACAAACGCTCCAACAGGTGAATCAATCACTGGTTAGCGTGACCATCTACCAGTCTCGTCTCTCTTGCTGCTGCTCACACAACCTACAAACACTGCCAATGCAGCAACTAAACATCAGCACCAGGACCCCAAAGAAGTTAGGGTAAGTATATGAGACATACCCACTAATCCCATACCAACTGGATTTCACAGCCACCTTACCCTACTCCCATGGCTGGTTCAAGACCTCTCACCGGTTGTGGGAGTCGATGAGGATTGGAATGCTGACCTGCCGTACTCCTGGCAGTGTGTCTGAGATAGCCCCCCCTAGGTGCAGGGCCAGGCGGCGACTGTGGGGCCAATCTTGGACTATTCAAGACAGAGGCAACATCACTTTCATCCTCGATCAGTAAGAATAAAGATTGCTGATCTTCCGATTCCTCATTAGTAGACTCAGAGGTGCCATCTACCTTCCTGGTCACAGATGTGATTTCTTCTGGCTCCTGAGCAAAGCCCTCAATGGCTGCCCGCAACTCTGACCGGTGCACTTGCCTAACGGGGCCTTCCTGATGGACCGGTATAATGGAATATACAGCACCCTGACCTTGAGGTGAACGGACAACTTTATACAGGCAGGAATCCTAAAAGTCCTGAATTTTGTTTCTTCCCCGTACTAGATGATTTTTGAGGTATACAAACTGCCCTTCTCAGAAGCTACAGTCTTTGATTTGAGAGTTGTATTTCAGGTTTCGCCGTTCAACCTTATCTTTCAAACATGCACGCACATGACTGTAGGCTTCTTGCAGGGACTCTTGATGTCCCTGGATCCAATCATCAACCGTTCCTGAACCTGGATCTTCACGATTTCTGCAGAGCAAAAAATCAACAGGTTGTTGTGGCTCACGCCCAAACATAAGGAAAAATGGACTCACCCCCGTAGACTGATGAACCGTGGTGTTGTACGCATATGTCAGCAGTGATAGGTACTTTGGCCATTTCCTCTTCTTCTCTGGGGGTAGGGTACGGAGCAGATCATGCAGAGTCCGATTGAAACGCTTGCACTGCCTATTCCCCTGAGTGTGGTAAGGAGTAGTGCGGCTTTTTTTGATCCCGTACATCTCACACAGTTGCTTGACGATGTGGCTTTCAAAATTTCTACCTTGGTCCGAATGCAGGCGGGCCGGAGCACCAAACAGGTGAAACCAACTTCGCACCAACACATTAGCCACTGTGCTTGCATGTTGATCCTTCGTAGGGATGGCTTGAGTGTATTTGGTAAAAACATCTGTCAAAACCAGGATGTTCTCTCTTCCATTACTTGCTGGCTCTAGTACTGTAAAATCAATGGCTAGAATTTTGTTAGGCCGTGAGGCCTGTAATATGCCCATGAAAGAGCAAACCTTTGGTTGTGCTGCCTTGGCCAGAATACATCGCTTACTTTGTCGACACCATTCCTCCACATCCTTCAGCATTCCTGGCCAAAAACAGTGGCTTCTGATAAGGTCTGCAGTGAGGTACCCCTGGTGGCCATGGGCATAGTGAAGACTGGTGAAGACCTCCCTTTGGAGACTCTGAGGAAGGAGCAACTGATGAACTTCTTTGTTACCATCTGTAGAGTAAGTGAGGCAATACAGTCAACAATCCTTTTCAAACAAATGATCCCAACGCCTCGCCAGTTCCTTTCCACCCTCGCTCCATCCCTCTCGCTCCGTCGGGCTGGGGGCTCTGCCTTCACACCAACATTTCAGGATAGGCCCAATGACTGGGTCCAGTTCCTGTAGGGAAGAGAGATCTGCTGGGGTACAACCAGGGAGAGCAGTTATTTCATTACAAAGGACTGCCGAGGTCAGGGGATTTTGGATGATATGCTGCTTCAAGTCCTGAGGAATTTCAGTGCCAGGAAATATTTCCTCCAAGTGTTGTCTGGACAATGCATCACATTGAAATTACTGCGTCCAGGGTGATACCTGGGTGTAAAATTGAATTAAGCCAACTGTGAAGCCCACCGCTGCTCAGCTGCATCCAACTTCACAGTCTGGAGGTGACAAAGGGGGTTATTATCAGTATATACAACAAAATGATTCCCTAGAAGGTATTCCCTGAACTTGTCGCAAACAGCGCATTTCAATGCAAGGAACTCCAGTTTCATGGAGCTATAATTATCCATGTTCCTTTCAGTTCTCCTTAGACCGTGACTAGCATATGAAATGGGTTGGAGCTTCCTCCCTTGCTCTGTGACAAGACAGCCCCCAATCCACGATGGCTTGCATTCCACTTCAAGCATGAAGAGCTTCTGAATGTCAGCAAAAGCCAACACAGGTGCCAAACAGAGTCTCTCCTTCAAAGACTGGAATGCCTCTTCACACTTTGCATCCCATCTGGAGGACAAAGGTATTTGGGGGGTCTTAGCCTTCCGAGGAGTGCCTAGCTGTGCCACCAGTTGATGAAGGGGAGCAGCCAGTTTAGCAAAGCCTTCCACAAGCCTTCGGTAGTAGCTTGCAAATCCCAAAAATGAACGAAGCTCAGAAAGATGGACGGTGCGCTTCCACTCCCTCACTGCAGCAACTTTTTCCGGGTATGTGGCAACACTGTCTTCTGAAATGATCAAGATATTTAACCTCCTTCTGAAAAAAATGACATTTTGACAATTTGAGCTTTAAATGCTGCTGTTGGAAGTGTGAGAACACTTCTTCCAATCGCTCCAGATGCTGCTGCACAGTGGAAGAAAAGATAATAACATCGTCCAGATACAGCAAGACAGACTGATGACATTTATCCCAAAACATTCGCTCCATCAGCCTCTGAAAAGTCCCAGGGGCATTGCATAGCCCAAAAGGCATCCAGTTAAATTCAAAGAGGCCAAATGGGGTGCAGAATGCAGTTTTGGTGCGATCCTTTTCCACAACTTCTACCTGATTGCACCCGCTGGCGAGGTCCAGTGTGGAGAACCGTCAGGGCATCCAAGGACTCGTTGATTCTTGGTAGCGGGTATGCATCCTTTCGAGTCTTGGCATTAAGTTGCCTGTAATCCACACACATACTTATGCTGCCATCCTTCTTCTGTACCAGCACAATCGGAGACGAATAGGGGCTGCTACTCTCCCTGATAATTTGGCTCTCAAGTAACTGTTGGATATGGGTTCTTACCAATTCATACTGGGCAGGAGGGATTCGGCGACAAGGTTAGCAAACAGGGGCTTCAACTAACAAAGGAATCTCATGAGAAATTAGTGTTGTACACCCAACATCATTATTTCCCTGAGTAAAGGTTGATCGATACCTATGCAAGAGCTTTTTAGCTTGGGCCTCCACACTCGTGGTCAAACCTACAAAACTGGGAAAATCCAACTCAGTGTTAGCATCGGATTTGAAACTGACTGTGTGGGCTGAAACATAGGCAACACATTCGGATGTTAACTCGTTAACAGAGAGCTCTATTTTGGGTCCATAACTTGTAAGGGGCTTTACCACTTGTACAGCTCCCATAACTCTGCGTGGTATTATCCAGATATCAATGCTACCTACATTAGTAACTGGAGCAAACACAAGACCTCTCTCTGAATGAACCAAAGATGGGGAAATCAACAACCCCTCAGGAAGGGAACCATCATCTGGTCCTGAAGGTTCCAACAAAAACTCAGCTCTGCTCAAAGAAGGAACCTGGGGGCAAGTAACAGGAACCATAGTTAATCTTCCAGCCGCTACACAGACTGGGGTCTTTCCCCGTACTCTCACTTTGTGGGCTGACAGGGAATTTACCACAGCTTCGGCTTTTTGACAAAAATGGACAGCATTCGACTTGGGGGACCTCAAAGAGTTCTGAACCATGTTGTAAGAATAATTCATCATAACATTTGTTGATGACATTCATGCCAAGCACTCCTGGGACATTTATTTTCTGATTACAGAGACCAGGATTTGAAGGGTCTTTCACAATTAGAATTCCACACTTTGGCACATATATCCCAAGAACATTGACATCCATTTCAACATAACCAACATAGGGTATATCAAGGCCATTAGCAGCTTTGAGGCCCAGCCAACTGCACTCATGAAGCCTCTCCCCCCCTAAAAGAACAAAGTGATCATTAAAGTAACTCTCAGTAACTGTAGTCACCATAGATCTGGTGTCTAACAAACATGGAACATCAATACCTCCCATTTTGATCTCCGATACTGGACAAGACCCCACCAACTGGTTGACTACAGTAGAACTCTCGGGTAAAGTGGTATTAGAGCCCAAGGCCCCCTCCTCCAGCATGTGGCTCTGCACACCGAGGAGTTCTAGTTTCCCGACTGGCCGGAGTGCTCTCCGCTTGGTTCTGCCCTGGTATTATAAGTTGGTGGAGGACAGCTAACTTGATTAATGGGCCTGCCGTGGCGAGCTATGTGTCCAGACTGACTACACCGATTGCAGATTGGCTGGCCATCTGGTGTACATCTAAACCTATTACCTTGGTTTGCAGCCCGTGTTCTACCTGGATCCCCAATATTTGTCTCCAGAGTTTTGACAATCATATCCAACTGGGCTTGCTGTTTCAGTACAAGATCCTTTAGTTCAGTAAATTCTGACTGTTTAGCAATAGTTTCTTCACTACTTACAGTGACTTGCATTTCACATGATTGGGAGGTAGCCCGTCCATACCTGTCTTTAGGGGGCTGTCCCTCCTCAACCCAACGAATAGCCTCTTTGCCCATATCTAAAAGTGATGACTCTGGGGTCTGTCTCACTAACCTTTTAAGTTCTCTACGCAACATGTGGTTCTGAACCCCCTCACAAAATTGGTCACGTAGTACAACCTGGGAATTGGACACAGCAGTTGGATTACTCTTAGATACTTTATCCATCAAAGTCATTAATTCAAGAGAGAAATTCTTGTAATGACTCCCTGTCCCTCTGTTTGCGATAAAAAAAATGTTGCTGCAAGGACACATAAGAATGAGAACCAGAGTACAATTCCAACAAAACATCAATTATTTTTTCTGAATCCTCACGGATCTCCCTGGGCCTGAATTTTATTTCTGCCTGAGCCTCCCCCTCCAAGTGATCATCAAATAAACTAACTCCCACCTCAGGACGTTACCATCATTGTGAGATGCACTACCTCCATCGTTCTGTTGTCAGAGTCTCTGATTCTCCATTTTCAGCTGTTGCAGCTCTGCTCACAAGCTCTCCAGTTCCTTCCATTGTCCCTGTGAAGTGGTTTAAAGTCAGAGCTCAGGTCAAAACTCCCAGTCTGTCAAAGGTGGCCTATACAAGCTGCAGTCTTTGTTCAACCGCTGTTCTTTCTAATTCAAATAGAACAAAAAAACTAACTGTTTACAGGGCACTTTTACCTACAAGCCATTTCCCAAGCTCAACATTATTACTCTCAAACCATTAATGCACTAAGATCCTGCCGATTACGCCAGATTGTGACGGCTGGAAACTACACCTTTTTAAAGAATTCCCATCAATAAGGATGCACAACAAGGTTCAGTAAATATTAAAGCTTTACTTAGAGTTGGAGAATAAATAGTAGAAAGTAGAAATATAAACCCCTATGTGTGACCGCTGGAAACTACACCTTTTTAAAGAATTCCCATCAATAAGGATGCACAACAAGGTTCAGTAAATATCAAAGAAAATAAGTAGCAAAGAGGATTGAGAGCAACAATGTTTATTACAATTCATATAAGAGGTAAAGTTTAAAAAGACTAATGCTATCCTGCAGCAGCTCTTGCTGACATAACTTCAGTGCCACATGAGGATGGTCAGTCTTTACCCACATAACATACCTGTGCTCTAGATAGCTACGCAGATTGAGTCTGGGAGAAGGAAAAAACATGCATGCAATTAAATTACACTCAATATTGCACTAGCCCCAGCAGTCAATATGTATGCACAACAGGACAAGCAAAGCACACAACAGTTATATAGATTCAAAGCCACGCAACAAAAAGCGAAGCAAAACAAACCAAAACAAAAAGAACAAAGCACACCATCCACGTGCACACACAGCAAGCAAGCAAAATTAGGCCTCCCCCTTAGGTGGTTAGACTGCTACAGCAAACTGGAGCAAAGCACAGGCTGGGCATATGCAGCGACAGAGCAAGCACGTCAGTAGCCGAGAGCTTGGGAAGAGCTTTTAGTCACATAGAAGACAGGATAACATTCAGTATGTGCTAGCGAGCTCCGTTGTCTTTAGGCTAATACATAAAAACGGGGACATCAAATGCAGCAGCTGGCTAGCGATTTAAAAGTTTGTATCAGAATCAAACAAAAGCAACTAAAGAAAGAACAGCAATTGACACAAACGCTCCAACAGGATCACTGGTTAGCGCGACCATCTACCAGTCTCGTCTTTCTTGCTGCTGCTCACACAACCTACAAACACTGCCAATGCAGCAACTAAACACCGGCAGGAGGACCCCAAGGACAGTCTTGGGATTTGCCTGTTAACATTCACTTTCACTTTTATACACTTGGGGACCAATGAATTTGTTACCTTCATTTGCCATCCACCCCCATCTGGGTGGCTACATATGGTTCAACTCTTAGTTGAACAGTAGGTTGAGCATATGGTAAATGGACTGCATTTATATAGCGCTTTTATCCAAAGCGCTTTACAATTGATGCCTCTCATTCGCCAGAGCAGTTAGGGGTTAGGTGTCTTGCTCAAGGACACTTCGACATGCCCAGGGCGGGGTTTGAACCGGCAACCCTCCGACTGCCAGACAATCGGTCTTACCTCCTGAGCTATGTCGCCCCGTATAACATGTAACTAACATTAAAACACTGAATATACACGTATAACGTATAAAATAAAATAATTTCAAAGATAACTAATGATGAACATTAGCGTTGTCCACATTAGCCGTTACCATGGATACGTTTACTGCCTTCACTTGAGGGGAGGTAAGCTAGCCTTGTTAGTTTTTCCTCTGTTTAAATAGTAATTATTGTAACTTTTAGATTTGATATAACGTGTACAAACTAAACAACCATTTTAAAAATGAGCATACAATGGCTTCTTGTTAGGGAGTTTTTGTATTACTTTACAAACCTGGGGTTATATGGAAAGAAAGAAAGAAGACTTTCAGACTTCTGCTGCTGTTAAAAGCTCTTTATCAGGAATGAAGAGAAACAGAGGAAGTCCCACATAATATCACCCACTCTTTGCAACAGCTTCCCCTTGAGGCCATTACAAAACTCTCAGCCTTGCAACAACATTTCAGGTGGCAGAAGAGGCACTGAGAAATCATTTCTCCACTACACAGAGTGCTCTTCTCCGCCAGGTCATATTCCAATGGAGACATCAATGTTTGTGTAAGTCAGTTACCCAGTTTGTGGCTGATCTGAGGGGCTTGGCTAGCTCATGTAAATTTGGGGCATTACAGGATGAAATTATATGAGACCAACTCACTTTACACAGAAACTGATAGGGGAGACTGCTTCTGAAAAATGACAATTTGACGCTAGCAGCGGCTCAAGCTAGCCTTTCAGGTCGAATCCACATTGAAATGTGCAGCTAGTCTTTCTGCCTCCTCCTCACTAGATCTCACTGAGGTAGAGGGCCTGCCCTGCCCACGGGTGCTACACAGAGAGTGTATTGCTAGCCCCCACAGCTAGCTGTGTGGGAACTGTGGCTCTCCTACACACAATTCAAAAGCACAGAACTTCCCTGCCCATGGGAAAACCTGTTCCAACTGTGGAAAGCTCAAACACTTCCACAAAGTTTGTAGGTCAGCCTCAGACCACAGTTATCCACAATGTTAGCTCAGGACAAGTGCCATTTAATACATGTTCGCTGTTCGTTGGTGACCACCCCTCCGCTGCTCTCCCCTGCCTCTGCGTGACAACATCTCAGTGAACTACAGAACATGCTTGATGTTGACATAATAGAGCAGGTGAACGCATCACTCTGGATCTCCAACCTGGTTGTGGTGAAAAAGAACTCAGGGGGTTACGCATCTGTGTGGACCTGAGAGCAGTGAACAAGGCTGCCATCCCCAAAAAGTATCCCCTGCCAACAACAGAGGAGCTCATCACCCAGTTCCATGGGTTGACGGTCTTTTCCAAACTGGACCTCCACCAGGGCTACCTCCAGGTGCCACTTCACCCTGACAGCCACCACCTCACCACATTTATCATTCACAAAGGGGTCTTTCAGTACAAGCGCATGGCTTTTGGATTTAGCTCCGCCCCCACCTGCTTCCAAAAAATCATGGCCTCCATCTTTACTGGGATCCTAGGTGTGGCTATCTACCTCAATGCCACCGTTGTCCATGGGACTACCGTGTGTGTTTACTGCTCTAGCCAGGTTCCATCTCATATTGAACGGTGAGAAGTGTGTCTTCGCCGCCCCAGTCATAGTTTGTGGCATTCTGTCTCTCAGCAAGAGGGCATGTGCCTTCTCGAACATGGAAGCCATCCACCGTGTCCCACAGCCCACCTTGCCTGCCCAGGTTGCATCCCTCCTGGGCATGATTAGCTGCTTTCCTGCCACAGTACTCGGCCATGACTGTACCACTGTGCAGACTGTTGAAAAATGACAAGCCCTGGCTTTGGACACCAGATTGCTCTGATGCTGTGCGCCTAGTGAAGTCCCAGCTAACCGCACCCCCAGTGCTGGTGCACTTCGATGCCTCTGCTGCTGCTATTGGTGCTGTGCTGTCCCAGCTGCAAGGGGGGGAAGACTGCTTTCACCTCTCGAGCTCTCAGCCACACGGAACAGAAGTACTCGGCAGGGGAGCAGGAGGACTTAGCGTGTCTCTGGACATGTGAGTGCTCGCACATGTACCTATACGGCCGCAAGTTCACACTGAGGACGGACCACCAGGCACTCACCACCCTCTTGGCCATGTGAGGCACCGGCCACAAACTACTCCACCTCCACTGCTGGGCTGACCGACTGCAGCAATACAACTACCCCCTTCAGTTCATGTCGGGCTGGGATGTGGCTGACCTGCTATCACGCTCAATCCCCACCCACTCAAAGCAGAGGAGTGGCTGCCGACCACGCCACAGCAGCTGCGTCAAGAACAAGCGGCCGACAAAACCTTGGGCAAGGTGAGGGGCTGGCTGGAGGCGGGACAACAACCGGCATAGGCTGAGGTGTCGGCTGAGGGGCCCAAGCTCAAGGCGTACTACAGCCAGGGGAGGGACCTTGAGCTGCAGGACGGGCTGGCGTATCGGCAGTGGCAGGCCCCCGGGCTAGGAGGTGACCTCCCTCAGCTATTGGTTCCCCGGACACTCCGCCCCCAAGTCCTCGGGCTAGTGCAGGGCTTGGTGGAGGCGGGACATTTTGGGAACACCAAGACCCTGCGGCGTCTGAGGGGGCGCAGAAGGGGCCCACCAGGCGCTCTCACACCCCGCTGCAGCGCTACATGGTGGGAGCCCCAATGGAGCGAGTGGGGGTGGACGTCCTCGGCCCCTTCCCAATCACCGAGTCCGGCAACCGGTATGTCCTCGTGGCTATGGACTACTTTACAAAGTGGCCCGAGGCATACGCGGTGCCGGACCAGAGCATGGTGACCATGACAGAGAAACTGGTTGAGGAAATGTTCACCCGTTTCGGAGACCCCGCCGAGCTGCACAGGGACCAGGGGCGGAACTTTGAGTCGCAGATGCTGGCTTAGGTTTGTAGGCGCCTAGGGGTGGTGAAAACCCGGACAACGCTGCTCCACCCCCAGAGCGACGGGCAGGTGGAACGCTTTAACAGGACATTGTCCACTCAGCTCGCCATCCTAGTCAGCCAGCACCAGCAGGACTGGGACCGCCATTTACCCTCGGTCCTGTGGGCGTACCGGACTGCAGTGCAGGAGTCCAGCCTGTGCACGCCTGCCGCCCTGATGTTTGGGCGGGAGCTCCGGACACCTGTGGACTTAGTGTTTGGGGCCCCGCCTGAGCCTGACGAGCCAGCTTGTACAGAGGCCAGCTACCCTCACCAGCTGCTGGACCGTCTCCAAGTCGCCCACGACTTCGCCCGCCAGGCACAGGACAGCACGGGCCTGCGACAGAAGCAGGCCTACGACCTGCGCTGCAAGGAGCAGGCTTTCATACCGGGGGACCGGGTTTGGATCCACTGCCTGGTCCGGAAGAAAGGTCTGTGTCCTAAATTGCAGGCACACTGGTGGGGGCCTGGCAAGATCGTGGCGCAGCTGGGGGAAGTCATCTACAGGGTGAGTATGCCGGACCAAGGACGCTTGGTGGTGCTCCACCAGGACCGGCTCGCACCCTGCCATCCTCTCGCGGCTGGCGGGAGAAATGCTAGTGACTCTGCTCCCTCAGACCACCCGGAGGCTGAGGCGGCGGCGCCGGGACCGGGGAGCCGACCGACTCGACAGCGACGGCCTCCAGGCCACCTTCGGGACTATAAGGTCAGTAGTGGATGGACGGCGGGGTCATCGGAGACTGTTGACCCCTTGGGTGGGGGCTAGGTGGCGACCCTGGGGTAGCTAGCTAGGCGGCTAGCTACGATTGCCATCACTGCATTGTCATGTAAATACTTGCTTGTATATAGCTGTATGTAGCTAGGTGTAGTTAGCGTGCTTTTGTGTGTTAGTGTAGATATTCGTGTTACATGTGCTTGTACAGTTATGTTGTGTTTCGCATCTCTTGTAATTGTTAAGTTCCCCCTGTGTTCCTTCCCCTCGTCTTGTGTATGTGTCGCACCTTGGAGCTGGGTAGGGACAGGAACGGCCGCGATTGGTTAAAAGGTTAGCGCTAGGCAGCCAATCAGTGGCTGCTCTACAAGTAACCTTATTCGCATAGCACAGGCAATATAAGGGGAGGCTCCGAGCAGTGTAGTCAGCGTGTGTCATGCTGCGATCATCCTGGAGAAGCAAACCAATAGTCCTTGTTAGGACTGGTAAATAAAGCGAAGCTCAGTGCGAGCGATTCGATAATTTAAACTCCTGTCTCTGCCTCCATTTGTCCAACTTGCCACATTATTTAGCTCGCTGGCTACAACCAACTAACTGGTAATTCTGCAACAATACAGTAATTGCATGGGCACGCTCGTTAGATCATCAGGACCGTTTGCCATAGAACAACTACTATAAGGCAGTAAATGCTGTTTTATACTTCTGCGTAGTCTGCATATTTAAATAAACATGCTTTTTTTGCATTATTTTATTAGTGCTCCAGTATTCAATTAACTGGGATGTTGCTAGCTGAGCATAAGCTTTCAGACGCAGCTTCTACCTGATAACTGTTAGGTTTTAGGTACTGCCTGATATGTATTAACATAGCAAACAATGTTAAGCAGTACAGTAGCTCTCATGAGTCACTCACAAGACATCTGTCCAGTTCGCAACAGGTTCTCCTCACACCACAACTTCATCTATTGGCATTCCCCGTTGTTTTGATTATCCTTGCCTCTTCCCGGTCCCTTGGGCACCTTGCAGGCTCGACATTATACGGCTGTGGCCCATCACAAGTATTGGCAACAGGATTACCTCATCAAGTCTCCACGATGTCGAGATTGTGATTCATCTTTCTGTTAATATTGCTTACTTTGCCATTGATCTTAGCTCTCGCTTTGTTCCGATTCCCCTATGTGACGATTTCCCTAAATTTAAGGTGGGCGTGGCCGATCATGTTACAGATGTAATTCTAAGCGTATTTTTAAAATTATTTTTAACTTTAAAATCCCATTGCTATATAATTTCCCCACATATTAAATCATGGTTATGCCAACCTGCAAGTTGCCCTTTAAGTTACATTTTCAGGCTACGTTAGTGACCTTCGAACTAGTAAAACATTTTTTTGCACTTTTGTGAAGCTAACATTAACTTTTGTTTGCATTATCAGAAATGCCATTAAGGTTCGTTTACATATTAGAGTGTGATTAGTTGGCTAGTTAACGTAATAATCTCAAAGATTTTCATAAAAATAAATGTCTTTTAAGTCACTATCTGTCGCTGCATTGGTTAACACAATGGTGATTGAGCCTATTTTTATATTAATTTATACTATTATTATTATCATAATTCATGATTAAAAAACATGGTGTTGGTGGCGACATTCCCGGGAAAAAATCACAAGTGGCGCACAGTTAGTGACGCGTTTTTCATCACCCATCAGTGGTTGGTCCGCCAGAGAGGGTAGGCGGAACTAGCGGAACTAACGCAACAGGCTCGCTCTTCAACTCACTTGTGTGTGAGCGGGGTACTGTTTTTTCCGGTGTCTGCCAGCATTACAATAACAGAGAAAGGGGGGGGGGGGGGTTGGGGGAGTTATGGAACCCTAAAAAGTTTTTGTGTAACATGAGAGATCATATTATTTGTTGATGTAGATTTCGTATTACATTCAATGACAATGTAACTTCACTAAATTACATAGCTATTTGCACAGCTAACGCTAGTTACCGGACTATGTCAAGAAAGACAACATTAGTTTAGACAACATTGCGCACAGTATCCATCTCTCATATCAGGTAACCTTGCGTTAGCTAGCTAGCTAATGTAATTAACACAATCTAATGTCGGCTAACAATTAGAAAAAAACGCTAGCTAACGCTACCGACCGGTACCGACCTGGCAAACCGTCTCTCGAATGCAGTGCTACCTTGTTGCAATGTTGCAGTGTAGCTAACTTAAGGCCAGTTCAGATCAATGATTCGCAACGAGACTGGGTGCAACTTGCCAACTTCCAAGACGTCTGATTGTAAACGTTCTAAACTGCACTTGGCGATATGACAAGGACGGTCTTTTAAAACCTCAGGGCAGGCAACGGCTCTGCTACTACTAGCCAGTTCACACCGCTGCAATTTTCTCTGCAACATTCTAAAACCGTTTCGCCTCGTTGCAAATCATTGATCTGATTATGTTACCGTTATTTACATTGCCATCGAGTTCATCAATATATTATAATGATCGGAATAAAGCCGGAGTATGTGGAGCGGAGCCGGGGCTGATTTCTGAAGACGTCATGCAGGAGAAAACTAAATAAAAGAATACGGCAGTATGGATTAGCATTGTTATTATTTTATTACGCTTCCTCATATGTTCCTTCAGCCTTTATGCCCTTTTTGATGAAATCTCCTTTGTTTTTGTTTTATTCTTCTTGTTCTGATTGCTAATTTAACACCCAGCTCAGCTTTATTCTCGAACAGTTTAGCTAGCAAAACCAGAAACACCAGGGGTAACATTTTGCAAGGCAGTTGTTTCCAAAATACCACACAACAATCATTCACGAAAAAGACTGCTTATTGTGCACGAGATACGTAATTGCACGAGCCACAGCAAATCCCGCAAATTCTTCTCTGCAGTGTAAAGATGTTCATACCGGGCAAAAAGTGGATAAAGAACGTTTGCAGAAATTGATCATCACTAATTCTACCACAGGTTTGCTACGGCATTTTAACCCGGCTCGGCAGCGTAAAGACATCTTGAGTTAGCCTAATGTTAGACAACGAATGAGTATGTACATAACGTTACTTTTATAACAACCGTTTTTTATTCAGTAAATAGTAAGTGTTATAGTTGGCGTGCCAACTGACTGACGTCACACAGGCGACACTGGTTGGATCCGGTTGGATCTATGGGAAGTGAGGTCCAAAAACACACCTGCAATTACCGCTTCTCGCCATTGGCACCGCCATAAGCCGCGTTTCCACCGCAGGAACTTTACCCCGGAACTAGGAACCTTTTGAGGAACTCAGTGCGTTTCCACCGCAGGAACTAGGGTCTAAATTTAGTTCCAGGGGCTTTATTTTACCCCCAATAAAGTTCCTGCTCGGGGGGGGGGGGGGGGGGGGTGTAGTACCGGAAAGTACCGGAACCTTTGGGGTTTTATTTCAACCGCCATGTTTAAAAATATGCAGCCGCAAACCGATATATTTTCATAATAACTTCAAATCAAACTTGTATGTTATGGGGCGCAGTAGCCTAGTTTTGGTTATAGCCTGCCAGCGTCTTGGAATTATAACGTGTGCCCTTCTGTTCTTTTCTTGTTTTAGTATTCGTTTTATAAAATGCTAAGCATTCGTGCTGGGACAGCATATTACGTACCAAAACATTCAAACGAATTAATTCGGTTGCTGAATATTTTCCTCCGGATTTTCTTTGTTAGCCTGTTGTAATTGTTTGATACAGTTATGTGAGGTATGCGGTAGTTCTGCGTAATTCACATTGGTGATACAGTAAAAGCAAACTGGAAATCACCTTCCGCACTTTTTGTCAGGGTAAAATAACAGGTTAATTCTAGTAATCGTCCCTTTAGCTTTTTCAGACTGCCGTAATTTTACTCTGCCATTCTTCAATTCCACAAAAAGACCAGGAAGACTTGTCGTGGTCTAGGAAAACGACAGCAGTCTCTGAGTCCAATCGCCAATCTGTAGAAAACTACTTCACGAGGGAAAAGACAGCCCAACAGCAAGCTCTTCAGAAAGGTTTAGACTTTATTTGCACCGGTGCATGTGCACAACAAAGCCGGAACAATTCCGCCGAATTGAACCTCGACTGTCAGTTTTACAATCCTTTTATACACAAAATGTACTCCACAAACTCCATAACCCCTTATACATTTACGTAAATCCCAGCCACCTGTTCTTCTTGGTACGACATGATGTTATTTTAATCATCTCTTATCTGACCTGGTTGGCACCAGACGGACTTTCCTGGGTCAACCTGACCTTCTTGGCACCAAAATGACTTTCTTTGTTCTGTACTTTTCCAGTATGCATATAAGTCTCAGCCTTCTGTAATTTTTCATTAAGCGTACAAGTTACATATGGGTCACTGTAAAATATTAGTTTTCTAGTTAGTGTTTATCTGTTCAGTGACTAGTTCTTTTCTGCTGAGTGAGTAAATATGTATATATGATTTCTAAGTCTACTGCGTTCTCATGCTCTTTATCTACAGTGGATACTGTGGTTTCTTGCGTTTCCAAAAGCTTATCTACAACTACTGATAGTAAGATTTCTAAGGCTACTGTTTTGATTATATGACGTTATCATGACGCATAGTGAAGTCGTCACAATCATAAAAACTTATCTATAACTACTGATAGGGCTACTGTTTTGATTATATGACTTTATCATGACGCATAGTGAAATCGTCACAATCATAAAAACTTATCTATAACTACTGATAGGGCTACTGGTTTGATTATATGAGTAGATGTTTACTTTATCATGACGCATGTTGAAGTCGTCACACTCATAAAAACTTATCTATAACTACTGATCATAGAGAGTTTGGAGGACACATCTGGCCCAACCTGGATAGTGACGTCATCACAATCATGGGGAGTCTCAAAATTTTCCTACAGACTATGGACTAATTTATGGTGCATGGTTCGCATCTGGAGGGCACACTTCGCTGCTCGGCTAGCAGTAACTTCGAAGGAAAGCAAACGGTGGCTGTACAACTGCTAATTTAAATTTTCACGCAAGTCCGAGTTTTCGTTCTATTCTTGTCATTTTGCGATTAGCCTATATGGAATTGACGATGAGAAAGTAATCAAACAGCAAATTGTTTACAACGTGTGCATGTTTTCTGCTGTTGTTGCCAGTTATATTGGAAATGTGAATGGATTCTGTCACCTCGGATGTCAAGACATGAAAGTGAATGTTCGCATAAAAACATAATGCATGTGTTTGAGAGGATATATAAAACAGTTACAATCGGACTATTGGCCGGTTATATCCTATCTCATAAAAAACACGTTTTCAACGTACAAAAATGCCAAGTTACTCAAAAGTATTGATATCAAAATGACGCCAAGTTACGGTACTACAAACAATAGCCTATAGGCTATCTTGCCTCACAGAAATGACATCATGTATTTCAAAGCAATGCTACCCAATATTTCCTCAATTCTTTCAAGTCAGTTGGCCCTGTGTTTTGTAATCTTACCATTTTACAATGTCATGCAAACTTTGTGTCAGATCAAAGAGTCAAATATTTCGAATTGCCTCATAGAACACATTGAAATTAATGTACAAAACTGCTGCTGAGTAACTACAGGAAGCATATTTCTCCAGAAAACATGTTTATACTTGCTTCTGAACTGATTTTGAGTACATGTGCAAGTTATTGTATATTTGCTACGTACAATAAATACTGCATGTAAAATACATATTGTACATACATACATACATAGAGAACTTCTTTATCCCCATGGGGACATTTCCCTCGCAGCATGTTACATTCACATTTACGAACACACACTTATACCAAGAAATATACTATCATTCACGCAACAGAAAGGCTGGGCAGCGAAATACATACATACCAATACAAATTGGACATATACACGCCTATTCAATCCATCTTGACTGTGAGAGAGCCATCCACACATATCTTTGGCCTGTCCATGTAGTGCATGCTTATACACACAGGGCCAAGTGACTTGAAAGAATTGAGGAAATATTGGGTAGCATTGCTTTGAAATACATATGATGTCATTTCTGTGAGGCAAGATAGCCTATAGGCTATTGTTTGTAGTACCGTAACTTGGCGTCATTTTGATATCAATACTTTTGAGTAACTTGGCATTTTTGTACGTTGAAAACGTGTTTTTTATGAGATATCATTTCTGTTTGCAAAGCGTTTTATTATGAGAGTAAGAAATGCGAAGTGACCCTGTAAGAAACGGTTGTGGATTATGGCTATCGTTGTGTGAATTTGTACAGTCTGATGAGCGTGTACCGTTCAGCAGTTTCGGTTTGCTATATATGTAAAACAGTGGCTGTGAGAAAGTGTGCGGTGGCGTCAGCATAAACGCATCAGAAACGCAGATGAAATATGGCCAGTGTATGTACTCACGGATTTGACGTCCATCCAACGAGCCTTGACTGACAAAAGAATCAGCAAGCCTGTAGAATTAGAACTCCCTAGGTCGCAACTTGTGTAGCCTTCTGTCCTGCTCCGTTGTCTGTTATTTCGTGGAGATGCACTTTTAGTGTTTGTAAGGTTCATAAGGCATTTTGATAGGCTTATCTGCAGGTAGGAATCCTCTTCGCTGTTTTGCTAAACTAGAACCGGAAAACATGATAGTGGAGAATAGGAGCAGACGCATATGTCCCAGCAGGCTTTGCATATGAGAAAATAACAAGAGTGTGAGAGAAATTAGGATGAAATTATGAAATTGCATAGTTGAAACAATATGTTTTTAGCAGAATGGGCATGTAGGTGAAGGTTGACATGATCACGGAGTATAGTGCGAAGTAAACGAAGTGACCATGAGCGAGCTTATATTCCTTATCGAACGGTATATATAACAGTCGCTATAAAGCGTTAAAGTGGAGGGTTAAGTAACGTGTGAAATCTATTGCACTGCAGTGTTTTTTTCATGTTCAGTACTAGTAGTTATAATTATGAGTGAATCATGATTTTAAATGTAATGTTTTAATGTGGAGTTGCAGAACGTACATACATAGTAATTGTTTGTATGTGGCTAGATAGAGAACAGGGCGAGGTAACATGAATATAGAAACGTGGCGTTTGCTGATAAGAAGGTTTTGTACGGTAGCCAAGTGAAGAAATGTAGTGAGTAGAAATGGCACAGCGGTGAACTGGTGTAACTTTTTAATAAAAGGAATACATTTGCCGTCATGAAATGCATATGGGTGGCCATGAGTGAGTTTTGGTAAAGCAAATATAAGCGTAAGAGAACGTTAGTGTAAAAGGGAGAAATTATCTGCTTGAGGGCAAGGCGGGATTCGATCCTTCAAGCACACGTTTACCAGTCTGTCACTTTGTTAGGGCAGCACCATGACATAGCTATGCAATGCGTGAAATATCATTAGCAAACCTGTCCGTGGTTTTAAAGAAGAACGCAGGCGAGTAAGCACAGAAGAGCTCCCGTTGAATCCGTATGGCTTTGCAATATTGTAGCCGGTTAACAATTGAACGTGCAGACGGTACGTCATAATACAGTGTATACGTTCTGGGAACGGCTGGTAGATATGGTGCAAAAGCAATAATTGAGAAGTAGTAGACAATTATTAGTGAGGGTAAAAGCAGGTTAAAGAAACGTGTTCCTCGCTGGGCTTGAACCTGCGACCCTGTGTTCCCAAGTGTGTAACCTTGCCCACTAGGCCACAGCAAACTTAGCTGTTTAAACAGGAAATGTTTCAGAATGAGAAGGTATGTGTATTTTGCGTGTGTATGCGAGTTTTTGATTGGGTCGTGTAGGTGAATATTTGGCTGGTTTCGGTAAAATGTCCAATGGGGAGACATGTTGTTTGTGGGATTGGCGGCAGGAAAAATAAGAAGAAGAAGAAGAAGAATGAGAAGAAGAAGAAGAAGAAGGAGGAGAAAACGCAAAATCCCCTTAGTTTGGGGCTTTATTGTGTGGACATGTGAAGTTGTTTATGAATTCTGTCTGTTGAAATGGGGTCAGAATGTACAGAATTTAATGTTTTTAAGGGCTGAGTGTCTGTGGCTGTTGTGCTTATTTCTGTGGGGAACCCTGAAAAGTGCCAAACTCTCGGTGCTGTATAGGTATGGGGCATGCCCCCGCCAAGGCGTAACTTGGCGGGATGGCATACCTGCCATCCCAATTTGTTGCATAACCACGGTCCAAGTTCAACTACCAAAGACAGTTTTGCTTGACAACGGTAAAATATGCCCAAACGGCTGCAGAAGAATATTTAAATTCCAGGTGATTCAATCGATAAAAATAAATAAATACAAAAGTAACCATATATAGTCATTGTTGGTAACCCATTGTATATAAGTGGAATAAACCCCTCCGGGCTGTCCCGGTTATTAGAAAATAATGTAGGCTACTTTGGTGGTAGTATGGGGTTACAAAAGAAATCATAGGACAGATGGACCGACGACAACGTCGCTTTTTCATACGTCAGTGGGCTAATTTGCCTAATCTTCACGGAACTTCAGACCGCGGTGGAAACGCAGACAACCATGGGCTGAAGGAACCTTTTAGTTCCTTGAAAAGTAGTTCCTGGGACTAAAAGTTCCGGGTACTTTTGGTGGAAACGCGGCTATAGAGAACGAAACTGAAATCATCGAGATTGTCACTTTAAGTATATTGACAGGAACTATAGCTAATGTTAGCTAGATAGATTGTAACCAAGCGAGATGGCTAACTAGCTAGCTAATTTGGCGGGCACTGCCACAATTAGGGAGGTCAAACCCATTTTGGCGATTTTTCTAAAAACATATTTTGACAGTTTATTTTTCATATATAAGGTCATACGTGCTACCGTATAATGAAATAACAACATATAAATCGCTAACCTGCCAGAAAATAACGGTTGTTTGCTTTAATAAGATTTTTAAAAATTAGCTGCTTCCTTTTCCGTGTAATCACACTCGTTGGTGGGAAACGCATCGTCGCCTGCATGGCTTTAAGGGTGGGGTTATGGTTTTTGGCTGGACCGTAACAGTGGGGCCAGCCCTACAAACATGGATGTCTGTGACTGACTGAGTGAGTGATGAAGGCACGCCATTGGTCGGCCAGATCACGTGTGTTAGGTCCAGCCACATACTAGGTTTTAACCTGGTCTTGTTTATCCAACAACATGAACCAATATTTTGTGGTATTCGTACAGTAAAACTAATATACTGGACGTATTTACTCGTATTTATTGTTAAACAATGCGGCATTGAAATAAATATGTGGTCCCAAAACGCTACACCTGCAAAAACATCTCAGTTCCAAACCATGCGGTCCCGCGGCATCAAAATTCCATTGTATATACGATTACTAATACTTGTCATTTATTTTAACATTGTCGGGGGGTATTTAATACATTTAATTCAATCCTGTTGGCTTTTGTTCTTGAACTGCTGTTGGCCATTCACAACGGGACTCCCTGAAACTTGGTATTTCACCCGGGGGTGGTGCCTTATGTCCTGCATCACGCAGAGTGTTGTGTGCCTGATGCGCGTTCTCGTCGGCTCGCATTGGGTCGTCTCTTCACTTTTTGGATAAGTTAGCAAAACCGTAACCTAAAAAGTTGTTTATTAACCTAATCTTTACCTTAACCCCAAGGTTAAACCTACAGGAGACCTCACACCTAAAGCTGGCGGTATACTCAGTAAGAAGAAAGAACTTCAGGATTGAGAACCACCGGTGAACATGTCCACGAACACCGTTGTAGGTATACTCAGTGAGAACACGGCACTGTTTAATGTCACTCCACACCGCTGGGGGACGCAGAATAATTATGAAGAAGCTATTAACCGGGGCTGGAATCTCGCCCAGACTTCTCGCGGCTACGCCATGGATGTATAAAGAGAAAGGCTACACTATGTCACAACACAAAATAGTGATGGGCAAAACAGTTCTTTTCAGTGTACTAAATCAGTAGAATCAGTTCACTAAAAAGATTTGTTCAAAAGATTCGTTCACCGAATCAGTGGCGTCACTAGGGTTGGTGTCGGTCAGGGGTGGGAGCATTTATAGACAGAGCATTTTCCTACGGAATATTTAATAGCCAAAGAACCAAACACTTTCTTTCCCTATTTTTCATAAAATCTTTTTGTTTCGATTTTATTCCACACAATTTATTTTGAAAGAATTTGTTTCATGTAGCCATTTCATTTCACTACATTTCCCAAAATGGGTTGTTTTAGCCCTAGATGTTGATTTCTTTCCTGTGACTTGTTCTAACGGCTGCTTGAAATAGAAATTGCTGATATACATTAGCTAAGTAGATCACGTTTTCTCATAAAATGTAGTTGATAAAATAGTAGCCTTGGCTAGCCTACTTTGAGACATGTTAAAAAAAGGCTTGTTATTTCATTGAAAATAAACAGCACACTTGACACTGATGTTCGATTATTGTCCATGTATTATCCATTATTCCATACTGTACCCACTCTCCTCCCCAGAGACTCCTCGCTCCTTGCATTCGCTACAGCAAGAGGAACGAACTAGTGTTGTGTCGTTCGCGAACGATTCGGGCAAGTGTACTGTTATGTCGTTCGTGAACGATTCGGGCAAGAGTACTGTTGTGTCGTTCGCCAGCGATTTGGGCAAGTATACTGTTGTGTCGTTCACGAATGATTTGGGCAAGTGTACTGTTGTGTCATTCGCGAACGATTCGGGCTAGTGCTGTGTTGTTGCGAATGATTCGGGCATAGTACGTTCAGTGAACGAATCACTGAACTGATTCCTTCACCGAGTCTGTGAACTATAGTCAGTGAACGACCAGTTCACGTTCGTGAACGAATCGTTTCACGAAGTGATTTAGTACCGTTCGTTCACCCAAAAGATTTGTTCTTTTGAACGAATCATTCGCGAACGACAAAACACTAACACAAAACAAAAAGTCTAAAGTGTTTAACCCCTTAGCGCACATGCCAAATCTGGCCAATCCTTGCCCATGTAGGGGGTGCCCTATTTAAAGCTTTATAACTCCAGATGTGAACACCACAGAGACTTGAAAAATGAATGAAAAATGAAGCAAGACATTTGTACCATTTACAATACTAGCGTAGATTACTTTATATTCATATAATATTCATATTCATATTTTGGAAGAAATAAAGTGCCACAAATGCAATTGTCTAGGCAAAAAATCTAAAATGAATTTGCTCTTTTTTAGTTCACAATGAAATACTAGGAGATTGCATATATACAGCAGGTTAGAGTATACATGTCCTAGGTCAAAAACTTCTTGACCACAAGTTCATGAAATCTAAGGGTGGATATGTAGAACTACTAAAGATCTATAAAGCAAAAACTAAGCAGTGTACCCAGTGTCTCCAAATCTACCCAAAATGTCTAAATTATGCATTGCTGTAAATCACAACAAATTCACATATTTCACTACAAATCGACTGTTTTTACTCAAGAAACTCACTGTTGCATCATTTTCAAGTGGCAACTGCAAGATTTCTGTCAGTATAGTGGTCTAAAATAGCTAGGGGTCCAGAAACATATCCAAAATCTCTCCAAAAAGGAATATAATGCTTTTTGCCCATTATAAAGCATATAAATGAACCCCTTATGAAGGTTTAATATGAAACATTGATATCAGATTTTAAAATAATGCAAAAATATTGTCACACAATGCTGTACAGTACCTAAATGTGTAATAATTAACTCTTGTATGTATTTCTATACTCTGTACTCTCGTATGTTTTCTTGGGGATGGGACGATATGAAAACAATTTTCAACCGCCCACCACGTTTTGTCAATGTTCCAACAATCTCGTCATCAGTGTTGCATGCATCACAAAAACTATTACACTAGTAACTAACGCTTACATTACAATGTGAAATATCCACATTATATAATACCAAGCCTATTTACAGACACTCAATTTCAAAAATAACGTATATAACCAAAGTATTTTGAGCAGTAATACTTACATAGCAATGATGAACTTTTATCTGTGTTCAGTAGATAGAGACAGAGACAGTAGCCTAAATCAATGACAGTTCTATCCGCTTCTGTTTTGCTCCAGAAAACGATGTCAGATCTATCAGCAAATATATGGCTTAGCTATGTTGAAGTCCTCAATAATAATAGTATTTTACAAGAAATTACGTTCGTTACGTTACGTTTCATTAGGTGCAGTGTCTTTTATTGACCTATAAAACGTTATTCCAAAAGCTAAGTGAGACATGTTACACCTTGTTAGAAAGCATACTGTATACTCTCACCTACTGAATA
This sequence comes from Anguilla pacifica, assembly GCA_039654925.1. Classification (NCBI taxonomy): domain Eukaryota; kingdom Metazoa; phylum Chordata; class Actinopteri; order Anguilliformes; family Anguillidae; genus Anguilla; species Anguilla pacifica. The sequence goes on along the minus strand of CM077286.1, from coordinate 33,653,819 downwards.
AATGAACTGTCAATCAAGCCAGACTGTACTAAAACGGGCGACAACGCCCTAAACAACAGGTGTGGTATTATGCACTGCTATTTTGGAAGGTACCCAGGCATCACAAATGCGCGTATATTTCACAAACGGATTGTCCAAGACAATATATGACCACTCAATCTCAAAATGAACATCGCTACACATAAAACCAATGGTAAGGTTGTATATTTATTCAAGAGTTAGTCCCAGTTATTGACTGTAGAATTAAATGGTAGAATTTTTTAAAACTTTGTCTCATTTATTTCGTTATTCAGTGAGCAGCGTTTTCACTGCTGTATTGGCATATCTTAGGGCTAATGTTGGGTTTATCTTGCTGCTATGACGGAATATGATTTTTTGAGTGGTTAAAGAATATTTTTACGAATGCCCAGTAGACAATATTGTCCATTATGCCATGGGTAAGGGGGTGTTGTTGCAGATGAGACTGCAGGGAGGGGGTGCCTGTTAAATGAACCGACCAGAGCGACAATGGTGGCGCTGCGAAACTCCATATTCGGCATAGTTGTCGTGTATCGTCGGGAACGTATCTATGTTCCCAGGGTTCTATGTTCCCAGGGTCCTAAATTCCCAAGATCCTATGTTCCCAGGGTCCTATGTTCCCCATTTCAAGATTCTGTTAACACGCATTAACCCTCCTATTGTGTTTGGTTCAAATTTGACCCATTTCAAGGTAAAATATTATACAGTTTTTTTTTATTAGAACAAGACTTCAAAACGGCTATATAAACACAACAAAACCAATGTTTATCATTTTATTTGATTTTGAAGAGCTGGGGGACATAGGACCCCGAGAACATAGGACCTTGGGAACATAGGACCCTGGGAGAGCACATATGTAGAGCTGGGGAACATAGGACCCTTTGTCATGTTCCCATTATGTGCCATATAAATCTGGGGAACATAAGACCCTGGGAACATAGGAGTGACCCCGTATCTCTACTAATGAAACTAAAACAAAGCGTTTCTGTTTTTAACTTGTACTTTGGTTGCAGTAGCACTGAATGTCTGTGTTCATCAAATGGTAAATGGAGTTCATTTATATAGCGCTTTTATCCGAAGTGCTTTACAGTTGATGCCTCTCATTCACCAGTGCAGTTAGGGGTTAGGTGTCTTGTTCATGGACACTTCGACGCGCCAAGTGCTCTGACTGCCAGACAACCGCTCTTACCTCCTGAGCTATGTCGCCTCATCAATCTCGGCACGCGGCGTGCTGACCACTAGGGACTTTGCGTTAAGAGGATAAAGTGGCTTTAGTTTATCTAGCTATGCAAAAGAAGAAAAAAATGTGAAGGGGATGGTACGTTCGCCCTCTAAATCAGAGTAGGATGGAGAATGGAAAGTTTTGTCTGTACATTCGACAAGTGCGAGTTTAGATGAGGGGGTCCATTTCTCTTATTTCCGTACATGTCTGAAGACTGTTGTGTTGTTACTCTTTTTCTTTTGTGTAAGGACATTGAGAGCCACTGAACTGGAGTGAAATCACTTACATGTAAAAATACTTGGCAAATAAAGAGGATTCTGATTCTGATTCTGAATGTGTGCTAGGCATTTTGATGACTTGCTGAAACGAGTAGCACCATTTATCAAACATGCAGGAACTCACATAAATCCCATCTCTACAGAAGAGAGATTGGCGTTGACTCTGTGTACATTAGCATGTGAAGTCTGCCCTCTGAACTCTCAACCGTGACGTAACCAGCTATGTGACATTTGGACCAATAGCTGAGAGGGGGACGTCGGAGAACAAGAAAGAACTTTTCTTTCTTTTCCGTTGCACACTGCACCGTGAGAACACACAACACCGCGTGTTTTTGTTCTTCAGTTGGTCTCATTGCGTCTAAGTATACTGCCTACTTAATTGTAACATCAAACAGAGATTATTTTTTATTTTTTGTGATCATAAGTTTACGAAGATACACTTAGATTTTTGCTCCTTCTCCTTGTACTGCTGGCACAGCTGCAACCGCGACTAGACTTCCCTGCAGATTCTCAAATGACTTCTACCAGACTGTTGATATATTCTCAAATTGACCATCATAACGTTATACTGGAAAATATGCACAACTAAATACTGCTAAAATATATTGACATTTAGATGGACTAAATTATGTCCAAAAATCTACTGAGATGGGGGGTCTGTATTCTGATATCAATGTGGTATCTTGCATCAATAGATGCCCAGCCCAAAAAGGGCTTACAAGGCAGACTATCAATTTCCATGTACATAGGTGTGAGACCAAATATACAAATTATAGGAAAACATGAATAGATGTCTTCAACCTACGTTATTTGTACAGAACTAACGTAACTCACCCTCCATTGTGGAAAACTCATGAACGTGCACTCAGAGCATGGGCTGAGATGGTCATGGAGCTTGCTGCTCGCCGAAGCGCGCACTGCTACGTCCTGCAAAACCACGCCCATCCAGGTGAAATACCAAGTTCTCAGGGAGTCCCCATTCACAACTAGAGGGCAGAATCATGGGACGGATCATTTGCCAATGATGTTGCGTTGTTTTGTCGTGTCTAGGAACTGACATAATTTAAAGTGCAATCTCCAATCTGTAGAAAACTACTTCACGAGGGAAAAGACACCACGGCAGCAAGCTCTTCAGAAAGGTTAGACTTTATTTGCACAAGTGCACAACAAAGCCGGAACAATTCCACCGAATTGAACCTCGATTGTTAGTTTTACAATCCTTTTATACACAAAATGTACCCCACAACCCCCCTTAATACATTTAAAAAAATCCCAGCCACCTGTTCTTTTTGGCACCATAATGGTGTTATTCCAGACGTCTGATTTTGTGTCTTATCTGACCTTCTTGGCACCAAAATGACTTTCTTTGTTCTTAGGTGATAACGTCAGTGTGGAGAGTTACCCCAACTTTCTCTTAAGAAGCAATGGTCTTTGTTCTGTACTTTTCCATTATGCATACAAGTCACAGCCTCCTGTAATTTTCCATTGTATTCAGGTTACATATGGGTCACTATAAAATATTAGTTTTCTAGCACTTTTTATTTGGCATTAGCATTTTGTTAGTTTTGGATTAGTATTTTCTGCTGAGTGACTAGTATTTTCTACTGCGTGAGTAAATGTGATTTTTTAAGCCTTCTGCGTTCTCTTGCTTTTTTTTCTACAGTTGATACTGTGGTTTCTTGCGTTTCCATAAGCTTAGCTACAACTACTGATACAGGTTTATTGGATTACATATTGATTATATGAGTGTATAGTTATACATGTGATATATTTTTATCATGAAGCATCGAGAGTTTGGAGGAACCAGTTTGATCAACATTGATGGGAACACCCTAACTTTAACATGTGATGTCATCACAATCATGGGGAGTCTCAAAATTTTCCTACATTCCCCCCTTTCGGGGCCAAATCTTATGACCCCGAATGACTCCCCTCACTGTATTCTTATTGGCCTTCTGACCCAACAAAGTTATCATACACTCCTTTAATTTTCTTAACACGTTTATTTGTAGCACGATGATTTGCCGCAGTCCTCGTAGTTGGTGGGCTCCTGGTATATCTTCCAACCAGAGTACGTGGTCTGCACGTCACTCCACTGGAAAGCCGGCTTGCGATTCTCGTACTGGACCCGCAGGGGCACTGTTGGTGCTGTTGCTCCCTGGACTGGTATCAGCGCCCGCAGTCCCTCCGCTCTCCCCGTCTCCCTGGACTGTGTCAGCGTCCCGTCCGCCGGAACCTGGAATCACCCGTCTGGCGCCTGACTCCTGTGTTAGTCACCTTATACGACACCAACTGGATGCCTATAGCCCTGTGGAGAGAGGATCTCATGAGAGGGAGGATACACGACAGCAACACCAGTACCACTATCAGTGTTATCCCCACTGCAAGTCCTATTTTTGCCAGCCAACTTCCCCACCGTCCTTTATTCGACAGTTTTTCTTGCCCAACCTCCTTCATTATCTTTCTTAGTGGTTGCGTATTTTCAGAATACCCTTCCACCCAATCCATGCTCAAACCCGTCATTCCTAAGAATGTCATCATTTGTCCCACTGTCTGTGGTTCCGGAACTTTCATTATTGCCTCCAACTGTTTATTTGACATTCTCTTACCGCCAGCCGTGATTACTCTTCCCAAGTACTCCACCTCCTGAGAGCAGATCTGCAGCTTCTTCCTGGACACCTTGTGTCCCCCCTTTGCCAGTTTCTCCAGCAGTTTCATGCTGTCGCTCATGCACTGTTCTTTTGTGTCTGCACATAGTAATAAGTCATCAACATATTGCAACACCACACTTTTGAGGTTCAAACCTTGTAAGTCGGGGTCACCAATTTCACTTTACCTACATCAGTGTCATGTTGCGACCATAGTTGGCTTGGTAATTGGTGTAAAGGTTCTTCTATGCCCAAATTTTCTCCAGATTTCTCCCGTTTTGTACCCTCTTCCCACGGTACCCTCACCATGTGGGGCTTTCCCCGCATCTGAGCACTTACCATAATTTTGATCATTTTTTGATCTGCTGTACACCAAATTAAAGAATTTTCTGTTGGCCCGAATTGGAGCTCTTCTGCTCTCTTAACCATAGGACCTAAGTCCTTAGCTTGGTATCCTGGATTGACTTTTAACGTTATGTGTGGGGCCGCACTTTCCTCCTGAAACCACTGCTCTATCCATGGGGTCCTTGCTATGTTTAATGCTGCTCCTTCCTGACCTATCAGGAGCGCAGTTGACACCAAATATTGTCTTTCTCCTTTTCCCTTACTCCACTCTTTTTCTAGATCTGGATCCTGGTAGGGATCAAACTTCATTGTACAATGTAAATCATATTCTGGCTCAGTTGCCTGTGGGATCTGCGCCTCAACATAGTTTTGCCAAGTGCTCCACACTTGGTCTTTTACTTGTGTCTCAATATCCCCTACCCAATATACATTTGCCACGTGGAGGTTTTCACTTCCCACATAGTACATTCCTGTTAAATCTATGCCCCCTCCTTCACAATTTAATTATAGTCCTAAGGCCAGAATTGCATCTCTTCCTAGAAGGCTTATGGGGGAATTTTTGCATACTACTACCTCTAATTTTGCTTCTTTTGCGCCTATTTTTATTAATACTGGTTTTGTGGTCGGGCTTAACGTTGTTTTTCCCGAGAACCCTACTGTTTTAATAACTTCTCCCGACATAGGCAGATGTGATGCATATTCTTTCCTAATACATGTGCATGTTGCACCAGTGTCTATCATCATGGGGACAATTTTTCCTCCGATTTGTACATTTATTATTGGTTCTTGTTCTGGCCTGTTTGTTATCATTACATGCTGCCCTACTCCACCTGGGTTTTCTGGGCACCCCTATTGGGCACCTTGATAATTTATAGGTCCCCCACTCCGATCTAGGGGCCTAGCCTGTGGAGGTGGGGTCAAGTTGGGGTAACTCTGTGATTGCTGAGGCTGATTAGGTACCCAGGTCCCCTGGTTACCTGGATACATCCCTTGAGCGTTTGGACACACTCTTTTTATGTGCCCCTCCTGACCACATCCATAGCAGACTATGGGGCCCTGTCTCTGTTGATTAGGAAAGCCTTGTTGGTTCCAATTTCTATTTTGCATGTTGTTATCCTGATTCTGCTGCCCTTTCCACTGATTCTTTTGCCCACCATTCCCTGGCCCTCCCCCTTTCATATTACCTTGCATGGTCACCGGGTGAGGGATGCCAGAGAAGTTGTAGACCACCGTTGGCTGGGGCACCATCAGGCTGCTCCATGGTTCAGGCGTGGGGGCGGCTTCAAAGTCAAAGAACCCATTGTCCATATTCTGTATTTTCACAGATGCCACATTTTTCGCCCCTTTTTCTTTATCCAGCTCTTTTATTTCTCTCGCCTTTTTTTCTTTGGCTTTCAGCTCCTCCAGCTGCAACTGCAGTAGCTTCCTTTGAATGTCTTTTGTTTGATCTTCCAGCTTTTTCCCCTCTTTCCACTGACTTTCTACAGCGTGCACCACATGATCTACAAATTCTCTGTGTGCCATGGTGTTCAGTCCCACCACCTCGTCGAGGCGGCGCCTCACTTCCTGTGACATCCCCTCCCGGATGGCTTTGCAGAAGAGGGTGGTCATTATGGGATCTGCCTGTACGTCCCTTTCAGTCATCAATCTCCACCTGTGCAACTGTGTGTGGATGTATGTTGTTGGTGGTTCATTTTCTTTTAACGGCGGTCCCGTTAAGGTCAGTATGTCCGGTCGTGCGGGATACAGGGCTCGTAGAGCAGTCCAAACAACCCCACGCACGTTATCAAACGGCCCACCATCCACTGCTGGAGACTGCGCATGGTTTCTGTGAAAGCCAGCTCAAATATGTCCAGCATTGTTTCCATCCCCACAACCTTTCCCAGGAGAGCCTTCAGGTCCCCCACAGCCAGGCACTGGCCTGTCGTCTCCTCCTCCAGCACCCTGATCCAGTGACTTGCCCCATTCTGCAACTCAGGGAGATTGGTTATTATATTATGCATATCTTGGGTGGACCAGGGAATGTATCGGGGTACACCACCTTCCCTAATCAACAATGGTGCTATGGTATTGGGGTTTTTAGCATTATGGCTATATCCTTCTGCTGCTGGGTTACGCCGGGTTGGCGGTCTTTTTCTTACGTTTTGATATCGCCCAGCTAAGTCTCCCCCCACCTGTGCAGGCCCCTCTCCCCCGTCTGACTCTTCTGCCTAGCTATTACTTGCCTGGCTTGCCTCACTATCGCTTGCCTCACTTTTTTCTGCTGGGGAGAACTCCTCCTCCCCTTTATTATATTCTAATTTATATTATATCTGGGGGATTTGCTTTTTATTTGCAGTGCCTTTTGTTATCCTTGGCTTATGCTTATCTCGGGATTCTGTTCCCTTGGTATTTTTTGGCTTCAGCTCTTCCCACATGTTATACGGGAGCTTTTCCCATTTCGTGTTTTCCCACCCCGCAGTTTCGCGTCTTTTATGTGTTTCCCCGTCCCTTTTTGACCCCACCTGCTCAGGCTTTTGGCATATTTTAGACGCTCGCTGTTTTTTCTCAGTGTCTCTTATCTCTTTTGCCTTTTTTATTAACCGGCTATGGTATTCATCATACTGGTTATATTTTTCTTTTAACAGCTCTTCTAATTCCTCCACTTCCTTATATTCTCCCCTTAGCTCTGCTATCCTTGTATCTATTTTTTCCTTTTCTTGCTCGAGCCGCGCTCTCTCTATCCCGAACTGTTCCTCACCTTCCTCATGTTCTACCCACCCCTTTATTTGAACCTGTCCCTTTACTACCGGATACACTGCCGCTGCAGGTGTTACCGGGCATATTGAATACAAGCCTTTCTCTTTTATTACCGTATGTCTTGGTGACTGTGGGGCATATGGAGGGGGAGTCATTATTTCACTGCAATCCCTTTTTATTCCTACATCTTTTTCTAGGGAAGCGGACCTAAAATTGTTCTTTCCTGTTCTCTTTTTAGCTTTCTTTTTTCTGACTTGTCTTCTGTTTTATAATTTGCTATTACCCCTCCCATCTGATCGCATATTTCCCTATCAAACGTACCCCCTTTAGGCCATTTTGTCGCCATTCTTTTAGTTCTTTTTGTCCATATTTCTGATATATTCTCTATCTCCTGTTCACATTTAGGATATTTTCCCGTGATTATTTCAACCGGCGTGTTCTCTTCTCTTTCCATTATTTTACGTTTATTCTAATACTTTTATTTTATTTATTACTTATACTTTATTATATATTTTTACTATTTAACCTTTATTCTCAACCGAGGCTACTGCTTTTATTTTATTTCTTATTGTTTAACCGTTATTCTCCAGCCGAGGCTAATACTTTTATTTTATTTCTTATTATATAACCGTTATTCTCCAGCCGAGGCTAATACTTTTATTTTATTTCTTATTACCAGCTATTATTATATATTTAACCTTTGTTTCTTCACTTATTTTCCCCTGCTCATACCTTCTACACACTTGCCGTTTCTTTTCTTATTTTCTCCCTTCTTATACCTTCTACACTCTTGCCGTTCTCCCTTCCACACACTTTATAGTTGTACATACACACAAATCACAATTTTTACCTCCGTTGCCTCAATACAACGTTATTTCCGCGCAAGCATAAGCATCTAATCTAAGCATAAGCACAGCCTTATCAATGTTGTTCCTAACCAACAACACTTTTCTCTTACTTTCTACCTCAGAGGACAGTGTTTTTCCCAAAAAACGCTTTTACCAGAGCTCTTGCAGGCGACCCTTCTTGGGCTTCTCTCCTTCCAAGTCTCTGGCACCTCTCTAAAATAACAGCATTAGTGTAAACCTTTCAAAAGGATATTGAGTCCTAGTTCCGGTTCCGACACTTTTTGCCACAAACACCTGCATCAGTGTAAACCTTTCAGTAGCAACAATATATAAAATATCATTCCTAGTTTTGGTTCCAACACTTTTGCAACACGACATCGGCATCAATGTAAACCTTTCAAAAGGATATTGAGTCCTAGTTCCGGTTCCGACACTTTTTTGCCACACCTGCATCAGTGTAAACCTTTCAGCAGCAACAATATATGAAATATCATTCCTAGTTCTGGATTCAACACTTTTGCAACACGACATCGGCATCAATGTAAACCTTTCAAAAGGATATTGAGTCCTAGTTCCAGTTCCAACACTTTTGCCACACCTGCATCAGTGTAAACCTTTCAGCAGCAACAATATATAAAATATCATTCCTAGTTCTGGATTCAACACTTTTGCAACACGACATCGGCAATCAATGTAAACCTTTCAAAAGGATATTGAGTCCTAGTTCCGGTTCCAACACTTTTTTGCCACACCTGCATCAGTGTAAGCCTTTCAGCAGCAACAATATATAAAATATCATTCCTAGTTCTGGATTCAACGCTTTTGCAACACGACATCGGCAATCAATGTAAACCTTTCAAAAGGATATTGAGTCCTAGTTCCGGTTCCAACACTTTTTTGCCACACCTGCATCAGTGTAAGCCTTTCAAAAGGATATTGAGTCCTAGTTCTGGTTCCAACACTTTTGCAACAAATATAGGCCTATTCCAAATTGTTCCTAACCAACAATTCTTTCAATGTTGTTCCTAACCAAGAACTCTATCAACGTTGTTCCTAACCAACAACTCTTTTCTGAATAAAAAAAATTTATGACGTCCTTTCACTCATACTACACTCAATTCACTCACGGTTCGTAGCGTACGTTTCTGAAGAGCTCGCCGCTTCCTTCCCCTCAATTTTCGGTGTTAGTGGCCGGGTTAGTTGTACGAGAGGATTTTACTCCCGGCGTCAGGGAGAAGAGGTCAGAGGGGACAGTGCCCCAGTCCAAAACAAATAGTCAAATACTCTTACCTTTTGATAAGCTGGCCAGCTTTTTTAAGGGGCTAGTACCCTCTGCCTCTGTCTCCAGGAGCCGGGAGCGTCAGTGATCCCTCTTTCGTATCCCGGACGAGCCCCCAAATGTCGTGAGTAAATGTGATTTTTTTAAGCCTTCTACGTTCTCTTGCTTTTTTTTCTACAGTTGATACTGTGGTTTCTTGCGTTTCCATAAGCTTAGCTGCAACTACTGATATAGGTTTATTGGATTACATATTGATTATATGAGTGTATAGTTATACATGTGATATATTTTTATCATCGAGAGTTTGGAGGAACCAGTTTGATCAACATTGATGGGAACACCCTAACTTTAACATGTGACGTCATCACAATCATGGGGAGTCTCAAAATTTTCCTACAGTTTGTATAAACTACATGCTTAATAGGTCTATAAATAAATTAGCCTATTTGCGCCATTTATATTTCTGTATTCCTGTTGGCATCATGACTGATTTGTTACCACACGTTTGGATCATCGGGAGCTCGCTGATCGCCAGGCTGCAGGCTCATTTAGGAGCTTTTGGACTAGACCAGAACTTGGGGCTACATTGCCAGATCACCTGGGATGGCAGAGGGGGCAGAAGGTGGGAGCACTTAATGCCTCTTCTCCACTTGAAACGGGCTGCCATCCCTGACGACCAACATGTGATGGTGATTCACCTCAGTGGGAACAGTATTGAGATGTATTGAAATTTGAGGATTATTCTGTGGCGACACATGAAGGCAGATATCAAGAAAATCAATGTGGTATTTCCCAATACCAAATTGATGTTTTCCGACATCCTCCCTTGCTGGAACTGGTGGGGCCAGACCGCGCCTGATGGATATGGCCTTGAAAGGACCAGATGAAGGCTAAACGGGGCCATGTTTGGCTTTATGTTAGACATGGGTATGGGTTGCATTATACATCCCAACATTGGCTTAAATCATTTAGACAGCCAGGATGAGACACATCTAAATTTAGAGGGTAACCGGCTGCTTCTGGAAAACATTTACAAAACCCTGGCCTTGTAATGCCCCAAAGACACTTTTAAGAGCCACCCACTTCTAAAAAATCTAAATAGCATTATTCCTGCAAAAGGCGTGCATGTTAATGTAATTATAAAGTAGTCTACAGACAATGTTTTCAGTGTAAACATTTTTATTTGTGATTACTGCCATCTAGTGGATTGTGTCTTGAAGTGATACCATGTTCTTGACCTGAAAACATGAAAAAGTAAATCATGTGCCTCATAACAATATGAACTTGTGAATAATTATACTTTTTACAACTTAAACAATATTAAAATTCTAATCAACAATAACAATGTTGAATATGGTTAAGACTGTTACACCTATTTCTCATGTTCGAATGAATGGCAATATCCTACTACTATAATTGGAGAGCGGTTTGTGTGTGTGTTTGTGTGTCCCACCACTCCTCCAATCCACATTCCTCCAGTCCCTCCAAACTTGCCCCAAAAAAGGTTCAGGGGGCCGCCCATTTCATATGGTGTTTTTCATCATTTCATTTTTAATGTTAAATAAATAATCGGCAGTTTTACTTTTTATTTTGGAATCCGGAACTACTGTCACCCGAAACTACTTTCCGCCATACCAACGGTAACAGTTACACCACATACCAGAGACGGAACTGAAAACGCTGGACAGGATCCATTAAAAAAAGAGAGAGTTGTTTTTTGAAGAACGTTTGCATCATGCCTAAAAAGAAGCACAAATCACTGTCGGCAAGTCGTAATGCCAAACCATAGACCGTATAAAAATACTGCCAAACGCAAGAGATTTGCACGAGGTAGCGAATCTCCAGAGAAGTCAAGTAAGAATTCTTAAGTATATTGCTGATTCGCCATTCGGCGTTAGCATGCTAATAAAGTACCCAGCTAGCTAGCTCAGCATTCGTGTTTCATGCTTTTTGCGGTCGCCGCGGTCTATAAGGTGCGGACGGCGCACACGATCTTGAAGGTCAGATCGTTTCATAGTTATTTCGGTCAGAGCGGCTCAAAGAACCAAGTGCACATTCTCTCACCATAGCGACGCCAGTCATTGCAACGCTGTCTGTGTGGCCCCCGTCTGACTCCTCACCATGACAGAAATGATCAGCTCCCCTTCACCTTTGTCAGGCGACAGTTCCCTGTCAGGCTGGCATTCTCAGTTACCATCAACAAAAGTCAGGGACAAGAAAATGAGCGAGTTGCCATCTACCTTCCTCAGTTTGTGTTCACTCACAGCCAGCTGTACACAGCCTTCTTCAGGGGAAAGACAGCCACCAACGGGAAAGTTTTTATTGAAGGAAATGAGGACGGAATAACAGACAATATTGTGTATAAGGAGCTTCTATAATTTTGTGTAAGTAGCTGTAATTGGGCATCCTACCCTGCCATATATATATATATATACATACATATCTATATATGTACATATCTACTGTCAACAAGCCCTGAAGTTTTGTATTGATAGTTTTCCTTTCTGTTTCTTTTTTACTCTTTAACTTATATGTAATACAATATATATATTTTTCATCCTTCACTTTATCTGTTTGCACAATCTTGGTGGTGGTGGTGGTGGTGGTGGTGGGGGGGGGCAGAAGAAATGTGTATGTGACAAATAATTACTATGACCTTAATTCAAATATCAATTATACAATATTTTTATTACTGCATTATAATATGACAGTTATGTGTGCTTTTTCGGATATGTGCCATGCACCTTTGGTCACATCCCTTCCAAATTCACCATTAATACTGCTTGGAGGTCTGCCCTTTGCACAGGATATTTTTAGGGGGTGGGGCCACACGGTCAAGAAGGATCCGGGGAGGCTGCGTGTGAAAGCAATGGAGAGGGCTTGGGTATAGGGGCAAAAGTCTCAGGGGTTAGGGGAGGGTCAAGGAAAAAGGTTGCAACGCCCAAAGGACGCTTTTTTCTAGTCGTAAGAACAGTGAGATTTTGGTGCCTTTTAATCTATATACAGCTCATGTTTTAGTGAATGGTAGATCTAACTGTGAAAATTGCTTTTCCTGAAAGGCAAAAAAAAAACAAGATTATCGTGCTCTGGAAACAGTTGCCCTATACCAGATTTTGCTGCCATCATCATCACACACATGTCTGATTAGCTTACCAACAAGCTGATCTGCTGATACATGCGGCACCCTAACCTGCGGCAGCCCCCCTTTTTCCTACCTACATCCCTAACCCGTTCCTACTGTTTTCCTGCCAGGTGAAGAAATTGTTCCTTGACCCGAGCAACATCATCAGAGGGAGCGCAACCATATTCTCTCTCTTCAATATCCTCCTCTACTGGCACCTGGCTGCCAAGCAATACACTCTTCAGATTACTGACCAGAGTGTTTAATGGTAGCTTCTTCCTGTCTTTGCTAAGATTAAAAACTCCATTAACATTTTTCATTCCGAGGACAACCTGTCTAAATCTTAACTGTGCTGATACAGCGAGCAGTTGTGTCCTCTGATCTAAAGTCTGCAGCTGTTCATCTACGTCCTCAGTAGTTGTCCACAAGCCTCCATATTTAAACAACTCAAGTGTAAGATTTTGCTTTGTGACAACATCCCTAACTTCCCTGTCTGCCTGTCTTGTCCTAGTTTCTTGTAATGTTCTAATCCTCTAATCTCTGATAGCCTGGGCCCTTTCACGAAAAGTGGCTCTTTGCTTGTGCACAGATTTTCTGGCTACAGACAATACCTGTGCTTTCCTGTCAATATCTAACCTTAACAACCACTCCCAGGACCTGTTCTGCTTAAAAAGGATCATACCTTCAACTGTGACTGCACTGGCTCTAGCTTTCTCCCTAAGTAGCCTGTCAAACATGCCAAAATCCCTCTCTGAACTAACATTTGTTTTTGGAACACTGGCAAGTTGTTCCTCTAGTTCCTGTGTCACCTCTGAGTACCAACCATGCTGCAAATGGTCTGCCAGCATGCAACTACATATTCTAACTAGACTAGCTAAAAGGATCTCAATTGCCTGGACAGTGAGAGAGTCAAACTGTGCATTGGCGTTCCGCACTAAACACTCAAAAACAGGATTGTTCTCTATGTCGATGTCCTCAAAAAGCCTCACTTTCCCTGTCAGAAATGGGCGTCCATCTGCCTGGCACTCCCTGAGCTTCCAAAGTAGAAACTAGTTCCTGATACCTGTCATTCATGGCAAGCACATTCTTTTTCCTATAAAGAGCACCCCAGAGAGAATTTATTACTAGCTTGCCAATCAGACCCAATGCCCTACAACCTGCAAGAAACTGAGGAACACCAATGTCATCAGTCACATCCTGAACAAGCTTGTTCTGTGTCCTATTGACTGCTGTGAATTCACTAAGGTCATTGCTGAGGAAGTATACACCAGCAGCATTGTGAAACATAATATTTGCCCTATTGCCTTTAAATGGGGCAAGGGGAACACTATTGGGCCCATTCTTATCCATCAGAAATGTTCTGAACTGGACATGTTTGCCATTCCTCTCTCATCCATGTTCCTGTACAAGTTTGCACACTGTTCTGAGTAGGCGAACAGTGCCACTCTCTTTTCTAAAAAGAGATCCACTGTCATTTACATCCTCCCTATCATCTTCACCCTCACTATTTCCTGTCTGGGTACCACGCCTGCTACCTACTCTATCAGTGCCAAACACCAAATGTTCCCATTTACCAAGTGTGTTATTGGCTTGGTGTGACAAATTATCAATAAGATCTTTTACTTCTTTCTTTAATCCTCTTCGTTCCCTGTGGAATGTAAGGCTGCGACTATCTGCTTCCATCTGGTCCTATCCTGTGCAAGATGTTGTGCCTCGCCCATAGTTAGGTTTTCCGTTTTGAGTTCCGAGGTCACAGTTTCCCGCCAGGTTGTTTTTGGCCTCTCTTGTTTCCTCTTTCCAGGTGGGGTCCACCTCAAGGCTACTTTTGGAATGCGATCCTGGTCCATTCTGAAGACATGTCCGAGCCATTGTTTAATTTCCAGTGTTTAATTTCCAGCACCACATTGCGACAGTTTGTGTTTTTGTACAGGTCCTCATTGGAGATCTTTTCTGGCCAAAAGATGCGACATATCTTCCGGAGACATCCATTGTGGAATGCATTGATCCTTTTTTATGTCACTCTCAACCACTCACCAGCATTCTGAGCCGTACAGCAGAACTGATTTAACATTACTGTTATACAGTCGGATCTTGGTTTTTAGGCTGTACTGCTTTGACTTCCAGATGGTTTACAGGCTTGCAAATGTACTGCGAGCTCTCCCGAGCCTTATACTGATGTCTTTGCTGCATGCATTGTCCTTACTGAGGAGACTTCCCAGATATGTAAACTCCTCGGCATAATCGAGAGAGTTACCATCCACAGTGATTGATGCATGTTGTGCTGAATTTATGCACATCACTTTGGTTTTGGAGATATTAATGTTGTTACGGTTGCTCTCAAGCCCCCGCAAACATAACGAAGCCAAAACCAAGGCTTCCCAAAAACAACCAATAACTTTATTCAACTACCCATAAGAGATACTAAAATAGCTGCAAAACACAAGATAAAATCAAGACCCGGCCGTGGTCGAGAGGTGAGGAGAAAAAGCTCCGATCTCTTGAGAAGCCAACTCCAGGCTTCTTAAAAGGGCACCGCCACAGGTGCTCTCAATTAACTATAACAAGACACACGCATGTGTTCAAATGGCCAGCGCCCCCACCTGAGGCGGAGGGACGTAACACCCCCAACACCAGCTGGGGACACCAGTCCCCAAAACAAAAAGTGAACAAGGGGAGACAAACAAGGGGAGACAGACAGAGACTAACCAAAACTTTACGTAGCCTAAATGTTTAGGCATCCATGTTACTCACAGTTATCATCTGAACAGTGCTATCAAAAAAAACCATACCAGTCAAACGATTCTTTCCTTTTCCCAGCTCAATCGGCCCAGCTGGACGAAACAGCTGATACAAATCCAGACTGATTAAACCAATCAGTGGCGCCACCATTTAACTATTGTGGGCTTTCCCGATCCTTCCTAACCAAACAGAAAAAAACTCTAACTCAATAAACTAGTCTTCAGTGGTTTTCTGCGCTCGGGGCGACTTTGAACGCTAAACTCGTGAGCACTATCAGCAGACCACTTAACTAGTTGACCTCAGTGCCCCGAAGCGTACCCCCACTCATATTAACCACCAAAAACAAAAAAGGAAAAACAATAAAGTGACAAGTCCCTTGGACCCGCCCGGCGGCTAAGCTAACCGGGCTAAGAACAGAAAGTTTAAAACTCCAAAGGGTAAAATCCCGGACGAGCCCCCATTTATGTTACGGTTGCTCTCAAGCCCCCGCAAACATAACGAAGCCAAAACCAAGGCTTCCCAAAAACAACCAATAACTTTATTCAACTACCCATAAGAGATGCTAAAATAGCTGCAAAACACAAGATAAAATCAAGACCCGGCCGTGGTCGAGAGGTGAGGAGAAAAAGCTCCCATCTCTTGAGAAGCCAACTCCAGGCTTCTTAAAAGGGCACCGCCACAGGTGCTCTCAATTAACTATAACAAGACACACGCATATGTTCAAACGGCCAGCGCCCCCACCTGAGGCGGAGGGACGTAACAATGTTCAAACCTATCTGTTTGGCAAATCTGTCAGCCCTATCCGTCTTCTCTTGCTGGTGAGTATGATTTGTGGAGAGAACAGCAAGGTCATCAGCATAATCAAGATCTTCTAGCTGGGTAAAGAGAGTCCACTGGATGCATCTGGGCTTGTCTGAGGTGATCTTTCGGATGATTTTTTCATACACCAGATTCTACGGGGAACCATTCAGTGAGGTTGCCATTTACGATGACATTACACTCAAATTGATGGTAAAGCATCCTTATCAATGCAGTCATCTTTGGAGGAACTCCATAGGATTGCACGATCTTCCACAGGGTGTCACGGTGTAAGCTGTCAAAAGCTTTCTGGAAGTCAAAGTTGATGAATAATGGATTATTCCACTCCAGGCATTGCTCAATGATGTTTCTTAATGCAAAGATCTAGTCTGTGCACCGTCTTCCTTTCCTGAAGCCTACCTGTTCCTGCCTCAGTTTGGTGTCGATCACCATGTCACTTCTGCCCAGCAAGACTCTGCAGAAGACCTTGGATGGTATGGCTAGCAATGAGATGCCTCGCCAGTTGTTGCAATTTTGTAGATCTTTCTTTGGAATTTTGGCAATCAAACCTTTGGCCCAGTCCTCAGGAATGACATTTCTGTCCCAGCTGTTTCTGAACAGGTCTGTGAGAACCTTGACTGAGGTGTTGAGGTCAGCCTTCAGCGTCTCGCTGTGGAGTCAATGCCTGCAGCTTTCCCATTCTTTGTTGCTTTAATGGCACTCTTGACTTCTATTTCAGTCAGGGGGCTGGTGTTGATGTTGAGTATCTTATCTGCAGGTGTGGGGTTAGCAGCATGTTCTGGTTCAGGGCAGTTGAGGACTTCACGAAAGTGCTGTACCCATCTCGCTGCCTGTTCACTCTCTGTTATGAGGTTGTTACCATCCTTGTCTTTTACAGGAGCAGATTGGCTGATGTTCTTGCCACAGAGTTGTTTGGTGAGTTTGTATACGGAGGACGGAGTGTGGCACAGTGGGTAAGGAACTGGGCTTGTAACCGAAAGGTCGCAGGTTCGATTCTCCGGGTAGGGCACTGCCGTTGTACCCTTGAGCAAGGTACTGAACCGAAATTGCTTCAGTATATATCCAGCTGTATAAAATGGATACAATGTAAAATGCTATGTAAAAGTTGTGTAAGTCGCTCTGGATAAGAGCGTCTGCTAAATGCCTGTAATGTATACAACACTCATTTCGCCTCTTGCAGCTGCCCATTCTGCTTTGCAAGCTAGCATCTCAACGAAGGCCCTTTTGTCATTCCTTGCACTCTTTTTGACCTCCTTATCCTTGGTCTTATAGGCTTCTTGGTCCTGTTTCTGGAGCCTCAGTGACTTGGTGTTCAGCATCTTGGCCTTTAGTTGTTTTCTTTGTTCTATTTTCTGCCAAGTGCCAGGTGTCAGCCACTCCTTGTTCGTCTTTTCTCTGTAGCCCAGGACCTTGGAAGCTGTCTCAACTTAGGTGTTCTTGATGGTTTCCCATTTGGTGTGGATATCAGGGTCCTGATCAGTTGAATCAGCCAGAGTTCCAAGAGCACCGAAGTGATTTCCCAGCTCCAACACAAACTCTTTGCTGATATTTTGACATATCAGTTTGCCGATGTCAAGTTGTCTCCTGCTTGACCCTATTGTTTTACTTTCCAGAGTTTCAGCTTGATGTTAGCTGTCACCAGATAGTGATCACTGTTGGCATCTGGACCACGACAAACTCTGACATCCTGCAGAGACCTGCGCTACTTCCCGTTGATTAAGATGTGGTCAATCTGGTTAGTTGTGAGACCATCAGGTGACCTCCAAGTGAGTTTGTGGATGTTCTTATGTGGGAAGATGGTACCACTAACTACGCAGTTGTTTTCAATGCAGAAGTCAACAAGACGCTCACCATTGTTATTCCTCACACCACAGCCATGGCTCCCTATAGCTCTATCACAGTTGTCATTATCGGCTCCAACCTTGGCGTTCATAATACCTGTTAACAGCAACCTATCGTGTCGAGGGACCTTGGAGACAGTTTGTTGTAGCTCCTCATACCAGTCATCCTTGTCCTCTTTCTCAGCTTCATTTGTTGGTGCATAGCATTGTATGATGGTCAGTTTGCAATGTTTGGAATTGAAGCGAGCTCTGATCATTTTGTCACTTACAGGTTCCCATTCTACCAAGGTTTTTGCCTTTTCTTTGGAGACAATAAGAGCCATGCTGTGTATGTGCTTGTCTTCATGCCCTGAGTGGAGGATAACTGATCCATCGCTGGTTGTTTGGTGTCCAGAACCAGTGCATCGACATTCGCTAATTCCTAAAATATCCAGCCTGTACCTTTTCATCTCACTGATGACCTGGGCTAGTTTGGATGTCTCATTCCATGCTCCTAGGCGGATCACCGTTGTGGGCCAAAGTAGACTGTCTATTGCACTCCTGACTTCCTGTTGAAGGCTTTCATCAGGAGTGGTCATATTGCCAGTGGGTTGGCTCGAGTCTACTGTAGGGCCTATGGTTTTAGCATATGTAGCATTTGTCATAGTTTCTGTAACAAGATGGCATTTTACGGGGTGGAGTTGTTAGCCCAACGCCCAACCCCCAACCTGGAGGGCCAGGTGCTGTTTTTCGTCTGGCCTCTACCCTGAAACCTTCCCGGCTTGGTTGGACCTGCTGGGGGTATGACCCCCACTGATATAGCCTTCAGAGTCACGGAGGCACACAAGCCTCCCCACCGCGGCAAGGTAACAACACAAGGGGAATCAATAAGATGCAAGCTGCAAAATAACTCATTTACAGCACGTAGGCTTGCTTTCTTTTCCTCACTACATGCATCAAACCCCTACACTATATCTGGCAGAACGCTGGCTCTGTGTTCCGTAAGTATTTCATTGAACTCTCAGCACTAGCCCTGTTGCTCATTAAATTTTTGATCATGGAGAAGATGTTTTTCTCACAGAACTCAACATTCATCTCTCTGCCACCGCTGCTAACTACATCCTGAATAATTTGTTTAACAGTCTTAAAGTGTACTGGGCAGAGCCGGAAGCTTGCTCTCTCAGACCTAAATGTAGCCTACTGCCATGTTTTAAATATACACCTGCAGTGCCATATTTATGTTGCTAGTGGAATCAGTAGAGAGGGTGATGTCTTCTTCTGTCAAAAGAGCATCCTGCACATGCTGGAGTGCCTCCTGTCGTGCCTCCAAGACCATGTATTTACAAAAAGTGGCACGTGGCAGCCTCTCTACCTGGGTGCCGGCAAGCTTCTCTAAAATTTCCGTCACCACCTCTGTGGCTTTATTTGCGCTTACCCCCTTAGATGTCACTAAATCCATATATACCTCCCTAACAGCCTTAGTATATTTGCCATGTTCAAATGTGGATATTCTTGCATGCCCTGTACAAGCCTACCTAATTCCTCCCTCGCTGAAAAATGTTCCCCCCTCCAAAATTCTACATGTAAAAAAGTTAATTGTGCAAGATACGCTTAGTGTTTAGATATTTACATAGATAAAAATAAACCGCTAGCTAGTTAGCTTACTAGCTAGCTAGTTATATAGACAGATAGATCACTCTATAAGCTCTAGATAGCTAGACAGATATAGACGCTTTCATCAGACGCACGTGCGTTGCCAAGGTTATGCACCTGGCCCGAAGTTAACTTCCGCTCTGTGTTTATTTATTATTGGCTTTGTGTTTACTGGCTAATATGGCACTGAATACAGACGGAGTGAAAATTAAGCTGATGAGCAGACCGACGTTGGGCTCAGGTGGTTGTGCTGTGGGGTGCAACCTAACCTCAGGAACAAACGCCATTGTGAAACTAATTGCTTGACTCACTGCGATTGATATAGCTGGTGCCTGCCCATTGTTACTTCGTATTTTTGAGAAATAACTGGACATCGTTACCTATTAAAATGTAAGTCCTGTAAGAATATACATAATAAACTGTATTTAAAAAAAAACTTCATACATACACATTTAGTAATACTAATACAGCCTTATTTACTGTATCAACTTTAAGACAAGCAACACGCTCAAAATGATCTCATCATGACCCATAAAAGCCAATGGCACAGACGTTGCTTCATAATTTCAAACTGCTTTTCTAATGGCTATTTTGCATCCTGCGACTTGCGTTACAACAGTGAATATGTACGGATTCCTAGACATGCTGATAGAGACCACCCTTTCTCATATTAATCACAAATACGCAAGACAGGACACTTATACAGTATGCTAGCAAATTCATGTCAAGTTCCATTAATTTATATGGGGCGGTCTATATACGTCCCCTTAGCAACCAAAAGCTAGCGCTGGACCACCTCTGACTTATTTGCCGGCACAAAAAAAATAATAGGTGCTCTCACTCTAGCACTCTTATTATGCAAATATAAAAATCTTGGGACCACACAGACACTGCATTGTTCAGAAAGGAGGCACAAACTAACTCCCACGGCTGAACAAACTTTGGTCCGAAAGGTTCTACTGAACCCCAAGGCAACAACAAAGGAACTGACAAAGGAGTTGGAGGCATCAGGTACCAGAGTATCTACATACACCATTAAGAGAATCCTACATTGCCATGGCATGAAAGGCTGTCATGCAAGAAAGAAGCCCCTAGTCCAAGACCGGCATAAAAAGGCCAGAATGAACTTTGCAGGTGATCACCAAGACGAAGACCTAGCCTTTTGGAGGAGTGTTCTCTGGTCAGATGAAACAAAAATTGAACTGTTTGGCCATAATAATCAATGCTATGTACGGAGTTACATTTTTTTACAATTGGTTATACCCATGTCTCAATACTGCGTACATCTTTTCAAAACTCTTAACACAGTTCCCTTTACCAACACGCAGCTTGGCACAATGGTTAATCTTGCATGCAAAATGCACTAAGTCTACCAAAACACTTCATATATGTCTCAAAATGAATGCATTCTACCATAACACTGGCTAAAGGTGTCACCCAACAAGATCACTCATAACAGAATGACCTAAAAAACACTAACAACATGTGGCATTACCAGATGTATAATTTCATCTTTGAAGGATCTTTTTCTTTACATAAACCCAAGGTTCCAATACAAAATAAGAATGGCCCTTCGTTACTGTCAGCAATTTAATAAATTATTTTAAAGGAAATAATAGTGGAAATTGCTAGTGGAATCAGTAGAGAGGGTGATGTCTTCTTCTGTCAAAAGAAATAATGCAGCAATATTTCTCAATGTGCTTTATTTTTATCATATTTTTGCAAATGCAGTCGTACTGCAATTCCAGAATGCCAACACAAAATGGAAACACAAAATGAAACAGCATTTCCAATACTGTATTATCAAAACGAACAAACAAAAAAACACACTGTTTATAAAGAATACTCGTTGATAAACATGTACATCATTGCTAGTCAACGCGGTCCCCTGGATTGGGCCACAAGTTCTCATCGATGTTACACCTTATATTCTCTCTTGCCATACACCTGGGAAAAAACCTCTTTGAATGCCTAATCCATCCCTGGCAGTCTTCCACAGATATTTCCTGGCATGCAGCATTCATTGCATCCAGGAGCAACATCTGCTCATGTGGACGGTGGTCGTATACCTTCCACCTACATGAGGAAAAGAATTCCTCTATGGGGTTGAGGAATGGCGAGTAAGGTGGGAGGAAAAGTGACATCATCCTTGGATGGGCCTCAAACCACTATGTGAGGACACGGGCGTGGTGAAATGCCACATTGTCCCATATGATTACGAATGTTGGAACATTTCTCCTCACTTTCCCCCTTTCCTCACCTGGGACAAGCCTTCCATAGAGGTCATCCATAAATACGATGAAGAGCTCTGTATTATATGGGCCAATTAGTGGTATGTGTAACAGCAGTCCTTCAGAGGATATTGCTGCACACATTGTTATGTTGGCTCCCCTCTGACCAGGAACATCCACTGTAGCTCTTTTCCCAATGATATTCCTCTTGCGCCGGCGTGTTTTGGCCAGGTTGAAACCAGCTTCATCGATGAATATAAACATGTGCCTGGCCTCAAGCTCCATGACTCTCTAAAATAAACCCACAATACAAAACAGTTACAGTACGATTACAGTAGTTACAGTTTTTCTCAATTGTTTAAATGCATTTCCTAAAACTGTAGCTCAATTTCTCAAAACTCTACACACAAAGCACAGCAACAGTTAACCTTTTGCCAAAACTACACAAATCCCTTGCAAAATGCATTCATTCATTCAAAACCATGTTCTCTCTTCTCAAAACTGACTTTTTCCATCAAAATGATTCACACAGGCCTCATATGAATAGGTCTTATTGAGAATTGATTTCACACTGGTACAATAAATTAAAAAACACAACCATCAAAATACTGTATATATGTTCTGGCCTCATGAGGTCATGTTACATATTCAAGTGTATAAAATTGTGTAAAAATTGCTTATTTTTTGTCCTTTTTTGAAGTTTTAGTTTTCTTTTTGAGGGGTCCCAAAATAGGCTGCAATTTTATAGTAAATATAAAGACTATTGCCATGACACAATACAGTGAATATGTCATCATATAAATAGTGCATTTGCTAGGTAAACCTAATTCTAATTCAGTACAGTACAGCAAAGTGTGTGAACTGTTATCACTTTGTGTGTTGTTATTGTGTATGATACAAAGCATATTTACTGTATTGTCCTGCCAATGAGGTCCAGTTGGGCTGCACTCACAACCCAGGTTCCATCATGAGTCATACCAAACGTTGTTAGAAGTGTTTTTTCATTTTCCTTATCAGTGCAATTATGAGTTTTGCCAAAATAGATAACATTTGTGTCTTCTCAAAACTCCAAGAAAATGCTTAGACTGTGTCAGTCTGAACAATGGATGTAATGATCTGTTATCATATATCAAAAATGTAACAAAGCAAATCTTTATTTGTTACTGTAAAATAAATCTTTGTTCAGCAGACTGCAAAAATAAAAATCATAGTTTATAAGCCTGCTGTAAAAAAAACGAAAGCAAATCAGTCCGCATCCTGCCTCTGATCCCGATCAGGCCAGAGGACTTCATCTACATCACAAGCAATATTTTCCCTGGCCAAGCAGCGAGGGAAAAAGCGCCTTGAATGACGGATCTAGGCCTGGCAGACGTGTGCACCAATGTCACCACATGCCTCTTCCATTGCCTGGAGTAGGGTCATATGCTCATGGGATTTGCGGTCATACACTTTCCAACGCCATGCTGAAAAAAATTCTTCTATCGGATTGAGATAGGGGGAATATGGTGACAGATAAAGGACTGAAAATCGTGGGTGGATATGAACCAGTTGTGGACCTGAGCAGCATGGTGGAAACTTACATTATCCCACATAATAACATAGTTAGGCTGGTCTGGGCCCTCTCCTTCTGGGGAGATAAAGATATTGGAGTGCGTCTAGAAATACAAGCAAACGGGCTGTATTGTAGGGACCAAGATTTGCATGATGGTGGATGACACCACGGTGACTTATGGCTGCGCACAGTTACATTTCCACCACGCAGGCCAGGGCCATCAACGGTGGCACGGTGGCCAATGATGTTCCTTCCCTGCCGTCTGGTCTCGGTGAGATTGAATCCCACCTCGTCAATGAAGATATAAGATATACTCGTGCGGAGTAGCATTCGAATCAAGTTCAAGGAAAACATGACCATATCAGACAATAGGCCTACATACAGGAACACTGAAGTGCATAGTGAACAGCAATAGGTCTATACAGAGTATTGAAAGAATGTGATCAATCACAGTAACCAACTGTACTCACTTGCGCATATTGATAGCGTAACTCTTTCACTCGGTCAGAGTTCCTCTCAAATGGCACATGATAGACTTGCTTCATTCGTACATGATTTCGGCGTAGGACGTGATCAATGGTGGAAAGGCTGACCCGTGTATGTGAACATGTGTGTGTTGTCTTGGATAACTCTTCTTTGAATTTCCCGCAGTTTTATCACATTATTAGTGAACACCATGTCTACTATAACTGTCTCTTGCTCATTTGTGAATATTCAAGCTCTGCCACCACTTGCTGGTCGTTTTCAATTCTATGAAAAGGAAGTATATATAGGCTACACATTTCATAAATGTAAGACACAAAATAATATTACTGTATACTATGCATCTCAGTAGTGTACTCTAACCACTGAGCACTGTATTGATATGATACCATAAAGTTGCATTACTGTAATTACTGTAGACAGTATAGAAGACTATTGAAGTGGTTACTTACCTATTCTCATCTCTAAAAGCCCGGATAACAGAGGCCACAGTGAAGCAGCTCATATTGGGCTGCACTTGCCACCCAGCTTCAGTCATGGTCAACCCATGGTTGATTACATGATCAACCAAAGTTGCACGTATTTCATATGAAATATTAGCTTGTCTCCTCTCTTCCTTGTCCACCTCATACAGGTACACCTCCTCCTCTACTTCTACCTCTCTATGCTCCGTGTTGCTCCATTGTTTTCCAACACAATAGAGGTCACCTGAGGTCTCTTTTATGGTCTGACAGATAATTGAAAAGTTTAGCCTATTGAGTTTGAGCAGGTGTGGTGTGAGTGAGACCAATTGGTAATTAGAGTTTGGCATTTGAAGGCCAATGTTTTCCATGTAAACAAACAAGGCTTGATTATGAAAATTGTGCTAAATGATGAGATTTTGTGTCTAGAGTTGTGCAAAAAATGTGATTTAGAATTGCTGTTTTAGTGAAAACAAAATAATTGTGCTTAGAGTTTTGCAGAAATAGTCTTTGTTGTTGACACATGAGCCTCAAGTGTTCACCATCATGTGCATAGTTCCAGTTTTAGTGTGTAAACATCTGAGAAAAACTGTAATATTACTGTGTGTTTTGTGCCATTTGGTTTTGATCAAATCTGTACTGTAGTGTATAGACATCTTACCTGGTCATATTGGTACCTCAGTTCCTTAACACGCTCTGAGTTCCTCTCAAAGGGGACGGTGCACAGCTTCATCGTGACTTGATGTTTTGTCAAGACTCTAGCAATGGTCGTCATGCTAACATTGTGGACATTTGCAAATGTAGCATTGTCTGCTAAGACTTGGTCCCGAATCTCCCTGAGTTTTATGGCATTGTTGGCAATGACCATATCAACAATTGCAGTTTCCTGCTGAGCGGTGAAAATCCTCCCTCTCCCCCCTGTGGGAGGTAGCCTTTGGGTACTAAAGCAGAAATACAGAATCACACACAAGAAGTTCTGGAGGCTTTGCTCAATTTACAGTACTATTGTAAAATGCAATTCAGTCATGTGCCCTTGGAGAATGCCAAATCTTACCTGTTGGTTTGCTGGAATATTCGCACAATAGATGCCACTGTTGAGCGTGGCAGATTTGGCTGCACCCTCAGTCCAGCCTCTCTCATTGAGAGACCATGATTTATCACATGATCAACTACTGTTCTTGGTCTCCCTCTCTGCAGTCTTCCACCACCCCTACACCCACCTCTCCCTCTCCTGGCCACTCTAGCACCCACTCCTCTGTCTCTGGCAGTGTCCATGTTTGAATAAATAAAATGATTCCAAAGTTCTCCCCTTTTGTATAGATGGTAATGAAGGTGAAGACAAAGGCAAAACACCTGGGTAGGTCCTGAGCTAAAAGGGAGATCAGCTGTGCCTGGTCTAAAATCAATCCAAAGTTGTCCCCTTGTGTATAGATGGTAATGAAGGTGAAGGCAAAGGCAAAACACCTGGGTAGGTCCTCAGCTAAAAGGGGGATCAGCTGTGGCTGGTCTAAGTTTTTTATATTCTTTTTATTTTTAGATTTTCAATATATTTCAATATGATATTACCATGGAAATGTATCGGAAATATATCAAATTGCTGTCTAAATCATCTATGTTTTGAACTCAGGTTTAACAGCTTTTGAAAACAGTATGTTAACGTGCAAAAAGTGCTGTAGATCAGTATTCAGTACTCAGTATTGAAAAATGCTTGTTAGCAATTGTAAAAAACTGTAAAAGGGTGAGGCTTTCAATCCAAAGGACACCATCTCAACTGTGAAGCATGTTGGAGGTGTTTTACTGGAAAAGGGACTGGTGCACTTCAGAAAATAGATGACATCATGAAGAAGGAGGACTATCGACAAATCTTGAAGAAACACCTCAAGACATCAGCTATAAAGTTAAAACTTGGTCGCAACTGGGTCTTGCAGCAGGACAATGATCCTAAGCATACCTCCAAAGTTGTAACAAAATGGCTTAAAGACAGCAAAGTGAAAGTATTGAAGTGGCCATCACAAAGCCCTGACCGGAATCCCATAGAAAATTTGTGGACTGAACTGAAAAAGCATGTCCAAGCGAGGAGGCCCACAAAGCTGGATGAGTTACACCAGTTCTGTCCTGAGGAATGGGCAAAAATTCCAGCGAAGTATTGTGAAAAGCTCGTGGAAGGCAACCCCAAGCATTTGATTCAGGTTAAGCGATTAAAAGGCAATGCCACCAAATACTAACAAAGTGTATGCAAACTTTTTAGCCACTGAAAATCTGATATAGTACATTAAAGCTGAGATAAATATGTCTCTTAGCTATTACTTTGAAATTACCTCTTATGGAAATAAAGTAGATACCCTAACTGACTTAACACAGGAAATGTATGGCAACATGAAATGTGTGTAGTTGTGAAAAATTGAGTTTGAATATATTTAGCCTAGGTGTAAACTTTTGGACTGTAACCAATACCTGTCAGCATTAACTCTGCATTCACATCTTACCTCTCGAAGTATGACATCAAAGAGGTAGTCCATCATATTTAATTCACCCCCATCAATTCCTTCTTGCACACCAGTAGCAGATGCAATCAGCTTCATGAGCTTGATAGTCTAAAGATTTAAACTTACATACCTAAACAATTTGACAACTTATTTTGTATTGCACTTTTCAAATGCCTGGTTACAAGTGCTTTACATTTAGATAATATTATAAAGAACAGTTAAACTCTAGTTAAGAACAGATTAAAACAAATATCAGATTAATTTACCTGGTCCTCATCAAAATGAAGCATAGTTGGCTTCAAACTTTGAGATTCAGGGATGCTGCAGGATTCTCCCACAAGTAAATCCTGCTGGACTTCTTACTGCCTGTTTTTAACTGCTCATGCAAGTTCTGGAATTGAAGTGAGAATTATAATCATCAAAATCAAAACACTTCACAATAATGTACAAGGAACTTCCTTTGATACAAAACAGTGGCATGCCAATACAAGTTTAACAGTTTATTCTTCAATCATTGTACATTACATACAGTATAGGGGACACAAGACATGCATTGGGCAGAGACAGAAAGAAATCGTCAAACATTGGTAGTGTGGTCTATGTCTATGGCACGGTTGTATAGAGGTAGCCAGGGTCAGACAGAATATTAATCCATTGTTCCAGGGGTAATGGCATTACCAGGAAAAATGCAAAGACAGCCTACTGACATACATATTGCAGCACTTATGTATATATTTAGTGTATCAAGTGCAGATGTCCGATGTAAACATGGTCTGAATGTTCTTAATTATTACATTTAAAAATTTCATCACAGATGAAATCACATTTATTTCTTCTGTAGATAACAGACCCTGGATGCCATACACGTGCAGAAATTCAATTGTTCTGAACCAAGAGAACATTGACCATTGTTGTTCCAGTATAAAACATCCTTATACAATATAAAACCACCAAGACATGCCACAGACACACACACAAACACACATGCACAAGCTTTGAATGGAATATATGTTTGTATACATGTTCACCAATTGCAGTTCTCGCTAGCTTCACATCCACAACAGAATGTGGATGGGATGGACCAGCACTGTCTGTGGAGCCACCCTTTGCATTTGCAGCATTGCACCCATTCAATGGTCTGCACGTCTGGATACAGCACCCTGACAAAACATGAAAACAGTTACAATATTTCCATGCATGATTGAATAGGATAATCAGTATAAGGAGACTAAAATGAGCTGTTTGCATGTTTGTACCCAGTGAACAAAATAGACTAATTTTTGACGTTGGCAACAAGGCCTCTGATGGAACGGGCCACAAAGTCATTGGATGGGCAGAGACACTAGTGATGGAGGGAGCAAAAAGAGATGGGTGGAGGGGCAGTTGTGGTGGGGGCCACAGAAGAGAATTGTCCATAGCCAGCACTTCTTGGTATCATTATAATTTGCTGTTTATGAGTTTCTGTCACTAGAAATAATCCTTTTAAAAACAGACTATATATACTGGAATTATTGGCAGCATGTAAAGCTTGTCACTACGGGTTGCAATTTAAGTGCATAAAGATGGCAGTGACTGTATAAAAATGCTACCTTGTTGGTTAATAAAAGTATACCCACCTCATCCCTGTGTCTTCTGAGCTCTGATAAGCACCAACTTTGTTTAAAATGCAAATTACTACTATCTAGTGACCAAATCCTTCATAATTTAGGAATAACCACCCAGTAAGCAGAGATATTGGGATGGTAGGGATGCCATTTAGCCAAGTTACACCTTGGCATCCCAGGCCTATACAGCACCGTTTGGCACTTTTCAGGGTTCCCCACAGAAATAGCCACAATAGCCACAGACTGTCAGCCCTTAAAAACATTAATTTCTGTACATTCTGACCCCATTTCAAGAGACAGAATTTGTAAACAACTTCACACGTCCACACAATAATGCCCCTAACTAACTTATTATTCTTTTTCCTGGCAGAAATACTCCTAGCCCACAAAGAATATGTCTCCCCATTGGTCATTTTACATACACCAGCCAATCCTTCACCTACACCAGCCAATCAAAACGTCACATACACACGCAAAATGGACTTATATCTTTTTTTCCAAGAAAATTGACATTCTCTATAGCTTATCAGTTTGTCGCTCAGTGGTAATGTTGTGGTCTATGGATTGTTGTCACAGGGTCAAATCCCACCTGAAGCAGATTTTTATATGTGCTTATTTGCTCACTAATAATTGTCTATTACTTCTCAACTATTGCTTTTGCACCACATCTACCCGGCGTTCACCGAACGTATAGACTGCATTTTGACATACCATCTACACGTTCAGTTAACTGCCTACAATATCGCCAGGCCATATGGATACAACCGGAGCTCAGCTGTGCCTACTGACTTGTCATCTTCTTTAAAACTACGGACACATTTCACCAAGAAAATTCACGTCTCTTGACAGTTATTTTACTTGGTGTCATTTTGAGATCAATTCTTTTAATGGCAGGCCTAGATTTTACCAGTTTGAATGAATGAGTGCTTTGTACATTACATTTTTGTATGTTACTATAAGTCAATCATTCAAACTGGCTAAATCTAAGCCTTTAAAAGTATTGATATCAAAATGATGGCAAGTTATTGTACTACAAACTACATATAGGCTATCTTGCCCTACACCAAAAGAAGCTGTATTCCAAAGCAATGCTACCCAATGTCTCCTAAATTGTTTCAGGTCACTTGGCCCTGTGTTTTTTAATCTTATTATCTCACATTGTTGTCATTCACACTTTGTGTCACATCAAAGTGTCAAATGACTACAACTGCCTCATGCAAGACATTTAAATGAATGTACAAAACTGCTGGTGAATACCTATAGAATACCTTGGTTGTCAAGTTTATTCCACTAAATGTACAACTTCTTGTATATTTGCTACTTACCATACATACTGAATGTAAAAGAAATATTGTACATACATACATACATACATACATACATACATACATACAATACTTCATTATCCCCATGGGGACATTTCCCTTGCAGCATGTAACGTTCACATTTACAAACAGACATTTATACCAAGAAACATAGTCATTCACGCAACAGAAAGGCTTGGCAGCTAAATACATACACACAGATACAAATTGGACATATTGACGCCTATTCAATCAATCTTCACTCTTATAAACATATCCCTGTTTGGCCTGTTCATCTACCATATGCTTGTACACACAGGGCCAAATGACTTGAAACAATTTAGGAGACATTAGGAAACATTGCTTTGGAATACAGCTTCTTTAGTTTCTGTAGGGCAAGATAACCTATATTGTTTATAGTACGGTCATTTTGATATCAATACATTTAATGGCAGGCCTAGATTTAGCCAGTTTGAATGAATGACTTATAGACAGTGCTTTCTAAGTGTGAGTAGCTTGGCTTATTTGTACGTTGAAAACGTGTGTTTAATGAGATCAATTTATGCGGTGCCCACTCTCGCTAGCCGCAGCTGTTTTGGGACCCTGTTGCATTGTGGGAGTAGCGGAAGTCGAGGAAGTTGTACAATAGATTGGAAGTGTTGAGGCTAGCGGCAGTGAGAGTGGAGCAGGAGGCACACGAGGCGTTCAAAGCGTTTAATTCAACTCCATGAATAGAGTTAGAGATAGTCTTCAAGGAAGACAGCATTTCCGAGCGGAGCACCAACTCCTAAATACTGTGCTGCACGAGATCTTACGAACAGAGCACTTCATTATGCAGTCGGACTGCAGGCTAGAATGGCCACATTGGGAATGGTGAGGACAGGACCCAGCGGGGCCGGAGCATTCTTCATCATCATCATCATCTTCAGCACTGGAGCCAGTCGAGCTCAGAAAGGTTGGTACTGACACACAAATATGAAAAAGTTAACTAATGTTTGCTTCCTTAGGTGAAAACCCGTTGCGATATGTTAACCGAAATAATGTGCGTTTACCTGTTACGCCTTTGATGTAATCCATTGTGACATTATGCGCACCTCTGCAAACAGTAGCACTGACAAATGTGTGGTGTTTCAGTTTTTTAGCACAAATGTATCCAGTTAGTTGGGTATTCGTTCGTAGCTATGAACATTTGAAACAACATGTACTGGGATTCCAGGTTATATGATAACTTGTGTTGGATAAATCTCCCCACCAACGCTCGGAGCTCGGTTTCCAACATTGGAGATGTTGGGTGCTATGGACCAAATTTGGCAAAGCTTTCGTAAATGGACGCGATGGCCATTCGATTACAGTTTACGACATTGGTGAACCATCCCAGTATTTTATCGGCTGGTCATAACCTCAGGATGAACGCAAACACCACAGCTGACGGTTATATTAGTTTCTAGGGTAGCCAAAGATATGTGTACAAGTGTTTTTAACATCGATTCACGATGTAGCCTATGAGTTTGATTGTTAAATATGCCATTCTCGTAACTGTCTTTGGTAGGCTACACATTGAAAACTTTTTACGATATTACTGTTGTATTGGGGAAAACGGTTTGAGAAACATTCCAGGGTACAGCGCTGAGCAAATAACAGAAAGATGTCACGAAGATGGTAGTGTTGTGTTTCGATTTGTCTGGAGCGAGTTCAACGCGTTATGTAATACGTCCCAGCCCGAGAGTCACGCCGTGTCTAGTGTTACAGCATACGAAAACAAACATGATGCTTATGTTTTCATAGTGTGTTGCGATCATTATGATACTTATTGAGAATTATTTTACTGAGGAAAGGTGGCGACTGTGGTTTGGACTTTACGTTCATTTTATATCGTGGTGTTGGCTCCTATCTGTAGTCTGTGACCTTGCAACTGTTCTCTTCGGACTGGTTACCGAGTCCACATGAAAAATTGACCGCCCTGCCAAATTCACAAAAGCTGCTACCAGGTTGCTTCTGTGAAAATTAGTTGTTATGCTTATTAAATCTGCTGCTTTTGGATGAGGTACGTCGCAGTCCCAATCTGTTGTTTAAAATACTTTTTTGTTAAAAAAGTTACCAGTATTTTTTTTAATCTTTGAGAATTGAATACCTGATATTACAGTTATGTGGCGTCTGAATAAAAATGGACAAACCAAAATTACGAGGAGGCGAAAATGTTTAATGAGGCTATAGCCTACTCACTTGATTTTTTTTTTTTGAAAAAGATGTTTTTATTAAAAGGAAGGTTGATGTGTGAGCGTTCTTCGAACATATCAGCTCTTGCTACAAGCAGCTGTGTCCGCAGTGCAATCGCCCTCAGATTAAATTACACACACAACAGCTCCCACCCTGCATTTTATTTCATACAGTGGACCAGGGCTTGCCATTCCCTGCGAAGCACATAAACTCCAGTGGTTACTCAAGGTATTGCAGTTTAGTAAGCCTCTAGTGCCAAGAAGCAAATTTCTCCATTGAAGTCCATTCAAAACTACGAATTTATACGGTGGCCGAGACGTGTCGAACGAACTGCAAATTCGATGAACACAAGCGCATTAACGGAAAACACAAATTCAAAAATCACAACACAAATGCAAAAGCCACAACATAACGGAAGTGAACAACAAAGGATGTTGATAATGTAAAAGCCAAAACATAATGGAATTGAGCAACAGCGAATGTTGACAATGAAACGGCCCGGCTATTGTTGCCGGCAGACTATTATTGCCTACACATGTGGAAGAGGAAAGTTCTTGCCCGTTTGATAGGGTGACCAGTCGTTCCCGTTTTCCGGGGACAACCCCTGTTTTTAGTGGCCTGTCCCTGGGAATGTCCCCGTTTTTAACTGTGTGTTAAAAACAGACCCCAAAGTGAAATAATATTTTACGTGGCAAGAAAGCCCGGACGTCTCAATCGCATTGTGCTTGTTTTGGCCAACAGAGGGTGCTGCTCGCTATAGCAGCTTCATATCACTCTTCTTCTACTAACTACTTGCTCGCGCTAGTTTTAGAAAAAACTGCTGTGGAAAACTCGGCCAGAAGTTAGCAAGTGTCAAGTGAATCCACAACTTCATAGTGTAATAGTTTTGCCTCTCTGTTACAGTGTGTCTGTTAATGTGTCAGTCTGGTAGTGTTGCTTGTCTGTCTTCTCTGTCTTGTACGTATAGATAATTAAATACACTGTATTGAACAATTGTGGTTTGATCATTTTCTCTATTGTAGGCCTATATAGTTTTTTATTTCATAGATTATAACATTGGATAATTAATGATATATTGACCGCCAAACTGGAAATGTCCCCGGTTTTCATTTCAGAAATCTGGTCACTTTACCGTTTGAGAAGTAGGCTAAGTGAAACGTTGCTTGCTAGCTAATTATGATTACTATTGCTATGTGATTGTCACAAGTGAGCAATGTTGTTCAATGTCTTTATATTTTCATATTTATGTACTCTGCAATCTAACGTTAGGCTACTATGAAGCTAGCTATGCTGTGCCTGACCTGAAGCCGTGGAAATGTGTTAAAACGGTGGCACAATAACATTGCACATATGTGACAATCACAGCGAGAGTACTCATAGTTAGCTAGCGAACAACGTTTCACTTACTTCTTAAACGGCAAGAACTTTCCTCTTCCACATGTGTAGGTAATAATAGTCTGCCGGCAATAATAGCCGGCTCGTTTTATTGTCAACATCCGTTTTTGTGTTGTGATTTTTGCATTTGTGTTTTCCGTTAATGCACTTGTGTTTTTCGAATTTGCAGTTCATTCAACACGTCCAAATTAAATTATTGTCCAAATAAAATTATTTTGGACAGAACCTTTTATTTCTAAAATTTCACACAGATCTAATTACGACTCAGGCACCGATTTTTGTTCTGAGTCACACACAAGAAGATATGGGATTATATATTTCATTCCAACTTGGTCCACATAGTTTTACGTCACCGTGCTCTTAACTGCTTAGACGAGCACACCCTCTCATCTCATACATGAACGAGTATGAGACTGTTACTGACTCATCGATGCAGAAAGGAAGTGAATTCAGAGTTTCTTGCATAGAACCAAAGTATCAGAATATGCGGAGTATTAAACCATGACCTAAAATAACATGAATCCACCGCCATTATTGTTTTGATTATATTGTTATTTTGATATATTAATATTAACTAAATTAACCCCCTAGCGCACATGCCAAATCTGGCCAATCCTTGCCCATTTAGGGGGTACCATATTTAAAGCTTTCTAACTCCGGATGTGAACACCACAGATACTTGAAAAATGGCTTAAATGAAGCAAGACATTTGTACCATTTACAATACTAGCTTGGATTACTTTATATTCATAATTTTGGAAGAAATAACGTGCCACAAATGCAATTGTCTAGGCAAAAAAATCTAAAATGAATTTGCTGTTTTTTAGTTCGCAATGAAATACTAGGAGATTGCATACATACAGCAGGTTAAAGTATACATGTCCTGGATCAAAAACTTCTTGACCACATGTTCATAAAATCTAAAGGTCTATGAAGCAAAAACTAAGCAGTGTACCCAGTGTCTCCAAATCTACCCAAAATGTCTGAATTATGCATTGCTGTATATCACAACAAATTCACATATTTCACTACAAATCAACTGTTTTTACTCAAGAAACTCACTGTTGCATCATTTTCAAGTGGTATCTGCAAGCTTTCCATCAGTACAGTGGTCTAAAATAGCTAGGGGTCCAGAAACATATCCAAGATCTCTCCAAAAAGGAATATAATGCTTTTTGTCCATTGTAAAGCAAATGAGCCCCTTATGAAGGTTTAAGATGAAACATTGATATCAGATTTAAAAATAATGCAAAAATATTGTCACAATGCTGTAAAATACCTATATGCGTAATAATTAACTCTTGTTTGTATTTCTATACTCTGTAATCTCGTATGTTTTCTTGTATGAGGATGGGACAATATGAAAACAATTTTCAACCGTCCACCACGTTTTGGCAATGTTCCAACACTCTCGTCATCACTGTTGCATGCATCACAAAAAATATTACACTACTAACTAACGCTTACATTAGTGTGAAATATCCACATTATATAATACCACTAACCTATTTAAAGACACTCAATTTCAAAAATAACGTATATTACCGAAATATTTTGAGCAGTAGTACTTGCATAGCAATGATGAAATTTTATCTGTGTTCAGTAGATAGAGACAGTAGACTAAATCAGTGTCCTATCCGCTTCTGTTTTGCTTGAGAAAACGATGTCAGATAGGTCTATCAGCAAACATATGGCTTAGCTATGCCCAAAAGTCCTCAATAATAATAGTATTTTCCAAGAAATTACAAAAAATCATTGACAACGTTTCGTTAGGTGCAGTGTCTTTTACTGTAGAGGGAATGCGTAAGTGAATGCGATGATAAGAAAATTTTCGGTTACGCTGACACATAAAACGCTATTCCAAAAGCAAAATTAGACATGTTATACATCGTTAGAAAGCTTATACTCTCACCTACTGAATGAATGAATTGTCAATCAAGCCAGACTGTACTAAAAAGGGCGGCAATGCCGTAAACAACACGTGTGGTATTATGCACAGCTGTTTTTGTAACCTCTGAACCTCTTTCGCAACCGAGTCAGACTCTGCTGCCGCCATGCTTTTAAAAAAACTTGACTGGAGCCGACCAATGACTGCAGCCAAAAACGATGTTACGCAATTACATAGTGATATTGAAGAAAAACATTTGTTATAATGAATTGAAGTGTTTTAGAAATCAAAAGGTAAATTCATTTAAAAAAAATAAAATAAACGATGTGTTGGTTTAAAATATTGATGTCGACGCATTCTTAGCGTCGATGTCATCGATTATGTCGACTAATTGCGGCAGCCCTACTGGTCTTTCATTTCAAACGGGAGCAGTTGTTGATTACTTGTGGCCCCTACTGGCCAGTTAGGAGGAGTGAGGAGTTAGCACTCGGTGTATTTCAATGGACAATGATGGAAATTAATTCAAATAAATACTTGTCGTTGAGCGATTTGCAAAATATTTGCAAATTCAGGTCCTTAGCCTGCTGTCAGCATGCACAACAAGTATTAGGCTGATCTGCCCAGTAGTATGCGAGATTAGCTGCGGACAGATACACAAACACATACATGCAACCAAACGCATAATCCCCTCCAGGCTCTCGCCTGGCGGAGATAAAAATATACAGAAACAAAGCACAATTAACCGGGTACATTTATCAGCACTAGGCGACGACATGTTGAATAATTTCCACCTTGTACTGCTTACACTACCCGAGTTCAGGATAGCATGACTAACAACATTACAGTACAGCAATTGTATCGACAGGTTGTCGTTGCCCATATTGCACTTTTTTCTGTAAACAATGAAAACGGGTCAGTATTGCAGTAGGTGACAAGCTCTCATTTTATTACTACACATTGTTAATATACATATACATATAAAGCACATTGCATGTTTCCACTTGAATAAAAAATAAAACTTAATATTGATTAAATCTTTTGCTTTCTTTCATGCACCTAACAGGCATTAAAGTCAAAGCAAGCAGATAAATCAAGTGAATTATATTAGCTAGCTGTTCCAGTTTGCAATCGGTTTTCACAACGGTGCATTATGCTTGAGATTAGGGTCACGCTAGCTACAACCTGTATGAAGGTCATTTATAGATTTATAAAGCTAAGACTATGATATCCTTTAATTTAAACAACAGTAGCTAGAAAGTAGCTAGCTCCCATAACAGAATGGCTGAGTGCACACTTCTTGACTGCAGAATTTAAACCAGTCAGAAGTTATGGCTAGCCTGCTGGCTAGATATAATTCCTTGTAACTGTCAACTGCCACAGAATGTTTGTATCATTCGGAAACGTTAGCCATCTACGGCTGTTCTACTGTCTAGCTAACTGGCTGTGGCTAGTCAGTAAGACAGCTCGAGAGCTAGCTTGTCAAACCTAATAGTCATTTAGTTAGCTAGCTAACCACAACTTCGCACTGCATTTCAATCTTGCTAGCTTTTTCATAAGTAGACAACGTATCTAGCTAGCTAGCTAATGTAATGTACAGTCTTGCTGAATGCTTCTATAAAAATATTGACTGCCTTATTTATTGCTGTTATAAACCATATCAGAAACGGCAACAATGAGTCCTGTAGCTAGCCAGCAAAGCCATGGTCGCAGTACAGTGGCCACAGTTTGCCAGACGATTTGAAATGGTGTTGTCGTTTGCGTGCGATTCGTCCAAAAGAACGAATCTTTTGGGTGAACGAACTGAACTGAATCTCTTCTTGAAATGATTCGTTCGCTAACGTGAACCGGTCTTTCACTGTAAATGATTAGTTCGCGAACGTGAACTGGTTGTTCACTGACTATCGTTCGCAGACTATCAGTTCAGTGATTTGTTCACTGAACGTACTAGGGATGTGACGGTACACTGAACTAACGTATGCCCGAATCGTTCGTGAACGACAATACTAGCCCGAATCGTTCGCAAAGGACAAAACACTAGCCCGAATCGTTCGCGAACGACACAACACTAGTTCGTTCCTCTTGCTGTAGTGAATTCAAGGAGCGGGGAGTCTCTGGGGAGGAGAGTGGGTACGGTATATAAATGCCCCCCCCCCCCCCCCCCGGTCGACTGACACCAACCCTAGTGACGCCACTGATTTGGTGAACGAATCTTTTGAACAATCTTTTTAGTGAACTTATTCTACCGATTCAATACACTGAAAAGAACTGCTTTGCCCATCACTAAGCTTTTTCTGAGCGCACCCTGCAAGTTAATGTCATTTCTCTGCGTTTACCGTGATCCTTCACCTTTAGGTACCCAGTGCACACACTCTGGTGCGAACGGCCCATTGTCAAACATGGCTGCGTCCCTGAATTGGCTTCATGCGCTTTTGAGCAGCTCCTATAGGAATCCATGTAAACGGCAAACGGAAGCTGTCTCCATTTCTTCTATATCTTAATGATTTTATACGACGCTGAATTTGGCTCACGATTCGCAGCTCACGATTCGAAAATTCCGGTCTTCCTTAAATTGGTTGCGTTACATGATTGGATGGTTTCGTGGTTTTCCTTATGTAGTTTGTAAAGCCTGTAATTTGCTTCTAAAAGTGAGATACGACTCGAGGGAAATTAAACAATGGTGGTAGTGTGAAATTTTT
Organism: Anguilla pacifica; assembly: GCA_039654925.1. NCBI lineage: Eukaryota > Metazoa > Chordata > Actinopteri > Anguilliformes > Anguillidae > Anguilla > Anguilla pacifica. The sequence goes on along the minus strand of CM077286.1, from coordinate 33,615,973 downwards.
TAAAAATAATTTTTTTTATTATGTTATGTTAACTTCACATGTCTTTTTAACACCTTGGCGCACATGCCAAACCTGGCCAGTCCTTGCCCATTTAGGGGGTACCCTATTTAAAGGTTTATAATTCCAGATATCAGCATCACAGTGACTTGAAAAATGGCTTAAATGAAGCAAGACATTTGTACCATTTACAATACTAACAGATTTCACTTCGTAATTTATTTCTTCCTAAATTATGAATAGAAACTAAAGTGCCAGAAATGCAATTGTCCAGGCAAAAAATCAATTTGCTCTTTTTAGTTCGCAATGAAATACTGAGAGATCGAAAATATACAGCAGGTTAAACTATACATGTCCTAGATCAAAAACCCCTTGACCACAAGTGCATCAAATCTTAGGATACACAGAAATACTAAAGATCTATGAATCAAAAAGTAAGCAGTGTACCCAGTATCTCCAAATCTATCCAATATGTCTGAATTATGCATTGCTGTAAATCACAATCATGTATTTCGCTACAAATCAACTGTTTGACGGAAAAAACTCACTGTTGCATCATTTTCAAATGGGAATTAGAAGCTTTCCGTCAGTACAGTGGCTTAAAATATCAAGGGGTCTTGAAACATATCCAAAATCTCTCCAAAAATGAATAAAATGCTTCTTGTCAATTATAAAGCATATACAAGGTGTGGCTATTTCATAATGAGACTAATGCTGTAATTCAATTTTAATGAAGAAATCTTACATTTCAATTCCTTTCCCGTTCAATATATTCCGCTTCTGCAACTACACTCTGCTGCATTCTGGTCTTCCACTGATCAAAGCGGTGCAGTAGGTCTTCTTCCTTTGGTTGTCTCGGAAGCTCCGTCGTTTACTTCTTCACTTCTGGAACAGACTCGAAACGGGTTCCCTTGAGTGCAGACTTGATTTTAAGGAGAAGTACTTGACCACCCTCCCTATTCACCTGACCTAGCACCATGCGACTTTTTTCTTTTCCATAAAATCAAGTCTGCACTCAAGGGAACCTGTTTTGAGTCTGTTCCAGAAGTGAAGAAGAAAACGACGGAGCTTCTGAGACAACTAACGGAAGATCTACTGCACTGCTTTGATCAGTGGAAGACCAGAATGCAGTGGTGTGTAGTTGCAGAAGGGGAGTAACAAACAAATACAGTGATAAATTCAGTAATACAGTAATAAAATCCTATTGAAAAATTGACATATTAGATGGCCATTTCTCCTCAAAATCTAAAGGTCTCAAACCTTTGACATTTAATTAAGATGAAGGGGTCCTGAAGTAGCATTGACTTGATTTGGGTGAAAAGTGAAAGTGTTTTCAAATAATCCCACCCCAAATACGTTATACAATACAGGCTGAGTGAAAAAAAGTAACATTTTGGACTGGAATATCTTCTGAAATTTTAAAGGCCTCAGAGTTTTGACTACTTGTTCATGACAGATGGGGCTACATCTTACCCCGTTTCTCTGAAATTTTACTGTAGGATCTTTGAATAATCCCGCTTCAAACCTTCCATGTAATCCAATGCAAGATAATATAAAAAGTAACATTTTGGACTGGAATATCTCCTGAAATTTTAAAGGTCTCAACGTTTTGACACTTTGTCATAAGCAATGGGGTCCTGTTCTACATCTTTCCTCACTTCTCTGAAATTTTACTGTAGTATCTTTGAATAATCCTGCTTTAAACATTCCATGTAATCAAATGTAAGATAATATAAAAAAAAGTTACATTTAAAAGTTAAAAAGTTAAACTCTCCAAAATTAAAAGGTCTCAAGGTTTTGACTCTTGTTTGTGATAAAAGGGGTCCTGTTCTATGTCTTGCCCAGTTTCTGTGAAGATTTATTGTGGCATTTTCAAATAATCCCACTTCAAACCTTCAATGTAATCTAATGCAGGCTAATATAAAAAAGTGAAATTTTGATTTCTCCCCACAATTAAAATGTCTCAAACTTCTGACACTTGTTCATGACAGAAGGGGTCCTGATCTATGTTCTACCCCATTTCTGTGAAATTGTACAGTAGCATTTTCAAATAATCCCATTTCAAACCTTTTATGTAATTCAGTACAGGCTCAGTAAGAAATATGGTTTGGAATTTCTCTGTAAATTAAAAAGGTCTCAAGCTTTTAATACTTGTTCATGACAGAAGCAGTCCTGATCTACATCCTAGCCCAATTGTGTGGAGTTTTACTGTAGCATTTTCAAATAATCCCACTACAGACTTTCTGTGCAAATCAATACAGCCTATTGAAAAAAGTGGTCATTTGGATTGCAGTTTCTTCTCAAAATTTTAATGTCTCAGTTTTGACACTTGATTTTCACTGATGTCATTCTGTATGTCTGCCCCCAACTGTGATACTATTATTGTACTGTTTTCAAATAATCCCACTAGTTGTGATTCCACATGTCAGAGGAAGATTTGTCACGTATAACTTTGACATGTAGTCTGTCGGTGCCTGATTAACAAGTGGGGGTCACTAGACAGTGATGGAACTTGGCTCCCGAACCAAATGAGTGCTCCCTTATCCAGTCCGATCCAATTGCTAAAGGCTAATTTATGCTTTGGAGACAAAGTGTCGTACAACAAAGTGTCGGCCGACAGAACTTTGTCGCATGACGTTTTGCGGTGTTACTATAGCAACCAGACGCCAAGGCCAGCAGAGGTTTGTTTACATTCCGCGAAAAATGGCAGCGCCACTAATGTTTCTTTGTTTTTTCATGGTCTTGGTAGTCGGCCCTTGCAGAATCGTAGATGTGAGGATATTTCCTCACCTCTTCGGCCAACTTCTCCTCAAACCCATCCATTTTGCTAGCTAGCTAGCTATGCAAAACCGTCTTCATTCATAAAAACAAGTACGTAGTAAACAAGCAACGTCAACATGGCAACCTTTTTGCCTTAATTTCAGCCATCCAATCACAGTTGCACGACACTTATGACGGCGTCTGCAACCTTACAAAAATCAGCAGGTACATGACACCCTTCGCCGACCCTCTAAAAGTGTCGGCTTGACGTCAAAACTGTCGAATTTGCATCATTTTTGTCCCGCGACATGTCGTACGACACTTTGTCTCCGAAGCATAAATTAGCCTTAAGTGCACATCACCCTATGGAGGCCCTAAGACCACAGCAGGCAGTGACATGGTCCAGAAAGTCCTTTCAGTTTTGGGGAGAAATGAGAAGATTTCACTTTTTTGAGTGGAATTATTTGAAAACAGTACAGTTCTTCTGTACCTTCTGTCATGAACAAGTAACAAAAGTTTGTGACCTTTTAAATTTACAGAGAAGTTCCAAACCAAATCTTCACATTTCTCACTTAGACTGTGGAATTATCAACTTCACGGTATTGCAGCATGCTACAATAAAATTTCACAGAAATGGGGTAGGATGTAGACCAGGGCCCCTGCTGTGTGTCAAAACTTTGAGACCTTTAAATTTTGTGGAGAAATTGCCATCCAATATGTCCATTTTCCAATTAGATTTGATTACTGTTTTTGTTTATATAGACAGTTTGGAGTTTTATTTGCATACAGTGCTGTGATATTTCATCCACACCATTTCAGATGTACATTAGCTCCTGTTCTGTCATACACACATGATGCAATGTTGAAACTAGAGTGCAGTTCGGGCCGGATATTTGCGTCCGAAACCCAACCAAGCCTGAGAGAATAGTACCCGACCCGACATGAGCCCGACGAGCATTCTGTATTTTGGTGTCCGAACCGAACCCGACGCAATTTAAAATATACATAGCTCACTGCCTAAAATCATGGATATTAAGTACATAAGTATGTAATGCAAGCTACGTTGCAAACAATGGAGTGTGTGGGGAAAGACATCTGTCACTTTCCAACGCGCTGCTGGTGGCTGTAAACAGCAGACTCACTGATTCAGTTGCTAAGTAACCACCATCAGCAAACCATTCTAGCCTTGCTTAGCTAGCTAGCTGCTATTGACCAGGTAAAAACGTTAGCCAAATATTGTTGCTAACGTTAGCTAAACATGCCATAAGTATGTAATGCTAGTGCTAGCTACGTTCTTTCTCAAAGGAGAGAGAACGCTGTAGAGAGTGGTGTGGGGGAAAGCTGTCTGTCACTTTCCAGTGCGCTGCTGGTGGCTGTAAATAGTATTCACAACAGTTTGACTTGTGCCTGCTTCAACGGTGCACCCTCGGTCCAGATGATGCTGCAGGGACGAATTTCCTGTCTTTTTGCTGTCATATTTCATTACAACGCTGCATGTTTTGCATTTAACAAAACCAATGGGTTGTTTTGCTTCCACAGTTATGACCAAGTGGAAGTGTTTCCATACTGGTGATTTGCCACGGTTTTAGGTAATAATTAGCTCTCCCGATGAGAGCTTTTGCTTGACTTCATCCATGGTCGAATGCTTTTTTTTTGTCTTTTCCGCCAAAAACATGCAAGTCATTTTATCGAATTAAATAAGCCATGCAATTCAAATTAATCTTAAAATAATTTAAATATATATAGCTTAAACATGAATACAATCATAACCGAACCCGACCGAATCCGAGCGTTAACAGTAAATATTCAGTCCGACCTGACCCGAACCCGTCGGGTCCCGTCAGGCCCCGGGTCGAGTATCCACACTTTAGTTGAGACTATTGGATTTTGAGGAGAAAATAAAATGCGTGACACCTGGGTATCTGATCCTTCCATATTACAGCCTTAAAAAGACAGGTGAAGTAAACGTAACATAATTATAATAATTTTCACATGACCACCATTGTTCAATTTCTCTCTTGAACCGTATCTCACTTTTAGAAGCAAAGGAAGACTGCGAAACCATCCAATCATATAACGCAACTGATTTCAGGTGGACCGGAATTTTCGAATAGGGAGCTGCGAATTAGGAGCCAGCATCAGCGTTGTACATTTTATTCAGCGTATAGACTTAAATCTCATAAAAAAACACGTTTTCAGCGTACAAAAATGCCAAGTTACTCACACAAAGCACTGTCTATAACTCATTCATTCAAACAGGCTAAATCTAGGCCTGCCATGAAAAGTATTGATAAAAAAATGATGCCAAGTTACTGTACTACAGGCAGTTTAGGCTATCTTGCCTCACCAAAATTAAAGAAGCTGTATTCCAAAGCAGTGCTGCCAAGTGTTTTCTAAATTGTTTCAAGTCACTTGGCCCTGTGTGTATAAGCATATAGTAGCCTACATGAGCAGGCCAAACATATGTCTGGATGGGTTTGTAAGAGTCAAGATTGATTGAATAGGCCTGAATATGTAAAATTTGTATCGGTATGTATGTGTTTAGCTGCCCAGTCTTTCTGTTGCATGAGTGTATGTTTCTTGGTATAAATGTCTGTTCGTAAATGTGAATGTTACATGCTGCGAGGGAAATGTCCCCATGCGGATAATGAAGTATTGTATGTATGTATGTACAATATTTATTTGACATGCTGTATTTATTGTAAGTAGCAAATATACAAGAACTTGTAGGCCTACATTTAGTAAAATTAATTTGACAACCATGTATAAAGATATGTTTTCTGGAGTATGCATTCTGTAGGTATTCACCAGCAGTTTTGTTCATTCATTTAAATGTCTTGCATGAGACAATTTGAGGTATTTCACACTTTGATGTGACACAAATTTTGAATGAGATTGTAAGATCATAAGATTAACAAGCGTGAATCCACAATAGCTGCGACCGCACACGCACATGCATCCATGTGTGCATGCATCCATGCACAAACACATGACCTCTTTTTTGGCTCATGACTAACCTTTCCACAAAATCTTGTGCAAATCTGTGAATCCATTCGGGAGGTATGCGCCTTTTTGTGATTGGCCACCCCCATCGCCACGCCCCCTCTTGGTCAATCGGCCTGAAAGTTACTCAGCTCTACCTTCCATCATGACCAACCTTGCCAAATTTCAGCCTCCTGGGGCGAAAACTGTGGTCACTACGGGGTGGGACACTTTTGTGGACCAACCGACCGACCGACAGACAGAGCTATAGGGCTCAACAGTGACCGCCCACTTTTTGAACGGCCCCGGTTCCGGAAGTGAATTTCCCATTCATTTACTCCATTTACGTTTCAGAAAAGCCTTATATAAAGAGTTTTAAGCCTGGAACAAAGCCAACCAACTACCAGATGAATCGTGACCATAAAACATTTGATTCAGAGCAAAAAAAAAATTGGAAAATGGAAAAAAAGGCAAAGGTACGAGACTGTGTACATGATTATTTTAAGAGTGAAGGAACTACTCATCCCACAAACCATTGGGAATGATACCTTTCCAACGACTTCCAACCTAACGGTAGTTTAGCGCGCTTCTTCTTGAATTATTATAGTGTCATTAATATAGTGTTTATATTGTTAATAATAGTGTTGGTAATGTATTCCGTTTAAATAAACGTTTTGCTACGTTTTGTCAGGGCTGAACGCGCCAGGTTTCTAACCGATGGAGGCTATTTCATGCTTTTCATAGAAAGTTCATAGTTCAATGGCTGCCACCTGAACATCTCAGTGGTAACAGCGAGCTCCACCATTCAGAGACGTCGCTGTTACACTTTAGGATTGTGGGTAGTGTAGTGCTTCTCCATGACATTGCAAATAAAACATGTTTTTCTTAAAACAAGGTTGATATCATACGGACTTGTGGCTTCTACAGGAGCACATACCATCGTTTCACAATCTCATAGCTCGTGGTAAGTCTACCTTGGATGGTTACGACATTATGGCTAATAATCAGAGCCAGACCTCTCCGTTCTGCCACCTCTGGACGCTTGGCACCTCCCCCTCTTTGTGTCTGTACTTCCCGCTCCCGTCTGCTGTCTGTCCTGGCCCCTCGCTGGTGGAATGACCTCCCCGTGGCGGTCAGAACAGCAGAGAATCTAACTACCTTCAAACGCAGACTAAAGACTCATCTCTTCAGGCTGCACCTCTCCCCACCCCTCCCTAGCCTATAGTTTAGCTCAGTGTACCTAGTTAGGCTAATTCGAGCATGTTAGTTTTTATTTGGCAGGATTTTTTGTCTGATTCTGATGAGGAAATTGTGATTTCAGTGCTAGTTTGTACTTGGCAGGATTGTTTGCTGAACAGGTTACTCTACAGGGTTGGAGTCCTGATCTATGTGGTCACTTCTGGCACTACGATCTTTACTTTGCTCTAGTATGTTTCTTTTGCACCTCTGCACCTGGAACTAATGCACTTGTTGTACGTCGCTCTGGATAAGAGCGTCTGCTAAATGCCTGTAATGTAACGTAATGTAATCAAAATCCTCAATTCAGAATATGAATGGGATTTTCACTTCCGGAACCTCACTGTTGAGCTCTGAGCTGCAGTTGCAGCTAATAAAAAAACACTGTGCTTTGGAATACAGCTTCTTTAATTTCGGTTAGGCAAGATAGCCTATATTGTTTGTAGTACAGTAACTTGGTGTCATTTTGATATCCATACTTTTAATGGCAGGCCTACATTTAGCCAGTGTGAATGAATGAGTTGTAGACAGTGCCTTGTGTGTGTGAGTAACTTGGCATTTTTGTATGTTGAAAACATGTTTTTTATGAGAGATCATTTCTTTTTGCAATGTGTTTGTTATGAGAAAGTGAGAACAGTAATGCATATAAATGTAGACGATGAGAAGTATGCGTACACATACATACATGCAAACACGCATACAGCGTAGGCAGTGCCAGATGTAGACTGGTTTGATTGGGAGGCAGAGCGAGATTTTTGGGGGGCCAAGTTGAGGACATGATTCATGATGAACAGCGGAGCGGACCTGGGTGTAAAAATGCGAAGTAACCCTTTAAGAAATTGTTGTAGATTATAGCTATCCTTGTGTGAATTTGTAAAGTCTGATGAACGTGTACCGTTTAGCACTTTCACTTTGCTATATATGTAAAACAATGGCTGGGTGCGATGACGTAAGTAAAAAAGAAGCATGCACCATTAGAAAATGAACAGAAATGTCCCTAGTGTATGTACTCACTAATCTGACGGCCATCCATTTAGCCTTCATTGAAAAAATTATCAGCAAGCTCATAGAATTTGAGCTCCATAGATCGCAACTTGTGTACCCTTCTGTCCTGATCCGTTTTTTGTTATTTCATCGAGATGCACTTTCAGTGTTTGTAAGGTTTATAAGGCATTTTGATCCTGTTAGCTGTAGGTAGGAGTACTCTTCACTGTTTTGCTTAGCTAGACAGTGGAAAATAGCAGCACACGCATATGTCCCAGCAATCTTTGCATATTTGAAAATAACAATAGTACGAGAGAAATGAGGACAAATGATAAAATTGAGTAGTTGAAACAATACGTTGCTAGCAGAATGGGCATGTAGGTGAAGTCGGACATGATCACAGACTATAGTGAAAAGAAAATGAAGTGACCATGAGTGAGATGAGTTTCCTTATTGAATGGTATATAAGACGGTATTACTAGTTACTCGTTGAATTAGTTGTTGAAGCAATGCATGAAATTGCGCCGCGAAACTGTAGTGAAAATGTACTTTTCTGACGTTCAGAACTAGTAGTTATAATTATGAATGAGTCATGTTTGTGTAAAAACATGTAATGTTTTAATGGGGTGTTGCAGGCAGTTCATACGTAGTAATTGTTTGTATGTGGGTAGATAGAGAACAGGGCGAGGTAACATGAATGTAGAAACGTAGTCAAGTGAAGAATTGTAGTTAGTACAAACGCCACAGTGGTCAGCTGGTGTAACTTCAGCCTGTGACTGACTTTTGGTAAAACATCTACATTGAAGATTCAGATATTTTGATAAGTGTAAAAAGCAATAGTTCAAAAGCAATAGACAATTATTCGTTAGCAATATAAGTGTAAGAAAATTTTAGTTTAAGATATGAAAAAATCTGCCTGAGGGTGAGGCGGGATTTGAACATCAATTACATTGGCAGTGTGCCACTGTCAAGTAGCTGTCTAAAAGTGTGTATTTTCTTGGTCAAAGGTGTCCATAGTTTTAAAGAAGAAGACAGGTCAGTTAGCACAGCTGAGATCAGGTTGTATCCATATGGCCTGGCAATATTGTAGGAGGTCAACTGAATATGTAGATGGTATGTGATAATGCAGTCTTTACGTTCGGTGAATGGCAGGTAGATGTGGTGCAAAAGCAATAGTTGAGAAATAAAAGACAATTATTAGTGAGCAAATAAGCATGTATAAGAAATGTGCTGCAGGTGGGGTTTGAACCTGTGACTCAACGATCTGTAGACCATGACGCTACCACTGAGCCACGAACTGACTAGGTGTAGAGACTGGCAGTTTTCTTGGGTAAAAAGATGTCCATCTTGCATTTGTGTGTGCATTATGTGACATTTTGATTGGCTGGTGTATGTAAAATGACCAATGGGGAGACATTTTTTGTGGGTTCGGAGGCTGGAAAATGAAGAAGGAGGAGAAAACGCAACATCCCCTTAGTTTGGGGCTTTATTGTGTGGACATGTGAAGTTGTTCACAAATTTTGTCTATTGAAATGGAGTCAGAATGTACCAAAATTAATGTTTTTAAGGGCTGAGGGTCTGTGGCTTTCCAGTTCCAAACTCACGGTGCTGTATAGGTCTGGGGCATGCCCCGCCAAGGCGTAACTTGGCTTGATGGCAGACCTGCCATCCCAATAAATGGAAACCCGGATCAGCGCTGGCAGTGGCGTCACTAGGGGGGGTGCGGGGGGTGTGGACTGCACCACGTGACACCATCAGAGCAGAGCGACACCGAAATGACTGGCAGTAAATTTTTTGTGCAGTGTTAATTTCTCTGATGCAGTTTACTGCCAGTTGATTTAATTAACGGTATTAATGTGATGAGAAGCGCTTTGTCGTTTGAATGCATAACACACAACTCCTTGTGCCCATACCCCCCCCCCCCGTCCACAACATTGGGTGACACCAACGGTCAACCGCACCGGGAGTCACCAACCCTAGTGACGCCACTGAGCGTTGGTCAGCCCAATAGTTGAAGTCCCGTGCTGTGGTCACGTGCACTACTCAGGACACACATTTCAGGACATTTTCGTTATTTTTGTTCTGTGTGTAGAATGCAGAGTTGAAACCTGTAGTCTGTGCTGATTTGTTGTTGTGTGTTTGGCATGTGGTTCTGATGAGTGTCTTATAAAAAAAAGAAAACTTCGATCTCTTCAATAGTGCAATTCGCATTCTATAGTGCAAATGGTGGGCTGTTCGTTTAGCAAAATAGTGGCGAGTTCACAACTTTGTAAATTAGTCATCTTGTGCAGCAAACAAAAAAGGTAAGGCCTAAAATAGAATGAAGTGCTGTCAGACCCCCAACAAAAAAAACGCTAATAGACAATATTCCTGAATTCTGTAGCCGTAACATGAACAACATAGCCAATATGCAATTACTAAATATACCTAAGCATATTTGTTAAGGAATATGCTCTGGGATAATTCTGGTGCGCAGTTTGCTGAAGTCGGATTGGCTGCTGAGAGGACGCGTGCCGATAGAACCGATGTTCCAGGAATGGACAAAAGCATTTTGCTAAGGCTGCCTGTCCAGGGAACCGTGAGTCGTTAACTTTCCACAAGGGGTTTTGTGTCTATCGACGGAGAAACGTTTTCCTAATCTAAAATCTAATCACCAGCAGTAAGTTATTCATTAAAATGATATATTGAAGTGTAACTGTTTAACCAATAAGATTAATCGATCAGGATTCTTATTAACAACTAACAGTTAATCAATTACTCTTAACATCCCTAGTAGGAATCATATTGTTTTTGCTAATATTTTTATTATTTTTCCAGGTAACACCAAATTTAGATGGTGGGTTGAGGAGGGTGCAGTCACCTCAGACACAAATAATGACCGTGTCCACTGTTACATCATCTTGCTTTGTGGGGTCTCTGCATGCCTGTGTCTGGGTGTAATTGCTGATAACACTCACCTGTGTTCACTGGATGGCTCAAGTGGATAAAGCTTGAAGATTGCAGACCTGAACTCCTTTGACACTCCTTTTTGAGCCTCCATTTAGGTTCCTAAGCTATGCTTGCTTGTAGTTTAAAATTTTTTCAGCTGTCACGTTTTGCAGCATGGTTTGTTTTCAGTTTGTTTTGCATTAGTGTATTTTTCTGTTGTAAGTTGCAGACAGAGTTCGAGTTATAACCTGAGCGTCGTGGGGGTCTCTAAAATAACTAACGTTAGGGGCGGAGATAAATAAATAAATAATAGCCCAACGGAGTCCGTAGCAGCAAAGCTAGTGCTAGCTGTCATGCTAGCAGGTGAATTCCAGTTATCTAAAGCAGTTTTTTGTTTCTTTGTGAAAAAACCAAAACTAGCCAGGCTTGTAGACCCTGTCAGCAGCAGCGGCCTTTTTTTCAGCAGCATACTAGCTAGTCTATACTACTACTTTCTATTCAGTATATTATAAAGATAATGTTGGCTGATACACAGGGTGTAAAATTAACTTTTTTATGCACTAGCCACTGTGTCTGGTAGATTCTCAACTTCTACCAGCCACTCACCTTTTTTACCAGCCACTTTTTAAAAATCAATATTAAACCAGCGGCGACTGAGCTGAAAATTGGTGGGGCGCAAAACTTTCCTTAAACCCCTTCGCGCAAGCCCCCTAGTCGTTGGCACGCCGGTGTGCCCAGATTACGGAACTCAGACATTCAGTGCTACTGCAACTAAAGTACGAGTTAAAAACAGAAACGCGTTGTTTTAGTTTGATAAGTAGACGATACACGACAACTCTGCCGAATATGGAGTTTCACAGCGCCACCATTGTCGCTCTGGTCGTTCATTTTACACGCCCCCCTCCCTGCAGTCTCATCTACAACTACACCCCCCACCCATGACATAATGGACAATATTGTCTATCTTGGCATTCATAAAAATATTCTTTCACCACTAAAAAATTGTATTCCGTCATAGCAACAAGATAAACCCAACAATAGCCCTGAAATATGCCAATACAGCAGTGAAAACGCTTCTCACTGAATAACGAAATAAACAAGAAAAAGTTTTTAAAAATGATACCATGTCATTCTACAGTCAATATCTGGGACTAAATATTGAATAAATATACAACCTTACTGTTGATTTTACACATAGAGATATCCCTTTTGAGACTGAGTGGTCATACATTGTCTTGGACAATCCGTTTGTGAAATATACGCGCATTTGAGATGCCTGGGTACCTTCCGAAATAGCTGTGCGTAATACCACACGTGCTGTTTACGGCGTTGTCGCCCTTTTTAGTACAGTCTGGCATGATTGATAATTAATTTATTCAGTAGGCGAGAGTATAAGCTTTCTAACGATGTATAACATGTCTAATTTTGCTTTTGGAATAGCGTTTTTTAGGTCAGCGTAACTGAAAATATTCTTATCACCGCTTTCACTCACACATTCACTCTGTGGTAGCAGTAAAAGACGTTGCTCCTAACGAAACGTGGTCAATGATTTTTCATAATTTCTTTGAAAATTATTATTGAGGAATTCTGGGCATAGCTAAGCCACATGTTTGCTGATAGACCTAGCGGGCATTGTTTTCTGTAGCAAAACAGAAGCAAATAGAACAGCATCATTTATTTATTTATTCTCTGTCTTCATCTACTGAACATAAGATTTCATCATTGCTATGTAAGTATTACTGCTCAAAATACGTTGGTTATATACGTTATTTTTGAAATTGAGTGTCTTTAAATAGGTTAGTGGTATTATATAATGTGGATATTTCACACCGTAATGTAAGCGTTAGTTAGGAGTGTAATAGTTTTTGTGAAGCATGCAACAGTGATGACGAGAGTGTTGGAACATTGCCAAAACGTGGTGGACGGTTGAAAATTGTTTTCATGACATCCCATCCCCATACAAGAAAACATATAGAAATACATACAAGAGTTAATTATTACACATTTAAGTACTGTACAGCATTGTTTGACAATATTTTTGCATTATGTTTAAATCTGATATCAATGTTTCATATTAAACCTTCATAAGGGGCTCATTTATATGCTTTACAATGGACAAAAAAGCATTATATTCATTATTGGAGAGATTTTGGATATGTTTCTGGACCTCTAGCTATTTTAGACCACTGTACTGACGAAAGCTTGTAATTCCCACTTGAAAATGATGTAATAGTGAGTTTCTTGAGTAAAAACAGTTGATCTGTTGTGAAATATGTGAATATGTTGTGATTTACAGCAATGCATAATTCAGACATTTTTGGTAGATTTGGGGACGATGGGTACACTGCTTAGTTTTTGCTTCATAGATCTTTAGTAGTCCTACATATCCACCCTTTGATTTTATGAACTTGTGGTCAAGACGTTTTTGATCCAGGACATGTATAGTTTAACCTGCTGTATGTATGCAATCTCTCAGCATTTCATTGCAAACTAAAAAAAGAAAGCAAATTCATTTTAATTTTTTGCCTAAACAATTGCATTTGTAGCACTTTATTTCTTCCAGAATTATGAATATAAAGTAATCTAAGCTAGTATTGTACATGGTACCAACGTCCTGCTTCATTTAAGCCATTCAAGTCTCTGTGTTGTTCACATCTGGAGTTATAAAGCTTTAAATAGGGTACCCCCTAAATGGGCAAGGATTGGCAAGATTTGGCTTGTGCGCTAAGGGGTTAAGACAAGCAACACGCTCTGAATTATCTAATCGCGACCCATTAAATCCAAAGGCGCAGATGTTGCTTCATGATTTCAAACTGCTTTCCTAACGGCTATTTTGCGGCCTGCGACTTGGCTTACAACAGTGAATATGTTCAGATTCCTAGACGTGCTGATAGCGACCACCCTTTCTCATATTAACCTCAAATACGCAAGACAGGACACATAAACAGTATGCTAGCAAATTTATGTCAAGTTCCATTCATACACGTCCCCTTAGCAACCAAAAGCTAGCTCTAGACCACCTCTAACTTATTTGCCGGCACAGAAAAAAATCGCGAAAGTACTGGAAAAATAACCACTGGAGGACAACAAAGACATTTTTTCCTACATAACTAGGTACAGGTTGTTTCCGATATTTCGCCTATTTCATATATAGTTGCAAATCAGTTTACATTTTCCTGTCTGTCGAACGAAGGTGGTCGATAATCGGTGCTCTCACTCTAGTGGCTTCTTCCAATTGGGTTCGAATGTTTGTGGCATGCGCGCTCTCAACAGGAACAGGCATAGTTCGCGCAATATTCTACTGCACACCATGGTGGTGAAGTGCAGCCATACTGTCATTCAAAGGAGAATATGGTGCATTTAGCTCTTTAGGAAAACATGTTTCTTTTAGCCTATTTATCTCGTTTACATAAATAATACTCATTACATTGAAAAATGCATTATTTGTGATTAAAATAATGGTTGTTGGTAATGTATTAGTGACCCCCACAGATGTAGGATTTTACTGCTTTCATGGGAGCTCACATAACTTGGTGTTTTTAACACCTGTTGGAGATAGTGTTAAGGAATGTATTTGCCGGAAAAGACTCACTCTTTTTGATTTGCCTCCGCTCTGGCAGGTCTACTGCCTTGACCGTCCTGTCAACCTACGTGTCGGTAATGTGTTTTGTATGTCTTATTTTTTGTAATAAATTGTTTGGCTTTTCTGGTTTGTGGCATTGGTTTGTGTTGCTGTCCATTATGGTCCCTGGTAATTTGAACTCAGCTAGACATTTTGGACATAACATAATTGGGCACTTGTCCGGGATATGAATATTCATGAGGAGGTGTGGCATTTTTTCTGTTTTGCCCCTTGTTTGTAAAATCTGTTTTATGGTTTGGGTCTTTGAATGGATTCATTTTGCAGTAGTCTGGAAAATGGGCTTTGCTGCTTTCTTTTTATGGATCGCTTTGCTTCGTCCATGAGTTGGACTTGGTTTACTTTCCATTAAGGGCTCACTTTGTCCATGACCAGGGCTTTGTTCATTTTCCAGTGAAGGCTAGTTTTTGTCTTGTCCATAATTTAGACTTTGTCATTTAAGGCCCACTATTGCGCATTCATAAATTGGTCTGTGCTGGTCTACCATTAAAGGCTTGCTATGTTCCATCCAAGATCTGGACTTTGTTCGCTTGCCATTGAAGCTTGTTTTGTCCTGTACATGATCTGGATTTTTTTTCCAGTCATTAATGGCTTGTTAAGTGTATGACCTGGATTTTGCTGTGCTAGCATTTTAGTCACCATGACCACTGAGGAGTTGCCTACTGAGGCTCCGGGATGAGTCGCACACAAAGACTCACCCTGAGTGACACAAAGGCTCTCTCTGGGTGATGCACATTCTCCATGCAGGAATATTATTGGAATTATGCACACAGGGGAGGAAAAGGAAATTGTGATTGGTAAGGACCAATCAAGGGAAAGGTAGAATCCACATACAGATTAAAATGCTGGAGCCTCAAATACACCCAAATTAACTTTAAAAAAAAATAAAAAAAAACTTTCACAGGCATAATAATTCTTGTAAATTATAAAATTTGGTGGCAAGAAAAAAGACTCCAGAGAATTTTGTGTGAAGAACTGTCTTTACTGAAATTTAGAGTAGTTTGGAATTTTGGACTAATGGGTGACAAAGACTGGAGTGGTGTGTTTGTGGTATTTTGCATGGTCTCCGCAGTCGAGCATTGGCCAGGCATGTAGAAATCTTGCAGGTCACTGACCCATGGCAGGAGCCAGAGTGAGTGGGTGCAGGGTGGAGAAGGAAGGGCACTGTTTTTTTTAGTGGTGCATATCAACTGTTGCCAAGGATCCTCTCGCTAGTACTGGAGTTCCACACAAAGCCCCATCCTTCCCCCTAAAGAATTTGTTGTTGTAATGGTTCTGGTGTTTGCTGAAATGTCAGAAAATGTGTACTTAAAACATGTGACTCAGATGCCCAGAAGATTTTTTCATAATCACAGCAATGACTGTACAGATGGCTGGAATGGGGAAGGTTTCATTTTTCTATCACAATATACAGGATAATTGGAGTGTTTTATATCTGCAAACCCAAATCAGTAAGAGTTGGGACGGTACATTAAATTAAAATTAAAACTGAAAACAGTGATTTGTAAATTATCTTTGACTTGTATTACATTGAAAACAATACAACAGCACACTATTTGGTGTTTTACCTCATGAATTTTATAGTTTTTTCAAAATAAACACTTATTTTAATTTTTATTCTTGCAACATATTTCAAAAGAAGTTGGGACAGTAAAGCATTTACCACTTTGTAATCTTGCCATTCCTTTTCACAACACTTAAAAGATGTTTAGGGACTGAATACACTAAGTGGTGAAGCTTTTCAGGTGTAATTTTGTCCCATTCTTCCCGCAAACAAGTCTTAAGGTGTGCAACAGTACGGGGTCTTTGTCACATTTTGCGTTTCAAAACGCATTCTCTATTGGGGAAAGGTTGGGACTGCAGGCAGGCCAGTCCAGCACCCACACCCTATTCTTCTGCAGCTGTGCCTTTGTAATGTGTGCAGAATGTGGTTTTGCATTGTCTTGTTGAAATATGCATGGCGTCCCTGGAAAAGATGTCGTCTTGAAGGCAGCATATGTTGCTCCAAAACCTCTATGCACTTTTCGGCATTAATGGTGCCATCACAGAAGTGTAAGTTACCTTTGCCAAGGGCACTGACACAACCCCATACCATGACAGACCCTGGCTTTTGGACTTGTTGCTGGTAACAGTTTGGATGGTCCTTTTCGTCTTTGGTCCGGAGCACACAGCGTCCATTTCTTCCAAAAAAGACCTGAAATACCTATTTTGTCTGACCACAATACACGTTTCCACTGTGTGATGGTCCATCCCAGATGCCTCTGAGCCCAGAGAAGTCGACGGTGCTTCTGGACATGGTTAACATAAGGGTTCCTTTTGGCACAGTAAAGTTTTAACTGGCATTTGTGGATGTAACTATGTATTGTAGTGCTTGACAGAGTTTTGCCAAAGTAATCCTGAGCCCATGTGGTTATATCGCTTATAGATGAATGACGGTTCTTGATGCAGTGCCGTCTGAGGGATCGGCGAGCACAGTTAGTCAGCTTAGGCTTGCGCCCTTGTCTTTTACGCACTGAAATTCCTCCAGATTCCTTGAATCTTTAAATTATGTTATGCACCGTAGAGGGTGAAATAGCCAAATCCCTTCCTATCTTTCTTTGAGGAACATTGTTTTTAAACATTTCAATTATTTTCTCACGCATTTGTTGGCAAACTGACGATCCTCGGCCCATCTTTGCTCCTAAAGGACCAGGCCTTTCCTGGACGCTGCTTTTGGACCAAATCATGTTTATAATCACCTGTTGACATCACCTGTTTGATAGCACATCATTATTTAATTATTTTACCTCATTACTAGCCCTAAATTCCCCCCGTTCCAACTTTTTTTGGAATGTGTTGCAGGCCTGAATGGCAGGAATGGATGTAGGCCTGTATTTACAAATGAAATGAAGTTGACCAGACAAAACATGAAATATCTTATATCTTGTGTTCATACTGTCTGCAATGAAATACAAGTCAAAGTAAATTTAGAAATCACTGCTTTCTTTTTTTAATTTGCATTTTCCATACCGTCCCAACTTTTTCCGAGTTGGGTTTGTACATGTTGTCTGTAAAACCTTTTTTTTTTCATAAAGAAAAAAAACTGTTCTTAATTTGATAGCAGAGGTTGCAGCAATGACAGCATATTGTGAATATAACTGAGTATTCCATATTTGGTAGAAAATCCAAATTTCAGAATGTTGTACTTTTCCAGGTTAGATTAAATGTTGGTAGCGCTGAAGCCATAACAATCAAGCTTGAAGTTCTATGGTCTAACCCTATATTGGTTTTACCTGCACATTTTTAGGGGATGGCTGCGGTAACACCTTTCTGGGTCCCAGCAGCGGCACACTGTCCTCTATCAACTACCCCCAGACATACCCCAACCACACAGTATGTGAGTGGGAGATCCGAGTGCCCCCCCAGAAGAGGGTCCACTTCAAATTTGCAGACTTTGACATTGAGGACTCAGACTGCCACTTCAACTATCTGAGGATCTACAATGGCATTGGGACCAACCGAGCTGAGATTGGTGAGTGCCCAGGAGGTACATACTCAGATACTCACCTCCTGTGTTCCTTCTGTCTTCTATTCTTAATGACTACAATAGGTTCTGGCTAATAACAGTTTCCCGTGTTATATTACAGTCTAGAAAATCCATTTCCACAGTATTGTCCTTGGTTAGGTGTCCTTAATGAACTTTCTGAAGATTCATGGAATTGGAATACTCTGGCTTCAACAGTAGGGACATAGAACCTTTTCTATTTTTTCAAGTTGACAGAAGAGGACATCTGCTATTGCCTTCCTGCTATAGTTACCCTCCAGCTATGCTTCAGCATGCACTTGGCATAAATGCACCTAAATATTTATATTGTTACAGTGTTATCATTATCTCCATCCCTGGAGTGAATAAATGGCTGTTAATTATGGTTTTCCTGACCTTCTTCCTCATATCCTCTGCTTCAGTGAAGTACTGTGGACTAGGCCTGCAGGTTCCTGAGCTAATCCAATCCAGTGGGAATGAGGTCACAGTCCAGTTCATGAGTGGGGTACACAAGTCTGGTCGTGGCTTCTTCCTGTCCTACTCGACAACTGAGCACACGGGTATGAGATGCTAGCTTTACTGCCATGCTACACACAACTGCTCAAAACAGCTCTGGGTTGCATTCGGTGAACAAACTGGGCTTTGTTTGGGGGGTTGGGTTTGTTTGGGGGCTTGGGGAAAATTTTCCTTTTCTCAGAAGTGGTGGCTGTTATATGTAGGTGCTGCTTTTACAGAACTGCACAAATTTAATAATGTTTCTCCCCTTTCAGAGGATTAATCTAGATATAAAAATCTATTTATCGGAGCTGGTTTGAATAAATCTAAAGCCAGCAAGGATTATCTTTCATTTAACTGGAGGGGACATCATTCTTGTCTGGTTTCTTGACTACAGACCATGATTGTTATTATCTTGGTTCATCTTCCTTATAAGGGGGGAGAAAGAAGATACGATATCAAACAAAGCACAAGGTGGGGAATAAAACACAGTCTGTAAAGGAAGATGGAGGCTTTGATAGTAGACCAGTCATGAAGTGATAGAGAGAGAGGCATAGCTACAGGGCCCCCTCTGTTACTTTATTTCCCTTTCACGCTTTCTCGATTTTCCTACTCTACCATATTCTGCTTTCTTCTGATATCCTAACCCATCCGCTGATTCATTAGCGTGTATCACTTCATCATTGCCAGTGTCAGAGGCCTTGCTCAGGAAGCACCAGGTGACTGAGAGACATTCCATTCGCTGAAGATTGATGCTGCATTAGCAATGGTGAGGGCTAGGTTATTGAGTGACGTGTCTGTCAGCTGGTGGGGGAAAATACACTGGTGGTTTGAAGTAAGATTGTGTGTGCGTGTGCGTGTATGCACGTCAGTCTGTTTGTGTGTCAGTGTGTGTGTATATCTGTCTGTGTGTTTGGCGGGGGGGAGTGGGAAGGTAGGGGGTTGATCAGTGAGCATGTAAATGCAGTGCATCCAGCAGAACTGGCTCAGCTTATTAAAGCCTTTAGCAGTGCAGGGGCCAGTCCTCGGGAGGAGAGTGCTGCCAGATTGTGGGAATGGCAGAGAGGGCTGGCAGAACTATTTAAGCGTTTTAGGGTCTGAAACAAGCAAGGATGTACTGATCAGCTGTGCATCTGATCACCAGAGTGCAGGGCATTCTGCACGACTGTGCAGCCAGACTAGTGGTGTCATCACCACAGTGGAGCTCTGGTCTTGTTCAGCTTTTGTTATTCATTTGCTTGTTACAATTAATTTTCAGAAGATTCATGGAATTGGAATGCTCTGGCTTCCAATGCTGAGAATACAGAGCTGTATACCTGGTTGGTCTGTAGAATATGTGATGGAGGTGTGGAAACAAAAGCCGAGGCCTTCTGACCTCAAGTGTCTGTGATTCTGTATTTGCGTCATTATATTGAATAAAAATAAAGAACCAGGCATTCCATTAAGATTTTTTCAGAAGTGGACTGAAGTTAAAATCTTCTATATACTATTGCCTTCCAGTTATGATTCATCATACCCTTGGCAAAAATAGATCTGTTATCAGTGGCTTGAAGTGATACAGTTGGTGATATCTGGACGTTTGAGTGGATTGTGGCCAACGCCTGTTATGGGGTCAGGGGTTAGATGGCACAATGAACCACTGGGAGACAGCTGTGAGTGAAGGCTATTTCCTGGATTAGGATTCTGTGATGAAGTTTGTGATGAACCGATCACATCATTTAGTCATTCTTCAGCTAACCAAATACCAAATAGTATGATGTAGACACTTTTGTTTCTGTACAAAATCTCTGCTTCTATCACCATTGTGTGACTTTCATAGTGAGATCACTAGACTCATTGGAGCAACAAAGACAACCACATGCTGGCTCTCATTTAGGAAATCATTGTTAGTTACCTCACATGGGTTGGGATGCTTTAATTGCTGTACGTAATGGAATTATAAAATGTGTGAATTTCAAGTTGTACATTTCCTCTTTTTTATAATATTTCATCACAGTAATAAAATAAAGCAGACTGCTAAGAGTCTGCATCACTGCATTATTTATGATAGATGCCAGTGTAGCTAAGTGCACTTATAATAAGTGAGTTTGGGCTCCATTTTTGCAGAAGCTGCTCCATGCTCAAAAGTTCCTCCGTACCCCTACTCCACAGAAATCTCACACATGACTTGAACATCCTAAAGTCCACCTGAGTTTCTGTGACCCAGGGGATGACATAGACATAATAACATGAAATAATCCACTATATACAAAATTTGGGCTGCCAAAGTAGCAAAATGTAGCAAAAGCAAAATTTATTATAACATGAATGCAAAAAAGCAATGGAATGATCATAAACACTAATGCCAAGCCACATTGTCATACCTGGCCATACATTGCCATAACTGGTTGTAGGTTTCAGGTTTCATGACCTGTAGAAGACAAATACCTTAATCTCTGAAGTGGCAGATTATTTTTGCACTCAAGACAGACAGAAAAACAAAATGAGTTTTTTTGCAGACTCCCTGTTTTTTTTTTTTTTTAGCAAACTAACAAAGTGCACAAAAAGAAAATCACTTCACGTACACTGCAATGTACCCTACACAAAAACACTAAGGAAGGGTAATACGAGACTGGACTAAACTCCAAAAACCAAAAACAAGTGAGCACATGAGAGAACAATCATGCGGGCAGGTATGGGTTGTTTTATCTCCTGGAATGCAAGTTACAAAGGTGTGCTTCACCTACTGGCAGAGAGATACAGCCTCAAAAAGAAATGCAAAGCTGGGGAGAAAAGACAAAAGAGCGTAACACCCCCGCCCATTGAGAATGCCTGTGTAAGACAGCAAATTATTGTCATTAAGTCATGAAGTCTTAACAGGGCAACAGAGAGAATGTCATATCAGCCGTAGAAGTGCTGAACGTCCACCTTATAAACCTACAAAAATAAAGTCAACCGCATGAGACGTTGGTTAGTGTTACAAGTACAATAAAGAAAAGCAAGCAGGGTATAATGGTCCTAGCTGAAGTGTCAAGTGCCACTTTTTCACAGAATACCCCTTTATTGTTTATATGTTGCATTTTTGAAAAGTGTATATTGGTATTTCTGTATTTTACCTACAGGCATTGTCATTTTTTAACATATTGTAGCTCCTTGGCTTGGTTCAGCATATCACTATCGTGTTGTTTCCATTATGCTTAGTGATGCATTCACAGAAGCCAGACAACAAAAGGCATTCTCTCGAACATCCTGGTGTGCCATAGAGTACCAGGCTGGAGAGCAACCACAAAGACCAACCTCAAGCACGGAAGTCAGGTTTATGTGCTGATTTGGGGCATTTTTTGCCTTGCGCAGTTCTTTAAAGCTGTATATAAATGGACCAGCTTGTTAATTAAATCCTGCCGTACATTAATTTTGAGGGTTGAGCCCCCTGTGCCCTTTAGCTTTTGCATACCCCCTCCAACTCCATCAGCAAAAAATAAAGGGGCTTTTTTCTCCATATTAATATGGACCTTGTTAGACACAGTGGGAGAGACCAGCTTTAGTGTACCCTTGAACCAAGTAGTCATAAACATTTAACAACACTAGACCAGTAAAACACAAGCTGTTGCTTCTGACCGTTGTTTGCATAGCAGATGCATAATGGGGATCAGGAACACATGCACATAAACACTCAAAGAATGCACAAAATTCACTCCTGGAATATTATGAAGATGTTTCAAAGGTTATTAAAAACGGATTTAAACAAATACTGCAGAATGTTAGTTAACTGGTTTATTTTGTCTTGTTACATTTTTGTGTGAGCACAGTTAACTGTGAGCTACAGCGCATACAGTGAGAATATTCTAGCTATGTTAAAATTGTTCTTGTTCCCACGCTGTTTGTACATATGCATTCATATTAACACACATTTACTTACACACACTACACACACACACATTTCCACATTCACATACACTAGCTCTCTCATACAGACAGTGTTGGGAATATGACTCAAGGCTGCCAGGATTTGGTTAGTGCAGTGGGCTCAGGAGGTACCATGCAGTGGGAAGCATCCTGTTATCAGGACTCTCTCCCAGGCAATGTGGGTGTAATTCTGGGGCAAGGGGGCAGAAAGAACTGTGGCTCAGATCACTGTCTCACTCACACATTCCCACAATCACAGAGCTGACTCCACGCTGGAAAATCATCCCTCTACTTCCCTGGACTTCTGAGGGCTTTCACACCATACCTTCTGTGTCTAAAGCATTGCTTTATTAGGCATCTGGCATCCAAAAGCAACCACAGATATCTTCATTGTATTGAGAATTTGTGATCACCTTGTTGTGCACTTTGTGCCATTGAATATCACTCACACAGTGTGGCTATGAGTCATATTGCTGAGATACCATTCTGAACTCCCTGAATTGTCCCGAGAGCCAATCCCTCTACATTTACAGGGGTGGGAGGGTGGGTTTAATCCGTACTGACATCATACAGAGATTGATAGTACAATTTATTGTATGGCTTGCTCTAAAGCGTTAATTCACTTCCTGTGAGGGGTAGATATTGGGTTACAGTGCTGTGCTGGGAGTGAGCTAGATACTAAGAGGCTAGATATGAAATGAACTGTCAGACCCCATCACGTTAGGAGTGTTCTTTTAAAAGGGAAGATTAAAAAATCAAACGGAATTCTGGAGACCAGCAGCTCTCTTGAAATCATACCTGCTGGTGAAAACCTTTCTTTGTGATGCCGTGGTATGGGCTGTTTTCATTGATGTCACCAGTGAGGTGAGTAGAGGAAGTGAATGAGACCATAGTGACCAGTTCTCCATTTTTCCCAGGTAGAGTCAATTTATAGTCCCAGTGTATTGCAGTAAAAGTGCTAAAATGTAGCAAGTGTCACAGTGGACCACTTTTCTGAATGGATACATTCTCTGACTCCATTGATTCCCTGACTCCATTGACATTCTTTTTTTGTCCTGGGTTTAACAAATGGAGGCTGCTCAGACTCCTGCTAATGAATGAACTGCAGGTAAACCTATATGTGCTACAGCAGAGAAATCATGTGACATCAGGTCAGAATGGGCTGTGGAACGCAATGACTGTTACCCATATCTCTGATAATGCGGCAGCTGTGTCTCCCTGGAGGGCAAGCTGACATTTAGAGGGTCCCCTTCATAACCCCACCCCACTGACCACCATAAACCATATTTCTATCAAACCAGCCAAATTCCTGACCCATGAACAAATGTAGTGAAGGTGGTCTGTTTAGGCTGGGTCATGTTGATTTGGTTTTTAGTTGGGAAGATTTTTTTTTTTTTTTTTTGTATTGTAGGTTTTGTATCATCCATACAGAAGGGGCACTGTCAAGTTCTGATCACACATCCCACCCCCACCTCTTTATCCGGTTCCTTGCCCCCCTGCATTGCCGAAGGGAACTGCAGATAGGCTCACAGGCTGTTGGTTTTCCAAAGTCAGAATCAACAGCAAACCCTGTGGATCTCAGTGCAGTGATACTCAACTGAGTCACTCTTCTGTATCATACTTTCCTTTCTTACATTTAATTTTAGCCAGTGTAAACTATTTAACCTTACTAGTATTGCTAATATGTACTATTTCCCTGTTGTGTATGTTCTTTTGCATTGTGCTAAATCTATAGATGAAGAACGGTGTAGCTCTCACTCAGGTGACCGTTTTAGCAACCCAGGGGAGTGAAATAGTCTGAACCAAACCAAACAAAAATTTTCAAACCTTACACCAAAGAATTTTGAATATGAATCCTGGACGAATAAATTTCACTTGTATGATAAGGTTTTTGGATCTTCATGTTAACTTTATGGATGAATTGGCATGTATGTTTGGTGGTTACTTGACATGGAAGCCAGCGCAGTAAGTCTGCATTCCATTGCTTTGTAGCCCTTCCTCGCAGGCTATTTGGCAGGAATTTGAAACTGCCTGTCATGAGAAGGCCAGGGGTTTGGGGGCTACTGAGACCCCATCAGGGTCCGGAGCTATGCACCAAGTGGGGGACTTCCTCCCCCAGTAGAAATTAATGCACTAGCATTTGAATCATATTTAGAGGTAGGTAAAAGGTATTTTTTCTGGAAACACTTTCTTTTTATTTGAGGTATATATTTATGTATTTGGACTTAGAGGGGAATTTCACTTTATAACACTTCTGGGGTCATTTTCACACCTGCCCGGGCTTTTGTGTCAGGGTTCGTACGGTCATGAAAAACCTGGAAAAGTCATTGAAATTTAAAATGCAATTTCCAGGCCCTGGAAAAGTTATGGAAAATAATATTTTTTGAAAAGTTTTTGAAAAGTAATGGAAACACAGCTAAAGTTGCATCAAATATAATTGCTAATTAATCCAATCATAAAAATAGTATGTATAGTAATAAAACGTAAATTGGCACGTAACCTTTGCGGTATTTTGGTGGTGTGAGAAGTTAATTTGGTCTGGCTCAGTCTGTTTACAGGCACGCCCAACAGGCACGCTTCTGCTAATGTAACAGTTAGTTAACGTAGGCCCTACTGTGCCGACAATATGCCAGGGAAGTGCAGCTTCAATAATATATCAGGGCTCGAAATTAACTTTTTTACTTCGTAGTACTGGTGCTCCCAACTTCAAAAAGTTAGGAGCACCCACCAAAATGTAAGGAGCACCAACAATATATGCAATAGATTTTTATTGATAAAAAACGACAATATAACAGTACGGTTTACAAGTAACAGCTAAACTGTCAGGCTTAAAATGTGTCGACTCTTCAAGGAATTGCGTGTTATGCATTCAAACGACAAATCGCTTCTCGTCACATTAATACCGCTAATTAAATCAACCGCCTGTAAACTGCATCGGAGAAATTAGCTGTTTCAATCGGGTCACTACACAAAACATTACGTTAATGTTTCAAAAAAAATGCCGTAATCGTTTGCTTCAACTTTTCAGCTTTCGATAATGCTAATAAATTGAACATGAACTTTTGTCTTCAGGTAACATTAGTTAACGCGTTAAGCTCTCTCTGTCGCGTGACAGTGGAGTGCAGCGAAAGGAAGTGATTGAAGGCTAATATTAAACAATTTAAAATCAGCATTAAAGGTAAGAATGTCAAGCTCACGATTGGTTACAAGGGTCACCGTCAGCTCACAAGGGACATACTGAGTGTACTAACTAGCGAATGTACAGAGAAAGACGTTCGACTGGAAAAAGAAAAGAAAAAAAAGGTCGCACCAGAACAATTATTTTCACTCACACAAATGCTCCCAATTATATTTCGAGGTCGCACAGATTAAATTTCGGGAGCATATGCGACCAAAATGGTCGCAATTTCGAGCCCTGTTTGAGACATTGACAAAAATGTTAAACTATTCTAATTAAAATATGAGAGAATGTATCTAAGTGTGTCTGTCTGGTGTTTATTTGTTTTAGAGAGGCACCATATGTTTCAGATGCAGACCTAATTTTACTTAGTGTTACAATAAATAATTTTAAATCGTCCCGCTGAGATGGTCATTTGTTTTGGTCATGGAAATTCAGTTAAAGGTTGTGGAGAAGTCATGGAAAAGTCATTGAAAATCATTGGTAAAAAATTGTATGAACCCTGTGTGTGCAGCCCAGACAGTTTTTAGGTTGCTTGCTTCAATATTTAGATATTTAGATATACCCGTGTAAACAAACCCCCCGATCCAATAGAAGCCCATTCAACATCAAACTCCACGTTAGACTCATTGTAAACACACGTCCCTGCTTCTCATGATTGATATTGTCCTTCTAATTAATGTGTCGCCCTTAATTTTTTGATTAGTTATTTCATTTTAAATCTCTAATTCTGGAAACAAAGACCTATTTTTTAGCGCAAGTCCACATAGTAGTACGGTTTCCGGTTTTTTCTTTTTCTTCGATTTCGTTTCGCAGCAAAATCGAGAAGTGAAGCAAAACATTCCGTTAACTTAGCGTTGAAATCGAACAAACTAACGTCTGCTAGCTTTTGTTTGATGCGATATCGGTGTAATAATGAGGTGCATTATACCCGGTTGTTATAATGCCCCCGTTAAACTTGCCTTGAAAGCACATTTTCATAGTTTTCCACGCGATGCAACTTTGTGCCAGACATGGCTGGATGTAATCAGACACCCCAACATAACAGCCAAAGAAGGCCGCAAACGAGGACTAAGGGTATGCAGCGACCACTTTGAAGCCACCGACTACCAAGGCGACTGTCTGAAGCCTGGAGCTGTACCCACCGTTTTCCCATCGTTAGTCGAACCGCTCGAGGTAGGTACTAAGCGGGCTGGCTAATGCTATCGCGTCTGTTTGTGATACATAGGATGTCTACGGTAACAGTTAGACAGCTTGCTGGCTGTTGTTATAGGGTTGCCACCATCCATTTATTTCATCCTCAGACATTTTTGGTTTCGCTAGCTAGTAGTAATACAACACTATTTCTACGACCAACCTAATGTTATTGTCTGCAGGTACGCCCACATCAGAAGTCGCGCAATGATATGCATCCTCGAGTTCGACACTCAACTGCCTGGGTATACTTCCTGCATTTGTAAAGGAAAGCAACAAAACAGCATAAAATATTAACATAATGAAATAACTAATTGAAAGATGAAGGGTGACACATTCATTGGAAGGACAATATCAGTCATGAGAAGCAGGGACGTGTGTTTACAATGAGTCTAACGTGGAGTTGATGTTGAATGGGCTTTTGGATGGGGGGGGGGGGGGTTGCTTGTACAGGTATATCTAAATATCTAAATATTGAAGCAAGCAACCTGGGGTGCACACACAAGCCCGGGTAGGTGTGAAAATGACCCCAGAAGTGTTATAAAGTGAAATTTAAAGGACAAAGTTAAAAAATATATAATACAAATAACTTAGTTTTGAAAATAAAAGCATGCAGGTTTATTTCAGTGACTT
Organism: Anguilla pacifica; assembly: GCA_039654925.1. Classification (NCBI taxonomy): domain Eukaryota; kingdom Metazoa; phylum Chordata; class Actinopteri; order Anguilliformes; family Anguillidae; genus Anguilla; species Anguilla pacifica. The sequence continues at coordinate 33,588,538 of CM077286.1, read as the reverse complement.
TTCAGTTTTCCCTATCTGAAATACTACAAGTACACTATTAACTAGCATGTAAAACATATCAGAGCTTGGGAAGATATAAAATATTATTTTGAAAGTGAGAGCAATTTTATTTTCTAAACTTTTTACAAAATACCCTAGTGAATCAAAACTTGTTTGTTTTTGGAAACTAGATCTGTTTATATTCATGATCTTTTTTAACCTCTTCAGGCACAAGCCAAATCTTGCCAATCCTTGCCCATTTAGGGGGTACCCTATTTAAAGCCTTATAACTCCAGATGTGAACACCACAGAGACTTGAAAAATGGCTTAAATGAAGCACGACATTTGTACAATTTACCATACTAGCAGATTAGTTTATATTCATAATTTTGGAAGAAATAAAGTGCCACAAATGCAATTGTTTTGACAAAAAATCAAAAATAAATTTGTTCTTTTTAAATTTGCAATGAAATACTGAGAGATTGCATATGTACAGGAGGTTAAACTATACATGTGCTAGATCAAAAACTTCTTAACCACAAGTTCATAAAATCTAAGGGTGGATATGTAGAACTACTATAGATGTATGAAGCAAAAACTAAGCAGTGTACCCAGCGTCTCCAAATCTATCCAAAATGTCTAAATTATGCATTGCTGTAAATCACAACATATTCACGTATTTCACTAAAAATCAATTGTTTTGACTCAAGAAAATCACTGTTGCATAATTTTCAAATGGGAATTACAAGCTTTCAGTCAGCACAGTGGTCTAAAATAGCTAGGTATCCAGAAACATATCCAAAATCTCTCAAAATTTAATAAAATGCTTTTTGTCCATTATAAAGCATATAAATGAGCCCCTTATGAAGGTTTAAGATGAAACATTGCTATCAGATTAAAAAATAATGCAAAAATATTGTCACACAATGCGGTACAGTACCTAAATGTGCAATAATTAACTATTGTATGTATTTCTATACTCTGTGCTCTCGTATGTTTTCTTGTATGGGGATGAGACAACGAAAACAATTTTCAACCGTCCACCACGTTTTGGCAATGTTCCAACTCTGACGTCATCACTGTTGCATGCTTCACAAAAACTATTACACTTCCATCTAACGCTTACACTACAGTGTGAAATATCCACATTATATAATACCACAAACCTATTTAAAGACACTCAATTTCAAAAATAACGTATATAACCGAAGTATTTTGAGAAGTAATACTTACATAGCAATGAATGTAATCTTATCTATGTTCAGTAGATGGAGACAGAGACAGTAAATAAATGATACTGTTCTATTCGCTTCTGTTTTGCTCCAGAAAACGATGTCAGCTAGGTCTATCAGCAAACATATGGCTTAGCTATTCTCAGAAGTCCTCAATAATAATAGTATTTTCCATGAATTTACGAAAAATAGTTGACAACGTTTTGTTAGCAGCTTCTTTGTTTTACTGCTACCACGGAGAATGCATAACTGAATGCGATGATAAGAACATTTTCGGTTACGCTGACCTATAAAACGCTATTCCAAAAGCAGAATTAGACATGTTATACATCATTAGAAAGCTTATACTCTCACCTACTGAATAAATGAATCGTCAATCAAGCCAGACTGTACTAAAAAGGGCGACGACACCGTAAACAACAGGTGGGGTGTTACGCACAGCTATTTTGGAAGATACCCAGGCGTCACAGATGCGCGTATACTTCCCGAACGGATTGTTCAAGACAATATATGACCACGCAGTCTCAAAAGGGACATATCTACACGTAAAACCAACGGTAAGGTTGTATATTTATTCAATATTTAGTCCCAGATATTGACTGTAGAATGACATGGTATCATTTTATTTCGTTATTCAGTGAGCAGCGTTTTCACTGCTGTATAGGCATGTCTTAGGGCTATTGTTGGGTTTATCTTGTTGCTATGACGGAATACGATTTTTTAGTAGTGAAATAATATTTTTATGAATGCCAAGATAGACAATATTGTCCATTATGTCAAGGGTGGGGGGTGTTTTTTAGATGAGACTGCAGGGAGGGGGTGCGTGTTAAATGAATGACCAGAGCGACAATGGTGGGACTGCGAAACTCCGTTTTCGGCATAATTGTCGTGTATCGTCTACTAATGAAACTAAAACAACGCGTTTTAACTCACACTTTGGTTGCAGTAGCACCGAATGTTTGAGTTTAGTAATCTAGGCACGCCGGCGTGCCGACCACTAGGGGCTGTGCCTTAAGAGGTTAAGTTATGTTGATAGCTAGCTTTTAAAATGATATCGATGTAATAGTAACTAGCATATAATGTAAAATTTAAAACTCTTTGCAACTGGTAATGGTGTGAATTTACTAGCCACTACAATTACACTTAAAGAGTAGTGATCATCTAAAACATAGGACACTGGTCTAAATTGAAGAACCATAAAAGCAAGTATTATAAAAACTCTAAATAAGAGGAGATGGGGGGGGGGGGTGGGTGGTTTGGGGGCATGGTACCCCATGAAAGGCTTTTTTCTGAAATCACTCTGAAATGGTTTGTGGGATTTATGAGAAGAGAACATTACATGGTCTGTCTTAATTAGGAGTCAATATGTATGTTCGGAAAAATTACCTCTGGATTTACAGTAACATAGCTTTGTAACAAATGCAAAGACATAACCCAGTGTTTCCCACAGGATTTTGGAAAACCGTGACGAGGACCCTGGACCCTCTAGGGGGGTCCAGGGGCATGTCCACCCAAGATTTTTTTTTTTTTAATTAAGTGCATCAATCTGGTGCACTTTCATAGGAAAATTAAGAGGCCAGATCTGTAAAGAATTTTGTGCGGTGATCAATCATATCCAATCATAAACCCATGCAGTGCAGTAAACTCATGCACCTTTTAAGATGCTTGAGCTTACATTTGACCCATCAAAGAAACTAAGTAAAAGCTATCATGTGTTGTACTGGTTTGTTTAAGTATTTGGAATCGCGCTCTAATGTTGCAGTAAAAAATATGGCACCGCCTGCTGTGTCAGATTTAGAGATCACATTCAACTAAAATCTGGGTGGTGAATGAAATTTAACTTATCAGGGACACCATTTCTACACCAAAAAATGGCTCTTTTTTCAACCTCAAATAGCTAAAATGTTTAATCATCAGGTTCCAATTAGAGATTATCTGTAAGATATATTCCAACAACATGAACATCTGGTGTCAACATTCATCTTTTAACAGTACTTAAACTTTATTAACATTCACCAGTTTTGAATAAAATTTTATAGTTAACATAATACTTATCAGAGCAGAGATATAGCTTTTTCAACTAACTGCTAGAAATCATCTGGCCTAGTAGTACAGTATACAGTTAGTGTGTAGCTAACGTTAATTGTTTTAAATTGATAGAACATTGCAACCACTTTGTTGCGTTCATATTGATATAGCAAATGTTACCTCAGAGAACAGGCTGCTGTATCTACCTTGGCCAGCTGCTAATTATTTATATTCCAGCGCAAACCGTATCAGTCCCTCACGTAATAGACATAATGTTAGGCTTCACAGTCGGATGCAGACAGCTTTGCTAACTTGATGCTGGAAATAATGTTTTAAACCATTGTAACCACGTTCACATCGATGTAGCTAGCAAATAGATAATGAAACCATTGTAACCACATACACATTGATGTAGCTAGCAAATAGATATTTAACTCTAACATTGTTGCCTCCTCAGAAAAGCCTATGTTCTGGACTGATGGCTTGCGGAAGTTCAGATGCAGACATTTCAACCAGTCATTTTGATTGGTGCAACGAAAAGGAACCTGTCATTTTTTCAAAATGCCGATCAAAATGACTGTTGACCGGCACCTGCCTAACACTATGCTTCCCCGTGTTGAGCTCCAACTGTAACAGTCTTTCTTCTTCTTTATTGTCCCCCACACCACTTAGATCTTAAGCTTATCTTATAGGTTGGGGAAACTTTTAATCTTAGCTTAAAAGTAAGGGAAACTCTATTCAAATTGTGGTTATATTCCCCAGAAGTGATAATTGATTGCATTCTTAATAATTCAGTTTCTTTCAGTTTCTTAATGAAATTTGTACCATTCCCCAAAAATATGTGGCATGACAAGCAACATGCACAAGTGACAAGAGCATCATTACATGTAGAAAGAATCTCACTGTTCTTAGGGTGTTTCAGACCCCAGCTAACTACACCCACAGAAAACCTGGTGTTTCACTGCAGGGGAATGCAAGCCAACCTCAGCGCAAGCCTATCTGTGTTTTTTTTGTTTTTTTTTCCCAAGAATAATTTAAAATATTTTTGGCCCATTTGTGAATGCAATAAAAACAACATACCAGCAAAGAATTCACTAATTTCAGTTTGCTGGACCTATACCTGTTTTCATATCACCAATGTTAGGCATCAAGTAATTGTCCCCCACACTCAAATAAATGACAACATTGCAGCATTGGTAGACAATGTGTTTATTATTTACTTGTTCACTGTGGGCACTGAAGGGAATGTTTCCTCTCAGTCACCACAAAGCCCTACAGACACTCATCAGAACATGGAAAACAGGGTGCCTTCAGCAGCGGAACCCAAAATTCAGTGCAGGGACACACTACATGGAGGAAGCTCTTTGTCCAACCACTGAGGTTTTCAGGTCTGTTGATGTGTAATCACACAAGTGGGGTTGTATCTTTATTATTTTATACATTTAATAATTTTATCCCTCTCTTTCCAGATCTGATCACTTGTCTTGACAAAGGAGTCAATTTCACAGAGCCAGAGTTCAGGTATAGTAAGATCTGTGGTGTTTTTTCTACGTTGAAAGTCACCAGTTCTATCATTGATGAACCATGCCTGGGAGCTTACTGAGGCGATGAGACACACCACTGGAGGTCCATTTGAGTGTGAAGATTTGTGTATCTGAAATTTGAGAACTATGAGGTGTATATAATAATAGTAATAATATAATAACAATACTTATTATTATTATTATTATTATTATTATTATTATTATCACTCTAAAGAACATATAATCAATTTGATAACATTTTTTGTGTATATAGATGGATGTTTTTCCATATCCTTTCAGTAAATTCTGTCCTGCTGGGTGCCAGGCAGTCTTTGGAGAGATTTCAGGAACAATCCCTCATGGATACAGAGATGTAAGTATTTCTTAAGTTTAATGGCAATGAAGCTTTAATTATTATTTTCACTATGTTCTTGTCTGTGAGAGAAGAGACTGAGCCACTCAGTGCTTACTGCAATGGATGGAATGGCCCTGCAGTATAGAAAGCAGTGCAGCTCCTTGGTGAGAGAACAGTTCAATGACACATCCCTTAGCTGGTGATATCCCACCCTCTTCCACCACCCCTCCCCAGCCCCCCAGAGGAATGTCTGCTGTAGCACCTCGGTATCTCCCCTCCCCCGCCTCGCAAAACTATGTGCTCAGTGTGTTCAGTGGGAGGGCTGGAGCAGGCCGCAGTCCAGTCCCGGAAGGTGCCAAGACTGTTTTTTCTCCCAGTGAGATCTCTCCCTAAATTAGGCCTTTAGATGAGCCTAAAGTACTCCCATCAGACCCTGTGATGCTGGACAACACCACATATGCACTCTCTGGAGTGTGTGGAAGTGGAAATTAATTTTCTGAGAGACCTTTCTGCAAAAAAACTGTCTGATTGGTTCTAGCCAATGTTGTTTTAGCCAGCCTTAATTTGTGACAGGTGCTGGTGTTTTGGTCCGCAAGTAGGGCAAGGTCATTTTTCAGTTTTTTACAGATTATGAAAGTGCAGATTGTAAGCTTTCAAATGATGTGTCATACATTGAAATCTGAAAAGGTTTTAAGAAGATATGCTTATTTGAATGTTGGTACTCCTAAAATCAAGTAGCAGAGAAAATCCCCTTGAAAGATCTTGAACTTTTCACACTTCTCACAGGGAGATAATGGGTGGGAACAATAGCTAGTTAACTCCACCCCAACCACTCCCCCACTAGAGTACCTGTAAATCCTTGCCCATTTAGGGGTTACCCTATTTAAAGCTTTATAACTCCAGATGTGAACACCACAGAGACTTGAATAATGGCTTAAATGAAGCAATACATTTGTACCATTTATAATACTAGCTTAGATTTCTTTATATTCATAATTTTGTAAGAAATAAAGTGCCACAAATGCAATGGTCAAGGCAAAAAATCTAAAATGAATTTGCTCCTTTTTTAGTTCGCAATGAAATACTGTGAGATTGTGGGTTAAAGTATACATGTCCTGGATCAAAAACTTCTTGACCACTAGTTCATAAAACCTAAGGGTGGATATGTAGAACTACTAAAGCTCTATGAAGCAAAAACTAAGCAGTGTACCCAGCATCTCCAAATCTACCCAAAATGTCTAAATTATTAACACTGGTCTAAAATAGCTAAGGGTCCAGAAACAAATCCAAAATCTCTCCAAAAAGGAATATAATGCTTTTTGTCCATTGTAAAGCATATGAGCCCCTTACGAAGGTTTAAGATGAAACATAGATATAATTTAAACATTACATAATACCACTAACCTATTTAAAGACACTCAATTTCTAAAATAACGTATATAACCGAAATATTTTGAGCAGTAATACTTACATAGCAATGATGAAATCTTATCTATGTTCAGTAGATGGAGACACAGACAGTAAATCAATGTCAGGTAGGTCTATCAGCAAACATATGGCTTAGCTATGCCCAGAAGTCCTCAATAATAATGGTATTTTCCAAGGAATTACGAAAAATCGTTGACAATGTTTCGTTAGGTGCGACGTCTTTTAATGCTACCATATATAGAGCGAATGCCGTGGTAAGAAAATGTTCGGTTACGCTAACCTATAAAACGCTATTCCAAAAGCAAAATTAGACATGTTATACATCGTTAGAAAGCTTATACTCTCACCTATGATTGCGCGTCCGCCATTGTAGCAACCTCGCAGAGTAAACAAACATAGGCTACTACCACACGGCTTTATTTATGGGCGGTGGCTTGACCGAAACAAAGTGACAATAGCCAACGAAATCAAACATGCTAATTAAACTGCACCCCCATCACGCCTCCAAAACCCGGCTGTAAGAATCACTAAAACAAGCCGACTTTGCTGACAAATTATAAGTATTTAGTGACCCTAAAAATGTTGTTTATTCTATTGAGTGCCTTCTTCAACACTTTAACTTTCATAATATGAAAAAAAGGAAAATAGTAAAAAAAAAATTAAAAAACCTTTTTTGCCTCCTAGCGCAATTTCAAGATTTCTGACTTGCGGACCTTTTCTCCAGCACCCGTCACATTTATCTACAGTTGAAACCAAAAGTTTACATACACCAAGTTGACTGTCTCTTTAAACAGTCTGGAAGATTCTAGAAATTGATGTAATGATTTATTAGAAGCTTCTGATTGGCCAATTGTCATATCAAATCAAACTTTATTTATATAGCACATTTTGTACAAGGTTTTGCAATGCGCTTCACAAAAAATAAAAAATAAAATAAAATAGAATAAAATAAAATCAAGTAGGAAGAGTATTAGCAAATGTAAGAAATAAAAAGTGATAAAATAAAATAAGAATTGTTCCTAGGTAAAGGCAAGGCTAAAAAGGTATGTTTTTAGTCCTTGTTTAAAAATGTCAACTGTTTGAGCTGTCCTCAGATCCTCAGGTAGGGTGTTCCAAAGCCTAGGGGACATAGAAACTAAATGCCACCTCACCATTTTGTCCTGGTTTTAGGAACAACTAAAAGACCGGAGCTAGAGGATCTGAGGGATCTGCCAGGAACATATCTTAAAAGCATGTCTGAAATATACTCAGGTGCAGTGCCACGTAAGGACTTAAAAACCAGTAAAAGAATCTTAGAATCGATCCTAAAACTGACTGGAAGCCGAGGCAGAGACTTTAAAACAGGTGTGATATGTGCTCTCCTTCTGGTCCTAGTTAAGACCCTGGCGGGAGCATTCTGTATTAGTTGTGACCGACCTATTGTCTGTTTGGGTAGACCAGAAAGGAGTGAATTACAGTAGTCCAACCTGATAGAGATAAAAGCATGCATAAGCCTCTGTCAGCTTGAGAGAAAAAAGGCCTGACCGTGGCAATATTTTTTAGGTGATAAAAGGCAGCCTTAGTCACATTCCTAATATTGGTGTCAAAGTTCAGTTTGTTATCAAAAATGACACCCAGGTTTTTAGCCTGTGGTTTGATATTTTTTGTGACAACGATTTAAGTTGTGTCACCACTTTCTCTCTTGGGGCCTTTGCTCCGATCACTAGTATTTCAGTCTTGTCTTCGTTCAGCTGGAGGAAAATCTGTGCCATCCACACATTGATGTTAGTGATACAGCTTATAAGGGTATCAATGTGGCTGAGATCGTCTGGCATGACCGAGACATACAGCCGGGTGTCATCCGCATAACTATGGAAGTTGATGCCATGCTTGCGGATGATAGCCCCTAATGGGATCTTATACAGACTGAATAGTAAAGGCCCTAAAATCGAGCCCTGGGGCACACCACATGTAATATGCACTTTCTCTGAAGAGTGGTCACCAAGGGAAACAAAAAAATCACGGTTTATTAGGTAGGACCTAAACCAATTTAAAACCGCACCAGAAAGGCTGTCCCAAGTATGCAGTCTGTCAAGGAGGATCTCATGGTCAGTGGTATCAAATGCCACACTGAGGTCTAGCAGGACCAGGACAGAGAGTTTCTTGGCATCCAGATTGACTCTAAGATCATTTAAAACCTTAACTAGGGCTGTCTCTGGTCTGTGCCTGGCACGGAAACCAGATTACAATGGCAGTTTTAAGTGTAGTTGGGGAAAAAGCCAGTCTGGAGCGAGTACTTGACAATATTTAGAACATCCCCTGATAAACAAGTAAAAACAATTTTTAAAAAGGTGGTGGGGATGGGGTCAAGTGCACAGGTTGAGGGCTTGAGTGTTGTTACCACTTTACTAAGCAGATCTTAATTAACCATGGTAAAAGAGTCTAGGGCAGTCATATTTAGGAGTTAATTGGCACCTGTGGCTGCTGTATTTAAGGGCCTACCTTTAGAGCCACTGCTTTTTTGCCCTTGATACCATGGGAGAATCCAAGCAACTCAGCCAAGACCTAGAACCGTACAGACACTGCATCGTTTAGGAAGGATGCACAAATTAACTCCCAGGGCTGAACGAACTTTGGTCCACAACTGAACCCCAAGACAACAACAAAGGAACTGGTGAAGGATTTGGAGGCATCAGGTACCAAAGTATCTACATCCACTATTAAAGGAAATCTACATTGCCATGTCCTGAAAGGATGTCGCGCAAGGAAGAAGCCCTACTCCAAGACCGGCATGATAAAGCCAGAATGAAGTTTGCAGGTGTTCACCAGGACGAAGATTTAACCTTTTGGAGGAGTGTTCTCTGGTCAGATGAAACAAAAATGGAACTGTTTGTCCATAAGGATCAGCGCTATGTATGGAGGTAAAAAGGGCGTGGCTTTTAATCCTAATAACACCATCCCAACTGTGAAGCATGGGGGTGGCAGCATCATGCTGTGGGGGTGTTCTGCTGGAAAAAGGACTGGTGGAAAATTGATGGCATCATGAGGAAGGAGGATTATCTAGAAATATTGAAGCAACACCTCAAGACATCAGCTAGAAAGTTAAAACTTGGTCGCAACTGGGTCTGTCAGCAGGACAGTGATCCTAAGCATACCTCTGAAGTTGTTACAAAATGGCTTAAAGACAACAAAGTGAAAGTATTGGAGTGGCCGTCACAAGGCCCTGACCTGAATCCAGGGGTTAAATTGGGATTTGGGAGGTGGATGGACCCTGAGATCCGGTGGGAGGTGGATGAAAAAAGGTACAAACCAATGAATGTCTCAGCTCAAAATAGTTGTATCTTTAATGTATTGTGCACATAATTGTAATTAAGGAAAACAATGTTTTAAAAATAATGTATACTATTTATGCAAACTTTTACATAAAATATTTTAAGTTTATTGAGTGTCATTAATGCTGAGAATTTTTTTTACCCAAGAAAATAATCGTCATCCTCCTCTTTTGTCCTCCCTTTCTTCCTCCTTTATCCATCTGTCTTAAACTGGTGAGGCGCAAAACTTTCCTTTGAAACATCATGCAAACATCTGACTAATCAATTGGAAAGGGACACAGTGCTTCTTTGCATTGTATTAGGGAGATCAAATGATAAATGCGATTTAGAAAAATCAGTTTTAATCACTAAGCAGTGGCGGAATCTTCTCCTAATTTTCCTTGAGTATCAATACGATTAATCCTCAAAATAGGCTACTCAATACTATCATATATAGCCAGCTCTCCCCAAGTAGGCAGTTTTAGCGAGTAGCCTAGGCCTTATAGCCTACATTTATTTTCATGTGCAGTACGAAACTGCACATTTTTAATCAACATTATTTGCGGATAGATGCACTTCTTTCTCTGCACTCATATTCATGGCAAATATCTGCAATGTGTAGATTGTAAACAAAATTGAAGTGCAGGTTTTGTTTTTGCTGGTTATTCTGAAAGCTAACACGGTAGATAACACACTGGTGTATCTTGTTTGTTAAGTGTAGACTACTTGGTGATTAAAACGGATTTTAACGGATACATTGAATTTATGATTTAATCCCCCTAACACTGTATGAAGACGCTGTGTGTTAGGCTACTTGCCATTTGATTAGTCCGATCGTTGGCACGCTTGATAACGAAGGAAAATTACTAATGAAAACAGGTTGTGATCAGTTATTAGCTTAGAGGAAAGTTTTGCGCCCCACCAATTTTCAGCTCACCAGTCGCCGCTGAATAAACCGTTAGGCCTGTGGGAATATGTATGTGGGAAATATTCAATCCTAGTTTAGCTGCTCACCAGCAACTGATTTTGCTCAAGCAATCAAAGTTGCCGTTAATAATAGCCGGCATTCGTGGGGGCAGTTTATTCATCTCTCTTTAAAATGTTGCATAGATGAAATTACATGGTAATGAAATTACATACCGTGTCTGCTTCCAAACAGTCAAGACAATCAATGATATTTTTCTTTCTGTCTATATAAATGACTGTTCTTCCTGAGTTTTTTTTTTCTTCAGATTTTTGATTGGTTGAGCGAGTAAGTGGCTGGAGGGAACACATGGACTGGAGCACACAAAAAATTGACTGGATTGTCATAGTTATTTGTAAAACTGCCGGTCAAAATTATTTATTTATTTACCAACACCTATGTCCACCCCCAATTTAACCCCTGCCTGAATTCCATAATGAAAAAGTGTGTCCGATCAAGGAGGCTCATAAACCTGACTGAGTTAGACCAGTTCTGTCAGGAGGAATGGGAAAACATTTGGCAAAGTATAGTGAGAAACTTGCGGAAGGCTACCCCAAGTGTTTGATTCAAGTTAAGCAAATAAAAGGCAATGCCACCAAATACTAACAAAGTGTATGTAAACTTTTGACCCACTGAAAATCTGATATAGTACATAAAGGCTGAAATAAATCTGTCTCTTAGCTATTATTTTGAAATGACCTCTTATAGAAATAAAGTAGATACCCTGATTGACTTAACACAGGAAATGTATGGTAACATGAAATTGAGTTTGAATGTCTTTAGCCTAGGTGTATGTAAACTTTTGGCCTCAACTGTACTGATGTACCACTTGAGAATTTTCCTTTTTGAATCATTGCCTACAGTTAGAAGCCTTAATGCACAAGATTGGGATTTCTCAGAAAGAACGTCCCTGGAAGTTTGGCTGATATGGATATGGGCCGGACATGTGAGGCGGCTTATCAGCTGACTTGGTTGCCTTCCCCTTCCTTTCCTTTTGGACAGTGAAGAATTAGAATCATGTCTCCTGTCCTGAACAGCCAGAGAATGTCTGCTTATATTCATGCAATGCATGCATGTCACCCACCTGCTGAGTCACATCACACCATCATATCCACATCTGGATTTGGGAGAGCATGTTCATCAGTCCATTTTTTGGTTACCACACGAAGGTCCGGCTTGGCCCTTCGTTCATGTGTGAGGTCATCATCAGAGAGCATCTGGGTGGTTACCTCATGCTTGGTTAGCGAGTCATGGCCAGGTCACAGGGCTGGGCCACAGATGGCGAGACTCCTGCGAGTCAGTGTAGGGAGAGGTGAGATAATCATTTGGCTGGATACCCTGCTAATACAGTCCAGCTGCTGGATGTGGCCAGTCAAGTGCAGTCTGGCCAGTCAAATCTCTCTGATTTCTAACCCCCTGCAACATTCCCCGCTCTGTACTTTGTTATGGGATTGGATGTTATAGAGTGGACCAGAGATACTAAACTACTTCTGGTTTGGGGCCTGATTATTGGGGCCAAACATTTTCTATGTATAATTTATAACCAACAGGTAAATAAGATGTACATGTGTATCAATAAAGTACACTATATGACCAAAAGTACCTGGACGCCCCTTAGTCTGGGGCTGTTTTTCATGGTTTGGGCTAGGCCCCTTAGTTCCAGTAAAGGCAAATCTTGATGCAGTGACATTCTAGATGATTCTGTGCTTCCAACTTTGTGGTCTGAGGAAGGCCGTTTCCTTTTTCAGCATAACAATGCACCTGGGCACACAGCGAGTTTCATATGGAAATGGTTTTGTCAAGATCGGTGTGGAAGAACTTGACTGGCCTGCACAGAGCCCTGGCCTCAACACCTTTTTGATCAGTTGGAAGGCCAACTGCGAACCACGCCTAGTCGCCTAATCAGTGCCTGACCTCACTGGCTGAATGGAAGCAAATCCCTGTAGCAATGCTCCAACATCTTGTATAAAGCCTTCCCAGAAGAATGGAGGTTGTTATAACAGCTAAGGATTGACCAACTCCATATCAATGGCCATCATTTTGGATGAGATGTTGGATGTCAGGTGTCCACATACTTTTGCCCATGTAGTGTAGATGTCTTGTTGAAATATGCATAGCTTTGTGGTATGTTGTCACAGAAGATGTAGACATTCACATAGCCACATGTTCTGAAGCATCTGAATAATATACATTTATTCCTCAGTGATCAAAAGACCAAGAGGGCTCTCTGAGGGGTATTGGTCCCAGGACTGCCAGTTAAATAGCCCTGGGTTTGAGCTAAGCACAATTGCCCAACCCAAGCTTGTTGTAGATCAGACCAGTGCTTGAACAGCCTGTCACAGTCTGAATGCAGGTCTCCTCAGTTAATGTGGGAGTGAGAATAATAATAATAATGATAGTAATTATTGTTATTATAACAATAATAATAAACAACTACAACATAAGAAACAATGTGTATATCTCAATTCCTCCAGCAGATGTGTTCCTTGACCAGACTAGAAAATGTAATGGTATCTATAAGTTGTCATGTCACAAGGGCTGAATTTATCAACACATTTATATTAATAGGGATGTGGTCTTTTGTGGCTCAGAAAACAATTGGAACCATCTGTGTTGCAGAAATTTGAGTAATGCTATTGGAATGCTCTGTGTTCCACGAGTCACGCCCTGTGCCCTAGGGTTGGTGGTGGGGCGGTGTGTCTGGGGGACAGGAGGAACCCTGGTACGTGAAAAAACATAGGGAATGAATGGGGTAGTCAGACGTGAGGCATCCCCCCAAAATTGTCCCCCTCTGTGGGACATTACCCCCACCCTCCTGGTCCGGTATTACTGGGTTGCTCACTTGTCTGCAGTGGGTTTTCCCACAGCGACCAACATCCTCTCTGGAACAGAGGCTTTTTTATTCATGTTTTTTCTTTTGTTTTTTTTTGTGTGTGCAGTACATGGCAAACGTGGCAGAACAGAAGGAGCTGTTTATTTTGGTCAGTTAGCGCAGCGTTGGAGGGGTGCTAGTTTGCTAACCAGCAGGAAGCGGTGAGCGGTTTTGTGTGGGATGCTTGAGCGGTGAATGTTTGCCCGGGGACAAGACCTGACCTCTGTGGCGAGCCTGGCCCGTGTGGTGTTGTCCACAGCTCTTCCAGCTGCGGTACTCCTCTGGAGGGGGGAAGGGGGGGGGGGGTAAACCTCTCTCCCTGCACCAACTTGTGGAATCTGGGACAGCCAGCTCGGGTTTCTGTCCGCTTCCAACCATTTTTTACCTGTTTCTTTTTTTTTTTTTTTTTTTTTTAACATGGGAATGAAGCCCATTCAAGGTTACGGTCCCTTTTCAGGGAAGCCTGCTTTGCAGATCTCAGTCACCGTGTGTCACAGGGTTTCTGTGGTAGTCCTTGCTGCGTTTAAGCTGGTTAAATTCCGCCTGTGTGATGAAACGGTGGTCGATCAGAATCTTTCAGAAACCACAGTGCAGATGTCCTTGTGTGTCCTCCATTAGAATGTGCTGTCAAGCGGAGTCACAGTTAGTGGTTTTTATTCTTCTTTATGCGAAGAGGAACAACTCCAAAATCCATTCCAAGTGATTGTGATGAACAAAGTTGCGTTTATCGACAGTTTTTGTGATGTATGTTCATTCGCCCTTGTTTGATTGGCCTGTTCTGTCAATATGCTCTGCCTCTCTGTCAATTATCTGAACAGTGATTGCAGCACAGCCTGGAATCTGCCCTGGAGCATGTAAATACAAGGCACGGTTCTGGCTCATGCCCAGACTATGTGCATATATAAGCAAAAAAAATTTCTTCAATTTATAGAATGAAGAGAAAATAAGTAACACATTGCCATTAATGCACTGCATAGCTCGTGACCAGAATTAGTTTTCTACCCTGTACAAAGTTAGAATGAAGAGGCTGGATTCTAACACGTTATAAAAGCACGGACCTGTGTGCCTAATTTTAGCTCTGTCTTGTGGAGCTGCGCCCCATGGAGGTGGATTTATACAGCTTATCAAAAGGGGGAAAAAACATTGAAGTGTAAATAATAATTTTTAGCAGCTGCAGCACATGGCACATCCTGCTCACACTTGGAGGCGGTCATGTAGGTTCATTAGATCAGAGAATGCATTTGTGCACTTATGTGCGTGTGTATGCATCTGCTTTTCTACATGTGCGTATGTGGCTGTGTGTTACGACCCCAGTATGTTTGTGTTTATATTTGTCACTTTTGATTGTGTTTCTTCTTTCTGGTTGGCATGTAATTGGTTGTTTCTGTATCTGGTTGCTTTGCTTGAAAAAGCTGCTTTTTTCCGCTTACCAGTGGAAACTAGCTCTTTGGTTGGTGTGTTGTGTTTAGTGATTGCCTTGTTTGACTTTGCATATTCAATGTTATCTTTGTTTGACTCCGATTCTCGCCTAGTGTCAGTGTTTGTGTGTGGGCATGCGTTTGTGTGTGTGTGTGTGTGTGTGGGCAGGCACGTGTCTGCGTGCTGGTGTGTCTGTGTTTGTGCCTGTGCATATGTGCACTTGTATTTACATTACATTACATTACATTACATTTATTTCGCAGACGCTTTTATCCAAAGCGACGTACAAAAAGTGCATATCATGGTCATAGGCAACTGCTGAACACAAGTTCAGAAAGGTATAATACTTATTTTGTACAGCTTCTACATTTCTAGCCAAGAACACAGTTCACACAGTGAACACTATTCTAACCTAACATCTGCAAAGCCAACTAGGCAGAAGAATAAGCTACAGAACAGAGCTACAGAAGCTACGCACAAGTATTTGTGCGTGTGTGTGTGTTTGTGGGCATGCATGCACATGTGTGCTGATGTACAGTATCTGTGTTTGCGTATGTACAGTTGAGGCCAAAAATTTACATACACTAGGCTAAAGAAATTCAAACTCAGGTTTTCACAACTCCGCACATTTCATGTTACCGTACATTTCCTGTGTTAAGTCAATTAGGGTATCTGCTTTATTTCCATAAGAGTTCAGTCCACTTTTTTTCTGAGGTCTTGGCTGAGTTGCTTGGATTTTCCCATAGTATCGAGGGCAAAAAGTCAGTGGCTCTAAAGGTAGGCCGTTAAATACAGCCACAGGTGCCAATTAACTCCAAATTAACTCCTAATTATGAAAATTGGCCAATCAGAAGCTTCTAAAAAGTCATTACATCAATTTCTGGAATCTTCCAGACAGTATAAAGAGACAGTCAACTTGGCGTATGTAAACTTTTGACCCACAGGAATTCTGATATAGTGAATTAAAGTTTAAATAAATCTGTGTCTTAGCTATTGTTTTTTAAATTATTTTGAAATGACGTCTTATAGAAATAAAGTAGATACATTTCCTGTGTTACGTCAATTAGGGTATGGTAACATGGGGTAGCTTTCCGAATTGATTGTTTTAAAATTACCTCTGATGTGAAAGTAGGTGCCATAATTGACTTGTTAAAAGCAATTTATGGTAATATGAAATGTGTGGAGTTATGAAAAATTGAGTTTGAATGTCAACTGTAAGTGACTTTGTGTGTGCTTGTGTGTGTGTATTTGTGTAAGTGTGTGTTTGTGTTTGTGCTGGTGTGTATGCAAGTGTAAGTGTGATAGTATCTGTGTTTGTGTGTGTGTGTGTGTGTGTGTGTGCTTGTGAGCTTCAGCTCTTCCATCTGCAGCTGCTCCCATTTGGTCCTCATTTTCCTGAAAATACATCAGAGCTGACTGTTTGTCCCTTGTGTTGATGATCTAATGCTCTCTGCCTTCCTGTAGTATAAAGCCGCGTTTCCACCAAATTACCCGGAACTTTTAGTCCCAGGAACTACTTTTCCAGGAACTAAAAGGTTCCTTCAAACAATGGTTGCCTGCGTTTCCACCGCGGTCTAAAGTTCCGCGAAGATTAGGCAAATTAGCCCACTGACGTATGAAAAAGCGAAGTTGTCGTCGGCCCATCTGTCCTATGATTTCTTCTGTAACCCCATACTACCACCGAAGTAGCCTACATTCTTTTCTAATAACCGGGACAGCCCGGAGGGGTTTATTCCACTGATATACAACGGGTTACCAACAATGACTATATATGGTTACTTTTGTATTTATTGATTTTTATCGATTTAATCACCTGGAATTGAAATATTCTTCTGCAGCCGTTTGGGCATATTTTACCGTTGTCAAGCAAAACTGTCGTTGGTAGTTGAACTTGGACCGTTGTTATGTAACTTATAGGATATAACAGGCCGATAGTCAGATTGTAACTGTTTTGTATATCCTCTCAAACACATTCATTATGTTTTTATGCGAACATTCACTTTCATGTCTTGACATCCGAGGCGACAGAATGCATTCACATTTCCAGTATAACTGGCAACAACAGCAGAAAACATGCACACGTTGTAAACAATTTGCTGTTTTATTACTTTCTCATCGTCAATTCCATATAGGCTAATCGCAAAATGACAAGAATAGAACGAAAACTCAGACTTGTGTGAAAATTTTAATTAGCAGTGGTACAGCCACCGTTTGCTTTCCTTCGAAGTTACTGCTAGCCGAGCAGCGAAGTGTGCCCTCCAGATGCGAACCATGCACCATAAATTAGCCCATAGTCTTCCTGGTCTTTTTGTGGAATTGAAGAATGGCAGAGTAAAATCACGGCAGTCTGAAAAAGCTAAAGGGACGACTACTAGAATTAACCTGTTATTTTACCATGACAAAAAGTGCGGAAGGTGATTTCCAGTTTGCTTTTACTGTATCACCAATGTGAATTACGCAGAACTACCGCATACCTCACATAACTGTATCAAACGTTTTGAGTCAATTACAACGGGCTAACAAAGAAAATCCGGAAGAAAATATTCAGCAACCGAATTAATCCGTTTGAATGTTTTGGTACGTAATATGCTGTCCCAGCACGAATGCTTAGCATTTTATAAAACGAATACTAAAGCAAGAAAAGAACAGAAGAGCACACGTTATAATTCAAAGACGTTGGCAGGCTATAACCAAAACTAGGCTACTGCGCCGCATAACATACAAGTTTGATTTGAAGTTATTATGAAAATAAATCGGTTTGCGGCTGCATATTTTTAAACATGGCGGTTGAAAATAAACACAAAAAAATGCTGCGAGTACTCGACCAATCAGAAATGTTCAGCGCTGCAAGCTCCACCCAAAAGGTTCCTGTACTTTCGGAAAGTACTACCCCCCGAGCAGGAACTTTTTGGGGGTAAAATAAAGCCCCCGGAACTAAATTTAGACCCTAGTTCCTGCGGTGGAAACGCACTGAGTTCCTCAAAAGGTTCCTAGTTCCGGGGTAAAGTTCCTGCAGTGGAAACGCGGCTTAAGTCACTGCATACAATGATATAATATCCGTGATATAATAACCGGATACCACAGCTATAAGATCTACTGCTTCTTTACTTTTTGATTTCAATTATCACTCCACGGCTAAGCAGTCATTGTAGTCAAATTTTTTTTAAAAACCGCTACATGTAATGGGTCTTTAGGTGAGAGAGATTATGCCCATAAGTGGGCACAAGTGCGAGAGCTCTCTCCAGAGCTACTGACGACCAAGACTTGAGGACCAGAGAAGGTGGAGCATAATCCTCGCCACATCGAGCAATGTGCTTCCTCCAAATAACAAAATGAGTAGACCTACACAACGTTTCTCAGTGGTTGCATAATCAATGGGAACGTACAAATAAACATCATGTGGCGACATAGCTCAGGACGTAAGAACGGTTGTCTGGCAGTCGGAGGGTTGCCGGTTCGATCCCCGCCCTGGACGTGTCGAAGTGTCCCTGAGCAAGACACCTAACCCCGAACTGCTCTAGTGAGCGAGAGGCATAAATTGTAAAGCGCTTTGGATAAAAACGCTATATAAATGCAGTCCATTTACCATTTACCACATCAATAAGGTATAAACTCTTGTTAGCTCACTAACGCTAGCTTGCTTGCTAGCTAGTTTGGCAGAACAAAAGGCAATTCAGTAGAGTTGCATAGCAACCGCCTGGCACTATATGTGATCTCCTGGGAACAATGTTCTTGTAAATTATTCTTGTAATGAAATTGTTAATAAAATGTTTTAATTGGGTTGAGGCTATAACATCCATATTTTCATATTTGGTAACCATTTTATAAAAGCAATAACTCACTCCAGGCCTTGGTATATTGCTGCCATATAATTACAAGATGCCACTGCCTGGAGTGAGTTATTGCTTAAGTGCTCCCTTAATTTTTATTGCTGCCTCCCTTTATCGCCACCTATTTTGGATGCCCAATCATATTTATTAGTTCTCATTGATGCAACAGTTCAGGTGAGTTCAGAAAGTGTGCTCTCCTATGCGAGGTCAACCACTGCTTGCCATCACACCACAGTTTGCATGTCGGGTTCACAAAGACACTATTCAGAGGAGAACACTTGATGTTGTAGCTCAACAGGCGGGCAAGCGGACACCCAATCAAACCTCAGAGGTCGCTGATACTTGATGAGCTGTCATCCTGGTTATCTGAAACCCTCTTAACCATGGGCAACACAAGAGCCATTGTTGTCTCCCCGCAGGGCTGCTGCTCACAAATGGCACTGGCACACTCTGGATTTCATGCCATATTGTGGGGCTCATTCATGCGCAAGAACAGTGCTTTACATGATGCATGCTCTTACAGTATTCCTTACTTATTCTGAAACTGTGTCTCTTTTTGGCTCACCTATATCTCCTCTCTCACCCCACAGTCCTCCTCTGTGTGCCTGGCTGCCATACACGCAGGGGTGGTATCCAACACCCTGGGAGGCCAAATCAATGTGGTTACCAGCAAAGGCATCCCGTACTACGAAAGAACACTGGCCAACAACGTCACTTCCACCAGGTGAGTTCACCTTTCTGCTGGCTGTGCTGACCTGAGCTCAGCAGCGAACCCTGCAGGCCTCATCAAAGAAATCCACATATTGCCAGTATGAAGAAATAATATGGTCATGTTTGCCCAAAAAGGTGTCCTGTAGGAATATTTTATAGTACATGCCAAATATGTATATTATTCAGATATATATGAATACATTGTACATGCCTTTACTTTCTCGTAAATTATTGCGTATGTTGTATGGTGAACTGTACGATGTCTATTGGAATTTCTATCCAGTTATGTACATATTCTCATTTCGGACCAAATGATTATATCTCTGTTGTAATTGTTTCCTCTGTGGTTATTCTGTCCCATGTGAATGAAAATATATTTTTTACGCTTCCCCCCACAGTGGCCTTCTATCCAACAGCCTCTTTACTTTCAAAACAAGTGGTGAGTTCTGGTTCCGTTTCCTTTTAAATAGAACTAGAAGATATCAGTGCTGTGGTTTGAATGTGTGATGAAAAGTGACCATTGTTCAGCTTCGGATTCAACCCCGCAGTTCCCTACCCACAACTCCATGCTGCTGCCCTCTCCATACCGCTGCCCTCTTCGTACCACGACCCTCTACATAGAGTTGAGGCCAAAAGTTTACATACACCTAGGCTAAAGACATTCAAACTTGATTTTCACAACTCCACACATTTTATACTTTTCCTGTGTTAAGTCAATTAGGGTTTCTACTTTATTTCCATAAGAGGTAATTTCAAAATAATAGCTAAGAGACATTTATTTCAGCTTTTATGTACTATATCAGATTTTCAGTGGGTCAAAAGTTTACATACACTTTGTTAGTATTTTCTGCCATTGGCTTTTACTTTCTTAACTTGATTCAAATGCTTGGGGTAGCTTTCCGAATTGATTGTTTTAAAATTACCTCTGATGTGAACAAAGTAGATGCCATAATTGACTTGTCAAAAACAATGTATGGTAACATGAAATGTGCGGAGTAGTGAAAAACTGGGCTTGAATATTTTTAGCCTCGGTGTATGTAAACTTTTGGCCTCAACTGTACTGCTGCCCTCCCCATACCGCTAGCCTACCCATCCTGTTGCCCTCTTCATCCCACTGCCCTTTCCATACTGCTGCCCTCTTCATCCCGCTGCCCTCTCTATACTGCTGCCCTCTTCATCCCGCTGCCCTCTCCATTCCACCGCCCTCTCCATCCCGCTGCCCTCTCCATACAGCTACACTCCCCATACCACTGCCCTTCCCATCCCACTGCCCTTCCCATCCCACTGCCCTCCCCATCTCGCTGCCCTCTCCATCCCACTGCCCTCTCCATACCACTACCCCCTCCCTACTGCTGCCCTCTCCATCCCGCTGCCCTCTCCATCCCGCTGCCCTCTCCATCCCGCTGCCCTCTCCATCCCACTGCCCTCTCCTTCCCGCTGCCCTCTCCATCCCGCTGCCCTCTCCATAATGCTGCCCTCTCCCTACCACTGCCCTCTACATCCCGCTGCCCTCTCTATACTGCTACCCTCTCCATACCGCTACCCCCTCTATACCGCTACCCCCTCCATACTGCTGCCCTCTCCATACCACTGCCCTCTATATAC
This sequence comes from Anguilla pacifica, assembly GCA_039654925.1. Lineage (NCBI taxonomy): Eukaryota > Metazoa > Chordata > Actinopteri > Anguilliformes > Anguillidae > Anguilla > Anguilla pacifica. The sequence goes on along the minus strand of CM077286.1, from coordinate 33,567,302 downwards.
TGCTGCCCTCTTCATCCTGCTGTCCTCTCCATACCGCTGCCCTCTCCATCCTGCTGCTCTCTCCATCCTGCTGCTCTCTCCATCCTGCTGTCCTCTCCATTCTCACTGCTCTCTCCACACTGCTGCCCTCTCCCTACCACTGCCCTCTACATCCCACTGCCCTTCCCATACTGCTGCCCTCTACATACCGCTGCCCTCTTCATTAGGGTTGCCGCGGTTACCGGTGTTACCGGTGTTGCACGGTGTTCGGGCATACACCGATTACATTACTTGCCCACCGCCCCCACCGTCGTTTTGCTTTTTAAAAAAAAATAGAAATAAAACCCATTTAGTTAATTTTCGTGTATCAGCGCCCACGTTCATTAAATAAAAAACTCTCATTTGTAAAATACTAAGCCTGTTATCAATACTTAGTCGGACGACAGACACTACAATTATAAACTGAAAATGTCTGCTCTGTCCGCGCGCGCAGCAGAGAGCCACGTCATTACGTCACTGTATACGTCTGTATACGTCTCCGCTTTCCCAGAAACACTAGCGCCAACTTCAGGCACAACAACAACAATGGTGGACTACATCGCATTTTTTACAAGTGTTGCTCCTGGCTTTGCGAACCTACATTTGCATCCAAACACGACTGGTCCAGCGTATATGTGCTGTACAGCTTTATTTACTATATCAACTTTAAGACAAGCAACACGCTCGGATTTTTCTCATCGCGACCCATTAACCCAATGGCTCAGACGTTGCTTAATAATTTCACTGATTAACTGCTTTCATAAGGGCTATTTTGCATCCTGCGACTTGGGTTACAATTGTGTATATATTCGGATTCCTAGATGTGCTGATAGCGACCACCCTTTCTCATATTAACCTCAAATACGAAAGACAGAACACTTACACAGTATGCTAGCAAATATATGTCAAGTTCCATTCATTTATATGGGGATACACGTCCCCTTAGCATCCAATAGCTAGCACTGCACCACCTCTGACTTATTTGCCGGCACAGAAAATAATCGCGAAAGTACTGAAAAAATAACCACTGGAGGATAACAAGGACAATAGGTGCTCTCACTCTCACCGTCATCCGTCTTATTCGTATTGTTAATAAAAGTTCTATTAATATGTTTAATATAAGAGAGTTTGTCATTGCACTTTGTTTTATTGTTGTTGTGTTTTTCATTAAAAAATAATAATGAACCAACCTGTAAGCATTCGTGTTGTTCAAAGTAAGGGGCAGATCAAACGTTACAGATCAAAGTAAGCGCTCTACAGATATTAAGCGTCATCGATGAATATCTTGTAAAATGTCCGGTGTTACCGGTAACACCGGTGTTGTCATGAGTTTATTAACCGGTGGGAAAATTTCCTCACCGTGGCATCCCGACTCTCCATACCTCTACCCTCCCCGTACTGCTACCCTCCCAATGTTTTGATCTGATCCTAAGCAGTTGGCCTCCCATTCAGTTCTCTGACGGCCGTGCCACACACTGCTACCACAGAAACACACTGCTTGCTAATTCTTTTGGCTTCAGTCTCTTAATAACATGAGTTCTCTATTGACCATCATGAAACACACATATGCTTGTGTAATAGGTATGCCTTTGCTCTCTGTTTTTATCTAAACTCACAGTCTCCTGCTCTCTTTGCAGGCTGCTATGGCACTCTGGGGTTGAAGGCAGGTGTGGTCCGGGAGTCCCAGATCTCTGCCTCCTCCGTATGGGAATGGAGTAATGCGATTGGCCAACCCAGTGTGTGGGGGCCTCCAGGAGCCAGGCTGAAGAAGGCAGGGCTCCCCTGGGCTGCTGCCCACAGTGACCAGCATCAGTGGCTCCAGGTGGACCTGAAGAGGGAGATGAGGATCACAGGTGTGTAGGAAGGAGAAGAGTGAGGATATACAGAGGAATGTGAGAAGAGGGATAAACGGGAAGGGAATGGAGGGAACAAGGGAGTGATGAGGAAAGTGTGGGGGGGACAGACCAATAAAAGGGACCTCTATATATGTGTGCATACACACACATTATATTGCAGCATGGAAAAAAGGCCCCTTGATTACCATGGCGTAGATTTTGTAGTTCTCATTTCTCTGTATCCACCCAGGAATCACCACCACTGGCTCCACCCTCATGGAATTCCCCTTCTATGTGTCTGTATACCGCATTCTGTACAGCCAGGACGGCCAGAACTGGAAACCTTTCAGGGAACCGGACATCGACAGGGACAAGGTACTGGGTTGGCTGTTACCATGGTTTAAGTGTGCACATACATTACCACATACATTACCTTCCTTAGCAGACTTACCTACACAAAATTATAACATGAGAGAATATACAGTGAGCTCCATAATGTTTGGGACAAAGACATATTTTTCACTTGATTTTCAACAATTTCAACAAAAATGGTATTTTTATACACTTTGGCTTCACCATGTAGAAATTACAGCACTTTTTATACATATCCCCCTATTTCAGGGCACCATAATGTTTGGGACATATAACTTTATCCTTTGTATGCAATGACTGCTTAAAGTCTATGACCCATACTCATTGCCAGGTGCTGTGTATCTTCTCTGATGATTCTCTGCCAGGCCTGTACTGCAGCCATCTTGAGCTCCTCTTGTTTGAGGGGCTAGGTGCCTTAAGTTTTCTCTTCAGCATATGAAACACGTGTTCAGTTGGGTTCAGATCAGATGCATGGTCAGCCAAGAATTTTTCAGTTTTTGGCTTTGAAAAACTCCTTTTTTGCTTTGGCAGTATGTTTGGAACCACAGTCTAGTGTCAAATGAGTTTTGAGGCATTTGCTTGAACTTTGCTTGAGCAGATAAGATGCTTCTGTACACTTCAGAGTTCATTCTGCTGCTGCTGTCAGCAGTTACATAATCTTGGAAGACTACCTGTGGCAGCCATACATGTCAAAACTATGACACCCCCTCCACCATGTTTCACAGGTGAGGGGGGCTGCTTTTTGGTCGGGGGGCTGCAGTTCCTTTTGGCCTTCACACATTTGCTCTTGCCATCATTCTGAGTAAGTAAAGTAAATCTTGATCTCATCTGTGCTTTTTCAGAACCCTGCGGGCTCTTTTAGGTACCTTTTTTTTTTAGCAAACTGTAACCTGGCCATTCTATTTCTGTAGCTAACTTACAGTATGGTTTGCATCTTGCAGTGTAGACTCTGTAGTTCTGTTCATGAATTCTTCTGTGGACCATAGTAGCCAACACATGCGTGTATGCTCAAGAGTGTTTCTGTTCTGTTGGACAGGTGTTTTAGGGGTCTTTCTTCATTATGGTGAGAACTCTTTGATCCTCAACTGTAGAGATCTTCCTTGGCCTACCAGGCTTTTGTGATTACTGAGCTCACCAGCGCTCTCTTTCTTCTTAATGACATTCTTAATAGTATACTTTGTTAAGCCTAAAGTTTAGCCTATAACTCTGACTGTTTTTTTTCGTGTATTTCTCAGCCTCGTAATTGCTTCCTTGACTTTCCCTGGCACAACTCTGATCCTAATGTTGACAAGTGACAATAATGGACTCCACAGACTATCAAAAGCCTGGAATCAAGACTAGATACTGAAAGATCTCCTATACCTGCACGAAGAAAGCAACTGAACACACCTGCCTTCAGGTGTGTTCAGTCGGAAACATATGTAAAGCCATTTGTCCCAAATGTTATGTTACCTGAAAATGGGAGGGGGGTATGTATAAAAAAAAATAATGAAAAAATAAATAAATGAAACAAAAAGTGCTGTAATTTCTACATGGTGAAACCAAAATGTATAAAAAATTAACCTTTTATAAAAGCTGAAAAGCCTGCACTATAATCACATGGGAATTATTTGATTACAAATCTAAAATTGTGAGTACAGGGCCACAAGAAAATGATGTCCTCCCAAAAATTATGGACCTCACTGTAAGTGTTTCTTGTGGTAGACCTGGCAGAACAGCTTGTGTATGTTCTGAATGGTGCCAAATACAAATACTATTTTGGACACGCTCAAATAATGCCTTCCCGAATGTTTTCTACTCCCGAATTTACCCAATATTATTTGGATTCGGATATTTTTATTTCTTACCTCTTTGATGCGATTCACTCAGAAGTTTCTCAATTAGACATGCACACACACCTGCAGAGAGACAGCGAGTGAGAGTTTACCTTAACACTAGATAGGCCAGAGTGACGCTATGGGGCTTTGGGGACTTAAAAATTTAAATTACTAATTCCGTAAACGCTATATCCTCCTCCTTCAAAAACTTTCCTAAAAATTTGTTCTTAACCCCTTTGCACACATGCCAAATCTCCCCAATCTTTGCCCATTTAGGGGGTATCTTATTTAAAGCTTTATAACTCCAGATGTGAGCATCACAGAGACTTGAAAAATGGCTTAAATGAAGCAGGACACATTTTCAAGTGGGAATTACAGACTTTCCATTTTAAAGCTGATGAAGGTTTAAAATGAAACATTGATATCATATTTAAAAATATTTAAAAATTATGTAAAAACATCATCACACAATGTGGTACAGTACCTAAACGTGTAATCACTAATCCTCATTATAAAATACCACTAACCAATTTAAAGGCACTCCGTTTCAAATATAACTCTTCTGATTTAGTCCAGAAAACAGTATGTCAGCTTGGTCTGTCAGCAAACATATGCCTTAGCCATTAGGGATGTATCCGAATCCGAATGCTGTATTCACGGAAAGCAGGAATAATGCGATGGAAACAGATATTTCTTCTATCCGAAGTTGCTCGTTATTATTTGGGGGAAAAAAAAATCGGCTCCATGTGGAGTTCTCATAGCCTCTATCTAGTGTTACACGGGGGGGGGGGGGGGGGGGAGGGGGAGGGGGAGGGGGGAGAGAGAGAGAGAGAGAGAGAGAGAGAGAGAGACACTGCGCTGCAAAACGTTTAATGATTAAGTTCTATGTGTCAGCCATTATGTTTCTTCAAATCGATTCATATCATTGTGGATGGCCACTAGATAAAAAATGCCCATTCTGTTTGGAGCATAGGACTTAGATTTCACTAACTAGTCGTTTCATTTACTACACATTATTTCTTTCAAACCCCCGCAACCTATACATAAAAATCAAGCTTTTAGCTGTATGTGTTATTTTCCTCCATTAAAAAACCCAGTCGAAATATTGAAAAAACCGACGTTTTGCCTTGTATTTCAGTCAATATTCATCCGTTTAAGATGTAACATGCTGTATGTATCAGTCATAGGTCTTGGCTATTATGAGCACGAAATCCATTCAGGGTAACAGTTGCCACCAAGGGAAAATATGAGGACATCAGATGGTTTGCAGTCTATCCAAACTTAGTTCAGTAGGGGAAAAAATAAATAATTGAAAATAAAACAGGCAAAAAAGTTCATGTAGGCTATTACTGTTATATGTAATTACTGTTGTAAAGTAGTAATTCATGTTTCCCTAGTGAACTACAGTAACATTAACACATCAAGAAACTCTAACGCAGCATCATTGAAATTTAAGATTATTCCCTTCAACTGAAGCATATGTTTCTATATATCTTTACTGTAAATAGTTTCTATTTCGCATGCAAAACAGAATCTTTCGATTTATTCATTTTTTTCTGTTTATGATTGTTCAATGCACCCCAGTTAAAGGGGGGGGGGGGGTGCTGGGGTTCAGACAGTTCATAAAACTTATTTTAGTTTAAAATACAAAAAAAAGACAGAGAGGTGAAAAGTACAGTATGAGGATGTGGAAATATATTTCATAATTAATCATATGCCATTGCATTGCCAATGAATATTAAGTTAGAAAATACAACATTTGCCTGATTTAACGTGCCTCCCGTATAAACCACGCCCACTTCCGGTATTCTATCCGAATACAGATACAGATAATTTTGTTGGTTGAACGGATACAGATACAGATACAGATAATGACGTCTCTGCACACCCCTATTAGCCATGCTCAGAAGTTCTCAAGAATAATCGTATTTTCCAAGAAATGACGAAACTCATTGTGTGAAGGCGATAGTGAGACAAAACTTTTAGATATGCCTAGCTATAAAACGTTATTACAAAAGTAAAATTAAACATGTTATACATCGTTAGAAAGCTTATTCTGTCACCTGTTGCATAGATTCATTGTCAATCAAGCAAGATTGTACTACAAAGGGCGACAACACTGTAAACAACAGGTATGGTATTGCGCACAGCTATTTTGGAAGGCACCCAGGCATTACAAATGAGCGTATATTTCACAAACGGATTGTCCAAGATAATATTTGACATCTCTTTGCGTAAAACCAATGGTAAGGTTGAATATTTATTCCATATTTAGTCTCAGATATTGACTGTAGAATGACATGTATAATTTTAGAAAAATTTGTCTTGTTTATTTCGTTATTTAGTGAGCAGTGTTTTCACTGCCGTATTAGCGTATCTTAGGGCTATTGTCGGTTTTATCTTGTTGCTATGACGAAATATTATTTTTTTTAGTGGTGAAAGCATGTTTTGTATGAATACCCTGATAGACACTATTGTCCATTGTGTCATGCGTGGGGGGTGTAGTTGCAGATGAGACTACAGGGAGGTGGTGTTGTTAAATGGCCGGAGCAACAATGGTGGCGCTGTGAAATGTATTCGGCAGGGTTGTTGTGTATTGTCTACTAATCAAACTAGAACAACTCATAGTTTGGTTGCACGAGCAATGAATGTCTGAGTTGAGCAATCAGGGCACGCTAGCATGCTGACCACTACGGAGATTGCATGAAGTGGTTAAAATAACTTCATTTTAAAAATTTGCCAGACAATAGACAACAGATGCCTACTTATTTACTCCTGCATGCTATTCAATGGTGCTTTGATACAAATGTCCCTAATCAAGCACTATCAAAATTAATTTCGCACATATAATCGCTCAAGATTCATTCACTGCAATCATGTGATGACGTTGAACTCTGTTGTTATACAAATTAGAGCTCTGTGTAGATAAGGCCACCAACATATTTTCAGGTTTTCTTTGAAAGTGAAACTTTGAATAAACTGCGTGAAAACCATTTTGTCTGTTTGAAACTTGATTTTTGTCTGTCTTTGTTTACTTTTTTGTTTACCCCAATGTTAAAAAAAGTCTGTTATAGCTAATTAACATAGGTCATTGTTAAATACAGCTTTAGAAAGCTGTATTGTTATTGATGTGATTGTAAAACTATGACTTTAATATTTCAGTATCTCAACAATAGCAGTGTAAGCGATTATAATAGTAAAAATTGGGGATTTTTGTCATTTTATACAGCTTCCGTGTTAAACCCCACCCACTTCCAGTTTACGGCACGCATACTTGTGGTTTTATCCAAATATAAATAAAAATTATTTTGTTGGTTCAAGAAGTACAGATACAAACACAAATAGGGACATCTTCCTCCAACATACAAAAATAGTGCTCACAAAGCACTATCTATCAAAGTTATGCCAAGTTGCACAAAGCCATATTGGCTATCTTAGCTCACACAAATTAAACAAGCTGTATTCCAATGCAATGCTACCCAGTACTTCCTAAATTATTTCAAGTAACTTGGCCTTGCGTGTACAAGCATACAGTACATTAATGGGGCAAATGTGTGGATAAGTTTGTAAGATTCAATATGTCTATTTTTGTGTATTTATTTCTCCCTTCTGGAGAAATATCCTTTCTGTAGATGTTCACCAGCAGGCCTAGATTACAAGTTTCAATTAATTACTCATAGACAGTGCTTTGTCTGTGTGAGTAACTTGGCATTTTTGTATGTTGAAAGCATGTTTTTCATCAGATCATTTCTTTTTTTTTTTTTTTTACTGTGTTTGTTATGAGCAAGTGATAATAGTAATGCATACACAGTGAGCACCATAATTTATTGGACAGTGACACATTTTTTGTTATTTTGGTTCTGTACTCTAGCACTTTGAGTTTGAAAGGATATAATGACCGTGAGGTTGAAGTGCAGACTGTCAGCTTTAATTTGAGGATATTTTCATACATATCAGATGAACCATTTAGAAATGATAGAACCTTTTGTACATAGTCCCCCCATTTTAGGGTACTACAAGTATTTGTTGAATTGGCTTCACAGATGTGTTTTGTTAGGCAGGTGTCCTTAGTGAATGCAGAAGAGAGCTGTTGATGTCTAGTCTTGATTCTAGACTTTGCAATTGACTTTGGAGATTGTTGTTGGGGTGTGACAACATGAGGAAGACAGCAGTGTTGATGCAAATTAAGCTGGCCGTCAAAAGGCTCAGAAATGAAAATCAATCAATCAGGAACATTACAAAAACCCTGGGCATCACTAAAAGTTTGTTGGGCTAACCTGCCACATAAGCACACAGACCTACATTCCACCTTATAGGAAAAATTGATAACGTAATATAATGCATTCTAAGCACTCTTTTGACAATTTTGAACTCAGAGGAAGGAATGAATCTGTACAGTATGGCCTACTTTTCAGAAATGTGTGTGTAATGCCTCCTTTAATTGAGTCATTTAATAGGATGTTTTTAACTTTCTTGTTTCATTTATTCTCATGGACCAAAAGGGCCCTGGTTCTGTCACTCTGGGTTATGTTGATGATGTTTCCCGTGGCTACATTCACAGGAATGATGAGATCATTCTTGTACAAGCTGGGAAATATGAATTATTGAATTAAATAATTGAGATGGCACACTCACACTGCAACAGTGCAGTACTTTACAGTTTACTGTGTCATCACAGCTGCCTTGCTGTGAAAAGTCAAAACATGCAAAAAATACATCAGTGGTGATGTAATCTTACTCTCCCAAACACTGCGCATACACACACGCACACGCAGACAAACAGTAAAAATTATGGTTTAGGTTATGTCCACCCCAGATTACTGAAACTGCACTTCTAAAAGCAGATGTTCCCTACTGGGGACAGGAAACATTGTGTTCAGGCCTATCTTTAACTGGAATATTCAGGTCCTCTAATATCCCAGTATTCAGCTCCTGTGGTTTTGGAATGGAAAGGCCTTTTTTATTGGAATGTTAGGCCCTCTTGTTGAATGATAAAGCTTGGTTGTGTTGGTATATTTAAGTCTAGCTGTGTTGGTTTGATCAGCTCCTGCTGTGTTAAATTGTAGTGCTGGAATGCTGAGTGTAACCCTGTGGTATTGGAATTCTGAATGTAATCCTATGGTGTTGAAATTCTGAATGTAATCCTGTGGTCTTGGAATATTGAATGTAATTCTGTGGTGTTGGAATTCAGAATGTAATCCTGCGGTGTTTGAATGATGAGTTTAATCGTATGGTATTGAAATGATGATTACAGATATTTTATTGCCCTTTGTCAAGAGTTCCTGATGGTGGGATTCCTCATTATAAGTAGTCAGCCACATAGCTGCCTCAGTTGGCCGTGCTTCATGGTTTCACTTGTCTTAACTGAGGAATTAGTTCTGACGTCTTATGTCTCTCTACAGAGGTAAATCTTCAACTCCCATGTAGGAAAGTGGCCGGAGTTATGATGTCATTTCTGAGTTTCTGACAAGCAGTTACTCATTTTGAACTGGGGTGGAGAGAGCTCATGTGAAGAATGTGCCTGGGTGGACAGTTCATTCTTCTTGGGAAAATCTTACATTTAATTACAGTCTAGCTTTTGTCTGCAGCTGTCACACATTAAATGAAAAATGCAACATTTATGTCCAGAACTGGAAACATAGAACTCATTGTAAAGTAATAATCTTGAAGATTTTCATTAAAATAAATGTCTGTTAAGTCACTATCTTTCCCCGACTTAGGTAACACAATGGTGATTGTGCCAATTATTATATTAATTTATATTATTATTATTATTGTTATTATTATTATTATTATAATTTATGATTAAAGAACTGGATGTCTGTGGCGACATTTCCGGGATAAAATCACAAACGGCGCATAGTTAGTGACGCGTTTTCCATCACCCATCAGTGGTTGGTCCACCAGAGAGGGTAGACGGAGCTAACGCAACAGGCTCGCTCTTCAACTCACTTGTGTGTGAGTGGCGTACTGTTTTTTCCGGTGTCTGCTAGCATTACAATAACAGAGAAAGGGGGGGTTGTGGAACCCTAAAAGGTTTTTTTGTAACATGAGAGGTCATATTATTTGTTGATGTAGATTTCATATTACATTTTATGACAATATAACGTTACTAAATTACATAGCCTAGCTATTTGCACAGCTAACGCTAACTACCGGACTATGTCAAGAAAGGCAACATTAGTTTAGACACAGTTGCGCACAGTAGCCATCTCTCATATCAGGTAACGTTGTGTTAGCTAGCTAGCTAATGTAATTAACACAATTGAATGTCAGCTAACAATTAGAAAAAATGCTAGCTAACGCTACCGACCTTGCAAAACGTCTCTGGAATGCAATGCTACCTTGTTGCAACGTTGCAATGTAGCTAACTAAAGGTCAGTTCAGATCAAAGATTTGCAACGAGACTGGATGCAACTTGCTAAATTCCAAGACGTCTGATTGTAAACGTTCTAACTGCACTTGGCAATTTGACAAGGTGGGTCTTTTGAAACCCCAGGCAAAGGCTTCAAAGGCTGCAACTAACCAGTTCACATCGCTGCAATTTTCTTTGCAACATTCTAAAACCGTTTTGTCTCGTTGCAAATCATTGATCTGAACTGGCCTTAACGTTACCGTTATTTACATTGCCATCAAGTTCATCAATATATTATAATGATCAGAATAATGCTGTCTTTAAACAGAGCATTAACCCTGGGGTATAGGTGGAGCAGAGCCGGTCTGATTTCAGTGTAAAGATGTCAAGCCGGAGAAAACTAAATTAAATTAAAGCCGCAAGCGGCGTTGGGAGGGGTCCAAGCATTGGCACCATCGCGCCCCCTACGGAGCGATTTTAAAATGGCTTTTTCCTCATGATCATATGCCTTCATCCAACATATCTCCTGAATATCATGATGATCGTATAAAATATTGATGACTTATGGCCAATTTTGTGCTAAGAGACGCTGTCGGATGACTTAGTTGCATCGCCATGGATGTGTCCTGGCCGCTTCCCGTGAAGGCCTTTACTATGTCGTAACACTTAGATGGCATGTCGTAACGCACATATGGCCTGGCGTGTTTGTACAGCTGCAGCGCTTCCATGCTGTAACAAAAAAAGGCATCACACTAGTGTTGTCACGATACCAAAATTTTGACTTTGATACCGATACCAAGTTTAGTATCACAATAATTAATACTGAAACGATACTGATTCAATACTCGGTACCTAACGATAGTGAAATTGCCTTAATAGATCAGAAACTCAATGTCCACAAGGGTTGACCTCATTTTCGAATTCATGGATTATTAAAAACCTGGTTTATTAACAACCTTTGAGTTGAAGCCTGTTCAACATATCAATAAGCATAGGCCTATAGTGTTACAACACTGAACAACAGAGAAATATATCAAATATATTTCAAAAAGTAAACAGTTGTAAACTAAATAATCTTTAAAACAGGTTTTTCACCTTTAAATAGATTTTAAAACTGCATATTTAAATAACAATACAGCATCTATCTATAATAAAATATTTGCAAATTGGAACACCTATTGCTACTGACGTGAACTGAGTGAAAGCTTGCGCTGTATCAAGAAGCTGAGTGCACAAGCGCAAGTCACCTCACTTGGCAACCATAGTTGCTACTGCCTTACAGCGAAGATTCTGACAAATTACTTTTCATCCTCTCAATCAGTAATGCGGGAGACAATTTTCCCTTGCTTTTACATTTGACTCAAAACTACCGAACTTCGGAATATTCTAATACCGAACCGTTTCTTTTTTTTTTTTTTAAGTACCGAGAAAGTGCTGAAGTTTTGGTATACCGTGCAACACTGCGTCAGACACATATTCCAATCCATTGCTCAGCTTAGCAGAGAATGCACATTTCAGAGTGCCACAGAGACAGATAGAATAATAACACATGAATGCACATTTAAAATAATAAGTACGACATTGAGAAAAAACGGAAAAAAAGACGTAATACCAACTCGTGATCTGCTTGCTGCGCGCAAAGTAGTCTACCGTTTTATTTATTTAGACATTGGCAGATAAGATAAATTTTGGTTACGCTGACCTATAAAACGCTATTCCAAAAGCAAAATCAGACATGTTATACATCGTTAGAAAGCTTATACTCTCACCTACTGAATAAATGAATTGTCAATCAAGCCAAATTGCACTAAAAAGGGCGACAACGCCGTAAGCAACAGGTGTGGTATTACGCACAGCTGTTATTGAAGATAGCCGACCCTGGCGTCACAGATGCGCGTATATTTCGCAAACGGATTGTCCAAGACAATATATGACCACTCATTCGCAAAAGGGACATCTCTACGCGTAAAACCAGTGGTAAGATTGTATATTTATTCGATGTTTAGTCCCAGATATTGAATGTAGAATGACATGGCATAATTTTAAAAAACTTTGTCTCGTTTATTTCCTTATTCAGTGAGCAGCGTTTTCACTGCTATATTGGCATATTTTAGGGCTAACGTCGGGTTTATCTTGTTGCTACGGAATATTACATTACATTCCATTACAATACAGGCATTTGGCAGACGCTCTTATCCAGAGTGACGTACAACAAAGTGTATAACCATAACCAGGAACAAGTGTGTCGAAAACCCTAGAGAGAAATGCCGTTCCAAGTGCAGGGAACAACCGTTAGTTCAACTTGGACCCTGTAGGTTAAACTGATTAACACCAACACAAACAAGAACAGCAACAACGCAGTCTATGCAAAAATACAAGCAATAGTTAAGACGAGTGCATTAACTAAGTCACCAACGAAACAGCTAACTAGTTACAACCCTAAGCTTACAGTCAATTTAGAGATTAAATTGAGAAAACAATTTCTCTCAGCATAATGATTTAAAGACTAAACGAACTCACCCGATATTGTCTTCAAATGGACCGTATTATTTATTTAGACATTGGCAGACTACAGCAAAATTGCGTCTTTTGTTTATATTCAATATTAGAAATTGCAGCGAGAAACTGCAGCTGTAGACACAAGATAGTTTGTTATGTTATGGTAGCAACGGCACGAAGCGGACTATATGCATTACCGTCATTGTTTCATTGGACCAGCGTGTTTTCGCGCGTTTGCACAGAAACTCAGAACCTATCAATAAAATGGTTTAGCTATTTCTCAGCATAATGACAGATTCAAAGACTAAACGAACTCACCCAATACTGTCTTCAAATAATGTCTGGCACTGTCTTCCACTGCTTCCCCGACGTTCAGACCGTCCCCTCACTAATAAAAACTAGACCCTACGGTGTCGGATTACTTGCGTCGCCATGGATGTCGCTTGCCGTAAAGAAGTTTACTAGATGTCGTAATCGTTTAGATTTGGAGCCACAGCTCTTCCGCACCCCACCTAATAAAAAAGTCCAAATGGCAGGCAAACAATATGGCGGAGATATGTAGCCCCAACAGCAAAGTTGTAGAGCACATTCACGTGCGTCGGTCTATGAAGTTTTGTGTTGATCTGATTTACGGTGTGGGAGTTATGACCTTTTAGGCAAAATCCTTTGTTATAGCGCCACCATCTGGCCGACATAGGTGATTTTTAGTGCCTGAGTAGTGGGGGGCCATAGGAACCCACTTGCCAAATTTGGTTGCTCTAGGACTTAAGGTTGCTGAGCCTCAGACATTTTAGCAGAGAAAGCTTCCACGCCCCAACGTAAAAGTTAAAATGGCGGGCAAACAATATGGCGGACATGGGTGGTGCCAATGGCAAAGTTGTAGAGCACCTTCAGATGCATAGGTCGATGAAGTTTTGTGTTGATCTAACTTATGGTGTGGGAGTTATGGCCTTTTACGCAAAACCCTTTGTTATAGCGCCACCATCTGGCCGACATAGGTGATTTTTAGTGCCTGAGTAGTGGGGGGCCATAGGAACCCACCTGCCAAATTTGGTTGCTCTATGACTTATGGTTGCTGAGCCTCAGACACTTTTAGCGGAGAAAAATAATAAGAATAATAATAATAATTAAAGCCGCAAGCGGCGTTGGGAGGGGTCCAAGCATTGGCACCATCGCGCCCCCTATGGAGCGATTTGAAAATGGCTTTGTCCTCATGATCATATGCCTTCACCCAACATATCTGCTGAATATCATGATGATCGTATAAAAAATTGATGACTTATGGCCAATTTTGTGCTAAGAGACGCTGTCGGATGACTTAGTTGCGTCGCCATAGATGTGTCCTGGCCGCTTCCCGTAAAGGCCTTTACTATGTCGTAACGCTTAGATGGCATGTCTTAGCACTTAGATGGTCCGGCGTGTATGCACAGCTGCAGTGTTTCTGCGCCGCAACTAAAAAAGGCGTCACACTAGTGTTGTCACGATACCAAAATTGTGACTTTGATACTGATACCAGGTTTAGTATTACGATACTCAATACTGAAATGATACTTGAAACTTAAACGATGCTAATTCGATACTCGGTACCTAAAGATACTGAAATTACCTTAATAGATCAGAAACGTAATGTCCACATGGATTGACCTCATTTTCCAATTCATGGTTTATTAACAACCTGGTTCATTAACAACCTTTAAGTTGAAGCCTCTTTAACATATTAATATGCATAGGCCTATAGTGTTACAACACTGAACAATAGAAAAATATGTTAAATATATTTCAAAAATTAAACAGTTGTAAAGTAAATAGTCTTTAAAACAGGTCTTTCTCCTTTAAATAGATTTAAAAACAGCATATTTTAATAACAATACAGCATCTATCTATAATAAAATATTTCCAAATTGGAACACCTATTGCTACTGAAGTGAACTGAGTCAAAGCTTGCGCTGTATCAAGGAGCAACCTTAGTTGCTACTGCCTTCTAGCGAAGATTCTGACAAATTACACTTTTCATCCTCTCAATGAGTAATGCGGGAGACAATTTTCCCTGGCTTTTACATTTGAATCAAAACTACCGAACGTCAGAATATTCTAATACCGAACCGTTTATTTTTCTTTATTTCTTTTTTTAAGTACCGAGAAAGTGCTGAAGTTTTGGTATACCGTGCAACACTACGTCAGACACATATTCCAATCCATTGCTCAGCTTAGCAGAGAATGCACATTTCAGAGCGCCACAGAGACAGATAGAATAATAACACATAAATGCACATTTCAAATAATAAATGCGACATTGAGAAAAAACGGAAATAAAAGACGTAATATCAACTCGCGATCTGCGTGCTGTGCGCAAAGTAGCCTACCGTGTTATTCATTTAGACATTGGCAGATAAGAAAAATTTTGGTTACGCTGACCTATAAAACGCTATTCCAAAAGCAAAATCAGACATGTTATACATCGTTAGAAAGCTTATACTGTCACCTACTGAATAAATGAATTGTCAATCAAGCCAAATTGCACTAAAAAGAGCGACAACGCAGTAAGCAACAGGTGTGGTATTACGCACAGCTATTATTGAAGATAGCCGACCATGGCGTCACAGATGCGCGTATATTTCGCTAACGGCTTGTCCAAGACAATATATGACCACTCATTCGCAAAAGGGACATCTCTACGCGTAAAACCAATGGTAAGAGTGTACATTTATTCAATGTTTAGTCCCAGATATTGACTGTAGAATGACATGGTATAATTTTTTAAAAAATTGTCTCGTTTATTTCGTTTTTCAGTGAGCAGCGTTGTCACTGCTGTATTGGCATATTTTAGGGCTAATGTCGGGTTTATCTTGTTGCTACGGAATATTGCATTACATTACATTACAGGCATTTGGCAGACGCTCTTATCCAGAGCGACGTACAACAAAGTTTATAACCATAACCAGGAACAAGTGTGTCGAAAACCCTAGAGAGAAATGCCGTTCCAAGTGCAGGGAACAACCGTTAGTTCAACTTGGACCCTGTAGGTTAAACTGATTAACACTAACACAAACAAGAACAGCAACAACGCAGTCTATGCAAAAATACAAGCAATAGTTAAGACGAGTGCATTAACTAAGTCACCAACGAAACAGCTAACTAGTTACAGCCCTAAGCTTACAGTCAATTTAGAGATTAAATTGAGAAAACAATTTCTGTCAGCATAATGACGGATTTAAAGACTAAACGAACTCACCCGATATTGTCTTCAAATGGACCGTATAATTTATTTAGACATTGGCAGACTACAGCATAAATTGCGTCTTTTGTGTATATTCAATATTAGAAATTGCAGCGAGAAACTGCAGCTGTAGACACAAGATAGTTTGTTATGTTATGGTAGCAACGGCACGAAGCGGACTATATGCATTACCGTCATTGTTTCATTGGACCAGCGTGTTTTCGCGCGTTTGCACAGAAACTCAGAATCTATCAATAAAATGGTTTAGCTATTTCTCAGCATAATGACAGATTCAAAGACTAAACGAACTCACCCGATACTGTCTTCAAATAATGTCTGGCACTGTCTTCCACTGCTTCCCCGACGTTCAGACCGTCCCCTCACTGATAAAAACTAGACCCTACGGTGTCGGATTACTTGCGTCGCCATGGATGTCGCTTGCCGTAAAGAAGTTTAGATGTCGTAATCGTTTAGATTTGGAGCCACAGCTCTTCCGCACCCCACCTAATAAAAAAGTCGAAATGGCAGGCAAACAATATGGCGGAGATATGTAGCCCCAACAGCAAAGTTGTAGAGCACATTCACATGCGTCGGTCTATGAAGTTTTGTGTTGATCTGATTTACGGTGTGGGAGTTATGACCTTTTAGGCAAAACCCTTTGTTATAGCGCCACCATCTGGCCGACATAGGTGATTTTTAGTGCCTGAGTAGTGGGGGGCCATAGGAACCCACCAGCCAAATTTGGTTGCTCTAGGACTTATGGTTGCTGAGCCGCAGACATTTTAGCAGAGAAAGCTTCCACGCCCCAACGTAAAAGTTAAAATGGCGGGCAAACAATATGGCGGACATGGGTGGTGCCAATGGCGAAGTTGTAGAGCACGTTCAGCTGCATAGGTCGATGAAGTTTTGTGTTGATCTAACTTATGGTGTGGGAGTTATGGCCTTTTACGCAAAACCCTTTGTTATAGCGCCACCATCTGGCCGACATAGGTGATTTTTAGTGCCTGAGTAGTGGGGGGCCATAGGAACCCACCTGCCAAATTTGGTTGCTCTACGACTTATGGTTGCTGAGCCTCAGACACTTTTAGCGGAGAAAAATAAGAATAATAATAATAATAATAATAATAATAATCCTAACAAAAACAATAGGGTTCCACCAGCTTCGCTGCTTGGACCCCTAATAATTAAAGCCGCAAGCGGCGTTGGGAGGGGTCCAAGCATTGGCACCATCGCGCCCCCTATGGAGCGATTTTAAAATGGCTTTGTCCTCATGATCATATGCCTTCACCCAACATATCTAGTGAATATCATGATGATCGTATGAAATAATGATGACTTATGGCCAATTTTGTGCTAAGAGACGCTGTCGGATGACTTAGTTACGTCGCCATGGATATGTCCTGGCCGCTTCCTGTAAAGGCCTTTACTATGTTGTAACACTTAAATGGCATGCCGTAACACTTAGATGGTCCGGCGTGTATGCACAGCTGCAGTGTTTCTGCACCGCAACTAAAAAAGGCGTCACACTAGTGTTGTCACGATACCAAAATTTTGACTTTGATACTGATACCAGGTTTAGTATTACAATACTCAATACTGAAATGATACTTGAAACTTAAACGATGCTAATTCGATACTCGGTACCTAACGATACTGAAATTACCTTAATAGATTAGAAACGTAATGTCCACAAGGATTGACCTCATTTTCAAATTCCTGGTTTACTAACAACCTGGTTCATTAACAACCTTTAGGTTGAAGCCTCTTCAACATATTAATATGCACAGGCCTATAGTGTTACAACACTGAACAACAGGAAAATATGTTAAATATATTTCACAAATTAAACAGTTGTAAACTAAATAATCTTTAAAACAGGCCTTTCACCGTTAAATAGATTTAAAAACAGCATATTTTAATAACAATACAGCATCTATCTATAATAAAATATTTCCAAATTGGAACACCTATTGCTACTGAAGTGAACTGAGTCAAAGCTTGCGCTGTATCAAGGAGCTGAGTGCACAAGCGCAAGTCACCTCACTTGGAAACCTTAGTTGCTACTGCCTTCTAGCGAAGATTTTGACGAATTACACTTTTCATCCTCTCAATCAGTAATGCGGGAGACAATTTTCCCTGGCTTTTACATTTGACTCAAGACTACCGAACGTCGGAATATTCTAATACCGAACCGTTTCTTTTTTTTTTTTTTTTTTTTTTTTTACCGAGAAAGTGCTGAAGTTTTGGTATACCGTGCAACACTACGTCAGACACATATTCCAATCCATTGCTCAGCTTAGCAGAGAATGGACATTTCAGAGCGCCACAGAGACAGATAGAATAATAACACATGAATGCACATTTCAAATAATAAATACGACATTGAGAAAAAACGGAAAAAAGACGTAATATCAACTCGCGAAATGCGTGCTGCGCGCAAAGTAGCAAACCGTTTTATTTATTTAGACATTGGCAGATAAGAAAACTTTTGGTTACGCTGACCTATAAAACGCTATTCCAAAAGCAAAATCAGACATGTTATACATCGTTAGAAAGCTTATACTCT
The DNA here is from genome assembly GCA_039654925.1 of Anguilla pacifica. Classification (NCBI taxonomy): domain Eukaryota; kingdom Metazoa; phylum Chordata; class Actinopteri; order Anguilliformes; family Anguillidae; genus Anguilla; species Anguilla pacifica. The sequence goes on along the minus strand of CM077286.1, from coordinate 33,548,623 downwards.
CACCTACTGAATAAATGAATTGTCAATCAAGCCAAATTGTACTAAAAAGGGCGACAACGCCGTAAGCAACAGGTGTGGTATTACGCACAGCTATTATCGAAGATAGCCGAACCAGGCGTGACAGATGCGCATATATTTCGCAAACGGATTGTCCAAGACAATATATGACCACTCATTCGCAAAAGGGACATCTCTACGCGTAAAACCAATGGTAAGATTGTATATTTATTCAATGTTTAGTCCCAGATATTGACTGTAGAATGCCTTGGTATAATTTTTTTTTAAAAGTTAGTCTAGCTTATTTCGTTATTCATGGAGCAGCGTTTTCACTGCTGTATTGGCATATTTTAGAGCTAATGTCGGGTTTATCTTGTTGCTACGGAATATTGCATTACATTACATTACAGGCATTTGGCAGACGTAGGCTACAACAAAATGTATAACCATAACCAGGAACAAGTGTGTCGAAAACCCTAGAGGGCAGTAGCCTACCGTTCCAAGTGCAGGGAACAACCGCATAGTTCAACTTGGACCCTGTAGGTTAAACTGATTAACACTAACACAAACAAGAACAGCAACAACGCAGTCTATGCAAAAATACAAGCAATAGTTAAGACGAGTTAAGTCACCTATGAAACAACTACCTAGTTACAACCCTAAGCTTACAGTCAATTTAGAGATTAAATTGAGAATACGATTTACAGCATAAATTGCGTCTTTTGTTTATATTCAATATTAGAAATTGCAGCGAGAAACTGCAGCTGTAGACACAATATAGTGTATGTTATGGTAGCAACGGAACGAAGCGGACTACATATGTATTACCGTCATTGTTTCATTATACCAGCGTGTTTTCGTGCGTTTGCACAGAAACTCAAAACCTATCAATAAAATGGTTTAGCTATTTCTCAGCATAATGACAGATTCAAAGACGAAACGAACTCACCCGATACTGTCTTCAAATAATGTGTCACTGTCTTTCACTGCTTCCCCGACGTTCAGACCGTCCCCTCACTGATAAAAACTAGACCCTACGGTGTCGGATTACTTGCGTCGCCATGGATGTCGCTTGCCGTAAAGAAGTTTACTAGATGTCGTAACCGTTTAGATTTGGAGCCACAGCTCTTCCGCACCCCACCCAATAAAAACGGCCAAATAGCGGGCAAACCATATGGCGGACATTGGTGGTCCCAATAGTAAAGTTGTAGAGCACATTCAGATGCATCGGTCGATGAAGTTTTGTGTTGATCGGACTTACGGTGTGGCAGTTATAGCCTTTAAAAGTGCGACCCTTTGTTATAGCGCCACCATCTGGTCGACATAGGTGATTTTTCGTGCCTGAGTAGTGGGGGGCCATAGGAACCCACCTACCAAATTTGGTTGGTCTACAACTTATGGTTGCTGAGCCACAGACATTTTAGCGGAGAAAACTTCCACGCCCCAACTAAAAAGTCTAAATGGCGGGCAAACAATATGGCGGACATAGGTGGTGCCACTGGCAAAGTTGTAGAGTACGTTCAGATGCATAGGTTGATGAAGTTTTGTGTTGATCTAACTTATGGTGTGGGAGTTATGGCCTTTTACGCAAAACCCTCTGTTATAACGCCACCATCTGGCCGACATAGGTGATTTTTAGTGCCTGAGTAGTGGGGGGCCATAGGAACCCACCTGCCAAATTTGGTTGCTCTAGGACTTATGGTTGCTGAGCCTCAGACACTTTTAGCGGAGAAAAATAATAAGAATAATTAAAGCCGCAAGCGGCGTTGGGAGGGGTCCAAGCATTGGCACCGTCGCGCCCCCTATGGAGCGATTTTAAAATGGCTTTGTCCTCATGATCATATGCCTTCACCCAACATATCTACTGAATATCATGATGATCGTATGAAATATTGATGACTTATGGCCAATTTTGTGCTAAGAGACGCTGTCGGATGACTTAGTTATGTCGCCATGGATATGTCCTGGCCGCTTCCCGTCAAGGCCTTTACTATGTCGTAACACTTAGATGGTCCGGCGTGTATGCACAGCTGCAGTGCTTCTGCGCCGCAACTAAAAAAGGCGTCACACTAGTGTTGTCACGATACCAAAATTTTGACTTTGATACTGATACCAGGTTTAGTATTACGATACTCAATACTGAAATGATACTTGAAACTTAAACGATGCTAATTCCATACTCAGTACCTAACGATACTGAAATTACCTTAATAGATGAGAAACGTAATGTCCACAAGGGTTGACCTCATTTTCGAATTCATGGTTTATTAACAACCTGGTTCATTAACAACCTTTAAGTTGAAGCCTCTTCAACATATTAATATGCATAGGCCTATAGTGTTACAACACTGAACAATAGAAAAATATGTTAAATATATTTAAAAAATTAAACACTTGTAAAGTAAATAATCTTTAAAACAGGTCTTTCACCTTTAAATAGATTTAAAAACAGCATATTTTAATAACAATACAGCATCTATCTATAATAAAATATTTCCAAATTGGAACACCTATTGCTACTGAAGTGAACTGAGTCAAAGCTTGCGCTGTATCAAGGAGCTGAGTGCACAAGCGCAAGTCACCTCACTTGGCAACCTTAGTTGCCACTGCCTTCTAGCGAAGATTCTGACAAATTACACTTTTCATCCTCTCAATCAGTAATGCGGGAGACAATTTTCCCTGGCTTTTATATTTGACTCAAAACTACCGAACGTCGGAATATTCTAATACCGAACCGTTTCTTTTTTTTTTTTTTTTTTTTTTAGTACCGAGAAAGTGCTGAGGTTTTGGTATACGGTGCAACACTACGTCAGACACATATTCCAATCCATTGCTCAGCTTAGCAGAGAATGCACATTTCAGAGCGCCACAGAGACAGATAGAATAATAACACATGAATGCACATTTCAAATAATAAATACGACATTGAGAAAAAACGGAAAAAAAGACGTAACATCAACTCGCGATCTGCGTGCTGCGCGCAAAGTAGCCTACCGTTTTATTTATTTAGACATTGGCAGATAAGAGAAATTTTGGTTACGCTGACCTATAAAACGCTATTCCAAAAGCAAAATCAGACATGTTATACATCGTTAGAAAGCTTATACTCTCACCTACTGAATAAATGAATTGTCAATCAAGCCAAATTGTACTAAAAAGGGCGACAACGCCGTAAGCAACAGGTGTGGTATTACGCACAGCTATTATTGAAGATAGCCCACCCAGGCGTCACAGATGCGCGTATATTTCGCAAACGGATTGTCCAAGACAATATATGACCACTCATTCGCAAAAGGGACATCTCTACGCGTAAAACCAATGGTAAGAATTTATATTTATTGGATGTTTAGTCCCAGATATTGAATGTAGAATGACATGGCATAATTTTAAAAAACTTTGTCTCGTTTATTTCCTTATTCAGTGAGCAGCGTTTTCACTGCTATATTGGCATATTTTAGGGCTAACGTCGGGTTTATCTTGTTGCTACGGAATATTACATTACATTCCATTACAATACAGGCATTTGGCAGACGCTCTTATCCAGAGTGACGCACAACAAAGTGTATAACCATAACCAGGAACAAGTGTGTCGAAAACCCTAGAGAGAAATGCCGTTCCAAGTGCAGGGAACAACCGTTAGTTCAACTTGGACCCTGTAGGTTAAACTGATTAACACTAACACAAACAAGAACAGCAACAACGCAGTCTATGCAAAAATACAAGCAATAGTTAAGACGAGTGCATTAACTAAGTCACCAACGAAACAGCTAACTAGTTACAACCCTAAGCTTACAGTCAATTTAGAGATTAAATTGAGAAAACAATTTCTGTCAGCATAATGACGGATTTAAAGACTAAACGAAGTCACCCGATATTGTCTTCAAATGGACCGTATAATTTATTTAGACATTGGCAGACTACAGCATAAATTGCGTCTTTTGTTTATATTCAATATTAGAAATTGCAGCGAGAAACTGCAGCTGTAGACACAAGATAGTTTGTTATGTTATGGTAGCAACGGCACGAAGCGGACTATATGCATTACCGTCATTGTTTCATTGGACCAGCGTGTTTTCGCGCGTTTGCACAGAAACTCAGAATCTATCAATAAAATGGTTTAGCTATTTCTCAGCATAATGACAGATTCAAAGACTAAACGAACTCACCCGATACTGTCTTCAAATAATGTCTGGCACTGTCTTCCACTGCTTCCCCGACGTTCAGACCGTTCCCTCACTGATAAAAACTAGACCCTACGGTGTCGGATTACTTGCGTCGCCATGGATGTCGCTTGCCGTAAAGAAGTTTACTAGATGTCGTAATCGTTTAGATTTGGAGCCACAGCTCTTCCGCACCCCACCTAATGAAAAAGTCGAAATGGCAGGCAAACAATATGGCGGAGATACGTAGCCCCAACAGCAAAGTTGTAGAGCACATTCACATGCGTCGGTCTATGAAGTTTTGTGTTGATCTGATTTACGGTGTGGGAGTTATGACCTTTTAGGCAAAATCCTTTGTTATAGCGCCACCATCTGGCTGACATAGGTGATTTTTAGTGCCTGAGTAGTGGGGGGCCATAGGAACCCACCTGCCAAATTTGGTTGCTCTAGGACTTATGGTTGCTGAGCCTCAGACATTTTAGCAGAGAAAGCTTCCACGCCTCAACGTAAAAGTTAAAATGGCGGGCAAACAATATGGCGGACATGGGTGGTGCCAATGGTAAAGTTGTAGAGCACGTTCAGATGCATAGGTCGATGAAGTTTTGTGTTGATCTAACTTATGGTGTGGGAGTTATGGCCTTTTACGCAAAACCCTTTGTTATAGCGCCACCATCTGGCTGACTTAGGTGATTTTTAGTGCCTGAGTAGTGGGGGGCCATAGGAACCCACCTGCCAAATTTGGTTGCTCTACGACTTATGGTTGCTGAGCCTCAGACACTTTTAGCGGAGAAAAATAATAAGAATAATAATAATAATAATCCTAACAAAAACAATAGGGTTCCACCAGCTTCGCTGCTTGGACCCCTAATAATAATCCTAACAAATACAATAGGGTTCCACCAGCTTCGCTGCTTGGACCCCTAATAATAATCCTAACAAAAACAATAGGGTTCCACCAGCTTCGCTGCTTGGACCCCTAAAAATATAGCAGTATGGATTAGCGTTGTTATTATTTTATTATGCTTCCTCTTATGTTCCTTCAGCCTTGATGCCCTTTTTTGACAAAATCTCCTTTGTTTTTGTTTTATTCTTCTTGTTCTGATTGCTAATTTAACACCCAGCTCAGCTTTATTCTCAAACAGTTTAGCTAGCAAAACCAGAAACACCAGGGGTAACATGTTGCAAGGCAGGGTTTCAAAAATATCACACAACAATCATTCACGAGAAAGACAATGTTTATTGTGCAGGAGATAGATAATTGCACAAGCCACAGCGAATCCAGCGGGTTCTTCTCTGTAGTGTAAAGATGTTCATACCAGGCAAAAGGTGGATAAAGAACGTCTGTGGAAATTGATCATCACTAATTCTACCCCAGGTCTGCTACAGCATTTTAACCCAGCTCGGCAGTGTAAAGACAGCTTAAGTTAGCCTAATGTTAGACAATGAATGAGTATGTTACTTTTATAACAACCATTTTTTATTCAGTAAATACTAAGTGTTATAGTTGGCGTGGCCCAGGTGCCAACTGACTGACGTCACACAGGCGACACTAGTTGGATCCGGTTGGATCTCTGGGAAGTGAGGTCCAAAAACACACCTGAAATTACTGCTTTTCGCCATTGGTACCGCCAAAGAGAACGAAACGGAAATCTTCGAGATTGTAACTTTAAGGAACTGACTCTCTGTGATTTAATCTTGTTTGTTCAATACATATTTATATTATAAATGTTTATAATTTATTTATAAATAAATGTGTCTTTACTTTCAGATAATTTCTTATTTATCATGCATCTTTCCACCAGGTTTTCCAAGGCAACACTAATTATCTGCAGGAAGTGCGTAATAACTTCATCCCACCGATTGAGGCGAGGTTTTTGCGCGTGAGCCCCACACACTGGCAGCAGCGCATCGCCATGAAGCTGGAGCTGCTGGGCTGCCTGCCACAGATAAGTGAGGGGCCTGCCAGGCGAGGGCCACAGACAGGTAAGACCCCCACACAGGCAAAGTGGTACACAGATTGTTAACTGGTCTATATAGGCAAGGTCCCTGCCAGGCATGGTACTCCGATCGGTAACAGCCCTACATAGGCAAGGTCCCAGTCATGCGGGGTACTCAGATAAGTACCGGCCCTACAGAGGCAAGGTCCCAGTCATGTGGGGTACTCAGATAGGTACCGGCCCTACAGAGGCAAGGTCCCAGTCATGTGGGGTACTCAGATAGGTACCGGCCCTACATAGGCAAGGTCCCAGTCATGTGGGGTACTCAGATAGGTACCGGCCCTGCATAGGCAAGGTCCCAGTCATGTGGGGTACTCAGATAGGTACTGGCCCTACATAGGCAAGGTCCCAGTCATGTGGTGTACTCAGATAGGTACCGGCCCTGCATAGGCAAGGTCCCAGTCATGTGGGGTACTCAGATAGGTACCGGCCCTACAGAGGCAAGGTCCCAGTCATGTGGGGTACTCAGATAGGTACTGGCCCTACATAGGCAAGGTCCCAGTCATGTGGGGTACTCAGATAGGTACTGGCCCTACATAGGCAAGGTCCCAGTCATGTGGGGTACTCAGATAGGTACCGGCCCTACAGAGGCAAGGTCCCAGTCATGTGGGGTACTCAGATAGGTACTGGCCCTACATAGGCAAGGTCCCAGTCATGTGGGGTACTCAGATAGGTACCGGCCCTGCATAGGCAAGGTCCCAGTCATGTGGGGTACTCAGATAGGTACCGGCCCTACAGAGGCAAGGTCCCAGTCATGTGGGGTACTCAGATAGGTACTGGCCCTACATAGGCAAGGTCCCAGTCATGTGGGGTACTCAGATAGGTACTGGCCCTACATAGGCAAGGTCCCAGTCATGTGGGGTACTCAGATAGGTACCGGCCCTACATAGGCAAGGTCCCAGTCATGTGGGGTACTCAGATAGGTACCGGCCCTACAGAGGCAAGGTCCCAGTCATGTGGGGTACTCAGATAGGTACTGGCCCTACATAGGCAAGGTCCCAGTCATGTGGGGTACTCAGATAGGTAACAGCCCTACATAGGCAAGGTCCCAGTCATGTGGGGTACTCAGATAGGTACCGGCCCTACAGAGGCAAGGTCCCAGTCATGTGGGGTACTCAGATAGGTAACAGCCCTACATAGGCAAGGTCCCAGTCATGCGCGGTACTCAGATAGGTAACAGCCCTACATAGGCAAGGTCCCAGTCATGTGGGGTACTCAGATAGGTACCGGCCCTACAGAAGCAAGGTCCCAGTCATGTGGGGTACTCAGATAGGTAACAGCCCAACATAGGCAAGGTCCCAGTCATGTGGGGTACTCAGATAGGTAACAGCCCTACATAGGCAAGGTCCCAGTCATGTGGGGTACTCAGATAGGTAACAGCCCAACATAGGCAAGGTCCCAGTCATGTGGGGTACTCAGATAGGTAACAGCCCTACATCAGCGAGGCACATAGTAATGTGATGGCACCGCAATGGCAAAGGTGATATCAGGTGAGGTAGACACTGTCAGAAAAACAATTAGAAAGCCGTGTACTTTTTTAAACAATTGGCCTTATTGTGGGTGGAGAAATGTATGCATTTCTGTGTTTAACTGTTTTTTTCTGTTCTTCGTTTCAGAGGGAATAAACATAGCGAAACAGCAGTCACATTTCTCTTTCTTCTTTCTACTCGGTAGTGAGGCCCCGAATCTTCCTTCCATCGCCCCCTAAACTGAGCACCGACCCCCCACTTCAAAGTGACAAAACCACGCTCACTCCAGATATCCGCAACACCACCATGACCCCCAGTGGCAACAAAGGTGAGAGCAACCCTATGTTAATCACATGCAACCATACACCTGATCCTTCCCTGCATTTCAGTTCTTTCAGTTGTGCCCCACTGCGTGACACTTAAGTGGTCAACACTAGAGTAAAACATTTGGCAATGAACGAGTTATTTTGTACTTCTTAGCATCTCATTAGGAATGTTAGGACAGACTAATTTGTTTTTTAAGGACAAATTACTGTTGGTGAGATTGATTTGGAGGTCCAGAATGAGCAAAATCAGGCTTTTATCGATAATTTAAATCTGTTCTGGAAAGCGTGAATCCTTTTAAAAAACGATGGCCTCCATTCCAGTCCTCTATGCACTCGGGTACTATCAGTGAACCTTGATGATATTATTAGTCACATAACTTTACAAATGGAATCCGTCTCCAAATGATGCCCCCTCAGTCCATACCAGGATTGTTTTGTCAACTAATATTATGACACAATTTTTCGTCAAAGCCTTATTTTGTGATTACGATGAAGACAATAACGTGACAAAACTTTTTGAAATAATAATGATGACTAATTCATTTTGTATTTTAAATAAAGAAAATATGACAGAATGAAAACAAACCTTGTTTTGCTGCAGACCAATTTTGTTCCAGTTGCTTTATTGCACCCATGGATATATTACAACCAAGGGTTGGCATTAAGACATGCCGCCCACCAAATGTACATAGAATTTGGCGGTGGGGTATTCTACACCACTACTGGTAGCAATTTTTATGAAAACAAGACTAGGTTAAAACCTAGTATATGGCTGGACCTAACAGTGTTTCCTTTAGGATTTTTTTCAGCAGCAGGGGAAAGGGTTTTGTTGTACCTGGGTGGTGTGCGCGTGCCGCTGGCGTCAGAGTAAATATCAATAGGTCATTTAAAAATATGAAATAAAATGACACTTGACTGCAAAACAAACATTAGAACATATTTATTGACATTTATTGACTATTTATTCGTACATAATGCCTCTTTGACCCACTACTTACAGAGGGCACTGTATATTAGCCTCAGTGGCAAAGTTTGCAGCCTGGTTGAGAGCCATGGGTGGAACCTTGTCTTGTCTACCCATTTAGGGTCCCAGCCTGATAGTATGTGCTTAGTCTTCATTTTCTCTCCTCTCTCCTGTCCTCCTCCACTCTCCTCTCCGCTCATCTCTTTCTGCCCTCTCTCCTGCTTCACTCTGCTCTCCTGCTCCACTCGCCTCCACTACTCCTGCCTGTGTACTAGTCAAATAAGGTTACATTTGAGAATAAGTAACGTTAGATAATTCTCTCACATCACAAATATTTGATCACGCAACCAGTAAGAACATTAAAATATTGTAGTGGCCACCACTAACGTTAAATATTTTAGAACTAGAAGGCATTTCTTTCCCTTCAAAACTTCGGGGCATAGGTAAGAACCTTGAGCCCCTCTCTAGCGAAAGTAACGTTAGAGCGAGAGCACATTATCGACCACCCGAGGGGCGGGACGTGTATCGACCACCTGAACCGCTAGTGTATTTACTTCGTAATTTATTAGAGAGAACTGGACATCGTTACCTATTAAAATGTAAGTCCTGTAAAAATACACATAATAAACTGTGTAAATGTGAAAAACCAACTTCATACATTTAGTTATATTAATACAGACATATTTACTATATCAACTTTAAGACAAGCAACACGCTCGGAATTATCTCATCGTGACCCACTAAACCCAACGGCGCAGACGTTGCTTCATAATTTCAAACTGCTTTCCTAACGGCTATTGTGCATCCTGCAACTTGGGTTACAACTGTGAATATGTACGTATTCCTGGACGTGCCGATAGCGACCACCCTTTCTCATATTAACCTCAAATACGCAAGACAGGACACTTATACTGTATGCTAGCAAATTTCTATCAAGTTCCATTCATTTATATGGGGTGGTCGATACAGGTCCCCTTAGCAACCAAAAGCTAGCGCTGGGCCACCTCTGACTTATTTGCTGGCACTAAAAAAATCGCGAAAATACTGAAAAAATAACCACTGGAGGATAACAAGGACATTTTTCCCTACATAACTAGGTACAGGTTGGTAGCGATATTTCGCCTATTTCAGATATAGTTGCAAATGTGTTTACGTTACGTAGCTAACGTTAGCTGGAACATTATTTCACAATATATTATTAAGATTAATAAGAATTAGTTGGCCATGAACATCAATAGAGAATACATTCAAAATGCTTATTTAAACTCGTAGAGTTGTATCTGATACCTTAGAGACCAATTTGTAGCCAGAGGATAGTATTTCGTGTTAGCTGAGCTAAATTAATCTTTTTTAGTTTTCATTTCACCAATAAATGTGACTAAAGTCTTCTAAGAATGAAAACGTGGGGCGAAGTAGGTGTTAAAATAGCTATATTTTAAATACAGCTTCTTTGAATAAGTATCAGGTTGTAGCCAGTGCTAGCCTCTGTTGTAATGTGGGGCAGTGTTGTGCAAGAGCAAGCTCAAAGTTCAGTTCATACAGATTAAAATGAATTAGTTCACGTTCATAGTTCACAATTTTGAATTTTGAACTAAGTTCACAGTCCCAAAAAATGAACTAGTTCACGTTCATTTTTTCCGTTTTTTAAATTCTATTCTTTTTCAGTAGAACCTCCTCCTACCCATCCACCCCAAGCCCCCAATCATTGCCACTGCCCACTTCCCAAACTAAACGTATTACTGTATTCTACAACAGAATCACGATTACTTTTAAAAGCCAAGAAAAAACAATGTCAGTATATGTTTTACCACTTAAAAAATATGTCATATTATGCAGAAAGTGAAAAAAATAGGTGCAGTAAGGTATACTGTAGATCAGGCCTATTCAGCTAGCAGCCTGCGGGCCGGATACGGCCCTTTTGAATTTTTCTATGGCCCGCAAGAGGCTGCCTGCAAATCAGGCTGGCATGTGTGATATGATAAATAAAACTATGGTAGGCTAGATATCTCTGAGCTACTTTTAGACATCTGAACCATAGACTGTATGATCTGAACCAATATGGTATTATTGGGTATGTCTTTTTAAAGCACCTATGTGCTGTGATTGGCTGCAACAGGATTACACCTGCTCCGCACCTGCCATTCGCTCAGTCAAGCCTCATGGTTGCATTCTGGGCTGGTGGGCCACAGAGAAACTCATGTTAGCTAACAACAAGCTTCAAAATGTCTCTTTCTAAGCCAAAAAGATGTAAAGTTGATAGTGAAAATCGCCAGTTCCAGAGCGAATAGACTGACAAATATTTATTTACTTTGCCAGCTGCAACAAGTAATAAACAGGTGTGTTTATTGTGCAACGAATGCATTGCTGTGATTAAAGAATTCAACGTGAAGAGGGACTACAAGTCAACTCATGGCTCGTTTTCTGCCAGTTTTCCTGAGGGCTCGGAGGAACGGAGAAGGAAAGTACAGGGACTGCTAGCATCTTTTCAACGGAGTCAAGTGGCCCTTGGTCGCTTTTGCACGGAACAAGAGAGAGCCACGATAGCATCCCTGTGTGTAGCCTGGACAGTAACCAGACAGAAGAGGCTCTTACCGAGGCTGAAACCGTTAAAGATGCATGCTTGCTGTCATTGATGAAGTGGTTGTTGATGAAAAAGTTAAGGAAAGCGTCACTTCATCCATTAAAAAAGTACCTCTGTCGGACACATCAGCTCTTCGCAGAGTGGAACTACTTGCAAAGGATGTCTCAAGAAAGCTTTTGGAAAACCTTCGAAAAGCAGAGGTTATCTCTATCGCTGTGGATGAATCAACTGGTTGTACTGACATGGCCCAGCTATGCATCTATGTCAGATTTTACGATGGAGTGCGCTTTTGGGAAGAACTTCTGGGGCTTATTCCGTTGGAGGGACACACTACAGGTGAAGTGATTTTTCAAAAGATCGTCTCGTTTTTTAACGAGCGTGAACTGGATTTACAAAAAGTTTGCCTGTTGGTTACTCATGGCACTCCAGCCATGATCAGCCATAGTCCCACATATGCAGTTTTTACACTGCATCATTCATCAGTCTGTGCTGTGTGCAAAGCTCAGTGGTGATCTGAAAAACACCATGGACACTGTCATGAACATTGTGAATTTCATTCGTTCAACCTCCAGCCTACAACATTGCCTTTTCCGTCAGCTGCTTGCTGACACGTTTGCCGAACACACTGACTTACTCGTCCATAACGATGTCAGATTGCTCAGCAAAGGAAAGGTTCTGGACCGTTTCTGTGAACTCTGCCAGGAGATTGTGTCTTTTTCGCACATGTAAACACAAACAGGCAACCAACCTCTTGGAGCACATGTTGGATGAACGGTTTATGGCAGAAGTCTACTTCTATGTGACATTTTTGGACACTTGAACACGAAGTGCAGGGGCGGGAAAAGTCTATTGCTGATTTGGTCAAGTGGCTTTGTGCCTTCAAGACAAAGCTAACTATTTTCACTACAGACCTAATGGCAACAAAATTGCTGCACTTCCCGCAATTCCGTGCATTCATGAGCACAGCACCTGGGACACACATAATGCCCGTCATGACAGACTTCATGACAAAATTGACTGAGAACTTTACTGAGAGATTCCAAGGCTTCAGCATTCCCATTGAGGTATTACAGTTTGCTTGTTTTCCATCAAACCTGAGGCAGACTTCTGTGTAAAAGCAAAAGAGGTAATGTCTTTTATTGATGAGCGCATCTTTCAGATGGAATTGGTTGATGTGCAGTCCTCCTTTGCTTTAAAACAGCACCTGCAGTCTGAGGGTGCAGTGGACTTTTGGTCTAACCATGTTAGCCAATATCAGTACCCCACAATAAGGAAAGTGGCCTTGCTAATACTGACTGTTTGGATCTATTTAACTTGTGAGTCTAGCTTTTCTCATATGAATGCCATCAAAACAAGGGCACGTTGTTCCATGGCCAATGAGAAGTTGCATGAGTGTCTCAGGATTGCCCTTACTACTTATGAGCCAAACTATGTTGAAATAGCAAAATCAAGGCAGTGTAATTTCTCTCACTGACTCAAACAGGCTCAAAATGACAGAAGTCTGATATGTATGGTAGTTCTATAGTAGTAAATCACCTCCTGATTGAGGCATGTAATGCCATCCTAGTGAAAATGCAAAGACTACAGATCTGTTTTATGATTATTCAAACAGGCCTACTTATTGTTAGTCTGGATAGTATTTTACTGTTTTCACCTTTAACAAATATGGATATGGACCTGCTATAAGCACCTTATGTCTGCTTGGAATTGTTTTTGATAGTGTCATGAACAGGCCCATTTAGTCTGATGGCTACTGTTTTACTATGTTCATCTTGCATTTAGCATTTATGGATATGGACCTGTTTTAAAAGCTCCTTATGTATGCTTGGAAGTGTTGTTGAGGATATTATAAACAGGCCTACTTACTGTTAGTCTATATACCATTCAATGAGGAAACTCTTCTCGCTCCTGGTCACTATATTTCTTTTGCACTATAGTCTGTGATCATGTCAAACATCACCTACATGCCCATTCTGCTAAAAACATATTGTTTCAACTACTCAGTTTCATCATTTGTCCTCATTTCTCTCGTACTACTGTTATTTTCTCATATGCAAAGATTGCTGGGAAATATGTCTGTGTTGCTATTCTCCACTATCAAGTGTTCCTGTTCTCCTTGAATTCTCACGTAAGGTCAGTGATCTAGCTAAGGAAAACAGTGAAGAGTAGTCCTACCTACAGCTAAACATATCAAAATGCCTTATAAACCTTAGAAACACTAAAAGTGCATCTTGAAAAAAATAACACAAAACAGGAAGGACAGAAGGGTACACAGGTTGCGACCTAGGGAGCTCAAATTCAAAGAGGTTGCTTGAAACAATTTAGGAAACATTGAGTAGCATTGCTTTGGAATACAGCTTATTTAATTTTGGTGAGGCAAGATAGCCTATATTGTTTGTAGTGCTGCATTTTCTGTTATTTCGTGGAGACGCACTTTTAGTGTTTGTAAGTATATATATATCGGGCATTATTTGACTTTTTTGACGACATCGGGATCAGCAGTTATGCAGCCGATGTGTCCCGATTTTTAAGTAAGTATAATATTCGAACGTTGTAATTGCTATTTACTAGAATTATCCAGTAGAGGGAGCTCTAATACAAGTGTGAACTGCAGCAGCTGACACGCTACTTCTGTAATAAGACGTAACACTCGTGCCTCATCCAATATTCTCCACTGCAAGACTTGTCTGCACAGATTCGATTGCCGCAATAAAGGTATATATATTTAGTGAAAGTTTTTAATTAAATGCGTTTATACGACCACTATGTTTATCAATCCTCATTATCAAGCGAGCGAGCTAGCTAACATATTTGGTTCACTTTAGCAAGCTAGCTGGCTAGCAAGCCTTTATGAAGTGGCAGTGAACACATAAGCAGCGTAGGATCTACATTTCCAGGGGACATCGCTGTATTCTCAAATAAATAACCAGCCAAAATAAAATGGTGATTGAATGCATCACACATTTGTTTTTTTTATCTGAGATAATGATATTAGCTACTATATGATGCTGTGTCAGTAGCCAATGCGTTATTGCAAGCTAGTGTGTCATCTAGTCACGCGTCATCGTAGCAAGCTAACCAGACAGTAAATAAATGCCGATAAAACACTTCTAACGTGGATTGTTTTAAGACATGTTATCTAGCTTTGTCGTGATAACATGAGAGAAGGATTGCTGTTGGAGAAGTGAATCAACCAACAGTTAGCGCGGGTAACCTGCACGAAAGCGCATTGTAGTTTTTTTCACGTATTTCATCCAGTCAATTTAATTTTATCTAACGTTATACTTGATTCACTCATTAGCTCCGCTAGATAATGTCTTACTCTTTGAGATCATGTAGTAGAAATAAAATAAGACTATATAATTCATTTAACTTACTGAGAATATATAATAAGAAATAATAATGAGGCTGTGTCAATAGCTAATGCATTATTGCGAGCGAGTGTGTCATCTAGTCACGCGTCAGAGCACATTGTAGTTATTTTCACCACCGAATTCTTATGGACAGGGAAGCTCGCAAGATAAAGTCTTACTCTTTGAGATCATGTAGTAGGAATAAAATAAGAAAATATAATTAATTTACTGAGAATAGATACTAAGAAATAATAATAACAAATGAATAACAACAATAATTATAATATTCATAAAAATACATGTTTGAAACTGGAAAACTGATTTTTTTTAAATTAATTTTTTATAGATGGCTGGAAAAGAAAAGAATAAAAGCAAGGTGTGGAGTTATTTTGATTCCACACACTTAAAGATGGTGTTAATATATATATTTAATTTAATATCATCTTTTACATTTTTTTATCTAAAAAGTTCTTTGTGTGTTTATTTTTATTTTTATTTGTTTACTTAAAAAGTTAAATGTTCTTAACTATAGAAACTTTAATAAAATGTAAGTTTTTCAAATTGATTTGAAAATGTTGCACTTTTTGACGAAATATCGGTCAAAACATCGGAAATCGGTGGGCAAGGACACTCCAAAATTGGGATCGGCATCGGACCCAAAAATCTGGCATCGGTCGGGCTCTATTTGTAAAGTTTATAAGGCATTTTGATAGACTTAACTGCAGGTAGGAGTCCTCTTCGCTGTTTTGCTTTGCTAGATCAGTCACCTTACGTGAGAATTGGAAGTAGAAAAACCGGGACAGTTGATAGTGGAGAATAAGAATAGGCGCATATGTCCCAGCAAACATATCATAAAATAACAATAGTACGAGAGAAATTATGAAATTGAGTAGTTGACAATATCTTTTTAGCAGAATGGGCATGTAGGTGAAGCTTCACATGATCACAGACTATAATGCAAAGTAAATGAAGTGACCATGAGTGAGCTGAGTTTCCTTATCGAACGGTATATATAACAGACGGTATAAATTATTAGTTTTTAAAGTGGTGGGTTCAGTAATGTGTGATAATGCGTAGGAAATCTATTGCACTGATGTGCTTTTCTCATGTTCAGTACTAGTTGTTATAATTATGATGTCATGATTTTTATGTAATGTTTTAATGGGGAGTTGCAGACCGTTCATACGTAGTAATTGTTTGTGTGTGGCTAGATAGAGAACAGGGCGAGGTGACATGAATGTAGAAACGTGGCGTTTCATGATAAGAACGTTTTCTACAGTAGCCAAGTGAAGAAGTTAATACAAATAGCACAGTGGCCAACTGGTGTAACTTTGTAAGAAAATCAATACATTTGCTGTCATGACATGCATATGGCTGGCCGTGAGTGACTTTTGGTAAAGCAAATATAAGTGTAAGAAAACGTTAGTGTAAAATATGAAAATATCTGCCCGAGGGCAAGGTGGGATTCGATCCTTCAACCTCAGGCTTACCAGTCCATAACTTTGTTAGTGCGCCACCATGACATAGCTGTACAATGCGTGAAATTTCATAGTCAAACCTGTCCGTGGTTTTAAAGAAGAACACAGGCCAATAAGCACAGCCGAGCTCCCGTTGAATCCATATGGCCTGGCGATATTGTAGCCGGTTAAGTGAACATGCAGATGGTATGTCATAATGCAATGTGTATGTTCGGTGAACGCCGGGTAGATGTGGTGCAAAGGCAAGCTGTTGAGAAGTAATAGACAATTATTAGTGAGCAAAAAAGCATGTTTAACCCTCTGGGGTCGAGAGCTCCGCCGGCGGAGCTCGACAAGATGAAATTAACTTTCGTTTCTATTTGGATGATTAACGTCACGTGCTGTTATCATACAGACGCAATAAAAACATTGACAGAAACCTTAGAATCGCGACTTTCCAATGCGCCCATTGGCAAATAATATGAATTGTTTTAAAATGTTTAAATTTGATTAATTAGACCATGTATGCTTCGCTAAACTTTACTCATTACTATGTGAATTTCGCTCAGCAGGAAGTCTGCCCAAACCGCATTCACATGTTAACAACATTATAATTACTCTCCATAGAAGGAGACTAAAGGAGGGGCGATGCGAGATCCATGTGAGAAATGCCAAGTCTGCGAAAGCGGGATAGAATGTCAAAGTGTCGCCTAATTCACTTCTTTTGAGGTGAACATTTCGTTTAATTTTGGAAAATGGTCCGTCCGGAAGCCGACACTGATGAAGAGCGGTGTCATTTCGAACAGCGAACTGATCCAGCTGAGGATCAACTTCATGCGTAAGTATATTTCTTATGATCATATTGGTAAATATGTGTACTGTATTGCAACGTATCTGTGTGTTTGGAGGAATATCCAGCAATATGCGCATTTGTAAATTCCCACACTACGAACGATTCGAACTATTGCATCTCAAAATTATAGGCTAGGCTCTCTGTGTCTGGTTGTGTTAGAAGTATCAGGTAGACTATGTTTTTCGATCATATTGGTAATAAATAGCCAGTGGCGTGGCTAGGATTCTAAAACTGATGTCATCGCACAATCGATATTAGCATACTGTAAGTAAATTCGGGAAATAGCAATATAATAACCACTTAGCTAAACAGACCTAGTCTACTTCAGATTGATACATTGTTATTGATGAGTTGCATGTAGTTGAGCTGGAATATCAATGTTTATTTAGTTTAGCTAATGTTGTTTCGTTGATAGCTTGCATTATTTGTAAATGTGTGCTGTATTACATTCTCTGTGTGTTTGTAGGAATATTCACTAATAATTCTTTGTTTGTATATGATGTAACCATGTCACATTTCAAGTTTTGTTTTCATTAGTTAGTGGTTTGCCCCTTTTTTGTAAAGCACATTTTTCACCTGTTGAAGGGAATGTGCTATATAAATAAAGTTTGATTTGATGTCACATTTCCTAACAATTTTGTTTTTATCATATTTACAGAGATGCTGATCAGGAAACACAGCCTAGTTCACCACTAGCTAAGAGGCCAGGCAAGCGTTGCAAGAGTACACCAGTCTCATCTCATCTTCCATGCGTATAGTTTGCTTCAATAAACGTTCTGAAAATCAAAAGATGTCTTTGTTTCTGTCTTCTAAATGGCTCACTGAGTCTTTGTCTTAGTGGTGGGGAGGCATGCGGCCAGGTGTGAATAGCCTACTTAGCTGACAGGTCGCCCTACCCAATGCATATTCATTACAGAAAGGCCATTTGCCCTCCCATTCTCACCTGGTGTTGAAAAATAGTAGTCACAACACTAACTTTTAGCAATTTATTTTATATTTCTCATTGGATTTGCTGAAATATTTAGTCATCTTTTGATACCCAAGACCTTGATGAACACATTTCAGTGACCAAAAGTCTTAGTCACAATTGTTTAGTGTGTTTTATTACAACATTCCTGTGCATGTTCAAAACTACTGTTTACAGTTTGTGTGTTTTTAGAGCAGTTTACAATCCACACATGATTATGACCTACTTACTGCTGCCATATTATTTCAGCTGAGTTTGTGCTGAAAACAAAGATGTGAAACACTTTGGAATCACTGTATATAAAGTTGATGAGATTTACACAATTGTCAGAGCATCGCACAATCACCAGTGTGCCTCATTTTACCCTTAGACCCCAGAGGGTTAAGAAAGTTGCTTGAGGCAGGGTTTGAACCTGTGACTTCATGATCTGTAGACAGTTAGACGTGCCACTAAGCCATGAACTGACTACCTGTTGAAACTAAGAAAGTTCTTGGGTGATAATAGAAGAGCTCCTGTTGAATCCATATGACTTTGCAATATTGTAGCCGGTTAACTGAACGTGTAGATGGTATGTCATAATGCAGTGTATACGTTCGGTGAACGGCGGGTAGATGTGGTGCAAAAGCAATAATTGAGAAGTAATAGACAATTATTAGTGAGGAAAAGAGCAGATTAACCTCTTCGCACAAAGCCCCTAGTGGTCGGCATGCCGGCGTGCCGAGATTACTGAACTCAGACATTCAGTGCTACTGCGACCAAAGTATGAGTTAAAAACAGAAACACTTTGTTTTAGTTTAATTAGTAGATGATATATGACAACTATGCCGAATACGGAGTTTCGCAGCGCCACCATTGTCGCTCTGGTTGTACATTTAACAAGCAGCCCCTCCCTGCAGTCTCATCTGCAACTACACACCCCACCCATGACATAATGGACAATATTGTCTATCTGGACATTCATAAAAATATTCTTTCACCACTCAAAAATCGTATTCCATCATAGCAACAATATAAACCCGACAATAGCCCTAAGATATGCCAATACAGTAGTGAAAACGCTGCTCACTGAATAATGAAATAAACAAGACAAAGTTGTTATACCATTATACTATGTCATTCTAGAGTCAATATCTGGGACTAAATATTGAATAAATATACAACCTTACCATTGGTTTATGCATAGACATGTCCCATTTGAGACTGAGTGGTCATATATTGTCCTGGACAATCCGTTTATGAAATACACGCGAATTTGTGACGTCTGGGTACCTTCCAAAATAGGTGTGCGTAATACCAGAAGTGCGTAATGTTGTTTACAGCATTGTCGCCCTTTTTAGTACAGTGGCTTGATTGACAATTAATTTATTCAGTAGGTAAGAGTATATGCTTTCTAACGATGTATAACATGTCTAATTTTTCTTTTGGAATAGCGTTTTCTCATCATCGCATTCACTTATGCATTCACTCTGTGGTAGCAGTAAAAGAGGCTGCACCTAACGAAACGTTGTCAACGATTTTTCATAATTTCTTGGAAAACACTATTTTTATTGAAGACTTCTGGGCAGAGCTAAGCCATATGTTTGCTGATTGACCTAGCTGAGATAGTTTTCTGGAGGAAGACAGAAGCAGATAGAACTGTATCATTGATTTACTGTCTCTGTCTACTGAAAACAGATAAGATTTCATCATTGCTATGTAAGTATTACTACTCAAAATATTTAGGTTATATATGTTATTTTTGAAATTGAGTGTTTTTAAATAGGTTAGTGGTGTTTTATAATGAGGATATTTCACACTGTAATAATGTAAGCGTTTGTTGTTGTCTAGTAGTGTTTGTGATGCATGCAACAGTGATGACGTGAGAGTTGGAACATTGCCAAAACGTGATGGACGGTTTAAAATTGTTTTCATGTCATCCGATCCCCATACAAGAAAACATACGAGGGTACAGTGTATAGAAATACAGACAAGAGTTAATTATTATACATATAGGTATTGCACAGCATTGTGTGACAATATTTTTGCATTATTTTAAAATCTGATATCAATGTGTCATCTTAAACCTTCATAAGGGGCTCGTTTATATGCTTTACAATGGACAAAAAGCATTATATTCCTTTTTGGAGAGATTTTGGATATGTTTCTGGACCCCTAGCTATTTTAGACCACTGTACTGACAGAAAGCTTGTAATTCCCATTTGAAAATGATGCAACAGTGAGTTTCTTGAGTCAAAACCGTTGATTTATAGTGAAATACGTGAATATGTTGTGATTTACAGCAATGCATGATTTAGACATTTTGGGTAGATTTGGAGACGCTGGGTACACTGCTTAGTTTTTGCTTCTTAGATCTTTTAGTAGTTCTGCGTATCCACCCTTATATTTTATGAACTTCTGGTCAAGAAGTTTTTGATTCAGGACATGTATACTTTAACCTGCTGTATATATGCAATCTCTCAGTATTTCATTGCGAACTAAAAATGAACAAATTCATTTTAGATTTTTGTCTAGACAATTGCATTTGTGGGGAATCTTTAATTACCTATAAATCTGTTTTTTTGGGATTAATGCTGAGAGTGGTGGAAATTTTGTTTTCCACTATTGACCGACTACTAAACCCTACTCCTGATTTTCAAAGCCAAGCTTCGACTACAAAATGTGAAGGGTTAGCGAGATTTTTTAATGATAGGATTGTGACCATCAGAGCTATTATCATCACTGACTCTACTGCCCTCTGCTGTCAACCTTTCAAGATGCAGGCAACTGTGAGTAATTTCACCAGAATTTCTGTTGCAGAGCTGTAAAATCATAGCGGTAAGCAAATCCTCCGTGTCACCATGTGTGTGCATTCACACTAACTTTAAGGCAGGGGTGTACAGTAAGGGCCAATCTAATAATTATTTAATTGGGTCAATCAGATCTTGATCCGGCATTTGTATAAGCACCAGCTACAGCCTTAGACAAGTCTGTCCTGGAGCTTTTACTGTGCTCTAGTACAGGAATGAAACAGCGTAGGTTATATACCTGTCAGAATACTAAAACTGAAGTAATTGTTTGGACCAAAACCAGCCTGCGGACCAGCTCTCCGGGACAGGAATTGTGCACCCCTGCTTTACGGGGAGTCTAAAATAGTAATGTATATAAGTAGGGTGCAGGTTCTGTTGCTGAGGACATGAGAGTTTCTATCTGTGGCTGTGCTTTTAGATGTGGCGTTGGCTGCTGTGCTGGTGCCCTCTCTGGCCATGGCCCTGACTGCTCTCATCCTGGCCCTGATCTGCACCTGGCACTGGAAGAACAGGTGAGTTGCTTACATGTTGAGGGTAAAGCCGCGTTTCCACCGCAGGAACTTTACCCCGGAACTAGGAACCTTTTGAGGAACTCAGTGCCTTTCGACTGCAGGAACTAGGGTCTAAATTTAGTTCCGGGGGCTTTATTTTACCCCCAAAAAAGTTCCTGCTCGGGGGTGTAGTACTTTCCAAAAGAACCGGAACCTTTGGGGTGGGGCGCAAGCGCTGAAAATTTCTGATTGGTCGACTACTTGCAGTGTTTTATTTCAACTGCCATGTTTAAAAATATGCAGCCGCAAACCGATTTATTTTCATAATAACTTCAAATCAAACTTGTATGTTATGCGGCCCAGTAGCCTAGTTTTGGTTATAGCCTGCCAACGTCTTGGAATTATAACGTGTGCTCTTCTGTTCTTTTCTTGCTTTAGTATTCGTTTTATAAAATGCTAAGCATTCGTGCTGGGACAGCATATTACGTACCAAAACATTCAAACTGATTAATTTGGTTGCTGAATATTTTCTTCCGGATTTTCTTTGTTAGCCCATTGTAATTGACTCAAAACGTTTGAGACAGTTATGTGAGGTATGCGGTAGTTCTGCGTAATTCACATTGGTGATACAGTAAAAGCAAACTGGAAATCACCTTCCGCACTTTTTGTCAGGGTAAAATAACAGGTTAATTCTAGTAATCGTCCCTTTAGCTTTTTCAGACTGCCGTAATTTTACTCTGCCATTCTTCAATTCCACAAAAAGACCAGGAAGACTATGGGCTAATTTATGGTGCATGGTTCGCATCTGGAGGGCACACTTCGCTGCTCGGCTAGCAGTAACTTTGAAGGAAAGCAAACGGTGGCTGTACCACTGCTAATTTAAATTTTCACGCAAGTCCGAGTTTTCGTTCTATTCTTGTCATTTTGCGATTAGCCTATATGGAATTGACGATGAGAAAGTAATCAAACGGCAAATTGTTTACAACGTGTGCATGTTTTCTGCTGTTGTTGCCAGTTATATTGGAAATGTGAATGCATTCTGTCGCCTCGGATGTCAAGACATGAAAGTGAATGTTCGCATAAAAACATAATGAATGTGTTTGAGTGGATATATAAAACAGTTACAATCTGACTATTGGCCTGTTATATCCTATTTGTTGCATAACAACGGTCCAAGTTCAACTACCAATGACAGTTTTGCTTGACAACGGTAAAATATGCCCAAACGGCTGCAGAAGAATATTTCAATTCCAGGTGATTAAATCGATAAAAATCAATAAATACAAAAGTAACCATATATAGTCATTGTTGGTAACCCGTTGTATATAAGTGGAATAAACCCCTCCGGGCTGTCCCGGTTATTAGAAAATAATGTAGGCTACTTCGGTGGTAGTATGGGGAAACAGAAAAAATCATAGGACAGAAGGACCGACGACAACGTCGTTTTTTCATATGTCAGTGGGCTAATTTGCCTAATCTTCGCGGGACTTTAGACCGCGGTGGAAACGCAGACAACAATGGGCTGAAGGAACCTTTTAGTTCCTTGAAAAGTAGTTCCTGGGACTAAAAGTTCCGGGTACTTTTGGTGGAAACGCGGCTTAAGTAATATCCACACCTGCGTGGGTATCTGTGGGTGACATCATCTATCTCTCTGCTCGAGCACAGGAAGAAGAGCATGGAGGGAGTCTATGACCTGCCACAGTGGGATCGTGCAGGTAGCCCAGCAACAGACTATTAAAATCTTTTCCCAGGAATACTAAAACTAACATGCTTTTTTGGCATAACAGGAGTTATCTTGCATTGCCAAACATTTCAGAAAGTACCAGTACAGAACTGATGATGTTTCTGGATATTAAAATGTATACATTTACAGATTTAGAAAAACTTCAATACTGTGTCAGGACATCATTTGTGAGGTCTTATGATTTCCCAGTCTGTCCTCACTAAACTAATGGGGTAGTTTAATTGGTTAATTGGAACATGAACAAGAGTAGTGTGTTTAGTTGGTCAATTCGGAGAGGATTTGTGTCTGTGTTTCAGGTTGGTGGAAGGGAGTGAAGCAGCTCTTGCCCTCTAAGATGGCGGAGGGGGAGGAGTCTGTGGTGCGGTACAGCAGCACTGAAGTAGCTCGGCTCAGGGGGGGAGAGAGCGCCCCTGTGCTACAGACCGAACCTGCAGGTATGTGCACATTCATGGTTTAACCACTTTGGTTACATCTGGTTCAGGCACCTGTTGTCGTGGTCCTCTCTCGCTCTTTCTCTGGTTTGCAGAATACCAAAAAAGGATAAAGCAATGGTTTACTCCAATGGAGAAAAGAACTACTGTAGAGTACTGAGGATACAAACCCATGTAATGTGGATTAAATAAAACCTGAGACAATCACTCATGAGAAAATATATGCTTACTTATAAAGTTATCTGACTTTTTATATTATTATAGACCAGGGTGGCTGAAAAGTTAATTTTTTGTGATCAAATTTAAAAATATTTTCACGTATGAAAAGTTAGGACTATGCATTCAGAAGGGAAATAAAATAAAAATAAAAATAATAATATAAAAATAGTAACAAATAAAACACCTAACCCTCCATGTTCCACCCAGTCATATACAGACATGAAATTAGCATTGCAATAAGCCTTGTATAGTTTCAACAGCAGAGCCCCAAGCTTATACTGTACTTCTCTTGTACCTTCCTGGACCCATAAATGTGAGCTGTAGAGAGCTCCATATCAATTATATCAATGCATTTGAGAATCCAATGGTGCCAGGACTAAGAATGCAGAGCTGTAAGCCCTGCCAACCATATTAGCAAGTGTCTGTATGTTTATTGACAACAAATGTGCCCATGACACTTAGAGAGCAGCGCGGACGTAGATCAAATGCCATTTACGGGGAGTCAGGTACAGTCATTGTACAAAATTGGAATGAATTGACTGGTGATTCAGATTCTTTGAAGCAGAAGTAAAATTCCATATTGCGTCCCAGCTGATTCCTTCCCCCATGATATCCAGGTCCCACTGCCAAACTGTTGTTAGCACCAAGAGCTTATATAGAGGAAGCAAACTTGTTTCACCTTCTTAAGCATCTAAAAGGTTATGCAATGGATGAATTGGTAGAGGTGATCCCTAGGGTACTCCATAAGCCCGCATTGGAGATTTTAGGTGTAGGTAAAGAAAGAGGAAAACACTGGTAAATTGTATTGATTTTGAAATCTTGGAATGTAGTAAGGCCGATTTAATTGAAAATACTGTCAAAATTATTATGCCACATTTTTTGGATAGGAAAAAGGAGTTTTGGCAGAAAGAAATTTGTAGTTTGTAAAAATAGGTATGTGCTTATACCATTTTCATTCCATGTTTCCACCAAGTTGGCAATTATGTGACCTTGTTGAAGTTATTATTTATTTTATTACAATGTATCAGAGGAATGCCAGAATAAATTAATTATTGTGATCTATGTGGAGCAACAAGACAAGTGAACACCATGAAACCCAAAGCAATGGGTCAAACCAAGAAGAGAATGGACAAATGGACTTTGGATTATTGAGCTCACCAGTGCTCTCTTTCCTCTTAATGATGTTCCAAACTGTTGATTTTGGTAAGCCAAAGGTTTGGCCTGTTTCTCTGACTGTTTTGTTCCCCTCATTTCTCAGCCTTATAATGGCTTCCTTGACTTTCATTGGAGCAATTCTGGTCCTCATGTTGACAAACACTGCTAACAGTCTCCAAAGGCAAAGAATAAAGACTAGATACTGAAAACTGTTTTATACCTGCACCAAGGAAGCAAGTGAACATACCTGACTAATCAGACATGTCTGTGAAGCCATTATGGTGCTCTGAAATGGATGTATAAAAAGTGCTGTAATTTCTACATGGTGAAACAATAGTGTATACATCTGCCCTTAAATAAAAGCTGAAAATCTTGCACTTTAACCACATGTGAATTGTTTGAGCACACACCTAAAATTGTGAAAGTACAGAGCCAAATCAAGAAATATGTCTTTGTCCCCAACATTTTGGAGCTCACTGTAGATTCTATTCAATAACACATTCAAAATGGAGTGAAAATGCAGTTCTAGGCTATCACACCCATTATGTTTTTATTCTATCAATAACCTACATCAGCATAAAGCAGAATGTGCTTATTCATGAATATCAAACAAGGATGGTAATGTACAAATTATGACCAAAACAATTCAGCCATGGCCATTTCTGATTCCTGATGACAGCAGTGATGTTTGCAGCATTGCCCATTGTAATCATCGAGATATACAAGAACTGGGGACAGCTTCTGTTTACCGTTTCCATGGATTCCTATGGGAGCTGCCCAAAGGTGCATGAATCCAGTTCATGAACGCAGCCATGTTTGACTATGGGTCATTGGCACCAGAGCGTGTACACTGGGTACCTAAACGTTAAGGATAACAGTAAACGCAGAGAAATTATGTTAACCCATGGGGGTGCGCTTCGAAAAAGCTTTCAAATCGTCTGACGAACTGCTGCCACTGAACTGTGACTGTGGCTTCACTGGCTAGCTACAGGACCCATTGTGACCATTTCTGATATGGTTTCTATCATCTCTGCAAGTGAAAGTAATAAATAAGGTAGTTGATATTTTTATAGAAGCATTCGGCAATACTGTACATTACATTAGCTAGCTTGCTAGATACATAGTCTACTTATGAAAAAGCTATGCCGAGCTAGATAGACTGAAATGCAATGAGAAGTTGTGGTTAGCTAGCTTACTAAGTGGTCACTAAGTAACTATTAGGTTTCACAAACTAGCTATCGAGCTGTGTTACTGACTAACCCCAGCCAGTTAGCTAGACAGTAGAACAGTTGTAGATGGCTTTTCCAAATAATACATTTGGTGGCAGTCGGCTGTAATAAGTAATATCTAGCTCGCAGGCTAGCCACAACTTCTGACTTGTTTAAATCCTACGGTCAGGAAATTCTGTGTTATGGGAGCTAGCTACTATCTAGCTACTGTTGTTTAAAGGAGATCGGTGATTCAATTGTAGCTTTCTAAATACGTAAATGACCTCCCTACGGTTCCTAGCTATTCCTAGCTAGCCTGACCCTGACTCAAGCATAATGCACTGTTGTGAAAAGCTATTGCAGACTGGAACAGCTAGCTAATATAATTAACTTGATTTATTTTCTTGCTTTGACTTGAATTAAGGTGCATGAGAGAAAGCAAAAGATTTAATCAATACTGAGTTTTATTCTTTATTCAAATGGAAACATGCAATGTGCTTTATATTTTTGGCAATGCATATGAACAATGTATTGTAATAAAGTATGAGCTTGTCACCTAGTGCAATATTGGCTTGTTTTGATTGTTTACAGGAAAAAGTACAATCTGGGCAAAGACAACTTTTCGATACAATTTTCTGTAGTGTAATGTTGTTAGTCCTGCTATCCTGAACTTGGGCACTGACAATCTAAGCAGTACAAGGTGAAAATTATTCAAGATGTCATATTCGATGTCGGATTCGAACCCAGAACCACCTTCTTGCCAGGCAACAGTGCTAACCACTATGCCATTGTGCCCGGTTTATTACAGCACAGAGGCAAATTTTCATGCTTACTGAGCAAACTGAACTATGATTTAGCCAAGAAATAATTAATAAATGGGCAAAATGATAAAATTTACGTAAAATATTGATAAATTAGGCTTATGTGTTATATTCATACAATCCTCATCTTTGTAAATGACATGTTTATCATCTTCATAACCACTTCATCTTGACCAGCATCATTTGAAACACAGTTTAAGAGCAAATTAAATATAACTATTCTCATTTTTTTAACCCCTTAGCGCAGATACCAAATCTGGCCAATCCTTGCCCATTTAGGGGGTACCCTATTTAAAGCTTTATAACTCCAAATGTGAACACGACAGAGACTTGAAAAATGGCTTAAATGAAGCAAGACATTTGTACCATTTACAATACTGAGAGATTGCATATATACACCAGGTTAAACTATACAATGTCCTGGATCAAAAACTTCTTGACCACAAGGTCATAAAATATAAGGGTGGGCATATAGAACTACTATAGATCTATTAAGCAAAAACTAAGCAGTGAACCCAGCGTCTCCAAATCTATCCAAAATGTCTAAATTATGCATTGCTGTAAATCACAACATATTCACGTATTTCACTACAAATCAGCTGTTTTGACTCAAGAAACTCACTGTTGCATCATTTTAAAGTGTGAATTACAAGCTTTTCATTAGTACAGTGGTCTAAAATATCTAGGGTTCCAGAAACATCCAAAATCTCTCCAAAAATGAATAAAATGCTTTTTGTCCATTATAAAGCATATAAATGAGCCCTTATGAAGGTTTAAGATGAAACATTGATATCAGATTAAAAAATAATGCAAAAACATTGTCACACAATGCAGTACAGTACCTAAATGTGTAATAATGAACTCTTGTATGTATTTCTATACTCTGTACTGTGGTAAGTTTTCTTGTATGGGGAATGTCACGACATGAAAACAGTTTTCAACCTTCCACCACGTTTTGTTAATGTTCCAGTTCTCATGTCATCACTGTTGCATGCATCACAAAAACTACTAAATTACCAACGAACGCTTACATTACAGTGTGAAATATCCTCATTATAAAATACCACTAACCTATTTAAAAACACTCAATTTAAAAAAATAACGCATATAACCGAAATATTTTGAGCAGTAATACTTGTTATACATGGCTAGAAAGCTTATACTCTCACCTACTAAATAAATGAATTGTCAATCAAGCCAGACTGTACTAAAAAGGGCGACAACGACGTAAACAACACGTGGTATTACGCACAGCTATTTTTGAAAGTACCCTAGTCCCTCCAGGAAATCACGGAATATTTGCGGGAGCTTGCTATTTTGCAAAATTCCTGCGATTTCTCCACATTAAATGTCCAAATCCAGAGCCGTATAAAGAGCGTTAACGCATATTAAAAAAAATAGGCTATGTAGCAAATGCATCTGTAGGGGCTGCAGTCATAAAGAAATGCATGACAAAATGGTTAGGGAAAGTAATCATAAGTAGGCCTACTTATCTGTCACAGGAGTCTTCAATAATATTGAATCACGGTTGTAAGAGATTGCACTTTGTTTTGTGCATACAGTATGTGTTGAATTAATATTATTTAAAAAGCATTTAAAGCACTTTTTACAGAAGATGTAGCCTATGTATTCTATAGCCTATTGCAGTCACAGACTGTCTGTTTTGTAAAGCTACGTCACTTTTATGACTCAGGAATTTTTTTTGTAACTTTGAGCCCATGGTTCTTTATGTTCAGAAAATAAAAAAAGATGAGAACTAAAATATTTCCTGCTATTTCTGTGATGTGCAGTTATGCTTATTATCATAGGAAGTGACTACATATGACTCTTTCTTCATTAGGTAGTAGTTTTTTAAAAAATTGCAATTTTATTCCTCGACTTGCAATTTTTGTCAGTTCCCGCAATTTTACCGCAAAAAAGTCACATAAAACGTAGCAAATTGCATCGCAATTTTTTATAAAAGCTGCTGCAAAATCAAGCATTTTTGATCGCAACAATCACAAAAAAACTCCACGAAATCCTGGAGGGACTAGTACCCAGGCGTCACGAATGCGCGTATATTTCGCAAACGGATTGTCCAAGACAATATATGACTACTTGGTAGGGATGAGCGAGTACACCATTATCTGTATCTGTATTTGTTCAACCAACAAAATTATCTGTATCCGTATTTGTACTCGGAATGGGCGGGGCTTAAACTGGAATTGGACGGGGTATAACCGGAAGTTGGTATTTTAACCTCATTAACGCAAAGCCCCTAGTGGTCGGCGTACCGAGATTGCTGAACTAAGTCGGGTTTATCTTGTTGCTATGACGGAATACAATTTTTTAGTGGTGAAAGAATATTTTTATGAATGCCAAGATAGACAATATTGTCCATTATGACATGGGTGGGAGGTATAGTCGCAGATGAGACTGCAGGGAGGGGGTACGTGTTAAATGAACGACCAGAGCGACAATGGTGGCGCTGCGAAACTCCGTTTTCGGCGTAGTTGTCCTGTATCGTCTACTAATGAAACTAAAACAACGTGTTTCTGTTTTTAACTCATACATTGGTTGCAGTAGCACCGAATGTCTGAGTTTAGTAATCTCGGCACGCCGGCGTGCCGACCACTAGGGGCTTTACGCTAAGAGGTTAAAATCACCCATAATGACTACACAGTCAAATTCAGTGCAGATAATTGAAAGCATCTCAGTAAAATCATCAAGGAAATGTGGAGAGTATTTTGTAACTATATATAGAGAGTAACTATATATAGAATACATGGAGAGAATTTCATTTCCATTTTAAAGGACACACATTCAAAGGATGAGAACTCTCCAAAAGATAACTTCTTACAAAGGAACCTATCTCTAAAACGGCACAAACACCCCCTCCTTTTTTGTTCTGTCGTGCTTCCAACTCAAATATGAAATTTGTTGGGGAGGATTCAATAAGGATAGCATTCCCATTCTTGGTGTTCAACCAAATCTCTGTTAAAAACATAAAATCAAGCAGATTTTACTGTGACTCGCTAATCTAATCTAAAACACTGTGGCTAGAACCGGTGTTGATATCAGGTTGCTAATACTAACCCCAGAGCAATTAGGATTTCCACGAACTTTGTTTCCAATTTGAACAGGGATTAAACGATTGGCGGAGCTACTCAAAGAGGTAGTGGTTCGACGATGTGGGGAAGAAAGCAAGTGCCGATTATTGACCAGTGTTGAGTCCAGGTGTGTGTGGTGAGTAATTAGTCACTTGCGTCCGGAGGTTTGGACCGAGGAAAAAAATGTTTGCGGAAAGGCTTCTGGCGCCCAGGGCATTGGGGTGGATTCCATCGTTCTTGTAAAAGGCTCTGCGCTCCCAAAAAAGATGAAATTGTCAATAAAAACCATATTGGGGGACAAGCATACAGACTGTAGCCATGTATGGAGACTGAGGATTCTATTGAAACGACCCAGTAGCCGACCGAAAGTAGGGATTGGGCCAGAGATAAAAACATGTTTGCCACAGGACTTGAGTAAGTTAAAAAGATCAATAAAGTCACGTTTCAGTATTTCCGAGTGTTGTTTTGAGGTATCATTTGTGCCAACATGGACTATAACGTTACGAACGTGAGGGTATTTTTTAAGAAGGCTCGGTGTATGCTCCAAAATATCTAGGACCGTAGCACCAGGAAAACAGTGGGTCACTGCAGTTTTAGCCCTGATATTCGAGTCACCGATTATCAGTGAAACTGGAGAGTGAGGCAGGGGGCTTTCTGACCTGTGAGTTGGCTGATTCCCGAGGGGCAGGCGGGGGACATCGGTCCGATAAGGGTTCTGTAGCCTGGGAGGTAACTTTGGCTGCAGGACGACGATGCTCCCGGCGGAGAGAAGGATGCATACGCGGTTCAGCAGCACCACTCGGGAAGGAAGACGGCTGAGTGGAGGGCTCCCGCTGTCTGGACGGGGGAGGGCTGTCCATCTCTGTGAGGGCCTGATACCGGTTTGTGTTATCCAGCTGAGGGGCATCGGGTTGTAGGTTGTAGGAGTGACTGCTTCCTCGCTGACTTTTTCCCCGGACACCGACCCAAGGCTACGGACCAGAGGGCGTGGAGCAGACCAGGGTCTTCGGTTTTGCTCCGAGCCGGGGCCAGGGATGCACCACAGGAGCAGACGAGGTGGTGGATGGTGCCGGCTCATCCGTGGTGTTAGGACCGAGCCGGGGGAGAGTGGTGTCGTTGTCTGCAACGAGAGGCCGGTGCCACCAGAGAGTCCAGAAGCTGCTCATCCTCCTTCAAGTTCAGTGATCTTTTGTGTTAACTGGAGACAGCCTGAGCAATGAGGAGGGGAGGGAAGGGGAGGCTTTTTTTTTTGGTAATAGTCCTAGACGAAGCTGGCTGTGTACAAGAAAAAAAACTAAAAAAGCTAATAAAATAAAATGGAATAAAATGATAGAATGATAAAAATTAAAAAACAAAATAATGAATAAAACTGCAGCAGAAGCTGCGAAAGAAAGCAGAAAAAGATATATAATAGAAAAAGCTGCGGGATCTCACAGACACGTCTCAACAGAGTCTGCTAAATGGCGGTAAAGCAATAATGGCGGTGGATTCGTGTTATTCTAGGTCATGGTTTAATACTTTGCGTATTCTGATATATCTGCGTCCACTGTGACATAAAACTATGTGGACCAAATTGAAATTAAATAAATCTTATATATTCTTCTGTGGGAACAAAAATCGGTGCCTGGAGCGTAATTAGTTCAGTGTGAAGAAATTTTAGAGATAAAATGTTCTGTCCAAAATCATTTGATTTGACCAGGGTAAATTCGTAGTTTTGAATGGACTTCAATGGGGAAATTTTCTTTTTGGCACCAGAGGCTTATTAAACTACAATACCTCGAGTAATAACTGGAGTTCATGAACTTCACGGAGAATGGCAATCCCTGGTCTCCTGATTGTAATGCATGAGTGCTTTTAGATATGAAGTTGCCAGTCTTCTAAAACATCATGGAGCGCGTCTGCAAGATTAGCGGCTGTGTGGTACTTCGACATGAAAGTTGCTTGTTGGCACTTCAGCTCCATTTAATTTTGTGTGCAGTCAATGATATAAACAGTCTCATGTTGACACTTGACCACGCATCTCTCGTTAGAGAGTAGCATGTCCCCTGGACCAAGGTTTTCACATCTATTCGTACACCATCTCTGGGATCGCAATCTGCAAAAAGTATAATACCACACGTTGTAGTACAATCTGGCTTGATCGACAGTTAATCGACTCTTTTATTTGACGTTGTTAATTTGTCTACTGTATAAGTGAATTTCCCTGTTTCTAGCTTTTCCCCAAACAGTTCACTGCAATAATAAACGTGAAAATGGTGGCACAGGAGGTCTCAGGAGTGCATTTGTTTAATTCTTGCTAATTTTATGACTAATGATTTGTTGTTAAGACTATTAAAAGCTTAATATTTTGCCATTTTGGGCTTGGCCCGTTTTTTTTGCTCAGGAGTGTACATGAACACAGATAATATTTCATTGTCCAAATGTAAGTGTTACTGAAAATATTTCCGTTATATACATTATTTTTGAAATTGAGTGTCTTTAAATAGGTTAGTGATATTTTAGAATGAGGATATTTCACACTAACGTAAGTGTTCGTTGGTTTGCTTGTAGTTTGTGTTTAATGTACGTACCAGATATGACCTCAACTGGAACATTGGCAAAACATGGTGGACGGTTGAATATTGTCTTAATGTCGTCCCATCCCCATACAAGGAAACATTACATACTGTAGAGAACAGCAAAACATACGAGAGTTAATGGACACATGTAGGTACTGCACCACAATGTTTTTGCATTATTTTTTAAATCTGATATCAATGTTTCATCTTAAACCTTCATAAGGGGTGCATGTATATTCTTTATAATAGACAAAAAGCATTTTATTCATTTGTGGAGAGATTTTGGATATGTTTCAGTACTCCTAGATATTTTAAGCCACTGTACTTATGGAAAGCTTGTAATTCCCACTTTAAAATGATGCAATAGTGAGTTTCTTCTGTCAAACTGTTGATTTGTAATGCAGTACATGATTATGTTGTGATTTACAGCAATGCATAATTTAGACATTTGGATAGATTTGGAGACGCTGGGTACACTGCTTACACTGTTTTTGCTTTATATCTTTAGTAGTTCTGCGTGTCCACCCTTAGATTTTATGAACTTATGGTCAAGAAGTTTTTGATCCATGACATGTGTAGTTTAACCTGCTGTATATATGCAATATCTCAGTATTTCATTGCAAACTAAAAAAGCAAATTCATTTTTGATTTTTTGCCTAGACAATTGCATTTGTGGCACTTTATTCCAAAATCATTAATATAAACTAATCTAAGTTAGTATTGTAAATGGTACACGTCTTGCTTCATTTAAGCCATTTTTCAAGTCTCTGTGGTGTTCATATCTGGAGTTGTAAAGCTTTAAATAGGGTACCCCCTAAATGAGCAAGGATTGGCCATGTTTGTCATGTGCGCTAAGGGGTTAATTGACTGTTGGCTAGTTGTGAGGTTGATGAATTTCAAAGACAAAAACTAAAACGAATTATCCAGCTAGCTCCACAAAACACTGTAAAATATCACTTTTCCTTATTGTATACATTCATTTGGGCACTGCTAATGAGGTGAAGTTACTGAAGCTAACTGTCAATGCAGGCAGAGGTGTTCTTCATCAGTTTTGCAGGTGCACTGCTTCTTAAAAGTTTACATTTTTCAAAACTTTGCACTTACTGTTTGTGTAGACTAATGGATCAGTTAACATAAAAATATTTACTCGCGATGATATTAATACGATGTGCAAATTTTCTATTTGTCTGTGGTTTATTGGGGTTTATTGTCATGGCTGGAACAATAGGAACAATGGACCGGATCTTTCTGCTTTATAACAGCAGTGTCAAAACTGAGAGTAACAGTAGATACATAAATCTGAAACATTATGTTCAGTGCCATGGTATGTGTAAGAGGGACTGAGGATATACTGTAGTGCTGTAACTAGCCAATGGGTTTGATGAATAGCTCTAGATGTAGCATTGGTAGGGTGTGTGAACGAAGCACTGTATTTTGTCCAACCTCTTCACAGATGAATCTTGTTCAACTTCTGCAGAGTACGCACAGCCCTTGGTCAGCGGGGCTGTGGGCACCCTGGGCCAGCGGTACCCTGATTCTGACCAATACGACGCACCACAGACAGATATATACCATG
Organism: Anguilla pacifica; assembly: GCA_039654925.1. Lineage (NCBI taxonomy): Eukaryota > Metazoa > Chordata > Actinopteri > Anguilliformes > Anguillidae > Anguilla > Anguilla pacifica. The sequence goes on along the minus strand of CM077286.1, from coordinate 33,514,421 downwards.
CCTACGCTGAGCCCCTACCAGCTTCCGGAGCGGAGTACGCCACACCAATCGTTTTGGACGTTGCCAGCTACCCTGCCAGTGGGCCTATGGGACAGCAACTATCCATTTCCTCCTTCAAGGGACGAGGCCCTGCCCCACTCCTGGCCAGGACAGATGGCAACCAGTCAGGGGCATGTCCGCAGTATGACACACCCAAAAATATGCCGGGACAGGCCCCACCCACAGAGGAGCTGGTATACCAGGTTCCACAGAACTGTGCCCAAAAGGGATCTGAAATCAGCTGAGGGGAACCTGCAAGGCGATGGTTAATTCATGCATGGGGTGAAGCTGTGCACAATAACACCTATCCCTCGACCTGGATAGGGAGGACCGTACGCTAAGGCGTAGAATGTAGGGATTTGGAGGGGGTACACGCAGGCCCCCAAACACAATGCCTGCTGGGCTCCTGCACACACACAGCCTTATTTATGGTTTGATATAAATATGAATTATGTTTATAATGTGCCCACATGTGCACAGTGTCAGTCTTTTAGGATGTAGTGCCATTCCAGTTCCATCACTGAAACACAAGTTGTGAATGTTCATCACTAGAGCGCTTACTGCCAAGCAAGTTGTTGGTTGTTCTTATTGTGTTTTTGTTCAATGTCAAACTGTGAGTATCTTTGAGAATTCTGACTCTCACACACAAATATCCACCAAACATGCTTTCTCTTTCTTTTTTTCATCTCCTGCCCTCTATTACATCATTGAGAATGTTCATCTGCATTACATGTTCGAGTTTTGAATGGATGTTCACACTAATGCATAACTGAGACCATGACATTCATTTTACAACTATCTAATTTTCTTGCCCCAAATCATTTGACATTTATGTATAAAGGCATAATATGCAGGATTTTTTACTTGAAAATATTATAAAATAACCAAGTCCTAGATCTATGATGCACTGGCAATCTCTGTCTGTCAACACACTTTCACCAAATTTGTGCCCCTTTACCTGCATTTGTTATTCTAAAATGTGTTCAGGGCATTTTTGGGTGTGGTGCTCTTTTCTGTGTGGGGAGGGGTGGGTGTGGTTACAGAGCCTGTGGTTTGGGATCAGATTTCAACAGCGTGTTTGTTGCTATAGCTAGCTAGCTAGCTAGCTGCTGTAATGGCCCACATACAGCGAAGCAAAAAAACAAGTCCACAGGGCTCGTTGAAGAACTAGAGTTACTGTAACCTTGCTTTTTCTCTGTATGATGCTACAAAGTTTTCCAAGTGCATGAGAAGTGACACGGTGCTGGGTTGTTTTCTGTTGGACCTGTAGTAACGTTACCTCTTACCTATGCAGGGTTGCCAGACATCTGGTTTTTGACCAGAATGTCCAGTTTTCAAATAATTTGTGGTCTTGACTGGACAATGTAGCCTAACATCCGGTCCAGGTGACTGAAGGGAGAAATTTAATGGTAGTTTCTAATGAATTTGTGTGTTTCGACGGGTAATTGGGCGTGAGTGCCAGAGGAGAGGAAACTTCTTTGATAAACACAGGCTAATAAATCCTGCATCGTCTGCCTTTTACGAAGACATGACTTCTCCTAACAGGTCCTGGCTATTTTTATTCATCTGTGTCCTTTGGGTATTGGAAACCACATATCCAGCTATTTACCTTTTATTGATTATTTATGTTTATTTTCATTTTTTTACACACCACCACTACTGAATTCAGAACTGGCTTCACAGTAGACTAGGCTTGTTGTCATGGTAAGAAATGCAGTTGCCAGGAAAATGGTTGCACACATTGCCCTGAATGTTTCACCTAAAGTTTTTGTGCCAATAAAATTAATCATTCACTTGAGTATCATGAGTATCAAAACAAGATCATTTATTAACTTGTGTGCCAAATAAAATTGATAGGTGCATGTAATGAAAGCTAATCCACACTGTTTCAGTGTTTCCTATCCCTGTAGTGGAGTTGACACCCAATCATTTTATAATGGCAGTTTTGCTTATCTACAACCTTAAAAAGTGCAGGCTTCCAAACAGAAGCCTTGCCAAAGGCTCAGTATTAAATAAAATATGCAACAGAGTTATAAATAATATGCATGTAAAAATTCACCCATCTTGTGTATGTTGGTATTAATTTGTACTTTTCACAATTAGATGCAGAAATAATAATAACCAAACAGTCAGTAAATCAGTGTGTGATATCTATGGCTAATATAGACTTGAGTTTTCTAGTGCAGAAAAACTGGATATTTTCATTTTAGTTGTGTCAGTTATGGATATTTATTGTATGGTACATAGAATGTGGAGGATTGATTTCAGTAATAAGAGTGGCCTTGACTACCTAAAAAAACAACTTTCAACTCTTTCTTCCTTTTCTGTTTTCAGTCTCCACACCTCCACACCATGCAAGACATCTTATGCAATGTGCTGTTGCGTCCAGCGCCCCTAGTTGCATCCCTGTGAGCATCAAGCTGTGGATTATGGTGGTTCCCAAACTGTGGCTCATGGATGGGATTTAAGTGCGTCACAAGAATACAGATGACATACTTTCACATTAACACCAGCCAAATAAACACTAGACTTGCTGCATGCACTGCACTGGTTACAGTGTTGTCGTGGTTGTTCTGAAGTAACATTTAAATCCATATTTTAATTACTTATCTGCTGTTTAGTAACAGGTGTGTCACAGAAAGCGCATCTCTCATTATTTGGTTATGAGCCCAGTAAGTTTGGGGACCACTTGTTTGTAGGACAAGGTGCAGATGTAGGGGAATGTCTTGATTTTTTGTGCATAAGGGGGAAGAGGAGCACAGAACGTACCTCATGTTACCTTGGCATGTGTTGTAGTCACTCTGTGTTTGCGTTTGTTGGTAGAATGATTAGATTGTATGGAGAATAAAAGATCAGTCATTTTGAGAATTTGTTTTAATAAAAGTTTTAAGGAGATTGAGACGTTTATTTTGTTGTGTGGTCATTCATGTGGAAGCTCAGCTGGTAGGTGACAATGTTTGATATTTTGTAATGGGTATTAAGTTATAATAATATATATGATAATATTGTGGTCACTGAATTAGAACAATTGCACATTTTTTCATGGTTAGTTCTTAAGCTAGATCCTATGTTCATTGTTCAGCTGCCATGATTAGCACCATGCTATACATTGCATTTACAGTTAGCTAAGGAATTACCAAGAGGCTAAACAACATTTTATTGGTCAAAGAAGACCAGTATTTTCTCCGCGGTAGTCACATGTAGTCCGCACTCAGGGTGATTTTCCATAATGGCCTTTAGTCTGTTTTGTTTGCATGCTGAGAAAGGTAGACAACCAAAACAGAGTTGATAAAAGTACAGTGATCATGTTCCCAATACAGTAACTGGCTTAATAAATGTGTATTTGGAGTACTTTGTTTTTCACCCTTAATGTTTAATGGGTTCTACTCTATTTTTGCTGAAATACTGTCATCATCTGGTGGAGTAAGGCAATGATAAAATGAAATGCCCAACCAAATTAAGCTTTTGCCTTGTATTTAGCAAGGCTATTCATGAGGTCTGCATTATGTGCTGACACTAATATTATAAAATACAGCCAGCTTTTTTAATACTAGTGACAAACATCTGTAGCATCTTGTCAGCATTTCTGAGAATTATATTTCTGCTGAACAGTGAAATGAACAGCAGCTTTGTTGAGGTAGTTGCATAATTGAATGTGAAAAGGTTTGATTATTGACTGATTGAATGGGAGTATGCACTGCACACAGGACCTTTTCTGTCACATATCTTTGAGGTCCTGTATACAGTATCTCATTAAAAACACATTTTCAATGTGTAAAAATACCAAGTTACAAATACTCACACCTACAAAGTACTGTCTGTAAGTCATTCATTCAAACTGGCTAAATTTAGGCCTGTCATTAAATGTATTGATATCAAAATGACGCACTACGTACTACAAACAATATAGGCTTGTATATAATAATATATATAATATCTTGCCTCACAGAAATTAAAGTATTCCAAAGCAATGCTACCCAATGTCTTTTAAATTGTTTCAAATCATTTGGCCCTGTGTGTACAAGCATACAGTAGATGAACAGGCCAAATATATGTGTGGATAGGTTTGTAAGAGTGAAGATTGATTGAATAGGCGTCAGTATGTCCAATTTGTATTGGTATGTATGTATTTAGCTGCGTAGCCTTTCGGTTGCGTGAATGATAGTATGTTTCTTGGTATAAATGTGGGTTTGTAAATGTGAATGTTATATGCTTCGAGGGAAATGTCCCCATGGGGATAATGAAGTATTGTATGTATGTATGTACAAGATTTATTTTACATTCAGCATTTATTGTAAGTAGCACATATACAAGAAGTTGTACATGTAGTGAAATCTTATCTGTAGGTATTCATCAGCAGTTTTGTACATTCATTTAAATGTCTTGCATGAGGAAATTTGTAGTTATTTGACACTTTGATGTGACACAAAGTGTGAATGATGACATTGTGAGATGGTAAGATGAAAAAACACAGCCAAGTGACCTGAAACAATTTAGGGTAGCATTGCTTTGGAATACAGTTTCTTTAATTTCTGTGAGGCAAGATAGCCTATATTGTTTGTAGTACAGTAACTTGGCATCATTTGGTTATCAATATTTTTAATGGCAGGCCTAGATTTAGCCAGTTTGAATGAATGACTTATAGACAGTGCTTTGTAAGTGTGAGTAACGTGGCATTTTTGTATGTTGAAAACGTGTTTTTAATGAGATCATTCCTTTTTGCACTGTGTTTGTAATGAGTAAGTAATAATAATTCACGTATAAATGTAGACTATGAGAGACGTGCATATGTTGCACTCGCAGAATGACGACACAAGTCTTCCGGTGCCACATATTTTTTCTCAGGAAGCTTTCTTGGAGGATGTCAGTAATATATGTTGGTCAAACATCTACAATGAGGAAAAATCAGAGCACTAGAACTATTTCTTAAAAAGTTTCAACCAGTTATTGACAAACATGCACCTGTTAGGAAACTGACGGTGAGGACTTGTAGAGCACCATGGATTGATGAGGAATTAAAGGGCCGTATGCAGTGGCGGCTGGTGATAAAATTTTTGGGGGCGCGCAGTTTTGGGGGGGACCAAACAAACTGAAGCAGTACTTCATAGCTCGGCAAATAAAATAAAATAAAATAAATAAATAAATCAACACAACACACTAATGTTGCCTAAACACTAGCCAGTAGCACTACTTGAACATAGTTTGCCCTCCTTAATAATATAAAATAATACGTAGAGATGACAAAATGCCCATTTCACCTACATAACCTAAAGTCAGAGAGCTGCGCCCCATGGAAAATCTGAAGCAACCATTTAGAGAGCAGCCTCAGGTCACCTGCTTGCCAAAAGTTGAAGGACTTGCATACACACTCATTTGGCCGACGCCCTTCACCCAGGAAGTAGGCTATAATCACACAGAAATTAACCAAATAAAATTTGATTTTGGAACCAATTTTTTATGAATGCTGACAGGCGCTGACAGACTACCAGGCCCAGTTTGTCACATACTAAATACCAGCCTGAAACAATCAATCTTTCCAGTCTTGGAAAGAAGAAAAGTTATTCCACTGCCCAAAGACAGGAAAACATAATTTAGTGGTCCTAATAGCCGTCCCATAAGCTTGTTACCAGCAATAAGTAAAATCTTTGAGAAGGCAGTATTTGATTAAATACATGAATACTTCTCAGTAAATAATCTGATGATAAAGTTCCAGCATGCTTACAGAAAGGGGGACACTACATGCACAGCTTTAGTGCAAATGACAGATGACTGGTACAGAGATCTGGACAACAGAATGATCTGTGGAGCAGTCCTGTTAGATTTTACGGCAGCATTTGATGTTATTGACCACAAGCTTCTTCTTGAAAAGCTTGAGTGTTATGGATTCAGACCATCTGCAGCTGCCTGGATGGAAAGCTATCTGGTAAATAGATCACAGAGAGTCTTCTTTAATGGAAGTTACTCAGATGGAGTGTCTGCGGAATGAGGAGTTCCTCAAAGGAGCTGCCTAGGCCCACTTATGTATTCCATTTTTACCAACGATTTACCATGTACTAAAAAATGCTAAATTAACTATGTACGCAGATAGCAGTTGTACGCTGAAAACGTGTTTTTCTTTCCACGGCGCGCAGGCAGGACTTCCGCCGTGGGCTATGCGTGGCAAATTGTGGTCACTCACTCACTCATGGATGTTCAGTCGGACGCATGCGCAGGTGGTGCTTCGTTTAGTAGGACGCATGCGCAGGTGGTGCCAGCTAAAATGTGCCTGCGGAAGTGAGTTGCGCCATGGGTATGGAAGTTTCTATGCTTGTTAATGAGATCATTTCTTTTTGCACTGTGTTTGCAATGAGTAAGTGATAATAATAAATCATGTATAAATGTAGACTAGCAGAATGACAACACAAGTCTTCCGGTGCCACGTATTTTAATGAAAAGAAGCAGTTCTTTTTCACTGCAAACAAAACATAATAGCTTTTAGCTAACCACATACGGAGGCACTCGCTTTCAGCTGGCTTAGCTTGCTAGTATTCGAGTAAAGCTTGCTACCAATAACGTTACAATACTGTTCTATATCGCATTTTGTTTTTCTGTAACAGAAATGATTAATGTCATGAAAAGTAATGAAGCTGCGTTTTTACAACGCATAAATAAGCATTATAACATGGTTCGTGGAGAAACCACTGTAACGTAGCTAACTAACCATGTGAACAACTAGCACAAAAGCTAGTTATATTACTAACCAGTTTAGACAAAATTATCTAACAACATTGTCGTATATACGCATGTAAAAGTCAATAGGAATTGGTACAAGTAGTAAAACTATTGAAAATGTGTGCTTCATATGGTCTTACCTGCAAATAAAACATAAAAGCTTCTAGCTGATGTTATGCTCCTCCACCTCAGATGGTGGCACATGTTTTTCTGGCGGCTGTATGGGTACCTGGTATTACAGGAAATTGGCAACACCTGTGTGGGGGGCAGTGAAGGCCAGGATTGGTGCTTTTAAACGGCGGCATCGCCCATCCAGTGGGGGGAAAAAAGGGCTATCTGGAGTTGGCTCTCCTACCAGCATGTAGCACTGCTGTCGGCGTCCTTGGGTTACTTTGGTTTTTGTGATTTCTCATTGGTTTTCTTTATACATTTACTTATTATATTAAATAAACATTCTTTATTTGAGCTGTTTTGTGTGGCGTATTTTATGTTCCGACTTGCCAGCGGTGAGTCGTAACAGCTAACCGCATACACCCAGAGCGTTCCTCTAATCAATGTCTCTGTAGGAGATTTTATTAAGTTGGGAAACCCGATACGGAAATTACGAGTTAAGTCCTCCATTGTGGAACGATAGAATGTGGAACTAAAATTAGAAAAAAAAATAGGGACAATTTACTTGACGGATCATTAGATCAAATCAGATTCGTCACTGCGACGTGGCGAGGGGGTCAAAGTTGAATTTTTGTCATCTCCACTGCGGCCTCGCCGCCTCCCACCACGCTGCCGGCAATCCCAAAATGCCTTGCGGGGTCTGGCCGCCACCTCTCATTCAAAATGAATGGAGGCGCCGCCGCCGCGCGGTGGGGCCGCGTATAGTGTGGCTTCACCGTTACGCGTGTAGTACGCGCGTCGTGCGCTCGCGGCCGCTACGCGTGCAGTGGGTGTCCGCTTCAGCTCGCTTAGCTTGTTGCTAATATTCCAGCAAAACTTGTAGCTACCAATCAAGATGTCCTGTGCCTGCGAATCTCACACTGACTGGCGGCCACTGCCATCTACTTGCCTTCGCTGGTATCGCACTGGCTAGAGAGACAAAAAGATTCTTGCAGTAACATTTATGACATGAAAAACATGTTTTTTTTCAACGTACAAGACAGGGAAGTTAACAAGGTAGCTAATGTTAAACATGCTGAAAATGCAGAAAGCGGAACCGTCCTGGAAAGATTTTTCAGATGCAAAAGCAATAGTTTAAATGTAGTATTTTCAGTTAGGCAGCAAGCGAGTGTACTGAGTTCAGAGATTTGCTGCAGTTTGAGGCGGGAATTGAACCTGGGTTTCTTAGTCCTGTTACAGTTCCAACCAAAAATGATGGCACTACTCAATAGGCTACAAGGAAAGTAGACACCACAGATGCAAAGTCGTACTGTTTTAAACGTTGGCAGTTGTACATATGATTATTTTGTGTTTGCAGCCAGTGTTTTTATTGGTTGATTTACGTAAAATGACCAATGGGAAGCCAGATTCTTTGTGGGCAAGAAGCATTTTTGGCAGGAAGAAGGAGAAGAAGGAGAACGCAAAATCCCCTTAGTTTGGGCTTTATTGTGTGGACATGTGATGTTGTTTATGAATTCTGTCCATTGAAATGGAGTCCGAATCTACAGAAAGGAATGTTTTAAGGGCTGAGAGTGACCGAGAGTCCGTGGCTGTTGCGGTTATTTATGTGGGGAACGCTGAAAAGTTCCAAACTCTCGGTGCTGTATAGGTATGGGGCATGTGTAACCGGGTCAAACTATATGTCTCGCTTTGGTGCAATCAGGATGAGTGAAGTGACAGTCAGGACACAGGACGTGCTCTCCCAAGGTTTATTCTGCACAGACGAAATAGTATGTAAACAGTGTTCATGTGACAGGCGATCTGTGTATCCTCCCCCTTCTGTTGCAATGCAAAATGGATTCTCACAGTAATATAACAGTTCAAATAACTTTACGTGAATACCAATTAAATATACAAGTGGACAAGTGATCGTATAGATTGTAATGACAAATAGTTACAGTTATAAGAATAATATCTGGGAAAGCATTTTCTTATTTTCATGGAACGTTCGGTACAAAAAGTAATCACAACAATTCCAGCGTAACACAACTCTGTAGGCATGGCATTAGCTAGGCTATGAACCACCAAAGAGATTCGAATACCGAATCTCTTTGGAACCATATTGTAGGCTAGTCCTAGTTAGTATTAATTCTTGGCTAATATTATTTAAACTCGTATTGTGCTACATACCTGCACAGACGAAATAGTATGTAAACACAGAGTGTTCATGTGACAGGCGATCTGTGTATCCTCCCTCTGAATGATATGAAATAAAGAGCGATTTTACTTTTAAAGTACAAAATGTTATCATACATGACGTGAACTGCCATAGATTAGCCTATAGCATTGTATTCACCATTTTATATACTAGCAGCTAACGTTAGCTAGCTATGCAAAGCATGGCGCATTTGCAAATCTTCAAAATACATATTACTTATTTTGTGCAATACATTAAATGCATCGTAAGATTACGTTCTAGCTTCATTAATGGTTATAATGCCCTGACATTTTCATCATAAGACAAAATATGTCACATAAAAACAGCACCTTAAAGAGAGCGTGCCAGATCCGTACCTTCTATTGCAATGCAAAATGGATTCTGTCAGGAGCATGGAGCAACGCTACTCTAGTGGCCTACACACAGATCATCCCTCACATAAAGCCAGCAGAGGTCGCTGTATAACCATTTACATTTAACTAAAAAATACCCTTGATAAAATTATCTTACAGGAATGCATGTTTTACAATACACTTGACTGGTACAATATTTTGGAGAAAGCCATTAACTATAGTGTTATTTATAACTCTGTTACACATGCCCCACCAAGGCATAACTTGGCTGGATTGCATATCTGCATCCCAATACATGCAGCTGCTGGTTAGATCTTTTTCTACCTTTTGCATGCACATTTTCCAGAGATAGAATATTCTCTGTTTAACTCTGTTCCCTGTTTATGTCAGTGTTAACTGGATGTTAGGATAAATGTGACTTCCTACTAACAGAGCACAGACTTGGGACCATCCACCTGTGGGAAGGGCTTCCCGTTTACCCAAACAAAACGTGCAAACACACAGATGTTGAGTTGTCTAACACTGTTTATTTGTGGTCATATATAGTTAAGCAGTCATAGTAAAATATCAACAATAACTTAACCAATTATGAATAGCATCCAAAGGTTTGTAGTTACTAAAAATGGCACGATATACAGAAACTGCTTGGTGAAGACCCATCTTTCTCCCTCATGATGCTATATCCAAGCTTTCATCTTGAACAAAAATGAGAATCTTTTGTTGATATCAGAGTATTCTTATTCTGAAAACGTGACGTGAACACATTCTCAGCAGAAGTTCAGAAACACCTGAACTTCCTACGTTTAAGACTTTTTCTCTGACATGATCAACATATCATGTAATCTGCAGATCAATTTGTGTAAATGTCAATATTCATATACATGTACCATTTTATTGGTCATTCTGTCTTAATGGACTGTGACCAATAGAGAATTTGTCAGCAATTTGTGGCATTTCCCCAGCAGAGGGCAGCAGTTCAACCATGGACATCCAATCATTTCAAGCTTCTACTGCCTGTAGTTGCAGCATATTCTGCAAATGGGACCGTGACCATTGTAAAAGAAAGGGGTATCATGCCTGGGCTGTAGTGTAAACTGCACTTCCAGCTTGTCCCTATAATTGGTGTCTCAGCCATATGGAAATTTGGAAATTAAAAAAGTTTATTCATTCTTTCTTTGGTGGTCAAATTGAAATGGGCTTAGTGGTGTGGAGACATACATGAAGTGCTGTTCATGGTGCCAAAACTCCTTTAGAATTATTCCAATAAAAACCAGATGCAATCTGACAAGCTCATGATCTGCCTTCACAAGTGTCTTCTCTTTCACTTCAGTAGCATCTGACTAGACCATGGAAGCAGCTACTGAACGGTCCTGCAGGATCATTAAAAGCCACCCATGACACCTGTCTTGGTCTCTAATATACCAGACTGCAACAGAAAGGAAAGCTCATCTTTCCCTTCACCAAAAATAGCATTTAACAATTAATTTTTCAACTACTCGGGTAATTTCAGAATTATATAGCGATTAAAAAATAATTACTGCAATTTTTTTGCTCTCAACTCTTTATTTCACAGGTAGTAAAAACTCTTGCCAGCCTTTTTTTCTGTTCGGGCCTCATGTGGATTTAATGCCTTCCCGTTCCCCAGAGATTCCGTTTCCTGTGACACCATCTGTTTACAAGTTAGAAATGGAAATGTAACACAAACAGACAGGGTTGTACTGATAAGGACGGTTGGGGGCTGGTTCTGTTCCCTGAGCAAAGGCCCTGCAAACGCTGCCTCAGCTAGAACGGCTCCACAGGCTGTCGCAAGGTTGACATTTAGATGGTGGAGCCGACAACCAAGTGTAGTCGCACGGCTATCTTTAAACCCACAAGCCATGCTGGGTGATAGGGCGCAGGGCTTGGACAGCAGGAGAGAATGCTGAATCATAAATACCTCCATTTTTAAACACCGGCCCGGCCATCTAAACGGCTGTGAGGATTGAGCTTTTACGATGCTGGGCCAGGACAGAGGGGAGGAAAGTCCCATGGTTTAACCTTCCCATCTCTCCAGGGTCCCAGGATTATTTCCCTGCCTGATCCCCCAGGCCAACTTAGAGGAGAGTCAAGTGGATGTTCTGCTGTTGTGTGAATGGGTTTATCTCCCATGTCAACCTGGAAAACGATGTAAACTAAATCACTGTCCATGAAGGGAGTCAAGACTCTGAAAAAATGACTGCCTGTAGCTGTCTTAAGACATGGACTAAGAAAGAGACATGAAGCTACCAAATAGGATTAGGTTTCGATGAGAAGAAAATGACCTTACTTCAAAGTGTAAGGTCTGAGTATTTCTCCTAAATGCTGTTTGTCAAGCCATGGGGAATAACACAGTCTACAGGAGCCTAAATCTCTTTCCACTTGTTAAGGAAGTATAATGAGTTTGTAGATATGTATTTTGTGGATATGTGTCAGAAGATCTCAGTAAGGTCATTAAGTTATTTTATTTCCTCATTCAGGACCTAATGCCTTCTCATAGTCCTGTATTTCACTCTGGGGATCATGTGCATGGATTTCCAATAAACACAAAGAAACACTAATGGGATTGCTAGTCACCAACACAACAAACACACTGACAAATAAGCATCATCCAATGAAAAATGATAAAATGAAAATGTACATGCATGGCCATGTCAAATTTATAAAAATAAATAGCAGATACACCTGCTCATTTATACGAATAGCATACTCCTCCAAACAACAAAGTGTGTCCCTGTTACGTCCCCAGCCTCTGCTTGCCTGGGTAGTGCAGGTGGAGGTAATACCTAATTGCTTAATTGCTTGATTGCCTCCACCTGCCTGTGGCCCAATATAAGCCCTGCAGTATGAGGCTGGGGAGATTCTTCTTTGGGGTTTCTTTTGTGTGGTTTGCGGTTGGTAGGTTTTTGTGAAGACTCTTATTTTGTGAACTTTGTGAGTTTTTGTTTGTTTTAGTTTGTGTTTTAGATTAATAAATGTCTGAGTTTGTGTTTTTAGATCAGTTTCTGTCTTGTTTTTGGTGATTTGGACTTTGTTTGTTGCGGCCCTTCGAGCCGGCCGCAACAAACAAAGTCCAAATCACCAAAAACAAGACAGAAACTGATCTAAAAACACAGATTGTTACATTGTCAGACATTTATTAATTTACAAAAACCTACCAAACGCAAACCACACAAAAGAAACCCCAAAGAAGAATTAAACTCAATATATAAAGCATGCAGACATGGTGAAGAGGTTTAGTTATAGACCAGACATTTCAATTGGCAAGACACATGTTCTAAGCAACTTTGATCGTTGTATGATTGTTGGCGCTAGACATTGTGGTTCCGGAATCTCAGAAACAGCTACCCTCCTGGGATTTTCATGTACTACAGCCTCTAGACTTTACAGGGAATGGTACAATATACAAAAAACATCCAGTAAACAGCACTGAAAGAGGAGAATGGGCAGAATCATTCAAACTAAAAGAAAGGCAGTGAATAACAAACAACAACTGTTTTCAATAGTGTTGTGCAGAAGGACAAATTTGAATGCACATGTTGTCCCTCAAAGTGGAAAAGCTACAGTGGGCATGAAAACACTTAAACTGTACGACTGAAGATTAAAATAATCTTGCCTGCATATTCAAGTGCATATTCAACTATGTAACAAGTACATACGTGGAGCCAAGTAATCCAACAAAGTTCATATAAGAAGAAACAAAACTAAACTAAACAATACATAAATAACAAAGAAAAATCACACACAGGTCTTAGAAGTTCCCCAAAAACTTTCACTACACACAAAGTGTATTATAGGGGACTAATATATATTAAAATCTTTCTACTTGCTTATGTGAACATCAATGACTGAAAGTACACTGACAATTCTTTCTCAAAAAACAAAAACGAAGGTATGTTTTTCTGAAATTATATTTGTGAACAAAAATATTTGCCAAAATAATCTAATTATTAACCATAAACTGTAATTGGCTGTCTAAAAAGTAAAAATAACTAATTGGAATGCACCGGTTGACAAAGCATTGAGAATGTATGCTTCCAGATGTCAATTTTGCATATTTTTGACCCATTTGGCCTTCCATACTAGGAAAGGATGCAAGGAAAGGAAGCAAGGATGGATAAAATAAGTGATTGGAACAAGCTTTTGTTATTGATTAAAGAGCATCATGTTGACCCCTATGGTAGTTTTGATTGATTGCTGTGTGCAGTATTAGCCCACATGGCTATTTTGATTAGCTGCTGAGTGCAGTTTTAACCCACATGGCTGTTTTTATTGGCTCCATAGTGCAAAGTTAACTCCAATGTCAGTTTGGCTGCCAAGTTCATAAATGCTTCCATCTCTCCACACCACCCTGTTTGTCTCATTGAAAATGGTTATTATATGCCACTGGGCCAGAGCTACACCCACCTCTAGACCCACACCAGCAGGCCACCTTGGATATTTTGCCAGGAGGCCTACTCAGTACCCTTTCCTACTCAGCTGATGTTCTTGTACAAAATGGTTGCCATGCATTCCCCAGGCGAATGCTACACATCTACTATATATTTTTAGAATATTTTTCCGCTGTAAAGTAATTTAAGAACCTGATGTAATTCATAATTTCTATTATTTTATTTGACTATATCGGAGGTTGGTTGAACCTCCTGACTCCTGGTGGACACAAGACAGGTTTCAAGAAACCATAAAAAGTGCCAAAACTGACATTGCTGTACAGCTATGGGGTATGCCCAACTTACACCAACTCATAGCTTGGCAGGTGGAATACCTGTCATCCCGCATAAAATAATATAAACCAAAATAAATGCATTGCAGCTTTTGCCCTCTTTCCTCTCTTCCCTCCATGTGGAGGATTATAGGGGACGGTTCAGCCCCAGACCGGAATAGAAGGCCCCTCTCTTCAGTCACAAGTACTTGGCTAAGTGGAAAGTTTTAGCACTGCACATTCAGAGAGCCATATGCTGGGGATTGCCAGAGGAGGTTAATTCTGTGATGTCTGAGATTAGTGTTTGGTTACTGGCATGGGTCACTGTGGACAGGAACTGACAAAGCCAACACTGCTTTTCTGCAAATCTCCATAAACTCCTCCCCAGAAGGCTATGGGTGGCTGGCAAGGTAACTTTTGTGGAAATATATGGACATTTGTCTTATAGTTAAATGAAAGTGTTCATTTTTTCCTTTGCAAACAGTTGTTAGTTAAATTTAATTTAGTGATTGCTGAACCTGCCAAACTGTGCTGGTGAAGAAATTGAATTGTGAGTTTGTTACGATCTGGTCTAGGTCAGACCACAACAGTAAAAACGATAAGGGGAATGAGTGGGGAATTGGTAATGGAAATGATACTGCAGTCTGATAAGTAACTCGGGACCCAGCTGCCTATCCAAAACAAACTAAAGCCTGGCTTGTCTTTGAAGGCTGTGCTGTGCTTCAGGTCACTTAATCTGCGGACTGAGACTGAAAGTCCAAAGAGTGTACCCCCCAACAGAGATTTAAAATTCCACCCAGTCACATTTTAAAATAATAAAGGAAAAATAACAGGACAAAATTACAAAACAGTGTTCTGATGGAAGAATTTGTAATCCAGCAGGGAGCATTCTAACTAATTGGAGTCAATAGGCTATATGGTGAGCAAACAATAGTCGAGGACGAATTGAACAAAACAGAGTCAAAAACACAAAATCCACTGGGCAGACAAACTAGAAGGCTATGGCAAGAATCAGAGTCAAATAGAATGAGTCAATGACCAAACACAAAATCCAATCAGCAAACAAATTGGAGGGGCTAGATGAAAATCATAAATTCAACAAAATATGGTCAAACATGCAAAGTCAATAAATTAATGACAATCTACAAGTACAGAGCACAAAACCAAAGAGATAGTCTCCACTGGTAAATGGAAAATGGCAGGTTTTCAAAGCGAATACTCAGAGATGGAAATGACAAACTGGAAGTACACAAGACACATATGCAAAACAGACAAATGTAACCACAAAACTTGACAATGGTCATAATAGTCATATTTAAGAGAAGATGCTGACTGAGTGCAGGCCCTAATCTTATAAGGTGATCTAGCAAAGAACCGGTTTATGGACCTGCAAATTATCAATTAAATGCAGACTTAAAATTCACATTTAAAAGCCCAGATAATGGTGCCACAGTGGTCCTAAGCGGAAGTACGTACTCATTTGTGTGCCAACGGTGTCATATTAAAGTGCGAAACAGCAAGAAGAAGCCACACTGAAAAACAAATAAACGAGACAAAGTTTTAAAAGATGATACCATGTCATTCTACAGTCAATATCTGGGACTAAATATCAAATAAATACACAACCTTACCATTGGTTTTACGCATAGAGATGTCCCTTTTGAGACTGAGCGGTCATACATTGTCTTGGACAATCCGTTTGTGAAATATACAGGTATTTGTGATGCCTGGGTACCTTCCAAAATTACTGTGCGTAATACCACACGTATTGTTTACGGTGTTGTCGCCCTTTTTAGTACAGTCTGGCTTGACTGACAATTCATTTATTCAGTAGGTGAGAGTATTAGCTTTCTAACGATGTATAACATGTATAATTTTGCTTTTGGAATAGTGTTTTATAGGTCAGCATAACCGAAATTTTTCTTATCGCATTAATTTAAGCATTCACTCTGTGGTACTAGTAAAAGACGCTGCACCTAAAGAAACATTGTTTCTTTAGGTGCAGCGATTTTTTGTAATTTCTTGGAAAATACTATTATCATTGAGGACTTCTGGGCATAGCTAAGCCATATGTTTGCTGATAGACCTAGCTGACATCGTTTTCTGGAGCAAAAGAGAAGCGTATAGAACTGTATAATTTTGGTTAGTTCTCAAATCACATAAAGTGGCCTTGTCCACGACATTTGAAAATTTTGAAAAGCGCATAGAGACATATTACGAGTGCGTCAAACATCTTGGGCGATTTGGTTTGCCTGGAACACGCCAAGGAATAGACCCAGTCTGTTTTTGTTTTGATTTTGCCCGCGCGCTAAGGTCTTTGCAAACTTCTTTTAATTTCCGGCAGACTAGGCACAGGTAGTGCTTTGCTGCCATAAACTTTATAAAAATATACCAGCTAAAAACATATATATACCGGTTGTTTTTAACCTCCTGCCGGTTAAAAACAACAACACATTTGATCTTTGCAAACGGAAATGATGTACGTGTTTATTTGCATATTGAGTGGGGAAGTGAGATCCGATCACAAGTGGTCACTCGAGACACGTGTGGAGACGCATTCTAATGCTAGGTGTGAACTGACATCCGTCTCGACTGAATATGGACACAATCTGGATATATCCGGATACAAAGTACAGGTGTGAACAGGGCCAGAGTTTCAGTACCTTGTAATTATCCATCATCCATCCATCCAACCATCCATTTTTTTTCTGAACTATTTACACCTGGTCAGGATTGTCAGGGGCTGGAGCCTATCTGGCATTTGGCAAGAGGCAGGAATATACCTTGGACAGGTTACCAATCCATGCACCAGGACCATCTTGTGTTTATAAGGTGCTAATTAAGGATGGGAATGTAAGAGATCCAGTTTTGCAGCCCCTGGGACAGAAAGCATGTGAGGTACAACCTTGAACGCTCAGTGTCTCTGAGAAAACACTGCAGAGGCTGAGTGTGATACGTAGATGGAATCCAATTCTTCCATTCCTAGAGTCCCCAGCATAGCTGGGAATGATGTGCATTACCCCTGGAATTTATGGCAATATCCCCCTGTGACAAACTGTGCTAAAGGAATCACAAGCTCACCAGCGGTCCAGTCTACCCAAGCTTACAATGATGAGATTACAAAAACACACTTACTTGAGCATTTCGTATTGTAATAATTAATATTTTGGCATGTTACCTGTTTCTCTTAGTGTGAATTTAAGTGCTTTCTGAATGTTGGTTCATTGGTTTGTACAATTATGCTAATGGATTTCTGCTAATTGTTCATTTGCACATTCGAGCAAATGGAAACTATTGTAATTTTTAAAAAAAGGAGAGAATACATATGACATACCTTGGCTGCATTTAAAATAGAGCCATTCACTGAATAAGTCATTATAAGGAAAATTCTCTGTGACTAAATGGAGACTGAGGTTTAATCTCTGTAATCATTCTGTAAGATATCCTTGTCAAGTGTAATCACTCTGAACTGAGAAACGATTCTGGAGTTGCAGAAGTAATGAAGCCACTCTGGTTTATCACAAGCAGCACACATTTCCTTTGCTGTTTCTCTTCCAGTAATCTCGCGTAATGACCTTAAACATGCAGATGGCATCTGGTAGGTGCAGAAGAAAAAAAAAGGAACATTATGTCTGTATCCGCACCATTTCAGCCCTGTCGTCATGCACATTTCTTTCCCCGAGAGGAAGAATGCAAGAATTCATGTTCTCACTGCACCTTGATCACTTCACCTGCTTGTTGTTGACTAATTATCACAGCAACTGTAAAGTTAATAAAAACGCTACATGGATGAATTTGAAACATAAGCGTGATTTATTCAATATAAAAGTCTTTCTGAAACCACAGATCACCCAGTTAAAGATGTCTGTCAACTTTATTGTGGGGTTTTGAATAGCCTGCCACATGGCTGGCACTAGGCACCGAATGCCTGTTGCTGCATACCAGTGTACTGACCCCCTGAAATGGACAACAGGTGGTCTTTGCAGGCTGTATGCTAAGGGATCTCTATGGCAACCACAGGCACACACAGAAGCTAGCCATTAATAACCTGAGAGGGGAGCCCTCAGTGTCATTTTGACTGTTAAACAGGATCGCTTCTTCCCTCTTAAGGGATTATGAATTATGTTTTTGCAAGGATTTATGAGGGCAATTTGAGAGAAGGGGTTTGAGTGACAGCTTGATCTCATGCCCTAGAGTGGAGGAAGTGCCCAGTTTTGCATGTTCCCTCTTAGTTGCTGTATGTATGGCCTTTTTGATGTGACAGCCCATTTGTCATGCTCCACAAAAACACGTAAATCGATACCCCTTTGCTCTGTCCCTGTATGTGGAGCTCCTGCTGTTTTTCATTGACTTAGCAAAAGTAAAGTGACTTTGGAATGTTCTTCTCAGCCTCAGATGCAGTTTGTGCCAAAACACAGCAGCTGCGCAGAGTTCAGAACTGCATTCTGCACAATAAAATCCTCTGTTCATTCAACTGAGAACACCCTAGTTTTCCACTGAGCATTTTTCTGTTTGATTCTGCCAAAATCTTGGTACAAGAGAGAGGTCCCTTGGGGGGCAATACCTTTGAGAGTGAGGAGACATGAGATTGGGTGAGGGCATGAGCCTGGGAGAAGCAGCTGGTGTAGGCTCAGGATTTTGACAAGTGTCTGTGTTGTTTTTACAGTGTACCAGGCTCATAACAGTAATGGAGTTTATGCTCGTTTATCAGCTCCTATCATGCAGTATCAGAGTATCAGAGACAGAGGGAAAATTGACTGAAATGGATATGGCAGCAACAGAGTCAAAAGTTTACAGCCGGAACATAAATTAAAGGTCTGGATTCACAAGTGGATGCACGTGGAGCAGGCCAATGTTCCCAGAATGCTATGCTGCACTATCCAATGTACCTCAGATTGATGTCTGATGTCTGATGTCTTGAAGATATCGCCTTATTATCATGCTGTTCAATGATGCTGGACACAGGAAATATTATCCCAAGGAGGATTTTTGGCTGTAATTTTAGCATTTAATTGGAATAAACAATTCATCTGACATCCTAAATATTTTACATTACATTTCCTGCCCCCCTTATGGCTTGCTTGCAGCATCACATTCACAAGAGATGTACAATAAATGCATACTGAAGATCATTGGAACAACTACAAAACATAGGTCCGTTAAGGAACAATTCTCATGAAGTATCTGTTATCCATAGCCCTGAACATCAAGTGAAGTTCACGCTGTAAGCATAGGCTAAGTCAGGAAAGTTATGGCAAATCAAACTAGAAGTGAGGCATGATTACAAGAGATGATAAAGAGCTACAGCATCAAGATGATAGCACTAGAGCAACACAAAAGTGCTAGATGAAGATGCAGGTGTAACATGAAAGTACTAGAAAATCAAGATAGAAGGGTACAAAGGACTAAACATTGAATAAATATACAATCTTGCCATTGGTTCTACGCGTAGAGATGTCCCTTTTGCGACTGAGCGGTCATATATTGTCTTGGACAATCCGTTCGTGAAATATGCGCACATTTGTTATACCTGGGTAGGCTAACTTCAAAGATAGCTGTGCGTAATACCACACCTGTTGCTTACGGGATTGTCACCCTTTTTAGTGCAATTTGGCTTGATTGACAATTCACTTAGTCAGTAGGTGAGAGTATAAGCTTTCTAACAATGTATAACATGTCCGATTTTGCTTTTGGAATAGCGTTTTATCGGTCAGCGTAACGGAAAATTGCCTTATCGCATTCACTTGCGCATCTGGGGCAGCATTGAAAGACGCTGCACCTAACGAAACGTTGTCAACGATTTTCATAATTTCTGCGAGAATACTATTATTATTGAGGACTTCGGGGCATAGCGAAGCTATATCTTTGCTTATAGACATATCTGACATCGTTTTCTGACGCAAAACAGAAGCGGACAGGACTTTGTCATTGATTTAATGTCTCTGTCTCTATACTACTGAACACAGATTAAATGTCATTGCTATGTAAGTATTACTGGTGGACATTACGTTTCTGATCTATTATGGTAATTTCAGTATCGTTAGGTACGGAGTATTGAATCAGTATCGTTTCAGTATCAATTATCGTGATACTAAACCTGGTATCAGTATCAAAGTCAAAATTTTGGTATCATGAGAACACTAGTGTGACACCTTTTTTAGTTACGGCATGGAAGCGCTGCAGCTGTACATACACACTGGGCCATATGTGTGTTACGACATCCCATCTAAGTGTTACGACAAAGTAAAGGCCTTTACGGGAAGCGGCCAGGACACATGCATGGCCATGCAACTAAGTCATCCGACAGCGTCTCTTAGCACTAAATTGGCCATAAGTCATCAACATTTTATACAATCATCATGATATTCAATAGATATGTTGGGTGAAGGCATATGATCATGAGGAAAAAGCCATTTTAAAATCGCTCCATAGGGGGCGTGATGGTGCCAATGCTTGGACCCCTCCCAACGCTGCTTGCAGCTTTTATTATTATTATTTGTTATTACAGTTATCACTTATTATTCATGATTATTAGCGTTATTATTATTAACAATGATGATGACGATTATTATTATTACTCTTACTGTTATTATTATTATTGTTATTAGTAATGCTATTATTACTCTCACCACTTACGATTTTTTATCATTGTAACTATTATTATTATTATTATTATTATTATTATTATTATTATTATTATTATTATTATTATTATGATTGATGATTGAAGATTATTATTACTACTGAACTGCAACACAGTGGTTCTGAGGTAGTCTGAACTCATATAAAAATCGATGTGATGTTTTGAGTTGTATGTTATGTTTGTATGTATGTTTATCTATCAATAAAAAAAATTTTTTTTTAATTTAAAAAAATTAAGTAAATGATACAGCTTTGGGCTTTCCATAGCAACATCCACCAGGTTCTTGTCTCAGCGACTCAGAGATGCAGAATGTGCCATGAATGTGACCTCAGCTGCATGCAGCGTCTTAATTAAAGCACTCAGGCCCTGACCCCTGCCGTGTCAACTTTCTTACCTGTGTCAACCCAATTGACCATAGCTACTGCTGCTGTCCCTCCACTCTGTACAGTTCACTTACAGTATTACTGCATGAAAGCCTTCTGATACAAACTGGAGCCCACCTCTTCAGATAGCCTCTTGGCTCCTCTCCCATCTCAACACCCTAACACTTGGAATTAAAATTAATTTGGTGATTGTTATGGTATTGGTATTATTATTCATGTCATTGCATGTATCACTATGTCCATCCCTCACTTCTCTCACCCTTTGGGAGAGTCCTGGGTTCCTGTCTGACCATCTGGTTATGTGGAGAAAGAGACAGATAGAGAAAGATAGAGAGAGGGAAGGCAGGAGGGAGAGACAAAGGGAGGTAGGAAAGGAGGGAGAGATGAAGAGAAAAGGCTAGATACAGAGAGAAAGAGAATGAGCAAGCGATAGAAACACAAACAATGAATGAGAGGCTAGAGAGACAGTGAGAACAAGAAAGAGGCAGAGGTGTGAGGAGAAGTGAGAAGCAAGGTTGGTCAGTTTAAATTTAGCAAGCATGCCAGGATTTCTGCATGCCAGGTCCTTCCTCCACTGCACTTTACTGTCCCTCTTTACAGCCTTCTGTCACAGAATTCCCCTCCCTTCCTCCCCCCCCCCCCCCCCCCCCCGTCCCTGTGACACACTCCCTCTTCTCTAAAAACCTACAGGAGAGCTATAGCAGTGGGAAAATCTTCGCTCTCCCCCTCCCTCTCTCCCCAGACTCATGGCCATGCGTGAATCAGGCTGAGGGAACCTGAGGACACACACACACTCACACACAGTAAGGCTGAGAGACAGACCGGGAGCGTACTACTGGATAACAATCCCTCTCTTGACAGCGAGAAAGAGCTGCACACAGCGATATCGTCATTAAAGGCATTAGCAGCCAGGGATCGACTCTGGTACAGAGCATCGTGAGGTAAGTCTGGAGACACTAAGGGGGGGTGCAGGCTTCCCACAGAGCTCCTCTCACAAACGTTTCAGTTTCCATTTCTTTTTCATTAATTCATTCATGTATCTTTGTATCTGTTGACTCATTTATGGTGATCTCAGAGCTGCTTATGCTCCAAGCAAATAGGAATGTAGATGAGGTGGAGCTGCTTGGTGATTTTTGTGGTGTAGTAGCTTGATGCTCTCATATGTGCAGCAGTGTAAATCAGAGAGAGAGGTACCTGCATGAGATGTGTGTGAGCATGCTCACAGTTCTGCAAATCACTCGAGGTATATAGGTACGTATGTCTCCTGTAGATCAATGCTGAAATCACTGTTCAAGAGGGTGCTGCAAATTGAAAATGCGCCATATGTCAGAGGCTTCATTGGATATCAGTGTTTGGATGTGCATAAAGCTCTCATTCGTGTCATTTCCCCTGATTTTTCTAGTCTAAAATAACCAATTCATCATTTTTAAATGAGGTACAAGAGACTTGTGTGAACAAAAAGGACTCAAGTGAACCATGAAGTAGCTTGTTTGAGCATATTATTCAGCAAAGTGGCAAAGTCAGGAGCGTTGCCACAAAAAAACCAGCTGTCTACTATTAATAATGACGTGCATGTGTGTCTGTGTGTGTGCGCGCATGTGCTATGCAGTATGCACTGTAAATAGCCGCATGTATACAAATAGCCACACTGATAGCAGAGGAAGCCTTGGGGAGCTGAAAAACGCCAGCTTGTACAAGCTGGGGGTCTTGGGGCCCCGTAAGGCTTGCGTTTCAGGCCTTTAATCAGCTTTGTTCTGGGCCCTCAACTGTCGGAGAGACTCAAGAGATTGATCCATGAGGGTCTCATCTCATGTGTGTGTGCGAGTGTGTGTGTATGTCAGTGTCCTCTAGGATTATTCATTTTGATATTTAAATTCTGTTTAAATATGAGCCTAATTTCGAAATCCATTAAGTGATGTTGAAGAGCCAAAATGTGTAAGCCCAAATTTTATGCCAAATCTTTTTAAAGGTACTATAGTGCCTATGTTAGTACCTAACATAGCTTATGGTGTACTTCGGTGTTTTGGTCTCCAGAAATATTTTCAAGTAAATTCTTTCAGACAATACTGCTTTCTCTGGAGCTTGATGTCCTGAATTCAGTGGTGAATGGATCACATCTTTATGCTCAGATCAGCAGGTATCAGAATGAATTAGAATGTGAAACTCTTGCAACCTTTCAAAATCTGTAGGTCTGTCACAACAAAGCCCATGGGTAGTCGGTTTCTAACACTAATGTCAGCCTTACAGTTCGTCTCTGAGTATGATGTTGTTTTCTCTCTGTGACTGTGCTCTTGATCAGCCTACACAAAATATATCTGAGCATGGATGCTTAATTACAATTTCAATGTAAAAATAATGAAAATCCCAAAGCTTTCAATGAGAAGAGAAGAGCACTCTGCTTCAGAGTGAATGACAGTTGTGGGGAAGTGGGACGGTGTGGTATTTGGAGGGGTGGGGCATTTTATGATTTTCTCAAACACACTGATGTGTGTGTGTATGGTATGTATGTGCATGTTGTGAATATGTATATTCAGTGTTCATGTTCACCATGGTATTGTTTTGACCTGTTACCCGGGGTAAATAGGCAATAAAAATTATACTAGCCCAATTAATCTGGAAGCAAAAAGCAAAAACTACCCAGGGTGTGTTTAAAGGAAATAATTTCTTAATCATATGGGAAACCCTTAAGCATTGCATTTAAGTGGTTTTAGTGAAGACTTGTCATTACAGCATTGAATGCAAAAGCAGTATTTCACATTAGGCATAGAAAACAGGAAAACCATGTATAAAATGATTAATTCTGCTTTATCTTCTTTCTTTTAACAGTAAATCTTAAGGAAACTCAATTTTTCTGTTTTAATTTAAGACTGTTTGAGTAAACAGAAATTAGCTAGATTTAAATTTGCCTGGCTGAAATGAATATAAAATATAAAGTCATCATTCTTCGACATATACTGTATAAATATGTGTGTGTATATATGCCCATGTACCATAGACATAAAGATATTGTTACTTTTGACTCCCAAAATAATATTATGAAACAAAAGCTTAAAACCATAACAGGATTAATTCTAGTGAATATTTTTTAAGATTAACACTAGTTAATTAAACAATTGATATGAGAAAAAAAACATTTTCTATGATAATTCAACATTTTTAACTAGGTTATTAACATAACATTAAATGTGTATGAGTGCTTATGTAATACATGAAGTCTTCTCACTGGAACATAATGAAATGATTAAATCCGTGAGCTGGACTGGTATATCTGTGGCTTGACTGCTTCAAACTCCCACCTGAAGAACCCAGCTTGAACTCCTGAACTATACCTGCTACTACCCCATAGCTTGTACATACCTTCATTACATGGTGGAGAGACATAATAAATGGAAGCTATTAAGTTTAAATGGGGAGGGGGTAAATGTGAATACACCACATATGAGTGGGCAGATATACATAAAAAATTGCACCAATGCACCCCTGTCACACACACACGTACAGTTCACAAACACACATGCACATATACTTTTTTGTTTATTGTTTTTTGTTGTTGTGGTATACTGGTTGTATATTGGTTGTGCCTTTTTTATTTTACAATTACATGTTTTTCTACTCATTTACTCAATTAAATGGTCCCACCACTAATTTGGACAGGGAGTACTTATGCTTTCTGGCACCTTGAGTACTTCTACTGAGAGGGATTAAGTTGCTCTTGGAGTTTGCACAGGTTATCTGTATATCAGTGTAAATATGTTCAATCAGCATAGAGTACATGGTCAAAAGTAACTCCTTTTCCAAAGGAGGTACTGTGAACTCTCAGTCGATTAGCTGCTGACACGTGACAGTGTCCAGTTGTTTGTTTCTTTGGCATAATGTCAGAGGGCAGCCAAGGACACGTGGCAGTGACAGGGAGAAGCTCATGTGGAACAGAAATGTCCCATCCCATCACCTCCTACCACAACGGAGGATGGGAAGGTTTCACCGGCCTTCAACACCATCATTACTGCCCTGGATACACAGCATGTGAAGGCAGCCATTTTATGCCACGGCCATGATCCATAGAAATGTGGAAAAATGAAGATTTGGGATAGTGAGAGACTGGAAGCTATTGTTTAATCTACTGTTTTTGTATTGACTGTGTAGTCACAGTGCAAAGACTGACTGGAGAATCTTATTTTAAAGCTGATTGTTTGAGGGTGACTCTGCCTTACCCTGGCCTGTCTCTTGCAGTACTCTATATTACAGCTTCGAGTTAGAGTGATGATCTACGATTTTCCCTGGTCCATTGTCTAATATTATCCTTTTTGAGCTAATAATTGCAAAACTGGCAAAGGCACTCCTACCCTAAAATACTTTATGAATACAAGCCCTGGAGTGCCCCTGTGTATGCTTTTTCTTCCAATCTTAATAGCAGTTCATTAAGTACTTGTAATGTCTAATAACAGTTGATTTATCCTCTGTCAGAAAGAGCTATGCAGGCTACAACGAAATTATATTCCATATTTATTTAAATATTTAATAAATAAGAATAGTTCTCAAACAACTAATGCAGATTAATTTTCGGTAAAGTGCTTTGGCAAATGATAAAAAAAAAGAGATTACATTTTTTATTGATAAATTTTCAGACCTATAGCTGAAATCAATAAATTCTTGAATGTGGATACCTGATCAATGAAACCATTTGTGGAAAATCAAAAGTCCAGAGACAAATAACCTCCAGATAGTATCAAAATCTGTGTGACCCTTTCTATCTTGCCCCCTAGTGGTATGGGTGTGGGCCCCCATGGAATGGGGATAAAGCAAAGATCCAAAATGTCAAGCTCAGCACTTGCAGCAGACCCCTTTCTGGCCAACAACAAACTTCTTCCCTTATCAACCCTCAGAGCAATAAATGGCAGAAAATAAAATGAGCCTCCCCATCCCCCAATCACTTATTACACACAAAACCCACATCACACAGTGATGTACTTGCATTGCATTCACTTTTGGTATATCCAGGGGTTAAATTGGGGGTGGACGTGGGTCTACAGCGTCCAGAATAGCTTTCAGAATAACCAGCAAAGACAAAAGCTGCACTTCAATTTTGTTTACAATCTACGCATTGCAGATATTTGCCATGAATATGAGTGCGGAGAAAAAAGTGCATGTATCTGCAAATAATGTTGATTAAAAATGTGCACAATTTCGTACTGCAAATGAAAATAAATGTAGGCTATAAGGCCTAGGCTACTCGCTAAAACTGCTTATTTGGGGAGAGCTGCCTATATATGATAGTATTGAGTAGCCTATTTTGTGGATTAATTGTATTGATACTCAAGAAAAATCAGGGGAAGATTCCGCCACTGCTTAGTGATTAAAAATGCGATTTAGAAAAATCAGTTATCATTTAATCTCCCTAACACAATGCGAAGAAGCTGTGTGTCCCTTTTGAATTGATTAGTCAGATGTTTGCATGCTTGTTAATCACTGAAAATTAATTAAAACAGTTTGAGATCAATGATTAGTTTAAAGGAAAGTTTTGCGCCTCACCAGTTTAAGAAAGATGGATAATGGAGGAAGAAAGTGAGGACAAGAGGAGGATGACCAATTGTTCTAGTGGGTAAAAAAAATTCTCAGCATTAATGACACTCAATAAACTTGAAATACATTATGTAAAAGCTTGCATCAATAGTATGCATTCTTTTTAAAACGTTGTTTTCCTTAATTCCAATTATGTGCACAATACATTAAAGATACAATTATTTTGAGCTGAGACATTCATTGGTGTGTACCTTTTTTCACCCACCTCCCACCGGATCTCAGGGTCCACCCACCTCCCAAATCCCAATTTAACCCCTGGGTATATCCAATACTTGCATCTTTATGGCTCTTTTGTCAATGTAAATGCTAAAGCCGTCACCTTGATCAGGTGCTACTTTAATACAGTAGTATTTTGTATAGCAGGCATTTGCTTATCTGAACAGCTATAAGTTTACTTATAGATCAATCGATTCATGGAACAAATTAAACAAATTGTATCAATGGGTCCAGCTATTCACAAGGGGGCATGTGTTAAGTGGATTGTTCTGACAAGTAGGGAGTGTGTGCAGCCTGGAACTAGGTAGGTCTTAGAACAACTTAACATTGTGCTATAAAATGGATTTATAATTGTGGCAGATTGGAGAAAAAGGTTTTACACTGTGACAGAACTAATTAAAGAACTTGAAAAAGCGGATCTCAATTAGAGGCTTTATTTTCATATTTATACAATGGATATTTGCTCGAACATGAGATGCTAGACAAAGCGATAGCCCCACTGGTGGGCATGTAAGTTCACTGGAAAAGAGAGTTTTGTGTTTGCCTTATTATTTCATTTTATTCCACACCAACATTCTGTATGCTACTCCTCCTTCAGCTTTTCAGCTAGACCTATCAAGTTTGACAAGTAGCTTCACCTAGCTGCTTGTGCTTTTTCTGTCAATATCATAAATACATTTTTTTGATATTTACAATTTCACATCGGAAAGTTTTCCATTGATTGACATTGATGGAACTTTCAGAAGGTGAACATCACACTCTCATCTCAATTTCTTTTACAGTGGTGGGAAGGATGTCGGGGTAAATTTTTATAATAATTTTGACAGTAGCTCGTGAATTCTGTGAAATAAACAGTGAAGTTGCATTTTTATGTACATTTCGTGTATACCAGGAATAATGTTTCACATATTTCCTAAATTTTGAAATATGTGAAGAATTAAGTACCAACAGTCTGATTTACTTGAAATATTTAACTTACAGTAACTTTGCAAGCTTAAATTTATCTAGTTTGTCAAAGCAAATGATCTGAACTGAACTTACTAAAACAAAACTTTTTAAGTTCTACACAAATGGAATACATATTGCTCACTTAGTGATTTACAGTATGGGGCATTCAGGGTTGAGAACTCCTTCTATAGCTCTCTCATGTAGTTAATTTCGCTATGAGTTTAATTATATAATGTAGGTACATGCAATCTACTGACTATACCACTCTCCCTCATGAACAAGGGTGAACATCTATTATACTATTACACATAGAGTATAGACATATGATATTATCTACTTAGATTTCCAAAAGGCATTTGATAAGGTACCACATGAGAGACTTGTTAGTGAAATAAAGACAATAGGAATTACAGGACGTATTTCAGAGTGGATTTGGAACTGACTACAGGGTAGAACACAAAGAGTATTAGTAGGAGGTACATTATCTGAGCAGGGAGCTGTTAGAAGTGGAGTCCCACAAGGATCAGTGCTGTGACCACAGCTCTTCCTCATTTATATCAATGACCTTGACAGGGACATAGAAAGTACATTAGTCAAATTTTCCAATGATACAAAACTGGGTGGCCCAGCTAATAGTTTGGAAGCTACTAAGGTAATCCAAGAAGATTTAAATAAAACCCAGATGTGGGCAGAAACTTGGCAAATGAAATTTAATTTAGCCAAATGTAAAGTTATGCATGTGGGAAATAAAAAATATTAGGCTGGATTACTTTATGGGAGGAACAAAATTGGAATGTGCTCAGTTTGAAAAAGACTTGGGAGTAATGGTTGATCAAAGCCTTTCAGGTCGTAGGCACTGTGCGGTAGCAGTAAAAAAAGGCCAACAGGATTCTGGGATATATATACAAAAGTATTGAGTATAACTCCAATACTTATCTTATCCAATACATTTGTTAGACCACACTTAGAGTATTGTGTGCAGTTCCGGGGACCGTACTACAAGAAAGATTTAGAGGCTCTGGAAAAAGTTCAAAGAAGAGCAACCAAATTTATTCTTGGTATGAAAGATAAAAGCTATGAAGAAAGACTTAAGATGCTTAACCTCTTCAAGCTTAGTAAAAGGAGACTCAGGGGTGATTTGATTGAGGCTTTTAAATTCATAAAGGGGATCAACAAAGTGAACTACAAGAGATTCTTCAGGTTGAGTTATGTTAGTAGAATGAGGGGACATAAATGGAAATTAACAAAAGGTAGATTCCATACAGACATTTGGAATTATTTTTTCACATAGAGAGTAGTCAATGTGTGGAATAGCCTGCCAGGTCAAAAAGTAGAGGCAGAAACTCTACTACTAGGGATTTCCAAGACTAGGTTTGATACAGTGTTAGATGCTATCTAGTCTGTAGGTAATCAGAGCACTAATTTAGTGAAAAATGACGAGCACTGTTGGGCTGAATGGCCTGTTCTCGTCATTATATTAGGTTATGTTATGTTATATGGATAACACTTTACAATTCGGTCACATGAATTGGCTTTAACTAATGTAGTTGTTAATATGAATGAATGATGTACAAATACATTAATTAAGCATGAAATATAGTTAGTAGCAGACCTGGGTCAAATACGTATTTGTTTTGGATTTAAATACACTTGTGTATTGGAACCAATGAAATACCCTCAAAAAGTGCAAACCCCGTTTTCTGGTCATATTGGCAGGCTCAATTACACCAGGCAAGATCAATAGAGCACAGAAAAGTATTTGAATCCAAAACAAATACGTATTTGACCCAGGTCTGGTTAGTAGTTACCAAATACATGAACTAATGTATCTTATGTTTTCATCAAAACATAAGATAACTCATAACTTATAATTAGTTAACCATAACAAAATACATTAATTGTTTTTTTTTTAAATCCCACTGTGAACTAGCCTTAACTCATGTAGTTGTTAACATGAATTAATGATGTACAAATACATTAACAACGCTGTACTGATTTTACAGTAATCTGTACGGCTAGTTAGTTAACAACTACATTAGTTAAAGCCAAAATTGTAGTGTTACCCCCATAAGCATAGGTTTCATAAACTTACTGAATGCTGTAAAAAAAATTTTTATTGAGGGGCACTACTGGGTTGAAATGTTCATCCTCAGAAGGAGTGTGGGGTACATAAAGAGGGAGTGTGCCTGTCTGAGGCAGCCACATGAGATGGGATGATGGGGGTATTGGGGGCAAGTTCCCCATAGAGAATTGAAGATCCCTTTTAGCTCAGGGATAATATTTCCTCACAGAAGGCAAGCTCTGGGAAGTGCATTCTATTTTTACCTGGAAATAAATGCTGCCACCCACCATATAGATCCAGAAAGGCATGCTGTGGGGCACTGGAAGATGTTTGTTTGTTTGTTCTTTAACATTCTTCTTATAGTCTCAGAGACCTGGTGAGGATTTTTTAGAAAATCTGGTGCTCCTGTATACTACAGTTGAGGCCAAAAGTTTACATACACCTAAGCTAAAGATACTCAATTTCAATTCTCAGTTTCAATAACCAGGGCCTGCCCAGGGCATAAACGCTCTATGCGGTTATTTCGGGCCACATGACCACGAGGGGTGGCCACACGATCCAATGTTAATCTAAGGTAAATAACGTTATTTTCATAAATACGTTATTCATGCCCTATCGCGGAACTAGCGGTATAAATGTTAAATGGAATGGCAACAGAACATTTCATAACAATGCAATGCAAGGAGGATTTTACCAAGCGAACCCCCCCCCCCCCCCTCACTCGACATACTCCAACAAACCACCCCCCCCCACGCAACAGACTCCAACAAAACAGACACTGCATTGTACAAGAAGGGGGCACAAATTAACTCCCAGGTCTAAACAAACTTTGGTCTGAAAGGTTCAACTGAACACCAAGACAACATAAAAGGAACTAGTGAAGGAGTTGGAGGCATCAGGTACCAAAGTATCTACATCCACCATTAAGAGAATCCTACATTGTAATGGCTGTCACGCAAGGAAGTAGTCCCTACTCCAAGACCAGCATAAAAGAGCCAGAATGAAGTTTGCAGGTGATCACCAGGATGAAGACCTAGCGTTTTGGAGGAGTGTTCTCTGGTCAGATGAAACAAAAATTTAGCTGTTTGGCCATAATGATCAAGGCTATGTATGGAGAAAAAGGGCATGGCATTTAATCTGAAGAACACCATCCCAACTGTGAAGCATGGGGGTGGCAGCATCATGTTGTGGGGGTGTTTTGCTGGAAAAGGGAGTGGTGCACTTCAGAAAATAGATGGAATCATGAGGAAGGAGGATTATCTAGATATACTGAAGCAACACCTCAAGACATCAGCTAGAAAGTTAAAACTTGGTTGCAACTGGGTCGTTCAGCAGGACATTGATCCTAAGCATACCACCAAAGCTATAACAAAATGGCTTAAAGACAACAAAGTGAAAGTATTGGAGTGGCCATCACAAGGCCCTGACCTGAATCCCATAGAAAATTTGTGGAATGAACTAAAAAAACATGTCAGCATGTGGATACTACAAGCATTGTTTCTCCTGAATATTTTTTCCATTGAGTTCAACAGGAAAAGTAATCAGGAGAAACAGTGCTTGTAGTATCTACTGCATATCTGGCAGCAGCACAATGGTTTGAGGCTCATTTGATACCTTGGACCCTTGATGACTTAAAGCCATTTAGCTAACAAATGTGTTCAATACTGTATCAGCATAATTTGCAGCTGAATCTAGTCCCACCCCCAAATTCCCATAGAGGTCCATTCAAATGCGTTTTTGTAAACGCAAAAGAGTTTTTGTATCGCTTGTAGGACAACCTGACAATAAGATATCCAGACTCTGATGATGTTGATAGGTCACAGACATCAGGAAGTCATGGCAAGCAAAGGATATGCAACCAAATACAAAACATGACTCTTATTTGACATTATATTAATTTGTCAAAAACACTGAAATGGGGGACTATGTATAAAAATTGCTGTAATTACTACATGGTGAAACCAAAATGTATAAGAATACCCTTTAATAAAAGCTCTGAGTCTGCACTTTGACCACGTGTGAATTGTTTGATTACAAACAGAGAAAATAAAAAATTAAATCAGAAAAAATCAGGTGGTTTTAATGTTGTGGCTGATCGCTGTATATACTGAAGCAATGGACCTTGCTCAATAATACAACAGCAGTGTCTGGCCGGAGCATCCAACCTTTGACCTTTAGGTTATAAGTGTAGTATAACTCCCATTATACTACACTTCCACCTGAGATTAATCTATTACACTGGTGTACTTTTCTCATGTTCAGTACTAGTAGTTATAATTATGATTGAGTCATGATTTGAAATGTAATGTTTTAATGGGGAGTTGCAGACAGTATATACATAGTAATTGTTTGCATGTGGGTAGATAGGGCTTTATTGTGTGGACGTGTGAAGTTGTTCATGAATTCTGTCTGTTGAAATGGGGTGAGAATGTACAGAATTTAATGTTTTTAATGGCTGAGTGTCTGTGGCTGTTGTGGGGAACCCTGAAAAGTGCCAAACTCTCGGTGCTGTAAAGTTATGGGGCATGCCACCCCACCAAGGCGTAACTTGGCGGGATGGCATACCTGCCATCTCAATGTTCATTTTGAGTATGTGAAAAGTATAGCAAAAATGTCTGAGTGCGCATAATTGGTTGAGGTTGCTCCTCATGTTGTCATCTGAGCAAACAATTCTATGGTGTGATTGCAAGGAATTATGTCTGATGACACAATCATGATAGCAGCTCCTTCTACTTTTAACTGACATGTTATTGAACATTAGCATGCTAGGTGCTTTTGAGGCAAATTCAAAAGCAAGGCACATCGCCATTACAACCTTTGATGACAAAATTATAAAGGAAAATATGAAACAAAGTGCATCCCATATCTATTCAGTAAGGAATCCAACATTTTATCATTCTATTTTGGATGATTCCATAATGTAAAGAATGGGTAGCAACCCTGAAGGGTTAGTATGTGGGAGTTTTCTTGTGGGACTTTGCTTGGCACATTAATAAAAATATAAATGTGGACAGTAATAACTAAAAGTGGAACATTTGGAAAGAAAGCAATGACATTAAAAGGACAATTATCCAATGGTTCATGTTAAAATTTTCATTTATTGCAACCATGGCTAAAAAAATATATATTAATGAATAATGTCATGTGTTTAGACCTGTTTACAAGGTTTTTTTAACAGGCTACTCATGGCTGCAGATCTGTGGTATACTCAATTCATACTAATGTCTCTCTTAGTATGGAATAAACAGTACACAGTAGTTTACTAGTTTACACTAGTACATAATATGGAATACTATTACTTAGTTTATGAGGATGTTTTTAGGGGTCCAGACAGCGCAACCTACCTGGGGCCATTTGGCCTATTGTCATCAAATTAAGCTTAGAAAGTATCTGGTGAGTCTGAAGCTCAATTATTATAAAAAAAGTTGACTTTTCGCAACAATTTGGCCACTATATAAAAAAATCAACAGTTGTGGTCATGGCCATTTTTTACTAAAATAGCTGTAACTCATGAATGCTCTGTTCGATTCTCACATAATTTGGCACACAAGTACAGCACCTGATTCTGAGGATGCAAGCTCTAGGTAAACCATTTATAGCCAAAAGAAAACGAAGCAGTCCAAGTGGGGAACCATGTCGGAACTCAATGGCACAGAGAGATAGGTTTGAGTGAATTGCATGAATTCTTACAAATTTATTTCAGGTGGTAAGATAAGTAGCAATTCAATGAAATGCAATGAAGGGATAAATACAAATTTCAGAGTGTAGGAATGTGACAAAAGAGATGTATGATTAACCATATCAAATGCTTTCCTAAAATCAATAAAAATGCATCCAGTCCTTTGGCCATTGTTGATGGCAGTGTGTATCTGTTCAAAAAATATCTAAATTATGTGCTCAAGAAAAGTAAGTTGAGTTGTTAGGATTTGTGCCTTTGATAACAGGTATATAATTGAAAGGTCTTTAATTTGACAGTAATTGTCAATCACCCAATTTAAAAATTGGAGAAGCGATTTTGAACTTTCATATACTCTGTAGGGCTATGTGTTGTCCATCACAGTTGAAAGAAAATGAAATACAGTTTATACTTAAAATGTTCCATTTTAGTGGAGTCTTTTCCAAATTTTACATTTCCTTTTTTGTTTACAACAAAGTGGATTTTGAAATTAATGTTGCACTTTTTAAAAAGATATAGAAAAGGAATCCAGAGGATGTTGGGTTTTTAGAATTCGAAAAGGATACCCCAAGTAAATGTATGGATTTAATGTAAAAGATTGAACATTAAACATGTTTGGGCTTCATCTTAACATAGAATAGAATTTTAGCACTCTGATTTGCAGAGAGAGAGACATCAAATAATATGATAGACAGGGGTCAAGAAATCCTTCACATCTGGTGGACTCCTGAGTTGGACAGGTTTTTTTGGCTTAACCCAGTGCAGGTCACAGGTCAAAGGATGTTATTCTGACAACAAAAAAAAATCCCTCTGTCTGAAGTGGCTTTGTTGACTCCAACATCCTAAAACTGATGCCAGGTTTTCTCCAGGCATGCGTTTGTTCCACTATGCTATTTGTGAAATGGCAGAGGTGATTATCAAACTGTTTTCTGCCCTTCTCTGTTTAAGGGCAGCCTGGCATGCACAGAGCTGGTCTTTGGCCTAGAGGAACAGTGTAGTATGGTGATGGATCCCAGGCCTGGGGCATGTATGGAGGAAGCGAAACGGGCTAGGGATGACTCAGTCTAGTGATTTATGATTTTTAATAATTTGCAAGATGTGTGTAATGTGTGTGTGTGTGTGTGAGAGAGAGAGAGAGAGAGAGAGAAATGAACCAGCATGGGTAACGGCTGGAAAGTGTGTGTAGTTTCGTTATTTTGTCTTTATTATTTTAGTTTGTTGTGTTTCTTTATTATTTTTACCCTAATCCCATGAGGGTGAAGGGTGAAGCTGTTTTGTTTGTTTTGTAGAGACTTGAGTCTCTCTCTCTCTACAAGTGTTAAATAAAGTGGAAACTCCTGGATTCTCGTATCTGCCTGTGTCCAACTCTTCTGTTCAGAGTGTGACATTTGGTGCTGAAACCCAGAACAGAATAAACAAAACAGCTTCGCCCTTCACCCTCATGGGATTGGGGTAAAAATAATAAAGAAACACAACAAACTAAAATAATAAAGACAAAATAATGAAACTATGCACACTTTTCAGCCTTTACCCGTGCTGGTTCGTTGCTCTCTCTCTATCTCTTCGCTTCTTTCTTGGTGACGGACCCCTACTGGGAAGAAAGCACACTTTAAATACCTGGATTAATTACGTTTGCACTCCAGGTGCGTGTGCCTACTAAACCAGTAGGCATGGTCATCAGACTGCCCGAACCTCTCCCACAAACCGAGCCCTGCCACAAGAGGGTTCTCTATAGCATGGGTGTGGCAGAAGAATGATAATAATTCAGGGCACATGGTCTGCTAAAAATTATGGATAGCATTTACACAGCGCTTTTCATAATCTGAAAGCACTTTCGATGAAAAATGGGGAAACTCAGTTCAGCTACCACAAATGTGTAGCACCCACTTGAAGGCAGCTGTTTTGCTCCAGAAAAAGCAACAAACATCAACAGATACTTCCAACATATGCGTCCAAGTCACAGATTTACAAAAGGCTGGACGTGTTACATACTTTTTCATTAAGGATCCATCAGTGGGTGGACACATTTGGAGATTAAATGCCTTCTAACAGGCAACCTTGAATGCACTCAGGTTTTTTAAAGAATTAATCAATACTCCAGGCCAGCCTGCAGCCTTGCTCTCATTAATTCAGCGACAGCCATCAGGACTGATAGTGGTCACCTGTCAAAAAACAAAATAGCTCTGCTAATTGCAGGAACTTCATTGGGATTGCGAGTCGAAGCAATGTGCAACATGCTAGGAGAAACGTGATGATGTAGTGACAGATCGATAAATCATGCTAATAAATTAGCAGGAACTGCAGTTGGAGGAAGTTCTTTGATTCCAGCAGAGACAGAGGTATGGATGGGGGGGTGCGTGTCTTCTCCTGGCCACCAGAGCCCCTCTGCTTCCTACGAACATCTGCATTTCAATTTGCTTAATTGAAGGGACAAATACTCTGACCAAAGCCCTTCATCGCCAAAGATAACCAGCTAGTTTGATTAAAGGTACCATGATAGATTGGTTTATTTAATTATGGTATCCTTTCCTATGGTTAATATGCTGAAGATGCTTTGGAATGCTGACATTGAACCTGAATGCCTAGATCTGAGCATTTGGAATGCTCTAGTTGTGGGTGGGTGGTTGTTGAATTAGCATGATCCTGTTACAGTTTTCCAGCAGTAAAAATACAGAGAAGGCACCATGCAGTACATATTCCTGGTTTCAATGCTAGGGCTAATCAATGGCAGTGTGTAGTGGCCCTAGACTGCATGCCGTTACATCCTGTAACTCACCCGTGTTAAATAACCAGGTGTATGCTACCGGACATGACACTAAGTCACCTCAATATTAACCACAACCCGAAAGAAGACCCAGTGAAGCATAAAGTGATATGTTAAAATGCAAGAAGGCATTTATTTACAGCAAAGCAGGGAGTTAAGAGATATTAGTCCTAAAGGAGCTATAAGCAGATTTGTACAGATATTTCACAGGTTGCAGGATCTCACCAGGCAGATAGATTTAACCCAGCATGGTGGTCCTCTGGCCTAAAGGTCCGTCCTCCAGTTCCTCACAGATGTTTCGATTTAGAAACTGGGATATTGTTGACTATCGCTACAATATGCATCTATAACTAAGAAGTAACACAAAGGCTACTATTAGCAATTCAACACGTTATAGAAAATGTCTTTAACAAGTTGTAGAGAACAGACAACATGGACATTAGGCTAACCAAGACAAAGACCAAGACTAACTTAGAAAGATGCACACCATAAATATATAGTCCTGCATCTTTCTAACATCGCTGTGCAACGGTCCCGGCATCCTCACAACAGGCATCCATTGGCGTGGTTGCCAAGCGATGGTGTGTATCGTCTCGCAGGCGCATCTTTGGATCTGCATTTCTGCTACGGGACCATGACATCATTATGTCTGTCTGTAGGGAAGCCAGAAACAATGTGGCAGCAACAAAACACAAAGCCCAAAAAAGACTGGGATGTAACAATGGCTAAATAAAGATCGCATTACACCCTTAAACCTTAATGGCCATGAAATTCAGATGCCAGCATCTAAAAATAACATTGTCTTAAATTATTGCTTTTATCAGTCATTGATTCAAGGTGCAAATACCAGGTTTGGGAAATACCCTGTTCTGGATCCATAACCAGTAGCAGGGAAAATACACACTTTTTACTAATACAGCATATGTATTAGTGCTAGATTAGAGCCAGTGCTTTTACTAAAAGAGTATATAAAGGATTTACAGACGGGTGACAAATTAAAGAAAAACCAACATAAACCCAGACCCCTCACTGTAGGGATCAAGCATTGAGGCCTGTACCGTTCTCTTGGTGTATGCCACACATGCACTTGTACATATAACTTTTTTCCACATCTCTGTAGACTAGTGCCTATGGGTTTTGCACCAGAGAACTCTCAATGTGCATCTGTCTTTTTAATGAGGGGTTATGGACTGCAAGCCTACTATCACATTACATTCATTTTGCAGTGATGTACAATAAGTGCATATTGAAGGTTATTGGAACAACTACAAAACACAGGTCCATTAAGGTACAATACTCATTATGTAACAGTTATCCATGACCATGAACACATTAAGTCCAGTTAGTAAGCATAGGTTTATGTCAGAAAGTTATGGTAAGTCAAACTAGGAGGCATGACATCAAGATGACAATACAAGTGCAATGTAAGTGCTGGATGGAGAAACAAGTGTAACATGAAAGTGCTTTAGGAACAAATTAGCAGGGTAGTGATAGTTAGTCCAGGTACTGGTCTCAAGAGATGCGTCTTCAGACCATGGCAGAAAATGAGCAATGACTGAGTGGTTTGTAGAGGAACAGGGAGTTTGTTCCACCACTGGGGAGCTTGAGTGGGAGAAGCTCTGTGGTTGGGATGAGCGAGAACCATTCACCCGGATGGCAGGGAGTACAAGTCGCATCACTTCACACTTCACGGTGAAATTCTTTTGTAAGATTTGATAATTTAGGGTGCTAAGAACTGGTTGGCTAATTATTATTATTATTATGATAAATCTTTGTTGTAGTAGCATAATTAGTAAATATTGTGCTTTAAGAATGGGCTCCTGTATGTAGAAATTCCTGTCACTCTCCTTGGCAGTGCCTGATTTATCACGCAGCCGCTGTTTGCATATACAAATTACAGGGCTACTTGCAGCTGGTTCCCCCTCCCTCCCCTTCCCATGGCAGTTGAGAACAAGTACGTCAGAGGGAAAAGCAAGGGAAAACTAAGTGGTTTGATTGTTAGTTTGTTAAGCAACAATTATAAATAGATTTTGTGCACAGATGCTTTCCGAAAGGACACCAATTGACTGAAATACAGGGCTTAGCAATCGGAAATTATGGTTTTGTGGTTCCAGAAGATACCACCCTTGATAGAATTACCTTCTGTAAGTGGAAAATGGCTAGGAAAAATTGGTAAGGTTTGGTGATATTTGGAGAGGGTTTGGGGTACACTTGGCCCTCCTTTGGTAAAACACACATCACATTTTACTGCTTTGTCTAATCAACTCCAAACTTTTTTCCCCACTGTTGTAGACATCCTGAGATATGATTGGAAAAAAATCTGGTTGTCCAGTATCAGAAGTACATGTAAACATGATAGAATAAGGAGACCACAAAACAAGTTTTGGATTTCTATGTTGGGTTTTTAGAGTAAATATGTCCTGTATGTTTACTGAGTGAGATCAGGGGGGATCAGGGGATTTGGTTATTTTGGTACAGATGTGTTCTTTATTTAAAGCTTTAAACTGCAGTCTGCAGGGGCATGCACAGACATTTTGAGGGGCAGGGGCTCAAGCCAAGAAACCAAGAAACCTCAGTCCCCCCCCATACCTCCCCACCCCTGATGTTGGCACACTACATCATGACATTATATGAAAACTGCTATTATCTTACATTTTAGTTTTATGACTATGGCAATTTAATTAGGTTTAATAACAGTAATCTTAATTATAACAATAGCAACAGCAACAGCAACAACAACAACAATAATAATAATAATAATAATAATAATAATAATATTTATTTATTTGGTCCATAGGGGCATTTCAGCCAAGGAGGACAAAGGGGCAGCGGCTCGAGCCACTGTAGCTACCACCTCTGTACGTCCCTGCTTGTCTGTACTGTATGTAGTTTTGGAGGTAATGGGGTTTATTTAAGACAGGTGAGATTCTTACAAAAAGCCCAGGGTTGTAAGTGTGGTTTTA
The DNA here is from genome assembly GCA_039654925.1 of Anguilla pacifica. NCBI lineage: Eukaryota > Metazoa > Chordata > Actinopteri > Anguilliformes > Anguillidae > Anguilla > Anguilla pacifica. The sequence goes on along the minus strand of CM077286.1, from coordinate 33,475,058 downwards.
AGGAGTTAAAACAAGCCTCAATACATTATGTTCCCATTATTTACTAGAATGAGGCCCAGGTCATGCAAGTGGGGGTGGGATGGATGTCTGTCACTCCCTGGGTCTTTGGGGCTACGGGAGGGCGGGGGGGTGGGGGGGTGGGTTTTGTGGACAGATGAGACTAAGATTCACTCGTATCAGAGTGATGGCAAGTATGGAAGCCAAAAGGAACTGTCCAGGATCCAAAGCACCCCCCCCCCCCATCTGTGAAACATGATGGTGTTTACCATTTGGGCATGTATGGCTGCTGCATGTACTGTCTCACTCACATTGATGATGTAACTGCTGATAGAAGCAGCAGAAGAAATAGGACAGGTGCTTGGGGGCTTTTCATTATTATGATGAGAATTCAACTGTAGAGGTTTTCCTTGACCTACCAGGCCCTTTGTGATTACAGAGCACATCAGCGCTCTCTTTATTTTTAACAATTTTCCAAACAGTTGATTTTTGTAAGCCTACGTTTTGACCTGTGTCTCTGAGGGTGTTTTCATATTTCACAGCCTCATAATGGCTTTCTTTACTTTCATTGGCACAACTCTGGTCCATATGCTGACAAATGTCAATAACAGACTCCAAAGGCAATCAAAAGCATTGAATCAAGGCAAGATACTGAAGACTCTCTTATACTTGCGGAAAAGAAGCAATTGAATACACCTGACTGATTAGAACACCTGTGAAGCCATTTGTCCCAAACATTATGGTGCCTTGAAATAGAGGGGCTATGTATAAAAAGTGATGTTATTTCTACACAGTGAAATGGGCAATTTAAACATAACTGGATATGTATTCACTGTTTGTGTGCCCTTCGGATTATTGGCACCCTCCGATTATTTGAACATAAAATACTAAAATTTACTTTATTGTTTATACAATGGCTTCTTTGTTCAGCAAACTTTTATGATCTTATCGTGATGTCATTGCCCAGAGGGGAAAAAAATCTTTTACATGAAATGATTTTTATTCTGAAGAAGATGTGTGTCACAACAATTATTAGTACGCCCTGCATTTTAATACTCTATGCACCCACCATTTTCCAGGATAACACCAATGAGTCTTCTTCTATAATATTTTGTCAGATGAGTGATGCATAGCACAGGATCTGAGACCATTCTTTCATGCAGAATATCTCCAGATCCATCAAAGTCCTTGTGAAGTCCTGCCTGTGAAGTCTCCTTTTCAGCTCACCCTACAGGTTTTCAATTAGATTTAGGACAGTATACTGGGATAGCCATTGCCAAAACCTAATTCTGTGGTCAGTTTTTATTAAAATTTTTTATGTATTTGGGGAAATGCTTTGGCTCATTGTCCATCTGGAAGATCCATGACACAGCTTTAGCCTTCTGGCAATTGCATTTTGGTCTATAATCATTGGTCAAAAAGTTTCCAGGACCTTTGAAAACAAAACTACCCCACATGTCATATAAACACTACCATGCCTCACAATGGGGACTACCCCCTAGCATCCCTTTTTATGCTAAACCCACCTATGGTGTTTGCGGCCATGGGCTATATTTTGTCTTATCTGATCATAGAGTGTGGTTGCAATCAAAGTTCCAATTATGTTGGATTACTCCATGTGCTTATGTTTGAAGAAGCTTTCTTCTGGCAAGCCTTCCAAATAGCTTGTTGGCATGGTTATGAAACCTGATTGTCTAATGGTTTGGTTAGAAGATTTAGTGATCCCAAGATGCAGTCAACTTCTGCAATTCTTGGATAATTTTTTGGCTCTCAAATTATAATCCTCACTGTGCATCCTCACTGGGCCAAAATACACTTATGTCCTCTTTCAGTCATGTTCATCACAGCTCCAGTTGTTTTATACTTCTTAATTATTGCTATAATAGTGGCAATTGGTATTTTCAGCTATTTGTATATCCATTGCCTAAAAGTCAACAACATTTTGTCTAATTTAATGTGTTCTCTGATCTTCGCCATGATGATTCTCAAGGAAGTTCTGGATGACCACTTAAGAGTTCCTAAAGGTGAACATTAAAAAGTACAATATAAATGACAATATGCTTCTATAAGTCTTTTTAGGGGTGCCAATGTTTAGTACACATTTTTGACATAAAATATTCATTTCTTGTTTATTATTTAATTATTTAACAATTTCACCTAGTTAAAGGTTAGCTTTCTCTCATATTTTAAGATCAAGCTGATAAACAACCATAACATAACATTGAACAACCATTACTCCCAAGTCTTTTTCAAACTGTGCACATTACAAATTTTGTTCCTCCCATAAAGTTATCCTGCCTAATATTTTTATTTCCCACATGCAGAACTTTACATTTGGCTATATTAAATTTCATTTGCCAGGTTTCCGCCCACTTCTGGATTTTATTTAAATCTTCTTGGATTACTTTAGTAGCTTCCAAACTATTAGCTGGGCCTCCCAGTTTTGTATCATCTGCAAATTTGACTAATGTACTTTCTATGTCCCTATCGAGGTCATTGATATAAATGAGGAAGAGCAGTGGTCCCAGCACTGATCCTTGTGGGACACTTCTAACAGCTCCCTGCTCAGATAATATCCCTACTACTGCTCTTTGTGTTTTACCCTGTAGCCAGTTCAGAATCCAGTCTGTAATACATCCAATAATTCCTACTGTCTTCATTTTACCAACTAGTCTCATGTGGTACCTTATCAAATGCCTTTTGGAAATCTAAGTAGATAATATCATATGCCTTGCTATAATCAAAACACTTGGTAGCTTCTTCAAAGAATACCAGAAGGTTTGTCAGACATTGAAGTTAAACTTACAGGCCTGAAGTTTCCTGGATCAGTAAGGTCCCCTTTCTTATATATTGGTTTTATATTACCACGCTTCCATTCCTCTGGTATTTCTCCAGTTTCTAAGGACTGTCTAAAAATACCTGCCAGTGGTTTAAAAATGATCTCAGGTAACTGTTTGAGTACTCTTGGGTATATGCCATCAGGACCTGCTGCCTTGTTTGTCTTTAGTTTAAGTAATGCATGCAGTACTTTTTATGCTCTATTTAAATATTTGATAAGACTTTCTGAGTACTGAATATGCCTTCCAGTCTGTTAGTAACCTCATCTCTAGTAAAACTCTCAACAAAGTAACTATTTAAGGCATCAGCAATGTATTTATTCTTAGAAAGCAATGCTCCTTCTTCATTTGTGATGCACCTGATATCCTCTTTGACTTTCCTTTGCCTACTAAAGTGATGAAAGAATCATTTGGGATTACTTTTTGCATCTTGGGCAATTTGCCTTTCAAAGAGCCTCTTGGCTTCCCGTAGTTCTTTTTTAACCTTAGCAGGCATATTACAATATTCAGCCTTATTACTCTCAGTGCTGTCATTTTTATATATCTTATACAGTTTTTTCCCCCTCAAACTCTCCCTTATGGCTTTGTTCATTCACTAGAGGAAGCGCTTCTTCAATGTACTTTTCCTTACCTTTGGAATAAATTTACTTTGCACCTCAAGAATAACCCTTTTGAACCTACCCCACTTTTCATTCACAGAACATTTGTGATTGCACTGAATTTTGCAGAGTGCAAGCTTACGGTTTCAATCAATTATCATAAAAACCAACTGCCATTGATCTAAAGGAAATCCTTTACGACAGAAAAATGCACATGCATGCTTTCTTCTGCCATTGATAATTCATCCCTGGTCATATATTGATTTACTGTGTATAGGGTATTCCTGTTGTGGTTACTATGAGACACAGTCCAATACTGATAAAGCTCTTGGTTCTTGTTTTCAGTAAGCTATTTCGAGTAGAATAACTTTAAAAACTACTCAAATTATTATGGTAGACAGCAGAAAACAAAATTGTCATGGTTTCCTATTCCCATGTAAAAGCCGAAAACATATCCAGTTGATTTTAAAAAGGATTTTAAAAAACTTCAGAAAAAAAGATATTTTAAAATGCTTGTCAGCTGATTGTAACACTGCACACCATCAGATTGCAGACGTGCAGTGGGTAAGCCTGCTGGGAGAGATGGCCCCGACAGTGAGAATACAGTAAAGGTTATATTTATAGGTTTAGCCATGTCTGTGACAGAGCCCAGGCAAGCAGCTGTGTGAGGGCATTCTAAAGTCAGCCTGGCATTTAGGAACCCTGCTGTGCTGAACTGCACCACAGCTAAGGGGTGTAGGAGGTCCACCTGACCCACTGCCGGGTGGAGAGAGACAGTGCTGACCTAGAAGAGAGGGGGGTGGAAAGAGCTGGTGTTTCATCTGAACATGCCTGCCGGTGAATCTGCATCTCCTCCAGAAGTGCCACCTACAAATTGCCACATGAAATCAAAGTGTATGTATTTTAAGAAAATTTAACACACTTTTCCATGATTTCAAATCACAAAGACCATCTATACAAATTTTACCCGTAGGTAGGGCAGTACAGTGGTGCAGTGGGGAGCACTGGGTTGCACTGAGTTTGCACTCAATGTATTTCAATGGACAATGATGGAAATTAATTTGAATAAAATACTTGTCTTTGACCGATTTGCAAAATATTCGAGAATTCGGGTCCTTGGCCTGCTGTCAGCATGCACAACAAGTGTTAGGCTGATCGGCCCAGTAGTATGCGAGATTAGCTGCGGACAGGTACACGCACACACACACGCAACCAAATGCATAATCCCCTCCAGGCTCTCGCCTGGCGGAGATAATAATTACAAAATACTGTTTCTCTAAAGCAGGGATGTCCAACTGTATCTGAAAAGGGCCGGTGTGGGTTTCTTCTGCTTCTGAAACTTCACCGTCCCCGCTGAAAGTTTAAATTGGCTTCTTCTAAACCACACCTCTGGCTTACGTTTCATATACGTAGGTGCCTGCAGGGTGCCTGTAATGAGTGCGTAGCATGTGCATAGACGGCCACATCAGTAATTTATGCACAACGTCAGTAATTTATGCACAATGTGCTCTCTTGCGTTGTTGTTCGACAGCAATGATGCAACCCTCCTCATGAATATGTATGACTGCCTTGATTCAAGGTCCCTCATTAGCCACAACCAGAAAATGCACGTTAACGTGTCGATTTTGTTGTGTTAATGCATAAAAATATTACGTGTCAACACGACCAAACTCTACGTGTTAACACACATTTTAATGTTCTGTTAACACGACATTAATGTCTCGTTATTTGCTCAAATGGCCTTCCATAGCTTTTCCACGGGCTAGAGAGCCACGTCATTACATCACTGTATACGTCTGTACATGTCTCCGCTTTCCGAGCAACATCGTTACCTATTAAAATGTATGTCCTGTGAAAATACAGATAATAAACTGTCTAAATATAAAAAACCAACTTCATACATATACATTTAGTTATATTATTACAGCCTTATTTACTATATCAACTTTAAGACAAGCAACACGCTCGGAATTATCTCATCACGACCCATTAAATCCAATTTGGTTCTCTCAGAATTCTGACTGATAGCCAGGTCAATATTTTTGCTGGACACTTGATACATCCTGTCTTATAACTTCAAAGTCCCAGGTCATTAGTTAATGGTTTAAATGGATTTTGAAAATAGACACTTCAAGCTAATCATGTTAAGGACGATGAGTGTGCTGTGAAGTTTAGGTAGCAAACAACTAGGCTCCACAAACCCAAAAATGGGCAAGACCCTAACCCTAACCCTAACCTTTACAGGTATTAAATATACTGAAAATATAATAAAATATGACACTTCACAATCTTGGGGTAAATTGTTGCTTCTTTTGTATTTTGCAATTTTTATCTGATAATGCATTCCAGTGAAATATACAGTATGTATATATTATATGTATGTATATTATATATGTATATATTCAGTATTATCAAATAAAACATATTTATACTCCAGTATATTCCATTTATATAAAGATATCCTTCAGCATGAGAGATGTAGTGATGCAAACCAATCAGTGTTTTTTTTTTGTTTTTTTTTTTTACAGTGATAGCTCCACCCTTTATGTGGTTTATAAGGCCTCTCTCTCCCATAACCTGCTGTGCGTTTACACTGTGACTAGAGAGAGGCATTAATACACATGGTCAGACTAAGCTCAGCCACTCATTAGACATTCTAAGTTTTAGTGAAGTGACCATCAAACAAGCTAAGCCTGGAACATTATAGGTAAGCAAGCATATTGTCATGAGAACCATTGCTCAACCAGATGAGATTATAGAGGGGCAAGAAGAGGGTGAATCTGAATGAGTGAGAAAGTTTCCTATTTTGAATAGAGCTTTTATCATCCAAATCTGCTGTTGTTTGAATCTTAAGAGCTGCTTTCTTGAGGCACTGTTCTCATCCGTTCCAGATAATTGTGTGTACTGTACAATAAATAATAACTTGATAAGCACTGCCATCTGCTGGTGTGCTTGCTATCATTTTCTAGGGCAAGCTAAATGATTGACATTTTACCATATTAACAAAGACATTTCAACAACAAGAACCTTTCTAAAGACTTCTACAATCATTACATTACATTACAGGCATTTAGCAGACGCTCTTATCCAGAGCAACATACAACAAGTGCAACAGTTCAAGGTGCAGAGAAACACACTATAGTGAAGTAAAGATTGTAGTGCCAGAAGTGACCACATAGATCAGGACTCCAACCCTGTAGGATAACCTGTTCAGCAAACAAACAGACAATCCTGCCAAGTACAAACTAGCACTGAAATCACATTTGCCTAATCAGAATCAGACAAAAACAATCCTGCCAAATAAAAACTAACGTGATCGAATTAGCCTAACTAGGTACATTGAGCTAAACTATAGGCTAGGGAGGGGTGGGGAGAGGTGCAGCCTGAAGAGATGAGTCTTTAGTCTGTGTTTGAAGGTAGTCAGATTTTCTGCTGTTCTGACCGCCACGAGGAGGTCATTCCACCAGCGAGGGGCCAGGACAGACAGCAGACGCGAGCGGGAAGTACAGACACGAAGAGGGGGAGGTGCCAAGCGTCCAGAGGTGGCAGAACGGAGAGGTCTGGCTGGTGTGTAGGGTCTGATGATCCTCTGGATGTATCCTGGTGCTGACAATCATAACCAAAATGTAACAGATGATCCATGACCCTGCTTTAAGCTAAGAAAATGACATTATTGTTTCAAATATATACTTGTGCTGATAAGTTGAATAAGATAATACCGTGTTAGACCATTGTAGGTTATGAAAATTGCAGATCTTCCACTAAAAAAAAAGTTTTTGTGTGCTGTATTGTGTGCAATATGTTAGAATGTTGCTTAGTCCTGATTATATATCACTGTGTGTAATACAGAATTACTCCAGGAGTTACTAAAACAAAGGAGAGAAACACATGATGCCAGTCTCCAGTGCTTCTCCAGCATGGTCCTTAATGAGTTGTGTCAAATAAGAAAGAAAGAGTAATACATTCTGTATGTGTGACCTACAGAAGAGATTCTAGGGTAAGTAATGGAAGAGTTTGGGGCTTCTACATGGGGAAATGTGGTGTACACCTAGGCTGTTTGAAATGAAAAGACTGACAGAAGCAGCTGTAGCTGAATGCTCTGGCACAAGCACCATGGATACAGTAACAAAAACCCCAGTCAGACCCTTTCATCCCTGTGACCCTTCCCTGGAAATGCAAGTCTGTCACCTACAGTATGCTCAACTAGAGCTGCAAGCAGGAGAAATACAGGAAGTGTGTTTTATTGCACCTCGGCTTGGGGCCTTTCTATGTGGAGTTTGCATGTTCTCCCTGTGTCAGCGAGGGTTTCCTCGAGGTACTCCGATTTCCTCCCACAGTCCAAAAACATGCAGCTAGGCTAACTGGAGACTCTAAATTGCCCATAGGTATGAGTGTGTGAGTGAATGGTGTGTGTGTCCTGCGATAGATTAGCGGCCTGTCCAGGGTGTGTTCCTGCCTCTCGCCCAATGCATGCTGGGATAGGCTCCAGCAGCCCCTGTGACCCTGCTCAGGATAAGCGGGTATAGATAATGGATGGATGGATGGATGGATGGATGGATGGATGGATATGGACACATAGGGTTAAAGAAGTTTTCATAAAGGCCTACTGTATTCCCTCTGTTGAAACTCTATGTCTTTCGTATCATGTATCCTCTGAGAAAGCAGGTGGATTGATTTGGTCTCTAAAGCCGCGTTTCCACCAAATTACCCAGAACTTTTAGTCCCAGGAACTACTTTTCCAGGAACTAAAAGGTTCCTTCAAACAATGGTTGCCTGCGTTTCCACCGCGGTCTAAAGTTCCGCGAAGATTAGGCAAATTAGCCCACTGACGTATGAAAAAGCGAAGTTGTCGTCGGCCCATCTGTCCTATGATTTCTTCTGTAACCCCATACTACCACCGAAGTAGCCTACATTATTTTCTAATAACCGGGACAGCCCGAAGGGGTTTATTCTACTTATATACAACGGGTTACCAACAATGACTATATATGGTTACTTTTGTATTTATTGATTTTTATCGATTTAATCACCTGGAATTGAAATATTCTTCTGCAGCCGTTTGGGCATATTTTACCGTTGTCAAGCAAAACTGTCGTTGGTAGTTGAACTTGGACCGTTGTTATGCAACAAATAGGATATAACAGGCCGATAGTCAGATTGTAACTGTTTTATATATCCTCACAAACACATTCATTATGTTTTTCTGCAAACATTCACTTTCATGTCTTGATATCCGAGGCGACAGAATGCATTCACATTTCCAGTATAACTGGCAACAACAGCAGAAAACATGCACACGTTGTAAACAATTTGCTTTTTTATTACTTTCTCATCGTCAATTCCATATAGGCTAATCGCAAAATGACAAGAATAGAACGAAAACTCGGACTTGCGTGAAAATTTTAATTAGCAGTGGTACAGCCACCGTTTGCTTTCCTTCGAAGTTACTGCTAGCCGAGCAGCGAAGTGTGCCCTCCAGATGCGAACCATGCACCATAAATTAGCCCATAGTCTTCCTGGTCTTTTTGTGGAATTGAAGAATGGCAGAGTAAAATCACGGCAGTCTGAAAAAGCTAAAGGGACGACTACTAGAATTAACCTGTTATTTTACCATGACAAAAAGTGCGGAAGGTGATTTCCAGTTTGCTTTTACTGTATCACCAATGTGAATTACGCAGAACTACCGCATACCTCACATAACTGTATCAAACGTTTTGAGTCAATTACAACGGACTAACAAAGAAAATCCGGAAGAAAATATTCAGCAACCGAATTAATCCGTTTGAATGTTTTGGTACGTAATATGCTGTCCCAGCACGAATGCTTAGCATTTTATAAAACGATTATTAAAGCAAGAAAAGAACAGAAGAGCACACGTTATAATTCCAAGACGTTGGCAGGCTATAACCAAAACTAGGCTACTGCGCCGCATAACATACAAGTTTGATTTGAAGTTATTATGAAAATAAATCGGTTTGCGGCTGTAGATTTTTAAAAATGGCGGTTGAAAATAAACACAAAAAAATGCTGCGTGTACTCGACCAATCAGAAATGTTCAGCGCTGCAAGCTCCACCCAAAAGGTTCCTGTACTTTCGGAAAGTACTACCCCCCGAGCAGGAACCTTTTGGAGGTAAAATAAAGCCCCCGGAACTAAATTTAGACCCTAGTTCCTGCGGTGGAAACGCACGTAGTTCCTCAAAAGGTTCCTAGTTCCGGGGTAAAGTTCCTGCGGTGGAAACGCGCCTTAAGTAATCTCTGCCCTGCGAAATCACCCCCAAGCTCTATGAGATCCTACAGGAATGGAGATGCATTTTTTCTAAAGAGTTGATTGGTAGGGTCGCAGTAACTGCAGGTTTAACTCCAATTGTGGAGGGCTGAACCAATCCTGGGGGGCTGGATTTTCATTAGGTTTAACTCCAATCCACTCCAGTTAGTAGTAACTTCAGGTTTCTAGCTCTAAATTGGCTGCTGTTTGAAATAAACCACCATAAGGATCTGAGACACATGTTCCTGTTATGGGTGTTGTACTTGAAGTAAAATACAGTTTTGAGTAATGAGATAGCTCCTTTTTGGCACTCCTGAGGTACAACAGAAATGGCATACATATAGTATGTAGACTACTGGTGCATGATGGCAGGCTGAAATATACCCAAGGTGATAGAACACCTCAGCTATTCATGTGCTGATTCAATACAACCTGCCTCCAAGATCCAGTGACTTCAGTTATTTAATGTTTTTGCAAAAGTAGATATGGAACACTGTGATGTTCCATGATATGCTATGCTAACTCCATATTATGATGAAAAATACACGTAAATACATTTTGACAATGTATGAGGCTTGCTTTTTTAGATGTTGATATTTGATAAGCCAGCACGTAAATTTGTTTTTCCATTTTTAATGTACTGAAAAAATAAGTAGAGCACCTGCCAAACCACTGTTGGCAACAATTTCAGCATTCTTTTTTTTTGTAAATAGGGACTATCTTGGTCATGTAACAGACGGACCATTCACCAACAATTTCTAATGAATGGCTGCGCTCCAATTGACTGCCTTGGGTTGGCTGTTCATTAGTGGACCACTGTAGTACTCTGTAATGCAGAATGACTGCTGAAAGAAGCCCATTAGTGGGCCACTGTTTTGCTGTTTTGTAACTCAACCAAATAAAAAGTTGGCAGTGCATTATGTTACTGTGAACATTTGACTTCCACCTGATACACTGTTACCATTTGTACTTCCTAATATAAGAATATTTAATTTTTCCACGAAAGAAAAATATAGAGGCAACACACAAGCCCATGTTGGCTTCTCATTCAGTTTCTCTGTCAGTTATGAGACATAAGAACGAAAAGCCAGTGTTCTACTGTCACACCTCTGAGACAGCTTCCTTACAGCACAACCATCACAGTCTCACTGGCTTATTAACCTGACAAATGTCACATATGGCTCTGGGTCTGTTCAGACCACTATCTGCCACTCATTAAAAGTCTCTTATATTGGAGATATAAACAGGAAAAACATCTTGTAGCTTTTTACGAACTAGTTCAATTCAATTCTATTCAAATGGAGCTTTACTGACATGACAAATAACATTGTGTTGCCAAAGCATAGTATTTTTACAAACATGGACAAAAATAAATAAATAAATAAAAATCTCACTCTTTCCTACAGAGACACACACACATGTACATGTCTACCTTTTGAGCCCTGCACTCACATATTCCTCCTCTAAAAGATCATTGGATTTGGACGCTGCAGCCCAACAGCTGGATCAGACAGGAAGACCTTGAAAACAGACTATCCCCATGACACCCACACCACATTTCAAGCAGCCCACTCTAGCTGAGGTCAATGTGACTGGACCACAAACCTAAAAACTGGCTTTAATGCAGACATGATATATCCTGTTTTCCAGCTCTAAATTGACTGCTGATTGAAATGGAACTACCAGGATCTAAGATCTATGTCCCTATTATGGGTGTCGTGCACAGCAGAACACAGACAAGAGCCTCTTCTTTCTGTTAAGTTAAGAGCTGTTTCCTCAGCTATTCCTTGACCTATTTCACAGTTCCTAAAATTGTATATTTATTGATTTTTTGTACTGGGGGTAGGTATACTGCAGGTTTCGAAGCATGCTCCTTACTCCCCAATCTGCTGCAGTCAGCTGAGACAAAGATCAAGGTCACCGGCCAAGTCTTACTGAAGCTCCAGAGATGGCCTCACATTCTGCAGATGTTCATGTATTGTTGTTCATGAAAAAACATGCATCTCACCTCTAAAGCTACACTGTACAAGTAAAAACCATTCTGAACCCAAAAGGATACTGCTTAGAATTAAGCTTATACATCCTCCCTGTATACTGCTTATACATCCTCCCTGTATTGTGCATCTGTACTTCTACGTCAGTGCCTGATTGTGTATGGATTAGACTGCACTTACTACCAGTATACATCTGCCATAAGGAATGCTTGCAAAAGCGCTCCCCTTGCTATGCACTGATGTCATATCAGCGATCAGCCAATGTGCAGATCATGTGACAGGCTGGGTGCAGGACACTGATTGAACTTGCCAGTGAGAGGGATGAGAGCCAAACAGAGTCACCTCTCCTGCATTATCTGTCAGAGGCTTTGAAAAAATGTAGTTGCAGACACCAATCTGTGGCTTCGTAGCTACACAACAGATACAGCTGCCAAGTAAATAAAGTGGCTTACTTGGTCACTGTTTTTTTCCCCAATAGCGCTTAGTGCCTACATTACTTTCTTCTGCAGACTATCAAAAATACATGCAAAGCCTTTGTAACCGCAAACACCATCTGTTGAATTTGTTGGTAACAAAGAAATAAACACAATGGGCCTCATTCACCAATATCTTTCTAAGTTTTTTCTTAAATTTGTTCTTTAGAAAGGTCCTAAGAAAATTCTACGTCAGATTCACGACGTGTTCTTAAAGCGCAGAATTGTTCGCACGTGTTCTTAAAATGATGTCCTCGTAAATGGAAAGCGCGTGCCAGTTGTTCCTAATTAGCATAGGTAAATGCCCCGCCAATCCCCATAAAAGGGCATGAGACTGCAGGGCCATGTGCACACACAGAAATCGAAAAGAAAAGTTGCGACCGAAGTCAATAATGCCCAAACGAAAATCTAAAGATGGTGGAGCACCGGACTCCAAACGCAAGAAAAAACTTCAGTAGTGCTGAAGTGGAGGTATTGCTGCAGGAAGTAAACAGCAAACGACCTGTAATATTTAGTAGCGTCAGTAGTGGATATGAAATAACACAAAAATATGCAAGTTAAAAAAAAAAAAAAAAAAAAAAAAGTTGGGAGTGAACGCAAGGAATTGCGTGTTATGCATTCAAACGACAAAGTGCTTCTCATCACATTAATACTGCCAATTAAATCAACTAGCAGTAAACTGCATCGGAGTAAACCCGTCGCTGCACAAAACACTGCGCACAAAAAAAGATTGCCAGTCATTTTGGTGTCACCCCCCTCTGATGGTGTCACCCAGTGTGGTCCGCACCCCCCTAGTGATGCCTCTGAATAAGTGTTCTCTTATTCAAAATGTCCATGTGTTTGTAGAGTTACTTAAGTGCTTAGTTTGTATTCAAAATTTAAACATTTGCTTTTGCAGTATAGACCAAACATTGCATAATTGAAACCCCCCAAAATAAAAGGTCACTACAATGGTTTGATTTATCATTTACAGATGAACTCCCGCTAAGGCAACCACCCTCTGAGGCGGAACCTGGCACCTTAATGCTTTGTAAAATAATGAAAATAATAATAAAAAAATATTATAAATGATAAATATAATTTTAATTTAAATCCTATATTACACAACTGTAGAATTGAAGAAAACGCAATAACCAATTATTTTGCACAAACTTACAGCACTCAAATGTGCGTAGGTGTGCTCTTGTGTACGTAGATTCTGTTCTTACCTAAGAACAAATCCAAAATAAGAAAACATTGGTGACTGTCAGAATCTTTGTGAAAGCTGCATAAGTGGGTTTTAAGAAAATTCTTCTTAAGAATGGTTGGTGAATGAGACCCATTGATAACAAGTTTTAAAACTAGTTTTATCAGTTCCATTAAAATCTGAGAATTTTGGAGCTGGGCGTGTTCTCAATGTGTGAGTCTTATGCCTGATGCTTTGGACTTGGTCTGTGTGAGTGCGACTGTCAAATAACCTTATTAAATACTAATAGCACTGGAAGTCTTCAATGATGGCATTTTTTTGCTGATTGAAGCATAGAATGAAGTAGAGAATGAAGTATATTGTCTCAGGGGTTATAAAAGAAGAGATTCACATTCAGGATGGGAAGAAGTACTCACGTGACATGATGTCATCAATGCTCACTCAGCCATCTGAAAGGAATCACGAAAATGCTCGCTTGACCTGGCACCACTGGAAGCACAAAAAAAACCCGCAAACATTTTGACGCGTAAACGCAAGAACCACAGTTGTATCCTACAACTCAGAAAAAACAGGCCAGGCTTTATCGCTGTGCTGAAGGACTTGAGACCCAGCCAGCTCCTCAGCATCTTTGGGGAAATTATATCCTGGTCCCATGCAGTGTGTCTTCAGTCCTGTGGAATTCTGAAATTAGTTTTATGTTGCTGCAGGGTCATTATAGTGTAACAGAACATTGTGAGGACTTTATTTCACTGTCAAGTGGATTGAGACTGCTGCCCCAGGCCTCCTGTTACCATGGCAATCCCATAGTTGTTTGTAAATAGTGCATTTTGTAACAGAAAAATTACTCCTTACTGTTTTAATGCTTAAAACCACTACAATGCCAATACAAATGTTTTGGTTAATGCTGTTAGGATGAGGATTAATACTGGCACTCACACGGCAGCATCACACCCCTGGGAGGAAGATGCAGCAGTGCCGGGGAACACCATTATTTGCTGCACGAAGAGAGAGAGAGCGCACCCACACAAACATTAAATAAAATTTAAAAAAATCTTCACCCTTCACCGGTTACAGGCAAAAACAATTAAGTAAAACAACAAACTAAAATAAGACGAGCGGCAACTTTTCAGTTCCCTGCTCGTAACTGGCCAGATTTTCACTTGGCCAGCTCCTCCAACTTTTCAGCAGTGATTCACTTTTTCCTGTCTTGTTAAAAGAAACAAAACTGAAATTAAACGCAACTCAAATGAAGAAACTCGCTCTCAGTGTGAGCTCCCAGTCTCGCCCCTGTACTGTGGAAAGCAGCACACCTTGGGCACCTGGGCTGATTAGCTAACGCAAACCAGGTGCGTTTGCTCTCTCCACCAGCCGGCGCAGCTGAGACCAATCTGCCTCTCCGGTGGATCAAATGCCATACACCTCGAACCTGAGAATTCAGCCGAAGATTAATTCAGCTTACACTGAAACCGCTCCCTCACAGGTTTCGGCACCAAATATGTCACATGCTGTGACCACGCTGGCATTACATTACATTACAGGCATTTAGCAGACGCTCTTATCCAGAGCGACTTACACAACTTTTACATAGCATTTACACTGCATCCATTTATACAGCTGGATATATACTGAAGCAACTCAGGTTAAGTACCTTGCTCAAGGGTACAACGGCAGTGTCCTTACCCGGGACAGAACAGCTGGACACAGCGAGATGTGGAAATTCCGAATAACTCCAGCGTTTTATTTTGAGTAGTGAGAGAGAGCTTGTTCACCCACAAACAAAAAAAAAAAAAAAAAAAAAAAAAAAAAAAAAAAAAAAAACTTTGCCCATCGCCCTCACAGGATCTGGGCAAAAACAGTAAACTAAAACAACAAAGACAAAATAAATGGAATCACACGGTTGCTTTTCAGCCTTTCCTGTTCGGTATGTGCTCTCTCTCACCGTCGTGGGGGATCCCTGGTCTCAGACGCCTACTGTGGCCCGAAGCACACTTTTAAATCCTGGATTGATGCGTAACATAATTCAGGTGTGTGCCTATTTAAATAGGAGGCGTGGTTCTCTAATTGCCCTGAATTCCTCCCACAAATTGAGCCGTACCACAGGCACATACTAGTATTTCAACCTCTGATGCCATACATTAAATTCAACAGGAGGATGAAATTGTACTTTTGTTAACCTTCATTTCAGGTTAATAAAAACCGATGCTAAATTTATTAATGGCAATCATAATAGACTGCCTGGGTTCAAACACACGCATGCTCCATGCGCCATCACTACTTCCAGCTAGTTTAAAACCCCAGTCCATCTTAGATCCTTTGTTCTCCTGGAACACGTGTCTGCAGTACACAACTCCACACATAGGAGAACATCCAACATTCCTCACACACATACACACACGTACACACAATGCCCACACACATGCACTCACATAGTTTATTATACCTCATTATAGTGAACTGTGCTTTGCCCTTTTCGGTACTTTGTATTTAATAAACTTTATTATATTTCAAGGTTGTCTGCATTGATATTACTCTCGTGTTGAATTGAGTCAGCCGCTGCTAATCAAAAGAAAGTAGAATACCTTCACCTCTTAGCTAAATCGTTTATATTAATTTAGTATTAGCTGAATGTATGATATTATGATTTGGTTAAGATAGACTATTAATGTGAATTTTAATAATAATTAATTTAATTTTTAATAAAAATTCCCAATTTATAGTTTGTATACTTAATATATGAGACTGATTAATATACTCTGGCACCACCTGTGAGGATTTAGGTATATATCTTCTACATGTTGACGCCCCCCCTACAGAAACCACAATGACCACAGAATCTCAGCCCTTAAAACATTAATTTCTGTACCTTCTCACCCAATTTCAACAGACAGAATTCACAAACAACTTCCACAATAAAGCCCCAAACTTAGGGGATTTTGCATTTTTTCCTTCTTCGTTTTCCTGCCTGATTACATCATCACAAATGCTCCAATCCCACAAACATTGTTGCCCCATTGGACATTTAGCTACACCAGGCAATAAAAACATCACATACACACGCAAAATATTTAATTTTTTTAGAACACTTGCCTTAGGACCGCTGAGCCACCAGTTTGAATCCTGCCTTCTTATTGCAAAGCCGTTTATAGCCATTTAACTATGTAGGTGTTTATTCCCTTATGCAAAAACATTTGCTACCATTGTAACTACTCCGTCAGTGGCTTGTAACAAGCTTGCCTTTGGGACCGTTGGGACTTGGGATCGAATCCCGCCTCAGGCAAATCTGTCATTTCTTATGCAAGCTTGTTTCTCCTGAATATTTTTTCCACTGAGTTCAACAGGAAAATTAATCAGGAGAAACAATGCTTGTAATATCTACTGCATATCTGGCAGCAGCGCGGTGATTTGAGGCTCATTTGATACCTTGGACCCTTGATGACTCAAAGCCATTTAGCCAACAAATGTGTTCCATACTGTGTCAGCATAATTTACAGCTGAATCTAGTCCCACCCCCCAATTCCCATAGAGATCTACTCAAATGCAAAGAGTTTTTGAGTCAGACGTTACAGTATTAATATTATGGTTCATGAGTGATACGCTCTCTCAACAAGGTTGCTGGGTAGCGCTACACAGAAACTCACTATGAACTAATACAATTCTACACACGTAGCCTATGATTAGTATGAGACAGACAACAATCAGTCACACTCGACTCATAACATAAAGGTCTTTAACCATACAATTAGGTTTACAGTCCAGCAGCTGTCTTGCTACTGCTGGCTTTGTACGGATGCACGCATAAATAGCTAACGGTTGGTTAAACTTTGAATAGCGTAACTTTGAATGGCATAACTTACAAGTCAGAGTGTGGAGAGTAGAGGAGGAGAGCAAGAGAGGACAGAGGGAGGAGAAAGTGATTCCCGAGACCCAGCTGAGGCAGCACGCGCTAAGTTCAAAGCCGGAAAATGCAGCTAGGGACAGGCCAGCTTGATCGGCGACACCGGACTCCCAGCATGAGCCCGCCAGTACTTCAAGGCGTAGACACACGGTTCCAAAGCGGTGTGAACACTCTTAAGTTTAACGGTACAGCGATCCAGGGTTATTCGGCAGGGACACTGAGGCTAGGGTAGCTTCCTAAAA
Source organism: Anguilla pacifica (assembly GCA_039654925.1). Taxonomy (NCBI): domain Eukaryota; kingdom Metazoa; phylum Chordata; class Actinopteri; order Anguilliformes; family Anguillidae; genus Anguilla; species Anguilla pacifica. Next base: position 33,457,569 of record CM077286.1, on the reverse strand, counting down.
ATCAGCGTGAGCCACGGCTCGGGTACGGAGAAAAAAAGAAAAATTTTAGAAAGAAATAAGAAGAGAGAGGAAGGAGGGTGATCATTGACTTAAAAACCTGGCCGGGAGAGAGAGCGGTCTGAGCTGTCATTGGCTGCTTGGAGGGCACACCTTCATATCACGTCTGCCTCTACTATTGTGGGGCGGGTTTCAATAACATTAGTGAGTACTTATTCAATTTTGATCTAGCTGGATTATTATTTAGCAACGCAAGAAAGGTGGATATACTTTGTACCCCGACCTTCATTGTGAGTATTAAAATATAACCATACCAAACACGATTACTTTTGGTTCAGGTTAGATAGATAGATAGTTTATTTCGGTCATTAACATTTTCTTTACAAAGATGAGTGTACATAGATATCAGTAAATAATAATAAGTCATTTTTCCAAAAGGTGTATAAAAAAAGAAACAATACTAAAACGACCGAAAAGGTGTAGGAAGAAGTCTTAGCTTATTTGACCTACCCTTCTTACAATATATCCTTACCCTTTAGTAAGTTCAAAAAATGAAAATAAAGAAGGAAATGAAGAAGAAAAAAAGAAGAAGAATAAAGAAATAAAAATAAAAAACATATTCAAGAGTTCCAAACACAATACATATTATACCTGAGTTTATACCTGAGATTTGTTTTTGTTTACCACCTTATTTTTAAACATTTTTTTAAATTTGCAAAGTGTATTACACATTTTTAATTTATTGTCACAGCTGTTCCACAAGTTGACCCCTGTGACTGATATACATCTGTTCTTTATATTTGTCCTAGCTCTAGTTTTTTTAAACATCCCAACTCCCCTCAATTCGTACCGGCTCTCGCTAATTTCAAACGACCTCTGGATACAAACAGGAAGAATTTTATTTTTTGCTTATAGATTATTTGTGCAGTTTTTAAGTCTACCAAATCATAAAATTTTAAAGCATGTTTATTAATAAATAATTTATTGGTTGGTTCCTGATAGCCAGATCTGTTTACAATTCTTATAGCTCTCTTCTGTATCATGAAAACTGGATTTGTGTTGGTTTTGTAGGTGTTTCCCCATACCTCCACACAGTAGGTAATGTATGGAACTACAAGAGTACAACATATAAATGGTAAATGGACTGCATTTATATAGCGCTTTTATCCAAAGCGCTTTACAATTGATGCCTCACATTCGCCAGAGCAGTTAGGGGTTAGGGGTTAGGTGTCTTGCTCAAGGACACTTCGACACGCCCAGGGCGGGGTTTGAACCGGCAACCCTCCGACTGCCAGACAATCGGTCTTACCTCCTGAGCTATGTCGCCCCTATATACAGTGAATTTTGATTCAGAATATATTTAGCTTTGTGCAATATTGCAATTGATTTAGACATTTTTGATTTTACATGTTTTATGTGTGGTTTCCAACAGAGTTTTTGATCTATTACCACACCCAAAAAATTTTTTTCATACACTCTTTCTATCTCAACATCATTTATCATAATTTGTACATGATTACTAATTTTCCGATTACCAAAAATTATAAATTTAGTTTTATCTTACCTTACCTTTATTGATAGTTTGTTAGTAACAAACCATTTTTTGGGGGTTTTTAATTCTCTTTCCACTATATCCAGAAGCTGTTCCAAATTTTTTCCGGAGCAAAATAAATTTGTGTCGTCAGCAAATAAAACAAACTTTAACACTTTAGATACCTTGCAGATATCATTTATGTACAGTATAAACAGTTTCGGGCCCAGCACTGAACCTTGTGGAACCCCACAAGTAACCTTTAGCAAATCCGATTTTTCATTATTTATTTTCACATATTGATATCTATTTTCAAGATAGCTGCTCAGCCATGAGTGTGCTACACCTCTAATCCCAGATCTTTCAAGCTTCTTCATTAACAATGTATGATCAATAGTATCAAATGCTTTTTTAAAATCTATAAACACTCCTACTGTATATTCCTTATTATCAATTGCTGTAGATAATTCTTCTACCAGTTCCATCACTGCCATTAAGGTGGACCTATTAGCTCTAAAGCCATACTGATGATCACTCAGTAAGTTATGATGTTACGATAGAAGTTTCTACTGTTGAAGTGTATTATTGACAGTGCGCCCTCTATGTTTACATTGCTGTTGAATTGATCATCTGTATAGTACTCACAGTTGTTGGTATTATTGTAGAAGTTGTTATCCGGATCAATGCCCTTTTCAATTTCATAGGTTTTGTGGTCTCTGAAGTCAAAGGTTTTAAAGTTCAGATTTTCATATTTCAATAGTCCGAGCCAGTGTCTCTAAATTCCTCATCATCAATGTCTTTAAATGGAAATGAGTAATCCTTGTCACTGCTTATCATACAGTCTGTTCAGATAATTCCACACAAAAAAGTAATCCTTGAACATTCTTGACATGTAGTAAACACTGACTGTCACCCTGTCCCTCAAGACAGATCAAAAAATGTCAAATCGTCATATGTACTGGTCTTTAGCTCTCTCACCATAATCACTTTTGCTGTTTTGTGTGTTCCGAGGAGCTGGATCATCACCTTGAAATTCCTCGTCCAGGTGGTATGTATTTTGTTCTGTTTCTTTAGCATGCGTGCCTGCCTGGCAATTTCGGCATTCTTCTTAGTAAGATGCTCGTTCAGGTATACTCCCGTACCCGCCAGCTTCCTATCCTGCCTTAATAGCTCCGTCTTGTGCTTTCGATTCACAAAACGTATTATAATAGGTTACAAGAAGAGGAAGAATTATTTCTTAGTCATGCAGGCTACGGAACTCAGAAACGTGATACTGTACAATTATAATAGCCTGCACTCACTTTTAGTTTTTCAGACCTGTTGGATATTGGAATTGTATTTGCTAATTATTCAATTAGACTTTCCTCCATTCGCTGGTGCGAATGGAGCGGCCTTGAAATATGATGGTGCCCGCTAGTCGCTGGTGGTGCTCTATAGGGATACGCAGCAATTATCTAGGCGCCGAGTCACACCTATCACACCGTGGGGGGTTCACACCGCGGGCGTGGTTAACAGCGAAAGAACATTCGTTACTATGCCTCCACTACATGCAAGGAGGTTGTTAATCCCCCCCAATGTCATCTATAGCTTTGATCTTAGAATTATGCATCTGGCATGAGGGGTCTGTCTGGAGATCCTGAAGGGAAGTGGAAGATAGTGTTGGAATGTTCAAAGTAACAGACACAGGCTTATTTTGGAACTTAGACAGAAATAAAGCATTTGAGCTTTCAGAGGGAGGACTGCAGAGAAACAACTTACAACTACCTTACATTCCCTCTTTATGGCCTCGCAAATTAGCGATGAGCTGACTTGTGAGGTCATGCAATATGGCAGTTGGCACAAGGACTTATGACTTTATTTCTGTCGATTAGTTAGGGCACCCTAGTTTCATCTCTCTCTCTCTCTGGCGGTGATGGTCGCCTCTGTTAATGTTTATGTTTGATTATGTGCTTACATACATTGGTGGTCTGTTAAGATGTCACTCTCTTACTGTGCTTGCACAAGGTTATTGTGTTAGTTGTGGTGGTGTACAAGGGACTGAGAGGGTCTGGCACCTTGGCACAGCTGTGGATTGCAGAGAAACAACTTACAACTGCCCCACATACCTCTTATATCTTTCTGTAAGCTGTCTTTCTATGAGGTAATTTGCATGGCATGACACTTTCTTACTCCCCCTCCCATACCAACTTTCTGTTTTCCTGAGAACCTTTTTGCTTCATCCCAGAAACCCTGACGAACCGTCTAGGTTTCCAGCGCCTCAAGGCGGGGAAGAGTGTTCTCATTCTCCCTTCACATACCATCTTGTTTCGTACAGCTTATCTTCATTTGACATCATACACAATACATGCAGTATTCAATAGAAATACATAGGCTATTGATTAGGATATGACGTATTGCAAGAAATGGTCATACATATACTACCTGATTATATGCTTTTAGCAAAGGTACATTTAACTAGGAATTTTACTCCATTTACAAAATATCCCTCAAGTCATGTTTACATATTTGTGACCTTCTCAGATCCCTGTGTCAAGCCTCTTGTCTCTCCTTTGTACAAAAAATTATTGCAGTTTAAACTTAGTGGTACACCCAGATCGTTATCTATGTATCTTAGCGCATCCACATTCCTTCCTCCTTGGACGTTGTTCCTTCCCAGTACCTTTCCATTTTGCACACTTAGCTACATACATAGTTTTGTTATAAACACATAAAAATAGTTAAACACAGTAAGCAAGCTTGTTTTCTATCACAGTAGTACATATCCAATCTGCGCCACATGTGAGCAAAAAAATTTACCAGGCAGTATAAGGGTAGCCCAAGACTCCGCGACTTTTGACTCAACTTGGGTTATAATCCTAATAATGGCTTTTCCTCAGAACACATTGGGCCTCATTCAAGAAACATACGCAGGATCATTAACTGTGCTTATGAACATTTCCACAAAAATTTTGCCATTCTCTTATCTGAATTTGTTCTTTGGTAAGGTCAAAATCCACATGTACTTGGAAACACACATAAAGACATACACATAAGATGTTTCTATTTAGAATTGCTTTATTATTATTTAATATTTTTAATAGTTACAGACCTCATATAATAAAATGTTTAGCAATTCAATTATTATAATATATTAATATTAAAGTAATAATCTCGAAGATTTTCATTAAAATAAATGTCTTTTAAGTCACTATCTATCGCTGCATTAGGTAACACAATGGTGATTGAGCCTATTTTTATATTAATTTATACTATTATTATTATCATAATTCATGATTAAAAAACTTGGTGTCTGTGGCGACATTCCCGGGAAAAAATCACAAGCGGCGCACAGTTAGTGACACTTTTTTCATCACCCATCAGTGGTTGGTCCGCCAGAGAGGGTAGGCGGAACTAACGCAACAGGCTCGCTCTTCAACTCACTTGCGTGTGAGTGGCGTACTGTTTTATCCGGTGTCTGCCAGCATTACAATAACAGAGAAGGAGGGGGGGTGGGTTGGGGGAGTTATGGAACCCTAAAACATTTAGATGCATCTAAATGTGCTCTACAACTTTGCTATTGGGACCACCTATGTCCGCCATATTGTTTGCCCGCCATTTGGACTTTTTCATTAGGTGGGGTGCGGAAGAGCTGTTGCTGCAAATTCTAAGTGTTACGACATCGAGTAAACTTCTTTACGGCAAGCGACATCCATGGCGACGCAAGTAATCCGACACTGTTGAGTCTAGTTTTTATCAGTGAGGGGAAGGTCTGAACGTCGGAGAAGCAATAGAAGACAGTGCCAGCCAGAGTGCATGCTAGGCTAAGTTTGTTAGTAAAAGCTGTTTGAGAGGATGAATAATTACTTTTCTTTGGCATGGATCCATTTGAAGACAGTATCGGGTGAGTTCATTCAGTCTTTAAATCTGTCATTATGGTGAGAAATAGCTAAACCATTTTATTGGTAGGTTTTGAGTTTCTGTGCAAACGCGCGAAAACACGCTGGTATAATAAAACAATGATGGCAATACATGTATAGTCCGCTTCGTTCCGTTGCTACCATAACATAAACTATCTTGTGTCTACAGCTGCAGTTTCTCGCTGCAATTTCTAATATTGAATGTAAACGAAAGACGCAATTTATGCTGTACTCTGCCAATGTCTGAATAAATAATACGGTACTCTGCGTGTAGGTAGCATGGATGGCGAGTTGGTCTTTCATGTTTTGCTATTAAAAGTTTGTTAGTAAAAGCTTTGAGAAGATGAATCATTACTTTTCTTTGGCATGGATCCATTTGAAGACAATATCGGGTGAGTTCGTTTAGTGTTTAAATCCGTCATTATGCTGAGAGAAATCGTATTCTCAATTTAATCTCTAAATTGACTGTAAGCTTAGGGTTGTAACTAAGTAGTTGTTTCGTAGGTGATTTAACTCGTCTTCACTATTGCTTGTATTTTTGCATAGACTGCATTGTTGCTGTTCTTGTTTGTGTTAGTGTTAATCAGTTTAACCTACAGGATCCAAGTTGAACTATGCGGTTGTTCCCTGCACTTGGAACGGTAGGCTACTGCCCTCTAGGGTTTTCGACACACTTGTTCCTGGTTATGGTTAAACACTTTGTTGTACGTCGCTCTGGATAGGAGCGTCTGCCAAATGCCTGTAATGTAATGTAATGCAATATTCAGTAGCAACAAGATAAACCCGACATTACCCCTAAAATATGCCAATACAGCGGTGAAAACGCTGCTCACTGAATTACGAAATAAACGAGACAGATTTTTATTTTTTAAATTATACCATGTCATTCTACAGTCAATATCTGGGACTAAACATTGAATAAATATACAATCTTACCATTGGTTTTACGCGTAGAGATGTCCCTTTGCGAATGAGTGGTCATATATTGTCTTGGACAATCTGTTTGCGAAATATACGCGCATCTGTCACGCCTGGGTCGGCTATCTTCAATAATAGCTGTGCGTAATACCACACCTGTTGCTTACGGCGTTGTCGCCCTTTTTAGTACAATTTGGCTTGATTGACAAGTCATTTATTCCGTAGGTGAGAGTATAAGCTTTCTCACGATGTATAACATGTCTGATTTTGCTTTTGGAATAGCGTTTTATAGGTCAGCGTAACCAAAATGTTTCTTATCTGCCAATGTGTAAATAAATAAAACAGTAGGCTACTTTGCGCGCAGCACGCAGATCGCGAGTTGATATCTTTTTTTCTGTTTTTTCTCAATGTCGTATTTATTATTTGAAATGTGCATTAATGTGTTATTATTCTATCTGTCTCTGTGGCGCTCTGAAATGTGCATTCTCTGCTAAGCTGAGCAATGGATTGGAATATGTTTCTGACGTAGTGTTGCACGGTATGCCAAAACTTCAGCACTTTCTCGGTACTTAAAAAAAAAAAAAAAAAAAAAGAAACAGTTCGGTATTAGAATATTCCGACGTTCGGTAGTTTTGAGTCAAATGTAAAAGCAATGGAAAATTGTCTCTTGCATTACTGATTGAGAGGATGAAAAGTGTAATTTGTCAGAATCTTCGCTGTAAGGCAGTAGCAACTATGGTTGCCAAGTGAGGTGACTTGCGCTTGTGCACTCAGCTTCTTGATACAGCGCAAGCTTTCACTCAGTTCACGTCAGTAGCAATAGGTGTTCCAATTTGCAAATATTTTATTATAGATAGATGCTGTATTGTTATTTAAATATGCAGTTTTTAAATCTATTTAAAGGTGAAAAACCTGTTTTAAAGATTATTTAGTTTACAACTGTTTAATTTTTGAAATATATTTGATATATTTCTCTGTTGTTTAGTGTTGTAACACTATAGGCCTATGCTTATTGATATGTTGAACAGGCTTCAACTCAAAGGTTGTTAATAAACCAGGTTTTTAATAATCCGTGAATTCGAAAATGAGGTCAACCCTTGTGGACATTGAGTTTCTGATCTATTAAGGTAATTTCAGTATCGTTAGGTACCGAGTATTGAATCAGTATCGTTTCAGTATTAATTATTGTGATACTAAACTTGGTATCGGCATCAAAGTCAAAATTTTGGTATCGTGACAACACTAGTGTGATGCCTTTTTTTGTTACAGCATGGAAGAGCTGCAGCTGTACAAACACGCCAGGCCATATGTGCGTTACGACATGCCATCTAAGTGTTACAAAATAGTAAAGGCCTTTACGGGAAGCGGCAGGACACATCTATGGCGACGCAACTAAGTCATCCGACAGCGTCTCTTAGCACAAAATTGATCATAAGTCATCAATATTTTATACGATCATCATGATATTCAGTAGATATGTTGGGTGAAGGCATATGATCACGAGGAAAAAGCCATTTTAAAATCGCTCCATAGGGGGCGCGACGGTGCCAATGCTTGGTCCCCTCCCAACGCCGCTTGCGGCTTTAATTATTATTATGTTGATGTGAGGCTCCACACTGGAACCTTTAAAATAAACCTTAATGCCATTTAGATTTGTTAGCCACTATGCAACAGTCATATTGAATGCTCACCAGAGGCATATGCATTGGCCACAATTTTATATTGAAAACTTGCCTGGGCAGTGATGGTCTAGAGTCAGATCGAGATATGGACATTGTGTCTTGAGCAAACACAGGGTAAAACAGTGCTGAAATGCCATGGGCCAGAGAACCAAGATTAGGCTTGTTTCAAATTTTTCCACTTCTGTCCAAGTTTCTTTGAAATGGGTTGAGGTGGTGAAGATAAACAGGTCACAGGATTATCTTCTCAAAGGGCCTAGGGCCTGTGAGACAAAAAAAATAGCAGTTCAAGTTTCTAGTACTATTCAGAATCTACACAACCATAATGAATGACTATATTTTACTTGACTCCCCAAGTGGGTTTGTGTGTTGGAGCTTTTGGAAAGTATTAAGGAAAGTTCTGTTCTTATCTAGAGCCCGAAACACAGAGATTTCTGCTGCAGTAGTATTGGTTTGGAGATGACATCACACACAAATCAGTCCCTGCCTTGCCAGAGTACATATATACATTATAGGCCTGAATACAGACCTCCTAAGCAAATGATAAAGTCTCCAACATTGTCTTCCCATTACAGATAAATACAACCATGCGTTCCCGTAGCAACAGTTTAGAGGATGCAGTGAAAACCAGGCCATCCCAACACAGAGCACGCTCCCGACAACGGAACTGTGGGTATGAGGACTCCTCCCAAGAAAAGGCATGGAATAAAGAGACCTCCAAAGACACGGGTACTGTCCTGAGAAACCACATGGGTGAAGGGCATGCCCGCAGTGACAGGACAGGGGGAGTGTCCACAGGAAAGGGGAGGGACCTCTCACGGGATGACCTCCTCTTCCTTCTCAGTATGCTGGAGGGGGAGCTGCAGGTAAGGAGGACCAAAGGGTGGGTAGAGCCTAGCCCAAAATTAGATGGTTTGTATGCATGCATGACCCTGGGGTGAGATCCAAACAGATGTAAGGGGGAAACCCACAGTGACCTGTCCAGTGTAGATCAACACAGTCATAGATCAATACAGAAATGTAGTTTTGCAAATATAAGTAAACTTCCACCACCCCAACCTTACTCAAAACCAGAAATCCCACTACTTATCCATCCTACAGATTCCCAAGTGACTCTAAAATGATGGATACTGCACAGATAGATACTATATGGAACTAATTATATTAATGCAATTGCATGAATATCACTTCTAATGTCTCAACATTATACACGACCTGAAATATCAGCACTTATCCATCCTATGGATTCCGAGGGCCATAGTGCCCTTAGTTGGCTGAATGAAATGTCAGTCATTCCCAGGGAACTCTGACAAAGCATGACCAGGATTGATGGAACTGAAGACAGAAACTGGCTGCAGTCTGTGTTCATCTGCCTTCCTTAATTTTGGCTTTTCCCTCCCCTTCCCTCTGTCCCTCCTCCCCACCCACTTTCACAGGCCAGAGACGAGGTGATCACGGTGTTGAAGGCAGAGAAAATCGACCTGGCTTTGCTGGAGGCCCAGTATGGCTTTGTCACCCCACAGAAGGTTCTGCAGGCTCTGCAGAGAGACTCCATACAGAGTAAAGGCATCAAGTGGCAGGAAGACATCTATGAAAAACCAATAGCTGAGGTAGGTAAACTTTCTCTGGGCATCTGAAAATAGCCATATTTCATGCACCTTAACTATGGTAGCTACAGGCTGCCATACCATACTGAGTATTGGGAAAACTCAGAAAAAAATATTTTAGTAATAGATTTTTATACAATTATTAACTTCATTAGAGTTATACCTATTGCCCTTGTTCTACTGGCATACTTCTAAAATTCAGTGCAATAATTCAATATTTTAACTGAACTAACCACCTAGGAGGCCCCCTTATACATTCTATTAAAGGGAACCTACATCCTACTTTAAAGATATTGTCGGACAAGCAAGGATTAATTAAAAATATGTTTATTTTGTGAATCCAGCGGTTCCAACAGTCAATGTCCTTATTAAAATGTCCAGCACTCTGAATACTGAACCAAGTGATATTGCATGGTAGAACCACTCACTTAACCTACATGTAAAATATATTTTATTAGTTCATTTAATAATTATGTTTAAAATTAGAATTATCAATTAAATCGCCAAATTCTTTGATAGATCAGTCTACAGAAAACTGGTGGAATCAACCAACAAGTCAAAAAAAGCAGTATATCAGGTTTTCAGATTAAATAATTGAATTCAATAAGAAGCAGTCAATTATATCAATGAATTGAAAACATACATTCTTTATTGAATGCAGGCACACTACTTCTAAATTACACAACAGAAGACATACAGCAAAACATTTTACAACTAATCTAGAAATACCAAAAAATAGAGAGAGAGAGAGACGGATAAGAGAGAGAGAGAAACGGATCGGCCAGACCTTGCCAAAGTATCACCCACTTCCAGTATAAGCGCCACAAGGAAACCAGCTAAAAACACACAACGTAGGAACCACCACCAAAATAAAAAGAGGAAAACTCTTCTTCTTCCAGGCTCTGAAACCAAACGCAACACAAACAACTTTCTCCTGTGGCCATCTTAAATACCTTACCCAGCATGGCTTGAGGATGTTTGCCCTGATTGGGTGATGCTGGGGTAAGGTTTAGGAGAGAAGGGAAGGGGGGTCAGACTAATTTATGGCAAGGACTAGCCTACCTAAAGATTGCATTCAAACTAAAAGTAATGGGAAATGTTAGGCATACAGGGTCTCCAACCCCCAATATGGTGTCCTGTGTCATATGGTTTGTCTCTTCTGAGGAGGTGAGACCCATCGATTGTCAGCCTAGATTAGGGTATCAGTGGAATTTAAAATTGCCCCAATCACATTTGCTTTGATGGTTGTGATGGGGAGGCCAGGCCACATTCTTATTTATTGTTTCCCTCTCTAAGGCCAAAATCTAAACACTACATATCCTACAATGTGGTGTTTTATTACTTCATTATTGGTAGTTTTTAAAATGCTACTTTTAAAAATTGTTGTTGTCTAGACACAGTTCAATGCCCTGTATCCAAATCATGTCCCTAATAGTGTGAATAGCTGCCGCCCTGGTGGTGCATCACTCAAGCATTTTTACAAGACTGCTTATGTCATGAGCTCAACTGGAGGCACAGTGCTGTGGAGTATCACAACCAGGTTTACACGCAATTTATAAGGGAAGGGGAGTGATGAGGATCTGCCTCCTCCTCAGTTGGACAGACTGGTGAAAAAGCAGACCTGGGTTTATGCATGATTTAAAAGCAGACCGACAGGATCAGTCTGCTCCTCAGTTGGACTGACTGGTGGAGAAGCAGACCTGGGTTTATGGGCGGTTTAAAAGCAGACTGACAAGGATCTGTCTCCTCCTCAGTTGGACAGACTGGTGGAGAAGCAGACCTAGGTTTATGCATGGTTTAAAAGCAGGCTGATAGGGATCTGTCTCCTCCTTAGTTGGACAGACTGGTGGAGAAGCAGTGGGAGACATACCGGCGCATGCTGGAGCAGCTGCTCCTGGTGGAGCAGGCCCACAAGCAGGCGCTGGGAAAGCTAGAGGATGAGAAGCGGAACCACAGCGAGTTCATGCAGAAGAGTGATGAGTTCACCAACCTGCTGGAGCAAGAGCGCGAGCGGTATGCCCTTACTGTAATTATACACACATGAGGGAAACACCTGTGTTCTTACAGTAATCACACACACTCAAGTAGTTAATTGCAAAAGTATTGGCACTGTGAAACAATTATTTTTGTTTTGGCTCGGTACTCAAAACTTTTTTCACTTACACTGAAGAAAGTAAATAAAATACCAGCCACACATTAAGTAGCTTATTAATCCAGTGCTGTCAAGGGCTCTCTGATACTGTCTGGCTGCCAGCACAAGCAATTAATTGTATTACTAAGGATAATAAACAGCTAAATAGAATGTCCCAAGCATTCCAGAAACTTTCTTATGGAAATAATCTTTGGATGCTAGTGAAAACAAATATTGGTATGTTCAAGCCCTGGAATCACAGAACAATCAACAAGTTGCTCATTGGGCAATAAAGAAACAAAAAAGGCAGAAATATCTCGAGACAAGCAAGACAAATGAGCAGCATGCTTGAAATATGCAGAGCAAGTTCGATCAGGAAACTCTTGCTGCAGGCGACCGTTGGACGGCCTCAGCAACCAAATGTTCTCATACTCAACCAATCACATAAACACCACTACTTGTTCTCATACTCAACCAGTCGCATACACACTTCACAAATGGAGCACCTCTCCAGTGCTGCTCATTGCCTGCACTACTCTTTACATGCTACACTACACTTGCTGCAGCTCACAGAATTGCACTCACACTCTGCCACTCCAGCTTCTACCTGTTGTTTGGATCTGTTTATAGGTACTGGGGGGGGGGGGGTTTGGTTGGTATTTCTCCTGTTTAGTAGGGGAAACGCATTGTGCTTCCTGTTTGACAGGCTAGTACATGCCGGTGCGTGCACAGACATACATAAAGCAGATCCATTCCGTATCAAACCAAAACTAATTACATTGCATATACATTAATCTTTTATCTAAATACGTGAGCTGTCCTGACTGAAATGGCATAGTGCACGGAGTATAATACTGGGATTCTTCAATGAAGTTCAAGACACTCTTATTGGAGGAAGAAATTAGTTAAAATGCCTTCATTGAATAGGCATATTTTAAAGAAATGTTGAAAAGCAGACTAATGCCAAAGTATTTTGGCCACAACAGCTTTTATCACAGAGTCATCTTCATACAATTTTCAGTGAGATAATTAATGATGCAAATACTAAATTGTCATGTCAAACCAAAGTGAAGTTGCCAATACCAAAAAATACAGAAAATTCACTAAATCAACTGGAATATGTGCAGAACCCTTACATTGCAAAATACTTTGCTTGTCTCTAGCTTCCTTCTGGGTGAATTCTGCCTTTGGGAGGGGGTGGGTAACAAAAAAGGAAGAGTAATCGATTCCCAATTGCTGTTTTAATATTCTAAATGAAAGTATAGTTATATTTTTTAAGTATTCCAGAAGCTGGGTATCATTTTCAGTTTTCAGTCAATACTTGCAAATGTGACAGATCTCAGGTTCATCTCGAACTTTCCCCAGATTCTTTGGCTTTCATCTTTTGGACAGAAATGTATCTCAGCCCTCACCCCAAAGATGTAAGCTAACCAATGCCTTGAAATAGCTGCTTTGATTTTAGTAAAGGGCAGATTTATTCCAGGTGGGTTGTTACTTGCCAGAAATTACAGGCCGTTAAGGCGGAGAATTAAGCCTACATTTCTGAGAGAGATGAGGTAGTTTTTTTTCAACAGAAAATACAACATAGTCATGGTTGTTCAGAAGAAAGGCTTCTGGGTTGTAAAACACAAATTCTCATTAGTTGTGGTCACTGTGTTTTTTTTTTTTCCATCAGGAGAGAGGCTAAGAGGTAAAAAAAAACCCACATCAAATTTTATCATAATAAGGAAGTAAAAAATACTTATGTAATATATAAAATATAATAAAATAATTAAATAAGTTAAATAAATTAAGTAAATAATTTGGTACATATTAAGGATGGATACAACTAATTTATGGCATATAAAATTATGTTCATGAATATTTCTGTCATTGGCTTTTGCAGAAGCTCAAAATGAAAAAATTAGAATAATGCGTTTGGAATATGGCGACATGAAAAGCACACCACCTGAAATTGTACAACTAGGTCATAATGGGTCTTGATTGAAAAGTACTACTTTGCCAGTTGCCAAAAACTAGATGCCAAAAGTGCGGTACCTCAGAGATTCCAACTTTCCTGTAAGAACCACATTTTAAAGGCATGGTTGTAAAATCCACTGCTGTGTTGTGTAATGCGCTTTAGTGTAAGTATAGTGTGCAGTCAGTCGAAATACTTGGAAGAAGCGTACATTGGTGTAGCATACCTATCAAATACAATTTTATCCTGTCTGCTATTTCTCTTTTTGGTACAGTATTTTCATCTGTCTGTCCTGTATTTAATAGTGACTACACAGCTTTGGACTTGGTTCTTGCTAGTTTTAGACAATATAAAAATACTTATTATCATACCTATTTACTGTCGAGAGAGTAATTTGCTGTGTATAAAGTCTGATCTTGGACCCTCCAAGGATCGGCCTGTGTTCTGTGTAAGCTAGTGTTAGGTTGAACAGAACATATCTTTACTCATAATACAAGTGGCCACCAATCTTATTAGGTCAGCTAATGTTGTTTTGATGCATATTTGGGATGGATAGTGCTGAATACAAAGGCCTGGATTCAATCAACATCTGTCCTTGACTTTGACTCACAATTAACACTTGCGTGTATTTATAAGTCAAAGTTGATGAAAAATGTTGATTGAATCCAGATATATGCTTAATTTGAAAGCAGGACTAAGACAGAGGGGATTCTTTCTAAAGAGCACATGGCTTCCCTCGTAATAAGGCTCAAATATCAACAAGAAGTTTAACACCAGAGCAATAATAACTTGTATAATCCTACAAACCTGTTTTGATACAAGGAGAACAGAGTATTTTAATGAGACAGAGCAACTTAGTGCCTTAAATGAAACCCTTGGTTGAGTTATTTTTCTTCCTACTTTGTGCCAAAGCTTTTAAACCCTACACTGATGTACTCTGGCAGCGTCTCTGTGCTGGCATTAAGCCAGCTGTGTCAGCTGAATCTCAAGATGCTCTTGACTGAGAATTTTACAGCATTAACTGGGAGTTGTAACACAGTGACTCCAGAAGTGTTTATCAGAGCAGATGTGTATTAAACTTGCCTAATAAACATAACACAGACACTACCACCTCTTCCCTGTTGCAATTGTTTGATTACAAAAAGACTGATTTATTTCACAGTGTGTGAAACACATTTAGTGACAGCCCAATACAAGAGGCTAACTGTGATTATTGCATTATCTGGGCTGTACATTATGTTTCCCTTGGCAAAGTCGGTTACAGAATTGTGCTTAATCACAGGGCATGTCCGGAAGTAGAGACTGCCATGAAAAATAAGCCTCATTCCAAGGTCACGTTAATTATTCTGTGTGAAAAATGAAAAATTTATTCAAGAAAAAAGAAACACAATGGCTCAGAACAGCATTAATCACAGATAACGTTCAACAAAATGTCAGGTTTCCATAGAAATGACTGAAGTGCCATTCAGAGTATGTCCAGAATTTTTGCAGCACTGATTTTGGAAACCTTGCATACAAGTATATACAAGTATATCTTGAGAGCCACAGCTTCACTTGGGCTTTCTCAGTTCAGGTGTAACACAAGGGATCACTCCATCAAAGGTTTTGACAACTGCGTACTTCAAAGTGAAAGATCTTCCCATTGTCCTGCTTTAATTCTTCATAGGGTAGTTATGTTTTTCATTTGAAAGCCTGAGAGTTCCTGAGGAAAATGTGGGCACACGCCTTTCTTAACATCACAAATCACCCATTAATTTTGAAACACATCTGCTATGATACCTGCATGGCACTTTCCCTTGTAACCTTTTGCCTTCTTAACATATATTTAAGGAAGTCAAGAATGTAGTTATGCACTTTCAAATGCTAAATTTAAGTTTGATTTGCACGTAACAGCATTGCCTAGCATGAGATTGAAATCCATGACCTTCTGGTAACATACACTAGTCACTTCTTATGATGCTGCCCCAACCCACTGAGCAAAGACATGTCCAAAAGAAGTCTTTTGAACGTCTTTGTCGCACGTTGAAAAGATGTGCCCTGAAGAGCCGGAATGAAAGTTTTTATGATGTCTTCTGAACGTCCATGTTGACGTCCACAGGATTTCTGTTTTTTTTTTCCTCCCTATTTTCTCGTTATACCAATTCCCCAGTGTGTATTACGGTCCTGGTCGATGCGCTATTCTCTGTCAGTCTGGGGAGAGTACCGCTGCTGGGGATTGAACTCGGGTCCCTGCGGCAGTAGGTGAGCGCTTATACCTCTACACTACGCCTATTAAAGTGTAACTTACGTTTCTGTCGACGTGCTAGTACTGTTTGTCTCTGTAAGACAAAGTAATGTGCATTTTGGGCATTACTTACTATATTTAGCTAGTTTAGATAGGATTTATTGTGCGGAAGGCATTTACCTTCCACCAAAGGATTTACATGCTTTACAGTGTAAGCTATTTAAATGCTGTTATTTAGGTTTTTGATTGATAAAAAACACTCTCTCTCTCTCTCTCTCTCTCTCTCTCTCTCGCATGCTCTCTCTATCTCTCCAATAATAACAATAAGTATGTTGTTAATAAATTATACATATTATTTATTTGTTCAATCACGAATAAAAAAATATTTCATTAATCACATGTCGATTTCCTGCACCTGCCTTGCACATCCACAGACGTCCAAAAACATCTCCATCATCACGTTCAAATATTGAACTTCACGTCTATATCCAAGAGGGGTCGTAGTCAAACGTCCAGATACTGAACCTGATTTTCACGTCGAGCAGGCATACAGATATGGTCCTGGACCCACCGATGCAAAATAGACATGATCTGCATGTCTGGCAGATGTCTCGTTTGCTGGGAACAGTAGGCTGCATTAAGAATTTTTGAACTATCAATCCCTTGGAAAAAACATTCTCTGTAAAGAATGGTGCAACAAATGTAAACACAACATTAGCTACCAGCCCTTTTATTGATTTGCTCTCCAAGAACTGCAGGATGTGGCCTGTTACTGTTATAAAACAGTCACCCCAAAACTTGCTCAGAGGAGGAGGTGGAAAGAACAGAGAACCTCTGAGAATGCACCATAGGTGAGTGTTTATCACCCTTTTAAGAGAGAACGAAATAATCTCCCCTTATCAAAGCACCAGGCTGGCTTGGTACCCCTACCGGTTTGCAGAGGGCCAAGCCACAGCAGTTTTTAATTTCATGCTCATTCAGCTATTGTTATACAAGGCATTACAAGGGAATGTAATCATTTCCTTTCTGGTCCCTGGCACCGAGGGCCCTTGATTACATAGCTATGTGCAGCAGGAGTAGGGAACAGATGCCAGATTTCCTCATTTTGTGGCTGAGAGCCTCAGACTGTTGGGTGACCCTTCCCTAGAACCCCGAAAAAGTATGTTAATAAGGGGGGGGGGGGGGGGGGGGGTGGAGTCAGAGCAGGCCTCTGATTAATTGACCATTGAGTCATGTCCATGCAGTTTGGACCTGTTTACCTCACCTTGCACTGAGCACAGCTCCAGTAAAGAGTGAGAGAGGGTGCTTAACTCCCAACAGATGTTCCACAAAACATGAATCTGGCAGCACACACAGGCCTCTAGTGTATGGGCTTCTAGCTCCATAAGTCCTTGTCATTCTTTAAGTGATACCACGGGAGTTGAGTGCTTTATGGCAAAGTTTACCCATTCCATCCTATCCATAGCATTCAGGAACTCTCACACTGTAAATCAAGCCACTGCTGGAAAAAGTTTGTATTGCTCATGGAAAGGCTTTCTGATGTGTTAATGTGTCACATACTCTTCTAGTTTTCCATGAAAAAAAAAAACATCTGTAAAAAAAAAAAAAATCTGTTATTACAAAATTATTCTAGTACGCTTCCCTTCAGAAACACTGTAATGGATAATGAAGAGTCCCACAAGTGTGATGTCATTGTGGGTGATGTGCTTCTGATAGCCATGAACTTCAAAGCTTGTGTGGAATTCAAAACAACATGCCCATTCCAATCAATACTTTTTTGACAGTGAAATCTTCACCTAATAAAACCATCTTTGATACCACTCTGAGCGTGAACACAAACTGAGATGTTTCCTGCCTACCACAGTTGTATATGTGTCATGCAGATGATTTATTCCTGTCAAGGCTTTTTTTTTTGTTTTGTTTAGAAAACAACTCCTACTTCAAGAATGCAAAAGACCACTGCATGCCCATTTACTAACAATGGCATCAAGGACAAACACCCTTCAAATTGACTTAATTACATCCTTTCTAAATACTCAATTTAAAATGTAATTTTACATTCAAGTCATGTAAAGAAGCAAGAAAAAGTCTTTTTAAATGATGATTTAAAATGTGATATATATATATATATATTTATACACACACACACACACACACACACACACTACCAGTCAAAGTTGTAGAACACCTCCATTTTTCGAGTTTTTATTGAAATTTACACAGTTGCCTCAATGTACTATGAAATTAAAGCATAGAACAAATAAACAATTGGAGATTTAAAAAAAAAGAAATAATGGAACTGTTGTTTGACACTATTTATTCTAATTTTTTGACTCATCAAAGTAGCCACCTTTTACAGATATAACAGCCGAACACACATTAGTTCTACAATGGAAATTAAATATTGTTCAGAAAGATCTTCCCAACACTGATGCAGAAGTTCCCACAAATATGTTGCACTTGTAGGTTGCTTTGCTTTCACCCTTCTGTCCAGTTCAACCCAAGCCAGCTCGATGGGGTTTAGGTTCGGAGACTGTGCTGGCCATTCCATGATTTGAAGCCTACCGTCTTGTTCTTTCCTTCTAAGATAGTTTTGACATAGCCTGGAGGTATGTTCTGGGTCATTATCTTGCTGTAGAATGAACCCCTGACCAACTAGGCGTTGACCAGATGGTATTGCATGGCGCTGCAAAATGCTGTGGTAGCCCTTTTAGTTCAGGGTGCCAGTCACTCTGTGCAAGTCACCAACTCTGAATCCAGCAAAAGAGCCCCAGACCATCACGCTTCCTCCTCATTGTTTGACAGTTGGTGTCACACACTGAGGAACCATGCTTTCACCTACTTGACGGCGTGATGAACCGAAGACTTCAAATTTTGATTCATTGGTCCATAAGACCTTCTTACAGCCTTCAGTAGTCCACTGCTGGTGCTTCATGGCCCAGGCAAACCTCTTTTTCTTACATAGCCATTTTAGCAATGGCTTTCGTACTGCCACTCGACCTGTCAAACCTGCAGCTCGAAGTCTTCTCTTCTTGTTGAAACTGAGACTTGGTTACTTCAACCAATGTTAAGTTGTGCTTGAAGCTGTTGTCCTGTGAGCCGCCTATCACACAAGCTGTTGAACCCTCAGAAACCCTCGGGTCTGCCGGACCTCTTCCTGTCAAAGTTTCCTAAAATTTCCAAGTGCCTTTCGATGGTGTAGGAAACTGTACCTGGCTTTCTTTGCAATTTTTCTACAGGAAAGACCTACACTTTTAAGGGTTATAATGGTCTGTCTGTCTTCCTTAGTTAATTGCCTTTTTCTCACCATTATGATAGCAATATACTACTTCCTGCAGTGCAATATTATCCAAATAATGCTTCAGAAGGTGTAGTAATACAGTCTGTTTCAACACTGATTTCATACAGACAGAGGGTTTGTAAGTAGTCAACAAAAGTTGGGACACCTGTAGGAATTATTTGCATCAACTTTCAAGGCTTGCTTGCAGAAAAGCTGTAAGTTGTTAACAGATTACTTATTCCCTGAAAAAGACCTTTTTTATAACACTGAAATTTACATTATTATCAGTTTATGGTAACCAAAACTTTTTTTAACCTCTGACAGTTTACCACTTACCTTTGTACCATTTCAGGTCATTAAATTCAATTCAATTCAAAAATGCTTTATTGGCATGACAAGATACAACTTATGTTGCCAAAGCATAGAAAAGAACATACACTGTGATATACTCTGTGATATAATTTGCCGCTAGTCTGATGCATTTTTTGTGTTCTCCTAATAAATAGGGGAGTTTTTGGTGGTCATTTAGAGTTTCAAATTCAGGGCATATTTCTGTGAATTTCTGGTAGAAATTTTCTCTTATGTCCAGGTATTTTCCACATGTTGTGAGAAAGTGTAGCTCTGTCTCCACCACTCCTTGACTGCAGTGTGAGCACAGTCTGTCCTCTCTGGACAGCCAGGTCTGCCTGTGTTGGCCTTTTTCGATGGCCAGGCTGTGCTCACTGAGTCTGTACATTGTCAAGGTTTTTGTCTGTTTGCTATCTGTCACCATGGTCAGGTAGTCAGCCATGGTGTACAGTCTGTCTAGGGCCAAATAGCAATTAGGTTTATTTTGAGTTTTTGTCATTTCTTTCCAATAGGTCAAATATTTTTCTTTTTGTTTCATTGTAATTGTGTTTGGTCGAATTCTCTGAGATGTCACTGTCCTGGGACTGACTATTATTAGTGGTGTTAGGATTTTCTTCATTGATCCCAGGACCAGTTGACTGAGGGGACTCTTCTTTATATTCACCTCTTGGCATTTCAGGGCTTTGTAATGATAGCAGTGGGGGTCACTCATTTTTAAATGTTTCCAAAATTTGATGGCTCTTTTCTGAATATTAATTAGTAGTGGATATTGGCCTAATTCTGCCCTGCAAGCATTATTTGTGGTTTTCCTCTGATCCCATAGGATACTTTTACAGCCCTCTGCATGCAGGGTCTCAATTGGATGTTTGTCCCATTTTGCAAATTCGTGTTGTGTGAGTAGACCCCACACCTCACTGCCATAAAGTGCAATTGGTTCAATTACTGATTTGAAAATTTTTAGCCAAATGCTAATTGGAAATTCTATTTAAATTGACTTTTTAATGGTATAGAAAGCCCTTTTTCCTTTCTCTTTAAGTTCATTCACAGCCAAATGAAAGTTTCCTGTAGAACTGATTTTTAATCCTAAATATGAGTAATTGGTAGTTTGTTCAATTTTAGTTGTTCCTAATGTGATATTTATTTTGGGTCCCTGATGTCTGGATCTTTGTTGGAACACAAGAACTTTAATTTTTGTGGGGTTTATTGTCAGGGCCCAGGTCTGACAAAATGACTCTAGCAGATCCAGGTTTTGCTGTAGACCCTCTTCTCTTGGCAAGAGCAGAACAAGGTCATCTGCATAGAGTAGGAACTTAACTTTGGAGTCATATAGGGCGAGGCCAGGCGCTGTAGATTTTTCAAGTAGTGTTGCCAATCCATTTATATAAATATTAAAAAGAGTTGGTGAGATAGAAGAGGCCTGCGCCACGCCACGCCCCTGGGAGAAATATTTATAGTAGTTTGTTTATTTCCAATTTTAACTGCACATTTGTTGTTTGTATACATCGATTTAATTACATCATATGTTTTTCCCCCTACACCACTTTCAATAAGTTTTAGGAATAGCCCATCATGCCAAATAGAATCAAAAGCTTTCTGGAAATCTATAAAGCAGGCAAAAATTTTGCTGTTGTTTTGGTGAACATATTTGTCAATTAGGGTATGTAGGGTGACAATATGATCCGATGTTCTATAATTTGGTAAGAATCCCATTTAGCTTTTACTCAAGCCATTGTGCTCCATAAGGAAGTTTATAAGTCTTCTATTTATTATACTACAGAATACCATCCCCAGATTACTGTTCACACATATGCCTCTGTAATTATTTGGGTCAAATTTGTCTCCACTTTTATATATGGGCATTATGAGTCCTTTGTTCCAGACATCAGGGAAATAACTGACACTCAGAACCAAGTTGTATAGTTTTAGGATAGCCAATTTCAATTTGTGATCGGTGTGTTTTAGCATCTCGTTTAGGATGCCATCTGCACCCGTGGGCTTTTCTGGGTTGTAGGTCCTTCAGTTTTTCAAATAGCTCTTTTTCAGTTATTGGGGAGTCTAAAGGGTTTTGGTAATCTTTTATAGTCTGTTCAAGCTTTTCCAATTCTTCACATATTTGCTTTTGCTCTGGGCTTAGTGTCTTTTTCTGGTATACATTTTCAAAGTAATTTTCAAAGTGCCAAATGTCTCCATTTTGAATGGACAATTCATCATGGTCCTTTTTGTGTAATCTGTTCCAATTGTCCCAGAAACTGTTAGAATCAATAGATTCTTCAATGATGCTGAGTTTATTCTTAATATACTGTTCTTTCTTGGTTCTGAGTGTGTTTTTGTATTGTGTTAGTAACTGACAATAAGCAAGGCGTAATTCCTAATTTTCTGGTTGTCTGTGTTTTTGGTTTGGTTTGAGTTTTTTCTCATGTCATGGCAGTCTGAATCAAACCATTTTTCTTGGTTTGGTTTTTTGGTTTTTCTATTGGAAGATTTCAGGTTGGACATTAATGCCAAATTATCAAATATATTATTTAGATTATTCACTGCCAGGTTTAAACCTTCTTTATTGTGAGTGTATGTGTTGTCTAAGAAAAAGTTGTCTAAGAGGGATTGTGTCAATTGGCTGCCAATTGCTTTCTGGTATTTTTCTTTGCTGTTTTGGGCCCATCTGTAGGATTTTTCAAAGTTGTATAGCTTACTGGGCATTGTTTCTGTCTTGGATGTTTCTGTCCTTTTGAGATACACAGTAATTTGGCTGTGATCTGACAGAGGTGTTAGTGGTTTGATTGTGGATGCTCTGAAAGATGATGGGTCCAGATCTGTAATCATATTGTCTACAGTGCTGATGCCAAGAGGTGAAGAATAAGTCGATCTTCCTAGAGAGTCCCCTCTGAACCTACCATTGACAATGTACAGGCCCAGGCTTCGACATAGTTGCAGGAGCTGCCTTCCATTTGTATTTGTCTGTTTGTCATAATTATTCCTGTGTAAATGAAAAGGAAGATCAAATGGTTATTCCCAAATGTGTAATTATTCCCCTGACTATTGATAAAGTCAGGTTCCTCACCAGTTCTTGCGTTTAGATCACCACATATCAAAGCATTCCCCTGGGCCTGGAAATGGTTGATCTCTCTCTCAATGTTGAGAAAGGTGTCCTCTTTGAAGTACAGGGATTCTATGGGGGGGATATATATTGCGCAAAGGAAAACATTTTGCATGTTAGAAATTATGTCTTTTTTAATCTTGAGCCATAAATGATTTTCGTCTTTTTTAATTAATTCTGTGTGCTTCTGAAGCTCTGCCTTAAGCCAAATCAGTATGCCGCCAGAGTCTCTGCGCTGGGTTACTCCTGGCAATTTAGTGGAGGGAACCACTAGCTCTGTGTACCCAAAGGGACAACCAGTGTGCCCTTCTTCTCTACACCAAGTTTCTTGCAAAATAATAATGTCTAGGTCTTTGATTGCATTTAAGAACTCTGAGGTCCTACTCTTCAAACCAAACACAGAAGAATGTAGGCCTTGGATATTCCAGCTTGAGATGCGCATGGAGTTCATGTTAAAACTTTTACAATAATAAATGTGGTTTTTTGCTGAAGGTTTGTACGTGTCATTTAAAAACGAGGAATAAAGAGTATTTCAATATTTACAGATGTTTACAAAACAAAACTAACCTTTTAAACAATATAATTCTATATGCATACATATGCACACATACTGCACATGCATATACATACACATGCATATCCATACACACATGTAAACGTACAAACATATATACATATAAGCATGTACCTACATATATACGCACATACATGTACAGTCACGCATGCATACATACATACACATACATATGCATATGCATACATACATCATTTACACATATTTATTTTCTTTTTTTCTCTTTTTTTTTAAGCTGTGAAAAGGTTGGTTACTATACTTCCTGTTCCATGAGGTGGGAGCAGATGATGCTGAGCATCTGCTATATGTCTCTCAGTGGATTGTGTCTGCCTGCAGTACTGCCTACAACCTGAGCATAGCTCAGCCTGCCGGGCTGGAGCTCCTGCTGCTGGGACAGTCTTGCGCTGGGGGGCCAGGAGTGGTGCAGGTCTGGCAGCGATGCTGTGCGCTGATGTCGTGTACGTGGGGATCCCCTGCGGGCCTGGCTGGGCTGGGTGATGTGGATGGGCATGCCTGGGCCGTGATAGAGGGGGCTGGGGTGGTGGTCTCTGTAGAGGTCCTGGGCTGTACCTTGCTGGTCTCTGTTGGGGGTGTCCTTTTTCTCTTGTGGTCTGGGTGTGTTCCCGGTTAAGAGCCACATCTTTCAGGGTCTTAGCAAAAATGGGCACCCGCTCCTTGTAAAGATGGACATGGTCATAAAGGCACTCCACATCCAGAGTGGGATGATGGGCTCGGTACACATTTTCTTTTAATGCACAGTCACGTGATAGGCTGGCATTTACTTTGTGGATGGTTTTGGGGTGAAAGTCTTTTCTCGGTAACAGTGTGGAAACTGTGATCTTTGTGTTTGGGAAGGTGCTGCTTGCCTTCTCAATCACTGCTCGGAGTGACATTGCCACCCTCTCCTGCTGGGCCCTTAGGTCATTAGTGCCAGTGTGTATGATGATGTGTCTGGGGAAGCCTAAATGGCTTGTAGACAACATTTCCAGGGCTTTGTCTGATGTTGGGCACCATAGTTTGGCCACTTTGTGTTTTGGAAATAGCTTTTTCTCCTGGAGGAATTTACAATTTCAGTCTACTAATATTATAATGTCAGCCTGGTTGGTGTTTGCTGGTTCGTGACTCTCACCTGGACTTACTGGTTGTGTGTTCGACAAGTTGTGTGAGGGTGGTGTCCTGTGTGGGGATTCCTCTTGTGAGATGGAGGCTGAAGGGTTCTGTTGTTGTTCCAAAAAGGGGGAGGCAGACTGGACTTCGGTCACCTGGTTGGTCTGTGTGGCGGTGGCTGCAGTGTGGGGCTGCTGCTGTTGCTCAGTGCAGTGCAGCTGCTCGGTAAGGTCTGTCTCTGTCCTCTAGCTGCAGTGACAGTGCAGTTATCTCTCCCCTGTAGCTCTCCCTGTCCCTCTGCAGCTCTCTCACTTCTTCTCTAAGTGCAGTCAGCTCTCTCCTGTAGCTCTCCCTCTCTTGCTTTAGTTCTTGTTTTAGTGCTGCCAAGCTGTTTACTTGATCACTTTTCAATTTATCAACATGGTTTTGTAGCTGTTTTGTTGTAACTTGGATTTTGAGTTAGAATTGGTTCACCTCAGAGAGACAGTTTTATCTCGAGCTTTGTAAATTGCTCCTTTAATTGTACCAGAGAGCTGTGGGGTAACAGATTGTGTGCCTGGTCAGAACTCGGGGGCTCACTCTCGTCCTGACTAAGCTGCATTTCTCCTGGTGAGCTGTTAGCAGTGGGGGGGAGTGTGTGTGGCTTTCTCCCTGACAGCTATGCTGGGGCTGGGCTCTCCCTTCTTTACTAGTCCTTTCAGTGTCTGGAAAGCCATTTCAAAGTCTTTCAAGTTTCCTGGCACCATTATTGTCCCGTTGTTGTACATATTAACCGTTGTCGCTGCACTATCACTTTCCTCTGAGTACCTTATTTTTAGTTTTAACCCACTAATGGTTTCCTCACAGTGAACACTGGGGTAGTATGTGGTGATCGCTTTTTGACAAGCAGTGGACTGATCCGAGTAAAATATAAGGTTACTTGTGTTCCCATTTTTGTACAGGTCAGCAAAAAGAGTCTTAGGTTTCTCCCTCATCAGTTTTTGCTTGAACTGTTTTTTTGAACTGTCTTTAATATCAGGAGGGAACTGGAACAGACAGAGGCAGAGGGTGCTCTCAGTGCAGCGGGGGAGGGGATTATCAGTGGCTGCTCTGTGTGAGTCTGTGGGTCCTGCTGTGAAGCAGGGAAGGGGCTGCAGCTCTTCTGATTGGCTAATTTCTGAAATCATTTCAACAGTAAAATTTTCCTGGATGTGTTTTCCTCCCTCCTGTTTGCTGTTCTTTGAATCTCTGGTAAAATTATTTTAAAAATTTTTTCCTTGTTTTTGTTGTTTTTCCTTAGTTTGACTTTAGTAATGTCGTCTTGTTTCTTTATGCCTCAAGTTTGTGTTGAAATTAAACTTTTTTCCTCATTTTTAATGACAAAAACACAAAAAGATTCAGGAGCTCATCTTCAGCATGACTGTTCATTACATGAGCAACTGTCACTTTCAATTGTGTATTTCCGGTAGTGTGTATATATATATATATATATATATATGTATATATATATATATATATATATATATATATATATATATATATATATATATATATATATATATGAGAGGGGGGAGGCTGATTGAATATACAGGCTTTCCTTCCTACATGTTTCCTTTAAAAGTTTTGCTGCCTCTATTTGATGTGATTGCCTTCAACTCGAATAGAGCACAGTAAGAGAGCAATCTCTCTCCTCCAGTAGCTGAGAGGAAATTGAAGGAGTCCCATGTATAAAGCTGTGAGTTTCTGTAATTTAATTTCGTGTTTTGTACTCCTAAAGTTACAAAATTTAAACTGATGTTTCCTGTAAAAAAAATATGGTCATAACCACCCACAAACAAATGTGTTTTTGTTCACTGAGGAAAAAGACCTGTCAATAGCTTATCCATCTATAAGTCTTTCCGCACTGAAAGTTTGACATGCTCAGCACTTGCAGCCCCTAGCTAGGCCATACAATTGGAGCTTGCTGGATCATTTATGGGTAATGTCTTCATTCCATTAACCACTCTGTCATGCCATATATTCATATTCTTGTATATGCATGGGATGTTGTGGTATATAATAGAGGTGGAGGGATTTGTATCTGTAGTTGTTCAACCAATAAAATTATTTGTAATCGGATTAAAAACCGGAGGTGGGTGTGGTGTAAACCGGGAAATGAGCAGGGTTTAACCCTGTATTTCACAAACCATGACCTATATATTATATAGCTATAACAGACTTTCATAACAACAAGGAAAATAAACAGTAAAATCAAGTTTCAGATCTAGCCTAAATTCATTTATAAATCAAAAAATGGCACAAACTGCCTGTATTTCTTTACTGAGTCAATTTTTTCAAATTTTAAAAATGCAGTTAGTTTAAGCCCAAATATTTAGAAAAGTTGTGGATGGATGAGGATATAGCATTTTTGGCGTTGGATTAATTAAAAAAAAAAAAAAAAAAAAAAAAAAAAGTCCCCAGAGACCGATGGTGTCTATCGAGTGTTAAAGGAAACTCTCCACTCACTGTCTCTCACTGTGTGTGTCTAATTGAGAAACTTGTTGCTGACTTCT
Organism: Anguilla pacifica; assembly: GCA_039654925.1. Classification (NCBI taxonomy): domain Eukaryota; kingdom Metazoa; phylum Chordata; class Actinopteri; order Anguilliformes; family Anguillidae; genus Anguilla; species Anguilla pacifica. The sequence goes on along the minus strand of CM077286.1, from coordinate 33,430,695 downwards.
GAGCGAATCGCATGTAGGAGATGAGAAAAAATTAAAATAACATTGGCCAGATTTGGGAAGAGAAAACATTCACGGGGGAACGCATCATTCAAGTGTTGCCAAATAGGGTATTTATATTCGGCACCGTCCCTTATATATATATGTATATATATATATATATATATATATATACACATTCACACACACACATACACACACAGACATACACACACATGCAGTGTATATATATATATATATATATATATATATATATATATATATACACACACAGAGAGAGAGAGAGAGAGAGAGAGAGAGAGAGAGAGAGAGAGAGAGACATTATTTAGCTGGCTCTGTACCTCTAATACTAGAGACTCTTTTAATGAAAACTGTTATGGGTGAGTTGATCCGGAGTTCTCACTGAGTTCTGAGACTGCACCACAGGAGAATCCTGATGAGGTCATAAACCACACAGGACCCACATATTCTCCCAGCTCCATCTAAATACACTGATGACACAAATTTAACCTGATATGCCTTTCCAAAACAAACCTCCACTGTTAACTGTGTCCACACATTTTCCCACAACATGCAGGAACATGGGGATAGAGAAATTACATTTTTGTCCTTGAAAAAATATTTTCAGTGTAAAGAAAATCTTGCACAAACATCAGTTGATCTTGAGCCATCCTTAAAATGCTAGTAGTTGCAGTAAAGGTAGCTGTCTTGTATACAGCCAGTTACAGATAAGAAAAAGATAGAAGCCTTTCTCTATAACACAGGGTCACCTTCAGGTAGTAAATAGTAGAGCCCGACCGATATATCGGTTTGGCCGATATATCGGGCATTATTTGACTTTTTTGATGACATCGGGATTGGCAGTTGTGCAGCCGATGTGTACCGATTTTTAAATAAGCATAATAAACAAAAAAAACATTGATTATTTATCTGTACTTGTCTGTTCGAACGTTGTAATTGCTATTTACTAGAATTATCCAGTAGAGGGAGCTCTAATACAAGTGTGAACTGCAGCGGCTGACGCACTACTTCTGTAATAGGACGTTTGTCACTCGTGCCTCATCCAGTATTCTCCACTGCAAGACTTGTCTGCACAGATTCGATTGCCGCAATAAAGGTATGTATATTTAGTGAAAGTTTTTAATTAAATGCGTTTATACGACCACTATGTTTGTCAATCCTCATTATCAAGCGAGCGAGCTAGCTAACATATTTGGTTCACTTTAGCAAGCTAGCTGGCTAGCAAGCCTTTATGAAGTGGCAGTGAGCACATAAGCAGCGTAGGATCTACATTTCCAGAGGACATCGCTGTATTCTACAATAAATAACCAGCCAAAATAAAATGGTGATTGAATGCATCGCACATTTGTTTTTTTTATCTGAGATAATATTAGCTACTATATGATGCTGTGTCAGTAGCCAACGTGTTATTGCAAGCGAGTGTAAAAACAGTAAAAACGCCGATAAAACACTTCTAACGTGGATCTTTTTAAGCCATGTTATCTAGCTTTGTCGTGATAACATGAGAGAAGGATTGCCATTGGAGAAGTGAATCAACCAACAGTTAGCGTGGGTAACCTGCACAAAGCGCATTGTAGTTTTTTTCATGTATTTCATCCAGTCGATTTCATTTCATCTAACATTACACTTAATTCACTCATTAGCTCCGCTAGATAATGTCTTACTCTTTGAGATCATGTAGTAGAAATAAAATAAGAAAATATAATTCATTTAACTTACTGAGAATACATAATAAGAAATAATGAGGTTGTGTCAATAGCTAATGCGTTATTGCGAGCGAGTGTGTCATCTAGTCACGGGTCAGAGCGCATTGTAGTTATTTTCACCACCGAATTCTTATGGACAGGGAAGCTCGCTAGATAAAGCCTTACTCTTTGAGATCATGTAGTAGGAATAAAATAAGAAAATATAATTAATTTACTGAGAATAGATAATAATAGAAATAATAATAACAAATTAATAACAACAACAACAATAATTACAATATTCATAAAAATACATGTTTGAAACTGGAAAACTGATTTTTTAAAATTAATTTTTTATAGAGGGCTGGAAAACAAAGGAGTAAAAGCAAGGTGTGGAGTTATTTTGATTTCACACACTTAAAGATGGTGTTAATATATATATTTAGCCTAATTTAATATAATCTTTTACATTTTTTTATCTAAAAAGTTATTTGTGTGTTTATTTTTATTTTTATTTGTTTGCTTGTAAGTTAAATGTTCTTAAATATAGAAACTTTAATAAAATATAAGTTTTTCAAATTGATTTGAAAATGTTGCACTTTTTGACAAAATATCGGTCAAAACATCGGTAATCGGTGGGCTAGGACTCTCCAAAATCTGGCATGGGTCGGGCTCTAGTAAATAGCCCATGTGATTCACCATGGGGAGACTCCATCAGCTTTTTTGGTGGAAGACTGTATCTGTCCAGAGTGGCTGTGTAAATAAAGTTAAGGATGGAATAATCATAAACTCTGACAGTATTGTACATGGAGCACACAGGAAAATGTGAACTAGTTCCTGATTCTGACCCAGTTCAGAAATGTCCAAGGTTCCCCAACCTCCTAAGTGAGATGGTGCTGAACAAAATCACATACCATATGATATTTTACCATAAGAGGCCAAACCAAACATGTCTGCTGGTATTATTATTATTACACATTACCAATAATAATAATAATAATAATAATAATAATAATAATAATAATAATAATAATAATAAGCTACTTTCATTACACTGAAAAAGTGTTTCTCAGTGGCAGCTACATGCAGGTTATGGCCATTAAGAAAGCATATAGACAGTGAGGTGTTATTGATTGGTCAAATTTGTATTACAGGCCCATGTGCATCTTAATCAACAAAGAAGTGTCAGAGAACCACTAAACTGACCAGTGGGTATGTAGCCTTTACCCATGTTCTGTTATGCTATTATGGATAATTTATACATAAATACATTCTCATACAAATGGTTGTTCAAACAGGATTGTTTGTCCCAATCTAAAGAAAGTAACAGTTCATGTCAAAATTTAGATGGTATGACCTCTAATGGTATGAAGTTTAGCTGGGATGATTGCCGCATTGTTGCATTTAAAACCAGGTGGTAAGCAAACATATAAATCATATGTTTAATTGTACATAATTGCAAGCAATTGAAGAAATTGCATATTTTGAAACAAAGAGAAAACTACAATTACATTTCCAAAAGAACGTACAAAGGAAAATTCAAGAATTCAGTTTACGCAAGATTTGAATCTGAAACAATAACAAAACTTCCTTTCATTAGCTTTCTCTACTGCTGCGGCCCTGGAATGAGAGCTGTTCAGAGGACTGAACACAGCAAAAGTGTAATTCAGTTCTTTATACAGATTGATTATCTGTACTTGATTATGTAGGTAATCCTGATAACCTTACAGTGAGTTAGATGAACATACCCTTGCTCATGTTGTTTTTTCCCACGGCACGCAGGAACTGGCACTGTGGGCTATGCCTGGCAAATTGTGGTCACTCAAGCACTCACGGATGACCTTTGAGGGACGTTTTGTGGGAAGCATGCGCAGGTGGTGCTTTGTTTAGCAGGACGCATGCACAGGTGGTGCCAGCTAAAATGTGTCTGCGGAAGTGAGTTGCGCCGTGAGTCTTGACGGTTCCGTGCTTGTTTAAGAAACACCCCCCCCTTTCCTTACAATTTTGGAATGCAGTTGTATTCACCTGCTGTTGTTGTTGCTCTGATATCAATTTAGGAGGGTGCTGAAACAAGTGAGGCCAAGCCACTGTTTCTTTTCACACTGCCGTCTACAAGTTGAGTTGGCACAGAGTAGGAGTAGAAAGAAGACACTTGAGCAAGCTGAATGTGAGTGCCTCATTGACCAGTGGAGGTCTCTGGTGAGGGATAATGACACACAGCTGATTTAGTCACTCCCTCTCTGGCAACACTATAGCGCATTTTCATTGCCCTGCTGGGCTACCAGCCACAGTTGCAATTTCATATTCATCCATACTCTGGAATGAGCCACCCTGTAGCGCTTAAATAGGTCATCTTTGCCTGTGTGTTCGCATTGTACTACATGATAGAACTACAGTAAATGGTAAAATGGTAAATGGACTGCATTTATATAGCGCTTTTATCCAAAGCGCTTTACAATTGATGCCTCACATTCACCAGAGCAATTAGGGGTTAGGTGTCTTGCTCAGGGACACTTCGACATGCCCAGGGTGGGGGATCAAACCGGCAACCCTCTGACTGCTAAAATACCCTAATGTTTAACAGTGAACTGATAGCAGAGAGATGTGATGGCTCATGGCTGCTTTATGCTGGATGTTACATGAGCAGATTATGTTCACAACCCAAAGGTTTATTTATATTGATGTAGGGACAGTATGCATGTGTAGTGGCATTGAGGGATATTAGCATGTGAATATCTGCAATAGATTATAATGCCATCCCCGAAGAAGCAGTCTAATTGTGTATTTTCTTAGTAGATTGGCCGTTGAGTCCCATGGTTTGAAACCTGCGGCAGACCTAATCTCTTACACACAATGATAAGGTTAAATGCATGGTATAAACAGTGATAGAATGGGGACTGATCAAAACCAGCGAAGTCATTGTGGATGTAGTGTACAGCAGAGGAGGCTGGTCCATAGAGGCAGAGGAGGTTGCTCCTCCTCTATTTTTGAGAGGCAAGAGGGAGATCAAAATATAAAAAAGAGTAATTGGTTGAAATAAACCATTACCAAATCTCAGTATCATTTCTAAAACATTTTTTATCTCTTCTTTGGAAAAAATCCATAATTGAAATTCTGATTAAAATGCTTCAACGGCGACACTTGCAGGGCAGGCAAGAGGGGAAAGGGCAGTCTGTGTGAAGTGGTGGTGGGGGGCAGAGGAGGACGGGCTCCTGCTGTCCTCCTTAGAGCGGGATCTCTTATATCAATTTAATGTACTTCATTTTTTTCATGCTAATCTGTTATTGGCAAAAACACGTGAAATGATGCTCCAAGGGAGGATGTCCTCCCTAACCAATCAACAATCAGAATACAATATTGACATCGCGTTGGTCCAATGATAATTTCCAAATTTCATCTTCAGTTCTCTACCACTGTATTGTATTATAAAGTGCAAATTGCAAACTACTTTTAAAACACATCACTAAAAAATTACATTACATTACATTACAGGCATTTAGCAGACGCTCTTATCCAGAGCGACGTACAACAAGTGCATCAGTTCAAGGTGCAGAGGTGCAGAAAAACACACTAGAGTGAAGTAAAGCTCGTAGTGCCAGAAGTGACCACATAGATCAGGACTCCAACCCTGTAGGGTAACCTGTTCAGCAAACAGACAAACAATCCTGCTAAGTACAAAACTAGCCCTAAAGTCACATTTGCCTAATCAGAATCAGACAGAAAAATCCTGCCAAATACAAAACTAACATGATTGCATTAGCCTAACTAGGTACATTGAGCTAAACTAGAGGCTAGGGAGGGGTGGGGAGAGGTGCAGCCTGAAGAGATGAGTCTTTAGTCTGCGCTTGAAGGTAGTCAGATTCTCTGCTGTTCTGACCGCCACGGGAAGGTCATTCCACCAGCGAGGGGCCAGGACAGACAGCAGACGTGAATGGGAAGTACAGACATGAAGAGGGGGAGGTGCCAAGCGTCCAGAGGTGGCCGAACGGAGAGGTCTGGCTGGTGTGTAGGGTCTGATGATCCTCTGGATGTATCCTGGTGCTGACCCCTTAGCTGCCTGGAATGCAAGCACCAAAGTCTTAAATTTGATGCGAGCCATAACAGGCAGTCAGCGGAGGTCAGTGAGCAGGGGAGTGACATGGGAATGTCTGGGGAGGTTGTAGACCAGACGAGCTGCAGCATTCTGGATGAGCTGCAGGGGCCTGATGGTAGATGCTGGCAGACCAGCTAGCAGCGAGTTGCAGTAGTCCAGGCGGGACAGGACCATCGCTTGAACCAGGAGCTGGGTTGCGTAGGTGGTGAGGAAGGGACGGATTCTCCGGATGTTGTACAGGAAGAACCTGCACGTTCGACTCACCGCCGCAATGTTCTGGGAGAGGGACAGTCTGTTGACCATCACCACTCCGAGGTTTTTGGCAGTGGGTGATGATGACACTACGGTGTCCCCTAGGGAAATAGAAAAGTCAAGGAGGTTAGAGGATGGAGCAGGGATGAAGATCATCTCTGTCTTACCTGGGTTCAGCTTAGGATGGTGGTTATCCATCCAGCTCTGGATGTCCCTCAGGCAAGCAGAGATGCGAGCAGAGACCTGTGTGTCAGAGGGGGGGAAGGAGAGAAAGAGTTGGGTGTCATCGGCATAACAATGATAAGACAAACTATGGGCAGAGATTACAGGACCAAGAGATTGGGTGTACAGGGAGAACAGGAGGGGACCAAGGACTGAGCTCTGGGGAACTCTTATTTAACATTTTATTTAAGGCTTTTCAACCAGAGGAGGCTGGTCCATAGAGGCAGAGGAGGTTGTCCAAATTTTCAGATTTACCTTTCAATTTTTTATCAAGCAGTAGCTAGCTACTTGCGTTAGCCAACGCAACAATTAGCTTGTTGTAGCAGCCCTGAAGGACTGAGCTAACGGCGAGAATGGATTTTGAGGGGAGTGGTGCTGCTATTGCTAACGAGGCAATTAACGCGTGAGAGAGGGGGTCACAGAGAGGCATGGACGCAGACGCAGAGAATGGGATGGGGAAGAACATCTTGTGGATTATTTGTTGTCACAGCCATTCCACAGTTTGGATTATGCAGCAGGTTAGGATTAACACTGCAGGACAGCCAGCTCCACAGATAACCGTGATCAAAAAAGTCTAGTGACACATTATGCACACACGAGGGTCACTCCCATCCAGAGCCCGCAGTGATTAGATGTGTCTTTCCCTCTCGTTCACCTGGCCCCTTTTTTATATTCACCCTTTGTGTTGTAATATGATATGTAAGGAATAAACCACGAAGGACTGTCCCGTCATTGGAAAATAATGTAGGGTCGCTTAACCAGCCCCTAAGTTGGCTACATTATTTTACAATAACGGGACAGCCCGGAGGGGTTTATTCTACTTATACAACGGGTTACCAACAATGACTATATATGGTTAGTTACTTTTATATTAATTGATTTTTATCGATTTAATCAGCTGAAAGTGAAATATTCTTTTGTGGGCATTTGGGCGTATTATTTTACCGTTGTCAAGCAAAACTCTGATTGGTAGTTCCATTTGCACCATTGTTAAGCAAAAACCTCTGCTCTGGTCGTTAATTCTATGAAAACAATGATTCTATATAGAAAAAATAGTTCCTTTTCTTTTTATACCATACAATTAGCACCAATTTTGGTCATTTGTGTCATTACATTATTTAATAAAACTGCATGAAACCAAGTCCATCAAATTCATCTCCCGAGCACTGTCTTACTTTTTAAATGTTGTGGTCGTGCAATGTAGACATAACGTTTTTCTAAGACCCTCTGAAACGGGTTGTGAATGCCAGCTAGCTTTATGATAGGTTCGCCGTCACCGTTCGCCGTGGTTTTTAGGTCAGAATGGTCTCACGGCATGCTTGTTATCCCGGCTACCTAGCTAGCTAACTAACTATTGAATTGTATTCAAAACAGCGGTTACTATAAACACAATTGTTCACGAACATACGGATGAAAATGCGTACCGTAGCCATGAGTTAAATGCGGAAAGCCTATTCTACTGTCCAAATAAGGGACGATTCCGATTTGCGCAATGGCTGTCAACCGTAAATAAAGCTAGCAGCAATAACTAGAAAAGTGATTCAACGTTGCCATCAATTGTGAAATTGGACATTGAAAAGAGGAGGGGATGTAACAACAATTCAAAAGCGAAAGAATAATGTTGCTGTTTAAACTGCTTTAGAATGCTGGATTTTTTAGCGCGTTGATTTTAGATTTTAGATCATTGCTGCATTTGAACATAATAACATAACATAACTTGAACATAAGAAAGTAGAGATAAGTAGCCAACTAGTGTAAAATAACATGACACCTTGGGTTGGTTTTCTTCCTGTCCTCCCCAATTTTTTGAGTCACCAGCCGCCACTGGTGTACAGTAACCATTTGGGTGTCTGGGCGAGGGAGTGTGGCAGTTTAGCTTCTCCGATTAGGCTCTGGGCCTTGTCATTGCATGCAGGTCTGGGGCAACGCTGAAACACAGATGAATCATGGGTAATATAGTATCTCAGCTGTGGAAACTCCAAATGGTGAGTCAGAAAGTAGCTTTCTTTTCAATAGCAATAAAAATGTATATCTTTATAAAACATCTTTTTAAAAGAATAATCTCATTTGGTTCTCTTTTTTTTAAAACGAGTATTTCCATGATGTAGTCAGTAACACTTGCGCTCGCCACACTGGCTTGAGTCCTGGCTAGTTCTTTTGCATGTTCTTTTTAATGAAGCATGTGAACTCTGTTTCATGTTCTCAGTGAGGGTAAAGGGGCAAAAGCATCATTGACTTATATAGGGTGAACAGGTGTTGTGTTGTCGGTTACAATATAAATTAAGAAATGACAGAAATTCACAGTTTTATAAGAAACCAGGTGAGGATAGAAAATCAGAGGAGAAAGAGGTGGCTGAAACTAATCAGAAAGGCATAAATGTACCTTAACACATACCTGTGCCATGCTCAAAGCAGTAAAGGTTAGCCAGGCTATTTTTCTGGCTTATTTCCCATAAAATTATACAGCAACGCTGTACATTACTTAATACACTTTATGACCAAAAGTATCTGGACACCCCTTGGTCTGTGACTGTTTTGGTTTGGTGTAGACCCCTTAGCACCAGTGGAGGCTAATCATAATGCTACAGCATACAGTGGCATTCTAGATGATTCTGTGCTTCCCTAACAGTTTGGGGAAAGTTTCAGCAATGCTTCAAGGCACACAGCGAGGTCCATATTGAAATGGTTTTGTCGTGAACGGTGTGGAAAAAACTTGTGTGACCTGCACAGAGCCCTGACCTCAACCCCATCCAACACCTTTGGGGAGAAATTGAAAAGCCAACTGCGAACCAGGCCTAACCTCATTAATGCTCTTCTGGCTGAATGGAAGCAAATCACTGCAGCAATGCTCCAACATCTAGTATAAAGCCTTCCCAGAAGAGTGTAGGTTGTTATAGCAGCAAAGGTTGGACTAACTCCATGTTAATCAGTGGCGTCGCTAGGGGTCGGCATGTTTCTCGTCCAGCCCCGGACCTTTTGACACCAAAAAAATAAAATAATAATAATAATTTTGACACCTAAAAGAGATACAGCACCAAATATCATTCAATTTAATGGAGCCCTAACGTAAATAAATCACCCCCTTCAAATCTAGCAGTAAGTAACCTAACCGACTAGTAGGCGCAGTAGGTTGCAATCAGACGATTCGATGGCTAGCACTGGTACAGTGAAGTTCAGAGTGACAGACTGACAGTTCCGCTTGTCTGACAAACGTACGCAGACTACGCACTACGCAGAGTTCTGTAGATGAGTCCAAATATTTCTCGTTCCATAACGATAGTATCAGTGAACTGTCAGAAACGATGGATATCCGTGGATTTTTGAAGAAAATATCGAGGCAGGTTGTTGAGGAGGAGATTCAGGAGAATAATGATGAGATTGAGAATGTAACTAACGTTACAACGGATGTTGAGAGCCAGTCAGCAGCTCAGCCAGAGAGTGCAGAGCAGCTAGCTTCAGGTTTGTGCAGGGCAGCACAGGGTTGATGATACTGGCTATACATGCAGCTAATTGTGATGAACTAAAATCAGATTTATAAGTGTAACGTCAGCAAAATAATTATTCATGATGCCAGCTCGGTAACGTTAGTACGGCTAACGTTAGCTAACAATGTTAGCTAGCTAGCTAACGTAACTGGCTGGCTAAGCCAGCTAACATTGTTAGCTATGTATTCTTTTTAGCTTGCCTGCCCAGTGCTTTGCCAGTTTACATGCTAGTATGAAAGATTAAAAAAAAAACTGAAAAAAAAAACATATCATCACTCACAGCTGCATAGGATAAGCAGCTAGGTAGTTAGCTAGCTATTTACAGCTAGTATTTTGTTCATTAATTTAGTGCTTACAGTATATCTTACACATATTCTGGTAACTAAGTGTGTTTGTATAGCCAGTTATATCAAATCACGTAGCTATTTACTCTGTTAGTCTGTTTCTCTACATAACCAGTTACATTAATTATGTAACTACATCTAGCTGTCTTCATTCTGCTATGCAATATAGCCACATACATATTAAATTAATTCAACATTATATCCCTATACTAGCCAGATTAGTATAGAACTGTCACTATTATTTTTTATAATCTACAGTAATGTTTGTGTGTATAATAATATAATAAATGGGCTCTAAAAAAATTTGCGCACACACTCTGCGCGCGCAAAACTAAAATTGCCCTTGGGGCTAGGCCCCTGATGTCTTTGAGTCCTAGAAATGCCCCTGATGTTAATGCCCATAATTTTGGATGAGATGTTATATGTCAGGTGTCCACATACTTTTATATTGTATAGCTAATGGCAGGTAAAATAGTATTACTTTTTCTAGAGAGCTAGCTGGATAACATCATTCGTTAAGCTGCTGGCTTGCTGGGATGACAACTGCTGCTATTTGTAATGCCTTGAGAACAATGGGGCAGTGTTAAATCATGATATACTGTATATGGCCTATTTGCTTTTTAAATCTAGCTTTGTTTGCTGTTGGCTGTTGCTGAAGTTAGTACTTATGCCTCAACTAGTTTCTGTAATTGAAGCTACTACCTAACTATTTCATGTTTTACATTTCAATGAACGTTTGCAAAATCAATACCTTATGCAGTTAACCAGAAAAATGAGTTAATGTCGCTAAGCGGTATTTTCATATCCATACATACATATGTTCACAAGTTCTGCATTTTCAGATAAGTGTGTGTCTTGCCTGCTAACCTCTGTCCCCAGTTCTATCATACAGTTGGGCACCTGAGTCTTGACATCATCAATAACTCCCCCATTTGTATAATAATCATCCCCCCCCCCCTACACACACACATCTTCCTTCCCACATTCATATTAGCTACTAGCATAACCCTGCTTGGTTATTAAAAATCAAAACCTCCATTAGAATAGTGTACACAGTTATGTGCCTGCAGAAGATAAAAGCATTCATTTTGTGTTTACATTTAAAAATATGCCTGCTCCTGCCACTAATAGCAGTTTGTAAAATAAGCATGTCACTGCAGTCAGCAGTGAGGAGATTGGGATGGCAGGTATGCCATCCCGCCAAGTTACGGCTTGGCGGGGGCATGCCCCATACCTATACAGCACCGAGAGTTTGGCACTTTTCAGGGTTCCCCACAAAAATAACCACAACAGCCACAGACACTCAGCCCTTAAAAACATTAAATTCTGTACATTCTCACCCCATCAAATCAACCCAATCAAAAACTTGCATACACATGCAAAATACATATACCTTTTTACTCTGAAACATTTCCAATTTAAACAGCTAGTCTGCCTGTGGCCTAGTGGGCAACGTTACAGTCTTGGGAACATGGGGTCCTAGGTTCAAGCCCAGCTAGGAACACGTTTCTTTAACTTGCTTTTACCCTCACTAATAAATGTCTACTACTTCTCAATTATTGCTTTTGCACCATATCTACCCGCCGTTCACCGAACATATACACTGCATTATGACGTACCGTCTGCACGTTCAGTTATTAACCGGCTACAATATTGCAAAGCCATATGGATTCAACGGGAGCTCTTCTGTGCTTACTGGCCTGTGTTCTTCTTTAAAACCATGGACAGGTTTGCTAATGATATTTCACGCATTGCATAGCTATGTCATGGTGCTGCAATAAGTATATGTTTATACTTGCTTCTGAACTGAATTTGAGTAAATGTGTACAAGTACAAGTGATTGTATATTTGCTACGTACAATAAATACTGCATGTAAAATACATATTGTACATACATACATAGAGAACTTCTTTATCCCCATGGGGACATTTCCCTTGCAGCATGTTACATTCACATTTACGAACAGACATTTATACCAAGAAACATACTATCATTCACGCAACAGAAAGGCTGGGAAATACATACATACCAATACAAATTGGACATATAGACGCCTATTCAATCAATCTTGACTGTGAGAAAGCCTTCCACACTTATATTTGTCCTGTCCATGTTCTGCATGCTTATGCACACAGGGCCAAGTGACTTGAAAAAACTGAGGAAATATTGGGTAGCATTGCTTTGGAATACATCTTATTTAATTTCGGTGAGGCAAGATAGCCTATATTGTTTGTAGTACCGTAACTTGGCGTCATTTTGATATCAATACTTTTAATGGCAGGCCTGGATTTTGGCAGTCTAAATGAATGAGTTATAGACGGTGTATGTCTTGTATGTGTGAGCATTTTTGTACGTTGAAAACGTGTTTTTTTATGAGATTTTGGTATACAGTGATGTGAAAAAGAATGTACAACTCCCTCTCAGTTCTACGGCTTTATATATTATAACATAACTAACCCTCATCTAGTCCTCACCAAATCTTTACATAGATAGATATAACCTCATATGACAAAAAACACATACATTGTACTTTATCATTATTTATTCAACCAAGAATAAGTGTACTCCATCATTTAGTGGCTTGTAGAACCCCCTTTAGTAGTAATAGCATGAATTACATCTCTTACATCACATCAGAGGAATTCTTGTCAGCTGGCCCTTACAAAACTGCTTCAACTCATTTATGTTTGAGCACATTTGTTTATTTACAGCTGTCTTATGGTCCCAAAACAACATTTCAATGGACTTGAGGTCCGGGACCTTGTCTTAGCCAACCCTGATTCTTTTCTTTTTCAGCCATTCAATCGTAGATTTACTGGTATGCTTAGAATCATGGTCCTGTTTCATTGTCCACTTCCAGCCAAGCTTTATTTGTCAGACAGATGGTCTCACATTTTTTAATAGAATACACCAGTGTAGAGAGGAATTCATGGCAGACTGAATGATTGTGCCCAGGTTCTGTGGCTGAAAAACAGCCCCAAATTATCACCACTCTACCACCATGCTTGATGGTTGGCTTATGCTGATACACAGCGTTTTGTTTCTCCAAACATGGCATTATGTCTGGGGCAGAAACTAGTTTTGATAGGCCCCTGTGCAAGATTGTTTCACAGGCCCTCTCTCAACCTCTGATCCATTCATGCATACATATACTGCACCATTAGGTCTACCCCATGTTAAAAAAAGTATGCTGAAGTATACTATTTTATATTTAAGAATATCTGAAGGGTTACAATTTACAGTTTTTACTCTATGCTGTTGTGCCCTCGACTAACTACGGATGGGCAATTACAACTACGCCACTCCCACTACAAAAAGGGCAGGAGAACCCTGCTAACACCTACTGAGGAAGCCTGCACAAGTACCCTCCAGCTAAATGGAAGAAACAGAGGGAGGCTGCAGGATAGAAAAATATCAAACACTTTTATTTAAAGCTAAAACAAGTTACAAGAATTAATTAAAAACAAAGGGATGCAAGAACAAAGTGGGCATATGCAGTCAGTAGACAATGGGCAAGTAGTACCACTATATAAAAAATAGAACTGAACAATGGAGCAAACTTCCATTTACCCAATCCGCCCCCCCCCCCCTCCCTCCACCCCCCCTTAAAGGCCCAGCCTAAAACTATAGGGGTCACAACAATAACAATAACAAGTAGTGAGAGGGCGTTAGACTACATGGAGATCACACTTCCCACAGCACACACCAGATTGCACCACAACCAAGGCGAAGACTATATTCGCATAAATAATTACACACTTCAGAGATAAATTAAATAAGCGACAGTCAAGTTTTAAATAACACGCTACCATGAAATAGTGTCACCACATCAAAATAAATTCCCGTGCTCACTCCAAGGTATTGCACACTGCTCCATAATAATTGTAGGCATTAGCATAATAAATAAATGCTAATGCCTACAAGTATTGACAAAGATAATAGTTGCTCCAAACTGAGCATAAGAAAATAAAGAAACCCTACGCAAGTGATGTGCCACGCCTCCCCACGGAAGCACCCGCCTTTCCCCCCCTATTGCACCTTGCCCAACTCCAGTTCCATACTTACTGCACAATCCCGATTTGTTCAGTACTTATTGCACAATCCCAATTTGTTTAATACTTATTGCACAATCCCAATTTGTTTAATACTTAATCCCCATTTATTCAGTACTCATTGCAAGTAAATAGCGGTAAGGCACTCAAAACAGTACCTATGACCAGAATAGACAATGCAGTCGGAAAACTTTCATATACAAAACCAAAAATAGAAATAACAAAAAACAGTGACTAACAAAGGGGCTCCTGAAATGAAACAAAACACACAGAATATAAGATTAGCCAAAATCACAAAAATGTTACCAAAGTTAAAACAATCTTAAAATCAAAAGAAAGGTTTCAAACATACCACGGTCTCTAACTGGCCGTTGCTTCCTGTCCAAACGTGAATGCACACAAAGGAATGATGGAGGTGCCATGATTTTAAAAGACGGAAGGACATACTCAAATTTCTACTTTGTTAAGTAGGGTCCTAATTACCTATCGGTTACATTGTTAAACTAAATCATATCTAAAGTCTATCTGGAGACAGTTTCTTTGTGGGTGATCCTCAGTGATTATTTGAGTTGCGTGGCCTTGTGGGCTTCAGCTGTGAAATGACTTCACAAAGTGCTGATTGTCTGTCTGTGACCCCAGCGCAGACTCATCCCTGAAGGCCGGTGAAAGGAGCACAGGTTTACCCCAACCTGGAGACAAGGTATTGACATACCGTGGCAGATGTAACATGGCAGTCAATGGTGGACAAACTTGGGGGGGGGGGGGGGGGGCATAGGAGATCATGTTTTTCCCAAGTCCTAAAAAAGACCTAAAGAATGTTCATTTTCAATAATGTTTTAAAAAAGCAGTTTTCGGCAAAAGCTAAAAATGATAAAAAGAAAAGTGAAGTAGTTCTCATCCTTACAAGAGACCAGATTAAAAAACTCAGAAACAAGGCAGGGAACTGACAAATGATGTAGGAGCAAATAGAGATGGATTTACATGCATTAAATTCATAAGAATGATCTGCTTAAAGGCACTTCCAGAAAGGAAAGGCTTTGTGATTTATCCCTCTGAAACAGCTGTTAGGGTGGAGATCGCTCTTAAAATGCTGCTTGGTACAACATCAGGATAGGATGTGTTTTTTCTTCTTCCTTGTTAGACTGGAAGGAAATGAACAGTCTGTACAATTAAATCATATTTCTGCGTGTAGCCAACATTTTGTCAAGATAGGAAGTAAATCAGCAGAGCAACTGGAAGTGAGGTTACTGGCTGAATTTTCTAATGGTCCTCAACATGTACAGCGCACCAGGACTGCTCCCTGTTTCATGTGCTCAAATTTACCCCAGAATTTGTAACTGTGTGGTTGCCTAAATTATTATTTAAAAAAAAAAAACAGTGTCTTTTGCGTTATCAAGAACCCCAACACAAGAATTTCACTCTAGGGTAATCACAGTCATATCTTATTGCAAAAAATAAGAAGACACAAGAAAACTACTCACAGATTACATATACATAGACTGAGATTCTGAAAAGTATGTCCATCAATAGGAAGTTGCGGCAGGACTTTGGAAAGAGACTTTGGAACAGAGCGAAAGAGTCTTGCCTGGAGAGACTGGCGTGGATTGGAATATAAGCCAAAACCCTGTCTAAATTAGATGTCAAAAAGAAGGATTTAAAGTCAAGAGTGACTATGAATACTTCAGAAACGACTATAACAGGGCTAGGCAGTATCCAATGACTGATGTTTCTTGAAACTCAACAGCAAGGCTCAGGCTCAAATTATAATAACTGCAGTTTTCATTATCTTTTAGAAGACCTGATATTTCTGAGCAAGGCATAAATCATATCAAATATTCAGTAAAAGCACCGCTTAACCATGCTCACTGCATCACTAGCTACTTCACATGCCTGTTCCCTTTTCAGACCACACCTGAAATCAACAACTGGGCATGCAACACACAGAGCTGGGAGGGTAGTGTAATGGTTCGGACTCTGAGCTACAGGTGGAATTCCCTGGTGAGGCACTGCCATTGCACCCCTGATCAAAGATATATAACACTAGAACCACCATGGGGAAAATTTTACCTGTTATCATGTCATTATTGTATGTAATTGTTGCAATAAAAAATAAATAAATAAAGAACTCTCAATAAAAAGTCTCCCAGTCATTGACTGTTCCTAAAATTGTGCTATGTGCCTCCTAATGTAAGAAAGTTAGAAAACAAACCAGAAAAAAGTTTGTGGCATTCATACCAAATCAATGGTGGGTCAAATTAACCCACCATTGAAGGCAATATAACCATAAAACTGCATTTCTTTTAGCAGTTTATATTTGTGCATTTGAGTTGCCATTCAACACATTATTTAATTTGACTGGTCTGTTATTTAAAATTCCATTCATATATTCACACTTATCCAATCTTCTTGTGCCTTTGAATGGTAAAGACATATTTCAGATGTGTCTGTGTTCTGAGACAGCTTCTTAGTTAGCTCATTATAAAATAAAATAGAATTGGTACACCCATTCCGGCTCATTGTACCTATAGCTAGCTGGTTATTGATAAAGTAACGTATCTTGAACTGAATTGCATTAAATTCTGCACTAGATCTGGTTCCTATTGGACAAACAAAGGAAGTGTGTTTCACTACAGCATGAAAAGTGAGTCTGAAGTGGCCTAATGTATCTTTTGGACAGTCTGTAATATTTTGCTTGAATTGGCTTTGCATTGTTTGTACCATGTTGGTCTGGCATTCATTCTTACTGTATGAGTTTGTTAGCAATTTATTGATGGCCTAGTGTAGCTATACATGTTATCATACTGTATCTAGCATCGTTGGGCTGAATGGCCTGTTCTCGTCATTATATTATGTTATGTTATGTTATCTAATCTAACATCATTTTTTCAGTGTCAGTGGGCAATGTAATGGCATTGGCATATACTTGTCATCAAGGACTGAGAAATTGGGAATAAAATACTAACCTCCATTCAAATAATTTAAAAATATTTACTCTTAAATCTAGCCACAAACAACTGTCAAAATTCGAATCATTTACTAGTTTGAAGTATATGTCACGTATTATAACATAACATAATGACGGAAACAGGCCATTCAGCCCAACAACGCTCACCATTTTCCCGACTAAATTAGCGCTCTGATACCTACAGACTAGATAATATCTAGCACTGTATCAAGCCTAGTCTTGAAAATCCCCGGAGGTTCTGCCAGTGCTATGTGACCTGGCAGGCTGTTCCACACATTGACTACTCTCTGCATGAAAAAAGTCTTCATAATGTCTGTATGGAATTTACCGTTTGCTAATTTCCATTTATGCCCCCTTGTTCTACTAACAGAATTCAACTTGAAGAATCTCTTGTAGTTCACTTTGTAGATTGCCTTTATGATTTTAAAAGCCTCAAACAAAACATCCCTGAGTCTGCTTTTACTAAGCTTGAAGAGGATAAGAATCTTTCTTCATAGCTTTTATCTTTCAAACCAGGAATTAATTCAGTTGCTCTTCTTTGAACTTTTTCCAGAGCCTCTGTATCTTTCTTGTAGTACAGTCCCCAGAACTGCACACAATACTCCAAGTGTGGTCAAACAAATGTTTTGTAAAATATAAGTATAACTTCCTTGTATTTATACTCAATATTTTTGGCTATATATCCCACCATCCTGTTGGCCATTTTCACTGCTACAGCACAGTGCCTAGAACCTGAAAGGCTTTGATCAACCATTACTCCCAAGTCTTTTTAAAACTGAGCACATTCCAATTTTGTTCCTCCCATAGAGTAATCCTGCCTAATATATGTATTTCCCACATGCAGAACTTTACATTTAGCTTCTTCAAAGAATAACAGATGGTTTGTTAGACATGACCCTTCCTGACAAAAACCATGCTGCCCAGAGGAAAAATCTTTTGCTCAGGATAGTCTTTTCTTTAACTCTTGAGAAAGTAGTAAGATCTCAATTGTACATTGTTGGTAACTCAAGATGTTACCAAAAACAAGTAAAATGACCGTTATCCCAGGAAGAAGCAGATCAAAAGTTTGTAGTAAAAACAGGAAGATTTATTACGCAGCCGGCTACGGGAACAACTCAGCGAGGAAGTTCAAAAAGGTATTGGTGGGTAATTAGTTTTATACAGTTCTCAGTAGATTGATATTTGCATATAGTAGAATTCTATTGTTGAAAGGGAGCACTGCCTCTGATTGGTGATAAGGGGCCGTGCTTCCTTCTGATTGGACCATTCAAATCCATAATGGTCATGGGGGGCCCAGTGGAAATTCCCAGGAGGGGAAACCTCGAAACCGACAGGAATGGAGGCCCATATATGGTCATGGGGGTGGCCCTTCCTCCGGGACTTAGAATACACAAACTGGGACTAAGAATACACAAAACTGTCTGTTTCCCAACAACATCTTTCTGAGATCACTTCAATCTGAATTGTTGCTCCTAAAACCCCCTTAGGAGAAAAGATGAGATAATGAGAGAATGAATTTGAGACTTCAGTAAGACGAATGGATATTGAATTGAGATGCGATTGTTTCTCATGAGGTCACTATGAGAAAACTGAGACATATTTGAGAAGAATCATGAGATCCTAGGAGTCATAGCTGAGTTTTCTTTGAGCTCTTTCTCTGATCTCATGGTCCCATGTTCAGGAGACCTAAATTAGACTTATTTAAAGTAATAATCTCGAAGATTTTCATTAAAATAAATGTCTGTTAAGTCAATATCTATCGCCGAATTAGGTAACACAATGGTGATTTAGATTTCGTATTACATTTGATGACAATATAACGTTACTGAATTACATAGCCTAGCTATCTGCACAGCTAACGCTAGCTACCGGAAAGGCAACATTAGTTTAGACAAAGTTGCGTATCTCATATCAGGTAACGTTGCGTTAGCTAGCTAGCTAATGTAATTAAATCTAATGTCAACTAACAATTAGAAAAAACGCTAGCTAACGCTACCGACTGGTACCGACCTCGCGAAATGTCTCTGGAATGCACTGCTACCTACCTTGTTGCAACGGTGCAATGTAGCTAACTAAAGGTTCAGATCAATGATTCGCAATGAGACTGGATGCAACTTGCAAAATTCCAAGACGTCTGATTGTAAATGTTCTAACTGCACTTGGCGATTTGACAAGGTGGGTCTTTTGAAACCCCATGCACTTTTAGTGGTTCTAAGGTTTAGAAGGCATTTTGATACACTTGTACACCTGTCGGTAGGACTCCTCTTCGCTGTTTTGCTTAGCTAGATCACTGAACGTATGTGAGAATTCGAGAAGGAGAAGAGGAAGACTTGACAGCAGCACAGACATATTTCCCAGCAATCTTTCCATATCAGAAACTAACAGTAGTACGAGAGAAATGAGGACAAATTATGAAACTGAGTAGTAGAAACAATATGTTTTTTATCAGAATGGGCATGTAGGTGAAGTTTGACATGATCACAGACTATAGTGCAAAGAAAATAAAGTGACCATGAGCGAGATGAGTTTCCTTATTGAACGGTATATAAAAAAGACGGTATTACTAATTACTCATTCATATACACTACCGGTCTAAAGTTTTAGAACACCTCCATTTTTGAAATTTACGCAGTTCTCTCAATGTACTCTGAAATTAAAGCATAGAACAAATAAACAATTGGAGATAAAAAAGAAACCATGGAATCGTTCTGTTTAACACAATTTATTCTAATTTTTTGACTCAAAGTAGCCACCTTTTCCAGATATAACAGCTGAACACACTTGTGGCATTCGTTCTACAATGGAAATGAAATATTGTTCGGAAAGATCTTCCCAAGACTGTTGCTGAAGTTCCCACAAATGTGTTGCACTTGTAGGTTGCTTTGCTTTCACCCTTCTGTCCAGTTCAACCCAAGCCAGCTCGATGGTTTTTAAGTCCGGAGACTGTGCTGGCCATTCCATGATTTTAAGCCTACTGTCTTGTTCTTTTCTTCTACAATAGTTCTGAAATAGCCTGGAGTCATGTTTTGGGTCATTATCTTGCTGTAGGATGAACCCCTCACTAACTAGGCGTTGACCAGAGGGTATTGCATGGCGCTGCAAAATGCTGTGGTAGCCCTTTTAGTTCAGGGTGCCAGTCACTCTGTGCAAGTCGCCAACTCTGGATCCAGCAAAAGAGCCCCAGACCATCACGCTTCCTCCTCCATGTTTGACAGTTGGTGTCACACACTGAGGAACCATGCTTTCACCTACTTGACGGTATACAAAAACCCTGCATGATGAACTGAAGATTTCAAATGTTGATTCATCGGTCCATAAGACCTTCTTACAGTTTTCAGTAGTTCATTGCCGGTGCTTCATGGCCCAGACAAGCCTCTTTTTTTTTTTTAACCATTTTAGCAATGGCTTTCGTACTGTCACTCGACCTGTCAAACCTGCAGATCAAAGTCTTCTCTTCTTGTTGAAACTGAGACTTGGTTACTTCGACCACTGTTAAGCTGTGCTTGAAGCTGTTGTCCTGTGAACCGCCTAATACGCAAGCTTTTGACTCTCAGAAACTTGTCTGCTGATTCTGTTGTGGATTTGGGTCTGCCAGACCTCTTCATGTCAAAGTTACCTCAAGTTTCCAAGTGCCTTTTCATGGTGTAGGAAACTGTACTCACTGACACATTTGCTTTCTTTGCAATATCTCTAAAGGAAAGACCTGCACTTTTAAGGGTTATAATGGTCTGTCTGTCTTCCTTTGTTGATTGCTTTTCTCACCATTATGATGGCAATATACTACTTCCTGCAGTGCAATATTGTCCAAATAATGCTTCAGATGGTATAGTAATACATCTGTTCTGTCTGTTCCAACACTGATTTTATACAGACAGAGGGTTTGTAACTAAACAACAAAAGTTGGAACACCTGTAGGAATTATTTGCATCAACTTTCAAGGCGTAATGTACTTCCATTGCAGCAGAAAAGCTGTAAGGGTTTAACAGATTGCTTGTTCTCTGAAAAAGGCCTTTTTTATAACACTGAAATTTACATTATTTGTCAGTTTATGGTAACCAAAACTTTTTTTTAACCTTTAAGTGGCAGTTTACCACTTACATTTGTACCATTTCAGGTCATTCACTGGACCTGAACTGCTTAAATTTCAATAAAACAGGAAAAATGGAAGTGTTCTAAAACTTTTGACCGGTAGTGTAGCTGTTGAAGAAATATATGAAATTGCATAGGAAAACTTATGGAGAAATATACTTTTCTCACATTCAGTACTAGTAGTTATAATTATGAATGAGTCATGTTTTTAAATTGAATGTTTTAATGGGGTGTTGCAGATAGTACATACGTAGTAATTGTTTGTGGGTAGATAGAGAACAGGGCGAGGTAACATGAATGTAGAAACGTGGCATTTGCTGTTAAGAATGTGTTCTACAGTAGCCAAGTGAAGAAATATAGTTAGCCGAAACGCCACAGTGGTCAGCTGGTGTAACTTTTACAGAAAATCAATAAATGTGCAGTCATGAAATGCATATGGCTGCCCGTGAGTGACTTTTGGTAAACATATGCATTGAAGATTGTGATATTATAATAAGTGCAAAAGCAATAGTTGAAAAGCAAGTGACAATTATGAGTTAGCAAATATAAGTGTTAGAAAATGATTGTGTCAGATATGAAAATATCTGCCTGGTGGCAAGCCTGGATTTGATCATCCGACCTTACGCTTACCAGTCAGTGGCTTAACGGAGGAAGAAAGTGGAGAAGCCCCCTGCCCCTAACAGCAACAAAGCTTTCACCTTAGGAGCAAAAGCCTCCTGCCTTACTTGTGATATGGGGGTTTTGTTTAAACAAAAAAACAAACTAAAATCAAATACACACTTGAAAGCACAATACAATCCTCAAACTTTTTCATACACCCCTCACTCTTTCCACCACAAACAGAAAGTGCGTATCTGATGCAAGCAATCGAGCAGGAGAGCAGCAATCTGCCTTGAATTTGAATTAATGGAAGTCCAATTCCATTGCGAATGAAAAGTGAAGCTTGCTTCAGAGCATATGAAAAGACTACAGGCTACTCAAGTGTAGCCAACAACAAACTGTAATTAGTAGGCTAGGCTATACTTTGCACAATTGTAATTATGATTATGAATATTCTGCAGCAGGGCCATCATCACCAGCCCAAAGGTAAGGGATTGGGAAAGGTGGAAGGTGTGGATGAATATTGAGCCTGTCATAGGCACAGGATGACAGCAGTCCCTAAATGTGCTAATGGAGCCCACTGGCCCTATGTAAGGCAAAACATTGATAACAAATAAAATGCCAACTTATGTCTGTGTGATGGAGTTATGCTGCAGGACATGCGAGAATGCAGTGCCTGAAGGGCACAGGAAAAAATTAAGATAGAGCCTCCTGGGATGTTTCAGTTGCTGAATTGAGGGCATTTATCATGCTATGTAAGCATACTGTGTACTGAGGCAAAAACCTTAACATTGAGAGTTTCTGGTCCAAAGAATGGGGGAATGCATTTGTCATCTTGACCATGTCAAGGAACTGGTTTTGAGAGATGATGCGCTTCCAACACTGACCGGAGAGAGTAGGCATTGCTGTCTGTGGAACAGATTTCTGCATTACAGCATTGCATGCTACAAAACGGGCCCAGAGATCAAAACAGATGAGAAGCTGATCCTGATGGAAGCATGGTGCCGCTTCAGCCAGTATAGTTGAGGCCAAAAGTTTACATACACTTAGGCTAAAGACATTCAAACTCAATTTTTCACAACTCCACACATTTCATGTTACCATACATTTTCTGTGTTAAGTCAATTAGGGCATCTACTTTATTTCCATAAGAGGTCATTTCAAAATGATAGCTAAGAGACAGATTTATTTAAGCTTTTATGTACTATATCAGGTTTTCAGTGGGTCAAAAGTTTACATACAATTTGTTAGTATTTGGTGGCATTACCTTTAGATTGCTTAACTTGAATCAAATGCTTGGGGTAGCCTTCAACAAGCTTCTCACAATACTTTGCCGGAATTTTAGCCCATTCCTCCTGACAGAACTGGTGTAACTCAGTCAGGTTTGTGGGCCTCCTTGCTCGGACACGCTTTCTCAGTTCAGTCCACAAATTTTCTATGGGATTCAGGTCAGGGCTTTGTCATGGCCACTCCAGTACTCTCACTTTGTTGTCTTTAAGCCATTTTGTTATTTTGGAGGTATGCTTAGGATTATTGTCCTGCTGGAAGTCCCAGTTGTGGCCAAGTTTTAACTTTCTAGCTGATGTCTTGAGGTGTTGCTTCAGCATTTCTAGATAATCCTCCTTCCTCATGATGCCATCCATTTTCTGAAGTGCACCAGTCCCTTTTCCAGCAAAACACCCCCACAACATGATGCTGCCACCCCCATGTTTCACATGATGATGTTCTTCAGATGAAAAGCCTCCCCTTTTTCCTCTATAGATAGCGCTGATCATTATGTTCAATAAACAGTTCAATTTTTGTTTCATCTGACCAGAGAACATTCCTCAAAAAGGCTAGGTTGTCGTCCTGGTGATCACCTGCAAACTTCATTCTGGATTTTTTATGATTTTATGAACTGTTTGGCCGTAATGACTCTCCCTCTCACAAACAAGCTCCTTTCCAAGAACACCAGCCTGGAGGGTACCATCAGTTGTAACAAGCGGGAGCTGCTCCTGTCTGTACAGGGGACCTTTTAGCACAAAGATGCTAAAGAGTAAGGGGGCCACTCTCACTGTATTCCACCTCAAGCCAGGGAGAAATGTGAGGACCCTCAGCTCTGACCATCAACATATGACCATTGCAACTGACATCAAGAAGATGCCTGATATGGTGTGCTACTGTAAAACCATGAAAGTCAGAGTGGATGATCAAATGGCACAGCAGTGAATGGCGGAATGAGCAGATGGTCCATTGCTGTCTTTATAAAATCCTCAATCTGGCTGCAATCAATGCCCATGGCCTGTATAAGAGCTGCCCCTAGAAGGGACTTTATCCTACAGTTGACTGAGGAGCTGCATGCCAAGCTTATGGTATCAAACAGGCACCACGCATAGACTTGCCTATTCCCATTGCGCAACTGGAGGAGCGGAAGAGAATGAGGTGCATAGTGAAAATGCAGTGCAAAAAGAACAAAATCTTCAGAAATTCCAGAAATCCATACAGTCTGTAAGTATTTGGACAGTTTCAAATCCAATGTGATAGACTACAGAACAAAACCAACAAAAATTGTGTCAATGTTTGACAATTCCATGGTATTTATGAATAAAGACAACTTGGTTTAGCCTGCGATAGATTGGTGGCCTGTCCTGGGGTATTCCTGCCTCTCGCCCAATGCACGCTGGGATGGGCTCCAGCACCCCTGTTACCCTGCCCAGGATGAGCGGGTATAGATAATGGATGGATGGACAACTGTTTAAAGGATTGTTTAAAGTATTAACTCATATTTCGTTGAGATTTTTTTGTTTTTGTTTATTCACACATGACTTTATTCAAATGCACAACTGAATGTTTGATTGGGCAAAATGAATTAGTATAATATCAACTCCTCTCATGTTGCAAGGTGAAATCAGTTTCTGCATGAAATTTTTCAGTATATGGAGGACGTTGTTTTATTATAATATTCGATGGCCATAACTATTCCCTTAAATATTCCTATATAGCCTAAAATAGTAGGACTAAAACACAATAAAATGATTCATTAAATCTAATTAATAATTTTAGACATTCCTGAGTGAAATGTGAGAAACCATTAGATAGTAATAACCAGAATGGAATAGCTATGAACATGATAATCTTCCTTATGAGATGACATTATGAGATGACAGGCCTGGCTCTCATTCTCTTTACGCCACTCAACTGGGGCAGACATGCTGGTATGGCAAAATACTTTGGGGAGCAATTTACCAAAACAGCCTTTTATTAGTTTTCTATTAAGTCTTAAATGGCCCTTATGACCAATATTTTTGAGAAACAGTACAATAAACATTCATTGACCCCAAAATGGTCAGTATTTAAGTTTTTTATTTTTTACAATTAGCATTTGTTTTTTTCCCCATTAAGGAATAAGGCCTCCAATGTATCAGCTAAAAGCCAAAAGTAAATTCTTAGTTTGGTATGAATGCAGCTCTTTGTTTAAAACAAGGCCCGGCCATAAAGCCATTCTTTTAATTCCTTTTGTCATCCAACTCTGATCCCCCCCCCCCCCCCAGCTCAGGGCATAAGGCTGCGTCTGGTGTTCATTAACAAGCCTAGGATGAACAGGACCAAAAGTGGGCCAGAAGGCAGGTTCACTGGCTTTTGAGGGGAAGACATGAATTTTGAGAG
Organism: Anguilla pacifica; assembly: GCA_039654925.1. NCBI lineage: Eukaryota > Metazoa > Chordata > Actinopteri > Anguilliformes > Anguillidae > Anguilla > Anguilla pacifica. The sequence goes on along the minus strand of CM077286.1, from coordinate 33,405,244 downwards.
CAGGACAGACAGCTTTGGGAACAGCATGTCTGGTGGAAAGGGGGGGGGGGGTACTGTTGAACATGGTATAGACAGGCGGGAAAGATTGAGGACCAGCTGTTTGGAAGGAGATGACACAAAAAAAGGGAGATAGAGGGAAAGAACTGACAGAGCTCAGTTCAGTGCAGCTAGGGGTGCGGGTGGGGCCCAGTTCAGTGTGGAAAGAGAAAATCCTTCAACTTCCAGACAGCCTGGAGATTTGTACAGTCACTAATCCATTTTAGGCTCTAGACTATTATACGATTACTGAGGTGATCCCTGTGCTGCACCATGACGCTATGCCTAAGTGGTATATTGACTTTAGCTAAAGATATAAACTGGGGCACTTTGGATTTTTAAACATAAGCTAAAACAGTGGATTTAATAATAATAATAATAATAATAATAATAATAATAATAAAAACATATTACATTTCATTGTGCTGACATTCATGCCCACAAAGGTATCTCACAATTGCTCATTTACATGAATAGAGACATGCATTTTTTCCATAATGCTGTGATATGAAAAGGTCATGGCTGGTGATAAACATACACGTTGCCTAGGTGTAAATATACATGGAGCACCTAAAATTACCCTAAAATACAATCCTGATGAACAAAGACTTCTAAACAAGGCCACTTGGACCAGGTCAGGGAGAGAGGTGGTAAATCAAACATTTAAAAAACTGACTCACCAAAGGTACAGTATTTTGACACAAGTGTATCTTGAACTACATGAGTGTATCTTGGATCTTTTGAAACTCTGGCACACCATAAATCCAAATGCAGAATTTTGTAAAGAAAGGAGTTCAGACACTTAAAATCCACTCATGGCACAAAACTCTTGATCGAAAATCAAGACGATTGAAATCTTCATGGTAGCAATATGGAATCAACATGGAAAAAACAACTATTGGCTGATAAAGGGAAACTACAGAAACATGGATGTGAAGAGCAACAAATCAGTAATGGCTCCATGCAAGAATCGGTAGCCAATCCACTATACAGAAAACCAGTAACAGCTCCATGCAGGAATCGACAGCCAATCAGGCACACTAATATAATATTTTCTTGTAATTGGACATTGTTTCTTCTTTTTTGGATGCATGCCTTATTTCAAATAATTCATATCATGGACAAAATAAGGCATGTATCCAAAAAATGAAGGATGAATGCGCAATTACAGAAAACACAAAAAAAGAAAACCTTCTGCCTTAACTGTAGATATCCCATTGGGTTTTTGTGACGGCCCTCCATTTGGGCTGCTCACATGATTCACAGCCATACAGTAATGTGTGAGAGAGAGAAATAAGTGAGACGCATAAAGAAACACATATACGAGACCACATGGGGAGGGAGAAAGCGTGAGGATGAGCTGGATGAGCTGAGGTCAACTGCACTGGAGTTGACCTCACCTCATCCAGATGATGAAACACGAGCCACCATTGTCAAATTATCCCGAAACATTTTACTTTTTTTTTCCCCCAGAGAGAGCAGGGTCAGATGCTTCCTAAAAGCAGGAACCTTTATCTCATGTTCTGTGTCCTGGGTCCACCAACGAGGGATTACCCTTGGCACGGAACAGGAATTATATGAGGATTTTTAAGGCAAAATGGAGGGGAGCGTGGGTGGCTAGCATGTTATGAGCCCAGTAAGTCCAAATAAGTTAAGAAGCAGTGAAGTCAAGGCGTTTAGAGAGTGAACTGGAAAGTATCAATATCGTAGTGAAGACACGTCTTTGGCAGTAATGTTTTATCAAGGAGTTGGGGGGGGGGGGTGGTGAGGTGGGAGGGTCTGGCACTGAGCCCATGAGCCTAAAATCATCAAGTACATATGGTTCATTTCTCCTGTCCATTTCTCATTTCCTTCAGTATTTGGGGTGCCATTTTTCTCCAATGCATATCATGCATACCACTGAAATACACTGTTATAAACTTTGTCAGACATTAGTTACATTCTGTGTGAAACAGGCATACTTATGTAGTGTCGAAACTGAGTCCTGTGAACGTCTTCCATAGGGCCCTATTTTAACAGTCAAGATGCAATTTTCAAACACAAGGTGCTCAGGTGTGGCGTTGTGAGTGAGCCTAATGGGCCTGGGCCCACGCACTTTTAGCACTGGCCCATCGTAAAATGACAGCGAGAACATATTTTTTTTACTTTTATTTTCAATTATTTCCATTAACATTTAAAAGCACAATTAATAGTCAAAATAAATACATTTCCTCTCCCTTTCTAAAAACAACCATTTTATTAGGCTACTATTACGTGTAAAGTCTTAATAAAGTCTTACTTTTGCGTTACCCCAGTATCAACGGCTCTGAGTACAGTAGGTTTTCTTGTCCTTGTCTGGACATGGCTAAAACTTGTTTTAAAAATCCTATTCTGTAGCTACAGGCTACAAATTACTTTGTCATTATGGCCCATCAGGCATCGCGTTATGTATAAAATAGAGCCCGACCGATGCCAGATTTTTGGGTCCGATGCTGATCCCAATTTTGGAGAGTCCTAGCCCACCGATTACCAATGTTTTGACCGATATTTTGTCAAAAAGTACAACATTTTCAAATCTATTTGAAAAACTTTTTATTAAAGTTCCTATATTTAAGAACATTTAACTTATAAGCAAACAAATAAAAATAAAAATTAACACAAAGAACTTTTTAGATAAAAAAATGTAAAAGATTATATTAAATTAGGCTAAATATATATATTAACACCATCTTTAAGTGTGTGAAATTAAAATAACTCCACACCTTGCTTTTACTCCTTTCTTTTCCAGCCATCTATAAAAAATTAATTTAAAAAAATCAGTTTTCCAGTTTCAAACATGTATTTTTATGAATATTATAATTATTGTTGTTGTCGTTATTTGTAATTTGTTATTATTATTTCTTAGTATCTATTCTCAGTACATTAATTATATTTTCTTATTTTATTCCTATTACATGATCTCAAAGAGTAAGACTTTATCTAGCGAGCTTCCCTGTCCATAAGAATTCGGTGGTGAAAATAACTACAATGCACTCTGACGCGTGACTAGATGAAACACTCGCTCGCAATAACGCATTAGCTATTGACACAGCCTCATTATTTCTTATTATATATTCTCAGTAAGTTAAATGAATTATATTTTCTTATTTTATTTCTACTACATGATCTCAAAGAGTAAGACATTATCTAGCAGAGCTAAAGAATGAATCAAGTGTAACGTTAGATGAAATTAAATTGACTGGATGAAATACGTGAAAAAAACTACAATGCGCTTTGTGCAGGTTACCCGCGCTAACTGGTTGATTCACTTCTCCAACGGCAATCCTTCTCTCATGTTACCACGACAAAGCTAGATAACATGGCTTAAAATGATCCACGTTAGAAGTGTTTTATCGGTGTTTTTACTGTCTGGTTAGCTTGCTACGATGACTTTCACTAAATATACATACCTTTATTGCGGCTATCGAATCTGTGCAGACAAGTCTTGCAGTGGAGAATACTGGATGAGGCACGAGTGACAAACGTTTTATTACAGAAGTAGCGCGTCAGCTGCTGCAGTTCACACTTGTATTAGAGCTCCCTCTATTGGATAATTCTAGTAAATGGCAATTACAACGTTTGAACAGACAAGTACAGATAAATAATCAATGTTTTTTTTGTTTATTATACTTATTTAAAAATCGGGACACATCGGCTGCATAACTGCCGATCCCGATGTCGTCAAAGAAGTCAAATAATGGCTGATATATCGGCCAAACCGATATATTGGTCAGGCTCTAATATAAAATAATTAAGAAGATGTCGACTGCCTCATCACAGGTGTCTCCACCATCTACGAAAAGCAAATGCTTGCGTGGACCTTGGAACAAGAGGGCTTCATTTACCTTAGATTATACAAAACTGAAGATTAACATCAACTCTGGAAATCTAGAAGAGAGCAAAACTTAGCAGGGGAACTAATGGTCATGTGAGATGCAACCACATGCCCCTGGTTTAACATTAGATATATAGCTAACTACAGCAGTTACATGGATCAAGATCAACCTGTCTCTTGACAACATGACCGTGTAGCCTAACCAGCAAGACCTTTTGTTTTTAGATCTCATGGCTCGCTTGCTAAAATGGTAAGCATCAGTTAGCTTACTAAGAAGCTAGCTAGCTAGCCAGCTAGAGATCTCAAATTCATTCATAAGGGCAGGCCAGTGTTATGCTAGGTCCGCTGTCACTTGCACAACTTAGTATTAGAATTTAATTTGATCTTGGGTCAAAATATTCTCACAGTATATTTTATGTCATTGGATAGTGCTAGCTATCCACCTTTTTTATTCAAAACTGCAGCAATAACTAGTCCTAGGAAAATCATATCAGAGCTGTTTTCATTCAATTGAGTACCTATGCATGGAAAGCCATCAATGCCCAGAACTCTTAAAAATCATCTCATCGCAGTTATTTTTTACCTGTTGACACAGAAAAAATGTATGAAAATCCATCAATGCCAAAACCTCTTTTTGAAAAGTAGTCTCATCATGGTTATTTTTGTTTTTCATTTATGGCTTTCCATACCGATGTGATGGGAATGTAGCCTAACAACATATCACAATGTATGGCAAATAGAATAAATATTGCACATATTTATCTGATGGAAAAAAAACATTTTCGAAGTACAAAAATGCAAAGTTACTCACACATACAAAGCACTGTCTATAAGTCATTACTTCAAATCTAGGCCTGCCATTAAAAGTATTGATATCAAAATTGTGCCAGGTTACATGAAACAATATTGTCTATCTTAGCTCACACAAATTACATATAAATGTAGGCTATGCAAAACATGCATACACATACATGCATGCTAACACACATTCTAGATGAAAGAAACGCATAGGCATGGATTCAATAATTTTTCCTTGACCATGAATGACAAATAAATGAAAGTGTATATCAAGGGTGCCCAATACAGATCGCAGAGGCCATGCTGGTAGATCACCCTGTCATTTAAAAAAAAAGCCCAGTTCTTCCTGTTTTCATCCCATTTCCCTGCTGCTTCTGCCTGAGAGAGAGGTACGCTTGATTAACGTGAAATGTGGCCAATCTGCTGCTGTTGAGAACTTTTTTACATTAAGCTTGTCCATTAATTTGTGGTATGGTCACTTAATGTCCAATATTACTGGCTGTGGTAATCTTGTGCACCACTGTGCTCTGTATGGTGCTGCTGAGTGGTCATCTCTGTATGTCCGCAGACGTTCACATTGGTTGGTTTTTATATATAAATCTCTCCTTGGGCTGGTTCCTTCCTATCTGTGTACTTACATGTGTAAAAACCAAAATAAATATGGCCTGCATTCTCACGATATCCTGCAGATTTTGGTTCCCAGAGTTAGGACAGAATTGGGCAAAACAGCTTTTAAATACGCTGCCCCCTTTTCCTGGAATAAGGTACAGAAGGACCTGAAATTGTCAGAACTAGTTACTATGGGGAAATTTAAGTCAATTTTAAAGGATCGTGAAAATAGTACTCTTGGTCATTGTGATTGCTCCTAAATTTTAACTGATAGCTTTTTTAGAAAATTGTACCTGCTTATGTCCTTGACCTTGTATTGTATTTTAACTGGATGTTGTGTTCACTTATTTGTGTTGTATGACAGTTGTATTTGTCTGTATATTCTTGTGTTATTGTTGTAACAATTTTTATGCTGCTTTCTTGGCCAGGTCACTCTTGAAAAAGAGATTTTAATCTCAATGAGACTTTTACCTGCTTAAATAAAGGATATATATATATATATATATATATATATATATATAACGTGATAGCAACATGATGACTTGAATTATGGGGCAAAGCAGTTGTGGTGACATGATAAATTGGGTTCATTTTAGGCTGGGAATTTCACTTTAAATATCCCAAATAAACGGATAATGGTGTGAATGTAAAAGCTGGGATTTTGTCCAGATATGATATTGGTGTATGCCAATAGAGGTTTCCATACAATTTAGCTTATATTTTAAGTGATAGTAACACATCAGCCAAATGCCTGTAATGTAATGTACCAACTAACCCATCAAACATCTGAAATGCTTTTAACATTCCAAAGGTTCAATCAATCATTTTCCTAGCCCTGCCAAATGCCCCCCCCCCCCCCCCCCAAAAAAAGCCAGTTGTCAGTGCTTTGGAGTAAGTAGTCACAGTTTTAATTAGTGTCTTCCTTTGGTGTCACGTCATGTACTCCTTTTGACTGTAGTGACAGTTTCAAAATGAACATAACAAGAACCAATGCACCTACTAGGGATGTATCCGAATCTGAATACTGTATTCGGGAAAGCACGAATAATGCGATTGAAACAGATATTTCTTCTACCAGAAGTTGCTTGTTATTATTTGGATTCGGGGAAAAAAAAAGTCAGCTCCATGTCAAGCTCTCATAGCCTCTATCTAAAGTTACACGGGAGGGGGGGGCACACCAGATACGCACAGATGCTAGCTGTATCTGGAACTCCGGCACATAGCAGCTGCCTCTCTCACTAACTCACACACACACACACACACACACACACACACCAAAAAACTTTGAGCCACTTTGCTGCAAAACGTTTAATAAATAAGTTCTGTGCGTCAGCCATTAGGCCTATGTTTCAAGATAAAAACGTCCATTCTGTTTGCAACATAGGACTTTGATTTCACTAACTATTTATTCCATTTACTACACATTATTGAAAAGTGATTGATATATTCTGTAGTCGCCCCCATCGAGTCAGCGCAGTGGGCTGAGAGCTGACCGTTCCAGGCTATCACTCAGGGATCGAGGAGGAGGAGGCGTCAGGTGCGGAAGCTAGCGAGACTAAAGTCTGGTGCGGTAGCTGGATTTCTTTCAAACCCCCGCAACCTATACATCAAAATGAAGCTTAGAACCTGTAGTTTTTAGCTGTATGTGTCCATTTTAAAAAACCCAGTTGAAATATTGAAAAAAAACAATGTTTTAGCTTGTATTTCAGTCAATATTCATCCATTTAAGATGTAACATGCTGTTTGTATCAGCCATAGCTACATGAAATCCAGTCCAGATTTTCATGGTAACAGTTGCCACCAACGGAAAATATGAGGACATCAGATGGTTTGCAGTCTATCCAAACTTTCAGTAGGGGAAAAAAATAAAAAATAAAATAAAACAGGCAAAAAAGTTCATGTATTACTGTTATGTAATTACTGTTGTAAAGTAGTAATTCACGTTTCCCTAGCGAACTGCAGTAACGTTAACACATCAAGAAACGCGAACGTAGCATCATTGGAATTTAAGATTATTCCCTTCAACTGAAGGATATTTTTCTTTACTGTAAATAGTTTCTATTTCCAATGCAAAACAGAATCTTTCAATTTATAAAACATTTTTTTCAGTTTCTGATTGTTCAATGTCCCCCAGTTAAAGGGGGGGTGGTGGTGGGGTCCGGACAGTTCATAAAACTTAGTTTAGTTTAAAATAAAAATTTAAAAGAGAGAGAGAGAGAGATGAAAAGTACAGTATGAACATGTGGAAATATATTTCATAATCAATTATATGCCAATATTAAATCAATTTGATACTTTGAAGGCACAACAATTGCATTGCTAATGAATATTAGGTTAGAAAATACAACATTTGCCCGATTTAACGTGACTTCCGGTATAAACCATGCCCACTTCCGGTATTCTATCCAAATACAGATACAGAGACAGATAATTTTGTTGGTTGAACAGATACAGATACAGATAATGACGTCTCTGCACACCCCTAGCACCTACACACATTTAACAAATGTGTACCTTACTTTATTTGACAGTTGTAGAGCCAGTTTCCACATTCCTTGTGTCTCTGATTCGAGTAGCTTACATTGCTTAATTCCATATACGGTAGGTGCAATGCCTAAATAGCCCACATTGGACTGCATAGTTTAACACAGCCTGTAAATCAAACAGTCACATTGAATTAAACTAAGTATTTCTTGCATCTATGTGATGCGATCATGCATTCATATGCACGGTGCATTCATAACACCACCAAAATAGCATAATCAGCTGCCTTTGAGTTTAAGCCTAGGGTGGGTGGTTTTAAAATACAAACACATTACTACCCACCAAACATGCACAGCAATGAATGTTTCTATTGGCAAATCCCCTTTTGCGGAGGCCAATCGGGGTTGACTCAAACGGGTTTACTGCAGACCACAAACTACCTAACCTGGCACAAACTACAAATATTCAGTTTTCGGGAGTGCTTGAAGTGGTAGTACTCACCGGTACGCAGTACCAGCACTTCTACGTTTTGCACTTTGGAGTACTGCAACTTTCTCTTGAGCACAGGCACTTATTTTCAACTCCTCTGTACTATTTTCTACTTCCGTCAGAGCTTGAACGGGGCCGGTACTCACTTGAGATTTTTGCGCTTATGACCCGTCATTATTTTGTGCTTACATTTCTCTCTGCTGTGTGTGTGTCTCGCTCTTCCGGTTCAGCACCAATTGGACATTTCTGTCTCCGGTTACTTGGTTTGAAAAAGCCGCTGTTCTCATCTAGCCCTCCTGGTTTGTTTGCTGATTGGATTTTGTGTTTGACCATTGATTTGTTCTATTCAATTCCAATTCTCATCTAGCCCTGCTGGTTTGTTTGCTGATTGAATTTTGTGTGTTTGACTCTGTTTGGTAAATCTGTTCCACGCTGGACTACAAATTCTTCCATTGGGATGCTATTTTGTTATTTTGCTTTGTTACTTTTCCTTTATTATTGCTGAAGGTGACTCTGGGTGGAATTTTAAACCTTCTTGGTCTCAGCCTGCAGATCATTTGTCCCGAAGCTCAGCATTCAAAGCCATTCGTGCCTCACAAGGCTTTGTAGACTAGCCCGGCTTTAGTTAGTTTTGCATAGGCAGAAATGGACCGGGATTACTCAATGGTGTGCTGTTCCATTCCCATAACCTGTTCGTCGCTCATTTCCCTTGGACTTGCTGGTACAGTCTGATCCAGATGCGCAGACACACAAACACATGCATACACACACAGTCTGGGATGATTACATCTACAGTGCCAAGAAGGGGTGAATGATTAAGGCAAGTAGGCACATGTGAAGGCCTAATTGAAAGGCTAATGGAACAGGCCTGTGTCTGGATCTTAAATTTTGTACAGAATTATCTCATTTCTAAGTGCACACATTAATGCAAGTTTGATAAACTCTGGAATTATCAACAAATATAAAGAGCTTTTTCACTGGACGTGTGTCTTGAGCGCAGTGTGGCCTGAAAAGGAATCAGAACGCCTTCCAAGATCTCGAAGAAGGCAGAACTCCAAGACAGAATGTGGTGGGGATCGGACAAGACTGACCCAGATCTCTGCTTGTTGCTCTGTTGAAAAAAGATCTGTAATCAATCTGTAAATCGGCCCTACAAGTCATTCCCTGGTAAACACTTGGGGCTTCTTAGGTCTTTATCTGTGGTCTGGGAGGGTTCAGAGAAATCCTTGGCCTGCTCTCATGGAAAATCTGAAGAGGCGGTGACTGAGAAATGAAACTGGGAAGAATGCTGCTTTAATGACCACTGTCAAGTGGGATCCCAGGACTGACACTGAGGTGAGGTCACCTGGACCAATCCCTTCTCACCCGCCTTTGTCCGGCCCCACCTTAATCAGTGCTTGGTGGTTTTGGAACTGCACTTGTAATCAGGAAGCTGCAGGGTCAAATCCTGGGTGGAGATCTTAATGGCTGCATACCCGATAGTTGGATCACTTTCAATGACTGCTGCCCACTTACATAAACACTAGTGGCTAAGCTATAATGATTTTAATACAGCATGTAAAAATGTGAGCTATGCATGACAAAGCCACAAAGGAAATGTTGTTTCTCCTTGTGGCTCATGCATAAAGCTGGGCATCTCATTATCCTGCACGGTCCAAACATTCCCAGATTACTACGTTCAGAGAAATACAGACCCACTACCAAGCTAAGTGCACTGAATGATTTCTACAAAAAGCCAAGGGAATGCAATGCTATCAAATGTAAGACTTGCAGGAATGGGATTCTGTTCCACTAGATACATCATGAATGAGCAAGTAATTATGAGAATAGGCTCAATAATTAATCTACCAGTTTCAGATTATCATATGTAAAGTTTATATATAGGTATTGTCCTTTCCCTGAGTGTTGATCAGTTAGACCAGAATTAGTTTACACAACAACCAATATCAGAAGACTACAACTCTAGTACTAGAGATCCACAGGGCTGGCTGGTCTTTGTTGCACACAGCCCTGAACCAATCAATTAACACAGTTTATTAGCTAACCTAGTTTCTTGAATCTGAATTTGTTGCTGGTTTAAAGTAAAAACAAAAAACCAGCATACCTCCGTAGGTCTTCAGGACCAGGGTTGCTGATTCCTGGAGTACAGATTGTGACATAAAACTATAGATGTAGCGGGAACAAATTAAGTAGAAAAACAAAAAAACAAAAACATCAATGTAAGCTGACTCTTGCACTGGGCCAGAGTATGCTTAATGTAGCACAGGATTATTAAAACTAGGGGGGCAGTGAGGTCAGAAAGTGAAAAGGGTAGGGAAGTGCAGACTGCCAGGATGGAAGCTGTCGGGGCTTCCTATAATAATGTGAACACTGATGAAGTCTTGTTAAAGCAAGAGTGTAGTAAGGGTGGCTTGGGACGGTAGGGGGTGTGGGAACAGGAGAGGATGTGTAGAAGTAATAATCTGAAATGTCTTTGCTTAAATGCTAGAAGTATAAAAAATACAACTTTTTGGAACGTGAGGCTGCTATACATGGGGGGGGGGGGGGGGGGGGTTATGACATGGTTGGGATTACAGAGACATGTCTTGGAGATGAGGATGGGGATGAATATAATATAGAAGGGTACAAACTCATTAGGAAAGATAGATCCAGTAAGAGAGGTAGGGGTGTAGCTCTATGTAAAAGAAAATTTTAATGTGTAGAAAATTCCAGAAATTGACCAGCTTGTGCCTAGTGAAGATATCTGGATAAAGCTCATAGGGGAACATGAAAAGGGCCTTATGGTAGGAGTGTGTTACAGGCCACCAGCTTCTGACAATAGTGTGAACTCAACACTCTTTGGAAAAATAAAACAAGCTTGTAAGGATTGTGAGACTATTATCGTGGGTGACTTCAATTACCCTGCTATTAATTGGGAAACGATGACAGGACAAGGGAAAAGTGAGGAAGAATTTTTAGATGTTATAAATGACTTTTTTTGGCACAGTATATCAGTCAGCCCACAAGAGGGAAATCAATTCTGGATCTGGTGCTATGTAATGATCCGAACAGAATTTGTAGCATAGAGGTAATTGAGCCACTTGGGACTAGCGATCATTCTGCAGTTAGATTTGATATATTATGGCAAATTAACAAGGCCTCCTCTATGGCCAGAATTTTTTATTTTAGACGAGCCAATTTCAACAAGATGCGAGAAAATTTAAGTAATATTGACTGGGTGAAATTTCTTAACTGCAAGACTGTGAATGAAATGTGGGGTAGGTTCAAAAGGGCAATTCTTGAGGCACAAAGTAAATTTATCCCAAAGGTATGAAAAAGTTAGTTGAAGAAGTGCTTCCCCTAGTGAATACACAAAGCCATATGGGAGAGTTTGAGAAAAAAAACAGTATAAGATATGTAAAAATTGCAGCACTGAGAGTAATAGGGCTGAATATTGTATTATGCGTGCTAAGGTTAAAAACCATGTATGGGTAGCCAAGAGGCTCTTTGAAAGACAAATTGCTGTAGATGCAAAAAGTAACCCTAAACATTTCTTTCAATACTGTAGTAGGAAAAGAAAAGTGAAAGAGGATATCAGATGCATCAGAAATGAAGAAGGAGCATTGCTTTCTGAGAATAAAGACGTTGCTGATGCCTTAAATAGTTATTTTGTTGAGAGTTTTACTAGAGAAGAGGTTACTAATAGACTGGAAGGCATATTCAGTACTCAGAAAGTCTTATCAGATATTGAAATAGAGGATAAAAAAGTACTACATGAATTACTTAAACTTAAGACAAACAAGGCAGCAGGTCCTTATGGCATATACTGATTATATCCAGACTACAAGCAATTCCGACCACAATGTGTGCTAGACCACTTCGCCAAGTGGTCTGTCAGATCCGAACCCAATGTGAGCGATATCCATTTTGTGCACGTCCACACCTGTCACTCAATGCAGCCTCGCCTGATCGGTTATTAAAAAATGCTCAGAAATCGGATTTAAAAGAGTAGTGTAACCATAGCCAAAGAGTAGTAGTAGGAGGGATATTATCTGAGCAGGGAGCTGTTAGAAGTGGAGTCCCACAAGGATCAGTGCTGGGACCACTGCTGTTCCTCATTTATATCAATGACCTCGACAGGGACATGGAAAGTACATTAGTGAAATTTTCAGATGATACAAAACTGGGAGCCCAGCTAATAGTTTGGAAGCTACTAAAGTAATCTAAGAAGATTTAAATAAAATCCAGAAGTGGCCAGAGACCTGGCAAATGAAATTTAATATAGCCAAATATAAAGTTCTGCATGTGGAAAATAAAAATATTAGGCAGGATTACTTTATGGGAGAAACAAAATTGGAATGTGCTCAGTTTGAAAAAGACTTGGGAGTAATGGTGTCGTGTCTAGGAATCGACAGAATTCAAAGTCCAATCTATAATTTGTAGAAAACAACCTCACGAGGGAAAAGACACCACAGCAGCAAGCTCTTCAGAAAAGTCAGACTTTATTCACACAGGTGCACAAAGCTGGATCAACTCTGCAGAATTGAACCTCGATTGTCAGTTTTACATCCATTTTATACACTGTGCTCCCCATAACTCCCCCTAACACAATCCTTAAAACACCACCTGACCTTCTTGGCGCCACAATGATTTCCTGTTCTTAGGTGATAACATCATAGTGGAAAATTACTCCAACTTTCCCTTAAAAATATTAGTCTTTATTCTGTAATTTTCCATTAAGAATACAAGTCACAGCCTGTAATTTTCCATTGTATTCAGGTTACATAGGGGTCACTTTGTAAAATGTTAGTCTTCTAGCACATTTATTGGCAGTTTATCAGTTTGAAAATATAAGTTTATGGTTAGTATTTGATTAATGTTCTCTGCTGAGTGAGTAAGTGTGGTTTGTAAGCCTTCTGCATTCTCTTGCTCTTTCTCTACAGTTGATACTGTGGTTTCTTGCATTTCCATAAGCTCAGCTGCAACTACTGATACAGGTTTATTGGATTATATATTGATTATATGAGTGAATAGTCATACATGTTATGTACTTTTACCATGGAGCATCGAGAGTTTGGAGGAACCAGTTTCATCAACATTGATGGGAATACCCTAACTTTACCATGTGACTTCATCACAATCATGGGGAGTCTCAAAATTTTCCTACAATGGTTGATCAAAGCCTTTCTGGTTTAGGCACTCCACTGTCGCAGTAAAAAAAGGAAAACAGGATGCTGGGATATATAAGTATTGAGTATAAATCTAAGGAAGTTTTACTTATCTTATACAGTTCGTTTGTTAGACCACACTTGGAGTATTGTGTGCAGTTCTGGGGACCATACTACAAGAAAGATATAGAGGCTCTGAAAAAAGAAGAGCAACAAAATTGATTCCTGGTATGAAAGATAAAAGCTATGAGGAAAGACTTAAGATGCTTAACCTCGTCAAGCTTAGTAAAAGGAGACTCGGGTGATTTTATTGAGGCTTTTAAATTCATAAAGGGGATCAACAAAGTGAACTACAAGAGATTCTTTAGGTTGAGTTCTGTTAGTAGAACAAGGGGACATATATGGAAATTAACAAAAGGTAGATTCCATACAGACATTAGGAATATTGTTTTTCACACAGAGAGTAGTCAATGTGTGGAATAGCCTGCCAGGTCATGTAGTAGAGGCAGAAACTCAGGATCCGTTCACCTGACAGCAGCTGTGAATTTGTCTTCAATTTTCAGAACTGAGCAGGCTTCATTACACAGGACAGAGAAGAACAAAAAATAAAGATCAATCTCTGCAAAAAAATGTTGCATGGGGAACGGTTTATCTGCGGTACGTCAGAGCTTTTCCCCGGACTCACAAGAGTAGAGGTGGAAGACAGAAAGTGCTCTGAACGCCGAGTGGAGAACCAGGCTCATCAGGTATTGTAAGCAGATGCCAGGAAAGTGACAGAAACTGGAATGGGAGCAATCTCACCGCTGGACAAATGAAGAGAGACATTTGTATTTCATGCCAATAAAGCAACTTCATTTGAAAAGAGAGAGAGAGAGAGATGTACATATTAGGGGAGGAGGGAGATACCACTATTTGTATTTGTATCTGTATTGGTTCAACCAAACAATTATTTGTATTCGGATAACCGGAAGTAGGCATGGCTAAGACCGGACGTTTAACCCAAAGCTGTACAAAATGCCAAAAATCCCAGATTTTTACCATTATAATCATTGGCATTGCTATTGTTGAGATATTAAAGCATTAAATCATAATTTTACAATGACATTAATAATAATGCAGTTTAACAACAGGTAATTTGCTTTTTAAAGCTGTGTTTTACAAACAATTAGCTATATTATGTTATATAGCCATAACAGGCTATATAACATAATATAAATTTATGTAAACAAACAGTCAAATAAAGTTTCAAAATAGGCAAATGTTTTTATAAATCAAAACATAGTTGCTCACTCTGAACTAAATAGTACGATCCACATGAACTCCACCACCACACCTACCTCAGGGACATTGAAGTCAATTATAAACTGAAAAAAATCCTCATCTTCATCTTCATTATAAACTACTGTATGCCGCAAACTCCTAATGAAATAAAAACTACAGAATGTAAGCCTAACATGTTTTGTCGTTTTTCTCCCCTCATTGTTGTAGCCCCACTGTACATTCATGTATGATTTGCATAAGCTTGGATAAATTAAAGAGAACATCAAAAAGCTTCCCTAGGTAGAATACATCTTCAGCTATTATGCTCTTACTCAAATTTCCATAAGCTGTATTTTGTGAAGACAAGCTCCTGCACATGAGCTGGCAGTGGTGTCAGACATATCCAGCATTACAGGATTGAGTTATGCACCAGTAATGGCCTAATCTGATAAAGATTATAAAATAATATATTGGAAAACTATTTTCTTGAAATAAAGGACACAACTTAATTTTAGTTGCAAAACCTGCTGTAGACCACTTCTTAGATGAGTCTGAAATAAAAAGCTGAAAGAATTCAACGTTTGTATTTATAGTCGTTTTGTTATGCAAGCTACAGGAAAATGTGTCGAGGCATATTACAGAAAAAGCTAAGATGTGCGTGACAAAAACAACAAGCACGAAACCATCCAGACCCACGGCACACCTGTACCGTTGTTTTTTGTCAGCACATAGAACTCTCACCGTTGTTTTTACACTCATTCTGATATGTCGCCTAAATACTTTTTTTACGTTCATTCTGCTTAAGGCGCTCCGCAAAAACTTTCTATGGTAGGGAAAACCCTGGTTGATATTTATGCAATGCACCATAACATACTTTATTGGGACTTTATTCTAGTTTGGTTAGGACACCGCGCTTTTTTTAAAGTTGTTCCTTTTTTTCCAGTTGCAGGCTATTATGGAAAAAGAATCACAGATTGAAACTTTGAGCAGCCTGGTGAGTGTGTTCATACATCTGTATCGGTGGTTGTAGCTGTGTGTCCTTAGCTCCTACTCATGTGTGCAGGATAGCATCCGTATACGCTAACTAGGTTAACTAATGTAGGCGATCCGTATGCTCTACTCACGTTAGCTAAAGTAGATGAAATGCGAACATGTTAGGGTTAGCTAAAGTAACGTTAGGCGATAAAGCTGTGCTTAAAAATGTTGTGCCGTACCACCTGCACATGCATCCCACAAAACGTCCCTCAAAGGTCGTCCGTGAGTGAGTGAATAAGTGGGTGAGTGAGTGACCACAATTTGCTATACATAGCGGAAATACAAAGTGTAATATTTTTTAGAAGTAATTTCTTCAGTCATAATAAACTCAACGTATTTAAGCCAATGATTTCTATAACTACAGCATTCACAATTATTCATTCATGTGATTATATGGGAAGTAAGTTTACATTGCGATTGGGAAACTCGTTTCAAAGTTCTGGTTATTGAGTTACTGAACAGTGTGCTGGAGTAGATGACGACATGTTCGCACCTGAGTAAAAGCACCTGTTGTAACTGTAATTATAAAGCCCCCAAAGCGAGATGGCATCTCTCTGGCCTATCTAGTGATAAGGGGAACTCTCACTCTCTGTCTTTCTGCAGGTGTGTTTGTTTAATTGAGAAACTTGGTCCTATTGTGTCAAAGAGATAGGAAAAAGAAAATTTGGGAGGAGAAAATATTTGGGGAGAAGGCGTTATCCGAGTGTTGCTGAATATGGTATTTGTATTCGGCACCATCCCTAGTACACATCATTGTTTGCATATTCATAGTAGATTGCAGTCAGATTAAACACTTGGACATATTTAACCACAAACAATAAGAACATGGAATTCAATGTGATTTGCCAGTTTTGTATTCTACAAGTCCTGCAAGTGAGAGAAATATAAAGAGATAAGGGGTGGTAGAGAGAAGGAGGAAACTACAGCTGCTGGTAGTTGTAGCACCAGGGTGAATGCAATGGGCATTTGCCCTACTTGACAGCTTCCCATTTCTGAGTTCCCTGCATTAGAGTAATACTAACAGTGTTTAGGCCAGTGCAAATGGCTGATTAGAAGCCACTGTGCTCAGCTAACAGAAGGCTAACACTGATCGGAAGGCTAATGCTGATTAGCAGCTCTCTGCTACCAGAAGGCCGACAGTAGACAGGGGGCAGAGCACTTGCCAGGCTTTAAAAATAAAGCACACCTTGTACTGATTAGGCCTGTTTCTACATGTGTATGACTCTCCACAATCAATAAGGCCTGGCGTTTGGAAGTAGGGCTGCGGGGGAGTACAGGCCCAGCTGGATCTAAAACAGTGAGATCACTCTCAGAGTGAGCACACTGGCACCAGGCTGTATGGATCTGATTACAGGGTGCTGATGTCATCTATGTCAGGTAATTAGGCCCAGGGCACAGATGCATGCAGAAATATGTGTCCTACAGCACGTCCACAGCAGTGGGTATGGAGCCAAAGTGGCCTCCCCATCGTGCAACAGGGAAGGATGCGATTGATCTGACCATGAATAGGTGAAAGCTTAAGCATTCAAGCTTCCCTTAACCCCTTTGCGCACATGCCAAATCTGGCTAATCCTTGCCCATTTAGGGGATACCCTATTTAAAGCTTTATAACTCCAGATGTGAACACCACAGAGACTTGAAAAATGGCTTAAATGAAGCAAGATATTTGTACCATTTACAATACTGATTAGATTAGTTTATATTCATAATTTTGGAAGAAATAAAGTGCCACAAATGCAATTGTCTAGACAAAAAATCAAAAATGAATGAATTTGCAATTTTTTTAGTTTGCAGTGAAATACTGAGAGATTGCATATACACCGATCAGCCACAACATTAAAACCACCTGCATTTTTCTGATTTAATATTTTATTTTCTCTGTTTGTAATCAAACAATTCACATGTGGTCAAAGTGCAGACTCAGAGCTTTTATTGAAGGGTATTCTTATACATTTTGGTTTCACCATATAGTAATTACAGCACTTTTTATACGTAGTCCACCATTTCAGTGTTTTAATGTCAGATAAGAGTCATGTTTTGTATTTGGTTGAATATCCTTTGAATGCCATGGCTTCCTGATGTCTGTGACCTATCAACATCATCAGAGTCTGGATATCGTATTGTCAGGTTGTCCTACAAGCGATACAAAAACTCTTTGCATTTGAATGGATCTCTATGGGAATTGGGGGGTGGGACTAGATTCAGCTGTAAATTATGCTGATACAGAATGGAACACATTTGTTGGCTAAATGGCTTTAAGTCATCAAGGGTCCAAGTTATCAAATTAGCCTCAAACCACCATGCTGCTGCCAGATATGCAGTAGATACTACAAGCATTGTTTCTCCTGATTAATTTTCCTGTTGAACTTAATGGAAAAATATTAAATCAGAAATAAGCAGAAAAATGTAGGTGGTTTTAATGTTGTGGCTGGTGTGGCGATCGGATGCTTTCATCGGACGCACGCACGTTGCCAAGGTTATGCGCTTGGCCCTAAGTTAACTTTCGCTCTGTGTTTGTTTATTATTGGGTTTGTGATTACTGGCTAATATGACAACAATCACAAACGGAGTAAAAGTTAAACTGATGAGCAGACTGATGTTGGGCTCAGGTTGTTGTGCTGTGGGGTGCAACCTGACCTCAGGAACAAACTACATTTCAAAAATTTGTAAAAATACATCATTTAAATTTGTAACCCCACTAGGGAATTGTGAAACTAATTGCTTGAATCCCTGCAATTATTATAGCGGGTACGTGCCCGTTGTTACTTCGTATTTTTGAGAAATAACTGGACATCGTTACCTATTAAAATGTAAGTCCTATAAA
This sequence comes from Anguilla pacifica, assembly GCA_039654925.1. Taxonomy (NCBI): domain Eukaryota; kingdom Metazoa; phylum Chordata; class Actinopteri; order Anguilliformes; family Anguillidae; genus Anguilla; species Anguilla pacifica. The sequence goes on along the minus strand of CM077286.1, from coordinate 33,386,709 downwards.
AATACACATAATAAACTGTATACAAAAAAATCAACTTCATACATACACATTTAGTAATACTAATACAGCCTTATTTACTATATCAACTTAAGACAAGCAACACGCTCGTAATTCTCTCATCGCGGCCCATTAAAGCCAATGGCGCAGACATTGCTTCATTTCAAACTGCTTTCCTAACGGCTATTTTGCATCCTGCGACTTGGGTTACAACAGCGAATATGTACGGATTCCTAGACATGCTGATAGCATAGACCGTGGCTGATAGAGAACATCCTTTCACATATTAACCTCAAATACGCACGACAGGATACTAGCAAATTTATGTCAAGTTCCATTCATTTATATGGGGTGGTCGATACCCCTTAGCAACCAAAAGCTAGTGCTGGACCACCTCTGACTTGTGCTGGCACTGAAAAAAAAATTGTAAAAGTGCTGAAAAAATAACCACGGGAGGATAACGAGGACATTTTTTCCTACATAACTAGGTACAGGTTGTTACCAACATTTTGCCTATTTCATATATAGTTGCAAATCAGTTTACGTTTTCCTGTCTGTCAAATGAAGGTGGTCGAATAGGTGCTCTCACTCTAGCACTGACTTTGTTTCAGGTAACAAACTCGTGATAAGCGATAGCTAATACCTAGCTGACCAGCAACAAGCCTTCAATAGTTATGAATTAACTAACTAAATTGATTGTAGCTAGCTAGCTAAACGTAACTAACATTTTATAAATTATACACAGTAACGTTAGATCAGTGCTAGCAGTTGATATGCTTTAGCTACATTTTGAACTACGTTTTGAACTAACGTTATGCTACCTGTTTCCAATGACTTGGATTGCCTGATCATTTTTTGTTGTGGTAACCTAGCAAGATGACCCAAACTATGGGAAAAACTAAGTTTTTCCATCAATGCATGCTATACAAATAAATAACCTACAGTAATTGCATTGGCTACACATGCTGCCCGCTAGCCCCAGTTTGTGTCTCATGTAATCATCGTTTTTAAGCAATGTCATAGAAAGAGTGCACTTTTTACACAGGAATGTGCATGTAACCAGAATAGTTATGGATTATGCAAGGAATGTATGATGCTCAGCAAGGTGCAATACTGTCAACACTATCTGTTTTTGTCACATTTTTCTGGTAGTGTAACGTTATCGCATTTGAGTTTGGCCAAGTAACGGTTCTTTTCTTTGACTGGTAACCCCAAATAATAGTGGCTAGACATAGTTTTAACTAGCTAGCTAATGTAATTTACTTGTTATTTATTTTGCTTGTTATCAGAAATAGTCTAGAGGGACTCTGTTGTTATTGATTGTTTGCGGAAGTCTGCAGGAAGTTAAGTTAGGGCCAGAACAACGCACATGCGCAGTAACGTTTGTTTATGTTGTTACCATTGAAAGCGTCTATACAGCAGGTTAAACTATACATGTCCTGGATCAAAAACTTCTTGACCACAAGTTCATAAAATCTAAGGGTGGATATGTAATACTATATATTTATGAAGAAAAAACTAAGCAGTGTACCCAACGTCTCCAAATCTATCCAAAATGTCTAAATTATGCATTGCTGTAAATCACAACATATTCACGTATTTCACTACAAATCAACTGTTTTGACTCAAGAAACTCACTTTTGCATCATTTTCAAGTGGGAATTACAAGCTTTCCATCAGTACAGTGGTCTAAAATATCTAGGGTTCCAGAAACATATCCAAAATCCAAAAATTTATAAAATTCTTTTCATCCATTATAAAGCATATAGATGAGCCCCTTATAACGGTTTAAGATGAAACATTCCTATCAGATTAAAAAATAATGCAACAATATTGTCACACAATGCAGTACAGTACCTAAATGTGTAATAATTAACTCGTATATGTATTTCTATACTCTTGTATGTTTTCTTGTATGGGGATGGGACGACATGAAACAGTTTTTAACCGTCCACCATGTTTTGGCAATGTTCCAACTCTTACATCATCACTGTTGCATGTATCACAAAAACTTTTACACTACTAACTAACGCTTACATTACAGTGTGAAATATCCACATTATATAATAACCTATTTAAGGACACTCAATTTCAAAAATAACATATATAACCAAAATATTTTGAGCAGTAATACTTACATAGCAATGATGAAATCTTATCTGTGTTCAGTAGATGGAGTCAGAGACAGTAAATCAATGATACTGTTCTATCCGCTTCTGTTTTACACCAGAAAACAATGTTAGCTAGGTCTATCAGCAAACATATGGCTCAGCTATGCTCAGATTAAGTCCTCAATAATAATAGTATTTTCCAAGAAATTCTGAAAAATCATTCACAACGTTTTGTCAGGTGCAGTGTCTTTTACTGCTACCACAGACTGAATGCGTAAGTGAATGCGATGATGAGAAATCTTTTGGTTACGCTGAGATATACAATGCTATTCCAAAAGCAAAATTAGACATGTTACACATTGTTAGAAATCTTATACTCTCACCTACTGAATAAATGAATTGTCAATCAAGCCAGACTGTACTAAAATGGCGACAACGCCGTAAACAACACGTGTGGTATTATGCACAGCTATTTTGGAAGGTACCCAGGTGTCACAAATGCACAATGTATGTTTCACAAACGGATTGTCCAAGGCAATATATGACCACTCAGTCTCAAAAGGGACATCTCTATGCGTAAACCAATGGTAAGGTTGTATATTTACTCAATATTTAGTCACAGATTTTGAATGTAGAATAACATGGTATCATTTTTTAAAACTTTATTTTGTTTATTTTGTTATTCAGTGAGCAGCATTTTCACTGCTGTATTGGAATATCTTATGGCTATTGTCGGGTTTATCTTGTTGCTATGATGGAATACAATATTGTCCATTATGTCATGGGTGTGGGGTGTAGTTGCAGATACTGCAGGGAGGGGGTGCTTGTTAAAATAACGACCAGAGTGACGATGGTAGACCTGCGAAACTCCATATTCGGCATAGCTGTCGTGTATCCTCTACTAATGAAACTAAAACAAAGGGTTTCTATTTTTGACTCATACTTTGGTTGCAGTAGCACTGAATGACTGAGTTCAGCAATCTCGGCACGCCGGCGTGCTGACCACTAGGAGCTTTGCGCTAAGAGGTTAAGCCGATATATCAAAGTGAGAACAGTGATAGGAGGCCACTCACAAACTTCAAGGATAAAAACTATTCTTTTCATCAGTGTTTACTCTTTGTGCTCCAACATTTCATCTTGGACATTCACAGCAAAGACAAGAAAAACATTTCTCCTAAAAAAGAAAAAAAAAAACCTTACGTAACTTATTTGTATGTCCACATTCCTCCAGTGACAATGGAGGCAGAGAAGTTGGTAATCTGGGCTATCTAAAGAGTATCTGTGATGGTAATGCAGTCACCAAGACATCTTGTCCTGAAACTGGAGACCCAGGAAATTACCGGAATCCAAAAAATAAATAAATGAAAAAACAATTTAATTGTGATTTTATATTGAGGAATTTGTTTAGTTCAAAAGAATTGTAACAAACATCCAAGAAAGTATGAGTCGAATACCTAACAGCTTAGTCGTAGACAGATCAGATGTTCTGTTTACATTTCCACAAACTTTTCCGAAACAAATTTAGAACTTGCTGTAGAACAGAATAAGAACTGATGGGAATTGGTTCCACATGTCATTATCACCGTATTATATGTCTCTCAATAAGTCACAGTAAATTCAGTGTCTTACGTGACATATTTTATTTACATTTACATTATATCCATTTAGTAGACCCTCTTATCCAGAGTGAATTACAATGTAAGAGAATGCATCCATGTAACTATAAAAGCAACAGACCTGGCTTGACATCATGCAGTATTATATTAAATGTATATTATAGCCAGGGTGCCACCAGGGATTTTGGGCCCCGTAAGAAGATCTGGCACTGGGCCCCCCCACCCCAGAAAATCCTATATTTTGAGGGCTACTGTAGTCAGGACCGTTCTAATCATCCTGATCCTCCACCCCCGTTACGGCACCCTTGATTATAGCATACAACAATGTAATGTATGAACATCTGTACAATCACAAGCAAAGAAAAACATTTTTCATTATTTCGTTAATAATACAAAACATTATTAACATGCTGGGGGGGCATATGGGAGGAGGAGTTAGAACAATTCCAAGGGCCATGACTGGCAGGGGCTCTAAAATATTTTTGCTGAAATTATGCCGAGATGGGATGGCGGGACCCAATGTGTGATCTTTTCATTGTGCTCAAAATCCCTGTTAACATCCATCCATTATCTATATAATGATCTCTGAAGCAGGGTCACGGGGGGTGCTGGAGGCTATCCCAGCACGCATTGGGCAAGAGGCAGGAATACACCCTGGACAAGTCGCCAGTCTTTTACCTGCATGTCTTTGGACTGTGAGAGGAAACCGGATTACCCGGAGGAAACCCACACGGACACGGGGAAAACATGCAAACTCCACACAGAAAGGCCCTGAGATTCGAACCCACAACCTTCTTGCTGTGAGGTGACAGTGCTACCCACTGTGCACCATTGTGCCACCTCCTGTTAACATGTATTACCTATATTTTACAATGTCATTGTAAAACCACACCTTATGAATTTACTATGAATGTTTGGTAATATTTATAACCTTAGTGGACTTGTTTTACTGTTCATGTTCCATAGTTATATTTAAAGGGGTATGTGATAGCTACTTTTGGAAAGCCATATAATCTTAACAAAGCTTTATAAATTTGTTAATTGAGATGTTAATATGATATATTGCAACTCAAGCAAGATGACCTGATTCATGACATGCACCCACCGTCTGTAGGCTTCAGTGGGTTTAAGTCTCCTTTTCAGAACATTACAGTACATGGGGTATTGAACAAATGGACCAATTAACGCAAGCATCCAATAATACACATTTAAACACGATTATGCTTGCTTTGATGTTTAAGTCTGCTTCAATAACATTACTTACTTTACTTCCCTAATAAGCATTGGAGTGTAAAAGATAAATAAAGCCTGTTAATTGTCACTTACAGTGAGCACCATTGGACAGTGACACATTTTTTGTTATTTTGGTTCTGTATTCTAGCACTTTGAGTTTGAAAGGATACAATGACAATGAGGTTGAAGTGCAGACTGTCAGCTTTAATTTGAGGATATTTTCATCCATATCGGATGAACCGTTTAGAAATGACAGCACCTTCTGTACATGGTCCCCCCATTTTAAAGTACTACAAGTATTTGTTGAATTGGCTTCACAGATGTGTTTCGTTAGGCAGGTGTATTCATTTGTGTCATTAGTGAATGCAGAAGAGAGCTGTTGATGTCTAGTCTTGATTCTAGACTTTGCAATTGCCTTTGGAAATTGTTGTTGCGGTGTGACAACATGAGGAAGACAGCAGTGTCGATGCAAATTAAGCGGGCCGTCATAAGGCTCAGAAATGAAAATCAATCAATCAGGAACATTGCATAAACCCTGGGCATGCCCAAGTCAACAGTTTGGTTCCTCATTAACAAGATAAAAACAACTGGTGAACTCAATTATGTCAAAAGACCCGGTAGACCGAGGAAGACCACTGTAGTGGATGACCGGAGAATGCTCTCTATGGAGAAGAAAACCCCCCTGACAACAGCCCAACAGATCAAAAACACTCCTGGATGCAGGTGTAGATGTGTCAAAGTCTACCATACGTAGAAGACTACACCAGCAGGACTACAGAGGGTACACTACAAGATGCAAACCACTGATAAGCCTGAAGAACAGAAAGGCGAGATTACAGTTTGCTATAAAGCACCTAAAAGAGCCCCAAGAGTTCTGGAACAAAGTCTTGTGGACAGATGAGACAAAGATTAACGTACCAGAGTGATGGAAAGAGGAAAGTGTGGAGAAAAAAAGGAAATGCCCATGATCCAAAGCATACCAACTCTTCCATGAAACATGGTGGAGGGGGTGTTATGGCTTGGGCCTGTATGGCTGCCAGTGGAACGGGCTCACTTGTCTTCATCAATGATGTGACTGCAGACAGAAGTAGAACAATGAATTCTGAAGTCTACAGAAATATTTTATCTGCTCAGATAAAACCAAATGCCTCCAAACTCATTGGACGGCACTTCATCATGCAACAAGAACCATACTACTAGAGCAACGAAGGGGTTTTTGATAGCCAGAAAGTGGTAAATCCTTGACTGGCCTAGTCAATCACCAGATCTGAATCCAACTGAACATGCATTTTACATGCTGAAGAGGAGACTGAAGGCAAAAAATCCCTGAAACAAGCAGGAACTGAAAGTGGCTGCAGTACAGGCCTGGCAGAGCATCACCAGGGAAGATACCCAGCGTCTGGTGATGTCTATGCGTCGCAGACTTCAAGCATTGCATGCAAAGGATATGCGACCAAATATTAAAAATGATTACTTTATTCTACATTATGTTAAACTGTCCAATATTTTTTGATGCCCGAAAATGGGGGGGGCTATGCACAAAAGGTTCTATAATTTCTAAAGGGTTCATCCGATATGTATGAAAATACCCTCAAATTAAAGCTGACAGTCTGCACTTCAACCTCATTGTCATTGTATCCTTTCAAACTCAAAGTGCTAGAGTACAGAACCAAAATAACGAAAAATGTGTCACTGTCCAATGAATTATGGTGCTCACTGTAAGTGTGTTGTCACAGCACTGAATCACTTCGTCACCTAAAGCTCTCACAGAGCATAGCACTGTTTTTTCATATCCAATTGCCACTCCAATTTAGGATGGCCAGTCATCTGCAACTGCAGCCACGTGCATATGCTTGAACCCCACTGCTGATTCCAGAGAGCGTAGACATCCATGGTTCTCTTACAAAATGTGTAGTGTCACAAGCTGCTTATTTTCACGCAACAGACTACTGCTAAGCTTGCATTGAGCTGAGTCAAAGGATGAAATTCATATGCGGCTATTGGGATGCAGACCACAGGCGCCTGATCAACCATCCAGCAGACCTAGCACAGTTTTGAATGGGGTTGAAAAAATAAGCGTTATATACTACGTAGTACATAGAAAAGCAATAGTATAATGATATTTCCGGGTTCTATTATTGGCATTGACAAAATGTACAGACCTTGGATCTTGGTTTTGGCCCAGAATTTTTGATATAGAAGCAAATAGGAACTAGGGATGGGCATTCGGATGATTTTTAATCCCTGGGTAGAATTTTGGTTCTAAAAATGTTTGATTGCTCCTGGGCTGGGGTGAGGAAAATCCAGTGATTATTGTTATTTTTGGAAGTCCCGTTACTTTTCCGGTTACAGAGTGATCTCACTGTTTTAGTACATTTCCGCGATTTCCTCTTTTTTTAGTGCTTTCCATGACTTTTTGGCAGTTTTTAATGGGAAATGTCAACCTTAACATAGCCAAGGGAGAGGGAAATAACTGTTTTTGTATTTGGCTCAATTCTGAAAATATTACTAGAGATAGATGAATCATTTTTTAATACAAACAACCTGTATCCTTTGGCTATGATTACAAACTACATCAACATTTCCAGGGAAATTTCCTTCATTAGCATTCTGACTGAAAATACAAAGAGTGAAATGTTACATTTACCCCCATCGGTGGGGTAAAAACTAACACAGCGGGGGTACACCTAACAATCTTAATAGCTTTAAAAGTTAACACAAAGTATGGCAATCTGATAAAATTCTATGTTGTATGATACAAACAGTTGTCAAGTAAGTGCCTTGACCGCCCTGGTAGGGACAGAAGAGCTGGACGCAGGGAGATGCGGAAATTACGGACAACTCTGATGTTTTATTTTGAGTAGCGAGAGAGAGCTTGTTCACCAACAAACATAAATGGAAAAACCTTCGCCTTCACCCTCATGGGATCTGGGCAAAAACAATAAACTAAAACAACAAAGACAAAATAAATGAATCACGCATTCGCTTTTTAGCCTCTCACAGTTGGTATGTGCTCTCTCTCACCATCATGGGGGATCCCCCGTCTCAGAAGCTCACTGTGGAAAGAAGCACACTTTTAAATCCTGGTTTGATTCGTTACATAATCCAGGTATGTGCCTGCTTAACCAGTAGACATGGTCCTCTAATTGCCCTGAATTCCTCCCACAAACCGAGCCCTGCCACAACAGTATTTAATCTTTATATGTTTTTCGTGGCCTGCCTATATTGGTGGAAATCTATCACAAGACTGTACATTTTTTTTGGTTCCCATCTAATGTCTTTTCAATCCAAACAGCTGTGTCACTTGCTGTCACATGTCACCTCATAGCCAGAAGAATAAAGTTGAGTTAAATATATTTATGAAGATCAGGACAGGAGTTGAACAAATCCAACCAATTGGTTAATCAATAGTCTACTGACAACAGGCTGTTAATTTGAATTTTTTTAATTTCCAAGATTTCGAAAACCTCCCTGGGGACACCTGTCAATGTTTTCTCTTTCTATTTCTCATTTTCAGTGAACAAATACAAATGACTGTTTTGCATTGTGTAGCTACGTGTATGTCTTGTCTTTATATTTTTTCATATATAAAGAGGGAGCGGGGTTTAAATATTTATTGAAATCTCCTGCTGTTTGTTGGAGACAATCAGAGGGTAATTCTGTGTGTTTAACCTGAAATATGTTGTTCAAGCTCAATGCATCCATCTAAAAGGTCAGTGTTGCATTTAGTCCCACGATACATTTGGCCTCGCTCTCCCCTACAGTGTAATTTTTTATATAGGCTAGGGCTGTAGTATTTTAACAATATTGCCAAATGCTGTGAGAAATAAAGTGTGGCAGTGTAGATTCTAGAATGTGCTGGGTTCAAGATTCCAGTCCTTGTCAGTTGTTGTAATGAAATGTTTGACATCCCCTGTCAACAGACCTGTTGCTGAGCTTTCCTTCCACCATTATGGTAACACGTAACAATATGCTTCATCAAACCTTACAATGTACTACAACATGTTGTACCAAAACAAACTTTAAACAAAAGAAATAAAAATGGACCAAATGTTTTATTATTTTAGGAGGCCTAATGCAATTTGACCATAATATGTTTCATGTTCTGTTAAAGGCAAAAACATGCTTTATTTTCGTGATGGACGAAAGTGATAATCTGTACTGGTCTATTGTTATTTGTTCCTACAGTGGCAACTGCCCACTGATTTTTTTAAAAACCTCATGTACGTGTTACTGTTGCTGCACTTACACATGTTATTTCAATTGTTTCATACATGAGATCAATTAATTTAATAAATTCGTGTTTTTAAAAATACTGCTGCTTTTTTCAGTTTTTCGTGATTATAAACAACTTTACCACAACTGCTCCATAACTTTAGCCAATAATTTCTCTGACAAACACTCAGCCTTAATTATATATATTGTTAGGCATATATTGTGTGATATATACCATGGGCGTTGCTAGATCCCTTTTACTGGGGCACGTGCCCCAGTATTGATCTGCTGTGCCCCAGTAAAATCTCACGTTTGAGTTTTAACAAGATCCTATATTTGGCAGTGGCTTAATTTAGATTGATAATAGTGGAAAAAGATTGGATTTTTTTCTAATCCGCAATGTGAAAGCAATGCAGTTGTGAAATGTGAAAGCAACCCAAAATACAAGCTGAGGCACGCACCTTGCGGTCCGGGTCCGTACACTGTGGCGCGCACGTTACTGTCCGTGCACGGCAGTGTGCATGTTGTAGACATTCAAGAAAAAAATTGTGTGATTTGAGTAATGGGGGGCCTGTGCCCCAGTAGAGCTTTATGTTTAGCAATGCCCCTGATATATACCACACCATGAGGCAGTGTTAAAAAATGTTTTTATTGTATATAGGCTATACAGTAGGCAATAAACACGCAAAAAAAAAAAAAAAACCATAGCAATAGACAGGGAAACTAAGAAGTTGTGCAAATCAATATGAATAATTAAAACATAAATTAAATTAAGGTATTATTTAAAAATCCTTTAAAAATCCTTATGTGGAGTGTGATACAATTTTGACTTTGCTTTAAACTCACATTTTGATATAATTTTCAAAGGAACTGAATACTCAAGATTGCTTAGAACCATCAATGAGAACATCTGTGTTGATTGGGTTTGCATCCTTCATGAAGCCGGGAATTTTGGAAACCCCACCACTTTAAATCACAGCAGCTGCTGAAATAACTGGACTGTGGAGCAAGGGTTTCTGAAACTAACATCATTACCCATAAACCAACAAACTGCTAAAGCTGGCATGTAAAAATGAAGAGCTCGAGTACTCATGCCCATCCCTAATAGGAACTGTCTGTAACATGTCTTTCATGTCAATCTTGCAGCAAATAATTATTTTGTGGGCTGTACTGCCGTTGTATGGGCCATGTTTGGGTATTTATTAACTTGAAATGTAAAGCAAAGTGGTATTAAAATGGAAATGTCAGACTGCTTTCCTTATTTGTCTTGATGATTGATGGTCTGGTTATTTAATTGTCATTTTTAAGGTGTACAACACTGTTTTTCATGCTTATGACTGGCAACTGACATAGTCTTGGCACAAATGAATAGACTTGTGACTACAACTCATGGGAGATGGTATGCATAATGCCATTCATTTAATTGCCCATGATGGTCAACCTCATGTTTAAATACTGTAGCCTCAACTTTAATTATATACATGGTTGATTGTTCTTCAAAGATTTAGTAGTCTCTGACCAAAAACAAGAAGCAGACTTATTCACAGTGGTTTAGGATTTCATTTGGCACTGCCTTCATGAGAGCTGTTCTCAGCAGAGCCAAACACACACACACACACACACACACACACATATATATATACAGTATATATACAGTACTGTGCAAAAGTCTTAGGCACCTGTAAAACAAAAATGCTGTACAGTTAACCTGCCTTCAAAAATAATGAAATGAAAGGTTATAAATATTGAAAAAATAATATAAAGAGCAAATGTAGAGTAAATGGTTAAAAACTAAATAAAATCAATGTTTGGTGTGGCCACCCTTCGCCTTTAAAACTATGTCAATTCTCTTGGGTACGCTGTCCTACAGTTTTATAAGAAAATCGGCTGGTAGGTTGTTCCAAGCATTTTGGAGAACTTGCCACATTTTTCTGCAGACTTTTGGCTGTTTCGCTTGCTTCTGGCTCTCCAGGTAATCCCAGAGACCCTTAATCAAGTCTTTATCTGAAAAGTAGTCTATTACTTAAAATATTACTTTAACAAAATACAAAAATGTATCTGTAAAATTTCATTTTTTGGAAAATTCAAATTTGCTCTTTTGTACTGACACACTAATGCAGAAAACAAAAAATAAACATCTAAGACCAAATATATACTACATATTATATGTAAAACTCTAGAGTGCCTAGGACTTTTGCACAGTACTGTATATATACATACACAGTACTGTGATATGGGGGCGGTGTAGCAAAGGCAAAAAAATTTAAGACTTTGAAAACAGAAAAACATGTTGTGACTTCTTAAAGGTTTTTTTAAAATATCTAAATCTATCTATATCTATAAATGCATTAACTGAAGAGTATAAAGATGGCCTAACTTATCTTATAAGGCTGGTAATGTCACAAAGCTTAACATGTAATTAATTAAATGTAACTGGACAGGAGAAAATAGTAAACCCACACGGGCACTTCATAAGTCCTGGGAAAACCCTTCACATGGTGAAATTTTGACATATTGATTTTTAAAAAATATTTATATCAACTAGGAACACTCCCCTACCTATTCATATATTTTTGAATGATGTTGATATCTCTCTCAGATCCAGAGTTATTAGCTTTTTAATTCTTCTTGTGTCTAAAAGTAAAAAGTGAGAAAAATGGCTTTAAAGATTCTGTTCTGTTATATTCTAATTCTGCTGAGGAGCATGAGACAAAAATTTCCTAACTAACTTAGATGCTTGATTAATTTATTTTTTATTAGCTAGTGTTATCTGTATTAATTTCTGGACACTGTTGCAGCTTGTGAGACTGCTCCTCTCGTTATGATCATAATCGTCATTAGAATGCAGCCCTCTTTGTCAGCTGTAGCAACTGTAGCCTAACTCTCAGTTTTGCTAGCTCACTACATTCACAAAACCTTAAAAATAAACACTTTCCCTCTCGTTTTCATGGAAAAAAATCACCTTGTTGTAGTATGGAAATGGAAGTAGTTGAATCACTCAAACATTTTAAATGCCCTAAAAAATTGCGCTGTTTTGGCGATTATCCTAAAACCTGCGGCCGCGACATCCGACGGGTTTCTCCAGGCCACCATTTTAATCAGATGTATTGTACCATTATAACAGCAGCTCTAAATAAAAAGGGTAGGTACATACGTAGCTCAACTGAAACAGGCTCCGCTTTGGCTCAAACAAACACTGTTTATTGTCAGATAACGTTACATATTTATCACATTAATTTTTTACTTGCCTGATCAGACAACTGCATGAGGCATTCCACTTGCCCGAACAGAGTTTACTGGTACCGGGGAAGCTGGCAAGCGTTAATGTCGAGCCCGGAGAAACTGTTAGGCTAGCCGGCATTAGCCTTCCTGACTGCTCTCAACATCATTCTGATTCTCCTTTCTCTTCCTCTTCAAATATTGTCAGATGTCCATCTGGAAAACTTAATTGACATAGCCTATTAGGCTATAGGATCTGCCAGTTGTCATCACCGAATGATAGTTAACGCCAGTGCTTGAGATGGGCAGGATCTGACCACAAATGTATTACGTTTGATTTGACGTTGAACGTAGATTTTCAACCTGGCAAACGCGTCATTCGCTCACGTGTCCTTAATAGTCGCTCTTCGGATAAGTTTTCAGTGGCTTGTGATAATTTAAATATGAATAATGATGAGGCGCACCAGGCTCTTACAAATGGTTTACTGGAGTCTTTTAATGAGCGCTGCCGGTCTGCACTAGATGCTGTTGCCCCTCTGAAAACCAGATTGGTTACCACTGTCAAATCATCCCCTTGGATGAATGACGATATTCGCTGTTTTAAGCGCGAATGTAGGAAAGTGGAGCGTTTGTGGAAATCTTCAAAATTACAAGTGCACTATCTATATTTGAAGGAACTCCTGTCTACTTTTAATCTTAAAGTTAAAGAGGTGAGGGATGCTTACTTCTATCAGATAATCTCTTTGAGCAAACGTTTGACACCATCAATAAGATCGTGAACCCTGTTCCCGGTGATACCTGTCTTTTCAAACACCGATTGTGAAAATCTCCTTTCCTTTTTTGTGGATAAGATTAAAGATATAAGGACTATGATTCTTCCTTCCCCTGCTCCCCAAATTAACTGCCCTGCCAGGCCAATAATTCTCGATCACTTCTCACCCATCTGTCTCCAGGACCTTACTGATGTGGTCTACCAAATGCGGCCATCATCTAGTCCATTAGATATCATTCCTACGTCGCTGTTCAAAGATGTTTTGGGGTCGATTGGTCCGAGTATAGTCGCTATTATAAATAGCTCTCTCACATCAGGTTGTGTCCCCAATTATTTTAAACAGGCAATTATTCAGCCTCTCCTTAAAAAGTTCAATCTCGATCCGTCATTGCCCAAGAACTTTAGGCCGATCTCTAAGCTGCCCTTTATCTCCAAAATTCTGGAGAAAGTGGTTGCTAAACAACTTATGAATGTTGTGGAAACCCACAATATCTTTGACAAATTCCAGTCTGGTTTTCGGCAGAAGCATTGCACTGAATCGGCTCTCCTCAGAGCCTCTAATGACATCCTGATGCGTGCAGATGCTGGTGAATGCTCACTTTTGATACTGTTGGACCTCAGTGCAGCGTTCGATACAATCGATCACAATATCCTCATTGAGAGGCTTAGGTAGTGGGTGGGTTTAGCTGGGACAGCCCTGGATTGGTTTTCATCCTATCTTTCTGACAGAAAATTTTCTGTCTCTATTGGTGATTTTGTGTCTTCTTCTGTGTCACTGTCTTGCGGAGTGCCCCAAGGCTCAATCCTGGCTCCTATTTTATTCTCTTTATGTATGCTTCCCCTAGGGAAAATCATTAGTTGTTTTAAATCAATCTCCTACCACTGTTATGCAGATGATTTACAGCTGTACTTTTCCTTTAAACCTGATCAAATGGATAAGCTGGCTGTCATACAGGACTGTTTAGCTGCTATCAAAGACTGGATGTCAAACAACTTCCTTCAATTGAACTCAGATAAAACTGAGGTTCTAATTATTGGCCCCGACAGCGTAGCGTCCAAAGTGCAGCAGTGTATCGGTCCGTGGTCATCAAATATTAAGACCAATTTAAAAAATCTGGGTGTTATTTTTAACCAGCACATGAATTTCGAACAACACGTCAAGATGCTGACTAGGTCATGTTTTTTCCAGCTGAGAAACATTGCAAAATTAAGAATTGCGGTGTCTACTTCTCACCTGTAAACAATTATCCAATCTTTTATCTCATCCCGCCTAGACTACTGCAATGCGCTTTTTACTTGCCTTAGGGGGGGCAGGGTCTGGTCGACGTCTGCAGCAGAGTGGCAGCTTTTAGGCTACAGGCGGCCAAGAGACTGCTGCACACTGCCGAGCTGAGCTGGGGGCCAGGAGCCTTCTTTTTCCTGAGGAAGGTGGGGAATTTGGGCTGTGATTGGCAGCTGTTCAGAATGGACATTTCCAGGCTCCGCACAGAGGGGCTGCCTGGTTTTTACTGCAGCATGCTGAAGGTAGAGGGGCGGGAGGAAGCAGTCACAAGGGACTCTGTGCTCCAGGAGTGTCTGTTTTTTAATCCTCTCTTTCCTGAAGCGGCGTTACAGTCTGGACTGTCCCTCCGCACCTTTGCTAGAGGTGGGGTAACAAGACTCATCCGTCTTCTGGACATGCAGAACAGTTGCTGGAAAACTGCTGTTGAGTTGGCGAGGGATCTGGGTGTCCACACTGTTAGGAGATGTGACAAGTTGCTGGGCAGCCTGGCCAGCTGTCTTCATCCTCACGTGCAGGAGGTGGTGGAGGAGGTACTTGCTAGAGGTGGATTGACTGGCTCAGAAGTTTTGTGTCCTGAGCTTTGGATACAACCTTCAGTCCAGCCCACTCAAGGGCCTTTCCTGGGGGGAGGGCCTAGGGGGTGGTCTGTGTCCGGGAGGCGCCGAGGAAGCTGCTGTATCAGTGTTGTGTGAAAGTGACACACGTAGCTTCTCTCACGTCTCTGCCTGCCTCAAAGTGGGTGGAAAGGTTCGCTGGCGAATTGAGCCCTGCATGGAGGACTCTGTACAAGCCTCCTTTGCAAAAGAGGTCAGGGGATCTGCAGTGGCGGATACTCCACAGGACAGTTTCTACAGGCCGTTTCCTGAACCGAGTTGATCCGGGTATCAGCCAGAATTGTGTATTCTGTGGTCAGGAGGAGACTGTAGACCATTTATTTCTAGACTGTCCCAGACTGGTATCACTTCTTCAGTTTTTACAGCATTTACTGCACTCACTGGGAGTTGAATTTGGGGAGTGTCTGTTCATTTATAGTATGACTTACTCAAGGACTATGAGGGGGAAAATTCAGATCGTCAATTTTGTGTTGGGCCAGGCCAAATTGGCCATATGGGTGACCCGGAAGCACCAGCTAAGGGGAGCAGGCCCAACAGAGGTGTTAATGTGGTTGCGGTTTTTGCTCCGAGCAAGGATACGGCTGGAGTTTAAGTATTATCTGCTGATGAATGATTTGCCTGTTTTCAAGGATAAGTGGTGTATTCAGCAGGTCCTGTGTGCAGTAGTGGGCAATACATTAGAATTGAAGGTTTGAATAGGAGACATGGGGATAGTGGTGTTAGTTTTAAGTGTTTTCTGTGTGTGGGACTGGAGTTGGTTTCTTTTTTTTCTGTTTGGTTGGGGTTTTGTTTTTGGGGCTGCAAAGTGATTAAAACTATGATTAACAATAAACGAGGTTCTCTCTCTCTCTCTCTCTCTCTCTCTCTCTCTCTCTCTCTCTCTCTCTCTCTCTCTCTCTCTCTCTCTCTCTCTCTCTCTCTCTCTCTCTCTCTCTCTCTCTCTCTCTCTCTCTCTCTCTCTCTCTCTCTCACCCCACTGGAGGCAGTACAAAATAAAGTTCTAAATAAGGACATGCTGATGATGTAATAGTTCATAGGCTCTGAGCATGCAGCAGGCACATCTCTTATTGTTTAGCTTCCTCACTGGAAGGTCTATATCAGAGGCACTGGGGTAAAACCTCAGTACAGCAGGCGTGCAAGTCTTTAAGCTGCGGGGCTTTGTCGGCGCATGGCACAGGTAGGAAGAGACTTCAAAACAAAAATACGCACTTTGGTTAAAACAGTATCTTGTGCAGCAGACAGTATGTATCTGGTGAAGTCATTAAAGTTGACTTTGTATCCAGGCATGACTCACAGTGGTAACCATGAATTGCAGGGTATATTATGTTTCCTAATGTGTTTTCTTGCATTTTACAGAATAAATCATCTATTAAAGCTCTCACTGGAATTTAATGTAGCCCAGAACAATGCTAAAACCGCTAATTTGTTTACAAATTCTTTACATTCATCAGAGAAATGAATGATTAGAGAGAGCATATGGTTTACTAAAATTGTATAACTCATTTCATATATGTCTTCCTATCACAATAAATAATTTCTCTGGGTCAACTGCAGTATGCTTAGCTGTAGTTTAAACCTCATGTATAAACTTCTAGACCACAAAAATGTACAGAACTGTAATTTAGTTCTGTGGTCTAGAGGCTTAAATCCAATGTTTAAACACCAGATATGCGCACTACAATTGACCCTTTATGTTTTTGCAGACCATTTTTGTGAAAGTTTACAATTACAGATATTGAGTTACCGAGAGGTGCCTATTGAGAAGTTCTTTCAGGGTATCTTGCAAACATTAACCTCTGATTTTTGTTGCCAGCCATGTAGCTCCAACTCAAACTGGGGATATTCCAAGTTAAATCATTTGCTCATGGTGTTGAGTGCAGCCTCCTCTATGGTCAATAGCCTGAAAGACAGATGTTAACTAGCAGAGTGGCAACCAGGCTATAGCTCCAATAAACAAAGACAAACAAACAAAAAACATTGGTAAAACACTTTTCTGGCCCATAGGGTTCATTACATTTGAACCCTATGGCTTCAGACCAGTGTCTGCTACTTTAAAATGAATTGTAGATTCAACCCAGTCTGAGACACTATAACAAACATGCAGCTACGTCCCCAATAATTTTTTCTTTCATTTAAATAGATTAAAGAAAAGACCAATTCTTTGAATATGTTTTACATTTTCCATGTGATTGTGAAATATTTCACAATCCTACCACCAGAACTCACGCTGCCCCTTACTGGCCAAGGCAGATAGCCCCCTGAGCATGGGATAGAATCAGTATTTCATAACAGGTACATCATAGCATATTATCAGAATTGCTACTTAAACCACACTGAACATCCTGTTTGAAGAATGCCATATTGGTCATCATCATTGCCAGGACTGGTGACAGGACCAGGAATGTGTGATTTCGCAGGGAAGGCATTGCATGGGGACTGTGGCTCTGGACGTTTTTCTGCATTTAGACCATACTGGCAAATTGAAATGCAAAGCATGTCCTCTGGTAATTGTGGTAGAGCTGACTGCTTCATGTTGTGCGCTGACTATTGGCATCAAGACACAACTCCCCATCCTTATGATGTGTTTTTTTAAATTTATTTCAATATATTTGAATACATTAGGGAACCCACAAGCTCAAGATGAGAGGCCTGTGTGACACTGATTGCAACTGCAACATTCCAGTACTATGGCTGGACAGGTGTAATTACACAATCAAATTAATCCCTAATGTTTATTTGGTACCAAAATACATAATCAGCCTTTTCCACTGGACTTTAGTGCACAGTACAATCCTGTGATTACTGATCGGGAGGACATGTAGTTACCAGCTTTACTGTGACCAGACATGGCCTAAGGCAGCCAAGTGGAAATGTGGAGAAAACATCCATTATAATGTTTTATAGAAAGCTGAACTCCATTCATTTCTTAATTTTTGGAAGTGGCAGCCTTCAAGGCTCATGTCACATCTTCTTCACATTGCTGGGGGGGTGGGAGACATAGTGTTTTTGGAGTTTCGTCTTTAGGCCTTAAAAAAGGTTTAACCCTCTGGGGTCTAAGGGTAAAATGAGGCACACTGGTGATTGTGCGATGCTCTGACATTTGTGTAAATTTCATCAACTTTATATACAGTGATTCCAAAGTGTTTCACATCTTTGTTTTCAGCACAAACTCAGCTGTAATAATATGGCAGCAGTAAGTAGGTCATAATCATGTGTGGATTGTAAACTGCTCTAAAAACACACAAACTGTAAACAGTAGTTTTGAACATGCACAGGAATGTTGTAATAAAACACACTAAACAATTGTGACTAAGACTTTTGGTCACTGAAATGTGTTCATCAAGGTCTTGGGTATCAAAAGATGACTAAATATTTTAGCAAATCCAATGAGAAATATAAAATCGATTGTTAAAAGTTAGTGTTGTGACTAGTATTTTTCAACACCAGGTGAGAATGGGAGGGCAAATGGCCTTTCTGTAATGAATATGCATTGGGTAGGGCGACCTGTCAGCTAAGTAGGCTATTCACACCTGGCCGCATGCCTCCCCACCACTAAGACAAAGACTCAGTGAGCCATTTAGAAGACAAAAACAAAGACATCTTTTGATTTTCAGAACATTTATTGAAGCAACCTATACGCATGGAAGATCAGATGAGACTGGTGTACTCTTGCAACGCTTGCGTGGCCTCTTAGCTAGTGGTGAACTAGGCTGTGTTTCCTGATCAGCATCTCTGTAAATATGATAAAAACAAAATTGTTAGGAAATGTGACATCAAATCAAACTATTTATATAGCACATTTCCTTCAACAGGTGAAAATTATATGTGCTTTACAGAAAAGGGGCAAACCACTAACAAATGAAAACAAAACTTGAAATGTGACATGGTTACATCATATACAAACAAAGAACCAAACAAACACAACCAGACGCAGAGAGGTAGCCTATAATTTTGAGAAGCAATGGTTAGAATCGTTGGTAGTGTGGGAATTTACAAGCGCGCATATTAGTGAATATTCCTACAAACACACAGGGAATGTAATACAGCACACATTTACAAATAATGCAAGCTATCAACGAAACAACATTATCTAAACTAAATAAACACTGATATTCCAGCACAACTACACGCAACTCATCAATAACAATGCCTCAATCTGAAGTAGGCTAGGTCTGTTTAGCCAAGTGGTTATTATATTGCTATTTCCCGAATTTACTTACAGTATGCTAATATCGATTGTGCGAGGACATCAGTTTTAGAATCCTAGCCACGCCACGGGCTATTTATTACCAATATGATCGAAAAACATAGTCTACCTGACACTTCTAACACAACCAGACGCAGAGAGCCTAGCCTATAATTTTGAGATGCAATAGTTCGAATCGTTCGTAGTGTGGGAATTTACAAACGCGCATATTGCTTGATATTCCTACAAACACACAGATACGTTGCAATACAGTACACATATTTACCAATATGATCATAAGAAATATACTTACGCATGAAGTTGATCCTCAGTTTGGATCAGTTCGCTGTTCGAAATGACACCACTCTTCATCAGTGTCGGCTTCCAGACGGACCATTTTCCAAAATTAAACGAAATGTTCACCTCAAAAGAAGTGAATTAGGCGACACTTTGACATTCTATCCCGCTTTCGCAGACTTGGCATTTCTCACCTGGATCTCGCATCGCCCCTCCTTTAGTCTCCTTCTATGGAGAGTAATTATAATGTTGTTAACATGTGAATGCGATTTGGGCGGACTTCCTGCTGAGCGAAATTCACATAGTAATGAGTAAAGTTTAACGAAGCATACATGGTCTAATTAATCAAATTAAAACATTTTAAAACAATTCATATTATTTGCCAATGGGCGCATTGGAAAGTCGCGATTCTAAGGTTTCTGTCAATGTTTTTGTTGCGTCTGTATGATAACGTCACGTGACGTTAATCATCCAAATAGGAAGGAAAGTTAATTTCATCTTGTCGAGCTCCGCCGGCGGAGCTCTCGACCCCAGAGGGTTAACCATCCTATTATGTTTGGGGTTAATTTTCAAGGTTTACTGACTCTAAAAACTTCATGACTTTTCCTAATTTTATGGGTAAAAACATGGTAAACATAAAATTAACTCAATGATATTTTTTCAATGTCCTGTACACATTTTTAAGCATCAGTGTTGTTTGTGGTCATTTTGACCCCAAGCTCTATAGTTATATAAAACCTGAGAAGATATAAACATTTTACGCAGCTCTTCATTTTGATCTTGTTTTTGTTGTTTTGGCTGATACTGAGGGCACTTTCACTTGAATTTTTATGATTAAAAAAAAAAAAAAAGATTTTTATGATTCCTTGCTTTAGACCCCTAACTTACGACGTTTCCCGCAGCTTCCCTGGGAAGTACACCTGTAGCAGTGTGTAGGCTCTGATAGTTCATGCAACACGGGGGCGGGGCAAACATAGTTCCCAAGAGATCTCTGATAATTCACGTAGCATGTGTGGGCGGGGAAAACTCTTTTCTCTTTGCATTTGTGCCTCAACTAAAGATTTTGAAAATACCCACCAGACAGATGCTTAGATTTTCTGCCACTGAGGTTTTGTCACAGCTCTTGGAGAGTGAAAGTGATTTAAAGGAGGATGTGTCTGAGACTAATGTTGAGAAGGACCCTGATTATGAGGAATTCTCCTCCGATCAGAATGAGGCCCTTGGGATACCACAGGTTGACCCCCGCGAGACCCTTGAGATACCACATTTTGACCCTCCTGTCATCTCTCAACCACCAAGAATTGACAGGTTCATTTCCAAAAATGGAAAGCTGCTATGGTACCGCTCTCCAGTTGAAAGACAGGGTAGATTTAGTGCTGCTAATGTTATCAAAATGGTTTCAGGCCCCACCAGATATACTAACAATCATGTAAAAAACATAAAATCTTCATTTGGACTCTTCATCAGTGCAAAAGGATATTCTTCATATGACAAACTTAGAGGGGAGGCGTGTGTAAGGTTAATTTTCTCTCAAAACTAAATTCTGGTGATTAATTTACTTTTTATTGGTGTTTCTTCATTATTGAATAGCTGTTGTATGTGTGGCACCGCACTGGGCGTGACGGTGCATAAATACACAGACCGGAGGTTTGGGGAAAAATAGCCCAACAGGGCCTTTTATTTAACAAAAGTCAAAAACAAACAAAAACCCTATTATCAAAAACCAAAGTTCTTTTCTAGATGAAAAGAAACTTCACAAAAACTTGGGTAATGTTGTCCAGGAGACAGCTTAGAAAGTCCCTCTTCATGCTGGAAGAGGGATGCGGTCCTGCATCTCAACTGCCTTCTGAAACATAAACAAAAATCAGACATAAGGCAGGGTTTTCCCTAGGTTTCAGAGGGCTTAGGCGCTCTCAGCTATATTTTGGAACAGCGTTTTTTTTTTTTTTTTTTTTTAAATATATGAAAAAACGCTTTGACCAGCGGTTTTCATCAGAAAAAGATGTTACACAATATGAACACAGCCTAACTTTGTTTAGCTACCAAGCCACGTTAGATACTAACATTAGTTCAATCGAGGTATCTTTGTGTAACGTCAACTATCTAGCTTCGCTGGCTAACGTTGTCATAAAATTTTTCCCGACCGTGAAAACTGGATTACTTGTTTACATTTTTGACAGATGTGGCTTGTGGGTAAATCTATCGCTGTTTCCGTCGCAGCACTTTCGACACAAGCAATTCGGAAGCGCTTTCCTAAAATTTCTTTTTACCGTGAAGAGTGCCTGACCCGCAACCGTAGTAATGTGTTAACACGGCGGCACAATTATATCGAGAAATACCATCTTTGGGGAAAAAAACGCTATATTCTGTAAATGCATTTAACCTACCATGCATAAAAACATAAAAACGCTTGACAATCACCCACTTATATTTATAATACCATCACAGCGCGGAGTGTTTAAAACCATAAAGCCACCTATCCGTTTTTCTTGTTTGTTTTTGTCAGCGCATCAACGTCATTTTTACATTCATTCTGATATGTCACCTAAATGCCTTTTTACGTTCATTCGGCTTAAGGCTCTCCGCAAAATCACTTAGACGCTGCGCCTAAGCCTTTCTTTGGTAGGGAAAACCCTGCATAAGGGTTAAAATATTTGCTGCCACCACAAAAACCTCCCTTCAGGGGAGGCTCAGGGCCTCCTTTTATGCTCCCAGCTCATCTCCCTGGAGTGGCAGCAGCTGTGTCTCCTCATTGCTTTCAGGTGTGTTGATTGCAGGTGAGGGAGTTGGGGAATTTCCAGGTTGCCACTCTCCAGGGTCCTGTGGCTGGGCTTCCTACCATAGCGCTGTTCTGGGTCCTGAACAGCTGGTCTGATGGCAGGTTTGGGCTGACGCATTTTAGGTTGGGAGGGGCATTGCGGGGGCCGCGCCCCGATTCACGCCACATGTGTTACTTAGTGAAGTTCTGAAGTGTTTTCTGAACCTAAACATTTAAATGTTTGAAATTTTGTTTGTTTTTTACTGGGGTCAAATTGACCCCAAACTTAATAAATGTTACCGTTTTACTGTGTTTGATAATAAAAGGTGTGTTTCTTTCCAAATGTTTTTTATTTTTATTTTTAATTAGCACGTATCAATCAATCACTATAAAGGCCTAAAAACACCAAAAATATATTTTTCTTTTCATTTTAGGTCAATCAATGAGATTTTATGGTGATCTGCATATTTCTCAATAGTCATGTAATATCAATACTTGATGTATAAGGGGAGGATGGGGGGAGTCATGTTTTATTTACTGGGCTATTAAGATGGTCAGTAGAACAGCCTAAAGTAGCTGAGAGAAAAAACTACTCAATTACAGTCATTTTCTGTAGGTTTACATTGCTGGGATAAATTTTACCCCAGACATAAAAGTTGTTAATTTGAACATAATAGGAGGGTTAATTCAGCCAGTTTAGTGTTGCTGTCTCTTAAGAAGAAATATAATTATTATCCATAAAGATGACAGCACTGACAGCACAGGTAATTATTATCTGAAAGTACACATACCTATTTTCCCTCTAGGGATATGACCCATTTCTGTAAAATTGAGCAGAATTTCTGTTCACAGACACACCTACCATGCTACCATGTTCTACTCATTCAGGCTGAAAATGAACCACACATCCAAATCAAGAATGTACGTATGCAAAATAGGCAGCCAGTCCTGAAACTGAGATACTACTTTGAGAGAAACCATTCTTTAAAGACAGGATTTAGAAAAAACCTTTGAGAAATGTTATTCTGTTTATGTGCAGTTCATTGGTCTGGTTTAGGCCATGATTATCTAAAATAAAGCAGTATTGAAATCACTGTCAGCTCCTTACTGTAGTGTCACAGTCAGGATTGCTCAATCCAGCCTCCCCATAAACCCATCTCAATTCTATTTTCATTGACATCTCATGGCTCACAGTAGAACACCAGTGCCATAAACATCATACCTCTCATAATACAGGGAAGAAGGTTCTCTGACCTTAAAAAAAAACATTTGTCCAATAACCACATGTGAACACCCAACATGTGAAGAGTACACATGTGAACTATAAAAATAATCCCACTTATGAAATGGAAAAAAAAATGGTAACCTATGCTATTGGGATAAGGTAACCTATGCTATTTCAAGTTACATGTTTTGTGTTCACGTGTTAAAATTGTATTTCACATTTGAAAAATTCAGTCACATATGAAAATGGAAAATGGAAATTCATGTGATTTCATGTCACATGCTTTGTTTTCGAATGTGAAAAAGGTCAATCATGAGAAAATGTCCAGTTCACATGCAACATTTTCTTCACATCTGAATTTAAATCCATCAATCCATCCATTATCTATACCCACTTATCCTGAGCAGGGTCGTAGGGGGTGCTGGAGCCTATCCCAGTGTGCATTGGGTGAGAGGCAGGAATACACCCTGGACAGGCCGCCAATCCATTGCAGGACACACACACCATTCACTCACACACTCATACCTATGGCAAAGTTTGAGTCTCCAATTAGCCTACCTGCATGTCTTTGGACTGTGGGAGGAAGCTGGAGAACCCAGAGGAAACCCACGCGGACACAGGGAGAACATACAAACTCCACACAAAAAGGCCCTAAGCAGAGATTTGAAGCCACAACCTTCTTGCTGTGAGGCGACAGTGCTACCCACAGCACCACCGTGCTGCCCTGAATTTAAATATGATTCAGTAAATTAAAAAAATGTTACATTCACATGTGAAATTGTGATTTTTAACATGCAAAGGCTAAATTCACGTGATTTTTTCTTAAAGGAGCTCACACTGTTCAACAATATAAAATGAGAATGCTTGGTCCATGGAAACAATCCCAAAACCAATAAATACAATATACAAAAATATTAGTGATAAATGATAATACATGATTTAAGACAAGCAGCAAAAATGTTTAGCCTTTTTACAGAAAAAAGCGATCCCAGGCAACTGCTCCCAGGGCCGTTGCTGCCTCAGGTAACCCTGTCTGGCACACAGGATTATCGGTTTCCCCTTTAGAGAGGATATGAAAACTGGCTGGCTGTTCGTATTGCTCCTCTTATTGAAAGCACTGGGGTCTTTTTACAGCCACAGTAAACACCTTGTGCAACCTTAGGCCCAGAATATTCCGGCGCAAGACTGCACCTCAAGTTATTCCTGGAAAGAGTTCTGTAACTGAGAATACAAAGACCTAAAAACTCACTCAGATCTAAACACAATTTTAGCCTGTTATTTATGTTGTAAGTTTTTTGTTCTTATTTGTTATTTACACAATTTTTTGCCAAACTCTTAATGTTGTGGAAGTAATAAAAAACACCTTGACTTGTTTACAAGCATTTGTCAGAGATGATTTAACTGCAAAGAGGTAGACTGAACAAAAGTTAAGTTCCTGGTTACAGGCAAATGGAAACCATAACAAGCAATGGAACAGGAATTGTACTGTGAGCTGGAGGCTCAGTCACTGACGTCTTCTCATCCTATTTACCTGCATTTATTGGAGAAGGAA
This sequence comes from Anguilla pacifica, assembly GCA_039654925.1. NCBI lineage: Eukaryota > Metazoa > Chordata > Actinopteri > Anguilliformes > Anguillidae > Anguilla > Anguilla pacifica. The sequence goes on along the minus strand of CM077286.1, from coordinate 33,361,632 downwards.
TATTGATATGCATCACGGGACCAAATAGCTACATTATAACATTTCATGTCCTAGCCTGGGAGATTTACAATACAGTTATATTTATGATCTATCAAAGTTTCCATGGAATCAAACGGCAATCAGCTAGAGTTACATCTCACTAATGTCACTCAGACAGAAGCAACTGTCATTTAATTGTTGAATGATAAAGTGATGAAGTGTCGGAGTGTATGTATGTGTGTATATGTTTGTGTGATTGAATGTGTATGAGTGGGTGCCTGTGTGTGAGTGAATGTGTATGAGTGTGTGCATGTGTGTGTATGTGTCTGCATGCACGTGTTTGTGTGTGTCTGTGTGCATGTGTGCCTACTGTATATGTACTTATGTGTATTCAAGTGTGTATAGGTGTGTGAGTGTTTGACAGAGAGGACAAGAGAAAAAGAGAATGGAGAGAGGAGAGTATGTGCAATGTGAATTGTTTGGTCTATATGGCAAATGATTGAAGTGATAAGACAGTGAAATAATGCAGCTGCATAAATTGCGCTTGGCAGAAATTTAAAAAGTAGAGACTGCATTGTAGTTATTGTACATAGTTAATAATAATTAATCAACGTCAACATTTAACAAATAAAGTGTGTTACCACAGAAATGAATTAACAAACACATTTCTTAACCAATATGATTTATTCAATAGTAGCTGGGTTTACACAGAGCCTAATATTCCGATTAGAATTGGTTTAAGAGCCCAAGCAGAATGAAAATGCTCCATATAAACATCTCAATCAGAATAAACAGGCCCAAAGAGATTGAAATTTCAATCGGTTGCAGAGGAGTAGTTTAAACCTTTTCATAAACCCGATCAAAAGAAAAATTGTACCATATAAACGATGAAACTGATTATTTACTTTCTGTGCATGCCCACCGTCTTGTCCTAAATGCGTGGTGATGTACGTTTCTCTCCACTTCCAAAAAATGGCGACTTCCAAGCAGAACTGGACCACAGCGGAGAGTTTGTTTTTAATCCAAACGTCCAAGCGTTGAACAAATTAAAAACCGCTGGGAAACTTTGAAGACCGCCTATTACAATCGGCTAAATCCCACAACGACAAAAGTTTATCAGACCCCACCAACTTCCCTTTTTATGAAGTATGTATTCATCACTTTTGCGCATGTCACAAAGCTGTTCCGATTAAATGTGTTGGCGCATGTAAACACCAGACCGTATTAGATCACATCCCATGTTGACCCGAAATCTTCAATCGGAATGGTTTCAATCAGAATGAAAAAAAGTGTGCATGTAACCGTAGCTAGTGTTCTCTCTGTATTACTTATGCATACTTTTAAGCACATTTGTGACTCTACTCAAAAGAAAAGTCCTCTGCACTTCCAGGCTCCTGGCCTGGGTCTGAGGATATAAAATCTGAAAATTATGCATTGCCTGAAACACACAAGGAAATCCCTGCACCCCCACTTTTTACATCAGAGAACTGTATCGTGAACATCTGGTGTCTGCTGGATAAAATTATGACTGCTTATGGTGACCCTATGTTTATGAATGAGTTTCACAGCGGGTGTTGATATGCACATTTTCTATTCATTGTGTACAAGAAGTACAAACTTTCTGTTGGTGTACTTTATACTGCACAGCACATGTGAGTCATGCACAAACTGAGTTGGAGGAAATAAAACACGGTCACAATCACTGGAAGAGCACAATACCTCAGACAATCACTAAACAGTCTAGAATTTATGGTACAGTTGATCGAACTTAATACAGTTGAGATTTTATGTTTTATGACACTGGTCAGAATGTTGTCAAGGTGGCCCAAAAGTCCTTCAAAGTGACTGCCTCAGAAATCTCCATGCAGGAAAAACCCCGATAATTTTAAGCTAGCTAATCACTAGTGAATGCCACCTGGTATTGTACCTATTCGAACGCCAGCCTTTGATTTTTATAGTGCCCATAATGCCAAATAGATCTTTTCACTCTCATGTTTGACAGTTTTTGTTTCTGTTTTTTGTTTATATAGATTGAAATTACTGATTGATCAGGAAAAAGCCTACCAGGAGAGAAAGGAGGAAGAGAACAATAGAAAAATTTCTAAACTGAAGGAGGAGTTGACCAAGCTGAAGTCTTTTACACTCCTGCTTGTGGACGAACAGCAGCGCCTGACAGAGCAGTTGGCCCAACAGAGTGAGAAGGTCCAGGAGCTGACCACTGGTACTAAGCAGGCCCAGGAGGAGCTCAGTGGTGCTCTTTCCAGGGTGCAAGAGGAAGAACACAAAGTCTTCCAGCTGGAGGCAGAGCTACAGGCCCAGGCCTGTTGCTTCCACCAACAGCAGGAGGCCATGACTGCCAAACTGACCAGTGAGGATGCTCAAAACCGGCAGCTAAGGCAAAAGCTGGCTGCTCTCAGCCGGCAATTGGATGAGCTGGAGGAGACTAACAAAACCCTTCGTAGGGCAGAGGAAGAGCTCCAGGACCTCCGGGATAAAATCAGCAATAGTGAGTGTGGAAACTCTAGCCTGATGTCAGAGGTGGAGGAGCTGAGGAAGAGGGTGCTGGAGATGGAAGGGAAGGATGAGGAGCTGATCAAGATGGAGGACCAGTGCAGGGACCTCAACAAGAAGCTTGAGAAGGAGGCCTGGCAGGGCCAGAGCCTGAGAGCAGAGGTGGACAAGCTGAACTACAGGATAATGGAGCTGGAGAAACTGGAGGATGCATTTGGAAAGAGCAAACAGGAATGCTGTGCTCTTAAATGCAACCTGGAGAAGGAGAGAAACATGACCAAACACCTCTCTGCTGAGCTGGACGCCCTGAAGCTGAGAATCAAAGAAATGGAAGCCATGGAGGGTCAGCTGGAAAACACAGAGACTAGCTTGAAGGAGGAGCTCACCAAGCTGAAGACTCTGACCGTCATGCTGGTGGATGAGAGGAAGACCATGTCTGAGAAGATCAAGTACCTAGAAGAAAAGCTCCAGAGCAGCACAAGCAAACTGCAGGTTGAACAGGAAAAGGTCACATCTGTCACTGAAAAGCTCATTGAGGAGAGCAAGAAAACCCTAAAGTCCAAGGCTGAGCTGGAGGAGAAAATGTGCAGTGCTACTAAAGACAGGGATGAGCTTAGGGCCAAGCTGAAAGCAGAGGAGGAGAGAAGCAGTGATCTACAGTCCAAAGCCAACATGATGAAGAAGAGGCTACAATCCCTGGAGGCTGTGGAGAGGGAATTCCTACGGAACAAAACCAAAGAGGAGCAGATCAAGCTGCCTGCTCTGAACCGCCTTCACCAGGAGGACAACAAGGTGAAAGAGCTGGCACAGGAGGTGGAAAGGCTGAGGCGGAAGCTTAAGGAGATGAAGGTAGTTGAGGATGACTTATTGAAGACTGAGGATGAGTTTGAGTCCCTGGAGAAGCAGTACTCTAATGAGAAAAAACATGCCAAAGCACTCATGGAGGAGCTGGAAATATCAAGGAAGGAGCTATCTAAATACCAGTCAGCAGAGAAGGGAGAGTCCAACCAGGAGCACATGCTTTACAAGCGTCTGAAAGAGGAGGAGGCTAAGTCCAGCCATCTGAGTCAGGAGGTAGATGCCCTGAAAGAAAAGATCCATGAGTACATGGACACAGAGAATTCCCTTTGTCGCATGAAAACAGACCATACCACACTGCAGAGGAAACTGACACAACAGGAAGTGAGGAACAAGGAGCTAGCCCGAGAGATGGAGAACCTCAACAAGGAGTTAGAGAGGTACCGTCGGTTCAGCAAAAGCCTACGACTAGGCATGAATGGGAGACGCTTCTGTGACTTGCATGTCTCCACAAAAGAGGTTCAAACAGATCCAACGGACAACCAGCCCCTGGACTACAAAAACCTGGTTCCTCTCGAACGGGCAGTGATGAATGGTAAACTGTACGAGGAGAGTGATTCAGAGGATGACCCCAGTTACAACGAGGAGGCTCCCCTCACAAAATATAATCCTTCATTCATTAACAATGTGAACAATCTGAACAACAATGTCAAGAGATCCAGAGTCCCTTTTCCAAAAGGTCAGCACAATGTCAATGGTAAGGTATTTCCCCAGCAACAGAACAGGAACCAAGGAGACGTGGTCCTAACACAGACCCCAGGTCACCCTCTACACATCAAAGTGACCCCTGACCATAGTCAAAACATGGCTATGCTGGAGATCATCAGCCCTACAGCAGAGAATTCCCACTCTTACACCAGCACAGCTGTCATCCCAACCAGTGGCGGAGGCCTCCCCAAGCAGCGAATCACCATCGTCCAGAATGCCTCCATCTCCCCACCATCCAAAGCTAAGGGCTCTGCACCCTCAGATGGAGTCTGCACACTCAATAGATCTGTGTCACCCCTCACCATGGCGACCTACTCCCGGGCAATGACCCCGGACTCCTCTGGGTCTGTAACTCCTGATCGGGCTTTATCACCCATCCAAATTATGTCGGTCACCACTGGAGCTCCAGATTCAGGGAGATTCTTTTCAACAGAGCCCCGGGAAATGGTAGGAGGTCATGCAGTGGTCCGAGTGATGCCAGAGAAGCAGAACAGCTGGCACCTGCAGAGATCCAACAGCTCTAGCCCCAGTATAATCACTACTGAAGACAATAAAATCCACATCCACTTAGGGAGCCCCTACATTCAGACCACAAACAGCACGCTCCGATCCCTGAGCCCATGCCATGCCCCGGGGCAAGAGCACAGAACTTTGTCTTTAACTAATGGTACTCCTTCTAAAGGCAGAAACAAAATCACCAGTAGCATCACTATAAAGCCTACTACTTCCCCAATCCCAAGGCCTTCACAAATTACAGTAAGTAATCTCTATGATTGATCCCCCACCCCCTTCATCCTGCCCCCAACAACCATCAACCTCACCCAGCCTGACCCTAGCCTCATCCAAATGTCAATAACAACATAATCCCATCCCCCACCATACCCCATTGAAGGTCCCTGTCAAGAATCCTGTTACCATTTTCTGTTGTTGTTTGTTTTATTTTGAATGAAAATATTTGTGCATGAACTAAGACTCTAAACGCGAATAAAAAAGAGAGAGAAAAAATAAGCCCATGAAAGTACAAGTAAGAAACTTTTTATCTTGGGTAAATTCATGTGTGCACTTACTGTATATGCTCAATGACAAATGACCATGATGTACCATGACTATTCACTGATGTACTTTTTTCGTTTTGTTTCTATTTCATACTCCCCAAGACTTGTTAAGTGGATTCTTTCCTAATTATTAAAAAAGGTTTGGCTTATTTGTTTTGTTCATTTTTGTCCATGATTTCATATCACTACATTTTATTAAAAACATGAATAATGTAAGTTTTGAGGATCCAAATAAATTCTAAATGCTTAAATTCTGAGAACAAAACCATTTTTAGCAATTTCAACACCACTGTGAATATGCTTAGTATCTTCTTTGGTGGTGGCACTTGCAATATGTTGTCTTATATTTGGAAATGTCTGACAGTCATCTTTTGTTCTTTTTAATAAACATTATGTACAGGATGATATCTTGACAGTAACTTTATTGACATTCAGGATTTACAGGGTCAAAAATAAAAACAAAAGGTTCAAAAAAAGAAAGCTGAAATTTCAAATGTTTTTGCTGACTGGCTGACTTAAATTTGTAGAATGTCATGGTTTATCCGCATACGCATGTGTGTGATTGAACTGGTTGAATGTATAAATCATTATGAAGCTCATTTGGGATCTTGTCCCAACTATTTCCTGGATCAGCAGCTCAAATAAACTTTAAAATATGTGTGACAGTAATGATTACGCATACGACCATAATTGGATTTAATAATTTAATTAAGACAATAAATAAATAAATAAATAATGAAAAGGAATGGCCCAACAATTGGCTGGTCCAGGCTGGAAGTGGGAGCTTTTGAGCAACTGAACTTTACAATTGTAAAGAATCTACTAGACTTGTACTCTTTAGCCAAACAACAACATAAATTAAGGGTGCTGAAACACCTCAAACTCAAGCCCTCCAGGACTGGATTCTGAAGTGACTTGAGGCATGTGGTATGTATACATTTGTGTTTACATGCACAAATTATAAATTGTGCATAGTAAAAGCTAATTCAATATTTAACATTAGAAATGACCATTTAGCTCTTACTGTGGTAGAAAATTCCACACAGTATATTATAGCAATTTCAGTGAGGGACAGACCATACGGACCATGCATTTATTAACTTGCAAAGCACAGCAAAGACAGCATGAAACTTGAGAAGCTTGCTGCAAGCACTGGCTGTGCTCCCTCTTATATCCTTTTATTTTGTATTCTGAATTCCAGTGCGTTGAATGATCATTAAGTTTTACATTTTAGCAGTCATCCTTCATTCACATACTGCCGATTGCTTATTTAACCTTATTTAACCCCTTCGCACAGATGCCAATTCCGGCCAATCCTTGCCTATTTAGGTAGTGTTATATTTAAGGCTTGATAACTGACACTTGCACCATTTACAATACTGGAATAATTTATATTCATTATATTCAAGTGCCACAAATGCAATTATCTTGCCAAAAAGTTGTTCTCCTTTATTTTAAAATGAAATGATGAGAGCCACATAATGTAAGACAGGTAAAACTATACAGTCCCTGTATCATAAACTACTTGACCACAAGTTTAGGGTGATATGCAGAACTACTAAAGATATATGAAGCAGAAAATGTAAGCAGTGTACCCTGGTGTCTCTACAGTATGATTACTATAAAATAATATTCCACCATCAGGCAAATGTTGGCGATGTTCTAGCTTTGCCATAACACTGATCCACCTATGCTTACACTACAGTAAATTAGAGAAGCGAGCAAACCTCTTAAAAGACACTCAAGTGGTATGAATTCTCACAAAGCAGGCCACTGCGAGCCACTGTGATCGCACTGCCCAGGGTATGATCACAATGTCCCTATATTAACAGCTGTTAGCTAGCCCCAATACAAATATGCTGAGCATTATTATCAAAGACTAACAATCATCTATTACGACCAGTGCAAATACATCAGAAATTACTTGCACAACGTAAATAACTGAAATGTTACAAGCAGTAATATGTACATTTTCACCATGTTTGTATGGATCCTCACTAGACTGCATGCTTCCTTCTCTTCTGAACTGCTCCCCAAATCAATGTCAGCATGGCGAGAGCTTGCTTATCCATAATGAGTCGGCAAAATGTGTAAAATCTGAAAACTGAAGGAATAACAACAATTACGCCTCAACGAATGCTTGTATATTACTGCATAAGGTTATGGCTGACTGTGCAATGCTTTGCTGAAGCAACCATTCATGTTGTTGGTTTCATATTCTTCCTATGACAGAACACAATTTTCTGGTGGTGAAAAAATATTTTATGGACTTCCCGACAGAGAATCTTGTCCAGTGTGTCATGCTTGTGGGCTGTAGTTGCAGATGAGACTGCAGGGAGGGGGTGCATGATAAATGGACCACCTCCATAACAATTGTGGCACTTTAGAAACTCCATATTTGGCATAGCTGTCGTGTATTATCTAATAATCAAGCTAGAACACAGAGTTTGTTGTTTCCATTCATAGTTTGGTTGCAAGAGCACTGAATGTCGGAGTTCAGCCATCTCAACTAGTTGGCTTGTACAAAGAGATTTTTAAGTGATTTAAGTGAGTAAGAAAATCGCTTGGGGGGGGGGGGGGGGTGGGGGGCTGCATTTGTTTCACAGGAAGTTTCTCATGTGGTTCTTGAAACTCCATCTGTGTGGTATCACAAGCCATTTTTGAGACAGGGATTTTGTGAATCCCTTAGAAAAAGGCAAGGCAATTTGTAAAGGTCTTTCCCCCTCAGCGTCCATGATTATTATCCATAATTATGGAATTTAACATATCCTAAATCATGTATTTTGAACTTACAATGCATGTTAAAATGACCCTCCTGTAGTTCCCTTGGTTAGTCCCAATTTCATTTCATCTATATTGGTGCTGTGTTTCCTAATTATCCAAGTTCTAGAAGTTCTCTGGCAGATTACAAAATGTTTTTGTTAATAGTTTTCATATTGACTTAAAGCTACAGAAGTTCTTTAAATCATTCCTGCCTTCCCTCCATCATTGTCCCTGAGCAAGACACCTAACCCCTAACTGCTCTGGTGAATGAGAGGCATCAATTGTAAAGCGCTTTGGATAAAAGCGCTGTATAAATACAGTCCATTTACCATTTACCATCTGACAAGCTGACTACTGTCTTAATATTTTGCCTTTTCGAATATGAAAATATTCCTTATTTACTGTTTTGCCTAATGCTAATATGAATTTTTACTTTTGGTATATTGAATGTGTATAAAAAGTCCTGGACCTATGTAAATGTCAAGTTGTATAAATTCAGACTTTAGTAAATTGTTTCAGGAAAATTGAAAAATCAATATGGAAGGAGCAAAAACATCATTGTATTCAAAGTGCACAGAATGACGGCACATTTAACTCCCCTCAATGGAACACATGCTCAAAATCTCCTTGGATCCTGAAACTCCCTGTGTGGCAGGTTTTTGATAGTGCTGATTGTTTTACTACACAGGCTCAGCTATCATGCATTTCATTTTTCTAAAATCCTCCTGGAAGGGATGGCATTCATAAAGCAATGCTAGCTAGCCACCGAGCCTGCTAAACATAAACAAACCAAGCTCCAGTATCAAATGTTCAAAAAATGTTCAGTTTTCATGGTGCTGATCTTATACTGTAAGCACCTGAGTACAACAGGTGTTTCATTGACAGTTTAATATTGTATATGGCACTTTCCCCCAAATTATATTTTTAAAAAAAGATTTATTTATAAAACCCAACACAAGAAAAGCAAAACATACAGTTCACAGTGGGCAGCAATACTATATTACATCTCTAATTCCATCCACAAATCTGTTGGCAACAGCTGCAAAGAGCTCAGGTAAAGAGTGCATGCCTTGTAATCCAACTGACCATTGTCCACTGGCTATTTGAACACCAACCGCAATGCTCTTTTGGATTCGTATTTACTATTGCCTTCTTCAAGCTGCCGCTTTGGTAAGGTACATCATAAATTTGTTTCATTTAAAAATTGTTAAAAGGTGCACATGGGATAGTAGAGCCACAATATGTACAGCACATTTTTTTTCAGTTTTCAATCTACTGATGTAGGTTTCAGATATAAAGTACTTAGCTTGGCAATGCCTTAGCTTTCTTGTATAAATTGTCTCTTTTAGATGGAAATGTAGCCTCAAAGTTTGCTAACTTTATTAATGATGTAAGCTTACTAGCTTTAGTGAATGGGATCAATGAAGTAACCTAGCTATCTCGCTACTTGGAAGGTTAGAAATGTAATTATAATTAATTATTAATTATTTTGCTTAATGTTAACTTCCTTTTTTACCACTCTTCTGAAAGTGTGAACAATTTTGTCAGGTCAGTGAGCAGGACAAAACTGGCACTAAACCTAGATTTTGGCAGTTTGAATTTATAGACAGTGCTTTGTATGTATGAGTAACTTTATTGTACATTTTTGTACGTTGTGTAACACCTGCCTGTACCAGCAGAGGTAGAGCACAAATTCTTAACTAGTATTAAAATTTAATTCTTCCCCGGATGGAAACGAGACAGCGACATCCCAACTTCACTCTTCACTCTGATTATGACTCATGTCTAGAGGCCTGGGCTAGCAATGTAGATGGTGAATTCGCTATTCGCAATAAGAAGCAGTCAATTATATTAATGAATTGAAAACATACATTCTTTATTGAATGCAGGCACACTACTTCTAAATTACGACTGTTTACAATGAAATGGCAACTTTATTATGGGGTTGACAGTACACTGAAAGCTATCCAAACTGCAATTAATATTTTCCAAGCTATCGTTGCCTTCCACTGCTCTTCTGACAGCAAAAAGGAGAATTCAATTGAAGTGGCTAGCTCGCAAAAAGTTGCTGATATTAGCCTACTGGTTAGTCTAGATCATAATATTTCAGTAGCCTACTACTTTAGTGTGAGCATCTGTCGGCCGGGTTCGTTCGGTAGACAGAAAAACATCAGATTTTCAACTGTAGTCTATATAAAAGGCGAAATATAAGTAACAACCTGTACCTAGTTATGTAGAAAAAAACGTCTTTGTTATCCTCCAGAGGTAATTTTTTCAGTTCTTTCGCGATTTTTTTCTGTGCCGGGAAATAAGTCAGAGGTTGCCCAGTGCTAGCTTTAGCTGCTAAGGGGACGTTTATCGAGCACTGCATAGAGATAAATGGAACTTGTCTTTACTTGAGATCGTAGAAGTGTCCCGTCGTGTGTATTTCAGGTTAATATGAAAAAGGCTGGTCCCTACCAGAGACCTACTAGCATTTCTAGCGATCCGTTACATATTCAGTTGTAACCCAAGTAGCAGGAAGCAAAATAGCCATTAAGAAGAAGCGACATTTGCACTACTTAATTTTCGCGATTGTGGAATTAATTAGTAGGCTATATCAATATAATTAAAATGTATATATATTAAGTTGGATTTTCCCATTTAGACAGGTATGTGTAATTTTTACAAGACTTGCATTTAAATAGGTAACGGAGTCCAGTCCGCTTGAATAAATATTAAATGAATGCGGTAACATTTCAGTGGTCGATAATATGTTCTCTCACTCTCACGTTATAGGCCTATTTCACATTTCCGGGTATGTAAACCGGATGTAGGGGTCTCTCATTTCCGGTTATCTTAACAGCCACCAAAACAATGGCAGCGACGAAGAGCTTTTTTTGTTTCGTAGCGTTCCCCTGTGTACCAATTCGAAAAAGAATTTATTTGCCCTTTCACAGCTTTCCCACAGATTTACTCCAAACTAAGAAAAAAACTTGCTAGGTAGCATGACTGTCATAATGTTGTAAACTAACATAAACTAACTCATTACGATAGCTAGCTAGTTAGCTACTGCTTTGTGAATCGGGGCGACATAGCTCAGGAGGTAAGAGCGATGGTCTGGCAGTCGGAGGGTTGCCGGTTCAAACCCCACTCTGGGCATGTCGAAGTGTCCTTGAGCAAGACACCTAACCCCTAACTGCTCTGGCGAATGAGAGGCATCAATTGTAAAGCGCTTTGGATAAAAGCGCTATATAAATGCAGTCCATTTACCATTTACCATGAATAAGATTACACTCGATACTGAACTTTTCTCCTCACATACATTTATCTTAATGTCTGAGTCCCCTACCAACCCCTTCGTTTTTTATTTTTGTTTTTTTATCATTCACCACTAACGCGGTTTCAGTCATGTCGTACTTGTTACTGAAGAATGTCATAAAATCAGTTAGCTAGCTATATTTTGTTATGATTAGCAAATTACGTTTTAGCCAGCTAGCTTGTTAGCAAGCACATATTTGGATATTCAATGTTGAAACTGCAGATGCATGTTTATTTTAGTTGTTAATTGTAATTACAAAATGTATTGACGGACATCGCGACAAGCCTACTTAAGATATATCAGCTGATTTAAAAATGTGTGCGTAGTTTTTATCAGCGATGAAAACAAACAGCTCGGTAGTGAACTGAACACTGCATTACACAGGATATTTGACAAGCAATATAAATCTTTATTAGAAAAAGTACAGCACAAACAACATGTCACAAAATAGTAACGGTAGTACAAAACTTAGTTCAGAGATATTTCACTTCGGTATAACATAAGTAATTGTGTGGAGCCTAACACACTGTACTTACATAGTGCCTCCCCTGCTGACCGTCAACGTTAACAGAATCGCTTTTCCTCACAGTTGTCAGGCTCCCTAATAATTCATTTTCGGGACAACCGAGAGGAACAGATACGCTGTTAACGGACAGCAGATGTTGCTTCACGCTACGAAAACACAATGGAGTCGCCACCAGAAAATAATTTATGTTATGTCGAAGTGAAATATCTCTTTAATCGGCTAACTTGCTGTGGTTAGCAAGCTAGCTATTTAGCTTTCTGGCGAACCAGAGCTAACGTTATACTTACCTTCATAACCGAATATAAACTTCTCAAAAAAGAATTTATAGCCCTTGTCTAGTTTAGACCGCTTAACATTCACTGGCAATGCTTCGACAATGCGGATAACATCGGACATAGTGACCTTTGGCAGAGCTATTAGGGACTGTGAGAACACGTCGCTGTTTAGGCTCAATTTTTCGCTGTCAGAAATGGACTTGCGTCCGTAGCAACGGCAACCGGAAACAAAGTATCCCTACATCCGGTTTTGGTCGCCATCTTGTGAAATAGGCCTATTGCCCTCATGTTTATTACCGGAATTTTACCGATAGTTACGGCAAAGGTTAAAGGTTATGGGTCAGATGTCGTCACAAAGTGCATCCCACTCATTTAACTGTTTCTCCGTGCTACCGCACTTCCATGGTTCGGAGTGCGTAGTCCCAAGCCTTGCCTGGAGTGCATATTCCGGAGCACGGTAGTGTGGAGCATGGAAGTATGCGGTTTGGGACACAGCCTCTGTCTCTCTCTTTATCAAATTTAAATTCAAATTTAAAAAAACTTTATTGCCACAACCGCACATCAGCACAGCATTGCCACAGTGATTGTTCACTTAAAACAACAATAGTCGCAATGACAACAACTACTGTATGTGAACAGTAGGAATGTACAATAATAATCACAACTAGTGTGCTTGGACCCTCAGTAATGGTGGTGGAGTTGTGGGGGACTATGGACTATGTCAGCTACTTCCTATTGGGGACTATTGTGACCATCGTAGGGACAATGTGATGGTGGAGTTTACTGTTTACTGTCTCTCAGGCTATGGCACACTGCCACGTCTCGCTCTCTTTCTCATTCCCTCTCTCACTGCCCAAAGCAAACCCTACACGTTTTCTATGTGTTAAAAATAAAAAGCAGAAAAAAGCTTGAGTGAGAGTGAGTTTTAGAGAAGGAAGTGTTATATAAGTGAGTTTAAAAAATTGCAGCATTCTGATTGGCTGCCTCATTGTTCTAATGTGGCTTTTCTTTCCACACTCTCATCAAGAGACAGGTGCACTTACAAGCAGCTCATCAAGTGTGAAATCAACTAAACCAGTAGAGGATTTTTGAAGCGATAGATATTATGTTTCACAATGAAAACATACAAAAACAAGAATTTAAATACTGAAATTTTTTGGTTTTTCTTTTTTGGTTGTTTTTTTAAACCATCATTTACAAGCACTCATAAGTGGACGTTTTGCTTTGGACAGAACTGTAGCTTTCAATCCAGCCTTTAAGAATTCAGGAAGACAATAAAAAAGTTGTGGACCTAAAATAAAAAGTGATGCAAGCTGTTGTAATTTCTGGAAGTGTTCTGTAAATGAACTGAAGATAAAAACTGTCTCATGGATGCTGAGAACCATGAAATTGTGTCAAGGTGAGAAGCCCAGGACCCCCCTCCACCCCCCTCCTATCATCAGCCCAGTGTATGAGTAGGTCACAGAAGTAGACAGTGGAACATACACTGAGCAGACAGGATACAACTCAGTGCCTTATGAGGTGACATCACTGTCCAGCTAGGTAGGGACAAAGTGTTAAATGACAGCGCTCTCCTTGCACTGCTGTTTTGTTTCAGTAGATACTATGTTGGCTTATGGCAACGCAGCCTTTTTAAAGTTTGAAGGAAATTAGAATTTTTTTCACTAGACCGCGGTTTTTGAGTGGCCTGCATTTAAAAAAACGCACTTAATAAAATACAAGTGATAATAGTCCTTTAATTATCTCATTTCTATCCACGTCATCCCAGACAGATTTTTTATTTTATAATGTACTCACTTGCTTAACATTTTAGATATTTACTAATCACACAATGGTCATTTTGCAAATACTCCCGTTTTTGCATACTGTCTGTAATTCTGTTGTTTGGTCTGTATCCTTCCATATCCTTCTAGGACCCAGCAATTCATTTTTTTCCCCTTTAGGGTGCATGAGTCTCTGGACTTAGTCTCAAGAACCACATATTCTACTATGCTGACACACACTACAAGGGGCAATCAATAAAAATAATTAAATGAATACATTTTGTTCTGCAACATGTTTTGTCATTAAAGACACTTGTACGTCAAAAAATTTAAATGATAAGAAAATAAATTCTGCCAGGTCTCAGAAGGATAGGACTCTCTTGGCTAAGAATGTCTCATTAAAGAGTTATAATGTTTAAACCATGAAGAAAGAAAAGCTTATGGAATGATAGCCGATTGCATGGTAAACATTTTTGTAATGTAATCCTCAAGGGTTAGGGTTCTAGTTATGGTTCTAGCCAGTTAGTATTTGTGACTGATTGTAACAACAAATTATTTCACCTCTATCAGCTATAACCTCACCCCTTGTCCTACCATCTTTCAGCAAGGTGAGGATTAATTGAAATACGTTTAATTTTCCAAACCCAGCAGTTTAAACCGTTAACACTCTCATTGACGTTCGGAACTCTGAATCCCGAACACAAGTGCATCAACAGTTAAAACACCTCACCTACCCAACATATAAAATATTTTTATTTGATTTAATTTGGTAATCATTATCAAAGATATTAATTATCAATCAAATCACTGAATTCATTGATAGACAGAACAAACTGTTTGGATCAACCTCAAAATGTACAACTGACAACCAGGTGAAAATGAAGAAATATTCAACAAATTCAACAAAGGTTGCAGACATGGACAGTCACTCTGGGTGAAAGGGGGGGGGGGGGGGGCTCGATTGTGTCACATTTTGTCCTGCAGAGGGTGGTACACACTTGTCCAGCAACCTTTGGGAAAGCAACTTAGGTTGACATCACTATAGGATTTCAGCTGTAACTCAGACTCCGGCTATGTCCTAATATGAAGTCAGAGAGGAGATACCAAACCACAGCATTTGCTCCAAAGTAATCCAAAATGCAGAATAGTCCAAAAGAACCAGAGATGAAATGTACAATGGCAAACCTAGAAGCAGAATTCAGGTGCCCACTTCCAACTGTTACAAAACTTTAGATTACTATCATAACCCTGGTTCTCTGAAACACCGAGTGGAGAGATCCATCTATGGGGAATGACATCCAGTCATGACTCCTCAGAAGCATCAATTGCACCAAGTCTGGCTCTGACAGACAGTAGCACGTCCAATGCTACAGGAGGCACCGCCCTCCTGTAAGAGCATATAGGATGCTGCAGCGCTACTACTCATCAGTGAACATATTCGCTTCTCGTGCGCGGCAAGCAGGGCAGTCTTGGTGGATCTCTCCACTCGATGTTTTAGAGAACAGGGGTTACGATAGTAACCTAAAGTTCTCTTTCATCTTATTTCGAGATCCACCTATGGGGAGATATGGACATCTCCCAGATTGCCCTATGCTCACAGCTGAGAAACTGTCAGGCCAGCAAGGGCAGCCTCCCCCCTTGAGGGGAGGGCGTTTCTGGCATATCCCATGTATGGAAGTACTAAACACAAAGCAGATGAGGGGAGATGCGCGAGCTTCACACAGAGCTCACCCCCAAAACTGCATGGGCTACCGTGAGTCCTGGTGATGTCCAGGCGGTAGAACCTAGCAAAGGTATGTGGAGAAGCCCAGCCTGCAGCTGAACAAATCTCCTGCAAGGAGACCCCACTGAATAGGGCCCACGATGCAGCCATGAACCTCGTAGAATGAGCCCTCAGGCCCGAGGGGGGTGTTATCCCCTTTGAGTCATATACCATAGCAATAGCTTCCACAAGCCAATGAGACAGCCGCTGCTTAGAGATGGCTTTCCCTTTCCCTTTTGCCCCAGGCGACAAAGAGCTGGTCGCTCTTTCTGAAAGCCTTAGTCCTTGTCATATACGTGTGGAGAACATGCACAGCACATAGCATAAGCAGCCTTTGATCCTCTTGAGAGGAGTAAGTTGATGGGTGAAAAGCAGCAGGCTCCAACACCACACACGTGAAAGCTGGGAAGCTTTTAGCCATGAAGGCTGGATTGGGCATAAGAGAAACCCTATCCATATTAGGGGAGAACACTGAACACGAGAGATGCACTGAGAGCGCATGGAGGTCACTGAATCGCTTAGCCAAAGCTAGAGCAAGCAGCAATGCTGTCTTGAGAGACAGCAATTTTAACTCTATCTCATTTATAGGCTTGAATGGCTGTAGAGACAGAGCCTCCAGCACCAGTGATAAATCCCAAGAAGGGATGTGCTTTTTAGCAACAGGCAGAGAACGGCGAGCCCCCTTTATAAACTTGCGAATGAGGGGGTGTTACCCCACTGCATAGTCTTTGAAACCAACATGACAAGCAGTGATAGCTGCCAGGTAGACCTTAATGGTTGAAAAGGATTTCCCTTTATCCATAAGGTTGTGTAAAAAGCACATCATGTCAGTAACAGAGCACTGGTCAGGCACTGTCTGACGAGAGACACACCATCCTTCAAATACCTGCCACTTATTTTCGAAAGTGACCTGGTAGGGGGCGCTCTCGCGCATTGGATGGTAGCAGCCACGTGAGAGGGGACCCCTAACACAATAAGGTTATACCTCTCACGGGCCAAGCCCAAAGAGCTATTCTCTCCGGGCGGGGGTGATGAATTTCCCCGTTCGCCTGAGACAGTAGGTCCGTGCGTAACGGGACTGCCATGGCTGTGCATAAAGGAGAGGGATAATCTCTGCCAGCCACGGCGATTTTGGCCACCTGGGTGCTATTAGGATAAGTGTCAAGTTCTGTTCGCTCACTCTGGCTAGAGTGGCAGAGATGAGAGCGAGGGGAGGAAATGCATAAAGGAGCACATCGGGCCACACGCCAAGAGGCGCGTTCTCGTCCTGTAGCGAGAATACATAGGTCAGTGGGCGTTTCCATTCGAGGCAAAGAGATCTATGGCCGCACGGCTGAATCGCTATTCCCCGTAAAGTGGCTTTCCCCTTGACAACAGATCCACGCCTGTGTTCAGAATCCCTGGAACATGGGTCACGCGTATCGACAGAAAGTGATGGCTGCTCCAGACCAGCAGTCTGTGGGCTAGACAATGGAGCTGGAGGGAGCACATGCCACCTTGCCGATTGACATATGCAACTGCAGTCGTGTTGTCACAGTGGATTAGACGGGGTAAAAAATATCTGAGAGCTATCCAAATGCTTAGTAGCTCCAGATAATTGATGTGAGCTGAGCGTAGCTGGATTGGCCATGTCCCATTCACAATACGTCTTTCTTGAGTGGCAACCCGCCCAGAGAGGGACACGTCTGTTGTCATGACTATCCTCATGAGAACGATCCCGAGAGGGGTTCCCTGAGTGTAAAAGTCTGTGCTTTCCCAGTGACGCAGAGTTTGGTAGCACTCATGTGTCACCGGGAGGCGGCGATGGAGATCGCCCACGGGGCTGAGGTGGAGGGATGAAATCCACCTCATAGCCCCTCATTCTTAATAGCCCCAGTGGAAGGACCTCAGAGGCTGAAGCCATCAGCCCTTGCAGCCGGTGCCATGTGTGATACTGTACTCTTGAGCTCGGTTTGAACTGAGAGAGACAGACTCTGAGTGATAAGATGCTGTCAGCTGATAGCCGAGCTCGCATCAACACAGAGTTTAGGTCCAGTCCCAAGAACGTTACATTCTGGGATGGAGAAAGATTGCTCTTCGGGAGGTTCACTCTGAAACCAAGAGACAACAGATGTGTCAAAACTAGCTGTGTATCCTGCACAACTCTGACTTTCGAATTGGCGATGATGAGCCAATCGTCGAAATAAGTCAGAATTCTGACTCCCGTTAGTCTGAGGCCAAATCGAATAATGGTGTTGTCGCTCCACCTAGTGGCGCAACCAGGGAAGGCCTTGTGTGTTTTAAAGAGAATCTTTTCACACTGTTTTTTATTTTTTGGCCTTTCAGGGTGGAGGCCTTTATTATAAATGGCCTGGTGTTGTTCTGCACACTGAATGTGGGTAACACTACCTGTGTGGCTAGAACAGAATCTCCGTCTCACGGCATTGAGAGGGGGGACTGAGGCTGGTGGACATGGGAACTGGCGCCCTGACCACAGCGAACATGGGGGTGGGAACCCCTGGGGGTGAGGGGTCGTCCCGCTCAGCTTGAAGTCTCCTCTTCTTGGAGAGGGGAGACAAACGTGTCCACGGGGCTGGTCGCCCCAGAACGTGGACTTAGCCCCCCAGCAGGGAAGCCGGTCAGGCAGGCCGCTTCCACTTGGGGTCAGCGGGGGTGGGTGATGGTTTCTTTGCTGTGGCCGCAGCGAAGATGTTACCCCAAGGCCTGGGAGGGGGGTTACCCTGCTGGCCTAGGGTTTTTCCCTGGGGCTTGGCTCTGCCCTGGCCCGGTTGGGCACGGCAGTTCACAGCCGGAGGCTGTGGGGGCCGCGTGGGAGGCGGTGACTGAGGCATAGCTCTGCGGGAGAGGCAGTGTTTGAAGGCCTCATCCTCTTTCTTTTTATCATCGCACAGCTGCTGCATGAGAGTCAGCGCAGGGCCGAAAATGGCTGGCCTGGCTCAACTGGGGCACCTGTGATATGTCTCTTCTCATTGTCGGGCAGATCAGAGAGATTAAGCCACAGGGCCCACTCACCAGCTACAGCCAGGGCCATGGAGCGACCACAGGCCCGGACACACTGACGAGCATTGCGCAGAACCAGGTCGTTAATAGTGACAATCTCTTGCCACAGTATGGGGGAAGGGCTCCCCTGCTCGAGCTGTTTCCCCATCTCCTCAATCAGCTCGGCTTGGTAAACCGAGAGTAGAGAGGAGACATTGAGGGCTCAAATAGCGAGGGCTGAGGTCCTGTAGGAAGCCTGGTGAATGGAGGCTGTGAAACGGTCCATCTTATTTGGTAGGGTGGGCTTTGGTGGCGCCAAAAGCCCTCCTTGCGTGGGGTTCAGGTGTCGAGCTATGGAGAGTTCAACAACTGGGCGTGGGCGGCAATGTCTTTGACTTCTAGGCTGGAAAAGCCGTGCTTGAAGTCAAGGGGATCCTTCCAGTGGTGCCTCGTGTTTAGCACAGGCAGGAAGGTTTGGTGCTACTGCAACCAATATATGAGTTAAAAACAGAAATGTGTTGTTTTGGTTTCATTAGTAGACGATACACGACAACTATGCTGAATACGGTGTTTCGCAGTGCCACCATTGTCTCTCTGGTCGTTCATTTAACACGCACCCCCTCCCTGCAGTCTCATCTAGAAAACACCCCCCACCCTTGACATAATGGACAATATTGTCTATCTTGGAATTCATAAAAATATTCTTTCACCACGAAAAAATCGTATTCCGTCAAAGCAACAAGATAAACCTGACAATAACCCTAAGATATGCCTAGACAGCAGTGAAAACGCTGCTCACTGAATAACGAAATAAACGAGAAAAAGTTTTTAAAAATGACACCATGTCATTCTACAGTCAATATATGGGACTAAATATTGAATAAATATACAACCTTAGCATTGGTTTTACGCAGAGATGTCAAATATTATCTTGGACAATCCGTTTGTGAAATATACGTGCATATGTGATGCCTGGGTAACTTCCAAAATAGCTGTGCGTAATACCACACCTGTTGTTTACGGCGTCGTCGCCCTTTTTAGTACAGTCTGGCTTGATTAACAATTCATTTATTCGGTAGGTGAGAGTATAAGCTTTCTAACGATGTATAACATGTCTAATTCTACTTTTGGGATAGCGTTTTATAGGCCAGCATAACCGAAAATTTTCTTATCGCATTCAATTACGCATTCACACTGTAGTAAAGTACAACAAAGACGCTGCTAACAAAACGTTGTCAACGATTTTTCGTAAATTCTTGGAAAATACTATTATTATTGAGGACTTCTGGACATAGCCATATGTTTGCTGATAGACCTAGCTGACATCGTTTTCTGTAGCAAAACAGAAGTGAATTGATACTGTCTGTCTCCATCTACTGAACATAGATGAGATTTCATCATTGCTATGTAAGTATTACTGCTCAAAATATTTCCGTTATATACGTTATTTTTGAAATTGAGTGTCTTTAAATAGGCTAGTGGTGTTATATAATGCGGATATTTCACACTGTAATGTAAGCGTTGGATGTAGTGTAATAGTTTTTGTGAAGCATGCAACAGTGATGACATGAGAGTTGGAACATTGCCAAAACGTGGTGGACGGTTGAAAATTGTTTTCATGTCGTCCCATCCCCATACAAGAAAACATACGAGAGTACAGAGTATAGAAATACATACAAGAGTTAATTATTACACATTTAGGTACTGTACCGCATTGTGTGACAATATTTTTGCATTATTTTTTTTAATTCGATAGCAATGTTTCATCTTAAATCTTCATAAGGGGCTCCTTTATATGCTTTATAATGGACAAAAAACATTTTATTTAATCTTGGAGAGATTTTGGATATGTTTCTGGACCCCTAGATATTTTAGACCACTGTACTGACTGAAAGCTTGTAATTCCCACTTGAAAATGATGCAACGGTGATTTTCTTGAGTCAAAACAGTTGATTTGTAGTGAAATACGTGAATATTTTGTGATTCACAGCAATGCATAATTTAGACATTTTGGATAGATTTGGTGACGCTGGGTACACTGCTTATTTTTTGCTTCATACATCTGTTGTAGTTCTACATATCCACCCTTAGATTTTCTGAACTTGTGGTCAAGAAGTTTTTGATCCAGCACATGTATAGTTTAACCTGCTGTATATGCAATCTCTCAGTATTTCATTGCACACTAAAAAAGTGCAAATTAATTTTAGATTTTTTGTCTAGACAATTGCATTTGTGGCACTTCTTCCAAAATGATTTATATAAACTAATCTGCATTTGTATTGTAAATTGTACAAATGTCTTGCTTCATTTAAGCCATTTTTCAAGTCTCTGTGATGTTCACATCTGGAGTTATAAAGCTTTAAATAGGGTACCCCCTAAATGGGCAAGGATTGGCAAGATTTGTCATGTAGGGTTAAACAACCAGTGTAGGTGTCTGACATTGTGACAGCCAATACACAACAGATGACAGCCTGTCATTCACAAAGTGCAATCTCCACCCTTTTTGATGTGCTATTACTGCTTCATGTTGTAAGGTGACACTGTAAGGTAGAGTAATCTCCTAAATATCTGAGCGAGATCTCTCTAAATTTCTCCTGAAAATATGAAGGATGACAGAAGCTGTGTCCCAATACGAAGTCAGCTGCCTCATTGCCTGCAGCCTTAGAAGGCAGTTCCCTCTGCAGGCATTATCCTAACGGTAAAGGAACCTCAAAAGGCAACAATTTTGGGACGCACTTTGAAGGAAGAATGACGTCGCAGAGAGTTCACAAGATCAGTGTTTACTGTTTCAATCGACGGCTTTAACTTGCCAACTGACAGACTCTACGCAAATAAATGCGGATTCTGTCGTTGTAGCCATAATTGTTCTGATTCCCTATTTAAGGGGAAACAAAATTAGTTTTACATTCAGCTAACGACATAACTAGCCAGTAGTTCAGCTCCTTTTTTGGTTTTAACCAGATTATCATTTCAGTTGTTCGCTGTATGTTCTAAGCCAAATGAACGCTAGCTACATTGTTCTATTGGGAAGTGATGTGATTACAAGCAAGTTAGCTGTCTAGTACCGTTTAACTGACCAAGGTTTAAAAAAATTAAATACATTATTCAAGGGTATTAAATAATTAAAATTTACTTTTAGATGTGACTATACACTGTATATTCACATTTCCACCACTTCGCTTGTTTGAGCTGCCATTAATTTAACGGAAGTGAGAAGTCTGATGAAATCGAAAGACCTATGGGATAGCCTTCCAGCTGAAGGATGCATCAGACACTGCCTTCAAATTTAACCCAAATAAGGCACCTTAGAAGGACACATTTTTTAATGATTTCGGTTTGGGACATGCCTACGAAGGACAAGTGTGAAAATTAGTGAAAATGCTGCCTTCTAAGGCAGCTGACTTTGTATTGGGACACAGCCAGAATCTGAGTTACAGCTCAAATCCTGTAGTGATGTCAACCTAAGTTGCTTTCCCAAAGGTTGCTGGACAAGTGTGTAGCACCCTCTGCTGGACAATATGTGACACAACCGAGCCCCCCTTTCACCCATAGATGTTTGGCAGTGTGCATTATTTCAAGCTGGGTTAAATTCTTTTACTCATTTCCTGTTCTTATTATAAACATAGCTGTCACTGAAATGACAGTGACATTCGTAACATCTGAGGGGAACATGTTTCTGCTTATACGTTGAATGGGCAGTGGCTTCTCCCCAGATTTGAGTGTGTGGGAGATCATCTGACTCGCTGCACACTATGTTTTGCTCTGTTTCAATTAAACTGAATTCAGCTTAATACTCAAAGTTACCGAAATGTATTACAATATAAAACCAAAATAATTCATAATTATGACAGCAAGCCATCCAGTCCAGCTAGTCTCTTAACTTCCCAGACTAGAGAACATCCAGCACTGCATGAAGCCTGGACTTGAATACCCCAAGAGTATCTTCCTCTCTACTTTATGACTTGCCAAGCTTTTTCATTCACTGATAACTTTCTGTAAAAAAACAATACCCGTGTTTTTCATTGCTTACTTTTTTATCTGTTGCTAGATCCCCTTAGAAGCATTCCGACAGTCTGGCCCAACGCGGATCCCTAAACCTAAATGCTATGGCACAACCAAAGGGCCAAATGGCGTGGGCAGTATCGGGCAGTGCAGAGGCCAGCCACACACCTCTCTACAATCTGCAAAGGACCCCAGTGTGAGATGCACTGCCAGCAACCTCAACGTTGTGAATCCCCCCACCAAAACATGAGAATTCTTACAGATTTCACGGTTCTTATTGTTTTGTGGTGCTAGGGGAGAATCTAGTGACATTTTAGTGAGTTACATTTGGTTGTGTATACATGCAGCTGTATTTCAAATGTATTTTAACTGCATATAGAAAGCTCTATGTTAGTTGCCTGTGCACAGTAAAACATCTGATAAATGAGGTACAGTGATGTGATACAGGTGAATCCTTAATTGTCAGAAATGGTGTATAGTTTCAAGATCTAGGCTCAGTAAGAAAAGTATTTGTTTTCACACCAAAACACTAAGAAAGTTTCTAAACAAGATTAATATTAGCATGTGGAATTTAAATAAAAAGTGTTTCATCATTATTTTGGAGTACAGACATGCATTTATAGAATAGTGATTATATTTTTTTGAAAGATAGCAAAAAGACAAAAAATGATGTTGATGATGTTCCTGTTGTTTCTTGTACACTTGTGGTTGTTTTTTATTTTTCATTCTGTGCAGGATGACACAACAGTAAACTTGATAGTAAATAAAAATGTATTTTTATTGAGTGACTTTTTTCTCTTATGCTAACAGACTCCTGGAAGGTTTCCAAATCATGCATTATTTTCAATGGAACTAAGATGCCTTAGCTGTAAGTACTTATGTAATACTTTTTAAAAAAGTGATTTTTCCAAAAAAAAAAAAAAAAATGACAATAATATTTTATGTCCTTGGGCTTTCATTTACAAGGCCTTCACAAGGAAATATTTTTATATGACAATACTCTCCAGTGGACACTATATTATGTGCATAATAGTTGCATCCTAATATTTACTTGGGATTGTGAAATTTGGCAAGAGCAATATGTAATATTTACATATTTATGCCATAGTATATTGATAAGGGACTATTGTGTATGTTAACTTTTTTAAAGTAGTTACAGTACTGTCTCAATGTACAGTGAACACCATAACATTTGGGACAAAGTTAGCACTCCACAATTTTAACAATTCACACATGGTTCAAGTGGACATTCACGTCACAATGTGTAATGCTGGATCCAAACGCAGGACTCGAACACAAAGGCTTAGGAGAAAAGCAACCGGTTTATTGAGAGGTAACCAAACTGAGCAGGGCAATTCAAAACCGGAACTGGACCGGGAAAGGCTGGAATCAGACTGGACAAGACTGGAGCCAGAGCAGGACCAGGAGCAAGACCGGGGCTGACGAAGGGCAGGCTGGACACGGCTGACAGGGAACGGGAAACGCAGACAAGACGGGGACGAACAAAAACGAGACCAGACAAACACGACAACAGGAAAGACACAGACTGGGGAACCCGAACGCAAAGTGGCGAGTAGAAGTGGATAAGAGCTAGGAAAAAACCGGGGAACAAGCCTAGAGAGAATTCGCGATCTTTTACGCAAGCCGACGAGAAGTTGCAACGGGCAACGATCAGGCAGGGAGTGGTAGGTGAGCCGAGAATAAATACTGGTGAGCGTGACGGGAAAGCGCGCGGAATGCAGGGGAAACAAGTGGGTAAAATTAGGTATTCTGAGATCGTTGAATCCGAGACCCACCTCCGCTGTGGAGGTGAGCAAAGATGGTGAAAAGGAGACAAGATACACAAGGCAAAGAAAACATGAGAAATGGCAGGGACGTGACAGTTCACAGCTTTTAGTTAAGGGTATTTTTATATATTTTGGTTTCACCATGTAGGAATTACAGCACTTTTATACATAGCACCTCTCCCTAATTCAGGGTACCATAGTGTTTGGAACAAATGACTACACTGGTATTTCTCATTAGTCTGATGTGTTGCCTTTGGGGACTGTTAGTGGCATTTGTCAACATGAGGACCAGAGTTGTGCCAATGAAAGTCAAGGAAGCCATTACAAGGCTGAAAAATATGGGGGAAAAAAAATAAAATAAAGAAATAAATAAATGAATAAATAAACAGTCAGGGACATAGGTCAAATCTGAGGCTTACCAAAATCAACTGTGTTGTACAGAATTAAGAAGAAAGAGAGCACTGGTGAGCTCAGTGAGCATAAATGGTAGGTTAAGGAAGAAGACCTTTACAGTTAATAACCATAATACCACAATAATAAAGAAAAACCTCCAAACAGCCATTAAACAAATTGGGATGGCAGGTGTGCCATCCCGCCAAGTTACGCCTTGCCGGGGTGGCATGCCCCATACCTATACAGCACCAAGAGTTTGCCACTTTTCAGGGTTTCCAACAGAAATAACCACAATGACCACACTCTCAGCCCTTAAAAACATTCATTTCTGTACCTTCTGACCCCATTTCAACAGACAGAATTCACAAACAACTTCACACATCCACACAATAAAGACAAAATTAGGGGATTTTGCATTTTCTCCTTCCTCTTCTTCTTCTTATCATTATTTTTCCTGCTCAATGACCACAATGCTGCAAGCCCACAAAAAGTATGTCTCCCCATTGGACATTTACCTACACCTACCAATCATTTACCTACATCAGCCAATCAAAATACACACAAAAAAGCCACATACACACGCAAAATGGAAATATCTTTTTCTTCAAGAAAATTCCTTTACAGTAGAGCTATTAAGTTGGTGGATCACTCTTAATGTCGTAGCCTTCAGATCCCTGACTCACAGGATTGAATCCCACCTCAGGCAAATCTCTTATTTATTAAGCATGTGTATTTGCCCACTAATAATTGTGTATTCTTTTTCTGCTATTACTTTTGCATGAAATCTAGCTGGTCTTTCACCAAATGTATAGACTGTATTTTCACATACCGTCCTCACAGTCACTTATCTGGCCACATTTGCTTTCAATGTGAAAGTTGTCTAGCCGGCTAAGATATAGCCAAGCCATAAGGAATAAAACCGAAGCTCAGTTCTGCTTACTGGCCTGCCTTCTATAAAACCATGAGCACATGGCGCGATTCAACTACCTTTTCTTATTGCAAAGCCGTTCATGCCCATTTCACTAAGTACGTATTTATTAATTAATTCCCTTATGCTATATTGACATTCAAATTACATCTGAATGTTCAATGCATACATCTCACTTACAGTATACATGCAAAACTCACATATTTCACCAAGTACATTCACACCTTCAACGGCTACTTCCGTGGTGGCTCACTGCTAATGCCGTTGCCTTTGAATCGCAAAGTCAAAGCATTGAACCAACCTAAGGCTCAGGCAAATCTTTCATTTGTTATCACACTTATTTGCTAACTAATACTCTCCTACTGCTTTTAAACAATTGCTTTTGTGGTTTGCTATTGTCATAATATCACAATCTTCAACGCATATGTTTAGCAAAACTCAGGCATGGTGAGCCATATGCATTTCATGACAGCAGATTTATAGATTTTCATTCAAACTTAACCTGAACAAATTTAGGTTACCTCGCCCTGTTCTCTATCTACCAACATACAAACAATTACTACGTCTGTAGTGTCTACAACACCGCATTAAAAACATTCCATTTAAAAACATGACTCATTCATTATTATAACTAGTAGTCTACATGAAAAAAGTACATTTGTACAACAGTTTTGCAGCACTTTTCACATATTCCTTCAACAACTGCACATACAATGACTACAAATACCATCTGCTTTATATACCATTCGATAAGTAAACTTATCTTGGTCATGGTTACTATATTTTCTTTGTACAATAGACTGTGATCAGGTCAAAACTTCATATTGTTTCAACTATATTTTATAACTTATAAATATCATGTCAAAGTGTCACATTAAAAAATGGCCACATGGAAGAACACACCATTTTTATGACTGATTTCAACACCTGATCAACACTTACACACCACAAAGGATATGCTTATGCTTGCTTGTTAAGTTCATTTTACAAAATATGCAACCTTTGCAACATTTGCTATTGTAAAATATTCTATATGCTGCACAAACATACAGTACGTACATCCATACATACATACAGTGGGCTCCAGAATTATTGGCACCCTTGATAAATATGCACAAAAAATGCTAAAAAAATTGCTAAACTAAAAAATAATAGTTATTGACATACACTTTATTTTCCAACATGTGTAAACTAGTGTGCTTGATTAATGATTCATTGGAATCAAATTTTTTAATTAAAAAAAATATTTCCCCAAAAAACAGGTTCCACAATTATTGGCACCCCTGGTTTAATGCTTTGTGAAAACACCCCTGGCAAAGATGACAGCCATGAGTCTTTTCCTATAATTTGTGATACGTTTAGAGAACACATTCGGAGGGATTTTTGACCATTGCTCCATGTAGAACTTTTCAGATTGATATAGACTTTTCATTGATATCTTTGGGTTTGCACTTATGGACCCCTCCTCTTCAGTTCAGACCACTGGTTTTTGATGGAATTTAAGTCTGGAGACTGAGATGGCCATTGGAAAACATGGATGTTGATTTCACTTAAGCATTTCTGTTTAGATTTTGATGCATGCTTGGAGTTATTGTCCTGCTGGACAATCAACCTATGACCAAGTCCTAGCTTCTTAGTAGAGACAGCCACATTTTCTGCCAGAATTTCCTGGTACTTTGTTGAATTCATTGTGCCATTGATCTAAAATAGTCCCCCGGGACCACTGCCAGCAAAAAATCTCCAAAATATCAATGACCCACCTCCATATTTGACCGTAGGTATGAGGTACTTCTCCTGTATGCATTCCTCTTTTGCCGCCAAACATGTCGATGGTGTGTATGGCCAAAACGTTTTTTGGTCTCATCTGATAATAGCACTCTCTTCCAGTCATAATTCCAATGAGGTTTGGCAAGCTGAAGATTCTTGGTTTTGTTTATTGTGCTCAGTAAGGGCTGTCTTTGTGCCACCCTTCCAAAGAGTTAGTTGGTATGGAGGTGCCATTTTATGTTTTTTTTGGACTTGTTGACCGCAAGAAGCAAACCAATCTCTGCAATTCTTAAACAGTGATCCTTGGGTTAATGGCTTCCCTCACCATATTCCTCACCGGTCGTGGGGACAACATGCACTTGCTTCCTCTTCCTGGCAAATTTGCAACCATTCCATATGTTTTACACCTTTTTATTATTGCCCTTATTGCCCTGTGCTAAGTGGTATGTTTAACCGTTTATGTTTTTTGTACCCATTACCAGACTTGTGACAGTAAATTACCATTGGTCTCTTCTGAATTGACAGTTATTTGGCTTTTCCCACGCTGATGGATGACAAAGGGATTTTGTATGCTTGTTACCTCAATTTTATTCTTTAGTGAAACTGGAAGTGATGGAATGACACAATATAGTTCCTTTAGACTGAGATGAACTAAATTAAGTAAAATTGTATTACCAATTTCATTTTGTTTGATTTTACTTACAATAATTGTTAGGGGTGCCAATAATTATGGCACCTATGGTTTTCAGAAAAAATTAGATTACTTAATAAAAAAAACATTGAAGCATGAGAGTAAATGTATTGCAATAAAAG
Source organism: Anguilla pacifica (assembly GCA_039654925.1). NCBI lineage: Eukaryota > Metazoa > Chordata > Actinopteri > Anguilliformes > Anguillidae > Anguilla > Anguilla pacifica. The sequence continues at coordinate 33,333,462 of CM077286.1, read as the reverse complement.
TATATAGTTTTCCCATATGTTTGAACATAACATATAGATTATTATCTGTGTCATTTATTATATGCAGCCTTTTTTCTTCATTTTTATTAAGGGTGCCAATAATTCTGGAGCCCACTGTACATACAATGCTTCATTATCCCTATGATGACATTTCCCTAGCAGCATATATAGGGGACGGAGATACAATAATTACACATAAAAATATTAAATATTTAGGTCTATGAAATACATATTGCATCTTACAAACCTATTCAGACATATGTTTACCCCAATTATGTACTATAGCTTTGCTATTCACATGAAGCTTCACCAAATAAGTACAATAGTATCATTTCTTCTGCAATGCTAAAGAATAACATATCTTTCTGAACATAATTTTCTAAACAAACCTATTTTATTCATGCATTTCATTCAAGGTATACTTGCATACACCCAAAGCACTGCATGCAGGTAGTTGTTTAATCATATTGTGTGTTCTTTACAAAAAATATACATTGGTGCAAAACAGATGAAATTATTCAGCAACATTATTATTCAGCAACTCTGCAGCAGCAGGGCGCCTTGTTCCCCCTCCCACCCGACCAAAGAGATCACAGAGCTTCTCCACCCCAGTGGTGGAACAAACTCCCTGTCCCTCTTCGAACCTCTCCCTCACTACCCATCTTCCGTCATGGCCTGAAGACTCATCTCCTCAGACTATACCTGGACTAACTACCACCACTCTGTATATTTCACTCTACATCCACCCCCCCCCCCTCCTTTTCATGACACTTGTTACATGTTCCCCCATCCCAGCACTTTTTGGTAATTTGTATTTGTCCTATCTTCTGCCTAGTTGGCTTTGCAGAGGTTAGGTGAGAATAGTGTTCACTGTTTGAACTAAACTGTGTTCTTAGCTGGAAATAGCAGTACAAAATAAGTATTGTATCTTATCGAACCTGTGTTTTGTAGTCGTCCATGACCATGAAATGCACTTTTGTACGTCGCTTTGGATAAAAGCGTCTGCCAAATAAATGTAATGTAATGTAATTATTCCAACTATAAATGATTGCTATTTCACACTTCCATATGACACATATACTTTGAATGGCCACATTCTCTTCACATGGTAAGATGGAAAAACACAGGACCAAGTTACTTGAAATAATTTAAAAAGCATTGGGTAGCAGCATTGCTTTGGAATACAGCATGTAGCCAACATTGTTTATTGTAACTTTGCGTAATTTTGATATCAGTACTTTTAATGGCAGGCCTAGATTATGCACGTGGTAATGACTTATAGTGGTTTGTATGCATGAGTAACATGGCATTTTTGTACATTGAGATCGTATTTTTCTTCAGATCAAAAACATTCTTCAGGAGGCTGGTGTGGATGTGTCAGTGAAGACTGCCCATAGAACTACAGAGGCTACACTGCAATATGCAAACCACTAGTTAGTTACAAAAACAAGAAGGCAGATTACAGTTTGCTAAGAAGTATCTAAAAGAGCCTGCAGAGTTCAAGATAAAGTCTTGTGGACAGATGGCAAGAGCAAAGAGTGGAGGCCAAAAGGTACTGCCCAAGATTCAAAGAACCCCCCCCACTTCTACCCTGGTGGTGTGGGTGCTATTGTTTGGGTATGTATGACTGCCACAGGTCCTGTCTTGTCTTCATTGATGATGGCTGGCAGCAGCAGCAGATCTTGGAGTGTACAGAAGCATCTTATTTGTTCAAGTTCAAGCAAATGCCTCCAATCTCGTTGGACAACATTTCGTCCCATTTCATCCAGCAAGGCAATGATCCCAAATATACTGCAAACGCAACAAAAGATTTTCAAAGCAAAAAACAGGAAAATTTGTGACTAGCTAAGTCACCTGATGTGAATCCAACTGAAAATGCATTTCACATGCTGAAGAGAAAACTAAGCATTTCACATGTTGAAGAGAAAAACGCAACTAAGCCCCCAAAACAAATGGGAGCTAAAGATGCCCGGCAGAGTGACACTAGTGTAGATACTCAGCTCCTGGTGATGTCTATGTGTAACAGACATCAAGCAATCATTGCATGCAAAAGATATGTGATAAATTACTAAACATGACTTGTTCATTTACATAACATTAATATGTCCCAAATATTATGGTGCTGTAAAATTATAAAAACTGCTGTAGTTTCTGCATGGTGAACCCAAAAAATAAAATAAATAAAAACCTTAAATAAAAGCTGAGAATGTGCATTTTAACCACATGTGATTTGTTCAATTATAAATCTAAAATTGTGGAGTACAGAGACAAATAGAGACAAATCAAGAAAAAATATTTCTTTGTCCGAAACATGGAGCGTCACCGTATATATTACTTTTAGAATGCTAGTGCTGTGTATTCAAAAAAAAAAAAATACACCCTTTACAGTAATATGCAATATTCCCACCCTAATTTGTAAAGTCCAACTATAGGCACCTGCAGCCACAGAGAGTGTAAATTTGCAGTTCTCCTCCAAAACACCTTGTGTCACCAAGTATGCTTCTTTCACATTGCAGACTACAGCTAAGATTGCATAGAGTGGAGTTGGAGGAAGACCTTTGACATGTAGTCCATAGACACCCAATCAACCAGTGGGGGGTCGCAGAGTGTGATGAAACACAGACCTGTATCTGGCCAAATCACCCCATACCCTGGGTGATGCAATTGCCAATTGCACATTGCTCTATGGAGCTACCGGCCACCGTCAGCATTGGCATGGTCTGGATTAGAACTGAGATTATGGGGCTCATCCTTACAGTACACCTTGGCTGGTTATGGCAGTGGTACATCATGCTTTTGACTGTGTTATACTGACTTAATGGGTTATTTTTTCAAACACATTTTTACCAATAAGGCAAATTATATAATAGATCTCTATTGATACATTTTTGAATAGACATCATTTATTAAAATCCATTTCTGATGTCCATTGATAATATTTATCTGTGATTAAGAGGTGCTTTCCTGGAAAATAGTGGTTAGATGACTGAGTATGTCTTTTAAATGCACCACTGGAGACAGATGGGAGGTTATCTGGGCCCTGTTTCCCTCCCCGAGAGGCTTTAGCAGTGTTCTCAAATGTAGGAGGTGTTTACAGAAGTGAAAATTCCAACACCCCCTGCACTGGGAACTGTCACGTCTGGGTCCATGTTAGCACAGTTTGTCTTGGAATTTGAGCTGATTACAGGAAAATGCATTAAAATAATTAAATAAAGAATAAACTATTTAGGGGGGCGCCGTTGGACACAACGGAGTGAGGTCACGTTTCCCAAAGCTCCGCCAGGTAGTGGCAAAAGTTATTTAATTTCTAATTTATTATTATTTACCTTATTTTATGGAAATACTACTTTAAAGTATATTATTAGTATCTGTTGATCCCCGTTACTCTTTCCAACGACAACCAATGGCCGTAAACCACATAATTAACCCTCACGACCACACTTTCTGTCATGTTGGGATTTGTTTTGCTCGTGGAGGAAGCTCATGTCATATTCCCCTCTAAAACGAAGAAAGAAGTGAGTAAATTGTGATACTAAACAAAGACGCTACTTCCCTGATAGCACTCCCACTAACATCACTTGCTAGCTAACATTACCGCTAACGGACCTACCGTCACATATAATAATATTGAACTTTACCAACTGGTCTGTAAACTGAACATTTCTATCAGGCTATATTCTTAGAAGCATAAACAGAACCTTGGCCACCTGATAGATCGCTTGAGCGCTCAGCTACCACCAGCCGTGATGACTTTGCTACTCTCAGCAACATAGTGAATACTCTCAAAGGTGAAGTTAAGGTGCTCCAAACAAAATGTGAGGACCTAGAAGGAAGGTCAAGATGCAAGAACATTCGCCTGGTGGGCGTCCAAGAAGGTCTGGAGGGTCCCCGCCCGAGAGAGTTCATTTCTCAACTTCTGCAGGACATGCTAAACTTGGATGAAATGCGCCTCTAAGACCGCGCCCAGAGATCCCTTCGAGAGAAACCCAAGGATGGGGGCCCACCATGACCTTTTATCATCAGAGTTCACTAATTTCAAGTCAAAGAACAAATCCTGCGCCAGGCGGGGGCAGCTGCCCCTCTCCTGCACTAAGGCAAGAGACTGTCCATCTTCCCTGACTTTGCCCCATCCGTGGCCAAGAAACGCTCAGAGTTTGGAAATGCTGAGCGCCTTCTGCACTCCTGCCCAGGAGTCAAATTCGGCCTCTTCTTCCCGGGCCAAGCTGAGGATCACTCTCCCAAACTGAGTTTTCTGCAAGGTCACTGACCCAGCTGCTGCGGTTGACTTTATTAATAGGGACTTGAGGAGGGCCGCCCCTCCAAACCCAGATTGACGGGACCGACAGTGCTGATACTCAACCTTTAACCAATATATCCTTTGACAGTCAATATTGGTAAACCTATGTTAAATGAACCTTTTCAGTACAAATTTCAGATAGGATGTATTCAGTTTTTTTCAATAATATCCTTAAACCTATGTTAAATTAACCTTTTCAATACAATTTTCAGATAAGATGTATTCAGTTTTTAAAAAATAATATCCTGTCTGTCGCCTTTATTTATTATTATTATTATTATTTTTTTAATATATATTTTTCCTCTTTATTTATTCCCTTGGTTTTTACGAGAGACACTGTAGGTCACAGGCTGTCATGCTGCCTGTGTTAATAGTTTAACTCACCTTATTTAACTTGCCTATATTGGTAAACTGTGCTTTTTATTTTATTTTTATTGTTGTTTACTACTATATAATTGTCGCTACCTTGGCGAGCTTAAATAGGCTACTAGGTCTTCTGTGTTTCTTAGGAAGTACTCAGGAGCCTGTAAGAGGGGGGGGGGGGGGGGGGGTTCGTGCATCTAGTTGGGGGAGATGCTTCAACGGGTGGGAGAAAGTTCATTAGTTCACTTGTTCTTTTTCTTTGTCATGTATGTTACATTTGGTCTTCTAATGGTACCTAAAGGGCTACACTCATTTTTTTCTCTTTTCAAAGGATGACCCTACAACCTAACTTGAAAGGCTGAGAATACAATTAGGCTTTGTAGTTGGAACTGTAAAGGTTTAAACCAACCAATAAAGCGTAGTAGAGTGCTCCACCATCTCCAGCATTTGGGAGCTCAGATTGCATTCTTGCAGGAGACTCACTTGAAGGTCTCGGATCACTAGTCGGAGGGTTGCCGGTTCGATCCCCCGCCCTGGGCGTGTCAAAGTACCCCTAAGCAAGACACCTAACCCCTAATTGCTCCCAACGAGCAGATTTGTACCTTCCATGGCACCCTTTCACCGTTGGTTTGTGAGTGTGTGTGTGTGTGAATAAGAGGCATCAATTCACTCGGGGGGGTCCTCGCGGGGGGGACTTTAACTATTGGTGCTTTACATCGGTCCTCCAGTAGCCTAGCAATCCATCTAAATCTTCTAAAGTTATCAAAACTTTCTGTTACAAACAAGACAAAGTTTTAAAAAATGATACCATGTCATCCTACAGTCAATATCTGGGACTAAATATTGAATAAATACATAACCTTACCGTTGGTTTTACGCATAGAGATGTCCCTTTTGAGACTGAGTGGTCATATATTGTCTTGGACAATCCGTTTGTGAAATATACATGCATTTGTGATGCTTGGGTACCTTCCAAAATAGCTGTGCGTAATACCACACGTGTCGTTTACGGCATGGTCGCCCTTTTTAGTACATACTGGCTTGATTGACAATTCAATTATTCAGCAGGTGAGAGTATAAGCTTTCTAATGATGTATAACATGTCTAATTTTGCTTTTGGAATAGCGTTTTATAGGTCAGCGTAACTGAAAATTTTCTTATCATCGCATTCACTCTTTGGTATCAGTAAAAGTGTTATCGTTACTCTGGTTTTATTAGTTTTTTAAATGAACTGACGGTGTGAAGATAGTAGTAGACAGAGTGCGCCAGGTTACAATTGGCTAGCCACGATGTACTGTATGTCCTGTGATTTCAGGTGAGCTACGACGTCTAAATTTGCACAGAAGTGATATTGCATTAGGACAGTGGATGATAAGAATGCTACGATGTCAATGATGCTAATAGAGTGTATGAGATTGCTAAATGTTAGGAAATACAAGTACATGCTTATATCATGTAGTCGCTAGCTAACTGGCTAGTTAGCCCCACTGTAGCAGCTAGTTAACTGGCTAGTTAGCCCCACTGTAGCAAGCTAGAAGCTAGTTTGTAATCAGTAATATGTGCTTACGTGTGAATGTCCAGTAAATGTGTGTTTAGCTATGGTGAGAATAATGTGTTGATCCGAATCTGAGAATTGCAAACTTTATTTTATTGAGAATATATGACAATAGATAATAAATTGCTGTGGACAGAGTGGCTGTGATGATGGCAAGATTGTGTTGTGTGGTGCAGCAGCAGTGAACTTTGTATAGGCTCTGTGTAGAGGAGGAGCTCTGTGTGTGGCTGGCCTATCACAAGTACGGATATTGACACATTTTACTTGGATGGTACTCGTGCTCGTAAAAAGTACATTATCCGTACCGAATACTCGTTTTATCCGAGTATTCGGCTCAACCCTAATGTCAACTGTTCAAGTTGAAGACATGCTATTTAAATCATGACATACTCATCATGAATATGGGGATAAGGCAAGTAAATTACTTTCCCACCAACTTCTCCAGGCATCCTCAACTCATCAAATTCCTCAAATTCAAACTCCCACGGGTGTATCGACTAATCCTCAGCTAATTAATGATCAATTTAGAGGCTTCTATGCCTCTCTCTATACTTCCGAACAGTCAGTTGACCCTTCCGTTTTCGACTCTTTTTTCAGCACTCTTACTGTCCCCACCGTTGATACAGCTTCCAAACTTCAATTAGAGGAGAAATAGAGGAGAAATTCAAATTGAGGAGATTTCACGAGCGGTGGGTGCTATGCAGTGTTCCAAGTGTCCTGGACCAGATGGGTTTCCTGTTGAGTTCTACAGGAAGTTTATGGTTAAGATGGCCCCTCTGCTGATCAACATGTTCATCTATTCATTGGACACTGCCTCTCTCCCTCAATCCTTCTCACAGGCCTCCATTTCATTAATACTAAAAAAAGAATAAAGACCCCCTCTCCTGCGGATCCTACTGTCCAATTTCATTACCTAACGTGGACTATAAAATATTAGCTAAGCTACTGGCTATGCATTTGGAAACGGTCCTGCCATCTGTAATTTCCCCTGACCAGACAGGTTTTTTTAAAAACAGACATGCTTTTTAGAATGTTAGACGCTTATTTAATGTTATGTATAACCCCTCAAACTCCAAGGACCCTGAAATTGTAATCTCTTTAGACGCCGAGAAGGCTTTCAACAGAGTGGAATGGGGTTATCTTTTCAGTACTTTGGAGAAATTCGGTTTTGGCGAAAGGTTCATTGCTTGGGTCAACTTACTGTACACCTCTCCACTTGCATCTGTCAGAATGAACAAAAACCACTCGGGCTGCTTCCCTCTCTTTAGGGGCACAAGACAGGGATGTCCGATGTCCCCTATGCTCTTTGCCGTCGCCATTGAGCCCTTGCTATTGCGCTTTGATCTAACCCTCACATCACAGGGGTGACCAGGGACGACATTGAGCAGAGGGTATCACTTTATGTGGATGACTTGCTTCTCTATGTTTCCAGGCCTGATATATCTATACCCATTGTGCTCTCTGTTCTTAACTCATTTGGTTTCATCTCTGGCTACAAGCTAAATTTTAATAAGAGTGAACTATTCCCTCTGAATGCTGCAGCTTGCAAATACCCACTTCACACAATACCATTAGAATAGTTCTGGACAACTTCACATACTTAGGGGTCCAAGTCACCGACAAATTTAAGAATCTATTCAAGTACAATTTTACCCCTCTCCTCACTCGATTACAGCAGGACCTTGAGAGATGGTCATTACTCCCTTATCTCTAGCTGGTTGAATTAATTCGGTTAAAATGAATATCCTAACTAAATTTTCCTTCCTATTTCAATACATTCCTATCCTTATCCCAAAATCGTTTTTTTGAAATTCGATGGGATTATCTCAGGGTTCATTTGGGATAAAAAGAATCCAAGAATCCGCAAAGTATACCTGCAGAGACCAAAGAGGTTAGCCCTACTAAATTTTAACTTCTGTTATTGGGCAGCCAATTTCCGCATACTTCAGTATTGGTTGCGTGCAGATAGCTTGCATAATGTTCCAGCTTGGTTGAGGTTGGAAGCATCTTCCTATATGCCATCTTCACTGGCTGCTTTGGTTTACACCCCTAGTGGTTCAGTCTGCTCAGAATACTGCAAAAACATTTTAGTCAAGACGACTCTCAAAATCTGGAATCAATTTACACGCCATTTTAGATTGCAAACCTTTTCACTACAGGGTCTTATACTTAAAAATAACGCTTTACATCCCTCTCTAGCAGATGGAGCTTTTTCCATGTGGTCTAATTTTGGCATAAAGTCATTTAATGATTTGTATATTGAGGGCATCTTTGCATCCTTCCAGCAGATCTCAGCTAAATTTGGTATCCCAAAAAGTCATTTTTTTTTAGATATCTACAGGTTCGTAGCTTTGTCCGGGACACAAGCTCCAAATTTTCCTCTCAGCCTGTAAACCCCTCCATTGATGCTTGTTTTTTACCACCCTACGTCAACAGGTATTATCTCATGTGGATATGAGAGAATTTTCTCTCTTCAGAGTTCCTCATTGTTAGCTGTCAAAACATCATTGGAGCAGGATCTAGGCAAAGAAATTACTGATGATCTATGGGATGATATTCTTCTCCGGGTCCACTCTTCATCTATATGTGCCTAACATGGTCTAATCCAATGTAAAATTATACACCGCACTCACTGGACAAAACTCAGACTTTCTCAAATTTATCCTGATATTAACCCTGTTTGTGACAGGTGTCGACAAGCTCCTGCCTAACTGATTCATATGTTTTGGTCTTGCCCATCTCTTCATAACTTTTGGTCCAATATTTTAAAAACGTTATCAGGGGTACTTCAGGTGCCCTTTGATCCAGTTGCATCAACAGCACTCTTTGGAGTAATACCGGATACAGTGGTCCTGCCAAGAATTAAAGCAGACCTTCTGGCCTTCTTGACCCTATTGGCTAGACGACTGATATTACTTCGTTGGAAGTCATCCTCTCCTCCATCCCATGAGGCTTGGATCAGAGATGTTCTTCATTTTAATAAATTAGAAGAGATTAAACACACACTGCATGGATCTACGGTTAAATTTTTCAAAATATGGCAACCCCTCTTTGACCATATAGAGACATTGCAGTTCCAGAGTGTACCTCAGTGAAGCTGGTTGTTGGTTATTTTTTTATTATTTTTCCTTTTAATCTTGCTCCTTTGATTACTCAATACTAATCTGTAGCACTAACAGTAATTATTTTGCAATTTACCATGAAGACTGTGTTTTTTGTTTGTTCGTTTTTGTTTGTTCGTCTTGTTTATAACTACTGTTTTTGCCATATACATAATGTTTATATGTCATTATTTTCTGTATGTATGTCTAAAAAAACATGTTGAAACAATTTGAGAAACTACTGTTCACAATGTGGAACACCAATAAAAAGAGTTTATAAAAAAAGATTACTTTTATTAAAGATAACTATTTGACAAAAAATAACTTGGCACCTTTCATTATTTCTATTTGCGTTACAACAGAAAAATGAAAGAAACTATCACAGCTTAAACCATGCACATGGGCTGCTTGGGATCCGGCAGTCCAAAGTAAGCAGTGATGTAATTAATAAGACATTTAGTGATGTCAAATATTCCTAAAAGAGTAGATGCACCTTGTGTTATTTTAACATATCTAGAAAAAAACCATGTACGGTATATAAAAACATGCTTAACACAGTAATTGCAACACAGAATCAAAACCTATTAGCTAGCTCTTGACAGCCCACAAATATCCGGAATAGATGGAGAAAGCTACTGTACCGTGGCAGGTTTTCAGGGATTTAGTTGACTCTGTTTCTGTGGGTCTTTCCAGCAGGATGACAGGGTTTTGCAGCTCATCTTTCATCATGGTTAGCTCTGGAGAGGATTTTCAAATCTATTAATAATGATCCCTTCAGCCCTCAAGCTCACATGCAGTTATCACATCATCAAGAGGCAGGAGAAACCTGAGGAGGGGTTTCCTTTTTTCCAATCTGGTTTTTAAAGACCAGAGCAAACCAGCATATCCATGTAAACAGGACTTAATTTGCAATCTTGTTAAAATGGGAATGTGCACTGTAAACAGTTCAAAACTTAAGAAGTTTTTTTGCTACACCAGCAAGCAAAATATTACTTTTCTATTGACTGCTGTCAATATTTCTTTGTGCCTGGCTTTGGTTATGCCATCGCATGTTGATGTTCTTGATATATTCATAAATAACAGCACACACAAGCTCAACAGTGACCGTGGCATTTAAAAAAAATCTTTTTTAAAGAACACTCAATCAAATTCAATAAAATTTTATTTGTGTAGTGTATTTTACAGCAGTTGTCACAATACACTTTACAGACAACTCTGGCCTAAATCCCCACAGGAACAAGCCTAAGGCAACAGTGGCAAGGAAAAACTCCCTGTAGCAGATGGGAAAAAACCTCAGAAGGAACCAGGCTCAAGGAGGAAAGCCATCCTCCTCTGGTCGGCTCAGGGTGTTGATTGGTGACCAACATGTCAGTCAGTTTTACAGGGTTCATAATGTGGCTCAGATGACGGGCGGGGCTGGGTGGTGGTGGTGGGGAGCAGCAGGTGGCGACGGATGTGGGCAGGGTGGAGGCAATGACGAAAGAGGGGCTGGACCGCAGTGGTGTGGGAGACCAGACGACAGCACTCTCGAAGATTGGGGCAAGAGCCCTGCCGGAAGCGTGGGGAAGAAATGGCGATTAGAGAATTTACAATAGAACAGACAGTGGGTAAAGTGGCAGTAGTATGAATTGGGGGGGCCCCACCAGGAATAATATATGGCTGCATATCTACTAGGGCAGGGATGGAGAGCCCATGCAGTCATGAGGGGGGGACAACCATACTCGCCTATCAAGAGCCAGCCTATGTAAAGTCAGGTCACAGCTGATTGACAGGTGGCCACCCCACAATGCTCTATGATTACAGGCTTCTCCCACCCTGTCTCCAGACTATAACTGATTATAAGCCTGAGCGCAGAGGTGCGTTTTAAATCTAGATTTTAATATTGACACTGAGCCTGACTCCTTTATACATTTTGGAAACTGGTTCCACAGTAGTGGGGCTCTGTAGGAGAAAGATCTACCACCTTTTAGGTTTTTGGAAATTGGGACTACCAAATAGCCTGTGTCTTGAGAACGGAGAGACATTGTGGATTTATAAGGTAGGAGCAGGTTGGTTATGTACACTGTTGCACGTCCATGCAGAGCTTTAAAGGTCAGGCGCAAAACCTTTAAATCTATCCTATGCTTAATGGGTAGCCAGTGAAGCGACCCTAGCACTGGAGTAATGTGCTCACACTTCTTAGTTCTGGTCAAGATACAAGCAGCTGCATTTTGCACAAGCTGGAGACTTTTTAACGAGTTATTAGGGCAGCCAGATAGCAGGGCATTACAGTAATCTAGCTTAGACATAACATAAGCGTGGATCAATTTTTCTGCATCTCCAACTGACAGGAAATGCCTGATTTTAGCTGTTGCGTAACTGAAAGAAGGCAATTCTGGATATTTATTTTATATGCGTGTCAAAGGATACATCAGGATCAATGGTGACACCAAGGTCTTTAACAACCATATTAGGTTCAGCCAAACAACCATCACAATTTAAGGTGAGAGTAGACATTTTCTCCCTTAATATTTTGGGACCTAAAACCAACATTTCAGTCTTATCTGAAAACAGGAGCAGAAAATTAGAAAGCATCCAAACCTTGATATCTACAATACAGGCCTCTAACTGTGAAAGCGGCAGTGCTACGTCCGGTTTCATTTAAATATAAATCTGTGTATCGTCCGCATAACAGTGGAACTCTACGCCATGTGCCCGGATAATACTGCCAAGTGGTAGCATATATAGTGAGAAAAGTACTGGTCCTAGTACTGATCCTTGTGGAATACCGTATTTCATTTTTCTGACAGTGTATAGGTTGTTAGGCTTTTATGAGAGAACATTGTTTCTCCGGCATAAACAAACCATAACTTTTTAAGTATGCATGCTGAGAACGTTGTGCATCGGCAAAAACCTGTTGAGATTTTCAAATGAGGTTGTTGTTTTACAGCAACAATTTCTTTTATAATGGTTAAGTCTAAACACAAGACTTGGCATTTAGAAATCATTTGTCTGGGTGAATATTTCTTAGGACAGCGAAAACAGCTGGCTCCACAGCAGAGGGAGTGTTCAGTGAAGAACTTGATCCCATTTTATATCGGTGAGCATCTAAATACATTCTCAAAATATTATTTATTATTATTCAATACACTTTTAAATAAGAAGTAGGACTGTTTTAGAATAAAAAATATGACATGAAATTGTGGGATGTGTCTGACATGTTGAAGGGGGTGAGATATTAGACTAAATCATCAATTGATGGACCTTAATCAATGGATTAGTAAAACAGATAGCTACATAGTTATTTTCTACAATCTTCCAGACCTGCTGCTAGCAGAGGTGGCAAAAGGAGAACAAGGAGAGGGAAGTGGAGAGGGAGCGGTAGAAGGAGAGGGTGACAGTCAGGGGAAAGGTAAGGTAATTTCAGCACACTTCTTCCAGGAGCATACAGAATACAATATTTAGTGATAACACAGCTAAAGACGTGATATGATATGATTTAGTCTCCAAGTGACAACGCCTATGACCCGGAAATGACACAACGGAAGGAGAGCAGGAAGCAGGGGGGAGACCACTGCTTGAATACGCCACCCCAGCTCAATTAATAATTACCAGCTGCGCTCTATCAAGTGACACATCCACCACCTGGGAGCGACACACAACCAGGAAGCACAGAGAAACCAATATTTCTATGCTGCTACATATATATATATATATATATATATATATATATATATATATATATATATATATATATACATATTATATGTAGTGTATTGTGTTTCCTTTTCATACCATTACTGTGTCTGTAGTTTGCATGCCTCTGTGTTTAGTACCTCTAGTGTCTGTGACAAGGATGTCACATACCTATGCTAAATGGCTATGAGGGTTCCCAGGGAAGGACAGTACCATTTGTCCCCAGCCCGCCACTGAACTCAATCTTTTGATATGTATGACCGCAAACTGTATATCCAGACACCACACAGCGTGATCAGCAGAGACTTGCTTGGCGCACTGCCCGAATGTCCTGAGTTTGTCTCTCCCTTGCGCATTGTAATAAACATCAAATTCTCTGAGGAGATGTCGTCAGTGTGTTCTTCATCGTCCTGCATTTGACTCCACGGAGAAGGGAAAAATAATCCTAACATCCCCTTAAAAATGAAGACTTGCCTCTGTTCCAAAAGCATTAGGGTATTACATATGATACAGACAGCCATTGTTGTAGTCTGTATTAGTATGTGTTTGCTGTTAGTGTTTATTTTATGTTTCTGTAAGTTTATTATTTTTCACATCCTCCGTCCCAGTATTTTCATTCTGCCGGTCACTTGTCTCCCCAGTGCCGTCTCTGTGTCTGTGTTCCCTGAGCTGCTTCACTCCCCTGTATTTGCGTGATTTCACTATGCAGGTGGTTCCGGGTTTTCGTGGTTTCCCCCCTTCTTTCCAGTCTTGTTTTACTTACTTCCTGCTTATATCTGGTTTTACTAATTTCTACTAATTTCTTACTAACTTATAGATTTTAAAGTACTAACCTCATTAATATACTAACATGTTAATATTACTAATGGATTAACAAACACTAGTTTTGGGTTTTTGATAGTTTAAATCACTATACTAATACATTAACCATTCTCCCCTTTTCCATCCTGCGCTGTAGCTCCGCCCCTTTTCTTTCTAGTCTGCCCTAACGCTGAGTTCTGCAATTGCCTGCACCTGTCTCTTGCTCTAACTGCACCTCTCTCTCTCTGCACGTGTTTTACCTGCTAAACCCAGGCCGTCTGTTATCATTGTTGTCTATGTGATTCCAGTCCGCGTTTTGTCAGTCCCCTGTCATTTAATTAGTTATCCTAATGTTCTTCACCTGGATGTTGTTTGTTACTCCGCCCTCACTCACGTAACCCCTTGATTGTTACCTTCCCCAGTGTATAAATGTCAGTCTTTTCCACTAGCTCCTTGTCAGAACGTTGATCGTATTCACTGTGCCGATGTATTGTAAGCCTTTGTTTATTGAGATTCCTGCGACGCCTTTTCCGTACGACTTCGAGTTTGCCTGCCCCTTTTGTTTGATTGCTTTCTGGTTTGACCTTCGCTTTGTTTTGACTTCTCTTTTTCCCTGTTCCTTTGTACCTTCGCCTATCTGATCTCCTGGTTTTTGATTTTTTGCCCGTTTACCACTTCTTTTGGAAACTCGATTTTGTACCGTCCTATATCTGATTACCTGGCTTTGAACTTTGGACTGAATAAAGACAACATTTTTTGGATTTCCCTGGTCTGCGTTTGGGTCCTTGCACAGAACATTACAGCCATTGCAGAAAACTTATTTTCTTTGCTAGGAGGTGAAGGATGTAAATCTGGGAAGAATGCAGACACATTCCAGATTTCTTCGCTCCAGGTGTCATGCAGTAGAATATTAAAAATACAAGTATAATTGTGGAGTAAATTTATTTTATTCACACATCCAGAAATTACACATACTGGGTGTCATTTATATACTTCAGGCAAACTGGCGGGCATGTATGGTAAATTCAAGCAGTCACGTTACGTCGGGCATTTATGATTTCCAAGCACAAATAAACCCAAGCCCATCCAAACATTTTCTTGAGAGACATTTCTGACAAAGAGCAACATTATAAAAGAGCAACAGAAAAAGTATACCAATAATAACACCTACAGTTGTGTTGATTTAGCAGAGATCTCATAACTTGTGGAACACCGAGTTGGCATTACTCTATCATCTTTATATCATCACCATAAAGCTGGCCACAACAGAAATATGACATTTTGGGCTCACTCAGCACAATGTATCCATTACTGGCCATAAAAAGGGCATGGCAACTCTCAAGGGCATGAGAACTCCCTCAGTGTGAATACCAGACATCATTTTCATCATCACTATTTGCACTAGTGTTCATTACATCTGTAAAGCCTCCATAGTGTTATTCCTTCCCAGTGCATCTCCCTGGCTAGATTTTAAACCTACAGAACAGCTGATCATTAGCTTTAATAACACAAGTTGTTCTTCTTAGTTCCCAGCACCAAGACAACAAAACAGATTACTAAGAGAAAAAAATGCTAAAACAAAATGGAAATGACAATACAAGCCACACATTTACATGCAGGGGGTTGTTGAGGGGAACCTAGGTAATTCAAAACTGGATTAATTCAGCTTTTGTTTACTTCATTATGAGAAATCAATTCTCAGTGACAGATTTCACATCTGCTACCATAAAAAATAGTATGTACAGCAAATGCAATATGTTATTTGTATGTTTGCTATTTATGCTGAGGTATGGGCCATAAGAATTAACACGCAGTATGTTCTCCTGTGCCAGTATGGTGTGCCTGATCAGGCATTCAGATGCACGGAAATGTCTTCAAGTCTGACATTAGATCTTAGTAATGCAAATGACAAGTTATTTAAATTTGCTTAAAATCTCAAGACTCAATTAAGTGATGAGTAATTGAAATGGGTAATTACTACAGACATTTTCAGTGTTTTCAGTGAACAAAATACAGGCAGTTTTGTGCTATCTTTCTTCACAAAGACCCCTGAGGCAGCTGGCTAGGTGCAAATGACTTACTCTTTCCTCTGGGTGCTTTTGAGCTACTGAATGACTGACTTTGATGCAAATTGCTTGAATTATTTTGCACATATCACACAAAATTAATTAATTAGAGCTGTGTGATGAACAGAGGTGGGTAGTAACGCGTTATATTTACTCCGTTACATTTACTTAAGTAACTTTTTGAATAAATTGTACTTGTAAGAGTAGTTTTAATGCAACATACTTTTCACTTTTACTCGAGTATATTTGTGAAGAAAAAATGTTACTTTTACTCCGTTATATTCGGCTACATTCCGCTCGTTACTTTTATTTTTTACCCATTTTTTATTCAATGCACGTCCTGTTCGTTTCATTCTCTCAGAGAGACTTCAGCCAAAGAGGCTGACTGGTCTTTGCTTTGGCTCTGTCATAGCCCCACATGACTCCGTTTCACCAATCAAATGTAGCCAGTCACAGCACACAGAAGGATGAGTGGGCGACAACAATGGCTGAAACAACGGCGGGTGATTCGTAGCAGGCAGAACACCCCTGGCCTCACGTTCAAACTACGTTTTACTTACAGACTACCAAAAACAGTAGTTACATTATGCGCTGCCTTCTTTGTCTGCCTAGAAATGTGGACATTTCAGCCTACAAGAACTCAACTTCGAACTTGAGAAAATATGTGGCGGTAAGTTTAGGTTAGTTTTGGCTGTGGATAGCTAACTATTTGACTGAGTGGTCATTTATTGTCTTGGACAATCCGTTTGTGAAATATACGGGCATTTGTGATGCCTCGGTATCTTCCAAAATAGCTGTGCGTAATACCACACGCGTTGTTTACGGCGCTGTCGCCCTTTTTAGTACAGTCTGATTGACAATTCATTTATTCAGTAGGTGAGAGTATAAGCTTTCTAACAATGTATAACATGTCTAATTTTGCTTTTTTTTTAGGTCAGCGTAACCGAAATTTTTCTTATTGTCGCATTCACTTATGCATTTGGTAGCAGTAAAAGACGCAGCACGGAACGTGGTCAACGATTATTCGTAATTTCTTGGGAAATACTATTATTATTGAGGACTTCTGGGCATAGCTAAGCCGTATGTTTGCTGATAGACCTAGATGACATCGTTTTCTGGAGCAAAACAAGCGGATTGAACTGTATTGTTGATTTACGGTCTCTGTCTCCATCTACTGAACACATAAGATTTCATCATTGCTATGTAAGTAGGCTATTATTGCTCAAAATACTTCGGTTATACACGTTATTTTTTTTAATTGAGTGTGTTTAAATAGGTTACTGGTATTAATGTGGATATTTCACACTGTAATGTAAGCATTAGTTAGTAGTGTAATAGTTTTTGTGAAGCATGCAACAGTCAAGACGTGAGCGCTGGAACATTGCATAGCATACATAACGTTTGTTTACGCTAAACCGGAAGTTCTGCACATATTCCGCGCAAGGCATCATGGGACTTTGGAATATCGTGGAAAAGTGCCTCATAAGGTACAATAATGGTGCTACAAAGCATTATGTTTCCCACATATAAAGTTTCTGTTTGAATTTGAGCAGGCTCCTCTTTGTTGTGATGATGAGTCTATTTTAATGGATAAATCCCTGTAGCCTCATTGATATTTTTTCTGTCAATGGAGGGTTCACCCCAACAAACTGACGGGGTATACAGACTTAATAGAGTCCAACAGAAAGCGAAAATCCTCCTCTTCTGACGAACCTCCTGTGTATTGTTTTATTGTATTATTGTTTTAAGGGATATGATTTAGGCCATATTTGAATTTGCACATGGCTATTTTATATTTGGTTTATTTCTATTGGACAAGCATTTACAATTTTATATTTTGGACATTTAGATTTTTACGTTCATCTTGCTCTTCTTATTTCAACATTAAATCAGGTTATATGAAGTAACTCAGTACTTGAGTAGTCTTTTCACAAGATACTTTCTTACTCTTACTCAAGTAATTATTTGGATGACTACTTTTACTTCTACTTGAGTCATTATTATTTTAAAGTAACAATACTTTTACTTGAGTACAGGTTTTGGCTACTCTACCCACCTCTGGTGATGAAGCTGATAAAGACTTTTGGGTGGCGATGAATAATTGTGGGTATTGTAGTTATAGAAATGGTGGGTTTCATTGCCATTTCTACTTTGTTCCCCATGCTACCGGCGGGGCTCTTGCCCTGAATGCTGTCGTCTGGTCTCACCCACCACTGCGGTCCAGCCCCTTTCGTCGTTGCCTCCACCCTACCCATATCTGTCGCCACCTGCTGCCCCCCGCCACTGCCACCCAGCCCCGCCCATCATCTGAGCCACATTATGCACCCTGTAAAACTGACTGACATGCTGGTCACCAGTCAACACCCTGAGCCGACCATAGGAGGATGGGATTCCCCCTTGAGCTTGGTTCCTTCTGAGGTTTCTTCCTATCTGCCACAGGGAGTTTTTCCTTGCCACTGTTGCTTTGGGCTTGCTCCTGTGGGGATTTAGGCCAGGGTTGTCTGTGAAGCGTATTGTGACAATTGCTGTTAAAATACGCTATACAAATAACATTTGATTGATTGATTGATTGATGGGTTTAGAACTCCACTGAGAACTCCTCCGACATATTTTCAGGTTTTCACTGAAATTGAGACTTTGTATAAACTGACAGACAGACTTCATGACATCTGCTGAAATGTAACTTATTTGTGTGTGGTCCCTGCTTTTTATGACTGAAGAAATTACTTTAAAATACTGCACTTTGTATTTCTTTTAACCATTTCTTAAAATTTTGTGTGTTGTCTTGTTTTGCACATATTAACGTTTTTCTTGGTGGTATAGGAATACATTTTCTCCTCAGCATATATCAAAAAAATGCTGTAATTTAGAAATGAAACTGAATTGATTCAGTTGTATACTTTATTTCAAGAAAATAGTTTTTCGACATGGTTCTGTATTTTTGTTTCTGTTTTTCCTTTTTGGGCTGCCAGATGGCGGCACTTCAGGTATGTTTCTGCTCATTCTCCCTATTGTTGTTTCAATTATTCTATCATTGTTTCTGTTTGCCTCTCGTTATCCCTTCCCTGTCCTGGTTTGATTGTTCTTTGAGTTCACCTGTGTCTTATTAGTTGCCCTGCTATTTAAGTTCTCTGTCTCCCTGACTCGGGTGCTGGTTCCTTGTGTTTCTGCCTCTGTGTTTTCTGCCCCGCCCGAGTTCTGTTTTTCTGTTTTAGTTTTTTTGGATTTTCTTCTGTTTTCTGTTCTGAAGTATTTTAGTGTTTTTTTGAGAGTTGCCCTGCGTGGCCTTTTGTTTGTTATTAGCATGTTTGAAGTAAAAGTCTTTGTTTAAACTTTCCTTTTGAGTTTCCTGCATTTTACACTTCGCACCTGGGTCCTTACCCTCAAGCCCTGACAGAAGGAACCAGACAGTACTGGACCCAGCGGAGTTTTTTTCTTTTTTCTTCCTCTTTCCCTGTGTTTTTGGGGTTTTTTTGTTTAACCCCTTAGCACACATGCCAAATCTGACCAATCCTTGCCCAATTTTGGTGGTACCCTATTTAAAGCTGAATAACTCCAGATGTGAGCATCACAGAGACTTGAAAAATGGCTTAAATGAAGCAAGACATTTGTACCATTTACAATACTGTGGCAAGTGAGTGCCACCCCTCCTGGCTTGAAACACACGCACGGGAGACACTTGTTTCGGTTCATAGCACTTTCGTGCTCTTTTATTAAAGCTCTTGGCTTTTCTTATAATAACCACAATACAGAGGTTTTTTGTCGCGGTCTTTTCACCGGCGCTCCTTTTCTTCCTCCGGCTTCCGGTCCCGCTTTTAAAAACCCCAGGCTTACTGAAAGCAATCAGAGGTAATCAGCGCAATTAAACAATTGACAATTATCGGCGCCGATTACCTCCACCTGTCAGTTGTGGCGAAGGATCCGAGAGCCGCTCCTCTCACACTCTCTCTCTCTGCAGCCGACGCTCAAACCACGCCCACCCCACCACATACCCCCACCGCCCGACTTAGGCCGGGGAGCCATCCGGCCGATGACCAACCCCCCCCCCCCTCCTGGGGGTGAAAGAGGAAGTCCACCACGACCATCCGTGCGCCTGGTCTATGGATCACTTTGAAGTTAAAAGCCTGCAAACCAGATACCACCGAGTGATCCGGGCGTTGGTATCCTTCATGCGGTGGAGCCATTGGAGGGGGGCATGGTCCGAACAGAGGGTGAATGGGCGACCCAGAAGGTAATAACGGAGGGCTCCGACCGCCCAGCGAATGGCGAGGCACTCTTTGTCCACCGTGCTGTACTTCGCCTCCCGTTGTGACAGTTTTCGGCTAATGTACAGCACGGGGCGGTCGACTCCCTCCACCTGCTGGGTCAAAACAGCCCCCAGCCCACTGTCCGACGCATCGGTCTGCAAGACAAAAGGGAGAGAGAAGTTAGGTGTGAACAAGAGCGGCTCCTCACAGAGAGCTTCTTTTACCCTCTCAAATGCCCGCTGGCACGGTTCCGTCCACTGGACCGGATCTGAGGCACCTTTTCGGGTTAAGTCAGTTAGGGGGCTGGTTAGCTCTGAAAATGCCGGGATGAATCTTCTGTAATAGCCGGCCAGCCCCAAGAACCTCCTTACCTCTTTTTTTGACTTGGGTCGGGGACAGGCTGCAATCGCAGCGGTTTTGTCCACTAGAGGCCGCACCTGTCCACTTCCCAAGTGGTACCCCAAATACCGTACCTCCGCTCGGCCAATAGCACACTTCTTTGGGTTAGCCGTGAGCCCTGCCTGCCTTAAGGATTCGAGCACTGCCCCCACATGCTGCAAATGCTGCTCCCAACTGCCGCTATGGATAATTACGTCATCCAGATAGGCAGCAGCATATCCAGCATGCGGACGCAATACCCGATCCATCAGGCGCTGGAAGGTGGCAGGGGCTCCGTATAACCCAAACGGAAGTGTCCTGAATTGGTACAAACCATCCGGAGCGGAGAAAGCCGTTTTTTCCTTAGATTTGGCAGATAAGGGAATCTGCCAGTAACCCTTGGTTAAATCCAGCGTCGAAAAAAATCGAGCCGTGCCAAGCCGATCCAAGAGCTCGTCGACCCGAGGCATTGGATAAGCATCAAACCGTGACACTTTGTTTACTTTCCTATAATCCACACAGAAGCGAATAGACCCATCAGGCTTACCTACCAGCACAATGGGGCTACTCCAGGGACTGTGGGATTCCTCTATTACCCCCAGCTCTAGCATTGCCTTTATCTCTGCCTGAACCAATTTCTTTTTGTGTTCCGGCAACCTATAGGGGCGGGTCCGCACCGTCACCCCCGGGGAAGTGTCAATGTGGTGGTGTATGAGGTGCGTGCGTCCTGGTACGGGGGAAAACACATCAGCAAAACGCTTTTGCAACAAGGCAAGGTCTGCTCTCTGATTCGGTGAGAGATGGTCATCTGAAAGGGTTGAGATCTGATTGGATGAATTTGGTACCTCCGGCCCCAGCTCATCTCTCTCCTTATCCACCGTAACCAGAGAGACAGCCACCACCTCCTTCCACGCTTTCAGGAGATTGAGGTGATAAATCTGTTTTGCCCCCTCTCTATCAGTACGCTCTACCTCATAGTCAACCTCCACTTGGCGAGTAATTTAGAACTAGAGGTAGGGAGTAACACAAGAACTTTATCTCCCGGTGAAAATTGATGTAGTTTAGCTCCTCTGTCGTAGTGCTGTTGCTGACGTGCCTGTGCCTCGAGCAAATTCTCCCGTGACAACTTACCCAGTGTATGGAGTTTTGCTCGCAGGTCCAGCACGTACTGTAATTCACTTTTACTAGGACTCGGACCCTCCTCCCAGTTTTCTTTAACTAGGTCCAATATCCCCCGGGGTTTCCTACCAAACAATAGTTCAAAGGGAGAAAATCCCGTGGAGGCCTGGGGCACCTCCCGCACTGCAAACACCAGAGGAGATAACCACTTATCCCAATTACGACTATCCTCATGAACGAACTTCCCGATCATAGACTTCAACGTTCTATTAAAACGCTCAACAAGCCCATCCGTTTGGGGATGGTACACGCTGGTTCTAATAGATTGAATGCCCAATAACCCGCTCGCGTAGTGTGCGTGACATAAACTGTGTGCCCTGGTCAGTCAGAATCTCTTTCGGGATTCCGACTCGGGAGATTATTTGAAACAATGCCTGCGCAACACTTTTTGCCGAAATGCTGCGCAAGGGAACTGCTTCGGGATACCTTGTCGCATAATCCACCAGAACTAACACGAAACGGTATCCCTGCGTGCTCCGATCAAATGGCCCGATGAGGTCCATCCCCACTCTCTCAAAAGGGACCTCCATTAGCGGAATGGGGCGCAACGGCGCTTTTGGGATAGCCGGGGAATTTACTAGTTGGCATTCAGGGCACGACGCACACCACCAACGCACGTCGGCCCAAATGCCCGGCCAATAGAAACGAGCCATTATTCGCTTCAGTGTCTTCTCATACCCTAAATGACCAGCCATGGGGTTAAAATGAGCCGTCTGAAAAACCATTTCCCGAGAGCTTTTAGGCACCAGCAATTGGGTGATTTCCTCATTAGTCTGAGTGTCACGACACACTCTGTATAACCTATCCCGAATTATTACAAAATACGGGTGAGTGAGTGTTGCATCCGGGCGCACCTGCTGACCATCAATGGACATCACACGATCAAAGGCAAAGCGTAGGGTGTCATCACGTGACTGCTCGAGTGGGAAATCCTCCATGGGGCGAAACACCGGCACCTGCGGAGTCTCCCCCGGAGGCTCCACTGGTGCCGGTTCCCCCTCTGCCGTGTCGGACGACCCCGCGTCACCGCTGACAGCAGCACACACATCACACAGCCCTACCCGTCGTGAACGCACCCCCCCTACCTTACCAGCTGCCTGGCGGAACCCTGGCCAATCAGTGCCTAAAATCAGAGGGTGCGAGAGGCGGGAGCTTATTTTATGTTTTTTCCCTTGACACCGAATTTCCACTGAGACGATAGGGTACTCGTGTAAATCCCCATGCACACACCTTATAGATACCCTTGATGCTTCTAACAATGCCTCGGGTCGAACCAGGCTTTGTTGAATCATGGTCTGCATAGCCCCTGAGTCCAACAGCGCCCGGTGTTCACTCCCTTGAATCCTTACCGGAATACAGTACGCTCCATCTGGGTCGGGAGCGGAGCTGGGCGGGCCGACAACACGAACCACCTGCCCCACCTCCATGAGCGGGCACTCGCGGCGCAGGTGACCCGGTTGTCCGCACCGCCAACACCCCGGTCCGGGTGCCTGAGGAGCTCTCTGCGGGTCGAACCCCGCCGCCACTGAGCCTGGGGCTGGGGAAACAGAAAAAAAAGGGTTGTTACGGGAAAATGAGGGGGTTTGGGCACGGGGAAGGGAGGAAGGAAGGGGGGGAGGAAGGGAACGAGGAGGGGCTCTCCGGCGCGGAGCTGTGTCTGCCCGTCCTGGCTGCTGCTGCTGCTGCCGCTGCTGCTGCTGCTGTGACTGGCCGCGGGGGTAGAGCGCCAGGTGGTCCTCCGCCAGGGTGACGGCGGCCGCCAACCCAGTCGGTCGATGGCACCTCACCCAGTTCGCCGTCTCCCCCGGGAGGCCATCAACGAATCGTTCGAAGGTTACCAGCTCCACCACCCCGTCGGCTGACCGGAGTTCCGGTCGCAGCCACCAACGCGCCATGTCCAGCAGTCTCTGGGCGTGTATGCGAACGGCCGGTCTTCTCCTGCCAGGGCCGTCTCCCGGAACCGTCGCCGGTGCTCTTCTGGGCTGTACCCCAGGCGGTCCAGGACCGCCTTCTTCAGGTTTGCGTAAACCGACCGCGCCGTGGGGGGTAAGCTGTGTGCAGCTTGTTGGGCTTCCCCAGTTAAGAGGGGCAGGAGGCGGACGACCCACTCCTCCTCCGGCCATTGACTCGCCCTCGCGGTCACCTCGAACCCCTCGAGGAATGCCTCCGCGTCGTCCTCTGGGGTCATCTTGGGCAGATGGAGAGCTACGGGGGGTCCGGTCTGTCGCTCCCGGGAGCTGGTTTCTCCCGCCGCAGCCAGCTGCAGTAGAACCTGAGTCTGGAGGGAGGTCTGTGCCCGCAGAGCCTCAAGTTGGTCCGCATGCATCGCCGCCTGCCTTTCCTGCATCGCCGCCATCCCCTGCAGCATCCTCGTCAGCGCTACCACCGGTTGTGCGGTTTCCCCTTGCTCCTGGCTGTGCTCCATGTGTCTCCTCTGTGCAATGTTTCAAACTAACGCACTCCCCGTACGGGCCACCACTGTGGCAAGTGAGTGCCACCCCTCCTGGCTTGAAACACATGCACGGGAGACACTTGTTTCGGTTCGTAGCACTATCGTGCTCTTTTATTAAAGCTCTTGGCTTTTCTTATAATAACCACAATACAGAGGTTTTTTGTCGTGGTCTTTCACCAGCGCTCCTTTTCTCCGGCTTCCGGTCCCGCTTTTAAAAACCCCAGGCTCACTGAAAGCAATCAGAGGTAATCAGCGCAATTAAACAATTGACAATTATCGGCGCCGATTACCTCCACCTGTCAGTTGTGGCGAAGGATCCGAGAGCCGCTCCTCTCACACTCTCTCTCTCTGCAGCCGACGCTCAAACCACGCCCACCCCACCACAAATACTAACTTAGATTATTTCTTCCTAAATTATGAATATAAACAAAAGTGCCACAAATGCAATTGTCTTGAAAAAAAATCAAAAAACAATTTGCTCTTTTTTAGTTTGCAATGAAATACTGAGAGACTGCAAATATACAGCAGGTTAAACTATACATGTATTAAGTAGGCAGTATACTTCGTACGAAGTAGAACTTTTTGAGCAAAACGAAGCAATCAGAACAACTGACAAACAAAAAGACGCAGTGTTGTGTGTTCGTATAAGTGCAGTGTGCGACGGCCTCCAGGGAGAACTTTTTGAAAAGTTCTTTCTTGTTCTCCAACCTCCCCCCCAGCTATTGGTCCAAATATCACATAGTTGGTTACGTCACGGTTGAGAGTTCAGAGGGCTGAATTCGCATGCTAATCAATGCCAATCTCTCTTATGTAGAGATGGCAATTCTGTGAGTTTACGCATGTTTGATGAATTCTCGTAATATTTCAACGTTATTCTCGTGATATTACGACTCTATTCTCGAAATCTCCGATTTTTTTCCCGCCAATGTGACCCTAATATCCAATCACACCGTTATTTCTCATTATTTCGCAGCTGTTGCATATGACACCCAGCACTTGACTCGTCATGGTTAAGTATTTCACTAAATCGCTCCCACACTGAACTTTTCTGCCCTTCATTTTTTTAATTCACCTTTTTTCATTTTCTCTCTTTTTTGCCTCCATTGTTGCTTAAGACAAATGGATGCCGCAATTGGCGCAATGAGAGTCTAGTGTGCTAATTCGTGCCTGACGAAAAATTGAGCTTAAAATATGTTCACATTTTAGAGAATGTAATTAAAATTTTCCTCATTAATGATGTATTATTTCACCCACCCACAACCCATCCGCTTTTAATCAGAATGTTAATTTTTATGACTCGGCCCGGCCGATCAGCGGATTAACCGCGGTGTCCACGGATATAACTGCGATCCGCGCATCACTAAAGCTGGCAGTAAGAAGTAAGTATTCTCTTAATATTACGACCTTTTTTCTTGAAATATTATGACTTTATTCTCGTACTATTATGACTTTTTTTCTCAATTACGACTTTATTCTCGTAATATTACGACGTTATTCTTGAAATCTCTGATTTTTTCCCCCTCAATGTGGCCCTAATACTAAGTCGTAGGGGTGCGGGTCTCTAAATTGGAAAAAATAATTTGTTTGGGTGGGTGGCGGGTGGATGATGTGATTCGGATGACGTCAGAGCCGATCTGCGCATCACTAGTGTGTATGTGTGAAACCGCGCCCTGTACTCCTCCGGGAGCAGCGCACACTTTTGTTTGAGTTATTTGAGTTTGATTTATTTATTTGAGTTTGTCAATCACTTCAAACATCAGCACTTTTTAAGTTCATTTTTTTCAAAATTGAGGTTATTGCGATTTCTTGATGGTGCTGTGATTTAAATAAAGAAAAAACATTTATCTGCACCTTTATTCCTGTTTACAATCATTTACATAATGTGTTAAGATATTACCAATGTGTATGGGAACTGACAAAAAAGGTAACGCTTAAAATGTATTATTGCAGCGCCAAAAGGCGCGGTGAAAAATTTTGGGTGCGCCTAAATTATGTGCTTGGTGCACCTAAATGAAAAAGTTAGGCTCACCAGTGCAACCAATGTAAAAAGTTAGTCTGGAGCCCTACAATTAGTAGGCCTACACAAACCACAATGGGACAGGAATGACTTTTTTAGTTTATTGATGGATGAGTCGAACCTTGTCAGGAAGCTGGTTAGCCTTTGTGACTGCTTTTGGTAGGACATGTTGTTTCTGTCACGGTAAAGCTGGGTGATATCATTTAATTTTTAAATTTAAGCTACTGTATAAGTTATCTCAGTGGATTTTTTAGGGCAAGCAGTGCTAATTACTACATCTCAACATGGATAATATTGGTGTTACCGTCCGTTTCTGTTCATGTGAATTGATGTTATTTATGCAGTTTAAAAAACCCCATATTTTAATTACCACTGTGCTACCCTACACCTTGTAAATGCTAGTGGATCAGTTTATTTGCTGATGCTGCTACGAGCATTTGATAGTTGCATCTCTTCCAATGGGATTTCCCCCTATCACTTCCCTATATCAAAGCAATTCTAACATAATTATTTTGTCATGGTGCTATATTAGCCATGCCACGTTGTCCAGTGCTAATTCAGTGTGGTATTGTCTGCCCACTGTGTGTTTCATCATCCAAAGATTTATTTTTCTAAACTGGGTGGGTGGTAATGGGGTGGGGGGCTCCATATAGGCAGTCATGGTTAATATAGCTGTCAAAAGCCACATGCATCTCATAAAAATGACTTCTGCACAACTAAAAAATAACTCTTTTCTTTACTTGTGTTTATTATTATTTTCAGACGGTCACAAATAGGTTTTGAGACAGGCTACTAGGCTGGTTTCAATGTTTGCCAGGTGAGAGTAAAGGAATAGAATTACTTCATTTTTAATTACATTCTAACTGGTTCAGGAACGATAGGTTGTGGGTGGAATGAAAGAACAGAAACGTTAAAATTCCAATTTTGCTCAGAACAAATGGATTGAAAAAAAATTGTTTTCAAGCCCTTGTACAGATTGAGAATTATGCTTGTACCTTTGTTTTTATTTTATAATAAAAATGTACTTACATCAAAAGATCCAGTTACTTTTTTTCAGTGGTCAAAACGTGCTCTCATTGTGAGCTCCTGGTCTTGACCCCTGACTGTGAAGAGCAACACACCTTTAAGCACCTGGGCTGATTAGTTAACGCAACCCAGGTGCGTGTGCTCTCTCCACCAGCCAGAATGACCGAGACCAATCCGCTCCTCCAGCAGACCGAATGCCACAAGCCCATAGTAATGAAGTCAACAATCTCTCAAAGTTCACTTCACAGAATGTTTCTTTATTTTTAAATGTGGTAAAAACTACCACCATTTAAAACTGTTATTTGAACACAGATATAACTTGTTCGTGACTTGAGGAGACACCACATTTTCATTGTTGTTATTTTTAAACTCGGACAACAGCACGACATGACGACAGTTTTCTGATGTAGTCACTTTTATAAAAACATAAAGATGTCACTGTCATATCCACCACTAAGCATCTTTGTTTTTGTTCAGAAAGAGACTTTCGTCCACATTCTTCAGTTTCAGACAGGACCTGAATTTGTTTACAATCTGTCCTGCCTTACTGATCACCCTTTTGAAAGGGACAAACATGCTACTTGGCATAGCCATGTCCATACATCAGTGGTGACTGTTCCAGAACCACATTCTGTTCCGAAACTGATGCATAGTGATTTATACATGCAAAAAAGATTACTTAACTTGCTTATTTATTTCACAGCATTATCTATAATTATCGATAAACTGATGGTCACAGCCCTAAGAAAGATAAATCACCCCAATAGTGATAATGGACACTATTATGGTAAATAGTTTTTGATTTGAGGCTGTCACATTGTTGCGGTATGGAGACTTGCATAACTCTATGACACTGTGAGCTGGGCCAGTGGGAGAAACTCCTGGAATATGTTTGGAATACTGGATAGGTCTAAGGCGAGAGGTCAGCTTAAGCACTGAAACATATTTTAGCAAATTGAATTATAGTTATAATGGTGTATAGTTTCTTGGGCTTGCATATAATTACATGTTTCTCGAGCTAAAAAAAAAAAGAAAGAAAACCTTTTTGGTATGCATGCTGAAAAGTTATTGAGACTTTTTGCCTAAAACAGTTGTTGCTTAACAATGAAAATTTATTTTTCAATGCCTAAGTCTAAACAGAAGACTCGGCATTTGGAAGCCTTGGGAAAAATCACTCATCTAAGTGAATATTTCTGAGGAGGACAGTGAAAACAGCTTCAACTCCACAGCAATGGGCAGGTTTAATAAAGGACTTGATCTCATGTCATATCCGTGAACATCCAAATACATTCTCAAACTATATTTCTTATTATTCAGTACACTTATAAATAAGGAGTAGGCCTGGTTTTGAATAATACATATGGCATGTGATATTGGATGTGTTTGACATGTTGATGGGGGTGGGGTATTTTATGAATACTTCAATGAATGAATGAATTAGTAAACTAGAAAGCTAATGTAGTTATTTTAAACAATATTCCATACCTGCTGCTGCCAGAGGTGGCAAGGAGAGGGAGGTGGGGGCGGATCAGGGTAGTGGGAGGGTGATATGCAGGCGGAAAGCAAGCTAATATCAGCACACATCTTCTACAAGCATATAATATACAATATGCAGTATTTTACAACTCTAAAGACCCATAATATCACTTGGATACCAACAAACTCCCAAGGATTACCTTAGGGAAGAGACCATGATTATGTCTGTAGTCAAAAGGGTTCAAAAATGGTAATTATTTTATTTTAAAAAGGGGTGCTACAGAAGGGGTTAAATGAGCTATTTAGCAAAAACATAATTAGCCTACTGAATGACCAAATTATAATTAAAGTTCAAATGTATCTTCTCCATTAATTATTTCATGTGAACATCCACAAACACTGATTATGTTCCCACCTGTTTCAAAACTTCTCTTCTCAACTGGAGCAGTGTGAGTCAATAGTATTGTTTCAAAATGTTGGTTCTGCGGGTGCAAATTTCTTCTGCCACACAGTGCAGCTATTTTCACCCTGGTACAAATACACTCTGAATTTGATAACTTGTTGTTTACCAGGTGCTGTTGGTTTTTAAGAGTCAAACCATGCATTGTAGTAAAGGAAATGACAAATTCTGCAGTGTAAGCCTTGACTTTAAATCTCACAGAATATTTCTGTTTAACATAAAATTGTAAGGCAAAGTGTTTGAGTTATTATTTGTGTTTTTGAAAATGTATTCATAGATAGCTACACAGGCTTATATTTTCAGGCTCAAAAGTATTCATTTATACACATGCAGGTATAATCACTGGGGAAATGCTTTAGTTAAATTATTATGAAAGATACATTAAAATTTGCCTGTGGTGATAATTTCAGTTGCAGATATAGAGCCTGTCTGTCAGCTTTCACGAAAATCGAGCTGATTAAATGCGGAATTATCTACATGAAAAACGATTTTCGCATTGTTGACCATGTTCTGGAATTCGGCCTTGAAAGAGGGACGATGACACCTGAGACATGTCTACTATTCAATAGTAATGACGACGCGACAGATAGGATTTCTGGTCCTTGTTGCCATAGTAAACAACCGGTCACAAACTAAGCCGAGAGAGGAGGATAAGAAGTTTTAAAATGCTACGGATAAACAACGAACACTTAAGCAACCGCAATAACATTTAAATTCATTCACATGTATCGGCTGGATACGTGCTCTTTCAGTACCATGGACAAGGTCAGTTATACCACAAAAAACACTGAAACGTGGTAGAAGAAAAACGATACCTTCAGCAAATATAAAAGTTATTATGCTTATTTTAAAGACATATGAATTCGCTGTTGATAATATAATAGATATAGTATCACTCCATTCGGAGTTATGTTTAAGAAAATCAATGCTGTTTTCCGTCCGAACAATGGGCAGAGATGTCGGGGCGAATACAAGTCAGAGGACTACCACAACGCATGTACAGTGAAGCTAGTGCGAAGTACATCCATGCTTGTTGTGGGCGAAACCCAACAACAAATTTCCGATTCGACGTTAAAACGTAGCAAAAGTTCTGTGGACATAGAATCCGCCACAGCACTTCAGTACTACCACCGACAAGAGGACCGGATTTGGCTATATTCTCAGAATCGCGACTGTCTTCAGTATTTGGAGGATCTGGTGGCTTTACGGAGGCAGTATAAGAATAATGTGAGCCATCTGAACAGCAAAGGTCGGAAAGCAACGATTTCCTCCAAAAAGAAGTCGCCACCCATACCACCCTCTTCTAGGCGTGAGAAGGTATAGTAACTAGGCCTGGGAATCATATGTGCAGATATACTGGGACTACAGTGCATATCCTGCATAAAAAAGTAATATTATTCTATCTGTTATGAGTTAATTGCTGCCCAAGGGGTATTATCAGATAATATGTCAGTTAGGGCTATCAAATATTTTACCACACAAAATTAACTATACTTACTGGAATTTATATTGCATAGATATGCATGCATAGTCTTGTTTTAATTGATAAGAGATATCTGATATTAGATATTCTTTATGGATATTTTTTATTATTGTTTTAATGTTTAACACACAGACATCAAAAACCAAAGCCACGGCACCTCCAATCCCCAATGAAGAGGATACTCTTGAGTTTTTTGATTCTGTCATTGCAAGTTGTGACCTGGAGCCCAAGCGTAAACCTAACTTGGACAATGGACATGCTGACGTAGATTTCATTGGTAAGCGCGAAGTGTCAGTGAGGAGAGGGAGCATCATTTCCACTGAGCATGATGTCAGATTTTTTCTTTGTTGTGTTTCATTGAACAATACAGCCCCAGTCCCATTTCTAGGAGCACTCAAAATAAACACCAATGTCGTGTAAACTAATAATTTTCTCATTAAACCAAAGCTTGTGTTTCACTGCCATTGTGCTTTTTTTTGTATATAGAAAATTTGGTTTGGGCATATATGCTGTATAATTTTAAAAACTGAGTATTGAGCTGTTGAAATTATAATTTTTTAAATGTACCTGTATACTGGCCTGGATTCAATGAACATTGAAACCTTATTTTGATAGAACTCCAATATTATTTGTAAGTATTAGTGCAAGTGTACTTTTTCATTGCTAACACTGATTGCATAGTTTAGCATCTTCTGTATGGTTTTGCAAAGTAAAACTTGTATTTAATGGTAAGTCAGGGTTGGGACATATTTATGGAATTCATGTCACTTTCATTCAAAGCAAAAAAAGTTTTGATAGTTTATACAACACTAAATGGAATGAAGCATAGAAAATTCTATTATAGTATAATGGGTCACACTTTTTAAGTCTATCTCATTACATGGCATATATAATACCTTCATAAACATGAAATAATGGCTTCATTCATACATACATTGTGCTTCATAAAGAGGGACATAACTTCTTATACAACGTTATGCCAAATGTGACATACTAACAATGTCAGCTAGCTAATGGCTAAACGTTATAAAAGGTAACAAAACATGCTTATACAGGATGCAAGGCTAACTTGCATTAATACTTCCAAATAACATTGGAGTTCTATGAAAATAAGGGTTCAATGTTTATTGAATCCAGGCCAGTATACAGGTACATTAAAAAAAAAAAAAAAAATTCAATCCCAACATCTCAATTCCCAGTTTTCAAATTAAACAGCATATATGCCCAAACCAAATTTTCTATATACAAAAAGGCTTGTGGAATGGAATTGAAAACTACAAGCTTTGGTTTAATGAGAAATTATTTGAGTTTACACCACACTGCTGTTTGTTTTGAGTGTACCTAGAAATGGGACTCGTGATGCCACTTGATGTCATGAAACAATCCAAATCATCCCACGAGAAGTCCCTTCACTCCTGTTACAGTCTCACTAAATATCTCTTGTATTAAAAGTATTCCACAAATGATTTCAAAAGCAAACCTCAAAATTATGAATGTTGATGATTTTACTTTAAAGGGTGCACAGCAGGCCACTACATTTAGCATCTATACATGTATCATAAGGCAATAACATTAGGAATACTGAAACTGGTGTTACTTTAAGGGATGTACATTAGAATATTACATGATGCCTCTATGAATGATTTATAAAGAAATACCTCAGAATTAGGACAATGATGCTAAAAAGGATATCATTTTACAAGATGCATGACACATCACAGTACAGTTATATGCTACTAAAGAGAGTACATAATGTTTCATGAAAGAAAGTACAACATAACATAACACAATGATGAAAGTAGGCCATTCAGCCGAACATGGTCACCATTTTCCTAACCAAATTGCACCTAGTGCTCTGATTACCTACAGACTAGATGGTATCTAACACCATATCAAGCCTGGTCTTAAAAACCCCCAGAGTTTCTAACTCTACAACATGACCTGGCAGATTGACCACAATCTGTGTGAAAAAATGCTTCCTAATAGCAGAATTTACCTTTTGTTAATTTACATTTATGTGGTCTCGTTCTACTAACAGAACTCAACCTGATGAATTTCTTGTAGTTCACTTTGTTAATCCCCATTATGAATTTAAAAGCCTCAATCAAATCACCCTTAAATCTCCTTTTACTAAACTTGAAGAGATACAGATTCTTAAGTTGTTCCTCATAGCTGAAATAAATTTGGTTGCCCTTCCTTGAACCTTTTCCAGAGTCTCTATATCTTTCTTGTAGCATGGTCCCCAGGACTGTACATAATATTCCAAGTGTGGTCTAACAAATGCATTATAAAATAAGTATAACTTCCTTGGATTTATACTCCGATCAGCCGCAACATTAAAACCACCTTCATTTTTCTGCTTTTTTCTGATTTATATTTTGTTTTCTCTGTTTATAATCAAACAATTCACACGTGGTCAGAGCTTTTATTAAAGGGTATTATACATGTTGGTTTCACCATATAGTAATTACAGCACTTTTTATACGTAGTCCCCCATTTCAATGTTTTAGACAAATTAACATAATGTCAAATAGAAGAGTCATGTTTTGTATTTGGTTGCATATCCTTTGCATGCCATGACTTCCTGATGTCTGTGACCTACCAACATCATCAGAGTCTGGATCTTATTGTCAGGTTGTCCTACAAGCGATACAAAACTCTTTGCATTTGAATGGTTCTCTATGGGAATTGGGGGGTGGGACTAGATTCAGCTGTAAATTATGCTGATAAAGTATGGAACACATTTGTTGGCTAAATGGCTTTAAGTCATCTAGGGTCCAAGGTATCAAATGAGCCTCAAACCACCGTGCTGTTGCCAAATATGCAGTAGCTGCTACAAGCATTCTTTCTCCTGATTAATTTTCCTGTTGAACTCAATGGAAAAAATATTCAGGAGAAACAATGCTTGTAGTATCTACTGCATAACTGGCAGCAGCACGGTGTTTTGAGGCTCAAAGCAGAAAAATGCAGGTGGTTTTAATGTTGTGGCTGATCGGTGTATATCCCAGCATCCTGTTGGCTTTTTTTTTTTTTACTGCTACAGCACAGTGCCTAGAACCTGAAAGGCTTTGATGAACGATTACACCCATGTCTTTTTCAAATTGAACACATTCCAATTTGTTCCTCCCATAAAGTAATCATGCTTTATGTTTTTGTTTCCCAAATGTAAACAAAAAAAATTAAAAAGTTAATGCCAGAGTTATGTGTAGCATAATTTATTACATTGGTATTAGGGTGGAAAGTCATAGGATGTTGAACAAAAGCATAAGTGATGCAGAGTCAAGGACATAACCTTTGAGTTCAGTTGATGAGCAAGCTCAGACTGAAGGTTCATGTCATCTTGTGAGCCAAAAGTAGGTGAGAGTATTTAAAGGGCATTTTCATTGAGTACTATTAGCTATTGTGTTGCAGCTGCATGCACACATTTAATACAAGAGATATTTACTGCCATTGTAATAGAAGTCAAGGGGACTAACTACCCTTGGATTGATTTGAATTGTTTCATAACATCAAGTGACATCATGAGTTATCCTAGCATCCTAAGAATGTTTTTGTCACCCTTTATAATGTTTAGCCATTAGCTAGGTGACATTGTTAGTTATGTCACATTTGGCATAACATCTTGCAAAAGAAGTTATGTACTTTTGGCATAACATGCTGCAAAAGAAGGTAGGTCGCCCTTTATGAAGCATGACATATGCTTATGTATGATTTATGAAGCTATTATGTCATGTTTACGAAGGCATTATATATGCTATGTAAAGCCTTCATGTGATACACTTTGTTGAAAGTGTGACAGTATAAAAATTTCCATCCAGCCATTTTAAAAGTGTTTCTACATAAAGAAAAGATATTGCTAACAACTACAACCTGAAGAAAGCTGATTTGTCTCTATTCATGGTTAGTAGGCCAACCTGAGTGCCCCATATTATTGGTTTAAAAAATTTTCTGGTATTGATTGGTCTTTTCTTGCATAGTCCTGTCTGTGGTTCCTGGTGACCAGTACAGTAAATAGGCCAAATTTCAAATTTTTCAAATCAATCTAAATTAGTGCAGGGGTGCCTACAAAATGCTTTGTGTCTCTGACTCAGTCAGAGTTCATTTAACTCTGAACCCTGTACCATGCTGACTTTCTCTCCTGTATACTTCAGTGGCCACCAGCACCAGTGAGCATGACCTCCACTCCAACTGGGTGCTGCGCAACCCCAGGAGGTTCTCAGTAGATGAGGACAGGCTGAAGAGACCAGAGGCACAAAAGAGTGACAGGGACAGTGGGAGCAGTTCAGTGGGCAGCAGGAGGCAGCTCCAGCGGAACCCCATCCACCTGCCAAAGGTGGTGGAGAGTGCTTTACAAACTCTGCGTTTTAAACCCAAGCTCAGAAAGAAGGACTAGATCCCTCAGGCCCTGCCCTACTTGACTGTCCTGGGGCAGGTGAGGAAAGGTTGAGGGACTGGACTCTGGACTATGTGTTTTGAGAGAGAGTGCAGCACTGTGTGCATGTCTGTGTTTCCACTAATGTGTGTTGAAATTTGTTAAAGTGAATTCTGTAACATTTATTACAATGGAAATAATAATAAAAATAATAATTTAATTTGTAAATCACCAACACCTTCACAAAAGCACCTCAAAACAAATGAAAATTATCATTAAAAATATATATATAATTGTTAAATATGAAAATAATGAACAAGGTCATGTTGGAAAATAAGATACTGAAAAATTGAGATTCAATAATTCAACAAGAAATTAGTAGACTGTCTAACCTAAGGTAAAGGCATGAAATCATGCACCTTACACCTGGAATAGTCTCATGAATAAACCACCAAGCTCTTAGTTCAGAAGTATCTATTTCACTCCTATCTCTTACAGTCCTGTATCAAGCTCCCATAGTCGCTCCAGTATTTTTTTTTTAGTTTGGCAGCTTGGCTTCTTTTGTGCTAAGGACTCACTCAGGTGTTACTATGGAAACTGAAGCAGCTGGGGTTACATCAGTTTGAATAATATAAGTGATCTACACAGTAAAATGTCCCATGTTAATTCAACTGTAACAGAGTGCAATATGGACCATATGTACTCTGTAAGAAGTGACTTAACACTAAACATTTTACTGTGTTGTCATCTGACTGGCCTTAGTCTGTTTCCTGATCAAGACCCAAGTGCCCAACTGAACCAGTTCCAGTTTATTGATGTGTTAGTTAGACGGCCCTATTCACAAACTGCTATACAAATACTTTTACTCTCGGGCAATAGCCATTTTACTCGTGCAGAGTCATTTTACAGGGGATTCAGTACAAATGAGATAGTCCTTATCACTGCCCCTTGAACTGCAAATGCATTTATTTATTTATTTATTTATTTATTTATTAATTAATTATATGATAGCATTGATGACCACAATGCAATGCCATGCAATCACAAAAGGAAATGATTACAAAAAAATAAAAAAACTTTCAGTCCCACAAATGGGTTCCTGCTCCTCTATGTAAACTTTAGTTGTGTTTCAAACTGAAATCAGTTTTTAAAGTAAAAAACTGTGCTTGATCCAGACATGAGCTGCTGGACCTTTATAGATACAATGCCCTCCAAAATTATTGGAATCCTTCTGAAAGCTATTCAATAAAGGAGGTATAAAAGAAATAATATGTAATAAGGTATATTACATTTATCGCACAGAAACTAGCTATATTGCTATATTATTGTACGTACACAAAACAATGGAATATGGTTTCTTTGATACAAATACAATTGTACAGACAACACTTTTTGTGATAGTTACATAAAGGTACAGTCGAGGCCAAAAGTTTACATAGAACTAGACTAAAGACATTCAGCTAAATTTTTCACAACTCCACACATTTCATGTTACCATACATTTCCTGTGTTAAGTCAATTCGGGTATCTACTTTATTTCCATAAGAGGTAATTTCAAAATAATAGCTATGAGAGATTTATTTCAGCTTTTATGTACTATATCCGATTTTCAGTGGGTCAAAAGTTTGCATACAATTTGTTGGTATTTGGTGGCATTGCCTTTTAATTGCTTAACTTGAATCAAACGCTTAGGATGGCCTTCCACAACTTCTCAGAATACTTTCCCAAGTGAAAAAATAGTATTCTTAAGTGTATTAGAAATATAGCTTATGTATACAAAAGCTATTACAAGTATACTTTTACTTTTTGTGCTTAGTTTAAAGTATATTTAATATGTACTTTTAAAAAGTGTACTTCAAAACAGATGCCATTAAGTTCAACTTCAGTGTACTAAAAATAAATATATTAATTCTGCAATACTTACAGTGGTATTTCAGTATACTTATAAAAAGTGTACTTTATTGTAAGTGTATTGTAAATTGTACGTAAGTGTACTTTTAAAAAGTATACTAAATTGCAAATACTTAGTGGTAATTTAGTGTACTTATGAAAAGTATACTTGAATTTATTGCCTTTTAATTTATAATTGAATATACTGATTCAAAGTATACATGGTTTTTATTTGTACTTCAGTATACTTATTCAAAGTTTACTTGAATTTCTTGTCTTTTCATTTATACTTGAATATACTTAGTCAAAGTATACTTGATTTTTATTTGTACTTCAGTATACTTATTCAAAGTATACTTGAATTTCTCGAATTTTACTTTATACTTTAATATACTTATTCAAAATATACTTGATATGAATGTCCTTTCATTTGTACTTTAGTATACCTATTCAAAGTATACTTGTATTTCATGTAATTTAATGTGAACTTTAATATACTTTAATATACAAGTCAAAGTATACTTACATTTCAGGTTATATAAATTGTGATTCCTGTATACAAAGCAATGATCAAATTAATGAATAAAAAACATTTACTTAAACATAGTAGACATGCTTATACTTAAACTACACTAAAATATATTGTGCTAAAATGTATATCAAATAATCTGCGTGCATGCACGTAAAGTTCTTTCCAGGATGTACTTACTATCATAGTGTAACTTCCTGTGTGACACCAACAACACAATTCCAATCTGCCAAGATTTCTACCTTTCACAATGAGCTCCCTCCCTGCATGCAAAGCAGATTTTAACTGTTATGTTGGGACCTGTAAACCAGAACTTGTTGTGTATGATGATTTCATATTTATAAAGCAGCCATACGGATGAAAATGCTTTCAATTAAATACATTTATTACATTTAAATGCACAAAGATATCATGTTAAACTTACATCACATAATCCTATCAAATAATAGTAGCGGTCACACAATTCATAGTAAATAAGTCTGCTTAGATTTAATTTAAGTTCAAAAACATTTAGGCGTCCAACAAACTCTGGCAGGCCAGAGCCTGGTGTAGCAGTGACTGTGCCTATGGAACAATTAATGCATGATCCCTGCAGACTGGGATTCTGGGATCCTGACTTTTATACTGCTATGAATCATCCACTACATTAAAGCAAGCCGTGTTGTTGGATGTGAGATGCCGAGGATCTCATCTGAGTTTTTTTTATACTGAGTATAAAAAAACCTGTCTATGCACGTAAAAATGGTCTCACTCAATCGAACACAATTGCTGAACACTGAAATTACAGCAAAAAATTCCAGAAAGTGAACTATTGCTTTAAGCCAAATTCAGCTTGTTGACGAGAGTTTGTTGCAGCTGAGTCGTTCCATGACACTCAATTAAAAAAAAAACAAACACTAGACGGCCAATGCAGCAATCTTGAATGGCTGGCGTTTCACTGAGGTGCTCATTCACTCTCGATTTATCATAGCAATGTTTATGATGTTTCGGTTATATACGTTATTTTTGAAATTGAGTGTCTTTAAATAGGTTAGTGGTATTATATAATGTGGATATTTCACACTGTAATGTAAGCGTTAGTAGCCTAGTGTAGGCCTAATAGTTTTTGTGATGGATGCGACAGTGATATGAGTGTTGGAACATGTCAAAATGTGGTGGACGGTTAAATTGTTTTCATATCATCCCATCCCCATATAAGCTGACCTAGCTAACGATATTTGATTTCTGCATTAATAATGATATTTATCTCCACCAGGCGAGAGCCTGGAGGGGATTATGCGTTTGGTCGCATGTGTGTGTTTGTGTATCTGTCCGCAGTTAATCTCGCATACTACTGGGCCGATCAGCCTAATACTTGTTGTGCATGTTGGCAGCAGGCCAAGGACCTGAATTCTTGAATACTTTACAAATCAGTCAACGAAAAATATTTTATTTGAATTAATTTCCATCATTGTCCATTGAAATACATTGACGGCTAACGCCACACTTGTCCTAACTGGCCGGTAGGGGCCGCATCAACAACTGCTTCCGTTTGGAATGAAAGATCAGGGATGTAAAATGTCCATTTCCTCATTAAAATGCCAACAGAATAATCCACCAACTAACGGGGTACGTTAATGTTGAATCTGTGGCAATTATTTTGTTGCCATTTTCACGCTGAAATTGATATTTTACATCACCGGTCTTTTGTAATTGTTCCCGTCCGGATTGTTCCTGTCCAGATTTCAAACAAAAGTGCCAAAGCGCCAGACTATAACGTCAACATTAGCTGTGTCTAACACATCGTGGCTGATATGAATGACATTAGCTAACATGTCACCACCTTCAGCGTTACTTCACTGAATCAGCGTTTTTGGGATTTTCAGTGGCACATGGTAAAAACTTGTAATATTGTATTTGTCTGGTTGCATTGATTGTGTAGCCTCTATTGTTGCATCAGCAAAGCTAACACGCCTGGCAGAGATCTGCACTCTACTGAGTGCACTCTTCTAGTTTTAACTGTTTTTACTACCAATGTGTCAAACATTTCATTGTATTTTGAGTCTGAAACTCCAATTCTTGTTTTCCTATTTTAATAGACTGTGTCCTAGAACACTTTCCTGGCACTTCCACCCAGGATGTCAGGAACATTCTGAGAAGAAAATGTAACAATGAAAGCTGTGCCAGGAGGCTGAGCCAGGGCGGATCTGAAACGTCTGCGTAGACAACCAGCACTCAGTATTCTCTTTAAATTTGATTTACGTTATTTATACTTTACATAATATTTTCCTTTTTTTCTTGATTGCACTGATCTGCGTACTTAGGGCCACATATTTATTTAGTTTATACCCATCTATGGCGACTTCTGTCGCTTTACTTTACTTTTACTTTATTCAGTTTATTTTTTATTTTTTCAACTGTAGTCCCTAGGTACGCGGAAGTGCATATTAAGGTTGTGTTCTGCAGGTTTGGAAATAAAAGAAAAAAAGATCCTGACAAGTGTCTTCTCTCAGCCGCATGTAAAACAAGTATGCTCTAATTACCATTTAGTGTCAATACGGGAACACTTTAAATGTTAAAGTGCTGTAATAGTATTTTAAAATGACTACAGATATATTTATGTATTATTTTGTACGTATTTTAAATACTTTTCTATTACACTGATGATACAGTTGTATGATGTTGGAAGTATATCTGTAGATGTGTTTATAATTCACTGAAGGTATGCACATAATATACGTAAATCTTACAATGAATGCAAAATTATGACAATATAAGTATAGTGAAATTCTGCTTTTTATGTATAACAATACAAAAGAAAAGTACTATTTTTAAATATTTAGCATTCAGGTAGAACATTTTTAATACACTTAATTTATACTTACTGATATTTGGGGATGCTCTGAAATGTGACAGTACACTTACATTGTTCTATTGACACTAATTTAATACGCTCATATTTACTACTCAGAAATATACATAAGTATGATAGAAGTTGTACCAATTTAACATACTTTAGTATACCTTTAATGTACTTAGAATTGTGATGTAGCACAAATTTAATGTATTAATTGCAATTTAAATACAAATTAAAGTGGGTCAGAAGTACACACTCAAGTATGCTTTAAGTACAGTTATACTTTAATATACTTCAAATATAAAAATACGTATACTTCAAATATAATATTTTTATAAGTATAAGTATATTGCAATACACTTATAGTATACTTATAGTATATTAACACACTCTAAGTTGTTCCAATTTAACATACTTTAGTATACTTTAGTGTACTTAAAATTGTGATATAGCGCAAATTTAATGTATTTATTACAACTTAAATACAAATTAAGGTGGGTCAAAAGAGCACACTCAAGTATGCTTGAAGTACATGTATACAGTATACTAAATTAAGTATACTTCAGCATGATATTTTTTCACAAAGGTTGCCAGAATTTTGCCTATTCCTCCTGACAAAACTGGTGTAACTCAGTCAGGTTTGTGGGCCTCCTTGCTCGGACATGCGTTTTCAGTTCAGTCTACACATTTTCTATGGTATTCCGGTCAGGGCTTTGTGATAGCCACTCCCAATACTTTCTCTTTGTTGTCTTTAAGCCATTTTATTACAACTTTAGAGGTATGCTTCGGATTGTTGTCCTGTCGGAAGACCCAACTGCGACTAAGTTTTAACTTTATAGCTGATGTCTTGAGGTGTTGCTTCAGTATTTCCAGATGATCCTCCTTCCTCATGATTCTATCTATTTTCTGAAGTGCACCAGTCCCTCTTCCAGCAAAACATCCCCACAACATGATGCTGCCACCCCCATGCTTCATAGTTAGGATGGTGTTCTTTGAGTTTGAATGTCTTTACCCGAGGTGTATGTAAACTTTTGGCCTGAACTGTATGCATATTTGTGCCCATATGTATGCATGTACATGTACATCTACGTGTACATGTCTATGTGTATGCAGGTTATGCATTCTGATAGGGATGTAGTATGGAGTCTGGCACAGGAAGGGGTTAATGTATTATCAGGGAGGGATGGGTGGGGCATAGTCCCATGTCTAGAGGAGGAAGGCTTGTTGCCTCATAAACAGGGTGAACATTCTGTTCAGAGACCCCTGCAAGATCACAGTTTGCTGTCAGCAGGCTTTGGAATTAACAGGAACAGGAGAAAATGGTTCATTGAGAGAGTGTGATACAACCAGGAGCTTACATAGCAGAGCTGCAGAGATGGTGAGTCCTTTCCCATCATTTTGCCTTCCTGCAACAGAACTCACAATGTGCAAACATCTCTAATGCCTTTTCCATTATATAGAATTTGCCATTGCCATAAAATATATTTCACAAAAATTTACAACTTAAAGGAAGCGAATGAACTAATAATGCATTATTCCCTCCTCCCTTGAAAATAAACTCAACACTATGTTATGCCAATATGATAGTTTTGTGTAATTTGAAGTTAAATGTTCTTTTAATATGACAGGTGTTTTCCTTTCTTCAGCTTGCCACAGTCCTCATTTGTGTGCTATTGGTCTTTGCAGTACGGATTCATTAACACATGCCTGAAGTCGCTGGTCATTCAGAAGTTTGGTGAAGAGACATGGGAAAAACTGAGGTCCGGTTAATTTTATATGCAGACATTATTTACACCTTCTGTATTGCCCCCTTTTTAACCTGAGCCCAAAAATGACATATACAAATTAAAATGGCAACTATTCTTTGATTACAGGCATAATACTGATCTCTTCTGAAAGGCAACCTTTGGCAGTTTGTTTTCCAAGTCAGAATTATTCTAAATATTTCTGAAAGAAAGAAGCAGAAGCTCAAACATAGCAGAAGTGGAAGGTTTTTCTCACCTAAAATATTTTTTTGAATGGATACAGATGTATATGGGTGTGCCTGGTGGGTGTAGAAACACAATGGAGCCACAACACAACAGCAGAAAAGTCCTGGTTAAAATTTGATGACAATATCACCAAAAATTTGCATTCTCCATGGTTTTTTCTAAGCTATGTCTAAGGGTTTCCAAAAAGGCAGTTTGGAGATTCCATTGATTGAGGTGCATTGACTGACGTTTTTGTCAAATACCCCACACCCATCAACATGTCAACATGCCCCAAAATTTCACATTCCACATTTATTGCTCACAATCAAGCCTACTCCTTATTTATAAGCATACTGAATAATGATAAATATATTTTGAGAATGTATTTAGATGTTCACCAATATAAAATGGGATCAATTGGTGTTGAGTCAGCTGTTTTCACTCAGAAATATTAACTCAAATGAGCGATTAAGACATACAAGCCTTCTGTTTAGACTTTGGTATTTCAAAATAAATATTTTTTGTAAAATAACAGTCTGTTTAGCCCTAAAGCCTCCATAACTTTTCTTGTAGGTGTGTAACATTCACAGGGCGTGTTATGGTTTACTTACACAGGAGAAACCATGCATGCCTTTTCATGCAAGCCTAACAAACTATACGCTGTTAGAAATGTAATTCCATTGGCTAAATTCTTCTTGGTCATCACTATATTAGTATGCCATTGGCTAGCCTTGTACTGGGCAGAACTTATACTATCCAGGTTGAGTCGTTGCTGGTGCACAGGGGATCCCTATACTAAGGGTCTGCTTAGCCAGTAATAGACAGAGAAGCTTCTGGATGGGCTAATCTTGTTTCAGAGAGTCTATACAAATAAGAGATAATAACATTCCTATGTGTACAATACGGTCATTGTGTATGTAACGGCAAAACACACAACAATAATTCCTCAGGAGAACTGCTGAGTAAACAATGGACATTCTATTTATGTTTACATTACATTACATTACATTACATTACATTACAGGCATTTAGCAGACGCTCTTATCCAGAGCGACTTACACAACTTTTTTTTTTTTTTTTTTTTTTTTTTTACATAGCATTTTACATTGTATCCATTTATACAGCTGGATATATACTGAAGCAATTCCAGTTAAGTACCTTGCTCAAGGGTACAACGGCAGTGTCCTACCCGGGAATCGAACCTGCGACCTTTTGGCTACAAGTCCAGTTCCTTACCCACTGTGCTACACTCCGTCCGTGTTTATCTGAATTAGCATACTTTTGGGACTAAAAATTATGTGGATTTTGTTTGCTGGATCTTTGCTGTGGTAAAGGTACCAACTTACTACTGTACCTACTGTAATTTGTATTGTCTGTGAATTTGTGATTCGTGAGGAAAAAATGTGGAACTGTGGTCACTAAAACACTGGCATCATAAAACATTTTACAGAAAGAACTATGAGTTATAACACTTTCAAACAGCATATCATATGCCTAGATTGGATGAAAATTTCACCATTAAAAAATGGAATGAATGCAAAAAAAACCCCCTTCAGCACAAAAATGGGCTTGTGCAACTTAAGGGGTTAATCCACATTTTCGGTTTAGCAACTCACTCAAATCAAATATGTAGCCCAAGGACAGCTGTGAATTGTGAGCTTATTTATGTTCTAGTTATACTTACTGTCAACATCCAAAAGTGTATCATCATGGCAATTCTCACAAAATTTCAAATCAACAGTTCTTCATATTAAGAAATGTTCAAAATCAAAATGGTGAAATTCACAATGAGAGAAATTCCATCAAACCATTTTTCTTCTTAGGACATCCGCGAATGTACAAGACACCTTCATGACCTATGAGATTTATGATGATGTCATCACACTGAAGCTAGTGCAGGAAGCCTGCATGATGCTAGGTGAGTATCAGATAAATGCTTTTCCTAAAATGCATTATTTTTGTGGAATATCAGAGTGGATCCATGTTTTGGGCCTTAGGGACAAGAGTTCAAATGCCAGGTGAGGTACAATGGTGGCAGTTCAAATACCCTTACTGAATCTAAGCCACAGCCCACTTAATATTTAAAGAAAAAACAAACAACACAGTACATGCCTTATAATACAGCAAAGCTGTGCCTCCTCTATTTCAGTAGGTACATACTCTAAAAGAAAGGAGAAATTTTGTGGCTGACCATAGCAAAGAGGAATAATC
Source organism: Anguilla pacifica (assembly GCA_039654925.1). Lineage (NCBI taxonomy): Eukaryota > Metazoa > Chordata > Actinopteri > Anguilliformes > Anguillidae > Anguilla > Anguilla pacifica. The sequence continues at coordinate 33,289,078 of CM077286.1, read as the reverse complement.
AGTGCAACTCTGCGAAAGGTGTTATCACATGAAAACATTGGTTATTTCTGCCCCTGCTGAGCATCAACATTAATCACTGTTGAATAAACATCATTATTAAAACTTTTTGGAACTGCATTTAGTTAATCCTGTCTGAAAGCAACTGGTAAGGAATGCATTTTATTACATTCAGTACAGTACAGCATAATAAACAGTACAGTATTTTTTTAGAAAGGCTCTGTTGTGTATTGTGGATTAGATGTAAGTTGTTTTTAGGCAGCCTGTGAGGACCTGTTCGTGTGGTGAGACAGGAGAGAGGCTTTGGCACTGCAGGTGATAACAGAGTCTCTGCAGATGGGCTGTCTTGTTATTTCTCCTTCTTTTTCACCTTCTCCCTTCCTGTGGGAGTTGTTCAACTATCTCCTGTTGTTCAACTAGCCCTGTGAAGGTGTCACTTTTAGTCCCATCTGCACTGCTACAGCCCCTGCAGACCGGACATCAGCAGCCAGCCTCCTCACTGGCCCATCTGCAGACTGATTAAACAGGCATTCACTTGGGAATGACACCCTCTTATTTCAACATGCAGTCTATCGCTAACAAATATGTATGAATACAAACATGCACACACACGTGAGCTCAATAATATTTGGGACAAATTTTGGTTTTTTGATTTGGCACTGTATTCAACAATTTTATATTTGTGAGCAAGCAGTTCACAAAATAAAACAAAAGAGCACATTCTCAGCTGTTATTTAAGGGTATTTTTATACACTTTGGTTTCACCGAGAAGAAATTACAGTATTTTTTAATATATAGCCCTCCTATTTCAGGACGCCATAAATTTTGGGACATAATAATGTTATTTAAATGAAAACAGCCATGTTTAGTACTTTGTCAGATATACTTTGTATGCGACTACTGCTTGAAATGTTACAATATCCCATTTTTATCATTGATGTGCCTTTAAGAAATATGACAATATTCAATATTATTGTTTTTTATATTATAGTGGAATGTTATCATGTGTGGCCGGGTGGCAGCATTGATCTCAAATTTCAGTAGCCTTAGCGCTGTTTCCTTTAGTTTGTGCAGTAGGATCAACAGCAAACAATGATTCAGACCAGAAGCTTAAGTTAAATAAGGCATTTTTAAAATTTAAAACAACAATCTGCCTAAATAAATGAACTTAAATAGCCTAAATAAAAACCTAAATAACTGCCTTGATTTTCTGTAATTTCATCTTGTTTCATTTCCTCACCAGGAAAACAAGCATTTTAACCCTCTTTGATTTTAGGTTACTACAAAAACCCGGAAAAGCAAGGTGAAAAAAACTTGTACATATGAGATAAACTTTGATTTTAGGTGATTTTTAAAGCTTTTTTGTTTACCTTGCCATACAAAGCCGCACATACAACGTGCTGGCAATGGAGCAGGATGTCCATAGCCTAAAATAAATTCATGAAAAGAACACAAATTGGCTTCTTTTGCAGAAAACGTCATTACGCTATGACTATCATGAGATCTAGTTAGTGTGAGAATAAGAATGGTATGAAGCGGATGACACAAAAGGCCACTGAAGGTTTGACCCAAAGACTATAAAATTAAAATTAAAGACCGGCATTAATAAAAGGTTTTCCTAACCTTTTAATACAATATATAATTACGACTGGGCGCTTGTTACAGGAAATATTGAAGTCACAGAGTAGTCATGGTAAAGTTGTTCAAAATCATGGAAAAGTGAAAAAAGAGGAAGAAATCACAGAGTTAAAAAACATTTATTAAATTATTAACAGATCTCATGCACAGAAGTGGGAAAGGACTGAAATAGCATGCACACTGTAGCAACTGTAAAAACCCAGTAAGCACACATGGTCACCACAATGTTTGCAGGATGTAATCATATTCATTGGTTTGACATAATATTTAGAGCATTTGCTCACTGGCCATTCTATACATCCCTGCTGTTCAGAGGCTCAGAGTTTAGATTGTTTGCTTGCTGCCGCTGTGAATACATTTCTATCATTGTCAGGTTGCCAAATAAATCAGTGAAGCAACAGCCTATGAGAAATTATGTTGGTAGATTATAAGTTTAAATCAAGTGTTTTACCAAAGTTACTTTGAATCCTTTGGGGATTTTGCATCTTCAGCACCATGGATGGCATTCTGTTATGTGCTAATACCAGCCTGCTTTGAAAAATCTTATAAGAACAAAATCCAAGCTTGGTATTGAGTGTATTTTATTTTAAAATACCTATTTGAAGACTGAATAAAAATAGATTTTTTTCCAATACACCCTGTCTGTGATAAGCCCTGGTTATGTTAGAGGTCTGTTATGGTGCATTTTACAAACTGTTATTCCATCCCCCATTACAGTAAAATTCAGTGACAACAGGTGCTCCATCAAAGATCCCAGCAAACTTAGCAATATACAACATGGTGTACCTAAACCAACTTTGCACAGATGAAAACAGACACATGGTAACACATGTTTCAGTAATGCAATTTGAGAATGCTCTATTCTGAACAAGGTTTTGTTAAATTAAAGACAAAACAGCATGCTCTTTCTTTCTATGATGGACTGAATTAAGCAATTAAATGCACCAGCTTATCAATGTATTTTACTTGTAGGCTATTTGTTCAAAGGAGCCAATAACTGCTCACTGATTGTTTTTTTAAACTTCAAGCACGGTTTCAATTTCAGTAGATCCTACTGCTGCACATGAGATCTATTAATAATTTAATCCATAAATGTTTTTTTTTAAACTGATTTCTTCAGCTTTTTTCAGTTTTCTGTGATTTTCAACAACTTTGCCATGAGAGCTTTGCAACTTCAGCCAATATTTCCCCTGATAAACACCCAGCCTTAATTATACAGGTATATTATAAATTAAGGTTAATTAAGGAAAAATTTTATTCATGCTAGTCTTAAATTTCGGTCAAACCTTAAATGGCCTTTGTGTCATGTTCTCCATATCATTCCTATTCTCACACTAATTAGATCTGATGATAGGCATACCCAAATGTACCCCTTTACGCAGATGCCAAGTGTTCTGGCTGAGTGAATGCTGGTGCTGCTAGCTGCCGCTGCTGTCGGGCTCTTGTACCTGTCTGCCTGTCTACCTTGGATCCTACCCAGCCCGCTCTCACATTCGCCTGTTCACTCTATCTCTGTTTGCTGATCACTGGCCTTCACCATGCTGTCGAGCAAGGCCACTGCTGCCGGCTTCCCTTGCCTGCCGCCCGTCCTCTGGTATCCAATTCTGTGGTTGCTGTCTGGCTGGTTCCGATTGCGGGTTGACTACTGCTGCAGCTACTACCACCTGGTCTGAATGTACCTGTCCGTGTCCCCGACTGACACTTTTAACTGACACTTGCCTAGTCTCCTGCAACCTTTTTGGCCTCGCTTGATGTGCTAGCTACTGCTATCTCGTTGAGTTTGTGGACCACCAGCACTCAGCTCGGTGAGTAAAGTTCTCTGCTTTCCTACTGTCATTGCTTGCTGGTTGGGCGTAGTGATAGGTTGGAGTTGTTCTGTCTCAGTGCTCTTCGGGGAACTCGGTATGCGTTCTGTTCCGAAGCTCTACAGTGATCTCTTAGCGTGCCCTACAGCCAAGATGTGGACTAATCTATTTTTTTTGGATCATCCTAAGTGCTACCATAACTATCAACAGAGCACTGAAATACTCCATTACAGAACTTCTTCGTTTACAATCGAATGAGATCAGAATTCCTCCTGCCTGGCTTGCACACAGTGATTTGGACATAGTGTCCTGTCCGAAATATTTCCACCACGGCTCTGGTCAGAACTTTGTCTATAGCAAAACACATTCTCTCTCTCTGGTCTACCTCCCGCTCCGCATGACTCAATGCTGTCAAACGTGGGGTGGCCTCCAGTGTACTTTGCCCCATGCCTTCCGCACAGACTGATCTTAAGAATAGCTATTTTAAATGAGCTATTTTCAATGTATAGCATTTGAACAACAAACCACTGCTGATAAATGATTAAATCATTACCGATCAATAAGTAGATATATGTGTTTAAATGAAACATGGCAGAAACCTCAAGAATGTATTCATTTAAACAAGGCAAGTCCCCCAGGGTACTCATTCATCAAAAACCCCGCTCCTTTGGCTGTGGAGGAGGAGTACTTGCTTTGCACTACGGTAATATCAAAATGAATGCTGTTGCCATACAAAGTCCCTCATCGTTTGAATGTCTTGTCGTAAAATTATCCAGTCCTCAACCTCTGTATATTGCAGTAATCTATCGCCCTCCAAAACCTTCAGCTGTATTTCTCTTCGAGTTCTCATCATTACTGACCACGGTCTGTGCCATGCCATGACATTTACTAGTGCTAGGTGATTTTAACATGCATGTTGATTCAGCTGAATGTAGTTTTTCTACAGATTTCCTATCCCTACTAGATTTTTTTGACATTAACCCTTTTGTGCACATGCCAAATCTGGCCAATCCTTGCCAATTTAGGGGGTACCATATTTAAAGCTTTATAACTCCAGATATGGGCACCACAGAGACTTGGCTCAGAAAATGGCTTAAATAAAGCAAGACATTTGTACCATTTACAATACTAATTTAGATTAGTTTAGGAAGAAATGAAGTACCACAAAGGCAATTGTTCAGGCAAAAAAGAACATTTTTTTAAATTGGCAATGAAATACTGAGAGATTCCATATATATAGCAGGTTAAACTATATATGTCCTAGATCAAAAAACTCCTTGACCACAAGTTCATAAAATCTAAGGGTAGATATGTAGAACTACTAAAGGCCCGGAGGACATGAATCTATGAAGCAAAAACTAAGCAGTGTACCCAGCGTCTCCAAATATATCCAAAATGTCTAAATTATGCATTGCTGCAAATCACAACATATTCACGTATTTCACTACAAATCAACAGTTTTGACTCAAGAAACTCACTTTTGCATAATTTTCAAGTGGGAATTACAAGCTTTCCATCAGTACAGTGGTCTAAAATATCTAGGGGTACAGAAACATATCCAAAATCTCTCCAAAAATGAATAAAGTGCTTTTCGTCCATTATAAAGCATATAAATGAGCCCCTTATGTAGGTTTACGATGAAACATTGATATCAGATTAAAAGATAATGCAAACGCATTGTCACTCAATGTGGTACAGTACCTAAATGTGTAATAATTAACTCTCGTATGTATTTCTGTACTCTACAGTATGCAAAATGTTCTTATATGGGATGGGACGACATGAAAACAATGTTCAACCATCCACCACGTTTTGGCGATGTTCAAAAATCCCATGTCATATCTGGTGCATGAAACATAAAAACTACTAAGCTACCAAGGAACACTTGCATTACATATGGCTTAGCTATGCTCAGAAGTCCTGAATAATAATATTTTCTAAGAAATTACGAAAATCATTGATAACGGGTGCAATGTCTTTTACTGCTACCACAGAAAATGTGTAAGTGAATGCGATGAGAACTTTCGGTTACGCTGAGCTATAAAACTACGGTGGCTGACAAGGGTAAATGCGCTACAACGGCCCAAAACATTTCCATTCGGAGAAACGTGCTGCAGCTTCAGAAACGATGCCAATTCAAAAACACATACGAAAATCCAAAACAAATACAACAATGGAAACGTGCTGCAAATGAAAAACGTGCTGGAGATAGCCAAAACAAACATTAACAGCAAACACGCTGCAACTACAGAAGCAATGCAAACTCAAAAACACAAAAACTCCGAAAACAAAAGCAACAGAAAAATGCTACATATCCAGTCAACACAACGGAAGTTCTGAAGAAGAAAAAAAAAAATTAAAAAAAAAAAATTAAAGAGGCTACATAAAAAGGTACGTATTCTTTTTACATTTGGCCTTAGTCCTTTACAATATTATAAAAGAGCAACATATTTACGTAGCTAGCGTTGGTGTGCTAGAGACTTTGACTTCTACAAGAGCTTGCTAGCGACAACATTGTATGCCAGATCTTGCATTTAACTCTAGCTAACGTTATCCGTAGTGGTAGCTACGGAACTACTTTCCGGGAGACCCGAGTGTTTTGATTGCATTTAGTTTTCTCTCCTCTACATTGTCTCCACATAAGATAGGATACTTTATTGATCAGCGAGGGGACATTACATAAGAGGAAGGTGGAGAGAGGACAACTGGAAGTGAAGAGAGGTGAAAAGGAGAGCAGAACACATAAAACACTAGTTAAACACCCATATAAGTTACTGAAAAGTAGAACACTTTAAAAAAAATCTTATTTAAATAGTTTGGAAAACAAAATATCCAGATCCTCTTCTGTGGGGCTGTCCAATGCTGATCCTGACAAACATAAAGGGAGAAAAAGATAAAGAGAGATAAAGAGACTACATTTTCCGCAAGGAAATGCTGCAGCACATCCCCTCGCTGATCAATTAAGAGAGGACAACCAAGCGCCCACACGGGAGCAAACAGTATCACACACGAGTACTAGGTGCTCTTGAATCCCAGGGAATCAAAGTAATCTTGAAGAGAAATGTAGATCCAGGCACTCAAAAAAGTAAACGGAGGAGATGAATTAAAAAGCCTTTATTTCATCACGGCTGTATGAACACAAGCGCCACAAACGCCAACATGTTTCGATCAGAAACACCTGGTCTTCAACAGGGCATAGTTAATAGCAAACAGGTGACCCCTTATGAAGCCTCAGGGGGCCAACAGGGGGCAGTAACCATACAATATAGGGTATATCAATTTATATAAACACACAGATAGTTAAAACAAAGTAACAATTACAAACACTGAAGTGGCAATAACAAAAAAAGGAAGTGGTAATTATAAAAAGAGGTGAATTCAATGTCATCAAAGTTTAAAGCATCAAGACAATGTATCCAATAAGTTTCCCTTTGATTAAGTTTGTGGATACAGTCAGCCCCCCTTGTTAAAGGATTTTAAAACTAAGAGAACATTTAATATTAAAGATTTCATAAACTGTAATACTACTTTTGTCATATCGGTTAACTTGTACGTGCGCGGGTATCTTTTATGTTGGTAGTACTAAACGTTGTTTACGTGACCATCTTGCAGAACATAAATACGCAATTAGGACTAATAATCATGATTACCCTATGGCAAGGCACTTTAGCAAATTTCATAAGGGGCGGTACAGTGGTGCAGTGGGTAGTACTGTTGCCTCACAGCAGGAAGGTTGTGGGTTTGAATCTTGGCTTGCGGCCTTTCTGTATGGAGTTTGCATGTTCTCCCCGTGTCCGTGTGGGTTTCCTCCCACAGTCCAAAGACATGCAGGTAGGCTAATTGGAGACTCTAAATTGCCCATAGGTATGAGTGTGTGAGTGAATGGTGTGTGTGCCCTGTGATAGATTGCCGGCCTGTCCAGGGTGTATTCTTGCCTCTCACCCAATGCCCACTGGAATAGGCTCCAGCATTCCCCATGACCCTGCTCAGGATAAGCTGGTTTAGATAATGGATTTATAGATGAAGGAAAACAACACCTCATTGGGTGTGTACATTTTTCTGCTAACACTGTGGATGAATGCGAGGCGACCAAACAAGCTGTTACACTCAGACTTAAATTGCTGTTCCAAATGTGTCACACATTAGCCACATTACTGTTCCCTACAGGATAAATGAATTGTTGATCAAACCAGAATAAAGTGAAAAAGGCCACAATGGCATAAACACCATGTGTGGTTTTACACACAATCATCTCAGAAGGTACACAGGTGTTTACTTCACAAAGTAGAATACAAATTTTTAGTGGTGAAAAAATATTTTTATGAACTCCTGCTATTGTCCAGTGTGTCATGCTTGGGTGAGTGAAGGGCTAAAGTGTTCTTTTGCAAATGAAGCCAATTTGGGTTGTTTTCATGAATTTGTTTTAGGCTATGGACATCCTACTCCATTTGCAGCACTATGTCATATGACTTAACCGGCAGCTCTGAAAGGCAAGGTTAAAAAAAAAAAAAAAAAAGTTTATCTCATACGTGCAAGTTATCTTGTAAGAGTTTCTGGCCAACTTTTACTCACTCCAACAGTGTACTAGTAGCACAAATGAGCCTAAACAAGTATGTCCTTATGACTTTCAACATAAGGGGAAAGCAAGTCTCTACTATACTAAGAAATCTGAGAGGATCCTCTTCTCAGCCGATTATCAAGGTTAAGATTGCAAATCAGGTAATTGCCACAATTAATAAACTAATATACTAAATAGCTAACATACTGTACAACATACAAATAATAATAGCCAAATTAGTAAAAACAGAGCAAATAATAATAACCAAATATTAACAAAGTATATGGACGTTATTGTGAGGCAGCAGAACTGAAGCAGAACAAGGTTGTGGGGAAATTATTCTCGGCTCAGATATTTTGCAAATGAGCAGGTGGGCCATGGCATACACAGTAATGCAAAGATTTATTGATGAAGTAATGCCCAATGAGTTAGGAGGCATTTACTTGAACTTGAGCAGATAATATGCTTCTATACACTTCAGAATTCTAACTGCTGTAGTCATGAGCAGTTTCATCATCACTGAAGACAAATTACTGTAGTAACGACCTGTGTTAGCCATACCATACATGCCCAAATCAAAGCACCCCCACCAGAGCCGGCCCTGACCAATTTGGTGCCCTAGGCAAGATTTTAGCTGGTGTCCCTTGCATCGCAGCCAATTCTACATATACATATAAGACTAATCAATAATGAAAATGCAAAGGCTTACAACTATTAATTACAAAAGATGGAAAAGGAAAAGCATTTTAATTGACTATTACAAGCAGGGCTAACTTTGGCTAACTAGACTTATACAATGGCTTGGCTGAATACTCGATTGTGGTTGGTCCAAGGGTGGGCATTATTTCTCAGTAAAGGGACACAAGATTAACTTTAACTTTATTGTCCCACAAAGTGGAAAATTTGGCTTGGGCTTTCACCCATTTAGGCATGCCAACCATCCCGCAAAATACGGAATCGTCCCTTATTTGGACAGTAGAATAGGCGTTCCGTATTTAACTCATGGCTACGGGACGCATTTTCATCCGTATCTTTGTGAACGATTCCGCTTGTAGTAACTGCTGTTTTGAATACAATTCAATAGTTAGCTAGCTAGCTAGCCGGGATAACAAGCATGTCGTGAGACCATTCTGACCTAGAAGCCAGAATTTTAATATTGGCTAGGTGACAAGTGACAGCGAACCTATCATAAAGCTAACTGGCATTCAAACCCAGTTTCAGAGCATCTTGGAAAAACGCAATGTCTACACTGCGAGACCGCAACATTTTAAAATGCAAGATAGAGCTAGGGAGATTAATTTGATTGAGTTATGGTTTCATGTAGTTTTCTTAAATAATGTAATGACAAAAATGACCAAAATTGGTGCTAATTGTATGGTATAAAACAAGAAGGGACTATTTTTTCTTGATAGAATCATGGGTTTCATAGAATTAACGACCAGAGGTTTTTGCTTAACAATGGTGCAGATAGAACTACCAACCAGATTTTGCACAACGACAGTCTAAATAGAACTACCAACCACAGTTTTGGTTCGTGCAGCACACTTAAAAGAAAAAGTGTATTTCTCAAAATTATGCTGTAGGTTATTCCCCAAACACCTGAATAGTCTTTCCAACTTTCCCTAATGAATTTAAGGTGGGAGTAACTGACGTTAACTCCAGCTATTTATTGAATTAGCGAACACTACTATCGTCCAAAGTTAGTAACACTCTGCTCCAACGGTAACTACTATGCAATAGATAAACTAATCATTGATCACATTACCTCTGTCTTTTTCCCGTTTTTCCTCCTCTTCTCTTCTTTTTCTTCCCTGGGCACCAGAGGTCTTTGATCTTTTAGACATGATACTGTTTTTATGAATTATGGTACTGCTGTTAATCGTATCACGTTTCACGGTCAGTGTCACTCACTAGTTCAGATAACTCTAAGTAAGTCTAACTAAGAGCATGGGGGGGGGGGTGATGCTGCGGGCAACCCAGAAAATAGGGCCTATTTTTTTTTTTTAATAGGCTATGTAGTTATGTTGTTGTGGGCTTTTTTGTAAAATTTTGAAATACTAGTATTAAAATAGTATTAGTAAAAAATAGTAAAAGTTAAAAATTAAATTTTTTTTTCTTCCCTCATTTGGGGCGCCCCTATGGATGGATGGCGCCCCTGGCATTCGCCTATACCGCCTATGCCACGGGCCAGGCCTGACTCCCACCACATTTGAGAGATGAGGGAGTGTGCTTTGGATCAGTTCCTTTTAGCCTCCACAATTCGCTCTTGCCATCAATCTGATACAAGTGAATTTTGGTCTCATCTTTTTTCCAGTACTCTGCAGGCTCTTTTAGGTAACTTACATCTTGCAGTGCAGCCTCTGTAGTTCTGTGCATGAAGTCTTCTGTGGACAGTAGTCACCAACACATCCATGCCTGCCTCTGCGTTTCCGGTCACCAACTGTAGTGGTCTTCTTTAGCCTACCAGGCCCTTTTCAGCTTCCAAGCGCTCTCTTTCTTCTTAATGATGTTCTAAACTGTTGATTTTGCTAAGCCTAAGATCTGGTCTATGTGTTGACAAACAGACTCTAAAGGCAATCAAAAGCCAAGAATGAAGACCAGACATTCAAACCTCTAAGAACAACCCTTAAATAAAAGCTTAGTATGTGCACTTTAGTATTGTTGTTTAGCATTGTTTTATTACTAATCTAAGATTATGGAGTACAGAGGCAAATCAAGAAAAAAAGTCTTTGTACCAAACATTATGACAAGAACAGGCCATTCAGCCCAACAACGCTTGCCATTTTCCTAAATAAACTGCACCTAGTGCTCTGATTACCTATAGGCCAGATAGTATCAAACACTGTATCAAGACTGGTCTTGAAAACCCCCCAGAGATTATGCCTCTTCTATATGACCTAGCAGGCATATTCCACTCATTGACTACTCTGCATTAGGAATGCTTCCTAATGTCTGTGTGAAATTTACCTTTTGCTAATTTCCATTTATGTCACCTCATTCTACTAACAGAACTCAACCTGAAGAATCTCTTGTAGTTCACTTTGTTAATCCCTTTTATGAATTTAAATCTCCTTTTACAAAGCTTGAAGTGATTAAGTATGTAAGAGGCTACGCTCCCACAATGGGGGAAAACAATCCACTGCGCTCTATATAGTTAGTATGAGCACTCAGGGGATTATCACGATTATAAAAATGCCCAAACCTTGTTGCATGGTGGGCTGTACAAACAACAAAGCCAAGAACCCGTTCTGTCCTCCTGTGCAAGAAGATGGATTTGAAGAGACACAAGTAGATTCAGGTGATTAGACATGAGGGGAATGCTAGGACCAGTATACTGGAAAGCCAGAAATCCTGCAATCAAGCCACATTTATATTTGTAGTAAATCAGCCATTTTGTCCCTGGTAAGTACTTATAACTTTAATTAGCTGTGGCTAAGAGGCTGTGTCAGAAACTGACAATTTTGTTTGTGCGTTTGTTTAATGTTTTTTTAGGATGTGATGTGACTGCATAGCTAGCAGCGTTACACATCACACCACATCCTAAGCTACCTAGCAAACATTATTATGATAACTTAGATGCTTTTAATTATGATGCTTTTAACTAATGTTATTAGATATGATAGACCATGCTGTATTGATCAATCAGCATCCAGGACCAGCATTGTCCGTTTTATAAATATGTATAAAATGTCTTTCCTATATTGTTTGTTCTGTGAAATGGTTGAATGGAGACCTTAGGTGGACGGTGGATGAGTCGGAGGTGGGGTCAGGCGAATCAGCTGACAGCTCATAGGTCAGTTGACTGCCTGATGGCTGGTCAGGTCTCTTTGATGGTACGGCATGGATCTCTGATGGCTGGGAATATCTGTCTAATAGTTAGCCATTGAGCCCTGATGGCTGGGCATGGCTCTCTGATGGTTAGGTGTGGATCTCTGATAACGGGGAATGGCTTTCTGATGGCTCGGTGTGGATATCTGATAACAAGGAAAGGCTCTCTGATGGTTCGGTGTGGCAGGGAATGGCTATCTGACAATTAGGTGTGGATATCTGAAGGCTAGGCATGTCTTCCTGATGATTAGGCGTGGATCTTTGATGCTGTGGCATGGCACTCTGATAGGTGTAGATCTCCGATGGCTGGGAATGTTTCTCTAATGGTTAGTTGTGGATCTCTGATGGCTAGGTATGACTCTCTAATGGTTGTGCTCCTGCCTGTCCAGATGTTTCCTCTGAGGTGGTGCTGAAGCTTTTTGGGGAGTATTTCTTCAGCTTCTGTAAAATGTCTGGGTACGACACCATGCTGCGCACACTGGGGGGGAACCTAGTGGAGTTCATCGAAAACCTGGATGCTCTGCACAGCTACCTGGCGCTCTCCTATCAGGTGAGGCAATCATTGCTGTTCTGGTGAACATCCAAACAATACATTAGATTAGCTGAAAAATCCAAGATGTAAACCTAAGAAATACTGTGTATAGTCTTTGCTCTGATGTCACAATGAGTACTTTAGAATTCATAGATAGCTGAGTCCATGTGTTTTTCTTCAGATATAATTTATTTTTTTACTGTGTTTGTTATTAGTAAGTAATAATATAAATGTAGGCTATGAGAGAGACATGCATGCCAGTGGTGTAGCCGGGAATGGATTTTTCGGTGGCCCTGAGCAGAAAGTGGGTGGGCAATTTGTGGGTGATTCTTTGGATCAATTACGCTGTCCAACTGACAGCCTATAACAAACCGTATTGCAGCGGTTTGCACGGGAACACCCTTGATTATATATTAACAATGTTGATTATTATAATTCAGAATTATCAAACACGAAAAAAAAAACACTAAAAAGTGTGTGTGCAGTGAGATGGCTATATCTGGAAAAGGGGCACAGGAGGTTGTATTGACGAGTCTCCCCGAACCATTGCTCTATTTCCCCTTATATACCCACATATGAAAGGCAAACTCCATCAAATAAGTCATCAAATAAAGACGCAATCATAACAAAACAGTATATCATTGATCCTGCATGACCTATCTCTGTAAGCATACCACATTAACTTGTGTAGCTGAGACACCAACTTGTTCCCCATGACATCAGCTTCCAAAAATATCGAACAGGTTACACTGTATTATGGAGAACCTAAGGTTTACATAATGCTGATCCAGTGTGATGTTCTACAACTGAGCACTGTCTCTTTATCACACCCAGCAGACTCCCTGTCAGTAAACAGTTCCCGTTGGAAGTCTGATAAGGGGCATATTTCTGTAAACCGCCCATATGTGATAGCCAGTCTCAGACACCTACTGGAATGCACACTTTTAAACCTAGATTGATTTGTAATGTTATCCATGTGTGAGCGTGCCTACTTAACCAGTAGGCATGGTTCTCCAATTGCCCTGATTCTCCATTACAAACCTTATTTGTAAAATTTAATTTAAGACAAATTAAGACTTCTTAAGGACCCACAGACACCCTGGAAATTGAATATAATGCAATATGTTGTAAATATGTCGAATTCTGATCTTGACATTTTATACAATATACTGCACTATTCTGCAGTATGTAGCGGTTCATTATACGACATACGTGATATAATGATGGTTTCCTGTATTTTAGGAAATGAATGCACCATCCTTCCGGGTGGAGTGGACGATGGATGGAAAAATGCTTCTCCACTACTACTCTGACCGAAGAGGACTGTACCACATTGTGCCAGGTTAGACACAGGATATAATAGCATGAAAGCTTAAGAATAGACAATGAGAAGACCAGACTGCTACACCCATAGAACCACCATGAATAGCCTGATGGTCTCTGCCTTTACTAAAAGCCCAGGAAGCTGTTCATGTAATCTGTGTATGTCTTTCAAATACAACCAAGTACTTTTAATACAAGCAGATCGTTCACTGCTTTCACAGCCTCAGTACATCACAACCAGCTACTTGTATGATCACCACTGCTAACAGTGCTATTGTGGTGGTGTCCACAGCCATGACTTTGATGAAGAGTGTCAGTGACATGCTGCAGTCTGAGTTTTCTCCACAGCAGACAAGGATTTTATCTGAGGTCCTTTTTTGTGGCAGTGTGCCACTGTTTCCATGGTGACATTATTTTCACCTCCACAGGCATCATTGAAGCTGTGGCCAAGGACTTCTTTGACAGTGAAGTGACATTGACCATTCTCAACCAATTAGAAGAGGATGAGCGCACAGGGAAGAAAGAGCATGTGGTTTTTTTGGTTGTTCAGAAGACCATAAGGCCAAAATGGAGAGTGTGGCAGACCGAAGGCGCTAATGAGTCAGATGAAGAGCAGGCCAGACAGGTCTGAAACATTTCATTCTGCACCTGCCATTATATCCTGCCTCTAAAACAGTGTGTATACATTGAATTAGTACTTGGCACAGTGTTTTAGCTGTATTTCCGTTTGGACATGCACTACATTTCCCCTTCTAATTACTGGTTTCGGCGATTTCAGGCCATTGCTAACAGCTGCATATAATCAAGCATACAGCCATGTAATCTCCATTGATACAAACATTGGCAGTAGAATGGGTCGTAGTGAAGAGCTCAGTGACTTTCAGAGGTGGTAAAAGTACTCAAATATCATACCTAAGTTAAAGTAAAGGTAAAACCATTAAATAATTACTCTAGTAGAAGTGCAAATCACTTATTTAAAAAAAAAATACTTGAGTCAAAGTCTCCTAGTATCTGGGTTTTAATGTACTCAAGTTTTCAAACGTAATTAAAAAAAAACATTTAGCAATAAAATGAAACCGAACATTTTATACAACATCTAACATCTCTGTATAGTGTAAAGACGTAAGGTGCCACATTGAAGTCTCTAGTGCCTTCTTTGTTTACCCCGAAATGGGAAATAAGTGCCTTCACTTACTGTAGTAGGTAATGCCCCTGGCTCTGCTCTCTATAGCTGCGAGTAGCAAATACACCAATACAACTGTATTGTAAAACACGTAAGTTTACCTAATAAAAGTAAACTTAGTTTCATAGTTTTTTTTGTAAGGGTCTTATTTCAAAAAGGAAATGATCTAAACTCAACGATAAATAATTTAACAAGAAAAACTCATCATAGCTAAATTAATTGGAATGACTGTCATATGCATGTCTGACCCGAGCCACTGACTGCACTCTTCACTCTTCCAAGCCATTCACTCTTCATGTGCCCTCCAACAAGGTAAGGCAGGTTGTGGTAACATTATGTTTCATTCCTTTATTGACTCCACACAAACGTAATGTTACCCTAATGTTAGATAGCTAATGTTAGTTGAGATTGCCTCGTGTCATCACGACCTTTAGCTAGTTGATGTTTGCGCTACTGTAAGTTTAAAAAACGTATAGTCATCCATGAATGCACTGTATGTTAAAGCCAATCAATAGACTAACTTTAATTCTAATTAGCTTAATGTTTTGCAGCAAATCCCAAGGGAATCTCCATTCAAAAATTTTTTCATGGTTACAGATAGCAGCAGCAAACACTTTCCTGCTTGGCTAATAACAGCAAGCTAATGTTAACTAGCTAGCTAGCTAACTTAGTTCATCTTGGGTTGAGTAAGCAGTTGTTGTAGTCAATGTTATTTATCTTACCTCGATGTGCATCCTCAAATTTGATGGCACTTATTTCCTTTGGTTGTGGCAAACAACGTAGACACATCATCTTGTTTGAGTCTTTGTACGCCAGCAAAGGTAAACATTTATTTTAAATAAGACCATGGATGGTCGTCAGTGCACTGGCACTGGAAATTGTTCTCAGAAGCCATCTCCTCTTCTACCATTCCAATCAGTGACTTTTAGCTGCTAAACTGACACAGAAAGCAATCCGCTAACCAGTGCACCCGCATTGGCTGAGAAGCGTGCATGCCACGGCAAGTCAAGTCAGTGTACACCATATACAGTTGGTGTACATGATGCCACACAATCTCAATTAAGTCCTGTCGGCAATTCTACTTGTCTAACAATACAATGCCCTGTATGTGGTGGTATCGCCCTATATCAGCAACCAAATAATTTTTAAAAGAGGGGGGAAATGACTGTGCATGTTTTCCCCACGTTATACCAGCCAATCCAGAGAAAATTCAGCAGATGACCAACCATACCAAATGTAACAAGTAACAACAGTTGTCAATAGAAATGTATTTGAGTAAAAAGTACATCATTTCTTTATCAATGTAGTGGAGTAGAAAGTGAAAGTTGCTAATATTGTTTATACTCAGCAAAAGTCGCCAATATCCTACTTAAGTATAGAACAGTACAGAACAAAGTACATGTACTTTGTTGACTTCCAATGTGGCACTGTCATAGGATGCCACCTATCCAACAACTCAGTTTATGTGCTGTTATTGTGAAGTGTAAACATATAGGAGCAACAACAGCTCAGCTGTGAAGCAGTAGGCCACACAAGCTTACAGAACAGGACCATTTGCTTGTGTCCTCGGTTGCAACACTCACAACAGAGTTCCAAACTACCTTGGAAACAACTTCAGAACAAGAACTATTTGTCAAGAACTTCAGGAAATGAGTTTCCGTGGCTGAGCCAAGGTCACCATGTGCAATGCCGGGCATCAACTGGAGGGCTGTAAAGCACCTGGAAGTGGAACCTAGTGGAACCTCATTCTCTGGAGTGATGAATCATGCGTCATGAGCTGGCAGTTTGACAGACCAATCTGAGTTTGGCAGAATGCATAGTTCCAGCTGTACTGGCCCGAATTGTGCTAACTGTAATGTTTGGTGGAGGAGGAATAATGATCTGGGGCTGTTTTTCATGGTTTGGTCTAGGCCCCTTAGTTCCAGTGAAGGGAAATATTAGCATACATCCTAGAGAATTGTGCACTTCCAAATTTGTGGCAACAGTTTGGAGAAGGCCCTTTTCTGTTTCGGCATGACAATGTCCCCATACACAAAACGAGGTCCATCAAGAAATGGTTTGCCGAGTATGGTGTGGAAGAACTTGACTAGCGTGCACACAGCCCTGACCTCTACCCCGTCAAACACCTTTTGGATGAAATGGAATGTCGAACTGCAAGCCAGGCCTTATACCCAACATCAGTGCCCAACCTCACTAATGCTCTTGTGGCTGAATGGATTTGAATCCCTGCAACCATTTCCCAAAATCTGGGAAATCGAGTGGAGGCTGTTACAGCAGCAAAAGGGGCTCCAACTCCATATTAATGCCCATGGTTTTGGAATGAGATGTTCAACAAGTACATATGGGTGTGAAGTTCAGGTGTCCACATGCTTTTTGAAATGTAGTGTATCTATATCCATTTAATTTTGAACCCCAAATTTTGTCCTGTCTGTTTTGTGATCAGCAAAGGTCTTTGTACAGAGAAGCCTGAATTTTAAAAAAATGTTTTTATATAAACTTTGTTCAACTGCTTAGTACATTGGTTGTCCAGTCAACAATTTGTAGTTAAAAAGAAACATCTGTTTCAAAAATTCTTAAAATAGTCTCTTAAGCATTTACCAAAATAATTTTGTCCGCCTCAGAGGTGTGCCCAACTGTTTAACCTTAGCAACTATTGTTTTTGATCCAGGAGAGGGAGGAGATCTTGAGGAAGATGAAGGCAAGGTACGAAACCCTCCCCAATTGTCCCCAGAGAAGAGCACCCTGGGAAATTTTGCGGAGCATTGTGAGGTTTGGGCAAGGTCTGTCTATGCAGTCTTTGTGCATATATGTTACTGTGCAAAACACATAACGTGCTTGCTTACTTACACGTAACGTCTCTTGCTTTCTTCTTATTCAAACTCCCTATTGAAACCAGTTTAACTAAATGTAGTTACTGTTTGTTGGTCTGTCCAGTCTTTTTTAGCGGTCCAACCAGCAAAGCTGCCAGAACCATATTGTTTTTGTTTGAATTATTATTATTATGTGGTCCAAGCAGCAAATCTGCTTTTAACCCTATTGTTTTTGTTCAGATTATTATTATTATTATTTTTCCACCCTAAAAGTTTTTGCACAGAAATTTTTTCATAGAGAAACAAAATTTGACAGGAAGGTTCTCATTCTAACCCGCTGCTCAGGAAAATAACATTCCCCGATTGGCCTGATGGTAGCACTATTTGAAGAAAGTGACATTTTTTTAAACCAATTTTGGGCTATAACTTTTGAATAGTTTGACCTATTGTCACAGTTCTCTTCCCCTCAGATTCCCTGACTCATAGCGAATAACTTTGCCCTAAGGACCCGTCAAGTCCGCCATTTTTTGCAAATTTACATTTTTTGGAATATACTTAAAATGCTAGTTCTCCTAGAAAAATTGACTGATTTACACAAAATTTTGAATATAGCCTCTGTTGACCAATTTCCATCAACATACCATTCCGAATTCCATTCAAGCTGAAAAATGGATGAATAAGGAGCCAGGTAAAATTTGTGTGTGTGGCTCATCGCAAAAATGCTTGCAACTTTTGAATGCAGTGTTTGATCATCATAAAAGATACTTTCATCATGTCATACCCAGGACGCATGCAAAATTTAGTTCAGTTTGGTCAATAGGTGGTGCTACTTCAGGAGAAAATGTAAAAATGGCCATAACTCATAAATCAAATGACCAAATCGCTTGAAAATCTTTTGGCAGTGTCTTGGATTAAGGTCCAAACAGATTGCACTGGACTCTTCAATAAACGTAGCTGCCATCTGCCAATAAGATTTTAGCATGCATTGGTTAGACTTTCTGTGGTTCAATCATCTTGACATTTGGTGCAGCCTTTGTACTACTGGAAGGCCTGCACTATTAGGAAAACTTGGCCAATAGGGTAATTTATCAAAACTGAGTATTTCTACAAGGATATTTCTCAGTATCTTTGTCCCGAGCTTCATATCCCCATACATGTCTCTGGGTGGACAATGAATTTGCCTCAATAACCCATAATGTCCTGCAATTTAGCCTTTTTTTAAAAAAACACTGAAAATTTGTCTGACAAAAAATTAAGATTTTATACAGAATTTTGATGTTAAAATATGGATGAAAAACAGCCAATAAACCTTGATGTGGGCATGGCTTATCACAAAAATGCTAAAAACTTTTGAACACAAAGTGAGATTGTCACAAAACTGGATATATTGGTATGACCTGGTCTTGGGTCAGACCATAACAGGGTGAACGATAAGGGAAATGAGTGGGGAATGGGTGAGGGAAACGTACTGCAAACCGACCAGTAATTCCAGTCTGTATCTGCTTATCCAAATCTAACTGAAAGCTGGTCAGTCTTCGAAGGGTACTGGGCACAGGGCGGCTTTCAACGCTGAACTTTGGACAGTTAGCTAATAGTCTGAAACAAAAAGTGTGAATTGCGTACCCCTAACGGGGTGTTAAATCTCCACCCAGACTACCTTCAAAAAACATAAAGGAAAAATAACAGAGAAAAATAACAAACTTGTGTCCCAATGGAAGGATTTGTAGTCCAGCTGGGAACACACTAACTAACTGAAATACTATACGGTGAGCAGAGGGCAAAACAAGAGTCGAGGTGTAGAACGAGCAAATGGTCAAACACGAAATCCAATCAGCAAACAAAGCAGAGGAGCTAGGCAAGAATCAGAATTGAATACAAGAGCAAATAATCAGAAACACAAAATCACTGGGCAAACAAACTACAGGCTAAGGTTAGAATCAGAGTCGAAGGGAATGAGTCAGTGGTCATACGTGAGATCTAATCAGCAAACAAACCAGAAGGGCTAGACAGGAATCGGAATCAAACAAAAATAGGATCAAATATGTGAATTCAAATGAAGCAATCACTATACACAACACACCAAGCACGAGCTGAAAGAGCTAAATCCCCACTGGTGAGTGGAAAACGGTGGCTTTTTCAAGCTGAGTAAACAGAGACAGAAACAGCTAATCAGATGACAAACCGGAAACACAAAACCCACACAAGAGACTAATTTAAACACAAGCTTACGATAGGGTCATAACACCCCCACCCTTAAGGGAAAACCTAGGGTATAGGTTTTGTTTTAAGGATGATAATGTGAGTGTTTCAGTATCAGAGTTAACAGTATCAGAATGGACCACAATATTTCTAGACACAGGATCGTCACCCAAGAAATCTTGGAGAGGTCTACGGTGTCTTGAAATTTGCACGCTTGAGCACATGTCAGAAAACATTTTCCCCCCGCATAATCATTGCCTTGAATGAAAGAAATTCCTTTAACTGAAAACTAAGTCCACAGAGCACTCCACTTCTGCCTGCGCAGCTGAGAGAGGTTCCCCCGTGGGGGGTGGTGCAGCATTCTCTGTGGGTGTTGATGTTGACCGGTCCACAGAGCATTCCACCTCTGTCTGCGCAGCTGTGAGATTTTCCCCCGATTCCAAAAGGGGAGGAAGGGAGTCCATAGTGGGTGGTGCAGCATCCTCTGTGTGGACTGGTGTGACGAAGTCCACGGAGTCCCCCATTTCTGTCTGCGCAGCTGCTAGAGGTTCCCCGAATTCAAAAAGAGGGGAAGGGGAGTCCGCAGTGTGTGCTGCAACATCCTCTGTGTGGACTAGTGTGATGAAGTCTATGGAGTCAAGCACTTCTCTCTGTGCCACTGAGGTGTTCCATGGTGGGGGGTTGGTGTGGTGAAGTCTGCAGAGCTGTGCTTGGTAGGGGGTGGATCTTGGGTTGTGGGGAGACCAGAGTAATCCACTGTGCTTTCTTGCATTAGCTGTGCTGCCACTGAGCTGATTCCTTCAGCAGTAGCTTGTGATTTACAGTTATGTTTTTCCCAAACTTCTCTCCACATCAGGTTTACCTCAAACTATGCCTGTCTTGAGCGACAAGGATAAAGGAATATTGTCTTTTTTCAAGGTAAATTTTATGCTTTCTATCACCAAACTCTCAGTTCCATTATCGTGTGGGGATACCAGAGAGTCCAAATGTACAGTCCGTAGGTTGTGGATTTCCTCCTCATCCAGCATGTCCATGGTATCAAGCCTCCCAGCAAGTGTCGGCCAATGTGTCAACAAGAAAGTCTGTTCTGAGACCCTGTCATGCAATTGTTGATTCTACTTTGACTGGCACGGGTATACTGGCTGGTCAGGATGGGTGAGGGACAGAGGGAAGGAGGGTAACCGAGACATCTCTCTCTTTATCTGGTACTTCCTAACTTATTAAAACAATCCAGTTAATCAAAAATCCTTCTACAGACAAGTTTTTCAGCCCTGACCTAGGGTGCCGCCATTTTTCCCTTTTTTGTGTGAGGTAGGCACATAACTTCTGTCTCTAAACTTCTGGGCCGTCAGACACAGGTAAACAGCACACGGCTAACATCAGCTGCCGAGCTATCTTCGAACATTAGTTATAGCAAGTGGCCGTCATATTTTAGAACTTGAAACAGGTGCATTTGGGGAGTTGCTGCTAACCGCTAGGTTAACAGTTGACAGTTAACAGATAACTGACAAGCAAACTTGGAGAGGTAGAATGTTACATGCTTGTCAGTTAACATTAGCTAGTCAGTTAAAATATTTTGGTTAACCAGTGCAGACATGGTTAATTAAATATTTTCCCCCCACATTTTGTAAGGATGATTTTTCGCTAACCTTATACCTGTTTCCTGCTGCTATTTCTAGTGATGCTGTTTTCTTGTTTGCAATCGATAAAAAAATGGTTTCATAGCTGGCTAACTTAGCTAGCTTCTGTGTGTGGTAAATGAATGTTATTTTTTCTCTCTCACGGTGCGACCCCAGTTCTATCTAACTTGCAGTAGATTGCTATGAAACTTGCGTGAGGTGAAGTTAGCTAGTAGCTGACTGCTCGACTAGGCAGTAACTTGCTGGTGGGAATGTCATGCTAGATATGATAGCTGCAACGCTAACTAGAAATGCATCTCAGGCGACATATTTAGCTCCTAATCTTTTGTAACATTTTGACATAGCTTTGACAAGCTAATCATTGATTGGTGTGTCCGTGTCGATGAATGTTCCCATTTGACTTGCATTGTAGTTAAAAACAGTAGTTTGAAACACAGAAATTACCAGGTTAAAACAACACCTTGCGCTAGGTAAACAATTAGCCCGGAAGCTGTTTGCCTACCTGCGCCCGAAAGCGGAAATGTGGGACGTGGCTGAGGAAACTTGTCTATAGAAAATGTTCTGAACTTGTCTTAGGGTTTACCGCAGTTTACTCAATAGCATAAATTGCTATACTATAGGACAACCTATCTCAGTTGGAACCTCCAATATGTGGGAAAAGCAAGGATTAATTAAGAATATGTTTATTTTCTGAATCCAGTGGTTCCAACAGTCAATGCCCTTGTTAAGATATCCAGCACTCTGAATACTGAACACAAGAGATATTGCGTGCTAGAACCCCTCACTCAACCTACATGTAAAATATATTTTATGTGATTTAATTTCATAATTATTATTGAAAATGAGAATTATCAATTTATTTGCCAAATTCTTGCTAGGTCAGTCTACAGAAAACTGATGGAGTCAACCAACAAGTCAAAACAAGCTGCAGGCCTATATCAGGTTTCAAGATTAAATAATTGAACTTAATATGAAGCAGTCAATTATATTTATGAATTGAAATCAGACCTTCTTTATTGAATGCAGGCTCACTACTTCTAAATTACAAAACAGAAGACATACAACAAAACATTAAACAATTGAACTAGGAATATAAGAAAAGAGAGAGAGAGAGACGGATAAGACAGACCTTGCCAAAGTCTTACTCACTCCCAGTTTAAGCGTCACAGGATGAAAAGAAAACCAGCTAAAAACACACAACCAAGGAACCACCACAAAAATAAGAGGAAAAAAACTCTTCTTCTTCCAGGCTCCGAAACCAAACACAACACAAACAACTTCCTCCTGTGGCCATCTTAAATACCTTACCCAGCATGGCTTGAGGATGTTTGCCCTGATTGGGTGATGCCGAGTTAAGGTTTAGGAGAGAAGGGAAGGGGGGTCAGACTAACTTATGACAAGGACTGGCCTACCTAAATATTGCAAACAAACTTAAAGCAATGGGAAATCTTAGGCATGCAGGGTCTCCGACCCCCAATATGGCTGTTCTGTGTCAACTGGTTTGTCTCTTCTGAGGCGGTAAGACCCATAGATTGTCAGCCTAGATTAGGGTATCAGTGGATTTTAAATTGCCGCAATCACATTTGCTTTGATGCTTGTGACGGGGAGGCCAGGCCACATTCTTACACTGGTATCACAAGCTTTCTATCTGCAAGCATGTCTCTGACTGGAGAACTCATTTTCCTCAGTAAACCATCATGCCCGGCATATTGGCTTTTCACAAATTTGCATCATCTGAAAAACACTTAAAATGTTTTGCCTACAAAAATTTACCAATTTGCAACTTTTTCCACAGCTTCAGTAGATCAAGCTCCACAACATTCTTTACAGAATTTGGATGCATTGAAATATGGACAAGTAAGGAACCAACAAAATAGCGGTGTGGGTATGGCTTATCACCAAAATGCTAAAAACTACCAAACATTCAATAGAATGAAATTTGATTAAATTTGGTAGCTGTGTTTCCACTCACATCTAGACCCAAACGCCAATGTATTTACCCAATTGGATCACATGGTGGTGCTACATAGCACAATTTTTTTTAACTTATGAAAAATTGTTGTGCTTTTGAGATATAAAACCTGCTGTAGTGATCAGGTTCCATATCTGAGACATAAATCTGTACCTTTTTTCTTACTGACCTCTTGGATTGGCTGCTATTTTTGAAAGGGCATAGCTCATTCGCTAGTGAAGCACAGTAAGTTTTGGTAAAACAAAGACCTCATAGTAAATTGTCGTCACAGCATTCTCTGGTGACGCAATCCTCAAATTAAAAAATAAATGGCGAGGGGTGATTTCGCCTTCAGTTGACTTGTAGTGCGTTTACCGATAGAATCTTTGGCTGAGTGAGAGGCTTGCGTTCAAATCCTACATCAGACTCAGACAAAATGTCTAATTTATTTCAGAGGATACGTCCCTGTGGTCACTGAGAAATATTGGCACTGATACACCGCTTGTTGCTGTATGTGGTGTAATATTGGCTGTGTGTGCTGGATCCCGTGCATTGATTGTTATTATGATTATTTGATTGAATAATTGATTCTGTTTTTTTTTTGTTTGTTTGTTTTTTCTCCACTAAAAGAGAATGAGGGGCAAAAACCATAAATTGTAGAGCTACGAAACTTGGCAGTTATGTTCCTATTCTCCCCCACTACTCGCAACGACATCTATTAGGCCTGATTGTGGTGCTGTAACACAACCATTTATGTTTTGGACCATAACTTCTGAACCATGTGGTCTAGAATCAAAATTATTTTTCCTCAGATTCTGTGGCATTCCAAATAAAACAGATACTCCCAATTCAATTTGTGCCTGCCACCATTTTTCCACCATTTAGATTTTTTTCAAAAACACTTAAAATGTTTCTCATACTACAAAAATTGATCGATTTGCAAGAAATGTGGTATTTTGGCTGAACTTACATGGATTTATACAGGTCTTACCTTTCCAGCACTTCTGAGAAAATATGGCCGCATTACAAACCAATGAAATTGCAGTGGGCATGGCTTTTCACAAAAATTTAACTAATTCCAATACGGTTTGACAAAGTTATGAGACTTGGTACATATATTGGCAGTTAGATCAGGACTCTAGCCCAATCTAACCACAAGGTGGTGCTATAAAGATACAAATATTTTTTAAAGTCAAAAATTAATTATAAATTTGGGTTTATGCCATCTTGAATTGGCCACCATTTTGTATTATATTTTATCATCTATGACTTTTCAGTGTTTTTCCTTAAAGTCAGATTGAAATTTGAAAACTGTATCATTATTTATATTCTATACCATTGCAAAATTGTTTTTAAATGGTTTTAAAATGTTTTTTTTTTCAATGATAAAAATTAATGCTTTTGGACATATCACAAAAATGTTACTATCATGTTACTGTGGAGGTCGGATATTGCGTGGGCGGGTTCGAGGGCGTACTCCTTGCATTTTGAGTGACAGCTAGTGGGCGGACCGTCTGAAAATGTTGACTGTGACAGCCATCAAGATAAAATAATAGGGTGACAGGCTACATTTCAGTAGATAGGTAAAGCTAAATGAGTTGTCATATTGCACAAAGTTAACAAATCTCCGTAGCTAGCTAGATAAATAATATTCTGCTTTCCTGAATTGTTGCTTTATATTTCGTGTGATAATTATGTTGATAATTAACTTGCTTTGTGGTTATCCTCCGTACTGTGCTTGATCGAATTGTGGGGACTGCTCAACGTATTTTTAAGTTGCATTCTGTTGTGCAATTTTTTGTTATAGCTAGGCTACTTGCTAAAGTTGCTATATGGTGCTAGTCAACTACAGCCTTGGCCGAAGTGATAAAACCATGCCATTCTCAGAATAATATATATTTTATTTTATTTTGTACCTTATAGGAAAAGTACATGTGCTTTACATACATACACTACAAGACATTTTGGATATTTTAACAGGTGCAGTTGTGAGCGAGCCTGTTACTAACAATATCCGTTTATCTCGACATTA
This sequence comes from Anguilla pacifica, assembly GCA_039654925.1. Lineage (NCBI taxonomy): Eukaryota > Metazoa > Chordata > Actinopteri > Anguilliformes > Anguillidae > Anguilla > Anguilla pacifica. Next base: position 33,263,582 of record CM077286.1, on the reverse strand, counting down.
AGAGCGAAGTTGCGAGCGAACCTGTTTCCAACAATCTTTTTTTCGCTCTGTACAGCAATAAATGCAGATTCCACACAGCAGTTGTCGTGTCATCTTTACAAGAAAACACAACGCAGAGACAACCCCGCTACAGCTGGACAGTGGGGACTGCTCCAGGGTTCAGTCGCAGTTTTTGCAAAATCGACTCGTTTTTGCGCCCAATTCAAAAAGTCGTCTGGTTTAAAATGCAGACTGCAGACTCTTGTGTTGTTTGATACCAATGAACCTGATAAAAATTCTACCCACTTGTTTTTTTTACATTTGTGTCCTTTGGGATTGCGTGTAGTGAGTCAGAATTTGTGCATCCTTCAACACAACAATGCCGCTTGCAAGGTGCCATGTTTGCCAGACGTGACAGTGGCAAATACAGCCTAGCCCTCAATGTCAATCATAAGCAAATACACGCTGTGATAGGCTGCATGCAAATGAGACCACTTCCTGACGTCAAGAAGCGGCAATTTAAAAAATGTGGAAAAAAAGCACAGTAGGTGGCACAGTGATTTTTAAAACACCAATTTCTATAATTCAAAACAAAAAATTATAAATTGTAAATGATTTGATAATACACTGCCTATTTAACCACCAAGGGTAGTACAAAATATAAGCTAAGCAATTTCAGTCTGACTTTAACTGCTTGGCTGATTCTTATGAAATTTTGCTCGAGAGTGCCACCCAAAAACTGTATATGAAATTTTGCCACTAGGTGACACAGAATTATTTTAGATTATAAAAAATGGGTAAAAAGCAAATGTCATAATTTATTTTAAAGGAATTCGGAAATCGCCATTCATTTGTCCCATATGGGTGTCTATTTTTTGAACCAGAAGTCTCGAAAATGCTAACGAACCCGAAGGGAATGACGACACGACTTCTGAGGCCAATTGGGCCTCCATCAGTCCATGTGGCAATTGCCAATTGCATCAGCCAGGTGGACGCAGTGGAGGATGTAGAAGGACCCCCATGTGATTTGTAGTTGTTCTAATGACCTTCAGTATGCACTTATTGTATGCCACTTTGGATAAAAGCATCTTCCTAATAAATGTAATGTACTGGATTTGCATTGTATCATTCTCTGCTGACCACCCCCCCCCCCCCCCCCCCCCATATGATCAGGGCAGTTGTAGACTGCATGTACAAGCAGACTGCTCTTCTTCCTTTGACTCCATTCTATGCGAGCCAAGCTGTAGTCTGTTGTGTTAAAAGAACTATTTGTGATTGCACATGTCAGGGGAAGACTAGTCACAGACAGCTTTGATGTGCAGTCTATGGGTGCCTGATTGTCCAGTGGGGGTCACTAGAGAGTGGTGGAACGTGGCTCCCTAACCAACTGAGCACTCCCATATTTAGTCTGATGCAATTGCCAAGTGCACATTGCCCTATGGAGGCCCCAAGACCTCAGCAGGCACTGACATGGTCCAAAACATCCTTTCAGTTGGGGAGAAACTCCAATTGAAAATTTTACATTTTTGACTAACCCTGTATGGGTTACATAGAATGTTTGGAGTGAGAATGTTAAAATTTTGAGAAGAAATTGCAATCCAAATTATCACTTTTTTCAATATGGCTGTATTGACTTACCAGAAAGTCTGTAGTGGGATTATTAGAAAATTCTACAGTAAAAAACAATTGGGCTAGGATGTAGATCAGGACCCCTTCTCTCATGAACAAGTGTCAGAAGTTTGAGACCTTTTTAATTTTGGGTGAAATTCCAAACCAAAATTGACATTTCTCACTTAGCCTGAACTGAATTACATAGAAGGTTTGAAGTGGGATTATTATAAAACTATACAGTAAAATTTCAGACATAGGGTGGAATGTAGATCAGGAGCCCATCTATCATGAACAAGTGTCAAAAGTTATTCAAAAACACTACAGTAAGATCTTATGGTAATGGGCTAGCAAATAGACTAGGACCCCTCCTGTCCTGAACAAGAATCAAAAGTTTGAAACCTTTAAAGTATGCAGAGGAATTTCAAACCAAAATCTCACTTTTTATATTAGCCTGCATTGGATTACATTGAAGGTTTGAAGTGGGATTACTCAGAAATGCTACAGTAAAATTTCACAGAAATGGGGTAGGATGTAACCAGGACACCATCTGTCATGAACACGTGTCAAAACCTTAAGATCTTTTAATTTTGGAGAGATATTTCAATCCAAAATTTCACTTTTTTTAGATTAGTCTGTATCGGATTACATGGAAGGTTTTAAATGGGAATATTCACAAACGCTACTGTAAAAATTCACAGAAATGGAGCAGGGCATAGAACAGGACATCTTCTGTCATGAACAAGTGTCAAACCTTTGAGACCTTTTAAATTTTTGGAGAAATTTTAACTCAAATTTAATTTTTTAAATATTATCTTGTATTGGATTACATAGAAGTTTTGAAGTGGGATTATTCAAAAACGCTACAGTAAAATTTCACAAAAATGAATTAGGATGTAGATCAGGACCCCATATGTCAGGAACAAGTGTCAAAACCTTTAAAATTTGGGATGAAATTTCTATCCAAATTTTAATTTTTTTGAAATTGGCCGGTATTGGATTACACAGAAGGTTTGAAGTGGGATTATTTGAAAATGCTACAGTAAAATTCTACAGAAATTGGGTAGGACATAGAACAGGACCCCTTCTGTCAGGACCAAGTATCAAAAGTTTGAGACTTTTTAAATTTTGGGAGAATTTCGTATACAAATTTTCAATTTTTTCAAATTGGCCTGTATAGAATTACACTGAAGGTTTGAAGTGGGATTATTTGAAAACACTACAGTAAAATTTAACACAAAAGGTCTAACATGTTTATAACTTAAGGGGTCCTGATCTACAAGTTTTGAAAGTTTTAGACCTTTTACATTTGAAGAGAAATTTCAATCCAGAATTTCACTTTCTTTGTTAGTTTGTATTGGATTACATAGCAAGTTTGAAGTGGGATTATTTGAAAACGTTACAGTAATTTTTTTACAAAAACTGGGTAGGACATAGAACAGGACCCCTTCTGTCATGAACACATTGGAAGTCTGAGATCTTTTAATTTTCGGGAGATATTCCAATCCAAATTTCACTTTTCTCAATTAGCCTACATTGGATTACATAGAACATTTGAAGTTGGATTATTCACAAACACTACAGTAAAATTTCGCAGAAATTGGGTAGGATGTCAGGAATATTTCACCAAAATCAGGTCAGTACTACTTCAGGACCCCTTCTGTCATAATTAAATGTCAAAAGTTTGAGACCTTTAAATTGAGGAGCAATTGCAATCTAATTTGTACATTTTTCAATAGGATTTAATTACCGTGTTTGTCTATATAGGCAGTTTGGAGTTTAATTTGCATATGGCGCAGTGACATTTCATCCACACATTTCAAAAGTACATTAGTTCCTGTTCTGTCATACACAATTGACACAATGTTGAGACCATTAGATTTTGAGGAGAAAACAAAATGCGTGTCACTTGGGAATCTGATCCTTCCATATTACAGCCTTAAAAAGACATGTGAAGTGAATGTAACAAAAATTAAAAAATGAATGAATTAAAAAAATTATTTTTACATGACCACCATTGCTCAGTTTCTCTCTTTAGCCCTATCTCACTTTTAGAAGCAAATTATGGGTTTTGAAAACACGTAAGGAAGACCATCCAATCATATAATGCAACCAATTTAAGGTGGACTGGAATTTTCAAATCGGGAACTGCGAATTGGGAGCCAACTTCAGAATCGTTTATTATGTTACATTCGAGTACCATGGAATGTTTGTTGTTCTGTACTTACTTAGCTACAGTAGGCCACTATTCCATTATCTAGCTAGCTGGCTATTTGTCGCTAGCCAGTTAGACAGCTCAACAGCTAACTTGTCAAACATAATAGTTAGCTAAATAGTTAGCTAGCGAATCACAACTTCTGATTTTCTGGATTCAGCCTTTCTAGCTTGCTTACCAGCTAGCTTTAATTTTACAGTCAAGTGTAGACTGGCAGAATGCTTCTATAAAAATATCAACTCCCTTATTAATTACTTAATTATTAATTAACTTGAAACATTATAAACCTCATAAGAAATGTCCTTCTCACAGTGAGTCACTTGCTTTCTTCCATAAAATCCAGTTTCTAGCCAGCTACTAGATGCAAATTTGTCACAGTTTGAAAGATGACTTGAAAGCTTTCTCCTAGAGTGCCCCCACTGGTTCAGGTCATTGCTCTGCAATCACCGTGATCCTTCACGTCTAGGTACCCAGTATGCATGTTCTGGTGGCAAAAAGCCCCATAGTCAAATATGGCAGCCTTAATGAATTGGTCAATGAGTAGCTTCCATAGGAATCTGTGGAACCAGTAAGCAGAAGCTGTCTCCAGTTCTTGTCTATCTAGATAGCCTAAATGTAGGCTTTTTTGTTTGCAATGAAATACTGAGAGATTCAATATATTGGGATGGCAGGTATGCCATCCAGCCAACTTATGCCTTGGCGGGGCATGCCCCATACCTACATAGCACAGAGAGTTTGGCACTTTTCAGGGTTCCCCACAGAAATAACTGCAACAGCCACAGACACTCAGCCCTTAGAAATATTAATTTCTGTGCATTCTGACCCAATTTCAACAGACAGAATTCACAAACAACTTTACACGTCCACACAATAAAGCCCCAAACCTAGGGGATTTTGCATTTTCTCCTTCTTCTTCTTCATGCCTGATTACATCATCACAAATGCTCCCATTGGACATATAGCTACACCAGCCAATCAAAACATTACATGCATATGCAAAATAGACACACATTTTTGATCAAGGCTCAGGTAAATATTTAATTTCTTATGAATACTTATTTGCTAGCAAATAATTGTCTATTATTTTAAGCCTATTGCTTTTGCAACTGTACAATTCTTCTGGATCCTTGTGGACCAAATCTAGCCGGTCTTTCACCGAACACATAGACTATATTATGACATACCATCTAGCCGTTCGGTTAACCAGCTACATTTGGTTGCAATGTGAAAGTTTTCTAGCCGGCTAGGATACAGCCAGGCAATATTGAGTAAAACTGGAGCTGAATTGTGCTCACTAGGTTGCTTTCTTTAAAAGCACAAGCAAATGACGGCATTAAAGAACATCTTCTTATTGCAAATCCCTTCATACCCATTAAACTAAGTAGGTGTTTAGAACTTTATTCACTTATGCAAAAACATTTGCCACCGTTGTAACTACTCTGTTGGTGGCACATTGGTATGGTTTTTGCGTTTGGGACTGTTGGCGCTTGGGATTGAATCCCACCTCAGGTAAATTTGTCATTTCTTATGCATTATATTTCTTTACTAATATTTCATAATTGCCTGTTTTACCCTAATATAACCTGCCTATGTATTAGCCGGTTAGAAAACTATCACACTCCAACCTAATCTAGTCTTTCACCTAACGTACACTGTATTATATCATACCTACACGTTTGGTTAATAGGCTAGATTTGGTTCAGTTTTCTTGCCAGCTAGGACCCAGGCCAAATGAAAGTCAAACCTGACTTGAATTAAGGTTGCATTCAGCTAAACTAGTCCTTTATGTCAAAATATGTCAAACTACATTTCCACCCCTTTAGACATCTACATTCCATTTATATTCAGGCTTGTGCTTACTGGGCTACCGTCTTTAAAAAGAAAGCAAATAACCGCATTAAAGAACGTCTTATTGCAAAGCCGTTCATGGACATTTAACTAGGTCTTTTTAACTTTATTACCTTATGTAATATTGACATCTTAATTATATAACAATGTTCAATGCATGTATTTAGCAAAAGTCACAAACAGGGAGCCGTATGCATTTCATGACGGCAGATCTATTGATTTTCTTAAAAAGTGACAACAACTGACCGCTGTGGCATTTCTACTGTTCACCTACTTTTTTTTTTACTAGGCTACTAGCTCACCTTACTTGTATATGCCACGTTAGCAAGCCATATTCTCAACTGACAGACAAACAATTAGTACGTCTGTCGTGTATACAACACCCCATTAAGAACACTTCGATTTTAAAACATGGCAAACACTTTTATATCTAGTAGTCTTCATGGAAAAAGTATGTTTGTGTTTTTAAATTGTATTTTATATGCTGTGATCATGTCAAACTTAATCTACATGCCCATTCCCCTTGAAAACATATTGTTTAAACTATTCCATTGAATGATTTGTGGTCATTTCTTTGGTACTACTTTTATTTTCTGATAGGCAAAGATTGCTAGGAAACATGTCCAGTGTGAAGTGTAAGGTCAGCTACCTAGCTGAGGAAGAGAGCAAAGAGGAGTCCTTGCTACAATTAAGGATATGCCTTATAAACCTTATAAACACAAAAGGTGGATTTCAGAAGAAAAAAACATAACATGGAACATGACAGATGGCTACACAAGTTTCTTAGCTAACACTAATTAAACATGCTGTAAATGTAAAACAGGTGAAATTATTCAGAAACATTATTGCCACTATGATTGCCATTTGACACTTTGAAATGACACATAATGCTTTGAATGACCACATTCTCTTCAGATGGTAAGATGAAAAAACACAGGGCCAAGTTACTTGAAATAATTTATGAAACACTGGGTAGCAGCATTGCTTTGGAATACAGCATGTTTAATTATTGCTTTGTATGTGTTAGTAACTTGGTTTTTTTGTATGTTGAAAACATGTTGTTTCAGATCAGTTGTAATCTATAAACTATATTTTTTATTTATGGGTAGCATGCTTAACTTGCATTCCATGACCACTTGTGGGTAAGAACAGGACAGGCAGAAAGTTCAAGGGCAATCAAGGAAAAATCAACAACTCAGACAGGTACTTCTGCTCCAGTGGGGCTAATGACTTGGTGTACCACCACCATGAGGGCCTTATGTGTGTATGTACCATGCTTGGAAATAGACTAAAGGTTCAAGGACTGAACCTTTCACACTGCTTGCCTCCCTTTTCCAGTGAAGCATACAATACACCCAGCAACACAACTGTGATATGAAGGCAACTGTTACAAAACTTAAAAAAATATTTTTTCAGACATTTCAGAAATATAAAAAATGTACTCAATGCTCTGCAGTTCACCCTTAGTGCTTGGCCCCTGACATCACTGCTATATTTATTATTATTATTTTTCTGCCATAAAAGTGTTTGCAAAGCAAAAACTGTACATTGTAGAGCTACCAAATATGGCAGGTAGGTCCCTATTCCCACTCGCTACTCAGGGAAGAAAACCTACCCAGATTGGGCTATAGCTTTTGAACTGTTTGTCAAAATTGTTTTTTCATCAGTTTCCCTGGCTCATATCAAACAAATTTGCCTCAAGGACCCATCAAGTCTGCCATATTTGCATTGTTTGAAAAAAACACTTAAAATGCTGCTCCTCCTACAAAAATGCACAGATTTACATCGCATTTGGTATAAAGTCTCTTTAGACCATGTGCCATCAAAATTCCATTCAGAATTATGATAAGTTAAAAATTTATGAATAAGGAGCCATTAAACATTGATGTGGGTGTGGATTATCACAAAAATGCTTACAACTTTTGAACATAATGTCTGATCATCGTGAAACAGATACTTTCAAAATATCACACCCTGGACGCATACAAAATTTAAGCTTGATCAATAGGCGGTGTTATTGCGAGGGGAAAAGTGAAAATGGCCATAACTGATGAACCAAGTGGCCTAAAAACATGACATTTTTAAACTTCAGAAAACATGGCCACCATCAGTCAATGAAAATTCAGCACTCATTAGATGACATATATGGAGGAACATTTCAGACTAAATTAAAAAAAATAAATAAATCTATAAATAATTAAATATATTGTGTAATGTGAACATAAATAAATAATAATAATATTGAAATGTGAGCAAAAATAATTAAATGTGGCATGAAATGTATGTATTCATTTATTTAAATGACGCCACGTGCGACATGAAATAGGGCTTGAAATTAAAACCGTCACTTTCACCCATCAAAGTTTGGAGGGCGGGCTCTAGCGAGTACACAAAACACAGGAGGCTTAGTGATAGGTTGAGTATTTCTGAGAGACCCGCCTCTGGTGGCTGCAGTCTACAGCAATCCAGCAATGAGCGATAGGATTCCCAAGACAAGCAAAGCACAGTAGCACACTATGTTGTGCCAGCGAGCAGTCAGTGGCGGTCATGACAAGCAGAAAAAGTTGCCCACAATTACTCCGCGACATGGAGGCACTGAATTCCTCGCAGATCTCTGCAGAATGAACTCCAGAATCATCTTTTGTAAATTTACCAACTATTCACTCCACTACTCCTGTTCAAGGTAATTTCAGTGGTCCCGAGCTAGCTTTTCAGTGTGCCGAGCTAGCTTTTTCAGGCGTCATCCTTGTGCTAGCTTAGCCTGATGTCCCCACGCCCTATGTTCCTTCCTTCCTTGCTACATGTCATAAATTCAAATGTGTTGCTTCTTTTATTCAACAGCACATGTAGCACGGTTATTTCCACCATATGGGGGCTCCAACAACACACCTCCAGCGCAACCATGTTGAATTAGGCGTGAACAGTCAAATCAAGTCGATGCACCAATCAAAAAACAGTACTCACTAGCGCCCGCCCTCCCAACTTTGATGGGTGAAAGTGACGGTTTTAATTTCAAGCCTTATTTCTTATCGCACGTAGCATCATTGAAATAAATAAATAAATAAATACGTACATTTCGTGCCTCATTTAATTATTTATGCTCACATTTCATTTTATTGTTATTTATTGTCACATTACACAATATATTTAATTATTTATAGATGTATTTATTTGTTTAATTTTGTCCGAAATATTCCTCCATAGACATAACGAGATCCAATCTTCTTGAAATTTGGTACCTCTACATGACTGTGAAGCATGTACTAGAATTGAAAACTTACTGAGAATTGATTAATAGGTGCCAATTTTTCAAACTTTTGCATATTTCAGCTTGCTTATTTCTCCCTGTTTGCACTACTGTCATGAATTTTCTATCCACATATACACTCACTGGCCACTTCATTCGGTGACAGGAGTGGCACCCGGTGTGGTCTTCTGTCGCTGTAGCTCATCTGCTTCAAGGTTTGACGTGGTGTGTGTTCAGAGATGCTCTTCTGCATACCTCAGTTGTAACGAGTGGTTATTTGAGTTACTGTTGCCTTTCTATCAGCTCAAACCAGTCTGGCCATTCTCCTCTGACCTCTGCCATCAACAAGGCATTTTCGCCCAGAGAACTGCCACTCACTGGATATTGTCTCTTTTTCGGACCATTCTCTGTAAACCCTAGAGATGCTTCTGCGTGAAAATCCCAGTAGATCAGCAGTTTCTGAAATACTCAAACCAACAACCATGCCACGTTCAAAATCACTTAAATCACCTTTCTTCCCCATTCTGATGCTTGGTTTGAACTTCAGCAGATTGTCTTGACCATGTCTACGTGCCTAAATGCATTTAGTTGCTGCCATGTGATTGGCTGATTAGATATTTGCGTTAATGGGTGCAGTTTGCAGTTGAACAGGTGGACCTAATGAAGTGGCCGGTGAGTCTATGTCTCGCTGGAGTACAAATTTGCCTCAGCAAACCATCCACGTCTACCATTGGATTTGCACAATTTTGCATTATTTGAAAAAACCTTTTTAAATGCTTCCCACACAACAATTAGCCAGTTTTCTTTAAACTTGATGCGAAGCATCCATAGACCAAGCTCCACAAAAATTCTATGCACTGAAATTGTTGAAATCTGATAGCTACAGTTGAGACCAACTCCACACATTTCATGTTACCATACATTTCCCATATTAAGGCAATTAGGGTATCTATTTTCGAAGAGGTCATTTCAAAATAATAGCTAAGAGACAGATTTATTTCAGCTTTTATGTACTATATCAGATTTTCAGTGGGTAAAAAGTTTACATACAGTTTGTTATTATTTGGTGGCATTGCCTTATAATTGCTTAGCTTCCACAAGCTTCTCACAATACTTTGCCGGAATTTTTGCCCATTCCTTCTGACAGAACTGGTGTAACTCAGTCAGGTTTGTGGGCCTCTTTGCTCGGACACGTTTTTCAGTTCAGTCCACAAATTTTCTATGGGATTCAGATCAGGGGTTTGTGATGGCCACTCCAATATTTTCAATTTGTTGTCTTTAAGCTATTTTGTTACAACTTTGGAGTTATGCTTAGGATCATTGTCCTGCTGGAAGGCCCAGTTGCAACTAAGTTTTTCTAGATAATCCTCCTTCCTCGTGATGCCATCTATTTTCTGAAGTGCACCAGTCCCTTTTCCAGAAAAACACCCCCACAGCATGATGCATGCTTCACAGTTAAGGTGGTGTTCTTCGGATTAAAAGCCTCACCCTTTTTACTCCATACATAGCGCTGATCATTATGGCCAGAAAATCATAAAAAATCCAGAATGAAGTTTGCAGTAGATCACCAGGACAAAGACCTAGCCATTTGGGGGAGTGCTCTCTGGTCAGATGAAACAAAAATTGAACTGTTAGGCCATAATTATCAGCGCTATGTATGGAGGAAAAAGGGTGAGGCTTTTAATCTGCACCCATCGGCACTAATGCATACTTTGACGTCTGGAATCCGAGTTTCTCCAGGGACTCACAACAACGAACAGGCTCCCAAGGATGCCATAGGGTCGGCGGATTATTGTGCCCCATGTTGAGCCTCACCATTGTATTTTCTCAAACGTGACAAATGAACCTACACTGGAATCCCTGTGTGTGGTCCGGTCCAGTTAGGTTCAAGTTACTTTTTCTGGAAAGCTTTTACCAGAACCTGGTCCCCCGGATTCACCTGACACTCTTCACCTTTCTTTTCCGCAGCGTCTGGCTCTGTCCTGGGATCCTGTACTCTACTAACTTATTTCCCATGACATGCAACCAGGGTGCCACCAGGTCTGCCCCATCTGGTATCGCATGCGCCATGCCCCATCATGTCGCAAGGAATGATACACTTCGATCATAGACCCCATTAATGAATAAGGCAGGATTACTGTGTTTCTTGGTCCCCTCCAAATATTGTCATCCCCAAGCCTCCCCCATTTTCCATCCACATCCACTTCTCTGCTCGTGGTGCTAGATGTTGAAGCTGCTCTAACTTTTGGTTTTAGTGTTGTTTGCTTGCTTGCTCTTCCTGTACCGAGGCCAAGGCCGCCGTTATCTCTCCCTCCATTGCTGCTCACCGCAGACATATGCCCCCCCGAATCATGTGTGCTTACCTATGGAATCTCTGGGCAAGTGGGAGACCCGGGTTCAAATCTTAAGGTTACTATCATAACCCCGGTTCTCTGAAACATCGAGTGGAGAGATCCACCTATGGGGGAATGACATCCGGTCCAGACTCCTCAGAAGCATACAATTGCACCAAGTCTGGTTCTGACAGGCAGTAGCGCCTCCAATGCTACAGGAGGCACCGCCCTCCTGTAAGAGCATATAGGATGCTACAGCGCTACTACTCATCAGTGAACATATTCGCTTCTTGTGCGTGGCAAGAGCAGTCTTGGTGGATCTATCCACTCGATGTTTCAGAGAACCGGAGTTACGATAGTAACCTAAAGTTCTCTTTCATCATCTCGTGTTTGAGATCCACCTATGGGGAGATATGGACAACTCCCAGATTGCCTTATGCTCACAGCTTAGAAACTGTCAGGCCAGCAGGGGCAGCCTCCCCCCTTGAGGGGACGGCATGTCTGGCACATCCCATGTAAGGAAGTACTAAACACAAAGCAGGTAAGGGGAGATGCATGAGCTTCACACCGAGCTCACCCCCAGAACTGCATGGGCTACCGGAGTCCTGGTAACATCCAGGTGGTAGAACCTAGCAAAGGTATGTGGAGAAGCCCAGCCTGCAGCACAGCTGAACAAATCTCCTGCAAGGAGACCCCACAGAATAGGGCCCACAATGCAGCCATGCCCCTCGTAGAATGAGCCATCAGGCCCGAGGGGGGTGTTATCCCCTTTGAGTCATATGCCATAGCAATAGCTTCCACAAGCCAATGAGACAGCCGCTGCTTAGAGATGGCTTTCCCTTTGCAGGGCGAGCCCCAGGTGACAAAGAGCTGGTCACTCTTTCTGAAAGCCTTAGTCCTTGTCATATACGTGTGGAGAACACGCACAGGACATAGAACATGCAGCCTTTGATCCTCTTGAGAGGAGTAAGGCGGTGGGTGAAAAGCGGCAAGCTCCAACACCGAACATGTGACAGCTGGGAAGCGTTTAGGCATAAAGGCTGGATTGGACTTAAGAGAAACCCTATCCATATTAGGGGAGAACATTGTGCACGAGAGATGCACTGAGAGCACATGGAGGCCACTGATTCGCTTAGCCGAAGTTAGAGTGAGCAGCGATGCTGTCTTGAGAGACAGCAATTTCTAATCTCATTTATAGGCTCGAATGGCTGTAGAGACAAAGCCTCCAGCACCAGTGATAAATCCCAAGAAGTGATGTGCTTTTTAGCAACAGGCAGAGAATGGCGAGCCCCCTCCATTAATCTGAGAATGAGGGGGTGTTGCTCCACTGCATAATCTTTGAAACCAATATGACAAGCAGTGATAGCTGCCAGGTAGACCTTAATGGTTGAAAAGGATTTCCCTGCATCCATAAAGTTCTGTAAAAAGCACAGCACGTCAGTAACAGAGCACTGGTAAGGCACTGACTGACAATCCTTAAAATACCTGCCACTTATTTTCAAGTGACCTGGTAGAGTGGCTGTCGCGCATTGGATGGTAGTGGCCACATGAGAGGGGAGCCCTAACGCTATAAGGTTATGCCTCTCACGGGCCAAGCCGAAAGAGCTATTCGCTCCAGGCGGGGGTGGTGTATTTCCCTGTTTGCCTGAGACAGGAGGTCCATGCGTAACGGGAGTTTGCATGGCTGTGCATAAAGGAGAGGGATAATCTCTGCCAGCCACGTTGATTTTGGCCACCTGGGTGCTATCAGGATCAGTGTCAAGCTCTGTTCGCTCACTCTGGCTAGAGTGGGAGAGATGAGAGCGAGGGGAGGAAACGCATAAAGGAGCACATTGGGCCACACGCCTAGAGGAGCGTTCTCGTCCTGTAGCAAGAAAAACACAGGACAGTGGGCTTTTCCGTGCAAGGCAAAGAGATCTACGGCTGCACGGCCAAATCTCTGCCACAGCATTTCCACAATCTGGGGATGTAAACGTCATTCCCTGTATAGTGGGTTTCCCCTTGACAACAGATCCGCGCCCGTGTTCAGAATGCCTGGAACATGGGTCGTATCGACGGAAAGTGATGGCTGCTCCAGATGAGCAGTCTGTGGGCTAGACAGTGGAGCTGGAGGGTGCTTATGCCACCTTGCCGATTGACATATGGTACCGCAGTCCTGTTGTCGCAGTGGATTAGCACATGATGTCCCCTTAGACAGGGGAGAAAATATCTGAGAGCTATCCAAATGGTTAGTAGCTCCAGATAAGCATCTGTTGTCACGACTTTCCTCATGAGAACGATCCCGAGAGGGGTTCCCTGGGTGCAAAAGTCTGTGCTTTCCCAGTGACGCAGAGTTTTGTAGCACTCGCGTGTCACCGAGAGGCGGCGATGGAAATCGCCCACGGGCTGAGGTGGAAGGATGAAATCCACCTCATAAAGCCCCTCATTCTTAATAGCCCCAGTGGAAGGACCTCAGAGGCTGAAGCCATCAGCCCTTGCAGCCTGAGGCATGTGCGATACTGTACTCTCGGGGCCGGTTTGTACGGTGGCCGACAAGGGCAAATGTGCAGCAACGGCCCAAAACATTTCCATGAGGAGAAACGTGCCGCAGCTTCAGAAACGATGCCAATATAAAAACACTTATGAAAATCCAAAACAAATACAACAACGGAAACGTGCTGCAAATGAAAAAACGTGCTGCAGAAAGCCAAAACAAATACATTAACAGCAAGCACGCTGCAAATACAGAAACGATGCAAAATCAAAAACACACAAACTCCGAAAACAAATGCAATAGAAAAACGCTGTATATCCAGTCAACACAACGAAAGTCCTCCAGAAGAGAAAAAAAGAGATAAAAAATAAATAAATAAATTTATGTTGCCTGTAATTTTTTTTATTTAAAAGGGACAACACACAGTAATCAACATTTCTGCAGTTGCGTCAAATGGCACAGTGCCAGAGTTAGCTCAAGCTAATTTTCATAAACATAAAAAGGTAGGTATTCTTTTTGACATTTAGCCTTAGTCTTTTACAATATTATAAAAGAGCAACAGATTTATGTAGCTAGCGTTGGCGTGCTAGAGACTGACTTCAAGAGCTTGCTAGCGACAACATTGTGTGCCAGATTTTGAAGAGAGAGTGGATACTTTGTTTTCCTAACTGTTTAAGTAAGATTTTAAAAAAGTGTTGTACTTTTCAGTAACTTATATGGGTGTTTAACTAGTGTTTTATGTGTTCTACTCTCCTTTTCACCTCTGTTCACTTCCAGTTGTCCTCTCTCCACCTTCCTCTTATGCAATGTCTCCTCGCTGATCAATTAAGTATCCTATCATATGTGGAGACGATGTAGAGGAGGGAAAACTAAATGCAATCAAAACACTCGGGTCTCCCGGAAAGTAGTTAGCTACCACTACGGATAACGTTAGCTAGAGTTAAATGCAAGATCTGGCACACAATGGTGTCGCTAGCAAGCTCTTGTAGAAGTCAAAGTCTCTAGCACGCCAACGCTAGCTACGTAAATTTGTTGCTCTTTTATAATATTGTAAAGGACTAAGGCCAAATGTAAAAAAGAATACGTACCTTTTTATGTCGCCTCTTTATTTATTTTTAATCTCTTTTTTTCTCTTCTGGAGAACTTCCGTTGTGTTGACTGGATATGCAGCGTTTTTCTGTTGCATTTGTTTTCGGAGTCTGTGTGTTTTTGATTTTGCATCGTTTCTGTATTTGCAGCGTGTTTGCTGTTATATTTGTTTTGGCTTTCTGCAGCATGTTTTTTCATTTGAAGCATGTTTCCGTTGTTGTATTTGTTTTGGATTTTCCT
This sequence comes from Anguilla pacifica, assembly GCA_039654925.1. Taxonomy (NCBI): domain Eukaryota; kingdom Metazoa; phylum Chordata; class Actinopteri; order Anguilliformes; family Anguillidae; genus Anguilla; species Anguilla pacifica. The sequence continues at coordinate 33,248,550 of CM077286.1, read as the reverse complement.
ATGTGTTTTTGAATTGGCATAGTTTCTGAAGCTGCAGCACGTTTCTCTTAATGGAAATCCAACATACCTGACACAAAATGTTGACCGAAAATCCACATTTCGGTGCCTGGATTCCAGTTGTTTCTGCAAATTGCAGCGATCCATTTGCTTCTCTTTTCTTTAGCTTTCAGCAGTCTGTAAAAAAGATAGCCCCGATTTCTTGTTGAATCTATTTGTACAGTCAATCACACAACAGCTCTTTCCCATTTTAGATGTGTTTTTTGTGTTTTCACGGCATTCAAGCTGAATGCTAACGCTGCCACTCATAGACTTTCTGCCACTAAGTGGGTGTAACCGCAGTGACTTCCACTTACTGTGATGTCATGTGCATACCCTCTATATGTTAACATTTTGAAGTTGTATGGCCTCAAATGTTTGTCCAAGATCGGACGTATGGAGCCGTCCTTCTTTGGAACCAGAAAGTAGCAAGAATAAAAGCTGTGTTGGGCTTGAACCACACGGTGATTTCCTCCTCTAAAACATGGGCCGTACTCTCTTTGTTTCGAGAGTTGAAATGTGGTGGTTTCACTCTGAACTGGAATCTGTAGCCTTTGGCTATTGTGCTGAGGACCCATTCTGGGGCTGATGCAACCTGCCAAACTACGATGTGGCTTGTGAGTGCCCCTGCCGGTGTGGAGGGCCGAGGGGAAATTTGGCCGGGTGAGGCCAAAACGAATAATGGGGTCGGTGCTCCACCTAGTGGCGAAATCAGGGGAGGCCTCGTGTGTTTTAAAGAGAATCTTTTCACGCAGTTTTTTATTTTTTGGCATTTCAGGGCAAAAGCCTTTATTAGAAATGGCCTGGTGTTGTTCTGCATACTGATTGTAGGTAACACTACCTGTGTGGCTAGAACAGAGTCTCCCTCTCTGGGCATTGAGGCTGGGGGACAAGGGAACTGGTGCCCTAACCACAGCGAACATAGGTGTGGGAACCCCTGGAGGGAGAGGGGCTGTCCCCCTGAACTCGAAGTCTCCTCTTTTTGGAGAGGGGCGACAAACATGTGGACTTAGCCCCCCCAGCAGGGAAGCCGGTCAGGCAGGCCGCTTCCACTTGGGGTCAGCAGGAGTGAGTGATGGTTTTTTTGCTGTGGCCGCAGCGAAGGTCATGTTACCCCAACGCCTGGGAGGGGGGTTACCCTGCTGGCCTAGGGTTTTCCCCTGGGGCTTGACTCTGCTCTGACTCGGTTGGCCATGGCAGTTCACTGCCGGAGGCTGTGGGGGCCACGTGAAAGGCGGTGGCTGAGGTGTAGCTCTGTGTGGGAGGCAGTGTTTGAAGGCCCCATCCTCTTTCTTTTTATCTTCGCACCTCTGCTGCATGAGAGTAAGTGCAGGGCCAAAAAGAGGCTGGCCTGGCTCAACTGGGGCACCTGCGATGCGCCTCTTCTTACTGTCGGGTAGACCAGAGAGATTAAGCCACAGGGCCCACTCACCAGCTACAGCCAGGGCCATGGAGCGACCACAGGCCTGGACACACTGGCGAGCATTGCATAGAACCAGGTCGTTAACAGTGACAATCCAGAGTATGCCACAGTATGGGGGAAGGGCTCCCCTTCTCGAGCTGTTTCCCCATCTCCTCTATCAGCTCGGCTTGGTAAACCGAGAGTAGAGAGGAGACATTGAGAGCTCAAATAGCGAGGGCTGAGGACCTATAGGAAGCCTGGTGAATGGAGGCTGTGAAACGGTCCATCTTACTTGGAAGGGTGGGCTTTGGTGGCGCCAAAAGCCCTCCCTGAGTGGGGTTCAGGTGTCGAGCTTTGGAGGGTTTGACAGCCGGGGGTTCCCCCAAGGCGTGGGCGGCCATGTCTTTGACTTCTAGGCGGGAAAAGCCATGCTTGAAGTCAAGGGGATCCTTCCAATGGTGCCTCATGTGTTTAGCACAGGCAGGAAGGACAAGGGCCCCGGGGAGGGCCTAGGAATTTCCCGTCATAAACATCCCGCTCCTCATCGGCGGGGTTCTGGAGAGCTGGCCATCTGATGTGGAGACGGGCGGCAGCACGTTCTCACACCTCCAGAAGCACAGCGTGGGGTTGGGCGTTAGCCGTCCCCATAGCCGGTGCTAACTGGGCGGAAGGAATGGCGTTTTCCTTGCCTGAGTCATTACACACAACTGGCGCATCATCGTGCTCCGACTCAGGTGCCTCTTCCTCCAGTATAGGGGTACCGGAGAGGGAGAGGCCCAACATATCTGGGTCAGATTGGTCAGCCCAGCTCAGGGTTGGAGGGCCTTGTGGAAGCCGAGGGGCCGCAGTGCTGTTGTCCTCTTTATCCGAGTCCTCCTGACCAAGGTTGTTGCTGTGGGTAGCAGCGACTCTCAGTCTCCGCTGCCGCAGCCTCCTGGGCAGAGCCAGGCAGTGGCTGCAACTCTTCGAAGTGTCGAGGGCCTCCTGGGCAAACCCAAGCACATGACACAGAGAGGATGGGTATCTTTGGCGGCGATGAGAGCAGCGTAAGCTAGTCCCCTATTGAAAACAGCTGATTGACTCATTTTACAGTAAACAGCAATTATCTCTTGTTTTGGATCAAATTGAATGATTTTTAACTTTTAGTAAAAGTGGACTGACAGTTTTAAGTTGTATTTCATAACCAGTGATGAGACCAGTGAAAATTTTGTTATTGTTGTGTGTTTCAATTTTTTGCTCATCATCTGTATTTACTTTTTGTCTTTTTACCTATATGGTTTCTTTGAATACAAGATAAAGTTGAAAAATAAATAAGAATGTCAGTTCAAAACAATAAATATTGTTATTACTGTTTTCTTATCACCCCTTAGAAAGAAGTATTGCTGCAATCAATTTTACCATTGTCACTTTAAGAAAATCAATAAATCCTAGTAAATCTAATCATTGTTACAGTTATTACTGTATGACTTATGCTAGCTATACAGTATATTCAGGTAACTAACGTTAGCTACAACCCAGTCATATAAAGTTGTAGAAAGTCGAAGATTTGCAAAGTGTTATGACCCCATGCATAAGTTTGTGGTACATCTGTCACTATTGTGTGTTTCTTCTTTCCGGTTGTCATCTGATTGGCCGTTTCCGTTTCCAGTTACTCGGCTTGAAAAAGCTACCAATTGCCACCTACCAGTGGAGACTAGCTCTTCAAACTCGTGGTTGGTGTTTGACTTCGCATATTCGACCCTATCCTTGTTTGACTCTGATTCCTGCCTAGCCCTTCAGCATTATTTTCTCATAAGATCTTGTGTATGACCACTGATTCGTTCCTATCAACTCCGATTCTTGCCTTAGCCTTTCTAGTCATGATTTTGTGTTTCTGACCATTCGCTCTTGTATTCGATTCCAATTCTCGCCTAGTCCTTCTGCTTTGATTGCTGATTGGATTTTGTGTTTGACCGTACACTCGTTTTTGACCTCGACTGACATTTTTCTGTCTGCTCACCGTATAGTGTGTTCCCAGCTGGACTAAAAATCCTTCCATCGGGACACAGCTTTGTTATTTTTGCATTGTTATTTTTCCTTTATTGTTTCTGAAGCTACTCTAGGTGGATTTAACACTCTGTAGGGAGTACGCTATTCAAGCTTTTAGTTTCTGACTATCAGCTAACTGTCCGAAGTTCAGCGTTCAAAGCCGCCCCATACCCAGTAAGCTTCAAAGACTAGCCAGCAACCAGTTAAATTTGGATAGGGAGTTACTGGTCACTTTGCAGTACATTTCCCTACCTATTTCCCTTATTATTTACCCTGTTATGGTCAGACCCTTGACCAGGTCTTAACAGAATTCACTTACCTAGTGTTAGTGATGTTATAAGATGTTTGAAGCGGAATCAACTGCCAGGGAAGAATTGAATGTCGACGAAACTGACAGTGTGAGGAGAGTGACAGTGAGCCAGAAATAGGCTACAGAGGAAGAGCAAAAAATAGTTATCTTTTGGCTATTGATACAGTGGTTTTGTGTACAGCTGTTTCAATGTGTTATGCCATCTACGTCAAGAAGAGTCTGTTACTAGTTTTAACTTGCCTCGTGTCTTACTCCAATACCCCTGTTAGCCAATACTAGGCCTATACTAGTAGTATAGGCCTAGTATTGGCTATTGTTAGCCAATACTAGGCCTATACTATCTATGAGAGCACAATGGAAAATTCGTTTCATATTACTTAATTTATTTGAAGTAATAAAATCACTTTAGATCAATATTTTGTGTCAGATTATAGATCAATTTCTTTTGTAAGGTAATTAGCTGTGTAATATGCAGGATTTTCCATTCCAAGGTAGTCAGCTATCGGAAAATAATTACCTTTACGGGGGCAAGTTCTTCACCTTGGCATTTCTCGATAGCTGCAAAGCCTTGCTGTATTTTAATTTTTCACCATAATGAAGGCTCTCTGTGCTTAAACATAAATCACATCTTTATCACAAATTAGTGACACTTTCTATCAGAGGTAAGTGGCAACCATTAATCTTATATATTGTTTATATTGTTTTGAATTTAGATAAAGATAACATATTGGGTATTTGCTTTAAAGTTTTCACAGTTTTCATGTTTTGTCTTTTTTCCAAGGTAATTTTATGACCTCTTTCACCCCAAGTTACCCAGAGAAGCTATGGATTGAGGAGCAGGCATTCTGCAATGTTTTCCCTTTTCACATTGTCTTTGATAAAAATGTAAGTCTTCATGCTATCATAACACCAGGTACCAAAAGATTATCAACTGAAATGATGATGTTATCTAGGATGTGCAACTTTTACTGATAGGAAATGCAGAAGACATCTAAACAAACACATACAAAACATCAAAATACAAAACTGCCAAGGTACTCATGCTAATTTCCCCATGGGGATCATGAAGTATTCAATCTGTCTATCAATCTACAATATCTATTTTATAATCTGTATTTAAAGGAGTACCATGGTGATTTTCACACTTTCTCGGTTTTATGTGCTATTTGCACAAGAGACATTGAAGAAACACAATGAGTGAAGTATTAAATATGTCCGTTCTGTATTTTTGGAGAAATATGCGTTTTAAATTTATCGTCCTATTTTCAACCGGTTGAGAAAGTTGTCAACTTGATGCGTCACGAACACAGTAACCACTCCCCTTTCCACGCCCCATAAACCCATGGATAACTCGAGACCCATAGTTTGCGCCGCTGGCTTATGGGCAAGACAATGCAAATATTTGACTAACGTTAGGTTCACTTAAATTAGAGTGCCTTTTAAAGACTATTAGATTATTTCTGGTTATATTCATTTAGCTAGCTAACGTTAGCTAGCTAGGTAGTTTGCTTTCATAAGGCAATGTTATCAATAACGTTAGCTAGCTAGTTTGCTTTTATGAGGACATTATAGTTGTGCTTTTATCTTAACTTGGCTAGCTAGATAGCAAAAATTATAATTGGATATAAGTCAACGTCCTTACCTTACATATCTATCGATACTTGATATACTACTAAGCTAGCTAGCTTGTGAAAAGTCTCCCAAAAAGAGCGCTTATCATGGGGGTAGCTATGGTAACGGGGCATGGTCTGTCAATCATAGCTAACTGACAGTTCTCATTACCATGCCCAGACGGTTCGGGTGAACTTTTATAGTGGGAAATTTAGGCTTAGAAAAATACGTTTTAAAGTACATTGAAATGACTGAATAATAAAAAAATTATGTACATTTGTTTTGTTGTTGCCTAAAGAGAACTGGGAAGTGTCACGTTCAACCACTATGTTACTCCTTTAAGGTGAAAATATACAAGAACTTGCAACCGAGTGAAAGATTAAGTTTTCATCAGCTGTTTAAAATATTCATTAAAATGATATCTTCTTCTAGGAGGCATTTTTTGTTATTTGACACCAGTTATTTAAATGACCAGAGTCTCTTCAGATGGTAAGATGAAAAACACAGGGTGAAGTTACATGAAATCATGTAAGAAACATTGAGTTGCATTGCTTTGGAATAGAGCTTGTTTAATTTGTGCATACTGAGGTAGCCAAAATTGTTTGTTGTAACCTCATTTTTATATCAATACTTTTACCAGCAGGCCTAGATTTTACTAATTTTATTAAATGGGTACATTTAAAAATCTACATGGTGTAGTTTGCATATATTCTGGGCCTTGCTAATCACCAGTTAGTTGAAACTGTAAACTAATTATGTAGACATCCTGTGTAATGGTCTCTGACAGTGTTACAATTGTCAGCAAGGTGAGGTTTAATTGAAATATGTTTAATCTTCCGAACCCAGCAGTTTTAACCGTTAACACACTTGTTGATGTCCGGAACTCTGAATACTGAACAGTTATCAACAGTTAAAACCTCACTTCCCCAACATGTAAATGATACTTATTTGATTTCATTTGGTAATTATCAAAGATATCAATAATGAATTAAATCACCATAAACCTTTATCAAAATATACCACTCACAACCAGATGAAAATGAAGAAATTAAGAAATCTTATTAAGTTACAACAACTATATTCACGTCTAATCTGAAGACAAGGTTCAACTACCTTAAAACAACGGTTTTGTAACAATGCCTTCTCTATGGCCAGAATTTTAAATTTTAGATGAGCCAATTTCAACAAGATGTGAGAAAATTTAAGTAATATTGACTGGGTGAAACTTCTTAACTGCAAGACTGTGAATGAAAAGTGGGGTAGGTTCAAAAGGGTTATTCTTGAAGTGCATTGTAAATTCCTTTCCAAAGGTAAAGAAGAGTAAGTTGAAGAAGAGCTCTCCCCAGTGGATGAACAAAGCCATATGGAAGGGTTTGAGAAAAACAAAACTGAATAAAATATAGAAAAATGACAGCATCGAGAGTAATAAGGCTGAATGTATGCTAAGGTTAAAAAAGAACTACTAGAAGCCAAGAGGCTCTTTGAAAGGCAAATTGCCCAAGATGCAAAAAATAATACTAAACATTTCTTTCAATACTGTAGTAGGACAAGAAAAGGCAAAGAGGATATAAGGTGCATCAGGAATGAAGAAGGAGCATTGCGTTCTAAGAATAAAGATATTCCTGATGGCTTAAATAGTTATTTTGTTGAGAGTGTTACTAGAGAAGAGGTTACAATAAACTGGAAGGCATATTCAGTACTCAGGCAGCCGGTCCTGATGGCATATACTCAAGAGTACTCAAAGAATTAGAGATCATTTTTAAACCACTGGCAGGTATTTTTTGACCACCCTTTGAAACTGGAGAAATACCTGAGGACTGGAAACAAGGTAACATAGTACCAATATAAAATAAAGGGACAGTACTGATCCAGGGAACTACAGGCCTGTCAGTTTAAGATGCTTAACCTCTTCAAGCTTAGTAAAAGGAGACTCGGGGGTGTTTTGATTGTTGATCCCCTTCATGAATTTAAAATCCTCAAAGTGAACTACATGAGATTCTTCAGGTTGAGTTCTGGAAATTGGAGATTAGCAAAAGGTCAATTCCATACAGACAGTTTTTTCATGCAGAGACTAGTCAATGTGTGGAATAGCCTGCCAGGTCACATAGTAGAGGCATAAACTCAGGGGATTTTCCAGACTAGGCTTGATACAGTGTTAGATACTATCTAGTCTGTAGGTAATCAGAGCACTAATTTAGTTACGAAAATGGTGAGCATTGTTGGGCTGAATGGCCTGTTCTCGTCAGTATGTTATGTTATGTAATAAACAAAGGTGACAGACATGGACAGTCACACACGAAATGAATGAGAGAAGATACTAAACCACAGCTTTTGTCCCAAAGTAAATCAAAAGGCAAAAACCGAAAGACAGCAGAATATTCCAAACTTAAAGTTACAATCTCGAAGATTTTCGTTTCATTCTCTTTGGCGGTACCACTGGCGAGAAGCGGTAATTGCAGGTCTGTTTTTTTCGACCTCACTTCCCATAGATCCAACCAGTGTCGCCTGTGTGACGTCAGTCAGTTGGCATCTGGGCCACGTCAACTATAACACTTACTGAATAAAAAATGGTTGTTATAAAAGTAACGTTATGTACATACTCATTCATTGTCTAACATTAGGCTAACTTAAGCTGTCTTTACACTGCCGAGCCGGGTTAAAATGCTGTAGCAGACCTGGAGTAAAATTAGAGATGATCAATTTCCACAAACATTCTTTATCCACCTTTTGCCCGGTATGAACATCTTTACACTGCAGAGAAGAATTCGCAGGATTCGCTGTGGCTCGTGCAATTATGTATCTCGTGCACAACAAACAGTCTTTTTCGTGAATGTTTTTTGTGTAATATTTTTGAAACAACTGCCTTGCAAAATGTTACCCCTGGTGTTTCTGGTTTTGCTGGCTAAACTGTTTGAGAATAAAGCTGGGTGTTAAATTAGCAATCAGAACAAGAAGAATAAAACAAAAACAAAGGAGATTTCATCAAAAAAGGGAATCAAGGCTGAAGGAACATATGAGGAAGCGTAATAAAATAATAACAACGCTAATCCATACTGCCGTTATTTAGTCTTCTCCGACTTGACATCTTTACACAGAAATCAGACCCGGCTCTGCTCCACCTATACCCCAGCTTTATTCCGATCAATATATTGATGAACTTGATGGCAATGTAGATAACGGTAACGTTAAGGCCAGTTCAGATCAATGATTCGCAACGAGACAGAACGTTTACAATCAGACGTCTTGGAAGTTTGCAAGTTGCATCCAGTCTCGTTGTGAATCATTGATCTGAACTGGCCTTTAGTTAGCTACATTGCAACGTTGCAACAAGGTAGCATAGCACTCGAGAGACGGTTTGCGAGGTCAGTACCGGTCGGTAGGGTTAGCTAGTGTTTTTTCTAATTGTTAGCTGACATTAAATTGTGTTAATTACATTAGCTAGCTAGCTAACGCAACGTTACCTGATATGAGAGATGGATACTGTGCGCAACGTTGTCTAAACTAATGTTGCCTTTCTTGACATGGTCCGGTAGTAGCGTTAGCTGTGCAAATAGCTATGCAATTTAGTAACGTTACATTGTCATCAAATGTAATACGAAATCTACATCAACAAATAATATGACCTCTCATGTTACACAAAAACCTTTTAGGGTTCCATACCCCCCCCCCCTTCTCTGTTGTTGTAATGCTAGCAGACACCGTAAAAAACAGTACGCCGCTCCCACAGAAATGAGTTGAAGAGCGAGCCTGTTGCGTTAGTTCTGCCTACCCTCTATGGCGGAACAACCACTGATGGGTGATGGAAAACGCGTCACTAACTATGCGCCGCTTTTTCCCGGGAATGTCGCCACAGACACCCAGTTCTTTAATCATAAATTTTTATAATAATAATATAAATTAATATAATAATAGGCTCAATCACCATTGTGTCACCTAATTCGGCGATAGATAGTGACTTAACAGACATTTATTTTAATGAAAATCTTCAAGATTATTATTTTGACTACTGAAAAAGAGGAGGGGGCAGTGGCATGGACACCCTCTCTGACACACACACACACATGCAGACACACAGATTCACACCTCAGATGTAACCCCCCAGTTCCTGCCCTGTCTTATCTCCAGGCTATGCTGGCCGAGCACTTTTAAGCTTCCTATGGCTGAGAACAGCCAAATGGTGAATTACATGTCTGACACAGTAAAAGCACATATTCTGTTATAATGACCTTAAGTGGGTATATCATAAAATTTCTCAGAGTAAATCAACTTATGAACATATTTTGTATGCATATGACCTGCGCATTGCTTTTCACCAGTTAGTTAAATAGTGCTGATATGTATTCCTATGTGCACTAATGGCCTTTCGGCATCATATCTCCTCGATGGTATAGTAAAAATGATTATTTAGTATGGATACAGTCTGGACCTTGTTGTCATCACCAATCCAGAAAAAATGATGGACTAATCATGGCAAAGTCTCATGTAACCCACTCCCTTAATATTTGTCATTTATCGCATATGCAATTATAATGATATTAATTACTGTGGTAAAACATTTTCATGCTGGATGTCCTCTTTGTCTGAGCCTGGTTTCATACAAATTTGGTGTATGTGTGGACTAACTGGTGCACTTGAAATCGCATCTGTTAGTTGCAGCGGTACAGTAAAATATATTATTGTCCTTTTGGAGTATTAAATGCTGGGTGAAAAGAATACTTTTACTTTAAAATTTTTATATGATTGACTGACTACAGTATTTCATTTTCAAAATGGCTGATGAAGAGTACTCCACATTGTCTATCCTGACATTGTGCTTACCAAAGTATCACTATACACGGTGTAGTCACACACACAGATTTGACAAGCAAATTGCCTGACAGCAGTTCCACAGTGGCGAAGCAGTGGTGGGATGTTGACATCCCTATTGTTAAAAAGAGTTAAAAAGTGCCACCACTTGCCAAAAAATGTGTTATATTTAGTTGCACTGCAGGGCAATAAAAAGTGCTAATAGCCCAAACTATTGTTTACAACCTTCACCGCGTCACAGCTATGGAACACAGCTTCTGTATTTTAACAAGCAGGACAGAGAAGAGGGCGGCACGGTGGTGCAGTGGGTAGCACTTTTACCTCACAGCAAGAAAGTTCTGGGTTCGAATCCTTAGCCTTTTGGTGTGGAGTTTTCATGTTCTCCCCGTGTCCGTGTGGGTTACCTCTGGATACTCCGGTTTCCTCCCACAGTCCAAAGACTAAATTGCCCATAGGTTTGAGTGTGAGAGTGAATAATGTGTGTGCCCAGTAATAGATTGGCGGCCTGTCCAGGGTGTATTCCTGCCTCTCGCCCAATGCTCGCTGGGAAATGCTTCAGCCCCCCCCCGTGACCCTGCCCAGAACAAGCAGGTATAGATAATGGATGGATGGATGGATGGATGGATGAACAGAGGAGCACATGACCTGCTATTGAGGAGAGAATGGGTTTCTTGTGGAAAAATAATGTGTATCATTGTAAAATATTGGTTTTACAGTATTTTATTTTCATATTGCACAGTCTGTTCTTTGTGTAGCAACAAAGTCATGGGTTAGCTGTTCAATTTACGCATGAAACCTTTGAACTATATCCACTCTCTTTGCTTCAGTTTAGATATTACCGCAATATAAAAATGAAATTGAGTTCGTGTGAGCTGCCTATCCTTAAATCTTAGTTAGCTATGATTGCAGCCAAAAAGGCTAGCCTATTATGTTGGTGCTAATATCAGATGGATGAAATGAAATATAACTTGCAATTTTTTAATTTACAAATACATTATTATATGTGCTTATACATAGCTTGGGTGCAGGACCCATTATAACTCCCCCCATTTTTCAAAAATGCTTATTTTGTACCCCCCACCCCACTTTGGTGCTTGTTTTCAAACGTCACCTTTCATCATGCGGCAATAGACGCAATGTGGTTTTTATGCAGGCAGGGCGCAGTGCTTGCTAGCAAGATTCAGTTGTTTATGTGGGTAGGAAAAGCCACGATAGGTCCGAGAGATTGTCAATAAGTCCAGCCCTGGAGAGTTTATGCTGCCAAGAATGTAGGCCTTGAGCAAATGAATGATAAACACTGCAGTCCACAAGTCCCTGCTTAGAGACGGTTGCTATATTCTACTTCCTCCGACATCTACCTCTGACATTGTGTGTTTTAGTTAAAACTTAGTTAGCTAGCTAGCTTGCTGCAAGTTAGAAAACTTCTGTAGCTAGGTGGTTAAAAACTGCTGTTGGGGAACTCACAAAACTGACATGGATTACTCTGGAGGGGAGGGGGTCATTTTTATTCCATTCCCCAAGCTGAAAAAATCTTGGAAAAGTGTGTTGTGGATTAAACTTGGACACATGCAGTCAATACCATAGACAGATACAGCCACAGTAGGGGTTGAATCATTTAGTGGCAGCTGGCAGGCGCCAGTGGCGGCTGCAGTGGTTGCCAGGTTTTTCTGCCAGTTAGCTTCACCCAGCAGGTAGTCTGGTGGGTGCCAGTGGCAGTTTTACGGGTAGTTGGTGGAGTGGCAGCTAGTCTGGCGGGTGTCAGTGGCAGTTTTACTGGCAGCTGGTGGAATGGCAGCTTTTAGTGGCAGCTGCCAGACTAAAGTGGTGGCTCCAGTCGCTGTTGTGTTTTCCTGCCAGGTTTTTTAGTTGCAGCTGGCAGGAGCTAGTGACGACTTTGTTAAAAGTTCATTTAACGATTTTTATCATTTCCAATTATTTCAGCCTTGTAAAATGGTTCCATCTTAGAAGAAATGTAGGCTGAATAGGAAAAATTGTCTAATAATTAACAGTAGGCTGTAGCTACTATTGCGTTACCGTGTTTGTGATTACAACATGAAAAACATTTATTTTATCAAACCGTCTAGCTATCTAGCTAAGTGTTTTCAACATGGTCATGTTGGTTATCCAACAACATCATCTTGTGATTGTCTTGTGGTTAATAAATTAAACCGGAATGAGAACTGCATTTTTGACAGTCATAGGCTACATTATCTTTCCAAAGTGAAGCAATGGAGTGTTTTCCCTTGCCTGTTGTGGCAGCTTTACCCCATAAGATGGAGCCAGAGGTTTGCTATGTCACATGCGTCATTGTCTGTGTGGCAATGCACGGAAGTCTGGGGTTTCTGATCGGTCCCTTCAGTAGCCTACCAAAGAAATTGTCTACCAGAGCATGTTACGTTAGTAGCCATCGACAACTTCTGTGATTGGTATGATGTGCTGACTGCCTCGTCATTTCTGCGGGCAACTGTCACTGTTCGGCTACTATGGGGAGTTGCAATGCTGGCAACAGATTCATCCTTAGAGGCTACTATTTTTTGTGTGATATCAGAATACAGAGAAACACGAAATTGCCATAGTTCTATATTAAGGCGGCATTAGAATTTGCATAAATTTATCACTGTCAGATGCTGTGACACACTCCTGAGTGGACAGAAGAGCTGGACACAGGGAGATAGATGAATTCTGGTTTTCACTGGCAATTTATTTTTGTATGTATAGAAGGAGAGAGAGAGAGAGCAGTTTACCATACGTGAAAAATAAATCAATGGAAAAGGCTTCTCCTATCCCTCTCACAGGTTCTAGGTAAACATAAAAAAAATTTAACAAAGGCAAAATAAATTAACAAAAACCAACAGCTTTTCAGCCCACTTCACATTTATTCATGCACGCTCACGAACGCACACTTCTAAACCCTGGACTGATCCGTAATGTTATTCAGGTGTGTGTATCTACTTAACCAATAGACATGGTCCTCTGATTTCCTCAATTCTCTCTCACAAACTGAGCCCTGCCACTCCTCTGCCGCCAGAATGCAGCCGGGGTGCATTCGGCTAGGCTGATACCACCCCCTCCCGGGAAAAGAAATTAGCACAAGTGTTTGCAGACACTAGCCGACGGATTAGTTGGAAATTAAATGACTGGATGGCCAGATACCATCAGGTAATCTCAGAGTTGGTGTCCTTCATTCTGTGCAGCCATTGGAGGGGGGCATGATCAGAATAAAGGACAAAGGGCTTTCCCAAGAGGTAGTACCACAGAGTCAGCACAGCCCATTTAATGGCGAGACCATCCTTTTCAATGGTACTGTACCGACTCTCCCAAAGCCTACGGCTTATGTAGAGCACCGGTTGCCCCTCCCCATCCATCTGGGACAACACTGCCCCCAGTCCTCTATCTGAGGCATCGGTCTGCAAGAGAAAAGGTTTATAAAAGTAATCAAAAAAGGCTAATCAAAAAAGGACCACTACACAAGCATGCTTTAATCTTCAAAAATTCCGCCTGGCACTGCTTTGTCCACTGGGCCCGATTGGGAGCTCCCTTTCAAGTCGGTCAATGGACTCACAAGACTAGAGAAGTCTGGAATAAACCTGCAATAATAGTTGCTAATCCCAAGAATGACCTCAATTGTTTTTTAGACTTTGGTCAGGGACAAGCAGCTATAGCAGCGATTTTATCCAGTAATGGGCTGACTCGTCCCCACCCCAAGAAGAATCCCAGATACTGCACCTCCCTCCTCCCAATTGCACACATCCCAGGGCTTGTCATGAGCCCCACCCTATGCAACGTCTTCAGGACGGCCCGCAAATGCTGCATATGCCTCGGCCAATTGTTACTATGGATGATAGTGTCATCCAAATATGCTGCAGCATATGCAGCATGCGGTCTCAATAGCCAGTTCATCAGTCGCTGGAAGGTAGTGGGTGCCCCATGCAAACCAAACGGAAGAGTGACAAATTGGTGTAAATTGAGTGGAGAAAGCTGATTTTCCTTTGACGCTGGCGACAAGGGAATCTGCCAGTAGCCTTTGGTTAAATCCAGTGCCAAAAAAAAATGAGCAGTGCCTAACGATCCAGCAGCTCGTCCACCCGAGGCATAGGGTAGGCGGAAAATTTCTAAACTGCGTTTAGCTGCGTTTCGGTAATCCACGCAGAAACAAACCGCCCCACCTGGCTTAGGAACAAGCACGATGGGGCTACACCAATCGCTGTGAGATTCCTTAGTTACTCCCACGTCTAGCATTTTGCCAAATTCCTCCTGAACCAAATTCTTTAATGTTCAGGCAGTCGATGCGGACAACTTTTTACTACAGTGCCCAGGGGGGGTATTATGTGGTGTTCAATAAGATTCGTTCTTCCTGGTAGGGGTGAAAACATATCAAACTGTTGCTGCTATTGAGCTACCTCTTTCTGCTGCTCCGGAGTCAGATGGCTATCAACTGAGACCGGGTGATCTTTGTTCAAATTAGGAATTATCGGTCCCAACTCGTCTGACATGACTTCTTGGTGTACCAAGCGGAGCAGGATTTACCTCTCTCCACAGTTTTTGTAGATTGAGATGGTAGATCTGACGTGACCCACCCCTATCAGACCGAATAACCTCATAATCTACATCCCCAATTCACCGTGTGACCTCAAAAGGTCCTTGCCACTTAGCAATTAATTTAGATGCAGATGACGGGAGTAACACCAGGACTTTGTCACTCGCTTTAAATGTTCGTAACTGAACTCCCATATTTGTATTTCTGTCTTTGTCGTTCTTGAGCCTGGAGCAAATGCGCATGTGTAATTTGACCCAGTGAATGTAGCTTTGCTTGCAGGTCCAGAAAGAACTTTGTTTTTACGATGGCTTGGACTCTCCTCAAGTTTTCTTTAACTGGTCCAAAATACCGTGGGGCCTTCGCCCGTGCAACAATTCAATTCAATACATTGATTTTACAGTACAGTTTTGTGTTTTACAGTTAGCAATGACAGTGTTATACTGTGTTTGTAGTAAAGTAATGGTTACTTTATTAAATATTAAAAATATGGTCTAAGTCATTCACCGGATAACATTTAAATAAGTAAAGGCTAATGAGGTGTCATTAGGTTGATAGAACTTAGTTGAGTTATTGAATTTATATTATTTTATTATTTCAAATTTAATTAGGGGGTCACCCTCAGCTACCCTGTTAATGGCACAGCACTCTGAATACTGAACCCAGAATAACTGGAGATCACCCTTTATCAACCTCAACACTTAAAATTATTTAGAGGGAACTGACCCTTGGCACTTACAAATTCAAATGTCTCTATTTGACTTCATTTGTGGATCATTCCATCAGCATGAGAGAGGAAACACAAACACACATGTACACAAATATAAGCTTTAATGACATAATTGTTATTACAGGTTAAACAGTTTGGTTGTAATGTGGGATAGGATACTTGCACAGTATAGCACGATACAATTCAGTACATATAATGTAGAATATAGTGGCTAGTCAGGTGTTATAGTATTAGTATTATGGTTCAAACGTGAAACGCTCTCTCAACAAGGCTGCTGGGCATTGCTACGCAGAAACTCACTATGAACTAATACCATTTTACACACGTAGCCTATGATTAGTATGAGACAGACAACAATCAGTTACACTCAACTCATAGCACAAAGTTCTTTAACCATACAATTAGGTTTACGGTCTAGCCGCTGTCTTGCTACTGCTGGCTCAGTACGGATGTACACATAAATAGCTAACGGTAGGTTAAACTTTGAATTATGGCGTAACTTACGAGTCGGAGTGTGGAGAGGAAGAGAGAAAAGAGGGAGGAGAAAGTGATCCCAGAGACTCAGCTGAGGCAGCATGTGCTAAGTTCAAAGCTGGAAGATGCAGCTTGAGACAGGCCAGCTTGATCGGCGACACAGGACTCCGAACACGAGCCCGTCAGTACTTCAAGGCGTTAAAACACACGGTTCCAAAGTAGTGCTAACACTCTTAAGTCCAAAGGTACAGCGATCCAGGGTTATTCGGCGGGGACACCGAGGCTAGGGTAGCTTCCTAAAAATCAACGTGAGCCACGGCTCGGGTACGGAGGAATGGGAAAAAAATTGAAAAAAAGAAGAGAGCTGGCCTCGGTGGTCATTGACTTAAAAGCCGGACTGGGAGAGAGCAGTCTGAGCTGTCATTGGCTGTTTGGAGGGCACACTTTCATATCACATCCGCCTGTCCCATTGTGGAGCGGGTTTCAATAACTTTGGTAAATATTTATTCAATTTTGATCTAGTTGCATAATTATTTAGCAATGCAAGAAAGGTGGATATACTTTGTACCCCGACCTTCGTTGTGAGTATTAAAATATACCCATACCAAACATAAGTACTTTAGATTCAGGTTACGAGAAGATGAAGAATTATTTCTAAGTCGTGCAGGCTAGGGAACTCAGAAACGTGATACTGTAATATTCTAATTCCCTGCACTCACTTTGAGTTTTTCAGACCTGTTGGATATTGTAATTGTATTTGCTAATTATTCAATTAGGTTTTCCTCCATTCGCTGGTGTGAATGGAGCGGCCTTGAAATACTGACGGTGCCCGCTAGTTGCCGGTGGTGCTCTATAGGGATACGCAGCAGTTATTTAGGCGCCGAGTTGGCGCAGTCCAGAGATATCACACCGTGGGGGGTTCACACCGCGAGCGTGGTTAACAACAAATGAACATTTGTTACTATGCCTCCACTACATGCAAGGAAGTTGTTAATCCCCCCCAGTGTCATCTATAGCTTTGATCTTAGAATTATGAGTATCTGGCATGAGGGGTCTGGCGATCCTGAAGGGAAGTGGAAGATAGTGTTGGAATATTGAAAGTAACAGACACAGGCTCATTTGGGAGCTTATGCAGAAATAAAGCATTTGAGCCCTCAGAGAAAGGACTGCAGAGAAACAACTTACAAATGCCCTACAGAGGACAACCATCAAACTAATAGTAGTTTTGTACTAAGTAGTAGTACTAGAGGATACAGTAAATGCAGTGTTGTACGGAGACTGTTCAAATGAGGAAACATCCCAAGCCTAAATTAAACCTCCTTGACCCAGACCTTGGGTCACTGCACTATATTTCATACACAATATATTTACCTGTGTTTCATCAAAGAGATTTGCCGGCCCAGCAGACTTTTTAGTTTGGGTGAAAAGGTTGGATTTGAATGTAAAAGCATCCTGTTGGACCTCATCCGTCCAGACTGAAGATCTTTTTGGATATCCTATTAAGCCAAAAACATTGACGATAATACTAAGATGTAACTGGTAAGAAATTTGCCTGCAGAAAATTTTTTACATAACTTTTTTTTTAACAGAGAAATAATTATTGCATAATCACAATTCATTCAGATGTGAGCGTGACACTGTACTTACTATAATAAACCTGAAGACCCAGATGCGCACATTCTTTCTTAAAAAGGAAACACCCTGTTCAGCTTTAATTATTCAATTAATTATTTTTTTTTTAGTATAGTGGCACAGAGGCTTTCTATTTAGAAAGGAATACTTTAACAGATACCACAGTGCAGAAAGCAGGAATCCCAGGTTTTGCAGGGTGCATAGAAACCAGATTCAGGCAGCTAAGAGAGAGAAAAGAGATTTACATGTGGCATTCTTAGACCTGGCAAATGCGTTCGGTACCGCATTACCTTATTTGGAGTGCTTTTGATTTCTTTAGAGTGCCAGGGGTGATTGTAAACTTGGTGAAAGCATACTTCCAAGATATCAGAATGTGTTTTAATACTACAGATTTTACAACAGCATGGCAGAGACTAGAGATAGGCATTATGGCAGGGTGAACTTTTACCCAACTAGCATTCACAATGGCGATGGAAGTCATTATTAGAGCATCAAAGTGGGTGGTAGGTGGGGAGAGATGGCAGGGCAGGCTGCGCCTCCCACCAATTAGGGCTTACATGGATGACATGACACTGGTGACCATGACAATGCCTTGTACAAAAAAGGTTACTAGAGATGTTAAATGAGAATCTCAAGTGGGCTATGATGAAGATTAAGCCTAGTAAGTCGAGAAGCATTTCATTGACCAGAGGGAAGGTAATAGAGAGAAAATTGTACGTAGATGAGAAGGAAATTCCATCTATAAGGGACAAGCCAGTGAAAAGTTTGGGTGGGTGGTATAATGGGGAGTTGAATGACAGTGAACAGATTGAACAACTTAGGAAAGACATTGTAGAGGGGATAGGAAGGATAGAGAAGTCAGGGCTTCCAGGCAAGTTGAAGTTATGGTGGTGCAGTTTGGTTTATTCCCCAAGTTGATGTGGTCATTGTCAGCATATGAAGTGCCAATATCAAAGGTGGAAAGGCTTGAGAGGTTGGTTAATTTGTATATTAGGAAATGGCTAGGAGTTACTCGGTGTATTAGTAGTGTGGCATTGTGTGGGAAAGGCATTCTCCAGCTACCAGTAACTAGTCTAACAGAGCAGTTTAAGTGCACGAAGGTGAGAACAGAGTTGTTGCTATCAGGGAGCAAAGATACAGTAGTCAGTAACTTGGTCCCAAATCCAACTAGTGGGAGGAAATGGAACCCAAGACAGGAAGCAAAGGCAGCTCGTAGGCATACAGACATTGTAGGTAAGGTGCAACAAGGCTGGGGGGGGTGGGCCTTAGGGCTCAGCTCAGGGAAACTAGTATGGAGCAAAGCAGGTCCCACAGAAAGGAGGATGCTGGTAGTGGAGCAGGTACGTCGACAAGAGGAAGTAGTGTGGTGTACAAAGTCTGTGGCCCAGGCTAAGCAGGGACAGTGGATGAACTGGAAAAATGTAGAGAAGAGGAAGCTTAGCTGGAGGGACCTGTGGAGTATGCAGGAATATCGTATTAACCTCTTAGCGCACAGCCCCTAGTGGTTGGCACGCCGGCGAGATTACTAAACTCAAACATTCGGTGCTACTGCAACCAAAGTGTGAGATAAAAACAGAAACGCAGTTTTTTAGTTTCATTAGTAGACGATACATGACAACTATGCCGAAAACGGAGTTTCGCAGCCCCACCATTGTCACTCTGGTCGTTCATTTAACACGCACCCCCTCCCTGCAGTCTCATCTGCAAAACACCCCCCACCCTTGACATAATGGACAATATTGTCTAGCTTGGCATTCATAAAAATATTCTTTCACCACTAAAAAATCATATTGCGTTATAGCAACAAGATAAACCCGACAATAGCCCTAAGATATGCCTATACAGCAGTGAAAACGCTGCTCACTGAATAACGAAATAAACGAGAAAAAGTTTTTTAAAATGATACCATCTCATTCTACTGTCAATATCTGGGACTAAATATTGAATAAATATACAATCTTGCCGTTGTTTTTATGTGTAGAGATGTCCCTTTTGAGACTGTGTGGTCATATATTGTCTTGGACAATCCGTTTGGGAAATATACGCGCATTTGTGACGCCTGGGTATCTTCCTAAATAGCTGTGCGTAATACCACACCTGTTGTTTACGGTGTCGTCGCCCTTTCTAGTACAGACTGGCTTGATTAACAATTCATTTATTCAGTAGGTGAGAGTATAAGCTTTCTAACGATGTATAACATGTCTAATTCTGCTTTTGGAATAGGTCAGCGTAACAGAAAATATTCTTAGCATCGCATTCACTTGCGCATTCACTCTATGTTAGCAGAAAATATGCTGCACCTAACGAAACGTGGTCAACGATATCTCGTAATTTCTTGGAAAATACTATTATTATTGAAGACTTCTTGACATAGCTAAGCCATATGTTTCCTGATAGACCTCGCTGACATCGTTTTCTGGAGTAAAACAGAAGCGAATAGAACAGTATCATTGATACTGTCTCTGTCTCCATCTACTGAACATGTATGAGATTTCATCATTGCTATGTAAGCATTACTGCTCAAAATATTTCGGTTATATAAGTTATTTTTTTAAATTGAGTATCTTTAAATAGGTTAGTGGTGTTATATAATGTGAATATTTCACACTGTAATGTAAGCGTTATATGGTAGTGTAATAGTTTTTGTGAAGCATGCAACAGTGATGACGTCAGAGTTGGAACATTGCCAAAACGTGGTGGACGGTTAAAAATTGTTTTCATGTTGTCCCATCCCCATACAAGAAAACATACAAGAGTACAGAGTATAGAAATACACACGGGTTAATTATTACACATTTAGGTACTGTACCGCATTGTGTGACAATATATTTGCATTATTTTTTAAATCTGATACGAAGGTCTAAGATGAAACATTGCTAAGGGGCTCATTTATATGCTTTATAATGGACAAAAAGCATTTTATTCAATTTTGGAGAGATTTTGGATATGTTTTTGGACACCTAGCTATTTTAGACCACTGTACTGACAGAAAGCTTGTAATTTCCATTTGAAAATTATGCAACAGTGATTTTCTTGATTTGCAGTGAAATACATGAATGTGTTGTGATTTACAGCAATGCATAATTTAGACATTTTGGATAGATTTGGAGACGCTGGGTACACTGCTTAGTTTTTGCTTCATACATCTATAGTAGTTCTACATATCCACCCTTAGATTTTATGAACTTGTGGTCAAGAAGTTTTTGATCTAGCACATGTATAGTTTAACCTCCTGTATATATAAAATCTCTCAGTATTTCATTACAAACTTAAAAAGAGCAAATTTATTTTTGATTCAAAATAATTGCATTTGTGGCACTTTATTTCTTCCAAAATTATGAATATAATAATCTGCGTTAGTATTGTAAATTGTACAAATGTCTTGCTTCATTTAAGCCATTTTTCAAGTCTCTGTGGTATTCACATCTGGAGTTATAAAGCTTTAAATAGGGTACCCCCTAAATGGGCAAGGATTGGCAAGATTTGGCTTGTGCCTTAAGGAGTTAAATTCCTGATAGGGGCTACTTATGATGTGCTGCCATCACCACAGAACCTAAAACAGTGGGTAGATGGGGACCCGCTGTGTCCACTGTGTTCAGAGATGGCAACTTTGAGGTGTATTCTGTCAGGCTGTAAGACTAGTCTTTCTCATGGTCTGTATACATGGCGACATAACCAGGTTTTGAAAATCTTAGCGGCAGGTATTGAAAGCAGAAGACAACAGGTGAATTCAGGATGTAATCGGGTAGAGAGTGTAGATAAGTTCTGCATGTGGATATCATGGACAATGCGCGCTAGCATGGAGGGGGGTGGTTCTGGCACACTGGAACTAACTGTTGAGCCTTCCTGAGGTGTCATGGGCCTAACTTGATGAAACATTAGTGAAGGGAGGTGCCCACTTGGTAACCCTGGTGATATGCTGGCTTGCACTGCCTATCTACTACACGTTGGGTTGTGGTGGTCATTAGGGGCCATGTGGTAGGGTAAAAGTAGCATCGGCATTGTCAATACCTGGAGCTCGCATCAAAGGAGCACGGGTCTGTTGAAGTTGGCAATGCTGTTTGGGGGCCGCTATGGGCCATGTAATACATTCATAGTGTGTAGTCCCATAGTGTAAATATTTATAGGCATGTTAGGCTTTCTTTTGGCAATGGTGTTGGGTTTCTTCATTGAGCACTTATCGTTATCATCAGGGCACAAGTATCTTGTGTTTATTATAAATATAAATTCTGATTAAAATGTGTTAAATAAACGGTTGTTCTTTATTTCTATATTGTATGTTCCTGTACCTTTGTGGAATGTCGCCCTTTACTCTTACAAACTAGTTTTTTAGTTGATGTCTAATTGACGTACTGTAACAATTGGGAGGAACTGCACTGTCTTTAAAAAGATGAGCTCTTACAGCAGCGAGATTAGTGTCTTGTCTGAACACAATGCAAATGGATGCTTCCCACACACATCAAACCCTCATATTGTGTGAATTTACTCCTAACTCAACATTCATTTAAGCAGAAGTTATTGCTAAGCATACCTTACCGCAGCAACACATGAACATTCTTAACAATAGAATTACTATCACAATTGAACATTTCCTGTGATCACTGTCTAAATGTGGTTGTTCTGCACAGGATTCTGGGGAAGCTGGAATTCTTGAATAGTGGCAGGTGCTATATTATTTTGGATTTACATCATATTTTTATTAATGGTTCCTCAACGTAAATTGGCCATTATTTATTTAAATATGTATGAGATTGAAAACCATGTCTTGGTCAGGTGCATTTTTCATTAGTCTTGCCAAGCGATGTGCACTGGAATTGTATGCATATCCTCTTTAGCACAGATGAACGTTTCCCAGGGCAAAATGAAAAGCAAATTCTGTTATGGTTCATGTAACAGTTCTCTCTAATGCATTAGATCATGGAAACTTACTGATAAGTGCTACCACGGTGTAGTATCTTTTTCCTTTACATCTTTTTAGGAATAGCTACAATGTATAAGCACTGACAGAAAACTATCATTAAATATAAAGGAATAGTTTTCCTCTATCAGAAATACCTAACAATTTCCCAACTATAGTGACTGATGTGTGGGTTAACATATGATCATGTAAATTTTGAGATTTCACAGTCAACATCAAATTTTATTTATCAGAATTCCAGTGGGTTAAATGTTCTCACACACCAAGTTGACTGTCTCTTTAAACACACTGGAAGATTCCAGAAATTGATGTAATAACTTTTTAGAAGCTTCTGATTGGCCAATTGTCATAATTAGGAGCTAATTGGCACCTGTGGCTCTATTTAAGGGCCTACCTTTAGAGCCACTGCATTTTTGTCCTTGATACCATGGGAAAAATCAGCAAAGCAAGCAACTCAGCAAAGACCTCAGAAAATAAATTGTGGACCTCCACAAGTCTGGTTCCTCCTCCAATTTCTAAACAAATGAAGGTACCACAAGCATCTGTACAAACAATTGTATGCAAATATAAAAACCACACAGACACTGCATCGTTCAGGAAGGAGGCACAAATTAATTTCCAGGGCTGAATGAACTTTGGTCCGAAACGTTCAACTGAATCCCAAGACAACAACAAAAGAACTGGTGAAGGAGTTGGAGGCATTAGGTAGCAAAGTATCTACATCCACAATTAAAATAATCCTACATCGCCATGGCCTGAAAGGCTGTCGAGCAAAGAAGAAGCCCCTACTCCAAGACCAGTATAAAAAAGCCCAAGTGAAGTTTGCAGCTGATCACCAGAGTGAATACCTCACCTTTTGGAGGAGTGTTCTCTGGTCAAATTCAACAAAAATTGAACTGTTTGGCCATAATGATCAGTGCTATGTATGGAGGAAAAACGGTGAGGCTTTTAATTCTAACACCATCCCAACTGTGAAGCATGGGGGTGGCAGCATCAGGTGTTTTGCTGGAAAAGGGACTGGCGAACTTCAGAAAATATGTGGTATCATGAGGAAGGAGGATTATCTAGAAATACTGAAGTATATCTCCAAAGCTGTAACAAAATGGCTTAAAGACAACAAAGTGAAACTACTGGAGTGGCCATCACAAAACCCTGACCTGAATCCCATAGAAAATTTGTGGACTGAAAAATTGAGTTTGAATGCCTTTAGCCTAGGTGTATGTAAATTTTTGGCCTCAACTGTATATTCATAATTTAGGAAAAATGAAGTGCCCCAAATGCAATTGTCTAGGCAAAAAAGCAAAAATGAATTTGCTCTTTTTTATTTTGCAATGACATACTGAGAGATTACAAATATACAGCAGGTTAAACTATAGATGTCCTGGATCAAAAACTCCTTGACCACAAGTGTGTCAAATCTAAGGGTAGATAAGCAGAACTACTAAAGGTTTATGAATCAAAAAGTAAGAAGAGTACCCAGTGTCTCCAAATCTATCCAAAATGTCTAAATTATGCATTGCTGTAAATCAGAACATAATCATGTATTTCATTACAAATCAAATGTTTCGACTCAATAAACTCACTGTTGCATCATTTTCAAGTGGGAATTACAAGCTTTCCATCAGTACAGTGGCTTAAAATATCTAGGGGTCCTGAAACATATCCAAAATCTGTCAAAAAATGAATAAAATGCTTTTTGTCCATTGTAAAGCACATACATGTGCCCCTTATGAAGGTTTAAGGTGAAACATTGATATCAGATTTTAAAAAAATAATGCAAAAACATTATCACACTACGTGGTACAGTACCTAAATGTGTAATCATTAACTGTCATATGTTTTTCTGTACTCTACATTATGTGATGCTTTCTTGTACGGGGGTGGGACGGCATTAAAACAGTATTCAACCATCCACCATGTTTTGGCAATGTTCCAGTTGAGGTCACATCCAGTGTATTAAACAAAAATACTACTTAGCAAACACTTACGTTACTGTGTGAAATATCATCATTATAAAATACCTATTTAAAGACACTCAATTTCAAAAATAATGTATATAACGGAAATATTTTCAGCAGCAACACTTACATTTGGACAATGAAATCTTATCGGTGTTCGGTAGATAGAGACAGGGACAGAATGAATGCTGTCGTTCCCCACTTCTAACTTAGAAAACAGTATATCAGCTAGGTCTATCAGCAAACATATGCCTTAATTTCTAAAGAATAATCATATTTTCCAAGAAATGAAAAAAGTCATTGATAAAATTTTGCCAGGTGCAGTGTCTTTTACTGCTGCCACAGACTGAATGTGTTATGCAGCTATAATGAGACAAAACCTTTGGTTACACTGAGCTATAAAATGATATTCCAAAAGTAAAATTAGACATTATATCGATATTATACATTGTTAGAAAGCTTATTCTGTCACCTATTGGATTGATTAATTGTTGATCAAGCCAGATTGTACTACAAAGGATGACAACACCGTAAACAACATTTGAGGTTTTACGCATGGGTATTTTGGAAGGTACCCAGGCGTCACAAATGAGCGTATATTTCACAAAAGGATTTTCCAAGACAATATATGACCCCTCTGTCTTGAAAGGAATATCTCTACGCGCAAAACCAATGGTAAGGTTTTGTATTTATTCCATATTTAGTCGCAAATATTGACAGTAGAATGACATGGTATCATTTTTGAAAAATTTGTCGTTTATTTCAGTTTTCAGTGAGCAGCATTTTTCACAGCTGTACTGGCATACCTTCGGCTATTGTTGGCTTTATCTTGTTGCTACGACGGAATAAAAATTTTTAGTCATAAAAGAATGTTTTCATGCATGTCCAGACAGACACTATTGTCCAGTGTGTCATGCATGGGGGGTGTAGTTACAGATGAGACTGCAGGGAAGGGATGTTTGGTAAATGCGCGACCAGCGCGACAATGGTGGTGCTGCGAAACTCCATATTCGGGATAGTCGTCCTGAATCATCTACTAATAAAGCTGTTTTCAACTCATAATTTGGTTGCAGGAGCACAGAATGTCTGAATTAAGTAATCTAGGCACGCCGGCGTGCCGACCACTAGGGGCTTTGCGTGAAGTGGTTAAGGGCTGTGGTCATTGTAGTTATTTCAGTTAGAAACCTTGAAAAGTGCCAAATTCTCAGAATGGGGCATGCATCCCAAGGCACCAACTCAGCAGGATGGCATACCTGCCAGCCCTATAGTTCAGAACCATTAACTTATTCACAAATGTGGTCACCCACAAACCCAGCCCTGTACTGCACAGCCATGTTAAGGAGGTTATGTTGTGTTGCTCAGCTGAAGGTGAAACAGACAGGAGTGAACATCCAGAAGTTTGTCCCGGGGCTGCAGACTATGGATATCAAGCTGGATGAGTACTTCAGGATCGTTCACCCTCAGATAACCTTCAACATTGACAGCATCAGGAAGTTTATCAACAGCCAGTTTGTGCTGAAGACACGACGTGATATGGTCCCACAGTCCTCCCAAAGCAAGTCCTTGCTCAAACTGAGAGGTATGTGCAAATTTCACTCACACCGTCAGTTCAGTCTGTTACTTCTACTAGTGTAAAACACTCAACTGGTATATGGGGCCTGCCATTTGCAAATGAACACACCCATCACATTGGATCTGGACCTACTCTACACTACTCTGGACCTGTGAAACTGTCTGATATGTTGGCAAGTACTTACATTTTGTGGGTTTTTGTTACTGTGAATAAAGCTTTCAAGTACATTTTACTGTGTACGTATGTCTGCATGTTCCTAATGTATACTCTTACACTAGTACACAATATTATAGACTGTTTGAATCTTTTAGTCACAGAAGGCATGTTGTATTAACTAATGGTTAAAGTTTACATGACAACCAAGTATATTTTTGCTCAAGTATGTTAAGAAATACTTGACATTTCAATGAATTTCTTCTTTAAAGTATACTAAAGCATAAGTTAATTGAATGATTTAAAAAATACACTTTTCAAAAAGTAAATAGAAGTTTGTGTATTTTAAGAGGATATGTCACCGGTCGATGTTTGGTAAACCCAAATGCAGACTCAAACAGCAGAGTTGCGAAACCTCTGTAGAAGATATTTAGTGCAACTGTACGCAATACAGCAGGCAGTCTCGTAGTCAGTTTGTGCAAAAGATCAAAGCAGGAAAATCCACCAGGGCAAAAGTACCAAAACAGTAGGCAAAATCAAAGTCTAAAAGCAGGCGAAGGTCAAAAACAGGAAATCAACAAAGCAAAGACGGCAGGCAGAAACTGGTAGTCAGGAAACAGACAAGATCAAGCACGAGACAAACTGACAGGTGAAAAATGCTGGAAAAACACTGTAAACAGAGACACAATCTTGCACTGAAGAGCAGGAGGAACAGAGAATATATACTATGTGAACCAGGTGAGTGAAATGAGAGATAATTGAACAGAGCGTGAGAATGCAAACAGGGAACAGGTGAATGAAATGAGAGCGATTAACCAGTGCATGAGAATGTGGCCAGAACAGGTGAGAGTGATCAGCTCAGGGGCGAGAGATTTAGAGGAAACCACGCCCATACTACAAACCGATTCAAAGATCGTGCAGGAGAGAAACAGATAATCAACTAGAAAGTGAAGTGACAACAGAAACATAACACAATACATGAAATGAAAAACAAGCTTTTTGTATTCGTTAACTACTTCAAGTATGCTATTGATCCACTTAAGTATACTTGTTTTTTGCTTGGGGCCATAGAATAGGTACACATAATTTTTCACATCATTATACCTCTGATATTCTTGTTCTCGATTTCTGTGAATGACTGTTCATGTAAATTCAAATTTGAATGTCATTCAAAGCATCAAAGTTGCTTTGAACTGCTTCTCCTACATGACTTGGCAGACTATCACGTCATTTTACTGAGATGTTTGATCTTATATTCTGTCAAGATAATTGTGCCCTTCAAAGAAAGTGGTGTGATTTGTGATTCGTTTAGGGCAGATGGTGTGGATGGAGTCTCTGGGGTGCATGATATATCTGTGTTCACCCAAACTGCGCAGCCTGGAGGAGATGCAGGAAAGGGGCCTGCACATTGCGGACATCGCACAGCATGACACTACACGTGACCTAATACTGCTCAACCAGCAGCGTTTGGCAGAGATTGAGTTGTCCAATCAGCTAGAGCGCAAGAAGGAGGAGCTAAGAATTCTCTCCCGCAACTTAGAGGTGGAAAAGAAGAAGACAGAGACATTGCTCTATGCCATGCTCCCTCATCATGTGGCCAACCAGCTCAAGGAGGGCAAGAAGGTGGAATCAGGTACAGCATCCCCTGGTAGCAGTTTCCTCAAACAGGGGTTCTCAAAATTTTGTGTCTAAAATGGCCACTCTGTGGCTGAGTTGCTCTGAACAACAATTAAAGGGTGAACTCTTGATACTTTTTTAGAACACCTACTTCAGTGCAGTGGCAATTGCAAATAGAAGCATTATATTGTGGATCTTTATAATAGATATAGCCCTTTAATATGATGTGAAGATTTTATAATTATAATGATCTCAGTATTACCAGTATTATCTCTCCATCTACAGGCGAGTTCAAGGTGTGCACCATCCTGTTCAGTGATGTAGTGACCTTCACCAATATCTGTGCAGCCTGTGAACCAATCCAGATCGTAAACATGCTCAACTTGATGTACTCTAAATTTGACCGGCTGACCAGTGTTCATGATGTGTACAAGGTAAGGCTGAGCAAGTACAAGCTGGGATCAGGATTCAGTTTGAACAGGTAAACTGACTTACCTATCATCATCACGTATCACTCGCTTCACTGCCTTGAATTTATGTGAGTAATTCAAAATTAGTGCACTTATTAATGCTAAATCTTTGTGATTTTATGCAGACTATGGTTCTAGAAAATGGAAAATAGTTGGTATAAATACATATAAAAGGAAATATATTATGCTGTTGGGGAAGTGTGAATCAGTTTAAAATGGCAAGTTCTGAATCCAGTTTTAGCAGCTAACACCCTCACATGTTTGGGCCTCAAAATGCAGAACACAAGTGCATCAACAGTTAAAATATGTTTTATATGCTGGATAAGTGAGGAGTTTTAAGACATTTGTTAATTGACCGTTAGCAAAATAACCTGCCCTTCTTAGTGACTGTTGCTATATACAGCAAAAGAAGATGGAGTCAGCTTTGATCATCCGCTTGAGTGAATTACCGGAAAAAAAAATTACAAATGGTTTTTGGAAGTAAAATCCAGTATCTTTGAAGTTAGAAGTTAGGCTTGATACAATTGTAAATAATGTATAAACAGGAAAAACATCAAACTGTAGAAAGAGAGAAATCTGATTATGCATCATTTTAACAGGGCTGTTTGTCTTATATTGTAGAAGTCAAACTCCTTAGCTACATCCACAGGGCTGGAGAAGGTTTCATGAAGTCTTCCATTGATTAAGTGCTGGAAATGATTATCTGCCATTAGCTACCAAATAGTGATTGTAATAGCAATGCTATTGCAAGGTTTGCAAAAAAGTAGCCCAAGAAGCACTCACTAATGTTAGCTATGCTTCTACAGTTAGTTTGACCTAACAGTGTAGCATAAATGCCCTGTTGTGGGAGACTGAACCTACTTAGCCTAAGCATGTGCAATATCTACCTTTTCCAGCAGCTGTATTTATACTTACAGCTGGATCGAGAAGTGGCATTGCCCACCCAAATTTCTGCTCTGCCCACCCAATTGGTCAACTTTATTCTGCATCATTTGAATCTGTCAATCACGTTTATTTAATTCGCCCCGTCAGAATTTCCTGATTTCTGATTTGCTGGTTGGACAGAATAAATAACGGAGATGCCTTAACTCCAATGTCATTTTGCAGAGCATTTGTAGTCGCCTGTGACAGTGGAGGAGGAATATTAGCTCATTGTTATTAAAGCTTATTCTTGTTAAAATGTATCTTATTGTTGCTGTAGTTTGTTGTAGTGTTGTGTTGAATAAGGATCTTTGCTGGTAGTTGTTTAGTTTACTAGATAAATAGCTAGCTAGCTAACGTTACTGTTAGCTAGCAAGCACACTAGAACAGTATTTAACATTTGACAGTTTGCTAATGTTGATATCAGCGCTCAGTATAAATAAAGTTTTGTTCTACCCCCAGAAGTCAGTATTTTGAGGCTCAAGTAAGTGCTAGTGCTCACACCTCTGATAGTTCTCTATTAAATTCTCTCTATTCCTCATGTGCAAATAATTTTGAATAATTTTGGGTGCAACTGTATGTAGAGTGGTAATGTTTAAGAATAGACAAATCAGTCGTACATTAAAACTAGGAAAACAGCTCAACACTGTGGTATAGCCCACTGTGTGAAAAGGTGCCCACCCAAAATTTGTAATTGCCCCCCCCCCCAACCTGAGCAGTCTAGATCCGGGCCTGTTTATACTTCCTTTCATATCTATCTTATCTTTTCTTATTTTAGTTTATTATTTCTCATGTTCCTTTACTAAGTTTTAATGTCTTTTGTAGTACTGTGCAGACAAGCAGTGGGAAATGCCTAAACATGAGAGCAGTTGTATAACATTTAACTTGCACAAAAAAAAAAAAAAAAAATTAATTCATGATTCAACTAATTAAAAAATCAAGCACTTAAAGGGACATTTCACTTTGGTATAGCACAAGCAATTTTTGGAGCTTACCCCATTCTAATTTCATAGCATGAATGTTGGCAACATCAGCTGTACCTGTTAACCGTTAACGGCATCATATTTCCTCCCGGTTGTCTGGCACCCAATTCATTCACTTTCGGGACCTCACCGAAAGGAATAGCTTTAAGCACAAACTAACTACAAAAAAGTTTTGTTACCTTGACTAAGCAACATATCTTTGCACAAGATAACATATTTGCATGGGTGAGTGCCCTGAAAAATCAAACTGCTGTTTGTATACAGTGTAGCCCATCTGAAATTAGTTTCTGTGATTTATAGCTAACCTAAACCTCAAAACAGTTTATCAGCTCAAAAAAAAAATCTTATTCATCTGTTAACCTCTGTAGTTAGTTTGTGCAATAAAATTATTAATTTAAAATGATCTATTATAGGTTATAACTGAGTGAGACCCAAAAACGAAATTCACATATTGAATTCACATTGTAGGCTATCGTGCTACCGTTGATAAACGGACAATAAATGAACTCAAACCAAGATATATGAGGAAAGGGGTTTTAATGATATTATTAAAACAACAACAAAAGACCACTGACACTGTAGGTAAAGCACTAACACAGCATGATGAATAAAATGTGCTTGAATGAAATTCTAAGCTACAATAAAATTGCAAATGCCTACATTCCAGTTGGTTCACCTCGCAGTACAATTCGGCACATTACTTTGTTCACATGGTCAATGCATCTGTTGCAGAATTCTGTGGTCAGAGCTCCCCCCTCCCCCACCAGACTATAGGGAGGATGTTGATTGTCTACCGTGGTAGGAACAACAGAATGACCGACACATTGAGAAAATCACTCAAAACGTGATTGAAAATAATTTTGCACATATACTGTACTTACAGTACTTACTCTAATTGCCTACATTTTATCATTTTTCTCAATGTGCTTGAAATATGCCTTGATAAACTTTAGTGTCAAATTAGTTTTAAATGTTCTATTTGGCTTGATATTTTGCTATTCATTTATTTATTCATGTTTCTTAATTAGATAATGAGCGTGACTACATACATGATTATCTATATCTCTTCAAGCAGTAGATGGCTTAATATAACTCTCTTCATCAATTTCTTTGATGACTCAAAACACAAGCTCCATTTCAAACACTGGCTGAATTAAAAATTGCTACTCATAGCCTACACATATGACAGAGGGTGGAATGCATTGTGTGAGCGAAGCTGAATATCATAATGAGTGGTAGCCTATAGATTGTACTGCTCAGCACAAAAGCCAAAAGTCTGTGATCCCTGGCTTACACACCGAAAATCACAGCTACAAAAACATTTTGCGCAATCATTCGCAATGAAACATTTTTCAATGTGAAATAAGCATTTTTGCATAGTCCATTCCTGTACATGTTGGTGAAATTCAAAGAACAAGATATACCTATCAATTTTATTTATATAGCGCTTTGTACAGAGAACTGTCACAAAGACACTTTATAAAGTAGCAAGGCAAGAGACAGAGCAAACACCAGGCCTGCACCCCCAAATAGCAAGTACATAAGAAAAAAACTACCAGTGGGGAAAAACCCCTCAAACAGCAACGAGAAAAAACTCTCCAATGGGAAGAAATCTCAAGAGGAACCCGGCTATAGAGGGGGAGCCCATCCTCCACTGGCCAGGCAGGTGTAAAGTGGCAGACAGCAAATAAATGGGTTAAGCAGGTTACAGCTGAGGTGAAAGCTAAGAGGAACAATAGAAGACCAAATGGTATAGTTCAGAATAGTGCAGTTTAGAGGGGCCAGATGATGGATCTGGAGCTCCAGACAGCATCAAGACATGGGCTTGACCATGGACAGGACTGGAGCGATCCTGTGGATTCAGGCCGAGGAAACAGGCTGGAGCGGTCTTTGAACTCTGGGTAAGATAAAGGGCAGGAGCCCCAGGGAAAGAGAAACAGAGAAGGTAAGGTTAAGGCCAGCTTGATATGACACATAGGCTATGCTATTCCACAAATGAAAGTAAAGATTTTACGTTTATCCAAAAAAAACCCCCATATTTTCAATGTACACTATGGCTATTCAAACTCAATTTTTAAAACATCGACCTTTTTGATATGGGTAAAACCAAATGCATGTGAACAGGCCCATTCATAAAGCGCAATCAAACTGGGAGCATTGAGGACACCAGCCTAAAATAGGCCTACATACACCGATCAGCCACAACATTAAAACCACCTGCATAATATTGTGTAGGTCCCACTCGTGCCACCAAAACAGCTCTGACCCATCGGGAGTTTTTAAAATCATGTAGAAATAATTCACCCTCTAACAATATCTTAGTGTTTTATAGCCCTGTAGCAACCAGTAATGTAATAAACTACCAATAGTGTAATAACTCCCAATAATGTAATCCATGTCAAATTTTTTATGTAATAAAAACCAATAATGTAATAAGTAATAGTAGGAGTAGTAGTAGTGTACTTTATTGATCCCCGGGGGGAATTTGCACTGTTGCAGCATCAAAGACAGCAAAGTAACACAATCAGATACAAATTTACAGTAGATACAAATATATGCAGAAATCCAAATATACCAGAGGACACCTTCAGAGGTGGAGTCCATGCCTAAACGGGTCAGAGCTGTTTTGGCGGCACAAGGGGGACCTACATAATATTAGGTAGGTGGTTTTAATGTTGTGGCTGATCGGTGTAGTTACGAATATGGTTGGGTTGGAACACTCTTATGTAACATTAATTTCTGGGAAACCTGCCGGCTATGTGTACCTTGCTGGCAGGTCACAGAACTCCAAGAATCACTTGTCTTTTTTCAGAGCCAGTGCTACTGTCCATCTGAGTTACACCTCCAATTGCTCATTTGCAAAACGAAAGGAACTTGTGTTGCACTGGGTGAATGGAGATCTTCAATTTCACTTGCTTTCTTGCAAATATTGGAGCATATAAAAATGTATTAGAAATTGTTTCTATGGATTCCTGCAGCAAGAAGGTCTTTGGTTCGAATCCAGGCCTGGACCTTTTTAACCCCTTAGCGCACAAGCCAAGTTTTGCCAATCCTTGCCCATTTAGGGGGTACCCTATTTAAAGCTTTATAACTCTAGATGTGAACACCACAGAGACTTGAAAAATGGCTTAAATGAAGCAAGACATTTGTACAATTTACAATACTAATGCAGATTAATTTAGATTCATAATTTTGGAAGAAATAAAGTGCGACAAATGCAACTGTTTGCACTTTTTAAGTTTGCAATGAAATACTGAGAGATTGCATATATACAGCAGGTTAAACTATACATGTGCTAGATCAAAAACTTCTTGACCACTAGTTCAGAAAATCTAAGGGTGGATATGTAGAACTACTATAGATGTATGAAGCAAAAACTAAGCAGTGTACCCAGCGCCTCCAAATATATCCAAAATGTCTAAATTATGCATTGCTGTAAATCACAACATATTCATGTATTTCACTACAAATCAACTGTTTTGACTCAAGAAAATCACTGTTGCATAATTTTCAAGTGGGAAAAGTTAAAAGCTTTCAGTCAGAAGTCAGTGGTCTAAAATGTCTAGGGGTCCAGAAACATATCCAAAACCTCTCCAAAATTGAATAAAATGCTTTTTGTCCATTGTAAAGCATATAAATGAACCCCCTATTAAGGTTTAAGATGAAACATTGCCATCAGATTAAAATAATAATGCAAAAATATTGTCACACAATGCGGTACAGTATCTGAATGTGTAATAATTAACTCTTGTGTGTATTTCTATACTCTGTACTCTCGTATGTTTTCTTGTATGGGGATGGGACGACATGAAAACAACTGTCCACCACGTTTTGGCAATGTTCCAACTCTGATGTCATCACTGTTGCATGTTTCACAAAAACTATTACACTACCATCTAACGCTTACATTACAGTGTGAAATATCCACATTATATAACACCACTAACCTATTTAAAGAGACTCAATTTCAAAAATAACGTATATAACCGAAATATTTTGAGCAGTAATGCTTACATAGCAATGATGAAAGCTCATACATGTTCAGTAGATGGAGACAGACAGTATCAATGATACTGTTCTATTCGCTTCTGTTTTGCTCCAGAAAACGATGTCAGCTAGGTCTATCAGCAAACATATGGCTTAGCTATGTCAAGAAGTCCTCAATAATAATAGTATTTTCCAAGAAATTACGAAATATTGTTGACCACGTTTCGTTAGGTGCAGCGTATTTTTTTGCCAATGTAGAGTGAATGCGTAGGTGAATGCGATGCTAAGAATATTTTCTGTTACGCTGACCTATAAAACACTATTCCAAAAGCAGAATTAGACATGTTATACATCGTTAGAAAGCTTATACTCTCACCTACTGAATAAATGAATTGTCAATCAACCCAGACTGTACTAAAAGGGCGACGACGCCCTAAACAACAGGTGTGGTATTACCCACAGCTATTTTGGAAGATACCCAGGCATCACAAATGCACGTATATTTCCCAAACGGATTGTCCAAGACAATATATGACCAGGCAGTCTCAAAAGGGACATCTCTACATGTAAAACCAACAGTAAGATTGTATATTTATTCAATATTTAGTCCCAGATATTGACTGTAGAATGACATGGTATCATTAAAAAAATTTTCTCGTTTACAATATTGTCCATTATGTCAAGGGTGGGGGCTGTTTTGTAGATGAGACTGCAGGGAGGGGGTGCGTGTTAAATGAACGACCAGAGCGACAACGGTGGGGCTGTGAAACTTTGTTTTCGGCATAGTTGTCGTGTATCGTCTACTAATGAAAATAAAACAACGCGTTTCTGTTTTTAACTCACACTTTGGTTGCTGTAGCACCGAATGTTTGAGTTTAGTAATCTCCGCACGCCGGCGTGCCGATCACTATGGGCTTTGCGCTAAGACATTAAGCTGCATCCCATCTTGTCTTTGTACAGGACAAAAAGTGGCAATGTGCAGGCCTGTTATCCCAAACTTCCTGGTACCTTTTTTGGTACCTTTCTGGAGGAGTATCAGAATTTTGTTATTACAATAGGCATGTGTTATTGGTTGCCAGCTTCAGAAAGTAGTGTGAATTCAGTGCTCTTTGGAAACATATAAAACAAGCTTGTCAGAAAGGTGAGACTATTATGGGTGACTTCAATTACCCAGCCATTACTTTGGAATTGGTGAAAAGACAAGGAAAAAGTGAGGAAGAATTTGTAGATGTTATAAATGACCTTTTTTTGGCACAGTGTGTCAGTCAGCCTACAAGAGTGAAATCAATTCAGGATTTGGTGCTATGTAATGATCCCAACAAAATTGTTTGCATAGAGGTAATCGAGGCACTTGGGCCTAGCGATAATTCTGCAGTTACACTACCGGTCAAAAGTTTTAGAACACCCTCATTTTTCCAGTTTTATTTAAATTTAAGCAGTTCAAGTCCACTGAATGGCCTGAAATGGTACCAAAGGTAAGTGGTGAACTGCAAGAGGTTAAAAAATAAAAATTTAGGTTACCAAACACTGAAGAATAATGTAAATTTCAGAGTTATAAAAAAGACCTTTTTCAGGGAACAAGTGATAGGTTAACAACTTACAGCTTTTCTGAAGCAATGGAAGTGAATTAAGCCTTGAAAGTTGATGCAGACAATTCCTACAGGTGTCCCAACTTCTGCTGATTACTTATAAACCCTCTGACTGTATAAAATTAGTGTTGCAACAGTCTGTGTTACTACACCCTCTGAAGCATTATTTGGACAATATTGCAATGCAAGAAGTAGGATATTGCTATCATAATGGCGAGAAAAAGGCAATTAACAAAGGAATAAAGACAGACCATTATAACCCTTAAAAGTGTAGGGCTTTTCTTTAGAGAAATTGCAAAGAAAGCGAATGTGTCAGTGAGTACAGTTTCCTACACCATCAAAAGGCACTTATAAACTGGAGACACTCTGACAGGAAGCAGTCTGGCAGACCCAAAGCCACAACAGAATCAGAAGACAAGTTTCTGAGAGTCAACAGCTTGCGTGATAGGCGTGACAGTAACACAGAATGTTTGAATTGAGCAATCTACGCACACCGACATGCCGGGGGTTAAGACTAGGAATTAGAGGACATTCAGTTGAGGCCAAAAGTTTACAGAGACCGAGGCTAAAGACATTCAAACTCAATTTTTCACAGTTCCATGTTACCATTACATTTCCTGTGTTAAGTCAATTAGGGTATCTACTTTATTTCCATTAGAGTTCATTTCAAAATAATAACTAAGAGACAGATTTATTTCAGCTTTTATGTATATCAGATTTTCAGTGGGTCAAAATTTTACATACACTTTGTTAGTATTTGGTGACATTGCCTTCTAATTGCTTAACTTGAATCAAATCCTTGGGGTAGCCTTCCACAAGCTTCTCATAATACTTTGCCTGTTCCTCCTGACAGAACTGGTGTGACTCAATCAGGTTTGTGGACCTCCTTGCTCGGACATGCTTTTTCAGTTTAGTCCACAACTTTTGTATGGGATCCAGGTCAGGGCTTTGTGATGGCCACTCAAATACTTTCACTTTGTTGTCTCTAAACCATTTTGTTACACTTTGGAGGTATGCTTAGAATCACTGTCCTGCTGGAAGACGCAGTTGCGGCCAAGTTTTAACTTTCAAGATAATCCTCTTTCCTCATGATGCCATCTATTTTCCATCTATTTAAGTGCACCAATCCCTTTTCTAGCAAAACACCATACAACATGATGCTACCTCCCCCATGCTTCACAGTTGGGATGGGGTTCTTCGGATTAAAAGCCTCACCCTTTTTCCTCCATACATAGCGCTGATCATTATGGCCAAAAAGTTCAATTTTAGTTTAATCTGACCAGAGAACACTCCTCCAAAAGGCTAGGTCTTCATCCTGGTGATCACCTGCAAACTTCATTCTGGCTTTTTTCTGCCGATCTTG
Source organism: Anguilla pacifica (assembly GCA_039654925.1). Classification (NCBI taxonomy): domain Eukaryota; kingdom Metazoa; phylum Chordata; class Actinopteri; order Anguilliformes; family Anguillidae; genus Anguilla; species Anguilla pacifica. The sequence continues at coordinate 33,211,455 of CM077286.1, read as the reverse complement.
GAGTCAGAGCTTCTTCCTTGTGCGACTGCCTTTCAGGCCATGGCGATATAGGATTCTCTTAATGGTGGATGTAGGTACTTTGGTACTTGTTGCCTCCAACTCCTTCACCAGTTCCTTTGTTGTTGGCTTGAGGTTCAGTCAAAACTTTCGAACCAAATTTCGTTCAGCTCTGGGAGTTAATTTGTGCCTCTTTCCTGAATGATGCAGCGTCTGTGTGGTCCCAAGATTTTTATATTTGTATACAATTCTTTGTAAAGATGCTTGTGGTACCTTCAGTTGTTTGGAAATTGCTCCTAAAGAGGAACTGGTCTTGTGGAGGTCCACAGTTTTTCTTCTGAGGTCTTGGCTGAGTTTCTTGGATTTCCCCATGGTATCAAGGGCAAAAAAGCAGTGGCTCTAAAGGTAGGCTCTTAACCTCTTAGCGCAAAGCCCCTAGTGGTCGGCATGCCGGCATGCCGAGATTGCTGAACTCAGATATTCAGTGCTACTGCAACCAAAGTATGAGTTAAAAACAGAAACGCTTTGTTTTTGTTTCATTAGCCCTCTGGGGTCTAAGGGTAAAATGAGGCACACTGGTGATTGTGCGATGCTCTGACATTTGTGTAAATTTCATCAACTTTATATACAGTGATTCCAAAGTGTTTCATATCTTTGTTTTCAGCACAAACTCAGCTACAATAATATGGCAGCACTAAGGAGGTCATAATCATGTGTGGATTATAAACTGCTCTAAAAACACACAAACTGCAAACAGTAGTTCTGAACATACACAGGAATGTTGTAATAAAACACACTAAACAATTGTGACTAAGACTTTTGGTCACTGAAATGTGTTCATCAAGGTCTTGGGTATCAAAAGATGACAAAATATATTAGCAAATCGAATGAGAAATATAAAATACATTGCTAAAAGTTAGTGTTGTGACTACTATTTTTCAACACCAGGTGAGAATGGGAGGGCAAATGGCCTTTCTATAATGAATATGCATTGGGTAGGACGACCTGCCAGCTAAGTAGGCTATTCACACCTGGCCGCATGCCTCCCCACCACTAAGACAAAGACTCAGTGAGCCATTTAGAAGACAAAAACAAAGACATCTTTTGATTTTCAGAACATTTATTGAAGCAAACTATACGCATGGAAGATGAGATGAGACTGGTGTACTCTTGCAACGCTTGCGTGGCCTCTTAGCTAGTGGTGAACTAGGCCGTGTTTCCTGATCAGCATCTCTGTAAATATGATAAAAACAAAATTGTTAGGAAATGTGACATCAAATCAAACTTTATTTATATAGCACATTTCCTTCAACAGGTGAAAATTAAATGTGCTTTACAAAAAAGGGGCAAACCACTAACTAATGAAAACAAAACTTAGGAAATGTGACATGGTTACATCATATACAAACAAAGAACCAAACAAACACAACCAGACGCAGAGAGGTAGCCTATAATTTTGAGAAGCAATGGTTAGAATCGTTCGTAGTGGGAATTTACAAGCGCGCATATTAGTGAATATTCCTACAAACACACAGAGAATGTAATACATTTACATTTACAAATAATGTAAGCTATCAACGAAACAACATTAGCTAAACTAAATAAACATTGATATTCCAGCTCAGCTACGCGCAACTCATCAATAACAATGCCTCAATCTGAAGTAGGCTAGGTCTGTTTAGCTAAGTGGTTATTATATTGCTATTTCCCGAATTTACTTACAGTATGCTAATATCGATTGTGCGAGGACATCAGTTTTAGAATCATAGCCACGCCACGGGCTATTTATTACCAATATGATCGAAAAACATACAGTCTACCTGATACTTCTAACACAACCAGACGCAGAGAGCCTATAATTTTGAGATGCAATAGTTCGAATCGTTCGTAGTGTGGGAATTTACAAACGCGCATATTGCTGGATATTCCTACAAACACACAGATACGTTGCAATACAGTACACATATTTACCAATATGATCATAAGAAATATACTTACGCATGAAGTTGATCCTCAGCTGGATCAGTTCGCTGTTCGAAATGACACCGCTCTTCATCAGTGTCGGCTTCCGGACGGACCATTTTCCAAAATTAAACGAAATGTTCACCTCAAAAGAAGTGAATTAGGCGACACTTTGACATTCTATCCCGCTTTCGCAGACTTGGCATTTCTCACATGGATCTCGCATCGCCCCTCCTTTAGTCTCCTTCTATGGAGAGTAATTATAATGTTGTTAACATGTGAATGCTATTTGGGCGGACTTCCTGCTGAGTGAAATTCACATAATAATGAGTAAAGTTTAACGAAGCATACATGGTCTAATTAATCAAATTTAAAACTTTTAAAACAATTCATATTATTTGCCAATGGGCGCATTGGAAAGTCGCGATTCTAAGGTTTCTGTCAATGTTTTTGCTGCGTCTGTATGATAACAGCACGTGAAGTTAATCATCCAAATAGAAACGAAAGTTAATTTCATCTTGTCGAGCTCCGCCGTCGAGCTTGTCGAGCTCCGCCGGCGGAGCTCTCGACCCCAGAGGGAGTCGAGAGGGGTTGAGCTCAATCCAAAATTGAGATCAGCTGGGCCTGCTCAGCATTTTTATACCAGCCACAGTGCATGATAAGATGTTAATTGCTTAATTGTCTTAATCATGCAAGGCATCTCTACAGAAGCATATGCATTCATTATGGTTTTTACACTAATTTGTCACCTGAGGGAAACCTCAGCCTTTTAACAGTTCTAAATTCAATGCCTTACAAAATGTAACATTCCGAAGCAGTTAAACTACAATGTTATTCTTTAATTTTACAACCCCTCCCATTTCCAATGTCCAATTTCACAACGAACACAACATTGAATCACAGTTCTAGTTACTGTAGATTATAGCTTGATTTACGGAGGCCAACCATTCCACAAAATACAGAATCGTCCCTTATTTGGACATTAGAATAGGATTCCATTTTTAACTCATGGCTACGGGACACATTTTTCTCCATATCTTTGTGAAAAATTGCATTTATAGTTTAACCGGTGTTTTGAGTATAATTCAATAATTTGCTAGCTAGCTAGCCAGAATAACAAGAATGCTGTGAGTCCATTTTTACCTAAAACTCAGCAGAATTTAAATATTGGCCAGGTAACGAGTGATGGGGAACCTAGGATAAGGCTAGTTAGCATTCTAACCTGGTCTCAGAGGGTCTTAGAAAGAGCTATGTCTACACTACACACCATTTAAAAAAGCAAAACAGAGCTAGGGAGATAAATTGTTTGAGTTATGGTTGAATATGGTTTTTTGCATAAAAACGGTCCAAATAGAACTATCAATGGGAGTTTTGCTTGTCAATTGTAAAACAATATTCCCAAAGGGCCGTGGAAGTATATTTTTATTTTTTTATTTAACCTTTGTTTAACCAGGAAATCCATTGAGATTAAAATCTCTTTTTCGAGAGACCTGGCCAAGATAGCACACCATTACAAAGTTACAAAATAGTATAAAATAGGGCGTGTTAAAAACAGATAAAGGACAGCAGATACATAATACAAAATACAGCTTATGAATAACAATTGCACTCTTTAGTTACACAGTTTTTTACCAGAGCTTTGAACTCTCCCAGAGAGACAAAATCATAAAGCTATAGTATGTTCTGAAGCTTATTCCTTGACCATGGCGCAGAATGGGAGAAAGCTGTTCTACCAAGTTCCGAGTAAATCCTGGGCACCTGGTAGAGCAGCCATCTAGTGGAGCGAAAATTATAACAGCTGGTGGTGAATGATAGGAGGTTACACAGATATAAAGGGAGTTTACCCAGTATGGCTTTGTAAATAAAAATATACCAATGCTGCAGTCTCCTTAGGCTTAACGAAGACCAGGAAACCAAATCATAAAGTACAGTGATATGTACGGGACAGTGAGTTGGATATAAAACATAGAGAACTGTGGTACACAGAGTCTAGACAGCGAAGTGTAGAGGAGGCAGCATGCATGTAAATAATGTCCCCATAGTCTAGAACACTTAAGAACGTAGCCTGTACAAGTGTTTTCCTAACTGCTAAATTAAAGCAGGCCCTATTTCGATAATAAAAACCCAGCCTAACCTTCAGTTTCTTCTCTAGATTCTCAATATGCACTCTAAAAGAAAGCCTGTCATCCATCCAAATACCCAAGTACTTGTAAGATGACACTCTTTCAATTGAATCTCCTCCTAGGGTATGAATGCCAACATTATCTGAGATCTGGGAGCGCACTATGGAAAGATCATTGTGGCAAACACGCCTGCCACAGGCCACCGAAGTGGCTTTCCTTGGGGCCCTCCAGCACAGAGACACAGGGAGAAGATGTTCAAACAGTCCACGTTTATTTACGAGGGTCGGCAAGATGTTATAGCCGAGGAGCAGATGTTAAACTGTCATGACAGAGCTCCCTTCTGTGGGTGGGGATGGCAGATTTAACCTGTCCCCAGTGATTACCTCACTACGCACAGGTGCAGCCACTCCTGTTCCTGGGTCCAATTAGCCTGGCCAATTCTCCAATTCTTAACCAATTATCCAATTGGCCAGGTCTAATTAACTTGACCCAGGGCAGGTGTGGCTGCTTAAACCAGCCATCCCCACACCACATACCCCCCAACGCCAAACTGAGGCCAGGGAGAATCCCTGGCCGAAGCCTACCCCCCCTACCACCCCCGCACTCCCAACAAAGCAAAAGACAAACAAAAAATAAAATAAAAAACACTCCACAAAAGTGTCAGGGTGGGTGGCCCCCGAACAGTCCAGTACATGCTGTGACCCTCCCCCGGACGACCAGGCAGCCCTTCTTCCTCCTCCCTCCTGGAGCACGGGAAGTCCTGGGCTGCTCTGCTGGCTGGTGGGGGCGTCACCGGGCTGGGCTGTTCCAGGGGCTGTGGTGGGGTGGCTGGGCTTGTCGGCTTGCTTCCTTGCGGCGCTGGGGACCAGGAACCCTCGTAGCTGTGGTGGCCGCCAGTCGGCTCTGCTGGCAGGCAGCTGCAGGCTTACCCCCTAATGGGCTCCGGGCAAACCAACCAGGCCAAAACAACGAACTAAAACAACAAACAGACAAGAAAGGAAGCAAAACGGCGTGGCCACTGCTTGTGCGCCGCCCGTAGCTGACCCGCCTTCCCGGCCAAGTCCAGCTTACGGCGCGACCACCTCTCGTGCACCACCCGTAGCTGACCTGCCTTCCCGGCCAGGTCCAGCTCCCCAGCGTCCCAGCTGAGGATCGCTTCCTTCCCCTCCGTTGTCAATTCTTGCTCCCCGTTTTTGGCCTGGAAGATCCGCCCGAAGCCCTGTCGGGAACACCTCAGCTGCCCCTCCTCCAGTGTGCTTCCTGGCTGGCCCTCCTGTGCCTCTTTCCTGTGCCGGAGAAGCCCCATGTTGGGCGCCACTGTGGCAAACACGCCTGCCACAGGCCACCGAAGTGGCTTTCCTTGGGGCCCTCCAGCACAGAGACACAGGGAGAAGATGTTCAAACAGTCCACGTTTATTTACGAGGGTCGGCAAGATGTTATAGCCGAGGAGCAGATGTTAAAAACTGTCATGACAGAGCTCCCTTCTGTGGGTGGGGATGGCAGATTTAACCTGTGCCCAGTGATTACCTCACTACGCACAGGTGCAGCCACTCCTGTTCCTGGGCCCAATTAGCCTGGCCAATTATCTAATTCTCAACCAATTATCCAATTGGCCAGGTCTAATTAACTTGACCCAGGGCAGGTGTGGCTGCTTAAACCAGCCATCCCCACACCACAATCATGAATTTGGTTTTGTTAGCATTAAGAACCAGCTTTAGACCATACAGTGAGGCCTGCATCTGTTGAAAGGCAGGCTGGAGCTCACTAACAGCCTGACTCAGAGAAGAGGCAACTGAGTAGACTATTGTATCATCTGCATAAAGATGCACTTTAGCTGTAAGCAGAGGTGGGTAACCCGGCTTCAAAGAGTAAAAAGACTGACCATGTATTTGCTCCACCACCATGCACTAAACCAGTTGATTCTAATTAGCATAACTCTTCACCATGGTAGGAGAACTAATTATTGGTTTAGTGCATGTTGGTGGCGCAAATACATGGTCAGTCTTTTTACTCTTTGAAGCCGGGTTACCCACCTCTGGCTGTAAGCATGTCCTTCCCAATGTTATTTATGAAAATAGATATTTGTCTGATTAAGTCGATAAAAATCTAAGGATAAAAGTAACTCATATATAGGCATTGTTGGTAACTGTTGTATAAGCAGAATAAACCACTCCAGGCTTCCTGTTATTGGAAAATAAAGTACTTTGGAGGTGGTGATGCAGCCATGGAAAAGCTGAGGTCACCTAACCACCCTCGACATACATTATTTTCCAATAACGGGACAGCCAATCATGCTTTATTTCTTACATATATTACATATATATGCTAAGAGTGGAGGGAGATGCCATTTGTATTTGCATCTGTACAATTAACAAAGAAAACCCAGAAGCTGTGTAAAATGCCAAAAATCCCTGACGAACCATTCAGGGAGAGCGCATTATTCGAGCTTTGCTGAATATGGTATTTATATTTGTATATATGTACACAGATACAGTGACCACCATAATGTTTGGGCCAAAGACATTTTTTCTTGATTTTGATCTGATTTATTCCTTAGCCTACCAGATCCATTGTGATTACTGAGCTCACCAGTGTTCTCCTTCTTCTTCATGATCCATCAAACGGTTGAATTTGTGAGTCTATGGTTTAGCTTATGTCTCTTTTTTATTTTTCAGCCTCATAATGGCTTCCTTGACTTTTATTGGCATAGCTCTTGTCCTCATGTTGACAAATGTCAAGAATAAACCCCTAAGGCAATGAAAAGCCTATCAAGACTAGGTCCCGAGCACTCTCTTATTCATAACATAACATAATGATGAAAAATGGCCATTCAGCCCAACAATGCTTGCCTTTTTCCTGACTAAATTGTACCTAGTGCTCTCATTACCTACAGACTAAATTGTATCTAACATCATATCAAGCATGGTCTTGAAATTCCCCAGAGTTTCTGCCTCTAACACATGACCTGGCAGGCTATTCTGCATATTGACTGTTCTCTGTGTGAAAACATTATTCCCAATGTCTGTACAAAATTTAGCTTTTGCTAATTTCCATTCATGTCCCGGTCTACTTTGAGGCATTTAAATTCATAAAGGGGATTAACAATCAAATCACCCCTAAGTCTCCTTTTACTAAACGTGAAGAAATCAAGCATTTCATCTCTTCCCTCATAGTTTTTATTTTTCATAGCAGGAATCAATTTGGTTGCTCTTCTTTTAACCTTTTCCAGAGCCTTTATATGTTTCTTGTAGTACAGTCCCCAAATAATGCTGCACATAATACACCAAGTGTGGTCTAACAAATGTATTGTATAAGATAAGTGTAACTTTCTTGGATTTTTATCAGTACTTTTGGATATATATCTGTCACACACCAGCTTGAGACCCCTGGGAAGGAGATGCGGCAGTTCCAGGAGGGCACCGTTGATTGCCGCATGTAGAGAGCGAGAGTGCACCCACACAAACACGAAAATCAAATTAAGGAACATCTTCACCCTTCCCCCTCATGGGTTCTGGGCAAAAACCATTAACTAAAACAAGAAATAAAAATAACAAAGACAAAAGAAAGCAAACCAGAGCGATCGCTTTTCAGCATGCTGCACGTCGCTGGCTAACTTTTCAGTTGGCTGGTAACTTTCTTCGTCTTGCGAGCTCGGACAGACGGAAGTTAAAACAGATGCTCTCTCAGTGTGTGCTCCAGGTCTTGGCCCCAAACTGTGGAGAGCAACACACCTTTAAACACCTGGGCTGATTAGTTAACTCAGGTGCGTGTGCTCTCTCTGCCAGCTGCCGTTGCCAAGATCAATCTGGTTCACCGCCAGACCGAATGCCACAATATCCCAGCATGCCGTTGGCCTTTTTTCCTGCTACAGCACAGTGCCTAGAACCTGAAAGGCTTTGATAAACCATTACTCCCAAGTCTTTTTCAAATTGAGCACATTTCAGATTTGTTCTTCCCATAAAGTAATCCCACTTGCAGAACTTTGCATTTGGCTATATTGAATTTAATTTTCCAGGTTTCCGCCCACTTCTGGCTTTTGATTAAATCTTCTTGGATTACTTCAGAAGATTCCAACCTGTTAGTGGGGTTTCCCAGTTTTGTATCATTTTTGTATATTTGACTAATGTACTTTTTATATCGCTGTCAAGGTCATTGATATAAATGAGGAAGAGCAGTGGTCCCAGAACCGATCCCACAGTTCCCTGCTCAGATAAACATCCCTCCTACTACTACTTTTTGTGTTCTACCCTGTAGCCAGTTCCGAATCCACTCTGAAATACCTCTTATAATTCCTACTGCCTTCATGTTGCTAACAAGTCTCTCATGTGGTACCTTATCAAATGCTTTTTGGCAAGCTAAGTATATAATATCATAAGCCTTGTTATCGTCAAAACACTTGGTAGCTACCTTCAAAGAATACCAGAAGGTATTGACCTTCCCTTGCGAAAACCACACTGGCTATACTTTAGGATGTTGCTATTTTCAAGAAACACCTCTAACTTGTCTTTGATGATAGATTCCTGTATTTTACATGTGATACAAGTTAAACTGACAGGTCTGTAGTTTCCCGGATCAGGAATATTGAATATTGGTATTATATTACCTTGCTTCCAGTCCTCATGTATGTCTCCAGTTTTCTAAAGACTGCCTACATATACCTGCCAGTCGTTTAAAAATGATTTCCCCTAACTCTTTGAGTACCATTCGGTATATGCCTTCAGGGCCTGCAGCCTTATTTGTCTTCAGTTTATGTCATTTATCCAGTACTTCTTTATACTTTATCTCAATAAGACATTCTGGGTACTGAATATGCCTTCCAGTCTTTTAGTAACCTCTTCTCTAGTAAAACTCTCAACCAAATACCTGTTTAAGGCATCAGCAATATCTTTATTCTTACAAAGCAATGCTCCTTCTTTCCTGATGCACTGGACAACCTCCTTCCCTTTAGCTTTTCTACTACAGTATTGAAAGACAGATTTAGGATTACTTTTTACATCTTGGGCAAGTCACCTTTCACAGAGCCTCTTAGCTTCCAGTTGTTCTTTTTTAACCTTAGCACGCATATTACAATATTCAGTCTTATTACTCTCAGTGCTGTTGTTTTTATCTCATTAAAAACATGTTTTAAACGTACAAAAATGCCAAGTTACTCACACTTACAAAGCACTGTCTATAAGTAATTCATTCAAACTGGCTAAATCTAGGCCTGCCATTAAAAGTACTGATATCAAAATGACCCAAGTTACTGTACTACAAACAATATAGGCTTGCCTCACAGAAATGAAAGAAGCTGTATTCCAAAGCAATGCAAACCAATGTCTCCTAAATTGTTTCAAGTTCATTTCATTTGTGTCCATTGGGATATGCTAAAATCAAGTTTGGTTAAAATCAAAAGATGTTTTTGACACAGCTGTCTAGGTGTTTTATGCACAAGCATAGTTATTAAGGATTCATGACATGGCAGCATTCTGACAATTGTAGCTTCCAAAGTTGGGGATGATTCCATTTCATTCAATAAATGTATTTTATAGACTTGCCGTGTAGACTTACCCGATGGTACTATAACAGGATTAATTTAATCATATTTCGGTTATATGACTCCAAAATAATGTTTTAGCTCACAGGCAAAGTTAAAACATTATCTATGTTTGTAGCGGATCTAGCTGGTTGATGCAGACCTGCCTCTGGCATGAGTAGCATGCATGGATACAATTGTGTACCTTGTTGTGGCACAAGTGTATAGGCGAGTGAGTACAGGGGGCAGATATCCTGAGTTCTATGTGTATGTTAAAACTTCTGGGTGTGCAGTGGTAAGAGTCAAAGAGGAATGCCAGGTTAAAGTGAATACAATTTATGATACAGTACGCTCAATGTTGGCAATATACAATGGTGCAAAATGTGTGTGTAGTGGAATGCCAATACGCCGAATGGCACGCAGGAGGTTGTATTGACGAGTCTCCTCCAACCATTCCACTTTTTCCCTTATATACCCATACCCCATATAAACCCCGAAGTCATCAAGTAAAGACACAATAATAACAAAACAGTGCATCAGTGATCTTGCTTGCGCTGTCTCTGTAAGCCTATTACACTGGGTTAACCTTTGTAGCTGGCTGGGCACTAACCCACAGGTATCAAGATCTTTAGTCAGCACCCACTATACCACACCACCAAAGCACCAACTTATTCCTCATGACATCAGCTTTCCAACAATACCAAACTAGATTACACTGCTGTATTATGGAGAACCTAAGGTTTACATAATGCTGATCCAGGGGGAATTTTGCAAATGAGCACTGAGATCTCTTTATCAAAACCTGCAGACACCCTGTCTGCACAGTAAACACAGTCTGCATTCCTTTGGAGGTCTGATAAGGGGCACACTTCTGTAAACCACCCTACAAACTGAATTAACGTTCCTGAATCCTCAACCCTGGTGGCTAATAAAACAGAAAATAGTAAGGATTAGGATCTGCTCTGCCTGGTGTCTGGAGGCTGAGGTGAATGTCTGTTCCTGCAGGTGGAGACTATTGGAGATGCCTATATGGTGGTGGGTGGGGTGCCCGTTCCGGTGAACACCCATGCTGAGCGAGTAGCTAACTTTGCCCTGGGCATGCGCATTGCTGCCCGAGAGGTGGCCAGCCCCATCACTGGGCAACCAATCCAGGTATACCATTAACACTAAGAACAGCATTCATGCAGAATATTAACGTGCCCAAAATAAACCATTTACATTTGAATGGATGTTCATCAGGTCAATACTGCTAACCTTCCAGATATTTTAGGTGTTCCAAGTTATATACTGTTTAGAGTTAATAAATCATGTTTGCTAAATTCTGGAAAAAAAGAGCATTTGTGATAAACTTGTACAGGAATACTTTTTGTTCATACAGATTTGTCTTTTCAATCTATATGTATAGGTATTTGCACCTATGGATTTGTTTGTTCATTCATTCTTCACACTGTAGAATTGCGTGTCTGCCATAGGGTGGCGGCGAACCCATTATAACCTTGAATTGAGTACAGCACTCTCTCTCGTATGTTATTGCTGACCGCCACAGCACTTTTAAAACTATTAAACAACTTGTGACTTCTATAATATAGCTAAATACAAGTATCCACGTGAACATTGCAGTTTGTGCAACAACTAGCTGGCAGGAACGACCCATGTTACCATTTACATTACATTACAGGCATTTAGCAGACGCTCTTATCGAGAGTGACTTATCCAAAGCAACTTACACAACTTTTACATACATTTGACTTGTCCGTGATATTAAGCTGTCAGTGTTATCAGTGATGGCAGCATAACAAAAAACACTGTTTACCTCATTACAGTGTGGTGATATGCAGTGGTTCTGATTTAGAATCCAGCGACAATGCAGATGTTATCGTGAGTGAAATGTAAGGTTGTGAGGTGTAATTAACACCGTTAAGCAAATAATGTGTTTTCTAACTAAGCATGATGTTCATCATGATGAACTAAGCTGGATTGTTAGCTACCTGACTAACAACAGCCTCTTTGCTGTAACTATCTGACAGTTGCTCACATTCAGCTAAATGAAAACATAATTATAGCATAGCTAGCAAGCAATCTCAGTTTTGAATATCATTGTTACCTATGTTGATCATAACAACGACATTTATAGATTTGTAATGTTAAATACTAACTAGCTAGCTAGCTGGGTTTTAAATGTTATAAGTTGACTTGTCAGTTTCTGTATTTTTGCTGGTTTATGCACCAGAGGGCTCGGTGATCTGGTAATGTTACATGTCACTTCTCACAAGAACAAGGTCCATCCCCTGAAATTTATGTATATGTGTAACATCTTCATCATTGTTAGTTGTTTCAGGCAGCGTAATGGGAAGCTCTTGCAGTGTTGTTCACTACAGCAACTCATTCATACTGAGTGGAGAACACATACGAGTGATGGCTGACTTTATGGATTTATATTAAGTGTGAACAAAGTGCTGGTACAAACATTGGTGAATCAGCTGTAGTAAAGTTCTAAGAATCAGCCGTGTGTGCATACATATGTGTGCATGGTGCAACATTGAGTTGCACCACAACCTGAGAACCCTCGTGAAACCTATGTGACAATGATGGAAAAAATCCTAGCAGAAGCGCTGGTGTCGATGTTGTGTGTAAGATTTGGTGGGGAGCCTGTGTTGTGTGTGTATGACTCAAGTGGGTGTCTATATCATGTTTATAAAATTTCAGTGGATGTCTATGTTGCATGTGAAAGATTAGGGTGGGTCTCCACACTGGGCCAGTGCTGGCAGGGGTCGTGGGGGAGAAGATGCCACGATACTGTCTATTTGGAGACACAGTGAACACAGCGTCCCGCATGGAGAGTCATGGAGTCCCGGACCACATACACCTGAGCCCCACAACATACAGGTAATGAACACACACCTTCACCTGAGCACACATACAGGTACCCTGCACACACCTTAACCTCAGCATACACGTGTTTTCTCTTCAGCATATGGACACACATGCTTAAGTTTTCTCTTCAGTATATGAAATGCTTGTTCAATTGGATTTAGATCATATGAATGTATCTGTGAAGGACTGTCCAGCTTTTTGCTCTGAAAAACATGTTGCTTTAGTAGTATGTTTGGGGTCATTGTTTTGTTGTAGGATGAAGCCTCATCCAATGAGTTTGTAGGTGATTTGGAATTCATTCTGTTACTGCTATCAGCAGTTACATCATCAATTAAAGCCGCAAGCGGTGTTGGGAGGGGTCCAAGCATTGGCACCATCGCGCCCCCTGTGGAGCGATTTTAAAATGGCTTTTTCCTCGTGATCATATGCCTTCACCCAACATATCTACTGAATATCATGATGATTGTGTAAAAGATTAATGACTTATGGCCAATTTTGTGCTAAGAGACGCTGCCGGATGACTTAGTTGCGTCGCCATAGGTGTGTCCTGGACCCGTGACCAAATGCCACCTAACTAACTAGTTAAGTTGTGTGCCACCTAACTAGTTAGACAGCTAAGTTTTAGGCCGATAGTTAGTGAACTAGCTGGCCTTTTAGTGCACCTAATTTGGTTGTAAGGCCAGCTTGCTGGCAAAAATGGCAGCTAGCTAACTCAGCGGCATAGGTTTTGTTTGAACATTAGGGGGACACATTAAGCGGGGGGTCTGGGGGTCCTCCCCCTGGAGATTTTGAGCATCAAACACTTAATTTCCTACATTCTGGTGAATTTTTATGCGCCAATGTGTGCCTTTTCTGCATCAATTTATGGTGGAAATGCTTCTTTAATGTTTTTATTAGGGGGGACAAATGCACGTGTTCTAAATATTGAGGGGGACGTATCCTCTGCGTCCCCCCCAAAATCTACGCCTATGAGTTATTTAATTTCTGTTAACAAGCTTAATCATATGGGCAGCTAGCTAGGGAAAATGGGCAGCTAGCGAAAATAAAGGGATAGCTAGTTACGGTAAGTCAAATAACAAACGGCTTGCCATAATACGATGCCCTTCAAACTGTCCTGTTATGCAGAATGAACTGACTTGTTGGTGAATATTGTATCATGCCACAGCATATTGTAGCGTGTCAACCAATGGCTCAGTTGTACAGTACTGTACTCTCCAAGAGGCTCTCGTTTTAAGCATGCACCGTATGTACCAAGGGGCCCAGGTGTTGCACTCGATGTATGCACCGAGGGGCCTGGGGGCCCTAGTGGTCAACTCACGCTGTAAGCACCCATGGGCCTGGGGGCCCTAGCGATCAGCTCACGCTTTAAGCACCGAGGGGCCTCACATTGTAAGCGCTGTGGGGCCGGGGGCCCTCACACTTTAGATGAGAAGGGGCACATGGGGCCCTAGTGGTCAGATCACGCTTTAAGCCCCAGAGGCCTAGGGGCCCTAGTGGTCAGCTCACTCTTTAAACGCCAAGGAGCCTGGAGGCCCTCACACTGTAAGCGCTGAAGGGCCCAGGGGCCCTCACACTGTAAGCGCTGAAGGGCCCAGGGGCCCTCACACTAAGCACTGAAGGGCCCAGGGGCCCTCACACTGTAAGCGCTGAGGGGCCCAGGGGCCCTCACACTGTAAGCGCTGAAGGGCCCAGGGGCCCTCACACTGTAAGCGCTGAGGGGCCCAGGGGCCCTCACATTGCAAGCGCCAAGGCGTCCGGGGGGCAGTAGTGGTCAGCTCACATTTTAAACACCAAGGGGTCTGGGGGCCCTCACATTGTAAGCACTGAGGGGTCTGGGGGGCCCTAGTGGTGAGCTCACATTTTAAACACCAAGGGGCCCGGGGAACCTTACATTGTAAGCGCTGAGGAGTCTGGGCGGCCCTAGTGGTTAGCTCATGCTATAAGCACCCAGGGGCCTAGTGGTCAGCTTGCGCTGTGCGCACTGAGGGCCCTGGCGTTCAGCTTCTTTCGGAAGTCTTGGGCCACGCACCGCGCACGGCCTGAGGCTTGGAGGCCCCCTGGCAGCCCGAGGCCCCGGGGCACTGGCCCCACTGGCCCGGTCCATAATCCAGCCATGGCCCCAGTGCAGTGACGGGGACACTGTGCTGTAGGAGATGCCATCTTTCGGATGAGACGTTAAACCGATGTGACTCACTGTGGTCATTAAAGATTCCATGACACTTATCGCTAAGAGTAGGGGGTTCCCTGGTGTCCTGGCTAAATCCCAGATCTGGCTCTCGCAAACTTGCCACCAAAACCATCCCCAGATTTAATGGGCTAAATAAATGTTCTCTCCCTCTCCACCTTCGTTATTGTGTGGTGAGCTTTGTGGCGCAAAAATGGCTGCCGTGCATCACCCAGGTGGGTGCTACACATTGGTGGTGGGTAAGGTGAGTTCCCCTTCACTGTAAATTTGAGCATTCGGAAAAGTGCTATATAAATGGAAGGATATTCTAATATTATATATATATATATATATATATATATATATATATATATATATATATATATTCTATGGAAAATTTAGAGTATCCAATAAGCCTTCCTGCATGTCTTTGGACTGTGGGATGAAACCGGAGTACGCGAAGGAAACCCACGCGGACACGGGGAGAACATGCAAACTCTGGTATACGGTGTATATATATATATCTCAAAAAACATTTTTAACGTACAAAAATGCCAAGTTACTCACACATACAAAGCACTGTCTACAACTCATTCATTCAAATTGGCAAAATCTCAGCCTGCCATTAAAAGTATTGATATCAAAATGATGGCAAGTTACTGTACTACAAACTATATAGGCTATCTTGCCTCACTGAAATTAAAGAAGCTGTATTCCAAAGCAATGTTTCCTAAATTGCTTCTGGTCACTTGGCCCTGTGTGTATAAGCATACGGTACATGGACAGGCCAAACATATGTGTGGATGGGTTTGTAAGAGGCAAGATTGATTGAATAGGCCTTAATATGTCCAATTTGTATCAGTATGTATGCATTTAGCTGCCTAGCCTTTCTGTTGTGTGAATGATTGTATGTTTTTTGGTGTAAATGTCTGTTCGTAAATGTGAATGTAACACGATGCAAGGGAAATGTCGCCATGGGGATAATGAAGTATTCTATGCATGTTTGCACAATATTTATTGTACATGCAGTATTTATTGTAAGTAGCAAATGTACAAGAACTTGTACATTTAGTAAAATCAAGTTGACAACCAATTATAAACATGTTTTCTGGAGGAATATGCTTCCTGTAGGTATTCACCAGCACTTTTGTACATTAATTTAAATGTATTGCATAAGGCAATTAGAGGTATTTAACACTTTGATGTGACACAAAGTTTGAATGACATTATAAAATGGTAAGATTAAAAAATACCGGGCCAAGTGACTTGAAACTATTTAGGAAACATTGGGTAGCATTGCTTTGGAATGCAGCTTCTTTGATTTTGGTGAGGCAAGATAGCCTGTATTGTTTGTAGTACAGTAACTTGGCGTTATTTTGATATCAATACTTTTAATGACATGCCTAGATTTCGCAACTTTGAATGAATGAGTTATAGACAGTGCTTTGTATGTGTGAGTAACTTGGCATTTTTGTATGTTGCAAACGTGTTTTTTATGAAATATAATTTCTTTTTGCAAAGTGTTTGTTATGAGAAAGTGAGAATGGTAATTCACATAAATGTAGACTGTGAGAAGTATGCGTACACATACATACATGCAAACAAACATACAGCGTAGGCAGTCCTGGATGTAGACTGGTTTGATTTGAAGGCAGAGCAAGATTTTTGGGTTGCCAAGTTGTGAAAAACTGAGTTTGAATATCTTTAGCCTAGGTGTATGTAAACTTTTGTATTGCAAAGTGAAAGTGCTAAATGGTACACGTTCATCAGACTACACAAATTCACACAAGGACAGCCATGATCCACAACCGTTTCTTAAAGGGATACTTTGCAATTTTACACCCAGGTCCGCACATTTCATGTTGCAATATATTTATTTTGGCAAGGCAATTAGGGCATCTACTTTGTTCACATCAGAGGTCATTTTAAAACAATCAATTAGGGACAGATTTATTTCAGCTTTAATTCACTATATCAGAATTACAGTGGGTACATACACCAAGTTGACTGTCTCTTTAAACACTCTGGAAGACTCCTGAAATTGATGCAATTCCTTTTTAGAAGCTTCTGATCAGCCAATTGTCGTAATTAGGAGTTAATTGGGAGTTAACTGGCATCTGTGGCTGTATGTAAGGGCCTACCTTTAAAGCCATTGCCTTTTTGCCCTTGATACCATAGGAAAATCCAAGCAACTCAGCCAAGACCTCAGAAAAAAAATTGTGGACCTCCAAAAGTCCGGTTCCTCCTTTGGAGCAATTTCCAAACAACTGAAGGTACCACGAGCATCTGTATGAACAATTGTATGCAAATATAAAAATCTTGGAACCACACAGACACAGCATCGTTAAGGAAGGAGACACAAATTAACTCCCTGGGCTGAACGAACTGTGGTCCGAAAGGTTCAACTGAACGCCAAGACAACAACTAAGGTACTGGTGAAGGAGTTGGAGGCATCAGGTACCAAACCATCTACATCCACCATTAAGAGAATCCTACATCGCCATGGCCTGAAAGGCTGTCGCGCAAGGAAGAAGCTCCTATACTAAGACCGGCATAAAAAAGTCAGAATGAAGTTTGCAGGTGATCACCAGGATGAAGACCTAGCCTTTTGGAAGAGTGTTCTCACGTCAGATGAAACAAAAATTTTACTGTTTGGCCATAATGATCAGCGCTATGTATGGAGGACAAAGGGTGAGGCTTTTAATCTGAAGAACTCCATCCTAACTGTGAAGCAAGGGGGTGGCAGCATCATGTTGTGGGGGTGTTTTGCTGGAAAAGGGACAGGTGCACTTCAGAAAATAGATGGCATCATGAGGAAGGCGGATTATCTAGAAATACTGAAGCAACACCTCAAAACATCAGCTAGAAAGTTAAAACTGGGTCACAACTGGGTCTTCCAGCAGGACAATGAACTTAAGCATACCTTCAAAGTTGTAACAAAATGGCTTAAAGACAAAGTAAAGTATTGAAGTAGCCATCACAAAGCCATGACCTGAATCCCATAGAAAATTTGTGGACTGAACTGAAAAAGCATATCTGAGCAAGGAGGCCCACAAACCCTACTGACTTGCACCAGCTCTGTCAGGAGGAATGGGCAAAAATTCCAATAAAGTATTGTGAGAAGCTTGTGGAAGGCTACCCCAAGCATTTGATACAAGTTAAGCAATTAAAGGGCAATGCCACCAAATACTAACAATGTAACAATGTATGTAAACCTGGTGGCATTGCTCTTTGACAGTTATTTGTCTACAGATTTCACCTCTGTTAGAAATAGGAGTTAACTTCCATGTTTTTGTTTTAGCTGAGCTTTATTACCTCCAAACATACTCATGTTTGATCTCATTATGAAGACCACGAATGAATGAATGAATCTTTTGATATAATATAGTGAACATCTGTGGACATTCGAAGGTTGCTTGTCTGCTGTTACCATCTGAGGAATTTGAACCTTGCATCTGGGCCAACTGTTTGGTGTGCCCATGGTCTGACATTTTTGTCTTCCATTTTTACTTTTTCATCCCTGGCTTTTTGGAAAATTCATCTGTCTTTTGGTTTTTCTGGGAGAAACAAGCTGTGATTTGGTATTTTCCTTCATTAATTTCCTTTGTGACTGTAACTTGTCCATGTCTGTAATATTCGCTATTTGTTTGGTTGCTGGCCTTCATGTTTAGATTTGACATTTTCGCTTGTGACTTTCGTTGGTCAGAGATTGAAAAGGGTAGGGGGTGCAGACTGCCCAGAATGAAGCTGTCAAGGCTTCCTATAATAGTGTGAACACCAATTAAATCTTTTTAAAGCAAAAGTTTTAGTACGGGTGGCTTGGGACAGTGGGAAGTGAAGGAAGGGGAGAGGATGCATAGAAGTTATAATTTGAAATGTCTCCGGTTAAATGCTAGAAGTATAAAAAATACATTTTTGAGGCTGCTATGAATAGTGGGGGCTGTGACATATTTGGGAATACAGAGACATGGCTTGGGGAGGAGGATGGGTATGAATATCATGTAGAGGGGTACAAACTCATTAGGAAGGACAGATCCAGTAGGAGAGGTGGGTGTGTAGCGCTCAATGTAAAATAAAGTTTTAATGTGCCAGAAATTCCAGAAATTGACCAGCACATGCCAAGTGAGGACATTTGGATTAAACAAAATTGGAATGTGCTCTATTTGAAAAAGATTTGGGAGTAATGGTTGATAAACGCCTTTAAGGTTCTAGGCACTGTGCTGTAGTAGTAATAAAAGGCCAGCAGAATTCTGGGATATATAGCCAAACATATTAAGTATAAATCCAGGCAAATTATATTTATTTTATACAATACATTTGTTAGACCACACTTAGAGCATTGTGTGCAGTTCTGGGGACTGTACTACAAGAAAGATATACAGGCTCTGGAAAAGGTTCAGAGAAGAGCAACCAGGCCAGCTTGACACTTGATGCTATGCTACCTAGTGTTTCAACTCCGAAAGGCCAGCTTGACACTTGACACTTGAGGCTAAGCTAATTAGCGTGTCCGCTCCATAACACAATCTTGACACTTAAACTGAGCTACCTAGTGTGTCAGCTCCACAACGGCCAGCTTGACACTTCAGGATGAGCTAACTAGCATGTCCACTCCGTTGATGCAAGCTTGACACATAACGCTAAGCTCCTTGCCGAGTCAGACATCCATGTTTAATTTTAGAGACTGTGATTATACTTGATAATTTCATAGGATTATAGAACTATAGGAGTGGCTAACTATAGGACTGACTAAAGATACATTTTAAGCCTACACTTAAAGAGAGAGAGTGTCTCTGAAGCCCTCCCATAAGTAGTGAGATTGTTCCATAAGACAGGAGCTCTTTGAGCGAAGGCTCTACCGCCCACTGTAATTTTAAAAATGCATGGAATTTTTACAGAACCAGCATCTTGTGAACAAAGTAATCTTTGAGGAGAGTAAGGAAAAAGTAACTAAGATAGTCAGGAGCTAAACTGTTTCGAGCTTTATACGTTAACAGCAAGATTTCATCGTTGATTCTATATTTGACAGGCAGCCAGTGAAGAGATGTAAACACTGCACTGATATGCTCCCATGGCTTAGCTCTAGTAAGGATTCTAGTAGCTGCATTCTGTACAAGTTGTCGATGTTTCAAGGCCGAGACAATAAAATGTTACAGTAATCAAGTCGAGAGGATACAAATGCATGATTTTTCAGCATCCTGGGGGGAAAACATCTTCCTTAATTTAGAAAATGGAGGAGCTACTACAAGCATATCAGTTTTATCAGAATTCAACATAAGAAAATTTATGACCTCTAACTTGGCTATTGGATCAACTTCACCTTGTTTAAAAGATACATAAAGGTGCATGTCATCTGCATAGCAGTGGTAGTTAACACCATGTTTGATTATGATGCCCCCATGAGGGAGCATGTACAAGGAATAAAGCAAGGGATCCAACTCAGATCCTTTGGGTACTCCCAGGTTAACCCTGCCCAAGGAACCCTGTCGTCAAAGCTAATCCTGGTTCCTTTGACTGTCTTGTATCCATCTGCCTGCTGACTCTGTTCTTTTGTGGTATGGACTTTAGCAAAGGCAATATCTTCTGCCAAATCCTTCTGCAGGGATTCAATATTTTTGGAGTAAGTCCCATCCTCTCTCTTGCAGGGCATTCTTGAAGATTACATCCACAGGAAGATGAGGAACTCGACCAAGCATTAAATAGAATTAGAGAAAGCTTGTTGTTTCATGGGCTGTGCGGTTGTATAAAAATGTCAGATGTGGAGCATGTGTTGCTAGCTTTGTTTGGAGCATGGAGGTAGGGCTATAATCATATTGCCTAGCGTCCAATTAAAATGCAAAGTGGTGCTGTTTTCCACTGGGTGAGAAGCGGTCCTATGTGACCTATACGTGATGGACTTAGCAGTCTGATCAGGACACTGAAAAGCATGGGCAAGCTTAGTAAATTGATCTGTAATCACAAGCACATCCACAATTTTATTATTTTAATCTTCAGCACAGCAGAAGTCAATGCAGTGGTCTTTATTGTTACCAGCCACGCACACCCCTCAGGCTCTGGACTCTTCCCAATGAAACAACAAGCACAGGACCTCACATGTTCCCTCACATCTGTCCCAGAAGAATCTCTGGTGGATAAGATGCAGTGTTCTGAACTAGCCCTGATGGTCAACATCATCATGACAACCTCTGATGACCTCTTTCTTCAAAGAAGGTGGCACAGTGTACTGGTATCTCTTACGCTTCGTCAGTGGGTCTTTAGATACAGAATCCCAATATCAATAGTCAGTTCATCCCATTGCTTAAGAAGCTTGGCCACTTTCTTTGGCTCTCTTGCTTTTTCGTGCCTGGATGGTCTACAGTGTCGATCTACAACATGGCTCTGGCTAGCACAGTGTCTTCCATCTGCTACATCCTCAAGTCATCCTGAGAGTAAGAAGGTAATTGCCCAGTGTCTGACTGGCACTGCATGTGATTCGCTTGTGAGACAGCTCTTAATCTTGTCCAAGTCTCCCAATCTACAAAGCTTTGTAAGACTCACTGGACACCCCTCCAGCCTTAACAATGGATTTCACTCTGCCTTTCATTTTACTGCTTACTGATTGCAGATTTTCACTTGCACTGGATGATCGGAACATATCTTGGACTGTGCTGCAGGCTTGCTTCTCTGTAAGGTTCCCTTGTTAGGTGGTGGCTGATTCTACATGCTACAAATGGTTCTCTGCTCAAGGCATCAGCAACTGTGTTCCTGGGGCTCGTACATACTTGATGTCGAACTCATAGGCTGCGAGCTTCACCACCCACCGTTGCTCAAATGCATCTAATCATGGGTTTGTCAGAATGTACATGAGTGAATTGTTGTCTGTCCAAGGGAAAAACCTGTGCCCCTTCAACCAGTGGCTGAATTTATCACAGATAGCTCATTCGAGAGCCAAGAACTTCGATG
Source organism: Anguilla pacifica (assembly GCA_039654925.1). Classification (NCBI taxonomy): domain Eukaryota; kingdom Metazoa; phylum Chordata; class Actinopteri; order Anguilliformes; family Anguillidae; genus Anguilla; species Anguilla pacifica. The sequence continues at coordinate 33,189,880 of CM077286.1, read as the reverse complement.
AGCAGTTAGCAATGAGTCTCTGATGACGTCACTTTTCCAACAATACATTATTATGTTGTATTATGGAGAACCTAAAGTTCACATAATGCTGATGCAATCAGATGTTTTGAAACTGAGCACAATCTCTTACACTTGCTGACTCCGTCAGCACAGTTAATAATCTTTTCCTTTGACACTCTGATAAAAAGCAGACTTCTGTGAACTGCCCTACAACAGGACTGAGCAAAGATTCTACCCACCACTGTTGTCACCGACTGTGGGAAAACGGACAAGAGTAGTGTGCACAATGAACTTACCAAAAAACACCATAAGAGGGTGTCAAAAGAACAGCACCTCATTTGGCTAGTTGAAAACATTAGACCATTACTCCCTTGAGGATAATAATATGTAATATTTGGCAAACTTGTGCAGGTACTTTTTTCCTCCTGCTACATATGCATAATTATTTTCTAAAAAATCATCAAAAAAATCAGCTCCAGCAGTAGAAATTGTGATCCCTCATAGTGATCACTGATCCCTCGATGTATATATGTCGATTGACACAACCCTATACCCAGATATTCCATCTAGGTGTTTGGTGCAAACCTGGCTAGATTTTGTTGAAATGTGAAAGTTTTCTAGCTGGCTAGGACATAGCCAGACTATATCCGGGTAAAAACTGAGATGAATTAGGGCTAAATTCAGCTAACCTTTTAACTCTCAAAACATTTCTCAACCTAGATTTCCACCCCTCTAGACATTAAGATTCCATCTACATTTGGACCCTATGTCACTCTCATTTCTCTTCTGTCCAATTGCATTAAAATAGAGACTAGCCATGATTCTGCCATTAGCGTCCACTGGAAATAAAGAAGATGGAAGAGAATTAATTGTTACAGTTTCTACCCACTCAAGTTGTAAGATTTCACAAATTGTGACAACCATGACAACATTGTGGAAACATTTCTTAAATTTTTTGGTGAACTACCCCTTTAAATATTCGGCCAGAATCTCAGACCGTAACATCTGTGTGTCCCACCAGAAATCAAGATTCCTCAGACCAAGCAACATTTTTTTTTCAGTCTTCATTGTCCAGTTTTTGCAATCATTTGCCCACTATATTCTCATCTTTCTGTTCCTCCTGTCCAATGGGTCAACATTGGGTCATGCCGGGAAAAACCCTTGACTGTAGGCGTATGCAATATAGCACAACATGAATATGGGACTTTTGTGCTTCATGACATGCATGGGCTATTTCTGACATAATGTGTCTCGGACCCCTAATTGCATTTCTGGCACTTTATTTCTATATAAATTGAAAAGTAAACTAATCTAAGCAAGTATTGTAAATGGTGAAAGTGCTTCATTTTAAGCCATTTTCCAAGTCTCTGTGATGTTCACGTCTATAAAGCTGTAAATAGAACACTACCTAATTGGGTCAGTTCCAATTGTGGTTGGAATAAAAACCAGCATATACAGTGGTTGCCCAAGACCAAGCTTGAAAACCACTGCAATAGAGCACCATTGGGATTCAGTGGAATGGGAGATTTGCAGCAGGAATATGTGGCTGAAAAATCTTTGAACTGCATGATGCTTTTGAGTCAAAATGAGCCAAAATCCCAAAGGAATGTTTACAGCACCTAGTTGAATCCATACCAAGACAAATTCAGGCTCTCCTGGAGGTGAAAGGGGGTCATACCCAGTAATAGACAGGAGTACTTAAGAAAGTGGCCACTAAGTGTATTTTCAGTGAGACAGCTTCAGAAGGCTAATGAAGGATCTACCCCCAGTGCACCTTCTTTTATCTGTATTGTCAGCAAGGTGAATATTAATTGAAATATGTTTAATTTTACAAGCCCTGGAGCTTTAATCGATAACACCCGCGTTTCATGTTTGGCACTCTGAATATTGAACACAAGCGTGTATCAACAGTTAAAACACCTCAACTTATCCAACATGTAAATTTTTATTTAATTTGGTAATTATTATCAATGATATAAATTATTTATTAAGTCGCCAAATTCATTGATAGACAGAGCAAACTGTTGGATCAACCTTTATCAAAATGTACTAATCTAAACCAGATTAAAATGAAAAAATGTATTAAATTAGAAAAAATATTCACATCTAATCTAAAGACGATGTTCAATTACCTTGTGTTCGGACGTCCATCGAGGGTTTTAATGCTTAAAAATGCTGGGTTCGGAAAATTAAACATATTTCAATTAATCCTCAACTTGCTGACAGGTTACAGACATGTGCACTCACACAAGAAATTAATGAAAGAAGATGCTAGACCACAGCGTGTTTGTCCCAAAGTAATCCAAAATTAAAAAACCCAAAGGCAGCAGAATATTCTAAAAGAACAGAGATGAAATGTAGGATGCCAGACCTAGACACAGGACTCAGATGCCCACTTCCAAATAACTGTTACATTAAATTACATTACAAACATTTATCAGACGCTGTTATCCAGAGCAAATTACTCAACTTTTTTTAAATAGCATTTTACATTGTATCCAATTATACTGCTGGATATATACTGAAGAAATTCAGGTTAAGTACCTTGCTAAAGGGTATAATGGCAGTGTCCTACTGGGGAATTGAACCTGTGACATTTAGGTTACAGGACCAACTCCAAACAATTACAAACAATACAATAACTGTTACAAACATCTTCCAAGAGGAGGGGTGAGGGGCATGGACACCTCCTCTTACACACAAACACACACACACACACACACACACACACACACACACACACTCTCACCTCAGATGGCTAACCCCCCTCCAGTTCCTCCTCTGTCTCATCTCCAGGCTATGCTGGCTCAAGCGCTTCAAAGCTTCCTATGGCTGAGAATGGCCAAATAGTGAATTACATGTCTGAAAATATTTTCTCCACACTGTATCAATACGGGTGTTGTTTCTGTCATAGTGCCCTGGAGGATAAAGGTTTTGACATCAGTGCGAGGGGGGAAATCCAGGTGAAGGGGAAAGGCCTGATGACCACATACTTTCTGCTCCAAAACTTGTGTATCTCTGAAGAACAAATCATGGGGATATATGGACAGCCTTGTACCTACAGGGATAACCATCAGGAGGACCCAGAGAGCAAATCAGGTAAGAGGCAAATGGGGCAAAGATGGTTGAGGATGCAGTAATCATTATATTCCTGTAGGGCAGAGGTGGGTAGAGTAGCCAAAACCTGTACTCAAGTAAAAGTATTGTTACTTTAAAATAATAATGACTCAAGTAGAAGTAAAAGTAGTCATCCAAATAATTACTTGAGTAAGAGTAAGAAAGTATCTTGTGAAAAGACTACTCAAGTACTGAGTTACTTCATATAATCTGATTTAATGTTGAAATAAGAAGAGCAAGATGAACGTAAAAATCTAAATGTCCAAAATATAAAATTGTAAATGCTTGTCCAATAGAAATAAACCAAATAAAATAGCCATGTGCAAATTCAAATATGGCCTAAATCATTACCCTTAAAACAATAATACAATAAAACAATACACAGGAGGTTCGTCAGAAGAGAAGGATTTTCGCTTTCTGTTGGACTCTATTAAGTCTGTATACCCCGTCAGCTTGTTGGGGTGAACCCTCCGTTGACAGAAAAAACATCAATGAGGCTACAGGGATTTATCCATTAAAATAGACTCATCATCACAACAAAGAGGAGCCTGCTCAAATTCAAACAGAAACTTTATATGTGGGAAACATAATGCTTTGTAGCACCATTATTGTACCTTATGAGTCACTTCTCCACGATATTCCAAAGTCCCATGATGCCTTGCGCGGAATATGTGCAGAACTTCCGGTTTAGCGTAAACAAACGTTATGTATGCTATGCAATGTTCCAGCGCTCACGTCTTGACTGTTGCATGCTTCACAAAAACTATTACACTACTAACTAATGCTTACATTACAGTGTGAAATATCCACATTAATACCAGTAACCTATTTAAACACACTCAATTTAAAAAATAACGTATATAACCGAAGTATTTTGAGCAATAATAGCCTACTTACATGGCAATGATGAAATCTTGTGTTCAGTAGATGGAGACAGAGACCGTAAATCAACAATACAGTTCAATCCGCTTGTTTTGCTCCAGAAAACGATGTCGTCTAGGTCTATCGGCAAACATACGGCTTAGCTATGCCCAGAAGTCCTCAATAATAATAGTATTTCCCAAGAAATTACGAATAATCGTTGACCACGTTCCGTGCTGCGTCTTTTACTGCTACCAAATGCATAAGTGAATGCGACGATAAGAAAAATTTCGGTTACGCTGACCTAAAAAACGCTATTCCAAAAGCAAAATTAGACATGTTATACATCGTTAGAAAACTTATACTCTCACCTACTGAATAAATGAATTGTCAATCAAGCCAGACTGTACTAAAAAGGGCGACAACGCCGTAAACAACGCGTGTGGTATTGCGCACAGCTATTTTGGAAGATACCGAGGCATCACAAATACCCCTATATTTCACAAACGGATTGTCCAAGACAATAAATGACCACTCAGTCAAATAGTTAGCTATCCACAGCCAAAACTAACCTAAACTTACCGCCACATATTTTCTCAAGTTCGAAGTTGAGTTCTTGTAGGCTGAAATGTCCACATTTCTAGGCGGACAAAGAAGGCAGCACATAATGTAACTACTGTTTTTGGTAGTCTGTAAGCAAAACGTAGTTTGAACGTGAGGCCAGGGGTGTTCTGCCTGCTACGAATCACCCGCCGTTGTTTCAGCCATTGTTGTCGCCCACTCATCCTTCTGTGTGCTGTGACTGGCTACGTTTGATTGGTGAAACGGAGTCATGTGGGGCTATGACAGAGCCAAAGCAAAGACCAGTCAGCCTCTTTGGCTGAAGTCTCTGAGAGAATGAAACGAACGTGCATTGAATAAAAAATGGGTAAAAAAAAATAGAAGTAACGAGCGGAATGTAGCCGAATATAACGGAGTAAAAGTAACATTTTTTCTTCACAAATATACTCGAGTAAAAGTGAAAAGTATGTTGCATTAAAACTACTCTTACAAGTACAATTTATTCAAAAAGTTACTTAAGTAAATGTAAGGGAGTAAATATAACGCGTTACTACCCACCTCTGCTGTAGGGGAAATATATATACTACTGTAATTATGGAATAGTGAGGAAATATAACTGAATCAGGTCCATCTCAACACTGCTCATGCGTAGGTGCCAAGGAATTCAGTGGATATAAACATTGTTATAAACACTTTTCAGGGTTTCCTACAGAAATAACCGCAATGACCAGACACTCAGCCATTAAAAACTTAAATTAACTTCTGTACTTTCTGACCTCATGTCAACAGACAGAATTCACAAAAAAACTTCAGACATCCACACAATAAAACCCCCAATGCAAAATTTACATATATAGAAGTACACATGTTTAAAAAAACAAAAATTTGCAGCCCCCATGGCTAGTTTGCTACTAGTGCATTGGTAACGCATTTGCTTATGGGACCATGAGAGGCACGGGTTCAAATACCACCTTGGACTCAACCTCTTATTACTTGTTACACTGGCCTACTTGCTAACTAATAATTTTGATAAAACAATAAATAACTATTGCTTTTGAAACTGTCGAAAACATGCATTTCTGAAATCTATCTTTTCAACACTCTTCAAGACATTAAAGAAAGTCCCTTTTTGCAAAGCCATGTTCTATTGTTTGCATCCTTCTGGGTAAAATCCACCCACACTTTAGAGTTTTGCTTTCAGCATTTTGACCGAGTTTAACATTAACAAGCCTGCTAATGAGCAACAGAGCAAATGTATAATGTAAGTACAGACAGCACCGAAATTAAACACGGAAACGTGCTTTTTCATTTGGTCAGCTAGGTAACGTTGTCAGTCGTATGGGAACTGCCTAAGTGATAGCAGCCCTCCTCAAATTCTGAAGCCCTTTTTCCCCACTTTCTAAAGGGTGAACTACAATGCCCTGATACAAAAAGAACTTGAAACCCCCACGCATCCCATTGTAAGTCAATGGTGAAGCCCATTGTAAGCCAAAAAAGAGGCCCATGTTCTCTGTGGAAATATAAAGTAAATACATTTTTATACAAAAAATGATGGTTTAACTAGTTAACCTCATCCCTTGTAATGTCTCTCCTGGGTCTGATTTTTGAAAGTAATTATGCCAGTATTCTTAAATTTGAGTAAATTTCAGTGGATGCAATTTGGCTCCTCATATTACCATATGATCATATAAGGGAACTCCCCATTCTGTCAGGACCACTGTCATCAAAGTAGAACTTTATTGACAATAAAGGCAATACAGTTATGTCTGGCGGTATGGCTCTGTTCTGGAGCTCTCCCGCCAACCACGCAGCCCGCGTGGATGAGGCCGGGAGGCCAGCAGCCAAACCCCCCTAGAGGGATACACACAGAACAGATCCAGCAGCAAAGCAAGTTCTTAACACATAGGGATGGAGCAATACAAATTCTTAACACATAGGAATGGAGAAATGCAAATTCCTGACGCATGGGGATGGAGCTGGGGTGGTGGAGGGGATTTACGAAGCAACGTGCAGCGCTTGCATGCAGGAGGAGCAGCCGAATGAGTAGAGGGAGGCTGTTTAAGTAGACCGCCCTGTTAGTGAATGTACTGTGATAGGCGAACATCACTCAGCTGAGCCATCAGCTGATTCAGCCGGAGCGCTTGACTCTCGTGGCCTGCCAGAACTACGCGATGCTCCATTTCTGGCTGCCTGGGGCATAGAGAAGAGTGCTTCAGTGGTAGGTGTAATGCTGCATCATCTGATTCGATCTCACCGTTCTATTACGTTGTCTGCTGCAATCTTCTTCTCTACAAATTAATCACTATCTACTTCTGTTGCTAGCTGGCTAGCTAATCCACCCATCTCTCGCCTTAACTACTGCAGTGCTAGAAAACATCACAAGCTACCATAATATAATATTAGCCCCTTTGCTGACTGATATTAAACATACAATTACATACACTGAACTTGCTCTGGATTTTAAGGTTTATGGTGTTATGTGCAGATTTCCATTGCCTCAAGGGAGAAGGGTCCAGTGGCTACAGCACCCCAGGGGTCAAATGTAGAAAACAGAAAAATAATAATGTGGAAATCTGAGGGCACTTTGTTCTCCAATAAAAAAAATCTCTTCTGGGGTTTTTTGAATAAGGTAGTGAGTGCCGTTTTTTTTTTCTCCTTTCCTTTTTTAGTGACATTTTGTATGCTGTAGAGTTCCTCAGGACGCACTTGGCTTGCCACAGGAATTTCTACCTATGGACTTATCTACCATATTATTTTAGTTGCCCCACCTCCCAAAGTGGTCTTATGCACTCAGCTTGCCACAGGAATTTCTACCTATGGACTTTTCTACCATATTATTATAGCAGCCACATCTCACAAGGTGGTCTTATGCCCCCAGCCCACCACAGGACTTCCTACCTGTGGACTTATTTACCATATAATACATAGCAGCCAGAACCCCATTCTGGTCTTATGCCCCCGCCTATAGAACTTTTTATCACAACACACATGCCCATAATGCTTTTTAATCATGCTTCAATATCAACAAACCATCAGATAAATACAATTTAAAAGGGTTATTGGGTTACTCTCATCTTAATAACAGAATAAGTGGAATTTTCCAAAAACCTATTGAGGGTGGTATTTTAAATTTACTCATCTTTCCTCAGGTTCTGTAGTCAAAATTAGAGAGTGCTTCCAATCCCACTGCTGCCACCAAAAGTAACTGTAGCCATTTCTTAACAAATATTATGCTGTTGAAGATAAAGATAACAAATTACAGAATCAGGAGCTCCTTTTTATAATTTAAAGGGGAATTGCACTTTATGACACTTCTGGGCTCATTTTCATACCTACCAGGAGTTTTGTGTGCATCCCAGATGGTTTTTAGGTTGCTTGCTTCAATATTTAGATATTTGTAGATTTTTGATTCCCGTGTGAGCAAACCCCCCCCCCCCCCCCCCAACAGTTTTTTTTTTTACATAATTGCGTATGTAACACATTATATATGTAAACCAGTTTCAACTATGACCCAGTACTATTGCAGTCCTTTCACAACAACGTTACATGCAGCGATCAAACTGATCAACCATACAGGCAAGATGGTTAATTTGACCATTCATAACCATTTAAGTAACAAAGTGTACATAACTTTATTTCCTTATGCAATACTGATATTCAAATGATATCCAAATGTTCAATACATATGTTTAGGAAAAGTCATAAAAGTAGAGCCATATGTTTTTCATGACGTCAAGATATATAGATTTTTCTTAGTGACAACGGTCAGATTGATCACGACGGCATTTCTAGTGTTAATTACTTTTTAACTAGGCTACTGTAGCTACCTTGCAAATGCCACCTTTTAAAAAGAATGTTAACTTGGCCTATAGATCATCGATACAATAAGTAGGTCATCATGTATCACAATAACCCATTAAAAACATTTACCAAAATCCATTTGAAAATATGACAGTTTCATTTTGTAATTCATGGTAAAGGAAAAAAGACTGAATCCACACCTATGTGTTTCTTAGAGCTAGAATATATGTGTGTTTGCATGTACGTGTCTACATTACATTACAGGCATTTAGCAGACGCTCTTATCCAGAGCGACTTACACAACTCTTTTACATAGCATTTTACATTGTATCCATTTAGACAGCTGGATATATACTGAAGCAATGCAGGTTAAGTACCTTGCTCAAGGGTACAACAGCAGTGTCCTTAACCGGGAATCAAACCTGCGACCTTTCGGTTACAAGCCCAGCTCCTTACCCACTGTGCTACACTCCGTCCTTAAATGTGTACATAAAATCTGAATGACCACATTCTGTTCAGATGGTAAGATGAGAAAACACAAGGCCAATTTACATGAAATAATTTTGGCAACATTGGGTAGCATTTCTTTGGAATAGAGCTTGTTTCATTTGTGTGCGCTAAGATAGCTAATATTGTTTGTTGTACCTTGGCCTCCTTTTGATATCAATACTTTTAGGGGCTGACCTAGATTTTGGTAGTTTAAAAAAAAATTAATGACAGTGCTTTGTAAGTGTGAGGAACTTGGCATTTTTGACCAAACCTCAATAAATATTTTATTTCCAATATCTTTGAGCAAACAGAACATTTAAGAAAATAATGAAACAATAGGCCCTAGGCTATGTTGTAAAACTATTTTCTTGAAATAAAGTACTCAACTGGTTCAATTCCAGCGGTTTTATTTCTAAATTATATTGTTTGTTTTACAGTATATAGGCAATTTATTTAGATTATTATTATTATTTATGATTTATTACAATTTTAAAATCATTGCATACATGAAAACACATGAAGACAGCCACAGACCAAACACGCCTGGTGACAATAGCCCAGTCAACTGTTTTGTGAGAAGTGTGAAGTCATTTTTGTTTGTTTAATCACCATAGTTACCGTGTTCATATTCAAAACGGACAGGATGATTGATTGCTGAAAGAATTGTGCTGTTTCACTTTTAGCTGCATTTTTAGATGCTAAACCCACATTTAGGTTAGGGAACTACGGGTGCACAATTGTAAATCGTCACATGCCCAACATTTTAAGCAGGGGCGTGAAAATGCGTCCACCTCTGCACTGCACTGTCCTGTAACTGACCTGCCAGTTTTGGGTCTCTTTCCTTGTTTGTTAAATCACCTTGGATTTCTACATTAACTTCAATAGGCAGCAAGCGCTCTATGGTCTGCGCACATCTTTGCCAGTCTCTCTCAAAAAAGGAATTTTTCCATACATCAAAATGTTAAATAATAATTGTTTATTTTAATAATTCAGTCATTTCAATAAATGTCCATTCCCCTATTCGGTAAACAAGGAACTAGACACTGTCCGGACAGAAACGACTATGGGCAATTGGCCTTGAAGAAATCATCATTTCTCATTTAAAACAATTCATTTCAAACACAAAACCAAAACCTACTATACAGACCAATCTGGTGTGTGCTTATAATAAATGCATGTGATAAATGCTGTTTCTTCTTCATTAATCATTTGGTATAGGACTGAATTACATGTCTACAATCCTCAAATGACGACAGCAGCAGTGAACAAAAAGTTACATTTACACAGTGTTACATTTATGATGCATTACATTTATACCGACTCTCCCCTATATCCTAAGTGAAACTAACAAGGATAACGTTAGACTGTGCCCAAAACTATCTGACTATTGTTAAGTTTCAGTCTGACGACAAAGTTTATTGAATAAAGGCTGCTTCATACTTTCCGCGTCCACGTATCCGCGAGGGTCCGCTTTGGTCCTCGTGACGCAAATGTCGTCATCCGCCCATGTCTGGAGGGTCCGCGTGGACCCCTATGCGGACGTCCGCCCGCAGCCCTCGCATAGGAAGCATGCCGACTGCGCATGCTCCAGATAACAAAATTTAATGGATGCTTGTTTTGAAGAGAGTTGTGCGAGGAGATCTGCCATTATCCACATTTATATTGTCTATCTGGGCATTCATAAAAATATTCTTTCACCGCTCAAAAATCATATTCCGTCATAGCAACAAGACAAACCCGACAATAGCCCTAAGATGTGCCAATACAGCAGTGAAAACGCTGCTCACTGAATAATGAAATAAATGAGAAAAAGTTTTTAAAAATGATACCATGTCATTCTACAGTCAATATCTGGGATTAAATATTGAATAAATATACAATCTTCCCATTGGTTTTACACGTAGAGATGTCCCTTTTGAGACTGAGTGGTCATATATTGTCTTGGACAATCCGTTTGTGAAATACACGAGCATTTGTGATGCCTGGGTACCTTCCAAAATAGCTGTGTGTAATACCACACCTGTTGTTTATGGCGTTGTCGCCCTTTTTAGTACAGTCTGGCTTGATTGACAATTCATTTATTCAGTAGGTGAGAGCATAAGCTTTCTAACGATGAATAGTATGTCTAATTTTGCTTTTGGAATAGCGTTTTATAGGTCAGCGTAACTGAAAATTGTCTTATCGCATTCACTGATGCATTCACTCTGTGGTAATGGAACTGGAATGGAGTGTAGATCGGGAAATGCGCATGCGTGGAACGCCAGACCGACGCAGACCTTCAATTGTAGTATGAATGGAACCGGGTGTGTGTCTGCGCGACCGGTACAAGTCCCCAGCTGTCTGCGGGCGCAGACCGCGGAAAGTATGAAGCAGCCTTAACCGTTTATAGACGTACATGTCATTCAAATACACACAAAAATGTTATGGGTAACAAGCATGTCCCTATTTTCAGCTTATCTTTAAAATGTATTTTTCTCTCCTTTCTTGTTAAAATAAGCGCAGCGGTAACACTGTTCTACTTGCTTGTGAGTCCCACAGTTGAAGTGTTAACTGGCAGATATGGGTATGAGAGCTCACATTTGCTACCTGGTGGTGGTTTTGCGAGCAAAAGTAGTTCCTGTGGAAATACAAAGAGAACATATGTTAATTTGCCACTGCCGGGAAAATCTCTCGTGGCAGAAGCACCAAATGAAACCAGTAACCACTGTATATTGTGACATCTCTACTTGAATTATTATGGTTACTGTGGCCTGTTGTTTATAAAAACTACAATTAATCCCACTGTTCTGGACAATTTTATAAACTGGGTCTCTACATCTGGTCACCTGATCATCCCATCTATATTTGGTTGACTGTGCAACCCCAAGCATTCTATTCCTATCTTAAACACCCATATCATCAAAATAAATGAAATTTACTATCTCTGCTGGACTTCTTGGACGATTAAAATGTGTGAAAACACATGTAACTCTGCAGAAAATATTAACAGGCCCCATGTGAAATTTACTGTGAATTGAAATCATTGCCAAAGCTGTGACTTTATGGTCAGTGAAAAACAGTTTTTAAAAAATATAGTGAATTCACAGAAGCAAATGGAAAAGTGTTCTCTCTGTGCCTCACACAGATGCCAAGGAGACAGACAGCAGCAGAGAGGAGGGAGCTTTAACAGGGGAGAAGGCCCTGGTCTCGACACCATCCTTAGAGGCTGACTTCAACCCTGAGGCCATGAGCTCCAGGCTCTGCATGCTGCTGTGACATGCAAACAGCCTACATTCTGCCAGCGATGAACCTGCTCCGTTCTTGTCCTGGCAGTATTTCTAAAATAACGTGTGCACATCATGAATAGTGAAAGATGCATCATGAGTAGCTGACAAAATACCTCTATTTAAAAATTGTTGAATGTTAAAATGTTAAATATTGGAAGGTTATCCACAGCAATACTTTTTGCACAGAAATGTTTCTTTTTTCTTTTAAATGAAACATTACAGGATTATAAATCAATCCACAGGCACATTTAACATAAAATATAAGGTTAATTTTTCTGTGTTTTAATGCATTTTTCTTTTCATTTCTTTACATAAGTTTACCCTGCTACTATTACACACACAGTTACAGACAAATAAAATATTCAAGCTCAACCAAAGGAACCATGTGTATGTCAAACAAACAAACAGTAAAAACTGACCAGTAGGGATAGTGAATTTAATTTTCTGAAGTGTAACATTGCGCTAACATAAGGCCCCTCAGGAGCATTGCTCCTTCCACCAGTGTATTTACCTGACCATTAAGTCATCAACTTCCACAACGCTGTTGGCCATCTGGTGGGCCACCAAGCAGCTCTGTAAAAGTTTCATCTGCACCTGCTGGCTGTGCCTTTATGTGCCTCATGGATGGGTCCGCCACCTCATTATATCTTCTTAAACATTATCCTGTCATCCCCCACCCACCCACCCACCCACCCACAACTCCAGGTTGCTTACAAGCACTGCACCCTACTTTTATGTGCTAATGGTGTCATGAGATCCACTGGATAGAAACGGACTGATAGGTAATGCCTACACACCAAGGGGAGTCTGTCAGCCATTGGGCCCTGACAAATCTCCACAGCAGCTAGCTAAAAATCCCTGCCATTTCTTTTTTCTTTTGAAAAACTTCCTCACATTTAAATGAGAATACAAGATTGAAAATATTGTAAGCATGCTTTCTCTGGCAGTTGTTCTGGACTAATGTTTCCTGATGCACTGTAGACTTGAGTTGGAATGATCTTTTTTTTTTGGAAGTATACATTGTGATTGTGTGATTGTAATGTACCCTTAATGTCTGCTAAATTAACATAATAGTACATAAATAACAGTCTTCATGTAGCAGTACATGATCGATACACCATATATGAATATGATTAATCTGAGTAGTATGACCACAATACTGCCCTACAAAGGCAAAAGACCTTAACTCACCAGAGTGTATAACTGAGAAAAATGACTTTAAAGTTGTTTTGTTGTCCAGCCAAATTAACTGTGGGCAGAATATTGGAAATGTGGCAATTCTTTGTTTTTTTAATGAAATTATTTATCTACATAAAAATCTTGAGCTCAAACTTGACCTTTGACCCTTATTTGGAAGTTAATGTATTCTGCCTTTGCATTGTCTGCAAAATAATAACGGGTCATGCCAAGGCAAAAGGCATTAACTTCCATTTGATCGCTCATTTGGTTGCTGATCACTATATAAAATCAGCATATGATAATAATGATAACATCTACATAAAATCTATTGATCATGGCACAATTAGGCTTAGATTAGATTCATTGTTTTTCTGACATGACAAATGTAGACACAGATGACATCGATCAAACAAAATAGTTTTGAATGTGGGAGGATAACGTTTTGCAATCAATTTATTGAGTGCAATGTTTACTAACGCAACGAATAGTCAAGGATACAAGACTCGTGTTTTGGATTTAATTGGATGAATACCAGAGTAGGATACTCAAGGACGACTCATGTTATGGATTTAACGTGTTGAACGCCAGCGAGTAATGCTCAAAACTCATGTTGTGGATTTAACTTCTCAAAGGACGTTGTTTGCAATGGATTTTTATCAGGTTACAAAAAAAGGTAGGCTATCTATTTAATTGTGAATTGTTACTGCTGAGCTCGTATGTGTGTGATTAGGCTATTTAGGAGGTGTGTCGTGTGTCTATGCGAGCCCTAACCCACTCGCGCTGTTTCCCAGGCTGTCAGTGTTGGGCTGTCACAGGCTGGCACTGACTAGCCTGCACGACACGAATTAATTGCGTATGATTTACGATTACTTATAGCTGGCAAGCCATCTAGTTATTGTTTGTTTCCAATGCTGTCTTTGCATTCTGATCGCATATGGGAGCAGTTTGGTTTTGTTTGTGAATAGCCTAAGCTAGCTAACGCTAGCTAGCTAGCTAACAAGTAATTTGAGTAGACTATCTATCTATCTATCAGCCTAATCTTTCTTACCTTGATTTTGGTGGGTGCGTTTCAAAGCCATCTCTACCAACATTTTCCCTCGAGAGCAATGGGCCATTCTTAAAAGCTAGATGCAACGTTAGTAAAAACAACCACTGCAACTCTATATTTGCTTTACACTTTATTCAAGCTACTGTGTGTGTCTCAGAAATGCTTCGATGACACATAGGCATAACATCGTAACTCCAGCGCGATAAACAGTAACTTCACTTTGATGCGCAGTAAAACAAAGGCAGAGTACCTTAAGTTAAGGCTTAACTCATTTTGAGCGTTCCGGAGTGCAGCGAAACAAAGACAAAGAACCGTAACTGATGTTACGGGATTCTGCCTTGGCTTCTCTATGGCTTTTGAAGTTACGGCAAAGACAACCCACTATTTTCTCCAAAAAACAACAAAATTGACTCAAGATATTTGTCCACACAATAAAGCAGATCTTTAATGTTCCAAAAATGACAATAACTCATTTTCGACCAAAATTGAAGTTACGGCCTTTTGCCTTTGTACGGCAGAATAATTGTAATTAGTGCCTATGGTTTTCTTGGTTGGTGTCTGTTATATTATCAACGATACTGCAGTTTTAGTCTTATCATCTGCTTTCAGCTTAATAATGCAATCTCTGCATCTTCTGTTTAGCATAATTTGGATACCATAGACTTAGACTTAAGGTGAGGCACAATGTATATGCAAACTTTGTATTATTGTACATTTAGACATATAGTTTCAAGTAAATTTCCTGTGAAAAAATAAAACCATTTACCTCAATGGTCACTTCATTTTTATTACTTTATCATTCACACTGGAGATTTTGTCCTCCATTAAAAAATTGCTTTGTCTTTTTTTTTTTTCAGAACAAGCAAAGGTCCATTCTGTCCATGCAAATATACTGCATATACAAAAAGAGCACAGTGCACAAGGGAATTGTGTACCTGCAAATACAAAATGTTTTACAGGGTTAAAAGGGCTTTTAAAAGGCTATAATTGTTCCATTGTAATGAAAATATAAGAAATGTGTTTAATTTCCTCAGTCATGGAGTTTGTGGTTCAGATTAGAGGAAACATTCAAGTTATTCTTAAAATGGGAAATATCCTGAGGCCCAAAATACAACACAGTGGAACACCAGCTAAAATAAATGAAGTAGGAAAGTGATTGTTCACTGTAGTTTTTAATATCATTTGAGTTTTGGTTGAAGTTTCTGATGACCTACCAGCTTCACAATGGCAGGTAGCAGGTGTCAGCAAGTAAGGATTTAATTAAAAATATGTTCATTTTCTGAATCCAGCGGTTCCAACAGTCACTGCCCTTGTTAAAATTTTCAGCACTCTGAATACTGGACAGTTGCGTGTTAGAACCCCTCACTTAACCTACATGTAAAATATATTTGATTTAATTTAATAACTATGTTTAAAATTAGAATTATCAATTATATTGCCAAATTCATTAATAGGTTAGTCTACAGAAAACTGGCGGAATCAACTAACAAGTCAAAACGAGCTCTATATCAGGTTTTAAGATTGAATAATTGAATTTACTACAAAGCAGTCAATTAGATTAATGCGTTGAAATCACATTCTTTATTGAATGCAGACTCACTACTTATGAATTACAAAACAAGATATACAAAACATTAAACAATTGATTATGAAATACCATAAAAGAGAGAGAGAGACGGATAAGCGAGACCTTGTCAAAGTGTTTCCCACTTCCAGTTTAAGCGCCACAGGATGAAAGGAAACCAGCTAAAAACACCCAACCAAGGAACCACCACCAAAATAAGAAGAGAAAAACTTCTTCTCCAAGGCTCCAAAAGCAACCGCAACACAAAACAACCTTTTTCCTGTAGCAATCTTAAATACCTTACCCAGCATGGCTTGAGGATGTTTGCCCTGATTGGGTGATGCCGAGTTAAGGTGTTCGAGAGAAGGGAAGGGGGCTCAGAATAATTTATGACAAGACTAGCCTACCTAAAGGCATTGCATTCAAACTGGGAAATGGGAAAGGAAAATGTCAGGTATGCAGCCATGCAGGGTCTCTGACCCCCGATGTGGTGTCCCGTGTCTTCTGGTTTGTCTCTTGTGAGACAACTCTGCCAGAGGTGAGACCCATAGATAAGACCTGCCTAGAATAACGTATCAGGGGATTTTGAATTTCCCCATTCACAGGGTTCCCACTCATTCTAGGGAATCATTTTCCAGGACTTTTCAAGGACAATTTCCATGACTTACAGACATGAAAGATGGACAATGGTAGCCCAAAGCCAGTGGTGGGGGGGGGGGGGGGGGGGGCAATATGCAAGTACCATAACCATTCAAAACTTTGTGTTGCCGTGTAATCTCAGCAGCAGAGAAAAATACAGAAAAAAATCCATAAAAATATGCAATCTCTGCTCTAAATATACTGTTTAATAGCTTAACTTATAGCTTAAACTTATATCTCCAGGACATTTTGTACATTTTCTCATTTTCCAGGTGTCTTCCATGACTGGAAAACTAGTCGATAAATTTCCAGGTTTTCAAGGTTTTCCAGGACGAGTGGGAACCCTGATTCACATTGGCTTTGATGCTTGTGAACGGGAGGGCAGGCCACATTCCCTCTCTAAGGCCATAATCTGACACAGGGCATTTGAAGATTTGTGCTGGAAAATACACTCAAAACTCCAAAAGAGTCTGTGCAGAGATACAGTGGTTCCACCTGTGAATATTATTTTATTATTCTTCAAAAAATTATTTGTCTTAATTTATGTTTGAACTATTCCCTATGGCCATGCAACCTGAGGACAAGGCAATTGTGGCACAGCTTCCTATATTAAATTTACTACATGGACCAGTCAATAGGGTTGACTAAATATTGGATTTCAAAAAAGTATGGGGGCGGATATTATTAACATAATACTGGGCTATTTGTTTATTTATTTATATACGGTCTATGGAAAGAGCAAAACCTTGTGGGACAAGCAAGGATTAATTTAAAATAGGCCTATGTTTTTTTTATTTTTATCCAGCAGTGCCAAGAGTCCTTGTTACTCTGAATACTGAACACAAGGGATATTGTGTGCTAGAATAGCAATGCAGATATGGATGAAACTTGGTGACTAAATTGCCTGTACAAAATGAGTAGATTTGAAAAAAGTGATCAGATGATTTAGTTGCTGAGAGGGGATGTAGTTACACAGTCTATTAGGTGTTTTTCTTTTGCCAGCTCAGTTTCATAAATAATTTTGTTACAACATTGGCTTCCGTCCAATTATATTTCATCCAAGTGAAAATATTTCTAAAAGTTAACTAACTCCTGAATCCTGCTGCATGAAACACCCCAGGTGCCATTCTAGTTAACATTGTCTAATATTGTCTCGGTACAGGTATTGACACAAGTGGAGTTCTCTCATCATCTGCTGGAACAGCAAGAAAGGAGATGACTATAAAAACACCTCTGTTAAGCTTAAACTGTTATGTTTTTCATGCTTTATTAGGGGGTTGCTTCTTGTATATTTTTCTGACTAGAAAATTTTTAAAGACCTTATATGGTCTTACACCTCTTGGACAGCTTGAAACCATGGGTCATTTAAAATGTTGATCTACAGGCAGAGCTTTAGATGAGGTGAGCAGCTGTGTGATTGTATAGTCAATATCTAATAGTGTGGTGTGTTGTTAAGTAGAGCCCGACCGATAAATCGGTGTGGCCGATATATCGGCCATTATTTGACTTTTTTGACGACATCGGGATCGGCAGTTATGCCGCCGATGTGCCCCGATTTTTTAATAAGTATAATAAACAAAAAAAAAACAATGATTATTTATCTGTTCGAACGTTGTAATTGCTATTTACTAGAATTATCCAGTAGAGGGAGCTCTAATACAAGTGTGAACTGCAGCGGCTGACACACTACTTCTCTAATAAGACGTTTGTCACTCGTGCCTCATCCAGTATTCTCCACTGCAAGACTTGTCTGCACAGATTCGATTGCCGCAATAAAGGTATGTATATTTAGTGAAAGTTTTTTTTTAAATGCGTTTATACGACCACTATGTTTATCAATCCTCATTATCAAGCGAGCGAGCTAGCTAACATATTTGGTTCACTTTAGCAAGCTAGCTGGCTAGCAAGCCTTTATGAAGTGGCAGTGAGCACATGCAGCGTAGGATCTACATTTCCGGAGGACATCGCTGTATTCTCAAATAAATAACCAGCCAAAATAAAACGGTGATTGAATGCATCACACATTTGTTTTTTTAAATCTAAGATAATGATATTAGCTACTGTATGATGCTGTGTAAATAGCCAACGCGTGATTGCAAGTGAGTGTGTCATCTAGTCACGCGTCATCGTAGCAAGCTAGCCAGTAAAAACGCAGATAAAACACTTCTAACATGGATCATTTTAAGCCATGTTATCTAGCTTTGTCGTGATGTAAACACCTCACAGCTAGACCAATGAGGGTTTGTAGCTGGAGGGGAAGTGTTCTTCCCTTGGCTGGTGTGATTCAAACCGGAGATGTTAGTTATTTTTTAGTTAGTTAGTTATTTTTCCTCTGTTCGTAAGAACAGGGCACAATTATAATTAAGAATGCACTGGTTCCGTTGCCACGGGTCAGATATGAAGGCGTTGCTTCATATCCCGCTTAAAACTGGCCTGAAACGGACCAGTAGCATTCTGGTTACTCTCCGTTCGCAAACGGGGCTATGCTGTCATCAGAGATATATCTGATCTGTCACCGGACCGTCAATATTCCAATGGGAGCATCAGAATATTCACAAATGCGCGGAACAACACATCAGATATATCCATGACCACAGCAAGAAAGCGTAACGGTTACTAGGTTTTACCCTCGTGTTAATCTGACTCCAATATTAAATTATAATTTAGAATTTGGTTTTAACTATATGTGGAATTTGGAGTGGTTACACTCGGCTCTACCTTGTGCCATCATTCCTCAATATATATATATATCCCTTGTGAACTCCTCCCTGTCTTCTGGATGTTTCCCCTCTTCCTTCAAGCTGGCCCACATCACCCCACTACTGAAAAAGCCCACTCTGGATCCCTCCGTCATCCAGAACTACCGTCCTGTTTCCCTCCTCCCTTTCTTATCCAAAACCATTGAACGAGCTGCTTCTAACCAATTCTCCTCTTTTCTCTCACTGAACAACCTCCTAGACCCCCACCAGTCCGGCTTCAGACCTGGCCACTCGACTGAGACCGCACTCCTCTCGGTCAGTGAGTCGCTTCACGCCGCACAAGCAGCTTCCCATTCATCTGTCCTGATCCTTCTAGACCTTTCTGCTGCCTTTGACACAGTCAACCACCCCATCCTCCTGTCCTCCCTGGCAGCTATGGGGATCTGTGGCACAGCACTAGACTGGATTGAGTCCTACCTCTCCGGTCGCTCCTTCCAAGTCTCCTGGGATGGTGCAGTATCGGCACCTCGCCCCCTTGCCACAGGAGTTCCCCAGGGCTCAGTCCTTGGTCCCCTTCTATTCTCCCTGTACACCCAATCTCTTGGTCCTGTAATCTCTGCCCACGGGTTGTCCTATCATTGTTATGCCGATGACACCCAACTCTTTCTCTCCTTCCCCCCCTCTGACACACAGGTCTCTGCTCGCATCTCTGCTTGCCTGAGGGACATCCAGAGCTGGATGGATAACCACCATCTTAAGCTGAACCCAGGTAAGACAGAGATGATCTTCATCCCTGCTCCATCCTCTAACCTCCTTGACCTTTCCATTACCCTAGGGGACACCGTGGTGTCATCATCACCCACCGCAAAAAACCTCGGAGTGGTGATGGACAACAGACTGTCCCTCTCCCAGAACATCACGGCGGTGAGTCGAACGTGCAGGTTCTTCCTGTACAACATCCGGAGAATCCGCCCCTTCCTCACCACCTACGCAACCCAGCTCCTGATTCAAGCAATGGTCCTGTCCCGCCTGGACTACTGCAACTCACTGCTGGCTGGTCTGCCAGCATCCGCCATCAGACCCCTGCAGCTCATTCAGAATGCTGCAGCGCGTCTGGTCTACAACCTCCCCAGACATTCCCATGTCACCCCCCTGCTCACTGACCTCCACTGGCTGCCTGTTATGGCTCGCATCAAATTTAAGACCTTGGTGCTTGCATACCAGGCAGCTAAGGGGTCAGCACCTGCATACATCCAGAGGATCATCAGACCCTACACACCAGCCAGACCTCTCCGCTCTGCCACTTCTGGACGCTTGGCACCTCCCCCTCTTCGTGCCTGTACTTCCCGCTCCCGTCTGCTGTCTGTCCTGGCCCCGTGCTGGTGGAATGACCTCCCCGTGGCGGTCAGAACAGCAGAGAACCTAACTACCTTCAAACGCAGACTAAAGACTCATCTCTTCAGGCTGCACCTCTCCCCACCCCTCCCTAGCCTGTAGTTTAGCTCATTGTACCTAGTTAGGCAAATTCGAGCATGTTAGTTTTTATTTATTTATTTTTTTTATTTTTTATTTTTTTATTTGGCAGGATTGTTTGTCTAATTCTGATCAAGAAATTGTGATTTCAGTGCTAGTTTGTATTTGGCAGGGTTGTTTGCTGAACAGGTTACTCTACAGGGTTGGAGTCCTGATCTGTGGCCACTACTGGCACTACAGTCTTTATTTCGCTTTAGTATGTTTCTTTTGTACCTCTGCACCTGGAACTAATGCACTTGTTGTACGTCGCTCTGGATAAGAGCGTCTGCTAAATGCCTATAATGTAATGTAATGTAATATGCTCCCGGGTTTAGCACTATTGTTAAATCTCAGTTCGGTGAAGCCCCCAGAGGGTAGGAGGCGGACCACCATAATACATGCCTTCCTTGTATGGATAGTGCATCGATAGTTATGAGCCCAGGACGGTGCGTATCTATCGGGTTCCGTCAGGCGAATTTGACAAGGACCGGCGTAAAACGCCCATGGGTCCTCTTAAGCCAAAACACCAGAACCAATACCACCAATCCCGTTAACGGGCAGATCGTGGTCGCCTATCTAACTTGAAGACCTCACTAAAGACTTTTACTGTACTAGACCCCTGATCAGTAGGTCCTAGTCAGAATTGTCCCCCTGAGTATTTAAACGGAATTACGGCTGAAAAGCAGATAAAAGTGATTAGAGTCACAAAGACCACGCAAGTTAAAAATAAGAAGAATTTATTAAACAGGCAGGTAGGTCATTCGCTTCAAATTAACAGTCAATTAAAAGATGGAAAGTTTTAAAAACATAAGTATAGAGTAAAAGTTCTTACCAGCCTGGTAACTACACACAAAATCACAGAGTCTGCGCAGTGTGGGAAGTCGATTGCGATCTTCCATGTCTGTCTATAGGCTACACAGAGCACAGAGTATGTGCACTGTGGGAAGTCGATTACGATCTTCCATTTCTATCTATAGGCTACACAGAGCACAGAGTATGTGCACTGTGGGAAGTCGGTTACGATCTTCCCCGATTGCTTTGTCTCCCTTCCTTTTAAGCCAAATCCCGCGTTTGGTCTAGGCGGCATTGCCATAAATTAACCTGTCCGAATGAAGTCCGGAATTTCAGCCCCCACCATTTGGAGGCTGTTGTAAAACCAATTAGTGAGGAAATTGGGAAAAGGAACGGATTACCAGAGAGGACATTCCATTGTGCCAATTTTTCCCTGAGTTTCTGTAACTATGTTTTATTAAATTTTATTTGGTATGAAACATATTCCATTCAATTTCTTGAATTTCACTGAATATTTCCATACCAAACATGTCCAGAGGATGTAATATTATGGTTATGGTGCAGTTGTCATGAAAATACCCTTTTGGTGAACTATTTTACATGTAATCCATGTTATTATTACATACGTTATACTATAGTAATACAATGAACACATGTGCATGGTTTGTAGACTTTTCCAGGGTTTGTAAAATATGATGAACAGATGGTTTATAGTCCAGATCCAGAAAAGAAATAAAAAGTGTAATGACAGAGGGGACCACAGAAGG
Organism: Anguilla pacifica; assembly: GCA_039654925.1. Taxonomy (NCBI): domain Eukaryota; kingdom Metazoa; phylum Chordata; class Actinopteri; order Anguilliformes; family Anguillidae; genus Anguilla; species Anguilla pacifica. Next base: position 33,167,585 of record CM077286.1, on the reverse strand, counting down.
GCACTGTGTTACTGTCAAGCACAGTTGCCCCACCATTTTGTCAGAGGTTTGATGATATTTTTACCCTTAATGGCCCCAACACACACACCCCCACAACCATACTAGTTCCCCTTATCTCAGTCCGTCCAGATGGCAACATTCCAGAGAGCCAAATGGCCTGCTCCTCCAAAGGAAGTCCGAGCACCTTATTGTTTTATTACACGGCTCTGGGTTCTTTGAAGTCCAGGATGAGACTCAGCCTGCAGGCTCGTTCAAATGCCAGCCTTTCCTGGGTCCCAGTTTGACTCCCTCTTACAGTGATAACATGAGAAAAGGATTGCTGTTGGACAAGTGAATCAACCAACAGTTAGCGCGGGTAAACTGCACAAAGCGCATTGTAGTTTTTTTCACGTATTTCATCCAGTCAATTTAATTTCATCTAACGTTACACTTGATTCACTCTTTAGCTCCGCTAGATAATGTCTTACTCTTTGAGATCATGTAGTAGATATAAAATAACAAAATATAATTAATTTAACTTACTGAGAATATATAATAAGAAATAATGAGGCTGTGTCAATAGCTAATGCGTTATTGCGAGCTAGTGTGTCATCTAGTCACGCGTCAGAGCGCATTGTAGTTATTTTCACCGCCTAATTCTTATGGACAGGGAAGCTCGCTAGATAATCTTACTCTTTGAGATCATGTAGTAGGGATAAAATAAGAAAATATAATTAATGTACTGAGAATAGATACTAATAAATAATAATAACAAATTAATAACAACAACAATAATAATAATATTCATAAAAATACATGTTTGAAACTGGAAAACGGATTTTTTAAAATTAATTTTTTATAGATGGCTGGAAAAGAAAGGAGTAAAAGCAAGGTGTGGAGTTATTTTGATTTCACACACTTAAAGATGGTGTTAATATATATATTTAATTTAATATCATCTTTTACTTTTTTATCTAAAAAGTTATTTGTGTGTTTATTTTTATTTGTTTGCTTATAAGTTAAATGTTCTTAAATATAGAAACTTTAATAAAATATAAGTTTTTCAAATTGATTTGAAAATGTTGCACTTTTTGACGAAATATCGGTCAAAACATCGGTAATCGGTGGGCTAGGACTCTCCAAAATCGGGATCGGCATCGGACCCAAAAATCTGGCATCGGTCGGGCTCTATTGTTAAGTTCTTGAGTATACACATCTTGAAACGGCACTTAACCTTCTTAATGTGTTAAAATGTTGCACACACCTTTTGTGTTGGCGGGTCAAATTTGACCCATGTTTTAACTCAGCACAAAACACTCAAAAAACAATGATTGTCATCCAATATTGTTTTTTTACCTCATAACTAACTTACTGTCCATTCATAACCATACAATCACTTTCTTTTTTTATTTCATGGTCCCAAGACCATTTAACTTACAATATATCGTTTTCAGTACAAAAAAAAAGTCTAAATTCACTCATATTTCCTATAGTGAAGACAAAGGGTAATTGCATTATCTGACTATAATAGACTAATATTAGAACATACTTTTGTATAATAAATTGCTTGTGGATTTTAAAAATAACTTTACATTATGAACCATAGTGACATCTGTGGTGTTATGGGTCAAAATTGACCTGTATAAATCTATGTTAAAAAATAGATTAAAAGTATTTCTTTTTTTCCTAAAACCAAACTTTATTTTGTTCAAAATAACAAATTCAAATTGAATATGAACAAGAGTATGTATGTCTGAACATACCACTGCTCAAGCTTTTCACTAAACAATGGCTTTATTTAGGATGGTATACAGAAGTATTCCATCTGCACAAATGGAAAAACATATCACGTTTGCTTGTGATTTATATCTCAGAATATATATATTTTTTTAATTGAGGTAGCCAGGAAATAATAAATAAATGGGTAAAAAAACAGTTTATGTAAAAAAAAAAAAAAAAACTCATCAAAGTTCTTAAATAAATACATACATTTTCCATTGGATTTAAAGCAGTAGCAGTTGTTTAATTGTCAAATATCTTAATTATTTTGCTAAACTGTCATCTGCTACATACCTTATCGGACCTGTGTTTTGTGGTATGGTATGCACTTTGTAAGTTGCTTTGGATAAAAGTGTCTGCCAAATAAATGTAATGTAATGTAAAAGCATTAGGCTGCTTATGTTCTTCTGCTCATATTTAGTTTTTTTTTTTTTTTTTTTAAATCTGTCAACTTATGAGATTGCCTAAACTACACTTTGCTGTTTAGATATGCAAACATGTTAGGAATGTCAGCTTAGTAAATTTAAGTCATCGTTGCCATACATTATAATGTGAAAATCTATGTAGCTACATTATGAATCGTACATGCACGTTTTCATAGATGTTTGAGTGACGGTTCTAAAGCATGTTTTATTGCAGAATATTTTTACCAATATAAAGGAGAAATTCTAACATTCAATGAATTTTAGAATTAGGCAGCCCTAGCCACTCTGGACTTCACAGCGATGCGCCCGTTAAGTCTGGCAGTCTGCAAGTATGGGGAAGACCGGACAGTTAGAATCAGCCTATAGAGCGCACCTGTAAAATTTGAGGGGGGTCTGGCTGCAGCATGCTGTGGAACCTCCACCAGAAGGACCTGCACACTGGGACTGGAAGCACACCACAAGGAACAGAACTCCAATAAGTAAAACTACCAAGGAAACAAGTCCTCTATGGTAAACAACCGGTCAATGAAGGTAGGTTTCTTTAACGTACAAAGCTATGGCCAATGAAGGTAGGTTTCTTTAACGTACAAAGCTATGGCCGAGATATATAGATTTTTTAAAAATAATTTTCAATAATTTAGTTTTGTGAGAGGATATTGTGTGGTTAGGTGGCTAAATGTATGTTAATGCTGGAACAGAGCATTGATTAGCCTTGGTTACTGAAACTCAATGTCAAAAATGAGCTCATATTGATCACCTGGTGCAAACTCATCATTTTTAGTCTCTGCAATGTTGCAAATGTAAACAGTGGCTCCTCACAGACTGTGCTGGACCTTCTCATCCTCACCTGGGGGATGTGACAATCTGTTGTGGATGTAAAGCTACAAACATCTGCAATAGGTGAACATACAGTACAGGCTAAAATTATTAGGCCACCTGTTTTTTTGTTTTGTTTTTTGTTTCTTTTTTTTTTTTAACTTCAGATAGAGAACAATTCAGTTAATGTATGTGCATTTATTGAATAAAAAAATCAAAGTAGGTTTTTTTTTTTTTTCAATTTCTACCTGCAATAACACAATCATTTTGTAAAGGGGGAGGGGGGACTAACCCTAACCCATCACACACAGACAATGGACCAGATGCCATAAACACTTCCCCAAGTTCTCCTCTGGCTGTTCACAGCATGGAGAGAACCTGGGGCAAAACCATGGGCTTCCCTCACCGCTCCAGCAGCCAAAAAGGAGAAACCTGCCTAAGGGACAGCAGCGGTTCATGCTGAGGGCCAGATGCAGGCAAAAAGCTTCACCTCTCTGTTCCTGCTGAAAGAGAGGGAGCCCCTGGTCCCCTCTCCCTTAGACTATGTGCCAAAAATCCAGTTTCCACTGTCATCCATGCCTGATTAAACCTTGCAAGGAATTCACCTTTAAAAGGTTCCTGTATGGCCTGAGCTTAGGGCACAATGGTGTAATGTGGGGCGCACAAGTTTCCAGGCAACAGCTCAAGCGTCTCTCACGGTAGAGGACTAGGGAAGGAAATGCCATGGAGATGGATGTGGGAAATGTAATACATTCCACTTGCCATTTTCATCATGGTCAAGTGGGAGTGATTGACAGAAGGTGCTCCCTTTCCAGGTGTTAAGGGCCACCTTCCCTCCGCTGCCAGAGAACAGCCCACCGCTGTTTCTCTAGGAGGTAAAACTGGCAGCACTTTCAATTCAATTTTATTTATATCGTGCTTTTTTCAGAGAACTGACACAAAGACACTTTACAGAGAAGCAAGGCAAGAGAAAAAGCAAAAAGAGCAAACAGAACAAACACCAGGCCTGAACGTCCAAATAGCAGGTACATAAGGTCAAAAAAAATCCCACTGGGGAGAAAACACTCAAATTGTGGTGAGAAAAAACTACCCAATGGGAAGAAATCTTGAGAGGAACCCGGCTATAGAGGGGAAGCCCATCCTCCACTGGCCAGCCTGGTGTAGAGTAGCAGACAGCAAATAAAATGTGGATTAGTGCAGTTTAGAGGAGCTGGATGATGGATCTGGAGCTCCAGACAGGGTCAAAGATAGGACTAGAGCGATCCTGTGGATTAAGGCCGAGGAAACAGGCTGGAGTGGTTTTTGGACTCAGGGCGAGGTAAGGGGTGGGAGTCCCATGGAAAGAGGAACAGAGAAGATAAGGTTAAGGCCAGCTTGACACTTGATGCTAAGCTACCTCGTGTGGCAACTCCGTAGGGCCAGCTTGACACTTGAGGCTAAGCTAAATAACGTGTCCATTCCATACAGCGAGCTTGAGCCTTGAGCTGAGCTACCAAGTGTGACAGCTCCGTTGATGACACTTAACACTAAGCTCCCTACCAAGCCCAGACGTCTGTATTTAATTTCATAGATTCCATGATTATACTTGACCATTTAACAGGATTATAGGACTATAGGATTGGCTAACTATGGGACTGACTAAAGAAGTAAGTTTTAAGAGTGTATCTGAAGCCCGGCAAACCTAGGAAGATTGTTCCATAAGACAGGAGCTCTACGACAAACTTACAATAGGCTCTACCGCCCATTGTAATTTTAGATACACATGGAATTTTCACATAGCCTATATCTCTTGTGAACACCCAAAGTACCCAGAACTTTTAATCCCAGGAACTACTTTTCAAGGAACTAAAAGGTTCCTTCAACCCAGTGTTGTCTGCGTTTCCACTGCGGTCTAAAGTCCCGCGATGATTAGGCAAATTAGTCTGCTGACGTATGAAAAAGTGACGTCGTCGTCCGTCCATCTGTCCTATGATTTTTTCTGTAACTCCATACTGCCACTGAAGTACGTTATTTTCCAATAACAGGACAGCCCGGAGGGGTTTATTCCACTTATACAACGGGTTACCAATAATGACTATGTATGGTTACTTTAGTATTTATTGATTTTCATCGACTTAATCACCTGAACTTGAACTATTTTTCCGAGGCCGTTTGGGCATATTATTTTACAGTTGTCAAGCAAAACTCTCATTGGTGGTTCGACCTGGACCGTTGTTTTGCAACAAACAGGATATAACAGACCAATATACAGATTGTAACTGTTCTATATATCCTCTCAAACACATTAATTATGTTTTTATGCGAACATTCACTTTCATGTCTTGACATCCAAGGCGACAGAATGCATTCACATTCCACAAATAACTGGTAACAACATTTATAGCAGAAAACATGCACACGTCGTAAACAATTTTGGCTGTTGAATTGATTGATTCGACTCTCATCGTCATTTCCATATAATCGCAAAATGACAAGAATAAATAGAATGAAAACTTGGACTTGAGTGAAAATTTAAATTAATATTGCAGTGGTAGCCTACAGCCACCGTTTGCTTTCATCTTTTAAAGTTACTGTTAGCGGAGCAGCTAAATACTTGAAGCGTGCCCTGCAGAGGAACCATGCACCAGAAATTAGAGTTCCTGGTCTTTTTGTGGAATTGCATAATCGCAGAGTAAAATTGTGGCAGTTTGAAAAAGCAAACAGGACGATTACTAGAAGTAACCTGTTATTTTACCCTGTCAAAAAGTGCGGAAGGTGATTTTTTTCCAGTTTGCTTTTACTGTATCCCCAACGTAAATTACGCAGAACTACCGCATACATCACATAAATGTGTCAAGCGTTTTGAGTCAATTATAACGGGCTAACAAAGAAAATCCGGATGAAAATATTCAGCAACCAAATTAAATCGCTTGAATGTTTCGGTACGTAATATGCTGTCCCAGCACGAATGCTTAATATTTTATAAAACAGACTTAATGCTAAAGCAAGAAAAGAACAGAAGAGCACACGAAATAATCCTCAATCTTAATTTCTCATCTGTAGACGTTGGCAAACTATAACCAAAAGTAGGCTACTGCGCTGCATAACATAATGTTTGAATTCAAGTTATTATTTTGAAAATAATAAATCGGTTTGCGGCTGCAGATTTTTAAAAATGGTGGTTGAAATAAAATGCTGCGAGTACTCGACCAATCAGAAATGTTCAGCACTTGCACCCTACCCCAAAAGTTCCTGTACTTTTCGAAAGTACTACCCCCCGAGCAGGGACTTTTTTCGGGGTAAAATAAAGTCCCCGGAACTTAATTTAGACCCTGGTTCCTGTGGTGGAAATGCACTGAGTTCCTCAAAAGGTTCCTAGTTCCTGGGGAAAGTTCCTGCGGTGGAAACACAGCTAAAGTAATCTTGAAGCAGAGTAAGGAATAAGTAACTCACTAAGATAGTCAGGGGCTAAACCCCTGATTATCGACTTGACAGGCAGCCAGTAAAGAGATTCAAGCACTGGACTATGTTCCCATTTCTTAGTTCTAGTAAGAACCCTAGCAGCTGCATTCTGTACAAGTTGTAGAAGTTTTACGGCAAAGTTGAATACCTGACAATAAAATGTTACAGTAATCAAGCAGAGAGGATACAAATGCATGAACCATTTTTTCAGCATCCTGGGGGGAAAACATCTTCCTTAATTTAGATATTTTCTTTAGGTGGAAGAAGGCCACTCATATGATATTGTGAATGTGGGCCTAAAAGCAGAGATCTGGACCAACAGTTACGCCAAGGTTTTTAACAACTACTTTGGAAGAGAAGTCATTTATATTTAAGGAAAAATGGTTGAAAAAGGAAAAGTGTTGTGTCGAGGTGTCAGTCTAAATGTGTAACTGTCTTTTGTACCTGTTTAAACAAAGGTGCCAAACAGTATGTTTGTTAGGAAGTTCTCTGTATGGACTTACGTGTTTGTTGTGAGGGTGTGCTAATGGGTGATTCTTCAAGACTAAGTCTGAAATACTTCTCTGACGAGTGATGACAGGGTCTGAAGGCCATTTTTGTGAGTGGGACGCTCAGTGATGGGACACGCAGCAACTCCACCCCCCACCCCCACCCCCCAAGAAGCAGATCCAGACTGCACGGAGCAGTAGTATCTCAACCGGATCCCAGTCCAGACGGTGAAGAATCCAATTTGGGTATTGAAGCTTAAGAAAGGACTGCAGGAAAGATTCTACGCTACATATGCACATCACACTTATAGCTCCCCCAGACAGGAGACTGGTTCTAAAGGAGATAACCGGCTGTTGAGATAACCAGACACAACAGGGCTCTAACATTACCCTTAACACAGAACAAATGTCTAGAGAACTTCCTCATCACTAGTTAAAAAAAAAAACCGGAAGAGGACCGGAAGAATTGAAGCAATCACTTTGTAAATGTCCATGTCTTTATGTCCATTCTCAGCCAAAGGAAGCTTCAAAGCGCTTGGATAGCATAGCCTGGAGATAAGACAAAGCAGGAACTGGAGGGGTGGCTATTTGAGGTGTGAGTGTGGGTCTGCGTGTGTGTGTGTGTATGTGTCACAGGGGATGTGTCAGTGTACGTCTAGATAAAATATGTGGCTTCTTTTTAGTCAGTTTGGCAAACTTGGAAAGAGGTTTGTAACAGTAAGTTGAAAGTGGCAATCTGAGTCCTGCATCTAGATCTGGTGTTCTACATTTCTCTGCTTTGTTTGGAATGTTTTTGCTGTCTGGTGGTTTTTGAATTTTGGATTACTTTGGGACAAACATGCTGTTGTTTTGTATCTTCTTTCATTCATTTCTTGTGTGACTGCCCATGTGTGTAACTTTTGTTAATTGTTTTAAGGTAGTTGAACCTTGTCTTTAGATTAGACATGAATATTGCAACTTAACCTCTTAGCGCAAAGCCCCTAGTGGTCGGCACTCAGGCGTGCCGAGATTACTAAACTCAGACATTCGGTGCTACTGCAACCAAAGTATGAGTTAAAAACAGAAAAGCGTTCTTTTAGTTTCATTAGTAGAGGATACACGACAACTATGACGAATATGGAGTTTTGCAGTGCCACCATTGTCGCTCTGGTCGTTCATTTAACACGCACCCCCTCCCTGCAGTCTCATCTAGAAAACACCCCCCACCCTTGACATAATGGACAATATTGTCTATCTTGGCATTCATAGAAATATTCTTCCACCACTAAAAATCGTATTCCATCATAGCAACAAGATAAACCCGACATTAGCCCTAAAATATGCCAATACAGCAGTGAAAACGCTGCTCACTGAATAACAAAATAAACGAGACAAAGTAAAAATGATACCATGTCATTCTACAGTCAATATCTGGGACTAAAACATTGAATAAATATACAATCTTGCCACTGGTTTTACGCATAGAGATGTCCCTTTTGAGACTGAGAGGTCATATATTGTCTTGGACAATCCGTTTGTGAAATATACGTGCATTTGTGATACCTAGGTAGGCTAACTTCAAAAATAGCTGTGCGTAATACCATACCCGTTGCTTACGGCGTTGTCGCCCTTTTTAGTACAATTTGGCTTGTGTCACGTACGGGAGGGTAGGACCCAGACGCGGAGTAGAAAAAATACAGGAACTCAAAAGGAAAGTTTAAACAAAGACATTTACTACACAAAAAATGCACAACAACAAGCAAAAGGCCACACAGGGCAACTCTAAAAAACTCAAAAACCAAAAACAGAAGAAAATCCAAAAATCCAAAAAAAAACATGTAGAACAGAACAGACACAGACACCGACACAGACAGGCAGAAAAGCACAGGCAGAAACACAAAGGCAGAAAGACATCAAGAAACTCAGGAAAGACAGGAAAACAAGCAGGTCAAAACACGGGCAGGCAGAAACACACATGAAACGCAGGCAGGAAAAAAACGGGCAGGTACATACAGTCAGAAACAAACACAAGGAACCAGCACCCGAGTCAAGGGGACAAAGAACTTAAATAGAAAGGGGTAACAAGACACAGGTGAACTCAAAGAACAATCAAACCAGAAAAGGAGGGGATAACAAGACACAGGGAACAACGAGACACAATCAGAAACATTACTAAAATAATTGAAAGCAATAATACAATTAACAGGGAAACGAGCAGGACACAAAACAGAAGTGCCACCATCTGGCGGCCCAACAAGGAAAAACAGAAACAGAAAATACAGAACCATGACAGCTTGATTGACAATTCATTTAATCAGCAGATGAGAGTATAAGCTTTCTAACGATGTATAACATGTCTGATTTTGCTTTTGGAATAGCGTTTTATATGTCAGCGTAATCGAAAATTTGCTTATCTGCCAATGTCTAAATAAATAATACGGTAGGCTACTCTGCGCGCAGCACACAGGTCTCGAGTTGATATTTTGTCTTTTGTTTCGTTTTTTTCTCAATGTCATATTGATTATTTGAAATGTGTATTTATGTGTTATTATTTTATCAGTCTCTGAGGCATTCTGAAATGTGCATTCTCTGCTAAGCTGAGCAATGGATTGGAATATGTGTCTGATGCCTATTTTATTTGCGGCGCGGAAGCGCTGCAGCTCTACATACATGCCGGACCATCTAAATGCTGTTTTATAATTTTGTGTAGTCTGCATAGTTTCCGTTGTGTGCGGCACTCGCGAAGGGCCAAATCATTTGTGCGGCATATTGCACAGGTTGCGCAGGCCACGTAATTAGATTTTTTTACTGACCGTTATAGTTCAAAAGACAACACCTTCGATATTTCCAAACCTGCAATATACTGCACCAGTGACCACAAAAATGCTCAGCTAGATGTAACCTGTTGCAACGAAGACATTCACCTGACAAAAGCGCTTTTAGTTGCATATTTAACGTTGCCTATCGGTCTGTGAATCAGCTGTTATAACCTGTTAGTCAGAGCCGTATGCCAGTGACTTCATGTCAGCAGTCAACCAATCATCTTCTTTACGGCGTATGTGGGCACTGGTTACTAACTACGTGCTTTTAATTTCTTGAGGAGGTCTGCGTCTTCAACACGGCCGTGATCTGCAACCATTGCACATGCCGCACATTGTGCACACCCCCTACACAGACCCATTTTTACGTGTACTATGCAGAAGTATAAAACAGCCTTTAGTGTTACGACATAATAAAGGCATTTACGCCCAGCGGCTAGGAGACATCCACGGCGATGCAGTAGATATGTTGGGTGAAGGTATATGATCATGAGGACAAAACCATTTAAAAATCACTCCATAGGGGGCGCACTTGTGCCAATGCTTGGACCCCTCCCAACGTGGCTTGCGGCTTTAATTACAAATGTTTATTGGTAATGTTACAACAAAACAATAGCTTTGAGTGGTTGGAATGCCCTCTAGTGGACAGAACGTACATAACAACCACATGCTGATAGTGTAGGCATTGGCATAAGCCTATAGGTACATAGTAATAGGCTAAATTCGAGCATTAAAAATTTGAATGTATTCCAATATTAAAAATAATAAAGCATACAAATTTGAATGGGATTATAGAGGAAGACCGACAGCCCTACCAGGGTGGTCATGGCATGTGACAGTACACAAAAATGGTGCACGCCCAAAAATTAATGAGGTGCAGGCTGACAAAATGTAAACAATGAAAAAATAGGAAAATCACACACTCATTTTCCTCCTTGATGTGTTTAACTAGCCAATGGCTTGGAAAAAATGCCTTTGTCAGGGTAATCACCTTGGCAAAGGCATTTCTTACCAAAACATTAAGTAAACACGGCAAGGAGGAAAGTGAGTGTGCGACTTTCAGATTTTTTATCTGAACATTGCAGTTATCAGTCAATAAATGAATGAATTAAAAATGTGGCAATATTTATATAAATGTGCAAATTATTAAATTCTAAATAAATATATATAAAAATTTGATTAGTAAGTAAATAAATGAATTTTATTGATATTGTTGTGTTGTGGTTGGAGTAACCTAATGATTTGAAGTGGCAAAAAACTTAAATTTGGTTTTTCCATTTACCCTTATTCCAATGTCCTTTTGTTTTCACCACCTGGAGAGTGCCGGAGCAGTTTGTCAGACTCGCAGCCTTCCTACCAAAATAAATCCAAGAAGAGTTTGCCATTCACTGTTGTTTATAATTTATTGCAAAATAAACAGAAAATAAAATGCAGTTGTTTCAGTGTCCTTAAATTTCAACAGTAGCGTTGCAGATGCCACTCATCAGCAAACGCGATCACAGGGACGAAGCTGAGCAGAAGGATGAGTCTGAGGTCAGTGACGGTCTCTGCTGTAACCCGCCTTCTCCCCGCCATATGCAATACGAACCAATATATGCTATAGCGCCCTCCCCACCTGTAGAGGATGCACACTCACAAACACAAATATAGAATAAATTTTGTAAATAGAAATAAACTTAAATGTGGCTCCTACACACCGGCCCCTAATTGTTCTCTATAGAATCAATTACTTAAATTAATTACAAAAAGGAGCCATGGAATAAACAATAACCTGTCAATGCATTACATTACAGGCATTTAGCAGACGCTCTTATCCAGAGCGACTTACACAACTTTTACATAGCATTTTACATTGTATCCATTTTATACAGCTGGATATATACTGAAGCAATTTCGGTTAAGTACCTTGCTCAAGGGTACAACGGCAGTGCCCTACCCGGGAATCAACCCTGCGACCTTTCGGTTACAAGCCCAGTTCCTTACCCACTGTGCCACACTCCGTCCTGTTACACAATGCATTTAGAAAAAATGAAGTATATACATTACATCCCTTATTGATGTCTTTGATCTTTAGAAGGAAGACCAGTCATTCTTCAGACTCTAGGATGCGGCACAGCTTGGTAATGGGCCTTTCAATGACTGAAGTCTTAGCCTGGAGCTTCACTGAGCAGACCAGGGATGCGTTTCCGAGTTTCGATGTACCTTAACGTTTTACGAAGGCTCCTAAGGTATACCTTTCAAAGGGAAACCGCTTTTTTACGAGTGTTTCCCAAACTATACCTTAACAGTTGCCTTAAGGGACACCTCAAAGGTACATCGTAAGTTGGACCTGGCCTTCACTGTGGTGCAGAAAAGTTTATCAATCGATGCCAAGCGAATCGATTGTCTCACTTGTAAAGGCTTGTGAATGACGTTTTAATATAACAAGTGTTGTCATAATCATTTTACATCAATCTAATATTGCAGAAGAGGAAGCTATGCCTAATAGAGATCATCTGTTAATCTCTTTAAGAGTCCGTTAAGACGAGACCTTGTGATAGTTTCAATAAATACGTACATATAGACTACAAAGGATAAAATAAAAAGCATCAATCGGGAAATATAAACCATAGTCTGGGACTTCGTGGAAGCCCAGGGAAAAGGATATAAGCTACATATGGGTGAATTATTTTGTTCTTATTGAAACAAAGGTCTAATGTTAATTTGTTTTTGTCACACAATATATAGGCAACTGTAGCAGCATATCCACTGATTCTCGCGAACTTTTCTGTGCAATGCAAAAATGATCATAGATGAAAGGCAAAAGCGCGTCTGTGGAAATTGATCGTGATGAATTCTATACCGGGTGCCTTATAAATAGGTCTACCTGTTAAAGTGATTTGCGCATCCACCTTAATTTTCTGTTGGATAATCTTAAGTTTAACCAAGAATATCATTATTGGGTTGTTTACCGAAAATCGTAAAACAACATGGTAAGAAAAATGTTCCGTAATGTTGATATTTACCCAGTGCTATTTTGTTTTATATAGGAGGTGTGAGCTAAAGGAAGGGGATGTAGATCATTTGACTATGTTTGTTCATTATGAGCCACCGTACCTGTATGTGTGTTTATGGCTAGGCCAATCAACGTGCTCTAGATCGGTCATGCAAGTAGACTCACTCAACGTTGGCTTTGCACACACAGGTTTTATATTCTTAATAAACCGGTGGTTTGTTCCAAGTCAGTGTGATCATTGACTCACACACAAACGAACTAATTTCTGCAGGGTATGCAGTCAGAAAAGCCATATCCTCAGTTAGCGCCACTACGTATAAATTTAAAAAACTTTTTTTTTTCTTTTCACAAATTGGATTAGTATCATGGATAGGCCCTATACTTAATTACCATCTTGATGGGGATAGACAGGTAAAAGGACAACATTCTCATGACGTGCTATGCACAGAAACGTTGATTGGACAATTACTTTTCGTAAAGTTAATATTAAACTATGTCATTTTCGCATGCCGATGTGCTACTAGATGCGCACTGTAGCACAACTGTCGATTTGAAAAGCAAAATGTTGGCATAATAAGGCAAAACTGTGACAGGATTAGCGGAGCGCAGCGCTAAGGGACAGCTTACGAGTGCCTCAGACTACCCTTTTAAAGGTATACCTTTCATAAGGTATACCTTAGCTAAGGAGATGCTGGGAAACAGCTCGAGACCTAAAGGAAGACCTTAAGGTATACCTTACGCACGTAGCGCTAAGGAGACTCTGGGAAACGCAGCCCAGACCTTTTCCATCAGGCTTGGTCTCCAGAACTCTGCCTAATGGCCATGATCCCTGAGGAGCAGTGGGGTCAACCACCAGGACAGTGTCTCCAGTGTTCGAGTTCTTTTTCACTTAAGTCCATTTCTGCCTTTCTTGGAGCAGCAAAAGGTATTCCTTTGTCCATCTATGCCAGAAAATGTCGGCCAGGTACTGGACCTGTTTCCAGCGGCGTCTGGCATAAAGGTCAGATTCCAGAAAGGTTCCAGGGGGCAGGATAGGTTGTGTTTTTAGCAGGAGGATGTGATTTGGGGTCAGCGGCTCTAGGTCATGTGGATCAGAGGACCCTGTGGAGAGAGGACGATTATTGAAGGTTGCCTCTACTTCACAGAAGATGGTTTGTAGGCCCTCATCGTTGATGGTTTGTTGATGGAGAGTGGAGTTCAGCACCTGACGGACAGATCTTATGAGTCTTTCCCAGACTCCGCCGTGGTGAGATGCTGCTGGTGGATTGAAACTCTGCTGGATTCCATCAGAAAGCAGAGCACCTTGGATTTTCCCTTCATTCAGGGAACATAGGGCCTTCTTGAGCTCGGCCTGAGCACCCACCAGGTTTGTACCATTGTCAGATCTGACATGCTTAACCTGACCTCTCCTGCAAATAAACCTTCTCAAAGCATGAATGCATGAGTCGGTATCCAATGAATAGGCTACTTCCAAGTGTATAGCTCTACTAGGCATACAGGTAACAGGACTCCATACCTTTTGATCTGGCTTCTTCCTCGTCTTACTTCAATCGGGCCAAAATAGTCCAATCCGACATTGGTAAAGAGAGGGAGGTCAGGTAGGATTCTTTCCTGTGGCAAATCTGCCATCTTCTGCTCACCTGTTTTGCCTCTCACACGTCAACACAGAACACATTTTGAGATAACCTTCCTTGCTGCTGAGTTTCCTTTTATAACCCAATATATCTTACGGAGCTCTGAAAGCATGTGGTTTCTACCACTGTGTCCTGAGCGTTCGTGGATGTGTCTTAAGCTGCGTTTCCACCAAAAGTACCCGGAACTTTTAGTCCCAGGAACTACTTTTCAAGGAACTAAAAGGTTCCTTCAGCCCATTGTTGTCTGCGTTTCCATCGCGGTCCAAAATCCTGCGAAGATTAGGCAAATTAGCCCACTGACGTGTGAAAAAGCGACGTTGTCGTCGGTCCATCTGTCCTATGATTTCTTCTGTAACCCCATACTACCACCGAAGTAGCCTACATTATTTTCTAATAACCGGGACAGCCCGGAGGGGTTTATTCCACTTATATACAACGGGTTACCAACAATGACTATATATGGTTACTTTTGTATTTATTGATTTTTATCGATTTAATCACCTGGAATTGAAATATTCTTCTGCAGCCGTTTGGGCATATTTTACCGTTGTCAAGCAAAACTGTCGTTGGTAGTTGAACTTGGACCGTTGTTATGCAACAAATAGGATATAACAGGCCAATAGTCAGATTGTAACTGTTTTATATATCCTCTCAAACACATTCATTATGTTTTTATGTGAACATTCACTTTCATGTCTTGACATCCGAGGCGACAGAATGCATTCACATTTCCAATATAACTGGCAACAACAGCAGAAAATATGCACACGTTGTAAACAATTTGCTGTTGAATTAATTACTTTCTAATCGTCAATTCCATATAGGCTAATCGCAAAATGACAAGAATAGAACGAAAACTCGGACTTGCGTGAAAATTTAAATTAGCAGTGGTACAGCCACCGTTTGCTTTCCCTCGAAGTTACTGCTAGCCGAGCAGCGAAGTATGCCCTCCAGATGCAAACCATGCAACATAAATTAGTCCATAGCCTTCCTGGTCTGTTTGTGGAATTGAAGAATGGCAGAGTAAAATTACGGCAGTCTGAAAAAGCTAAAGGTACGATTACTAGAATTAACCTGTTATTTTACCCTGACAAAAAGCGCGGAAGGTGATTTCCAGTTAGCTTTTACTGTATCACCAATGTGAATTACGCAGAACTACCGCATACCTCACATAACTGTATCAAACGTTTTGAGTCAATTACAACGGGCTAACAAAGAAAATCCGGAAGAAAATATTCAGCAACCTAATTAATCCGTTTGAATGTTTTTGTACGTAATATGCTGTCCCAGCACGAATGCTTAGCATTTTATAAAACGAATACTAAAGCAAGAAAAGAACAGAAGAGCACACGTTATAATTCCAAGACGTTAGCAGGCTATAACCAAAACTAGGCTACTGCGCTGCATAACATACAAGTTTGATTTGAAGTTATTATGAAAATAAATCGGTTTGCGGCTGCATATTTTTAAACATGGCGGTTGAAATAAAACACTGCAAGCAGTCGACCAATCAGAAATTTTCAGCGCTTGCGCCCCACCCCAAAGGTTCCGGTACTTTTGGAAAGTACTACCCCCCGAGCAGGAACTTTTTTGGGAGTAAAATAAAGCCCCGGAACTAAATTTAGACCCTAGTTCCTGCGGTCGAAACGCACTGAGTTCCTCAAAAGGTTCCTAGTTCCGGGGTAAAGTTCCTGCGGTGGAAACGCGGCTTTAGTATGAGAACTGAAATGTGAGCATCTTTGGGCAAGATACAAGGGTGCTTGGTCTTATCAGGCATTGCAGATCTATGCAGACGGCCACCTACTCTTATGATGCCCTCATCTAGCATTGGATCAAGCCTACAGATCTTACTGCTCTTTTGCACTCTAGATGGGGTTGTTCCCAGTGCTGCCATTTCAACTAGGAATGATTGTCTCTAAACATAGGTGATGACTGACCTTTCTGCCTGTCAGATATCTTCCACTGTGAGGAACTGTCCTCCAAGTGTGGTCCTAAAAGTGTCGAGTTCAGTGCTCACCTTTTGGCTGCATGAGCGGGTAGTGATGTGACCTAAGGAAAGCTTCTTTTGCCTTTTGATGATCAGCATGAAAGCATTCTTTGGTTTAAGATACCATGCCACTGCTTTAAGTAGCCTCATCCAGTCTGAGAAGAATGAAATAAGCTGGTCTGTGGGAGTTTCAATGTTTTTCACCACTGTTGTGAATACAGCAGCATTTCTCCTGACCTCTGGATCATCTGGACTTAACTTAGTCCTCTTGAGGCATCATCAGCAGGATTGTCCTGGCTGCTTACATATCTCCATTGAGACAGATCTGTGTTGTCCCGAATCAATGAAACTCTGTTGGCTACATAGGTCTTAAACCTAGTGTGGTCATTTCCAATATACTTGAGCACTGTCTGTCCACAAGGCTGAGGGTTTTAAGTCAAGGTGTAATTCTTTCCTCAACATTTTGTCCACCTTCACCAGCAATGCTGCAGCTGCCAACTCCAGCCACGGTACTGTGATGTGCTTTAAAGGAAGGACTCTGGACTTTCCTAGGACAAAAGTAACATGCACAACATCCTGAATGTTAACCTTCCTGAGGTAGCTCACTGAGTCATAGCCACTCTCACTCGCGTCAGCAAAGTGATGCAGTTGTGCACATTTTGGTGTTCCATAGCTCTTAGGCTTCATACAACATTGAAGCTCTTAATCCTTTCGAGACTGTCTATCCATTCCATCCACTGGTTCGATACAGCCTGGGGTAAAGGTTCGTCCCATACAAAGTTTCGCTGGCAAAGCTCCTGTAGCAACTGCTTGGCTGGAAGAATGAGAGGAGCAAGAAAGCCAAGTGGATCAAAAATTGAGCTCACAACAGAAAGTATACCTCTGCGGGTATGTGGTTTCTGGTTGAGATTGATATTGAACTGGAAATCATCAGAGTCCACACACCACTGCAGTCCCAGTGCTCTTTCAATGGGAAGGCTGTCGTTGTTGAGATCCAATGTTCTAACTTCCTTAGCCATTTGTTCTTAGGGGATGGAGGCTAGAACTGCTTGGCTATTGCTAACCCACTGAGTGAGCTGAAACCCACCTTTGTTGCATAATGCAGTGAGATCCTTTACTAGCTGGATGGCTTCAGATTCTTTGGCCACTGACTTTACGCAGTCATCAACATAAAAATTGTGTCGGACTGTTTCAGCTACCTGAGGGAGAAAACAGCTTTCATTGTCATCAGTGGTTTTTTTGTAATGCAAAGCTTGCACAACTTGGGGAGGACACAGCACCGAATATGTGCACTAGCATGCGGTACTCTTTTGGGCATTGACTGGGGTCACTTTGTGGCTACCACAAGAAGCGCAAGTTTCCACTCTAACCTGATGGAACATTGACTTAAAGTCAGCCATAATTCCAATGGGTTCTTTGCGAAATCTTAGAAGGACTCCTACAAGAGAATTAGTCAGATCAGTCCCCTGCAGTAGCGCTCTGTTAAGGGACATGCCTTGGTAAGAGGCTGCACAGTCAAAAACCACTCTGAGTTTTTTCTTTTTGGGGTGGTACACCCCATGGTGTGGTATGTACCAAATCTTTCCTGGTGACTGTCTCAGTTTTTCCTGAGGGACCTCCTCTGCATAATTATTCTCAAAGATGTTGTGGCAAACACGCCTGCCACAGGCCACCGAAGTGGCTTTCCACAGGGCCCTCCAGCACAGAGACACAGGGAGATGATGTTCCAACAGTCCAGATTTATTTACAAGGGTTTGGCAAGATGTTACAGCCAAAGTGAGCAGATCTAAAACACTGTCATGACAGAGAGGCTCCCTTTGTGTGGGTGGGGATGGCAGATTTAACCTGTGCGCACCGATTACCTCACTACGCACAGGTGCACCCACTCCTGTTCCTGGGTCCAATTAGCCTGGCCAATTAGCCCAATTAGCCTTATCCAATTCTTAACCAATTATCCAATTAGCCAGGTCTAATTAGCTTGACCCAGGGCAGGTGTGGCTGCTTAAACCAGCCATCCCCACACCACAGATGTCATTGAGGAATGCAACATATTCCTGCTTGTATTGCTGGTCCTTTTTAATTTTTCCTTTTAGGCTCTGCAGGCGCTGTTCTGCCATTTGGCGGTTGTTAGGCATGTAGACATTGGCTCTCCTGAAAGGTAACTTCAGACTGTAATGTCCATATTGTAGGACTGCCTCATTGGCTGTCTTTAAAAACCTTTTGTCTTCACTTGACATCTCGATCTTTTCCTCGGATGCTACCTCATTAAAATCCTGATTATAGTGTGAGATCAGAAGCTCTTCCAAATTTGCAACTGATATCCTATTCACAGTCACACTCAATGCACTGCCATCACAACTTCTTAGTGGCCCGTTTACAACCCACCCCAATAGGGTTCTAACTGCATAGGGGCCTTCTCCTTGGCTACTAATAACCTCCCATGGTTCTATTAGTTTTGGAGCATTTGTGCCAATCAATAACTCCACCTTTGAACTGATGCTGGGAAGTTTGACCTTACTTAGATATGCCCATTGTGCCAAGTCATTCTGTTTGGGAAAGCTGTTCATGGTAACTGGCATGTCTTTCTGAGTGAAGACATCAGGAAGAGGTAAGAAGTTGTCACTGTCCAATGCTGAAACTTCAATTCCAGATATAACATGAGTGAGAACAGATTTTTCCTGATTCATTCTGCGTAGCAGAATGTGTGTTTTTTTACCTTTCAGATTGAGCTGAGACATGAGCTCCTCAGAGCAGAAGGTAGCAGAGGACCCAGGATCCAGGAGAGCATACACTTGCAAGCCCTGGCTGCCTTTTGCTGCCTTCACCTTAACTGGAACAATGGAAAGCACACTCTTTTGGTCTCCGGCCCCTATATGACCGCATAACCCTGCTGATGCACCGCCTATTACATCAGAGGGTCTTTCTGCTTCTTTAGCCATCTTGTCTTTGATATCAATGTGCAGGAAACTTGGGTGAGCTTGCTTGCACACTCTACAGGTGAGACATCTTTTGCAGTCTCTACTAATGTGGCCTGTGGAGAGATAGCCAAAGCACATGCCCTTGGTCTTTAAAAAGCTAAGCTTGTCTCTGTGTGTTTTCTTTAAGAATTGTTTACACAACTCCAATGTGTGTCTACAGCTACAAAAGGGGCAAGAGGGTTCAGGCTTTGTCTCTTTTTGGGCAATAGCAATACTTGTGACAAAACTACTGCCAGACGACTTTGAGACCTGTGGCTTGACAGGGGTGGCCTTTCCTCTACTGGCTGTCTGGTCTTGAAGGTTACCAAAGACTGGATCAGCTGCTATGCGAGCTTGTTTTTCAATAAAATGTACAAGGTCAAAATTTCTAACCGTACGATTGCACTCTTCTCATTGCTCATAAGCCTTGTTGCGCCATTTCTCCCTGAGCTTGTATGGTAACTTAAGTATAATGCTTCTCATGTTGGATACTTTGTCTAGTTCCTCCATGTATTCAGTTTCCTCCATAGCATTGCAGCAGCTCCTAAGGAACATGGAATAATCCTGCAGCGATCTTGAATCCTTAGATTTAATTCGGGCCCAGGATAGAGCCTTTTCCAAGTAAGCATAATAGATTTTGTATTCATTTCCAAAGTTTTCCTTGAGTAACTTTTTTGCATTCTGGTAGCCTCTTTCTGGAGACATGTACTCACAGCTTTTGACTAGCTTTTGAGCTTGGCCTTTTGTATACTGAATAAGGAACTGCAACCTGTCTCAGTTGTTGTCCGTTTTATTCTTTTATTTATTATTTATCACATTTTCAAATGAGTGAATAAATGACTTGTACTCCAGAATTTGTCCATCAAAGAGTGGAATACTTCCTTGTGGCAGTGTAGACAGAAGTTGCTGTTTCACAAGAACCCTTGTCAATTCGTTTTGATTCTCCAGAATTTTGGTCATGTGGTTTTCCTGTGCTGAGCTGGGTGCAGAAGGAATTTGCCATTGTGACAGAGTTGACTGTGTTCCAAGTGACTGGGGAATGACAGGAGGTATACTGTGAGCTGAGGCCTGCTGCGGTTGTGGCTGGACAACAGACTGACTGTTCACAATGTTCATTCTCCGTGTTGTGTGTGACATTTTTCCTGCTCTAGATGAGTGCAGACACGCCGCTGCTTCACCCATGTTTTTAACAGGAGTTATTTCTGCTTCGTCAGAACTTGCCATTTTTGCACAAAAATAAACTTCCAAAAAACACTCAAAATATTTCTGTTTCCTCAGTTAATGCAAAAAGTTCAAAAAACAGTTCTTCTTTACAATATCCACGTATCGTTTTGTTCAACTCAATTTCATTCATTCAAACTAAGCCGTGCCTCCATTGCTCTCAATTGTTTGGCCACGTCAAAGTAAAGTTAAAAAATAATCGCAGTCCATTAACACAACAATTTGCTGTGAATTCGTTTCAGTATATTCCAAATAATATTTTCAAACGAATAATTCTTCACAAATGTTTGCTTTGAAAGCATGTACCTCCTCCGAAGTATTTTCCTTTGTCCGGCTTTTCTTTCGTCAGGCCGGCGTTTCCTTTGTCTTTGTGTTACAAAAATCCTCCAATATCAATCCACAGCACGTCATTGACGATTTGAAGTTCAGTGGAGTGATAGCATTCTATTTGGCCAGCCCCTCAGGGATGGAATGGGTAGGCCTACAAGGCCATGTAATTCTGGTTTTGGAAAAACACTGACCCCAAACTAAGCGTGAAGCAGCCTCTGGGCCAATTGCAGTCCTCTGGTTTAAACTCCAGCTAAGCGCACTGCAGTTGACCCACTCCATTTTAATGAAATGTCACAAACCACCAATGGTGGCCTACTTTCATAGCTCTAACTCAAATTGTTGGCAACAAACTAACGCGGGGCACAAACTAACGCGGGGCATGTTGAAATATGGGTATTTTACATAGTTGCTCCTGAGGAAGAATTATGCATTTTTTCACTTAGGCTTTTCCTGGCTCAATAGAGGGTATACACATGACGTCACAGTAGGTGGAAGTCACTACGGTTACACCCACTGAGTGGCAGAAAGACTACTGAGTGATAGTGTTAGCGTTCAGCTTGAATGCTGTGAAAACACAAAAAAACACATCTAAAATGGGAAAGAGCTGTTGTGATATCGACTGTACAAATATGTCCATGGACCACTGGTTCTTTGGTAAGTTGTAAGGATCACTGTCAAGTCCAACTGCCTTTAATTTAAGCAGATAATCGTTTGTTTTACTCCCGGTTTTGCAGTTTCCTATACTAAAGGCAGCCATGTGGCAGCATGTTTTGCCACTCAGTCCCGACTGAGGGGGCGTATTCCGGTGGGAAAGTGACGTCAATGCATACCCTCTATATAGGGTTTAGGTGATGACCCCATGACAGCATCTGTGGTCAGTCCGGCTTTACTGCCACTGTCAACTCGATGTATTGTCTTCCTATATTTAGCTACATTTAGAATGTGAAGTTCTGTAAAAAGTCTTCAAGGGACCAGCACAATGCATGCTGACACATGGCGAATATAAATAAAAAATTGTAACAATTGAAATATTTGTTGAATGGTTAAACATTGTAAGTCCCTGAATTTGGAGGGTAAAGTAGTCTACACTGAAGGATTAACAGTTTGTAAGGTGTCCGTCTACAGATATTTAGCGGTATTGTAATTGCTGTATGTCTTGAAATGCATTTCTTTCTTGTCGGTCAAAATTTATGGCACAAAATTAACATTTTAACTTAATGAATCCACACAAATGCCAACTTGCTGTATTTGAATAATTTTTTATACATTAACTCAAAGAATGCTTGTACCATCCTTTCTGTCACTGCCTGGTGTACACACAGTTATGCAGACGCCTCAGTGGCAGGCGCGGGACATTCTGTCTACCGTCTCATTCTTTTATGCAATTCAGTGGATTGTACTGAAGTTGCATGCAAACTTCAAAACAGTCAAAACATGAACTTATTTTTATGAAATTATATATATAAATAAATAAATCATGATAAAAACATGATTTATGAGAAATTACTAAAAATGGAGATATCTGTTTTTGCAAATGAACTCTTCTTATGTTTGTGTGAAGGTTCACCACTGACAGATATCAGGCAGGATAAGTGGCAGGGGGTGTTCACTGTTGTACATATTTCAGCAGGTGAATGGAGGGTGTTTTTATAAACAGCCCTTGCCAAAGAGGTCTGGCGATCTACAATAGAGGCTGGTCCATGGGGCTTTACCTCCAATGTGCATGTGGCACATTTTGATCCAGGGAAGAGTACAGGGTGCTCCTTTTGTTTTAAAATGGAGATGGTTGCTCACATATTTACTGACTGCCAGAGATTACTGAACCATTTTTGGCAAGTAAGGGAATTATTGGGAGGCTAGAGGTTCAGTTTAGTGTTCCCCTATTTGTTTTTGGGCCAGGGCACAAAAACAGGGTAGAAATGTTGTTTAATTAATTTTTTGGTTGGCCTGACCAAGCTTGCAGTCTGGGTAACAAGGCGGAATAGAATTCAGGAGAGCAGGCCCATATACCTGTTGCTGGTTTTCAGGGGGTTTGTGGAAGCATGACTCCGTATGGAGTATGCCCATGCCCAGCTTCAGAATGATCTACATGGCTTTCAAGCAGTTCAAGATTTCTTAATCCAAAATATTTTGTGAATTCTCAGATTCCAGGATTGCATTTATAATAATAAGCTTCTGGCTAAATGGCATACAAAGCAGGATCAATGAAGAAAAAACAAATTCAAAAATTAATTGAAATGTGATAGATATACAATTGTTTTCATTTTTCTCTTCTCTCACGGCATAATTTGACCACATTTTACTGTATTTTAAAACCAGACCATTGATACACCAACACCAGTTTAAAATATACAGATGCAATGATCATTATAGATCAGTGGCGCACAAACTAGGTCAACCCATGTACTGCAATTCCTACTGCACTCTGCCAAAGTGCTTATAATAATTGTCTTTGACGCTCTTGCTTGGCTAGCAAGTTCTTGTTTGGGCCAGCAGTGCTCAACCCATGGTTTAGGCAGCCAAGCCTAGCTCACAGGCCGTATCTATTTGATTGTGTATCATGTAGCTTACAGTAACATTGCAATGCAATTAGGCCTGAATGAAAAAAGGTGTTAGTATTCTTTAATGTTATTTGGTGTTTGTATAATACATGCTATATAGAAAAAATAAAACTAGTTAAAAACATTTTGATTGTTTGCTTTGACAGTGTATTTCATATGCTTATTTTAAAGCAGGCATTTATATGAGCAAATGAAATACACTGTCAGCGATTCTACCCAATTAACTTGTTTATTACTCATACAACGAAAGATAATTAGCAACTTTAATTAATAATTATGATTCAGTCTTTTTGTGCTTTTGACATAAAAAATTCTTCAGGAGCATTATTGAAATATTATCTGTTTTTAAATATTAGCAAGATATAGAAATATTAGTGTTTGAAATTTGGTGGGAACTGGGATAAGTGGCTGATACCCCCCATTAAAAAGACACTCGCTGACAATGACTAATGAGAAGAAATGTTTTATCCTACAGTGTTCTGTCCGGCAGCTGTGAGCACTTTACCCATACTATGCTTCACTATACTAAATCCTTAAATTCTGTTAATATGACTATTCTTTCTGTGATTAATTGGCTGTGATTAATTTCAGTAACTCTGTCCTTTCATTTAGCTTTTAGGTATTAAAAACATGGTTAGCAGTTTAACAATTAATTATCAATTAATTGTAATGACAACGACATCAGTTTGGGTTGCAAAAAGGATGGATTTATATCTTTAGGTCATCACTGAAAAAGTTTGTGCACCCGTTATAGATAATTATCTCCTGTACTGCGTTGTACCATTTCAAGTATTGGAAGATGTAGAAGTTACACATATACTTTAGACACACACACAGTTGATTTGAAAAACTTGATAATGGAATATTCTTGAGATTTTGATGCTCTCTGTCACTATCTATTGAAAAATGTTCACAGTTCATATTACATTATATTATATAAGGGATAATCCCCAACAAGGTGGACAGCTATCGAGGAATAATAACTGCTGCAGAGGCAAAGAACCCCTCCCTCCGCAAAGAGATTGATACTGCCCCCTACATCAGTGCCAGTGTCTGCATCAACCCAGGAATCCAGCCTAGACACTGGACAGGTTTTATGTCTCATGCTGGAGGTTTGTGGCCGTTTAAATGTAAACCTGCGTTTGATGTCCAAGTCTGACTGTCAGCTCCAAGTAAAACAGCCATAACTCAGGAGCCAGGGAGAGATCCAGAGAGTGCAAACACTGGAGAAAAGGTACAGCTGTAGTCTCTTCGCCCTATGAGGCAGCATCAGGGAATGTTTGAAATGAATTGTGAGCCTCCAACACAATCCAGAACCCAGTGCCAATTTCATTCTCCAAATTCACAGTCTGTTGACATGAAAACAAATCTAAACTCCTGCACAGTGCCAGACGTGTAAAGAATTCAGTTCAGCCATAGACAAGGAAGACAGGCCTGTACCCCGACTGGTGGGTCAGGCAATGAAAGTTCTGTAAACATTTCCATGGAATTTCACAAGTATTTTTGCATTCTAAACAGAAAGAGGGATGCTGGAAGCTGTGGAATTTTTAGGTATTCCATCTCTTTGGTGTGTTAATCTTGACTGAAACAGCAGAACCAGCACATTCATACACAAGTGTATTGGAGGCCTGTCAGTTCAAACATATATTAACTGGGCAGATCATATATCAGTTGTTCCCAACCTCGGTCCTGGAGTACCCCTGTGTATGTTGGTTTTCATCCCAATGAAAACTGCAGTCCCAGAATTTTAACAAGTTAAATTTTTTTAATTAGGTGCTTTTCATGTTTAGAGGGATTATTTACCCACTTAAGCTTCATTGTGTCAAAAATAGCCATTTCCATGCTAATATTGTGCTATATTGCAAACAATTACATAAAAGAGTTAACAAACTTTTTGAACCAATGGTTAATCAATAAACCTTTGAACACGTAGCTGAACACGTTCAATTTCCTGAAATTTATTAACACAATGCAGGTTTGGCTTGTTATCATTTGCTTTGTCTTTGAATTCTTCATTATTAACAGATGGTTAGTTTTAGTGGCCTATTGTCCATAATTTGACCAGTTATAAGCCTGTTGATTCAACTTGTCATTAATTTGATCAGTTAAAAAATAATTAACATTTCTATGTGATTGTTTGTAGTGTAGCTCAATAACCACAACATGAATATAGGAATTTTATTCTTCGTGGCACACAGCTATTTCTGACGTAATGTGGTTTCAGAGGGTTAATAATCCCATGCTTGTTTCGGGGGCTAGTTGCCTTAAGTTTTCTCTTCAGCATATAAAACGCGCTTGGTCAAAATCTATAGGTACTGTTTAGTGAACTGTAACCTGGCCATCCTGTTATCACGGCTAACCAACAGTTTGCATCTTGCAGTGTGGCCTCTGTAGTTCTGTTCATGAAGTCTTCTGTGGACAGTAGTCACTGACACATCCATGCCTGCCTCCTGAATAGTGCTTCTGATCTGTTGGACGGGTGTTTGGGGTTTTTCCTTCATTATGATGAGAATTCATTATGAGAGGTCTTCTTTAGCCGAACTGGCTCTTTGCAATTACTGAGCTCACCAATGTATTATTTGTATTATCTGTGAGACATCGCTGCGACGCAACGAGTCAAAATTATCTGCTTTCTCCACTGCAAGCAGCGTTCCGAATGTCCGACTGCTCCACTATCTGTGTGAGGATGTCTACTCTGCCTTGGTTTGATCCAATCACATTCAGCGTCCCGTCATCTCCATGACAACGATGGGTTGACACAGCGTTGGGCTCATTGAGAGTTGACAGCGCAGCTAGTTTCGTCAGCAGTTAGCTAGTAGTCTAGTGTTGTCTTTACACTGCCGAGCCGGGTTAAAATGCTGTAGCAGACCCAAGGTAGAATTAGTGATGATTAATTTCCACAGTTCTCTGTCCACCTTTTGCCCGATATGAACATCTTTACACTGCAGAGAAGAATCCGCGGGATTCACTGTGGCGCATGCAATTATGTATCTCGTGCACAATAAACATTGTATTTCTCGTGAATGATTGATATTTTTGAAACAACTGCCTGGCAAAATGTTACCCCTGGTGTTTCTGGTTTTGCTAGCTAAACTGTTTGAGAATAAAGCTGAGCTGGGTGTTAAATTAGCAATCAGAACTAAAAGAATAAAATAAAAACAAAAGAGATTTAATTGACAAATGGCATCAACGCTGAATGAACATATGAGGAAACGTAATAAAATAATAACAATGCTAATCCATACTGCCGATCAGCAATAGCTTGGTAGACGTTGGTCTATTTGGTCTAATTTGTTTTTTTAATTTTGTTTTCGTTTCTAATTCCCCCCCGTTATTGCCCCTCTCGCCGCTGGCCGTCAAAGTCTATTAACTTAACAATATTTTTAGCAAGCTAGCTCCAATTTATTACGGTTCTCCGTCACTTGAATTAATGCCAAGTGACTGTTTTGCCAATTTCCCGCTGACAGCCCAACTTCCACGCGCTGTTATGGAACGCTTGTAGTGGCACGCGAGATGATTGCCACTGCACTTTCTCCGGCTATTCTCCGCGGTTAATGCTCTGTGTAAAGATGTCTTAGTTTTGCCAGCAGTTAGCTAGTAGCCTAGTTTTGTCAGTAGTTATCTAGTAGCCTTGATTTCGAATGTGAATCAATCTAAAATAGCATGTTCAAAGGTAGCCAGTAAAAGAAAAGTCGACAGTGAAAATCAGCAATTCAAAGAGGAATGGATTGAAAAATATGCGTTTATCCTCCCTCCAACGAGCACCAATGTGCCTAATATGCCAAGAAACAGTAGCTCTTGTGAAGAGTGGCAATTTGAAATGCCACTATGAAACAAAACACAGTTATTTTGAAATGACCTTTCCTCAAAATTCAAAGGTAAGAACCATAAAAATCAATGGGATGAAATTGTCATATCAAGCCGCAAGCAGAATTCTTGTTACATCTATGTCACAACGAGAAAAAGCAACTGAGTCCTCACTCAGAGTAGCATGGGTGTTGGGTAAACACAAGAAGCCATTCTCTGATGCAGAAATAATAAAAGAATGTATGACTGAAGTGATGGAGACCATGTTTGAAGGCAAACAAAAATAGGAAATGACAGGTAAAATCAAGCAAATCCCTCTCTCAGATTCCATAGCAACCAGAAGAACTGAAATACTGGCTGGAGATTTGATAAAACAGCTTTGTGATGGAATAAAAAATGCACAGTTTATTTCCTTTGCTGTGGATGAGTCCATTGACACTACTGACAATGCTAAGTTGCTGGTGTTTGTGAGTTTTTATGTTGAGGCAAAAGGGGAATTTATTGAAGATGTGTTGGGCCTGACAAACCTCAGTGGACACACAAGGGTGATCTTTATGAAGCAGTAATGGGAATGCTGAATGAAACAGGGATAGATTTGAAGAAAGTGGTGTCAATTGCTACTGATGGAACTCCAGCCATGATGGGCAGAGAGAGGACTGGTTCAGCGCCTGAAAGATCACCACCTTGACCTGATATCTTACCACTGCATAATCCACCAGTCTGTCCTTTGTGCAAGTCTTGGAGAAGTATACTCTGAAACCATGGCAACAGTGATGAGACTCAAACTTTTTGAGAGCATCATCTTCACTGCAGCATCGCTTGTTGCGCACATTCCTGACAGGGGTCAATGCAACTTTTGATGATTTTCTCCTGCACAACAATGTTAGATGGCTGAGCAATGGCAAGGTCCTGGAGCATTTTTGGGCCATTACGAAAGAGCTGCAAGTGTTTCTGTCAGAGCAAAAGAGTGCAAAAGCATAACAGTTCATGGAATTCGTGCAAAATGAAGAAAAGATGGAAGCTGTTGCATTTTTGGCTGATATAACATCTCATCTTAATGACCTAAATCTCAAGCTACAGGGCAAGAACACAGTGTGGGAGCTGATGTCAGCAGTGCGTGCTTTCCAGAGGAAACTGGAGGTTTTCAAAAGTGACCTACAGGTAAGCCTTTTTAATCTTTTCTACCACACACTGTCAGGAGTCTGCCTTTTTGTTCCGATTATTCCTTTTATTTGGCCGCCAGATGGCAGCATTTCTTATCTTTGCACTGTGGTTTGTTTGTCTCATTGCTTTCTCCTGGGTTTATTCAATTATTGTTGTCTCGTTATTCAATAACTGTGCCCACCTGTGTTATCCCTCCCCTCTCTGGGTTAATTGTGCATTGTGTTCTCCTGTGTCTTGTTAGCCCTCTTGTGTATATAAATACACGTTTTGGACTTCCTGTGTTTATTACTCTACATTTGGGTCCTGCCACATTCCAATTCCTGACACATACATTCCCTGGATTCCAACAAACACCTTTTTTGATACTTCATCATACCCTTTTAAACAGTGCTCCTTATTCCTTTTTATTTTGTACCTAAAAAAAGATGGTTACTGCAGCTAATTTCCCTCTCCTGCATAAGATGACACTTCACATTCTCACAATGTTTGGCTCAACCTACAGCTGTGAGTCTGCATTCTCAACAATGAACATGGTGAAGAACAAGTACCGCAGCCGACTCACCAATGAACACTTGCATCAGTGTCTCCGCTTGGCCATCACACCTTTTGTGCAAAAGTTCAAAGTCTTGGCAACAGACCAAAGGTGCCACTTCTCTCATTAAGCAACAGTGTTTGACACAATGTACAATAGTTCTGGACTTATTTGGACTTTGATTCTTGGGATGGTTTGATTCAATTTTGGTGGGTGGGTGTGTGAACCGGTTGGGGGCGATGGGGGGAAAATGGGGAAATGGTGATTTGTAGATCCTATGTGTATATACCTATATTATAATTGTTTAAAAGCTTGACTGAGTTTATTAAACTGACCTTTGTCTTACTGAAAATTTCATTTGTGGACCTTTAAGATTTGTATTTGAGTACCCCTGCTTTACTGAGTTGATTTAAAAAAATTATTTTTTTTTAATGCTATTATTTTAAACCCAAATGCTTCAGAAAGTCAAAAGTTAAAGGATATAGCATTTGGAGTCATTTTAATTTTAAAGTCCCCAAAGCCCCATAGCGTCGCTCTGGCCTATCTAGTGTTAAAGGAAACTGTCATTTGTGGTCTCTCTGCAGGTGTGTGTGTGTCTAATTGAGAAACTTGGTGCTGGCTTCTGAGTGAATTTTGTTAGAGAGGTGGAAAGGAAAGATCCACATCCTGTCATGGGTCTGGGGTGCAGTGGCCTTGTGCTGCCACTAGAAGGCACCAGGCATCTGGGAAATGCTTAATTTGTTTCAGGTGTTTGATTCCCTATTATTTTCACCTGGGGAGGTGCCTTTATAAGCACTGACTGAACAGCAATCAGCGCTTCCGTGTTAAACCTCTTTTACACTAAGCCGGTAAGGTACAGGTGCTCGGTGAACTCTGTACAGAATTGTGTTTGTGTGTGATTCTGTGTCCTCATTTAGAAGGCGTTCAGTATCTTAGCACAGTGGGCGCATGATGCCTTAGGGTATTTATACTTTTATTTTGAGCTTGTGTGAGCTGTTGGGTATTGGGACGTTGTCCCTGGTATTGTATTGCTTGTTTCTTTCTGAGCTGCGTCTCAGGTTTTTTCTTTTCGCCGAGTATTTTTTCTACTCAGTTGTCTTTTTATTTTTGAGACCAGTCTCGGGTTTGGTACCACAGCTTCGCCTCTGTATCACTTGTCCCTTTCTTCTTGCCCTGGTTTGTGTAACGGGTAGTTTTTGGTTTCTTGAGCCAGTTTTACGGCTGGACAGGTTTGTCCTTCGGAGACGTTTTTTACTCCGTGTTTTCTTTTGGTATATGATCCTGTGTGTGCGGGAGTTGCTCTCCCAATGATCTTATTTTGTGTTTAAGTTTCTGGTGTTCCCTTTCCTTTGTCCTTCGGGACTTGGTGGTTAACGCTTCCTGTAGCGTTAGCTGTTCATTCCCCTGTATTAGTCGCTTCTGGTTCTCCGACACCCCCCACCATTATACATCCGGATAATATTGGCCAAATTTGGGAGGAGAAAACATTCGGAGAGAATGCATTATTCAAGTGTTTCTGAATATGGTATAAGTATGCAGCACCATCCCTAATAGAGAGGGATATTATATTATATTATTGTGTGAATTATATACTATGAATAATATATTATGGCTTTTGCAGTCACCAGATCTCAACCTAATTGAAAACCAATGGGAGATTTTGGACGTGATAGACAACGTCCTCCACTATCAAAACACCAAATGAGGGAATATCTTTTGGAAGAATGGTGTTCCATCCCTCCAGTAGAGTTCCAAAGACTTGTAGAATCTATGCCAAGGTACATTGAAGTTGTTCAGGTGGCTCGTGGTGGCCCAACACCTTAATAAGACACTTTAGACTTCCTGCTGGTTTTTACTTTCATTTTTCACCAGTTTGTATGTTGATAGGGTATCTTCATTGGGTGATATATATATATATAGTCAGATTGATGTATTAGGTTGGGTTGATCAATTGCAATTTGTTTATTTAATTATTTAATACTCAATCTGGGTTTAATTGTTAGGAAAATAACCATTTAGGGATCACTTTCAGTTGCCCTGTGGGTGGCTCAGCACTCTGAATACTGAACCCCGGGCAGATGCAGTTCACCCTTATTAACCTTAAGGGTTCACAGCTGACCTCCTTGAAAAGCCTAAAAGCAGGAGACTGGTATGTTCTAAGGAATAAGTGGAGGATAGTGTGGCAGCAGCACATTACACTGGGGGACTGTCCTTTCCAGCTGCCAACACTCAAGCCACACACCCCTTTCAACATGGCAGACTTCAAGCTTGATGAAGTAAGGCCAGTAGTGAAAAAAGCTTGAGCAGGATCTGCTACAGGACTATCAGGCACCACTTACAAGATCTACAAAAACTGCCCACAGCTACTGAAAAGGCTTTTGAAGCTTTTACGGACACTCTGGAAGAAGAAGCAGGAACCGTGGCTCTGGACACTCGCTGAGGGCTGCTTTGTCCCTAAAGAACTGAACTCATCAGGACTCAACCAGTTTCGAGAGATCTCCCTGCTAGACGTTGAAGGGAAAATATCCTGGTCCATCATTGCCAAAAGACTAACATCTTATCTACTCACTAATGGGTACGTTGACACAAGTGTCCAAAAAGGAGGAGTCCCAGGGTACTCTGGATGTCTAGAGCATACATCGGCGATCAGCCAGATCATCAAGGAAGCAAAGAGCAACAACACACTCTCAGTCGTATGGTTAGATCTCGCCAAAGCCTACCCAAGCGTACCTCACCAGCTGATCCAAAATACATTGGAGCACTACCAAGTACCATCAGGAGTAGTCAAGCTTCTCAAGCACAATATCCATGGTCCTGTTTGTGGCTGCCATGAACCTACTACTAAAGGCAGGAGGAATGCAATGTAGAGGGTCAAAAGCGGATGACGGTACAAGACATCGGCTTGCAGAGCTTTCATGGATGATATAACTGTGATGACTCCATCGATCCAAGGAACACGGTGGATCCTAAGCTCGCTGGAGAAGATGGCTACATGGTCATGGATGCAATTCAACCCAGGAAAATCTTGGAGCCTAAGTATCCTGAAAGGAAAGCTGACAAAAAACATCTTCAGTATTCAAGGGTCTGAGATTCCAACGATTCAAGAAAAAGGAATCCGATGCCTTGGAAAGAATTATGACAGCACCCTGAAGAACACACACACACACATATATATATATATATATATATACAGTACTGTGCAAAAGTCTTAGGCACCCTAGATTTTTAAATATAATATATAGTATATATTTGGTCTTAGATGTTTATTTTTTGTTGAAGAAAAATGAAGAAAAAAGAGGAGGACAGAGAAAGGAAACTAATTTTTAGTTGTCCTACTATATATATATATATATATATATATATATATATAGTACTGTGCAAAAGTCTTAGGCACCCTAGATTTTTAAATATAATACTTATCCTCTACTCCCAGAGCAGAGGATAAGGAATGGATCTACAATAGCTACAATAGTGGAGTGAAATTAGGTTGAGTGTGAAGTAGACTGAGAATGCTGCATGTCAGATGTTGGAATAAAGATCCAGGTTATTTTAAATATTATTTTAAGCTACACAAAGTTTTTAAATGTTGTTACAAATTTATATTAGGTACATTTAATTTTCCAGTGTGGAAACAGCCACAAAGTTCACAAATACAAAAACATTTACATTTTTAAATTTACATTACATTACACATAACTCACAGATTTAAATGTAAATTTAGGTGGAATTGCCTAAAAATGGCATAGAGTTTAGCAAGTTAAAGTGGTTTTCTTCATGCTTTGTGCATGGCAAAATCCTTAATGACAGTAGTAATGTCAAACCGGTACTACCTGGCAGTAATTTATCCCGATATTAAATTGATTACATTGGTGTTTTAGCAAGGTTATTAACTGTTGTCAACAGCCAGTTTATCTGGTTGACTAAATTAAGCAGAAAAGACAATGACAGACTCAGAAAACCGGTACCTGACAGTAATTCATCCCGATATTAAATTGATCACATTTTTGTTTTAGCAAGGTAATTAACTGTTATCAACAGCCTAAGCAGTTTATCTGGTTGACTTAATTAAGCTAGACAACATTAGCTAGCAATAGTGCTAGGCTAGCTAGCTGACCTTCAGACTGGGCTCTCCTCAATGGCAGTGGTAGTGGTCGCTCGGCATCTGCGGCTTCATGCTGGTCTACAGCTATCGTGTGTCAGAAAGGACAATGACAGACTAAGAAATGCGGTATTACCTGACAGTAGTTTATCCTGATATTAAATTGGTTACATTTGTGTTTCAGCAAGGTAATAAACTGTTCTCAACAACAGCCTAGGCTGTTTCTCTGGTTGACTAAATTAAGCTAAACAACGTTTGCTAGCATCATTCATTGTTAACGTTAGCTAGCTGACCTTCACTGAGTGGCGGCCAGTAGATTCAGAGCAGCTCCTAATTCCAGCGAACGTTAATATGACAGTTCACGCACATGACGTCATTGATGCATTTTTTTCTCTTTGATGTTTACATTTTGGCTGAAGGACCGGGGTAAGGGGGGGGGCACATACTGACAGTCGGAATTTTCTCTCAATTCTCTCTTGCTCGCTCTCTCTCTCTTTTTTTTTCACCAACGCTTTGGGCCCTTTACCACTATGGGCCCATGGGCTCATGCCCCGGTAAGCCCCTTCGGTAAAACGGCCCTATTTGGAACACCTTGTTCGTGGAATTTCACTATACATTTCAGCTGCTAAATAATAATAATCAACTGATTTTTCTATGTGGAATGGAATATGTCCATTAAAGACTGCACACTTGACATTCAGTGACACAGCAGTATGGGTAGACAACAAGAAATTGTACTGGGTGTGACTACTGAACTGAGTTGGTAATAGTGCGGAAAAAATTTACAGTTGCAAGCTGGCTGTCTATTTAACAATAAGGAGAAAATCAAATTGCTAACATTTAAGAATTTCTGGTTTGATTCACAGGTGAGGCACTGCTGCTGCACCATTGTGCAAGGTGCTAAGCCTGATTTGCTTCAGCAAATATCTATCTGTATAAATGATGTAAGCTGCAAGTCACTGAATAAGAACATCTGCTAAATGGTCATGTAAAAATTTAATGTTTGAGGTCAATGTTGAATCCAAGAGCAGTAAATCTTTCAGCATTTCAATATAAAGATGTGTGGGTATAATAAAAAGGGTTTAGCCTCTGTGGGGATTCAGAAGAAGAGCAAATTTCCATTCTACGTAGTACCATAGCAGTTGCCAAAATAGTACATGTAGTAAAGTAACAAAAAGAAGATGTTGGATGCATTCCACTATTTTTGGGTTTTTTAAATTTTATATTTCAGCATTAGACTTTGACTTGCATCCACCTTGGGTACTCCATTAAAAACACAAATAATCGTCTCCAGACATCCACATCCAATTAGGATGCAAGTAAATGTGGTTTTTGCCTGTTTGTGTAGTGCATTTCCTTTGACATCCAACATCATGTGACCCCTTGAAACACAATAATAAAAAGCCAATATTACAAGTCAGGAGTGTCTTACAATAAAGCATTGGATTTTTATTTGTTTATTTTTTATTTATCCAGATGAGTCCCACCGATATATAAATCTCCTTCTCAGGGGAGCCCTAGCCAAGAGCTTGCATATTTGAATGATCTAAAATACCTACAAAGGAGCTTCCTTCTCTCCATATGTACAGAGTACACACATCCAGGATGTAGAAAGTACGGTTAACAGGAGTAATGTGGCCTGAACATTCACACCCTGTTCGGGAGGGAGGGGGTGGCAGTATTTCTGGTTCAGGGCATGTTTAACGGGCAGTGGGAAATATCTCTCCTTGCAGATCCCTAGTGGCCTGGTGAAAACCACAACAGCGTGTCAGTCGAAAATGCCCCCCTTCTCATGTGTGTCCCTGCAGCATGCATTGATGGAGCATAAGACAGACAAGCCATGTTAATGTGTACACTGTACACTGGCTCTGAGCTCCTGGGAATATTTATATAATACGTGTCTGAAATGTTCTGTGCAGCTCAACAGCCTCACGCATAAGTCTGAAATGCTCATGGGTTTGGCATTTTTAACATGGCACCAAACATGGCATTTTTGGGGGTGGGGGCACAAATGATTTATGCTCTTTATTGGTAAACTGATGTGATGGAAAGTGCAAAAAGTAAGAAAATCATAAGCTATGCAAGTCACCATGGATAAGCATGTTTACTTAAGTATTTAAAATGAAATATTGAAATATGGAAATTTAAAATTAAACAAGTGAAATGATATGGCTGTCGTATCACAAAAATCTAAGCTCTGAATTAAATGTTCAGCGTAACAGCATATGAACTAACCAACATAAATGCAGGGGTGAGAACAT
Source organism: Anguilla pacifica (assembly GCA_039654925.1). Lineage (NCBI taxonomy): Eukaryota > Metazoa > Chordata > Actinopteri > Anguilliformes > Anguillidae > Anguilla > Anguilla pacifica. The sequence continues at coordinate 33,132,311 of CM077286.1, read as the reverse complement.
GCCAGCAAATCCTTTCTGCATTCAAGCTACCTCTGCATGCTGTACCAGAGTCAGACGGCTGTCAACATGACATCCATTGTAGCTACAGTAGTAGCATGGAATATGCTGTTGGCCTAACTCTATCCTTTTAAATGTCCATTAGTTGCTGGTGCAGAGCTTGCAATAGACAAAGAAGGCTAGAAGTGGTGTACTCGCTGACCGCAGAATGAATGAAAAGAAAAACTCATTGGGTAGAGGCTGCAAAAATAGAAAAGTCTTATTTGACTATGCTAGCAAAAGTGCAAGTAGTGCTAGGTGCAAAAGAAACAGTTTGTTCACATGATCATCATTAAACCACAGACAAACACACCTATACTTGTAAGTCACAGTGCAATTAATGATTAATTAATAATCATATCATTTTTAAATATTGTATATATTATTATACAGTGTATATTATTATATATTATTATAATGAATTATTATTAATGTATAATGACTTCAGTCTCTTCAAGGGGTAATGTAGAAGCTCTTAGGAAATATATTACTCTAAAAATGACAATGAGATTACATACAGAAAATTTGAGTTATAGGAAAATACTGCACAGTGCAATACTCTAATTTCTAATATAAAAAGAAGCTCACTTCTCTGGATGACATATGAATTGTTGATAATGTAAATACTTGTGAATAGTCACATAAGTAAAAGAATATGTGCAAATATTAAGGGATAGGAAACTAAAATCACTGTCCAAAAACACATGTAGGCTATATAAGACTCTATAGAAAGCACTATAGTGATAATTCCTTGTTCCTTGCCACGAGGCTGTATAGACTTTAAATAAAAAAAATCCATCTGCATAAATTTTCTGATAACTGAAATTTTTTTCAACCATGTTATGCTCATTGAGGTTACACTCTACTGCCAGTTAGCGATCTAAATATGTACAGTGAGCTCCATAATGTCTGGGACAAAGACATTATGGACATTATGGCTCAAAGTTTTTTCTTGGGTCTGTACTCCAAATTTTTTGATTTGTAATCAAACAATGTATGTGTGGTGCATATTCTCAGCTTTCATTAAAGGGTATGTATGCATTTTGGTGTCACCTTGGAGAAATGACAACACTTTTTATACATAGTCCCCCCATTTCAGGGCACATGTATAAAAAAAATGACTTTACAGGTGTTTCTGATTTGTCAGGCGTGTCCAATTACTTCCTTTGTGCAGGTATGAAAAATCTTTCAGTATCTAGTCTTGATCATAGGCTTTTGATTGCTTTTGGAGTCTGTTATTGGTGTTTGGGGCCTGGTAGGTTGTGGAAGACCTCTACAATTGATGACCAAGAATTCTCACCATAATGAAGAAAAAGACCCAGACACCTGTCTGACAGAAACACTCTTCAGGAGGCAGACATGGGTGTCTGACAAGTGTCTGCAGGAGACTTCATGAACAGAACTAGAGGCTACACTGGAAGACTGCTATTTAGCTGCAGAAACCAGATGGCCAGATAATGTGGAAAAAAGGTCCTGTGGACAGATGAGACCAAGATTCACTTGTATCATAGTGATGGCAAGCACAAAGTGTGGAGGCTTAAAGGAACTGCCTAAGTTACAAAGCACCCACCTCATCTGTAAAACATGGTGGTGGAGGTGTTATGTTTTGGCTTTGTATGGCTGCCACAGGTATTGGCTCATTTGTCTGCACTGATGATGTAACTGCTGATTACAGCAGCAGAATAAATGATTACGAATACAGAAGCATTTTATAGGTTCAAGTTCAAGAAAATGCCTCTAAACTCACATGATAGTGCTACAGTAAGAAAATGAGTCCAAATATATTGCCAAAGCAACAAGAGAGTTTTTCAAAGCCAAAACCTGGAAAGATTCCTGACTGGCTAACTTATTAACCTAATCTGAATCCAATTGAATTAGCAGAAGAGGGGTGTGGGCACTAACCCCTGCTGCCATCCTATATTTTGTCCCACGATTGAGATTTTAATCTGTGCAGTCAAGTCCAACAACGCCTGGACAGTGTTCCCTTTCATACTCATCGGTTATTATGTGGGGATACTCTTCTGGAGCAGGGGAAGGATGCATTACTTTACATCAGATTACAGGCATTTATCAGACACTCTTATCCAGTGCGACTTTCACAATTTTTTACATAGCATACATTTATACAGCTGGATATATACTGAAGCAATGCAGGTTAAGTACTTTGCTCAATGGTAGTGTCATACCTGGCAATCGAACCTGTGACCTTTCGGTTACAAAACCAGCTCCATACCCATTATACTACACTGCCTCGAGTGGTGTTAACCTGCATCACGGACCATTCTTTTCAGAAATGCCCCTTACTTCCATAGCACCAACACCCCTCCCCCAACATCTCTGACATGCTTGCTTGACCTGAGACCAGGAAAGGAGTATGATTAAAGGTTGTGGTGGTACAGGCTAGGGCTTTAGGGCAACAGGGACCTGTGGATGGAACAGGGTTAGGATGTGGGATGAAGGGGGAGGAAAAGAGAAGGGGAGCCTTCCTCTTTGTGTTCTCTCTGACATATGGTTCTTCGCTAGCTGAATGGCTTCAATCAGGAAGACTGGTTTATGTCACCGAAGCCATTCGGAAGTCCCTTTTGGAAGTCGCATGATGAACTACTCCAGTGCCCATTCTCCAGCTGGCCAGTTGCACACCGTGACCATCCTCTCAAGAAGTTCAATAAATGCCTCTTCTGCAACTTGACATTTGACAGGAGAAGAGTCAGAATGAGACTGGCCGTGTGAGCCTTCAGCAACAGACTGTGGAGAGCCTAATGTTGTGATTCCTGCACTTACACTAGCTGCATCTCCATTTATACTCTTGGAGACGTCTCCATCTTCAGAGTATGCTTCTGTGCTTGGTTTCGGTGCCAAATTGTCACAAGCTGAGTGAAACTCCTGGGAGGGACAGAAGAGCTTGGGACAGGGAGATAATTCCCAGGTTTCACTGGTGTTTTATTGAGAGAGCAAAAATAACCCCTGTGTGCACATGCCAAATCTGGCCAAACCCATTTAAGGGGTACCCTATTTAAAGCTTCATAACTCCAGATGGAGCACTACAGAGACTTGAGAAATGGCTTAAATGAAGCAATACATTTGTACCATTTCCAATACTAACTTAGATTATGTTCATAATTTAGGAAGAAATAAAGTGCAACAGAGGCAACTGTTCAAGCAAAAAAGCAAAAATGAATGTGCTCTTTTTTGGTTTGATCCCATATATACAGTAGGTTAAACTATATATGTCCTGGATCAAAATCTCCTTGACCACAAGTTCATAAAATCTAAGGGTGGATACGTAGAACTAATAAAGATCTATGAAGCAAAAACTAAGCAGTGTACCCAGCATCTCCAAATCTATGCAAAATGAATAAATTATGCATTGCTGTACATAAGAACATGTTCACGTATTTCACTACAAATCAACTGTTTTGACTCAAGAAACTCACTTTTGCATCATTGTCAAGTGGCAATTACAAGCTTTTTGTCAGCACAGTGGTCTAAAATATCTAGGGGATCAGAAACATATCCAAAATCTCTCCAAAAATGAATAAAAAAATGTTTTTTTGTCCATTATAAAGCATATACATGTGCCCCTTACAGATGTTTAAGATGAAACATTGACATCAGATAAAAAAAATAATGCAAAAATATTGTCACAATGCGGCACAGTACCTAAATGTGCAACTAAAAATACAATTCTTGTATGTATTTTTGTACTTTACAGTATGTAATGTTTTCTTGTATGGGGATGGGACAACAGGAAAACAATATTCAACCCTCCACCACATTTTGTTCCAACTCACACATATCCGGTGCATGAAACACAAAAACTACTGAGCTACTAACGAACGCTTACATTACAGTGTGAAATATTCTCATTATAAAATACCACTAACCTATTTAAAGACTCAATTTCTAAAATAGCGTATATAACCAAAATTCTTTGAGCAGTAATACTTACATAGTGATGATGAAATGTTATCTTTGTTAAGTAGATAGAGACAGGAGTATTTCTCTCCTCTTCTGTCTTGCTCCAGAAAACGATGTCAGCTAGGTCTATCAGCAAACATATGGCTTAGCTATGCTCAGAAGAGTTCAATAATAATATTTACCAATAAATTACAAAAATTACTGATAACGTTTTGTTGGGTGCAGTGTCTTTTACTGATACCACAGAGTGAATGCATAAGTGAATGTGATGATGAGAAAACTTTCGGTTACGCTGATCTTTAAAACGTTATTCCAAAAGCTAAGTGAGACATGTTATACATTGTTAGAAAGCTTACAGTATACTGTCACCTACTGAATATATCAATTGTCAATCAAGCCAGACTGCACTAAAAATGGCGACAACGCCGTAAACAACACGTGTGGTATCACGCATAGCTATTTTGGAAGGTATCCAGGCATACAAATGTACGTATATTTCACAAACGGATTGTCCAAGACAATATATGACCACTCAGTCTCGAAAAGGACATCTCTATGCGTAAAACCAATGGAAAGGTTGTATATTTATTCAATATTTAGTACAAGCTATTGACTGTAGAATGGCATGGTATAATTTTTGAAAACTTTGTCTTGTTTATTTCATTATTCAGTGAGGAGCATTTTCACTGTTGTATTGGCATATTTTAGGGCTATTGTTGGGTTTATGTTGCTGCTATGACAGAATATGATTTTTGAGGGGTGAAAGAATATTTTTATGAATGCCCAGATAGAAAATATTGTCCATTATGTCATGGGTGGGGGGTGTAGTTGCAGATGAGACTGTAGGGAGGGGGTGCTTGTTAAATGAACGACCAGAGCGACAAAGGTGGAGCTGCGAAAATTTGGCATAGTTGCCATGTATCGTCTACTAATGAAACTAAAACAAAGCTTTTCTGTTTTCAACTCATACATTCGTTGCAGGAGCAATGATGTCTGAGTTGAACAATCTAGGCATGCAGGCATGCCAACCACTAGGGGGTTTGCGCTGAGGTTAAACAAACAAGCAAACGTAAATTTTCCTCTTTCCCTTTCAAGGGCTTCATATAGATCAAAATAATGAACTAAACTAAGAAAGACAAAATAAACAAAACATGGATACTGTGAGTTTGCTTTCAGACATGCTCTCTTGTCACAAAACCCCCCAATCTCAGACACCAACTGTGGAAAGAAGCACATACTCCTGAGATGGGATCAATAATGCAATAATCCAGGTGTGAGCCTACTTAACCAGTAGGCATGGCCCTCAGATGGCCCAATTCCCGCTCTCAGACTAAGTTCTGCAACACAATTATCTGCCATCTGGGTTGTTAGCTGTCTATGTAGGAGAACAAACCATTGATATCTGACAACTTAGTTTATCATCAGTAATTCTACCCCATTTCCAATCTGAAATCAAAGTTTGATTGCTAGTATGCTGATAATGTAGTCAAATCCACCAGCAGTGGGCAGTATAAGATCTTTTTTTTTTTGCTTTCAGGATAAAACCTCTCACAATGGAATAACAAGTGTGTAGTATCATAGTATTTATTTTCTTTGATCCGTTATTTATAATATAATGATAAAAATATGATTCTGATTGCACAGGGAATTTAAAAGTATTTGTTAATGCACAGACCTATTCCAGTCACATTTCTTATGCAATTTGGATACACATTAGAGCAGAAAGATTTTCATTTTATGACTAACAAATCCAGACTGAATATTAACTATGATACCTATTTGTAAAGTAAGAATGAGAAGTACTTCATGATGGGTAAAACGGAAACATATTTCAGGATGTCATAGGTGCAGTGAGGGGCTGATGAAGTGACAGTTTTCTGGGGGAGTTTCTAGATTGTTCCTTTTTTGTCAGGGTAAAGTTCACCTTGTCTGATTAGAAATATGCCTTTGTCATCTGGCAGAGGGTTCAGATGTGTCCTCACCTATCATCTGTTGTGTAAGCGTGTGTTTCTCTCTCTTACTCCGTGTGTGTGTGTGTGTGTGTGTGTGTGTGTGCCCGCATGAATGTCTCCACATGTACGTAACATACTTGGTATTTGGCTTGTGTTACCTTATCCAACACCTCAAAACTCAGTCTTAGTTCCCCTTTTACTGGATGACTCACTAGGATCACAATGAATCAAAGCTCTACAGACGACCAAAGAGGGCCTTCTACATTAGACGTACTTCCCTCCTGGAGACAGCATACATGGCTGACATCTTTTGCATGTTTGATTCCTTTTTTTCTTTTTTTAACGTCTTGCTGCTTTGATGGAACCCATTTTATAAGGGGTGAGGCGCTTTATAATCAGCATGAGTTGGTTTATCCAGAATACCAAGATGTACGTAGAATGCTAAACTATACCCAAAATGCCCTGCTTTATGCAGAATACCAAGCTATATCAAGAATGCAAAGCTGATCTCTTTAAATTTAGCCAACCTTGTCATACACTGAGTAGCACATCTACTGAATAATTCTACCCAACAGAATGTCTGAAATTTTGGAAAGCGTACCATTGCATTCCATGTATGCATTAAATCTTTACTGTTAATTCAAGAATACAGAGTAAATGACTTACCTTATATAAACTCATAAACATGTGCATGCTTGCTTGTGTGTGTGTGCGTGTGAGTGAGTGAGAGAGTGAGTGAATGACTGAGTGGGTGTTTGTTGAAGGAATTAGCTGATTTGTTTGCTCTGTCTATCACAGGATGGCCCTCTGACACATCCCTGCTGCCCAAAGGGAATTGCATTCATTTCTATTTTATCCCAGCCATCATCAGCATCCTGTCCTAAATCACAGTCTATAATAACACACATTTGGATTGAGGGGTGATAAAATGCAAACAGATTTTCCAGACGTAACCGTGGACCCATTTTTTGGGTAAGTTATAATGGCAGTGTTGCCTTAAGAGTCATTTGTACGCATGCTGTGCTTAAAAGGCTGCAGTGTGAGCTTTAGGCCCTCTGCAGTGATGAATCTGTGAGCCAAACCTTGCTGTGAAAGCAACAGTATGAACCCACTGAAAAAAACAGGAGTATTTTGTCCTCAAATGACTTCCACCATTAAAATGACTCTGCTCAACATCATCCTCTAAAAAAATATTTATTGGGGGAAAACCCTTCTGCCTTCTGTTCTCACATAGTTTAGCATGAGAGAGATATTTCATAAATTATGCCTCAACTGTGCCTATAACTTCTCACTCAAGCTGTCTATGTATGAGAAGCTTCTCATCATAAGAATACATTTTATTCAGAAAAAAGGCATGTCCTGTGCCAAAAATTCGAAACAATGTCCGGACAGTTAGAATGAAAGGTTTAATTTTAAAAGTAGGCATGGAAGTTGTTGATAGCCAGAACCTCAGGTCAGAGAGGTTGAGTGTTCATGCAAGCACTGCCTACCACCAAGGAGGATTCTTTGTCTTTTAATAGGAATTAATGAGATTTTCAATTTTGTCTGAAATCAATTATTCTGCTCACACTTGAAACAAGCTATATGCTTTAAAAAAAAGATTAGTAATGCCTAGGTGGTCATATATTCAGATAAAAATGCTAATGTGAGAGTGCTTAATACAATACAATACAACTTTATTTGTCCACACAGAGAGGAAAATTGCCTTTGGCACGCATGGCATGACATAGTACACAACAATACACAAAGTATAAAATAAACACATAAAGACACAAGTAGTATATATCCTACACTTTCTGTCAAAAATTATTTAGGACCCCTGTGATTTATGACCCCCCTGTCAGCTTGATTGACAGGTCAGTTTGACAGACAGTCCAGTTTAATTGACAGGCCAGTTTATCAGTGAGATTTGACACCTCCCCAGTCAGTGTTTAAAAGGAGACATCCGTTTGCCAGAGAGGTTTCTGACACTATACATTTATATGACACTATACTGTATATTTGTGTTTTGCCCGGGCATTTAGTGACATGTGTCGACCCGACCTGTTGGCTTTGAGTGTTGTCCGGGGCATGTTGTGACATGTGTTGATTCAGACCTGTTGGTTGTAATGCCTGGGGACCCGTGAGGTTAATTATCGAGTTGACCTGGTGGCAAGCACATCTTGAGAAGCCTACGATGGATTCTTTCACTTTGAGTGACTTGATTTATTTGTTCTTACAGAATTTGTTTTATTTAGAATTGCATGTAGCATTACAAACGTTTAGCGTTATGTCTGATTTGTTTTGTTTAACAGTTAGCCTATTTATTTGATAGGTGCTGCTGAATGCGATACCATTAACACAATCAATGAAATTCAAGGATTTGACTCTCTTGGTTGGTATGGTCTATTTATTTGTGTCTATGAAAGAAAATAGCATGTTGACAAGTGTTATTATTTTGCTGTTAATTAAAGCTGTTTTATTATACCTTTCAGTGTCTGGTGATATTATTACGCCTGTATTGTGTGATCAAAGTGTGCCCGAACAGCAGGCTCTTGGTAAGCGTGGACCTATTCTTCTATCTCTTTTTTAATGAATATCCATTTTCGGTGATAAAACTGTATTACTAACGCTGGTGAATGCGATTTAGTAGGTCTGCGAAATCTGGTACAATCCATCACTCCGCCGGGGTTCAAGTCAGTGCAACGAGGGGAGTCAAGAAAGTTTTCAGGCCAATCATTGGAAAGGCCTGCGCCTGCTGATGGTAAAGCTGGAGGGGGTTCTAAGCAGAAAGATCTCGTGCACAAGACTACAGACGCGGAGGTTGGCATTTCGGCAAAAAGTTCGAATTCGTTGGAAGACAATGTCATAGGTGAGATCAAATCTAAATGCCTATAATCATGGTCGTTTAAAAGATGTATTGTGTAGGATGGTGACATCAAGCGGCAAAGTTACAGATAACGACAAACATATTTATAAATACCATATTTCATTTATGCAAATAGATCCCACTAATCCTACACACTGTGACCTTAATGTCGAACTGGATGAAAAAGAGAAATCTAGATCGATAGGGCTGAACTAACCACAGTATTTTATTATTACACTGAATTGCAGATCTTTACACAGCGGATACCGTGCTAGGAGACCCCGGCCTGTCTGAAGAGTGTGAACAGACACCCCAAACTGAGGCTGTGGATTTGGATAACATCGATGGATACACAAATTAAATTCTGGGACGAAGCTGGCTTTGGGGATCTACAAACGGACTCGAAGGAGAACAACGATATAAGCCTACCAGCGCCTACTGACGCAAGGAATCGGTCTACGGAAAGCGCATTGCTGGGGGGAATTATTAAAGACTTTGCGGATGATTCCGACGATGTTGGATTATGCAACAACCAAGAACACGTTGAAGATTCTCGTCAAAGGTATGATCGGTTGTATTTGTATAGTCGATGATTGCAACACGGTTATTGGCAAACTCCATCGTTATTCGGATCGGTTTGACAGAAACGTGTCTGTTTTTGAGAGGCAATGCAAGACTGTTGAAAAGCTAGCAGAGAATGTTGTTTGGATAAAGAATGTTGTACAGACGTTGGTTGATGCTAATCAGAGATGGGAGCGTAGATACCAGGAGTTGACTAGAACATTAAACAATCAGACAAAGATTATCTGGGAAGTTTTCACATTGTGTAAAATGGATTGGGGTGCATTGTCAGATGTTTTAAGCTGTCTTTCAAACATTTCCCATAGTTGATGTTCTTAATGCTGGTCTCTTTTAACTAGGCTAACTTGTGTGAATGCAACTGCGAATGTTAGAGGTTTTTTATGCTTTTTATTTTCTTTTATGAAATCACTTTGTCAGAACACATTTAATTTCATTAAATAACTAAAAGGTAAAAATTTTGTTGCGAGTCAGAAGGGGGGGTGGGAGGCATGTTGCAGAAAAATAGACACCACAATGTCACAGTCAACCAAACATAGGCTTGATACCCCAGATGGCGAATGCAAACACGCTATGTCTACTGCAGAGTTCAACAACACTCTGCATACCATTAACACGTTGTTAGATGTAGAGGATAGTGCCCAAGACCCAGACACATTAGCAGACAGCCTCATAAATGATGTTTCCATTTACCGTACGTCTGATGATATTGCTAGTTTCAATAACACACTACATACTCTGCAAAATGGGGCCGGTTGCACCGAACGCGTCATCTAATCATGGCTTAGACAATGTGGATATAAAAAGGTTGGTAAGAGAGGGTGGCGTGGTCGGCGATTTTACGTTTTAGACCTTGATTTAATAGTCTGGTTTTACACAGGCCGTTTAATTTCAGGGGGGGCTCTGACACAGATATGGCCGCATACATAGTACATTTACATAATACTCTGAGTGACATAGTTGAGTTTTCTAAAACCTTCGTTGGGGAAAAGGGCATTTTTAACATTACCTTGAGAGGGTCCAGCCTAACTACAGATGTGAATGCGATGTTGTCTCCAGAAAATGGTTACTGAGTTGAGCGTTTCTTGGATTCCATTGAAAGAGTTTTGCAGAGCAACACGCAAATCATGGTTGATGACAACTTGGAGCTAATGGTTTCTATAGCACGGAGTAAGAATGGTGGGGTGTATAGAAAGCTGCGCGACCTTGCACATAATGAAGTGATTAGCAAGAACATGATGAATTCATTATGTCCTTCTAACATTTCAAACAACCTGTGTTTCACAATCTGTCTCGCACATTATCTGGAACCGCAAGCACCCACCAACACACTAGAGAAGGTTGCTGCAGACATGCATACATGCACAGCTTTTACAGTACAACAGAAAATATGGTTTAAAGATGTTTCAAAGTTTGATCGCCTTAGGGATTGAAATTGTTGTATTCTACAGATCGGGTACAAACGTGTTGCAGAAATATCAGACAAGTGACACGCCACACAGCAGGACGGCATTCTTATATCTTCACGATGACCATTACTATATGATACGAAATCTTAAGGCATTCCTAGGCGAACCATATGTTTGTCAGTTTTGCTATGCTGGATTTAGTAATCGCCGAGACCACAGTTGCAAGTTCAGTTGTGATGTGTGCAATGACTCTGAATGTCACAAGAAACCGAGAATGCCAAAATATTGCAATGATTGTTCAAGGTATTGCAAATCAGGCTTTTGTTTTGAGAAACACAAACAGCCAGTTTCCACGGGTGAGTCAGGAGTGTTAGTGGCGCCATGTGATGTTACAAAGTATTGTAAGAAATGTAACAGACGCTACCATGTCAGGGTAAAAAAAAAAAAAAAAAGCGCACAAATGTGTTACAGGGCGTTGTGTTCATTGCGGTGAAGATTTGTTACCAGATGCAGAACATAATTGCTACATACAATCTATCGCGTTAAAAAAAAACATAGGAGTACATTTTCTTTGACTCTGAGACACGGTTTGAGAATAGCAAACATTGTGCCATCACATTTAACGGCAAAGAGTTTACAGATGAAAGGGATGACTGTATTGAGTACTCTTTTGAGTAAGTTTAGATATAGGTTATACATGGCTAGCACACAATGCTGCGGGATTTGACAATTTTATTCTCTTGGAACATTTTTCCAAAGTGGGCATTACTCCAAAAATCGTCATGATGGGGTGTAGGCTGATTTCCATGTACGATGAGTGTTTTAAGCAGCGATACATAGATAGCTACTCATTCATCCCTATGTGTCTTGCTAAAACGGCCACAGCATTAAATCTGAGCATTTCCCGCACAAATTTAACAAGCAGGAAAATGACAACTACCGAGGCCCTTATCCCGACAAACATTACTATGGTTATGAGGCCATGTCAGATAAGACCAAGTCTGACAAGTGGTACAACGAAGTCGCTGACGGTGTTTTTGACTTCCAGAAAGAAATGTACACCTATGGTAGAAATGATGTTGTCCTGCTAAGAGAGGCGTGCTTAAAATACCGTGACGAATTTATCGAAAGTACAGGGCTTGACCCGTTTAACCACACCACGCTAGCGTCCTGCTGTATGGCTTGTCTACAAGACACGGTTTCTCCACAGAGACAAACTAGCTCTGACACATAACAGCGCTTACGTTAACCAACACAAAGCATATTCAAACATTTCCATTGAATGGTTAGAATTTGTCAAGGAAAGCATAAATGTAGATATGCACCACGCTCTGACCCACGGTGAGATGATGGTGGGTAAATATTATGTTCATGGCTATTACGAAAAAGACGGCGTGAGAATAGCTCTTGAATTTAACGGTTGTATGCATCATGGTCACGCGTGCAGTTATAACCCAAACCACACTCATCCGTTGTCAAAGATACCATATGGGGTTTTAAGAAAGCGTTTTGATGACAAACTGGAAACTTTTACAAAGACGTATGGGATGAAGGTTGAAGTTATGTGGGAATGCGACTGGAAGCATGCTAAACGAAACAATCCGGCCGTTGTCAAATTTATGTCTGCATACTGTGGAAGGGAAGTGCACTTAAGCTTACAGCCATCACCACTATGATGGATCATATCACTGCATTAACATTACTTATTACTTGTAGAGTTAGAGTGGTCAGACCGTGGTCAAATTATAAAAAACCAGCAGAAACATTCATATAATGTAAGCACAGTCTCCTATAATGTAAACATGGCTTTTCAAATAGACCATGTCATGAGTGTTACAACCGGCAGGGGCTGGATGAGATGTTTTATGTAAGAAAGGGGAGGTGAACACTTATTTTTATATAAGAAAGGAAGAGGGCTTGGAAATAATGGTGTAAAATCTGGGCAGAAAACAAGAAACAATGGTGTACTGGAAAGAGTCAAATAAAACGGTGTAAGTGTCAGGAGGTAGCCTGACAGCTGTGCCGGATTTGCTGGGGGATTGATTATTGGAGTCTGGGTGCACATGCAGATCGGGGCGTAAGCCGATTCGCCAGTCGCGGGAGTTGGGAGCGTGGCGCAGCTGTTTCGTGTTTGCCCTAACAAGCTTGCAAGGTTAAGGAGGCAGGTGAGAGGGAGAACGCAGGAGATGCCAGGGGTGAATGTTTGATTCCTCAACCGAGGATTTTTAGCTTTAAGTTAGTTTGTTTTTTTCTTTTGTTATTGCTATTTCTGTTTCCTTTTTGTTTGAGCTGTCTCCCGTTCTGGCGGTGGCTGGCTGGCAGTCCCGGATGCTGCACTGGAGCCACGAGGATTGAGCTGTGCCCGGACTTGGAAATAGTGGTGGGATACTGGGAGGAGCGGCACTGTGCAGAGCCTGTGGTAAGGACACTGCGCTACTCCTGTGAGGACCAACACTGCGAGGGAAGACTCTACACAAGCCCTGACAAGGGCGGAGGAACATCAAGCCTCCCACTCTGAGACGGTAAGGCGTGGGCCAACTACATCCTATCTTGTGTGTGTGTGTGTGTGTGTGTGTGTGTGTGGCTTCGTTTTAGTGACTCCCCCTGTGAGACGGCAGGGTGAGGTCTCCCCCCTCTGGAGGCGGGGCTGAGGCACAGGGGAGCCAGCGTGGGTACACTATTTTTATGCTGAGTGGGCACGTGTGAGGGGTAACCCCAGTGGCTTAGGAGTGTGTGGTGTGTGAGGGGCGTGTACGCTCTTACCTGTGTTGGAGCTCCGTGGAAGGGAAGGGGAGGGCCAGAGTGGGAGAGTAACAAAAGCTGGGGGGGGGGGGGGGGGGGGGGAGTAGGAAGTAGGGTGGGGTTGGTGCGAGTGGCGTGCTCTGTTTTATGAATTAAAAACAAAAGTTTACCTTTTACCTGCCTTGTCCTGATCTCCTTGTGGTGGGTGGGTTCCTGTACAGAAAAAGCATTGTTAGGTGGTGGGAGTCAGCTGGGGCTGCTCCTGACCCCGACATAAGCATGTGGGAAGTACCAAGTTTAAAGCTCCACAACAGGAGGGGCTGACAAAATAGAATAAAAAGGAGTGTTTGCCTGGCTGTTTATGTCCAGAAAAAGAGCCTAGACACCGATATGTCGGCTAGGATTCATAGGAACTTACCACTTTTGAAACTGATACTTAACGCTAAACCTGCACAGAGACGACTCATTTTGCAATCAGCGTCAAACGAGTTAATCCTAACCCTGTGCAAAGTGGCTTAACATTCTCAGTGGTACCATACCACTTACCAATTCACAATATAAAAAGCTGGAGAAGAAAGTTTATTGCAGATAAAAAGCTTGGTGTTCTTGGGGGGGAAAAAGCGAGCTATTGATCAAAGGGGCGGATTCCTTCTACTCTTGGCTGTTCTGTTTATAAGGAGTCTAATTGCATCAAGACAGTTAAATCTGATGGAGTATGCTGAGAAAAGGTATTTTTATTATTATTTAAGGGGCGACATACCTCAGGAGGTAAGACCGATTGTCTGGCAGTCGGAGGGTTGCCGGTTCAAACCCCGCCCTGGGCATGTCGAAGTGTCCTTGAGCAAGACACCTAACCCCTAACTGCTCTGGCGAATGAGAGGCATCAATTGTAAAGCGCTTTGGATAAAAGCGCTATATAAACGCAGTCCATTTACCATTTATTTAGTCCCCCAACGCCAGTTGGATAGATTAAGGAATAACAGCGCTCCCATACCTATAAGACAGACTGTGGAAAACGACTTGGATGCCTCCTATAACGAATGTCTTCAGTAGAGATGATTTGGACCCACACGATAAAGCCAAGCAATACACATCATTATTGCATAGATACTTGTCATTGGTTAAGCAGGGGGAACTTGAAACTAATACTTTAACTCTGGCTGTACCGACACCTTCTGTAAAGAATGATGCAGAGCAGATTTTAGCAGGAACACAAACCGCCGCTGTTGGTGTGGAGGGGGATAATATTGTTGGAGTTTTGAAAAACGTGCCATTGAGAAACCGAAAGAATGCTCAATACATTTTAGATTGAAAGATGTGGCTTCGTGGAATGAATCAGGCAAATTTATTTTAAATGGTACCGTTATTCCTGGTACCCACATTTGAAAAGTATTGCAGCGCCACAAATGGTGAATGTTAGAAGGAGACCGCTGGATTAGCACGAATTCCTGAGAGCTATTGCGACTCTAAACATACCGCTTTCTACAGTTCCAGACTGCTGTGTTAAAGACAAAATCAATTTATATAAAAACACTGGCGCATCTGGTTACGCAACACCCACAAGAACCCCAGAAACTCCTATGTTTAGATCTCCGATTTTGGACACTGTCTCGTGGCTCTCCTTTTAAAATGTCTCCTTTTAACATGTATTTTCTACCTTTTGTTTTTTCATTTTTACTGTGAAATGTGTTTTCACTTCTTACTATGGTGTGTTTTTAATTCACACTATGAAATGTGTTTTTATTCTTACTATGAAATGTGTTTTGTATATTTCAACATTGTTAATAAATGAAACTTTGACTTGTATAATTTTGTCGTCTTGTTTTATTTTCCATCATCATAGTACATTAAAGTTTGAACATTTATGAACGTTATGCACATTTATGAACAGTTATGAACATTTACCCCATTTGTACATGTTGAACACAGTTGAACATATTAGAAATACACACACATGGTTGTATTTTTTCATAAATTGTGAGACTGTTATCATTTTTAACCAAATTATCAGAATATTTAGACATTACATCTTAGTTTAATCCTCTTGACATGTGAGAGGCAAAAAATGCAGTGTTCACCACAAGTGATCGACATAAGGTCTTGAACCTGCTTGTTTGAGAATTGTAGTCTTGAACACGAAGTTCTTAAAAACGTATAGATGGATGGTGTAAACCGTTTGTGGTTTGGTTTGTTTCCAAAACTATCAAAAAAACACCTCTGTTATGTAGACGGCTAGCCAGTGTTCCCCAGGGAGATCCGAGCTGTGTGTATTAATTATTACCGATGAAGGTACTTTCTATACAGGTCTTTCAGGTAACTGGTCACATGCTAACACACTAAGAAAATGCGTATTTGCAGAAATTTTGTCCATAATGGCTGTTAGTTGTACAGTATTCATTTTCTCAGTAGTAATCCACCAGGAGCTGTCTACGGTTGGATACTTCAATTATGCTATCAAATATAGCGTAAACTATCAGATTTATAGTATGTGGCAGCGGCTGTCTGAAATGAGTTTCCAACTGTAGATTTCAAGCCTTAATTAGAGATAAATGTTGACCGCATTCTTCGTCGGGTGTGAGGTTAAATGCATAGAGTGTGTAGCCGTTCAAAAATTCTTCTCGGTCAATAGTTAGGGCTCTATTTTTAAGGTGTCTTCCAGAGGCGAGTGTTAGCTGGTAAAACTCACATACGGCTGACCCCATCAGATATTGGGGCTGCAGAGGTTTAGCTGGATATTGTTGTCTATCCACATAGACCGCTAAGAATTCTAGATCATAGTGTTTGAATGCAAAAGGGTTCTTATCGTAAGCACCCGTAAATGCATCATTGTCGACCATACACAATAGATTTTGGTAGTTTTCCTAAAAACAAATTCTCCTGATTGGAGACACATGTCCCAGCAGGTATGGAAATTTTTTTTAGATATGCTCTATCAATAGAATATTTTGCAGTAGCCGAGATTAATGCCTGAGTGTGACCTAGTCTTACAGCAGGGATACAGAAACTTTTTTAACAAATAAGGATGCTGTAAGAAAGCTTATTTTGTATGCCACGGTGTCACTGCGCATTAGGCAAAATTCATCCTTTGATCAGGTCATTCGTATTTTAATATCAACGCCACTTTTATGAGTGATTACAAGAGATTCTATCATGTGTGACAACGCTAGTAATGTGGCTAAAGCTCTCCGCCAAATTACCGAGCTGAATTTAGAAAGTGCCAGCGACAAGAACGAATGGATTGACATGGTTACGGATTACTCTGTGGATAGAGGTGATGTCTCGGACGTTTATCAGAGGCATCAGATACAGACATTGAGGAAAGCGTACAGTTTTCTGATGATGACCGAGATGAATCCGGTGTTGTCGCCGCGGAGGAAGCTAAAGTTTTGAGTTCAGTCAATGTTGTGAACCCTGATAGCAAGAAGGAGATGGGGAAAATTCTTGCGTTTGATTGCAAATGTGCGAAGAAGGGAAAAGAAAACTCTTCTTGCACACTAAAACTGTCCCCAGACATGATCTCTAATGTAAAATCTTTCCGTGGCATCTTTAACTGAGGACGAGAAAGATCTTATCCTTCTTGGAAAGATATCTACAACGGTGAACAGGAGTGAAATGACGTTCAAAGAAAGGCGAACAAACAAAGTGAAAGCGGTATAGAATGATGATGTAACTTTAAAGTACTATTCTTTTCACTGGTGAGGAGAGCAGCCATTGACAACTTGTCAAAGGCATCATTGTTATTCAAGGGAGGGGTGTGACTAAGCCTGCATAAATTAATTCAAAGTCTGAGTGGGTGTGAACAAGAGGCAGTGAGGATCCAAACTTCTGATTTCAACCTACATTAAAGTTGATTTCTAAGCAGTTTACATATTTTTATTCCATGCATTCAACATCAAATAGGAAGAATATACCACTACAATGCATTATATGTAATTTGGTGTAACTGGTATCTATTTAAACACTTGGTTGCTAAGGAAATATGTCACAAAAGTGTGGGAATCCCTTGTCAATCTTGCAGTCAATCTGGCAGTGAAAATCTGGTTTTCTGGCAGCCCATTCAGCATAAATGTCTAACTTCAAAACAGCACAACTTCCTCAATAATTGTCCAATCTCCATGTATGATACATCTATTTGAAGCTCTGTTTCTGTCACAGTAAAGGCTGCTCTCTTTGTCAGACCATTATTATCGCCAGTGGGGTCTGCTGCATCCATATGTCTGGCTGTATCCTTGTAAAAAAGCCCCTCAGAGAAAAGTGATTCCGGGGGGGTCACCTTGTCATATCTAATAGTGACTATCTCATTGTCTTTTCCTGATATATGTACACATCTCAACAACAGTACAATGTAGTCGCCCACAACTTGATGCTGAATTATATTGGTGTACACAAAAAGTGTGTAGAACCCCCCGTATATATCAGTGGGGTTCAGAGAATAAACTCTTTCCGGATTCCCTTCAGACGTCTCTGGCTGTTCAGCTAGGTCAAAAACATCCTCCTTATTTAAAGTGGCAATCTCGAAGATTTTCATTAAAATAAATGTCTGTTAAATCACTATATATTGCTGAATTAGGTAACACAATGGTGATTGAGCCTATTATTATATTAATTTATATTGTTATTATTATTATAATTTATGATTGAAGAACTGGGTGTCTGTGGCGACATTCCCGTGAAAAAATCACAAGCGGCGCACAGTTAGTGACGTGTTTTCCATAACCCATCAGTGGTTGGTCCGCCAGAGAGGGTAGGTGGAGCTAACGGAACAGGCTCGCTCTTCAACTCACTTGTGAGAGTGAGCAGCGTAGATACTGTTTTTTCAGTGTCTGCTAGCGTTATGGAACCCTAAAAAGTTTTTGTGTAACATGAGAGGTCATATTTTTTGTTGATGTAGATTTTGTATTGCGTTTGATGACAATGTAACGTTACTAAATTACAGTTATTTGCACAGCTAACACTAGCTACCGGACCATGTCAAGAAAGGCAACATTAGTTTAGACAACATTGTGCACAGTCTGTAGCCATCTCTCATATCAGGTAACGTTGCGTTAGCTAGCTAGCTAATGTAATTAACATAATCTAATGTCAGCTAACAATGAGAAAAAACGCTAGCTAACGCTACCGACCGGTACCGACCTCGCAAACCGTCTCTCGAATGCAACGCTACCTTGTTGCAATGTAGCTAAATAAAGGACAGTTCAGATCAATGATTCGCAACGAGGCTGGATGCAACTTGCAAAATTCCAAGACGTCTGATTGTAAATGTTCTAAAACTGCACTTGGAGATTTCACAAGGTAGGTCTTTTGAGACCCCAGGGCAGGCAATGGGTCTGCTACTAACCAGTTCACAGCGCTGCAATTTTCTCTGCAACGTTCTAAAACCGTTTCGTCTTGTTGCGAATCATTGATCTGACCTGGCCTTAACGTTACCGTTATTTACATTGCCATCAAGTTCATCAATATATTATAATAATCAGAATAAAGCAGTCTTTACACAGTGCATTAACCCCAGGGTATAGGTGGAGCAGAGCCGGGTCTTATTTCTGTGTAAAGATGTCAAGCCGGAGAAAACTGTATAAAAAAATATGGCAGTATGGATTAGCGTTGTTATTATTTTATTATGCTTCCTCATATGTTCCTTCAGCCTTGATGCCCCTTTTTGACAAAATCTCCTTTGTTTTTGTTTCATTCTTCTTGTTCTGATTGCTAATTTAACACCAAACTCAGTTTTATTCTCAAACAGTTTAGCTAGCAAAACCAGAAACACCAGGGGTAAAATTTTGCAAGGCAGTTGTCAAAAAATATCACACAACAATCATTCACAAGAAAGACAATGTTTGTTGTGCACAAGATACATAATTGAACGAGCCACAGTGAATCCCACGGATTCTTTTCTGCAGTGTAACGATGTTCATACCAGGCAAAAGGTGGATAAAGAACGTCTGTGGAAATTGATCATCACTAATTCTACCCCAGGTCTGCTACAGCATTTTAACCTGGCTCGGCAGTGTAAAGACAGCTTAAGTTAGCCTAATGTTAGACAATGAATGAGTATGCACATAACGTTACTTTTATAACAACCATTTTTTATTCAGTAAATAGTAAGTATTATAGTTACTGTGGCCCAGGTGCCAGCTGACTGACGTCACACACAGGCGACACTGTTTGGAAGTTGGGAAGTGAGGTCCAAGAACACACCTGCAATTACCGCTTCTCTCCGCTTCTCGCCATTGGTATCGCCAAAGAGAACGAAACGGAAATCTTCGAGATTGCCACTTTAACCCCAGAATTATTGCGCGTTTTCCATAGAACTTTAGAGCTATGTCACGCCTTGTCTGTATGTATATTGTGTTTTTTACAGAGTCATAACCAAACTTTACATGGTGTGGAACTAAGTGTTGATTAATCTCATCAACTAACTCTGTAATGCTCGGGTAAAACCCCGCGTGCAGCTTGACTCTTTAATTTTTTAATCAATGAAGATAAAAGACCCATCTACATTGCGAAAAGTCTCCCACGTTCTTGGATACTGGAATTCGATTAACCCAACCTGCCAATCGCCTTTTAGTATTAATGGCCTGGATAGTTTTGTTCTGTACTTTGATATCTCATTATCAGGATACACTGAATGAGACCTATTACAAGGTAGCATTATGTAAAATCCGTCATCACCCATGGTGTTGTTCACCCCCAAATGAAACACAGTGTGCAAAAACACAAGTTAAAAAGGTTCTAAACGTTAACCACTTCTTCTTTGCGAACCCATCCTTCAGCCCGTACAAGGTTTTAAATACATTATTTTCGTTTTCTCTGGATACGTCCACGGGTCTCATTTTAATACTCCAATGATAGCTGTTGTTGTAGGAGGTAATTAAATCTTGCAAGACATCAATATATCGCTTGGAATTGACGGCTGTTAGATACCGCCACATTCTGCCCTTAATAGTCCGTAGTTTTTGAGGTTTTCTTCCTTCCTTCAGTATGGATTTGAATGCTTGCGCTACCTCCGCTCCTGTTTTGTTTTTTAAAACACGTGTCCATGCGTATTTGCTAAAAACATCTAGGCAAGTCAACATATATTTGAAGTTGTCATTTTCCTTTGAGTACGTAGTCCTATCAACCAGGTCAGCTTGAAATTGAGTGTCGATACTGTGCACTATCACTCTGTTCCTAATGCGTGCAGGCTTGTGAAGCGTATAGGCATCCTCTCCGGCTAACCATTCAGAAACTTGTTTGTCAGACATGCGCACCCCTGTGTCTTCGAACACAGCCTCTTTTAAACGTGTTTTACTGCCAAAATAACCCTCGTTAGAGGGTGTGTAGTAAACAGATTTCAGAAGATCTGTCATGATACCTGCTCACCAAATACCTGAACAAATAATGACATTATTTGTTTTGATTCACATCTTTTATTTTCAACAAGATTTCAAACTCACAGTTTGTCAAGGTAGTCTAAAAATTTAACACATGCATCAACATTTCTCTCAAGCAGGAAATTGACCAGTATTTCTACTACTTTACACACATTTACTGACTCGTTTTTAGACAGTTTCGTTACACAGACATCCGTTTTGTATGTACAAAGACCGGTGATGTGTCCTATGCCGAAAACCCTTCAACACGGCTCCATGTGGTCTAAAAGATCGCTCACAGTCACATGACACGGTTTGACAGCATTTTCACCCATGCGCAAAAGATCACCCCACTCTGTAGACAATTTTCTGGCTAACATCATTTGTTTTTTAAGATTGTTCAATCATCGAACAGCAACCGCATTCTTAGTGTTAAAATTGTCAACCTCATCAGCTATAATTTTATATAACAATGCTGTTAATTCAAATTTTGTATGTTGTTTAACAAGATCTTTTGACAAACTGGTACTGGCACAGACATTTCCCATATTGAGACAACTCATTCGCTTTTTCCCCGCCAACAGTATAGTGCGTCAAAAACAGCTTGTTCACACTGTGGATCAGCAAGTTTTTCCTTGATTTCCTTCAGTTTCTCACAAATGTATGGTTCTTCTTCAAGCTCGTAGACAAGAGCTTCCACAGAACCATGGATTTTTTGCGGGTGTGGATGTAGTCCGTATGTGTCCAGAAGATATGTGAAGGCTTGTAGTAATTCCAGCTTGAAAAGTCTCTGTTTTGTATCCCCAATGTGCGATTGGTAAAAGTATGCGTTAGGTTCAAAGAGACATGAATGCTGTAACTGACTCGGGTGATCCACTTCACAGCCGAAACAAATTTCCTGCAACTTTACACCAATCATGTGTTCTAATATGACACCAACAGCTGCCTTTATGAGTTTGAAGCCCAGCGGTGCTATACATCCAACTACGTCTTCTCCAGGGGTTGTAGAGGCTATGTCGCCACTATCGCAACCTGCTGAAGGCAATGTTGTTAGCGATTCAGTAGACTCAGACCTCTGCATGTATGTCAAATTCTTTTTCCCTAGATTTTCTCACCAATCGTCAAGCCATCCATAGTCTTCAGGCATTGCAGCTTCATTTACCAGCGACATGGTTAGTCAGCATGTCAACAAGTCTTTGAGATGAACTGTCTTGGAGGTGTCGGCCTTTTTAATGCTTGTAGAGAATGGGTGGTGATTCCAAATGGGCCACCTCAGTCACACTCGAGGTCAGACTGACACGTCTGAAAAAGTTTTACTTTGATGTCTTGGTATCTATCCAAAACGTCACACTATTTGAATAACCTGTCTATCTTCTTGAAAACGGCATGTAGAACAGACATGTCTTTCCAAAGAAACATAACTTTCAGTTCTGTCAGGACCACTGTCATCAAAGTAGAACTTTATTGATAATAAAGGCAATACAGTTATGTTTGGCGGTATGGCTCTGTTCTGGAGCTCTCCCGCCAACCACGCAGCCCGCGTGGATAAGGCCGGGAGGCCAGCAGCCAAACCCCAAAACAACCATATGCCGACGTGCTATTAATAAGTGTCTCCAGCTGATGTGGTGACTATGTGTACGACCACCTGGAGGAAGTCCAGCCGAGCCTTTCGGCTTGAGGCCGTCTATTTTTTACGTGGATCAGTGGTTATGTGTACCAACATGTTGGACATTCCCCTGAGGCCAATACTTAGATGTATTATTCATTAATAAACCAGAGGAACATACTATGTGTGGTATGATATTAGGCTATGTGTACTGACAGCTTGACGGTATTTCCCCTCGAGCGCTGAGATTTGAACTAACCGGGGGAAATATACTACCGACTACGTCAGTGTAAATGAATCCTCACTCGTTGCACAGGCCTACCGGAGGAGCCAGTAGGAGCAGCAGCAGGAGCGCGGTGGCAGTAACGCAGCAGCGTAGGAGCCATAGCGCAGCAGCAGTAAGAGCAGTGATGTGAAGCACGTGTTCAACGATGACATGGTGACTATGTGTACGACCACCTGGAGGAAGCCCTTCGTCCAGTCAAGCCCTTCGGCTTGAGGCCATCTATTTTTTACATGGATCAGTGGTTATGTGTACCAACAGCATGTTGGACATTCTCCTAAGGCCAATAGTTAGATGAATTATTAATTAATAAACCAGGGGAACATACTATGTGAGATGTAATATTAGGCTATGTGTACCGACAGCTTGTCGGTATTTCCCCTCGAGCGCCGAGATTTAAACTAAACCGGGGGAAATATGCTACTACCTGCATCAGTGTAAATGAATCGTCACTCATTGCCATCCATACAAGCATGCATGGACAAGACCAGGAGGGGGCAGCAGCAAAAACCCCCAAAACAACCATATGCCGACATGTTGTTAGTACTTAGTCTCCGGCTGAAGTGATGACTATGTGAAATGCCATTCGGCTACCGGAAGGGCCCTTCATCCGGTCAGCTCGAGGCCGTTCTAACATTGTGGGTCAGTGTACCAAGCTTTTTTTTTTTTTTTTTTTTTTTTTTTTTGGCCTTTCCCCTTAAGCAAGAGTAAAATGAAACCGGGGAAAATACTGTAATGTTGAAGGCTATGCCTACGTGTATGGCCTTGGCTTCTATCAATCAAATTTATTTGTATAGTGTATTTTACGGCAGTTGTCACAATGCACTTTACGGACAACCCTGGCCTGAACCCCCACAGGAGCAAGCCTAAGGCGACAGTGGCAAGGAAAATCTCCCTGTGGCAGATAGGAAGAAACCTCGGAAGGAACCAGGCTCAAGGGGGAAACCCATCCTCCTCTGGTCGGCTCAGGTTGTTGATTGTGACAAGCATGTCAGTCAGTGGCTTAGCTACCTCGTAAGCCCAAGGCCATTCAAACAAATCACCAAATATTATTAGGCTATGTGTACCAACAGCTTGTTGGTATTTCCCCCCAGCACAGAGATTTAAACCAATTAGAGGGAAATATACTACTCACATTAGTGTAATGAATCCTCGTTCGGTAGTAGTAGCAGCAGCAGCAGCAGCAATAAACAGCAGGAGCAGTAGGAGCAGCAGCAGCAACACAGCAGCAGTAACATCAGCAGTAGTGGCAGCAGTAACGCAGCAGCAGCAGCAGCACCCAGCAGCAGTAACAGCAGCAGCAGCAGTACCAGCAGCAGCAGCTTCAGTAGCAGTAGCAGTAACATCAGCAGTAGTGGCAGCAGTAATGCAGCAGCAGCAGTAGCACCCAGCAGCAGTAACAGCAGCAGCAGCAGAAACAGATTATAGAGGAAACATTGCCGGCTGCGACATCGGTACTTGCCAGTAGACAGTAGCAGCCATGCTGCTATACTGCAAAGCTCATAGCTTTTGAACGGAAATTGTCAATGCCAACGGATGAAAGAAGCACATGTCCAAAGCCCCGTAGCGTCACTGGGGATGCCGGGAACCATCACTGCTGTCGTTGCCGCACTGGAGCAGGAGTGGTGGTGTAGAACTCCGGAATGGGGACCACATTGCCAATGAGACGGAGGCGGACGGCAACCAGATTTCGTCATGGCATTTCCCAGTGAAGGCTCCTCAGTGCTCGCATGGGGGCGCCACCACAGGTACCGGGTCATGGAGGAGAGGATGGAAAACAGTGCTAGTATGCAATGATGACACGAGTTCCTTCATTTTCTCAGATTAAAAGCTTGAGGTATATACAAAATATAGCTAATTTAAGCATATTTGCCATGGTGAGATCACAAAGAACCCCGAAGCATAAGGAAATGCAGTTTCCAACAGTGGGTACTTCGGGGTTGAAACTCTTGCCTTAACTCCGTTCACAACTGGTCTCTCTTTTATGAGGCTGAAGAGTCTATGCATCTTTTAAAAATTGTGGGGAAATGCACTATGCAGAGATTGGATGAACATATTACTGCTTCTGCCCATCCGACGTCACGATGAGGCTAATCTTGCATTGCGCTATCGGAAGCGAATCCTGCCAAATGGATACGCTGGAAAAGATGCATAGCCTGGTCCCGAAAGCCGAGACGATTGGCGATCGTGTTTTTGAGTTTCACTTAATTTGCTGACATAAGGGCCACTCCGGGCGAGGGCGGGCATCGAAGCAATAAGGTTCGAAGAATTATTTCTCAATACGTTACTATTTAAATATTATTTAACAGTTGGGCACAGTGGGCTGCTTTAAAGCGCCACATTGCATTACTAATATGCTTACCGAATGAGTATATTAGGAGAGGAATTGGAACCAGTCTTTTTTTTTTTTTTTGCAATGCAATGCAATGCAATGTACGATTAAGAACTATGACAAAGTTGCGAAAGCACATGCTACAATTCTGCCTGGAACCAGCCATAACCGGGAGCAGATGCGATGGATGACGCGCAACGCCATTCGCGTGAGCATGCAATTGTAGAGACGGCGAGGCCAGTACCTAGGCTATGCGGAGCATGTCCGTAGCAGGAGGTATAATTTTTCCTCAGCATATGTGCTCAGTCGTGTGGTCACATGCCTGATCACATGCACGGTGAAGGGGTCAGAGCAGTGACGTGCAGAAGGCTACATGAAATCCCTTCTCCGCTGTGATAAGCCTAAACGCCCGTTTAAGTGTCATGGAATACAACGATACACTTATGAATGCGGAACGTATGCATCCGCATCTTGCAACAGCACAATATTGAGAGAACCAGTTGGACAAGACAACGTTAAGCCTAATTTGTCTCATTACAATGGACATTCAGCATCGTGATCTGACAGCTAAATTAGATAGCCAACCAATTGTATCCTCGCAGATTTAACACCAATATGAATTTAATGTTTTCATTTTTCTGTCGCGATGATTGGGTCCCGATAAGGAACCGGCTTTTTAAGCGCAAATCGTGAATCAGTGGAGAAAACTTTCTGTTTCTGAAGTTGAAAGCCGAAGCTGGTTTTCATTTTTACAACATTGGCTGTAGCCTACTTGCTGGTAACGGTGTAACACTCCTTGTAGTGTAGCGATTCAGCGAAGGGTAGAATGCAGCTCTGAACAATTTAGACGACTCTGCATCTCTGCTCTTTGCAACGCGCCCTGCCGCCCATGTTCAATCTGCCGAACCTATAACAGCCAGAGTTTAACTGCCATCTCGCAGCCCAATCCTTCCGGAATAACTGTTCACACCAGGAAGTAGACCATTAGCCTACAAATACACAAACTATAGCCCGTGTGAGACATGGGGGCTATCTAGTAGCTGCGTGGTAGCGACTGCCCTTAATCCATTAGCCGTTCACAATGAACAAAGATTCTTTATCGATACGCCTACTTTCCCATCTCAGCCAAGCGTGAGAACTTTGGAGTTTCCAAATTCATACATTTCCGCTTAGATTTACGTGCACGAATCCCAAATTCGCGAAAAAAGGATTGATTGGAAGACCCTGCTCTGATCAAGTAGGGGATGTAGCGTACGACCCAATTCTACTGTGTTCCAGAAGGTAGCCGAAAGCATTCACGCCAGGGATTCTTTAGCAGTGACAGCGTCTAGCGTTGACTCTGGTGGTGAGAAACTCGACAATAAGCATGCCATTAACTTGCCCGCATATGTTAGAACGTTTCCGCTTTTAGCGAAAGACTTGCGATATTCGTGAAACCAGCCCCTCTGTGAGACATCCCCACAATCGAATGTGTATATTCGGTGTTGTCAATTTAGCGACTTTTAGAGGAGGCCATAGATACTTTCCATAGAAATAGTTGGCAACACCGTGTATATTATGCGTTTACCGCTAGACTCAGAGCTCAGCAGAAATTAAATAAGGTTGATGACATTACCCGGCAAGAATCTACAGCTAGCAGATATGGACGTGGCAGCAGCTTCCAGGCTTGAACATGGCGTCCCCCACGGAGGGGCGGCGGCCGCCACAAAGCAGCGCTCCTTGAATGAAGCTCCCTGGCCAGTTAGCAGTGAAGACAGTGCACTGGTATCCTCAATATCTGGAATATGCCGCTTAAACAACGCTTTGCGTGGCTGGCCCCACATGGATCGCCTGCCTGCTGCAGCTATAGAGCTTAGAGGTAAGGAGCAATGCAAATAAATAGCAAGACTTCCTCATAGTGCCTAGGCTGTGAGCTTAGACTAGCAGCTAACATGTAGCAAGCAGACATGGTTTACACTGGCAGCATGCCGTAGCTGGATTGCAGGAAGAAGCGCCGATTTACGAAGCAACGTGCAGCGCTTGCATGCAGGAGGAGCAGCCAAATGAGCAGAGGGAGGCTGTTTAAGTAGACCGCCCTGTTAGTGAATGTACTGTGATAGGCGAACATCACTCAGCTGAGCCATCAACTGATTCAGCCGGAGCGCTTGACTCTCGTGGCCTGCCAGAACTACGCGATGCTCCATGTCATGCATGATCTTCTCGACATCGTTTTCTTTATGCCGGCTTACGAATGTGTATTCACCGCTGCACATATAAACGTAATCATCAGGATCCTTTTCAAGACGATTAGCAAATATGCAGTAGCCTTTTTGCGGTGTTGCGCTATTCCACGCGGCACTGTAGACACAGTCCAAACCAGGGACTTCAAGGTCTCTACAAACTTTGTTTCTAAACAAACTCCAGTCTTTAGCAGGGAATGAAATGTGCAACATGTCGTCTTCAAATGCCCCCCAGCCAGATTCAATGACGTATAGTTTCACAGATCGGGTAACTTTGTCAAAAACATATCCACCAACGTGTCTGTGTCATACGTCATGACGTGTTCTGGGCATCACGTCGGGCCCTCTCTGGATCTAGGCTTTGCCAGAGAGCGGTCGCCCATTTTTGAGAGCTCGTGAATAAATATAAGTTAAGTGTTAGCATGACATGTGTTGTTTCAGTGTTTAGGCAAAAACATTACAACGTCCATCCGACAACATCGATTCGTATTCCTCAGCATCCGTCACATTTTGAAGAAATCGGATCAAACTCTCAGATTTTCTCTTTTTTGGCGCAAAAGTCATTTCGTCATCCGCAGTAGTATCAGAAATAGGTGTGAGAGGTATCCTTTTCACACACTTTGTCGCCGCTGATGCTGCCATTTTAGTATCGCAGAGTACATAGTGTTTCACAAGTCGGAGTAGCTTAACTGGTAGAGCGTCAGACTGAAGATCTGAGGGTTCTAGTTCGAATCTGGACCGCGGCAATGCCTCCTTTTAAACACTGACTGGGGAGGTGTCAGAAATCTGACTGACAAACGGAAAGCAGTCAAACTGACCTGTCAAACTGACCTCTCTGTCAAACTGAGCTGTCAATCAAGCTGACAGGGGGGTCATAAATCATTTTTGACAAAGTGTAGGATATATACTACTGACACATAAAACACACAAGAGCATAAGAGATACAAATAAAAGATTAAGAACCTAACAGGATAAGAGCAGCAGATTGTTACAGATCTGCTGCTCTTATCCTGTTAGGTTCGTAATCATGCACATTTATAAACTAGGTTTAACCTGTACTTTGCCTGATTAAATAAACTGGTTCATTTGTTCATTAACGTCGTTAATATTTCATTATTATTTTTTCATTTTGCTGGGAAATATGTTTAAATTGGGTTTTTCTACTTCTATATAAGTACTCTCTGTGATGACAAGATTAAATAAATTGTGGTCCAGTGGAGAAGCAGATTTGTGTTAAATTAAATTCAATTTTATTTGTATAGTGCATTTTACAGAGAACTGTGGCAAAGACGCTTTACAGAGTGGCAAGGCAAGAAACAGAGCACAAACCAGACCTGAATCCCCAAGTAGCAAGTACATAAGGTAAAAAAAAAACTCCCAGTGGGGAGAAATCCCTCAAATAGTGGGGAGAAAAAACTCCCCAATGGGAATAAATCTCAAGATGAACCGGCTTTAGAGGGGGAGCCCATCCTCCACTGGCCAGACTGGTATAAAGTAGCAGTAGAATGGAATATGGCAGAAATGCTACAAGGGATCTATCGCAGTGGAACAGGTTTTGCAGTCCTTCTCCACACAAACCACACAATCCTCAGTTCTGGGACGCACGTGGGTTTTATTGTGCATTAGTTACAAGTACGTCTGTACACAAACAAAATAAAACACTCATGATAAGGAAGGGGATTACCAGATCTGGGGCACGCCTTCAGGTCAGATCGGTCAGGGGACTGGTCAGCTCAGAGAATGCTGGAATAAATCTGCTGTAGTAGCCTGCCAGTCCCAAGAACCGTCTAACCTCTTTTTTTGTCTTGGGCCGCAATAGCTGCTTTCGTATCAACCTGGGGATGCACCTGCCCATCGCCCAAATAGTACCCCAGATACCGTACCTCCCTCCATCCAACTGCACACTTCTCCGGGTTGGCCATAAGCCCCGCACACCTCAGAGACCTAAGCACCGCCCCCACATGCTCCACATGCCGCTCGCAGGTGTCACTATAGATGATTACATCATCCAAGTAGGCTGCAGCATATGGAGAGTGGGGCAGCAGCACCAGGTCCATGAGGTGTTGGAAAGTAGCAGGTGCCCCAAACAGCCCGAATGGAAGTGTGACAAATTGGTACAATCCATACAGAGTGGAGAAAGCTGTTTTATCCCTAGATTCTGACGACATGGGAATCTGCCAGTAGCCCTTGGTTAAATCCAGTTTCGTAAAAAAACGAGCAGTGCCCAACCGGTCCAGGAGGTCATCGACCCTAGGTGTGGGATAAGCATCAAAGTGTGAGACATCATTCACCTTGCGATAATCAACACAGAAGCACAATGGGGCTGCTGCACGCACTGTTTGATTCTTCTATCACTCCCATCTCTAACATAGCCTGCAATTCTGCCTGCATAGTTTTCTTTTTGTGTTCAGGCCACATCTGCTCTCTGGCACAGTGAGAGGTGGTCATCACAAAGGGCCGGCGTAGAATTGGACTCCGGACCCAACTCATCTCTCTCATTCACTGTGGTAACCAGGGAAACAGGATCCACCTCTCTCCATGCTTTTAGGAGGTTGAGGTGGTATATCTGTGTTGCACCTCCCCTGTCAGACCGCACAACTTCATAATCAACATCCCCCACTTGCCGTGTGATCAAAAAGGACCCTTGCCACCTGGCAAGTAATTTGGAGGTAGAAGATGGGAATAATACAAGCACTTTACCTACCGGTGCAAATTGTCTCAACTGAACACCTTTATTATATGCGTGCTGTTGTCGTTCTTGTGCCTGCAGCAAATGTTCCCATGATAATTCCCCTACTGTGTGGAGCTTTGCTCTCAGGTCCAGAATGTACTGAATTTCATTTTTACTGGTGCTTTCTCCCAGTTTTCCTTAATCAGATTCAACACACCACGTGGCCGCCTCCCAAAAAGTAATTCAAAGGGAGACCTGGGGAACCTCACGCACTGCAAACAATAAAGGGTTTAGCCGCTTACCCCAATTACGACAATCTTTGTGCACAAATTTACAAATCATTGTTTTTAATGTTTTATTAAATCTTTCTACCAAACCATCCATTTGGGGATGGTAGACCGATGTCTTGATTGATTTAATTCCCAGTAATTTGTACATTTCGCGTAACGTGCGTGACATGAACGAAGTGCCTTGATCGGTCAGGATCTCTTTCAGGATCCCACCCTGGGAGATTATTTGAAACAATGCTTGTGCAACATTCGTAGCTGACATGCTACACAGCGGCACTGCTTCCGGGTATCGCATTGCGTAGTGTACTAAAACTAACACAAAGTAATGCCCGCGTGCACTTCTGTGTAATGGCCCGATGAGGTCCATCCCCACCAATTCAAATGGGACCTCCATTAACGGTAATGGACGCAACGGCGCTTTTGGAGTGGCTGCGGGATTAACTAACTGACACTCAGGACAAGATGCACACCACCTCTGTACTTCGCCCCAAATGCCCAGCCAACAGAATTGAGCCATTAACCTACTTAGTGTCTTATCAACACCCAGGTGACCAGCCATCAAATTATAATGAGCCGCCTGGAAAAGCATTTCCCGATAGTTCTTCGGTACCAACAACTGGGTGTTTTCCTCTCTGGTTTGAGAGTTACGACTCACTCGGTATAGCCTTTAATCTTCAATAATAGAAAAATATGGGTGAGCTAGAGTGGTGCCAGGGCGCACCCGGTGACCATCAATAGCTATAACTTAGTCAAAGGCAAAGCGTAAAATATCCTCCTGAGACTGCTTGAGTGGAAAATCCTCCTGGAGATGTATGCTGGAAGTCGGGGAAGCTCTCGCGAGAGCTTCTCCTGACCCCGCCTCTCCCTCAGCAGTGTCGGACAACCTTGCGTCTCCACTGAGCACATCACATAGCTCACAGATTCCTATTGGCTGTGATCGCTTCCCCATGTAACCTTTCCTTATATTATTAAACCCCGACCAATCAGTACCCAATAAAAGGGGATGCAATAGGCGGGAGCTAACTGCAGCCTTTACTCTATGCTTTTTTCCCCTGTGTCGAATTTCCACTGGCACCACTGGGTAATCGTGAATATCCCCATACACACACCTTATTTATTTATTTATTTCTTTAGGATCCCCATTAGCAATACACAGTGTGCAGCTAATCTAGTTGACACCCACAATGCTTCCACCAATGCCTCAGGCTGAACCAAGCTTTGGTGAATCATGGTTTGTTTACACCCTGAATCCAGCAAAGCCTGGCGTGTACCCCCTTGAATCCTTATCGGTATCCGGTACATCCCGTCTTGACCAGGGGAGGGGGCTGGCGAGCCAGCAACCCGCACCACTTGCCCCACTTCCATCAGGGGACAGTTCCCGCGGAAATGGTCGGGCTGCCCAGAACGCCAGCACTCCTGCCCAGGGGTCTGAGGAGGCCTCTGGGTGTCCGGTGCTGCAACCACTGAGACCGGGGGCTATGGGGGAACACAGAAGGGGTTGTGGGGAGACAGGGTATTGGAGAGAGAAAAGGCAGATTTCCCAGCTACCGACGAGGGTCCCCCTGGTGGTCTTCTCCTTGGTGTTGGGACCAGACCAGGGTTCCCTTGGGGCGGGGCCAGGAGCTGGAGAGCGATGTTGGAGGGCACTGAGGTGATCCTCCGCCAGGGCAACGGCGGCGTCCAGCGCCGTTAGTCGGTGGCGGCGCACCCAGTCGGCAGTGGCTGTCGGCAGCCTGAGCACAAACTGCTCGAGTGTCACCTGCTCAACAACCTCCACCGCAGAGTGCACTGCTGGCTGGAGCCACCGGTTAGCGGTGTCCCGGAGCTGCTGAGCCAGAGCAAAGGGGCGGCCAGCGTCCTCATATCTGAGAGCCCTGAAGCGGCAATGGTGATCTTCCTCCGTTCAACCCACTCAGTCTAAAATCACCCACTTCAGGTCCTCGTAGTTGGCCCTCGAGAACGCCGGCAGGCTGTGCGCAGCTTGTTGAGCTTCCCCGGTGAGAAGGGGAAGCAAACGCACAGCCCACTCCTCTGTAGCCCACCCGCAGGCAGCCGCTGTACCCTCAAACGTGGTCAGGTACACCTCTACGTCCTCTGCATCTGCTATTCACGGCATCTGTAGCCCGGCATACCTGCCAGTTGGGGTGGTCGGCGGCGACTGAAGCGCCGGGTTATGCTACAGCATGCTCCACAGGAGAGCTTGATCCTCTGCCTACCCCTGAGCCAGCTCAAAGAAGACGGTGTTCTGTCTCTCCTGCAACGCCGCCAGATGGCTTAGTGCTTGCCCCAGCGGCGATTCCATCACCCTCACTCCTTCCATCTTGTTCTTGTCTCTTCTCTCCCCTCGCACGGGCCACCACTGTAACAAGTTCGCAGTCCTTCTCCCCACAAACCACACAATTCTCCATGCTCAGGTGCACATGGGTTTTATTGTACTTCCAGTACGCACATACAAAAACCAAAACAAACCACACAATAAGGAAGGGGGAATTTGCACACGCGTCGCTCCCATGTGCATCTCTCATTCCAGCACCCCGGTTTCAATGCAGGCAGAGCATATAAACAATTAGCAATTAATTGTCATCACCCACACCTGGGTTGCAATGCCAGCAAAACTACTCCCTCTCTGCCCGCAGATGGCGGCCTAACCACACCACCCCTCCACAGTCATGTCATGTCATAATGTTGAAAAGAAAGGGCCACACTTTGCATAATCTGATTTTATTTTTGTCAAAACGTCTCAGCACAGACGCGTTTTGGCGCAGTGCCTTCAAGGTTTAAATACCCACACCAATAGACACACCCTCATGATCAACCAATGATAATTCATCAAGTGTCATTCAAGGCAATGATTATCTCCACCCATAAATCCAATCTCATAATTGACCAATTATGTTGACACATACTTGACAGGCTATCACAAAATAACATCAACAAAGATTGCTGAAATATCAACATCATCAGATGGACAAGCAACAGCTTAGATTTCTAAAAATAAAAAACGATAAATGTATTTTTTTTAAAAACAGGTAAGAGACAGGTCCTCATTCATTCCATTAAGTGCGACTGTATTTAAAGTCAAGATATACCAGGCCTCCCTCTTCAAAAGGTGGTTCTCACAATCTCCGCCTCTGGGATACTGAT
Source organism: Anguilla pacifica (assembly GCA_039654925.1). NCBI lineage: Eukaryota > Metazoa > Chordata > Actinopteri > Anguilliformes > Anguillidae > Anguilla > Anguilla pacifica. The sequence goes on along the minus strand of CM077286.1, from coordinate 33,098,933 downwards.
TAACAACCTCCAGGCCCATGAACCTCAGAGAGTTCGCTGCATGGCCTGCAGCATTAAAATGTCTGGCGACTGATGATCTTTCATCTTCTTTCTTAATGGCAAAACTAGAATTTGCGAACATAAATATGCCATTAAGAGAAAAGATGAAATGTCATCAGTCGCCAGACATTTTAATGCTGCAGGCCATGCAGCCAACTCATTGAGGCTCATGGGCCTGGAAGTCACCAGAGACTTTTTTTTTTAACCATTCAAAGCACACAAAAACTGCCTGGGCCAGTGAAAAACAAACACTAAAACTGAAATAATATTTTAAAAAATTCTGAGTGAACTATCCCTTTAAGGACCAGGACAGTATAAATACACACAACTATTATGAGGCCAAATGCTACCTGACTTTACCTACCTGACACCTCAAATTTGAAAAACTGTTGTGAAAACCCATTCAGTCTTCCTGACTTCTGGTGAAGATCCATCAGTACTAACATTTCTCTGTAAATATGGAAGTTTTACCTTAATTTTCCTGTCATTTTTCATTATTAGCCTTTGCATAAGGCATGAAACAGGATAAGTCATGTCAAGGCTAGCAGTGCATGGGCAGAATCAGTGTGGGGGTTTTCTCAGTCTCTCTCTCTCTTTACCTCTCTCTTTCTCTCACTCTCTCCCTCTCAAACATCCTGAAATGGAAGTTTCAGCTTGTGAAATTGATGTTTCTGCTAAAACTACTGCAGTCTGATTGGTTCCAACACATTATAACCTGTGTTGCATTCTTAATTGATGCAAATACTTTCCTCCATCTACATGAGATCACAATGTATCAGAAGAAGCAGACGTTTTGTCTATTAACAAAAAAAACCCTGCATTTCAGAATGTCAGTCTGGTCAAATTCATGGTACCATGAGATTAAGAGCCAGACAGGCAAGACTCATGTTGAGGTGATTAGGAAATGCCCAGAATACTTCCCTGCAATCAACTGTAGTGGCTTCAATTAAAATTCCATTGGTGTTTTAAAAAAAAAAAAAGTCAGTCAACTCTGTAGATCAAGGTTAGAGATCAAAAATGACTAATTATTGTCAACATTCAACTTCCTATTTTTGTCAAAGATTAGCTGAACAATCTCATCAAGCAGCAAAGACAAATAATTTACCTTTATTTCCATCAGGAAACTGAACAGATGAAATAGCTTAGGCCTGGTTTTACGTTTCATCTTGTGACTCTAAGAAGGATTGCCCTAATAACAACAAAAGCTCTTTTTCATTTTCGCCTTCTTTTGCTTCACCAAAGGAAATCGAACAATAGTGGCAATGGTAAGGCTATTTATTTTTTAGAATTTGTTTTTCTATATAAATAGGGCCACCAATTGGGTGTACTACAAAGCGAGATTATGGGGTTAGTGAGATAATTTAAGCTTTAACCCTGGGTTTTCCACATCACAAAACTGAGTGATTTTAAAGAATAATTATGCCCTAGATCATTTTAAATTTTACCATTTTAAATATGTATTTCATTGGTTATCCTTCAGGGTTCCCCACAGCACAGTCAAGTGACTAATGATACAATTGAATTTCTAATTGAGACATTTAAAAAATGATTTTTTTCATCTGTTCAGGTTTTTCCTCTCTTTGGTCATGTTTCAGTTTAGGAGAATCTCCAGTTACCAGCCCACAAACTTCCAGTAAGTACTACATAAAGCAAATGGAAAATTATGGTCAGGTAATGTTAACCAAGTCTTTATTTTTTATTACAAGAAATAAATTCCATTCAGTTTGGAAGAGTGGGAAAATTAGATTTTACATTTGAATAACATCAATATTATCACTAAAGAAAGTATCCCTCCTGAGAACACCGGCAGGCTGTGCGCAGCTTGTTGAATGAGTCAAAGTAAATGAAACACAGTTATACTCTTACACATTAGCCTCCTTCACAGTTTCATAACTGCCTCTTCTGTGAAATGCTGTGACCTCATGGCCAGTTCAACCCTATTCAAATAGCATTGGCAGGAAAATAGTTGCATATGGGAAGTCTTAATTAAAGTGGATCATTTCTTAGATTTCAGGATTTTGTACATCAGTTTTGATGATAGTGCTGTTCAGAGCACATTTATATAAGGAAGTAATTGAATCAAATATAGTTTACCTGCATCAATTTAATGCTATTTACTGTGTAGTGCAAAAGGTACTGTGACCAGGGGTTTTGGACTGACTAGTAATCTAAACACTAAAAAAGCTTTATATAAGTTTGTAAATTTGCACAATGGAGCCTTTATATCCCATGTTGTTTTCATGTACTGCATATCTATGCGGTACATGTATGTTTTTCCTTTTATAATGAGAGTTCACAACAAAGTTTGATATATTAACTACAAATGTCTAATTAACTGTGAACTGTGAACAGAGAACAAGATATGTCCAATATTGCTGCAGTTCTGAAAGAGTAACAAAAGAAATTAACAAAGCCAAGAAATTGGGACAACTAATAATTTTTTATCAATAAATAGTCATATATCTAAACATGCATATACAGTGAGCTCCATAATGTTTGGGACGAAGATTTTCTTGATTTGGCTCTGTACCCCATAATTTTATAAGAGCAGATTCTGAGCTTTTATTAAAGGATATTGTAATACATTTTGGCTGCACCATGTTGTATGGACCTAAAATACATTAATTTCTTTCACCAACCTGCAGATACGTGAATCTCAAATACAATTATGGATGAAGTAACAGACAAAAAAGTGGTTTGAGTTCAAACTGAAAGTAATTTTTTGTCATTATTGAAATAATTTGTTTGTAATGTAGATTGATGCCTGTGATTAATCCCAGTCCTGAAGTAAGAGCTATGTGAAAGATATTGGATATTGGATATGATTCCACCACATTTTTCCTCCATCCATCTTCATCTGGACAACTGTTCATCTTCTGCTCCGGTATAATTCTCCAGTAAAATCCTTCAAACACTCACACAGACATACACACATTCGGAAACTTTATTACCCTCTTCAGTGTAAACCAATTTAAAAGATTTTTTGTGTCATCTCTTGTTTTTCCTTTTCTTTCTCACTAACCTTCTCTCTGTCTCTGTCCCTTTTCTCTATCTCTCTCTGTCCCTCTTCATGTCTACCTCTCTCCTGCCCACCTCCTCAGAAGATTGGGTAAACCCCACCCACCTGCTCATAAAAGGACATTCCATGCTGCCTGTTGCCGTTCAGAGCTCTTTTCCAGAGTTCTCTCACAACAGTGGCTCATCCACTCCCATAGCCACACGGAGATGAAGGTAAGCACATGTTCTCGACACAATTTCAATGTCAATACTACGCTTATAAACATTAATATTGTAATGCATTCAGTTCAATGTATGTGAAATGTGTTCTATCTTAAATGACTGCTTTGATCTAAGTAATGATTGGATTATTCTTGGATTTTTTCTCATTTTAACATGTACGTGTGTGTGTATGTGTCTGTGTGTACGCACACTGTGCTTTAAAAATATGGAATCTTTTCAAGTATGCAATTCCTTGGCCGAAGTTTTCACTCAGAGAAAAGAGGTGCATGGAAGGATAAAATGTGCATGCTGTCACTCTAAGCTGGTTTCTGGTGTTTGTCCCTGCCTTAATTAAAATTAATTAAATAATTAAAATTATGTGGAAGTTACAAGAGGAATACTGCACTGCTTGTTTAGAAGGACAAGAACATTGAGTTAATCAAGGTGCACTATATTTCCTGACGTTCTGATGGGACAGATATTTAGCCTGCGTCAATTTGAAGTCATTTCGATAGTTGCATAAAGATACAGAACTGTTTCTGTTTTGAACTGTGAGAGATCATGGTTCTATGATATAGCTTGACTGTGAATCACTTGCTAGGATAATAGCAGGATAATAGCCAAAGTTTCAAAAATAAAGAGAAGAAAACTTTGATTTTCGTCAAAAAAATGTTTGAGTGATCCAAGAGCTGAAGCTAAAATAAGGGCTCATTTTTGGAATTGTCGCTTAAGTTTCGCTTAATGTTTGTGTGAGGTGTGATTTTATGCAATGATGTCCATATTTTAGACCAATTATAATAAAATAGTATGAGTTTTTGGGCTGTGTGTCAGATGCGTGTGAAAGCAGCAGGTTGTATTTTCCTTGACTGTAGTAAGAGCTTTTTGATGTTGTAGCTTTGCCAAGTTTTCTGGCATTTAAGGTGGCTTCCTTAACTTCCCAGTGGGATTAAGGGAACGGTGCTTTGTCTTCAACGGGGGGGGGTGGGTGGGTGGATTCATGGGAGCATCCCTCATGCCCCTCAGGAACATACTGTACCCCATGCCCCTCCTCACCATCCCAGCCTGCAGGAGGGGGGGGGGGGGGGGGGGGATTGGGAAGGTAGCTGGGTTGGCGCTCTCTTCTCCACAGTGCTCTCTCCCTTGTAAGGTGCAAGAAAATCAAAATCCCAGCCCCCCCAGAGTGGTCTCCCCCAGGCCTGCAGCTCTTTGTAGGGAAAGTCAATTTCCTGTGGAATTCTGCAGCTAAGCAGGAACATGTGCACAGTGCGAAACCAGGAACCCCGGACCTGGTCTGGGGTGCAGAGATACGGCAAGACATTGCCAAAATGTTCAATCCCTCAAGGAGGGGCTCCTGGCATTCTGCGAGGATGGGAGGAGGACTGGCTGGCTTAGAGGAGTGTACAGAGCAAAACAATTTCAATTCTGATATGGAGGGGAGACTATTCACAAGCAGGCAATGAAAATGTCACTGCGAGTCTGAATGGTATTGTATGCAAGGTATTAGTTCAACAGAACATAGCTTCACCTTCTGTCAAGGTTAGATTGACCAAAATGTAATAAACTGCAATATACTGTGAATATATGGACATTTTTGAAAATGTATATATGATAACTACTTTTCCAATTCCACTAGGAGATGGCTTGAAGATTTCATATATGCTGAAATTGTTGAGGACTGGATAGTGATTTACAGCACATAATATGTAAAAGTTATTTGTCAGTGAAGTATTTGTGATACTAAATGGTGTGTGTTTCACAACACATTCTCAGATAGATGGCTGACAATCAACAGACAGAGTCCCTATCAGAAGCCAAATTAAACACAGCCATGAAATATTCCCTTTATTTAGTAAAGAATGTGGTCATAAAGTGTCTCATACTCAATGTCCCAACAGTTTAATCAGTAATCAAGAGACAGTTTGCCAGTTTGTGAAAAAATGGGCAGTAAAAGCAGACATGGGCTGAAGGTTGGAATGGAGAAAAGGAAATACTGGCCCTCACTGGCTTGTCTTAGACAGCAGTATTTTGTGGTTTGGTGTGATTCCACTTGCAACAGACACACTCAGTGGGTTTACATGATGTCTGAAAAAGTCGATTTATTGTTTTAGTCTGGCTAAAACTGGACTTTTAAAAATCATGTAAACATTGTAGTCTGACTGAAATCGTACAAAGCCGATTTTTTCAGAGTCGGACTAACATGCCTAGATAATGCGGCTAGGGGTCGATTTACTACGGCATATATACGCTTCAATAGGCCAAAAATTGGCCTAGGAGTTCTACGCATGTTCTGTAATTTACATAACTATACACTCACTGTGGCCAAATGGAATCAATAACGTTTCAGAAAATATATAACTTTAAAAGATTTAATTCAATCTTCTACTGGGACTTTTGCCGTTTATCGAGGGTGTGACAAAATTTCGGTGCCGCTGACTATAATCGAATGTTTTTTTACATTTACCGTTTGATTGAGCAAGTACCATTCAAAGTACATTTTTATGGGATTGTGCTAGCTACTTCACCTTGTACGGCAATCAATGAAGGCTAACAGCACAGTACCACTTAATTATTGTCACTTCTATCACCACTATAATGAACTAAAAAAAAGGAAACAAACGACCTTTTCTGTGAGAAATGCATTGTCAAGCTCACGCGCATACACTGCTGGCGACATTCTAAAGCTCCGTTTTGCCCTCCCTAGTATCATGGCAAAAAAAACACATTTCTGGACGGATGAGGGGACCAACTTCATGTTATCGCAACTAAAGGAGTTTATTATCCTAAAATACAGAAGAAGAAAAACGCAGAATGGCAAACTATTCCAAAAAGTGTGACAAAATTGGAGGAAGCAGGATTTATAAGAAGCCTTCATTAGACACACCTCGGTCAATAAATCGATTCTTTCCGAGTCATGTATATTGGGACAACTAATCCAATTAAATCTCATCTTTGGCCAAATATTTCAACTGTGCATGTAAACGCACTGATTGGGTCCAGTTTAATGATTAGATCTGTACCTAGCAGCTTTATCTTAATGAAACCAGCATGCTTTCTCTAAAACACCAATCAGAAACTGTGATGAGCTCAGTCCTAGTATACATTTCTCAAGTCCCCAGTGGATGATGACCACAAATTTTTATACGATCACTGTGTCTGATCATGTCAGTGCACAGAGACAGAGAAGTAGGAAGAGATAATGAGACAGACAGGAAAAATAAGGCATACAGAGACATTAACATAGAAAGAGTAAGAGACTGAAAGAGATGAACTGTCAGGCTTCAGTTTAATATAGTACTTTGTACTTTTCCCTTCACATTAGCTGGAAATATCAAAATCTACTCTACTATTTTCACAATGCTGAATTGCTAAATGAATTTCAGTCTCCTTTTGGGTTCCAAATCTCATTTGTTACTGAAATAAAAATAATTGATTATCATATGCTGTTACCTTCAATTAGAGATTTTTTGGGGGTATGTTTTCAGCCCAGGCATATTTTCCACAACACAGTTCATTGTGAATTTTTCATAAAATACTCCAGTGCATGGGAAATGCTCTTGTTCCTTTCAGCTGACTTTTCCAAAATGTTCTATGTATATATATATATATATATATATGTATATATATATATATATATATATATATATATATATATATATATATGTATATGTATGTATGTACAGTGTTGGGGAAGCTACTTTGAAAGCATAGCTTTGCAAGCTACCAATTACTTCACACTGGAAGAAGCTGAACTACAGCAAAGCTACCCTAGGGAGAAATCTAGTTTGCTTAACTAAAACGACTTAGAAAAAGTAGTTCAAACTACTTCGTAAAGAAATGATCAAATTGACAATGTACATGTGATACGAAATTATAACAAAATATAATACAAAAAAGTCACATGCCAGCAAAAAATGCCACTCAATTGAGTTTATTGCAAAAAGTTCCCACTTGTTCACAGGTCATACATAAACCAAAAAATAAAATACCCCACTATTCATGGGAAAGTGCAAGGAATGTCAGCTTTGGTTTTGTATACAATGTTCATCAGTTAGACAACTGCCTTCAAGAAACTAGAGTCCAAGTGGGGGTATTGCACCAAGCAGGATTACTCAGTTAGCCAGGTAACTTCTAATATAGAATAGCATGACATTTATAATGGTCCATAGAATTACCCTCTATATCACCAGATCAACTTTAAATAAAATTGTATGCTGTTACAATATTAACCTTAGGTGGCAAAAGAACAGCAAGCCAACCTCAGCCTAGCCAGACCCAACATTTGAATGATTCTGGCTAAGCCATTCATAGTATCGGATTGATTGCAGACACCTTGGTCGGCAAACACAGGTGATTGTAATCTAATAGTAGGTGATTATCATGAAAGAGCGGCCCCATGCATTGCACCATATTGTATGGGCGGCAAAACACATCATGAGAATAGTATGACTAGGTCAGCTAACGTTAGCTAATGTTTGCTTTATGTCACCAAAACTGATATTGGCTGGTTAGTGACATGTTTGTTTTTGATAGAACATAATCGTTGTCATAAGAATTAATGCTACAGAATTATTTAATTAGACTAATGTTAACGTTCACTGAATTAAATCACTTGCCTGTATGTAACATTACAATGTGGCTAACTTAGTAAGCTAGCAAAGTCAATGTTAATACACTCACCTTTATATGTGTTCTTAGATTTGTGTTTGACGTCTTTGCAGTAGAAAGTGTATTTACTCTCAGCTTGCATAGCTCACAAACGTAGGTGCTGTCGGTGGAGCTAGTCAGTGTCATGTATTTGCTTAAGTATGGCCATGGTGATTCTTCCTCAGGCTGAGATTTGCGAGGTTTATCCATGATGACGCTGTCTCTGTGTGAGCACTGAGCAACGCCCGCCCTTTTGCACATGCACTACTACACAAAGGTCAAGTGTGTGGTGGTGGCTGCCTGATGAATGCACTGCCTGTGCATGCCTTCACAGCGGTCAGGATGAAAGAAAAACGGGGCGGGGCTGGTCAAAGGGGGTTCAATCACAGTAGAAAAGCAATGGTAAAATAAAAATAAAAAATCATTCCTTTCCTTTTATGGCCCATAATTGTTTGTAGTTTCAGTAGGTAACTACACAAAAAATGGCAAAAATGTAATTTAACTACTTGAATCACTATGCAAATATGAATGTAATTGAACTACCAGCAAGCTACTGCAAAATGTAGTTAAACTACTAGTTTAATGACATGTGGTTCACTACTCCCCAACACTGTATATATATATATATATATATATATATATATATATGGGGTGTGGACCCACTGGAATAATGAACCCTAAACCGATAATGATTTTACCTAAACATAAAAAAAGTTTTTTTGTTTTTAAAGTAATATGTGGTTTATGATTCATGATAGGCCAAGCCTATTTTATTTTTGAATGTTTGCACTCAGTCGAAGTGGAAACCAGTGACTTCCGTTGTCTGATGCCTGGCCATGGGCAGTAACCACCTGCCCTGTTGTACTCCATAGTGGGGCTATATCTCTGAACTCACTACGGGTAAAGAGTTGGCTTGGAGCTCATTTTAATCAGAAGGACAGCTACGTTTCTACAAAGAAAAGAAAAACTCAGGGTGGAATTCTGCTTTCAGTTTATACCCATAAATAAAAAATAAAATAACAATACCTTCACTTAGGAAGGGTTCAACAATCAATATTTGGTGGAGTAACCCAATTCTTCTTTAGAAAAATATGGGGTGGATGGGACGGTCTCTTATTTTTTTCTAGAGCCATATGTGCATATATATATATATATATATATATATATATAGACAAATTAAAAGGAAAACCAACATAAAATGTCTTAGTATGGTGTTGGGAAACCATGAGCCACCAGAACAGCTTCAGTGCGCCTTGGCATAGATTATACAATTCTCTGAAAGAATATCTATTCTTCCAATAGATATTCCCTCATTTGATGTATTGATACATCTCTGTAGACCAGTGCCTATGGGTTTTGTACCACTGAACTCTTAAATGTGCATTCGTCTTTGTAATGAGGGGTTTATGCACTGCAATATTACAATACTATTCCTCTCTATGTAGTTGTTGATGGACTTCTTGCTGACACAGTCTGAGCACATCCTGCATTGGCATTCTCAGTCACCTGAGGAAGAGTTGCCCTTCTGTTTTTCCTCACCTATTGCACTAATGCACAAGCATCACGGTCATTAAATGTGCATTTCCACTACAATTTCCAACCCTATTTACTGATGTCTTTCCCATAGATCTAAATACAGATGTAACTTTAGCCACTGTTTCCTATTGAAATACTAGCTTGTTCAGCAGTCTTTATGGTTGAAGCTTCTGCCATCCCTGCCCCAATAATGAACCTTCTTTCAAAGTCACTTAGATCTTTATCTCTTGCCATCTTGATCCATAATCGAGCCCTGCTCAGCATTTTTATACATGCCACAGAGCATGATAGAATGTTAATTGCTTAATTGTATCATGCAGAACACCTGTATGAAGACATTTGCATTCATTTTCAGTTTCTCCAGTCATTTATTCAGGATTTTCTTTTAATTTGTCACCTGTCTGTGTGTGTGTGTGTGTGTGTGTGTATATATATATATATTGCATAGTTTTGTATGTAGTGTAAGTGAAGTATAACTGCAGATATTTCCTGATATTCCAGAAGAGTTAACCCTCTGCTGTACTTTTATTTATTTTTATGATATTTGAACTCTTAATCAAATAAAAAAAACTAAAACTAAACACATTTTAGTGCTAAATCTAGCTTTAGTCTTTAGTGTACTCAAACCAGACAGCACCTTGACACTTGACTCTGGCCCCACGACCCTTGACCTCACCTAATAAGATATTGCTGGTTGCTATCAGTTTATTTTTAGCTACAGCTCCAGAAGAGGTATTTGCAAGGGTTGCATTCTTTTTAGCAAATTTCCCTTTCCAACAATGGCTACCCGACAGGTGGGTGGGTTTGCGAACACCCTGAGAACCTCAAATAGTGCATACCTCTCTGTGCCCCACCAGGCTGACACAGGGTGTCCCGGGTCAGAGGGATGGGGGTAGACCTAATCCGCACGGCTGCTCCTTTATCCTCAGAATTATCTGTGTTGTTTCCTCATGTTTGTATGTGTTTGTGCCCCCTCCTTTACTGCAAACTGTTTACCTGTGGGACGTGATGAAAAGAAAGAGAAAAGTAAAGGAGAAAAGAAAGAATGCAAGCTCTCTTGACTGGCCAGTAAATCAACAAAATGGCAAACACTGTGGTGAGTTTGGAGTTGCACAGCTGTGTCGCCCTGCTGTTCTGGGCCTTTGCCCAGTGCCCCTAGAATGCCCTTGTCGTAACAGAACTCTCTCAAGGTGTTTTCCTGTTCAGAGAAAAGGAGACTGATCTGGGAAGGAGACGGGAGGGTTACTGTGACACAAGTCAAGTCGTGTCAATGCGAATTAAGCATTATGCTTGTGTAACACATTACAAGGTTTTCCCCCAATCCCCCATTTCACTAAGCCCAGATACTGAATGATAAGCCACACCTTTTTGAAAAAAACTTTCACAAACTCTATATTAATGCTATCACAAACCAAAGGCATGTGAAGATTATTCCAAATGTTCCTCCATGAATGACTGCATTTTGTCATTACAAAATAGGCATGTTACAATTTCACTTTCCTATATACAACCAAAATTTGTATTAGTAGTTATGTTTCATATCACCGCATTGTTACCATGTGAGACCCCATTTCCCCTAATTCATTTTTTGGGAATTCCCATTTTTACATTTAATGAAATTATTACCTGAAAAAATCACATGGGAAACACTGTTCATGAAAATATGAATACAGTTGTTATCACGCAGACTTTGGGTGGGGAGAGCAGGATGGGAGGGATAATATTCCTAATCAAACCACAACAATCTTGCTTTTTGGCAAAAGTCTACTTTTAAAAAATGTGGAGATGGGAAAAACAAATTAGATCTTATGCCCTTCAGTATTATTGAATGAAGAGTTTGGCTTTGGGTCAGGTTTGACTAGTTTTCCCAGACATCAGATACTCTGCCTAATTGGAAAATTATGCATCTCAGGCACTTTCACCAGAAAGACAAAATTTTGGCTCAAATTTAGCCACAGTTCCTGGATACTGAAAGGAGGAAACAGGAATGATGGATGGAAGAAGAAGTCTTCAAGAACAGCACAGCATAAAGACATAGCCAGCGATCATCTGGGTTTTGTGTCTATCTACACAGCTTCCTGTCTCTCAGTGGCACATAAACACATACATGAACATGTTTATTATGGTTGCAGCTATTTAAGAAGCAATCTGTGAGACTATTGCACTTTGTGATTAAAGTGAGTGCATGGGGTTATGTACTTCCTCAAACCTGTAATTTCTTCAGTGTAGCTGTCTGTGAAGTAAATTTTTCTTTGGTGTTTTGCATACTTGGCGTGCTGTGGGATCTGGACATGTGAAAAGAATTCTGGGAATGAGATGAGGACAAATTATGCTTTTTTTCTAACAGCACACTGCAGTGGCAGAGGCAAAATACTGTAGACTCTTCTTCCTACCAAGCACAGTGAATCTTTTAAACAGCTCATTAAGAGAAAAAGTGGTAGAGCTATATGAGCTGTCTAACCGTTAATGTCTTTATATGGTATTTATATGGCATATTTTATGGCTTTAATATGTAAATTGTCTTTTTGCCTGCATTGTGGGTTTTTAAATCTTCTACAGTGTTTATTGCTTTCATTCTCATATGCAGAAAAAAAAAGTTTATTATAAAATAATTTGAATCTGAATCAGAACGGGTTGTGAATACTGGCAGTGTGGTGGTCCTTTGGTCAGTTGAATTCTTAGACTGTGTTCTAAATAATAATAATAATAATAATTTCTTCTTTAACTAGACAAACACTTTGACTTATAGAATCTCCTTTACAAGAGAGTCAACATTATGTACAATGACCGACCGGTGATACACAACTATTTAAAATAATATAAATAATTAATAAACAATTAAATGCTTTTGTAAAGCTTCATTAATTCCTGATTTAGATCATGTCAGTAAAATTGGATAAACCACTCTCCTGGGAGTCAGAAAAGAGGAGTGGGTTATCCAGAGACTGAACTCAGATATGCAAAGGGTCATGGAATCAGAGAGTGATTGGAGGGCTGTGAAATCTTGAAACTAGGTCAGGAGATGCCACCAGTATGTCATCCCAAATGTGATGCAGCTGACTGCTGCTATGCTTGTTCCCTCACGCTAAAGTTTGCTAGCTTTAACTCCCTTGTGGAAAATAAAGAAAGATGTCGCTGGGCCCCGGTGAGGATGTGGGAGGTGGGAGGTGAGAGGTGGGACTTTCCTTCAAATGTCTAATCCCAAATAAACAGAAACAGAAGCAGTGTGTGTGTGTTTATGTGTTTATGCATGTGTGTGCATGCTCGTGTGTGTGTGTGTGTATATGTGTGTGAGTTTGTGGATGTATGCACGCGTGTACAAGCATCATAGGTGGGCTTGTAGATTAGCAGTAATCTCTCCCTAAGGTAAGATGGCCAGCATGTAGCCAGGTGTGTTCTTGATACTCTGAGAGATGTTAATACATCCGTCAGCATCAGGTTCTCATTGAGAGATCTATAAAGGTGGGGGGTTTTCTCACAGTATACAGTTCAGTGGTGATGTTACTTCCAAAAGAGCGATGGCAGGAAACCAGATGCAGGTGTACTTCCGTAGATAGGTGAGAGAGATTTTGACATCTTTATTTCACTTGGGTGTCATTTAGACTGTTCTTCACAAGTGAAATGAGTTTTTATTTTTCTAGTGGAACCAGACAGAGCAGCGTTCCTCAGCAATGAACAACAATGGTGGTAATAAGAAATGGTTCATTCCAAATTGATGTTGCATATAATGTAACATACTTGTGAGTGTGAAGAGTTTCTTTATCATGTTTATAAATCATCTTTGTAATAACATTAATTTGGATTTGGAGATGTTTCCAGTACTGCCCTGTATTTTAACAGATTAGATTTACATAATACATTTGGAGGATTTGTGTACTGTTTTCTTAATCAATCCAAACTGAATTGGGGCCCAGGGCTTCCATGAAAAAAAGATGTCCATCTCAGATTCACCTTGATAAATAAAGGATGAAAAATCTAATTGGTGTAAGATCAAAGCAAGAACTATGAAATTGGAAATAAAATGTCAACAAATACATAGCAATGATCTGTAGAGACCACAATAGATTACCTGTGCTAGACAACATAAAATCTGAATTCTAGAAAGTCTCTACAAAAAACAACATCACTTCAGTTACCCATCTTAAACTTATTTTTGTAGAACATGGCCCACAATTGCACAAAATCATGGAGTTTTCATTTCTGGAGCCAGCACAACCAGAATTTCATTAAGACAGCATACCTGCCAAACGTGGAAGGTACAAGTGGACATTATAATTTTTATTGTCTCTCTCTCTCTCTCTCTCTCTCTCAGACATATCAAATATCAGCAAGGAAATTTACATAATTACTACCTTTCTGGGACGGAGTATACCAGTTAGCAAGCATACAGTCAGTGCGTTTACATGCACAGTTGAAATCGATCTATATTAATAGCTCGATTTGGCCAAAGATGAGATTTAATTGGATTATTGTCGTTGTCCCAATATACATGACTCGGAAAGAATAAATTTATTGACCGGAGGTGTGTCTGATGAAGGCTTCTTATAAATCCTGCTTCCTCTAATTTTGTTGCAACTTTTTTGAATAGTTTGCCATTCCGCGTTTTTCTTCCATCCATGTATTTTAGAATATTTAACTCATTTATTTGCGATAGCATGAAGTTGGTCTCCTCGTCCGTCCAGAAATGTGTTTTTTCGCCGTGATACTAGGAAGGGCAAAACGGAGCTTTAGAATGTCGCCAGCAGTGTATGCGCGTGAGCTCGACAATGTCCCATCAGAAGATTGAATTAAATCTTTTAAAGTTATATATTTTCTGAAACGTTATCGATTCTGCTTGGCCACAGTAGTTGATATGTAAATTACAGAACATTCGCAGAATGTGTAGGCCAATTTTTGGCCTATTGAAGCATATACATGCCGTAGTAAATCGACCCCCAACCAAATTATCTAGGTATGTTAGTCCGACTTTGAAAAATTTGAATTACTACGATTTCAGTCAGACTACAATGTTTACATGATTTTTAAAAGTCCAGTTTTAGCCGGACTAATACAATAAATCGACTTTTTCAAGCATCATGTAAACCCACTGAGTGTCTAGCAGCCCTTCATCAGCACTGTTTTGCAAATCAGCATTACAGTGGTCCACTGGAAGATAGGACCACTGTAGTGCTGCTACAGGATCAGCTGTTCAGAGAAAGTGAATGGTCCTCCTGCTAGAGGACCATTGATGTGCCAATTTTCAAATCAAATCAAATCAAAAAAATTTTCAAAATTCTGATAGACCAACAACCCCATAGAATTCCAAGCTGCGGGGTTGCTGGGGCATTGGCCCTTGAAAATGGCTTTGTCAAATATCATGTGGTAGGATATGCTTCTACTGCCAACCTGTTTCTCTTCCCTCTTTTCAACATGTCTCTGCGGTTCAGTCAGGACAGAGCGAGCCTGATGCAATCGCAGAGAAAGGCTTCTCCATTATCATGGTTACCTCTGCATTCCTGTCCCTGGAATGATCCACTATACTACTCAAAATCTTCACCATTAAAGTCAATCACCAAAAGGTCTTTTTTCACTGTGTTTTAAAAGACCTTGAGTATATTGTGGGCATTTAGCTAAGTTCAAAAACTTACTTAAGGGAAGGGAATGACAGGCTGGTCTTTAACACGCCTTTGAGAACAGTTCAGTTTGTTTACTAAGAGTCAAATATCCATCTGGAAAAGGTTAGAACATGCAGAGGAGAGATGAGTTTGTAGCATTTGATTATTTTAGAATCTGTCGGAGACTGAGTGATAAAAGATGTGCGGCTCCAAACCCACAGATCCTGCTGTGGTTATACTGTAAATGCTGCTGAATGTTAGAAAAAAAAATTTTTGGTAGAGGAGTTTCTGGCCCAGATCTCTCTGTTATTTTCTTGTGGCACTGTTATGCTGAGTGTGCAAATATTTATGTCCTATATAAATGCTTTTTTAGCATTTGTAGCTCAGTGCACAGAGGATTATTCTTGTGCATTTCTTAAAATGACACAGAATTTTACATTAAACATTTTGTGGTATACGATAATAAATTACATTTATTACACACAATTTGTGGAATGGAATTCCGTTTATAAATGGGATAGCCTGGTAAATTTGGATAGCAGGGCAGTATGAAAAAGAGGGAGGATGATCGTGGTCACATGTTCAGGTATCAGAGAGGCATGTGAGAAACTGGTCTGGCTCCAGTCTGCCCTGTCTGTACAGGCAATTATATTCAATATTCACTGCAGACTCTGTGGCACAACGTGAGGATTTTACTGTAGACCTGTGAATTTGATAAACAAACATGGGCAGTGGGAGCAGGAAAGGGTTCTCTGGGACCAGAGAGCAGAGCACACCGCACAAGCGTCTATTTAGGACATTCTCATATGGACACTCTATATGTCTATGTGTGAGTAACCACTGTGTGAGAGCACATGTGAGTGTCCCACGTGTTTACTGTAGAGTTGCTGTTCGTAGCTGTGTGAAGCTGGCAATTAACCTGAAGAAGCAGTAGGCTAACTCACACATCAGTTACATTGTCAACCTTTTGTGCTGGTTCCTGCCATGTTAACAAGAATTTGTGCTTGTTTGGATGAGATATGTTTTTTAATACACAGACATTGCATAAATGAATGGAAATTATTTTTCATGGTGTGGGGCCACAGGCTCCAATATTACATAATTGATACTACTCACTAATAGGGATGGGTATCAAGAGCCAGTATTTAATTAGTACTGATTTGTGATTTGACAGAACCAAAATACCAATAAGGTCCTGGACAAATGGTGCTGCTATTCGTATTTACATTGCATAATTCATTCATTAAATTCACTTTAATTCGTTCAAACATGGGTGAAACCTGTAAAGAAATTTTTATTGTAACTAGAAATACCGCCTCACGGTTGTATGCCTCCGCCAACCAGTAGCCAGTTTGGATATAAAATGTCATCACTTCATCATTTTATCCTATTGGACATTCGTGTGAACCTTTGTCAATTAGCGTATAAATTCTTGAGTTATGGCTAAAAACGTGTTTTGTGAGGTCACAGTGACCTTGACCTTTGACCACCAAAATCTAATCAGTTCATCCTTGAGTCTAAGTGGACATGTGCCAAATGTGAAAAAATTCCCTCAAGGCAAAAACGTGTTTTTTTTCTTTTTTCTTTTTTTTCAAAATCAGAATGTAAGGACATTGGCTCTCAATGTCCTTACACAAAAGAAAAAGAGTAACAACACAACAATCTTCAGACTTACACAGGAATGACTATATACAGGATACAAATAGTGCTGTAAACAGGATACAAATTGTGCAAAGAAGTGGAGTGCAATGAGTGAAGAGATAAATATTAAATGGTAACAAAAAGAAAAATGACGTTACTTTATATACATATAGTTGGTGGTTATGTACAGTATGTACAGCCTGTTCAGATATACAATAGTGAGTGAAATGTATTGCGCATTTTGTTTTTTAGACTAAAATAAGTATATATAATGTATAGGTACAGTGGGTATTATAGTGTTCCGGGGTTATTGCACAGTGAGCTAACTGTGTGACGGCGAGGGGGAAGAAACTGTTCCTGTGTCTGGTGGTTTTGGTGTACAGTGTTCTGTAGCGCCTACCAGAGGGGAGAAGTTGGAACAGGTTATGTCCAGGGTGTGAGGGGTCTGCAGTGATTTTCCCTGCCCGTTTCCTGACTCTGGAGGTGTACAGATCCTGGATGGTGGGCAGGTCGGCATCGATAATCTTTTCCCTGAAGGCAAAAACGTGTTTTGTGAGGTCACAGTGACCTTGACCTTTGACCACCAAAATCTAATCAGTTCATCCTTGAGCCAAAGTGGACATTTGTGCCAAATTTGAAGAAATTCCCTCAAGGCATTCCTGAGATATCGCGTTCACGAGAATCGGGACGGACGGATGGACGGAAGGACAGACGGATGGACAGACAACCCGAAAACATAATGCCTCCGGCCATGGCTGTGCCGTGGAGGTATAAAAATAAATATTTCTATAAAAAGATTCCAATTTTAAAACCTGGTAGCCCATGTTACAAATCCCGTAGTAAGTTTGTTTACATTTGTCTCTGTTGCGTGTATGTTGTTCTTCTGGTTCCAGTTACTCTGTTTGGAAAAAGCCGCCGTCTGCCATGTGGTGGTGACGAGCTCTTTAACTCGTGCTTTGTGTGTTGTGGATAGTAATTGCTTCATTTGATTGTTTGATTCCAATTAACATCTAGCCTTTCTGGATTGTGTGTCCCATGATTTTGTTTGTTTAACCCTTAGCTTGTTGTATTTGATTCCGATTCTTGCCTAGCACCTCTGCTTTGTATGCTGATTGGATTTCATGTTTGACCATTCATTCGTTCTTGACCTTGACTCTTGTTTTGCCCTCTGCTCACTGTGTAGTGACTCTGGTTAGTTAGTGTGTTCCCAGCTGGACAACCAATCCTTCCATCGGGACATGACCTTGTTATTTTGCTTTGTTATTTTTCTTATTATTTTTGAAGGTACTCTGGGTGGAGTTTTAACTCTTTGTTGTGGGTACGATATTCAGACTTTTGATTTCAGACAACCTACAAATTGTCCAAAGCTCAGGATTCAAAGCTGCCCCGTGCCCAGCATCCTTCGAAGGCTAGCCAGTTTTTATGCTAGGATTGGTCAGATGAAATTTTATGGAATTTGAGCGAAGGATCATCCAACTGTTTCACATTTCAGGCAATGCTATCTATCATCAGGGGTTAAATTGGGGGTGGACGCGGGTGGACGGCGTCCACCCACCTTTGGTAAATAAATAAATAATTTTGACCGGCAGTTTTACAAATAACTATGACAATCCAGTCCATTTAGGCTCCAGTCCATGTGTTCCCTCTAGCCAGTTACTCGCTCAACCAATCAAAAATCCGAAGAAAAAAAAAAACTTAAGAGGAACAGTCGTTTATATAGACAACACAGAAAGAAAAATATGGTTGATTGTCTTGATTGATTGGAAGCGGACGCGGTAGGTAGTTTCATTAGGCTAACATGTAATTTCATCTATGCAACATTTTAAAGAGAGGTGAATAAACAGCCCCCACGAACGCCGGCTATTATTAACGGCAACTTTGATTGCTTAAGCAAAATCAGCAGCTTGCTGGTCAGCAGCTAAGCTAGGATTGAATATTTCCCACATACATAACGTTTTATTCAGCAGCACCTGGTGAGCTGAAAATTGGTGGGGCGCAAGACTTTACTTTAAACTAATCATTGATCTCAACCTGTTTTCATTAGTAATTTTCCTTTATAATCAAGCGTGCCAACGATCGGATTAATCAAATGACAAGTAGTCTAACACACAGCGTCTTCATACCGTATTAGGGGGATCAAATCATAAATTCAATTTATCCATTAAAAATCTGTTTTAATCAGTAGTCTACACTTAACAAATAAGATACACCAGTCTGTTATCTACTACGTTAGCTCTCAGAATAACCAGCAAAAACAAAACATGCACTTCAGTTGTGTTTACAATCTAGCCTACGCATTGCAGATATTTGAAATGAATACGAGTGCGGAGAAAGAAGTGTATCCGCAAATAATGTTGATTAAAAATGTGCACAATTTCGTACTGCAAATGAAAATAAATGTAGGCTATACAGCCTAGGCTACTCGCTAATACTGCCTATTTGGGGAGAGCTGGCTATGTATGATAATATTGAGTAGCCTATTTTGTGGATTAATTGTATTGATACTCAAGGAAAATCAGGGGAAGATTCCGCCACTGCTTAGCGATTAAAACAAATTTTTCTCAATCGCGTTTATCATTTAATCTCCCTAACACAATGCGAAGAAGCTGTGTCCCTTTCCATTTGATTACTCAGATGTTTGCATGCTTGTTAATCACTGAAAATTAATTAAAACAGTTTGAGATCAATGATTAGTTCAAAGGAAAGTTTTGTGCCTCACCAGTTTAAGAAAGATGGATAAAGGAGGATAAAGTGAGGACAAGAGGAGGATGACCGACTATTTTCGTGGGTAAAAAAATTCTCAGCATTAATGACACTCAATAAACTTGAAATATATTATGTAAAAGCTTGCATCAATAGTATACATTCTTTTTAAAACATTGTTTTCCTAAATTACAATTATGTGCACAATACATTAAAGATACAACTATTTGGAGCTGAGACATTCATTGGTTTGTACCTTTTTTCACCCACCTCCCACCGGATCTCAGGGCCCACCCACCTCCCAAATCCCAATTTAATCCCTGTCTATCATGTGTTGCTATCTAATAACAGTAAAAATGCATCTGTAAATGAGCTTCTGTAAATGCATCGTAGAAACAAAACAGTGCGTTGACATTAAAAATAAAATGTACCTTTGATCACTTAAGAATTTTTAAAAGCAAGTACTCCAGTACTTTAACTCAAGTAAAAATTTGACTGAACAACTTTCACTTGTAGTGGAGTAATATTTGACCAGGGGTGTCCATACTTTGACTCAAGTAATGGAGTTGTGTACTTTGTCCACCACTGCCTATAATATGTTTCTTGGTGACCCTAATGATGACTTTCTGTTACTCTATTACGTTGTTTGTTTAAGTTCTGTGTGATTTACTCATGGTGGACAAGTTATAATGCTCTAAAGTGTTGGCCCGCTTTTAAAAAGTGGATGAAAATAAAGCTGAATGCAATTTATGTCAAAATGCTGTTGCCTGTAAGGGAGGTAGGCCTAATATCAGCAAACACAAAAATGCAAAAACTGTGGATCTACAAAACTTGTGTCAATCTGTTTCTAGTTCAGGAGTCATTGGGACATATCGACCCCTTATTGGATATAAGGCCATCATATGATTGTATAATTCAGCACATTGTTTTGCGCATGTGTACGTTCAAGTTCCTGGTGTGTTAGTTAACGTAGTAGCCTTGTATGTAGCTTTCTAAGGCTCTGTAGCTGGCTTTATCATATGGCGAGTTCGCAGCTAGCTAGCTAGCTAGCATGACAACCTACAATATGCCCTGGTGGGGATTCAGGTACTGAAGGGCTCAGACCAAGGGGGTGGTTAATGTATACAGGGTGTGTTCTGTCTGCTCATTATCAGCTGAGCAGCAGACATCCCCCACCTCCCGGGGAGGTTCCTTGAAACAGGAAAATATAAAGCATGTGATCAAAAGCCCTTTCATGTGCTTCCATCCCATGCTGCTCATACTGTCCGTCATTCAATTGGGTCAGTAGTAGGTCAGAACCTTCAAGTTCCCTGTATGCACTTAGAACAAAAAAAGGCAAATGTACTCCATATTTAAAAAGCCCCCTGTGATAGACTGGCGACCTGTCCAGGGTACATTCCAGCCTCTCACCCAATGCACGCTGGGATAGGCTCCAGCAACCCTCGCGACCCTGACCAGAGTAAACAGGTATAGATAATGGATGGATGGGTGGATTTCAAAGGCCTCCTGCTACCTGTTGCTATAATTACTTTTGTGCTGGGGCTCATGTTTGCAGTTTATTTCATTTTTTGTATTTATTTGCTTCATGGACATTTGCTCATCCAGAGCAACAACACAGTTTGCCTTTATAAAATATTTTCCATTTGTATAACTGGATATTTATCAGTTCAGGATAATCATCTTGTTCAAGAGTACAACCTCAGTGGCCCACCTGCAATTCAAACCCACAACCTTTAGTTACAAGTTTAGCACCCTGTCACCCTAGTTTTGATCTTCTTTGAAGACTATATTATACATCACGCCAGACAAGAATAAAATGTGTGTCAGCATGGTGCCACTTATCACAAGAAAATATGATGTTTGGCCCAGTCAGGGCCATCTGCTTTAGAATGGTAGCATTACATAATAGCAAAGAAATATTTTTGCCTTACTGTATGTGAGAATGAACCGTGGAGGGTGCAGAATGGTGATGCCAGCAGCATTGGTCGTAGGGTGAAGGGTTGACCATGGATGATCTCGAGAACATACATTAAGCCATAGCACATCTTCACCGTGCCAGTCTAACACGTGACAGAACCTCTCTCCTGCAGAAGGCTCTGTGAAAAGTAGCAGGTAGAGTTTAATCTCTTGGAGAGAGTGAGGACAGAGTGGCAGCACTCCCAGAGAGTAATACCTCATGCCACAGATCCATTTTTAATGGCTTGATGGCTGAGTGCCTGTTCAGTGTCAGTTCCGTTATTTCTGGCCATTCCGCAATTGCTGGCCGTTCCCAGTTCGGGACTTTACTCTGGTGTGAATCCAAAGAGGAAGGTAAACAAGGCAAAGGAACATGATGAACAGAGACAGGAGGACACACCCGTTTTTAAAAGCCTTTGTAAAACAAAAGCATGGATGAAGCTGAGAGATTACGTATCATATATAATAGAGACAATCTTCCTAAAATATTTTAGTTTCTAAAAACTTACAAAAATAAGTTGAATAAGTTTAGATATAAGAAATACTGAATTTTACTGAATCGTTGAATTTTCATGTTTAAAATGAGCAAGCAATGCATTTATTTTGAATTACAAGAAGAAAAGCTGCCAGGTCTGGGCCATGTCCACTGGTTTTACATTATATTCTGAGGTAAGTGGATGATCATTCAGGTCTACTGTGGTTAACCTATGAGCAGTGCTACTGCACACTCAGCTCCTGGGCTTGACATTTGTCCAAAAGCTGTCTTCACAGAAATGCCTATTTGGCATGGCAAATTGTACATTAAGCAGAACCACCAGGCCTGAATCAGGCAAAACTAATACTTAACATGAATATGAAACAAGAGTGTGTGGAATGGAGAGAGGCAAATGGGGAGAAAGAAACAATGACAAAGTTGTTAATGTTATGTGTAACTATGTTAACAGATAATGTTATTTTTACTGAAAGCAGATTCGGTTGGCCTTGTGCACCTTGATGATTCTGCAATTGAATGCCTGGTCTCTCAGTTGATAAGCAGCAGAACATCTCTCTTATTGGATCCAGACGTCCTGAACATTGCTCATCCAGAAATAACACTGGCAGCAAACCCTCCTAAACAACAAAGCAACATCAACACACAAAAACAGCACTCAGGGTAGCATAAATAAACATGCTGGCAAGAGCATGAATTTCTGTGACAACAAACACTGGGAAACAATAAAAGGGTGCACTTTAATCCAGACTTTAATCAAGAATTATAATTTTCAGCTGCTTCTGCAGAATTAATGGGAAATTAACCAATAAGGATAGACTGTATTTCACTTTCAATACCTTCCACTTTTTCCACTGTCCTTTTCACACCTTCATAGCTCAGTTATCCACCAGCCAGTATAATTACCTGTCTGTGCCCCCCTGTGTATTATACATCCAGGGCCGCCAGACTTCTGAAAAGACAAAAAAGAATCTTCAGAATCTATGATGAGAATGAACCGCATGGCTGAATGGTCGGCTGTCATCTTATGAAGTTAAATACAAAAATATTGGGACAGAATATTTTCAACATCAAACATACATGAATAAAACATTATATTTCTTCCTCACCCTTTCAAAGCCATAACTCCTCACTGGTATTGCAAAATATTCCATTGTGACAACTGCTTCCACGTCCCAACTCTACTTCCCCAAGACTTTACAGATCTTCACTGAAATTCAGTTCACCAGGCCCACATATTGCCATTTCCATGTACCCAAGTACAGTTAGCTGGTAACAAAGGTTCAATATGTAGCCTATTAAAAAACAACATAATCTGAAATACACATAATTACACAATGACTTATTTGATCAATAGCATCCCTTCTTTACTCATGTCTAAAGAACTGTCTACACAAAGGATTATTAACCATTTGCCAATTCAATATGCTGTCTGAGCACAGGAGAAAATAATAATAAAGAAAAATATCAATTTCTCAGAGGGTTCCACTGCTGCTAGTTGTATAATAAGAAGACCTTGTTCATATTTTCCTGGAATAGTCTATGTGCAACAGAAAATTGAAGTACATGATCTGTGGCCGGCTCAGGTGGACAATGTAATCCAGTTATTCTTCGTATGTAGTCTGGAATCTGTCTGGAGAGCCTCTGAGAGTCTTTTTCACTCTTGATTGTTTTTGGAAAACCCCTGGCACACTATTGTCTAGCCTACCATTTTTGATGATTCCATGTTAGCACTGACAACATCCTGACACTCATCTCATGTTTGGTTGACAAGAAATGGCATCTCAGCACTTCCAGTGTTCTGTTACTTTGGGAACAAATGGTTTCCTCTTGGCTCTCAGAAGAATCAGGTGTGGTTCATATCACTCTAATCACTCTTAAGTCACATGCTTTTAATTATGAGTATCCTTTCCACTTGTTCTTATTGACTCAGTCGGAAAAGTTTTTTCTGTATCTGTAATTCTGCTCAGAACACTATGGCCCTCTAGGCCTGGGTTGACCTGCTGGTGCTGTGGCCCTTTAGGACTGGAGCTAGAGCTGCATTTAGCACTACTTCTCATATCAACGAGTGCAAGAAAGCCAGGTTCTATTCTGTCCAACTGATGCACCCATAAATGTCCTGTTACACCGATAAATGTTCCAGGTAGCTAGCATGCAGGGGTCTACAAGCAGCACACCAGCACATTTGCAAAGCAGTATGACAAAGGGCCACTACTGGACAAAGGGGGCAAGTCAGTCAGGTTGAGGATCAGTTAAGAGAATGTAAAAGAGTTGGTGAATGGTCCTTTCCACTGTGGTCTGGTTGATTGTTACCTGCCAAGCCCCTTAACTGTGAGAGAATCTATAACTATAAGCTTTGTTGTACCTCACCAGAGAATTTAGCTTCCCTGTTTAATGAGTCTTTCACTGGTACTTTTTGCAGATTTTTTCACAACTACACTGTGACATAAAATGTTTGTAATAGAGCCTGCATTCAAAACACATGCAATACACTGAAATCTGCAGTGTAGTAAGTATTCTGGCAGTGTCACATTTTGGTTGTTTTTGCTCTGTACTTCAGCACATTGGATTTGAAATAATCCAATGAATATGAGGTTCAATTGTATTCTGTCTATATTAATTTGAGGGTACTTTCCTCCGTATCAGGTGAGGGACAAAAGTTATTGGGCAAATTAACATAATCTTTGATAAATTATATTCAGTACTTGGTTGCAAATCCTTTGCATTTGATGACTGCCTGAAGTCTGAGACCTATTGACATCAGACACTGGGTATCTTCCCTGGTATTGTTCTGCCAGTCCTGTACTGCAGCCATCTTCAGTTACTGTTTGTTTATGAGGATCTTTATCTTTAGTTACATTACATTTATCCCTACAAGACCTCCCTACTACGCAAGCTCTCCATCACTGTTGATGGCCACAGTGATTGCCTCTCACTCTGCAAAGAGCCTGGGGGTGGTCCTGAATGACCAGCTGGACCCCAAGGAGGCCATCAAGGCAACATCACGGTCCTGCAGATTCCTCCTGTACAACATCTGAGGATTCAACCATACCTGATTATATACTCCACCTAGGTGCTTCAGGCTATGGTGACCTCCCATCTTGATTACTGCAACTGCCTTCTTGCAAGCCTGCCAGCTTGTGCCATATAGCCACTAGGGGTGTGCAGAGACGTCATTATCTGTATCTGTATCTGTTCAACCAACAAAATTATCTGTATCTGTATCTGTATTCAGATAGAAGACATGAAGTGGGCGTGGTTTATACCGGAAGTCACGTTAAATCAGGCAAATGTTGTATTTTCTAACCTAATATTCATTGGCAATGCAATGGCATATAATTAATTATGAAATATATTTACCAATTCTCATACTGTACTTTTCATCTCTCTCTCTCTCTTTTATTTTTAACTAAACTAAGTTTTATGAACCGTCTGAACCACCCCCCCCCCCCTTTAACTGGGGTACATTGAACAATCAGAAACAGAAAAAAATGTTTTATAAATCGAAAGATTCTGTTTTGCATTGGAAATAGAAACTATTTACAGTAAAGATATATAGAAACATATCCTTCAGTTGAAGGGAATAATCTTAAATTTCAATGATGCTGCGTTCGCGTTTCTTGATGTGTTAACGTTACTGCAGTTCGCTAGGGAAACGTGAATTACTACTTTACAACAGAAATTACATAACAGTAATAGCCTACATGAACTTTTTTTGCCTGTTTTATTTCTATTTATTTATTTATTTTCCCCTACTGAACTAAGTTTGAATAGACTGCAAACCATCTGATGTGCTCATATTTTCCCTTGGTGGCAACTGTTACCATGAATGGATTTAGTGTTCATTATAGCCAAGACCTATGACTGATACATACAGCATGTTACATCTTAACCGGATGAATATTGACTGAAATACAAGGTAAAACGTCAGTTTTCTCAATATTTCGACTGGGATTTTTTAATGGAGGAAATTAACACATACAGCTAAAAACTACAGGTTCTAAGCTTGATTTTGATGTATAGGTTGCGGGGGGTTTGAAAGAAATCCAGCTGCCACACCAGGCTTGTGTCTCACTAGCTCCCACACCTCCTCCTCGATGCAAGAGTTTCCCTGAGTGATAGCCGGGAACGGTCAGCGCTCAGCCCACTGCCTGCTGTGTGCTGACTCGGTGGGGGCGACTACAGAATATAGCAATTACTGTTCAATAATGTGTAGTAAATGAAACGACTAGTTAGTGAAATCAAAGTCCTGTTGCAAACAGAATGGGCATTTTTATCTAATGGCCATCCACAATCATATGGATCGATTTGAAGAAACATAATGGCTGACGCATAGAACTTATTTATTAAACATTTTGCAACGTAGTGGCTCAAAGTTTGTTGGTGTGTGTAAGTGGTGCCACCTCTCTCTTTCTCTCTCTCTCTGCCCGTGTAACGTTAGATAGAGGCTATGAGATCTCGTCATGGAGCTCACTTTTTTTTTTTCCGAATCCGAATAATAACGAGCAACTTCGGGTAGAAGAAATATCTGTTTCCATCGCATTATTCGCGCTTTCCCGAATACGGTATTCGGATTCGGATACATCCCTAATAGCCACTACAGATGATTCAAAATGCTGCCGCCCGACTTGTCTTCAACCTTCCCAAGTTCTCCCACGTCACTCCTCTTCTGAGGTCACTCCACTGGCTACCGGTCACTGCCAGGATCAGGTTCAAAGTCCTGACCCTCACCTACACTGCAGCCAACAGGACGGCCCCCACCTACTTACAGGATATGATTCAATTCTACACGCCAGCTCGACCACTCCGCTTTGCGGCAGCAGGGCAACTGGGCACCCCCTGCATTTCGGGTGAATGGTTCTCACTCGTCCCTTCCACCCTAGCTCCCCAGTGGTGGAACCCTAGCTCCCTGTTCCTCCATGAACCACTCCCTCATTGCCCATCTTCCACCGTGGACTGAAGACTCATCTCTTTAGACTATACTTGGACTAACTAACTATCACCACTTTGTGGGGGACTCCCAATCTGGGATCATTTTTATAACTTAAATCCCCTTCTTTCATGTTACACATGTACCTCCTGTGCCACTTTCATGTTACATGTACCTCCATCCAGCACCTATAATGATACAAAGAACAATATAGGTGCTGGATGTTGTAGCTTGTCATGCCTCCTAGTTTGGCTAAGCATAGGTTAGGTCAGAGTGATGTTCACTGTGTGAACTGAACTTAATGTGTTCATGTCTATGAATAACTGTTACAAAATGAGTATTGTACCGTATTGGACTTGTGATTTGTAGTTATTCCAATAATCTTCTGTACGCACTTATTGTACATCGTTTTGGATAAAAGCATCTGCCAAATAAATGTAATGTAATGTATCTTTAGTCTCGTCTTCAGCAAGCAAACCGTATGTTCAAATTGGATTCAGGTTGGCTTTGCCAGTCAATAGCATACTACTTTTTGGCCCTGAAAATCTCCTTGGTTTATTTTTTTGGCTCACTGTTTGACTGCAACCTGAAATGTTGACTAATGAGCTTTATGACATTTGGTTGGATCTGAGGAGATAAGAATTCATCCTGCTGCTGCTTTCAGCAGCCACATCATCAATAAAGATGACTGAGCCTGTTCCAGCAGCAGCCATAAGCCGCGTTTCCACCAAAAGTACCCAGAACTTTTAGTCCCAGGAACTACTTTTCAAGGAACTAAAAGGTTCCTTCAGCCCATTGTTGTCTGTGTTTCCACCGCGGTCTAAAGTCCCTCAAAGATTAGGCAAATTAGCCCACTGACGTATGAAAAAGCGACGTTGTCGTTGGTCCATCTGTCCTATGATTTCTTGTGTAACCTCATACTACCACCTACATTATTTTCTAATAACCAGGACAGCCCGGAGGGGTTTATTCCACTTATATACAACAGGTTACCAACAATGAGTACATATGGTTACTTTTGTATTTATTGATTTTTATTGATTTAATCACCTGAAATTGAAATATTCTTCCGCGGCCGTTTGGGCATATTTTACCGTTGTCAAGAAAAACTGTCGTTGGTAGTTGGACTTGGACCGTTGTTATGCAACAAATAGTGTATAACAAGCCAATAGTCAGATTGTAACTGTTTTATATATCCTCTCAAACACATTCATTATGTTTTTATGCGAACATTCACTTTCATGTCTTGACATCCGAGGCGACAGAATGCATTCACGTTCCACAAATAACTGGCAACAGCAGCAGAAAACATGCACACGTCGTAAACAATTTGCTGTTGAATTGATTACTTTCTCATCGTCAATTCCATATAAGCTAATCACAAAATGACAAGAATAGAAGAAAAACTTGGACTTGCGTGAAAATTTAAATTAGCAGTGGTGCAGCCACCGTTTGCTTTCCTTCAAAGTTACTGCTAGCCGAGCAGCGAAGTGTGCTCTCCAGATGCGAACCATGCAGCATACATTAGTCCATAGTCTTCCTGGTCTTTTTGTGGAATTGAAGAATGGCAGAGTAAAATTATGGCAGTCTGAAAAAGCAAAAGGGACGATTACTAGAATTAACCTGTTATTTTACCCTGACAAAAAGTGCGGAAGGTGATTTCCAGTTTGCTTTTGCTGTATCACCAATGTAAATTACGCAGAACTACCTCATACCTCACATAACTGTACCCAACGTTTTGAGTTAATTACAACGGGCTAACAAAGAAAATCCGTAAGAAAATACTCAGCAACCGAATTAATCCGTTTGAATGTTTTGGTAGGCTACGTAATATGTTGTCCCAACACGAATGCTTAACATTTTATAAAACAAATACTAAAGCAAGAAAAGAACAGAAGAGCACACATGTTATAATTCCAAGACGTTGGCAGGCTATAACCAAAAGTAGGCTACTGCGTAATTTGATTTCAAGTTATTATGAAAATAAATCGATTTGCGGCTGCAGATTTTTTAAAATGGCGGTTGAAATAAAACACTGCGAGTAGTCGACCAATCAGAAATTTTCAGCGCTTGCGCCCCACCCCAAAAGTTCCGGTACTTTTGGAAAGTACTACCCCCCGAGCAGGGACTTTTTTGGGGGTAAAATAAAGTCCCCGGAACTTAATTTAGACCCTAGTTCCTGCGGGTGAAACGCACTGAGTTCCTCAGAAGGTTCCTAGTTCCGGGGTAAAGTTCCTGCGGTGGAAACACGGCTATACATGCCCAAGCCCCAATACTACCTCCACTGGGTTTCACTGCTGAGGTGGTATGATTTGGATCATGAGCAGTTATTTTCTTTCTCTACACTTTCCTTTTTCCATCTCTTAGGTAAAGGATAATAGTAATCTCAGAACTAGTCAGACGTACACTTACAGACTGTGCTGTATATGCAAGTGCAGATTTATTAATGGAATCATTTTGGCAAATTTAGAGGCAAAAATCATAATATTAAAATAATCAAGTGCTCAGTCACCTTTCAATAAGAGTAAGCATATAACCAAAATGAAGAACTTCTACATTATGTAAATAGGGCTATATTCAGTATACATCAGTTCTTGTAACACATATGTTAAATAGCAGTTATGTGTATTTTCCTCTCATAAAACAGGCCCATGGCAAAACTGCTCTAATATTAACTAAGCAAGAGACAGAAAAAAGCTCTTCTGTTTCCTGCTCCTCAGTACCATTATAAAGATACTTTGTGGAACTTTGTGACTGCTTGGCATTGTTTTGATTTTGTGAGACCAGGGAAGGAATGTGTTTGAGCCTGCATGACAAGACCAACCTTTTAATTTCCAGAAAAGCGTCTGAGATTAAACATCAGTATTGAGCTAGCCTAGTCACAACATTCATGCACCTAAAGGAAATCAGCTAATGAAAAGAAAGTCTTTCTGTTTTTAACCCCTTGCTTAGTTGCCTTCAACTAGTGTGAAAGTGAATGAATGAATGAATCATTGCATTTATGTAGCACTTTTCCAAAAGCTCAAAGTGCTTTACAGTGATGAGTGGGAACTCCCCTCACCCATGACCAATGTGTAGCACCCACCTGGGTGATGCACGGCAGCCATTTTGTGCCAGAACACTCACCACACATTAGCTAAGGTGAAGAGGGAGAGAACGTTTTAGCCAATTAAATCAGGGGATGATTAGATGGCAAGATGGCAAGTCAGATTTGGAATTTAGCCAGAACACCGGGGAACCCCCTACTCTTTGCAACAAGTGTCATTTAAAGTCTCATATCATCAAATTGCTTCACTTCTGGAGATTGTGGTCATGAAAGTAATAACATACATGCCATTTAAACTGTAAAAAGTCACATTGGGGGAGAAGCATACTTTTCTGTAGAATCATTGGGGGAAAGCATATTTTTTTCTTTTCGAGAACTAACCAGCCATCGCCCTTTTGTCAGAATAGGTCAAGAAGAAATATTTCTACTTGATTAATGTGTTATATATATTGTGCAAGTGATCCCAAAACTGAATTCCTGTATGATTGCTGTTTGTGTTTCTGAGTGTTTGTGTTTTTGGTGTGCATGAGTATGTGTTTGTGGTTGGTGTGTACTGCAATTGAAATGAACTCCTTTCAGCAGATCTTAAAGGAAATTATGTCCTGATTACATGTTTAAGGTTGACATCCATCCCAGAACTTCTAGGCTCAACTGTGGTCAGTCTGCCTTCTGGTTAGCCACAATGCAGACTTGACTGTTGACTGCTAATGCAATAGTGTTATGCTTGTATTCCATAAATCCAGCGACATACAGAAAACAGTACCAATGTACATCCTTTCTAATCACAGGTCACAAAGATGCAGGTGTTCACAGCTGAAGGGATAGGTAAGGGAAACAGCTTCAGTTTACATTACATTCATTTAACTCTTATTAAGAAACATAAAATATAAGAGAAGATAAGTACATACACCTTAGTTATATAACTGTGCCAGACCTGGCAAACAATATTTCCAGGGGGGTTATATACAGGGTGGTGGTGGTTAGTCTAGCAAATGTATGTGCAACAACACTAAAGTGCTAAATTTAAGGTAACTATACTATTTACCCTCTCACATTTGGATACAAAGCTCCTCCGTGAGCTGAACAACTAATTGGCCTGACAATTCAAGAAATTACAGCCAAGAAACACAGTGTCTTGGAAACTTGGAATCAATGCAATTTCATTCTTGCTTTAATTCAAGATAAGGTTTTTCTTTTTTCTAGAACAAATATGCAGAATACCCTCTGTCCCACTGTACAGGAAATGTTAAGCACAGTAAGTGCACAGTGGACAGGGGGTGATAAATAGTCATATGTTCAGTACAGGAGAGAGCTTGTACCCCCCCCCCTCCAACCTTGGCCTGGTGTTTTTGGGAGTTGTCATGGCTGTGGGTGGGATGAGTATTTTCTGCAGGGGTCTGACAAGATATGTCTGAGAGATGTGGGTAAAAAATGCTCCTTTTCAGTAGTGTGCAAAGTCGCAGTTTGCAGCCAAAGACACAAGGGAGACCCTGACCTTCCTTTTTCAAACTCCCCCATTCAGACTGTCGCCACAGCCTTTTCAATGGACTGTAACTGACTTTGTTAAACCAGCAGTAATGCTCAGACCACAATCAAGCGCATCAAACAGAGATTTCTGTAAATAGCAATCAATGCATATTTATGGGCTTTTTAGCCTGGTGCTGCTCTTTTCCTCATTGGTGAAATGAAGCAGGGGCTCTTAAAAGCATGAAGCCAAGTTCCACAGGGAAGTGTAGATGACGGGCCTATGTTAAAATCACCAGGGCTCTGAGAAATGTCAAAGTGCACTAGAGCTCCTTGTTCATCATCGTCACAGAGATCGGAACTGTATGAGGCCCACTGCCCACTTGGAAACAGCCCAAACTCTCCTGGTGGGCAACAAAATCCCTCCTGACTCACACAATTCAACTAACCCTGTTCGTGCATTGAAGACCTATGAAAATGTATGTATGAAAGACAAGGGTTCTGAGTGGCTGGAGAGATTTGTGGGGGCCCCATCACAGTACGGTGTTCTGCTACTAGAGTTAGAGTTCTGGGAACCCAATATTGTGGAGAACACAGTATTGCTCAGGTAGACTCGCAGTCCTGTGATTGACAAGGAGCAGCCATGAATGGCAATTAAAGTGTAGCAAATCCAGAAGGCAGATCTGTGTCAAATCTGTGAAAAAAATAAAATAAAACAAAGGTATGTAGGAATGTTACATACGTTTCCAGAATCTTTAAAACAGTGCCTGCTTCCCCAAACTGCCAACAATGTCTACAAAACCCAAGAATTTTAGGCAGCCAGAACAAGAAACAGTTTACCTATCTGTGAACGTTGACCTATGACCTGTGAGAGCATCCAGTCCAAAGTTCACCATTACCACACATAGCCTTTCACATGATCTGCCTTTTCCTTGTAAAGGAACAGAACTTAGGTGCAACCACATGGTTCTGGTAACCCATGGATTCTCTAAAGCAGAGAACAAATAGTGGTTTGAGGTAATGTGGAGACAGGACTGAATGCAAACACATTTGAGTTCTGTAAGTACTGTAGATACACTTCACTCTGCTCTCTTTGTTCATATACTGTGATTATCTCTGACACAGGCTGATGCTGTGGAAAATGTGCATGTCTTCTGCACTTCCTGATGAAGAGGAGGAATGTGGTAAAAGTACTGTACATAACCCAGACATGCAGTTTCTCACTGTTGCAAATAGAAATGTGCGTCAATGTGAAAATGTGTCTACATATTTCTCCGTCCTGTAGAAAACCAATTGTAACAACAGCTATTGTTTTGGTATGAATGTTAACATTACATTACATTTATTTAGCAGACGCTTTTATCCAAAGCGACGTACAAAAGTGTATTTTATGGTCATAGACAACTACAAAACACGACAAGACAGATGGTTTTTTCCTCTCATTTTCTGTTTCAGAAAACACTACATACTAAAACATACAAAAAATTTACAGCAAATTTTCAGCAATCTGAAAGGATCCTGTTGACACATCAATAATCCAGGTAGATGAATGACTGAGCGATGGCTTCCCTCTAGTGGACAGAAAAGGCTATCACAAACTTTGCTTCTCAGCATAATCGGATAGCTCACTCTCCATTCTTTTTGTTATTGTTACAGTTTCAGTGTATGTTTTCAATTGGCCTAGACAGTTTTTGTGTGCAACAAAAATATTTCAGATAGATGTAGAACTTTCTGACAACCTCCTGGCTTTACAAACTCCAGTGTGGCTTGTACAGTAGCATCATGCCTCCAGAGGTTGTACATATGTATATTATATGAATATGTATATTACTCTTCAGAAAATTATATTCAGTTGGAACTATGTGACTATAGCACATGCAATCTAAGACTACTGCACTCAAGGAAATATGTACAGCCTCGGGACGCATGAAATTGCTGTGCGGGTTGCTTTGGAGTTTCTGGAAGTTTCATTGCAAATTCCCTGTGACTGCCATTGTGAAGCACTAAAACTGAAATAGCTGATTTTTATTTTATTTAAAAAAAAAGCTCTACAATGGCTGCACGAGCATTCAGAGGATCCATTGCCTAAAGCAATAAAATACCATAACTCCAAAGCAGCTTGTACAACAATATTATGTTTCTACAATTATTCCTTATGATGCACACAGGACAGAGTTACGGAGTGCAGCATTAGAAGGTTTGCAGCCTGTATGCATGGATGAATAAAAAGGAATTCACTTTAGGTCACACAGTATATTGGCATAAGCCAGAGACATTTCTCTTACCTTTTTGTTTTGTACCTTTATGTTAGCTAAATGTGTAACCGTAACACGGCTTATGATAATTGGCATTGTCTTGAAGCATGTTTATGGCACCTTTTGGACAGGAAGTGTCTGACAGAAAAAGACCAAAAACATGGACATATTTGTAATGAATATTTACCACTTAGCTTTTCGTTTCCCAGGATATACTCTATATGCAGGTCATACTCCACCCATTGACATAAATGGACAATGGGACACCACTATTTTCAATGGTTCCTGACCAGCCTCTTGAGCAATGGATACTGGGAATGCACAAGATTTGAGACCTTGCACAGGCTCTAGTTTGTGATTCAAAAGATGTTCTCCGTGTCGCAGCAGCACTGTAGAATTACTAAGATTACAGCATCGATGTTAGCATGCAAAGTCACGATTCAAAAATCAACCTACACATTTTGATGTATGAAACTATTCCTCATATTCTCAGAATAACTCACTATTATATGTATGGGGGTGACAGTTTCCCACTTTCCATATGGCAAACCTCCATTGGAGTTTAAGGCTTTTTAGGGAGCTTCTTCTTCAAACATTATAGTACAGTCCTTCAAGGTTGCAGCCCAAAAATGGTTACTTCCACTGGCATGCGCTAGGAGATAAATCCTGGCCCCTGGCTCCACCACAGTATGCTCCAAACCTGCTTTATGATATTTGCCTCAGAATGTAGCTTTCCTTTCAAGCCAGAACAACCTATCACTGGAATAGCCACCTACAGCTAAAAGCAATACAAGGGGTGTCACCAAAGTAGCATATCTCACTGGAGAGGACAGGAAAGGATGCAACACAAAGGTCTTCCAGTATTACCCAAGCAGTGAAAACATTCAACAGACACTCTTAAGTTCACTGTGGTTGAAATGGTGGTATCTCACCGATGAGGCACTTGGGGGCCACCTGGTCTTTTCACGTTGTCATTTAATGTGATGGCTTTCATTCAAATGTGGCTGACTGTGACAGGGGTATGGATGTGGATGTGTGATATCATTCAAGCTGTGAGTGGCTGGAATGGTATGGATACACATGAATGAATGGTATTCCTGTGGTGTGTTGAATGAGAGAGTAGCAGGACACAGTTTTGTTGGCAAAGGGATAATAGTTTCACAGTGAAGTGTGATACAGTCACCCTTCACCAGACTATGCACTTCTCCAGTTGTATGTGTACACACATACGCAGAACAGGGGCCCTGCTCCGGGTACAGGTACACACACGCACACACGCACACACGCACGCACGCATACACACAGTGGCACAGCAGGAGGAGTGGGTGCTGTCTGGCTTAGTGTAAGTTAAATGTTTCTCTGAATTTAATGGCCTCATCCTTCACCCTCTACCAGTAGCAACTACTATTATGCAGCCAACTCTTCCCCAGTCAGACCAGGTACACTTAGTGTAACATCTTCTGTTGTGGTTTCTGAGGCTCTGTTAGTGTACCCCAGTGCAAGCATTATCATTCCTGCTCCCCAGGTGTACTGGCCAGTTATGGATATTTTTATATGTTGAATGTTGGCAGTTATACATTAGTAAACTGATTTGCAAGTGGAAAATGTTTTCCTTCTTTCAAATTAACATATTAAATTAACCAAAATACCATATGTTTCTTAAAGGTGCAATATGAAATTTTTTTAGAACACTTTTGTAAATTATTGATATCTGTTGCATTGCAGGTAGGGTTAGGAGCGTATCCGCCATACAGCATGAGAAAAGAAGCATGCTTTATCTGGAACCTCTCCATCAATAAGCATATTAAACTAGCAACACAAACAGAGACCTCAGTGGGTCTGCTTAATGTCCACCACATGTCCCCCCCACCCCACAGACCTGGCCAGTCACTAACTGAAAATGCTTCAAGGCCATGCAAACCACAGCAGCTAATTCCTGTGTAATCAGGTCACCTGTTAGCGTGCAGTACTGGCCCTCAGTCACAAAGCACTCAAGTTTCAATTTGTCCTGGAGACTATTCTGAAACGAGGGAGCATAAAAACTAAAAAGAGTTTTCTGCATTCTGAATCTTTCTGCAAATGATTTTATTCCAGGTCAATTGTGTTAAATACGATGGTAATTTCTGTCCTCCTCTTTCTGCTATCAGATGACAGACGTGATTTATTTTCGATGGTTTTCTTTTCAATTTTTTAGTGAGACTATCTGTATGTGGTATGAATGACAGCTAATGATCAATGTAAATTATTAGATATTTATATGACAAGACTTTAGCTTTAGCATGGGATGAACATCACTTAGAACATTTAAGTAAAGGTGACTCACAGGGATCTGTCCTGATTACTCAAATATATTCAGCAAGCCAGTAGAGGAGAAGAGAGAGAGGAACAGAGTGAGAGATAAAAAGAGAGAAAAGGATAGCGAGAGTGAGAGAGCAATACCCTGGGACAAGAAAGGGGAGAAAGAAAGTTAAAGACATTTGTGTAAAGCCAGTAAAAAGAAGTTATGTTTATTTTCTCAAGTTATGTTTTTGTTGGGTATATTTCAGCCTTTTTTAAAAATA
The DNA here is from genome assembly GCA_039654925.1 of Anguilla pacifica. Taxonomy (NCBI): domain Eukaryota; kingdom Metazoa; phylum Chordata; class Actinopteri; order Anguilliformes; family Anguillidae; genus Anguilla; species Anguilla pacifica. Next base: position 33,062,855 of record CM077286.1, on the reverse strand, counting down.
TATTTTTCCGGTATGCAGTTATTCATCAAGGAAGTGTGGTGAGTGTTATTTTGGAACAAATTGCCGTTAGCTGGCTTTGATCTTCCACTGAATATTTTAAAGATGTTTGGGAAAGAGGGGTCACTCCAACAAGTTCTGCCAGAGACCAAAATGCTTGATCTTTTAATGGGGAGACAGTGTGTTTTGGCTACGCTGTCTGGTGCACTTGCATCCACCTGCAGGAAGTTAGCACATTGACATTGCAGCTGCCTATAAACAGCATTCTGTCATAGCAGAGTTGCTGAAAAGCTGGCAATTATAAATTCAAGGGTCATTAAGCATGGTTTCTCTGGCACATGATTGGTTTTCTTTCCCCTTGTCATATATTCCAGAGAAAACATTACTTGTGTAGTTATGTCTGGAATTGCCTGTTGCAGTCAAACATGTCATGTCCGGATCGTTTCCGTGCAGACACAGGGGGAGGAGACCGAAGTGAAAGAATTCAGAATGCGATCCAGTTCACTGAAGTCACTCTGTCCAGTCAGAGAGTAAACAAATTTGAACCTTGTGAAAAATTACCCTGCAGAAAAATAACTACAAATATCCTGCAATTAATGACTAAATCAGTTTGGAATGGTGTGATGTGTGCTCTATGCTGGTGCTTGATTTTGCTTTGGAGTGTAAGGAGAAGCTTGCTGTGTGATTTTTATTCTGTAGATGCCAAAAGCACTGACTATTTTACATTTCACATTTAAAATCACCCTGCGACCCTGCTCAGGATAAGCAGGTATAGATAATGGATGGATGGATGGACGTTTAAAATCAATGCTTTTATAGTACTGTAACACTGTCATTCCACATGGTCACATATTGCAACAGCATCATGTTGACTTTGAGGAAGATCATTCATAAACGTTTTATATATCCTGATTTTTCAAATAAAATACTGTATACTATGATTCAGTTGTCATTGTACTTAAACATAATGTACTTTTGTAGCAAATAAATAAAATGTTGTTATGTCACTTCATTTTGAATAGGGAGCAGCCTTGCGCCTCCCTTCTGTTGTCCCTCCCTAATTATACCAAGGGGAATCTCACACTAAATAAGGCTTGCTGCAAGATCCTAAATAAGGGCAAAGTCAGAGCACATCAGGAATACCCCACCAATGTCACATGAATGCAAGTGTGTGACAACATCCAATCAAAATCACACTACTGATAGAAGTGTGACAGCTTCTAATCAAAATTAAACTATAGACTGGAGTGCTACAATGCCTAATCAAAACCAGGCTACTGATGCAAGAGTGTGACAACACCCAATCAAAATCACACTTCTGGCAGAAACATGCCCCAGCAGGGGTTCATACGTGTAGTGTAGTTGTAGCTAGGTACACATTAATAATTATATTTTCTTTTTAACCAATTCATACGATTACTATTACAGTCAATATGCAGGCAGCAGCCTTGCAATGTCTTGCCTCGGCTCACTGGCCTCGGCTCACCATGGCTACACACAGAGTCAGTACATGAACCCTCCACCTCTCACATCAGTGCCCTTAAAAAACAGCTTACTAAACAAAAGAACAAATGTGAATAACTATAAAACAAGCAGCAAAAGAGAGATTGCCCACATTAGATTCTCATATGACTGTCTACAGCAATATGACATGACATAAGACTGTTATTATTTAGATATTGTTGTAGATTTGATGTGTATTGAAAGATTATAAATTTTCTGGCCATGTAAATGTCAGAAGGGAATTATCAGCCCCCCAGATGCAACATTAGGTATGACATCAACAAAAATACTCCAGTCAAAGTGACATACTGATTCAAAGACTGAACAACCTTTGCAGTTTGTGGGTTTTATATAGAACGCTGGGAATTAATAACAAACACTTGTAGGATATGTAGTGTTTAGATTTTGGCCTTAGAGAGGGAAACAGTGAATGAGAATGTGGCCTGGCCTCCCCATCACAAGCATCAAAGCAAATGTGATTGGGGCAATTTTAAATTCCTAATCTAGGCTGACAATCTATGGGTCTCACCTCCTCGGAAGAGACAAACCATATGACACAGGACACCATATTGGGGGTTGGAGACCCTGCATGCCTAACATTTCCCATTACTTTTAGTTTGAATGCAACCTTTAGGTAGGCTAGTCCTTGCCATAAATTAATCTGACCCCCCTTCCTTTCTCTTCTAAACCTTAACCCAATCATCACCCAATCAGTGCAAACATCCTTAAGCAATGCTGGGTAAGGTATTTAAGGACCCTTTCACATCTACCTCGTTTGGTCAGGACTGTTGGATTTTAAGATTTATCCGAAAAAAATTTACAGGTGTGAAACCTCCCCCGGACCACGGTCTGGACCAAACAGCCGACATTTGGTCAGACGAAAAGAGGTGGTCTCGGTCCGGATCAAACTGATCCATGGTTCAGTTCGTTTCTAGTGTGAATACATTTTTTTGGGTGGTTCAGACTTTCGGACCATTTACAGGAAGTTCCGGTGGTTTCCGTCAGAGCAGGAAACAACCGAGAGAAGAAGAAGTAGAAGACGAAGGAAAAAATGAGCCGCGATAGCACATGGGGAGAGGAGGAGACAACGTTTTTAATGGAAATATGGTCCGACAACAATATAAAAAGTCTACTAGAAAAAACGCACAAAAATGCCGACACTTTCCAGGTATTTTCGGGGAGGATGAGACAGAGAGGGTATGAGAGGATGAGAGAGCAATGCCACCTGAAGATAAGAAAACTGTGGCAGCAGTATACAAAGGTGCGCGATGCCATGAGAAAAAGCGGTGCGTCGACAAATGAGATGGTCAAATGCCCTTTTTATGACGACCTGGATAGCATTATTAGCCCCTATTAAATCATTTAAAAATGAGGATCTAAATAAAACACATTATAAAACACCCTATTAACATCATAAAACACACTATTAATCTTCAATTAACATAGTCTATTAGCATATATATGTTGCCATACTGCAGGCCTACAGCTGTCAGTAGGCTGACATGAACATTTCATTTTAAATTTTGTTGTTCTATTTCAGTCGCTGTAGTAACGTAGGCAGGGTCGGAAATTAGCACCAGCCACCAGCCAAATGCTGTAGCCTTGCCTGCTACAGTTTTGAACTAGAAGCATCTTCTTTATGCTACTGCACGGAGAAATGCATTGCAATAAGGACATAATAATAAATCACTTCTGACAGCTCATCTTTTGAAATAGACTGCCACTATGGAAGCAAATAAGAGACATAAGTATTTTCCACTCACATGATTGGTCTCTCCCGAAACGGAGTTGCCAGGGCTCGCAGGATTGCTTGCAGTCTTCTCCTCCTTTCCTGCCAGCGAGGATATAATCTTGGCACTACGAGGACGTTCGTTTTTCGAATTTGAACAAGCCTTGAGTATTGCGCTTGAAATTGGTGCTGCAGGTAGAAATGCCATCATAATATTATAGTGACAACAACACAAATTTGTTGATTCATTTTTCTCAAGCAATGTAAGTTTTTCAAGGCTACCTGCCGAATTGACAACACGCTGATGTCAGACGCACGCCCATTTACAAACCAATCAATGTCAAGTATAGGGAGACGCAGCCCACGTAGGTTATGACGACAGGACGTAAGTATGTCATGTAAAGTTATTTAGTGAACTCGCATAATTTCAATGTGAAACCCTAACTACCCGGATAAAATGTAACAAAAAGTGTAACAAAAACATGAACTTAGGTTCAGACATTGGTGCGGACTTTCAGGTATGAAAAGGCCCTAAGATGGCCACAGGAGAAAGTTGTTTGTGTTGCATTTGGATTCAGAGTTTTCCTATTTTTATTTTGGTGGTGGTTCCTTGGTTGTGTGCTTGTAGCTGGTTTCCTTTCATCCTGTGGCACTTATACTGGAAGTGGGTGATACTTTGGCAAGGTCTGGCTTATCCCTCTCTGTCTCTCTCTCTCTGTCTTTTCTGGTATTTCTAGATTAGTTGTTTAATGTTTTGTATTATGTCTTCTGTTGGGTAATTTAGAAGCAGAGTGCCTGCATTCAATAAAGAATGTATGTTTTCAATTCATTAACATAATTGACTGCTTTCTTATTGAATTCAATTATTTAATCTTAAAACCTGGTATAGAGCTTGTTTTGACTTGTTGGTTGATTCCACCAGTGCACTGTAGACTGACCTATCAATGAATTTGGCGATTTAATTGATAATTCTCATTTTAAATAATAATTATTAAATCACATAAAATATATTTTACATGTTGGTTAAGTGAGGGGTTCTAACACGCAATATCTCTTGTGTTCAGTATTCAGAGTGCTGGACATTTTAATAAGGACATTGACTGTTGGAACTAGGGTTGCAAAGGGTCGGAATATTTCCGGTAAATTTCTGGAAATTTTGGAAGGGAAGTAAAGCTTGGGAATTTTGGAAATTTTGCACAATTTTCAATATAAAAATTTTACCTTTTAATAGTGAAATTTTTTTGGGGGGAATACATATAAAAAAACAATACTAGGTCTTATGGCATGTTTTGGTTAAAAGGATTCCCATTTAATTGAATTGTAAACATGCACTGCATTCAGCAGCGCACTCTTCCATTACATGTACTGATAATTTGCCAGCATCCCTTTTAAAGGTGCAGTGTGTAGAATTTAGTGGCATCTAGCGGAACAGACTTGGCAGAAATGGAATATAATATTCATAAGTATGTTTTAATTATTATGTGTATAATCCCATGAAAATAAGAATCGTTGTGTTTTTGTTAGAATGAGCCCTTTGTATCTACATAGGGAGCGGGTCCTCTTCCACGGAGGCCGCCATGTTGCACCGCCATGTTTCTACAGTAGCCCAGAATGGACAAACGGCTCTAGAGGGGGCACATTTGCCTGGGTACCTTCCAAAATAGCTGTGCGTAATACCACACGTGTTGTTTACGGTGTTGTCGTCCTTTTTAGTACAGTCTGGCTTGATTGACAATCCATTTATTCACTGGATGAGAGTATAAGTTTTCTAACAATGTATAACATGTCTAATTTTGCTTTTGGAATAGTGTTTCATTGGTCAGCATAATCTAAAGTCTTGTTATCATCGCATTCACTTACACGTTCACTCTGTGGTAGCAGTAAAATACACTGCACCTGAAACATTGTTAACGATTTTTCGTAATTTCTTGGAAATACTATTATTATTGAGGACTTCTGGGCATAGCTAAGCCATACGTTTGCTGATGGACCTAGCTGATATCGTTTTCTGGTGTAAGACAGAAGCGGATAGAAATATCATCATTGATTTACTCTGTCTCTGTCTCTATCTATTGAAAACGGATAAGATTTCATCATTGCTATGCAAGTATTATTGTTCGAAATATTTCGGTTATTTACGTTATTTTTGAAATTGAGTGTCTTTAAATAGGTTAGTGGTGTTTTATAATGAGAATTTTTCACACTGTAATGTAAGCGTTAGTTAGTAGTGTAATAGCTTTTGTGACGCATCATGTCTTTCTATGATTTACCATGCAAAGCAGCTAACGTTAGCTAACATTACCAATAAAACGCTACCACAATGCAGAACAATTAACAATCATAATCGCTAACCCACTTGTAAGCTATGACCTATAGTTTTACAGACTAAGTAACTAAATGCAATTTATAAGTCTATCAAGGAACCTCATCACTTGACACTTGGCTACTCGATGCTGTCGTAGATGATGACATCATTTTTGGAACTTACAGGCCACCGTAGCTTCCCCTACAGTGTTGGAAAGGGAGGGGTGAGGGGAGGTGAGGGGGGTATTCATTTGGTTGCAATCTGAAACCTTACCGCTAGATGCAACTAAATTCTACACACTGCACCTTTAAATAGGAATTCAGTAAAATTACAACCCTCTGCATGCACAGTGCATTCTCCCATCACGTGTGCAGCCCACATTACTGCCAACACTACCACACTGTCGGAGCCAAAGGACTACATGCTTTCAGGTAAGTTTTGATTATATTACTGGAGTGAATATATTTTAGATTTTTTATGATATTTCAGTTAACTGGCAGATAGTAGCCTCATGCAAAGTACACAATTTATACCTTGTTAACACCTTCTGCTAGCTAGCTGTTACGTTACCATGTGATGTAGCTTGATTGACCATGCTAATTGAGGAGTTTTAATTAATCTATTTCCATTCATTCTTTATTGTAAAACATTTATTTTATAAATGAGTTGTTCATTTTAAACCCTAAGGCCTACTCTGAATTGTTATTTTGTTATGTTTTGTTTTGTCATGGAAAAAGGGGTCGTAACGAATATTTTTTGTTGACAAAATTAACCCCGTCTGGTAAGTCGGATATTTTTATCGCTGTGAAACGGCATGGAGACGTCATATAAATATTGGTAATTTTGGACAAGCAGTTAGCTTCTCTTCAAAACTTTCCGTCTTTGGTCACGTAGTGTGCTGCTGCTGCTGTCACTTGGCACTATTCATGGAATACTGCTCGTCACTAGAACCGCTGAGTTAACAGACCCCTTGCAGAGTAAAATGGAATGTATTTTGTTAATGTTTATTCCACATGTCTGTCATTCCTTGACTTTTTCTAAAAACTTGCGCTTCTACTATCTAAGTAAATAGAATTCTAAAACAACACCCGGAAGACTGTTTTTAGGGGTTTTTTTAGGTGTTAAGAGAAAAGTCTTTATTTTGGAGGGGGGTCATAGGGAATGTTTGCAATTATGTCTGCTTATGATATGGTAAAATGTTTGTTTCTGTCTGCATATGACATGGTAAATGCAGCCTGAGCAAATACGGCTATATTTACATTTTATTCCCGTTAATTCCCATAAATTCCCGTTAATTCCCATGGAAAGTTTCCATCCTTGAATATTCCCGGAATTTTGCAACCGTAGTTCGAACCACTGGATTCAGAAAATAAACATATTCTTAATTAATCCTTACTTGTCCGACACACTGTATGTCTTCTTCTAGATTCTCTGACTTTCATTGTGTTGCAACAGAATTTAAAGCATGTTTTTGCAAACACCATTATAACTGCTTTATTAGTTTCGGCACACATATTTGATGCAAAGTGGTCATGAACCGCAACAAGCACAAAACCATCCAGACCCACGGCGCAACTTGGCGAACTATATTTTCTGGTTGATTTTACGCGCTCATATATGGCAGTTGGTTGAAACTAGACACTTCATGCTACAATCATGATAACGGCAATGACTGTGCTGTGAAGTTTAGGTAGCAAACAACAAGGCTGAATCCTTTTGACGTAATTAGAAACTATATGCTCAGATCGCCTAATTTCACTCACTGTGGCCAAGCGGAATCGATAACGTTTCAGAAAATATATAACGTTAAAAGATTTCATTCAATCTTCTATTGGGAGTGCTGCTATTTATTGAGGGTGTGGCAGAAGATTTTGGTGCCACTGACGGTAATCTAATGTTTTTCACGATTGAGCAAGTACCATTCACAGTACATTTTTATGGGTTAGTGCTGTCAGATTGTGCTAGCTACTTTACATGAACCTTGTATGGTAATCAATAAAAGCTAACAGCACAGTACCGCTTACTTCTTGTCACTTGTACCTGTCAGGGTGTAGTGGTGGGTTTGGACCCAAATGCAGAGAGGGTAAAACTCAAAGACAAAATCAGGAAGAACAAAAAGACTTTACTTAAAAAGGGGAACACAGGAACCAACGCAGGGAACAAAAAGAGAACAAAAGGCCTCGCAGGGCAATTCTCAAACACAAGGAAAAACTTCAAGGATCCGGGAAACAAGGAAAATACAAAAATCCAAAAACACAGGGAAACAGAGCCTGGGCAGGAACACACGGGTCAGGAACATGAGCGTAAGCATGAGCAGACAATCAACAACCAACAACCCAACAAGCAACAAGGATCCAGCACCTGAGTCCAGGGGAAGGGAAACTTAAATATAGACACTGACGAGACACAGGAGGGCACAATGAACAATCAGGCCACAGAGAGGGAAGGGAGAACGAGACAGCCAATGGAATAATTGAAACCAATAGTACAATTAAACAGGGGGGAGCAGGACACAAAACAGAAGTGCCGCCATCTGGCGGCCCAACAGGGAAACACAGGACCATGACAGTACCCCCCCCCCCCCCCCCCCCCCCCAAGGGACGGCTCCTGACGTCCCAGGAGGCCGACCTGGGGAGGGAGGGAGGGAGTGAACAGAGGGTGGGAGCTGGAGACAGGACTTGGGACTGGAGCACATTGGAACGGGACAGGACTCGACAGGGACAGGAACAGGACTGGACTCAGGAACTGGACTCGACGGGGACAGGAACAGAACTGGACTCAGGAACTGGACTCGACGGGGACAGGAACAGAACTGGACTCAGGAACTGACTCGGACACAGGAACTGGACTCAGGACTGGGGCAAGAACAGGACTCGGGACTGGACTCGACACGGGAACAGGACTCAGGACTGGACACAGGAACAGGACTGGACTCGACTCAGGAACTGGGGCAGGAACAGGAACTGGACTGGACTTGGACGAGGCAGACACACTGGACTGGACAGAGACGCAACAAACACCAGACTGGACTGGGACCGAGAAGGAAAACGGACTGACACGGACACCGGAACAACACTGGGAGACCTACAAGGACAGACAAAGGGACAAGCAGGCAGGGAGGCACACAGCAAGACCTACAGACACACTGAGGGACAGGCAGACAGGGAAGGAAAGGGGTACGCCCAAAGCCTGACACAAGGACTGACAAACTGGCAAACAAGACAAAAAACATGCGGACTGACACACAGACAGACAGGCAGACAGACGGGAGAACACATTAGCCGATGGGCCGACGGCCTGGGGGGCAGACAAACAGGCCAACAAACTGGCTGACACACATACGGGCAAACAGGCAGACAAACAGGCAGGCAGACAACCAGACAAGGGGGCCGGAGAACACACAGACACACGGTCGGAAACACTGGGTGGCGTGAGAACACGAGGGGTAGCACAGACACTAGGGGGCGCGAGGACACTAGGGGGAGCACGGCCACTCGGGGACGAGGGAACACTAGGGGGCGAGGGAACACTGGGCAAGGCATGGACACTAGGGGGAGCGAGAACACTAGGGGGAGCGAGAACACTAGGGGGAGTGAGAACACTAGGGGGAGCGAGAACACTAGGGGAAGTACGGACTCTAGGGGGCGAGGGAACACCGGAGGACGAAGGAGCACTGGGCAGGGCAGGAGCACTGGGCAGCTTCGAAGGCCCCTCCGGGACTGGGGGCGGAGCAGGCAGCGAGGGCCCCTCCGGGACTTGGGGCGGAGCAGGCGGCGAGGGCCCCTCCGGGACTTGGGGTGGAGCAGGCGGCGAGGGCCCCTCCGGGACTTGGGGCGGAGCAGGCGGCGAGGGCCCCTCTGGGACTTGGGGCGGAGCAGGCGGCGAAGGCCCCTCCGGGACTTGGGGCGGAGCCGGGGGTTTCTCCTTATACGCCTGGAGATAAGCCTCCACCCCCAGGGCCGCCTCCATGAGGGCTTCCAAGTCCGAGGATTGGACCACCCCGAAAGAGATCAGCCAACGGTCAAAGGGTACCCTCAGGCCAGCCCGGAAATACACGCACAGGCCCTCCTGGCTGAATCCACATAGTGGGGCGAGAGCGCGAAACTCGGTCACATACTCCGCCAGAGTACGCGACCCCTGGCGTAGGTGCACCAGCTTTACCCCGGCCTCCAACTCGGCGGCGGGGATCTCGTCCACTACAGGGCCAACCCCTGAGGCCCCCCCAGTGACCACCGGCTTGCTCCAGACGGGTGGCATGATAACTAAAAAAAAAACAAACTTCAAAAGGGAAGAGGAGGGAAGGAAAAAACTCCGCTGGGTCCAGTACTGGCTGGATCCTTCTGTTAGGGTGTAGTGGTGGGTTTGGACCCAAATGCAGAGAGGGTAAAACTCAAACACAAAATCAGCAAGAACAAAAAGACTTTACTTAAAAAGGGGAACACAGGAACCAACGCAGGGAACAAAAAGGGAACAAAAGGCCTCGCAGGGCAATTCTCAAACACAAGGAAAAACTTCAAGGATCCGGGAAACAAGGAAAATACAAAAATCCAAAAACACAGGGAAACAGAGCCTGGGCAGGAACACACGGGTCAGGAACATGAGCATAAGCATGAGCAGACAATCAACAACCAACAACCCAACAAGCAACAAGGATCCAGCACCTGAGTCCAGGGGAAGGGAAACTTGAATATAGACACTGACGAGACACAGGAGGGCACAATGAACAATCAGGCCACAGAGAGGGAAGGGAGAACGAGACAGCCAATGGAATAATTGAAACCAATAGTACAATTAAACAGGGGGGAGCAGGACACAAAAAAGAAGTGCCGCCATGGCGGCCCAACAGGGAAACACAGGACCATGACAGTACCACCACTGTAATGAACAAAAAAAAGGCCACAAACTACCTTTTCTATGAGAAATGTGTTGTCGAGCTCACGCGCATACACTGCTGGCGACATTCTAAAGCTCCGTTTTTCCCTCCGTATTATAGCTAGCTATGGCACATCCTCACCTCTGTAACGTTATTTGTTGTCCTCCGTGTGTCCATATATCTGTATCGGTAGTTGTAGCTGTGTGTCCTTAGCTCTTACTCATGCGTATAGGATAGCATCCATACGCGCTAACTAGGTTAACAAAAGTAGGCGATCTGTACCCGCTAACTAGGTTAGCTAAATTAGGCGAAATGCGAACATGTTAGGGTTAGCTAAACTAATGTTAGGCGATAAAGCTGTGCTTAAAAATGTCGTGCCGTACCACCTGCGCATGCGTCCTACTAAACAAAGCACCACCTGTGCATGCGTTCCCCCAAACCTCCCTCAAAGATTGTCCGTGAGTGACTGAGTGAGAGAGTGACCACAATTTGCCACGCAAAAGATAAGAAACATTTCAAAACCCAGCCTGGGAGGCTACCACATAGATTATTATTTTCAGTCAAAAAACTCCCATGTTTATTTTAGTGTGGGCAGATAATAATACCATTTTTAAATAAAGCCAAAAAATGGGGTGTAGTGAATCATGAGTACTGGCAAAGTTAAACAAGAAGCAAAGCTGATATCCTAATTTTGGGGACCAGAAGTCTGAGGAAACAACAAACTCCTGGTTGTCTTCATTATTTAGAAAGGGATAGTGCAATTATGGCACTCCAGTTATACCTCTTGTTGAAGAATACATCATTGAGAACAAGGAACGCTTATTAGGATAGCCTTTCCACCACAGTCGCTGGACCTGAACCCAATTGAACATCTGGAGGAGCAGTTGAAGAGGAAGAAGGCCAAACATTAAGTTACATCAACAGATCATGTATGGAAAGTATTCAGAAAGTGCCTGGATGAAACTGAAGATGGTGTTGCATAGGATGGTGGAATCAATGCCAAGCTGAGCAAAGGTGGTAATCAAGGTGAAAGGCTGACACAACAAGAACTGTTTGATATTCAATAAATACCTACATACTTTTTTTGACTTAAAAGACCCATACCCACTTTACCATAAAGAAAAATTATGAGGGATACAAAACAACCATTTTTTTATGGATCGTGATCTTCAAATTTTGCACAATTGGATATTTAACCATCGGCATTGCTACAGCTACATTGCTACTGTCTGGACTTTTCCCCTATATTTACAATCTTCTCTATCTACCTAACTGCTACCTAATGGTAGCAACTGTACCTGTGCATTGCAGGTGCCTGGTTCATGCAGAGCAATTTTGAATTATTGTTCCATCTGAAAGTGGCATAAATTTGATATAAAGCTTTGAACAAAGTTCCATATCACAGCATTTGTTTTCCTTTTATTAAATCTATTCAACTATTAACATGTTATTATGTTAAACATGGAAGTAATTTCAGGTGCTTCATATATTGTATAACAAAGCACTTCAGCATTTCCATATTGACAACACATTTGTTAAATAAAATCAAGCATAAGACTCTAGATTTAAGCTTTTGAAATCAGGGATTCAGAGGCAAATAAATAACAGATTGAAGTCCTAAAATGGCCAGAGCATTATAAAGGAAATATCTCAATGGCTGAGATTAGTTGAAGAGAGATCACGTGAAAAACAGTGTGATGGCTCAGGGGGAAAGCTGTAAAGGGGTGATGATCAAAAGCAACAGCAGTTTTGGCAGAAATGGAGAGTGGAGGAACTGCTCTGTTATTTCTTCGTCTGTAGGTTACAGCTTCTACCTTCCAACAGTAATTACATGAACTAGGGAATTTCAGATGGTCTCTAGTCAGTATTTTCTGTCCAAAACATACAACCCAGGAGTGAGTATCAACCCTATTCTCATTATTTGGGGGTTGTTTCAGGATAGCCTTTGCCTGGAGCTTTGGAAATGGATTCTGACTCCAGGCTGTTGTTGAACAATTCCAGTGAAGCCAAAACCATGCTATTAACCAGTGAAAATCTGAGATATTAAAATTCACAAGTGGTCAGTCATCATGTCTGTTCTTGGACATTAAGTCTATTTAATAAGGTCTTTAAATTGTCTGTCACTTCTGAGCAGAGTCTGCCTGGCCAGGAATCAGGTTGCATTTCCTGAGTCTCAGTTCCTGAGAGGTAGCAATGCAAAAACACTAAGAGCTCTGGACAGTTTAATGCAGTGGTGGTCAACCTTTGTTGATCTCAGATGTACCAATGACTACCTTGCCAGTATGCTGCACCCAGTGAAATCTCTACACGGTTTTCTGTAAGGAGGACCATGGTAAATTACAAAGTTGCTTATGAGTCAATGTTTACGAACAGTCTATTTTGTGAATAAAGCCTCATACTTCATAATCTGATGTGGCTGGTCTCACTTTACCATTGGAAATTTGTTTCCTTGATTAACATTTGCATGTGCAGAAAAAAAAATCTTATGAAAAACACATTTTCAATGTACAAAAATGCCAAGTTACTCACACATACAAAACACTGTCTATAAGTCATTCATTCAAACTGGCAAAATATAGGCCTGTCATTAAAAGTAATGATATCAAAATGATGCCAAATTACTGTAGGCTACTACAAACAATATAGGCTATCTTGCCTCACACAAATGAAATAAGCTGCATTCCAAAGCAATGTTACCCAATGTTTCCTTGGGTAACAGTACTGTTCTGTATCTCACTGTTTTGCTGTAACAGAAATGATTAATCTTCTAAAAGTAATTAAGCCCAACAACGCCAAAATAAGCATTATAACATTCATGAAGAACCCACTGTAACGTAGCTAACTAACCATGTGAACAACAATACAGCCTGCGGCTAGCACACAAGCTAGTTATATTACTAAGCAGTTTAGCCAACATTATCTTACAACATTCTCGTGTATAAGCATGTAAAAGTCAACAGGAATTTGTATGCATACTAAATCAACTGAAAATGCGTCCTTCAAACGGTCTTACCTGCAAATTAAACATAAAAGCTTTTAGCTTACCACATATGCAGACACTTGCTCTCAGCTCGTTTAGCTTGTTGCTAGTATTCCAGCAAAGCTTGCTACCAAGCAAGACGTCCTGTGTCAGTGTGCCTGCGAATCTCACACTGACTGGCGTTTACTGGCATCAGCTGGTATTGCACTAGCTAAGTGAGAGACAAAAAGGTTTTTGCAGTAATATGTCTGTCATGAAAAATATTTTTTGAATGCACAAAAATGGCAAGTTACTCCAACACAAGGTAGCTAACGTCAAACACGATGAAAATGCCAAAAGTGGAACTGTCCTGGAAAGATTTTACTGATGCAATAGCAATAGTTTAAATGTTGTATTTTTAGTTAGCCAGCAAGCTAGTGTAATGAGTCATAGATCTACTTCCTAGTCCTGGTATTAGGAGCCCGACAGATGGAAACAAAAGGTAACTGTTCCCAGGAGTCCTGAGCAGCACGGAGCGGCCCTGGTAACCGTTCGGCCCTACAGTGGAAAAGCACAGAGATTTGCTTCAGTCGGTGGGGGCATTGAACCCTTGGCTTTCAGTTCTGTAAACAGTTCCAAAAGACAACATGACTGCCTAGTGAGCTACACAGGAAATTGACGTCAGAGCTGCAAAGTTGTACTCTTTTGTACTTGTATATATGTTACTTTTTTTTGTTTGTATCCAATGTTTTTATTGGTTGATGTACATAAAATGACCAATGGGGTGACATTCTTTGTGGGCTAGGAGCATTTGTGGCAGGAAAAATAAGGAGAAAACGCAAAATCCCCTTAGTTTGGGGCTTTATTGTGTGGACATGTGACGTTGTTCATGAATTCTGTCTGCTAAAATGGGGTCAGAATGTACAGGAATTAATGTTTTTAAGGGCTGAGAGTCTGTGGTTGTGGTTATTTCTGTGGGGAACCTTGAAAACTGCCAAACTCTTGGTGATGTGTAGGTATGGGGCTTGCCCCACCAAGGTGTAACTTGGCTGGATGGAACAAAAACAAGGCCGTGCAGGGCACTTTCAAAAGCACAAAAAGTTCTTCAAAAACAAACAGCAGAATTTCCAAAAACAAAAAAACACAGAACTCGGGCAGGGCAGAACTCACAGAACAGAAACGCGGAACAGGCAGATATTCACAGGCGGAAACACACAGGCAGAAACACAAGGAACCAGCACCCGAAGGGAAACATAGGTCTTAAATAGACAGGACACTAATGAGACACAGGAGGGCACAATGCACAATCACATTAGAGGGGAATGGGATAACGAGGCACAAAAGGAAACAATGATAGAATAATAGAAAGCAATAATACAATTAAACAGGGAAAAGGAACAGAACTACAAACTGAAGTGCCACCATCTGGTGGCCCAAAAAGAAAACACAGAAACACAGAACAATGACAGTACCCCAAGGGAAGGCTCCTGACATCCCAGAAGACTGACCTGGGGAGGGGGTGAAAAACAGAACGGGACTAAACAGGACTGGACTCTGGAACGGAACAGGACCGGACAAGACCGGACTCGGGAACGGAACAGACAGAAACAGAAACAGACTCGAGACTGGAGCAGGACAGAGACAGGACTCGGGGCTGGACTCAGACAGGAAAGGGACTGGACTCAGATGGGATCCGGGCTCAGGAACTGGGTGGAGCACGGACTGGACTGGCACATGAACTGAAAGACAGGCAGACAGGACAATAAACAAGCAGACTGACATATGGACAGACAGGCAGACAGGAGGGTATACAGACGTGCAAGACGAATCGCGGCAGGGAGCTGGTGAGGAGACGAGCCGGACGAGGAGCCGTCACCGGGCTGGCAAGGTGAGGACTGGACTGGACTGGACTGGACTGGACGGGACGGGACTGGACTGGACTGGGAGGCCGGCGAAGGGTGAGCTGGATCCGGCAAGCTAAAACGGGAGAAGGGGTAGACAGGACAAAGACAGGACCAGGAACAACCACGAAGACTGGACTGCGAACAGGACAGGTGACTGACATGCAATACGACAGAGACAGGACGAAAACTAGCAGGGTGGGGGAAGCAGGCAAACATGCAGATTGCATTTATATAGCGCTTTTATCCAAAGCGCTTTACAATTGATGCCTCTCATTCACCCATTCACACACACACACTCACACTCACACACCAACGGTGAAAGGCTGCCATGCAAGGTACCAATCAGCTCGTTGGGAGCAATTAGGGGTTAGGTGTGTTGCTCAGGGACACTTCGACACAGGCAGGGTGGGGGATCAAACCGGCAACCCTCCGACTGCCAGAATTGCTATGTATGGCAATGCAAATGATAACTTACCATTATTGAAATTAGGCTATTGTAATTATAGCCTGTGCTTCACTGTCTGTACTTTTTGCTTTGTGGTGCTGATGGACAGCTGCTTAGATCGTTAAAATAAATGACCTCTGAGAATGCGTTTCGCTCCCGTATTGGTCGGATGTGGGCCGCAAACACTTCTGAGATTTTCAAGTGGGCCGTGAGTCGGAAGAGGTTGGGAACTGCAGTGCTCGACAAAATTGTTTCTATATATATTTGGAACAATAATCCAGCTGGTTTCCAAATGCGCAAAAGTATATTGAACAGTGTTAGATTTTTCTTTTTCATTTCACAGTACGTTTGTAAATAAATACTTACAAATCGGTGTAGCCATTCTTCACAAACAGTTTTATTGCAAGCTATAAACCGGTACTGGCAGAAAGCTTCTCTGATTTGCATTTAGCATTGCTCTCTGAACACACATCCTTTCCAAACACACGTCCAGCACTGGCTGGGCAGTAATTTTCCTGGTTGCCATCAAGGAAGCAAAGGAATAATATAATTAAAATAAAAATAAAGTAAAAGAATAGGAATTGAAAACGCCCTGCTTGTATGTGTATGCATCTCACATTTCCTGGATAAAAGGGTGACTGAGAAAATGCAGCTGGGTGTCTATGTGACATTCCTTGCATTTCTTTGTCCCACTGGGCTCAGCAGATCTGCCACCAGCAAAAACTGAAAGTGTGGGACGAACATAGCTGGTTCCTTTGTGTTGTAAATGGTAAATGGACTGCATTTATATAGCGCTTTTATCCAAAACGCTTTACAATTGATGCCTCTCATTCACCAGAGCAGTTAGGGGTTAGGTGTCTTGCTCAAGGACACTTCGACACGCCCAGGGCGGGGTTTGAACCGGCAACCCTCCGACTGCCAGACAATCGGTCTTACCTCCTGACCTATGTCGCCCCGTCTAAATGATTAGTACCAAGATAGTTTGCATCAAACAAAGAAACACTTCCCTCCAATTAGCTTGTCAATAGGGAAATCTCTTCCCTGTTGAACAAAGCTCCAAAATAAAACTAAATGAAAATCATCGGTGTGCGCTCCCGGGCTCATCCCCAAACTGTTGACAGCAGCACACCTTTAAACACCTGGGCTGACTAGCTAACACTACCCAGGTGCGTGTGCTCTGTCCACCAGCCAGCGCAACCAAAATCTGCTTCTCCAGTCGGACCAAATGACACAATGAGTTTTCTTAAAAATAATCTTAGGCACAACTTTCCTCAAAATAGCCTCCTTTGGCTTTAATTACAATTAAACCAATTTTAGAAGAGCAAATCGTTTTGCAAAGTGGGAGGTGGATGGGTGGGAGGAAGATGGAGGGGTAGTAAATTGACAGAAATCTTATCAACCTTATGTTTTTTAAAAATCCCAGCCCTAATACAAGCCTAATACCACTGATCTGTACTGTAAGTAAAATAGGCACTAACGTTGCAAGAAATATGGAAAAGAGGAAGGAGTAAGTAAACATATTGTGGCAAGGTTATTCCCTGGGAGAAATTACAAAGAGCTTAAGATTTCCAGCTGCAGTGTGCAGTACACACTCAGAAAGGTCCAGCTGATGGGCACAAGTCAGGACATGAGTAAAAAGTGTTGTTGTTGAAACTGTTATGAATACAACAGTTTTAATAGCTAACACACTGCACACTGAAAACAAGTGCATCAACAGTTAAAACATTGCTTTTGTCCAGCATATAAAATATATTTATTTGATTTAATTTGGTAATTGTTATTAAGTATATTAATGATCAATTAAATCATATAATTTTTTTGATATGCAGAGAAACCTGTTAGATAAACCTTTATCAAAATATACGATTCATAACCAGATTATGGTTATGAATTGTACTTCACAACAAATGTTTTGAGGTCTAATCTAAAGACAAAGGTTCAAACCTGACAAAATGAATTTTACAAACATGAACAAGGTACAGTCATAAAAGAAATGAATGAAAGATAATACCAAATCACAGCTTGTTTCTCCAAAAAAGTCCCCCAAAAAAACAGCCGAACATTTCAAAAAGGCAGAGATGAAAATGTAAAAAAAAAAGATCCCGTGCACACAAAACACCAAGAAACACCAGGCCCAAATGGTTCAGATGCAAGGTTCAGATTCTTCAGATGGAAACAGCAGATATCAACCCCCACCCTGCAACGGATATTAACTGGCTGAAATTAAGCACCCAAAAACTGTCCTAAAGTAAAATCAGCATATTAGAGTTTTTCCTTGAGGGAGAGTAGGAATGGCTGAGGGAGGGCATGGTTGCACTGATTGAGGGAGTCCTCTGAAAAACATGGAAGTTTACTTCTGCTTCTAACAAAAGAGGTGGTAGCTGTATGCAAATAATTGTTAAATCCAGTCTGTTGTAGCTCCACCTTCAGGCAAAATATTTTTGGACAGATTAATTGTCAGACAAGCCAGATTGTACTACAAAGGGCGACAACACCGTAAACAAGATGTGTGGTATTACATGCTGCTATTTTGCAAGGGACCCAGGCATCACAAATGAGCGTATATTTCATTATTTCATAAACAGATCGTCCGAGACAATATTTGATCTTAGATTGGTTGTAGGAGCACTGAATGTCTGAGTTGAGCAATCTAGGCACGCTGGTGTGCCGACCACTAGGGGGATTGCGCAAAGGGGTTAAGATTTTCAATCAGTGATTTCAATGAAATGTCACAGATTGTGTTCAAACTTAAATTCAAAAGAAGCATGATCTTTGTGCGTTCTTTAGCCATGCTGGGCCTCTGGTTACATAGTTTGGGGGTCCTGTCTTCCTTACAGAATGTAATAAAGTAATAAAACTTTCAAGAGAGAGAATACCCCAAGATACCCGGGTTTGTATAGAAATAAGACCTGCAACATGACTTTTAATAGCCTCAAAGATGTTTCCTTTGATGTTTGTGGAGGGAAGAGCAGCTAAAGAAGACAGATGCAAAACAGATAACATTTCTTTGGTCACACAGAGCAAGTTTGCAAAATTAAATTATATTGTCAGTTCCTGAAAGGTGATACTCTAAAAACTAGATATCTAACACTTATGTATGTTATTAACAAAACATTAAAATGTTTAAGTGCTTGTGTAACATTTTCACCTGAACATAATAAAAAAAAAATATTAAAAACTGGTGAGCAGGGCTAGGATATCAGCATCTTTTTATGTGTTTGGTCGCGTGTGTGTTTGTTTGTGTATCTGTCCGCAGCTAATCTCACATACTACTGGGCTGATCAGCCTAATACTTGTTGTGCATGCTGGCAGCAGGCCAAGGACCTGAATTCTTGAATATTTTGCAAATTGTTCAATGACAAGTATTTTTATTTGAATTAATTTCCATTGTCCATTGAAATGCATTGAGTTCTAACTCCTCACTCCTCCTAACCGGCCGGTAGGGGCCGCAAGTGATCAACAACTGCTTCCGTTTAGAATGAAAGAACAGTGATGTAAAATGTCAATTTCTACTTTAAAATGCCAACAAAATAATCCGCCAACTAACAGGGTACGTTAATGTTTGAATCTGTGGCAATTATTTTGTTGGCATTTTCACGTTGAAATTTATATTTTACATCGCTGGTCTTTTCGAATTGTTCCTGTCCAGATTTGAAATGTAAGTGCCAGACGATAACATCAACGTCTAACACATCGTGGCTGATATGAATGAATGTCACCACCACCTTTAGCGTTACTTCACTGAACCAGTGTTTTTGGGATTTTCAGTGGCACATGGTAAAAACCTGTAATATTGTATTTGTCTGGTTGCATGAGATTCCAGCTCAGTGCCCAGAGCTGGAATCTCCTCAAGTTTTCAGAACTTGCTAGTTAATGTCGCTTCAAGAATTTGTATTCTAAAATGCAGGCAGAGTGCTGGGAGCTGGTCATTTCCAGTGCCTCTTAGCATGCCAGTGTTTTTCTGCCTAAAAAAGGTGCTTAGTGAATACATGCCCTAAAGAAAGCGAAGTTCATGCTTTTTTGAGAAATTCTTTTTTGATGGCCATATCAATTTCTTTCTGGTTTCCCTCATAATTTGGACTGGTCTGACATTTTGGAAGCCCTGCAGCTGCCTATTGGATCTGTACATTGTTTCAAACTGGAGAGTCTTTACAGCTCTGCTGTTTTAGGTTGAATGTTATACTGCCTTCTCCTCACTTCATTCAGGCCAGTGAACTGTTGATTGCAGTTGATTACCTGAACCATCAGAAGGCAGAAAAGTCCATTTCTCTCTCTGTCTCAGATACTAATTCAAAGTGCTTTATTAGCATGACAAATTTGCATTTGTATTGCCAAAGCATGGTGAAACATTAGATGACAAACAGTAATAACCAAATAATGTCATTTATATACACATACACATATAAGTACACACACGTATGTGTGTGTATATATATATATATATATATATATATATATTTATATATATATGTACACACACACACACACACATAAAACAGTTTGTGTATGTGCATCTGCATTTGTGAACTGTAGCATTGTGTGAAGTTTGTTTCTCTCTCTCGCTTTCTCTCTCTGGCTCTCCTGGCATATACAGGTCATGGCTGTGCCTCTTCACTTCACTGGTCTCATCCTACTGCTTGTCCTCCAGCTGACCCTGCCTCACTACGCCCATGGGGGGGCGTACTATGGGCACAAGCAGCTTCAGCAGCTGCCACAACAGCACCAGCCCCTCCCACAGCTACCTCACATGGCCCTGGGCAAGGATGGGCTGCCCCAGCAGCAGTACCTGGGCAAGGAAGTGCCACACATGATCCCACAGTACCGCAAGGAGTTTCCACAGCTGCCCATGCACTTGGGCAAGGAGATGCCACGCAAGGACGGTAAAGGTATGACTGACAGAAGTGGATTTGTAGATGCCTGCCTGTGATTCTGAAACCACTGTCTGCAGATTCTAGATTTAGAACAGTTATGTTGACTCTCCCATCACTGCAGTACAGTTCCTTGGGTGATTTTAAATGGGCTAGCAAACAATCTTGCAAAACATGCAAAATTATATTGTAGCAATTGGGGTAAGTCAAGAAAAGAATAAGTAAAATAGTTAATAAATTATTATTAAAAATCAAAACTTATCTTACTTACTTAGGTCATGGTTTGCATGGCAGAGCTGGCAATTGCTGTTTTTAGCTGGTAAGAATGATAAAAATCCAGAAAATTTAACGTCTTCCATTCTGGTTGGCAAAAGAACAAAATAAATTTTAAAATATATTTATAGGATAAGGCTAAATGATAACTGCATTTCACTTATTTTTACAGTGATTTATTCTCACCCCAGCAGTCTGGCAGGCTGGCAGTCACAAAGCAACAAATTCTATCAAATCAAAATCACATCGTGAACCTACCTGCAGGAAGAGAAGATTAAGCAGCTGATGCAGATTTCAAGATGCGCTATAACTTACCAGGCATTCCATTTAAAGTCAGCAACTGCCCATTTTAATTCCATTAAGAACTGCTGCAAGTTGAATGGTTTTTAGGCTATAAACAGGCCATCTTTAGATATATATATTTTCATCTTTTATTCAGTAAGCAACATTTCATCTTTTTTCTTTTTAAGAAAATATTCAGGTTCTTTTGTAGAGAACAATTTAGGCCCACAAACCAAATGTGCAAAAGATTCAAATGGCAAGGCATATGTATATTTGAGTATTTCATGATTTTTCTTTTGAATTTAAATGACTTTACCAAGAAAATGAAATCCTTCTCATCACAATCTCTGGCAAAAAAATCTAGCACAAACTGTGCTCCATGGGCAGCAGGAAATTTGAGCCATAGTAGTGTCATCTCACAGTCAGTGGCCAGCCAGAGCTATATTAGAGTCTAACATAAACCAATTATGCCTCCAATCACCTCCAATGCTATTCAAAACACCTGACCATTTTTTCATTTTTCAAAGGCAGCAGTTATGAAAAATTGTCTCTCTCACCAAAACAAACATAGTCTCTTCTTGCATCTGCCTGAAAATGAAGCCTGAATTGAGGATTCAGAGTGCAATTATTTACATTCTTGACTAAGCACATAATTCAAAGAATCTATAAAGGATTTCAAGAGGAATTTCCCACATGAGCATGCAGCTTTTGATTAATTGCTGAAGACACCAAACTTTAAAATAGCTATGAAGAGGATCAGGTGTTTATATTTAAATATGCGGAGATATAGGCTATGTATGCTAGCTTGTTTCATAATAAGAATATGTTTTCTAGTAGAATTATTAAGATGCAGTAAGGGAACATTAATCAGTTTTACTCTGCTTGTCAATGCTGTAGTGTGTAGTACTGCAATGTATTTTAAGTTGCATGACTCATAAATGAAAGTAAAATAAAAGTACAAATAAAGTAAATCAGAAAATAGTAATAGCAGAAATAAATCTAAATTGAAGGATTGCAACTGTAGGGGACATGCTGCTACTTTTCATAGTGGGGCACCAAACTGTAGAAGATATACATCAATATCCTCACAGGTGGTGCCAGAATTTTATAATCATTAATTAAATATGCAAACTATAAATTGGCAACTTAAATTAATAATTAAATTATTAAAATTGCACTTTAATAGTCAGTCTTAACCAAATCATAATATCATACATTGAGCTAATACTAAATTAAAATAAATGATACAGCTAAGACGTAAAGGTATTCTACGTTCTTTTTATTAGCAGCAGCTGACTTAATTTAACACAAGAATAATATCAATGCAGACAACCTTGTAAATATAATAAAGTTTATTAAATACAAAGTACCGAAAATGGCAAAGCACAATTCTATACACTGATGTATAATAAACTATGTGAGTGCATGCGTGTGTACGATGTTGTGTGTGCATGCATGTGTGTGTATGTTCTCCTGCGTGGGGGCTGTGTACTGCGGACACATGTTCACGGAGAACAAAAAATGGGGGGAAAAAATGGAGTGTGTGAATAGAGAGGTTTTTGAAACTAGACAAAGCTAGTGAAAAAAAATGGTGCATGAAGCGTACCAAACGGTTACAGGGTTACTGAATAGCTATTGGTGTGCGTTTTTCGAGATCTTGCCATGTTATTACCAGTTAGTAATAGATCACACGTGGGATTTTTTCCGTGCGTGATATATGAAAACTAACGCCGTGCGGTGGAAGGCTTGGAGCCAACCGAACACACAGAATGCTTACATTAATCATTAAACACGGTAACCGCCACAGTTACATACATCCAGTCATAAATGTGGCTACATTCGGTCTGTTGCTAATTGTATTATGCCCAGAGTTACAGCCTTACTTCGATCCTTTGCTTTGGGTTAGTTGCTAGGAATGTTTCCTGGTTTCCAGTGCGAAGTCTGTGGGAGTTGTCCTGAAGAAGGGGAAGCCATTCGCCCTTCTCTGGTTCCATAACACGCAGCATGATCCTTGTCGCAGGTCGCTTGCCTCATGGGACTTGCTTTGCAGGATCGACCACCACTAATCATAGGAGTCGGTAGCCGAGGGTATAGGCGTAGGCTATGCACCTTGCAACGTTGCAGGCCTTGCGGACTCTTCCTGACACGTGGACTCACGCGAGAAGGAGTTGGGAGAATGGTAGCCAGTCAAGGGAGAGGAAAATGGAACAGAGAGCGTGAAACAACGGCAACTTCCGTTTTATTGAAGGTTGCACATTTCAAATTTATAGTAAGCCAATATTGTAACAGGAAAGCTGTGGTAGGAGGCATAGTTAAAATGAATCCCTATGAGGTGGACATATGTGATTTGTAGTTTTAGTGCCTTTTGTAGTCCATGGTACCTACATCCCCCTTTTGGTCTCAGGATTATACTGCTGGTGTAATCACTGAGAGCACAAGAGTTAAGTACGGTCCATGGCTGAAAAGTTCACAACAGTTTGTTCAGGCATGTAACATCTGGGCCGTACATATTAGCTGCGAACACACTGAGCATTATCATACTGGCTGTAAACATTATGGGCATATTGTTGGTACTAACTACTTGGCTATGCAAGAACAACATGTCATAATACATTTATAAAGACCAGGTCGAAATAAACAAAATAAGACAGTGAGCAAAGATATAGCACAAAACAGAATACCGACAAATGTATGCCTATTCATCAAGATTAGTGAGGAACAGGAATCTTAGTAAGCCAGTAGGTGTTAAGAATGTTCAGTTAAGATGTTGGAAAGCATCCGGTCTGCACCAGGTGTGATTATATAACCATTTTTGGAGACGTCCGAAAACATCATGTAGGTACGTGACGGAACATATGACATTTAGACTAAAGTGTATTGACTTGATCTGGTGCAGGCAGACTTGGTTTTAGTCCCTTCAGGCAGATGCTTCTATAGAAGGGTGTCTTCTTAATGTTTAATGACTGTAAAGTCCTAATAGCTGTATTATGATGGTCATTTGACTTTGTGATTTAATTCATACTTGTGAAATATTGGATCACGTCTTATATTGTGGTTTGTCTTAGTGGTACTAAGTAGTACACTACCTAAATACAAGAGTACTTGGGTAGCACTACCAAGGAAGTATTATAAGTGTACTAATGAAGATTAAACTGTGGTTTAACAATTTTGAGTTTTAAGTTTTATTTCATTTGTTTATTAAGATCTAACAGCAGAATGGGTCTAACTATTAGAAGGCAGATGCTTTAGGATGCCAGTAAAACTGTTTAACTTATCATGCATCACCCCCCTTGGCTCAAATGGGTGTGCAGTCTTATGGGAGAAATTATTTAGTTACAAAACTAGGGACTTATGCATTTGTGCTGTGCTTAAGGATGAGGAGCGCAGTGGTCACTACTCTGTTCCTATGAACGCATGAAGCAACCTCTGTAGTTTCTTGGGTTGAAGGTCCTTTTGATTCGTGCCACGGAGTAGCTACATTCAGAATCAGAGAGTTAATCAGAAATGTCTCAACAGTCATCTGCTAAAGTCCTAGGATAGTCAGACATTGTAGGAAAGTCAGCTAACAAATCTGAGGAGTGAAATTCAGGTCTGTTCTGGTCTAAGAGGTTTGAGTCAGGCCTTTTGCCTTTACCTTTGGACCTACAGTCACTGCTATTATTATGGACACGCCGTTTGCTCAGTGTATCCTTCTGAGGATGATTGTTACCCCCCTTTGTTATGTTGCACTGCAAAGGGGGGTCTTATGAGGTGTGTGAACGGAGGGTTTTCCCAGCAATAACACTTGAGCCTGTCGGCTTCAAGTGGGAAGTTTTGCTTTCCCTCTTTTCTTCACTGGGACGGACAACAATCTCCCAAGCCATCTGAGTAATTTTGTGGATTTCCCGCATTGGAGGGTTACCTTGATGGGTCCTGAGGGTGACCTGCGTTTGTACACAAGGATGGAGATTGTGTAGGAAGAGGGACTTAAAGGCGAGGGTCTCCTCTAGGCCAGGCTTGTTCTTGCACTGAAAGAATGCACGCTTCAAATGTCAGTAATACTCACAAGGGTGCTCAGAATGGTAATGTTTTACCTGGATAGCTGCGATTGTTGCTGACGTCTCATCAGCAAAAGAGGAATACTCTTCAGTCAAGGCTTCACAAAGCTGAAGTTTTGTCCAATGGTGGAAGGTTGAGAATCTATGAAAGTGCCAACAAACTTAGAGCTAGTCTTCCAAATCAGTCAGGTTTTCTCCCATTGTGTTGCATGGGACAAGTAAGAGAGACTGTGTTCAATCTCTTGCAAATAATCTTCAGTGTTATGATCTGGATTGGCAGGATCATAACATTCTAAATCCTTAGCAGTTACCTCAAGCTCCTCAAAGCAAAAACAGTCTGAAGTCTTCTGAGCCTGCCTATGTGGTGGAGGTGAGAAAGATCTTTGTGTTCGTTGTTGGGCTTTGTGTACTCTCTCCGGCTGAAAGGCTAAAGCTGAAAGATGTTCATTGCTTTTTTGGTGGATGGGAAGTGTAGAAGGAAAGTCTGAAGACTTTCTGGTCCCCCCTTTGGAGGGATAAGTAAAAGTGGAGAGTTCTCGCCCCTGTGGCAGGGAAGAACAAGAAGCTGAAGATGGAGGTCTTTCTGCTTGATGAGCAGAAAGGTGGGGGAATGGAGCATCGCTCTGCACCTCTCTGCACTGAAGAGACAAGACAGGTGAACTTCTGGTGGAGTATTCAGACAAATATGAACAATCATAACTTAAGTCACTGGAGGAAAGACAGTTAGAGATGCCAGAGTCAGAGATAGACCCCCCCTTTCCCATCTTTATTTGGTGGTGGAAAAGAGTGATCAAACAGAGTGTTAGCTTGGGAAAGAAATAACAAAGAATCATCAGACGGTGTTGGCGAGAGCCGTTCACTTTTAAAATGAAATAACTCCTCTCTGTAGGAACACAGATTTGATTCAGTTGAATGCAAATCTTCTAAATAGCGCACAGTTTTCTTATTAGCAGTGTGGACCTCATGGAAGAGACTGACATTCTGCTCTTTGAGCACTTTAATTTCCTCTGCAAATGCTGTGTTACTTCGGAGGGCAAGACAAATCTGCCTCTGGAAGTTCACAATCAAGCAGGAAAGCAGCTGGGCTTTGGACACCATGTGCAGGTCACATGTTTTGCTAATAAGTGATGATATTTTCTTCCTCTAGTCACCAAAGCTCGACTTGTTCATGAGCTCAAGATAGTCAGGGGCTAGCTTTTGTGCCAAGGAATAAATATATTTGTCTATGCTGGGCTCCATCTCTGTAGTTGGAATGGAGGGTAGTTACAGATTGGTAACTGGTTCCTATAGAGTTTGAGCAGTGAGTGCTTCAGTGGCACAGGGTGAGCGCACTGGTCTAAGCTTAAATGGAGTGCATAGTTCACACTCACAACCTCACGCTAAAACTATAGCACAGGGAATCTACAGCACCACCTGTTGGCTTTGGTAAGAGTGGCTGTCTGAGTTAAGGAAGTAACAGCAGCTAGAGGGTAGAAAGCTTATACATATATAAATTTCATGCAAGCTGAAATACAAGGTAGTGACAGCTAGGCGGGAGATTGCTTTATGCTTCACAACACACACAAGCTGAAATACGAGCTAGTGACAGCTAGGCGGTAGATTGCTTTATGCTTCAGAACACCCGCAAGCTGAAATACGAGGTAGTGGCAGCTAGGCAGTAACAAGCTTAATATTCTCCTAGAACTTTAAAGGTTCTTTGGGACTTCATAGGGCCAGTAACATGCAATGGTTCAATAAAATAAGTTGTTGAATTAAAACGGTTAACAGCAACTACTCTAATAGCACTGAATTTCCCAGTGTTCTAATACCGCTGCAATGCAGGAGAGAACCTTTTTCAGTTTCTATTGGCTGTAAAGCACACACAAAGGACTAGGGCAGCAATAGCAGGAACTTAGTTATACGAACGAGTAAGTAGTACAGACGAGTAACACTATTAACAGTTAATATGTATTAAAATAAAAATGATGTTATTATTGTATTAACCTTGCACTAGCTTGTTAGCTAAGTATGAATTGAATTAAACAATCAATCAATTTAACACAACAATCACCACAATGCACTTTTTTAAAGTACACCTAGCCTATTATCTTTAGCAGGCTCAATGGATTTGGTACCATCAAGTGGTGGGGCTTGAAATTGTTTCTGTAGGCTTTCCAGGGCTCAGAATTTTAATTTAGAAATTAGACCAGAGATTTTCCGTTTTAACATTAAACAAGTATGAATAAAAGTCAGCAATACAAATCCTCAAATCCTCACGCTAATCTGCACACCAAAATGTAGGGGACATGCCATTACTTCTCATAGTGGGGAACCAAACATTTTGTAATCAGTCTCATTAATTAAATATACAAACTATAAATTGGCAACTTAAATTAATAATTAAATTAATTATTATTAAAATTACACATTAATAGTCACTCTTAACCAAATCATAATATCATACATTCAGCGAATACTAAATTAATGTAAATGATTTAGCTAAGACCTGAGAGTATTCTAAGTTCGTTTGATTAGCAGCGGCTGACTTAATTCAACACAAGGATAATATCAATGCAGACAACCTTGTAAATATAATAAAGTTTATTAAATACGAAGTACCGAAAAGGGCAAAGCACAATTCTATACAATGATGTATAATAAACTATGTGAGTGCATGTGTGTGTAGGGTGTTGAGTGTGCATGTGCGTGCATGTGTGTGTATGTTCTCCTTGGAACTAGACAAAGCTAGTGAAAAAACAACGGTGCATGAAGCGTACCAAACGGGTACAGGGTAACTGAATAGCTATTGGTGTGTGTTTTTCGAGATCTTGCAATGTTATGACCAGTTAGTAATAGATCACACGTGGGATCTGTTCCGTGCATGTTATATGAGAACTAACGCGGCGCAGTGGATGGCTTGGAGCCAACTGAACATACAGAACGCTTACATTAATCATTAAACACAATAACCGTCACAGTTACATAATCCAATCATAAATGTGGCTACATTAGGTCCGTAGCTAATTATATTATGCCCAGAGTTACAGCCTTATTTGAGTCCTTTGCTTTGGGTTAGTTGCTAAGAATGTTTCCTGGTTTCCAGTGCGAAGTCTGTGGGAGTTGTCCAGAAGAAGGGGAAACCGTTCGCCCTTCTGTGGTTCCAAAACACGCAGCCTGATCCTTGTCGCAGGCCACTTGCCTCATGGGACTTGCTTTGCAGGATGTGTCGGTCACGCGTAGCTCTCCTGGTTCTTCGACCACCACTAATCATCGGAGCGCTTCGGAACGCCTCGTTCCTCCCGCAGCCAGTAGCCGAGGGTATACGTGCCTTGCTTCGTTGCAGGCCTTGCTAACTCTTCCTGGCGTGTGGACTCACACGAGAGGGAGACAGGAGAAGGGTGGCGAGTCGAGGGAGAGGAAAATGGATCAGGGAGCGTGAAACAATGGCAACCTCAGTTTTATTGAAGGTTGCACGTTTCAAATTTACAGCAAGCCAATACTGTAACAGGAAAGCTGTGGTAGGAGGCGTAGTTAAAATGAGTCCCTATGAGTTAGACATATGGGCTTTGTAATTTTAGTGCCTTCTGTAGTCCATGGTACCTACACAATGAAAGTGATAAGATAGGCATAATAATTAATCATTCATGATGATAAATTAAATGAATGTCAATTGGTCATGGTATATATTTTCAGAAATATGGGCGTTTCATATACATCAATTTTGGAGCTGTCTGACATAGTTACCTTTATTTGTGAGAGCTGGGGGATTTTCAAGTGAACAGTTATATCATTCGATACTACACTTCAGCAAGATATAATACGATATACTTTTTTCTACAGGCGAAACTATACCAAGAGGTGAGAAGGGCAACCCAGGAGATGTTGGTCCCAAGGGGCCACCTGGACCCCAGGGTCCTCCAGGGTTGCCTGGCCATGGAATGCCAGGGCCCCCAGGAAAACCAGGACCACCTGGTCCTCCTGGATATGCAGGTATTGCCAAACCAGGAATGCCAGGAATGCCAGGCAAACCAGGTGCAGTAGGACCGCCAGGTCCAAAGGGAGAGTTGGGCCCCACTGGTATTGAGGGGCCCATTGGTTTACCTGGGCCTCCAGGGTTTCCTGGCCCTCCAGGGCTGCCAGGGCTGGGGAAACCAGGGGGGCAGGGGCTGCCAGGGCAACCAGGGCCCCGAGGAGAGCCTGGTCATAAGGGCCTGCCTGGACTTCCCGGTCTTCCAGGGCCAAAAGGTGACAAAGGGATTGGTCAGCCGGGGCTGCCTGGCCTGAAAGGACCAGGTGGGCCACCAGGGCCCCCAGGTCAGGGGGGTCTTCCAGGAATAGGTAAGCCTGGTCTTAATGGGCTTCCAGGGGCCCCAGGAGCACCAGGAAAAGCAGGACCCCCTGGTGAGCCAGGGCTCCCTGGCCCACCAGGGGAAGGGGGACAACCAGGGCCCCCAGGGCTGCCAGGCCTTGGCAAACCAGGCCAAGATGCCTTACCAGGGCAGCCAGGGTTTCCTGGTGGAAAAGGAGAACAAGGCCCACCAGGTTTACCAGGGGGGCCTGGCCTACCAGGATTTGGCAAGCCTGGATACCCAGGACCAAAAGGTGACAAAGGATATGCGGGTTTACCAGGAGCCCCCGGCCCAAAGGGAGACAAAGGTCACGGAGGCCTCCCTGGTATGATAGGGGCCCCAGGACCTGTGGGACCCCCAGGTTTGCCTGGCCCCATGGGCCCACCAGGAGGTGTTGGCTTCCCTGGACTGAAAGGAGAGGGAGGTGCTGAAGGGCCACAGGGAAAAGCAGGTCCTAAAGGGGAGCCAGGGCCTTCAGGTCTTCCAGGCAAGCCTGGATTTCCAGGAGAGGCAGGTCAGCCAGGCCCACGTGGTCCAACTGGGCCAATGGGTCCTAAAGGGGAGGGTGGACACAAAGGAATACCTGGCTTGCCGGGAGCTGCTGGTGTTCCCGGTCCACAAGGAAAAAGTGGTCTACCAGGCAATCAAGGTCAACAAGGCCCTAAGGGCATTCCAGGAATTATGGGTCCTGGTGGGCCAATTGGGCCTCCAGGGCCTCCAGGACTAAGAGGTGAAATGGGGCCACCTGGCCAACCAGGCCCACCAGGTCTGGGTAAACCTGGCCTTCAAGGCCAGATGGGGCCCCAAGGAAAACCAGGCCCTGCTGGGCTCAATGGCCAACCAGGACAACCCGGGCAACCAGGGCCCCCAGGTCCCCCTGGCCCTCCGGCCATCCCCCCTGGCATGGGGCAGGTTTTACCCGAGATGGGCCCAGGTCTGGACGGCATGAAGAAATATGGCTACAAGAAAGGCAAGGCCGGTGTGGAGGTGTTAAGCAGGAATGCCCTGGAGATGCCAGCCTTCACTGCCCTACTGACCACTCCATTCCCCCCCGTGGGCAGTCCTATCGTGTTCAACAAGCTCCTGTACAATGGTCGGCAGAACTACAATGCCCAGACCGGCATCTTCACCTGTGAAATCCCTGGCATCTACTACTTTGTCTACCATGTCCACTGCAAGGGTGCCAACGTGTGGGTGGCTCTCTTCAGGAACAATGAGCCAACCATGTACACATACGATGAGTACAAGAAGGGCTTCCTGGACCAGGCGTCTGGGAGCGCTGTAGTCCCACTAAGATTAGGCGACACTGTGCACATCCAACTCCCATCAGACCAAGCAGCAGGACTATATGCCGGCCAATACGTCCACTCCTCTTTCTCTGGATACTTACTGTATCCCATGTAAAAAAAATAAAGAAAGCAGAGAGAAAGAAATCAAAGGTACACATGTAGTTGTTTATGAAAAGAGATAATCTGATTGCACTGTTGAATCAACAGTGACGTATGGGCAAGTTGGACCAGCTCTTAAAACATCCAGTAGATGCTTGAGTGTAAAGGAGAATATATGCAGATTGTTGTTTGTTTTTATAACCATGGTACAAAATACAACATATCAGTATTTCCGATAACAAACAAACCAGAAGTTACAACTCAATTTTACCATCAAACTAATTGTATTACACTTTAGGTTTATCTATATGTATGTATAAAACACGAGACTGTTGCATGTCAGTTTATTTCATTTCAATTCAAGAGAGACCAACCACAGAATGTGTGTAAGGACTTTTTATGTTTATTTTTTACAATCAATAACAAATTTGACAGCAATAAACATAATTATGTTTTTTTTCCCCAAAAGGATCAACTGTTCTGCTGTGCACATGTTTGCTTGTATGTCACTGTTAGCTGCCCTCAGACAGAAATACAGAAATATGAGACTTGCAAATCCATGGAAACTAGCTTTAAAATGTTCAAAATGTTTCCATCTTTGGAAATTCTTTCAGCACAGAAAGAATAAATACTTTTTGAATTCATGTGCCCAAATATTTACAAAGGACATGTCAAACCAACTGAAGGAGAGAAATAGGCATTGAGGAGCTTGTGCAAGATAACACATTTGTTTTTTGTTTATGTTTCTTTTTGTTTCTAATTTGAAAAGTTGGATTGTGATAAATTTATTTTAGAGAACAGAGTTTTTTTTTTAGATAAACAGAAAAGCTGCCATTGCAGTAGAATGGAAGATTAGAATGGGTTTGAAATTGACAATCTGTGAATTTGACAAGCAAAGTGGTGCCTGCAGAGATGGAGGGTCACATTAGCCGCTGAAACAATATGGACGTATTTGCCCAGTATTGTGCAAACTGTGAACAGTGTTCTGCAGCCAGAAACTTTATGTGAGTGTTAATTTTGAAAGGAAAAAAATTAGAAACAGGAGTGGTGTGTGTTCCTCCATATTTTTATCATAGTGAATTATCGCACATCAAGTTGTGGTACTCATTTGGAGTCTCTGGTGATATGGATAAAGATTCAGATGTGTAATTATCACAACGGGAAGAGGCATGAGAAGGGCAAGTCCATATCCAAAGCATAGTGTTTCACCCACCAGTAAATAATTGTAATATAATGCTAAATTTTTTTTTATTAAAGTGAATCTGGACTGCTTGTCTGCATAAAAACAATCAACCAATTTAGGCTATAGAATCAACACCCTGTAGGAGACCACAGTTACCCCCATTTTGGTGATAGTGTTTCTTATGTATTTATTGTGTTTTACCTTTTATGCAAGGGGCAACTCTTGATCCTGTTACAAGGGATCTTCTTCAAGCCTTAAATTATGGTATGTGCATAATAGACAATATAAAATATCACCATGTACAAGGATGAGTCAGTTAAATTGAGCATGTTTCTTTCGGAGGGGAAGTATTGTAAAGTATTGTATAAGTCCTAAGTAGTAAGTGTAAATTTAGTGGCTTGACAGTAGACTGAAACATTCTGCTGAGGTTGCCTCTTGGATCTTTTGAAGAGTAGTGATGAATACATGTTATATATAAGAACACACACACACACACACACACACACACATATATTTATAGTACAGGCCAAACAAATTAGGCCACCTACAGTTTAAAAAAAACTTTAGGCAGAGAATAAAACTAAAATTTCAGTCAATTTAACTATCCTTTCACCTCCCTTTCACCCCCCATTTGAGAAATGTTTGGATAGACTTTCAATAATTTATTTAATTGTAATTAAATCCAAATGATGCTAATTTGAAGTCGTGTCTGAGGTTATTTTTAAGTAAAACTCTTTTTGTGGTACTGTAGGTAGAAATGGAAAAAAGTGTTTGTACTTTGGTTTGTTATTCAATAAATACGCATATTTATTGAATAACTAACTGAATAATTCTCAGCCTAAAAACCTAAGGTTTTTTTTAAACCACAGGTGGGTTAATACTTTTGGCCTGTACTGTGCATGTGTGTGTGTGTGTTTGTGGCCATGTATAAGAATATATATATATATATATATATATATATATATATATATATATAAATTCATCATTACTACGTAATATATAGTATACATACAATTCAATGTTTACCAAGAACCCGTAAGGCACTAGGATAAGAGATGGCCAAATGCTAAGATGTGGAGTTCAGTAAACTGACAACCCAAAGGCAGTAAGGTGACAATCCAAAGTTTGTGCTGGGATGCTTTATGGCACAGCCCAGGAAAGAACTTCAGTGATACTAAGGAGAGTAACACCCGCTGTACACACAGATATGGACATGTGCTTACACATACAGATAAACACATATGCATTTACATACAGATATGTGAGAATGCATGTGTACACTCATTTATACGTACACACACGCACATGCACACACACACACACACACACACGTGCGCGCTCGCGATCAATGCAAGGCACAAATGAAATGACTAAAGGGTTTATTTCGATATTTGTTTCTGTAATTTATTTGTTTGACTACTGATCTCCTGAGTTTGCATATGTGCAGAAGAGGGCTAATTATGAAAAAATATTAGGATAAAATGAACTCCATGTATAAATTCTTTTTTGTCTGAACAATGGTGCTAAACATATAACCAAATGAAGTATGATGTTTTAATGTTTTTATTATTATTTTTTTTTAAATAAAGATGAACTCATGAAAAGATTGTCATTCATTTGCCTTCCAACAGATCTGCTTTATAATTCTTGATTCTTCTTATTATATGAATGGTGAATGTACATTGAATTAATTAATCGAGGTGGCCATAGTCAGGGTAACCCTGAAATAGTAAAGCTTTTTGGGAAAAAACACCATGATGATTATGAGGATGGTACCCTAGAATAGCACACAGGCTTTGTTATATTTACATTAGTTGCAATGAAGAGGTATCTATTAGTTAGTATAATAAAACACAGTGAATTATGTTACATTAATTATGTCCACTCCAATAGAGTATATTTTACGCCAAGTGCCTTTTGTCTGCTCTGCTGTTTCTTGTCCAGCTGTGTGTTCATGCACAAGAAAGCTAACATGGACCATGTTACGGGGCTGCTGGGTGGATCATTCAGTTGAGGCACTGCACTACTGGCAACCCCACGGCTTAGGCAAGCCCTCAAGATCTGCATGCATATGAGTGGTCTTCATTTGATTCAGCTCTGTGCGAGTTCAACGATGATGCATACATAATGCTTGTTTTATGTTTTAAAGGAAAGCTGCGGGTCTGCACTGAGGTCTGATACCCATGTTTCCTGTTCAGTGAGAGTTGTCCCATGAATGTGGCAAGGGAGAAAACTGGACATTGCAAATTAGGGTGGGAATTTGATATATACAGAGTTGGGAGCCAAAGGAAAACAAAAATATGGACTATGTTACAGAGCCAAATCAAGAGAAAATATTTTTTGCCGAAACATAGAGCATATAAACCTGAATAAATGAGTGGGAAAATATAACGAATGCAGATGTTTTCATACAGGTGTAGTGCATGATACAATTATGCAATTAATATCCTATCATGCTCTGTGACGTATGAAAATACTGTGCAAGCCCAGTTGACCTCAATTTTGGACAAGAAGGCAAGAGGAAAAGAACTAAGTGACTTTGAAAGAGGGTTCATAATTGGGGCACAGATGGTAGGAGCAAAGATAGTCACAAAGACTGCCCAACTGGCTAGTGTTTCAATAGGAACAGACTAAAGTGACATATGCATTTAGATATATGGGAAAGACATCAGCAAATAAGATTGGAAATTGTGGTCGAAAGTGCATGTTTGATGACCGTAAGGCTCATGCATTACTGCAATATGTAAGGAAAAACAGAAGAGCAACTCTTCCTCGAAGACTGAGAATGTCAATGCAGGATGTGATCAGACTGTGTCAGCAAGAACAATCCATCGACAATTACATATAGAGGGATATTATTGTAGGGTTGCAGTGCAAAAACCACTTATTACGAAGATTAATGCACATTTGAGAGTTCAGTGGAGCAAAAACCATAGGCACTGATCTACAGAGATGTGGAAAAAAGTGATATGGTCAACAGATGAGTCAGCGTTACCCATACTCTCGAAAACTGGACAACTACATATGTGGTGTACACCAAGAGAACGGCACAGGCCTGAATAGTGGAACCCGACAGTGAGGGGGTCTGGTGGCTCTGTTATGCTGTGGGGGTCATTTTCCTGGCATGGTTTGGGTCCACTTACAGGGAAGGGTCACTGCAAATCAATACAAAGTTATTCACCGTTATCCTGTGATGAAACATTTCTTTCCTGATGGGAGTGGTCTCCTCCAGGATGACAATGCCCCCATCCACGGGGCACGAGGGGTCACTGAATGGCTTGATGAGCATAAAAATTATGTGAATCATATGCTATGGCCAGTCTCAACCCAACTGAACATTGATGGGATATTTTAGACCAATGTGTTAGACAGCGTTTTCCACCACCATCATCAAAACACCAAATGAGGGAACATCTCTTGGAAGAATGGTGTTCCAGTAGATAAACATAGACTTGTAGAATCTATGCCAAGGCGCATTGACATTGTTCTGGAGGCTCATGGTAGCCCAACACCTTACTAAGACACTTTATGTTGGTTTTTCCTTCAATTTGTCACCCATCTGTATATATACATATATACAGTTAAATACAAAAGCATTGGGTCACTATATATATATATATATAGACATATAGACATAATATTTTGTTGTAAATGTTATTGTTTTGTCTCTGCACATTGCCCAGCACATTGGATTTGAAATAAAATAATGAATATGAATATGAAAAGTGCAGACTGTAAGCTTTAATTTGAGGATATTTCCATCCATATTAGGTGATCAGTGTATGAATTACAGTCTTTTTAATACATAGTTGCCCTATTTTAGGGGAACAACTGGAAAAAGTAACTAAAAGTAACTGGAAAAACTTACATGATGTTAGAAAAAGTCAACATATTTAGTACTTGGTTGGAAATTCTTTGCATTCGATGACTGAGCCTGAACTCCGTGAACCATAGACATCACCAGACATCGGGTATCTTCCCTGGTGTTTCTCTGCCAGGCATGTACTGCAGTCATCTTCATCTTCTATGGTATTTTCCCCTCAGTCTTGTCTTCAGTAAATAAAACCATGTTCAATAGGATTCAGAACGGGTCACTGACTTGACCAGTCACAAACGTTCCCATCTTGGCCCTGAAAAAACTTGGTTGCTTTAGCCGCATGTTTCAGTTAATTGTCCTGCTGCAAGTTGGTGTGGTGGTGGTGTCTACTTCTCAGCTGGAAACAATTATCCATTCTTTTATTTCGTCCCGCCTAGACTATTGCAATGCCCTTTTTATTTGCCTTAGCAAGTCAGCATTGGATCGACTCCAGCTGATCCAGAATGCTGCTGCTAGGCTAAACGATAAATGGATGGACTGCATTTATATAGCGCTTTTATCCAAAGTGCTCTACAATTGATGCCTCTCAGTCATCCATTCACACACACACTCACACACCAACGGTGAAAGGCTACCATGCAAGGTACCAATCAGCTCATTGATAACAATTAGGGGTTAGGTGTTTTGCTCAGGGACACTTCGACACGCCCAGGGCGGGGGATCAAACCGGCAAACCTCCGACTGCCAGACAGCCGCTTTTACCTCCTGAGCTATGTCGCCCCAGGCTGTTGACTAGATCCTGCCGAAGGGCTCATATTACCCCCATGTTGGCCATGCTGCACTGGCTGCCAATTAAATTCAGGATCGATTTTAAAATCATGTTGACTACTTACAAGGCATTGCATGGTCAGGCTCCTGCATACATTGGTGAACTGCTGTCTCCATATTCCACCGGTATGTCTGTTAGGTCTTCGAACCAAGGACTGCTGGCTATCCCTCGGTATCGACGGAAGACGAAGGGTGATCGTGCTTTTGCCACTGTGGCGCCTAGGTTATGGAACAGCCTTCCCATTGATATTAGATATGCGAACACCGTGGACACTTTTAAGCGGTGTCTAAAGACTCATTTGTTCAGACAGGCTTTCAATTGATGCTCAAATTGTTTGTTTTATGTTGTTGTTTTACGGATGTGTGTGTATGTGTGCGTATACATTTGCTGTTTTTATTTACACTCTGTGAAGCACTTTGTGACCCTTGTCCTTGAAAAGTGCTTAAATAAATAAAGTTCACTTACTTACAAGTTGAAGTGCTGTCTAATGAGTACTGCATTTGATTGGATCTGGGTAGATAAGATATTTCTACACACTCTAGAATTCATCCAGTTGCTCCCATCAGCACTCACATCATCATGGAACTTCAGGTGAATGAAGACAAATGAGAAAATACCAGTGGTAGCCATACATGCCTAAGTCATAACACTACTGTACCTCCACCGTGTTTCACAGATGAGGGGGGATGCTTTAGCAGTTTCTTTCTTTATTCACACTTTGCTCTTTTCATCACCTTGGTATGCATTAACACTCATCACCTCTGCCCACTCTGTTCCAGAACTATATGGTTTTTAAAATGTTTTAAAATTTATCAGACTCTAACCTGGCTGTCCTATGCTTGAGGCTTACAGTGGTTTACATCTTGCACTGAACCCTCTGAGGTTATGCTAGTATGCTCTTCACTTTATTGTAGTTTAATACACATTTATGCCTGCACCCTGGAGAATGTTCTGTTCAACAGTTGAAAATTGTTTTTTCTTCACAATTGAAAGTATTCTTCAGTCATCCACTACAGTGGCCTTCTGTTGTCCTCCAGGTCCTTTGCTATTGCCGAACTCACCGATGTGCTCTTGCTTCCTAACAATATATCAAACAGTTGATTTTGGCATACCCAATGTTTTGTCTGTGTGTCTTTATTCTGATTTTCAACCTTATGATGTTTTGCTTTACTGGTATTTGGTCCTCTTGTTGAGAGACAACAGCAACAGACTCTGAATGAAAATTCCATACCTAGAATCAACTATAGACCTGTTAGCTTTCTTTTGCATTAATTAATGACACAACGACATACAGCTGGCCAAGAAACAGCTGAGAAGCCCATTGTCCCATACTTTTGCTCCCCTAAAATGAGGGGAATGTGAAAAAGTTCTGTAATTCCAATGCGGATCACCCAAGAAAGTCTTAAATCCATTCAATCCTGTACATTGCAGTATTCCAACCTCTATCGACTGACAAAAATAAGGCATTGTTGTGCAGTTTGGTACACCAACCCGAAAATCTGGTAATAATTATGTAATATTTGCTTCAAATAATTAAAAGTCTCAGTGTTACAGAAGATGTAGAATGCTGATTTCACTGCACAAGCCTTCTACTTGTAATGTGATGGCCTCCAGCAGCCATACCTTCATGCACTCTGCTCCTGCCAAATGGCTGAAGCTAAGCAGGTGTGGGCTTGGTTAGTACTTGGATGGGAGACCACCAGGAATATTGAGTTGCTGCTGGAAGTGGTGTTGGGTGGGCCAGCAGGGGACAATCTTCCCTCTGGTACAAATAAACCCCAATGCCCCAGTGCAGTGACAGGGACACTGTGCTGTAGGAGATGCCGTCTTTCGGATGAGACTTTAAACTGAGGTCCTGACTCTCTGTGGTCACTAAAGATCCCATGACACTTATCGCTAAGAGTAGGGGGTTCCCCGGTGTCCTGGCCAAATCCCAGATCTGGCTCTCGCAAACTTGCCACTAAAAATCATCCCCAGACTTAATTGGCTAAATAAATGTTCTCTCCCTCTCCACCTTCGCTAATGTGTGGTGAGCGTTCTGGTGCAAATTGGCTGCCGTGCATCACCCAGGTGGGTGCTACACAGGTGAGTTCCCCTTCACTGTAAAGCACTTTGAGCATTTGGAAAAGTGCTATATAAATGTAATTAATAATAATAAGGGCCAATGATGACATGATAGAACATTGGCAGTGTAACATAATGGTTATGATGGGTTCTGAGTTTTTCTCCTCTGGAAGTAGTGACACCATACGGTATCAGGCACCACTAAGGACATAGGTTATTCATGTACAAAACATGATGTCATTAGGGAACAAAGAGTTTGGAAACTGGGGATGCAAATCTGAGGTCATTCCTAGGTGGGGAACTGCCATTATACACTTGACCAAGGGTAAATTTAGCTAAATATCTAAAATATATTTTATCACACATAAAATTGACTGTGCCGATTAGAGATAAAACTCAAATAGAGAAAACATCTATTTTTCATTGTCTTCATTCTCTGAGTTCATGGAATCACTAAATGCACAACATAATTTTTTCACCCTTTTTATTCTTGTGTGTATGAGTATCAGGAGCTGATTACAGTATACAATGACATGGGTTTAGGTTTATCATGTTTTTATTAGCATAATTTACAGTACATTGTTAAAAGGTATTCCTGGATTTCTAGTAAAAGACCATAATACTAGAATAGGTTAGCTCTATTCAGGAAATGAAACAGACTTTGAGCTGCAGTGTTTTGTTCAAATGCCAGTCACGCTTGTTTTTTCCGTATAAAATAAGCTTACTTAATAAGTCCTGTAAGAATTCTATAGAGCATGTACAGTATTCTTGTAACTTTCATCATAGTTGCCTGATTTGGCTCACTTACTGCTGTAAACAAAAACTCTCTAGACAGAATGGTCCTGGTCAGTGGCAAAATAATTGGGAGAAAGGAGCCATGAGTTTATCCAATACATGTGCATCCTCATCAGATTGTAAGAGAATGGCACCATCTCGTGGATAAATAGTATTTTGCATAGGCGTTCAAACCCAAGGTTGTTCAAACACATTAAAATACATTAAAATACAAACCGTAATCTAAATTATCCCTGCATTGTTATAATTTAACGTAAAAGCTGCTGCAGCAGCCATAGTTCCAAATACAAACATTCACAATTAAAAACATTAGTGTAATAGTGTACAGTAGTGTAATAGTGTATCAGTATTCAGCCAAGAAAACATTCTAGTAATTACACCGCTTATAATACAACTTTATCCATAAAATACTGTAATTTATTTGTCATCTCGTCCTTTATGGTTGCTATATACGATTTTCAAAATTAGCAGTTAATTGGTGTTATACAGCGTGAATAACATGGACAGTATTACCCACCACCCATCCGACAAATGATCTGCCAGGTTTGAGTGTGTGTGTGTGCGTGCGTGCGTGCGTGTGTGTGTGCGCGTGTGTCTTAGGAGTGGGGGGTTAGTGTGTTATAAATAATGACACACGGATAATGAAAAAAGTTTCTGTCCAAGCGTGGAAATACTGGAAATATATCAATAATGCTACAGTCTGAAAATTGATTCGTTTAACTCATTAAATAAATCTGGACTATTATTGCCTGCCTGTATCCGCTACGCGGAGATACTTGGTTCCTTGCGGTCTCATGAAGATTTGCGTGAACATCTTTATATTTTCAGCCAGTGCGGCTGCGTGGCGCTGTTTGCCACGTACCGGTTGGCAAGAGACTTCCTGGTGCGAGGAGGATCAGACGAGAAGGGCCTCGCTAGAGCACCGTCATTGCAGGATTTGTTACACAGGTAAGATAACAATGTCTTAGCGAAGTCACAAAGCCAATATTAATAGCGGGAAGTATGATAGCATTAGCAAGCAGAATTACTGGCTTGCTAGAGACCACTGCTTGTTCGTTTGCTGTTCAGCTAAGATAACTAGCTAGGTAGATGAGCTCAGCTAGGACAGATAGCTAGCTAAATCAGCTGGGTGGTAGCTAATCGTAAGGTGTGGTACTCTGTCCCGTCATTTTAAATGAATTGTAAGCTGAAGCCGAAGTAAATACGCAATGACGGATACAATTTAGTTTCGTAATAACATGCTAGTAAGTGCTTAAATCGCTCAGTTATGCTATGAACACTCATTTTATGCGGCTTGTATGGGCCTCAGACGCATGGTACACTTTTTCGCAGGAAGTTGAAATACGATCTAGCGTAGTTTGTGTTGAGTATTTCCCGCATATTTTCTATGGGACTATGAAGGGGTGACTATATGGCAAGTGTGGACATCCTGTAGTGACACAGTGAAAAGTCCTGTGATTATCAGTATTTTGCGTACGTGTAACTCTGATGTTGGCTCACTAGCTAGTCTAGCTTCTCAGTTGAATGTCGCAGCTCAGTTTCAGGGGCCAATGTTTTTGAAGGATTGCTCATGAAATAAAATTTGAAACCTGGTCATCCGAACGATCAATGTGACTGTTGGTTACCGGTATCCAAGCTTACTTATTCTGCTAGCTATATAGCTATCGTAGCTAGCTAATGTTAGCTGGCTGTTGACGTTAACCAATGTTATCCAACTAGCGCTTAGTTGCCATTACTAAGAAAACTGTAATTTCATGGTAGCTAACTAATATACCCTCATATATAGGAAGTCATTGCCAGGTGGACTATCTAACCATTGCCTAGGTGGAATAATCCCTGCTTGCTAGCCTAATGTTATGACGTTGGCTAGAATATAACATTTGTGAGAAAGTTCAAGAAATGTGTTGACAGTAGAGTTAATTAGCTATTCTTTTGTGAGTGTTTCTAAATTCCAGTGAACGCAAGCTAGCTAGCTACCCATGACTTGTATTCTTGTCACCTATATAGTACGGTTAGTTGCATAAGTAACGTCACACGCCATTAATTATGCTAGCTAAAGTTAGCTGTTTATATATTTTATGTTGACTTAAGTTAGCATTCATTTTTTTGTAATCTATTTCTGTTCTTTCATGACAACAGGCCTGTGACTGATGTGTATAGCTCTCGATTGTTTTAGTCAAGCTTTAGCCAAGGATGACGTCATAGGTAAGGTCCTGTCAGGTTATGGGAGCACTCCAGCTAGGAAATCGCTGCATAAGTGAATTTGAGCTATTGTTTGAAAATGGGACATACCAGTTGAACTTTGGCATCACAGATAATTTGTTGTCAGATGACACAGCTTCTTGAATAAGACCTGCTACTATCTATAATGTAACCAACTGAACCCTGTGACATTGGGTGCCATGTTGTGCAAGGGGACAGCTTTCCTGCCCTTGAAAAATGAACCTGGAATGATGAAATCTGTGCTATGCATTACTGCCTTAAATTGTTGGCTAAGCATTTCTGAAAAATGCAAAAAAAAAAAAAAAAAAAAAACGAGTTACCATGGACGTCCTCCTGAGATTGACCTCATAGTAGTTAGAAAGATGTGGTTGTTTTCAGCTTAATACAGTTAATGTGTATTCCTCCCACCACTATCCAATCCTATTAAAACCTACAAAGCAGTCGGTGTCTTTAGTATTGTAAACCCTGCTGTGTCATAGGTCTAGCCTAAGAAACCCTGTTGTGTGTTTCAGGGGAAGGTTTTTAAATAAATATAGCCTATTTTGTAATACGTTCAGGCTTTTCCTATGTTGGTTTGAGGACAAATAGGAGTTTACTCACTTTTGCCAAGTCATCCTTTAACCATTGAACTTTAGACTTCTTAAAGCAGTAGTACCGTTTTACCAAGAGCTCTGTACAGTTCTGTGTATGCGCCCAGTTCAGATGGACTTTAAATTTAGTGCTAAGGGACCGAATCTAAGGACACAATGGAAATGGATAAAGATAAAGGATAACCCACAATGAGGTGGTCAGCTATCGAAAAAGAATGGCCGATGCAGAGGCGAAGAACCCCCCGACATCAAGCGGGGTTGCCTCCCCAAAAGTAATTATTTTTCCATGGCTGACCACCTTGGAGTGGATTATTCATTACCTGTACATTTCTATTGTATTGATTTTAAGTGACTTTATTCAAACAAATAAATTAAAATTAACGTGAAACTAATTCTACATTGTGTTCTCATAGATAATAAGTCTATTTGAGATTATTGGTTAACGGGAGTATTTGAGTAAAATAAACTACGTGGTAAGTTTGCCTAGATTCCATTCTACCTTTAGTGTAAAAATTTTGCAA
Source organism: Anguilla pacifica (assembly GCA_039654925.1). Lineage (NCBI taxonomy): Eukaryota > Metazoa > Chordata > Actinopteri > Anguilliformes > Anguillidae > Anguilla > Anguilla pacifica. Next base: position 33,019,942 of record CM077286.1, on the reverse strand, counting down.
ATAATACTTTAGTTGTGTTGGCGCAGGGCATATTTATTCATTTAAAATGTAATAACGTCAGTGGCATAATGACGTACATTGCTGCTATAATAAATAGCAGCAGTGTACTATGGCTGAACATTTGCCATTGTTGCAATTTACTTTTCACTCCACATTCGCGATGGGAATTTTTCCCCAATGAACTTCAAATATTTGAAAGGCTATTTGGAATTTCAAAAATCTATCTTATATTAGTATATTAAATGCATATGATTAGGAAAATTCACGAAAGGGGAGCCACGTCGATTTCATGTTTGCTGATTGATTTTCTTAAAGTGACAATGGTTAAATTGACCACTGCGGCCGAGACTTTTTTCTGCAGTGTTATGTAGAGAGTTAAAGTGTTATGCTACCCTTTGCAGTGGTCATTATTCAGATATATTTCACCATACAATGCCTGAAGTGACCAACAGAATCAAGCATTCAACAAAGCTGTGATAAATAAGCAATAAGGCACAAGAGGCCGTGCCATATTGTGAATGTAGTGACGTCTAAAGGGCCTTGTTAGGCATGACGTGAAGCCATGACTTTATTCACAGTATGACATGGCCATATTGTGGTGAAATGGTGGTAATATCATTAAAGTTGTTGCTGAATAAAAAAGACAACACTGTCTGAAAAGCGATCATTCATTAATAGCAATATAGTTTATAACAACATTTTTGAATGTTTGGCAAGCAACACAGCAATGCAGTGGAAATATTAACGCATATCTCACCATATATGAAAAATATATCAAGTATACGAAGTTGGAAATGGGAAACAATGTAAAAATTTATCACCTTAAATTGTTGTATTTTCCCATCAAATACTGACACTTTGATCCTAACGCCAATAGAATTATCAGAGGACCGCGGAGTTCGCTGAAAAACAGTAGGCTTTTTCAACTGGAATTATTATTTGCTGCCTGGTAAAAATCACTGTCATGGTCATTCCAGACGTGAATAAAATGACAGAATTATGCCAGTAAAAATTACATTACCTGACCTCCCCTAGTGGAACTAGTCCTGTCTGGACAGGACTTATATGCACACGAATGTGGCTGATGTCTGGTAATGTCATTTTTAATGCAGTTATTGTTTGTGCTTTTCAAGGTAATGTGGTGTGTGTGGGTGGGTGTTCTTCAGTTTAAAAAAAATAAAAATCAGGAGAAGGTGAACATTTAGGCTAGTTCCTGACATGCACAGAGCGAATAAACCATTTTAGTTCAGGTAACAAAAACGGTTGCCATTTAAATAGTGAGAGGCGACATTGGGTTTTTTGTTTTTATGTTGTTGTGCCGGATACTATGTGACTGTCAATTATTTTTTGTGTCACTGAGTTTGAGTCACTCCATGGTTACACGTGTAGCTTATGCAGCTGCATGTCCATGCATGTATGCATAGGCTACATGTAGCCACACATGCTGATGTTTGTCCCGCTCCCTCTCCAGCTGTGCGGCACCATGAACGGGCAGCTGGACCTCAGTGGGAAGCTGATCATCAAAGCCCAGTTGGGCGATGACATCCGACGCATCCCTATCCACAACGAGGACATCACCTATGACGAGCTGCTGCTCATGATGCAGCGCGTCTTCAGAGGAAAGCTGCAGAGCTCCGACGAGGTCACCATAAAGTACAAAGATGAAGGTGGGTGTGACTACCCCACACTGAACCAGGGATCAGAAACTCCAGTCCTGCAGCATTTTTCTTATAGAAACCACAAAATGAAAACCATCTAAAGGAATACATTTGCAACCGCTTTGGTATTGTGTTTTGTAAAAAGCTAGTGTTTGCACATCTAGTATTCGTCGCACCGATGCTTAAAGAGACAAAGTCAAATAGCATAACGAAATGTCCCTATACACTCTCTTGCCAAATCTCAAAATTTCAAGTGTTATTTGTCCTGTTTCTGTATATTGCTCATATTGAGCATTATTTTGTTTTGTAAACAACAAAGAAAATTTTTTTTCCACAATTTTCTCTTCCATTCAATACATTCTTGAGAAAATAGAAAATTTGATCTTGTTGGGTTTAACAGTTCCATTTTGCAGTGACCGGATGTTTTTAGTGTTACATACAATGGGCTCCAGAATTATTGGCACCCTTGATAAATATGCACAAAAAATGCTAAACTAAAAAGTAATACAGTTATTGACATAAGCTTTATTTTCCCACATCTGTAAACTAGTGTGCTTGATTAATGATTCATTGGAATCAACCAAAGTCTTAAATGTTTTAAATAAAAAATATATTTCCCCAAAAAACAAAGATGACAGCCATGAGTCTTTTCCTGTAATTTGTGAGAAGGTTAGAGAACACATTTGGAGGGATTTTTGACCATTGCTCCATGTAGAACTTCTCAGAATCAATGATATCTTTGGGTTTGCGCTTATCGACCCCCCCTCTTCAGTTCAGACCACAGGTTTTTCGTGGAATTTAAGTCTGGAGACTGAGATGGCCATTGGAAAACATGGATGTTGATTTCACTTAAGCATTTCTGTTTTGATTTTGATTTATGCTTGGAGTCATTGTCCTGCTGGACAATCTACCTATGACCAAGTCCTAACTTCTTAGCAGGGACAACCAAATTTTCTGCCAGAATTCCTTGGTACTTTGTTGAATTCATTGTGCCATTGATCTAAAATAGTGCCCCGGGACCACTGCCAGCAAAACATCTCCAAAATATCAATAACCCACCTCCATATAGGTATGATGAGGTGCTTCTCTTGTATGCATTCCTCTTTTGCCGCCAAACATGTCGATGGTGTGTATGGCCAAAACGTTCAATTCTGGTCTCATCTGACATTAGCACATTGTTCCAATCATAATTCCAATGAGGTTTGGCAAGCTCCAGATTCTTGGTTTTGTTTATTGTGCTCAGTAAGGACTGTCTTCGTTCCACCCTTCCAAAGAATTAGTTGGTATGGAGGTGCCATTTAGTGTTATTTTTTTTTAGACTTGTTGACCGCAAGAAGCAAACCAGTCTCTGCAATTCTTAATCAGTGAGCCTTGGGTTATTAATGGCCTCCCTCACCATATTCCTCACCGTCCATGGGGACAACATGCACTTGCTTCCTCTTCCTGGGAAATCTGCAACCATTCCATATGTTTTACACCTTTTTATTATTACCCTTACCGTGCTAAGTGGTATGTTTATGTCTTTTTTTGTACCCATTACCAGAATTGTGACGGTAAATTACCATCGGTCTCTTCTGAATTGACAGTTATTTGGCTTTTCCCACGCTGATGGATGACAAAGGGATTTTGCATGCTTGTTACCTCAATTTTATTCTCTAGTGAAACTGGAAGTGATGGAATGACACTATAGTTCCTTTAGACTGAGATGAACTAAATTAAGTAAAATTGTATTGCCAATTTCATTTTGTTTGATTGTACTTACAATAATTGTTAGGGGTGTCTAATTATGGCACCTATGGTTTTCAGAAAAAAATTGATTACTTAATAAAAAAACATTGAAGCATGAGAGTAAATGTATTGAAATAAAAGTATATAGTTTTCCCATATGTTTGAACATAACATATAGATTATTATCTGTGTCATTTATATGCAGCCTTTTTTCTTAATTTTTACTAAGGATTAAGAGTGCCAATAATTATGGAGCCCACTGTATATCATTGCCTAGATGTGTTATAGCATATTGCTTGTCTCTTTATTTAGCAGCTGCAGCTCTACCCTGTCTGTACAGGAGCAGATAGCAGTATGTATTCAGGTTCCTGACCACTGCAGTGGCAGTGTCCACTTGGAGGAGGGGCTGTGCATATTAGGCTCAGATTTGATTTCTTCCTGTTTTGCTTCCTCCCCAGATGATGACCTCATCACCATTTTTGACAGCTCTGACCTCTCCTTCGCCATCCAGTGTAGCAGGATACTCAAACTTACACTTTTCGGTAAGTTGCAGAAAACATGAGTAATTACACACTCACATTTTTTTGCAGGTGCTACTTATAGGGGTAATTTGGATTACAAGGCACACTCCCATCCACGTGTTTTGCAATTGAAAATGCCCACGTGCACACACTCACGCACAAAAATTTAAACACCCAAAAATACAAACATGCCACTATCAACCATACACAGGAAAAAAATGCGCACTGACTCGCATACATGTACTACCACATGAGTGAGACTGGCACTTGCTCAAAACGGAAGAAGGCTTTTTTTTTCTGCACATGCTTTAACGTAGCACTTGGGGGCACTCATGCTCCAGAATAGTACAAAGTGCAGCTTTTTTCTTTTTTTATCTTGCTGTTTCAGTGTATTTCTGCAGAGGTCCCTCGAGTCGTGTGTTTATTATTAAAAATACCACTGCATTTGGGATCAGGCTGTACTTCAGTCAGGGCCTCCTCAGGTCAAAAGTGTTAAATTGTCTTAAGTTCCTAATACATGAAAGACTTTACAAAGTTTTAATTTGTCTTGCATATGGATTTCAAAGATCTTAAATATTTTTTGGTGTTGGCTGAAGGTCACAGCACCACAAGAGTGTTTTTAATGTGTTTATAATTACATTTTCCAAGGCAGTCAGTCGTCCCTCCTTTAATATTTTTACTTTACTTCGATGGAGAAAGCAGAGAGTCTTAACAGGCAAGGGATCACAGAACGTGCACCCCATTGCAGAATGCACTCAGGAGGCAATAAAGATTAAATGAAAAGAACCAAAAGAAGCTGTGGCAGTGATTGAAAGCAAGGCAGCAGAACCGAGACTGAGGCCGTAGCATGTAGGTGTGTGCACAGGTGTACAGCTAGCTAGGGCTGCCAGGTACGCTGTGTTTTGTGGGCCCTGATACTGTACCTATGTTCCTATTGTGAAATGTATCCTGTGCAGTGAGCTTATGGAGGTGTCTCATGTGTCTGCCCCCTGACATCTTTTTGTGGTGATTTATTTTTTGTTGGTTTCCAAAAAATCAATGTATGCTAATGTATGATTTTCTATCAGATGTTCTGGAAGGGATGTAATGCCCATAAACATCAGTAATTGGTTTCCTTTACTTTCCTTAACCCTTGTATTGTGTTTCCAGGTTAAAATGTCATAAATACCGTCTAGTTTATTTTATTGGAACAAGGCTTCATGATCCTCAGAAACAGCTATGTAAACACAACAAAACCAATGGTCACCATTTAATTCAATTCTGAAGGTCTCTAAAAAAATAGTTAAATCTGTGGTGTTATGGGTCAAATGTGACTCGGCAGAGAATATTGACTGTTGACAGTATGGCATGCAGTATTGAAAAGTTTTGGGTAGTTCTGTGGATCAAATTTGGCTCAAACAAGTTTCATCTTTGAGTCTAGACACTGCACCGCTCTCCTTCCCCCAGGAACAATTCTTTTCTTGCAGTATGGACTCCCAATCTGGCACCCTTCCCCCAATGGGAACAACATTTTTACTGCAGAATATGGACACTGACATACACACTCACACACCCACACCCACACACACATCCCCTCTCTCTCTCTGTCTTTCTGTCTTCCTTCCCAGGAACAACATTATTCTTGCAGTATGGACTTGTGCACCCCTCCTCCCCCACCAGCACCCCTCCCCCCACGGAAACTCAGCCGTTCTCGCAGAATATTGACGCACGCACACATACACGCACTGAAAATGAACTTGAACATGAACACACACACACACAAGGAGAGACGCATCCTTTTCAATGGTAAATAGATTCTTCAGAGAGATAATCCTCTATCTGGTATTGTCTCGTTATAAATATAATTGTTCAGGTTTTCTCACAATGTTGTTGTCTGAACTCCCCCACCACTGTTGTCTGGCCCATCTTTCGTCGCCACCACCACCCTGCCCACTTCTGTCTCCACCTGCCACTCTCCACCACTGCCACCTGGCCCCACCCATCATCTGATCTGCTAGCTCAGGATTGTCATTTAGCTGCCACTAATTTGATCAATGTGAACATTGACTGAATGACCATGTTGGTCACCGAGTCGACCAGTAGAGGATGGGTGCCCCCTACATCCTGGTTCCTTCCGAGGTTTCTTCCCATCTGCTACAGGTAGTTTTTCCTAGCCAGTGTTGCTTTAGCCTTGCTCCTGTGGGGGTTTAGGCCAGGGTTGTCTGTGAAGTGTATTGTGACAATTGTTTGTGAAATGTTTTATATAAATAAATTTTGATTTGATTTGAGACCCAGTCACTGTGCTATGTCAGGAGACCTGGGCTGGGGTTTGGTGAGAGAGTTTATTATTTTGAGCCTTCAATCAAACCTTGTGCAACCTTTGGCAAAGAGATGTTGAAGTCAAATATTTGTTTAGGCCTTCAGTTGAGCTTTGAGTACGGATTATTATTCAGACAAATAACAGGACATTTTTCATGCTACAAATGGATGCACATGGTGGTATCTTTGTTTAGGTAAGGTGGACTGCCTTGACTGCATATGATTTGAGGAACCCTCTTGTTCATATTCAATTTGAATTTGTTATTTTGAACAAAATAAAGTTTGGTTTTTGGAAAAAAGAAGAATTTTTACCTTTTTTCTAACAGATCTATACGGGTCAGTTTTGACCCATAACACCACTGATTTCACTACTAAGGAATTTATTCTAGAAAGTTGTGTTCTAATATTAGTCTGTTATAGATAACGCGATTACCCCTTGTCTTCATTATAGGAAATATAATGAGTGAATTTAGACTTTTTTTAAATACTGAAAACGTCTGGTATATTGTAATGTAAATGGTCTTGGTACCAAGAAATAAAAAATAGAAAAATGATTGTATGGTTATGAATGGACAATAAGTTAGTTATGAGGTAAAAAAAAACTATATTGGATGATAATCATTGTTTTTTGAGTGTTTTCTGCAGAGTTAAAACATGGGTCAAATTTGACCCGCCAACGTAACTGCGTTCAACATTATAACACATTAGGAAGGTTAACTGAGAAGGAAAGATTTTGGGGAATTAATATTTATCTATACATTTGATCTGGACTGTATTTCACCATGTTTTTGTGATTATTATGGCATTGGAATTGATATTAAATTACATGCCAGGTAAAAAATTTCCCATGAAAACTGCTTAAACTGTCATGAGTTTTCAGAATAACTTATCTGTTATTCTGGGTGTGTATAGATAACATTTAGGTTAAATGGTGTTAAGCTAATTGTTCATTGCTCGCCTCATCTTTCAATCTTCATGATCTTTCCTTTATGGAAAATGAAATGATTTGAGAACAATCGTTCACAAAACATTTCTTAAATTATTCTTACTTTTGTTCTTAAAAATGTTCCTATGAAAAACCAATATGAGATTCATGACACAGACCTTTGCTTTTATGCATATCCCATGTGTATGAGCTTATAAATGCTGAATGCAAATTTTATGCGCAATTCTGATCATATTATTAGCATAAGGAAATATCCATGAACAGATACAGATAAGAAAAAAGATGAATGTCGAAATATTTTTAGAAACGTTCTTGCGCACGGTTCACGATCAAATGTAAGCTTACACATGTTTTGTGAATGATGCCCCACCTGTGCAGACATAATTGTTTTCATCGTGCTCGGTGGGAAGTCATTTTTCTCAGTTTTTCTCTGCTTCAACAACCTCTGGATTAGTTTTCCTAATTGTCAGGCGGCTCACCCCAATTACACTGAAGGTTCCGCCTAATCATAACTCGCAATCGCAGTGTTCTGCCATATTACGACTGGTCCTAAACTCAGAGTCCCTCCCACCCAATCTCAGTTCACTGGAATTGAGGGATTCCAAATGTCAAACCTCCATCCCCCTTTCCTGCTCCTGAACTGGAGCTGTTTCTGAGGAGGGAGGAAGGAAGGGAAAAATCAGGCTGGTAATCATAAAACGCCCTCTGTTTTTCTAATGCAAATGCACATCGATATCACTGCAGTTATCAATATCGATGAGGATCTAGTACTTCGCCATATGGAGTTCAGAGTTAACTGCTGGAAGGATTTAAGTGTTGCGGCACTCTCTGTGCAAGTGGAGAAAATGTGTGTGTCTACTTTGTGTAAACTGGAAACCCTAAGAGCTTGATATGCACTTTTGTACGTCGCTTTGGATAAAAGCGTCTGCTAAATAAATGTAATGTCCTTCCAGAAGTGTGGCAAGGTTATGTATCTGGACTGTTTCCCATTGTGCTTTGCAGCAGATTCAATAGTTTTTATTTTATGGGTGTTTATTTTTTTGTGGAGAATGTCCTCCTTTTCCTCTTCTGAGATGTGCGTGCTTGCGTGCGTGCGTGCGTGTGTGTGCGCGCGTGCCTGCCTGCTTGCTTTCTTTTTTTTAATGCAGTGAGTGACCTCAGCAGGGCCACTTGTAAGTGCATCATGTAGGAGGAGGTGGAGCCACTTCAGTGCTCATTACCTGCCCCTCATTATGGCATTTATGTTTTTAGTCAGGACTCAATGTTTTCTGCCAGAACATTAATTTTACAACATTGTTTCATACAGTGTTAGTGAGAAAAAGGTTTAGTGAAAAAATCGGTAGTCTTTTCCCTGGGCGCCTTTACTGCTTTATCTCCTGAGTCTGTCATCTCAGATTTCTCTCTCTGTCCTTTATATATTTCTGTCCCTATGGATGTGTGGCGGCAACAATGCAGTGTAGTTATTAGGGAACAGGGCTTATGGAGTGCTATACATGCTTGGTTGCAGTAAAGGAACATTAATCAGTGAATATCACAGAATATGTCAGTGATTAGGGGTCCAAGCACAAGGTGCGAAGGAACCCTATTGTTTTGCTAGAAGTTTTTAAATGATCAACGTTTTTTCCATGGCTAAACCTGACTGTGGAAAATATCGTACATGGGACAGACATCAAATTTAGAGGGTGGATTGGGGGAGTGTGCAGCCACCTAAGCCACAACTAATGACCCATGTCCACCATAGGAGGGGGGTGCTATAAGCAAACACACTTTGGGTCATAACTCGGGAATCATATGTTCATTTGTAAATAATTTTTCTTTTGATTCCCTGAAAGTTTACTTCCTTCATGGAGTGACGTCATGGCTCTTCTGAATCATTTTCCTGCCATTTTTGCTAAACTTGGACACTGTAAAAGAAATAAATAAATAAATGTACCGACTGGCACCATGGAATGCATATACGCATTTGCGTCAAGACCCCATCTGTAAATGGATACCATCAAATTGGTGCCCATTGGAGAAATGTGGGCATGGCGGGCTCTCTAACACACCATAACGCAACAGTGGGGCCATATTTGGACTGTTTCTTGGCTAAAAGTGATGGAATGTCACATGATAGTAAAGCCAAATTTAGATGTTGGGTTTGAAGTCTCTCCCCATTTCTTGTCTGCACTATACTGAACACCGGTCACAAAATATATCTAGAAGATGTGTTTTGGGAATAAATGATCTTCGGCCATCTGTTTTGCGCCCATCTGAGTGATCTTGTGGGGTTAGGAATTGCTTGAAGTTGTTTGCACCTTCAATTGGGGATCACCTCCACTGCTTGGACCCCGCCATAGCTGCCTGTGGCTCTAGTTAAATCTGTTTTTTTTAATGTTATTAATGGTGTGTACAGTTTTGCTGTTGATGATTTCTCCTTCGCTCCAGTGTACAATGGCCTCTGATCAAACAAGTATAGGCTAGAGAAAGCAGAAAGCCCCCTGCTTTTATTGACAGACAACATATTTGTTTCAGTGTGTTATATGTCAGTGTGTGTTGCAGTGTAGAGAATGTTTGAGTTGTCACAGTTTGGGTTTGATGGAGCCCTGGTCTCGGCACCATCACAATCGGACCCTCCTTCCCAGAACTCCAGAGCACACAGTCTTTAAACCCTGCCCCAATCCTTCCAGGACAAAGCAAAACATGGAAAGCGCAGTGGAAAAGCTGTCTTGAGTAGTCACAAAGAAAACACTCTGAAATCTAGCCAGGCTATGTCAGCACACAACAGTCTGTAACCAGGGAAACAACTTGGCCTTATTCAAGCGGGTGATCAGGCGTCACAAGCAGGCTGAATGGGCCGCATGGAAAGGTTAAATTGGGCCCATGGATCTGAATGACAGCTCTGATCCATCCTCCACAGTGTGCGGTTGTTCTGTCCTTGTGGAGACGAGCAAAGTGAAGAATGATTTCTAGACCTATCATTCACCCCAAAATAATATTACTGGTGATTGTTGTAAAATGGTAAAAATTCCCATAGCTGACGTATAGTCCCTCTCTGTTTTATACGCATTCTTCGCGTGGAATCTTCATCCGAAATGCCTAGATGTGCCAGCCGTAAAGCGTAACCAGTCAAAAGCATTGAAACTCACATATTGGACACCTGGTCATGTGATGCACTTCCTCGCAGGTTACACGTGCGACCTCACTTCATGAGATGCACGTGGAAATGCAGGCTCTGTGCTTATGTTCTGTTGCCAGATTCTCCAGTTCCATAATCTTTCGATATTTTGAGTGGAATGCTTTGATTATTTATATAACATGCATTTATTGTACAGGCTGACCTCTCATGTGAGTTTGAGGAATCTGGTTTGGATTACACAGTTTCTGCATTCACTTCTACTAACTTGCCGGAAAGCACCCCTAAACACCCCCAAACTCCTTTTCTCGCACTCTTCTACTCCCTTGGCTGATGATGTCATTTCCTGCCCTGTCGACACTTTCCTCTGTTCTCAATTACAGCCCACACTGTCCCTGCCACTATTAGAAGAAACTGTATAAAAAAAGCCAAGGAAAAATATAGCTTTTTTCTCAGACAGCTGTTCCAACTGAAGAAGTGGCGCAGTGCACGCTCATGGTCCACCAAGGGGGGCCGGCACGTGTTTGAGCGATGACCTCACGTGGGCTCGGTCTGCAGAGGCACGTGTGAGCAGGACTGGCCCTTCCCCCTCACAGGAAGCACCACACTACAGAAATAGAGAGGGGTGATGCATTTTACTGCCATCTGGTTATTAATTCTGCCCAGAGTCTTGTTCCCAGGGGCGACTTCATTGTAATACTGGAAAGGGGGTCGCAGCTCCTGGCGTGCCCCAAGGCCTCATTCCAGGAACCAGCAGTCCTATGAAAGGTTCTGATTCCAGTGGTTAACTTTTTTCTTTTTTTTGGGGGGGGGGTATTTTTTTTATTGAATTATCCTTTTTCTAGGAAAGTCCCATTGATATACTATTTCTATTTTAATGGAGGCAGATTCCCAAACATTTTCCCCTAAACCACATTCCAGTTTAGGGGAAAATCAACCCCATTTTCTTCAGATGCATGTTAAAAACAGTGTACAATAAGCCTATGTTTGACAAGTTGAAATGTGCATTAAAATCAGTATACAATGTACTTTTGACATGTCAGGGTGCATATTGAAATCAGTATCGAAAGGTATATGTTCTGTTATTGCTGCCATCTGCTCAGGTGTTGTCTGAGCTACCGTCGTCAAGATTAAGCCAAATGTTCATTTCGTAATAGCCAGTGTAATGTTGAGTTTGTAGCTACACTGAAGTAACTGTTGTGATTTTTTTTTTTAACTTATTACAGCTCTAGGTTGGTCATCTTACATTTAGTACTTAATTGATACTTCACTTACAATGTTCCCGGATTAGCACATAAGCCAGCTCTGACTCTGTTGCTCAAATAACTCTGACTAAATCTCTCTGGATAAAAGCATCTTCAAAATGAAAGTAATTTAGTGCAATGTCTAGCTGCACTGTCTGTCAGTTTAACTCCAGTCCTGGAGGGCCATAGTATCTGCAGGTCTTAACTCCAGTCCTGGAGGATATATGCCTTGTTGTTGGATGTACACCTCATTTCCCACAATCCAGTGTGCTGGAGGCATCAGTTCTGGACCATTTTCTTCTTGCTGGTTTTTTTTTTTTTGTGTGGTGTGAAAGGACTCCCAGTTGCTGCTTTGAGTAGGCTGGTTCACAGGGTAACGCCTGCATTTTTCCAGGATTTTATGCCATGGAAAATTTGTCTTTGCTGTGGCGAAGGCTTCAGGTTCTATGATGCAGGCTGCTCTGTGTCTATCGGTGCATCAGGGAGTCAAGAAAGCAGTTTTGGAGAAACTGAGTCCTGCATTCTGCTTCATTTGACACATCCTCTCATGTGTCATTAATGTCCTGTGCGCTTTGGGGTTCAGTGGCTCATGTGTCGGTTCTCAGTAGGCCTTTCCCCAGACAGATCTTTGCCTGAAAGCACATGAACAGTGAACAGAAAGGTGAAGAGCCATTGACAGTGAAAGAGCTGAAGGAAATGATACTCGCTGCACTGGGATGGACCCTGGTCCCCCTGTGAGATCAGTAAACCCTCCAGCTCCAATCTCACAGCTGTGCTGCATGGCTCAGCCCAACGGTTTTACGCATTTCTGACCGCGCTGAACATCTGCGCTCATGGACGACATTCCCGTCACCCAGTGGTGAGGCAGGTTTCTGTGGGAACGGCAGCTGCTGCAGCAGCCCTGGGATCTGGAGTGTTTATAAAGGGAAAAGAAAGGCTTTGTGCGTCTGGCTTGGGTGGGACACCGCAATACGCTTGCTTCTTCCTCCAGAAACATTTTATGCCCGGCAGCTTATGACAGTGTATGCTTGCACGTTCCCCATAGAGATGTGATGAAGAGAGCAGTGCCCCTTCAGCAGAATTAACATGCTCCTGTCCACTGTCCCCTCCCCCCTGGGGTTTACCCAGGTTAGAGCTTTAATGCTGCTACCCAGAATCCCGAGTGGCAGGATCTTCCTCACTGTCCTCTGGCTTCCCTTGTGGAAATGCACTGCAATATATTGGAAATATGTGCACTTTTTAAAATAATGTTTTATTTCAGTATATTTGCGGTATTCTCCAGTTCAGTGTTCCCTGGAATACCATGTAGGCTTTCCTCTACCATTCTTTGGTCTAGAATAGCCCCCCCTTCAAGCTTAGGGGAAATGGCGGCCCGAAAAGAGCAACGGCTGTGGTGGAAATAGTGAAAATGAATGACCTCTGTTGAGTGTCCCAGCCTGTTTTAATGCATCAGGCCTTTATTTTTTGAAGACCTTAATGGAGTTTTATTGTTTGTCGTTCATGTGATTGATGTCTCTTCCCCATACTAGCGTGCCTCAGCCAGGCCTGGAAATCAAGCAGCGCATGATCCGTCATATCTGGTTTGCTCCTTTAAGCATTTACTGTTCTGCTGTAAAAAGTTATTGAAATGTTTCTTTTAAAAATGTTACAAAAAGGGAAAAAAATCATACAGTGAATTATTCTTCACTCGTTTGTCACATTGTAAAGCTAGTTCATTTTCCAAGAGACATGCGGATTTGGTTTCTCTGCTTGCTTCTTTTGTGGAACTCCATGCATTTGTGCCTGTAAGCGCTTGGTGATTTACAGTTGTTATTTTAGCTAAGCCTCTCCTGTAGGAGTGGAGTTGGGTGTGGGTGTGAATAGAAGGGAGACCTGGGTCAGCATCTCTGACCTACACCTCTCTTTAGCCTGGATGTTTTTCTCCTAATTGTGCTCGGCAAGATTTGTGAATTTCTGCAGAGTCTGGTTCTAACCAGGCCAGATCTAAGCAAGTCCACGAGCACTTGTGCATACAGAGGGAGAGAGGCCCTGTTCTCCTGCCCCTCACAAAGGTCTGCACAGACCTACTGGGGGATCAACTTGGGGCACAGAGGACATCAAATTGTGAAAACTCTGACTCCAAGTTTCTGTTAGTAAGAGAGTACCAATGCCCCCTTGTTTTCCACATCTGAGAAAGTGCAACATATAGCTTTGTCCTTTCTAGGGCAGATATACTTTCAGAAGGTACAGGTAAGAACCCTACTTTGCCACCTCCTAAATCCCTGTTGCCTGGGATGCCACCTCTTGAACCCCACGTGTCACTGTAGGTTGCCACTGTTGGTTGCTGGTTCCAGAAGCTTCCCTGGGCCTGCCTCTCCATAGCTCTACCTAGCGACTCCAATCAAACCCATGCAACACTGGAGGGAAGGGGGGAATGAAATTTGCATTTGGAAGCACACAGGAACAGTGTCTGGAAAAAGGCTGTCTTTTTGTTTCCAAAAGCGTCGAGGAGCTCAGAGGCGTGCAATCTTGATTTTTCCGTGTAATGCCAAAGTTGAACTGTGATCAAACTTTTTGTTAATGCTTATCCATAACCTGAAGGTGAAAATTTGACACCCAGCAGGGAATGTAAGTGCTCTGAATCTGAAACTGGAGGGGTTAATTAAGAGAAAGTTTGTGCAAAATAACAGTATTTTATGAGGTTACTTTTCCCTCCATCTACCCTTGATTGATTAGTTTTAAAATCGGTTTTAGGAAAAAAATTCAAAACCGCAAAGGTTGCTTACTTCCAGTTGATGGTGTTTAGAGATGTAAGGGGTGTGGGAAGAGTGTAGTTGTCACTAGATTATTTGTTTCCATATGGAAAGATTGGTGAGTTCAGTGAGTACAGTTTGCTGACATCCGGTCGTCAAAACCCACAACTTCACAAACACACGCACACACCAGCTTACTGTCATTTTATATCTCTTCCCGAAGTTACCACACACAGCTTTTTCCTCTTTCTTCTTTGAGGGCTTTGTGCTTATCTGTCAGTCTTTTCCTAGTTGAGTAAATTTAAGCTGAGTTGATGCAGCTGGGTTTTTTCCAGAACTGTAGCTATGTGCAGTGCTGATCATTCAAGCCAAAGGAGTGCAGTCTCATGTTTGCTCATAGACTGTTCATTTTTGGCTTCACTGACATGGCATTTCTCTCAGAATTCACAGGTTCACTGTTGAGACAATAGCTTTATTTCAGGAGTGTCAGACTCCAGTCCGGGAGGGCCTCAGTTTCTCCAGGTTTAACTCCATTCCTGGAGGGCCATGGTGTCCTATGATTTTGTGGTTGCCTTTGTCAGTGCCCAATTTAGACCTTTGAAAAAAGAGATCTGTGGACTCCTTAGCCAATCAGTTATTTGAAATCACTTACGTGCCGAAACACATCAAATTTCAGCAAAAACTGCATACACACAAGACTGGAGTTGGATTCCCCTGTTTTGCCTGCTCTGGGCAGTGATGCACTTTGCTTTTAGTTGCAAAGCCTTCATTGTCCCACAGATGCTGATGGAAGATCACAATGTGAGGACTCTTAACATCACTTCCTCCAAAGCACCACAGAATTGGCTTTGGTATGATTAGCAAACCCTTGTCTTCTCTCCTTTTGTTGCTGTTGTTCTTATGACTCCCACAGCACAGGATCTGCCGTGAGTGGATGTGTGTAAACATGTTGAGAGGATAATGATCTCCTTTACTACACTAAAGAAAACAAAGATTTACACTGCACTCACAGCACACTGGTGATTTAAAACCCAGAGGTGATGTGTTGTAGGTGGCTAGTGTTTGGGAAATGCAAAGATCAGATCCTTTTTTAAAAAAAAAGGAGTCTCTCTGGACAAGAGAATCTGCGTTAGTGCTATCTTTACATTACATTATCACCTGGTTCATACTCAGTGGCCAGCTCCCGTAGAGGTGGTGAGGTCAATAGCTTCTGCGCTGCCAGTGATTTGCATGACATCAGTGATATCACCGATGTAGGGCAGGAGGGTGTGCCATGTTGGTCCCACTCACCTGGAATGGAAGAGCATATCCCATCATTCCGCTATGTAATCCTCTGGCTCTGGTCCTGTGGTTCCTTCAGATCGGATCCCTCCTCAAACTATGTGGCCTGCCAAAGGGGATTGGAACCAGAATCGATTCAGTTAGATAAAGCTGTCCCACCAAATTGTCCAAGAAACAGGTGATGTGGAACCCAGTGCTTTTGATTTGGGAGACACAGGGGCCTGTATTTGTTCTGGAGTTCTGACAGTTCAAAGGTTTGAGTCATTTCTTGGTTTATGAAGCAGCTGGCACAGACCTTTATGGCAGTCTGTCCGGCTTAGAGGTTATCTGTCGAGGAAAGTGTGTGTATTTCAGGATGTGCTTGTGTGTTTAAGGCCAGTTTTTTGGTGAAGTTGGCTAGCCTGAGGAAGTGGAAGTGGAAGTGTGAGTTCCTGGTGTTGGACATTGTCTCGCTAGCACTGAAGTTTAATGGCTAAAGAGACAAAATGTAATAATATTCAGGCCCCATTAGCAAAAAAAAGTATTCCAGCAGAAAAAAAATTAAATTCCACTCACTGAAAACTTCACACAAGTCATTTGTCAGTGCTGTGAAGTGCCGAGTGTTGCCACGGCAGTGATTTTTTCTGTAATTCTGGTCTTGTAAATCTTTTTCCCAGTTTCTCCTTTTGTTATTACAGAGCGAGAAATTCCTGAGGATTTAGGTAAAATCTTGGCATGTAGAATCCTTCAAAGCCCACCTCATCACACGGCTCAGCGCCACCGCCGCTTGGCAAATGAGACCTTGCAGTAAATCATGGAGATGGATGGGCACATTTGGCAGTGGTGTCCAGAAAAAATACAAAAGGATCCATTTTGCTTTAATTTGGGTGCTGGCGAGCATCGGGTGTCATGGGGGTGATTGATGCACCGAGTCTGATCGACCCCTTCTGAGCCATTGTATTTCAGCCCTAGTTGGCTGGGACCATTGCACTCTTTGCTTGTAAAGAAGAATTAAAGAAATAAATGACATTTTCTGCATTTCATGGCACTGTGCATCATGTCACTACTGATTAATTTAGTAGAGTTAACCACTCCAAAGATGGGTATACTAATTTCTTGGATGTTACAATAATGGAAGGTGAAAATGGAGAATTACTGTTGGTCTAGAGAGAAGAAATAATACTCAGCACAGCAGCTCAGCTTTTTTTCCCCATTGTGTTGGGTTGATGGACTGCAGGCTCTTTTAACATTGTTTTCTGTGATTAACTTGCAATGAACTGCATTATGCCTGTGGTTCAGAAAAGATTATAGAAAAACTTGTTTTACAAATTTACCATGTTGCTTCAGTGTAGTGTGTTTATGGAGCTATTTCACTAGTGTACTGATTGTGTTCTCTCAGCTGTTTTTTTTTTATTTTTTGTATTTTTTTTAAGCATGTTGACTGTGTTTTCCCTCTCTGCAGTATGTGTATGTGTGTTGACAGTGCATATTGAATTGTCGTTGCAGTGAATGGACAGCCAAGGCCGTTGGAGTCCAGCCAGGTGAAGTACCTGAGGAGGGAGCTGATTGAGCTGAGGAACAAAGTCAACAGCCTGCTAGACAGCCTTGAGCCTCCTGCAGAACCTGGCTTCACCGCCAGCGAGCCTGACAGCGGTACAGATTTCGCAGTCTTTCGTATACATATTCACACGCACACACATATTTTACATGATCACTCATGCACTAGTAGATACATACTGTATGCAGACACTTGCCGTGCATGTTCTCCCGGACGGTTGTACATTTGCATTGCATACATGCAAACTCATACACACACAGCTATACACAAGGAAATGTTACCTTTGTAAACTCATACACAGTGGCAGAAATGCACACGTGCACAAGCACATTCAGACAAAACTGGTTATCAGTATCTCCTACATGTATATGTATATTTTTATCTGCTTTGAAGTGTAATCTAATTGGGCAGTGTTTCTGTTCCTGTGCATGAGTGTTTGTGTGCATTCCAACATGGGCCTCCTGTCCCTGTGAGTGAAAGCAGATGTGTGAAGCACACTGCAATAAGGGGGACTACTTGGCTCCAAAAGGGACTCAATTTTCACTGCTAAAGAGCTAAAGGACATTTAAATGGTTGTTTCATAATATTGCTGAGTTTTCATGAGTATCAGGTTTAATTCAGTAGCTATCTGAATGCTACATCTGATGCGTATATCTTTATTATGTCCTTCACAGAATATTGCTTGGTCTAATCAGTACTCCTGATCTTGCCCACCGTTATCATAATGCTGATAATGGTCAACACTTGATTTAATCTTTACCTATTTTGGTTTGATCTGCTATACTGTCAATCAGGGGCTATAATGTAGGTCCTTAATTATGCAACTTTACCTGATTGCCACACAATTCACTTTGTGTTTTATGTTGTTGTTTAGGGATAGGTTACAGAATGTCACTCCACACACGGTGAAACAGAACAGCTCTGTTGAAAGGGGGGGGGGGGGGGGGGGGGCGTTTAGTCGTGAAGGATGATTTTGTCCCAGGCCTGGGCATTATGCATGGCGGCCCTGCTCGTCATACAGATGCTTTGGTCTTATCTTCTCAACAGAGAGTTGTTATTATAGCTTCATCATTTCTCATTTATCTTTCTCACCAAGTTTTAGAAGCTTCTGTTTTTAGTATCGGAGATCGGAGATCTTTTTGCTGTCAGGCTAACAAAGCTCTCAAGTCTGGAATACATCTGGAATATACCATCGGAATGGCCCTTCGACATGTCTGAGCTCTGAGTCTGCTGGGCCAACTGCTTCCCGACAGTGGGAATGTGGGACTGTGGGATAGGTCCCAAAATCAAAAGGGAATGTGGAGGCCAGCCTCTGGACCTTGCAGATAGCTCAGTGCAGAAGACCTGCCAACAACCAAATATGTCCCCAGATGTGGGGCGACATCATTAGAGAGGCCATGCGAAAAAAGATTCTAATTGATGGGTCATATTAATAGCGCTGTAGCTGTTTCCTTTCTTCTACCCTGCTTCTGGCTGAGCCTAATAAGCTTGTCTCTGTCTGTCACAATAGAAACCAGTTTTTGGCAGCAGCATGTTAATTGGGTCACGCTTCAATTTGAAGTAAGTTGGTTCAGACAACCATGCAGACACTGCTGTTCATGCGAACTGTTTTTTTTATTTTTTATTTTAAAGCTGTAAGGACACATGAGCATGGAAGAAGCAGCGGAAGTAGTTTCCCTATTTATGTTTACTGTGAGGCAGGTTTGGCAGCTAGCCCATTCCCAAGTGTAGTTCAGCTGGTCTGTATGATTTCACCTGTTGTCCATAGAACTTGTTTTGCATGTGTGTGTTTTCTTTGAATCTATTGAATGGAAATTTCAGGAGTGTTCGATGACCAGATTGGTTAGGCCGTGCAAAGTTTAGTATGTGAGGTAAGAGAATGTGGCGGGGGGTGGGGGGGGGGGGGGGGGGTACCTTGTAAAGAATAATGCTGAATTCAGAGGGAGGGAAAATTCATACAGCATCCAGGCATGTATAGAAGCCTGTATAGCAGCCAGGCATGTGGAAGTGCTCATGCATCATTTAAAAAAAATTTCATTCAATTTTATTTGTATGGTGTTACTTATGAAGACACTGTCACAAACATCATAGATTCCCAGTGGATTATTAGTGTCCCAGTGCTGTGATGAAAGGCATGTTTACTTAAATAACAATCATTATGAGAAAACAATGAGGTTTTCTGCTACAAAGGTTGCCTTGACAAGGAATCTGTGTTTACGTATCATAAAAAATTGTTAATGTGGTGCACTCTGAATTCTGTGGTGCATGCCGTTGCCTCTATCATAACATTCAGTTCAGTTGAGATGCGTTTGTACTGACTCGCAAAACCTATGCTTAACACTAATATTCAGTTTGGAAACAGTGGATTGATGTAGATCACATCAATTTATCCAAAAAAAAGCACACACAAAATAGGTTATGGTATCTCTCGCCCTCCAAAACAGTAGCAACATTAAGAAGTTGATTTGAAGATCTTTATAGTGCAAAACAGACAATGTTTCAAAAATACTTAACCGCCTACGTATGACACACAGTCAGGTCATAGGAGCTGATAATCTATATGGGTATGTGCATACCATTTCAAAGTAGACCTGACGGAGATTTTGAGGAATCAAAATGTTTGTTTTGCACCATAAAGCTGCAAGTTGGTGATCACGAGTGTTTCGAGCTTTACTTGCATTTATTGCAGACCCCTCAGCTCAACTAATTAGGATGTCCGGTATTTGGCATATGGTTTTTTTATGTTAGCATTTTTTCTGAGAAATGTACTAGTGAGAGAATTTTGCCTTTTATTTTCCTGATTAGTAGTTTTTGAAAAAATTATTTACAGTTAATATAATGATGAACATATGTTTTAATTCCATTCTGGCCTTTGTGCCTGCTGGTTTTTGCACATTTAATCTCCGGGGATAAATTGGACTGTTAACTTAATACTAATCTGGACTTGGATATTGTTTCATGGTAAATCTCTTGTAAGGAGTAGGCCTGTGCTGTTGCAGGTGTTTTTACTCTGATGTGGTCACGAAGATGCTGACTGGTCTGATGTGGGCTCCAGGTAGGAGAAGAGTCTTCTGGTGTCTTTCAGTCCAGCTCGGAGTGAAACCAGACCCCTTTATGGGATTTTAGCTTTGCTTGAGCTTGGAAGTAACATTAATTCAGTCTGCAGAGCCATCATGATCCCCTTGCCCCAACTAGCCCATGAGAGTTTTCCAAGTTTAACTGAAGGGGGTGGAGGAAGAAAGAAAATTGAAAACCATGTAGCATGCATATTGGGGGAAGTGAAAGATTTTCCATGTGCTGTTTAGGGGGCCACAAATGAGCCAGACTAGCTAGGCTGGACAGGTGGAGAAGCTGCTATGGCAGGCCCTCGTTGCCCCACAGTGGAGTGGCCCTGTTCCAGAACGCTCTCTCACCATTGATGTGGTGGAGCATTTGAGCGTAAATGAAACTCTCTCCCCCGCTGTTCTCCATGTTTTTCTTCTGGGATTAAATGGGGCCATTCTGTTTGTAGAAATGACTGGATCTCTCAAGGGTACCCCAGTAATTCTTTTCTCTGTGATGTCATATGTTTTCTCAAAATGAATGCAGTGTGGATAGTTCCAACTCGGAGGCTTTTCATTTCGCAGTCTAGGATCAGTGCCTGCATGGGCATAGTCAGTAATTGTGAGCCCCAATCGCTGCCATTAACATGAGAATTTTTTGAGAAATGGAGACAGTGGACAAATATAAAAAAGTCAAGGGATGCAGTTAATTTTAGGTGTTGTGCATTAAAAACATTTTTTACCTTTTTGAGATCTTAGGCGCTGGAAATAAAATGGCAGGATCATTGGGGGAATTATGTGACTGCAACGTGTTGCAGTTTTCCTCAGGAGGGGATGCGGCTGGATTCTTTTGGAGGAATAGCATTCCGCCTCTATAGGGGCTTACTCCACTGAAGCCCAAAGGCCCTGGGAACCAGCTGTCTGTCCAGATGCAGATAGAATTCCCCTGGCAGCCCGCATTGTGCCTCAGAATGCTGTTGAATTTAAGCTCCCTGATGTGCGACTCATCTGTCCAATCACATTGCTTTAATGAATTACGAGGCACTTTTTGCTCTTTGTTCTGAGTGTGAGTGTGCGCATATGCGTGAGCATGTGTGCTCTGCTGGCTGTTGGATTCCTCACCGCTGATAAGCTCTGCTAGTGTTTGTGCGCAAACACACAGGTGGGCTCTATTTCTCACTTGTTGGGCTGTGTTTCATTTTGTGGTTAAGATTACAGTTGTGCAGCCATCAAGACAGTAATCTGCCTCATAGGGATGCCTCTGCTTCATAGGGATGCCTCTGCTTCATAGGGGATGCCTCTGCTTCATAGGGACCCCTCTGCTTCATAGGGATGCCTCTGCTTCATAGGGATACCTCTGCTTCATAGGGATACCTCTGCTTCATAGGGGATGCCTCTGCTTCATAGGGACGCCTCTGCTTCATAGGGACCCCTCTGCTTCATAGGGACCCCTCTGCTTCATAGGGATGCCTCTGCTTCATAGGGATACCTCTGCTTCATAGGGATGCCTCTCCTTCATTGGCATGCCTCTGCTTCATAGGGATACCTCCGCTTCATCGGGATACTTCTGCTTCATAGGGGCGCCTCTGCTTCATAGGGGCGCCTCTGCTTCATAGGGATGCCTCTGCTTCATTGGGAGGTCTCTGCTTCATAGGGAAAACTTGCTGTTACACTTGGGTCTAAATCGTCTGTTTCAAACATCAGATTAGACACGTTTGACATCGTTGGAAAGCGCATACTGTCCCCTATCCGATAAAATAATTGTCATTTAAACCAGAATTAACTGAAAAGGACCACAATGTAAACTGCATGTTGCTTCATATTTCTAGATAATTCTCCTTCCTTATGATGCCATCTATTTTCTGAAGTGCACCAGTCCCAGCAAAACACTCCCACAACATGATGCTGCCGTCCCCATGCTTCACAGTTGGGATGGTGTTCTTCGGCTTAAAAGCCTTGCTCTTTTTCCTCCATACAAAGCATTGATCATTATGGCCGAACAGTTCAATTTTTATTTCATCTGACCAGAGAGCACTTCTCCAAAATGCTAGGTCTTTGTCCTGGTAATCACCTGAACATTTCATTCTGGATTTTTTTTGCCGGTCTTGGAGTAGGGGCTTCTTCCTTGTACAACAGCCTTTCAGGCCATGGCAATGTAGGATTCTCTTAATGGTGGATGGTAGATACCTTGGTACCTGATGCCTCCAACTCCTTCACAAGTTCCTTGGTTGTTGTCGTCTTGGTTTAGTTGAAACTTTCAGACCAAAGTTTGTACAGCCCTGGGAGTTAATTTGTGCCTCCTTCCTGAACGATGCAGTGTCTGTGTGCAGCATTTGTTGTTTGAGTTGAACAATCTCAGGACACTGGTCCTGGCCACTAGGGGGCTTGTGCAAAGGGGTTAGTGTGTTTGACTGCACTTGTATGCTCTACTCTGTTGCTTTATGCACTGCATACTACCTCTATGCTTGTGCTAAATGGCACTTATTTAATATAATGTAATAAATATGCTGGAACTATGTCACTGTACTGTATAAAATGGATTATGTTGAATGTGTTTTTTCCTCCAACAGTGTTGTCCAAAAACAGTAATAAGGCAACTCTCATGATGATTTTAAATGTTTACTAAATGGCCTGTGATTGGGTACCCTGTCCTTCCCAGAGTAATCATTTTAGCATGTGTGTAATTTTGTTGGCAGTGCTTGCTGTTCCTCGGGCAGTGCAGGTGAACTGAACAGAACGTCCTCTTTATCAGTTTATCGTTGTTGCTATAATTGTGCCGACTGTAATAATATAAAAAGAAGGGGTTGTCTTGGGGGGCCTGTCGCTATCTCACCCCAAACAACAACAAAAAACTTAAGACAAGCGGTGCAGTCCACACCACATGTTCTGTTACCCACAGTCCCGTTCTCTCATGTTCAGTATTTGGCAACCAATTTAAACGAGTTGGATCATATTTTATATTTTTTTATTTGGTGTTTCCTTTTGAATTTTTTATGTTTCAAACCCCAAAGTATATGGCGGTATCTTTTCCTCTCATAAAATGTGCTCAAGTAAATATTTTGTTGTATATAACAGATGTGTGTGCAGGGAAACAAGCGCGAATCTGCAATAGCTGCGACTGCACACACGCATGCATTCATGTGTACATGCATCCACGCACACCCTCACACAAACACGTGACCTCTTCTTTGGTTCATGACCAACCTTTCCACAAAATCTAGTACAAATCTGTGAATGCATTCAGGAGTTATGCGCCTTTTTGTCATAGGCCACGCCCACCACCACACCCCCTCACACAAACACGAGACCTCTTCTTTGGTCCATGACCAATCTTTCCACAAAATCTTGTGCAAATCTGTGAATCCATTCAGGAGTTATGTGCCTTTTTGTGATAGGCCACGCCCATCGCCACGCCATTGCTGAAAGTTACTCAGCTGTACCTTCCGGTCATGAGCAAAGTCCATGCCAAATTTCAGCCTCCTGGGGCGAAAACTGTGGCTGCTACGGGGTGGGACACTTTTTTGTGGACCAACCGGCTAACCGACCGACTGACAGACAGAGCTATAGAGCTGCCAGTTGCAACTAATAAATATATTAGGAGTTATTGTCAGGAATTTTTCAATTGTGGTTTTTAGGATTTTTTTTCTTCTTGTCCTTATTGCCTGTGCTTCTGCTTGTGTTTGGGTGTACCTATGTGTGTTTGTATGCGAGTACACATGTCTGCATGCATGAGCATGTTGTTGTATCTTTATACTGTATGTGCATCTGTTTGTAACGTGTGTGTGTGTGCGTACATGTGTATAATGTGTTTGTTTGCTTGCCTCTCAGATGCAGTGGATGGGCGGGACGGTAAACCGGTGGCTCCAGACTCCACGGTGAAGCCACCAGTTCCAGTCAGCGCTGCCAGTATGTCGGCCTTTGACCCTCTGAAGAACCAGGACGAGGTCAGCAAGAATGTCATATCTGCCTTTGGGCTCACCGAGGACCAGGTCTCAGGTATGGCTCAGCCAGGGGTCAGCCGGCTCCGCCCACATCATAGCTCTCAGGCTCCATCTACACTGTAACAGGTATAAAAAGGTTAAGGTTTTTAGGCAGAGCAGTTCGTCATTGGTCAGAATCGCTGCTCACTCAAGGTACAGTGTAGATCTCTTTTTGTCATTGAGAATCATAGTAACAACTGCATTTCATACGGTGTGTTAAAAACACACAAAAAAAGTACAATAACGACGCATGAATACGATGAAAGAAAAATGAGTCATAAAAATAGCTAGGATAAATGAAAATGGAACTGGGCTGCTTAGTGGTTCTCTTCCCTGCAGTGCTGACTGGAACTGCAGCGTGGTGAGAAGTGGCGTTGCGTACTTCAGAAGAGAGTGCATGCCTGTCTACATATTCCCAAAATAATAGCGGAGGGTCCACTATTACGCACTGATATACGAGTGGGCTTTCTAAAATTGTGGAGAAAGAAGCGGTGGTGAAAAATAAGTAAATTAGCAAGGTTATTAAGATGTTTTAGTTTAATGGCAAAACTAATGGTAAAACTGTGACACAAACACTGGAGAAACACTACAGACAGTTGATACACATAATATCATTGGTCCTCCAGGATCTCAGAAAGGGTGTGTCACATTTTGTGTTTTTGATGTGGGGTGTTTCAGTGAACCTAGTTCAGATTTTTCCTATCTGCACTAGTATAGTCACAGTTTCCATCCTCTGCCATAACTGAGATGATGAAGGTTGCCACCCCTCCAGGCTCCGGCTTTCAGTCTCTGTGTCAATACAGGCCGCTGTAGTTACTGCTGTCGCTGTCAGTGATGTAAGCTAGTTCACTCACCGATATATTGCTGCAAGAAGGACTCACGGGCAGAAGTCACTGCCACAAAAAGATTCAAAGATATGCAGACATTGTGCACAATGGAACATTTTACTCACAGATACACGCCCACAACACTGAACAATAGGTTGACTGACATGGATACAAACCTCGGTGCACTGCGGTAAATCTGCTGACACTTGCCGGTGAGCACAGGTTGACTGGCTGCCCGGCAGAACAGACAGATGTTTCACAGATACATACTGGGTATGTATAGCAGAAGCGTTTTCTGCTCCGCAGAGGCGTTTTCTGCTCCTCAAGCAATACCGGACAAAGGGAAAATGAAAACATTTACTGGAAACGTGCTGGACTGTAACCAGCTGAAGTTTTGCTATCGCCGTGGTCTTGCCACCAAGAGTTAGGGTAATTTTACTGTGCTGGGAAACTGTATACACAGAGCCTACTCTCCCCTCCCGTCATTCAATTTTGTGGAACAGGAATGGCTGTTCTTGTAGACCTGTGGTCCAGGAGAACTGCGTTTTTCATTGTTACCTCCCACAAGTTATAAATGAAGGTAGCCGATTTGATGGTTAACACACCTCACCTGGTTTCTTGGTTCTGAATATATTGTTTATTTTAAGTGGGCAGCTGGTTGCCATGCCTTTAGGTTGCAGTGGTTTTGAACTGCCATGGCATGCTATGACAGCATGGGTGGGGGGCAGAGAGCCAGTGTGGGTGTTAAGCGGTTTGTGTAATCTCGTGGGGGTTTTGCCAAGCGTCTAGACACCAGCTCGTGCCTCACCCCTCCCCTCCTCCCAGGCCCTCCGAGCGGCCCAGCAGAGGAACGTTCCGGCACCCCAGACAGCATCGCCTCGTCCTCCTCTGCCGCCCACCAGCCTGGTGTGCCCTCCCAGCCCCAGGGTCCCTACGCTGCCCCCCCAGCCCAGCAGCAGCCCCCTGCAGCCATGGATGGTATGTACACTGCCCACGTTCTTACAAGTCCTGCTCTACAAACTCGAGCTACACCCTCTCACACGCTCCTCTCACCCTCTTACACACTCCTCTCTCATCTTCTCACTTGCTCCTCTCTCACACATGCTCTTCTCTCTCATACCCTCTTACACACTCCTCTCTCTCCCTCTCACATTCTTCTCTCACATAAACTCTCACATGCTCCTCTCTCACACCTTCTAACACGCTCCTCTCTCACCTTCTCACTCACTCCTCTCTCACACACTCCACACATCCCTCTCTCTCTCACCCTCTTACACAATCCTCTCTCTCACACACCCCTCTCTCACACCTTCTCACACACTCCTCTTCCACACACCTTCTCTCACGCTCCTCTCTCACGCACGCTCTGACATGCTGCTCTCTCACACCCTCTTACACACTCCTCTCTCTCACACACCCCTCTCTCACACCTTCTCACACACTCCTCTTTCACACACCTTCTCGCACGCTTCTCTCTCACACACCCTCTTACACGCTCCTCTCTCACACCTTTTAACACGCTCCTCTCTCACACCCTCTAACACGCTCCTCTCTCACACCCTCTAACACACTCTTCTTTCACGCACTTTCTCACACACACACTCACACACTCCTCTCACATGCTCCTCTCTCACCCTCTAACACACGCTTCTTTCACACACTTTCTCACACACTCACACCCTCCTCTCTCTCTCACTCTCTTACACACTCCTCTCGCATGCTCCTCTCTCACCCTCTGACACACTTCTCTTTCACACGCTGCTCTCTCACCCTCTTACACGCTCCTCTTTCACACACTTTCTCACACACTCCTCTCTCTCACACCCTCCTCTCTTACATGTCTCTCTCATGCACAAGCATACCGCAACACCTGTAGGAGGATTTACTGGCTAATTGAAGGGTTATGTGCAGTAGCCTCTGTACACCACTGTTGGGCAGTTAAATGTAACATTCAAGAATAAGGGCAGTGTGTTAGCAGGGTTCTATTTTATCTTAATTTGCCCTGTACTTGTATTTATTTGGATGTGCTATCACCCTTCACTGTCCTGAGTGCTGCACACACAATAATTTTTCATTCTCAGTGTACAATGTAATTTCTGTCTCTTGCAGGACTACAGAAACTTTTAGAGCTTTTTATACCTTCTCTAATGAGGCTCTGCAGATTGTGGTCAGGTTCACGGTTACAGCTAAGTTTGTACCATCAGAAATTTGGGCGTATTTACCCCTGTCCATCCTCAGCGCTCTCTCCGCGCTGCCTACACGAAAGGTGTGTTGTGTAACAGAAATTATGTAGTGTGATGGTGTGTCCTGCTCCTGGATTTGACAGGCACACTGCGCACCGCAGACTGCGTCAGCCTGCCGGCTCGCCACCACAGCATTTACGCTCACCGCACTGTTCCTGGCTAACTTTCTGTCCCGTTTCTGCGCTGGGCTCTTCAGCGTGCTCAGCAGCTCATGTAATGGAAAACAGTTTTTCTGTTTGTCGGGCTGAGCAGTGTTTTCTTGCCAGGGCGAAACAGCCTTGTGTGTTTTTGGGCCCTGTATTTCTGAGCCTCAAGACCCTCCTCGCCACTTTGTTTTCCTTTCCAGAAAGCACTGGAACATGTATGCGCTCCCCACTCACAGTAAACACAAGGTGAATGCAGGAGTTTGTGGACAGAGTTTGTTGGTAGGCGGGTGTGCGGGGCCAACTTTGAACACACCTGTTTTGCTGTAATGGAGGAGTTTAGATGTTCTTCTCACCAGTAATTGCATGCAGCTGTCTGGTGGAGATTTTGATGGGAGTCATTTTTATTGTTTCACGACATGAAACATCACTAGCACATTCTGAGTTTTAGTTTACTGCTAGCACAAATCTCAGCTCTGTTTGTGGAGGTGAATTTATTCTGTATCCAGTATCTGGCACCACAGGTATCAGTCAGCCATTACACTTTCAACATGTTCTGTGGCCACTGACTCTTTGAAATCGGCTCAATAGGCTCTCAAGGCTAAATCCAATAACTCTAGCAAATCATATTGTCAGTATGTTTTTTTCTATTTAGGTTGAATGCAAGCCTTCAGATATTATATTGAAACCAGTCAATGTGGGCTTGTGTTAGAGCAGAGATGTCAAACTCAGTCTTGGAGGGGTGCCGTGTCTCCTGATTTTTGGTGCGTTTCAGCAAGAGTGATTAATTTAAGTCAATTGCTTCATCTGCGGCCCTCTAGGCATGGAGTTAAACATTTCACACACCTTGATATCAAGGCCTTAATTGGCTGTAAGGAAACTACAAATTCCAGCAAACACTGCAGCCCTCCATCACTGGAGTTTTACACCACCGTGTTATAGACTCTCCCTCCCAGATGCACCGCATGGAAATTTGCTGCTTTGCTAGAAGCCTCTGGAAAGCAGTTGGTTGAGTTTTCTACTCTGCACATGAAGAAATGTACCATTGTTTCAAGGGGCCTCAAACTCCAGTCTTGGAGAGCAGCAGTTTCAGCACTCTGCCTGTTTTTTCGCTAGTTATGGAGAGCTATAGCGTCTGCATGATTAACTCCAGGCCTAGAGGGCCACAGATTCTGCAGATTTTTTTCTCCAGTCATGGAGGGCCACAGCAGCTTCATTTTCCTTTCAATCAGCAGCCATTTTAGGCTTGGATTTAAGGTATGTGTGTTGACTTGAATTAAATCAGTGACTTAAATTAAGCTTTTAAGTGCTGAAATGCATCCAAAACCTCTGTAGACACTATGGCAAGGTGTATTTGAGACCCTGCTTGTTTCAAAGTGTGTGTTTGTTTTTGTTTTTGTGTGTGCATGTGTGCATGTATGATTTTGTCCGAAGAACGCGCATAGAATCCCACAGCTGTGTTAGATAGGCCACTGGCTGTCTTAAGTTCAAGGCTAAAATGTGGCATATCAATTATCGACTCTCTCTCCCATCTCCACCAAAGACTTTTCAATGTGAATCTTGGCTCCCGCCATGCATGCTTTTCAGCACAGTGTAAAACTCTGCAGTCGCTCTCCAACAGCACACTGGGCTTTCAGAATTCAGTGGGCCTCCAGTGCTGGTAACTTAATTAAGTACAGGGATTGTCTCCTCTCCTGTTACTCTGGCTCCGTTCATGATTTTTCTTTTTCATGTCGAGCCCTTTTTTGTTCCTGTTTCTGCCGGAGAGCAATGGCAGTTGGGAGTTGTTTATCTTGCAGTAGGGTAGGTGATCTTCATCACATGAGTAGGGGGGCACTGTGGTCAGGAGGCCTTCGTATTCTCTACAGATTTGAACAAATGAGGACATTTAGTTCTCGTCCTCTGATGGCGTTTATTTTTTGCCATTACCATATTTCTTACAAATGTTTAGTACAGGGCCTAAGTCTACTGTACGTACATACAGGAGCTAAATGTAGCCCAGTTCCAATTATCCAGATTTTTCTTGTTTGGATGTTTTTACAACAATGGAAACTGGAGAAAAAAAAAAACATGAAATCACATTGTTTCAGTTCCAATTTCTGCCATACCCATATGTGGAAATAGATTTGGTATGTAGCCATGCAACTTGAGTCTTGCATGAGTCTCTTAACATTTGGATCAGGAAATTGGAATTGAGTGTGCAGTGTCATTGCAACAGAAGAGGCCCAAATTGACATGGAGCATTTAAATGTAAAAGTGTGAATGCTGGCAAATCTCCAGAGCAAAGACTGTCGTTATGCACACGTAATAATAAACTATAATGGTAAGCTGAATTGTAGAGCAGTTTTCACGGCGCAGTCCTTTACAATAACACAAAACATAATTTAATAAAAACAAAAAAGCGGCTTTCAGTTTTTCAAATATCACATTTTAGAACATTCTAATAGCCTATTAAGCCTAATGTTCACTTTGTCATATGGCACTTTGAACAAGCACATAACAACAATGGCGATGTCGCGTGACGTTTGCCACGTATACTTCAGTGCAGGCGGGGGAGTGCGGTTGTCTATGGAAATGAGAAGCCAAACTCCAGACCATTTGTTTACATTTGTGAAAACAGGTTGGTGCCCGCTGAAATTGTTGAGATTAAAGAGGAGGAAGAAATTTACTTTTGTTAAAAAGAAATGTGAGCAGCAAAAACAAAAAAGTAAAGCTCCAACCGTCCTATAAACTAATTGAGGTAAAGCCAGGGCAAACATGTTCTAGTTGTGTAGGTGCCTGAAATGGTAGATGAACATGCATTTCAAATTGAATTTTAGGATGTTGGCAAAACTGTTCAATGGCTTAATTAACCGCATGAGTCCCCAAATCGTTTTTACGATGCTTTTTATTCAGTCTTTCCTCTATTCCCTTCCATGTTTGCCAGTGCCAGTAAAAAAAAAAACTAAATAATGAAATGGAGCTAAACAAAAACCTCCAAGGCCACAAATTTTGGCGTTCCCTCTGGCTGTCCAATCACACACTGCAACAAAGCATGATGTTGGTGACACTGTATTTACCTCAGTTTGTCACGGCATCTCCACTGAGGGGAAGTAGCTCTGTGGTTGCTTTGAAGGCCATCTCCAGATGTACCTGCACCTCTGCCATATCAAACTGCTTTAATTTGGATATTCAACCAACGTTACAAGGGCATGAACAGTTTACCTTTTCCATTTTCACTTTTCATGTAAATAACAGGTTAAACTGGCCACATCACAGGGCAGTCTGGCAGCACTGAATGGCACCAGTACAACCTGACTGCAGAATAAACCTGTTTACAAAGCGTGTCTGTGGTTTCAGCCAGAAGAGCCAGCTCTGGTTTTCCACCAGATATCCCTGCCGGAAAGACTTGCCACAGCAACTGCTTTCCAGTTTCCAAAATGTCAAAGCTTCCCAAAGCTCTTGTTACATTTCACCTGTTAACCTGGCAGCCACAATTCCTCTTCCACACCAGGGCAGAGAGTGGATTTGAACCTGGTGTGTTGTTTTTGCAAATAGCCAGGATACACGACTGGGGGCCTAACTGCACAAATCACTGAGTGTCAGCACCTCATCCATCTGGGCAAGGGAAGAAAGAAGGCCGGTGTTTTAATACTCTCATTTAATGATAGGAATGCCCTCCTTCACTTTCTTCCTGTGCATTCCTGTCAAACGTGTTACTTGCGCTGAAGGAGAAAGCCAGAATCCCTACAGAGAGCACTCATTACAAACATGTAAACGCCTGAGGTACGCCACATCTGTGTTCCGGAGTGGTTGCCGTACCGCAAGGCAGCGAGTTTCCAGGCCACTTTTACATTGTCCAGAATGCATACCTTTAAATACTAGGGCTGGTGCATACAGTTTGGAGCTCTGTTTATTTCCAGAAATTGCACACGGAAAGTTCCTCTTCAGTTCTCTTTGATTTAAACGTAATGATTTATTTAGTACGTTTTTGCCTGAATAATCCAGACTGGGGCGATTTCCCGAGCTCAAAGACTGCTTGGTGTGGTGAGCGTGATGAAGGATTGGCTGATTACCTCACACAGTGACGGATGCACTTAAGCAAATTGGGTATCCCAGATTCTCACAATCCCGAAGATGAGAGAAAAATCAAGCCAGATGCCCATTGGCATTATCCATACTGCCACACTTAACTTCACTGACGCCTGCATGAAAGGTCCAGTTTGTCGTCAGGCTCCAGATGAAAGAATCTCTTCGGAGTGATGACCGGTGATCCTGGAGAGACCCTGTTCCCGCGATCATCAGTCTGGCCAGCCTCATTGCCTACTCCCTGGCGCATCACTGATTGTAATTGCTTCCATTTTGCATTCTTTCACTTTTGCCAATTACCTACCTGTCAGCTCAAATGTCACATTTGGGTCTGAAATATTGGTGACTGGGGTTCCGAATCAGTCAAGGATTCGCTGGTCCTGGGGAATCCTCTGCAGGCCCCTCACAACAGATGAGAACCACCTGGGAAGGCCAGAAAGTAGACAGCCTTATCGATTACCTTCAGGCCTGTGATGTTAAACTGAAGGATAATGGGGTCTATGGGCTATTTTGCATATCTGTGATAACAAACATGCCGTGAGATCATTTTGACATAAAACCAAACAACCATTTTGACATCACCCCCAAGCCCTGCCGGTCACCTGCGATAAGCTGAGGTGTTCTGGGACATTTCTCCAAAGCCTCAGACTTGGCACGATTTATAGATCTCTCCAAGGTCACCAACTGTCCACGTCTACGTCCATCTGTCTGTGTGAGCAGTAATTTCATTCTGCTCTTGTCCTGTTTGTCACAGTATGGACCTCACTTCTCAAGAGCCGACCACCCCTACCATACGCACATGCACACAAGCACGCACACACACGAATAGGTTGGATGGGAGGGGGCCCTGGATTCACGCTTTTGCCAACTTAGCACATTTGTTTGTCTCGGCCAGAGCCAATCGGCACGCTTCGCTGGCACAGGCTATGGCCTGTGGTTTGGGAGGGATCCTCTCTACACTTCAGAGTTTTGGCCTAATCACAGCCTGTTCTCGCCACAATTCTCAGTTTTACTTGAGTGCTCTCTCTTATTTTCTTCATTCCCATTTTGGTTTGAAATATTTTTAAACTAGAGCAGGTAATTGCTGTGATCCCAGGTTATGAAAAATGACATTTCTGTTTTGCTTTGTTGGAAGTTGCTGGGGATTGATTTTTTTTTTTTTTTTTTTTTGTAGTTTTAATGTTATATTAGGTCAGTAAATGTTGAGCTTTCACAAGGAGAAGGATATTTATGAGTTGCTGTTTCTTCCTTTCATATGCAGTTCATCATTGAAATCATTGAAACTGTCACTTTTTGACAATGGATTGCTTGTGGCATAACCGGAGTGACTTAGAAATCGCTCATTGGCTACTTCGAGAACATTTGGCATCCATTGCATGAGTTGATCTTTTGCGAGGGTGTAATCTCGTTCTTTTAGATATGCACGTCTGAATTTACAATCAAACTGACCAGGTGAAAGTTTACCCACTTAACTTTATAAATATATTGATGACATGAAAGTTGATTAGTTAATACAAAGGAACAGAGGGAGAGTGAAGGAAGGACCTACAGAAAGAAGAGTATGCAAGGAGTAAATCATTTGTGTAGATTTGAATAAGTGGCACACGAGGTAATCATTCCAAGTGATTTTCCTCCTTCTCTCTGGTTCAAGAACCATGGAAACTGTGACCTCAATTACGGCTCAAGCTGTCCTCTGGTGGACCTGACTGATGGCAAGCTAATTCTGAGTGAAGGAGAGAAGATCTTTTGGAGAGATTTCACTGCGTTCGCTTGATAAATCATGGCACGGTTCTTGGTGTATAAGCAAATAAATGAAGAAAAGCTAATGGAAAATGTCTGATTGCTTGGACAGCCTATGGTCTGGGCCCCAACCTTCTCCCTCGGCAGCTCCTCTCGTTCGTCTTTCTTCCCGGCGTAACAGTTTGGCGACAGAGGCTGACCAAGCTGCGGCTAAACAAGTCGCAGCGGTATGCGTTCCTCATAATCTGGCCCTACTGCTAGAGAAGATTTTGTTACATTTTTCAGAACCAGAGAAGTCTGTTCTCTAGAGATGGATGGCCTGACTTCATTTCAAAATGAGCAACAGCTGCTTTGTCCAAATTAATTTAGCAAGAACATATCTGACAACAGAGAGCATTCCTGGGTGTGTTTTGAGAGGATAGTGTTTATAACTGAAAGTTACTGAAGACACCTTTTCATTGTGAATGAAAGCCAGTTACTTCAAATTAAAGAGTCAATAATGAAATCTTTGTGCAAGTAAGTACTATTTTTTGTGTGTTTGTTGTGTGTTCTATCCATCAGTCTGTTATTACTCCACAAAAAAGAAAAACCTATTCATGGAAAAGTAGATATTTGCCAAGGCCATTTAAATAATAAATATAAATCAGAACAATGTTGTCTCTCTTAGGAATGGATCATTTTAGGATCAGACTGGATTTAGAGGAATAAAGCTTTTCTTTGATAATTATTTGTGTTTTAAATCCCTGAAATCTTCTCCGTAGGAAGAAAAACAAACAGAATCCAGCAGAATTCTATCAAACATGAAACTATTGCTAATAATTCCCAAATAGTTTCATGTAATGTAGGGTATCACACGTATTGCGCTCTTTGAATTTTAGTTTAATTAGATAGAAAATATTTTTTTTTTGTTTTTTTATCTCTGCCAGACAGAGCATGGAGGGGATTATGCGTTTGGTCGTGCGTGCGTGTGCGTGTGTTTGTGTACCTGTCCGCAGCTAATCTGTAACTGGCCGGTAGGGGCCACAAGTGATCAACAAGCGCTTTGCCTGTCGGAGATCTGCACTCTACTGAGTGCACTCTTCTAGTTTTTTTTAGTTTTTAGTTGAATTTGTTTGGTGATGGCATAACACTAGTTTAAAATCATTCAGGCTGGTCATTGCTGAGGAGAAACCTTGTAGTGTACTATCCTGCCACTTTGGTCAAATATCCAGCATGTCAGTGTTATTTTTATTGATATTTATGTTTGTAAAACTTGTGTGTTGTGCCCTGTGATGGATTGGCCCTGTGTAATCTTGCCTCTCGCCCAATGCATGCTGGGATAGGCTCCAGCACCCCTCAACCCTGACCGGAAATAAGTGGGTTAGAGGATTGATGTTTATGAATGGATTTATGTTTGTGGTGAATGATTGTGCAAAGTGCAGTGTGAGGCTGGGGAGTTTAACTAAGGTCACCTCCTCTACTTCTGTTTTCTGTGGAATAGGGGGATGATTTGGCAGCTATAGGTTTGGGAATGAGAAAAGGAATATTCAGTGGCCTGGAGCTGGCTTTTGCCTCACACTTTCTCCCAAATATTGTTTCAAATGTAAAAAGATGCACTTTTTAGTAGTATGAAGGAACATAAACAGGACAAATAATTCATCAAAGCAGCTTATTCCATATCAGTCTTATTACCATACTCTTTTTATGTTTATTTCCTTAAGCAGGAGTGAATCTTTTCTTGTGGGGTGAATAGGTCTGCTTTACTGTATGTGAGTATTACCGCAGTGTTTCCAAAAGTGATTCGACTTTAGTCTTGGGTTTCCTCCAATAGCCTCCTGCCTTTTCCCGTCCAATCTCGTCCAATTTTTGGTCTGCCCTGGTCTACCCCGGTCTCTGTTGGTCTCCTCCAGGGTCCTTTGGTCTCTTTTGGTTTGCCTTGGTCTACTACAGTCTCTTTTGGACTCCTTCAGCCCCACTGAGCTCCTCCAGGATCATTCCTAAGAGCTATTCTATTTGGCCTGGAAGTGGTCTGCGATTCTGGAAGGGGAGGTTTTTGTTTTTACTTCCTATTACCGCCAAGCGTTACAGCATCTTGTCCAGCATTACAGCGTTGATTTCTGCACCCACAGCATCCTAATTTCATAAAGATTAGAAAACCATATATTGCAAAACTGTTTTCTTGAAATAAAGGACGAAGCTTAATCAATTTCTGTTTTGCATATAAGCTAAGGGAAAAGTATCAAGTATTACAGGCACACTGCGAAAAGTGCAAAATATTCAAAACAAGACAAACAAAAAGTGTAAAAAGTATTTAAAGAATTACAAAGAATTTGTGGGGCAATATTATTTTTAAAAGTAATTTTTTCAGTCATAACAAATTCATTACGTTTCTCCCTTCCTCTAGTTCTCGCTGTTTGGAGTGTGCTTTAACATACGCACTGTCTCTCTCCTCTTACTTGTCAATTCCACAGAGAACCCACAGATTTGGTTGTTTGCCAGGACAACATGCACACAGATCAATTACATTTCGCGCAGTTGTCATGTAGCTAGTCTTTTCCGTTTATCCAAAGTCTCTGTTTCAGTGAAAAATTTAAAATATGTCGGAGGCATTATCTGTGGTTGGCGAGGGTTTTTGTGAAATGAACTGCCTGCATTTCTTTAATGAGTCGGTTTTTTAGAATTTTTTAAACAGTTATTTTAGGCCCAAATATATAGGAAAAGTCATGGAAGGAGGAGGGTACTACATTTACAGTGGAGTACATTGGAGTAATTTTATAAGTCTAAACACTCCATGGTGTCGCCTCTGACCTTTCTAGTTTTAACCTCATCCATCCTGGTGCAAATCAGTTCTGCTGCTTTGTCTCTGTCTCTCAGTGTCAGCTGGTCTCTGTTGACCACCCCCAGGGGGAAATCAGAGAACAATCTATTTTGAAAGAACAGATTGTTCTCACTTCATCACCCCAAACCCCCCCAGCCACTAAGTGATCTAAGATCTTGCTGTGCGGAATACAGGAATACTTATAAACGCTCATTGTATTTACATAAATTGGTTTTAGTATCTATGTTAACTGCCATTGCTTATGTATACAGTCAGGGCATTAATAGCACATTTTAAGCTTGCTCATAATTTGTGTTTTTATGGCTGTGTATAAGTTTGCATAATTTTTTTTATTGCCAGACCTGTGCATCTCAGTCTGTGGGGTACAGAATGTAATGCTCACAAGATTTTAAAGGTGGGAAAATAATATTAAGTTCACCTCTAACAGAGGAAGTGATTCAGGTGTTTCTCAGACTTACTTCTTTACAAAGCCTGCAGTGAAATCAAACTCCTGCCACTGTATCTTTTATGTAGAATTTTATTACAACGCTGTTAACTGACAGTGATCATTAGGCTGAGCCATTGATAATTTTTTCCTTTGCTCAAGCGTCATGTCAGTGACATGGCGCTACCATTTTGAGCCAAGCTCGTAACGTCAGTTGAGCCAAATTTGAGAACCAAACTGCACTGTGCTGTCCCATTGTTCCATAACACGGCTGGCCTGGTACATGCAGGCAGACTGCAGCTTACTGACTGAGAGCAGCCTGGTTTCCTAAAGAGAGCTGCAAGTGTTTTCCTGCAGAGTCTCAAAGTCATTTGCTTTAGTTGGCAAAAGGCAACGTAAGGAAAATGAGGGGATTTGTTTTACAAGCTTGTTTTCAGCTACTGTCGCCCTTTCACTGATGAAAAAGTGAAAGGCTACTATTGTTTTTTTTCCTCCTCTGTGTGTGACTACACCTGGCTTAGTGGCTCACAGCTCATAGATTTATGATTATCCAAATGTAAGGCTGCAGCATTTTGTCTCAGAAAGTATTTAGCCAGTATTTAAATTTGTTTGAGTCACTGTATATATGACTGACACAGTCCTGTTTATTTTATTTTTTTGCATCTACACCATTACATACATACATGCATGTATGTGTATCGGAGTATTGAAGGTGGGATATTTTGCGATTTTCTTTACTACTTATTTATTTATTTATACATTTTTTGTATAAAGCATTTTGCAGTAGCAGACCTGCTTTAAGGCGTCCCATAGCATTTTCTCCAGGTTTTCTTCAAAGAGAACACAGGAATAAGTGAATTAAGCATCAGGCCGCTGTCCGTCTCCTTTCTACATGATCAAGCCAACAGGTATAAAAACACCCTCAATTAAAGCTGAGAATCTGTACTTTAACCACATGTGATTAGTTTGATTACAAATCTAAAATTATGGAGTACATAGCCAAATCAAGGGGGAAAAAAAGTATTTTCCCCAAACGTTATGGAGCTGACTGTATACGTGTGTGTATACATATGCCCATGTATCATAGAGGCAAAGCTAATGTTACTCTTAACTGCAAATAATTACATATTATGAAACCAAAGCTTAAAAATATAACAGGATTCACTCACAAGCAAACACACTGCCACTAGGATGCTAGTTAAAGTATTGATAAAATTTGAAAACACATTTTTATGACATTTCAGCATTTTAGTTATTGACACTGAAATGTTAATGTGCGCTTGTGAAATATTTCTTACCTGAAAGCAATGAAAAGATTAAGACAAGTGACCTGGGCTGGGATATTAATGGTTTCAATACTGTTTCCAACAGCCCAATAAAGAACTCCGATCCAGCTTTTGAATTTTACCTGCTGCTAACCCATAGTGCAGGAATGCCTTCATAACAAGGCAAATAGACATAATACATACAAAAACTGTTAAGTTTCATTGGGGGATGGTTGATAGTGAATGTGAATTGGGGATGATGCCGAATACAAATACCATATTCGGCACCGCTCGAATAATGCGTTTTTCTCAAACGTTTTCTCCTCCTGAATTTGCTCAGTATTATTCAAATTCGTATCTTTTTTCCTACCTCTGAAGCGATTTGCTCAGAAGTCAGCACCAAGTTTCTCAATTAGACACACACACCCCTGCGAAGAGACCACAAGTGAGAGTTTCCCTTAACACTAGATAGGCCGGAACAATGCCATCGCGCTTTGGGGACTTCATAATTAAAATGATCCTGCTCAAACGTATATTTTTTGTATTTGCTATATCCTCCTCCTTCCACAATTTTACTACATTTTTGGGCTTAAACTAACTGCGTTTTTAAAATGAGAAGAAATCGACTCGGTCAAGAAATACAGGCAGTTTCAGCATTTTCTTCGCAACTCCTCGACAACTGGCGCTTTTACCCAGGGGCGAATGTGTTGCCGTCTGCTCCAGCACACTGTTCAACAACTGAATAGCCAGTGCTTTGATATGAGTTTCCCAATCAAGCGCTATCGAAACTTTCTAAATTTTGCACATATAATCTCATGAAATGAATTTACATCTGATGAAGTTGATAAAGCCTTTAGGCTGGGGATGAATAATTGTGGATGCTGTAGTTATAGAAATGATAGGCTTAGAACATAGAGTGCATATGTAACCGATTTGTGTGTGTGCAGTCCCCAAAGCTGCACGTTGTCTATGGAATCGATAAGAGGAGAATGACGGTGCATGGGCTGTAAAAGTGCACTCCAAGGAGAAGGGAGGGAGAAATGTGCTGAATTTATGACCGAAGAAGTTGCTTTTTAAAAAATTTTGCACTTGCTTTACTACTTTTCATTTCCATTTTGTGTTTTGTCATGCACATTTTGGCATATTTGTTTTTGTAATATGCCTCGATACATTTTCCCTTATAACAAAATTACAAACCCGCTGTAATTTGTAAATACAAACATAGAAATTTTTTTTCAGGTTTTTATTTCAGACTCATCTAAAAATATGTCCATAGCTGGTTTAGCAACTCAAATAGATCGAGTTCTGTTCTTTATTTCAAGAAAAGTTTTGTAATATATGATTTCATAATCTTTATCAAATTAGGCTGTTGCTATTGCATAAATCGATGCTGTAATGCTGGATACGTCTGACGCTGAAGCCAGCTCATGTGCAGGAGCTTGTCTTCTCAAAATACAACTTGGGGAAATTTGAATAAGAGCATAATAGCTATTAGTATTTATCTAAGCTTATCTGAATCAAACATATTTGATTTGCATACAAGTGGGGCTTCAAAGTGGGGAGAAAAAGTATGTTAGCCTTACATTCTGTAGTTTTTATTTCATTAGGACTTCATAGCATACAGTAGTTCATAATGAAGGTGAGAAACTGTTTTTTTAATTCATTTTTGAATTCTAAAATATGTAGAATTTTTTCAGTTTATATTTTTTCAGATAGGGGTGGTGGTGGAGTTCATGCAGTTCATACTCTGCAGTTCAGATTAAGGAGGAGTTACTATGTTTTGATTAATGAAAACATTTGCCCATGTTTGAAACTTGATTTGACTGTTTACCTCAGTGTTATAGAAGCCAGTTATGGCTGTATAACATACAGTTCATTGTTAAACAAAGCTCTAAAAAGCAAATGACCTGTTGTTAAACTGCATTATTTTTGATGTCATTGTAAAACCATGACCTTAATGCTTTAATATCTCAACAAGAGCAGTGCCTGTGATTATAATGGTAAAAAATAATGTATTTATGGCATTTTATACAGCTTTGGGTTAGACACACTTCTGGTTTTAAGACATGCCCACTTCTGTTTCTTTTTGTTTGTTTTTTTTTTGTTTTTTTTTCAAATACAAAAATTTTGAACAATTTGGTTGAACAAATACAGATACAAATACAAATAGTGGCATTTCCCTCCACCCCTAATGTGAATACACCTCATATGTGAGACATACGTGGCACACATGCGCACACACACAAGGTGATGTTAGCAGTTTTTAATTTTTTAAATCTAAATAGATTCTATTTATAATTTTATTAAATTACAATATGACAGTTTTGACAAAATTTAACATACCAGAACTTCACATCAATTACAATCTGATTTACCGATCTTTTTTATTTTATTTTATTTTTTTAAGTGTGTCTATAACTTTGGTTTCTTCTTCTTGCATCTTTGCTCTGCTGCTGACATGTGCGGGTGCTTCTCACAGCCAGTTCTTCTGTTTGAAGTTTACGATTTCTTGTGAACTTTTTTAGTTCCAGAGCTGGTCGTCTGTGCAGGCCGCCACGTGGTTCTGACGTGAACATTGTTCTCCCCAGTCTGTGAGCCTCTGGCCTCTCTCGGTTTTTGCTGTATCAGGATTCATGCCATTGTAGGGGTTTATTGTGGTTGATTTAACATCGTTTTCAAGATGGGATATTAGCCTTGTCCCACCTGGGGGATAGTGGTTGGGTTAAGTCTGCGAGGTTGCTGCATTTAGACCCAAGCTGCTGTCAGTGAGAGACACAATTCTGTTCTGATTGGGGGTATCCCTCAGTGCACCACTGAACCGTGTATTATATATAAACAATACATTGCTGTATATTCAGTTTCTATTAGGATATCCTGTAGTATTGTGTGGTCTTTCAGATCAAAGGATGGCACATACATCAGCAGCAGAGGCAGGACAGTAACTCTACTACTGCCCGTTCCAAAATGAAGGGAGAAATATCGCCATAAATTTGAGTAGCTTGTTCTTTCAGTGTCTGTGCAGCTGGGGAAGAGGAATTGCAGGTGAGGCAGGACTTTCCTACATACTGTCTCAGAGAGGGAGGCAGTATGCCTTTCTGCCCATCAGAAAATGACCAAAAGAAGGGCTGTTTAGTTTGGAGGTTTTGGTGTTAAGCTACGCTTCAACAGCAGCCCTTCTGAGTACAACATGAAGCCTGATGGTTATTTATGCCAGTTCTGTGATGTCATTACGTTCACCTGCCAGTCAAAGTAGAGCAGCAGGCTAGTTGACAGTAGGTTTGCAGTGATATGTAACTACATTTTTTTTGTTCTCTTATAAATGAGGAACGTGCAGTGTGTGTGTGTGTGTGTGTGTGTGTGTGTGTGTGTGTGTGTGTGAGAGAGAGAGTGTGTGTGAGAGTGAGAGTGTGAGAGTGTGAGAGTGAGAGTGTGAGAGTGAGAGATGACACAAGCCAGCACTTGGCATTAGAGAGGTTTGCTCTGATTTATCTTAAACAAACCATGTCCTCTAAAACCATATTCTTTTATAAATGACATAGAAATATTCTCTAAATTCTGGATTCTGAGAAAACGATGCAGACTCCAGCGTCATCTGGGAGATTTGATTAATTACATTGCAAGCATTTCTTGCCTTTGATTTTTTAGAAAGTTATAACTGCTGCATTGAGCAGTCTTCTACTTGCAGTGAGTTCTACTTGCAATCCGCTGTGTCTTCCGTTGAACTCTGCCCCGTTCTGCATCTGACAGTGCATTTTCTCCCTTAAATGAAAGAAATGTTCCTCCAACGGTATGACCACTACTGTAGTGACATTCCACATTGTGACTGACGGTCATCCATCCTGCACAAAATCTAAACCATGATCTCCGTTGTCAAATTATTTTTGGATTCCCTTAGAATACAGTGGCCTTGTTCATTACAAATGCAATTACCATGTCAAGTTCAATATTTATACGCTACTTACTGTATGGAAAAACCCAAACACATTAAAGTGTATGCGGGTGTAATTACACTACATGTGTAGTGCACACATATAAAAGTAAGAGTTGGCGGTGTCTGGAGTAAGTACCCGATGACCATGTGTATTTACGTCATACTTACGTAAGGAAGTTTATAAGGCCAAGGTTAATTGCTCTAATGTGTGAAAGTGTTATGAACAAGTTGCTGGACCTCTCACCAAAAAACAGTAAATTGCTGCCGTGCAGGGTGAAGGTACCTTACTCTTTAAGTGTGGGGTGTCAGTTTGAGCCAAGCTGAGCTCAGGGGAAGGGTTCCTCTGGGATTTTCATCTTCTCCCTGATCAGTGACAGACACATCTCTTTTCTGTGGAAATAATCAGGTGCTTTTTTTGTGCAGGATTAGCTTTCTGCTCCCTTTGTCTGCTCAAACAATCAGCTGC
This sequence comes from Anguilla pacifica, assembly GCA_039654925.1. NCBI lineage: Eukaryota > Metazoa > Chordata > Actinopteri > Anguilliformes > Anguillidae > Anguilla > Anguilla pacifica. Next base: position 32,977,936 of record CM077286.1, on the reverse strand, counting down.
TGGAAATGTCAGAGAGTTGGACTGAGTCAAGTCTCTGGTGTAAAATTCGGGTCCAGCTCTGATTAAGTGATGTCCTTTGGGCGGGCAGTGGTTTATTTTTTGTCGGTGTATTTGAAACTTCACAGAAATTCTCACTGCTGCAAGGCAAGGAGCAGTGACATTCCAGTATCATGCATTGTTTAGAGCTCCTCTGTTTAGTTATGTATATTTGTTTTGTTCTTTTTGTTAAGTTCTGTCTCTCTGATTGGTAAAGCCAGAGGTAGACATTTCAACATCACATCTACTAAGTGTTAAAAATGTATTGAGATTATATACATGATAAATAAGTATGGGCTGTGCCTGGGAGGTACTTTTTAGGAATAAAATGTAATCAGACCCAAGAAAACTTAAGTGACGCTATTTTTATGAATGTATGTCTTGGGCTCTTCAAGTTATTCTAGTTGGTAATACATTGGGACCAGGGGGAGTTATGGGAGAATTCTAAAGTGGGGGCCTTAAATAAATAAATAAACACCAGGACAGAGAGATTATTTTCTTGATGAAAGGTAGGCTAATTGGCCCAAAATAGGAGTTCTGTTTTTCAAAGAATTCATGCCAGACCTTAAAAAATTGGCTTAGTGTGGCCTCGATTTTGATTTGCCTTCCGTTTTCTGGTATTTAAAATTTTTTTTTAAAATTCCTGAACATCTGTCTGCAGTTCTCCATTGTTCGCTTATTGTTGGGACATTCCTCGGCATAATCTAATTCGTCTGATTGACCAGAATTAACTCAAATTTGCTGAGTGCTGCCAAATGCTGCAAAGTGGCCTGGCACTTGCTTCAGAGGAAGCAAATGAATCAAAAAGGCCAAGACGGAGCAGGCCTTCCAGCCTGCAGCTATGGCTCAAGCTGGGGGGGGGGGGGTTCAACTTGATGGCACGGTCGGCTGTGCGGTCCAGGGGGTGTAGGACAAGAGACTGGAGCTTGGTGGGGTGCCTGTAAACATCGGTAAAGACCAGTCCAGCCTCACTGGCAAACTTCTTAAAGAAACAGAATGTGCCTGCAAAACCAGACCCTGCGTTCTCCCAAAGTTATGTAACAGATGTGATGGATAGCAGACTGAGAGGACCTGGGGAGGGGGTGGAGAGCAGGCCAGAGGGGCACATGGAACCCCACGTTTGGATTTTTTTTCTTGCACCAAGATAATGTCATCAGGGTCTCCAGAAATATACCGGTAAAATATCCTCACTGTAGTCTTTCACGGGAAATGTGCATTTCCTCATTGTTAATGTCCTGTTGTGTCCCTTTTGGCCAATGTCAAACACCATTGCTGCATTATTACTTATTTGCTCTGGAGGCATCAGTTGGAAAGCCCTACTATGAATATTTATGTTTATATATTGTTTTGTATTAGAAGCAGGCAGGCCATTTATGGGGATTTTATTTAATTAATTTTTATTAGGGTGAATAGGCCTGTTTTTCAGTTTACTACAAGCTTGGAGTATCAACACAGCACATGGTGGCTGCATGTCTGAGTTGATCTGTTATACAGCGCAGTCCATAAGTATTTGGACAGTGACAAAATTTTTTGTTGTTTTGGCTCTGTACTCCAGCACATAGGATGAAACAATGAATATGAGGTTAAAGTGGCACTATTTTTGTTTAAAGAGGTTAAACAAAAATAGTGCCACTGTCCCAATAGGATATTGAAAGGAAGTTCATGGCAACCACTAGATGCCTGTATGCCAAAGACTAATACAACAGTCAGTGCAATAAAATATAATGTTCATTAAATAATGTTTGTGAAAATGCTTTATGGAGAACAAAGTAATATTTTCATGTGTTGGCCTGGGCATAAAAATCTAACGTTATGTGCTGTACGTTTTGTGGAGTAACCATCCACAAGAGAGTATAACTGGCAAGAACTGATAATACAGTCTGTAAAACATTGATAACACAAGTTGGTGTTTATTGATATATTTTAGCTGAATGTTCTCTGCAAATAATTATCATATGGCATTGTGGGCCACAAAATCACCATTGCCACATCATCTTATAGTCTCTGATGGAGAGGAACAGAGTGTACCCTGTCTCTCACTCCGCCATCACAATAGCTGACTGCATGGAAAGCTGGTTAATTTTAATGGTAGCCGAGAAGTTAGCATACCGTGTAATGTACGTTCAGTTTATTGATTTTTAAATTTTTTTATTGCGTCTTTATTGTAATGACTAGGCCCTGCTTTTGTCACCAAGGTTTGATGTGTATTTGTTGCGCGCACAGATGCAGCATCGCTAAAAACTACAAAAAATACTTCTCCATGTTTTGATTCATTTTCTTAATTAAACTGTGCTAGGCGCTACAGCCATGTGTGTGGCTGCCTTTGCCTAACGGACATTCTCGCATCACGCCATGGCCTGTGTGTTTGTCGTTTCTGTCTCTTGGTGTTAATGTCATCTTGTAAGTCCCCTTGAAAATGTGCACCAAGAGATGAAGTCATAGTTTATTAAAAAATGTATTTTGTTTAGGAATCACTGGGAGATGGAAAAAGCAGGGTTTTCCCCACTTTTTCCGGTTAGTTCTGAGAGCAATTTCACTTCGTGATTAAAGCAAAAATAGTTTTTGTGCAGCTGGTTATTTTTCCGTTCTTTCCGCACATGGACTCTGGTAACGCACAGTCTCAATAGGAGTCATGTGATCTGGCACTGCTGTTGGTAAAACTATGGTTTGGGGTATTTTCAACTTTCTGTTGAAAATAAAAATGTGTTTGATTGGGATGCACACCCTTGAGAGATTTTGATTATTTTTTTCCCTCTTGTCAAGTTTCTCTTTTGGGTTTCTTACAGATGAATTGTGGTGTGAAGGAAATTTCATAATGCTATCTGGACAAGGGATTCCCAAACTTGCCTCAGTGTAAGGGGGGGGGGGGGGAATTAAGTGATGGATTGAGTGATGATTGTTTGAGGGATGGTGGGAGGTTACGAAAGAGGGGGGATCCCAGCTCCAGGGAGGAAACAGGAAAACGGAGAGGTGGATGAGATCTCTGTCCCCGGGTTTATGTCAAGCAGGTCCTCGATCAATAGGGCACCCTATATCACCATGACGATATGTGCTGTGGTGAAATGGTGCTGACTGTTCTCCCGTTCCTTCTCCCCAGGTGTGCTGTGATAACAAGCTTTTTGCTTTTTCGTATTGCGTGCTTTTAAAATAGGAATTCTGCTGCACGTTTACTGCTCATTGTTCACCAGGGATTCGGCCTGAAATTTTAACCTGAGCTGATTTATCCTCCCAGCGGGCGGCTGGACTCAACATCACTGCTGTTTTTCTGTTATATATCTGGATTTTGGTTTTGTTCTCACATGAGTCTTCCGCTGCTGAAATTCAGTTTCAGTAGATCCACTTTGTTGTTCGTAGGGCTGTATCTGTGTTTTTGTTTGCGCAAAATATTTCTAAACACAAATCTCATATTGGAACTTGCCTCTGGGGGGGGGGTGGGGTGGGGTTAAGGATTCCGTGTCTACTGTATGTAACTGTAATATATGTAGTACGTAAAATAGGCAAATGGAAAATGGGCATTTTGCATAGTTTTTGAAAAAAACAAGAGAACCGTTTGACAACAAGAGTAAACACACATACTGCTTTATTTCCTTCTTTTATACAGACTGTCTCTGAACTGCATAAAATTGGTCTGTGCGCATAAGAAACATTTCCTAACAATGCACTGTCTCATGAAAGCAAAAAGGATTACAGATGGAATTCAAAGACATGCTTTTTTGGCTGACTGGATTAGTTCAGATTTATTTATATAGCTTTCGAATACCCTTTCTCTTGAATGAAACCCCAATGTTTTAAAACATTGTGCTCCTGGGTGTTCTAGCTAAGCTGACTGTTCGAGGCAATCTCGCAGATACCATCTTCATCAGGAAAGCTACCACCCTTCAATGTCACACAGCCACCTTTCTTCATCAGGAGTGCTAACGTCCATCGATGTCTGATAAACATGATCACATTGAGCAGTTCTCTGACTCTTGTGTTGTTGTTTCAGAAACATTCAGAACTGTTTTTCTGTCCCCCTGAGTGCGGTCCTAAATACAGTCCTCTCTGGCTGCGCCCCCACGAGGATGGTTTCCTGTATCAGGACCTCGGTCCCGCGCATGGATAGAGAAGTAAAAGTCGTGAGGCAGCATGTAACACCATCACACGTGTGATTTACACCGTTTGGCTCAAAGGCGTGCGAGCTGGCCCTGGCCCAAGAACCCTGTCCTCTGCAGCCTAAACATCCCCTGGCTACATGTTTGTTGACAGAGGGTTGGGAGGGGGATCTGCAGCTACCCGGCCAATCTAGTTGTGGCGGCCAGCGCATGTTCACCGTCTGAAGTGTGCTGTGTTTGGAATAACGTGTGCAATAGCGGGCAGTCGTCTATCTTCCTTTGACCATCTATAAAAATTCTTGGAGATGTAAAAGAAATGATGGGGGTGTGTTCCCTCGTAAGCGCACATGTTCTGGGGGCGGAGGCGGAGCGTGGGCGCTGAGCCTGCCAAAAGCTTCATGTTAAAGCCCAGCTCTAAACCTGAGGCAGGCCCCTCTCTGGCCCCTGTCCCATATCAGTGCAGAGGGAGGAGGGGAATGCGTGCGTCTCTTTCTGCCAAAACATCCAAGAGATTCCACTGTAAACAAGCAGATGGAAAGTTTCTTGCCTGTCGTCCCATGGCCTTTTGCCAGCACGTTTCTTTACACGCGCCGCTCGTTTTCCGTTTCAAGCGATGCAGTTCGATGTTCTCCAGACTCCCAACGTTATCTGCAGTCCAACGCTTTCTCACGTCACATTATCTCGTTGTCTGAGATAGACAGACTGAATCTGAGTTCAACGCTTCTGCCCGTCAGAATGTCCTAAAGCTGTTAGAAATTCACTCTTCACCATACCTTCTGCCTTTCCCTTAAATTGCTGCTGTGAATTGTCTAAGCTACATGAACGTGTAAGCACTGAATGTTGATTTCAGCATTTGAGTCGTACCTGTAGCCTGGCTGCCCTGATCTCCTGCTGTCCCCATTACCTGTAGTAATGTAGCACCTGTGTTGTGTTTCTGCAGGCCAGGTGTACCAGCAGTACCAAGCCCCAGGTGGATACCCCCCCCAGCAGCCAGCTGCCCCTCCCCAGCAGCAGTATAGCATGCAGTACCCAGGTAGGAATTTTATGTAGCCCCAATGCCTAATTTTTACTTCCACAGGCTCTTCTGTGCCTTTCATATGTAAATCTATCAGGATGTCAGTCTACGCGTTGCCTGTTTAGGAGTTTCTGATTGGTCAAGAGCCATTACATTTTACATCAGAGGTTTCGGTCTTCCCTTGATCAGTTAAATTAGATTTGTTTTAAATTAAATATTTTGTTTTCTGTTATCTATAATGGAGCCCAGATACTGTACAGGCCAAAAGTATTAGGCCACTTGTGGTTAAAAATAAAAACTTTAGGTAGAGAACAAATTCAGTTAATTTATGCACATTTATTGAATAATAAATCAAGTAGAAACTTTTTTTCAGTTTCTACCTGAAATAACCCCAAAATTGATTTTTACTTAAAAAAATTAATCTTGATCTTTCTGGTCTTCTCCTGTTAACATTATTTCCTGCCCATCAGCTGGACCTTTCTGAATGTGTACTGAATGCTCCACCTGGAAATCTTCTCGCTGGGAATAACCGCCTTGCCACAATATGTTTACTTGGCCCCGCATGTCAAAGCCTAACTCCTAATTTTTTGCCATATTTCTTGCAACTGTACTGCCTATTTTACTTGCACTAATGGTATTAGGCTACCTGTGGGTTTAAAGAACTGTACGGTAGATAAGATTTCCCACCTATCCACCTCCCACTTTGCCAAATGATTGGATAGACTTCTAATAATAAGTTTGCTGATAATTGAAGCCAAAGGAGGCTATTTCAAGGAAAGTCATGTCCAAGATTATTTTTAAAGTTAAACTTATCTTTTTGTGTTATTGTAGGAAAAAAAATAATGTTTAAACTTTTTTGTTTTTTTAAACCACAGGTTTGTACTGTATGCTAATAAGATATATTGCCTGTATTTGAGCTAATCTTTCCTGAAATATATACAATAAATATACTGGAGCAGAGATTGCTAATTTCTGGTGCTTTCAGAAGTTGCAGTGGACTGGGCATGCTCGTCAGGGTTTGGGTGACGCCCCCTTATTCACTCTTTCTCCTCCTTTATCTGTGTCTCCTCCCTTGCCCTCTGACTGTCTCTCTTTCTCTCTCTCAGCTGGTTATACACCCCAGCCCGGGGCCCCCCAGCAACAGCAGCAGTTCCAGAATTACACCCCGCCCACATCGCAGGCTGCCGCCCCAGCACCAGGATTCACTGGCCAGCAGCAGGCCCCACCCCAGGGCACCCAGCAGTACCCCCCTGGGGCCTTCCCCCCACAAAACTACACCTCTCAAGCCTCTCAGCCTGCTAATTATAACATGCCCCCCACCTCACAGCCTGCTATTGCCCCCACCCAACCCGGTGCTGGCTATCAGCCCCGCCCAGGTTACACCCCTCCCCCAGGTAGCACAGTGACCCCACCCCCTGGTGCTGCTAACCCATACGCCCGGAACCGCCCCCCATACGGGCAGGGCTACACCCAGCCAGGCCCTGGGTACCGGTAAGGCTTGAAAATGCACATGCTCCTCTGAGCATCCTGGCTCATCTCTTAAATGAACAGCTGGTATAAGAACTCCGGTGACCCACATCCTTAAATTTCCCCATCAAAAATTAAAACAAGAAAAATAAATAACCCCTATACAACAGTTATTGTCAATCTGTATTTAAAAGAGGACCACCCTCTGTGTTTTACTTTCAAGTTAAGCAGTATGTGTACACAGATGGGAGAGCAGACAGGATGTGTAATATGAAATGGTGGATATTTGTTTAGGTTTATCACTTCTTCCCATATTAGTAGTAATTGTATGCAAAATAAAATCAACATTTCTGGTTGGTTTATTTGCTTTTTGTTTTTCTTTTTGAGAACACTACGTAAGTATGTATCATAAATAATTATTGGGAGATGTCAGAACCATCTGAAGGCATTGAGTTAGCTGTAAGTCAAGATCACTTTTCCTTTGCTTCTCTTCACTGGTTTTTACTAATATTTCAATCAAGATTCCACATTGAAGTGATGTTAGTTGTTATGTATGAACTGTAACATTTTTCTTGGAAAGCTAATAAAGGCATTGAAACCCTGTTTGAAATATATATACATTAAATGTTTTTTTTTTTTTTTTTGCACTCTTATGGTTGTGCAGGAATGCTCTTGTTGAATCTGGAATAGTCAGGCCCTTTGTGGGCTTGAAAAAGTGTGGTAATCCCTGTATTTTAATTTATTTTTACTGCACTTACAGCAGTGCTCATATAAGAATGCAAGAATTTGTGTGTTGTAAGCCAGACAGCTCTGTGGTGGTCAAGATCCCATGAGCTGTCTGCCAGGCCTTAGAAGTTGCAGGTAGAACTGGACGATTTTCTGCTCCTGACTGAAGGAAAAGCTGAGTGGCAGTGGTTCATAGCACCATTTATTTTTCGGATGCTGCAATCATCCATTTCTCATTTGTGTTCATCAGCATTTTACCCAAATAAGATATTTTACCAAAGGTTTCCAGGTCAATTGCATTTTCCTAAACCCCACTCTTGTCAGGATCTCTCACTTTAAATGTGGTGCTGTTACTCCACGGCCAGTCAGGACAGTTCTTTCATTAGGTAATGTTTCACTGTAAAAACACACTGAAAATCCTCAAAACACAGCATGTACTGATCTTGCAACTCAGGGGTTGCCGCTCTTATCCCAGATGGGACACTGCCACTGTATCCTTGTGCCAAGGTACTTTACCTGAACGACTTCAGGAAATATCCATGTCCGTAGAATGCACTCAGTGGCCTCTTGCTCATTAACGTGAATAGCCTGCTCCTCCAAACAGTGAATCATGTGACTGCAACTCAATATATAAAGCATGCGGACATGGAGAAGAGGTTGAGTTGTTGTTTGACCAAACAATACAATGGGCAGGATGCGTTATCTGAGTGAATTTGGCCATGGTTTGATTGGTGGTGGCTGCAGGATCTCAGAAATGGCTGCCCTCCTGGGATTTTTGCGCACACCAGTCTCCAATTTACAGAGAATGTTGCGATAAACGAAGAATATCTAGCGAGCGACAGTTCTGTGGGCATGTTTGTTAATGAGAGAGGTCAGCGGAGAACGGAAAGAGTCGTTCAAGCTATCAGAAAGGCCAAAAATGCTCAAATAACAGCTGTTTACAACAGTGGTGTGGAGAAGGGCATCTTTGAATGCACAACATGTTGAACCTTGAAATGGATGGGCAGAAGACCACACTGGGTTCCACTCCTGTCAACTGCTGTAAAGAACAGGAAAATGAGGCTACAGTGGGGATATGATCTCCAAAACTGGACGATTGGAAACTGGAAAAAAGTTGCCTTGTCTGATGAATTTCTGCTGTGACTTGCAGATGGTAGGGTCTGAATTTTGCATGAATCCATGAATCCATCCTGCCTTGTGTGAATGGTAAAAGGCGGTGGTGGTGGTGGTAGTGCAATGGTGTGGAGAATGTTTTCTTGGCACACATTAGGCCTTTTAATACAAATTGAGCATTATTTGAATGCCATAGAATGCTTAAGCATTGTTGTGGCCATGTGAATCCCTTTATAGTCAGTATACCCTTTTTCAAGTGGATACTTCCAGCTGTATAATATGCCATGTCACAAAGCATGCACCATCTCAGGCTGGTCCCATGACCAGGACAGTGACTGTCTACTCCAATGGCCTCTACAGTCCATTAGAGTACCTCTGGTATGAGGTGGAATGAGAGATTTGCAGCAGGAAATCATGGGTAAAATATCTGCAGGAACTGCAGGTTGGTCTCGACCAAAATCCCTAAGGAATGTTTCCAGGACCTTGTTGAATCCACGCCTCAAAGAATTTAGGCTGTTCTGGAGGCAAAAGAGGGTCTTACATGGTATTAATAATGAGACCGCTGAGCTTATAACCTGATTGTAAGCCATTCAGGGGCAGAGAATTTGCTAAATCTATTAATCAAAGGTCAGCCTGTCTAAATTTACAACATAATCAACAATCATTTGTCACGTTGTGAATCATTTATCCTATGAGTAAAATATCATTACAAATGTGAATAATTGTGATACAAAGTGCGCTTTGTTCTTGTTCCTCAATTGAATCTTGCTTTAGTGGTGGTTATTTGTTACCATTTGAGGAAAATAACACGTTTAAAAAAATTGTTTTAATTATTGAAAATACAGGAATGCTCATACATGTAAAAAAACAAAAATACAGTTCAAAGTTAAACTTCACAAAAATGACTTTAAAAAAAACACGACTGCAGCCTCTGTTGGCAAGCGTATTTCTGTACAAACATGGAACCCAGACTAGAAAGCATTAATTTCAGATATTTCTCTATTGTAGTTTCCTATGTATATTTAAATACAAACACATGGATGTGTTACAAAGGAGGTGCAGAAAGATTTCTGGAGACTGATGACATCATTGGTGGTTCACAGGCTTGATGGGAAATTTTTTTTTTTTTGATCCCCAAGTTTAAAAATACTTTCTCTCCATATAAATATAAATACATTTATATTGTGCAAAATGCAACTGTAAAACCTTTTAGTCTATAGCCACCAAATTGACCAAGACTACTGCATGAAGAAATATTGAATAGATAAAAGGTTTCCTTTTGAGTGGGTGTTTATTGGGTATCTCTCTTTTGGGATCAGTGGGTGCAATAGGGGAATGGTGTTTAATGTGACAGATCAGGGTTTTGCCAGATTATTGCTCATACCCACATGAGTCTGTCATATGGAATTATGTGCAAGAAAATGGTTGTGCTGTTTTGTGGCTGAGGGAGTTAAATGAATTCATGAATTAAGTGAAAGAATGAATGAGTGAGTGTTCATGTGTGAAGGCCTTCTCTAGAGGGAGGACCCACTTGTTTGTGCAGGAGAGGTGGTGTGATCCCACTTCTCAGCTGAAACTCTGTTCCTCTGCCCCCTTCCCAGTAAGTCACCAGCAAAGCACCACAAGGAATATTTAATTACAACTCTCTGATAAATAATATCATACACGTTATCAAAATAGTTTCAGGGAGCCAGCTTCCCAGTATTATTTTTTTAATTCAATCTTTAAAATGCCATTTTATGATTAGGCTGAAGTACCTTTATTTTCATTTATTATTAGTAAATGTTTTGTGTTTTCATTATTATTACGTTTTTGATAAATAATGAGATGAGACTAAAGTTGCCATTACTTATTACATTATTACAAATATGCTCAATAAAATCCCTTTGACACTTTGGTCCTGTACATTTTTATACATGAGCAGACTGGGTGGGAGGGACGTAAAGTTGGGGGTTTCCCTGCCCCCAAAGCCTGGTGTGTAGCATGAGAAGCCTGTCTCTTAGTTTCTTGCTCCTGAGACCAAAGCAACCCAAGTGTTGTCCTCTTCTCCGGCACCTCCAAGGGCAGACCCCGGGGTCCTACCATTTCCCAGGAATCGGTGTTCCACACTCGTACCATGCGACATAGTTGATGTGGGAGTTCCCTCCTATCTCGCCAAAGCTGACTGGTTCTTGGCGCATTGCCCTATAATATCCTGAGACACACAAATGCAAAGGTTAGGCCTCCCTGAAATGCTTGAGTACCTCAAAAACAAGGACCTGCCTCTTCAGCTAATAATGTAACTGCCGTGTATAGGGTACCTCTTCCTGCCATCAATTGTATTTTTAGCTGTTGTTGCTATTGATTTTGTTGGTATGAGTATAGATTTGGTAGGTTCATGTAAGGATGTGTGCGATTGGGAGTTGCTAAAAATTATGCTACTGTGGCATGTTTGTGATAGGGTGGTGCTAAAGGAAGGTGGTAAAAGGGTGTGTGTAATAGCTTGGTTGTATAGGTACACTGTTATGCTAAAGGTATGTATAATAGTGTTGCTTCAGGAATATTATAAAATGTGGTGTTAGAGTGAGCATCAGGATGTAATGTACCAAAAGTACTGTACCTGTTTTGGGAGGGAGCTGGTCAGCCCTGAACTGGGTGCCTGTCCGTCCATCCAGGAAGGAGTCAACAAACTGGCAGTGGTCCTCACCATGCCCCGTCTGGTCCCCAATGTTATAGAATTTACCTGCATGGGGGGAAGATAATGACAGAGAGGTCAGTTGACACATGGAGAAATGAAAGAATGCACCTTCACTCAAATGGATTAATGAGGGAAGTATTTTCAGCTAGAAGGAAAGACTCCCTGAAACTTAAGGTTCTGATAACTGTAAGGTTAAAATTCTGACACGTGACAGCCTTGGAACTTACCTGTGAGGGAGTCGCTCAGGTAGATTTTGTATCTCAGGGAGTTGCAGAGCTGGATTCCAACAAACTTGCGGTACCATGTCCGTTTCACATACTGCTTCCCATTGCACTCGGAGTACCCATCAGACTTGAAAGGGAATTGCGTCCAGATGGCATCCTTTCCTGAAAAGAAAAAGGTGTTGTGGGTGAGACAGGAAGAGGATTGTCCCCCAAGCAAATCACACTGAGTAGACATGTTTAAGAATACAAGCTAATCACTATTTCACAATTTCCCATTTATTTTAGAATATATTACCCCAAGTATTTATGAGTTCTTTTTCATTGAAATTCATTAACTCCAAATTCTCACAGGCTCCACTTACTACTTTAGCTTTGGAGACAAACTGTAGTGGACAGAGTCTGTACAATGGCTGCAACTGCTTTGTCAGCCTGATGGCAGTTTGCATTGTTTTTTCACTGTAGTTTACATCTCTTGATTTGAAGACTCAAACATCTATTATATAAATAATAAATAATGAACTACATGAAATAAAAAAGGCATCAAGAATCCACAGAGAATGTACCAGGGAATTAATGTTGGATGTTATGCTTGTCAGTTCTTTTCAAAGTTGAAAAAAAGAGGAGGGGGATAAAATAAATTCTTCTTTTCATTTCCTGTCTCTGTGTGAGTATGTGCCCTGGCAGGGTAGCAGGTGTGGAAGAAGTGAACTCATGGAAGAGAACATGAATCACGGTGGGCTTATTCCCTGCCACTAGACTGGCCGTTAATTCACTGCCGTGCAATGGGACACCTGGAACCTGTGGAGAACGCCTGCAAGCAGGCCAAACACTTACCTGAGACGTTCTCGCTCACACGGGGATCCGCTGGAGGAATGAAATCAAAATCAAATCAATTTTATTTGTATAGCATAAAGAAGCCAGAGGAGAGAGAGACATCACATCCATGTTTTCACACAAATTAACATTACATTGAAAAGAAAAGAAAAAATACAAGGCAGAATAAAAACCTAATTTGTAGACATCAACGATGAACATCATTTGACCAAGGGCAAGTGCGATTGTCTACTGTTGTTCACCCAAACAGGAGAAGTATCTGACCCAAACGTTAATGGTTTGTTTCAAATCGTAATAGCCTAATGTTTAAAAACAAATGACTGAGGGTACGGCAAAGGTAATGTGTTCACACTCAAAATATATCTGAGCGCCTTCAGATTTCTTATATACTGTACAAAGTTCTGATAAAACACAGAAAAAAGCTTTACCCCTCAGGAAAAATATGCAGAATGTGCATTGGCATGTAAAAAATTATTTAATCAAATGGCAGGAATACACAGCTAACTCAAGCAGCGCAGTAACCTGGCTAAGACATGTGCCCAGAGAATCTGGATGGATTGTTTTTTAGCATTGCTCAGCTGGTTTGATTCACCAGTTAATGGCGAGAGAAAGGCAGTGGCTGGAGTAGTCTGAGGGAAACTCATCTGCTTTCAATCTCATCCTCCACACTCACGTGGAAGTCAACCCCAGGGCAGACAATTTGCAAAGCAGGCCAAGTACAGAACGCAGCAGGAAAAATTACACGAGTGCAAAATCTTTTAATTCAAATTGCCTTATTAAAGGCTCTTTGATACCAATGGTCACAAAATTGGGGTAAGAAGGTACTAAAAAAAAACCCTGGACCTCTGCCTCCTTGGACTGGACACCAGGGTTATGAAACTGGACGGGCATGCTGAAATCATTACATTACTAAGGCCATGTTAATTACACACATCTCTAAGAGTAGCTGTGGGGGTAATTTAATGGACTCGACAGACAGACTGCAGTGGCAGCGTGTTTATGTAGCATTCGTTTAGGCTTTTTAGTCTTTTAGTTGCCACACAATGGCCAATTGTAAAAACGACACACACATCACTCATCACTTTCCTAAAAATGTAGATACCATACAGGAGGTGTGTGTTTTTCTTTAATTTAAGTTCAGACCAAACAATTTGTCCTGAGTTCAGCTCATATCAAGAAGGGTTATTTTTACATTTCATTTAGTGTTTGAGAAGTGCTGTGTACAGTCTTTATTACATCAATATAATCCCACGATATGCCAGGAGAGGTTAGAACTATGGTTGAACTTTACTGATCTATGCAGAGCACATAAATATATCAACACACCAAACCCCTCACATTATAACTGCTAACAGGATAGTTACACAACAGAATATAGTTCCTTTTACTGTTTTAACAAATGCAGGCACATACTGTACAGACAGGCCCAGATGCCTGTGTTTAAGAAGCAGCAGAAATGTTTATTTCAGCTACATTATCAGGGCCAATTTGTGTTACTTCTGAAACTGCCATGCATAAAGCAGTGAATTACACCTTATTTGTCCTGGGTGTTTGTGAATTTGTACTATAATCTGTACATAACAAAAATAAAAAATTTAGGTGAATATCTCCTTGACAGCTGTGCTCTCTGGTCGGATTATCATTGTTCATCCATAATTCAGAGACATTATGTATTGAATAACATAATTATGTAAATTTGTTATCAGAGCCCTGCAGGCACACATGCCTACAGCCCAGCAGTTAAAAACTAACCTGATTCTGTGTTAAACTCCACCGGCTCAGTCGGTGGGCCTGATCCAAGTGGGTTTACTGGTTTCACCGAGAACTCGTAACTACAAGGAAAGGAGAAAAAAAAATATGGAACCAATTTGCTGGAGCTCAGTCAAAATAATTTTTAACGGATCACAATCAATCAAGCTTAACACAGGAGAAAATCCTGGCCAATAAACACTGAAATAACTTCCACACACATGCACAAGGTTTGATGGATATTAAAGACACCATATATTTCTTGGTCAGAATTATTGAACTTCAAGTGATAAAAAGAGGTTTATATTCTGTCTATCTCCAAAACACTGACATGATATTTTTGTTCTCTCAAGCCTTGAGGTGATGCCAGGATCCTCCCTTAATGAGTCTTCCATCTGAGATGTTCAGATGGCTCATGTTCCAGCGGTCTCAATTCATAGGAAGCCATGGTTTATATTTTGTCTGTAATATTGTGCCAAACTGTCTTATAATCAGGCCCATTACTGAACCCTATAGCCAACTTGCATTGTGACTTGTTCCAAGCATATGTAAGAGAACCACAACCCCTCCTGGAGCCCTGAATCACAGCACTGAGATGCCTGGATGCCAGAGATTTTAAAAAGGAAGGAGCTTCCATGTATGTAAATATGAAATGGGAGTACAAATAATGATTAAACAAAAAATTAATTACAGAAAAATTTACTGAAATGTACATGAAGCATTGCTCACCTGTAAGGAACGTCATTACATTACATTACAGGCATATACTGAAGCAATTTCGGTTAAGTACCTTGCTCAAGGGTACAACGGCAGTGTCCTTACCCGGGAATCGAACCTGCGACCTTTCGGTTACAAGCCCAGTTCCTTACCCACTGTGCTACACTCCGTCCATGAAGTGTTAGTCATTAACTAACTGAAGAAATAAATCTGTTCAGTGTCTGCTTTGATAGGGACACTCAGGTCTCTCAATGTTCTTAAGTGCTCATATTGTCAAGTTCTGGCCCAAAGGTACACCACATAGAACAGAATTTCCAAACGTTCCAGCCGGTCAGTGATGTCACAGCCTCCTCAATGATCCCACTCAAGGCCAATTCAGATCAAAGCCATCAGCAGAGAATTATTTTCACAAGAAATTGTATTTTTAGGAAGTTTTGGAAACATCTGCTGTTGTAGTTTCCAAGATTCATCAATAAATCTTGGGTCTATTAAAATGAAATGGGATGAGATGCTCAATCAACTCATATAACTAGTTGTGGAAGGTCATTTCATTCGTTAACTTTCAATTTGATGTGGACTGTACATTTTTACTCAGTGACAAGCTAAGATTTGCCATCTCGTCTCTTCTGATCTCACAGTTGTGATCAGAACTGGGCTTAATAGCGCACTAACCCTCTTCTCAGTGTTAATCCTTAATGTCCTTGTGTTCCCAGCAAGCAAGAATCCATTGGACCACTATCAACAGCAGTTGTGGGCATGCTTTTTGTTATTTTTATTGTATTTTTTTTTTAGGGCTGTCAATCGATTAAAATTTCACAATTTCACAAATCATATTTATTACATGATATGCTGATTAATTAATGGAATGAATCACATATATCAATATTTGCCTGGAAAAGCCCTGAAATGAAGATATTTCAGCTCAAAAACATTACATTATTATGGCACATGAGTAAAGCATTGAATAGAAATATCAAAAGGGGGCATTAGAAATCAATAAATAGTTTTATTTCCAATCATATTTCCAAATTACTTGTCTTTTTATCATTGAACATAAGCCTATCACTTAGCCTAAAATGTGGCCATAACAGTCTTTTTCCCATGGCACGCAGGAACTGGACATTTTGTGGGACACGTGCACAGGTGGTGCTTTGTTTAGTAGGACGTATGCACAGGTGCATCTCCCAAAATCATCACTTCGAACGGCAGGAGATTTTTAAGCACAGCTTTATGCCTAACGTTACTTTAGCTAACCCTAACATGTTCCCGTTTCGCCTACTTTAGCTAACCCAGTTAGCACGTACCACCGATACAGGTGTATGGACACACGGAGGACAACAAATAACATAACAGAGGTGAGGACATGTCATAGCTAGCTAGCTATATAGTTAGCCAAGTTTTACTTATGACACTTTGTACAGGTGCGCCGTGGGTCTGGACGGTTTCATGCTTGTTTAACTATTTAACATACTATTTACATGCGCAACTAACGCACTGACCGGTTGGAATTTTGCAACGCACGGTGTCAGAGGGTTGCATTTGTAAACTCACTCCGGTGGTGTCAGTGGCACCCTGAGTGCTCTCTTGTCGTTTAGAAATTAGCGCTGCGCTCAGAAGCTCAGAGCCACACCAAACGCTCCAGCTGAAGGGCCAGCTTGTCTGAACCCCATAATGGCTGACAGTGTGGAAAAATATAAATTAATTAACATCAACATGAAATAATATTATATGCGTTAATTTGCATTATTTTTTAACAGGCTAATTTTTTAAATAATTAATTCATCAAAATTAATGCGTTAATTTGACAGCCATAATTTTTTTTCTGCCAACAGCATTTACCTGCTATTTTCGCCTCATCTCGACTGATTCATCTTAATTGTCACAGAGCAAACCTCTGCATTAACAATTAACAATGGCTGATGGACTGACAGGTGTGTGCCACTCAATATATGCTATCAGGATTCCATTCAGCATCAGTGTCCTAATGGTACTGTACCTTCTCTCGGGTTTGAGGTTCTCCACAGCAGTATGTGTTTGATTTGTGGTCAGGATGGAGACTTCCTCACCATCTGGACCCTTTGTTGTGGAGATGACTTCATAACCTAAGAAAGGCATTTAAATAATTTTGTAAATGTCTCATTATTCATATGCCTATCTCCATCGCTGAAAACTGACATACGTATTTATTTTTGCCAAATAAGGCAAGGTTCAATCTGCCAATGTAATGTAGATGTGACATTTAATAGAGAAGAGTGTCAGGCCATCGGTAAATAACTCACTGGGACATACTAAGGCTACTAGAAAGTCAGACAGGGTATTCTGGCCTGGTTGAGTTTTAGTCAGTTAGTCCACCTGACAGAAAGCAAATCTGGTCATAGAACTATGTGTCGCAGTGACTGTGCATGAACTATATTTTTTCATGCACATTTAATGGCATGTTGACAAGTTAATTACAGGTCTCACACAGCTTTAGCTACTTTATGCATTTAGCTAAATAATTTATATCACAGGGCAGTAACATTTATTTGCAATTTGCCAAAATAATCCAAGATCAATGTTTTTATTTACATTTTGGCTAACAGCAGATGGTCTTATCTAATGCAGCTTTCAAAAATGCTTACATAAAGCTTAAGACAAGGAGTAGAGCCAAGGCCAGGTCATGGGTAACAGATAGTACAGCATAGACTGGCAAAAAGATTTTAACTGAAAATCCTTCACCTGTGGTCTCATTATCAGTCTTCTGCCAGTCCAGGATGACAAAGGAGGGGCAGCCCTCCACGGTTACCACGGTAAGGTTGGAGGGCGGGGTCCTGGGTGGGCCTGTCACATTCTGCTCCCCGGCTTCACCCTCAGGGAAGTAGCTGAGGGAGGTGGTGATGGAGCAGGGCTCATTGGGCTTCTTGTCTGTCTTGTAGATCACGTGTGGGGCTGGGGTCAGGGAGAAAGACTTACATTTAAATTTATTTATTAAGCAGATGTGATTGTTTGTCCTGGATTTCAAATTTAGTGCATGCAGTAAGATCAGGTTGCACCACTGGAATGAAAAGCTGTAAATTACCATATTGGCATATGTAAGTGCCAGACTGGGAGGTAAAATTAATATTAATAATACTATTAACTGTGAAGTCTATCGTAAATTAGTTAATGAATGAATGATGAAATGATGATCGGAGAACTTGAGTTGTTGTTTGAAGATGCAGATGAAGAGATGGGTAACCAATGTATTGGAGAGAAATGAGCTACTTTACCTACAAAGCGCTTTTTTCCCATGGCATCCACTTCAGAGCTGGGGATTGAGCTAAACAGAGAGGAGTTTTCCCAGGTGTCAAACTGGGTCTCTGTAAAGCCAAAATACCAAAACATGCAAAACAGTGTTTAAGCTGGAAAAATGGGTGTCAGACTAGACCAAAATCACGATGGTAATCATTCACACAATCTCTTTTATT
The DNA here is from genome assembly GCA_039654925.1 of Anguilla pacifica. Lineage (NCBI taxonomy): Eukaryota > Metazoa > Chordata > Actinopteri > Anguilliformes > Anguillidae > Anguilla > Anguilla pacifica. The sequence continues at coordinate 32,959,841 of CM077286.1, read as the reverse complement.
CAGACCCCAGCCTGAGACTGCCCACTCCTACCATTAAGAATTGGGGCAGCTGTCGTTGTTTGCTTTCTGTCCTGCTTTGCGGGCTTGGCTGTCACTGAGGAAAAGTTGGGTCTCAAGATGGAGGCTTTGTCAGTTTGCTTCAGGTCACTGGTCTTGTCTGAGGGATCAAATAGAGTTGAATGGTGCAAATCATGCACTTAGTGCTCTGTTTAGAAAATCCCCAAATAGGTTCAGACTGAGGATAGATTGATTGATAGATTGATTAAAAAGTGATTAAGAAATATGGGCAATTCCTGAGTGGAAGAATAATCCAGATATTATTCTACCTTTGTATATGGATTATACAGGACATTTAGTGCTTAGTAATACAGGATTCTATATTTTGTGTTCCATTTATGTAAACACAGAGTAAACATATTTAAATTTAATTTCAGCTGCATATCATTCCCACATTAATTGCCATACCAAAATAAATAATATCATCCAAATAAATATTACCACAGGCAATGAAAAAAGAGCAATAATTATCCATTAAAGGGTGTCATATTAAAGTTGAAGCAACTGCTGTTTACTGAGTTGACGTGAAGTTGCCAGTTCTACCTGTTCTTTGGCCTGAACTGGGCCTTACTCTCAGCGATACAGTATTGATGAACCTACATGTTTGGAACATGTTGTTCCTTTTCAAGAACAGCTGCTGGTCAATTGGATGCCCGCAGATTGCAGTCAGAGTTGCATTTGAAAGGCTTTCCTCCTACTCTGCTCTGTGCAAGTTTAACTGTAGTCGGTGAAGAAACAGCTGGTGACACCACATATTTTGTAGGAGAAACATGGATTTCTACACTGTCCCAAATATGCAGTGGGGTTAGCCCATGTAGGCAGCTGTGTAGCAGACAATTGATCATTTCAAATTGGGGCAGGAACTGGATATACTCAGCCCCATGATGGGCACCAAAATAAAAAGGAAATGAAAAAAGAATGGCTTTATTTTCCATTAGTCTTACCTTTGTCCCCTGGTTTGTCAACCAGGTTCGTTTTCATAGGGGGTGGTGGGCGCTGAGGAGAGGACCCTGGGAAATTAAATGAAATGCTCAGTTATTGAGAAGTACAGTTCAACTGTACTTAATGAGGGATATTTTCAGAGAAAATAAACTGCAACACTTTCACAGATATTAAACAGAAGAAGCACAAGCCAACACACAGTATAAACCCACAGAGAAAGGGTTTGATGGAGAGGAAAGCTGGGACAACCCTGTGAAAAAAGTTTAAAGCATTACTCAGAATGTAAGAGAAAGGTACTGCGATTGTTCTCATGTTATTGATAAAGTTTTAAAACTAAAGGAAAATTGTGCCGGTCACACATAATAGTCTTTACCCAATTAACCAAAATTTCTGTTGCTATTCAGTTAAGACAGCTTTGCCTTTACTGTAACATCATCTCGAAATAAGTGAGCAGACCTCATTTATATACACATATGATGCACTACAGGGGTACCAGAATCTCTGTTGTTCAATGGAGATCCACATGTTCTGCCCATCATTGTAAGATTGTTTTTTCTACTGAAGACTAAAGTAGTGTCAATATGCCATTAGCCCAAACTGTCATTATTATTAGAGTTTATGCTATTATTAGTCATAACCCCAGACAATTAATCACAAATCTAATTAACATGATGGGGCTCTGGGGCTTTGGTGCAAAGACAACAACAGATTGGCAAGTCAGAGAACTTGCTACAATTCATCAACTTCCTCAAACAAAGACAAGTACAGATATCATTGAGGGTATAACAGAACACATCCTTCCTCATAATCCAGTCGAGAGATCTACTTTCAATGAACTCTGAGCTTTTGTAAATGGTAAATGGACTGCAATTATATAGCGCTTTTATCCAAAGCGCTTTACAATTGATGCCTCTCATTCGCCAGAGCAATTGGGGGTTAGGTGTCTTGCTCAAGGACACGTCGACACGCCCAGGGCGGGGTTTGAACCGGCAACCCTCCGACTGCCAGTCTTACCTCCTGAGCTATGTCGCCCCATTTTGTAAAAGTAGAATGAAAGAGGAAAGTGCATTCTAAAGCCCTGAGGAGAAAGGTTACAGCTGAAATTGCATGTGAAACTCTCGAGCACTATAACCGCAGGACACCATCACAAAATTAATAACAAAAGCTACATCAACATTAAAGCCAACCAACAGAGACCCTCAATTAGCCCTCCCCTAGAAACACAAAAAAAGGGAAAAATAATCCAAGGAACCTAAAACCATAAGGGAAAAAATACAATCTTAAAAAGTTAATAAGGCCTTGTGAGTATTTACACTTATTCCAAAGTTGACCAAAAAAGTAAAAACCTGTTTTCAATTAGCCTTGTCTTGTGACAAGGCCAAATACTTCACAATCAAAGCATTGTTCTCCTTCCAGAAAGAATATGATAAAAGGAAACACAGGGAACTTGCTGCCCAAGCCTGATCATATCCTGTGTTATACAAATATTTATTTGAATTAATTATGCATATAGTTGTATGAACAAAATTTGGCTTTTGTTTTTCCCTCTTGTTAAAGCTTACACCATTGAGCTTTAATGGTGTGAGGGTTGAAGTGGTATATTGGAAGAGACTGGATAATGTAAGGCTTATCAGTGTTATCAATTGTTAGAAATTATATTAAATAAATTTAGGATTAATCACATCATGGATGGTGAAATTGATTATTTAACCAAACAACTGCTGGCAATATACAGTGGACTCCCATTCACATGCAATTTTGTATGAATAAATCAGAGCATTTCCTTTGACAGTCTTATTTTTAATATTACACTTCGATCTTGTATCTCTTTGCGTCTGTGTATTTTTAATCTTATACTTCAATCATGAATCTCAAAATGTGTTTATTGAACATGTAGAACTAAGTGTCAGCAGAGTCAGTCATGCAGGAATTTATATAGCCAAATCAAAGTACATTTATTTTTTTTGCCCTTAATAGCAACAGAAAACGACTTAGGTTATTCTTGCGAGTAGACTGAAAGAAAAACCAGCTAAAGCAATTGGACTCTGCAAGAAAATTAATCAGTCACTTGCAAGGCTTTAAACTAAACCGCATTAATTGCACTCCAAATTAATTTCAGCAAACTTTCATTGGCGGAGATGGCGAGATGAGGAGCTTGGGGGGAGGGGGCTAGCAAAGCTGGATAATTCAAATGAAGAAACAACCACCATTAAGTTCTCCAAATAATTATAAAATGGAATACGGCATACTTTCCAGAGTTAACCAGTAAGAACTAATCACTTTTTTCATTTGGAGCAATATCAATTAGCTTGTTCAAAACAATCTCTAGTAGTCTTAATTTTAGCATCCAGCATGTTCAACCACACTCCAGGTGTAAACACAGATTTGTGAGTGGCCAGCACAGCACACATACACACATAAATACTGCATCCATCCCACATCCATCACCATAATGTGGGATGCTTTGCAAGGAAGTTTTCATTTACATAAAAGCACCATTTTACAACAAATATCCTCAGATTTTCAGAAGGAATTGTGATCATTTGAAGGATATGGTTTATTGGTTGTCATCAACAAGAAAATATGTCTTTTCCATTTGATTTGTTTTATAGTGGTGGCTTTAGCTTGGGAGTCAGTAAAAGTTAGAAGATCCATTTTTATGAATTCAATTTTTGGTAGAAGGAAAAACCAAAGTCAAGTACCTTATTCTGATCATATTTGTTTAGCTGTCCCTTAGTAATACAACATTTCAACCTTAAACCATTTTAATTTCAGACAGGACATTTCTCAGTCAAACAAATTTAATGTAGAGGATTTTCTGGCATGTGCAAGCTATAGATTTCAGAAATTATCACTCTTCCCAAGTCTTTTAGCAGCTGCCAGCTATGAGCTAAGTCCATCTGGACCAAAGCCAGGCAAGTAACACAAGGTCCCTTGTATTGGAGTTTGAAAAGCAACATTTAAAACTCAAGAATGTTTGTGTGGTCGGTCTAGTGTTCTTCAGGTCCCAAAGCATGGGGTAATTTTGTTTTACCAAGGTAAAGCATCATTTTTTGTGTGGTGATGGTTTTCCCAAGACATTCTTAACTTTTTTTACAAGCTCCTAAGATCTTTCTGCAGGTAAGATATTTTAATGAAGAAATTTATGTTCATACTTCATACTCTTCCCAGAATTCCAGACTGCCGACAGAGGGATTCTGATTTTTCCATGTGAAAAGTATTGGCAGTCAAACTCACACTTCAAGGTACTGTTTTCTTTCAGGTACTGTTTTCTGGCACTTCATTTTTGACTTTTATGTGTTCTGCCAAAGTGAATGTTTAATGTCTGCTGTATTTCTGTTGTTAACTGACCACAAAAATATTATCCATGCACTGGACAATAACAGCTTCATTATTAATGGCACTATTTGTTGAGAAATAGTCTTCTGTTTTACATCATTATTTTACCACTGGGAGCCATGGGCTTTTCCATCACATAAATGTTTTTAGGGAGAAACTACTTTCAATATACACTATAGGTCACAAAATAGTTTAAACATAAGGAACATTTGTTTTTTTAAATTGTACATTCAACCAGGGTGGTTATGGAATAATAGGTGTAGATGGAAAAAAGGTCCCAGTCCATTTCACCAAGCTTTGAGAATTCATGCTGAAAGTGCAAGATGGAATTAGTATGCAAACACACAAGCACACTCAACTCAACAATGGACCTCAACTGCAGTCCCTTAAGACCCACACAATGAACCAGACACACAGAATCTGTGTGGGCTAAACAAAACCATTAATACAAGTAACTTCGGATTATCTATAATATTTTGTGATAGCCCGACTCTTGTTTCATGGGATTATTGCCTTGATGGTTTTTAATGAAATCTGAATTGTATGGTAACATTGGTCACCAGTTTCTGAGGTTGGCAGGTGAGGCAATTGTATTTTGTATTACATAGATCAGCTTTCACGGAGTTTGCAGGAAGTCTCCTTGAAGGCTTCTGAAACTGTCTCAGTTTCTGCTATAGACCATGAGTCAGGATTGGATCAAAAACCTTGACTGGCCAGCCAATCACAGAGCCACAAACACAATGCAGATTGAGAAATTTGCACTTAGTGTCAGCTCTCAGCCGTCAGTGCTCTCAACATTCAATCCAAGCCATGATCATGTTTAGCTTGTGAGGCCACAAAGCTTGCATGGAGAAGCTACACCTCCCAAAGAAGAGTTAAAAACAGATGAACAGAGGCAGACTGACAAACACAGGAACATGACACAGAAGGACAGCAACACCAACATGTGCTTGAGGGGGAATGATGGGCTTTTTCATAATGGTTGGGTTAATGGGTGAGCAAAACAGACAAAAGTGATCGGCTCTTTTACCCCATCGAAATCTGGATTTCATGAGTGGTTTGGGAAAAGTGAGTCCCTTATGATGTTCGCCGTTGGCTGTAGGAGGAAAAAAGGGGTTACTTTGGAAACCATCCACCTTTTACACCTGTAGAGACACTGAAAACATCCAGAGTTTATGCTTCAAAAGTTCAGAGTATAGGGAGTGGTGGACTTCTCCATAGCCAGACCATAGACCATATCAGGAAATCAAACTGCTAAATGCCAACTTCACAACATTTTCTCATCTGCTTCATCAGATCATTATCAAAACATTTTTAACAAAGCATGGCTAAACCTCATGTTATGTCCTCTGAGAAAAAAACGGGCAGAGGTAAGGTTTTGGAAACCACAAAAGAAACTTTTTCTCAAAACACATCTTTGCAAAGCATCTTATTTTGGCATGAACCAGTGTCCATAGCTGCATAAATACCAATGGATGGGAGATGAGATTCCAGACAAAATGCAGGATGCATGACAGACTGATAAAAAAACCCAGAAGTTTAGCACTTTTACTGCTGAAAGCACAAAGACATCCACACAGACCGGGCACAGGCTGTGTCAAGGCTCAGAATATCATCATTGTTTCTCAAGTATGTGTCCAAACATGAGTGCATTTGCAGCTTACAAGGAGAGGAAATGGGAGTCACCTCATGAAGATACTATGAAGAAGGAAAGATTTGAGACACCATTCAAATGGATTGCCTTGACAAGAGAACACAGAGAGCTTTTGGATGAGATTGTTTGAGGTTGCACTGTGTGGGAAGGAAGAAAAGTGTGTTTAAAAGTGGGAAATGAATGAATTACCCCCTCTGATCATCAGTGTCCTGGAGGAGTTAGTCACCCTGGATAGAATATGTGGTCTGATGCCATAACGAGAGGGGAAAATAAAGTCTCTGCCTGATGAGGTCAAGTTTCTGGCTGGCATGGCAACCACTGAGCCCTGGGAGACATGAGGCTTGGTGGGGCCCTGGTTTTTCAGGATGCCTTTCCCTGCATAAACAAAAACAATGACAGATGGTTATGGGGGTTGCCTTGTCTGCAACCCCCCTGCAGGAGCCTTTCAGGTGAAATTGAAGCCGTGGGAGCAGCCCTGAGTGGTGAAACAGTTAAATTATTGGTATTGATCAGGGTCAGTTTTCTGGCCATTTCTACTTCTGGGGAGCTACTGTTACTCAATAATGTGATCAAAATTACAGCTTTAACTCTTGCCATGTCCCACTGGCCACTTCTGTCATAATAAGTTTTTCAGGTTTTCAAGACCGCTAGAAAACCAACAGATATTCTCTCCAGAGTTAGAGCTAGCCAGTCTGCACGCAGTGTTGTAATGCACATAAAAAACACATCAAGCATGGTATTTCAATCGGGGGAACATGCAACATGTACAGCCCATAATATTAAAGTCTGCAATCAGATCACAGAAATACACCGCTCATTCTGCATACACCTTTTTAGATATTTAAATCATATACAATATTGTTTTGTCATTCCAATGATGTAATATTGTAATGTGTGTGCGTCTATGTGTGTGATTATATATATTGTGATAAAAATAATTTATGATGATTTGACAGACATTACTTTAACTCAAATTCATTATCACACAGAAATATATTAAATATACTGAATGCATATGAAGTACAAAAATCTGTAGTAGCATAGACATTGTGTGTCTCTATTGCAACTGAAATTGTGACCTGGAAATTTATGCATGAGTAGCTCATGCAAGCAGACTTATCTAAAACGTCAAAACCCATACACACCCAATTGAATGGACATAAAATGTATGACCATTTCAATTTCTGCTGAAGTTATGTAAATCTGATGGTGCCAATTCAAAGTATCTATGGTAGCTACAGTACTCAGCTTTGTAATGTGGTGTTGAGGTTAGGTTATCAGAAGAAGATAATGCTCACGAACTCCTAGTAAGATACTGAAACTGTATTGGTGTGCATATTTTTAATTTGAGCTGACAGATAATTTGTGGAGAAAATTTTTGGGATGCTCTATTAGAACAGTATGAAGATGAGCCTTTAAATGAACAGAGAACTAAGGAGCAGTGGGTTACAGAGCCATGCCCATGGGAGAGCAGGGTTCAATGGGACAGAGGTTTCTCTGATTGAGGGTGGAGGTAGGGAGATGTGGGAGGTAGAGGTGGTGATGTGGGCGGTGGAGGTATGGGGAGATGAAGCAATGCATGGAATCTGCTCCTGTGGACAGATGCAACCATATGAAGCAAAACAGCAAAGAAAAATTGGAAAGGCATGACTTCAGAAAGGACAGATCACAGATAACAGACAATTGTCTGGCAAGTGCACTTGGAGCTGCTAGAACCTGCATGACAACAGAAAAAGGTAGGTGGTTAACTCAGTGATGCCACAATTACCCCAGTCATGACTACTGGCTTTCTCTGTGGTATAGGCAGGCCTGAGTGGAGAATATCCATTCCGTGATTCGCCAAACACTGTGTGAGAGACAAAATCTTTACATGCCTTGGACAGATCAGATTGATCCAAGGGGAACAGTATACACCTTTAGATTTTCCCTCATTATTTCTATTTTACACTTATTAGTTTATGCATTTGAGCTAATGAGGAGAAGTGTTCATCAAAAAGCAAAACTCAATATCAATGTGTGGACTGTAAATAACTTAAAATAAGTGGGGCAGAATCAGGCTGGTTTACACAAGTCAACAAGAAAATACTAAATTATATCCATACTCAGTGGCACTTTAGTATAGTATCTAGAACCGTGTAGAACCTACTTTTGCCTCCAGACCAGCCTTAAGTATTCACGCATGGATACAACAAAGTGATGGAAATATTCTTTAAGCATTTTGGTCCATGCTGACTCGATAACAATAACAGTTCCAGCAGGTTTTTGGGCCACCTATTCATACTGCAAACCTCCCAGTCTACATCATCCCAAAGGTGGTCTATTGGATTGAGATCTGGGGACTGTGCAGGCCATTGGAGTAAATTTAAGTCATTGTCATGTTTGTGGAACCTGCTTGAGATTATTTGTTCTTTGTGATAAGATGGATTATGGTAGTTCTTCACTTTCTCGTTGTACATTAAAACCCTAGGGGTTAGACAAAATAATGGAAATATTACAACAAAAAAGACTTGGCTACTGTGATGTAACTAAATAAATAAAAGTATAAAGGCAGCTGCATAGGTGAGGCATATTAAGTGGAGTCTATTAAACCAAATAGCAGTATGTGCCAGCCATAAAAGAGGTCCAACAATCAGCACTTTCATAAGTGAGTTTCCAAAGCAAAATGAGGCAGCAGAGTTCTAAGAAGGCTGAATAATCAATGCCCATATTGCAAGTGCATCTCTCACAAAAGCTCCAAAATGATTTACATTTTGGAGCTTTTGTGAGAGATGCACCTGTGGCAGAGGGAACAGTGTCAAAAATCATGACAACATACGGCAAACACAAACAAACTGCTTTGGCAAAGAGAAGCAGTGTTCACAAGTTGAAGCGCACCAACAGGGAGAGCCAGACACTTAGCATGATAGGCGGTAAACACCCCATCAACTAACTCAAAAGACACATAACCTGTTGTAAGGAGCACAAAACCTGTATCTCTGTGCAATGGAAGCCTTCAGCCCTCAATGGCTGTTACCAACTGAAATATGGTGGTGGATCTGTAATGGTATGGGCAGCCATCTCATGGCAGTCATTGGGTCTGATGATTGCTCTGCATACTCATATAGCAGTACAGAAATATGAAGCTATTTTATAACACCAGTTACATCCTCTACTCTCAGAAAAAAAGGGTTCTTTTGCTTGTCTCCATAGGGGAACCCTGTTTTAGTTCTTTATGGAACCCTCTATGGTAGGTGTGAAAACCATTCTGACAAAGAACCCTTCAACTAGATAAGTTTCCTCTGTGGAGGCAAAGAGGAGCCTTTTGTGACCCTTTGTTCTGAAAGTGTATGGCACAAACAGTTCCCTTATTTCAAACATGATAACACCCCCCATACACATTGCTAAATTACCAGGATGGAGTCAAACACCTTCCATGGCCTCAACAAATGTCATTGAACCTATATGGTTAGTTTTTGAGTGCAGTGTTGATTTCCACCTCCTTCATTCCTCAAAAAACTGGAGGATTTTCTTCTTGAAAAATGGTACAATATCCCGCTAGACACAGTTCAAAACTTGACAGCATTCTGAGAATGATTTGAAGCTGTTCTAAAGACAAAGGGTGGCCCTACTCCTTATTAGTTGCTTCATATTCAAATATTGTTTGGTGTTCCCATTGGTTTGTCCAACCCACATATATATATATATATATATATATATATATATATATATATACACAAAGCATTGAAGTATGGGATTTACCCAAAGACTTGATTGGCCGCTGGGTGGTGCTAGAGGCCTGGGGTTGTGCCTGCTGCCCCTGCTGGGGGATAGTGACAGGGATGGCTGTGGTGGTACTGAGAGGTTTGGTTGGAAGGGGCTGAGGATTGGCAAGAGGGATGTCCTCCGAGGGGGAAAAAACATTTCTATCTTTATTTACACTCCCTGGGAAGGAAAAAGAGAAAAAGGAACATAGAGGGTCTTATCATCTGCAAAAAGCACCAGTTTCACTCATCTGAGCATCAGGAATTTAGATCTCTTTGTTTGAAATATCAATTTCTTATTTGAAAGAATGATCATTCAATCTTTTTCCATGCATATCTGAATATGGATTGGCAAAAATAAAAATAATCTATACATACACATTGGTACTATAGGGAATCGCTTCTAATGTGAAAAATGTGTTATATACTATTTAAAAATGACTTCTAATTATCGAAAAACATTTAACACATACTGTAGTTCTGGGTATTACAATGCAGTCTGCTTGAAGTAATGAAAAAATCATTTTTCTAACCAGTTATAAATGAGGTCAGAGCAACAAATGAGGTGTTGGATCAGTGCTTCTCATCCTTGAGGGGAAAAACTGTTTAAATTAGCCAGCATGCAGTGGGAACATGCAGACTGTGCAAACTCAAATGCTTTTGGCTGCAAGCGCATCAACTCTGAAAACAAAACTCTCTGACATGATGGAAATAAATACTGAAATGAATAAAAACAAGGAAAAGAGTGTGTAAAAGATAGAGATGATCATGTATTAAAAGGAAACAGGGACAGACTTTTCACAGGGACAGAATTTTCACTTATAAAGTGTCAATGAAAGCATCCTACAGTGATGTACACATTACGATAGATTTTCTTTTTATATATGATTCATTTTACATATTATTTCAGCAGGGAGAACATTGCATCTAATCTCATTTAACGTGTTGTTCTTAATAAATACATCCATTCATCCATTATCTATACCCGTTTATCCTGAGCAGGGTCACGGGGTGTGCTGGAGCCTATCCCAGCGTGTATTGGGCAAGAGGTAGGAATACACCTTGGACAGGCCACCAATCTATCGCATGGCACACACACCATTCACTCACACACTCATACCTATGGGCAATTTAGAGTCTCCAATTAGCATTCCTGCATTGACCTACAGAAGGCTTTTAATACTATAGATCACAGCCAATTATTGAGAAAATTGGAGAAGTATGGAATAAGAGGTATAGCTTACTCTTGGCTGGAAAGCTACTTGGAAAATAGACAGCAATGTGTGAAAATTAATGAGACTGTGTCAGGATTTAGGAAGGTCACCTGTGGGGTACCCCAGGGATCGGTGATTGGTCCAAAACTTTTCTTACTTTATATTAATGATGTTTGCAATGTTACTGAAAGGTTAAAATTTGTCATTTTTGCAGACGATACAAATCTATTTTGCTCTGGGAAAAATTTAAAGGAACTTTTGTATGCTGTTGAAAGGGAGCTGGAAATTCTCAAAACTTGGTTTGATGTTAATAAATTGTCTCTCAATATTAAGAAAACTAAATTCATGGTTTTTGGTAATCAAAAAGAAATTGATGGGGATATTGAATTAAAAATCTGTGATGTTGAAATTGAAAGAGTTTTTGAGACAAAATTCTTAGGGGTTGTGATTGATCATAAATTAACATGGAAACAACATATTGACTATATTAAAGTAAAGATATCAAAGTCAATAGCAATCCTGTATAAATCTAGGGATATATTAAATTACAAGGCCTTGTATATAATTTATTGCTCACTTATACTTCCTTATATATCTTACTGTGTGGAATTGTGGGGGTCGGCCTTTAAAACGACTATAAATTCAATAGTCATACTACAAAAACGAGCCATACGTATTATTAATAAGGCTGGTTACTATGATCACACTAATCCAATGTTTATAAAATCCCATGTTATGAAATTTAATGATTTGGTATATTATAAAATAATGCAAATCATGTTTAGAGCTAAAACAAAGTCACTCCCAGACTGTGTACAAAGGTTTTTTTCAATGCAGGAGTGCAAATATGATTTGAGAGATGTTTGTTTACTGTACAAAAAAAAGGGATTAAAAGGAGATGTATTTCTATTGTTGGGGTTAAATTATGGAATAATGCTAATATAAATGTAAGAATGTGTGATTCGCTTTTGGTTTTCAAAAGAATGGTTTATAAAGTTATTTTTGAGGGTTACAATTGTGAATGATTTTTATTTTGTTATTATGTTTATTTTTGGAGGGTAGCTTAAATTGAAAAGAATGTAGGATAGGCATATAATAAGCATTATGCTTCTGCCTGTGCCTTTTCAGTCACTACCTAATACATAGATTGTTGACTTGTTTATATTGTCTAGAATGTTTATATTTAGTGTATTGTGTGTGATGACTGAATAAAAAATACTACTACTACATGTCTTTGGACTCTGGGAGGAAACCAGAGTACCTGGAGGAAACCCTCACAGACACGGGGAGAACATGCAAACTCTACAGAGAAAGGCTCCAAGCCAAGATTCAAACCCACGACCTTCTTGCTGTGAAGCAACAGTGCTACCCACTGCACCACTGTGCCGCCCTCTTAATCAATAAATAATTGGTAAGATAATTTCAGTGAAAATGATTCAAATCTGTGTGTTCAAGCCACAAAGTGAAAATAAAGATCCTTAAAGAAAAAAAAACAATGATTCCATGTTCTAAAAGATGAGACAGAAATAATCATAACAAATGCATCAGAAAGATAAAGGGATATATTTAGGCAGGGCGTAGACAGGCAACATCTACCGTGACATAATTTCCTGTGGGAAATGCAAGACCATGATACCATGCGCGGTCATCAAGTATTTCGAGCAAAAAGAAAAACTTGCAACACCTGACATTACTTACTCACACTTTTGTGTTGATGTTCAGTGTTCCTCTGATCATCTCCATGGTCTTGGACTTTCTATAGACTCAAAGCATGCCAGCATGCAGCCAAAGCTGGATTTTTCCCACAGACCCTGCCCATTCCAGCAGCTTCCCAATGAACATAACCGAAGCAATGGCCGACTGCAAATAAAGCTGTATGATTCAAAAAGAAGGAGGTGTCTCTATTTTACCCAACGTCAACTGTGACATTTGCGGCGCATTGGGTCTTGGGACAGGGGAAATTTCTGGGCGGCTTTCAGGAGGTGCTGTGGAAAATAATGTGACTTTTTAAAAGGGAAAAGAATGTCAAAAAATACGAAAAATGTAGCAGTCATGTGAAGGGAAAAATAATGTCAATGAAATAATCTCATAGACCACAACTGAAAAGGTGAAGGTAAAATAAGATTACTGCCCCTATGTACCAAGGAATCTTGTGCTGAAAACGCAAATAATTGAGATGAGAGGTGTTTAAGTCACCACTGGCACATGTGCTAACGAATGAATCAGCAGTAGAATCGGTAGGGAGAAAAATGCAATTACCAAAAGTTGATCTGGGAGATCCGGGGAAAGCGATGTTTTGGAGCACGTGAGAACCTCTGGAGTGAGTTCTATTATGAACAGCTGGAAGGGGGAAAGCAGTAGAGGATTAATAGAGAGTCTGTCCCATTCCGACAGTGGGTCCTGAGATTTAAATCTCTCTGGAGAGTAAAACATCAACACTGAAAGAAAACTAAGTATAAACAAATCCCCTCTACTCTTCTTCTTACTCTAGTTGACATGTTTTCTTTAAAGAAATATTTCTTTTTTGCATTTCTCATCAGTCTCCCTAACCACACTGTACATGGTGGAGGGATTCTGTACTTGTTTTCACAGATATTGTACTGGGTGTACTGTATTGATCAAAGTGAAGAAAATAAGGAATTTATATTGGTTTGTACATTTTCAGAGATAAAAGGTAAGCAGGTTTTTAGTTTTGTAAATAAATGCATTGCATTAATGTATTAATGTAAAGTGAAAATATAGGATATGTATGCATTTTGTAAATTACAGAAATGCTTTCATTTATTAACATGACTCCACAGAGAATGTGTCTACAAAAAATTGAGTTTTCTAGGGCATTGGGGACAGGGGAAATTTAATGGCTTACCAAGTCGAGGAGGGAACATTACCCGGCTTCCAGTCATAATTGACTTCTGAAAAGATAAATTAAATTAAAATAAAGCTCCTATAAGTCTAATACAAGACATTTGATATATAAAACGATATAAGGTGATTTATTTATTTATTTAATGTTTATTTGATAGGGACAGATACATTTAAATTGTAAAACAATATCCAATGCAATGTATCACAGCATTTATAGCATATGCTAATGTCCGATGCTTGTCCCTAGATGGGCTTTTCAACACTCATAATGTTTCTGTGTATTAATCTCCTCATTTCATAGAGGAATGGTTTCTCAAACCCATTTCTCTGACCCTTCACACAGTATCCAACATCCAGGATTACATAAGTGTGTGTGATTCCTCCACCATGTCTAATGTGTCCCAGGCCTCTCGAGTGAGGCACTACTTCCTCCTTATTTTCAGGCAAGGCGCCCTGGCATTTTGGCAAATGCACTATGGCCTCTGAATTTATGAGCCCCCTGCTCCAGGAACAGGTTATCCCTGCTGGCTGAGCCGCTCACTCTGGGTGAAAGACTCTAGCCTGGTCCTCTGATGGAGAATAAGGATCCTGAAATCTTTCACGGTGGAACAAAGCAAGGGGGATGGCCCCAATAGAGAGTGAGAGCCATGGACATCCAGTGGATCCTTGCCAGATCAGACCTGTCATGTGTGGATTTAGGAAGTTCCTTGGGCTGTGCTGCTGCAGCTGGACTGGGAGTCTGACCCGCTTGCTAGCAACTATGCCCCTCAGAGAGAAAGAGAGGGGTGAGAGGCGAAAGGGAGTGTGTGAGAGAGAGAGAGAGAGAGAGAGAGAGAGAGAGAGAGAGAGAGAGAGAGAGAGAGAGCAAGGTGTGGGGGAGAGTGAGGGGGAAAAAGATGGAGAAAAAGTGGGAGAAAGAGAAATAGAGGTGGAGAAAGGAAGAAATCGAGAATAAGAGTGGGAAAAAGAGTAGAGATGATTCATTTTTTAAAAATTAGAGATGAGGAGGGCAGTGGAAGAAAAGTAGATGTTCTTTTGACCTGGGCTGTCTCTCTTGGCTTCTCTAGCCTTGGACTCTTTTTAGTCCTTTTGCATCAGGGAAGAATAGGAATGGAAAAAAACACTTGCAGCTTTCAAAAATATAATAATGGCAAATCAAGATATTGAACTCCTTTTTAGAGGTCATTGCCTGTGGAAACAATTAACAGTGGAAAACCCCTGAAGCTGTGCATTTCTACTGTTTTACACAAAGGCGTTGGTACATACCACTGGTTTTCCATTTGGGGTCTTTGGCTTGAAGAGTTTTTGGATGCCCTTTTCTGTGAAATGTGAGATAAAACAGTATACAAATTTAAACTTCTCAACTCTCAATAAATAAATAAATAAATGAAATGTACATCGTGCACACTGAGAATTCTTGCCCTAGGAATAATTGCAGTTACACCATATTTAGTGGTATGAAAACATGTATTCTCAGCATGAGGGAAAGGAAAGGGCTGGACTCTAGTATGACCCACAAAAGTGTACTGGGGCAACATTTTGATTGACATGCAGCATATATTATTGGTACAAGGGGGATGATTTCAGTGACCTACCACACATCCCATTGAAACAAGGAAACAATTTGAGTGATGCACCACCCATGCCACTAGTATAAGGGAAAGATTAGAATAATGGTAGGGAAGGAATAATTTGAGTGACACACCATTCACGCCATTAGCAGGAGGGAATTGTTTGAGTGATGTACCGCCTGTGCCATTTGTATGGTGGAAATGATTTGAATGATGCTCCATCCATACCACTGGTTACAAGAATCAGCTTGAATGACGTACCACCCATGTTGGTGTTGTGAATGAGAGGTTTGCTCCACACCCCACTTTTCTCCTCCTTGTTGGACCGAACACCAAACTCGTAGGGTGTGTTGGGCTTCAGGTTGTCTATCACGGTGTCACTGGTTGGGCATGTCTGGTAGTTCCACTTCCTGTTCCTTTCCCGATAGCGAACTGTGTAATGCCTGCAGTTCATTTAAAACAAAACACAATGACCCAATGTCAAGGCTCCGAAATCAAAATATGTGAAGTAAAGAAACTATTGACAGTAGTGGGGGAAATATGGTAGCTGCTGTCAAATTTGGTTTGAAGTAGTACAACAGGCTCAAAATTAATTCATCCAATCTTTTTTTTTATTGTTCCGGACCTGTTGTGACTTAGTTCCATTTTATGCTGGTAGATGGGATCCTCATAATATTTGTTGGTAGCCTATGCATTGGGGAAGGGTTTCCAAGAATCACAGTTAATTATATTTTGAGGGTGTCTCCAGCAATAAACAACAGCAACAACAACAAAAAAGTGTAATTATAGCTTCCACCTCACCTATGTTTTGGATACCATGTATGCACAATTGTATAAAAATTCTAGGAAAAAGGTTCTATAAATTTCAATGTTCTCACAATTTTACTGGAATGTCTTTTCAATGTTACAACTTGCCACTACATGGCAGCAACATTGCAAGAATTTTTTTTTTTGTCATTTAGGATTATTGGGATGGCAGAAGTTACAGCTTGGTTGGGTGGCATGCCCCATACCTATACGGTTTTAAAAGTGACTTCGACAGCAAACAGTCTCTGGAAAAAAATTCGCCTGAACACTTAAAATGAATTTCACAAAACTTCAAACAGTCTAAAATAGAATCTGTGGCCCGCCCCCTTATGAAAATGTGCATATTATCTGTAGCTAGTTCAACTAGTTCAACTATCTGGCTGTAAGGGCCAACTAGTTCAGCTTTTTTGTCATATGGATCAACAAGTTCAGCTAGCTGACCAAAAGGACCAACTAGTACAGCTAGATGGTTATAAAGACCAACTAGTTTAGCTAGCACTAAACTGTTCTTAGGACTGAACTAGAGCCGCGTTTCCACCAAATTACCCGGAACTTTTAGTCCCAGGAACTACTTTTCCAGGAACTAAAAGGTTCCTTCAAACAATGGTTGCCTGCGTTTCCACCGCGGTCTAAAGTTCCGCGAAGATTAGGCAAATTAGCCCACTGACGTATGAAAAAGCGAAGTTGTCGTCGGCCCATCTGTCCTATGATTTCTTCTGTAACCCCATACTACCACCGAAGTAGCCTACATTATTTTCTAATAACCGGGACAGCCCGGAGGGGTTTATTCCACAACGGGTTACCAACAATGACTATATATGGTTACTTTTGTATTTATTGATTTTTATCGATTTAATCACCTGGAATTGAAATATTCTTCTGCAGCCGTTTGGGCATATTTTACCGTTGTCAAGCAAAACTGTCGTTGGTAGTTGAACTTGGACTGTTGTTATGCAACAAATAGGATATAACAGGCCGATAGTCAGATTGTAACTGTTTTATATATCCCCTCAAACACATTCATTATGTTTATATGCGAACATTCACTTTCATGTTTTAACATCCGAGGCGACAGAATGCACTCACATTTCCAGTATAACTGGCAACAACAGCAGAAAACATGCACACGTTGTAAACAATTTGCTGTTTTATTACTTTCTCATCGTCAATTCCATATAGGCTAATCGCAAAATGACAAGAATAGAACGAAAACTCGGACTTGCGTGAAAATTTTAATTAGCAGTGGTACAGCCACCGTTTGCTTTCCTTCGAAGTTACTGCTAGCCGAGCAGCGAAGTGTGCCCTCCAGATGCGAACCATGCACCATAAATTAGTCCATAGTCTTCCTGGTCTTTTTGTGGAATTGAAGAATGACAGAGTAAAATCACGGCAGTCTGAAAAAGCTAAAGGGACGACTACTAGAATTAACCTGTTATTTTACCATGACAAAAAGTGCGGAAGGTGATTTCCAGTTTGCTTTTACTGTATCACCAATGTGAATTACGCAGAACTACCGCATACCTCACATAACTGTATCAAACGTTTTGAGTCAATTACAACGGGCTAACAAAGAAAATCCGGAAGAAAATATTCAGCAACCGAATTAATCCGTTTGAATGTTTTGGTACGTAATATGCTGTCCCAGCATGAATGCTTAGCATTTTATAAAACGAATACTAAAGCAAGAAAAGAACAGAAGAGCACACGTTATAATTCAAAGACGTTGGCAGGCTATAACCAAAACTAGGCTACTGCGCCGCATAACATACAAGTTTGATTTGAAGTTATTATGAAAATAAATCGGTTTGCGGCTGCATATTTTTAAACATGGCGGTTGAAAATAAACACAAAAAAATGCTGCGAGTACTCGACCAATCAGAAATGTTCAGCGCTGCAAGCTCCACCCAAAAGGTTCCTGTACTTTCGGAAAGTACTACCCCCCGAGCAGGAACTTTTTTGGGGGTAAAATAAAGCCCCCGGAACTAAATTTAGACCCTAGTTCCTGCGGTGGAAACGCACTGAGTTCCTCAAAAGGTTCCTAGTTCCGGGGTAAAGTTCCTGCGGTGGAAACGCGGCTTAGCTTAACTAATGAGCCTATTAAACATAGCTAGTTAAACTAGCTGCACTTAAAACCTAGCTAAAACCTTTAACTAGCACTTAAAACCTTTAACTAGCCACATTTTTGTAGCATCTGGCCACCTAAAGCAGCAGCAAGCTGTGTTCTGAAGGCAGCAAGCTGGGCACCTCGTTGGCACAAATGGCAGCTAGTCAGGCAAATGTGGTAGCTAAATAAATCATATGGCCAGCTAGGTTGGAAAATGGACTGCTAGTTTGGTAGCTAGCTACGAGGATTAAATGACAAAGTGGCTTACCACAGAAACCTGGTGTGAGACTTGAGGACGAGTAGTACTGTAGTAGTTCCAGTTATCCCTTTTCATTTGGGCCAATACATTTTGTCACTGGTGGACCACAGACCTATTGATACTGATATTTTTGACAACAGTTTTGTCCGTCTACTAGTTGAGACCCAAATGGCATTAACTTGCGCAAATACGTTGAACTGTTCAAGTGTAATGCACACAGCAGTGGCCAGGCAACAGAAGGAGCAGACATTAAGCTTTAATGAGAAGAGAAAGGGGAGATGAGCCACTCAGAACCGTATGCAATGGAGCTTTCCAGGGGCTTTTCAAAAGTTCTCCATTCCAACAGGGAGAAAAAAAGGAGAAAGCATAAAGCCTGTCAGTGAGGAACAAAAGATGTGTGTCAGTGCGTGGCCTTGTGTGTCCCCTACTCCCTTTTTCATACAGTACTCACACCTGCGCTCCTATGCTTCACTTCTCTCATTAGTATGGCACAAGTTATGTGCTAACCAAGAGTGGTTTGTGTAAAATATTTAACGTGTATAAATGTGTATGTATTGTGTATGTATGCATCAGTTTGTGAATAAATGTGTGTGCCTGCGATATGTGTGTGGATAGCGTGTGTTATATTGCTCCATGCATTGGCATGGTCATGTCTGAGGCTGCTGAAATTGATAGATATCATTTTTATTTTTGATGGCCAGCTGTTCTGATACCTCTCCTTCCTTCAGCTCTGCCAGACTGTGACAGACAAGAGCATTACCGCATGTTCAGCTTTCAACCCAGAGCCAGCTTCTCCACGTCAACACTTACATTACTGAAGTATGAGGTTTGACATCTGAAACTGGAAAGTGGGTTTTAATTAATGCCAGGTCTACAGATTACACATGGAAGACCCTCGTATGAGCACTATCTGCTATTGCTATTTGCACCAAGGAGGGCTTATTGCATAGGCCTAAGAACCTCAGAGTGAACTCAGCCAATAGATCTAGGACTCCAGCATGAGCGACAGAATAGCCTCTGGCAAAGTGACTGCAAGGGGTGACACCCCCTCATGTGTAATGTTCTCTTCATGCCAACAAGTACTGTTGCATGTAAGGGAGGACCTCATGTTTTAGACACAATGCAGATATATTTGAAAGAATGAGCTCATGAGATTTATCCAATTTATCAAGTTCAAATTTTTCCTTCATTGCACATATTTGAAATCCCCAGGCATCCCTTCATAGTTTCTATCTGACATGGACTAGGAACTCACAGTGAGTGACCAGACCAGATAATTGTGATTCATGACCACTTCCTCACTCACCCATCTTCCAGACAGTCATTCATGATGTTTCCATCATAGGGTGTCTTCAGGAGAGTTCCCCAGGATAGCAGCACTGATGTGGGGGTCACAGACCCGATCACAAGATGCAGGGGCTTGTCCAGGTCCACTTTTCCTGTTTTTGATAGGCAGGTAAAAGTTCAGAGGTCATTCCCATTAACATAAACCGTGGAAAAGCTCCTTGGTGTTATGATATCATGTGTTAATGATGATAATAATATTGTTTTTTTCCCTCAAATTGAGAATTATGTATGACAATTCATTCTGGCAAAAACTGTCCATCGAGAAAGCAGTATAATTTACTTTTGTTTTTGTTTTATTTGTGTTTGTTCATGCATTTGTATTTGTTGTGTTTTACTGCTTATATACAGTATGTGTAGAGTATGTACTGTATGTGTAAAGATATGTACACATGTTTCTTATGCATATCTACATAATGTACACTGTATGACCAAAAGTATCTGGACAACCATTGGTCCGGGGCTGTTTTTCATCATCTGGCCTAGGCCTCTTAGTTCCAGTGAAGGCCAATTTTAATGCAATGACATTCTAGATGATTCTGTGCTTCCAACTTTGTGGCAACAGTTTGGGGAACAGTTTTGTTCTCTGATTCAGTATGTTCATATGGTTTTGCCAAGAACGGCCTGGAAAAACTTGACTGGCCAGCACAGAGCCTTGACCTCCACCCCATCCAACACCTTTGGGATCAATTGGAAAGCCTGTGAGCCAGACCTAATCGCCCAATCAGTTCCCAACTTCACTGATGCTCTTCTGGCTATAGCCTCAAAGGATGGACCAACTCTATATTAATTCCCATAATTTTGGATGAGATGTTGGATGTCAGGTGTCCACATACTTTTGGCCTTGTTGTGTATATAATTAATTTGGTTGATATGTTATGGCAGCACAGATTTATTTTTCATGCCAATTCAACTGTAATTTTACCAAATAAAAAAGAAACAATAGCAACAAACATAATTTCACCAATTTCCTAATTTATAGAGACTGACATATGAGCAGTGTATATGTACTGATTAGGTAATGATGTGTGTTTACCGGTGCAGTGTTTCTTCACATCATTTGATGGAATGGGCTGTACAGCAATCAGGTACTTTGGCTCTGCATCTGAACAAACAAAGAAAAACATTTCATATTGAGCCTGCAGCATTGTCTACATGTAAATATTACAGCTTAAATAATACAACAAAATCAATACCAAATAATTCTATTATAATGACCTCATATTGATATATTTTAAATAAAAATCATATGTAAATGTTAGAATAAAATAGTAAAACCCTTCAACAAAGTAAAAAAGATAACATGATATCACAGTCATGACATCACATCCATCATAAGCTGTCATAACAGCATAACATAGTTTATTACAAATGTCATAACACTCATATAAATGCAGAACATTTTACAAAACAGATAAGTGGCTCAAAGTTATCATTGCATACATTACAACTGTGTAATGATAATGGACATGTTTTAATGTGCAGTCATGACTGGTTATGTGGGCTTTTTACAGTATATTTCAAGAGTTATCTTAAATGTTCAAACATGTATAAAAATTGTGCAATAGCTGAATCAGTAACACAAGAGTTGAGACAGACACGGACAGAGGCAGAGAGACCTGAAGCTGGCTGTGAAAATGTAACTAAATAAGAAAACATGCAATGCAACAGGCTCATGGCTCTGTGGAAAGAGATGACAAACTGCAACTAAAGCATGCAAAAAATGTGAGACAAGAAATATTAATAGGCACAAGTGAATTAATTAAAAAAACTCACAGCACTGTTTGGAAAAAGGGAAAAGACAACATCTGGCCATTTGGCAATTGCCAAAAGCATCAAAAAGTCAAAAAGACCTGCAACTGTGGTTCACTCCAAAAAATGTAATATATGGGTATCTCAACTTTCTTATTCTCTGAGAGAGGTATGTGACTATGGTCCAGATTTACTAAGGAAATAGTGGCAGGGAAAAATATTTGCAGTAACAGATACCGACACATTAACAACTGATGTAGCAAGATTGTCGATTTACACAATGGATTAAATTCAGTGCTCTCATTTGCAATTTTGCGGTAGGAGCCAACCATAAGAAGGGTCAGAAACAATACGGGATGCTTACACGTCCAGGTTACAAGGCACTAAGAAATAGATACGGAGCAACCAAGTACAACTACAAAAAAAAGTTACTTGCAGATCACAAAATATAGGTAATGGTCATCAAGGTACAGCTTCACAACATTGTATTATAGCATAGGAGTACAACACCAACAGAGATGATAAAAATTTGGAGTGACACATACAGAATTAATTCATTAGGTATAAGAAAATGGAGCAGTAGAGGATGTAACGAAAAGATAACATGATGTTAGGCAGCATGCAAAAACAAAAACTTTACAAGGGGAAAAGGCACAGGTGTTGGTCCAACTAAAGGAAGAATAGATATAACAGGTGATAAAATCCCTGCAAAATTGGTGGGGTTAAAAGGAAAAGACAGATGAACTTGTGATGGGAGAAGGCCATAGAGCTTCTGATGGCAAAACTGTATTCACAATTTATTATATGGTAAATGGACTGCATTCATATAGCGCTTTTATCCAAAGTGCTTTACAATTGAGGCTGCCATGCAAGGTACCTATCAGCTCGGTGGGAGCAATTAGGGGTTAGGTGTCTTGCTCTGGGACACTTTGACATGCCCAGGGTGGGGGATCGAACCGGCAACCCTCTGACTGCCAGACAACCGGTCTTACCTCCTGAGCTATGTCGTACCATGTGTGTGTACATAATTTCAATAAAAAAATATAAGTTCATATTATATCTGACAATAAATGAGACGTGACTCATAGAAACGTGTGAAACATATCATGTCTCCTATGTGGAGTGAATTGATTTGACTGCCGAGGAGGTGTGCACAGCACGACACCCTTCACTCGTATCCTCTGTGTGAGCTGTAGGCTACATCACCACAAATTACTACTGCCCACTTTCTGGAGTTCCACAAATTCTCAGGCAAAGATAAAGAGGGGAGTTGTCATGCCAATTTTGATCCGGGCTGCAAAAATGATCTGGGTGAGGTAATGACACTCTAAAACCATTGTGACGTACTTAAAGTTTTGCTGCAGGGCCCGTTGCTATGCCGACGTTGCCAGCCTTGTTACATTCTTTGGTGATAAAGATTCTAAGACAACTCAGCAATTTCTCTGCTTTAATGGGTTATTTTCCAGCCTGAAATGCGATCGTATTAGTAAATGGCAACACATGTCATCTAAAGCCGCGTTTCCTCCCAAAGTACTTGGAACTTTTAGTCCCAGGAACTACTTTTTAAGGAACTAAAACGTTACTTCATGCCCATTGTTGTCTGCATTTCCACCATGGTCCCACGACGATTAGGCAAATTAGTCCGCTGATGTATGAAAAAGCGACATCGTCATCGGTCCATCTGTCATATGATTTCTTCTGTAACTCCATACTGCCACTGAAGAATGTTATTTTCCAATAACGGGACAGCCCGGAGGGGTTTATTCCACTTATACAACGGGTTTCCAACAATGACTATATATGGTTACCTAAGTATTTATTAATTTTTATAGACTTAATCACCTGAAATTGAAATATTCTTCCGCAGCCGTTTGGGAATATTATTTTACCGTTGTCAAGCAAAACTCTCGTTGGTAGTTCGACTTGGACCGTTTTTATGCAACAAACAGGATATAACAGACCAATATACAGATTGTAACTGTTTTATATATCCTCTCAAACACATTCATTATGTTTTTATGCGAACATTCACTTTCATATCTTGACATCCGATGTGACAGAATGCATTCACATTTCACAAATAACTGGTAACAACAGCAGAAAACATGCACACGTCGTAAACAATTGGCTGTTGAATTGATTAATTCCACTCTCATTGTCATTTCCATATAATCGTAAAATGACAAGAATAAATAGAATGAAAACTCGGACTTGCGTGAAAATTTAAATTAATATTGCAGTGGTACAGCCACCATTTGTTTTCATCTTTTTAAGTTACTGGTAGCGTAGCTGCTAAATATTTGAAGTGTGCCCTCCAGATGCGAACCATGCACCATAAATTAGAGTCCATATGTCTAGTCCTGGTCTTTTTGTGGAAATGAAGAATCGCAGAGTGAAATTGTGGCAGAAGGTGATTTTTTCCGTTTGCTTTTACTGTATCCCCTATGTAAATTACGCAGAACTACCGCTACCTCACATACCCTAACTGTGTCAAGCATTTTGAGTCAATTATAACGGGCTAACAAAAAAACAAAAAAAACCCGGATGAAAACCGAATTACATCGTTTGAATGGTTTGGTACATAATATGCTGTCCCAGTACGAATGCTTATATTTTATAAAACAGACTTAATGCTAAAGCAAGAAAAGAACAGAAACGCACACAAAATAATCCTGAATCTTGATTTCTCATCTGTAGACGTTGGCAGGCTATAACCAAAAGTAGGCTACTGCACTGCATAACATAAAGTTTGAATTCAAGTTATTATTTTGAAAATAATAAATTGGATTGCAGCTGCAGATTTTTAAAAATGGCGGTTGAAATAAAATGCTGCGAGTACTCGACCAATCAGAAATGTTCAGCGCTTGCACGCCACCCCAAAAGTTCCTGTACTTTTCGAAAGTACTTCCCCCCGAGCAGGGACATTTTGGGGGGTAAAATAAAGTCCCCAGAACTTAATTTAGACCCTGGTTCCTGCGGTGGAAATGCACTGAGTTCCTCAAAAGGTTCCTAGTTCCTGGGGAAAGTTCCTGCAGTGGAAACGCGGCTTAACTTGCAAGTAGTTGGCTATCTCCCTGGATATGAATTAAATGTTTTTAACAGAAAATAATAATAATAAATGTGATATTATCCACGGAAATGGCTATACAAAAGGGCAAAATAAATGTTGTATACATTTGCATGAACACATTTAACTATGCATCAAAAGAAAAGTCACAGAGATATTCAAATCCAACGTAGATATTGTGATGTCGGAAAAGTAGTCGCAATCCTTTTGTTAATCTGGCCCTATGCTTTACAGAGCTGGAACAATTAGACACTGAACTGTAGTGCATTTATAGATTCTGTCTCAATTAACATTAAAAATCTACAATAAAAGCCAAAATATTATAAAATTAAATTTAAAGGCACCATTTGGAGGATAGCAATCAAGCTGTTATATCTGTGTTGTGCAGGAGCCCAGAAGTAGGGCTTAAACTGGACAGGGAGACCAGTGTGGGGGGCAGACTGGTTTACATCATATTGCATTAGTATGTCCCATTTAGTGTGTATGCTAATTACAATAGAAAGATGGAAGATGGAGTACAGATTTGGCCAAGAAGAACATGGTGAGCAGTCCTTCAGTTACCTTCACCTTTATAAGGAGAACGTGGCTGAAAATGTTCTCTCTCAACAAATCCCTCCTAAATGTTTATCTTGGCCCTCATGAACACAACTAAATTCCCTAGACAAAACAAAAAAGGGGGAAGAAGTTCAGGCTCTTCTAAACTGGGTATGAAGGGTGAAATTCTCACATTAGGGCTTTGTCCAAATAGTTTGGAGAAGCACTAAATGGACTACTGTTACGGGAATTCAGTTTCGATTAATTAGCGTAGTTTTGTTGGCAGGTTCGTTGCTTGGTATTCGATACTAATGTTTGAGATGAAATATCAACCCAAGCTGGCTGGGAAAATGTGGAAAAATGAAATATAAGCTCATTGGGCAGGAGGGACAACATTGCCGAGATCTATTCCTCTCCTCCATGGGAATATCTCAGTTTGACAATTGAACCAACTGCTTGGTATGGGCAATTGTTCCTAATGAACAAAATACGGAAATTTCTTGGATTTCTTGCTTTGCATTTAGGACATCAATTCCAGCTCTGGTTATAAAACATGGAGTGAGAACTTCCTGTATTTTCTTGTTGCAGGAGAGAGATCTTCCACCATTGCTTTTGCTTTGAAGATGTAGAACTTTGTTCACAAGCAATACTTCTGATGTCTTGAGTCAAGGCCTTAGTTCAGCTATCTCTTGTCCCCCCTTACTTTTTCTCATGTGCTTTAAAGGTAATCACTGAAAAGGTAAACAGAAATAAGCCTGCCCCCTACAGGTCACAGCATGCTTCTGTGTGCTGGCTGGCTGTACAAATTGACACACTAACTTAGATTGACATCAAATAATTCAACGTGAGATAAGATTGGGATGGCAGGTATGCCATCCTGCCAAGTTACGCCTTGGCGGGGCATGCCCCATACCTATACCGCACCGAGAGTTTGGCACTTTCCAGGGTTCCCCACAAAAATAACCACAACAGCCACAGACACTCAGCCCTTAAAAACATTAAATTCTGTACATTCTGACCTCATTTCAACAGACAGAATTCATCAACAACTTCACATGTCCACACAATAAAGCCCAAAACTAAGGGGATTTTGTGTTTTCTCCTTCTTCTCATTCTTATTTTTCCTGCCGCCTATCCCACAAAAAAAAATGTCTCCCCATTGGACGTTTTACCAACACCAGCCAATCCTTCACCTACATGACCCAATCAAAATCTTGCATACAAGCGCAAAATACCCATACCTTTTTAGTTTGAAACATTTCCAATGTTAACAGTTAGTCTGTTTGTGGCCTAGTGCTCAGTGTTACAGTCTATGGATCATTGGGTCCTAGGTTCAAGGATAGGTTTGCTCATGAAATTTCACTAACAAAGTCATCGACTGAGGTTGAAGGATCAAATCCAGCCTTGCCCTCAGGCAGATACTTTCATATTGTACACTAACGTTTTCTTACACTTATATTTGCTTTACCAAAAGTCACTCACGGCCACCCATATGCATTTCATGACGGCAAATGTATTGATTTTCTTAAAAAGTTACACCAGTTGACCACTGTGCCATTTCTACTAACTATATTTCTTCACTTGGCTACTGTAGAAAATGTTCAGCAAGCAAACACCACGTTTCTACATTCATGTTACCTCGCTGTTACGACCTCAAAAACCACTGGCTCTACCATGAGGCAGAAACATATTAATAGGACCCCACACGAGTTAGAATAAACAAGCAAATGAATTTAGTTTACAAAACACAAAAATACTCACAAATGATCACGCAATAAGAGCAAGAAGGCCTGGCCAAAAAGAACAAAAGAAAGGAGAAGCCTGGGCCAACCACGCAGTGGGCCGTCGGACCCAGGACTTCTCCCTGAACTAACAAAACAGAAAAAACTAAACTACAACAATAAAGCCACGCTAACTAGACTACCAGACCTCCCTCCCCACAAGAAAAAGGAAAAATAGGAAACTTAGACAAAAACACTAAAGGGGAAGAGGGACCAAACAAAAGGGAATGCTGCCAGCCAGGGGTCTCTCTCTCCACTCTCCACTGAGCCCATTTGAAGGAAGGGGCACTACAGGTGCAATCAGCCCTTAATCATAGGCACCTGAGAGATGAGCGAGGGAAAGACAGACAAAGGGGAATAAAAGCAGAACGGGGGGAGCGCATAACACTCGCCCTGTTCTCTATCTAGCCACATACAAACAATTCCTATGTATGTACGGTCTGCATCTCCTCATTAAAACATTACATTTTAAATCATGACTCAATCATTATTATAACTACTAGTGCTGAACATAAGAAAAGCACATCAGTGCAATAGATTTCCTACGCATTATCACATGTTACTGAACCCACCACTTTAACAACTGATCATTTATACCATCTGTTATATATACCGTTCCATAAGGAAACTCAGCTCGCCCATGGTCACTTCATTTACTTTGCACTATAGTCTGTGATCATGTCAGCCTTCACCTACATGCCCATTCTGCTAAAAACATATTGTTTCAACTACACAATTTCATAATTTCTCCTCATTTCTCTCGTACTATTGTTATTTTATCATATGCAAAGCTTGCTGGGACATACGCGTCTGCTCCTATTCTCCACTATCAAGTCTTCCCGTTCTATTAATTCCAATTCTCACGTAAGGTCACTGATCTACTTTAGCAAAACAGTGAAGAGAACTCCTACCTGCAGATAAGCCTATAAAAATGCCTTATAAATCCTACAAACACTAAAAGTGCATCTCTACAAAATAACAGAAAACCGAGCAGGACAGAAGGGTACACAAGTTGCCAACTAGGGAGCTCTAATTCTGCGGGCTTGCTGATAATTTTGTCAATCAAGGCTCGTTGAATGGCCATCAAATCCATAAGTAGGCTACATACACTGGCCATGTTTCAGCTGCGTTTCTGATGCGTTTATACTTACACCACCGCACCCTTTGTCACAGCCACTTACATATATAGCAAAGCAAAAGTGCTAAATGGTACACGCTCATCAGACTGTACAAATTCACACAAGGATAGTCACTTCACCTTTCTCACTTTCTCATAATAAAACGCTTTGCAAAAAGAAATGATATCTCATAAAAAAACACGTTTTCAACGTACAAAAATGCCAAGTTACTCACACATACAAGACATATACCATCTATAACTCATTCATTCAAACTGGCAAAATCTAGGCCTGCCATTAAAAGTATTGATATCAAAATGACGCCAAGTTACTGTACTACAAACAATATAGGCTATCTTGCCTCACCAAAATGAAATAAGATGTATTCCAAAGCAATGCTACCCAATGTTTCCTCAATTGTTTCAAGTCACTTGGCCCTGTGTGTATAAGCATGCAGTACATGGACAGGCCAACCATATGTGGCTATGGTTACACTACTCTTTTAAATCCAATTTCTATGCATTTTTTAATATCCGATCAGACGAGGCTGCATTAAGTGACAGGTGTGGACACACACAAATCGGATATTGCTCACATTGGGTTCGGATCTGACAAACCACTTGGCAAGGTGGTCTAGCACACATTGTGACTGGAATTGCTTGTAGTCTGGACATAATCAGGCATCTCAAAACGCTTTCACCGGAAAAATGTCAGGAAATAGCGCAATAGCCACTCGTTTGAGCACAGACATGGGGGCACGGAGATGAGTGTGCTGACGGTGGAGAAGAGGCTGCGGCTGATGACAAATGTGGTCGAACGTATGCTTTCGCGTATGGAAATTGACAAGCCAGTCGGAATCTGTGAAGTTGTGGACAATGTGGTTCCACCAGTGCTGGCTACATTTGCGTACCCATACCCTCCTCTCAACCGAAACAGTGGATCCAAACAGTAGCATAATACTCACACTAACAGCACACCTCCGCTGCTGCCTCCTGATCAGTGCACGCCTGGTGCGGCCCTACTTCGACTACTCAGTAGTTTAAATATAATTGAAAAGAACACAATCTCACGAATACCAAAAGGCATTGGAATGTCTTTTCCGTTCTTTTTTTTATTTTTATTGTGCGGGATAATGAAATCCGAATTGAGATCTGATCGCAAGAGCTCGCATTGAACTGTCAAATGTGGACGCAACTCAAATGTGGCCTGGTGTGAGTGGATGTTCAAATTCCAAGTCCAGAAGTTGCATGAAAAGACTAGTGTAACCGTACCCTGTGTAGATGGGTTATGTGAGAGTTAAGATTGATTCAATAGGCGTCTATATGTCCAATTTGTATTGGTATGTATGTATTTAGCTGCCCAGCTTTTCTGTTGCATGAATGATTGTATGTTTCTTGGTATAAATGTCTGTTCATAAATGTGAAGGAAATGTCCCCATGGGCAGAGCCGACCTGTGGCATAAACGCTCTCTGCAGTTGTTTAGGGCCACAGGGGGGGGCCATACGACCACGAGGGGGGGCCACACAATCCAATGTTTATGTTAAGGTAAATAACGGTATTTTTGTAATTAGCTGGGAACCTCCTTCTTACAAGGAAACAGTGCTAACCATAGGATAAAACTCAAAAAGGCCAAGCAAAATTGATTGATAGTTTGAAAAAGAAAAAAAAAACTTGAGTGTTTTGGCCAATAACTTTGATCAGTGAGGAGTTCATCTGGAATGTAATCCATTGTAAATTGTAAGTGCTATTAGTTTATTTATAATGTACTTTCTGTCTGCTGTCTAACCACTCACTATTTCCTAAGAGAAAGAATTTACATACACCTAGGCTAAAGACATTCAAACTCAATTTTTCAAAACTCCACACATTCCATGTTACCATACATTTCCTATATTAAGTCAATGAGGATATCTACTTTATTTCCATAAGAAGTCATTTCAAAATAATAGCAGAGACAGATTTATTCCAGCTTTTATGTACTATATCAGATTTTCAGTATGTCAAACGTTTACATACACTTTGTTAGTTTTTGGTGGCATTGCCTTTTAATTGCTTAACTTGAATCAAATGCTTGGGATAGCCTTCCACAAGCTTCTCACAATACTTTGCCGGAATTTTTGCCCATTCCCCCTGACAGAACTGGTGTAACTCAGTCAGGTTTGTGGGCCTCCTTGATCGGACATGCTTTTTCAGTCCACAAATTTTCTATGGGATTCAGGTCAGGGCTTTGTGATGGCCACTCCAATACTTTCACTTTGTTGTCTTTAAGCCATTTTGTTACAACTTTGGAGGTATGCTTAAGATCATTGTCCTGCTGGCAGACCCAGTTGCAACCAAGTTTTAACTTTATAGCTGATGTCTTGAGGTGTTGCTTCAAGATTTGTAGATAATCCTCCTTCTTCATGATGTCATCTATTTTCTGAAGTGCACCAGTCTCCTTTCTAGCAAAACACCCCCAACATGCTTCACAGTTGGGATGGTGTTTCTTCTATACATAGCGTTGATCATTATGGCCAAACAGTTCAATTTTTGTTTCATCTGACCAGAGAACACTGCTCCAAAAGGCTAGGTCTTCGTCTTGGTGATCGCCTGCAAAGTTCATTCTGGCTTTTTTATGCCGGTCTTGGACTAGGGGCTTCTTTCTTGCGTGACAACCTTTCATGCCATGGCGATGTAGGATTCTCTTAATGGTAGATGTAGATACTTTGGTACCTGATGCCTCCAACTCCTTTGCCAGTTCCTTTGTTGTTGTCTTGGGGTTCAGTAGAACCTTTCGGACCAAAGTTTGTTCAGCCATGGGAGTTAGTTTGTGCCTCCTTCCTAAACAATGCAGTGTCTGTGTGGTCCCAAGATTTTTATATTTGCATATAATTGTTTGCACAGATGCTCGTGGTACCATTTGAAGTGACTCTAAAGGAAGGCCCTTAAATACAGCCACAGGTGCCAATTAACTCACAATTAACTCCTAATTAAGACAATTGGCCGATCAGAAGCTTCCAAAAAGTCATGATATCTGTTTCTGGAATCTTCCAGACTGTTTAAAGAGACAGCCAACTTGGTGTGTGTAATCTTTTGACCCACTGGAATTCTGATATAGTGAACTAAAGCTGAAATAAATCTGTCTCTAATCGATTGTTTTAAAATTACATCTGATGTGAACAAAGCAGATGCCCTAATTGATTTGCCAAAAGAAATGTATTGTGACATGAAATGTGGGGAGTTGAGAAAAACTGAGTTTGAATATCTTTAGCCTGGGTGTATGTAAACATTTGTTCTCAACTGTACTTACTTACGGTATGTTTGAGGACTAACAATCCCCTAGCAGACCATTGGTGCCGATTTTCAAAATGCTGGCCGACAAAAATTTGACCTGTACCACTGTGGGTAATGTATATTTGCAGACATGACCAGCTCACCCATCTCCGTCTCGTAGGGTTTCCCATTCTCTGGCAGCGGGATGAACTGTTTGGAGAACATGCTGCTTCCATAACCCAGGATGTACCCCTCCAGCTTGACATCAGGATTAGGCTTTACAAATTTAAGGATGATGGTGTCACCAGTGGCGTTGATGCGAACCTTCATGTTTTGTCTCCGTACTGTGGGGAAAATACAAAAAAGAAAAAAACATGTCTTAACAGCCATTTATATTGTACACACAAGGTTCAGTGTCAGTATCTCTGCATTTGGAGATGATTCTTTCACATGTAATTTGTTTAGGCAAATGAGCTGATTTATCCATTGCACATAACATACAGTATGACTATAAAGTATATATTTTTTGGGAATCTGTGTTGCTGCCTTCATTCCAGATAAATAAAATACTTGTTACATCCAACTGTATACTAATAGCAATACTTCATTTACTCTCGTATTCTTTGGGATCATAAAATATATCACAAGTTATCGTCAAGCAGGGGATTTCACATGTGAATTGACCATGTTCTGCTTTTTCCATTAGAACAGATATCATACATCAAGATCATACTGCTCAGATACTACAGAAGCATTTGACTAATGACCCTGGATTTGGGTACATATCCATGGAGACAACTAGGGTCAAAGTTTAAGGAGCAAAACACATGACCACTAGATGCGAATAGTCCAGATGGCTAGGTATTAGTTCTGGATGACCAGTGCATTAGTTCTGGGCCCCACTGGGTGCATATGTTCACATGCATATAGCACAACTGAAGCGGCCTCAAAGAGAATAAGCTGATGGTGTCCACCTGGTTCCAGATTGACCAATAGTTATAAGTTCTTTATGAGCTGACCTGAGATGTGCCCTGGCATTTATAGAAAACAATGTGTGGCTAAAGGACATGTAGCACTTAAACATGCATCTCAATCATCACTTGAGTGACTTTGGGAAACATTTTTTCTTTGCTAAAAACCATGGATTATTGAAGTCACCTTTTG
Source organism: Anguilla pacifica (assembly GCA_039654925.1). NCBI lineage: Eukaryota > Metazoa > Chordata > Actinopteri > Anguilliformes > Anguillidae > Anguilla > Anguilla pacifica. Next base: position 32,927,277 of record CM077286.1, on the reverse strand, counting down.
GCCCAAACCCAATAATTACCTCAAGCCAATGGTTCTATTCACATTCCTGTGCAAAACAAAAGACAGAACATAAATCACAGCCTGGAAAAATCTCATAAATTGTCAATTCTTTGAATTGAGATGCACATTCTAGGAGAAAGTTCTTGCCTTCCCTCAGTCTATAAGCTTTACCAATCACATCAGAGGTGAGGAGGGCCAAAGGGTATCAGGAATGGCTGCCACATAATAGACCGGTATTAGACTGGCTCAGGAAAAGGAAAAAGCCTTTATATCACTTAACAATCACAAGCCTGGCTGTTATTAAGCAGAGCTCTCTCTCTCTCTCTCTCTCTCTCTCTCTCTTTCTGCAACACAATGAGAACAACAACTCTCACATTGAATAACAGCTCTCCAGTAACTCTCCTTGACTAAATTATGTTCAAATTTAGAGTTAATTAGATCCCATTAGCTTGATGGAAGGGCACAATATGAGCTCATCGTGCATTCTTACCATCATTAGGAACCACCCCCTCAGTCCATTAATCTTGCGTGTTAATTAAACAAACTCATCAAGATTACAGAAGAAACTGAAATAGGTGCCAGGAGTTCTTGGTTTGGCAGTGCTATAAAGCAAAACCGCTCTCTGCTTCAACATGTTACATAATGTACTCTGCCAGGCAACAGAATCACAAGTGATCTCAAACACTGACATTCTCCAAAGCCCTGCTGTGGCCTGCCTCACGAGGACTATTTATCACGAAACGGGAAAGCTAGAATGGGCTCAATAATCGGAATGGGCTCCACTGGGCTGTAGTTGCCACACAATCAACAAGTCTATATTTACCATTGAGGGCAATCCCTACTCAGATAGGAAGTGATGTCCTGCCATGCAGTTGTGGTTATTTTGAATGACAAGAATATATTCATTAATTTATTCATGAAAGGATTGTTCCAATAATTCATGAAGCATCAGTATTCAGATGTAAAAGGTGTCAATATGAACTGTTGGACATTATTTTATAAGGGGGTGAAAACAAAAACCCAAAGACAATTAAAGGAGTTCAGAGTTCAAAGAGTCACTTGAACTGGATTACCTTTTTATGTTAAAGCAAGACAGAAGTGGCTAATGTATTGATGGCTAAGAGAGGGAGAGTGATGACTGAGTACAGCATTTCTGACACAAGGAGGTAGCCCCTGCTTAGCAGACTTCTCAAGATTGTTACTGCAGGTGCATTTAAGATTTACGAGTGACAAATGTTATCCATTACCAGGGTTGGTTTCGGATTTGAGCAGATTTGTAAATGCCTCCCAAAAATTACAGAGACTATTATTCTTTTGCTGAAGATAATGGGCCCACAGCTCAACCCTTCCCTTTAGAGAAAAAATATACACTGTAGTAAAAATAATGTAGAATATTAAAGTATGCCAAAAGACATGTATGGGTTTTGAGTTGCATTACATAATGGAGGAATGGATTGATTCAAGATGTGCTTTTCAAGGATGCTGATTTGGTATGCAGCCATGTCATCCACAGGAATGTACTGTACATAAATACCAGCCTAGCCATATGAGGTCATGCTTGCCTTGTTGACGGAAGAAAATTAAACTTAATTTCTTGATTTAAGTTCAGGTTACATAAAGTAAGCTACTTTCCTTCTTTGTTGATTGTGTGTATTAATTCAAGGAAGAAACAAAAAGTGTATGTATTTTTGTTTACTTTATCTTTCCTGTATTAATAAGAAATTAAGAATCATGTGTGTTATATTTGACAAGTCAAAAGAGGGCAGACTGTACACCCAACAATGAATTATAACACCGAGCAATTAGTTATGTTAATTGGCACCACTAACAGTCACTTAAAAGGCTTTATTCTATATCTCTGTTCTCTGTTGAACAGGGAAGTCTGTTCGTTTTGGCCACCTTATGTTTTCTGGCACTCAGAACATGTCTAATCATGACCAGGTTTACATCTCTGTCCTCGGCCTCCAAAGTTTTCTATCAATAGTTTTTTTCTTTTTTTGTTGGCATCCTCTTGCTGTCTCAAACAGAAGGGGCCTATCAGAGACTCCTAACATGTGTATTCATGTAGGCCTGTTCTCAGCGATGTCTTTTTTGTAAAAATGCTGAGCTGACTGAAGTTGAGTGTAACACTGAGCTCTGAAGCTTGATGCAGTTGAAACCTTTCTCTTTGGAATGTTACTGGCACATGCGCTCCTAATGCACCATGGGAGGATGGAAATACAGCTAGTAATATTGCTGTTGAAATGTCCAGTATTTGCAAGTGAAATACTAATTCTGCAGCACTACACTGCAGGTTTTTTTTTTGTTTTTTTTTTTGGGTAGGGGGGGGGAGTTTGGGTGGCAGAAGAGGTAGCCCATTTGATAGCAATGATCCCTCCCATGGATATTTGCCTATTACTTCAGAAAGTAGACCTGATACATTTCATCTGATGCATGCTCATTTCTCAAGTATTAACATTATAACTTAGAATCTCCTGAGTCAGGATGCCTTTCTAATATATAATTTGTTTATTTCTGCATTAAAATTACATCCAGGTCAAAGGTGAACTTGGGGAGAGCTTGGTAGCGCCAGTATGGGAGGTCTAGGTCTTTTGTCTTTCCTTTCATCAGAGTACTATGACAGCTACTCAGATAGCAGACACCAATCATACTCACTATGGAGCTGACACAAATACTAACAAAGTTTTGGCTGGACTGTTCTGTTTCAGAACCCCAGCAGGATGCTTCCATAAATCCCTGCGTTCCGCACACTCCCAGAGCTCTCTCACTATATCTTCCTGTCGTATTTACAATGGCTGCAGGCTCCCAGCCCAACAGCTGTTTCTCTCTCTTTCTTCACTGCCAGCTTCATCCCTCCATCACTCAGTTCCGGCCGCCCCCACACCTGCGCCAAGCCCTCTGGGCGTGGCCATCTAAGCTGCCAGTCACGCAATGTGGTGAAGGAGGCACACTATCATGCCTCCTAGAAATCTTTGATTATGTGACTGCAACAGCCCCTCCACTTTTGGATGTTAGCATGCTGTAGGAGGAGGTTCATTTAAAAACTTAAGCACCTAAGTATATATCTTGCCTAACATACAACATATAATGATGACAAGACAGACCATTCAGCCCTTCTAGGTATCAGGCACTGCGCAAAGCCTGGACTTCAACACCCTGGGTCTGTCTCCACCTCTAATAAATGACATGGAAAGCACAATATTGTAAAAAAGTGTTGTTTGCATTGGAGTGCAGGTGCTTTCATGATTTTCTCTGTCTTCTTTAAGGACATCAGGGTATTTCTAACTCTGTGTCTGCTTGTATCAACTCTACACAGTTTAGATGCTGTTCCTTTTTTGGCGGTAGCTAAGTCTGTTGCTAAATTCATTTCTCACCCTCTCTCCTTTTTGAAATTTCACAAGAAAACCACTCACAGAGAGAGGTTATGGTCAGAGCTGAAAATAAATGTCATTCTTTGCCAGTGGAAAGAAATAACGTAATCTGAGGTATTGGTATAAGGCATGTGATAACTGTTCAATAACCGCACCATTTCAACAGATGTAGGAAAGGAAACATCTGCCAGGCAGGAAAAAGTTTAGTTTTTCAACAAAACTATGATAATTGTCAAACTCCAGCACTCAAGGGACAGACCCCTCGCTGCCCGAACTAGCTTTTGCCAATAAATCACAACCTAAACTCGCTCAGCAATCACAAACCAACATGCTCCTTGTTGTCCGTCAAGTATACAAAGAAATCAAAGAGGGCAAAATGGATAGTCACAGCATGGCAGTGGTGGATATGACAGAGCAATGTCCATCCTCATACAGAGCCAATCTATATGTACATCACTTTATGCACAAGCATGACAATAAATGCATGTAACAGGAGTCAGATGTTTTTTCTTTTCCAAACCAATTCCAGCTGGTGCTGCAGGGGTAGCGGGTAACAAATTTTACAGCACAAAGTCCACAGAGAGATCAAGCCCCACCAGCAACCAATAAATGAACATTGCACCATCTGGCACATCCCCAAAGACAGTCACAGTCACTACAGCTGTACAGAGAGAGAACAGCGTGCACTGTAGACTGAAGGTGTCAGGACAGCTGTCCAACACTCACATGCTCTCACACGCATACAAATAATACACACATGCACAAATACATACCTGCATACACACAGCACACATACATACATGCATACATACATACTGTACATCCATATTCATGCAATGCACACACATACACACATATGCAAATACACACACGTATTGCACTCAACTGTATGCCTGTACACATATGCACAAATTACAGACATATTTATACCCATGCAAAATGTACACACACACAAACAATGAATGCATGTATTTACCCTTGCATGTTCAAATGTGCATCCTGCATATATATATGCATGCAAACACAGATATACTTAAGCATATTCACATGCATATAAATGAACACAGATGCATGTAGCAGCACATCATCTGCACTTATTACAGTTTTAAATGGAAACCATGTGCATAAGAATTTATACATTACTTTATCCTTCAGAACAGGATAAAGAGGTTGGCCGTGATTTCAATAGAGCTATACAATGACAGCCTGAAATTCTCATTGTTTTCTGTTTTCTGTATTATACTCTAATCTTACAAAGCTGAAGTGGGCAGCACAGACAATATAATGATAAAATTTGAAAGAACATTTTTCCAAAAAATTTTCCTTAATATTTAATTTAACACAAGGCGTAATCCTATTATAGGAATCTATTGCATTGTAACTGTTTAATCTTCACTATAGATCATGTCCCAAAGGTGATGCTGTTTGAGTATTTGAATTCTGAATTTGATTAGCATTTCATTAACACTGTCATTCCACTCTTACATGACAAAGAAAGAATCAGCAAATTAGCTTTACATTTTAAGTCAATAAATATATCTAAGAACTCATTTATATGTATTTATATTAGAGATGCATGCTGTAGAATTAGCTAAATTTAAAAAATTCTCAGAAATGGTCAAATGTAAATTAAAAATGCAAGTATAGAGATCAGCATTCTACCAATAAATATGAAGCAGTCCATAAAGCATAAAGTAGTACCACTAGGAAATTAAAAAGATGTATTTTTCCGCAAAAGAGAGCACACTAATACATGCATAGAGATACTACTTCTACTACTTCAGATTTTATCCACGTCTACATGCTTTATCTGCCTCTGCATCGATCAGAGCATGACATTTTAAGGGCTCCTCATGCAGTAATCTTGGCTGAAGCACCTGCAGGAACACCCTTTGCAACGCTACCAGCAGTGCACTTGCCTCTGATCCTCGGTGGTGAGCGGCATTCAGTCAGTACAATCCCAGCGAGCAGCAGGAGGGCTGATCTGAAGAACATGGTGTCAGTGCTGGACTCTGGATGGACAGGGGGATGCTGGACAACTTCACCAAGGCAGCAGGCTAGCCAGGGACTTGTTCAGCTTTGCAGTGCAGGACTAAGGAGTGATACGAAGCTCAGGTCCCTCCAGCATCTATACCAAGGGAAGGAGGGAACTTGGTGATGTCACACCCCCACAGGTTCACTTGGTGGGGGGTAGAGGGAGGAGAGAGGAATACAGGGGACAGGGGCGGGGGTAGAACATGAATATGTGGAACTTTACTATACTGTATTTTCTCTCCCTCTTTTTTTCCCAGCATTTAACCATATCTTGAATACTTCTTTGTCTCCTCCTTTGCTTTTCTTTTTTCTTCTCTCCTGAAGTCAAATTCTAAAAGGCCATAGAGAGCTGCACTGCTGTGGCAACTGCAGGACTCTCACTCCAAGACGTCATTTTGCAGGGGACAGGGGTGCAAGGGGATCATGCTGTCTGAGGTATGGGTCGCCACCGGTAGGCACAGGCAAATGCTAACATGCTCACAGAGCTGATCTAGACTAAAATTCCCAGAAAACAACACTGAATAGCCGGACAACAAACTTCAAAACCACTCTGGCCCCAGGCAGATTTGTTACTGCCTGCTTCTTTGGCTGTGAGCCACCTTGTGAGGCGGTCTTGCCAAAAAAGCCAGCCCCCCAACTCCCCTCTTCAATAGGAGCGAAAGCAGGCATGCTCTGGTCCGGGGACATCCCCCCCATGTGAAGGGCTGGTTCTGCAAGGAAGCCATTACACGTGCCAGTGCACGCGACAGGAAGCCTGACATCATTTCAGCATCGCCCAGCCTCTCCACAAACCACTCAACTCAAGGGCTTTGCCAGAATTACTCAATAAACCAAATACATCTAACAGAACTAGTGCATGCTTGTCTGCAATAAAGTACCAGCTCTGCAAAACACACATACACTGACATGCAAAGTAAAGCACACAGTCATACACAGTCATACCTATGTACAGTATTCAGTTCATTCTCATTAGATGGAGAAAGAAAAAATGGTATTAAATTGTATGATTTATTATATTATTTAGATACCTTGCTTTAAAATAAACAAGTTCATGGTGAAATTGAAACCTTGTTAACCGTAGTAATTCAGTTTAATGTCTCATATATGGTAGCTGCTGGATGTATTGCGGGACCCTCCACCTCCATGCATTTGCCCCCTTCCCATTGCCTCTTGCCTCTAGCACTTAAACAGTATACAGCTGTGTTAAAAGCAATGCACCCCATGACAATAAGTATCCCTAGTTCTGCGTGAGTCCTGTACACATTGATCGAACCCTCAGAAGAACAGGTAGTTTGAATAAGGGCAAGTTGTCTGGAAGTCTGCCTAGCGTCTTCTGTTCTGCTATACAATGTTTCCAGTGAACCACCTCAGACATTTCTGTTAAAAAACAAGCACTGACAAGCTGCTAACAAAAGTAAGCACTGTGTGCCAATACCTGTTTTCTGAAAACTATGGTTACACCATTTTTTATGTCCTGCCTCCTTAGTTGCAAACTGAACAGAATGTCTGTTTTGGCCCACACAGCAAAAGCAAAATAATCAAGGTTCAAATGATAACAATGGGTAGCATTACATGTGGTCAGAGCGTTTTATAATTAAGGAGAAAAACCAGCAACAACAACACTGAGCTTTAAAATCTATATTTTTTTCAATTGATCTCATATCTCTCTAATGAAAATGAATTCACTAATTTATAACTTTGAATGTTATATGTAATATCAACCAAGAACATATTAGGCTAACTGTATGAACCTGGGATAACATTGGGCCTCATTCACCAATATCTTCCTAAGTTTTTTCTTAAATTTGTTCTTGAGAAAGGTCCTAAGCAGTGGCGGTTCTTTAATGCGGGGCGCTGGGGCGCCACCCCCCCAAACGTGAAATAATTATAAAATAAAAATTGTTTCCTCGTTCAATGCGGCTGGTAGTCTGTCAGTGCCTGCCAGCATTCATTAAAAATTGGTTCCAAAATCAAATTGTATTTGGTTAATTTTTGTGTGATTATAGCCTACTTCCTGGGTGCAAGGCACCGGCCAAATGTGTGTATGTAAGTCTTTCAACTTTTAGCAAGCAGGTGACCTGAGGCTGCTCTCTAAATGGTTGCTTCAGATTTTCCATGGGGCGCAGCTCTCTGCGCCCCAGACACTCCTACTTTTATTGGCAGCGAATTGGTATTGTTTTTATGTTTTTTGATCTAATATGATTGGACAATTCTCGACGCTATCTTTCATGTTGACGCCTGCCATTACTACGGATGCGCGACTGTCACTCCTGCTTCTTAGCTAGCTGACCGGTACTTTCAGGAGATGGCAACTTCAAGTAGAACCGCAGAAAAATTCAGCAGCAGGCAAGTGATCGAGGATGAGTATACACCCGGGGCTTCTCCCGCTCTTGTTATGACAAACGGAGTTGGCTAGCTGGATGTGGTGTAAGTAATGCCTTTTATTGCTTTCCCTGTTTGCTATTTCAAAGTGTTGGCACTGAAGCGTTGTGGACAACGACGGGGGTACAAGACATATAACATCTTTCTGAAAAATGCAAACGGCACAAAAGTAGCCGCAGCCGTCTAGACAATAGAATGAGACTAAATTTTTTTGGCAGACTTAGCATTGCTGAACAGCTAGGTGAAGGCTACAGGATTGGCATTAGAAGGCACACCGAAGAGATGACAAAATCGACACATCCTGTCCAGAGTAATAGACTGTGTGAAATTTTGTGGAGCCTTTGAGTTGGCTTTGCATGGCCATGATGAAAGTGAGAGCTCTGATAATCCTGGGATATTCCATGGGTTGGTGAATTTTGTTGCCTCCTTTAAACTTCAGAATTCAGATATTCACATTTTGTCCAGCAGATGGCAGCATAAGGCTCTATAAATGACATTGGAGTTAACTAATATTTTCCTACTCTTTTTATGACTTCATAGAATGTAACAGTGGCAGTAAAATTGACTTTAGTAGTTCCATATTTAGAAATCGAGCTGTTGCCTGTTGGTAGCTTTAGGTGATGTAGGTGAAATGGGCATTTTGTCATCTCTACATATTATTTTAAATTATTAAGGAGGGCAAAATATGTTCAAGTAGTGCTACTGGCCAGTGTTTAGGCAACATTACAGTGTGTTGTGTTGTTTTTAGATTTATTTATTTATTTATTTATTTAGTTATTTATTTATTTAATTAATAGTATTTTATTTGCTGAGCTATGAAGTGCTGCTTCAGTTTGTTTGCCCCCCCCCCCCAAAACTGCGCCCCCCAAAAAAGTTTTATTACCAGCCGCCACTGGGCCTAAGAAAAGTCTACGTCAGATTCATGACGTGTTCTTAAACTGCAGAATTGTTCGCAACCGTGTTCTTATAATGATGAATCCCATTGTCCTCGTAAACTGAGTGCGTGCCAGTTGTTCCTAATTAGCATAGGTAGACGCCCTGCCAATCCCCATAAAAGGGCATGAGACTGCAGGGCCGTGTGCACACACAGAAATCACACACAGAAACTGAAAAGAAGTTGAGAGAGAAGTCAAGAATGCCCAAACGAAAATCTAAAGATGGTGGAGCACCGGACTCCAGACATAAGAAAAACTCAGTAGTTCTGAAGTGGAGGTACTGCTGCAGGAAGTGAACAGCAAACGACCTGTTATATTTAGTAGCGTCAGTAGTGGATATAAAATAACACAAAAAAAGATGCTTGGGATGCTATTGCTTGTTCAGTGAATGCTGTATCTGGAGAAGGTTGCACAACTGATGAAGTAAAGAAATGGTTTGATGTCCAATCTGAGGCAAAAAAAATGCTGGTGGGAGTGGGCACAAGGAATTTTGTGTTATGCATTCAAACGACAAAGCGTTTCTCATCACATTAATACCACTAATTAAATCAACCGGCAGTAAACTGCATTGGAGGAACTAGCTGTTTCAACCCGTCGCTGCACAAAAAATGTATTGCCAGTCATTTTGGTGTCAACCCCCTCTGATGGTGTCACCCGGTGCAGTTTGCACCCCCCTAGTGACGCCTCTGAATAACTGTTCTCTTCTTCAACATGTCCATGTGTTTAAAAAGTGTTTTTTAAGTGCTTAGTTTGTATTCAAATTTTAAACATTTGCTTTTGCAGTATAGACCAAACATTGCATAATTGAAACCCCCAAAAATGAAAGGTCACTACAATGGTTTGATTTTTATCATTTATTTACAGATGAACTCCCGCTGAGGCAACCACCCTCTGAGGCGGAATCTGGCAACTTAATGCTTTGTAAAATAATGAAAATAATTATTAAAATATATTATAAATGATAAAAAATAGTATTGTAATTTAAATCCTATAATATTATACAACTGTAGAATTGAATAAAACGCAATAACCAATTATTTTGCACAAACATGTCAGCACTCAAATGTGTGCTCTTGAGTGTGCGTAGATTCTGTTCTTACCTAAGAACAAATCCCAAATAAGAAAACATTGGTGAATGTTAGAATCTTCGTGAAAACTGTGTAAGTGGGATTTAAGACGAAAATTCTTCTTAAGAACGGTTGGTGAACGAGGCCCATTGTTCTTAATGTTATTCTTATTTTTAGCAGGAACTAAATGAAACAGGTACTTGTCTTTGAAGGGGGGCGTTAACAAGAGAGGCATTGCAAGTCACAAATTACTGCACTGTTAGTGTTGGGTTAGAGGCAGATTCACTCAAATTATGTACATGAAGACAGCAACAAACTATCACTTAATGTGGAAGCCAATATTAACAGATAGTTCTGAGGTGAGATCAGGTTCAGAAAAGGTCCAAAGGCTGGAACTATCACAGACTAACAAAATTAACAAAGGACGTATGGGTAAATGTCAGCAGATTTTGAAATCAGCAAGAACACACAAGGTTAGAACCAAACCCACACATACAATTGTTTTGACTACAAAGCATTTTAATTCAAGTATTTAATATCTAGATCTGTCCATCTTGTCTCTCTGTCCATTGTAAATACAGTTGTCTTTCTTATGATGAAATGAGTGTACAGGCACTCCATCTGACTCTTTTATAGTCAGACAACTGGTACATTGAAAGGGTACAATCAATTGCTCAAGCATACTTGGGAAACTGCCAATGATACAAAACCTATGGTTTAATTTGTTTAGTTCTGCTCAGGCATTGGGGAATTTATTGTTTCTACATCCTTCACCACGTGTGGTTCAGCTTGCCAGAAAAGGCATTACCAGCTGTGACAGCCCATTCACATTTAGCACAACACTGATGGATGAGCATTGATTCACCTGTAATGCATGGCATTGGTGCCATCATAGGAGCGCATTGGTTGTTGTAAGTCATTCCTATATAATATGTGTTGTGTGGTACCACTGATTTAAGAAATGTCATGCACACGTGTAGAAATATCTGTGCATGATTTAAAAGTCTGCATGTTAATCTTGATTGGTCTTTAGACATTTCACACAAAAAGATTCAGGAAAAAACTCCTGTCCCTTGGCACTAGACACATTAGTACACTCTGCTAGCAGCATACCCCTACACCAATCGATTCTGTACTCATTAAGGCCAAGGCACATCACTTCCATGTGACACAAAGGTTATATCTGCTTTCACATCTGATATGAAAAACAGTCATGCCTCAAGTCATTGCTACTTCACATGTTTTGGCAGATATGTCATTTGATGTCCTCAGCAGATGATTTACTCCATTCTTTCTTACTGATGATTTACTCCACTTTTTTATGGCTTCTCTGTCAGAACAACCATCGCTACTCATGGTTGAAAGCTAAGTCACAAATAATATAATAATATTTTTAATAAAAGTGTGTTCACTAAAATCCACATTTTCTATTATGCACACTGCTGTGCATTTTACAGGTGGTAAATACACCCCCTCCAAAATAAAAATACAATTACATATATACAGTTGAGGCCAAAAGTTTACATACACCCAGGCTAAAGATAGTCAAACTCAGTTTTTTACAACTCCACACATTTCATGTTACCATACATTTCTTTTGGCAAATCAGTTAGGGCATCTACTTTGTTCACATCAGAGGTCATTTTAAAACAATTGATTAGAGACAGATTTATTTCAGCTTTAATTCACTAGAATTCCAGTGGGTCAAAATTTTAAATACACCAAGTTGACTGTCTCTTTTAACAGTCTGGAAGATTCCAGAAATTGATGTAATGGTTTTTTAGAAGCTGTTTGGCCAATTGTCATAATTAGGAGTTAATTGGCACCAGTGGCTGTATTTAAGGGCCTACCTTAGAGCCACTGCCTTTTTGCCCTTGATACCATGGGAAAATCCACGGAACGAAGACCGCGAAGACCTCCACAAAAAAAAAGTGTGGACCTCCACAAGTCCGGTTCCTCCTTAGGAGCAATTTCCAAACAACTGAAGGTAACACGAGCATCTGTGCAAACAATTGTAAATTTTAATTGCAAATATAAAAAACTTGGGACACAGACACTGCATCATTCAGGAAGGAGGCACAAATTATCTCCCAGGGCTGAAGGAACATTGGTCTGAAAAATTCAACTGAACCCAAAGACATTAACAAAGGAACTGGTGAAGGAGTTGGAGACGTCAGGTACCAAAGTATCTACATCCACAATTAAGAGAATCCTACATCGCCATGGCCTGAAAGGCTGTCATGGAAGGAAGAAACCCCTACTCCAAGACTGGCATAAAAAAGTCGGAATGAATTTTACAGGTGATCACCAGTACGAAGACCTAGCCTTTTGGAGGAGTGTTCTCTGGTCAGATGAAGCAAAAATTAAACTGTTTAGCCATAATGATCAGCACTATGTATGGAGGGACAAGCGCGAATCCACAATAGCTGCGACCGCACACGCGCATGCATCCATGTGTGCATGCATCCACGCACACACCGTCACACAAACACGTGACCTCTCCTTTGGTTCATGACCACCTTTCCACAAAATCTTGTGCAAATCTATGAATCCATTCTGGAGTTATGTGCCTTTTTTTCATAGGCCAAACCTCCTCACACACCCTCACACAAACACGTAACCTCTTCTTTGGCTCATGATCAACCTTTCCACAAAATCTTGTGCAAATCTGTGAATCCATTCGGGAGTTATGTGCCTTTTTGTGATAGGCCACGCCCATAGCCACGCCCCCTCTTCGTCAATCGGCCTGAAAGTTACTTAGCTGTACCTTCCGGTCATGACCAACATCCATGCCAAATTTCAGCTCCTTGGGGTGAAAACTGTGGTCACTACGGGGTGGGACACTTTTTGTGGACCAACCGACTGACCGACAGACAGAGCTATAGGCCTGCTGGTCGCAGCTAAAAAGGGTGAGACTTTTAATCCAAAGAACACCATCCCAATTGTGAAACATGGGGGTGGCAGCATCATGATGTGGGGGTGTTTTGCTGGAAAAGGGACTGGTGCACTTCAGAAAATTGGTGGCATCATGAGGAAGGAGAATTATCTAGAAATACTAAAGCAACACCTGAAGACATCAGCTAGAAAGTTAAAAAGTTGGTCACAACTGGGTCTTCCAGGAGAACAATGATCCTAAGCATACCTCCACAGTTGTAACAAAATGGCTTAAAGACAACAAAGTGAAAGTACTGGATTGGCCATGACAAAGCTCTGATCTGAATCCCATAAAGAATTTGTGGACTGAACTGAAAAAGTGCGTCCGAGCAAGGAGGCCCCACAAACCTGACTGAGCTAATGGGCAAAAATTCCAGCAAAGTATTGGGAGAAGCTTATGGAAGGCTACCTCAAGCATCTGATTCAAGTTAAGAAATTAAAAGGCAATGCCACCAAATACTGACAAAGTGCATGTCAACTTTTGACCCACTGAAAATCTGATATAGTTCATAAAAGCTGAAATAAATCTGTCTCTTAGCTTGAAATTACCTCGTATGGAAATAAAGTAGATACCCTAATTGACTTAACACAGGAAATGTATGGTAACATGAAAAGAATGTGTGGAGTTGTGAAAAATTGAATTTGAATGCCTTTAGCCTAGGTGTATGTAAACTTTTGGCCTGAACTGTATATGCTTGTGTGTGTGTGCGTGTCTGTGTGCGTAGAATTGCAAGGGCTGCGGGCCGTCTGGGTAGTGTACAGGTATAAGCACTCGCCTACCACCGCAGAGACCCAGGTTCAATCCCCGACAGCGGTACTGCCGACTTGGTCGGATATTCCTACAAACACAATTGGCTGTGTTTGCGGGTGGGAAGGCGGTGAGGGCATGAGTCCTGATCATTGCAGTAGTGACTCCTACTGGTTGGTCGGGGCACCTGTTCAGCAGGGAGGGGATCTGGGGGAGATAGCGTGAACCTTCGCACGTGTTACACTCTCCCTTGCTGTCAGGTGAAAAGAAGCGACTGGCGACTCCACATGTATCGGAGGAGGCATGTGGTAGTCTACACCCTCCCCAGACCAACAGAGGGTAGCGCATCGACCTGTGGCTGGTCCATATGGGGAATTGGTACAATGACTAAATTGGAGAGAAAATAGGAGAAAATGGCAAAAAAAAAGGAATTGCAAGGGCTGGCAAATGCTTTCTTGACCAAAGACACATTTAACCTCACTCCTGCACACACTGCTGAACACATCCATACAAATGTCTTGCAAACATACAAAAAAAGAGAGTTAAGACCCTGAAGGTGCTTTAGCCTCTTATGCGCAGGAGATGTGTTTGGACTTTGGAATCTGATGTGCAGATGTTCAGAGCTTGGGGGGTGGGCTGGAGGTGGGCGTGAGGTGTTAATGGGGTGCGTGGAATTGTCTCTCCACCTTGGGGCATTTTCAGACCGGAGCGCTGCTCCACTGCCCAGCCCTGTGTTACGTGGTGAATGCTGAAGATACAAGCAAGTGTGGGAACCTGTCCAAGCTTTCAAATCTACCCTTTCAGCATCTGCTGCACAGTAAAAACTTACTTAGTAAAAAAAAAAAAATTACTTAGAATGGCCTCTTTGTTTGGGTGGTAACTTCAGAAGGGAGTGTGAAAGAATACAGAGGGGAAAAAATTCCCAACAGAAGAAAAAGAAACTTTGTACTATGTGCATAGCTGTTGAGACAATAAAGCTCCCAGTTCCATGACCTCACTGTAGGGAAGTATCCTTTTCCTCTCCTGGTACAGATTAAACTGGATGAGGGCCACAGACTGCCAGGTGAGACCACACTAATTTTTACTTCTTACTTTGCTCCCATAGGCCTGCCTACAATGGTTCATTTACTGTAGCTGCAAATGTAGCATGGCGTACCCATAATGGAGTCACATAGCTTAAGTGAAATGTGGGGATACCAAGTAAAAAAGTGATAGATTTCTTTAGTGGGGCAAATGAGCATGACAGAATCAAGCCAATAAAATTAAAGCCATGGTGAAAGCAGAATACCAAATACATTAACATGGTCAAACTGAGAACTTCAGATTTGTCCTTCACTCAGTCATTTTGGTGTATACCAGCTGGTGACTGTAGTTTTCAGACTGCACTTTCCCTGGCACTAGAACTCACAGTAATTGAGGTCCAGATGATCTCAATGGAAAAAAATCACAGAAATGAAATCATGATGATTGTGTGCTCCATAGCCAAATTCTTATGTTCACGTAATCTACTGGCCTCAAACCAGCTACTCTGAAAACCTTTCTTTCCTTTCTTCAACCATAAAAATTCTAAACATGCACACACACACACACACATTTTATTGAAATATTTATGCCGTCACATTTATGAATTCAACTGATCTGTAAAGACCATTCGGTTTGTGTTGTATGCTTTGGGACAGCAAATCAAAAATCTTTGTTACAAGTTTCGCAAGCTACTGAAAAACCAACAAAGAAATGATTTACATCTGCAACAAGCAAATGAAGCAAATCATTCATTTAAAATTCCATCTGATTCCTTTATGAGCAGTCACAGTAAATGAGCCCCTGTCACCCAAACACATTCCAGAGACTTCCCCCAGCGAGCTGTATATCGCACGATTAAAACAGTTGCATAACACTGCATCTCTACTGCTAAGTTAACCAAGCGATACCATTCAGTCCTAAGAAACGCAGATTTAAAATCCAGGCTATTTACCAGATCAGCTACTCCCATTGCTATGAATTGCATTTTGATTCCAAATATAATTTCAGGTCCTTGACCCCACTGATCTCTTTAGTGGTGGAATGTCCATATCAGGACAGTGGAAATGCAGAATCTATAAATGTTTTATATATAAGCATGTTTTCAATAGGTATATGTTTATTCTTAAGAATATATCTGGGATTTTCTAAACAAGGAAACAATGGTGCATCCCCTTATACGCTGTCCGTGCACTCTCATGATCTTCTCCTCAAATATGCAGACATAACCAATGACTGCAGAAAGAATTATTTTTGCATATTGATAGCAAATGGTATAACATTATTTTATAGTGATATAGTGCTATAATCAAAATTTAATGACTACTTGCACTTTATTTAATGAAGATAGTATCACACTGCTTATGTAATTCAATTGCAGGTGTAGAAAATATGGGCAAACTGTTTATAAATGGAAGTGAAATAAAATTTTAAATATCCAAATTTCCCCCATACATCCATCTTCAGGTTAAACTGTATCTCTTTTGCCATCTTTCATCTCGGCAGCTGTCTGGGTTCTGTCAATGCTCTGCACCATTCCAAGGGTTTGTTTGAGCGTTATCTCACCTGACCCATCAGAAGACAAATTAGCCCAAGAAGTGCAAGCATCTGCTACCGACGATTAACCCCTATTAAGGTGAAATGAATCTTCCTGGCTCTCGCCGCACTCTGCAAAAATGTCCATTCATCCTCGTTTGTGTTGCAGATTGCCGGGAGCATGCTCTGTGTTAGGTTAAAAGGCCAATGCTGTAAAGCACGTCCTCCCCTTTGGAGTTATCGATGGCATTTTCTGCAGTCTCGCTGAGTGCACTCTTCTGAAAAAGATAAATATATTAGTAAATGCGGGAGCCTGGTCTGGCTGGTAGATGTTCAAAAAAAATTCCAGAACTCATTAAAAACAGATTTAATGATCAATGAGTGCTGGCCAGTGTCCCCTACAGGTAGTGTCCTGTACACCTGGAAAATCACTGGTGCAGCCCAGGGAAAACCAGCATTGGTATTTTTGTTTTTGACGGGAGCCATGTGGAACGAAGTTGGTCAAAAAGTCAGCTTGTTCCAGTAATAGGGATTGGGTGCTCTCTGTTATTGTTTAATGTGTTTTTAGCACATCGGTCATTCCACTCCGTCTGTAAATGTCAAATTGCTGAAAAACTGTACAGATTCAAGGGGTGGGAAGACCAAGTTAGCATTCATACTGGCCCCATTTTCAGTGTCCGACAAACCCCTCCACTCTTCGCAGCTGCAGAGGATAGAACAACCAATTACCAGCCTCTTCAATCACAATGCACATCACCCCAGCCCCGACCAAGGTCAAATAATCAGCCCATAAATCCATACGTTCTCTGAGTGTATGACATGCTCTTATATCCTTATAGCCTACTCTTCCGTTGGCAGGCCAGATTTATGAACTTCTGGCATTGTGAATCTTGAGCCGGATTGCTTTCACTACAGTGGAAATATGACTTGCAAACCATGCACGTGGGCAATTTAAAATACCCAGAATAATAAATGAGAAGGTTAGAGCTTTTTTACAGATTTACTGATTTGGAAAATGTTTGCCAATGTGCCAGGTTCTTGCAGTGCACCCTGTTCCAATCCCCTGGTTGGACCTGTTATTGCACTTGGAGACAGGAGAGAGAAAATGAACATATATTTTCCATTTCCTAATACAGTATTTTAAAAGGATTTGTTGATTCCAGAAAAGGAGTTGCTTATTTCTGCTTCATTAATTACAACTTATCTGGAAGCTGCAGGGATATGGAGAGGGATTTGTCTCAATATTATCGAGAAATGTGCATATCATGATCCATAAATACGTCACGTCACAAATGCATTTTACTATCCACAAACAAATATCTTTCAACTTGTATCTTTATTTTAGTGAATGTGCACTGTTTTGTACAAATGCATAAATAATTGTGAATATATATTTTCCTTTTTGCACAAGTATCTACTACTTTGCATATGAAAACCAAGTTTGTGAGTTTCCTTTTTTATTTTTTTTTATTCTGAGACTTCCTCTTGCTGTTTGTGCACTGCAATCCACATTCATTTAAATGACCCTTTTAAGACACAAGTTGAAAGATTTTTTGTGGATAGTAAAACACATTTGCGACTTCTCTCTTATTTATGGATCACGATGCACTCTGTTGTCAATAATATTGAACCCATTCGTTCGTAAATATTGACACACAACTGGTCAAAAAAAAAAAAAAAAAAAACAAAAAACATTATCACTTGAAAACAGGCCAGGGATTGCTCCTCCAGAAAAACATTCAATAAATAATTGCAGGGTTTTCTTTTGCAGTCACTCTTATTCCTGCTTTCCTGATTAAACTTTACTGGATCCTATATCATGAAATCTGCAGGTCCTTGGTAATAATTAATCTTTCCCACAAAAACAAAAATGCATATTCTTCTTACTGAAATATATTGTTAAAGCTGTGTCTGTAGCTTGGAGGTATATGATAGCAGGTTATGTTTAGATGCTTGGAAAGAGACACTCTTAAAGTATACAGTAACACACACGGGAGGGGAAGTGCATTCCTTTTCTCCCTACTTCTTCTAGACTGGTGGGGTTTTTTTCAGGCCAAATCCAAATTTTTGGCTCAGTTCCACCACGTGTAACGCTTCTGGAGGAGGCCCACAGGTCCAGCTGTTCTCCCCTGAAAGGAATGTCAACACATCTGTGTGTGTGAAGATAAACAACTGCCACATCAGGAGAGTCGTGGAAACGTGATGTGCCGAATCTCCAAAACACTCAACTCAAAAACGCGGCGCCAGACCAGCTGAGGGGAGATCGCCCTCAGCTGCGCCCACCCTGAGAACTCCAGCTCGTGATCAATTACCAACACAGAGTCACTCTCTCAGCGCGGCCACTTCCTCCTCTGCCATAAATCCTCCCGCCCAATGAGTGGATGTGTCATGGGCCCAGCCACTCACGGCTTCCTGTCTTTAGTAGCAGCTGCTCTTTCTCAGCTCGTCTTACACAGACTGCTTTTATCCAGAAGATAGAAGACTTTTAATGCCTCACTGTCTTCATTCCTTATTTGAACCCTTGTGCCTGTGCTTCCCTATGGGTGTGTGTGAGAGAGAGACTGAGGGAGAATGGTAGTGTATCACATGCAAGCTTTTGCTACCAACATTTACACACGTACACACACACATACATACAAGCAAACACCCAGTGTACAAAAACTGTATGAACACACACATATTTCATGCACATACAGAACATAGAGTACATACTATAGACACAGTAAACACACAATTTACATACACTCTACATAAACATTCACAAACACCATGCTACATAAACACACACACACACACACACACACACATCCTCCACATCTGGTACACAGTATCTCTTGAGCAACAAGACATTATGAATATTATTGGTGCTCTCCATGCAAAAAGTAATGTTTTGGAGAAATGCAGAACTTTCATTTTCAATCAATGTATTCTACAGCCAGCTGTATCCATGTCAAATTCATGTACATAAAATAAACATAAAAACATGTATTGGGCATACCCTTGCTTTGGCATACTGTATGGCATTACCCCATTTCTTGAATAAACCACAATGGCTCTCCTTGTGAATACCAATAATCGAATGTAATGAATAATTTTTAAGAAAAAATCACTCATACAAATCCTTGTTACCAGAATTTCCAGGACGCCACGGCAATATGAATATAATCTTTGATGGTGAAGACACAGTAAATGCTCGTGCCATGTTCCTCACTTCTAACATCTGGATTTTTCTCACTCTTCTATGAGCCCATCCAAGCGATTGTGACAGGGTTTATATTACTGATCTGACCAGTGGTGGACAAAGTACACAACTCCATTACTTGAGTCAAAGTATGGATACCCCTGGTCAAATATTACTCCACTACAAGTGAAAGTTGTTCAGTCAAATTTTTACCTGAGTTAAAGTACTGGAGTACTTGCTTTTACAAAAGTAAAATAAAATGTACTTTTAAGTGTTCAAAGTACATTTTATTTTTAATGTCAACGCACTGTTGTATTGTTTCTACGATGCATTTACAGAAGCTCATTTACAGATGCATTTTTACTGTTATTAGATAGCAACACATGATAGACAGGGGTTAAACTGGGATTTGGGAGGTGGGTGGACCCTGAGATCCGGTGGGAGGTGGGTGAAAAAAGGTACAAACCAATGAATGTCTCAGCTCAAAATAGTTTTATCTTTAATGTATTGTGCACATAATTGTAATTAAGAAAAACAATGTTTTAAAAAGAATGTATACTATTGATGCAAGGTTTTACATAATATATTTCAAGTTTATTGAGTGTCATTAATGCTGAGAATTTTTTTTACCCACGAAAATAATCGGTCATCCTCCTCTTGTCCTCACTTTATCCTCCTTTATCCATCTTTCTTAAACTGGTGAGGCGCAAAACTTTCCTTTAAACTAATCATTGATCTCAAACTGTTTTAATTAATTTTCAGTGATTAACAAGCATGCAAACATCTGAGTAATCAAATGGAAAGGGACACAGCTTCTTCGCATTGTGTTAGGGAGATTAAATAATAAATGTGATTGAGAAAAATCCGTTTTAATCGCTAAACAGTGGTGGAATCTTCCCCTGATTTTCCTTGAGTATCAATACAACTAATCCACAAAATAGGCTACTCAATACTATCATATATAGCCAGCTCTCCCCAAATAGGCAGTTTTAGCAAATAGCCTAGGCCGTATAGCCTACATTTATTTTCATTTGCAGTACAAAATTGTGCACTATTTTTAATCAACATTATTTGTGGATACACTTCTTTCTCCGCACTCGTATTCATTTCAAATATCTGCAATGTGTAGGCTAGATTGTAAACACAACTGAAGTGCATGTTTTGTTTTTGCTGGTTATTCTGAGAGCTAACATAGTAGATAACAGACTGGTGTATCTTATTTGTTGTGTAGTGTAGACTACTTGGTGATTAAAACAGATTTTTAATGGATAAATTGAACTTGTGATTTGATCCCCCTAATACGGTATGAAGACGCTGTGTGTTAGACTACTTGTCATTTGATTAATCCGATTGTTGGCACGCTTGATTATAAAGGAAAATTATTAATGAAAACAGGTTGAGATCAATGATTAGTTTAAAGTAAAGTCTTGCGCCCCACCAATTTTCAGCTCACCAGTCGCCGCTGAATAAAACGTTATGTGTGTGGGAAATATTCAATCCTAGCAGCTTAGCAACTGACCAGCAAGCTGCTGATTTTGCTTAAGCAATAAAAGTTGCCGTTAATAATACCTGGCGTTCGTGGGGGCTGTTTATTCACCTCTCTTTAAAATGTTGCATAGATGAAATTACATGTTAGCCTAATGAAACTACCTACCGCGTCCGCTTCCAATCAATCAAGACAATCAACCATATTTTTCTTTCTGTGTTGTCTATATAAATGACTGCTACTCCTGAGTTTTTTTTTTCTTCGGATTTTTGATTGCTTGAGCGAGTAACTGGCTAGAGGGAACACATGGACTGGAGCCTAAATGGACTGGATTGTCATAGTTATTTGTAAAACTGCCGGTCAAAATTATTTATTTATTTACCAACGGTGGGTGGACACCGTCCACCCGCGTCCACCCCCAATTTAACCCCTGATGATAGATAGCATTGCCTGAAATGTGAAACAGTTGGATGACCCTTCGCTCAAATTCCATAAAATTTCATCTGACCAATCCTAGCATAAAAACTGCAACCACTACAAGCTCAGACAACTTCATAATTAGCAAATGGGCTACCGTTAGCTAACGTTTACATACCTCAACATGCTTTTTCAGGTTGGACGGCGAGTTTTTGAATGCAGCGATGTATTTTGTGCGCGGTAAGCAGAGGAAACATTTAAAACAATATGAATCTTTTTAAATTTCACAAATCTCAAACATGGACTTGAGATATGGCCATGGGTGCTCTGGTGGCGAAGAATCATCCTTATCTTCTGCCGTTGCCATAATTACCGCTGCCAAGTTCAAATTGAACTGTTCAACCACTGGTGCAACAAGCAAGCACTTTGAACTTGACCGACAGCATATTAGGAGTAGGCTACTGTGGTTGGTTTTTCTCCTATGAGGAACACAGCGTGTGGCCAATCGCATTTTAGAAAATAAAAAAACTGTTGACTTCAAAGCTATGCTTCAAAGTAACGAGTAACGACAACCTTCATAGAAATGTAGTGGAGTCAGAAGTACAATATTTATCTTTCAAATGTAGTGGAGTAAAAGGCATAAGTTTCCAAAAAATAAATACTCAAGTAAAGTACAGATACTCGAAAAATGTACTTAAGTACTGTACTCAAGTATATGTACTTCGTTACTGTCCACCCCTGGATCTGACACCTTGGATTCATTAAATTATTGTTTAATTAGAATTATTATTTTTACCTATTATTATTATCCATCCATCCATCATCTATGCCCACTTATCCGGAGCAGGGTCGCAGGGGGTGCTGGAGCCTATCCCAGCATGCATTAGGAAAGAGGTAGGAATACACCCTGGATAGACCGCTAATCTATCGCAGGGCACACACACCATTCACTCACACACACTCACACCTATGGGCAATTTGGAGTCTCCCATCGACCTACCTGCATGTCTTTGGACTGTGGGAGGAAACCGGAGTACCCAGAGGAAACCCATGTGGACACGGGGAGAACATGCAAACTTCACACAGAAAGGCCGCAAGCCGAGATTCAAATCCATGACCTTCTTGCTATGAGGCGACAGTGCTACCCACTGCACCACCATGACACCTATTATTATTATTATTATTATTATTATTATTATTATTATTATTTCTGTGTGGAGTATTTATGTTCTCCCTGTGTCTGTGTTTCTTCCGGATGCTCCAGTTTCCTTCCTTATCCAAGGACATGCTGTCAATCTGTCCTGTATAAATAAAGGTTAATTATGGTCCACGTTGATGCAGGAACTGTTCTGAGTGTACTCCTCTAAGGAGGGTTTGCAGCTGACCTCCCTGCCTTATATATGCATGCTTGCAATAAATAAGGATTGTATGACAGTGGTCCTGACTGAATAAATAATAAGGTGAGTTGCAACTCAATTACAGTGAAACCCATCTTGGCAGTCACCTTTATACCAATTTTTGTTACTCTCTAACTTTTAACTATATATTACCTTTGTATCACAGTCACCTGCACAACCATGCTGTTGCTCTCCCACAGCAGATGTATTGATGCATATGACAGCGATTAGTCAAAGGCATTTCACAAATCGGCTTATGAGAAGGGGCATTAAGCACATTGATATTTCCGAGAAACATCTTGGGGGCCCAGTTTCACAGTTAAAGAGCAATTTTCATGGCTATCCTTGAGGCAAAGCACTGGCGAATTAGGTCATGTCCGCCCAATTTCAGTAATTTTGTGACTCCAGACCATGGAGAAGTTGTTTAGGCTGGTTCAATAAAACTAGCTTAACTGTAGGTGTGTTGGGGTTCAGTTTCATTATTGCCAATCAGACAGACCCCATTCATTCCCTTTAAAAACAGTGCATTAGTGCCACAGCCAACTGCTAACTTTGTCATGGCCAAAGAGCAAGCGTTGATGCTCAATAAAAACCCAAAGTGAAAAGAAAAAGGCAAAAGCACTTGGAAAATTGTAAAGGAAATAGGTGTCAGTCATACACAAATACAGTGAAACATGCCTTGGCATGCCTTTATATTGTTTTCAGCTGTGCGTGATGGCTATTTTTTATTATTCCCCTGGGTGGCTGCCATAGACAGCCTTTGACAACCATAAAGAGATGCACAAGACAGGTAGTGCTTTTATAAAAAAGAAGGGTAGAGTACAGCATACACACACACACATACAGACACACACACACTCACCATGAAAAATGATTTGCACCCTTCCAGATTTTTTTTTCCTGATTTTCCAATTACATATTGGAATGGTTTCAGATCTTTAGTCAAAATATATTAAACAAAGGGCAACTGAGTAAACACAAAACACATTTCCCAATCACTATTTCATTTATTTAATGAAAATATTTACCAAGCACCCATATATCGCCCATATGAAAAAGTAATTGCCCCATTATTTAATTAACCAAATTTAGTTGATAGATTCAGCTGATTGAACATACCCAGGCTTGATTGTAGGCAGCCCTATTGAATCAAAACCTCATTCAAATTGAACCTTGTCATCACAGAGAAGTAGTCACTCACCACAAAGTTTCTACAAGCACACTATGCCATGATCCAAGGAAATGAGAAAAAAGTTGATGACATATATCAGTCTGGAAAGAGTTACAAAGCCATTTCTAAGGCTTGGGACTCCACTGATCCATAGTGAGAGCCATTATCTCTAAATGAAAAACATTTGGGAAATCGTCGTGAATCTTCCCAGGAATGGCCCACTTGCCAAAATTTATCCAAGAGCACAGTGACTATTCATCCAGGAAGTCACAAAAGATCCCATAAGAACATCCAAAAAACTGCAGGCCTCACTAGTCCAAAAAAAGGTCAGTGTTCATGACTCCACTACAAAACAGAGACAGGACAAAAATGGGATTCATGGGCAACTAGCAAGGTGGAAACTACTGCTAACCAACAGAAACATCAATTCTCCTCCCATGTTTTCAAAAAAGCACCTGGTTGATCCCCAAACAATTTAGGAAAATATTCTGTGGACAGATGAGTCAAAAGTGGAACTTTTTTCATGACACGGGTCCCATTATATCTGGCATAAAGTAAATACAGCATTTTAAAGTAAGAACATCATACCAGTCAACCATGGTGTTGGTAATGTGATGGTGTGGGGATGCTTTGCTCTCTCAGGACTTGCATGACTTGCCATCAATGAAGAAATCATTAAGGAGAATGTCAAGTCATCTGTCTATGAGCTGAAGCCAAAGTATTATTGGGTTATACAGCAAGACAATGAAACAAAACAAAAAATTAAGTCCACATCTGAATGGCAGAAAAGAAACTAAACTTAGGTTTTGGACTTGAACCCAATAGAAATGTTGAGGCAGGACCTTCACATGAGTGATATAGGTGTTTGATAAAATAATTTTAAAAAATCTGTTTTGTGCTTGCTCTGGTTTCTTGTCTGAAGATCTGAAAATGTATATATATACAGTATATGTACAGTTGAGGCCAAATATTTACATACACTTAGGCTAAAAGACATTCAAACTCAATTTTTCATAACTCCACACATTTCATGTTACCATACATTTCCTGTGTTAAGGCAATTATAGGGGTGTAAGAAAATATCGATACACTTGAGTGTCGCGATATTATGTTTTGTGATACTGTATCGATTCTCAAAAAAACTATCGATTTTTTATAGCTTACATGCAAAGATTCATGGCAGACAATTTTGTGTTGTGTTTAAACCACCGACCGCTAGATAGCAGTGTTGTAATCTATTTTCAGGCATTTGACTCTTCCACTCCAACATAACAACGTGAACGGAGACAGGAAGTAGCATAAGGGCGCTTTTTTTTTACTCAGATTTTATGCATATGGTGGTGTGTTCTTTTTACTATGACATTTTTTCCTAAAATTAGATGTAGAAAATCACAATATATCGCCTTGCTTACAGTATCGCAATATATTGAATTGTAACCCCTGTATCATGATACCTATCGTATCGCCATATAGCCTTCCACAAGCAATTCACAATACTTTGCTGAATTTTTTGCCCATTCCTCCTAACAGAACTGATATAACTCAGTCAGATTTGTGGGCCTCCTTGCTCAGACATGCTTTTTCAGTTCAGTCCACAAATTTTCTATGGGATTCAGGTCAGGTCTTTGTGATGGCCACTCCAATACTTTCACTTTGTTGTCTTTAAGCCATTTTGTAACAACTTTGGAGGTGTTACGTTCCACGTCGTGCATGTTTTATTCCCCCTCTGTAATGCTGCAGGAGAGCCATTCATCATTCCATTCGCTGTCCCCGCTGTCAATTATCGTTTGGCCCGTCTTCAACTGGAGGCCCAGGAGAGGGCTCGAGAGTCCCATTAAAGGGCTCAGAAACTTGAGTTTGAGCATAGGCTAGCCATACGTACACTAGAAATTGAGGCGGAGACAAAGCTATAGCTGCGTAAGTTGGAGCTGGAGAACGCCGCTACGCAAGCTGTTACAGCCCCCGCCTCAGGTATGCCCGCACCATTTTCTGACCACTATGATGTGCGGAGACGCGTAGCAATTCCCCATTTCGAGAGACAGAGGTGGACGCTTATTTTAATACTTTTGAGTGCCTTGCCACTGTACTTAACTGGCCAAAAGATATTTGGACCACCTTGCTGCAGTGCAAATTAACAGGTAAAGCGCAGGATGCAGTGGCTACCTTATCGCTTGCCGACAGTTTAAATTAGAGGTAGACGCGAGCGCCTTGGGAGCTGGCACTGTGTTAATTCAAGAAAGTGCAGATGGAATTGATCACCCCATCTGTTTCTTTTCGAGAAAGTTCACCAAGCCTCAGATAAATTACTCCACCATTGAGAAAGAAGCACTGGCCTTACTGTTTGCGTTACAACATTTTGAAGTATACGTTTGATCCAGCTCTGTCCCTGTCGTTGTATATACGGACCATAATCCATTAGGTTTCTTGTCGAGAATGTATAATCAGAACCAGCGATTAATGCACTGGTCCCTCATAATTCAAAATTACAACTTGGACATAAAACATAAAAAAGGTACCGACAATGTAATGGCAGACGCATTGTCTCGTATATGAAGTAGCCTTTTCAGAACGAAAATGATACACTGCAAATGTACCTATGAACAAACTTAACTGATATGTTCATTCTTGTTGGTGGGCGTGTTACGTTCCACGTCGTGTGTGTTTTATTCCCCCTCTGTAATGCTGCAGGAGAGCCATTCATCATTCCATTCGCTGTCCCCACTGTCAATCATCGTTAACCTGGTCCCGCCTCCACCAATCACGTCCCTCCTCTGGAAGATAAAAGCTACATGGCTGCTGCTGCTTGTCGTCTCTCTGTTATTGATCTCTGTTCGTTTCGCTGTGTGGTTGTGTATGTGCGGTAGAGATTGGAGACCTGTGAGTGTGCGTGTAAACGTTTTCCCCTGCTTGTGTATGTGTGGTTGTCTGTGTGTGGTTCAGGCCCTGGGGCAGGTAAGACAGAGGCCTCTATACACTGGTGCTACACGCAGGAGGAAACTTGTATTGACACATTAGAAAAGGGGTGGTTGCCAACTGTGTATTTTTGTTTGTAAGAGTAGCTAGATAGCCTTGTTATGCTTAGTTAGTCAGATTATATTTTGTTCTAGCGCTGTTTGGTTTTGTTTATTTCATTTCTTTGGCTACATCCATGTCCCTTGGCCTTGTGACCTAGTTGTGTCTTGTTTTGTGTTAAATTGTACAAATGTAAATATCACCTCACTTGCACTTATAATAATAATAATAATAATAACAACACCTTTAATATCACCTGCAACTTTGTCTGCCCTGATTATTTATACTAAACGTGCACAACACCTTTTTACCTGGACACTTTATTTCAATATATATATATATGTTACGTACTCCCTCCTACCCCTAGACACCAAGAGAGACGTAACAGGAGGTATGCTGAGGATCATTGTCCTGCTGGAAGTTGCCACCAAGTTTTAACTTTCCAGCTGATGTCTTCAGGCGTTGCTTCAGTATTTCTAGATAATAGATGATACCATCTATTTTCTGAAGTGCTCCAGTCCCTTTTCCAGCAAAACACCCCCACAACATGATGCTGTCACCCCCATGCTTCACAGTTGGGATGGTGTTCTTCGGATTAAAAGCCTCACCCTTTTTCCTCCATACATAGCGCTGATCATTATGGCCAAGCAGTTTAATTTTTGTTCCATCTGACCAGAGAACACTCCTCCAAAAGTCTAGGTCTTCGTCTTGATGATCACCTGCAAACTTCATTCTGGCTTTTTTATGCTGGTCTTGGAGTAGGGGCTTCTTCCTTGCACGACAGCCTTTCAGGCCATGCCAATGTAGGATTTTCTTAATGGTGGATGTAGATACTTTGCTACCTGATGCCCCCAACGCCTTCACCATTTCCTTTGTTGTTGTCTTGGGGTTCAGTTGTACCTTTCGGACCAAGGTTTGTTGAGCCCTGGGAGTTCATTTGTGCTTCTTTCCTGAACGATGCAGTGTCTGCGTGGTCCCAAGATTTTTATATTTACAGTTTCTACAGATGCTCGTGGTACCTTTAGTTGCTTGAAAATTCCTTCTAAGGAGGAACCAGACTTGTGGAGGTCCAAAATTTTTTGTGCTGAGCTTGGATTTTCCCAAGGTATCAAGGACAAAAAGGCAGTGGCTCTAAAGGTAGGCCCTTACAGCCACAGGTGCCACTTAACTCCCAGTTAACTCCTAATTATGACAATTGGCCAAACGGAAGCTTCTAAAAAAACATTACATCAATTTCTGGAATCTTCCAGACTGTTTAAAGAGACAGTCAACTTGGTGTATGTAAAATTTTTACCCACTGGAATTCTGATATAGTGAATTAAAGCTTAAATAAATCAGTCTCTAATCAATTGTTTTAGAATGACCTCTGATGTGAACAAAGTAGATGCCCTAATTGGCTTGCCAAAAGAAATGTATGGTAACATGAAATGCGCAGAGGTGTGAATTTCTTTAGCCTAGGTGTATGTAAACTTTTGGCCTCAACTGTATATATATGTATTTGTACAGTAAAACTAATATTCGATTCACATTTATTCATACACTTGTTTACCTGCAAACTGCACGTTAACACAAATATCTAATCAATCAATCACATGGCAGCAACTCAATGCATTGAAGCAGATGGGCTACAGCAGCAGAAGACCAACACGGTACTAGCAAGGTGTAGCTAATAAAAAAATAAAAGTTTATGGTATGTTATGTTCTGGGGTGTAACATTAAATGTACTCTTGAAACGGTACACGTGCCTCAATTTCAAACCTAGCTAGTAGTTGGGGGCTCAAATCGACCAGGCGTACATGCCCTTTTTCATTGTAATTAAAAAAAACACCCATTTGTAAAAATAAAATGCTTTATACCGCAGCTGGTTAGCTGGCTGTGGCATACTATTTTAGCAGCTGGGGATTCAATGCATGTCTTCTTTTCACCAAATTAAAAAAAAAACACTCATTCATAAAACTAAAATGCTTTACAGCACACTGTGGACAAGCTGTCTAGCCCATGCCAGAAAACATTTTATAGGGCCTACCGTGATAACTTGGGCAAATCAGCAATAACAATTTTAATAACATTTAATTTCACCAATACAAAACTATTTAAAAAATAAGCTAGTGAGTGCGTTTCTTTTTGTTTGTTTGTTTGTTTTTTGCCATTTTGATTTTGAATTTGATTTTCACTCATAGTTCCATACATTACATACTGTGTGGAAGTATGAGGAAACGTTTACAAGACTAGCACAAATTCCATCTTTATACTGCCAAAAAGAGCCATAAAAATTGTCAATCAGGTTGATTATAATGACTCAACCAACCCATTATTTATTAAATCATATGCCTTAAAATTTATGGACCCAGTAGACTCTACAATATACTCTACAAATAATGTTCACAGCAAAAGACAAAAAACTTCCTGACTGTATCCAAGGGTTGTTTTTAATGAGGGAGGGCAGGTATCCATTAAGGGGAAATAATATATTTGAAAAAAAGAGGGTAAGGACAAATGTGAAAAATAGATGTGTGACAGTTAAAGGGGTTAAATTATGGAATAGTTGTAATAATACACTGAAAGAATGTAGTAATATGGGTAAATTTAAGAACATGCTTAAAAGCATTACATTTGAAAAATACAGAAATATGGTGTGACCATCAATGAAAAATGAATGGCACTTATAATCTGTAAATGTTTGTCTATCTGTTTCTGTGTTGTGCTGATGTGTTGTTTTATTTCAGTTTATTTTTTTGGTTTGTTCTGTTAAACTGCTATTTTGGGCAGAGTAAGGGTAAGGTTTGTATTAAGGGTAGGTGCAATAAGCTCAGGCTTCAGCCTGTACCTTTTTTTTTCAGTCAGAGAATATTATGTTTTGATTTTGGTTTATTTTTGATACAATAACTTGGTATTATTTATCAATTTTTTTCATAAATGTATGGTAAATTGTTGTTAAGAAAAAAATAAAACTAAACAAAACAAAATGGCTGCAGAATTCCTGTAGTCCCTCAGGACACTGGCGGCTGTAACATTTTTAGGACAACTAAATATTTGAACGTATGAATAAACAATAACAACTAACATCTAAAATATTTCACTGTGAGGTTTTATTGTAATAAAATATGTAATAATGTTTTCAATGTGGTTAGATTTTTTTATAATGACCCCATTGATTTCAGTCAAGCGTTACATGCAGGCACAAATGCTTGTAAACAGTAAAATTAGCATAATAATGTCTGATTTCTAAAGAAAAAAGTAACATCACTGAACTGTCAGTAAACTTTTGAATTTATTTTCATAGCTTTATCTACTTTATTTTTGTATAGTTCCTTGTTTAAATGCCTGTTAAATTGAGCCCCAATGCCAATTTTGTTTTATGCTTTTCTGTAATTACATCAACCTGCTTACATCTGAACACTTCAGAATATCAGCAGTTACATCATCAATAAAGACAAGTGAGCCAGTACCTGTAACACTCTGACATGCCCAAACCATAACACCTCCACCACCATGTTTCACAGATGAGGTGGGTGCTTTGGGTCTTGGGAAGTTCCTTTTGGCCTCCACGCTTTGCTCTTGCCATGAAGTCTCATCTGCCAACAAGACCTCTTTCCAGAACTCTGCTGGCTCTTTTAGTAACTTCTTAGCTAACTGTAACCTGGTCATTCGGTTTGCACGTTGACACTGACACGCCCATGCCTGCCTCCTGTTTCTGGTCTGTTTGACAGGTGTTTGGAGGTTTTCTTCTGTCATCAACTGCAAAGATCTTCTTCGGCCTACCAGGCTGTGATTACTGAGCTCACCAGTGAGCTTTTTTCTAAATGCTGTTCCAAACAGTTAATTTTGGTAAGCCTAAAGTTCAGCCTATGTCTCTGATTGTTTGTTTTTCTCATTTCTCAGCCTCGTAATGGTTTCCTTGATCTTCATTAGCCAAACTCTGGTCTTTATGCCGATGAACAGCAACAACAGACTCCAAAATCAATGAAATGCCTAGAATCAAGACTAGATAATGAAAGCACTCTTATACCTTCACCAATGAAGCAATTGAACACCCCTG
Source organism: Anguilla pacifica (assembly GCA_039654925.1). Taxonomy (NCBI): domain Eukaryota; kingdom Metazoa; phylum Chordata; class Actinopteri; order Anguilliformes; family Anguillidae; genus Anguilla; species Anguilla pacifica. The sequence continues at coordinate 32,896,547 of CM077286.1, read as the reverse complement.
ACTAATCAGAAACACCTGTGAAACCTGACTTATCAGAAACACATGTGAAGTCATTGGTCCCAAATATTATGGTGCCCTGAAATGTACAGAATAACATTTCAGGGCACCATAAATAAAATAAATAGAAATAACCGTTAATAAAATATGAGAATCTGCACTTTTACCACATGTGAATTGTTTGATTACAAATGTAAAATTGTGGAATACTGAGCCAAACCAAGAAAAAATATGTCTTTGTCTCAAGTGTTATGGAGCTCACTGAATATAAGGAAGTTTATGAAGATTTGCTTTGTTATAAATATTTTTTTGGGTCTTCAGCACAGCCCCCCAACTCTAGGCCCCCCAACAAGATTGGGACACACACATACACCCTTCACATTGAATAAACATACTTGCCCGAGAGTGAAAACTCACTCCATCTTGAAAACACACACATGCACACTCACATACACACACACATACATACACACATACGCACATGCACATACACCCACACACACACACACACACACACACACACACACACACTCACCCTGCACAGCTGAAAGGTAGGCCAGATGAAAAGTCAGCCAGGGTAATCTGAGGCCATGACTCCCTCAGGGAAATTCCTCCACTTGCTTTCTGTCCAATCACCAAAAGTTTTTTTGCTAATTTGTCAGGGTAAAATAAAATGCTAAGTCCAGACAATGAGATACTGTTCAAAGCAAACCATCCTTAATAACATCTTAAATAGGAAACTGAACCTGATGTGTTCTAAGGAATCCAGATAGACACAATGGGTCTCATTTATCAAGCTGGATATTTTTCTTCGCAAATCACTCACACAGATGTTTACACAAGAAATGTATTATTCAAAAATGTCTTCAGCAGTTAATTTAGTTTGAAAAAAGGTTTGTATCTTACAAGAACTCTTGAGCATGTGAAAATGGTGAAAGAGGTTATCTATATCATCATCATGGAAATGGCCTACTTTTTTGTTTGGATGTGGTTGGAGGCTATTCACCACATTTCAATAAACTAATCCAATCTATTTAAGGAATAAGATTTTGACCATTTAAAATAATTATTTAACTGCTGAATTTTGTGAGATTGAGCACAACCTGACAATTTCATATTGGTGGTGGCTTGTTGGGGAATTTCTAACACCAGCATCAACTAAATGCCATTAATTAAGGTAAAATGTCAGGTCTATGTCTAAGGCCTGGTCCACACCGCTTACCTCACGTGTGCGTGACGGTCGCGGAACCTCTTGCTTTTCATTTCGGCGCCCACGTTAACAGGTTAGAGCAGCCACACAGCCTGCGTGAGATGCGCGTCTGAGGCACGGCTCGAGCCTCGCTGCAGCAGCGCGTCATCTAGAGTTTTGGCGTGGAGCCTATTTTTCACGCGTGAGGCGTGCGGTTCTCAGCAAAAATAGACAGTGTTGATAGTCATATTGAAATCATACCGGCAACATTACATAACTGACACCTTTCACTATAGTTTCAATGTCTAGGCTATATCTGAATATGTCACAGACATGAAAAAAATGTGAAGAGGGATTGCTGTAAATTTTTATTTATTTATGTTTATTATTATTATTATTATTATTATTATTATTATTATTATTTTACAATTGAGCACATGCTTCTTATCCTTTTTCTGTCTAAACTAAATATAAATTAAATTTATAATGAAATCAAACATTCTATTATTGATGGCCATTATCAAAGGCAAACTCAATGTAGAAAGATAGGGCTGGCAGTAGCAGCGCCGCAGCAGCAACGCTGGCGGTGTGGACACACACATGCGTGCGAGTCGCAGCAGTTCGATGAAGTAGCCGTCACGCACATGTGAGGTAAGCGGTGTGACCCAGGCGTAATGGTTGAAGTGCAATGCTATACCATTTAGTGCATGGCACACTTGGAAGCGAACAAATTGTTCAGGGACTGGTTTTTTTATGAGAAGGAGAAATGGCTCATCATTCGGCTCCGTTTACCAAAGCTTGTTCTTCTTATGCTGTGCAAGGCTTTGGAGCCTGATCTAATTCAACTGACAAAAATGTCTTGTGCCATTCCTCTGCATGTCCAGGTTTTGTCAGTGCTTGGATTTCTTGCTACTGGCCCATTTAACTGGGAGATAAGCAACCGATCAGGCATCTCTTAACTGACAATGAGCCTGATACTCCCTGATGTACTGCATGCTGTCAACAATACATCATATTTCCCTTTGAGGCACAGAAAAAAACTGTAGTGAAGCAGGGTTTTTTCAACCTGGCTGGTCTACCCAATACCATAGGTGCAATAGACGGTACTCACATTAGAGCTACATCAAGTGAGACCTTCTCCTTCTTAAACCATAAAAGGTATCACTCCACTAATGTCCAGCTTTTACATGAAATGCATAGTCTAGCAAAGAAGCATGGTGATCCCCTGCTCAAGACCGTGCTACCGCTAGAACCCATGCCTCAACTGACCGCCAATGCAACCCTAATGCTGAGGCAATTAGCAAACGCCAAAAAAAAATGCGATGGGAAAATGCTTTTGAAAATGTATTTTCTGTTTACATTTTGCAAAGAGAGGCATATTTGCTGTTAACATACACTTATGTTATTCTGAGTTTTAGCTACATTCGCCAGGGCTCTATGCATGGCATCTTGCTTTTCCAAAGTGGCATCAGTGAGGACCCTGGGAGGAATACAGGGAGTGTGAAAGAGGTGGCAAAGTGCACAGGCATTGGACATTCCCAACTGACAGCCACTGAAGTATTTTCCGTTCATCTGAAAGAAATAAAGTGTAGTTGATCTTAATGTGCTCGGTGTAAAAATAAACTTGAGGGTCTTGTTGAACTTTGTCTGGATAATGGTGCAACAACATTTAAAAACTGAATAATTGATTGGTGAATTTAACAATGGAGTTACCTCCTGAGGTCTCTTGTGCAATTGGGGGCATGTCACTGTCCCCATCCCTAATAACACCTGGTACACCTGAAAACAAGATTTCTATGATTGCACCAATGCGCTCATCGACTTTTAGGAGTTTTGTTGTGCCTTGGCCTCCTCTAGTTGCGGACTACTCTGATTAGCTGGTATTAGCTTTTTTGATTTCATTTTCATATCAAACAATTTTTGTTTTACTTCATTTATGCTGCTCTCAATTGACATGACAGTATTTACTATCTCTTTCCACTCCTAATTTTGAACTTTTCTGGTGCTGTGACTCCACTGGTCACACTGTTAAATAATATACTTTTATTGATATAGACATGATTAAGAGCACTGCAACCTCTGCATCATATAAATTCATCTTTTTGCCTTTTGGGTGCCATTCTGGCGGGTTCAGGAGCGAGCTCCTTTGCCTTTTATGTCACAATATGGAAATCAGCTGTGTTGTGAACACACTTTTTCAATTATGAGTGAGTGATATTTATTAACATACTCACGAAGGCAATCAATATGTACCATGATTGCCAAGTAGGCCACTGATAATTCAGTACAGTTGCAATCACATTAATGCACATGACCTTCTGCCATCCCATCATTAGCTCTTTTTGTGTTGGCTATTCAGTAGTTTGCTTGTTCAGTCTATTTCTGCCACTTACATGTGAGAATGCTATCACCCAATAAAATAATAGTCCTTGGCTGTGTGTACAAGAGAAGCCACTAGCTTTGCCAAAAAAGTTAATACAGCAGTGTTCCATGTTCAGTGGGGTGAAACTGGTGATTATCTGTGATGTCTTCATTGTTCAGTTTTGAACACCTGGTAAGTTAATTAGCTATGAGTTAATAATCAGGTGTTTTGAAAGAAGCAGGCTAAAAGACATTTTAGTCTGTTGCCTTGTGTGTTGCATGTCCGTGTGGGTTTTAAAAAAATATATATATATATGTACCTTTTGTCTTAAATTCCATTGGTCAATTGAGTCGTTGGCTGTAGACTAGCACAGATTTTACTAGTAATTTTAGTGATTTTGTAGTTTAGTTTAGTGTCCTACACTATTTAAACACAATTGTAGTGTGCTTTAAACTACGACTATTGGATACTAAATTTTCACATTTCCTAAACCTAGTGCTGACCAGTTGTTGAAAAAGAAATTATGTTCAGTAGTTCCTATACATTATCATTGAATTTTTCATGTGTGTAACTGCCATTTTTATTTAACAAAAAGCCCAGGTCAAGTATTGATGGTTTTCAATTAGCTTTACAAAAGGTGTACTGCAATCAACCCCATCTCAACAGTTCTATTTGGGGTGGAAAGTAATGACCCTGTCTTTCAAAATCAACAAATTCAACAACACATAAATAATTAATATATTCTTGAATTACATTTATTTTGTTCCTATTTTGTTCCTTCAACTAATCACATCTATTAAGCAGCACTATCATCTTCACATTTTCAGCAATACATAGATGTACAACATTACATACGTGTTTTGGACTTTTTATTTAAATCTTACTGAATTTTTTTTATTTTTCACATTTTCACAATAGATAGAAATGTAGTAAATTAGCCAAGACTACATCGTACTGCTTGCTAGGTGGCTATCTAGTTCATATCTATTGATTTACCAGGTGAATTACTATTAAGCTGCTAAAAGAATGAAGATGATCATAGTAATGTTTTTGCTCATTTCCAATTTTCAATGAGGCAACTGTTTTCTGCGTAATCATACTTCATGTGTAGCCTGGCTTGCCACTTCCTGGTTGTTTACAATGTCAGTAACATTTTATGCTCCCATAACATTAGTGGCCAATTTGGCAACATTTCACTGGTGCAGGAGTACAACACAAGTATGCATTTCATCTCCAGAGCAATGAAAAGATCAGATGCTCTTGCATTCACAAGTGTATTTTAATTAAACCAAATGTTTTTCTTTTCTATATGGGCACCAACGTGCTATATGATAAATACCATGTTATCAAGTTTCATGTCGATGGGGTTTGTTCGTTCATGAAGACATACTATAGGTAAGGAAACTATAGAGATTAAAGGGGTATCTGTCTTCTGAAGGAACCAAATCTTGTGCCGGTTCATGGTCTCATCTTTCCAACTTTAAATTCACTTCCATTCATTTCAACAAACTAACTGGAAAATGTAGCCCACAGGACCTCTGTCACATAATACTAACCACATTGACACAGAACTTTCTAACATGGTATGTATCATTTTTGATAGTAAGGAAACTTTAAAAGCATTCCATTTCCAGTACTATGACTGTATTTTTGTAGCCTATTAAGCAGCCAACAGTACAGAAGGTAGATAGCTGTAGCTACTATGTGGTTTCTTGATAATTGTATTATTCATGAGTTTCTAAACATGATACTTAGGATTTGAATTTATTTTTAAGCAGAAAAATGTAGATTACCTGCACACTGATTTATAAAAGTGGATGAAATCTGAAAATGAGGCTTTAACAAAAATGTTGATTTATTGTCATGTACAAAATTCAAGGCAAATGAACCTTTCATTCACAGACCTTCATCAGCGTCTAGATCCACGTGGAATAATGGTCCAACTTAAAAGCCACACAATGCCCGGCAATAAGGGCGGTTGTTAATGCTTAATAGGAGACATCCAGTACTAATAAGGGCACAACAATCATATTCTGCAATCAATAAACATATCTCACTCAATGAATATTCTGATTAGAGTTGGTCCCATTAATACATTTGTGAAAATCAGAAAGAGCCTGACCAAATTAGATCAACATTTTCAATGTATCTGCCTCATCATACAATGGTGTGTAGGAATGGGTTGTCAGAATAATGTATAAAGTTCTCTTCCCACAATCCCAAAAAAGGTCTATATAACTTTAGGGCAAAGAAAGCACCCATAGCAGTTCCTGTATTTTATCTAAAGGATTAGTCTTGAAACAAAAAATATATACTTGACACTAGGTCAATTGTAAAATAAAACCAGTAGGAGGCATGCTTTCACCTGGCCTGGAGGTCAAGAAATATTTAACAGGTTAATGTCCTTCTGTATGGTAAATTTGTTGTTTGTATAGTGATTCCACATCCATTGTGACCAAGACAGATTATCTTAATATCATTAATTTGGTTGAGTAGCTGAACACTGTCTTGAATATAGGATGGGAGACCAGGAACAAAAGTTTGGATGAAGAAGTCAACATATTTGGATGGCGAGCCATCACAATCTCACATGTTTCCATACTCAACCAATCACACTTGTATATATGTTAATGTTGTGTTTGTATCCAATATTTTTATTGGTTGATGTACGTAAAATGACCAATGGGGAGACATTCTTTGTGGGCTAGGAGCATTTATGGCAGGAAAAAGAAGGAGAAAACGCTAAATCCCCTTAGTATGGGGCTTTATTGTGTGGACGTGTGAAGTTGTTTATGAATTCTGTCTGTTGGAATGGGGTCAGAATGTGCAGAAATGAATGTAAAGGGCTGAGATTCTGTGGTTGTTGCGGTTATTTCTGTGGGGAACCCTGATTGGATACTAATTTTCAGTGGCTCCAATAAGCACCAATGGCAATAAGTTTTTGCCTTGAAGTGTACCTAGTAGTTTTCCTTTTCTTGAGCTTAAGATTACTTCAGTTTAAAGCCAAGAACAATTTTATAAATGAGGCCCCAGATCTGCTGTCCTGAACTGTGTTTGCAGGGTATCTGTAGGCCAGTGCACATGATTCTCACGCAGTCCGGTGCTGGTTGAGGCAAAATCTTTGCTACAGTTTACAAAGTGTTTTCTTGTCACACTAGCTACTGTTATGTCTGTATTAGAATACATGGCATTGCCAGTTTTGCCTAGGCCAGTAAACTGCAAACTTAAGTTGTGCACTTATTGGATTGTACCAATATGTGATTGTGAAGTACCAGTGCATTGTGTTTCTGTACTCCATTTAAAGGGATATTTCACTTTGGTATATCACAAGTAATTTTGTGGAGCCTACCCCGTTATATTTGCATAGCGTGAATGCTAGCAACATCAACTGTCCCTGCTGACCGTTAATGGCATCACTGTTCTTCCTGGTTGTCCAGCTCCCAGTTCACTCCCATTCATTTTCAAGCTAACTATGACGGACAACAGATCACTAAAGGAGAGTACTAATGTCTAAAAAGTTTTTGTTTTTTTAAATATCTGATGTGTTTTTGATGTTTTATTCCCTTATAAAAGAGAAAAACGATCCAGAAAAGTTTTCCTGTTTCCTTGTTTTCCTGTATCCAAAGTGATGTATCCTTGTGCACGTTAACATACTCACTTGGGTGAATGCATTAAAATGATCAAACTACACCTTGCTGTATTTCTAACAGTAGCCAATCTGAAAATAGTTCCTCTATTTATAGCTAACCTAAACAGTTTATCAGCGCAAAAAAGAGACATTTTGACATTCGTCTTCAATGATTTGTCCTTTCACGTTTTGTATGCTGATTTGTGTTTGCACTTGCACTTGCAGTGGTAAGTCATTTGTGGATGTCCATAGTCATTGTAGCTCTGCCAGTCAATTCTGAAAATATTCTTATCGTCGCATTCACTTACGCATTCACTCTGTGGTAGCAGTAAAAGACGCTGCACCCAAAGAAATGTTGTCAACGATTTTTCGTAATTTCTTGGAAAATACTATTATTATTGAGGACTTCTGGGCATAGCTAAGCCATATGTTTGCTGATAGACCTATCTGACATCGTTTTCTGGAGCAAAACAGAAGCGGATATAACTATCATTTTGGTTGGTTCTCAAATCGCGTAAGCTGGCTTTGTTCACGACGTTTGAAAATTTCGCAAAAAGAAAAGTGCGTAGAGGCATATTACGAGTGCATCAAACATCTTGAGTGATTTGGTTTGCCTGGAACACGCCAAGGAATAGACCCAGTCTGTTTTTGTTTTGGTTTTGTCTTCACGCCAAGGTCTTTGCAAACTTCTTCTTCTTTTAATTTCTGGCAGACTAGGCACTGCACTAGGTAGTGCATTGCTGCCATAGACTGTATAAAAATATACCGGCTAAAAATATATATATACTGGTTGTTTTTAACCTCCTGCTGGTTAAAAACAACAACGCAACGTGTTTATTTGCATATTGAGTGGGGAAGTGAGATCCGATCACAAGTGGTCACTCGAGACGCATGTGGAGACGTATTCTGATGCCAGGTGTGAACTGACACCCGTCTCGACTGAATCTAGACACAATCTGGATATATCTGGACACAAAGTACAGGTCTGAACAGGGCCTCTGGCAGTATTGACAATCCTTCTACAGCTATGTCCAGTTACACCTTAATATTTTTAATAAATGTAACTTTTGGAAATATTCCTGTTTCTTCATTCAATTGAGAGAACTAAGGAACCAATTTTGTGAAACTCCAATGTGTTTGCATTGTTTTTTGTTCTTTTTCTATTTCTTAATATATTTCCTTCGGTGTAAGTGCCTCAGTGGCTATTCGCCTACTGTTAGCAATAAACATTTCTTAAGAAATTGATTTTTGATGGATGTTCAGTGCTATCAAGTTAGATTTCATGAAATAAGAGAGAGAACATGTTTCAACAATGATGGAAGCATTGTTTGAATGCACCATCTTTTATGATAACAAACTATCTCTATGTTTTGTGAAGTAAGATGAGAAAAGACAGACATACAGAAATGTGCACGTGCACACACACACATATGCACACACATATGTAATGTAATGTAATATGTAGGCGTACGCACGTGCGTGCACACACACACACAGGAATGTGCAGATACATGTAGTAGGGGATGGGGGTGGGTGCATTTGTATAGTCTGAGTCCATCTGTCAACAGATGGACTCAGACTGTACATGCTTTATTTATTATTCAAGGCTTTAAAAGCAGTGATTGTCAAACTTGTGTTATTTTCACAGCTAGAATAACACTGTTTATGCCTTGTATGCATTCATTTTTGCACATAATACTGCTCTAAAATGGCTCTGTATGATGACTTTATGATGTATACTTTTTGATGTATTGATGTATTGATGTATGTTGTCTTCTGCTACTTTTTTATTATTACAAAAAGCAAACTGAATAATAATAATAATAATAATAATAATAACAGGCTGAAAGTACATCACAAAGTAGTTCACATTATTTTGTCCATTAAAATAAGGGCAAAATGCCTGCTTTTTATAAAAAGAAATATTAAAGTCAAAACTGAACTGAACCACCAATAAGTACACATATGTCCATGTTATTCAATTTCTTAGGAAGCACTGGGGACAGATCTCTCTCCAGTTAAGTCTTAAACGTAAACACCGGAAAATACCTGTGGACAATTAGAGGCAGGCTATCACTTGCAAGAGGTTACAGAAGCTCAGATAAGCCTGGTGTTAGGACTGATTTACAGGCCAATCATTAGTAATTGCTTCCATTGCTAAGTGTGCATCTCTTCAAGTACATTGCTGGAAATAATTACTGTGTGTCATATACACAATCCCAAAAACCCTCCAGTTTTACCTCTCACATGGTTTCAGAGATTTTCAGAGGACATTATTTAGCACATTTAATTTTGCATAAGACCTTGTCTCAAACATTAAATCTGACAGTTATGTGGATATACACCTGCTATATTAAAAACATGTACAAGCTACAATGTATTTCAAAAAAGCATACCAGGATGTGCTACTCTCTCTGAAGTCTGCAGCCAAAGATCTACAATTCTGTAAACAATTCCCGAGCCCATACATTACATTTCAGACAATTTGCAGAGAGAATTTTATGAGTACCTTCTTCTTGGTATGTACCTGAATAAAAAAGAAAAATGGACAGCACTCCATCCAGCCATCCATCCATTATCTACACCTGCTTATTCCTGGTCAGGGTCATGGGGGGTGCTGGAACTTATCCCAGCGCACACTGGGCAAGAGGAAGGAATGCACCCTGGACAGGCCACCAATCTATTGTAGGGCAGGACAGCACTCAAGCAAATATTATGAACTATTGTATCATTGCATTCAGGTATGAAGACACAACATGCACAACCGCTTCGGCCTGAGCCTTCCTGTGGTGAATGTGGCAAAAAATAAATTAAGAGGTACGACCCCACAAACAGTGTTTGAATGGATCAACCATACACCATGTGACATATACTGACAACCTGGGAACCATTGGCATTGTTAGGCTAATTGGATATATACCACATCTTTCAATATTACAATGTTTCAATTATCTGTTTTTCTATTTATGCTTTATAATCAGCAGCAGCAAATATCCTCTGAATAAACGTCTGAATACAAATATGAAAATACCAATAAATTATACTTATCATTGGAAGATTACTGCTGCATAGGAGTAATGTATTCCTTGGAGGTACTCTTCATTTTTTCACTGCTTGCCAGACTACCTTCGTGAGTGAAACTTTTTTCTTCATTTTTTCCCCAAATAAAAAAAGTTTCCATGAGAGATCCAGGTGGTGCTTTCATAATATTCATCAAAAAAAATCTAGATTTATCAGCTGATTCATGAGGGCCATTTAACATACTCTTGATCATTTGATCAAAAATTGCAACTATGTCCAGGTTTGCATCTGCACATTGTCTGGATACTTCCCACCGGTGTATAAAATAATAAGGAGGAAACAGGAAAATGTGGAAAACATTTGGCTTGTTTACAGAATTTTTTACCATCTGACCCCCAAAAAGAAGTAGTTGAAGACCCCTCTACTGCATACAAATGAAAAAAAACTTGAGGAGACCTCATCAAATAGAAACATGTGCACACAGTAGTAAAATGTACTACATCAGATCTCATTTTATACTGTACTGAACCAGCAAGTGCTTTAGTGAATGAAAAAAACAGCCTTTTCCTTGAAGTTGGGATAAAATGTAGATAAATGATTGCTTAATAAATAAAATGAGCTTTTTGCCATCAGCATTTAGCAAGAGCCATAACTGCTGCAATGGCCTGTAATTACTGTTGCAATGGCAGCTAATTACACTAAACGCAAGGCAAACAACAATATATCCCATTATAAAATTATTACATAATATCCTCTTGTTATTTTTGGCAAGGTGTTGAGCAACTCGTTGTGAAATGGACCCCCTCTGCAGCCCCTTCATTTCAGGCCTAAGAGCCAGATGAACCAGGGTGTAGCTGTGCTACAGTGGAGAAAAGTATGCCCTCCTTAGAGACTGTTGACAGAGTTCTGACAAAACGTCAGCTAGACTAATTGTTCAAGAGATGGAGATGATCTGAAAGGCACTCATTTCTGCATTCCACATTAAAACCCTTTCTGCCAGGAGGAGATATTTTCCAACCATAGTAAGCTTTTAAAAGCCATACAGAGCACCTACTTTAGCTGCTATTGTATACAGTATTTCACACCTCACATCCGGTTCAGTTAAATTGCATGCAGGAAAATGCATTTTGTCCTAGCCGTGTGTGCTCATAGATGCTGAGTTTTTGTATTCAAAACTCAGGACATCAGGGCTGGATATAGTCATAGGCAACATAAAAGGCAACATCGGCTTAGGCACCATCCATCTGGAGAGGTGCTAATCATCTGGAGGGGCACCAAACAAAGGGAGGAAAGTAAATAAATAAATGTGTTACATCCATGACAGTGCATCATGATACTTACCAGTAGTGCAAGAATTTTTGCATAATACTTGCAAACTGGCATTGAAAATTAAATGTGGTTCTTATTTCCAACACTTTTCCAACACTTATTTTTTAGTATTGAGGCACTTCATTAGTTGTAGACAGTACGTACTGCGTGCTGATCAAATTTCACAAACCCTAATTTGCAAGCCTATGTGATTCATCCTGCCTAGTCAATCTGGGGCCTTGGTCTCTCTCAAAATTCATCAAGGGCAAGAAAAACATACCGCAGACATTCAAAACCTTCTGTAAGAGAGAAGAAAGTAAAAAGCTGTAATTGTGTGCAGGTGGGCCACAAGCACACCGAATACAGTCAATAATGGCACTTTCTCAGGCCAGTATTGAAATCAGAGGAAACGGCCTTCTTGAAAAACCATTTTGATTTTCCATACTGTTTCCAGTCCTTTATATAATAGTCCTCAGACATGAGGATCAGCTGCCGCACAGAGGGCAGGGAACAGTGCAATAATGTGGTGTCCTTGGTGATTACATCATTTCCTGATAGGCCGTCCAACGGAATGGAGTAGAAGTCCAGCTGCAACCACATATATGGTTGTATATGCGCTGCAGAAGGAAACACTTTGTATCTGTAATACCTTCTGTGCTACGTATACTGTATGGGTGATGTTAAGGTTTGTATGTCTGTATTTATGTGTACAATTTAAAAAATATTGTTGTACCTAATGATTAATATTGCAGAACTATTTTTCCTTATGAGAGACATTGAAAGAGAACCATTGATAGGTTGATTTATGAGTTTATTTCAGACCGTGACTAAAACAGCACGATCTCATTACCTTACGGGAGACGGAGTTAATCACCACAAAGGGTCTTAATGGGGCCCTTAACTTGTAAAATAATCTAATGCTTTGGAAAAAATACCCTTGACTAAAAAAAGGGCCGCTTTTACACAATATTCAGGTTTCTGCAGCAAAGCACTTGACAGCAATAAAGAGTACAATTAAACACGTTCAGATGTATATTTCTCCATTTTCTTTTTATTGATTTTTATTTTTTTAGGTAGAATGGCTAAACCAGCAGTGTAATTAATTGTGGAATTAATGGTAATAGGTTACTATTCCAGTATCAGATATTAGTAATTGGTTTCATATTGCCACCACTGGCTTGACTATTGAATGTATCATTTTTGACAGTCTTTGTATTCATCTGTAAAAGGGTGAGGAAGTAGGTTAGAGCACAATTTTTTTTTATGTGATTGAAGACAACCAGATTAACTTCATAGTGTGTGAAACTACTGTATGATTATAAACTTTCAAATGGGTGAGAATAATTCAGGTCATGATAGTAAGCCAGAGAATCAGAATAAGATGAGGTCATGTCTATGATCTGGATTCCGTCAAAATTTGTTCTTAACTTTGTTCCACAGGGAAGTTTTCTTTTTCCCAGCAATCACCAAAACCAATTGCCAATTATCTTTGTTACTAAGAAACTAATACTTGAATTGTAATGTAGGGTCAGCATTAAATGTAACCCCGACTGTTAAGACTTGTAGGGCTTAATATGTTTTAAATGCCCTCAACTGTGGAAATATGTTGTAAAAACCACACGAAAGGTTTCAGTTATTGAAAAAACTGAAGCCTTTAATAGAAATTTTGACCAATGGAGATCACCATTAGGGTAGACATGCAATGCACTTTGCGTAGATGATGTAAAATGGTTGCAGTGGAAGTTAACTTTCACAAAAAAAGCATCTTGCAACAAATCATAAATTAGGAAGGCATGCCTCTGTAGGATTTGTCGAGATTTAAGGAAGGTCAATAGAGGGGAGTGGAAGGACAGCATTCATCTGAAGATGGTATGATATCATCCAAAAAGAGTCTTCCAAAATATGAGACATGCCAAGATTGAACAAACATCACCCTTCAAAAAACAGAGATGAGCCAGTAGATAATCTCCTGTCAGAGAGGAAACCTGCAAAAAAACACATTTTAATGCTTTATCCTGGTCATCAGTCATGGTGATGAACATAACTGGTTAACCAAACAAAAACATTACCTTTACAGTATAACGTAGGCTTTTCAAGAATTATTGTATTTTAAGAATTCATCTCTTTGAATGGGTACCACAGCACAAAACATGCTGTTAAACATTAAGAGATAATCTACACACAGAAGAGTGGCAGCATATTCTTCATGGCCGGAGCATCACCACTTTCTTTTCCACCAGTAATTTTCAGGTTGGTATGGAAGCCTGTTTCTCTCAGAAAAAAAATGTTTTGCTTAACTGCAACTCTATTTCTTGCAATTTATTTGTGAGTTTATTTCTCATAATACTGAGGTGTACCGCTCTTCCGGTTTCACATAACTTTAAAAACTTTTTCAAATGTTTTGCCATTAACATGAACGTGTTCCTTCTTAAAAGGAAATGCTAGCCGATACCTGAGCGAAATCGATTTAACACCATCTAACACACAATAGGGCTTATGCAATATGTACCGGATGTGTCCAGTATTGTCACCAATGGACCTATTTCACTTCAGTCTTGAAGTGTTAGATGGATTTCACCTAGGTATTAGCTAGTATTCTCTTTTAAGAAGAAGCATATTCGTGTCGACGGGACCAATTTTGGTATGTGAAACTGGAAGAGCAGATACACTGCATTTGTTTACTTGCATTTGTGGATCTTTCCCTCTCAAGAGATTTGCACCTCAATACATGGGCTGCGATTCAGTTCAGCAGTGATACAATTTAGTTTTACATGTTCAATTTAACATGTGTTGCCAATGTTGTCAGTAGGAATTCTTCATTATACAGTTTAATTCAAAACTATTGGTACAGTGACACAATTTAGGTGTTTTGGCTCTGTAGTTCAGTTCATTGGCATTTACATCCACAATTTGGGGTTATTTTCATCTGTATTGGGATTACATGAATTACAGCCCTTTTTAAACATTGTGCCTCCATTTTAGACAAAGGAAATTGTACAAATTAACATAATCTTAAATAAAGTCATATTTAGCACTTGGTTGCAAATCCTTTGCATTTTTTTTGAGGCCTTTAGTTGAACCTGAGTAGATAAGATGTTTCTGTACATTTCAGAATTCATCCTGTTGATGCTGTCAGCAGTCACATCAGCAATACATGCTCAAGCCACAACATTACCTCCACCATGTTTCACAGATGAGGTGGGGGAGGGGGGTGCTTTGGAGCTCATGAGCTCTTCTTTTCTTTCTCCACTCTTCTGTCTTTCCATCACTGTGGTATAGGTACTTTGATACTCATATCATCTGCCCATAAGAATCTACAGTTTTTTAAATGTACTTTTTTAGCAAACCCTAACCTGGTTGTTCTGTTTTTGAGGCTGACCAGTGGTTGTGGTGAACCCTCTGAATGCTGGTGCAGCCTTTGACACATATATGTCTACATCCTGGATAGTCTTCTTGATATGCTTCTCAGTTAAAAATTGGTTTTTCTTCATAGTTTAAAATATTTTTCATCCACTACAGTGGTATTTCATGGTCTACCAGGTCGTTTACTATCGTTGAGCTCACCAGTGTGTTCAATGTAATGGTTGATTTTGACACACCCAATGGCTGCCTGCCTACCACTATTGTTTGCTGGCTTTGACACTTATTTTTGCTTTCTTCTGCATGAATTAATAATGCAAAGACATACGACTGGCCAGCAGAGTAGCCAATTGTCAGATTATTTCTGCTCCCCTAAAATGGGGGCACTGTTATGTACAAAAAGGGCTGTACTTCCTACTAGGATCATCTAACATGGATGTAAATGCCATCAAATTAAAGCTAAAAGTCTGCATTTTATCATCATATTCACTGTTTCATTTAAAATCCAATGTATTAAAGTACATTGTTCAAAATTATAAATATCATGTTATTGTCCCAATATTTGTGCATTTAACTGTAGATCAGGAAATCAAACTCAAAACATTCATCTTTCATTAAATCACTGTTAAAAGGCATTGTAAAAGCAAAGTTTTTCCAAATTGTGTAGTTAAAGTTGTTTGGCACATTGTGTATTTGGTATCTTTCCAGCATCTTCAAAGGAAGATATTTTCCTTTTCTATATTTTTTTATTTTATTTTTTTTTTTTTGTGGGAGTGCATGTGATATAGGATATCTGTTTTTGTAGTTATTAGTAACATGTTGGCGGAAAAAAAGGGCTTAACACATGAGCCTTGCTGAGACAGCTACGTGTAATGTCAGGCCGAGGTAGGTGTACTATTAATGATTATAATGCTAGCTAGCTGGCAAACTTCAATATGTCTAGAAAGAGCAAAGTTGTCAAACCATACACACAAAATGTTATGATTTCAGCTGGCTCGATGTGTGGCTATATGTATCTAACCAACTCCAAACCTAGAATTTTGCAAGGTCAAGCGATTTCTCATTTCTGTTAGGAGCCGTTATAAATAGCTAGTGTATGCTAAATGTGGTATTTGTTTGCTCTCTCTCTATCTAATGATCTCATTCATAATAACAGGTTCACGCATACAGTGCCACACTGAAGAAAGAAGTGTTCATGTTATATTGCAGAAATATTGGTTTTGATGGCAATATTAAATGCCCAGGGCCTTTCCTGAATTGGTTGTTTCTCCATACTTGACAGTATCTTCTTCACTTCATCGGTCCCGTAAGATTATTTTATTTTACTGCATTTTATTATATTACCTCACTTTTTAGTTGAAAGGATAGTGTTGCATTGTATATCCAGCTAAGACATTGTATATGCAGTAATTGTTACCATTTTGGTATTACATTACATTACATTACAGGCATTTGGCAGACGCTCTTATCCAGAGCGACGTACATCAAAGTGTATAACCATAACCAGGAACAAGTATGGCGAAAACCCTAGAGAGAAGTACCGGTCCAAGTGCAGGGAACAATCGCATAGATCAACTTGGACCCTGAAGGTTAAACTGATTAACACTAATACAACGAGAACGGCAACAATTACTGCTTGTATAATTTTTTTTTTTATATACTCCACTGCATTAAGACAGTCAATGTGCCTAAGTCACCATTTAGTGGGATATACATGTATGTGAATATAACAGAAAGTACTTTGAAGCAAAAATGACAATATGGGTTGGGAAATATCTATGGAGTGATTCACATATATTAAGGTTTAAAACTTTGTGATTAGATTTAATCAATGCAGTTTTTTAACAAAGTCTTCGCTTCTTTTGATGTTCTGCGTAAATTTATCCATAGGAAGAGAATTTTTTCAACAACAAGATAGTTGGAAAAGCCAAGCATCATTTTACTTTCTGTTCAGTATTTGGAAAGATTTTCTCACCACAGTCAGCTCATTTCAGTACCATTGGAGTACTTTTTTGTGTAAAGAATTTGTAATCAACTAGTTCCAAAGAACAGTTCTTGGTAAATCATGGGATCAATTAGAGAGAGAGTTGTGTTAAGCCAAGTGTGCAGACTTGCTTAAAACATCATCTGGTGTGAGTTGGGTTGAACCTTGCTCAGATTCTGGTACCCTAAGTAGCCCTAGTGCAAATATCTGCTTTGCTAATGCTTAAAAACTTTTTTAACAACTTCCACAAGTTTGTCACCTTTAAAGGAATAGGGGACTGCTCCTGTTAAAGCTCTTTTCTGGCATGGACAGGCCCTGCTGTGATCTAATTCTGATCTTTCCAGTTCTAAAAACTATGGCCCCACAGGGTGACATACAGTATAATTTACAATAGTGTTGGGGAGGGTCAGTGGGCTGGGATCCACATCTCATCAGAAATGCATATAGCCTAATTTGGGGTTATTCAGTTCCTTGTTGAATGTTTGTATGTTTGCTGGTTAAATCATGAATTACATTTATTTCTACACAAAGCTCTCTTCTGTCCTGCTGACAGATAATTCCCATTTGTTGTTGATTTCCATACAGCATGGTCATACTTGCTGTTTTTGCTGACATGTTGATCTAGTGTTGTTAAAATTGTGGAATACAGAAAACTTGTGTGCGCGGTACCAGGTGGCATCTTTCAAGGGCTTGGAATTCTGTCCTTGTTGTCTTTCCTTCCTCTCCATGCATAAGATAAATGAACAGCTTTAATGAGGGTCACAAATATCCACTAATTTTATGCTTAATCAGGTGGCTGTGTTAATCTAGTGCCTATGGGGACCCACAAGGATATCAATTGTAATGCAAGTTCAAATCCCTGTGGGTGACCTGCTTTAGAAAAAATGGTTCACAGAAAGGTTATAGTTTATACAGCTGACTTACAAACCCAGTAATAAAGTAATCTTATCCTTGGTGTATCAGGCATCCTTGGTGTATCAGGCGTCGTATCAGGCGTCACACCAATCTTAAGATTGGTGTGACGCCTGATAAAACCAATACTGGAAAGAAGACAGGCAGCAACAGGGCCACAGACACCACTGAGAGCCAAATACCATCACTATGAATCACTTTTCCATAATTCAAATGAATGGGTGACACTTGGTGCTTATTTTTCACCAATTAAAACCAGACCTCAGTAAAACACAAGGTTACTATTCTTTTCAGTCTTTCTGCTTAGATTGAAGGTGCTTGAGACCTTAAATAAGACTCTCCTCATTGCACACAATGAAAGAAGACTGGTCTGCAGTGAGCCAGAGCCACAGAAGTGTGTGGCCATGAATGACCCTTCTGTTGATAGCCCTCTGGTTTAAAAAAAAAAAAAAAAAAAAAGGAATAGCAGAAAGCTGGCCTAGTAAATGAAGATTTGATCTAGTCTTGAGGGAGCCTTTAAATGAAGTCCAAAAGTGGACACGTTTGACACTGACCCTCCGGAAAGTAGCTCTGAATCTCTCCTCCTGATGGGTTGAACAGAGCCAGTGTCAAACTGACCTCTCCAACACCATTTTCAATTTGAGTTTTTACCCTTCCTCTTCTTTTTTTGACAAGCTGATGTGCTGCCAGTGCAGGCAGGTTTATGGTCTGCAGAGCTGGAGAGCACTGCCTTCCAGTTGAACTCAAGGGCCTGCAGGAACCATTAGACACTGCCGTGTTTGGACTAGGCCCAAGACCAGCACTCTGCAGTTCAAAGGCTATTATGCAATAGTACATTTCAGCTAGTGATACATATTTTTTCGTTTTATTGCACTAATAAAAGACCAATTTGCATCAACTGAGGCTACCAAAGACCTGTTCTAATCTCAGTCATGAAATCAGTGTGAGCTGAAGGAGGCATGCTGTCGGCTTTGTCTTATTAGTTTCATGCAAGGCTTTTAATCAGCCCATTATGAAAGAACTTGACCACGTGAATAGACTGAAAGAGAAGGAATGCTGAAGGTTTCATGTTATTTGACGCTGTTGGTTTCTGCGCTAACACTGTGAGGCAATGTGAAAAGTATGGGAAGAAACTGTAAGTAACATTACACTTGTTCAGAGACTGGTTTTCTCACATGTTCGCATATGCTTCACTTCTCTGGGGATTTACGATGTAGAAAGAATGGGAAAAATGCCAGTCCAGCCACAGGACTGGCTGGAGGAACTAGCCTTCCACAGTGTTTATAATGAATAAAGAAATACACAATCCAATATGAGATACCCACGGGTTCTCCCAGGAACATTGGGATACAGGAATAATTTGTCTCCAAGGTAGCATTTTTAAATTAAAGCTGTATATTTAACAGATAAAACACAATCTTGTATTTGTGAAATTGATTATGATGGAGATGAGAATAAGAATGATGTTGGCAACATAATCTGCAATGGTGATGTTAATGTTGATGAAGATATGCACTTCAGGATCTCAATGCCAAAATGAGAGTGAATAAAATCCATACCCATCCATGTGATCCTAATTTACTCAACCTATTGCTAAGAGCTAAGTCCTTCAGACCCAGAAATGAATAGCAAAATTAACCAATATGTTACCCAATTTATGAGTAGAGGTGTGGTGAGTGGGATAATAGTTTAGTTTTTAACTCATTCAAGACCCGCTGCCCATCACGTCATCTGATGCACAGCCATGGCTTTCACCATATCTCTCACTGGCATTATACATGTGACAGAAAGTAATCCATTTTCTCCAAACAGACTGTTGATGCTGGCCTGATCCATCGAGGATGTTCCAAATTAAAGCTTCAGTTGCAGCTTCTGGCAAAGAGAGCAAGTGTAATATATCTCACTTAGAGACAAAGTAATTAACCAACAGCTTTAATTTCTCGCATGCATCTTACATACATTTGCTCTTCCTCATGCTCTAGCTAATTCCTCCTTGTCTAGTACTCGCTATCGCAGATGTCTCCACACTAAAACAAGGGTAACAGCTCATTTTGTGGACAGCCAAAAGCTTGAGTTTGAGTTTATAGATCTCATTTTTGTAAATGCAATTAACCAGTTCACCATCGAGGAATGTCTTAAGAAACAATACATTCTGCTCTTAAATTCTATATTGCTCTATACAATCTAAAGCTAAGCATTGGGATGGCAGGTATGCCATCCCGCCAAGTTACGCCTTGGCGGGGGCATGCCCCATACCTATACAGCACCGAGAGTTTGGCACTTTTCAGGGTTCCCCACAGAAATAACCACAACAGCCAGAGACACTCAGCCCTTAAAAACATTAAATTCTGTACATTCTGACCCCATTTCAACAGACAGATTTCATAAAAAACTTCACATGTCCACACAATAAAGCTCCAAACTAAGGGGAATTTGCGTTTTCTCCTTCTTCTTCTCTTTCTTCTTCTTCTTCTTCTTCTCATTCTTATTTTTCCTGCCGCCTATCCCACTAACAACATGTCTCCCCATTGGACATTTTACCGACACCCGCCAAATCTTCACGTACACCACCCAATGAAAAACTCGCATACTCGCAAACTGCTTTTACCCTCACTAATACACACGCAAAATACCCTTATCTTTTTACTCTGAAACTTTTCCATAATGAACAGCTAGTCCGTCGGTGGCCTAGTGGGTAAGGTTACAGTCTTGGGAACACAGGATCGTAAGTTCAAGCCTAGCTAGGAACGCGTTTCTTTAACCTGCTTTTACCCTCACTAATAATTGTCTACTACTTCTCAATTATTGCTTTTGCACCATATCTACCAGCCGTTCCCCGACGTACCGTCTGCACGTTCAATTGTTAACCGGCTACAATATTGCAAAGCCATATGGATTCAACGGGAGCTCTTCTGTGCTTACTCGCCTGTGTTCTTCTTTAAAACCACGGACAGGTTTGCTAATGATATTTCACACATTGCATAGCTATGTCATGGTGCTGCCCTAACAAAGTGGCAGACTGGTAAACGTGTGGTTTACGGATCGAATCCCGCCTCGCCCTCAGGCAGATAATTTCCTCATTTACACTAACGTTCTCTTAGGCTTATATTTGCTTTACCAAAACTCACTCATGGCCACCCATATGCATTTCATGACGGCAAACGTATTCATTTCATTAAAAAGTTACACCACTTCACCGCTGTGCCATTTCTACTAACTACATTTCTTCACTTGGCTATCGTACAAAACCTTCTTATCAGCAAACGCCACGTTTCTACATTCATGTTACCTCGCCCTCTTCTCTATCTAGCCACATACAAACAATTACTACGTATGTACGTTCTGCAACTCCCCATTAAAACATTACATTTAAAATCATGATTCACTCATAATTATAACTACTAGTACTGAACATCAGAAAAACACAGCAGTGCAATAGATTTCATATGTTACTTAACCTTCCACTTTAACAGCTAACCTTTCATAGCGACTGTTATATATACCGTTCGATAAGGAATATAAGCTCGCTCATGGTCACTCCATTTACTTCGCACTATACTCCGTGATCATGTCAGCCTTCACCTACATGCCCATTCTGCTAAATACATATTGTTTCAACTACGCAATTTCATAATTTCATCCTAATTTCTCTCAAACTGTTGTTATTTTCTCATATGCAAAGCCTGCTGGGACATATGCGTCTGCTCCTATTCTCCACTATCATGTTTTCCGGTTCTAGTTTAGCAAAACAGCGAAGAGGATTCCTACCTGCAGATAAGCCTATCAAAATGCCTTATAAACCTTACAAACACTAAAAGTGCATCTCCACGAAATAACAGACAACGGAGCAGGACAGAAGGCTACACAAGTTGCGACCTAGGGAGTTATAATTCTACGGGCTTGCTGATTCTTTTGTCAGTCAAGGCTCGTTGGATGGACGTCAAATCCATGAGTACATACACTGCCCATATTTCATCTGCGTTTCTCATGCGTTTATGCTTACGCCACCGCACGCTTTCTGACAGCCATTGTTTTACATATATAGCAAACCGAAACTGCTGAACGGTACACGTTCATCAGACTGTAGAAATTCACACAATGATAGCCATAATCCACAGCCGTTTCTTACAGGGTCACTTCACATTTCTCACTCTCATAATAAAACGCTTTGCAAAAAGAAATGATATCTCATAAAAAACACGTTTTCAACGTACAAAAATGCCAAGTTACTCAAAAGTACTGATATCAAAATGACGCCAAGTTACAGTACTACAAACAATATAGGCTATCTTGCCTCACCGAAATGACATAAGATGTATTTCAAAGCAATGCTACCCAATATTTCCTCAATTCTTTCAAGTCACTTGGCCCTGTGTTTTGTAATCTTACCATTTTATAATGTCATGCAAACTTTGTGTCAGATCAAAGAGTCAAATATTTCGAATTGCCTCATAGAACACATTGAAATTAATGTTCAAACCTGCTGCTGAGTAACTACAGGAAGCATATTTCTCCAGAAAACATGTTTATACTTGCTTCTGAACTGAATTTGAGTACATGTGCAAGTTATTGTATATTTGCTACGTACAATAAATACTGCATGTAAAATACATATTGTACATACATACATACATAGAGAACTTCTTTATCCCCATGGGGACATTTCCCTCGCAGCATGTTACATTCACATTTACGAACACACACTTATACCAAGAAACATACTATCATTCACACAACAGAAAGGCTGGGCAGCGAAATACATACATACCAATACAAATTGGACATATACACGCCTATTCAATCAATCTTGACTGTGAGAGAGCCATCCACACATATGTTTGGCCTGTCCATGTAGTGCATGCTTATACACACAGGGCCAAGTGACTTGAAAGAATTGAGGAAATATTGGGTAGCATTGCTTTGAAATACATCTTATGTCATTTCGGTGAGGCAAGATAGCCTATATTGTTTGTAGTACTGTAACTTGGCGTCATTTTGATATCAGTACTTTTGAGTAACTTGGCATTTTTGTACGTTGAAAACGTGTTTTTTATGAGATTTTATACACAAGAAAGTAGGGACCATCAGCGAATAAAGGAATACCTTGCACAGATTCACCATACCACTAAAGCTTGGAGTTTTTAATTCAGCCAGTTGATCTCCTGCACCTAAATTTTGAGCGCGCAATGACCCTTTTCTGAACATGTATGGAGGAGGGCTGTTTCTGATGTACCACTATGAGCCTTAACACTGTAGATCTGCTGCTGACCTTACGCAGAGTAGCACAGCTGTGATCGTTTCACGGGGATGGCAAGGGGGAGCTTTTTCTGTGGAATGTTTACTGGAGAGTTTTGCTACACACTTTGGAGTCAGGGGGCCCATCTCAGCAGCTGTTAAACAGTCTCTTCACATGAATGGCGAGGAGGGAAGGGACACAACCAGAAATAAAATATATTAGGCTTCTGGGAACCATTGTGCCCAATAGCAGAGAAGTAATTCCTAGAAATTGTCCTGATAGGATCCAATTTTATGTTTGCTTGGCCATTCTTGGGTCTGAGGTAAAAATATATAGTACAACACATGGAGGAAGGAGTTGCAAAATCCCCTTTTTATTTTAGCTAGGGTAGTCTGAGAGCCAAACACCGACCATCCAGGTAATACTGAATGTACAAAGTAGGACCACTTTTGCTCTGTGCTCATGGCACAGCCACAAAAGCACAAAAGACTATTGTGCCAGTCAGTCCAATTATGAAACCCATTTTAGCATTACCAAATTTGTGACTTTTAATCATGTCAGCTTAATATGCTGCACTTCCTCCTTGGATTTGCAATTAACCAGCTCCATATAAACATTTCTTAAGGCAATTAATGTCTCTGAGTGGAAGTGGTTTAGGCTGTCACTGAGTATAAACAATCACATGAATGACTGAATTACTCAAAGCTGTCCATGTGGTTAAAAAGGTAAACCAGGGGGAAAGAATGACTCCTAGGTAAATTGTGCCCTTTTTTCAAGCCCCACCCAAGTCCTGCTCTACTTAGTTGCTGTTGCTAATTTCATCAAGCTCTCACTTCAGAAAGCAAGTTTCTATTGAAAATCCATTGAGAGGACCTGTCAGTTACATCCACTTGTATCTGTAAATACTTTATCAAATTTAACACTGACTACACCCCTGTTAATCAAGCAACTCTCATGTATTTTACAGTGTACAGGATTTCATTCATTTCATGGTAATCTTAAAAAAACAGCTTTATTTTCCTGACTAGGTAAAGAAAGGCTAGTTACCGTATTCGACCAATGATTTATGTACTTACTGTGTTCACCCCACAGAGCTGTTTGACCAGTTGACACTGCATGCATGTAACCACTGTGCGCACTGTTTAACCGTTTTTATCTTGATAGGCTACTATTCGTCATTTTAGTTACAATCCTCATAGAAGGCAATGATTTCAAAGCTTGACGGAGTCTGATTAGCAACAATTGCTATGCATAGGAATGCTCTGATTGGTGGTTCAGCTAGCTAATCAAGAGGTCAACAAAGGGTCAGTTGGAGCCCTTCAACTAACCCGCTGTCTGCAGAGATGCTGAACTGATTCCCTTGACCACGTTGCATACAAAAAATATTGTTCTGGGGGATTTTGAAGCAATTCTGGGCAGTAAAAGTGAGCTATTCATGTATTAAGAACCCCAAGTTAAAATGTTGTGGTCCATTCCACACCCCCTGTTTGATGAATAACCCTTCTCTGATCAAACATCAAATTCACATGGAAAAACAAGCACTATCTGTCAACCTGCAGAGCTGTGGGCATCTGCCTATTCACATTCAGCATCCCTGCCAGGTGAGCTGACACAGGGGGGAACTCCAGCTGTCTCTGTAGACCAGCAAAAGGAACAGGAACACTCATCCATCCATCTATTTTCTCTTTCTTTTTCTCATGACAAGTGCTGAAGATCAATGGCCCTGCACAATCTGGCCTTCTTTTCTAGATCTGGTAGCTCCATTATAGAGTCCCAAATGGCAGCTCTCTCCCTCTATCAACAACAAATGTTATATATATATATATATATATATATATATATATATATATATATATATATACACGTAACAAGAGGTCTTAAAAATTCAGTCTTGTTTAAAGGCTTCTTTCATTGTAGGGCACTTGAGGATTTGGTTCACCAACCTGCAAACTTGGCTGGAAATAAACACCCATTAATCTTGTGCATGTCTCAAAACATGTGCTTGTTGATGTAAGTGCTGTATGATATTCAACCAACCAAATTATTATTATAATTGCAAATGCATTTGAAATTGAGCCTGAATGTGCAAGAAAGCAGACAGAATTACAAAGGCCTACATACAGTAGCTCAAACGCATGTCAGAGGAGAGAGCGAGACGTTCGCACCTAACCTTTACCAAAACCTGCTGACTAAGTGATTTATTATCATTTAAAAATCATTGCACACTTTGACCTCTGCCAGTAAAAACCGTTGAATAATTAATAACTATTTTTAATTCAACATATCATGGTGTCAGGTTTCTCGTTCCCCTCGCTTGTTGCTGGCATCTCTTGTCTGCGCACATCATTGCCGGTCTCTCTCAAAGATGCCTCGAAAAAAAGAATTTTCCACACATCAAAATGTTAAACAATAATTGTTTATTTCAATAATTCAGTAATTTCAATAATTTTCCATTCCCCCATTCAGTAAACGAGGAACTAGAAGCTGACAGGAGAGACACGACTATGGCCAATTTGCCTTGAATAAATTCTCACTTAAAACAATTCATTTCACATTAAAAACTAAAACAAAACCAAATAGCAAAAGCCTACTATACAGACCAATCTGGTGTGTGCTTATAAAAAAAGCATGTGATAAATGCTGTTTCTTTTCCATTAATAATTTGGTATAGGACTGAATTGCGCATATACAATCCTCAAATGATGACTCTAGCAGCAGTGAACAAAAAGTTATTTACCTTGTTACATATATGATGCGTTATATTTATACAGACTCTCCCCTATATCCTAAGTGGAACTAACATGGATGAGGTTAGACTGCTCAGAATTCTGACTATTGTTAAGTTTCACAGTCTGACCCCGAAGTTTGTTGAATAACCATTAGAAGGTGCACATTTCACTTAAATACACACAAAAATATTATGGATAACAAGCTAGTCCCTATTTTCAGCTTGTCTTTAAAATGTATTTTCCTTTCCTTTCCTGTTAAAATAAGAGCAGCAGTAACACTTTTCTACTTTGCTCATGAGTCCCATGGTTGAAGTGTTAACTGTCAGATATGGTTTTGAGTGCTCACATTTGCCACCTGGTGGTGGTTTTGTGAATAAAAGTAGTTTCTGTGAAAATACAAAGAAAATATATGCAAATTTGCCTCTGCAGGGAAGATCTCTTGAGGCAGCAGCGCCAAATGAAACCAGTGACCACTGTACAAAGATTGTTACCATCTAAGAGGCTTTATGCGAAGCTCCACAAGATCTCCCTCACTTTAGGGAAATAGGCTATTTGCCATGAGCAACAAACACAAGTTTGAAACATAGACTATATTTGCTTTATGCAACTAGTCACATAATTATTTTTTTACCTATATTGCGATATGTCAAAAGCATAGTTGTCTTTGACAGCTATTATTCCAGTATTATGATGAATGATAGGCCTATAATATCACCCACTCCTACTGCAAATCAGCAATCTCTACCCCAGTCAGAAATCAAGTTTTTGCTCCTCAAATTTGTTTCAAGCATTATCCTGATTGGTCCCTTGTTTGTTGCTGGCCAACTAACCGCACTGTCTGTGATAGTAATGTATTCAGACTTTTCAATGCCTGGCTTCTAGACAGTTTTCCATACACCAAATGGGGCATTTATGATCTTTCACATTGCTTATCTGTCCCCTCATTTGCATAGCTTTTAGTTCAATGACCTCTTACTTGTCATAACTTCAGTCAACCATGTGTCATTAACACGATCATCACTCATAGGTGCCAAGTCCTTATGAAACATGTGTTCCCAGAATGAGACCTCAGTGAACCAACCATTGAGGAAAATAGTATAGTGGTATTCCAAGTTGAATCAGGCAACATCTGTCCCATTTCAATCTAAAAGTTAAATACAGTTGAATAACCTTATTTATTCACAAACAATTTGGGGAGTTTCACCAGGAAGCAGTGGTTTACAGTGAGGATACCAATAATGGCCGTTATGGCTAAAGAGTTCCCACAAATTATCGAATCTGCTCTGGAAATTCACCATGCTTTCGATCAGGGACGTGATATTCTCAGAAAGAAAACAGTGACTTCCTGAGTTATGAGTAAAGGGATGAAAGAATTTGTTCCAGTGCTAATCTCATGACGGATGAAATGTATGAGGTAAGTGTACTGCTGCGAGGTAGGTCTAAATCACAGAAGTGAGACAAACCTGTGAATGATTTTATTTTCCACAGACATTAAAAGATGACATTTATTTCACATGACTGTTCAACATCTTTCGAGCTAGCTAACAAACTAGAATCAGCTAAGTTTGTTTTTACCTGCATAAAACCTACATCCTAGGCTAGAGCATTTTTTGAAACACTGTTGCAAATAACCAGTTTTTTGTTTGGGCTTGCTGGGACCAATTCCCTTCTAAGCCTTTGCAAGGAAATGGCAGGATAAACAAGTGTCTATGACATAGCTGCGCAGCCCTGTTCCTGGCGATCTACCACCCTGTAGGTTTTCATTTTATCTCTAATTTGGCACACCTGATTCTACTAAATCAGCTCAACAAGATCTCTAGCTGTTGAATGTGGTGTGCTTTGTTTGGGCTACAATGAAAACCTTCAGGACAGTAGATGTCCAGGAATAGGGTTGGGTTGCCTAAGACACGCTTGCTAAGACACACCCTCAGGGAGAAATGTACCATCTCACCCCAGAATCCTGATTGACATAAATTCAGACAAGTAAAAGCAACTAAAAAGAAAGAAAATCAGAAGCTACGCCAAAAGAAGGGGATAAAATGTCAGGCTAATAGACAGAAGGAAAGCTATGTGAACAAGTAGGCTTACACATCATTCTCCATTCTTTTTTGTGGGTTTTCATTTGTGAACCACATTTTTTTTATGAGATGGTAACATGAAATGTGTGGAGTTGTGAAAAATTGAGTTTGAATGTCTTTATCCTAGGTGTATGTAAACTTTCGGCCTCAACTGTATGTTCCCAATTCAATTTCACACAACCGCCCACTCCCACCAGTAATTTTTTTTGGCATCAAACCATTTTTTTACTTCATCAGTTGTGCGCCCTTCTCCGGATACAGCATTCACTGAACGAGTAATATCATCCCATGCATCTTTTTTGTGTTATTTAATATCCACTACTGATGCTACTAAATATGACAGGTCGTTTGCTGTTCGCTTCCCGCAGCAAAACTTCCACTGAAGTTTTTCTTACATTTGGAGTCCGGTGCTCCACCGTCTTTAGATTTTCGTTTGGGCATTACTGACTTCGTTCGCTCTCAACTATTCTTTTCGATTTCTGTGTGCACACGGCTCTGCAGGCTCATGCCCTTTTATGGGGATTGGCGGGACGTTTACCTATGCTAATTAGGAACAATTGGCACGCGCTTTACACTTATGAGGACAATGGGATTCATCATTTTAAGAACACATGTGCGAACAATTCTGCAGTTTAAGGACACGTCGTGAATCTGATGCAGACTTTTCTTAGGAATTTTCTCAAGAACAAATTTAAGAAAAAACTTCGGAAGATATTGGTGAATGAGGGCCATTCTTCTTAAGAACGGTTAGTGAATGAGGCCCACTGTTCTTAAATTGTTCCAGCAGCACCAGCGCTTTGAGCTGAACTAAGTCATATGTCTCGCTTGCCTTTAGCCAGTGCTCACAAGCCACAGCTAATTTTTGAGACAAGTCCAAATAGGACTCACCGTCTCTACGCTTCATGGTCCGAAAGTGCTGCCGGTAGGCTTCTGGAACCCCACCATAGGCAGTCAAGACAGCCGCATTCAAGGACTCATAATCCCAGCCAATACATGGGTCCAAGGCTGCAAATGCAACCTGCGCCTTACCACTTAATACACTCTGCACCAATAAAGGTCATTTGGTTTCAGGCCACTCACATTCCCGAGCTACAATCTCAAAAGCATCAAAAAAAAGTATCAGCGTCTTCCTCAGACAACTTTGGCATGAGAGGCAAAGCAGAACACACATCAAAACGGGTGCCCAAAGCAGGGGTGAGCCCTTTGTAGGATATGTAGTGTTTAGATTTTGGTCTTAGAGAGGGAAACAGTCAGTGGGTTTACATGATGTGTAAAAAAGTCGATTTATTGTTTTAGTCCGGCTAAAACTGGACTTTTAAAAATCACGTAAACATTGTAGTCCGACTGAAATCGTACAAAGTCAATTTTTTCAGAGTCGGGATAAGATTCAGATTTTTTCCAGATAATGCGGTTGGGGTTCAAATTACTCCGGCATGTATACGCTTCAATAGGCCAAAAATTGGCCTTGGCGTTCTGTGCATGTTCTGTAATTTACATATCAACTACTGTGGCCAAGCAGAATCGATAATGTTTCAGAAAATATATAACTTTAAAAGATTTAATTCAATCTTCTACTGGGACTTTTGCCGTTTATTGAGGGTTTGACAGAAAATTTAATTGCCGCAGACTATAATCGAATGTTTTTCACATTTGCCGTTCGATTGAGCAAGTACCATTCAAAGTACATTTTTATGGGTTAGTGCTGTCCGATTGTGCTAGCTGCTTCACATTAACCTTGTACGGCGATCTATAAGGCTAACAGCACAGTAACACTTCATTATTGTCACTTCTATCACCACCGTAATGAACTAAAAGAAGCGACAAACGACCTTTTCTGTGAGAAATGCATTGTCGAGCTCACTGCTGGCGACATTCTAAAGCTCCATTTTGCCCTCCCTAGTATCATGGCGAAAAAAACACGGATGAGGAGACCAACTTCATGCTATCACAACTAAATATCCTAAAATACATGGATGGAAGAAAAACACGGAATGGTGAACTATTCAAAAAAAGTTGCAACAAAATTGGAGGAAGCAGGATTTATAAGAAGCCTTCATCAGACACACCTCTGTCAATAAATCGATTCTTTCCAAGTCATGTATATTGGGACAACGACAACAATCTAATTAAATCTCATCTTTGGCCAAATCGAGCTATTAATATAAATCGATTTCAACTGTGCATGTAAACACACTGACTGAATAAGAATGTGGTCTGGCCTCCCCATCACAAGCAAAGGAAATGTGATTGGGGCCATTTAAAATTCACTGATACCCTAATCTAGGTAGACAATCTATGGGTCTCACCTCCTGTGAAGAGACACCATATCGGGGGTCGGAGACCCTGCATGCCAACATGCCTAACATTTCCCATTACTTTAAGTTTGAATGCAATCTTTAGGTAGGCCAGTCTTAGTCATAAATTAGTCTGACCCCCCCTTCCCTTCTCTCCTAAACCTTAACTCAGCATCACCCAATCAGGGCAAATATCCTCAAGCCATGCAAGGTAAGGTATTTAAGATATTTAAGTATAATGTCTTCTGTTGTGTAATTTAGAAGTAGTGTGCCAATATTGGATAAAAAATGTATTATTTCAATTCATTAATCTAACTGATTGCTTCCTATTAAATTCAATTATTTAGAAACCTGATATACAGCTTGTTTTGACCTGTTAGTTGATTCCACCAGTTTTCTGTAGACTGACCTATCAATGAATTCAGAGATTTAATTGATAATTCTCATTTTCAATAATAGTTATTAAATTAAATCACATTAAATATATTTTACGTGGTGGGTAAGTGAGGTGTTTTAACGGGTTATGCGCTTGTGTTCGGTATTCAGTGCCGGACATCAAACTAGGGTGTTAACGGTTAAAACTGCTAGATTTGGAAAATTAAACATATTTAAATTAATCCTCACCTTGCTGACACCTTGTTCGACCCTAATTTGGTCCACCTCAAGCTTTGCCAACCGCTCCCTAGTTGCACGCTCTTTCCTCTCTGCCTGAAACTCTAATTCACATGCCTGGTGCACCCTCTCCCTTTCCTCGCGCTCAGCTGCACGCTGCTGTTCTCTCTCCTCAGAGGCCCATAACTCCTTCAACTCAAGGGTAGAAATAAGGAGTTTAAACAAGACAGGCTTTAAGATACCCTCCGGCACCTCCACCTATTGCTCAGCCGACAACTGCAGCAGATGGTTTTTAATGAGCTGCCGGAAATCACACCGAGAGGGCAACTCCATTTCTACCACCATTTCTCTCCAGCTCTGTCTGCTGAAACTGACATCTTAAATTCAATAAAGGGTCACCCACAGTGGAGAGAGAACACAAATCAGGACCAAGAGGGGCTGTAAAGTTGAAAGCATTACATTACAGTTATTTGGCAGTCGCTCTTATCCAGAGCGACGTACAACCAAGTGTATAACCATAACCAGGAACAAGTATGACGAAAACCGGTCCAAGTGCAGGGAACAACCACATAGTTCAACTTGGACCCTGAAGGTTAAACTGATTAACACTAACACAACGAGAACGGCAACAACTACTGCTTGTATTTTTTTTTTTTCCTTCTTCTTCTTCTCCACTGCGTTAAAACAGTTAATGCACCTAAGTCACCTACGAAACAGCTGCCTAGTTACAACCCTAAGCTTACAGTCATTTACAGGGGGGTAGGGAGGGATGGGGAGAGGTGCAGCCTGCAGAGGTGAGTCTTCAGTCGTCGTTTGAAATGGGTCAGTGTCTCAGCTGTTCTGACCTCCACGGGGAGGTCATTCCACCATCGTGGGGCCAGAACAGACAGGAGACATGTTCTGGAAGTGCAGGTGCGAAGAGGGGGAGGTATCAGGCGTCCTGAGGTAGCAGAACGGAGGGATCTGGCTGGCATGTAGGGTTTGAATATCTTGTGAAAGTATGCTGGGGCTGATCCCTTGACTGCCTGGTATGCTAGGACCAATGTTTTAAATTTGATGCGAGCTATAACAGGCAGCCAGTGGAGGGTAGTGAGCAGGGGAGTGACGTGGGAGTGTCTGGGGAGGTTGAAGACCAGACGAGCTGCAGCACTCTGAATGAGTTGCAGGGGTCTGGTGGCAGATGCCGGTAGTCCAGCCAGAAGAGAGTAGCAGTAGTCCAGGCGGGATAGAACCATTGCTTGGACCAGGACCAAGCAATGAAAGCAGGAGAGAAAATCCAAAAAAGCCAAGGAGAAGATTCTCCTTAAAGCCCCAACAAATACACACCACACAAGCACTGAAATTCAATAAATAGAGAAGACGAAATGTGTGCTTAAATACTAAGAGCCCACAATGAGCATACTGGGGGAACAAAGTCAAAATGAAAAGTCACAAGGGGCCACACCCCAAAATTACACTGTTAACAGCAGTTCAGAAAAAAAGGAACAATACATATCTAATAATCCCAAGAGAGGTGCAACACAGTAGTGTGAACCTCCTCAATCGTTTTAGCCAACACCGCCATCTTCTGCGCTCCTTTTATCTCTCCACTCAGTGGTCCTTACCCAATCAAACGCAAGGGCATGTTCCCAATTCCATTTTATGCAACCGCACCACTAGAATAAGAAAATAACCTAGAGGGGAAACTAATATGCACGGGCATAACACTATGCAAACACAACTCTATTGGTCCCTTTGAAAGGAGGGATGGAAAGGAAGTGAACATTTTTGAGGTGAAGTTACGAACCTGAAGATATCAAGAAGTAGTGAAATTTTACTATATTAAAAGTCTTAGTCAGATAGTCAAATGGAGAAAAATGAGTTGCCAATATAAAGGTCTTTTCAAGGTCTTTTCAATTTCAAGCCATTTCTAAGCCTAAGTTGGAAAGCGAGATCCATCTGAGAAGGTATGAACTGGGGAATAAAAAGTAAGGGAGAGAAGCTAATTGCCTGTTTGTGTCCAAAATGGTGTCTGAATTGAAACCATATTTGCTCTGAACTTATGAATTTGTGACATGTCTGTTCAAAGTCACAAAGTCATGTGGGTGCTAAAGTGAGAGGAGAGACAGGAAGATTCAACTTCAGCTCCATAACTGACCAGATAGGACCATCATGATTGACAAAACAGGAGATCCCATAGCCTAACTTAAATTTTAGCAGACCAATAATAATGAAAAAAATTGGCAGGGTTAGGCCCCCTCCAGGCTTTGACTGCTCCAGAAAGCTCTTACGTAATCAAGGAGCAGATTTATTCCAAATAAAGCTGGAAATACTTTTATCTAGGGATTTTTAAAAAATGACTTGAGTAAAAAAGTTGGAAATATTTTCAATAAGTATAGGAATCTTTGTAAGACAGTCATTTTCATAAAAAATACTGACCAGCGTGACAATTCCTCCTTAGTTTTTTTCCAAAAGTGGTATAAAATTATGCTTAACAGGGGCTTTGAAAGAATGTGTAATCTGTTTTCCAAGGTAGGTGAGACAGACTCACTCTGTTTTAAAGAGAGTATTGTCAAAGTCTCTGGATAATTGATTTATAGGAAAGAGAAAACTTTTTACTTAAATGTATTTTATAGGCAGAAAAATCCCTGATTGTCTGCAGCGCATATATGATAGTAGGTATAGAATGTTGAGGGTCACAGACATGTATAAGAAGGTCATCTGCGTATAAGGATACTTCATGGGTTTTGCCCCATCTGAGAAAGCCCACCATCCCCTCTGATTAAAGCAAATACAAGGGGTTAAATTGTTACATTACAGAGCAGATGAGATAATGGACATTCTTGTCTTGTAACTATATAGGGGCGAAAATGTTGAGAAATAATATTGTTAGGGCATATTGAAGCCATCAGTGGTAAATGTAAGATCTTGATCCAGGAGACAAACACAGGGCCAAATCCAAATCTAACAAGGACTGTAAATCGGTATTCCCATTCTACACAATCAAAAGCATGAAGAGAAATTTCAAGAGAAAATCTGGTGTTATGGTGGAATGGGATGAGTATAAGAAATCAAATAGACAACATATGTTGAAAAAAGATTCCCTTTCTGAAATAAAGCCAGTCTGATCTGGACTAATTATGCTGGTCATGACTTTCTCCAAACATTGTGAGAGGGCTTATGCAATAATTTTTATTGTCAACTCAAACTGAGTAGGTGATAAGAGCTACATTCTAGGGAGCTTTTATCCTTCTCGAGAAGCGCTGATACCGTGGCTTAAGTTAAAGTCCTTGGTAAACATTGATTATTAAGGGATTCTGCAAAAACTGTATACACCAAAGGGGACAATCTAAAGGAAAAGGTCTTATGAAGTTCCATTTTAAAGCCGTCTGGGCCAGTGGGCTTCCCTGGTTGCATTATTGATGTCATGTATTGTAAGAGGGCTTTCCAGAGTTTCCCTCTGAGTACGACAAATAGCTGGGAGAAAAGACAATATAATACAGTATAGTGCAGAATAAAACTGTGAAAATTGGTCATTAATGTCCTTTGGGTTGTGTGAGGTTAGTCCTGTTAGTCCTTAATTTTTGGGTTTAACCTTTTAGAGGTAGACTGACATATTTGGTGTGAAATTAGCTTTCCAGCCCTTTTGCCATGCTCAAAGAATCTTTGTCTTGATTTCAATAAGCCCTGTTCAAATTTAGTAGTGGTAAGAGTTTCAAAATCAGATTGGAGTAAGAGTATTTCTTTGTATAGATCAGGGGTGGGTTGAATAGCATATTGGCTATCAATGACAAATAGGAGTTGAATCAGTTCTGTGGTCCGCTTAGAGCAAGTGTTGTTTTTGTATGCTATAAATTAAATTATCTGACCCTGTAAATATGCTGTGAGTAATTCCAAAATTGAGTTATGAGAATCATCAGTAGTTAAGTTAATCTCAAGAAAGAAGTAAATTTGAGCTGAAAGAAAAACTCTTTGGCAGCCAACCGAAGTGGATCTAAACGCCATGTGCATTGACAGGCAACATTGTTAGGAAAGCAATGATTTAGTTGAACAGAAGAATGGTCTGAAATAATAATGCTATGGTATTTACATGAGATTAAAAACATAACCAACTCGCTGTTAATAATGAAATAATCAATTCTGGAATAGGAATGATGAACTGGAGAAAAGAAAAAATAATTTAAAAAAAAATTTTATTTTAAAAATGTATGACTTTGGTTTATTCCAATGAATCATTAATCAAGCACACTAGTTCACACATGTTGGAAAATAAAGCTTACTTCAATAACAGTATTATTTTTTAGTTTAGCATTTTTTAAGCATTTTTCGTGCATATTTATCAAGGGTGCCAATAATTCTGGAGCCCACTGTAAAGGAATGTTGGTCTCATCTATCCACAACACCTTTTTCTAGAACTCAGCAGACTCTTTTAGGTACTTCCTAGCAAACTGTAGCCTGGCCATCCTGTTTTTGCAGCTACTGTAACTGGTGGTTTGAATCTTGCAATGTAACCACTGCAATTCTGTAAGTCTGCTGCGGACAGTAGCCACAGACACATTGTCTCCTGAAGAGTGTTTCTGATCTGTCGGACAGGTGTTTAGGGGTTTTTCATCATTATGTTGAGAAGTCCAAAGGCAATCACAGCCTAGAATCAAGATTATATACTGAACGCTCTTTTATACCTGCGCTAATGAAGCAATTGAACACACCTGACCGATCAGAAACACCTGTGAAGCCACTTGTCACAAACATTGTGGTGCCTTGAAATGGGGGGGCTATGTATAAAAAGTACTGTCATTTCTACAAGGTGAAAACAAAATCTATGGAAATAGTAAGTAGTAAATGCTGGGAATGTGTTCTTTAACCACATGTGAATTATTAGATTGCAAATCTGAAACTGGGGTGTACAGAGCCTAATCAGAAACATGTCTTTGTCCCAAACGTTAAGAGGCTCACAGTATATTTCAAGCTCATGTCAGTTCACATATGAAAACTGTAAAACATGACATTTCACTACATTCGCTCCCAGAAAAAATCAACTGATAAAACAAACCAGTTACTAATGGCTTCAGATCTGATGTGGATTCTGGATTTCAGTCGAAGCAACCAATCATCTTTGATCTACTATTTGCATAAACACTCTCACGAACATCTCAACCTTGAGTACAGCATCATCAAATTATTACCAAGCTACATACAAGCAGGGATTAAACGAAATGGCAAGTGTTATCGTTAGTCGCTTTCGGTGCACTATTACTGGTTCTCGGTCAGCTATCCACACTAATATAGCCTTCGAAAGGAGAAGATTGTAGGAAGTGGTTGACGTACATTTGGGGGACATATTTTGGCAAAAGTGAGCCCCAACCTTGCTGGTGTACACCCCCCGTATTGCAAGGAAGTTACAGATGCCATGTTTACTTTCAGAGTTTTGAAAGCAGCGGATGGGAGGGGAACTCCTGTCCAGATTTCCAATCAAGGCAAAGCATGTGAAAAAAATGTGTGACACTGACCCAAAACAGCCTGTTATGCTCAAGAGAAACTCACTTAATGTTTTTGGATTGGGCCCAATGTGAATACCACATTACCACAAAACTCCTGACATGTATGTAAATGTACAGTATGTGTGAAAATATCAATTTTTAAGTAAGACTTTTTCTACAGGATATAGCTTTACCCAGAGGGCTGACATATTCCCAGCCCCTTGTACAGTTGTCATGACTGGCATGATTAGGAAAACTGGAGTGCCCCCCCCCCAAGCTTTACCACGCACTTGGTAGTGCATGATCAGTACTCAGACCTTGTGTGGTATTCCAATTAAACCAACTTCAAGAGGGAAATGTATCTGTAGTCAGTTACTGCAGTCTGTGGGATGCCAATTTGTTATACAGGGACATTAGGTTTCCATTATCGCAGACTCCAAGCAACTTAACATTAAACCGGTACCAATATCATTTTCCATCTATAAAAAAGTGAAGTCGTTTCATATTTAACTTCAAAGTATATATAATGGAATTGAATTGCAGTTCTCAGTATTCAAGGGGATTTCAGCTGTTTTCTTCATGTTGTGTGTATCATAGCATTAATTAAAATTCTGCAAAGGAGCAGAAGGTCACTGCTCTTCTTTCCTAAATGTTGTACGTTTTGGCCTTCTCAAGGCCCTGGCCATAAAATCTGATTTTTGACAGCTGTAATTCTGGTACACAAACAGCGGATGTCTTCCATGTTGATGTATAGAGCAGCAAACTCAAGCTTGACAGGGAGCTAGACAAGTCAAAATATTAAATTCTCTTTCTCTGCTCTGCTACTGACCAGGGATTGAGCCAAAAACATAATAATCTACAAAAATAATCAATGCTTCCTTTCCAAGTTTTCTAAAATAATTTTTGCCTTCAAGAACAATTTCTCCATGACATAATTTGGCTTGGTTTGTCAAGAAGTACATGCCGACTAGAGTGTTTTCTTTCAGCACTTCTCCCAACAGAAAGACAGAGAGGAAGAGCATCATGGACTGTCTGTGAGGTCCTCATTGCAACACAAAGCTTTAGTCAAGCAACATCCAGGGAACCTCATCAGCGGAGATCACAGAGCCCACATGTCATCATTGGGGGGTGTTGTTGGCCAAGTGGGGCAATAGGCTCATCCGTGTGGGGCTTTGCTGTGGCAAGACAGTTGATGGAGATTAACTGGTTGTAGCCTGGGATCAGCACAGAGTTGTCTGTGCATGTGAGGACAGGGGAAAGCAGTACCCCTGCCACGTGCACCCAAAGAAACATACAGGAAACATTTTTGTAGGCCCTCCTCAATATGCTCATTTTCAGAAATGAATAAAGCTAATGAAATGGGGAATAGAGGAAGCAAGGGAAATTGAGAGGGAGTGCAGGAAGAGAGGGGAAGGGTATAGCCAAGAGCAGGGAGTGGAGGGGGGGTGGTAAAGCCCACTCTTCAGGGGATATGAAAAAAAACAGTAAAATACTACCCCAATTCATTACCCAAAAAGAACACACCAGGGAAAAATATACAAAGCTCAGGATCTTTGAGGGAGTGGCCTGATATCAGTGAAAGAGCGCTACAAGAGATGTACACAACTTTAATGGCTACAAACCTGCACCCAGTCACACTCTAAAAACATCACTGTGATTATGAACTGCATCTGGTACTGAGTCAGCCAGGATGGACAGAGATCTGAAGAGGGACCAATACATCCGCTCTTAAGCCAGTGGATTTATCTGCAGTCCTTCAAAGCCAGAGCTCGACAGGGGACTTTCTGGGAGATATCCTAGTCATCTGTGCCCCGCCATTTGGAGCATGCTGTGTTTCCGAATGATCAAAATGAATAATATACATTGGGACAGTTGCATAACTGTATGAAAGAGCAACTGGGCAAAGGAGCACGGACACTTTTCTCTCTGGACCTTGTTGGCAATTACTTATCTTGAATTGCGTTGCTCCAAATGAGAGGCCGGCAAACTCTGTGCACTCACATTGTGGAGCTCTCTGATTATTGTCACTGACTTTGGAACCATGCCCTTTTGAGCTGTACACAGTACCTTCCATTTAAATTGAAGCTTGATTTTTTTACTTTGACATTGAAACACAGCACTCATCTTAATTTTCACTTGAAATCACAATGTATGGAATATTTTAACTGATTATTTGTTACCAAGGCTTTAAAATGAGGTAGTATTTTTTCCTGTTTGGTGTGGTCTGGTAATGGTCACCTTAAAAGAACCAAGAAGATGACCTTAAATGTGTGTTACTGGCAGAAGGAGACAACATTGAGAACATTGTTATTCAGGGAAAACCTGTGAGCCCAAGACCCAGTCTGATTTATAGCATGCATGTTATGGCCCAACGCGTTGCCTGGTCACCGCCTTCTGTTGCTTAAGCTATGTGGCTTTCAATGGAATTCATCAGCTAACACTTAAAAACCAGTGGTTAACACCTGTAATGAGCTTTTACTCAATTAAAACTAGTTACAACCCCTTGGAACACCACCCTTTACCCCCAAGTACTACCATTTTTCTGCAGAGTGGCATCTCTGAGCAAGTAACAGATACAGAGCCCCCAATGGTAGTCTATACTGCACTGCATCTTGGCTCAACTGATCCTGAACGTTTATTATAGCTTTATTAGCCAATTCCGGTCCTGGAGGCCTGGTGGGTATGCAGGTTTTTGGTTCTACCAATTACCCTGGCTAAATTAGCTACTTGCCTGTATACACCAACACTGGTTCACTCTTAGATTAGATCACAGTAAAATGTTTGATATAGTGACACAATAACAATCTTCAGCTGCCATTCATGTGCTTATCAAAATGCAGCTGGAATATCAGATAGCAGAAATCCAAATAGCATAAAATGTACTACGTCTAATCCTCTATCAGCAAACTTGTTTACTACTCCTCAAAGTTGTACCTACTGTGGCACTGAATGCTATGTAGGCTTATTTACTGACTACAACTTTTGGTCATGATTACTTGGCACTATCTGCTTTTTGCCAAGATCTTGAGAATATGAACAGAACAATGAAATCGGTAAGGAGGAGGGGGTAGGGGCACATGGGATCATGCACTGATCTGGAAATTAATATTCTCAGCTTGTGAACTGGAAACATAATGATAAAACACAGGTAAGCACCAAAGAAAAAAAGGTATGTTTGTCAGCAGACAGGTGAACAAAGCATGGCAGCGTATCCAATGCCAAACCTTGACTGTTACTTCCTCAGCCAGAAAAAATGCAGTGCCCCATAGCTGCCCACAAGTGGCCAACACAGAAGCTAGTCCACCATCACTTTGCACCCTAGCAGTCAACAGCAGTTGGGGCAAGACAGTTGTGATATGGATTTGTTGTTAAGAGGAGGCAGAATAGTGAGTGAATGGTCCTGCCACTAGCAGACTGCTGTGGTGCTGATTTGCCAAATGCTGCCATGCCAGCAACCATTGCCAGTGCCAATCTGATAAGTGCTTGTTTGCTGGGCCAGGACACCATGATGGAGTCACACAGCAGACCATACTCCACCTCTCCTTAAACCAGCAGTGGAGTTAGTAACCTGGCTTTGTCACTCAGAGGCTGCGGGATTAAATCCAATGATTGTTATTGCTGCCTTTTCACTTCCCCTGAATTGTATATCTAAATGTTGACATATTTCTGATGTTTGTAAAAACACTCCTTGGCAGGTAGCATGTTGATGTCAGGTGAGTGTCTACACGCACTAATCCCCTGTCAGTTAAAGCCCAAATGTTTCCCCAAACACATCTTTCATTTTAATGGAAAGTTCTTTTTCAGCTGTAAGCTTTCATCGGGTGAAACATAGATGGCTTCGGTTTTGGAACAAAAATGTCATGATCACCCGGACTATTGAGTGTTTTGCCAAGATGTACAGTATTTACTTTCAGGATTTTACAGGATGCCTGAATCACTTGAGAGCAAAGATGGTGGGAAATATTTTCAGTTCTTTATTGTAATGTTGTCTCTTTACACCAGAAAAAAACAACATAGCATCATATGACTTTCAGGACAGTGGACATCAGGATATCAGTGTAACATAATTTAAGATGTTAAAAGCATTGGCTAATTTAGGATGTGGTTCCATTTCTTTCAGACAACAAAGGGAAAAAGGTAGGGGATTAAGTTTTAAATGGCAAGATTCATTTTAATAATAAAGGTTTGTCACATACTTGGCAGAAATGACATATCCAATACTTCCTCATAACTAAGATCACATTTGTATTTCTTTTATAGAAGAGAATATAGAGTATAGTAATACAAAAGGCATTATGAAAGCTTAACCACTGCATGAGCCCAGAGTCTGTCTAAGGTTAAGAGTTTAACTGAAAGGAATAATGTTATTTGGCTATTGAGAAATGTATTAGTCTTATTTAACAAACTACTCCATTTGTGTATCAAACTCAAATTTCAGTTTTGAGTTGTAATTCACAAGGTCAAGTCTCTGCTTTAATTTAATGTCAATATTGTCACAAAATTAAAACGGAAAATTAGGTTCTGAAGCTCTTAAACAAAGCAGTCTGTCAGATGTTTGTGTTGTTTACTTGTAATAGTTGCATTATTGTGCTTATCAACATTGTCAGATTAACTAGTTGAAAAACAAAAATTTCTCCCTCCTTTCCACCAACATATACTAATTGTCAGAATCCTGCTCATATGTTGGAGCAGTGTTTGCCATTGAAGGTGGTGTTAAAATGCGAGAGACTGCACTTGGCACTATGGAAAAGTGCAAGTGGTTAATGCCATTGCATGTCAAAACAGTATTCAAATGTATGCCATTTACTTTTGTTTCAGTATGAGCTGTATGTAGGCCTACATTTAAAGTGCTGCTGTTCTCTGTGCCTCTAACACTTTCAGATTCCTGCCGCTCCAGGTGCAATGATAGACTTTTCGTCTGCAAAATCTAAAAAGCAAAAACTAGATGATGCCATTGCAGGGAGGACAGGTGAGCAACACACACTTGAGAGTCCCACAGTCCAATGTCCAAGAGTGAATGGAGGATCAAAGACATATACTCAGTTTTTCGAGGCTTTACACAGAAACTCCCCAAGAAGTGCTGCACTGATGTCCAGGGCACCATATTAAAGAGAATTTGTCCCAAAGTCTGTGTGCAAGCTACCTAAACCACTAACTGTGTATAGGACACCAGAGACACTGCAGCTACCTCCAACAGAGTTACAGAAAGCATGCAAGGATTTCAGACAGGAGGAACTAACACAGTCACAAGTCCAGGCAGTAGAGGAGGAGACCAGAAACCAGAGCTCATCCACAATATGGTTTAGCCAAAGAGCAGGGAAGGATAACAGCCTCTAAACTGAAGCAGGTTCTACAGACTAGTCTTTCACAGCCGTCAAAGTCCTTGATCAAGTCCATATGCTACCCAGAGCCACACAAGCTCTCTACAGCTGCGACATGGTATTTATTAGGGAAAAGTAAGGGCTAGGTAAGGATAACACAAGTGTGAACATCTGCAATTGACCTATTATGACACACAGGTTAGGGCTGGCTAGGAGTATGTTTAAGCTTTGAGGTCAGGATAATGTAAACGAGTGCACTAGAATTATCCCTATAAATGCTGACCCACATCACATTTTGTAAATCAGTCAGAAAACAGTATGAACGACTGCAAAGTGTGGACAACTAGGGTTTCTCCTGTATGGACAGTGGACTTTGGCTGAATCCGAAGTAGCCATACATGGGAGCCTCACCAGATGGAGTTGTCACGTGCGCCTGTCATGGAACTGGGATTTGTGAGATAAAGGTAACAGTTATTTGTTCAGTATGGACATGTGCTACCCATTTACCATTCATGTTGTGACGACTCATAAATGACACATCAGAGCAGGTATATAGGCATTGTGAGTTACTTTTCTCACAAATCCCAGTTCCATTAGTCACACGGACTAATGGAACTGGGATTTGTGAGAAAAGTAAGTT
The DNA here is from genome assembly GCA_039654925.1 of Anguilla pacifica. NCBI lineage: Eukaryota > Metazoa > Chordata > Actinopteri > Anguilliformes > Anguillidae > Anguilla > Anguilla pacifica. Next base: position 32,854,417 of record CM077286.1, on the reverse strand, counting down.
AGTAATTATATAGGTTCAATGCAAACATGTTCCCATTGATATTGTAAAGACATAGAAACAGCATATGGTGCATGTAAATAAAAGATGGATGAACAGATCTTGGAGCTGAAAATTTGAACAGGAGATGGCATGCAGAAGAGGTGACTTTCTTTTCATTGTGAACTTTTAGTGCCCACACCACAAACAAGATGAGGTCAATCTACACCTATGTGCTGAAGACCAGGGCTTCTGGCTCATCAATGATGGGGACGATGTGAAACTGGACAGGAGCCATGCCTACTACTACTAAGTACAGGCTCAGCTCCACATTGTGGGTGCTGACTATTGCGACTTCGTAGTGTGGAACAAAAATGACATCTTTGTAGAAGGAATTTTGCCTGATGCGGAACTCTGGGAAAAGGTCATTCCCAAAGTTCAGGATTTCTTCAGACACTGTGTTCTTCCTGAAGTGTTGGGACAGCAACTTACAAAGTGAAAACCAAAAGATATTTTAAATATGGCAAAATATCTTAATATATTGTATTTATTTAGACTTGATTTGATGCATCCAATACCATCTTAAGGCATTATGAGGTAGTCATAAAGACAGGGGTGTGCTAAATTTTAAATATTACAAATCATTTTAAAATGAGATGTTTTCAGTCTCGTTCGTTTAAAGTAATAATCAAATTAGGTAACACAATGGTGATTGAGCCTATTATTATATTAATTTATATTATTATAATTAGATTTATGATTAAAGAACTGGGTGTCTGTGGCGACATTCCCGGGAAAAAATCACAAGCGGCGCACAGTTAGTGACTCGTTTTCCATCACCCATCAGTAGTTGGTCCACCAGAGAGGGTAGGCGGAGCTAACGCAACAGGCTAACTCTTCAACTCACTTGTGTGTGAGTGGCGTACATTTTTTTTCGGGTCTCTGCTAGCGTTGCGACTGCGAGTAAACAGTTACTATGGCCGAACAAACAAAGAAAAGATTGATGACTACAGACGATGAAACTTCGAAAACAAGTGCAAATACCTCTCACTCTGGCCACTCTATTATAAACCCCAGTCTTTCATGAAGTGTGCCAATTAACTTGTGCCAAATTCAAGAAACGGTGGAACAGGAAACATTGAACCTGAAAGCCAAATCTTGGAGTGAAAGATTTAGTCTCAACCGAAGTAAAACCAAAATGAAAGATTCAAATTTGGAGAGGGCAGACAAAGTGCTAGAGGTGATGTGTGGCTCACATAGTTGAAACACTTGCATCAAAACCAAGAAATTGGGAAATACTGTGTAAAACTTAGTCTTGTCTTCATTGTTCTGAAAAGCCACTTTAAATTAGCTAAATTGTGTGTCCAATGCTTTAGTCCTGAGCTCACTCAACTCCACTGATGCTTGATTCAGAACATCTTCCATCTTCTCAAGATCATCCATAGTCAGGCCTCTCTGGCATCCTGCATCTACCCAGAATATATTTGGCAAAGGGGATAAGGGGAGAGAGATAGGTTAGTTCTATAATTTACAATTTTTTTTTTTTAACTCAAGGTGGTGGTAATTATTTAAGTTAAATTGAATACAACTTCTGAGGTAAACAAATATAAGTGTCAAAATACTTAACATTGGCTACACAGAAGCATTGTGTTTCATTTACCTTTGAAGTATTCTGATTCTGGGCTCTCAGCTAACTTACTGAGGTCCAGCAATGTCGGTGCAGGTCTGATCTGCTTCTCTGGACTTCAACCTTTCCTCTCGTAGATGCAATGCCTTGGTCATTGGTTTACCTTGCTGATAACCAGGATGAACCTTAGGAGCCCAGTCTGTAGAGTCTACATCTTTGACAGCACTCGGGCAGCATAAATAAAATAAATAGCAAAGTGATACCTTGTAAATTGATACTATCAAACTACAGAACAAACACCCCACGGTGACAGCAATGAGGGTTCTTCCCAGGCTGTTTGTGCCTCTGTTCCGTGGTAGGTGCTGGACCCGCCCATTTGTTTGCCTGGCTTTCTGGTTGCTGTGGGGCTCTGCCTGCCCTTGATTAGTGATCGTCTGCACCTGGGAGGAAGGGCATAAAAGCCAGGCTTCCTCACTGTTAAGTAGCTTCGCGTTGTTTAGTAGTGTTTGTTGATAGCTCTAGCATCGCTAAAAACAAATCTCCCGGTAGCTTGCTAGCTAAAGACAAAAACACTGACAAAAAATGCAGACCAGGGTGGTGATATTGCAGGAAACATAGCTAGCTACATCTGTGATATTATCACCCTGTGGTGTTTGTTCTGCAGCTAGTGTTTCGCAGTTTTAGCCAGCTAGTTATCTCCCGGTAGCTAACTAGCTAGCTAACTAAAACTGTGAAACACTAGCTGCAGAACAAACACCACAGGGTGATAATATCGCACCCTGGTTTGTATTTTTTGTCAGTTTTAGCTAGGTCTGTAGGTAGCAAAATTACTTTAGCCTTACCTTTCACTGCATACACGAGCATTGTCGGAGTCCACTCCTCCAGACTTAAGACGAAGGTTTTTGATCCATGTCTGCCACCTTTTCTCTGTGAGTTTTTTTAAACTTTTCCCCTTTGTGTACCACTATATATATATATATATATATATATATATATATATATATATATATATATATATAATTCACACTTTTGTGCATTCATTTGTGAAAAAGAAAAAAGGAAGATTCTTCTTGAGTTGACTGGAATCACCTGAAGGCTGTACGGAAGTGTGTCTCACCTGAGAGTATGCAAAGCATGAGATGCCAACAAAGTTTATTTAACCCCCCTGCTTCCTGTCAGTAAGAGAAACCATGCTGTCAACAACATCAATCATCAATAACATATCACTTTAAACACCAAGTGAATGAATATTGCATAATCTCCAAAAAAAAAAAAACAAAGAACTGAGAGGTTTCAGTTCCCCCTGCGTGCACTGAAGGTATTTTTGTATATTTAAATACTTGTGGTATGAATCGTCAACCCATAATTTGGTGGATGGCATACCATACTTGCTATCCCAATGAGGAAAGCAGAAGTAAGAAAAAAAAGAAAAGACTTGACCACAAAATAATATATAGCTGCATGAAGAAAAAACAAATGTTCAAAGCATTTCTTTAAATCTGGCGCATTGCAGAAGTGGATAGGCATCACTGTGATTGCAAAATAAACATGGAGGTTTGGGGATATCTGAAAAGATGGGGTTTTGTAATTAGAATGTACAATATCAACATTCAGTGTTCACTACACAAGAAACTGGCCTGAAGGGCGTTTCCCTAAATGCTTCACTGTTTTCTACCATTACCCTTTCTCATATACTCTTTTCCAACTCACTGTATCTTTTGGACAAAGCAAAGCAGTTTTAAGCAGATGCAGTTTTTAAACTTGTGTGTACAGTATCTTATATAACCTCATCACTAAACTTGGAAACTTTTTTCCTGTTTAATATAACAAATAAATAAATACCCTATGACATGACCAACACCTGAGACTTCATCAGGCAGTTATTTTTTAATTAAACTCAGCTGATTTTTCTATATGTCTTGAAGAGAAACAGATTCACATGTTCACTTATTTTTAAACTACTGTATCTCAATCCCTGTGTCTACTCTCAGCCTGTCACCATCTTCTAAAATGTTCACAAATCTCATCATGCTTGAGGCCCTGTTTCAGTACAGGATTAGCAGGTTTGATGGACCCATATGGAAAATGAAATATTGTGCAACATATTGAAATAAAATATATTAACATTAATACTTCTCAGTGTACTTTCCCTTTCAATGCAGAAAACAAAAACACTTATCTTTGTATCAAATGGCAGCATAATTACATTCTTGCAGTATATTCCATTTCTGTGACCACTGTGACGGCCCCGGCCGTCTGTTCTTCCCAGGCTGTTTGTGCCTCTGTTCTGTGGTAGGTGCTGGGCCCGCCCATTTGTTTGCCTGGCTTCCTGGTTGCTGTGGGGCTCTGCCTGCCCTTGATTAGTGATTGTCTGCACCTGGGAGGAAGGGCATAAAAGCCAGGCTTTCTCAGTGAGCTGTGGCTCTCTCTACCTGGACAGCTGGATCCTTGCCAACCTCTGGCTTGTTTGTTTTGTTTTTCCTTTGTTGTTGCACCATTCTTATAATTTACTGAATTAAAATGTTCATTTAACTGAGGCTTACCATATGGACCAATGTAATTGTTGTGACCTGAATGAGCTGGTCATAACAAATGGGGGCTCGTCCAATTTAGCATCTGGGTTTTTGAAATTAAGGTAATTTTGGTAGCTGTAAGTGTGATCGTGTTAATAAACCCTAGATGTTGGTAGTGTAGATGGTGTGTTTGTTGGTGCAAAAAGAAAAAAGGTTTGGGTGGCCCATGGTAGCTGGTGGTTTTGTTTTGAGTTGATGCTGGTTTGCCTTGTTTCCTACCCATTCAGGAGCCGGACATGTAGACCCTGGGTTTCTTTGTGCGCCATCAGAGTTCTGTTTCCTGAGTTGAACTGCCTGCAATTTCAGGACAGTGGTATGTGTGTAACAGGGTCAATTGTACAGCAGTAATGTCGAATGTACATAATTTATAATTACTCAATTTGTAAATGGTTACCTGATGTTAAGCCTCCAGAGTCAATATGTGGAACCATTGTTTCTGTGTTCCTACGTGCACCTCCGGGGATTCCCCTTATAAATGAGGTCTTCCGCCTCTACCTCTTCCTTTTCAATTATTGTACTACATGGGAGAGGTAAGCAACATAATGGTCTCTTTGTTAAATGATATGTATAAGGTTATGTGCTAGCTAAACGCACTGTGTAATATGCTAATATGTTTCCTGTGTTATCTAATTTGTGTAGGAGCTCGAACTAATGTGCATGATTGACCGGAGGAATTCGTTATTTTATATTTGTAACAGGTATGTTTCTGTTTTCTATGGCTCTTTGTTATATAGCTTGCATGCTTTTTATTTCTTTCGCTCCTCCCGCTTCCTTTTCAATTACTGTACTACATGGGAGAGGAGCTCGAACTAATGTGCATGATTGATGGGAGGAATTTGTTTTTATATTTGTAACAGAATAAATGGAGATCCGAAGATATTCCGGTCTGGCCTTCATTTTATTCGAAACACAACGCAGACAAGCTAGCCACCACCGGTTACATGTGCTCATACAGTGTGTGGCTGTAGGAGAGGGTTGTGACTGGATAGTCCTCATTCTGGCTGGAGTATTCGTTTGTTCCTCCAGTTGGGCTACAGCAGCAATTCCTCATCAGGAGGGATTGTTGGGGCAGTTAGCCTTCCCCAATGCAAGCGGGTTCAAGGTGCATAAGTACCCACCACCAGTATGCATACGAAGACTAGGGTTGAGCTAGTTAAATTTGGGCTAGGCAGATTGGTGGAGGAGGCTCCTTTCTTAGTCAATCCAGTGGCTGTGCACTGTGAGTTGCACTTTTTGGGTCTCAGGTTGTGCTCTAGATACAGAGTTTTTGGCTGGGAGGTGTGCTAGTGTTTGTTTGCAGTATGTCAACTGAACATAGAAATCCTTTGGTTACTGAGTTTTTGCAGCGGCCTGTGCATAGCACATTGGCTCAATTTGCAAAGGCAGATCTAGTTGACTTAGCTATACATTTGGACTGGAAAAAACCTGACGAAATACCTAGAAAGGCTGAACTGAGGGTCATTGTTGAGGGGCTGGCAGTGTCAGCGGGTTTTTTGGGACCTGAGCAAAGTAAGATTTCCTAAGCAAAGCTTCCAAGGGTAGTGGAGAACCTGTCCTTTGAGCAGTATATGCAGTTAGAAAGAAAAAAGGTTAAAATGGAGCAGGAGAGGATACAATTTCAATTAGAGCTTGAAAGGTTGCAGGCGGGGCAAGCACAGAAAGCAAGGGAGGCAGAGGTTGGCTCTGGAAAGGGAGAGGCTATAGCTTAAACTGTTGAAACTGGAGTTGGTAAGAGAGGGGAAAGCTAGTCAATCTCTCTTGGGCACTGTTATGTCGGGGCAAGCGGCTAGGGGTTGTTCTGGTTTTAATGTTGCTGGCAATCTGCGCTTGTTACCTAAGTTCAATGAAAAGGACCCTGACACATTTTTTTCTGTTTGAGCATGTTGCAAATGACAGGGTGTGGCCTGATGCTGACTGAACATTAATGCTGCAGTGTGTTTTTACAGGATGCGTATTCTGCCCTTAGTCCTATTGATAGCATGGATTATGCCAAGGTGAAAGCTGCAGTGTTAAAAGCATATGAATTGCTTCCGGAAGCGTATAGGCAAAGATTTAGGAACTGGAGGAAAGGTGACAGACAGACTCATTTTGAGTTTGCATGTAATATTTCAGCACATTTTGCACGCTGGTGTCCTGCCTCTGAGGTAGACAATTATGAGGACTTGTGTGACCTCATTGTGTTGGAGCAATTTAAAAGTTCTGTTCCAAACCACATTGCTGTATACATTAATGAGAACAAGGTCAAGACAGCTGCGGCAGCTGCTGTTCTAGCAGATGAATGTTTTGACCCATTCTGATGGGTCAGAAGGGTGCTGGTATAATGGAAATGGCATGCAAAAAGACAATGTGAAGTCTACTCTAGGCAAATTTGCTGGGGCTCAGCAGTTTTCTCAGGCCAGTGTTAGTGTTCCAGGCGCAGATGGGAAGTTTGATCCAGGTAGAGTGTGCCATTCATGTAAAAACAAAGGCCATTGGAAGGGGGAGTGTCTAATTTCTAAGGCAGAACAAAGGTCACCTGAGGCTAGTGTATATGTGAAATCTGCTGGTCTGGTTGCCTCGGTGTCACTAATGCTAAATCAAGTAAGGTCTGAAACCTCTCCTGTAGTGTCACTACAGGAAATTTATGAAGCTTATGCGCCTTTCATGACAGAGGGGTTTGTGTCTCTGGGGAATGTAGAGGGGAAACCTGTTAATTTTGTGAGATACAGGGGCAGGACAGAGTTTCATCTTGGAGGGGTTATTGCTTTTTTCACCTGATACAGACACTGGTGATGCAATTCCAGTTCTTGGCATTAGTTTGATTCCATTGTCTGTGCCATTGCACCGCTTCAACTTATTCTCAGACCGAGTTAATGGTGAAGTGGTCATGGGGGTGCGTAACTCGTAGCCGATGGATGGGGTGGACGTGATCCTTAGTAATGACTTGGCTGGGGCAAGAGTGTGGAAGGATGTTCCGCCGCCACTGCTAGTGACAGCATCACCTCAGTGCTCTGAAACTGGATGAGTGTGTAAAACAACACCCAAATGTTTTCACTGTTTGTGCTGTGACTCGGGCAATGAGCAGGGCTAGCTCGGAAAAGAGTGGGGAGTCCACACAATCTGATTCCCCACTGTTGTGTTCCCAGGGTGAGGTTCCTGAGAAAGTCCAGGATCAGGCTCTACTGTGTCCATGCCCTTTGCCGTCTGTCAGTAGAGAGGAGCTGATTGCAGAACAGCCAGTAGATCCCACATTGACACCTTTGTTTGAGTTGGTTTGCCCTGGGAACAAACTAGAAGGATTGCAAAATGATTAAAAGGTGTGTTGCAGAGGAAGTGGAAACGTGTTGTTGACAATGTGGAGATGGACCAGGTAACTCAGGTTGTGGTGCCCTCCAAATTCAGGCAATTAGTGTTGAGCATTTCACAGGATGGCGTTGCTGGCCACTTAGGGGTTAAGAGAACCTATGACCGTGTGCTTCGACATTTTTTTCTGGCCTCTGTTGAAAAGGGATGTCTCAGCATATTCTAAACTGTGTCACACATGTCAACTGACCGGCAAGCCCAATCAGAAGATTAAGCCATCTCCTTTGTGCCCAATTGCAGTGGTGGAGAACCCATTTGAGTACTTGCTGGTTGATTGTGTTGGTCCTCTGCCAAATAGCAAAACTGGTAGCAAGTATTTGTTGACTGTAATGTGTAAGAACACCAGGTATCTAGCAGCATTTCCTTTACGCCCGATCAAAGTCAAGCCTGTACTGAAAGCTCTAACGTGCTTCATATCCACTTTTAGCGTTCCAAAGGTGACACAAACAGATCAGCGAAGTAACTTCATGTCTCGCACTTTTGCTCAAGTGCTGAAGCAGCTTCAGGTGAAACACAATGTGTCAAGTGCTTATCATCCAGAGTCACAAGGAGCTCTGGAGCGGTTTCACCAGACTTTGAAGTCAATGTTACGTTCCTACTGTACTGAGCTTTCCCAGGACTGGGAAGAAGGTTTGCCCTGGTTGTTGCTTGCTGTGCGTGAGGTTTGTCAAGAGAGTACAGGGTCTAGCCCTAATGAGTTGGTTTTTGGGCACACAGTCCATGGTCCTTTGGCAGTTTTTAGCGATCACTGGAAAAGTGTTGATCCTCCTGACAATATCCTGAATTATGTGAGTGACTTTTGTTGCCGTTTGCATACTGCTTGTGCAACTGCCCGAAGGAAGCTTAGTGTGGCTCAGGGGAAGATGAAGGATCTTTTTAATCATAAGGCTAAGTCTCGTCAGTTTGAACTGGGTGATCAGGTTTTGGCCTTGTTGCCTATTGTAGGTTCTCCTTTCCAGGCAATGTTTAGTGGGCCATATACAGTTGAGAGCCACAAGAAAGTCAGCTCTTTGCAAGGAACATCCTCTCATAATTTCAAGTGAACTCAAAGAAATGCAGGGTAAACAAAAGCTCTGCAGCTGCTTCAAATGCCACAATATCTGTCATCATACTATAGAAGCTATCAGTAAACCCAACAATATAAATGTGGGGACCAGTTTAGTGGACTCTGGCCCAGTTCCGGGCCCAGCGAGGGATCTATAAGGACAGCAAAGCATTTCATCACAGAATTAAACCTAAAGCAATAACACAGGTTTGGGCTTGCAATGGCATCTTAACTATACAAGCTTTGATCACTAGGGTCATCATGGGGACATTCATTGTTTTTGTTTTTTTAAACAGACGCCAGATCTAGATGTAAAATTCAAAGGCACGGAGGTATTATGTTTGTCAGCAATCTGGGCAGCTTTCAATTTTGACAGTAAACTTCAGGTCAGATAGTTCAGAATAGCACATACCTGTTTTCTACACATTGCCCTTGCCATTATGACCTAAACTACAAAAATTATAATTTACAATTTCGTCATTTGGCAGACATTTTAAACCACACCAGTAGAGCTAGAGATATGTGAAGTTGCAAGTTACAATTATGTGCTACTCTCAAAGTCCATCCCTCAAGACGTGCCAGGAAAAGGGAGAGGATAAAAGTTTTGTTTAATTTTTTTTTTTTTTTTTTTTAAATAAACGCATTGAGATGTAGTCTGAATGGTGGGTTTGTAGATGCTAGTGAATTTACCTTCCTGATTGATTGGGTTTGGTCAATTACTTGAATAACATTAACAATTCAGAATATATCCAGGTTAATCTCATAATATTAAAAGCAAGGCTAATGAGAATATAATGTACAATAAACAGAAGCAACAAATAATTCAAGGTGAAATAAATTGAGGGGATATCTGCAAAAAAAATTCAATGTAGTACGATAAAAATATTGAAGTATCACTTTATTTTTTTAAAAATGACAATTTATGTACAGGGAAATACATTTTATTTTAAAAGGAACCAGAATATAACAACAATGTGCCATGTTGCATTTTTACTCTTTGTTCTTAAAAATCTGAAATAAGAGCATATATAAAATATACAATAAAACACATTTGTTCCAAAGACATAAACACTTGGATATACACTATTGTAATGGCCTGTGATGCTGTTTATGTATTACACATGTAAATCACATATTATTGGTCTTGTAGAGTAGTACAATAAACAGATTGACAAAACCTCTTTATATGTAAATAAACATTTTAAACAAAAATGCTTTGAACCATTACTTTTGCATAATCCTCAACAGAATCTCAAGAATCTTCAAATGAGACCACCAGACCTCTAGGCCCAGAGCTGGCTTTCACTTTACACTACCAAATCTGCATGGTCATCAAGTCAGTTTAGTTTTAAGTTTAGTTTTAAGTTAGAATGTAATTGGTGATCTACATTGGTATCAGGCCTCAAACATATGAGGTGTGATACCAGTGTAGAAAGACAAAAAATACATAGTTTGAGGTTGTAACTGAAATGAAGCAGACCTGAAAGCTAAGAGGCCAATGTCTCTATATGCAAGTTCATAAAAATACTCAATAAAATTAAACATTCAGCTTCTAACTACACAAAATTAAAATCTAGTATCCCAGCATAGTCTAAAAAGAACTAGACATTTTAATGTCATTGCAATATAGACTAATGCAGAAACACTTTGGACACATTTTTCAGTGCATAACAGAGCCATCTGAATGTGAAATACTATTTGTAAAATTCCATTTCATTTGTTAAGAGAACATGCTATTCTTATTATTCTTGCTTCTATGAATTATATTATTTGAGGAATAAATAAAACATTTCACCTGCTCCTTTCTACAAATTATAAGTTCCATTCAGATCATAAATTATTCTCATAGCCATACTCCAAACTTGTGTGTTTGGGCCTTTTTGAGATTTTTCCATCGACCGACAATTTTTAATTGTTTTTTTTTATTTGTAATTTTTTAAAATTCAATTCAAAGTTCTCAAGCAGAACCAGAAGCTTTGTGATAGTCATTTATAAGAAACCAAAAAATACTTACAGATCCTCTTTGGAATGTCATTTTGGAGAAAATCTTATTTAAGGTTTTGATGTAAGCAGCAGGAGCTTTACTTAATTTCATACATGATTTTCTTATCTCATTCTTGTCCCTTCCCAAAACAAAAATTGCAGTCTAGCAAGTTTTAAAACCGATTGCTAAACAAATTTCAGCAAAGAAGCAAGCATCTGTTGGGCCACCGTTAGTGCCAGCTATCAATCTTCCAGTGCTTTGCAAATCAGCTCTACAGTGGGCCTCTAGCAGCATGACCATTCACCAACTCTCTTCCAATAACTAAGAGATGATCATCTTCTTGACTACTTTGCTATATGTTGGTGGGCTGATTGTTGGATCAATGGTGGGCCTATTGTGGCCGCTATGTGCTTCCTAGATCGGCATTATTTGGCGAAGTCTAACTGTTACATAGATTTTCCATTGTTTTGATGCAGTACAATTTCTTACATATACTTTGGTCAGGGCTTTAATATAATAGAAAGATTTAGAATATGGTTTTTTGTGTGATTCTGTGCGTTTCTACATTCTTGTGAAGCGTCAAAGTTGTGTTAAAATTATTATTAACCAATTGGAGCATATGTTCTGTGCAGTCCAATGTCAGTGGTTGGCTTTCCAAACAATAACCTTGGACATTCCTTGTCATTTAGATTTGTTTATGTAGAATATTTCCCATGGATGTGCCTCTGGCAAGCCAAATTCACTTCTCAACCACTCTAAAATGAATGTGAATATCCGTATATCACTTCTGTGATAATTGTGTTCATTCCTTTGTATCGGCAAAAAGAGCTGAATGAATTTCACCTAACTAGTAAAATATAAAATAAGATAAAGTAAAATACAGCAGTCATTAAGACTCCAGGTGCAACCAGTCCTGTGCCATGAAATGTATCCCCTTGGGAGAAGAGGGCTCTCTCAAAAAGGGTAGACAATCCTGGGGGTCCTGACAAATTCTTGGAATGTCCTGTGAGAGGTTGACCATTCCACAGCATCTTCATCAACAGAATGTTCTGTACCAAATGAAGGCACTGACAAAGAAAGGAAGACAGGCTGGGAGGGGTGGGGCATCACACGTGACACAGCTGAGGTAAGTGTACGTTTGTATACATGTTTGTATATGTGTGTGCGTTTGTAGGTAAATGGTGAGCCTGGATGGGCTGAATGGCCTGTTTCTGTCACTTTGTGAATTAACAATAAATGACTTGAAGTAAACAAACAAAAAGAGAAAGGTTGCTACAATAATGTAAATCAGCCATACCCCAACACTCTAAATTATAATGCCCCCCAATGCCTGCTCTAACTGTCATGGCCATAGATGGTGGTCACACACAAAGGAGATTTTCTCTCTTAACTTCTCTTCAAAGATGAAGGCGCATTTCTGAAAAGTAAAAGCGTTGGTGAGATCTTAAAGCTCCTAAAAAGAGAATTCAGTAGGCTACCACACAATCACTAAAATGGAGACCAGTTCACTTGGGTTCGGTAGGGAGACTGTACCTTGTCATCCAAATCTACAGGCTCCATATCCAGAAGGTCTATGTTGAGGAACTCTCACGTTGAATATCCAAGCTCCTGTTTTCCCAAGAACAACTGATTAGTTCTAGTAATAATTTTCAATGATTTGCATACAGAAAATAGCATGCACACTGAAGAATTAGGCTTATAAATGGCTAAAACTGTTAGCGAGGCAGTTGGAAGCAAAAGTAAAAGGTCTGCATTGACACAGTTTCCTGAAGTGATTCCAGAACCTCTTATCCTAGCCTAATCTCTCATATCCTAGCCTCTCACTGTTTCCTTAGCCTTCCCTTTTTTCTCCTCTCTCTGGGATCGAGGCCCCTCTTTTCCCATGGTGGGGGAGGCATGCATTCAGATAGAACTTTATTTTATCTGCTTTGAAGTTTTGAAGAATCCATCTCAGACTCAAATGCCTCCACCCTATCGCTTAGGGACTCTCAGAAATCTCTCTTCAGAATTTGACAGCTGGTGGGGAAATTAAACTCACAAAACAATCCACCTGCACTTGGACAAGACAAGTGCAGCTGAGACTTCTGTCTGGGTCTCTTTGCCCAGTTTTATTGAGCAATCACAGATGAGCTTTTAGTAGGAATGAGAACACGACTTCCAAGGAATACCACATGAAATGTACTGGAAGTTGAAACATGGTTAGAATTTCACATGACCTCTTTAAACTCACAATGAAGTACACCCCAACCACCACAAAATTCAAATTATAACTATCTAAACCATTATTGGTAACTGCAAATATGATAACATTTATGACAAGTTCTAAATTTCCCTGTCCAAAAAGAACAGATATACTTGTTATCCCAGTACACAATTAAGAGAGACGTGTTACTCCTGCTCACAATAAAAAGAGCGAATCACGCAGTACCTATGCATCAGTCCATGCACACAGTAAAATGTCCAGTTTTAATTCAACTCTAACATTGTTAATTCAACTGTTAACAGATAACTTTTGGTCCCAGTGGGGGGCAAATTTTATCAGTTACAATTTAATTCATGCTGTTAGAGTTGGATTAACACGTTTTACTGTGCATGAATTCAACAAATTTTGAAATTTATGCCGCTGGCTTGAAAACAAGCATTGAGTGCATTAAAGATGAAAATTAGCCAGCTATAAAAAATTGAAACGGATGTAGTTAGCCTAAAACATACCTGCATGTACACGCGTGAACTTCATAAGCTGACTACAACACATAGGCTTGCTAAAATATTGTGATTTCATGTTTAAAAAATCAAATTCAGTTTTCCCAACAAAAAGCTATTTGAAAACACCTGTCTTGGTGGGTGTAAACCCCATTGTTCCAAGCTCTCCAAAGTGAATTTTCAATAACACTTTCAATGAATGGTCCTTCATGAGAGCGACATATCGCCTTAATACGCATTATTTAGCACCTTCATAAACACTACATAAACATCCATACTGCTTATGTCAATATCCATAAATAGGTATATGGTGTGTTATGCTATCATTGATATAGCAAGTATCATTAATGTTAGCACAAATAATATTTTCAGTTATTGAGATAAGCATTTATGAATGTCTATGTATGTCTAATGTGCTTATGTATAGTAATAAAGCTCTTGTGAAAGACCATTCATAGAAAGTGCTACCAGATTTTCTGTAAAATCCTATTGGCCAGAGTGAGAGGAGATTTGGGTATTGTCTTCAGTGAGTGTGTAATCTCTGGGTGGGAGCTTTAGACTTTAGAGAGCCAGGTGAGTAATGACCTATGCTGTTCCTGGAGTCATTTGTAAGCAGCAATAATGGTTGCACTCACACTTGGTGCTGTCTAACAAAATCTGCAAATTGCCGGTCCTTGGCGTACAGCTCAATTATTCGTATCCGATCCTGAATTTCCTGGAGAACAGAAGGGGTGAGGGAAGGAGAGAGGTACGGGAAAGAGTTATGCAAGTTAAGGAATTGAGAGTTTTGAGTAGTTTTGCAACAGATGGTATGCCCTGAAAAAGATTGACTAACACAGAATTCACAAATTACCCTTGGACCTACAGTATAGCACATCAGAGCAGAATTGAAAATGCAGGCCTTAGGCCACAGGGTCAGCCAACAGAGAAAGGGTGAGGTCAGACTTTCCATTTACATTGGACTTTCTTGCGAGGTTCAACATTAACTTTCCCTATTCACTGGCTGTGTCACAGTCAGTTTACTGTATCCACAACACAACCAAATAATTAATAAAAAACAATGATTAATAAAATTAATAACCATTCTCTAACAAACATAGACTAGACTCCAGGGGAAATTCCTCATTGTCAACCCTTGCATAATACACTGCCATGCTGTCTGGATTAGTGGTCAGTTCCATTTGAATTCAGTAAATTCAGGAAATGAATTTCATGAAATACAATTTATGAATTGAAAAACTGTGCTCCATGAGTGAATTTCAGTTATTAATTAAGAAAATTCAGTTAGTTTCCTGAATTGACTGAAATGAAATGTGCCCTAATGCTGCAGGGTACTATACTGTATCACAGTGACTTCTGTTCCATGACATGTCACAACATGCCACGCCATGACGCACCTCTCTGGTGAGCTCACTGTTCTCATAGATGTGCCGGATCTCCTCACTGCTGAAGTCAGTGGAGGCTTCAGCACTAGCGCTGCTGTAGCAGGGCATCTCTGGGTAACGGCGGTAGTAATGACTGTAACCTGTGGTGATGTCACTCTCGTACATGGGGTTGTACTTAGTTGCTCTCTCCAAGGACAGCATACTGTCCCCACGCCTGAGGAAGGTAAAGGGAGAGGGGGTGAGGGATGGAGGTGGAGGGAGCAGAATAGAGAAAGGACAGTGTGTCAAAACAAATGGCCCACTAAGATTATTAAGGGCAGGGAAATGGGCAGGTGCTAGTCTGCCAGAAAACCTCTGTAGCTCAGGGTCACATTCGCATAGATAAATAACAAGCAGCTCTGCTAATGAAATTGCCTGGTTTACCATAACTTCTTTGCATCATTAGCATCAGAGCTCCTGTGTTCCTCTACACTTAAGACTACACAAAGGCAGCACTATGGACAAAGAGAAAAAATTAACATCAGACAGAACAAGACAAGTAATGATGACAGATGTATGAATGTGAAAACCAAGAATATCCTAGCATAGCAGAAAATGCTATGATGCTATGTTATGTCCGTGAAAACTTAGCATTGTTAGATATACACATGAGAAGTTAAAACACCCTACTAAGTCACTAGAGCATGTACTGTACTCCAATTTAGTCAGTCTAATGTCACTCACTCACATTTGGCTTTCTCTTTCTCCTACTGCAACATGTCAATGAGTGCATACAGAAGTGTTTGCAGCCTTTTTTTCCCACGGCATGCAGGAATTGGCGCTGTGGGCTATGCATGGCAAATTGTGGTCACTCACTCATTCACTCAAGGACGATCTGAGAGGAACATTTAGTCGGATGCATGCGCAGGTGGTGCTTTGTTTAGTAGGAGTAGGCGAAATGGGACGCATGCACAGGTGGTGCTTCGTTTAGTAGGAGTAGGTGAAAAGCGAACATGTTAGGGTTAGCTAAAGTAACTTTAGGCGATAAACCTGTGCTTACAAATGTCGTGCCATTCGAAGTGGTGATTTTGGGAGATGCAGACAGATAAAGGCATCACGCTAACTAAGTTAACCAAGTTTGCGCGTATGGATGCTATCCTGCACGCATGAGTAGGAGCTAAGGACACACAGCTATAACCACCGATACAGATCTATGGACACACGGAGGACAACAAATAACGTTACAGAGGTGAGGACGTGCCATAGCTAGCTAGCTATATAGTTCGCCAAGTTGCGCCGTGGGTCTGGACGGTTTTGTGCTTGTTATTTAAACAGATAGTCCCAATCAGAGAAACTCACATTTTACTCATCACCCTCAGAAAGCTGGATAACTGTTTAACCAAGAGAGTACTGGCAGTGATTACTTGTCATCAGGGACAGAGAGTGACACATTACATCCTTTCTGTTTACACATTATTTGTTGCCAGTTGAAGTCCCTCTCCCACATAATTATTACTGACAGACTGGCTCCAAAAGGAAATTAAATAGTGGGACACAATCAGTGTTGTTTTGAAATTTTCTGATAAACATAGACCAGAGTTATTAATCAGATGTGAAATGAATGTTGTCAGACTGTTTTTAGAATCTCGTCTCAGATTCTTGTTAGCTCGGAGTTGGGAAGCATGTGTTGAAATGAGGGTCGTACTATTAATGTTGCACTCAAATGCCCTTAAAATAAATATTTCACAATATTTTTTTATAGCTCTGCCTAGGCTTTTGCAGGTTGTAGAAAACGTACTGTAGGAACGTACCATCCACCTAAGAGCTGACAGTCTTTACCAGTAGACAAGTAAGAGACTTTATTCTCACACAGTAAATTCTCATGAAAGTTTCCATTGGCTAGTTTCCTTCAATGTTAGCCAACCTGTGTTGGATTTTTTTGTAAGATTTTCAGGTGTCAAAGGGAACATTACTGTGAGGAAAACATCGGTGTGTATTAGTCACCTGGCCTGTTGTCCAGGTGAATTCTCCACCTGAAAGGCCCTGCGTCCCTGGACTCTGTCAGATCTCTTACCGAATAGGATCCTCTGTCTCATCCTTGTCATACTGGTCTCGTAGAGTCCTGGCCAAGAAGAAGATAACCCCGGAGGCAACAAGCAGGAACCCAGCAACCGAGGCAATGGCGATGCCCACCACTAACGGCTCGGACACATATTCCTCACAGTGCTCTCCCCGGTACCACCAATTTTCCCCCACCCGACACCTACAGGGGACACTTCCATTAGTACATGACAACACCTGTACCTGTGTAACTCTCAGCATATATGACAAATCAAACACACACAAGACAACTGAAGTACAGCAACACCTGCACCTGGCAAATGATTAGCATGTACAACCGCCCATAGTTCAAATCACCATCTATATCTGGCTCACTGACAGTATACAATAGTTCTTACTTACACATCATCTGACCACAGTGATACCTGCATCTGTCTTATTTACCACCGAGCATAATCTCACACACATACAATCATAATAGCATTGTGCAATAGTGCCAAGAATCAATGCAAAAACAACTCAGGTACCACATTCACATATCGGAAATAAACACAACTCAAAAACAGCAAATGCATCCATCGGCATAGATACAACTCACACACTGTACTGAAAAACACATCTTCGTTATTAAAGATTATGATATTATGGTAAAGATCACTATTTAACTAGAATTATAACAATAAACTTTGAACTTGTGGGGAAAAAAATGTGAAAAACTCTGCCCACCTGCAGATGGCACCCTGGCCAGGGATGATGTCACACTTCCCATCGTTCATGCAGAAGTCCAGCCTCAGGTCACACACGCTCTGGCAGGGCAGGCCGTCCACGCTGAAGTACCCTGCATTGCACACGCACTCCGCTTCGCCTGACCAGCGGTTGACTGTGCATTCAGAGAACTCATTACAGGCCTGGAATTTACATGGGTCAGCCTGTTCACCTGCCAAGAGAGCACAGACAATGGGAAACCTTTGGCTTGGAAGAATTAAAAAGTAGGGTGCTATGAGTCCATAATTAGCGCAAAATAATTGTTAAAAAATGCACAGATACAACCACAAACAGGTGTAAACAAACATTCCATCGGATCAAGGTAGTGCCATTTTTAACCGGGTATAACATAACACATAACTGCATGTGTATTTGCTGGTATTAACATAAGCTTTTTTTAATGGTTGGGATAATTCAAACTGGATTTTGCATGAAATTTATAAGCTAATACAGCCCTCCAGGAACGGGATCTCTGGTTTAGTGCATGAATGTTAGAATGTATTATGTTTATTGTCTCCAGTATCTTTATTAGTACAGTTCAAGTCATTCAGTTTCTGGCATTCTTGTCCTGGATCTTAAGAACAATAGAAAGTGTCTAAATGAAGAGTAATGAAATCCTGTTTCTCCAAAATGGGTGTTTTAGTATGTGGAACAAAAAAATAAAGAGTGGGCTATAAAACTAGAACAGACCGGTGTCAGGTTTCTGTTTTGGTCTGCTTTCTGTATCCAACTAGTTTTTTACTGATAGTCACACTCAGGAACTGAATTTATGAAATCTGCGTGCTTCATCATTTAAGGGTTTCTTAAATTCTGAATCTGTTTGTTGTGTGGTGGGGTACTTCAGTGGGCCTTGATTAGTGTTGAATGATGGTTCAGAAAATGTAGTCTGATTCTGATTACAAATTATTGAACTAAAAATGTAATTTGCAATACAATCTGGATCATTCCAAAGGAGAAATCTAATCTGATTAATTTTGGATGATTTACCAGTTTCATTAGCCAAGTATATTCTAGAATAAATGTGCTAGCAAAGACTGCAGTTTAAATTTTGTCTTTGAATGTGTAGCTACAGCATACACGTTCAGTTTCTGCTCTTCCTCCTGTATAGGTGTGCATGTGTGTACCTGTATATCCTGGCCTGATTACAAACGCTTCATTTTTTCAATCTGATTACATAATCCAGATTACATGTAATTTGTTACTACCCAACACTGACCTTGATCAATAATCAACACTACACAGCAAGAGAGCACCTATTGAACCATAATTGGTGCCAGTCCAAAGCATACCACAAATCAAGACTACAGTGATCAATGGCCGGACAATTCACAATGATTTAGCATTCTTGAAATGGCTGATCCTCATCTGATCCAGTACTCTCAAACTGTCTGCTAATGAACCATTGTACTGGCAGTTTGCAAAGTGGTGGTTTACCAGCTAATGGCCCACTTGTTAACTAGTATTCTTGCTAGCTGGGAACTGCTAGCAGCACATTCTCAGTGCATGCCCCAGTCCCACCCATGTGAATCACAGCTTGTTATCCTCTGCCCATTCGAAATTTTATCATTGTCAAATAGTTCCTCATACCTGTCGTTATTTTTCAAATCTTCCACTTTAGGTGTTACACATGCTGTGTGTTCATTTTTAAATGAGCCATCATACTGTTGTTTGTGATAATCCCAGGCATACTGTATCATACTAGTTTATCTCAATGTAAACATAAGCAAATGCTGAATAAAGGAGTCTCATCATATTTGTGAACACAATTCACAGGTTACACACTTCAGCTCCTTTAAAGTACCAAGTGTAACAGATCTGATTCACATTTGTTATTCACAGATTACTATGGTCACCATACCACGGTTTCTACTAAATGAATCTGACTTGTCCTCAAGTTTCAGTTCACACCATTTATCAACACTATGAAATGTTTTCTGCTGATAGGCAGGGCAAATTCTGACCACCACTAGGAACAATTCTTCTGAAATAATTAACTTTGTTTACAAATGATTAAGATTGTAAATCAAGTTTGCCTTCTCCAACATTCAAAATGTTTCAACAATACATTCATTAGTAAATATATAAATCAACCTGTTTGGAATTTTTAATATAAAATGTTTTCATGCATATTCATCCATTTCAATAAATAATGATTAATGGGATTATTTAATTGCAGAGCATTTTGGATATAATAGCCTGCTTTATGTACAAAAGGGTGTTCCTAAGACCAAGACAAATTACTCCATATGACATAGTTGGAAAACACCACACTCCTGTACAAAAATCATACTTGTAATTATCGTGGCTACATGTAATTATATTTATGATTTATAAAATTAGCTTTCACTGGGTACTTGTACCTCAGTCATTCAAGCAATTTGCTGTAATATGTTACAGTATTTCTTTCAATTTTATCTCAAAAGCAAAGATACACAGTCATGTCTTTGTGTTGCCTCAATCTCCTATAGTCAATTGTAAAGCCTTTTTCAACAATGTCTATAAGATGGTGAATCAATTGATGTGAACTACATTACAATGCTGAAGCAGAAGATCAGCTTGGTAAAGCAAAACAATTTAAGAAATAAAATTTGGTTAGAATATTATCACACTAACAACAAATAACTAAAAATAAATAAACACTTTATTTGAATTGAACAAATAGTGATTAACTTTGTCCTTTTAATGTGCTTTAGATTTGCATTGGGAATTTTACCTGACTCAACATCCAACGAGTACTTATCAATGGCGAGGTTCATGGTCTGGTAAGCTGTATTACAGAAGTCTTCCAGGATGAGGTAGACAGCATTGGTGACACCACGTGGCACGGGCTTGCCAAACTTCATCCTGCTGTTCACCACAATGCTCCCATTCCTGAAGTTGAGGATCTCCAGGTTCTGGAAGTTGCTGAGGTTGGATTGCAGGTAAGGCACGAGCTGCAGCATCAAAAAGATGCAATGAAAATTCCCTCCCAAAAAGCTCTCCAAAAGTGACAAACTTTTATAGTTTTTGACAGTTAGATGTGAATACAATACAGCCCACCTTATTTCAAAAGTCAAAACCCAGTTAAGCCCTTTTTCTGAATATGCAAAATCCAAATAAGAAATAAGATGTTGCATATGCCTCTAATGAAGAGCATTTCAGCAAATAAATACCTTATTACATTTACAACTCTTAAATGTTCAGATTCATAAGATCTGTTGTCAGCCAGCTACTTTACTTTAAAGGTCATGGCAAGCACAAAGCCCTCACTTCTGGACCAACGAGTAGTCTTAATTTCTTTAATTAATCAATTTATTTAAATGATTAAACACTGAGCAAAACATGGATGGCAGAAACCATCTAAATAGCAATTTGTTTAAGGTGGTATTGGGTAAAATGAAAGTTACTGAGTTCTGTCGAACCACAGATTCAATTAGACACAAGTGGAAGACCCTGAAGGAAATGTACTCCAAGCAGAGATGTCAGAGTTAACACAGGTAAGGTACAAGCTGCAACAGCAAAATGATGCAATGAGAATTACATCCCAAAAAGCTCTCCAAATTGTGGCAAACTTTCATCCTTTTTGACAGTTAACATGGTTGCACATGCAGTCTTAGCCCTGTTGGTTGAGCTAATGCTATCATTCATTTATCTGGAATTTTTTTTTGTCTTTTTTATGTCTTTTAATTATCCAAACACTTTACACGTGCACTGTTCACTGTTGCCATGGTGACCTTGTGTGTTATAGGGAGGAAGTAATGCAATGGCAGTCTGATGAACACTAGCCAGGTATAAACCCCCTCTAAATCAATCATACTCAATCTTATATACAAATAAAATAATGTGAATATTTACCAGCTCCAGAAACCTCTGTTCCAGTGCTTTGTACTCAGGTGAGCTCTTGTTAAAGAGGTCCTCTGAGAACATCATGTTGGTGACTCTAAGGCTGAAGAACACCATCAGGGCACGGCCTAAGGAGCTCCCATTATTGGCCTTGGCCACACTGGCCATGTCAGTGCCATGGACAATGCCAGAAGGGTACCCGCTGCTGCCTTCCCCCCCTGTGGAGCCCGGCCCGCCATAGTGGGGCACGTCAAAAGAGTGATCCAAGTCTATCACAGAAGGGTCTCCTGGGGCTTGAGTCTTGCCGTCCTGGTTCCCCTGATCATTGGGCATGGTGGGGTCAATGAAGGCAGGCTTAAGGGTTATTCTAATGAACTCTCCCTCCTCACTGGATGGCACTTTGGCACCAAACAAGTCTTCTGTAGGTCTCAAGGTGGGCTGGTAAAATGGAGACTGAGTGGTGAGTCTGAGTTCAACTGCAGGTGAGTGTGGTATGGAAGAAGAAGCTTGAGGGGTGATCTCAGGCACAAAATCAGTGACTAGTGTAAAAGGTGACTCCTCTGGAGAAAGAAGCGTTGGGGAGGCAGTGCTTTGGGTCTCTGGGACTGGAGGTCCTGTCATTGTTGGGCTGACCACTAGGATTTCATCTTTAGCCCTTTCCTCTTCTGAAATCTCCACAGAGGGGCCCTCTGTTACCAAGGTAACCACACCTTCCTCCATTTCCAAGATCTGGACACCCTCTTCGTCTCCATTGGAAGGGGGCTCCAAAGACACGGGTGTGTTTGTGTCCAGGTCAGAGCCAACGTTCAGATCCACCTGGCTGGGTGCAAGTGGCTCATCGAGGGGTTCATTAACAGACTCAAAATTGCCCTGCAAATGTGGTCCATCACTGGAGCTCACTGGATATTTGGAGGAAGTTTCAGTCCTGACCCCATCCTCTTCCTCCTTCTCTTCCTCTATCTGCTGTACATCCCCATCTGATACTGGACCATCTTCTACAGTTGCCGCCACGGGCAACAGGGGTCCCAATTCCTCACCAGCCAAACCTGATCCCGACCCAGTGTCAAACAAATGCAGTGCAGACTTCTCACCCTGGTCACCAGGTGGCTCTGGAGTTGGACCTGCAATATCAGTGATCCCAGCTCCAGGGGTCATTTCTATGGCAATTTTACCCCTCTCCAGGCTGTCTGTGGCTTTGATTGTGGTAACCACTTTGTTACCATATAGAAGTCCCTCTTCTTCAAGGTCTCTATTATCTAATGCAGAAAAACAAAATGCAGAACATCCTGTCATGTTTTCCAAAATGCATTTGAAATGTATGCTAAAATGTTTACTCTTGGCTATGTTTTTACGTTACTCAGCATTGTGCATGTGAGTGGGTGTGCATGTCAGTGTGTATGTCTGTATGCAACATATACAGTATGTGCGTGTGTGTATGTGTGTGTGTGCATTTGTGTGCCTGAGCTACTGTGTGCATGATTACACGAGTGCATGTGGTTTCTGTGTGTGTGCGAATGATCCACTGCCACTCACTATCATCAATGGGCATAGAAGGGGTATTTTCGGATACTGGGGTGGATTCCAGATTCACACCAAATGTCCCATCAGGAAACACTGGAGGGGGCAGAGCTGGACTTTCATCCAGGATGATGACATCATTCTCACTGGCCTCCACCTCTTGAGACCCCATCCATGGGTCAGAGGAGTGGATGGAGTCAATCAGGAAGTCATCCTTGTTGAAGCCACTGTTGAAGATGTCATTGTTGTTCAGGTCCTGTCCTGGCAGATTCAGCCGGTTCTCTGCAGTAAGAATATTGTCCTAGGACAACAGAGAGGAGCCATTAAGTTAAAAAGATACAGGACTCATTTAAACTGAACACAAAATTTAGTAAATCTGGTAGTTTAAATGTTTCTAAATCTATTGGTCCATTATGCATATTTTTTCACAATAATTAACATATTGCTGCTAAATACTGTACTTATGTCTAAAATACTGTCTGTTTTGTCATGAAAACATTGACCCTGTTTACATACATACTATTATTCCAATCTTATTCAGAATACTCTAGTATTCTAGTTATAAAATAGCCAATGTAAAAACCTTATTTCAAAAACCAAAAACTGGTTAAGCCCTTATTCTAAATATGCAAAATTCAAATAAGATATAAGATAGGTTGCATATGCGTCTAATGATCTGCAAATGAAAAGCATTTCAGCATGTAAATACCTTTTACTACTCTTAAATGTACATAAGATTCGTAAGATCTGTTGTCAGCCAGCTACTTTACTGTAAAAAGGTCATGGCAAGCACAAAGCCCTCACTTCTGAACCAATGAGACTTAATTTATTAAAATGATTGAACATTATGTACTACATGGCTGGCAAAAACAGAATAGTGATTTGTTTAAGGTTGTATTGGACAAAATTAAAGTTGTTGAGTTCACTTGAACCATAGAACAAATTAGACACAAGTGGTATTTTAAGTAGAACTGTCAGCATTAACGCTTTAACTTGTGTGAGTTAATAAGAAAAAGTGATTAATTAAAAAGTTTGATGTGTTAATCATTAAAAATGAATGGTGGAAGTTAACACGTTAGCATTGACAGACCTCATTTTAAGGCAATGAAACTTTTTTGCAATGAAATTTTAAACACCTCATGTACGTGGAAGAATTATTAGGACACTGTCCTTTAGCACTGACCGAAGGACATAAACAGAATATTCAGCTAACCCTGTATACAAAAATAACACTTGTGTTTTTCCTTCCATGAAGCATGTAAACGGTATAATCAGACCATGACCCTAACCAGAGTAAGGATCATTATTCGGAATGTGGTGCACGAGTAAACATGGTCATTGTTTGTGTGTAGCTTGTCCATACAAGTAAGCTGCTTTGAACCTTCTGAGACAGGTAAAGTCCACTGTTGTCAATATTTAGACTTTGTTCCAGACATTGGAAGTGACATGGCCAAGAATAGACATGGATTGTTAAACAAACTTAATCCCCTAAGCTTCTAGGTTCATGTTGAAAAATACAGCGACCAGGTCACTTCCCAACAAAAGAAGCACACAAAAATAGTCTTGATCCAGTGCTTTTCATCTCTCTCTTTCTGTCTTGCTCTCTCTCTCTCACACAGAAACACACATAGACACACACAACAATGTGAAGTACAGTATGACTATAAATTAAATAACGACAACAGTCTTTCGTAAACAATTTAAAACTTTTATCCTAGACAATAAATGAGGTCAGAAAGTTGTTTGACTCAATAAGACTGAGCCATGTAACAATTAGAAATGAAATTACATAAATACGATTTTCCACAGCACAGAATTGAGAGCACCCACAGCTTGTTATTGCTTCATCCATTAAGCATTTTCCATTTCCCAGTGACTTTTGTCTCTGCCATTTCCAAATACTCTGCTTCCCTAACTGAAAATGTTTATAGCAAACATATTCCAACACAGGAGCACGAGGTTGCATATGCCCTTATCATGTTAGTACCTTTTCAACACTTAATGTAATGTTACCTACAGACCATAAAGGCTGCTATTGAAACCACTCAGAGCAAATTGGCTACATTTGTGCCTATGTACCGCACCTTTCCCAAGAGCAATATATGGTAAAGGAAAAAGGAAAGTATTTCCCCATACAGATCTAAGCAGCTTTATAAAGCTTAGTAGTATTACTCGTGGAATAAAAATACACAGTATTTATTTTTTGAGATACTTGCCCGATCAGGCAATAAATGGTTTGAATTCACACTGTAATCAATAACTGCAAAGTGCATTTGCAGCGAAATGGGTCATTCACCTGAAAGTGAGAAAGGCATTCGTAAAAACCTGGACAGAGAAAGCTGGCCAAAATAAGACTGTAAATCATTTGAATAAGGGACTGATAAAAGCCAGTGATGTTGAAGAGAGTGCGTAAACGCAGAGGTTATTAGTTCTCCTCCAGTTTGCAGTATTCAAATTCATGTATGTCTTTCCAAATACAGCTTCTTCAGGGAGAAATCATCAAGTGAATCATCCTCTGCAGTAAATTTAGTTTATATGAAATATAGAAGCTGACTCCAGTTCATATTTTTTGCAGAGATTTCACAAAAACAAATTTTAGATTAATGTGGCACACTCAAATTGGTTTTGAGAATTGTTTCTAGACTAATGGTATTCTACCACAACTGTGAACCTCAATGGCGACAACTGGTCATGTGCACAGCAAAAATGCCCATATAAAGTGCCCTGTCTCTCTTATTCATACCCTTGTAATAAAAAGACAATATAAAATAAATAATACAATTATGGAACTATATTTTAATCCTTAAACAAGTGGAAACAATTCAATGGAACATACACCCTTGTTTTCAGTGCTTTGTGCACTCTCCATTTTCAAGGTTATAGTGCTTTATGAGATTGGTGAACATATTGGAGGGGATTTTTGACTATTCCTAAATACAGAATCTTTCAAGATCTTTCAGATCCATCAGACTGTGCTAACCTTAACAACAGCCCCAGGGCCAGTAGATGAAAAATAACCCCATAACATCAAACATCTACTGGATTTTATGTAAGACATTCTTTTCAACATAAGCGTACTTCTTCTGATGCCAAAACACACAGCTGGTGTGCATGGCAAAAAAAATGCTGAAGTTTGGTCTCATATGGCCACCTGGTTCAGATGAGACAGAAGCTGGAAGCAGGAGTTCAAAACCTTTCCAAAAAGCCTATTGACATGGACGTTATGTCTGATGGTAGATCTGGAGACTTTGTATTCCCAGGTTACAACCAAGATTTGTGTATCTTAAATTGTGGCCCTTCAATTTTTTTTTCACCTCCCTAACCACCTGCCTCACTGTGTGCAGGGGCATTAACAGATTAACAGGTAAGGCTACCATTGTAAGCGGGTTTAAACATCTTTGTTATTGATCTAATAGTGAAAAGTAATATCTCTAATTTTTAGCTTTAGGTATTTTATCTTTGTAACAATCCCCTGACTCCTGATGGTCAACAACCATGCTTCCTCAGGGACTACTTTTCCTTTTCTCATAGAGATGGGTGACATATAGTGATGCTACACGTGAGTTACCTCATTTTTTTACCCATGGTAGGTCACAATATAGTGCCCCAGGATTAAGATAAACATAAAAAAGCAGGATGGCAATGCATATTTATTCTTGTTGGATTATTTTAAATAATTTATTGTGATAATTATATATGTAAATAATTGTGACATATATTTTTGGAAAAAAATATATTTCTTGTTAAACAAAATTGTTTCCTCTCATCAACTGTGTCTATATTATATTAATAATTTGGGAGAGCATTTTATATTCCATTTGCATTTAAGATGTGGCGTCATAATTTGTTGCTCATGCCTATCTGTTGCTTAGATATTCTGATCTGAGTCACATGTCGAATTTAGTCAGCTTGACAGCACATTGAAACACACTCAGGGAGCTATGTGTCCAGTAGGATGAGATGAGGGAGGCATGGTTTAGTGACTCACTCACCATATCATCAGCTGATTTGCTGGGAATGGAGGTCTCAGGAGGTACCAAAGACTCCACTGCAGAGAGTTAGAGAGAGATATGAGAAAGAGATGGAAACAATAGAGAAAGTGGGGAGTGAGGCGAGAGAGGGAGAGAAATTAGAAATAGAGCAATGAACCAAACAAATACCCTGAATACTAGAGACAGTTTCACAAAGGCCAATACCTTTCCATTCTAGGACGTACTAACCTTAACAGGTGCATTGCATGTGTGCATATAACTGCCTGGTATCCAACCATCTAAACCATTACTTGCTGCCACCTTGGCAACCATGATTTCTAAAAATATATCCCTAATCTTGCCATAGGGACAAGGCGAGAGGACAGCACTCTTTGACAAAGTAATGCCCAGTGCTTTGTGATCCACTGTAGGCAGTTTGTGGTTGGTAACTGCCACAATCCCATAAAAATAACATAATGGAATTAGCAGCCTATTCAGATAAGAAAGGTCAGAGCAATTGCACCCACTCAGTTTGACGATCATTGCGTAAAGTATAATAACGCTTTTGCATAAAAATGCAATGCCCTGGTGTAAAGCAATAAGAAAGCTGTTAAAAAGATACAAAACAGCTGCTGAATGGTCCTGCTCATTAGGGACTACTGTACTGCCAATTTTAAACACAGAACCACATTTATAACCACATGAGTGTACACAAAATATACAAAACCTAATGATTTGGCAGAACTACTGTCAAGTTGGATGTAGGATGCACTCTGAAATAGTTTTAGAAATGTTAACTTTTAAATATTTTAAATCATAAAACTAGCACTATGACTGTATTAAAATGGTTTAAAATTTCAACAAACAACTTTGATACTGCAGTGGGGACATTTCTAATGATTTTTAATGAACTACTGTCATATCTGCATTATAATTTGTGACAGTATGAGAATACATGTTCTGCCTTTAACATGATCTCTCCCACAGGTTAGCAAGTGGCATTAACCTCTCACATTGAAATAATTTTAATAATTAATTTTCATGTCCATCCCATTGATGCAGAAAACAAAAAATTTTGGTTGCATTTAAAAAGAGAGATTCATAAAGAGTAGTGTTCCTGGGATTCTGCATATCTGGTTGCTATGGATACAGAACACCACATGCATCTAAGTGTTCTAAAATTTGCCAAGTGGAAATATCACTCTCGCTTTCACGGAAAAGTCCCACTTCATCTACAGGTTTGTTCCATTAGCCATTATTCTTCTCAACAACTAAGGAGAGTAGTTTTCCATCTGTACTCTCATACTCCACTCTTTATTTTCCAGTGTATATTGACATTATAGAACTAATTTTCTGTCATGTGCAGTGAAATTAATTTAATCCCCAGACTACAGAACACAGACTCAGACTAAATCTGTCACAGGATTAATGCTATATGGGTTTGTTCAATTCAACATCAGTCAAGTCCAAATAAACATACTCATCAGCTTTACTGTAAGCATGGCCATCAGCTGTATTTCAACTATATTATAATCTAACCAATTACACTTACATAAAAAATAAAACATTTTTGTGATTGTATCCATGAACTTCTCATTCATTCTCAACTGAGAAGAGCACTCCAGGGTTAATTTATGTGATTAAATTTTTTTGGTAAGGACTAGATTTAAGATGATCTGACTGGAAAAATATTGATTACCACACAACTTTATAACATTAGTTACATTTGGACACATATACAGTTTATTAAAAGCTACTGGTTTCTCTAACACAGCAAAGCAACAGAAACAGAGCAATTAAATTATACATTATCACATATTTCAAGGTATAATAAGCATCCTTCTTCTGAAGTGTAGCAGGTTACAGTAATTATACTGACTTTGTCCCCCCCATTAAACTCTGCCAGAGCAAATGAATGTACTTAGGGTGCTCAATATAACACACATTGGAAAGCAAACTTTATATTCAAAGAGTTAAAGCATGTTCTGGAAGCAGATTTTCCTGGGTTAATTCAGGTTTAAAAGGCTAACTCAAGCATATATCCTTCCAATGGTTTCATCAGTATCCCATTCTCAAATCCCCAGTCTGCTCTACAGGGCCAAACAGGTATCAACAAAGTTGCCCTGGTTACTGCTCCATACTGTTTCTAAACACTTGACCACAGATCCACACTTCTGTCTTCACCAGCATATTAGCATCTGTTAGGATCATGACTCCATATTTTCCCCCTCTCACAATAACAATGTCCTGGACTAGGGCTCTCCAACCCTTGCCCTGGAGAGCCACAGGGGCTACTGTGTTCCCCAACCCTAGTCCTGGAGAGCTGCAGGGACTGCTGATCACCTCAGCCCTGGTCCTAGAGAGCCACAGATCAGTTGTGTTCTGTTATTACTCTTAAGGGATGTTTAATCTAACTGCAGTTGATTATAGAGTTAGTATACCTCATCTCACAGCACACCTGGTGTCTAGGGTCTTAACTGATTTTTAAGGTAAAAACAAAAAACAGCAGACCCTGCAGCTCTTCAGGACCTGGGTTAACCACCCATTTCCAGCAGTCCTGCACCCCTACAGACCTCGGGTATCATTCACCGAGAACCAATGTCACACTCTTACACCCAGCTCCAAAGCACACACATGTCAATGAAAGGAACCACTCTGGCTATTCAGTGGCTTAGACAGTAAAGCTAGTTAGGTATTAAATAAAAATGTGCCACACAAACCTCTTATTCCTCAGCCAACAGATTGGGGGCAGCACCAACTCCAAGTTAAACAAACATCCTTCTCATGCATTTGAGTTTGGGAAACCTGAGATGTATGCTCCATGGAGCCAGCAAAACAATGGCTGTTGGCCGTGCTATACCGTACCATTCTCCAACTGTAGAGTGTTCGGGTCCACGGCCAGTGTGGTGTTGCCAATAAAGTTCTCCTTGTGCAGAGCTTCAGTGATGTAGTTACGGAAGTCAGTGATGGTGTAGACCACAGTGGGCCGTTCGTCCACCTCATGGTATGAATTCCCCACCAGGTTGGACTGCAGGTTGATGTAGTCCAGGGTCTCTTTGCTGATTCCCCCATCCACTTCAAGGGTCACAACATAGTGGACCACCACAGCACTGTCTCTGTGAGACCATACAGGCAAGGGGGTTGGAAGGGGGGGGGGGGGGGGTGTTTGTAGAGCTTAGAGTATACTGATCTGGGATTTAGGTGTCCACTGGTAATTCAGCTGACACAATTGGAATCCGTCACACTAACTGTCAAAGACCTATGACACCTGGTGGCAATAAATGTGATTTAACCTCCTAACCAAATAATGGCCCTAATAAACATACTTTTCATTTCCCAAAAAAAAAAAAAACTGTCAGTGAGTTGCAGGATAATCTGGTGAGTATATGAGTAAATCGATTTACTCAACCCATCTGTCAGCACAGTTCTCTCCCCCAGGTTTAGCCCTAATTCTCCTGGCCTGGCAAACCCGCAGAGTGGTCAAGTACGCATTAAGAAGCTTCAGCTGAATTATGGCTCCGACCGTCAATGCTGCAGGTGGTTTCAGGGGCCGCGCGGCCTCAGCCAGCGATTGTCAACTGAGCCATGGTAAAGGTTTGCCTTCCTTAACAAAAACGTATTTTCCATATATGGAAAGTCAATATGTTAACATCCTTGACTTGTCCATGTTTTGTGACAATGGAACACTGCTCTGGTAACATTTCCAGCATTTATCAACGACATCAAGACATAGCACTGAATGATTTGTGAAATTAGAAACTGTTACTTGAAATTTACATCATAACGTAATTCATATTTTTTTAATAAAAACATAATAACATTAAATTTATTACAATTACTGTACATTAAAATGCAATATTTAATGTCTGAGGACATATATGGCAACAAATATATGGCTAGGAAACAGGGACATGAGGTAAGACAGAACACTGCATGGCAGGTATGGATGGTTGATCTAGTCATAAATCCCTGCTAATAATCCTGCTTCAGGACAGCTGCTGGCCACTCGGCCAGCAGGGCATTCATCCCATTTGCAGGGGTGACTGACCACTGTAAAACCACTAACAGGGGAGGACCAGAGGAGGCCATGGCCCTGCCCCCCATGGGTGAGTGTACAGCAGGGGCACTTGAGATCACGCTTCCCTCAGAACATGATAACCATGAAAAGAGACTGCAAAAGCACTGTGGACAAGTGTGGAGGAGGAACAGCCTCTGAGACAGAAGTGCTGTGATTATGGCTGGCAAATGAAAACTGTATGTTCAATGGTGCACTGTCAGTTGATATGGTAACACTTTACAATACGGCCACATGAATTTGCATTAACTAATGTAGTTGTTAACATGAATTAATGATGTACAAATGCATTAAGCATGAAATCTAGTTAGTAGTTAAAAAATACATTAACTAAAGTATTAGTTATATGATTATTTATACATCATCAAAACAAAGGACAAACTGATAATTAGTTAACCATTAACAAATACATGAACAAATTTTTTAAATCCCAATACGAACTAGTGTAGTTGTTATCATGAATTAATGATGTACAAATACATTACAGATGAATTTTTAGATAAATCTTCTTAGATGAACTCTATCTTTTTAGATTAATTTTTCAGGCTGAAGTGTAATTACTGATACTTGATTCTACTTCTTACCAGATTATCATTACATAAAGTTTATATTTCTGCAAACAGTGATTCCCGCTGTTGTGCCTATTTTATTTTATTTAAACTTAGAGAGAAAGATAAGGATACATCTTATCCTAAGGGAAGTGCAGTAAAAAAATACTCACCCTTTAGCATCCCTCTGAGGTCTGCAAGAATTAATAATAAAACAAGAATAAGAATGATTTTTATCAAGAATAGTGTATATCATGTCTTTTACATTAATTTTATTCCAATCAGTGAAGGTGCTTGGTCACAGCTCACCTGAATTCAAGTACAGCAACATTCTTGAAGCCTGGCAGTCTTTCAAAAGCGTCTTCAATCTGCATCAGTGAAGAAATAGAACAGACAGGGTTTGAGATTTAAACAGCATCCCTCATCCATTTTACTTTGACCAATGATATTCTTTCAATGAAGTGTACATAACAGCATAACGGCCCTATTAGCTAGAGGACGTGGACATATTGGACAGAGAGCTACTTATCAGTGAATAAGAATAAGAATTCCCTGCCTCAGAACTGGAGATCAGAGGCACAGCCTGCGGATCTGAAGCCTTCCCATGTCCCCCATTGGACCCAAAGAGAGCATGAACAGCACCATTCATCTGGAGTCTACATCACAATGGCCATAAAACCGTTTTACTGCAAAATGAGGGATGGAACCTTGAGGTGGTTCAGAAATTAGTGCAGAAATAAATTTTTACACCAGGTTCTCCCTCGTCAGGTCCCAAACAGAGAGGGTGGAGTCTGCCCCTCCCTAATCCTGTTCTTCCTGCTGGGATGCAGCTGATCCTTCTGCTGTGTGCCCCCTCCCCACACCCCCATCTCATGAGTCCTCCAGATGTGCTCCACTCTGACACAAACCTGAATTCAGAGGCTTGCCAGAGCAGAGCACAAGATGTGCAGCGCCCATTGCCAGCAGTGGGGGAGGTACATTTTGTTCCCCCGAAGCAAAAAAAAAAGTTTTCCAGTGTGATTGTTCCCCCAGATTTCACCAGGGCCAGTGTGAGTGACTCATTGCTCTCTCTTTGCGCCCTTTGGGTTTTCCAGTCCGACCTTTTCTTTGTGTGCTCCACAGCACATAGCGCAGAGCCTCCCACAGACCAGAAAACTGCGTTGGCGCAAGACAATGATCTCCTCAAAAAGTAGATAAAACCTCAGTGTTTTCTGAAGTCCTGCCAAAAACAGCAAGTTTCCTCCTCACTGTCCAATGTCCTCCGAGATATGAACATGTTGCATAATTCCAGTTTGGGCCAGTCAAGTCCAGTTCTGAAAACATGAAGAACAGGAAGAGGGATATAGGAAGGGAACAGGAGAAAGAGAAGGAGGAGGAAGAGACACTTCTGGAAATGGAATATACTGCAATATATGAACAGGCAACATCAATAACGACTGGTGCAGTCCAAAGGGTGGCCAACTCTTGAGCCATATCCAAGTCCCCTCCTTGTCAATCTGTTGCCTTCTCTGCTTTCTACCCATCTGAATAAAAATCAAAAACTAAAAAAGGAGGGCAGACTCTTCAGAGTCAAGATTTTTCAGCTCTTCATAATGTATGGGAAAACATACACATTCTTTCCACTTTCAGATATTGTAAAACAAATTTTTGTTGCTCTGAAATGCACTACTGTATAAAGTGTACACTATATTGCAATGTATTCCTGGGGAGTTAGAGAGGAACACAAGTTGGAGAAAGAGGAAGAGGATAGGTAGGAGAAAAAGTAACATAAAAGAGAAAATGTGTCCCACACCTTCTCAATGAACTGCTGTGCCAGACGCTGGTAGTAGAAACTGAATGGGTCTTTCAAGGCATCACTGTAAACTTCACCCTTTAACTGAATGCTCAGCTCTACCATCTGTTCCTTCAGTGACCAGGTTGGCCTTGTCAAGATGTCCAATTCGATTTCATTACTGATCTGAAAGCACAGTCAAAGCATGTATCAGTATGAACAGACTCCATGTCAGAATCATCATGTATTACTCACATCACTCATTTTTTGCTGTGTATAATAAATAGCCGGTATAATTTTCAAACCACAATATGCAAGAAAATGACTTCAAATACAGAAGGATTTTCCAGGGGCACAAATCACCATTTGTACCAGCCATATTGTGTCATAATGCATACCACACATCAGGTGAAATGGAGAGAGCATGAGCTGTAAAGCTAATTAAATTACACTAAGCAATGGGCCAGGACACCAGGCCCATCTTTGCAAGGAGTGACATTGGACTGTTCATGAGCAGAATTTGAAAGGATTTGCATTTAATATTTAATCTGAAGGCAGCATCTTCTTAAGCACAGTGTTCCCATCACTGCACTGGGACATTGGTATTGGCTGATGCCTTCTAACGACAGGGGTGTTTACTTTCCCAGCACACACCTTCATTCAGGTTGAATTGCATAGCTTCTATTTTTACACATCTTGACACTTTAATCACATTGCGCATCTATAAAGCTGGATAGTTATGGAAGCGATTCACGTTAAGTGTCTTGTTCATGGACACAACAGAAGTACCTTATCTAGGAACTGAACCAATAACCTTGGTGTTTTGACCAAAACTTCGGTCTACAGCCCTGGTCCTGGAGAACCACAGAGTGTGTTGGTTTTCATTGTTACGCCATGCTTAATTGACTCATTTAAACAATTGATTACAGTTAACCACACCTGGCTTCTTAGCTCTGAACTGGCTGCTGATTTTAAGGTGAAAACTTAAATCCAGAGAGCCAAAGGGATCATGGTTTTAGATCATAACGCCTATATCATTACATAGCATAGCCTCTCACCTTAGAGAATGCCCTTTCTGTCTTGCTCACAGTGTCTTCCTCCACCTTGCCTGCAGTGTCCTGACCAGCCACTGTCCTCTCAGCCATGGTTTGCGGAGTAACCGCCAAAGTGACTTCATGCACCTCTCCCAAGGTGACTTCCTGAATGTCTTGCGTAGTGGCTTCCTCCCCAATGCTGACTTCCTGTTTAGCCACCTCAGTGACTTCCTGGGTGGCCTCTGGGGTGAGCCAGAGGCAATTAAGATGGAAAACAAATGTTACTGTGTTCATGTGTTTGTTTTTTATGCTCTTTGCAGGAAAGTAATTGTTAATGAAATGAGGTGATGAGAGAGGACTGAGGACTCCAGAGAAATAAAATGTATGATCAACATGCTCCAACACTTAACAATATATTGTCTGTGCAAATATACACATTATTTCTGCTTTCTAGGCCACCTGTATTAGCATCAGGCCCAGTTGTCCAGACTTCAGACCCCAAAGTAGAAACAAGTCCATTGGGTCAGATTTATGACTGCTCCTGTGGGTGCTGAAGTAGCCCTAAGCGTAGTGGTGTCACTAATGGGGATTATGGGCTATTCTGAGCGTCACATGTGGCGAGGCAGAGCAAATCTCACGTGGCGCAAAGAAAACCGAGAAACACCAGGAGGAGAGTAGAATAGGCATGTGAGAGAAATCTCTCACCAGGTTTCACAATGCAACATACACACAATCATTCAGGATCACAAAAGTACAGGTATACACAAAAACTGTCTGCTGTGGTGTACAGGTAACATATCACACAGGAAACTGCTACTGTGGCCAAAGCATCATACAGCATCATACATACACAATCATGAAGTAAGAGAGCTGCCACAAAAGAACGCTACTGCGTCACAGAAGAGGGAGATATGTGTAAACGACCACTGGTGAATAACAAACACAGACCTTTCTGGGTGGTGGCAGCATCAGGCTCTGAAGGAGCAGCTGTTGTCTGCAGACTGAATAAAACAAGCACTCTATTTCAGGGTTCTTTGGAGGGATTGATGAAATGACATTATTTCACTGGCACACTGCTATAATTCCGAATAGAGCATCTTCCTGGCATCAGAAGTTGCTTAATTTTGTCTTTTAGCAGCAATTAATGAATTTCGTTTCAATACACAGTAAAGGTTTCCAGTGTTAATTTAACAGATGTGTCCCAGAAAGATCAAATGTAGGGTATTTGGCTCAATTCTGAAAATACAACTAGAGATAGATAAATCATTTTTTTGTACAAACAATCTCATCCCTTGGCTATGATTACAAACCACAATGAAATTTCTGGGACATACCATTCACTTTTGGCAATATCTCCCAAAATATTTACTGAACTCGCTGTTCATTGGAGACAAAGAGGTGGTAATTCTGCGCGTTTAACCTGAAATATGTAATTCAAGCTCGATTCATCTACCTGAAAAGTCTGTGTCACATTTTACCCTATGCTAGACTTGGCCCTGCTCTCCCCTACTCTATTATAATCAAATCTGCTCTATCAAGATGAGCTGATTTAATACAAAACATTTTAAACACATGGCAGATTCAACTGGAAACACTGAAATGATTTTATAGCCATTAAGGACACAAATGTATAAACAAAAAAAAATTAAGCATTTAATTTCATGGGGCGACATAGCTCAGGAGGTAAGAGTGGTTGTCTGGCAATCGGAGGGCTGCCAGTTCGATCCCCCACCTTGGGCATGTCGAAATGTCCCTAAGCAAGACACCTAACCCATAATTGCTCCCAACGAGCTGATTGGTACCTTGCATGGCAGCCTTTCACCGTTGGTGTGTGAGTGTGTGTGAATGGGTGAATGAGAGGCATCAATTGTAAAGCGCTTTGGATAAAAGCGCTATATAAAACGCAGTACATTTACCATTTAATTTGGAGGTGCCACAGAGACTAATCAAGCTGTGCCTTGTGAGTGAAACAGCCCTACCTGCACATATGTAGCCAGGAGTTGGAAGCCTCACTGGGGGACAGGAAAAATAGGAAGTAGGAGTAAATACAAGGAACATAAGTTGCTTCTCCAACTGCTATGTAACTCCTTCATAAGTAGTACATACTGTAGCGTCTTCATTCTTCATAATGACTAAATAAACAGGTAATGTCAATAACTGTAAATAGGCACATGGCATAGGCACATGATTTATGAGTGACACATAAATTAGCTGAATTGCCAACATTAACATTAGCATTCATGATTGTCTCTGTAGTGCTCGATCAATGTACATTTAAAAGTAAATATCACACAAATCTATTTGCAGACAAAATACAAACATGTTACACTCTTGATAAATTATGGTTTGCTATCTTTATCCAGGCTGCTTCACATGTTCTCTGTAATTCATTATTTAGTCCATATCCAGCTTTATTCAGTTTGCATAATTGGTTTTGATCTCGAAGTATGTAAATAACTTGTTTTCAGTTGAATTTAAGTTTCAATTTTCTTCTGTGTCTTCTATTGAAAAGACTTGGAACCGGACAGTCTTACCTATTTGACCCAGACAGTGGCATCCTCTAAAAACAGGAAAAGAGGTGATTTTGAGTAACATCTGGCCGAGAATACTGGCATGCACACACACACACACACAGAATGATACCCATTTAAAAGTGTCATACATTAAAATCATGAATATTTACAAACAGCTACATTTGAATTGTGTTATAAAATCACAGAATAGGTGCATCTGTATTATACTCCATGCAGACCATGTCCTTTTATTAGGAGGCCATGCACCACAAGTTATGGTTTCCTTGCACATTTCTGTGGTGATCTATCCCCTTAGTCTGTATGGGTCACCACTATCGATCAATCAAAACATAGAATTGATCTGCATTAAAAGAACTGTTAAACACATTGCCTCATGATCATTTCATCATTTATGTAAATCTAAACTGTTAGAACCATACTGCAAATGGTCATGTCAAGCCATGTCATGGGCAATCATGACAAGAAAATTCTAATATACATGTTTTTGAGGAAGCACAAGGGTTGACATTTAGCATCAATAGAGATTTGGGCAATGATATGCCACATGGAGACACTACAGACTGTCTCTATATTCAATGGCTTCATTTGTGTTCGGTCTGCATTAATTCTTCCTTTCAACTGTTTTATACTTTCAGTTCAACTTTCCATCTGTACCATGCATCCACTTACCCTGTGCACCAGGGTCATGTGTTCTGAGGACTGGCTAAAATTGGTGCCTATATCGAGGGTGCTGGCTCTGCCCTCTCGGCACATGGTCATCCAGTCCTGGTACTCGTTACGCTCTGGCAGACGGTCCCAGAAGATCTTGAAGGCCTCCCACACTGTCTCCTGGCACACTTGAGCACAGTCACACACAGAGCACAGTCAAAGAAGGGCAGTGCTGCACCCTTAACACCCCATACAATCACTTGAAACACTCTGGCACACTGTCTGCTTTCTTACTTTACCCTTCACAGACGGTTCCTGCACAAACCTTTTTACAACTATAGGACAGGAAACCTGCCATAAAACAGTTTTTAAACTGAGTCTGGCCCACACAGTACACTGGAACACAGTCAGTAGAGACGGTGTCCCCCCCAGAGAGGCAGATTTTAGTCAGGATTTTCTTCATCACTCACAGCCTTTGTGTATTTCAGGATTGAATGCTAAAGCATGAAAATGTTTTCCATGTGTCACTGAAGCTTGCACTTTCAAGCCAAAAAGTTTTGATTCAAAAGTTGCACATTAAAAATAAGAAGACAGTAGTAATAGCAGTAGTAGTAGGAGTAGTAGGAGTAATACTGCTAGTTGTAGTACAAGTAGTTTTAGTAGTAGTACTAGTAGTAGTAGTTATAATAGTAATAATAGTAGCAGTAGTAGTAGCAGCAGAAGAAGTAGTAGCCCCACTAGGACCCGAAGTAATAGAAGTAAAAGTGGTACTGCTATATTGTTGATTACTTTCCACAAATTAGAAATAGGGATCCAGAAATAGGATGCTGGGTTCTTGGTTGACTTACAGTATATATATATATACTTGTTGGGTAATAATACAAAAATGTAACTTTTTCTGCTTTAAATACAGATGCATTGCTGTCAGCACTAAATTTCCATGCCCTAAGAATCTAATAATGCTGATAATTCAACAAAGACATAACAGCAGCCCATTTCATTGAATAAGAAAGTGGAGATCTGTGATTAGCAATTAACAGGCTTCTCTGGCTCCTATTTCTTATGTAAAATATGTGTCCTTGTTTCCTCATTAAATCATTGTTTTGGACAATAATTTAGTATTTTAATGGCCTGTAATAAGTTGCAAAAAGTATTTTTGGCAATACTATAAAAAAGTACACAATAGAAAATATCTCTGTGAATTGAAAAGCATCCCATTTTATCTAGCCTGACAGCTCTGCACATCTGACCAGTGTGTAGGAGATGCCAGTTCCAGGCCAGTGAGTGGAGTTCACATTGATGACATCGCTCTACTATTTGAGTCCAAGCACTTTCTAGGCAGAAGCACATGTGCTTCTGAAATACCTGCTCCTTCTGCCTGACAGGAGATGCTTCATTCCTGCCTCACCTCTGCTTACGGGATCTAACTCTGAGCTGCCAGCATTCTGTTAAATCCATTAATGCGCCTTTTTTTTTTTTTTTTTTTTTTTAAATGGCCGATTCTCTTCTCCCTAACCCACCCATTTA
Organism: Anguilla pacifica; assembly: GCA_039654925.1. NCBI lineage: Eukaryota > Metazoa > Chordata > Actinopteri > Anguilliformes > Anguillidae > Anguilla > Anguilla pacifica. The sequence continues at coordinate 32,815,529 of CM077286.1, read as the reverse complement.
GAGAAGAAAGGCCCCACTGGCATTGGAGACTGACTGTGACATAACAGCTTCTTAATTCAGTTGTCTTTTGCGAAAGCACACATCCCCAGAGGGTTAAAGGGCTTTGTGTCTGATTGATATTTGTAAGTTGTTGTCACATTTCTCCAGCAGGTTTAATACACATTTATGTGAAATATACAGGGCTAAACAAACATGGCTCAGGAATATTTCTTCAATGACCACGAAGATGGAAATGAAAAAGCAACAGTTGAAAAAACACGTTATTTAAAATAATTTTTAAAAAATTTTGATTATAGCCTGGAGAGCCTCAGTGTCTACAGGTTTTTATGGTTTCCTTTAAATCCGCAGCCAATATAGGCCTTGGAAATAGGTTGTATGGACTCCTAAGCCAATCAGTAACGCAAATTAAACACACAAGTGCTGGAACACCCTCAAAACCAGTAAATACTGCAGAATTCCTGGGCTGGAGTCTGACATCCCTGATTGTATTGAGTTGTTGGCAGCTGCAGCAGCTTCAGTAGTATGAATAGTCCAAAAAGGTAGAGAGCATGGTTCAAGTAAGCCTATTTGTCCTTTCTCACATGGGGGTACTGTACATAATATCTACACTGTGATCTCAGTGATTTCGCTTCCAAAAATGGCAGCAAAACATTTGAAAAAGATTGCCATCTCATAACGAACAGTAAAACATACTTACCAGTCACTTACCAGCCAATCACACACACTGACTAAAATGTCTAACAGAATATTTCAAGTGCTAGCTGCTTAAATGTGGGCTCAGAAACCAAGAAGTTTAAGAATTCACAAACTGAGCCTGGCCTCACACATTTTCTCAAAAAGTTGAAAAGCTGTTCATGGACATTTCTGTAATTTTGATAAATAAACAGTCTTTGGTCCATGAGGGTAAGGCTCACTTTGTCAACAAACAAACTCAATATATGGATATCAGTAGGACAATATCAGCATGTGCTTGAACAATCACTCACCTCGCAGGTGAAAGTAATCCAGGTGATTTGCAATAGCTTGCTCCACAGTTTCTTGCGCACAAAGTTTAACTCCACTGGGAAACAACACATTGCGTTTTCTCCGGGAAATCCCGCCTTTCTCTTCATTCTGTGACTGGTAGTGTGCCATCTGAATGCCTTTTTGCAAAACTGACTGACTCAACAAAAACCTAACTGTCTCTTGAGTATTATCCAGTCCAATTTGGGAAGATGAACCATCTGGTAATATCCCAGGTGTTGCAACTGAAAAAAATAAAATGTACTCTTGCATATCAAATCACAAATAGACATGACCAAAGACACATAGGCCTATGTATAGTTACGTACCTGTTCTTATGTCAGAATTTCCCATCATGAAAACAAAGGTAAAAATGAACAAACAATGTTTCCGCGTGATGTCCAGCATTTTAAATCCCAGTTTCTAGAGCAGATGACTTGAAAATTAATTCCCGGAAGCGTTCAGTTCTTTATTATCTCTCCCTACAGGTGTTTGCATTGCTTTGCATTTAGCAAACACTTAAAAAAAAATTCTTATGCATCTTAGGTAGGATGCAATGTTGCTAAAGAGAACATAGTTGACATGGTGCACTAGCTTCTGATGAAGATAGACAGATGGCATTTCCCCAGATTTTTTCCCCCTTACTCTCTAATCCTATTTGCTAAGCCTTTTAGGCAGCTAGATAAGAGGGTGCACAGGTGCTGAAATGAACATATGGAAATCTTTCAATCTATATGAATATGGAACAACTTTACTAATAATGATATCTATCATGCACAAGAACTATTGCCTGATTTTATGAGTAAATATTAAATATTAATACAAATCATTCACAGGCCCCTTCCACAATACTCTCCGAGATGAAAATAAGATGAACATTGCAAGTTATGGCAAGAGTCTTAAGACTAAAGGCTTAATACACTTTATTTAAGAGATTTGAAAACATTTATGTTAACGTAATTTACTATTTTTATTGTCGTTTTAGTCACTGAACATTTTACTGCTTTAGCCTGTTGTTCACTTAGACAAACAGACAGAGAAGTTACTAACTATCTTGCATCCCCTCTGATTACAGTAATGTTCAGGGATAAAGTCAACCCACTGAACCCTCTTATCTATATAATAAAACATGCAAAAACATTTAAAACGATAAATGGCACACATACTGGTTACATGTTGATCTGATTATGATAACTGATGCAATTACAATAAAGTGGAAGAGAATTTTGTAAAGAGAATTAATGCATCTAATGATATCCATGTACCCAATGACTTTATCGGCAGGTCAATGTAGTGAGATTTGGCTACTGCCTCCATCAGTTTCTAGGTGCCCTGTATGCCTGCCAAACAAATATACAATCAAAACCCTGTTCATGAATAACCCGATTTCCTGGAATCACCACAGATATTTTACGAATAATTCCACAAGGAGAAGAGAGACATGTGCCAGGGTGATGAAATATAGCAACTGGACACCGTGGAACAGCCAAAGCAATTTAAACAGACTGTAAGCAAAAGAGCTAAAGCACTTAAAAGCCTACAAAGTCACAAATGCGCATTTCCAGGAATCTGCATTTAGACACCACTTGGCCAGCATAATCCTTACCACTAATCAACTATTTCACAGATGACTTATGAATGGTGTGATAAGCAAAAGGCTGAATGCCTCAATCTGGTCTGAGCCTCTGATTGAATAACATGACTGAGCTTTGCCCATATTGTCCCAGAACAGCAGTACCCTGCACAGTCAGTTGTTCATCTCCAAGGGAGCCATTTACCGCAGAACCTGGGTTAATGTAAAAGCCTCTTACAATGGTCATTAATACCAATGTATCCAAATATTAGTAATATTAAGATTTCCACCCACCCTAGGAGCTTCAGTGAATGAGAAGAGAAGAGACCCAGCCAAACACAGGATTCAATCGGTAATCCATGGTTTGCTAAGGCCTGTGCACATAAAGATAAGCAGTGCTATCTTTACGGAGGTATAAACCACAAGTCTGATTTGTGGAATTCTGAGATCCCCTTTTTCCTGAGTTCCCCTGCTTCTCCCATGCATCTCTCTGTCTTATCTGAACTATTGATGGCTTCAGGCCTCCACAAAGCCCATGAAGAGATACAGCATCACCAAACCCCCCTCATGAACACAGATGACCCATAAATCAGAATGAATTTTCATAAACAGTACATATACATGTTTTGTAAACAAAAGAAAGTAAACTAATGACAAAAATAGATGTACAGTATATGCATTTATGAAGGAAATTATGAAGTTAAAATAACTTTTTTGACCTATAAATTAGCATTAAGGATCTGTGGATTGAGTCCATGGCTGTTTCAGAACTGAGCTGAAACAGTAGCTTTGGTAAGTTGAAGCTGACTCTAACATGCTCCACACTGATGGGGGTTCACAAAGGACTAATACTTGAAGCAACTTATGGCTTTCATAAGTAACATTTTCCCACCATTTTTTAGGAACTGAACAATTTCCTTTCAAGAGGTGTGGAAATTATTTCCAGTTTTCTTAAATCGGCTCAATTGGAGCAATTGTGACTTTTTTGATAAATGGATGGAGAAACATGACAAAATGCAGATGCTTCCATACAGGGATACGGCATAATACAATTAAGCAATTAACATCCTATCATGTTCTGTGTACATATATCCCCACGACCCAGGATAAGCGGGTATAGATAGTGGATGGATGGATATATATATATATATATATATATATATATATATATATATATATATATATATCAAAAACAAAAACACCAGTGACACCATTTGTCCCAAATATTATGATGCCCTGAAATGGGGGGGTGGGACTATTTATAAAGAGTACTGTAATTTCTACAGTACTTTTTATACCCTTAAATAAAAGCTAAGAATATGCACTTTAACCACATGTGAATTGTTTGATTACAAATCTAATATTGTGCTCACTGTGTATATATATTTGAACCATCACATTTCCCTGTCAGGGCCATCATTTGCACCATTTCTGTTTCAGGAACCCCCCCTACCAGCATGCAGGGTCTGGGAAAACAACACTATGCCCACATTCGTGAGTTCTTGGTGGGGATGGAAAGGATGGAAGGAGAGGAGAAGAGGAGTCAGATGTTATCTTGCTCAAAAGCAGCAAATCAGTTGAATTGCACAGTCCAGTTTCCTGGTCTGATTAGCTGAGCTATTTTAATATGTTGTAAAAAAACTGGAGTAAGACATGGAAAATAGACTTAGCTCCTCAAGTCAACACAGGTTACGGACATCTCTCCTAGAACCATCAAATCCTATGAGAAGACATTCAATCTAAATGTAATTTGTTTACATTACACACAATATTCCAGGCAAACAAGGCACACGGAATAACAGAAAATTCAAATTCCAGCAATCCATTTTAACTCATGTAAAATTAATGAGCAATTAATGTTCCGTCATGAAAACAATCAGAACCATATTCAAGTAGATAGGGGAATAGATATACTTGCATACTTGCTCAGTAATTGAAGAAAGCATCATTTTTAGTGTAATACACATTTATATAATGTGGCCAAAGCATTTTTACACAGACCAGATCATTTTGACTAAATGTTCAGTAAAAGTCTAGTCTGACTGTCAGAGCTCAGAATGTCTATTATGCACAAGGTATTTGCATGCATACATTGTATAATGTATGACTTGCAAACAAAGCAAGTAAACAGGAAGCAGATTCAGTCATGGCTTTATGAAAAATGGATGAATCCCCAATAGAGGTACAGAAATCATGAGAGAATACAAACAAATCTCAACTGTACAGTGTAATGTATTAAGGTCACAGACTTGTTACTAAGAGGCTGCTTGTTCAAATCCCAGGTTGTGTGCTGTCATTGGGCCCGTGACCAGGCTAGTTAACCTGAATTGCTTTGGTAATATACACTTCAATATAACTGAATAGTGTGTAGGTCACTCTGGAAAAGGGTGTCCATTACATTAACATTAAATCTCTCCTGACACAGAAGTTCTACAAGACCACCACAAACAAGAGCAGTACTGCTGTTCCAGAATGATTTAGAAATAAATGTTCATTGCCATACATGTGAACAGATTTAACCTCCTTAAGGTACTGCAGGGGTCCTGCTAATGTCTGAGTCACCTCCAGCAGATAGACCCACACGTTAGTGTGGGTCCCATTCATTTTTATGAGTGAGCGGACAAACACTAATCTCCTCCTTAATTCCCTTTCTGAGCATAGTGCTGCCCATATGTTCCCTTTACACCATCTTCACTGACATCAGTCACTTCCCGCACCTGGCCCCACATCACCTGCCCCTCCTCCCACTCACTACCCTTGACTAGACTAGACCTTACACACTGGCCCCACACTAATCCTCTGTGACCCAGCTGGTGTCAAATAGCTTTAGCAGCTATTCAACCTACCACCACAGGGTTTAATAGGTGCTCTCCAACTACAAAGTAAAGGGCTCACTCTAACCAAGTTAAGCCCAAGAGAGATAAAATGTCTGAGGACCCCAGGAAGACTAGCCATAGTCAAGGCGTGCTCTACAGAGCTGTTTAAATTGTAAAGCAATGTGTGTATAATCCCCTGCTGTGCACACACTGCGTGACATATCTCCACTAACCTACTGTCTCACTGCGCATGCACCAATTTGTTCATTTCGTAGCTAGCGCACTTATGAGAGCAGATGCTCCTCCTTGCAAGTTTAGCCTGCACAATTCATTGTGTTATGGTGTGCGTCGATGAAATTGTAAGTGTACCGGGAAATTACATTACCGTCAATAGTAGTATAATTGCAGTTTTTGTTGCAACTAGATAAACGTTTCTTTGCGCTAGTATCTTGCAGCCACGTGTCGAATGCATGATGCTATTCACTTACGAGTGTGCCTCATGTTATAACCGTTGATATTTGTGTTCTGGTGTATTATACTTAGGTTCCGTGGTAGGTTACATTCCTCATCATAAGCGGAGATACTTGTTGAGTTTACCGATAGCGCCGTGTGTAGCTATCTTCCTGTATATTTATTTTACGGTCCTATGTTTTTATTAACCCTAATGCACATTTGTGAGTGATGTAATATTCTATTTTTATTATATCAATGCAATTGTCATTCTTACTATATTGCCTTCATCTGTGTATTTGCAGATATCACGCCTTATCACAATTTTATTATTAAACATCTGAAAGGAAGTCTGGAGTTGGCTGCATTTGTTCTGAGCGACAAATTAGGCCAGTTAGGGTACCACCAGTCATCACGCACGCACATCATCTACCACAAGTGGTCCTTAGAGTACCCACACTGCGCTATGGCAACCTCCAATAACTTCTATGACGGACAGCCACCACAGAGTCCCCACCCTAGTCGGCTCGGGGATATCTTGAGGACTTTAACTACCCAGTTAAACAGTCTGTGCCAACTACACTTCCGGCAGAGTGCAGCATTCACGAAACTGAACTACTGCCAGACGAGGAAGCTAGCAAAGAGTATTCTACCCCTGCCTAAGTATAGGGAACTTGAGTATGAGCAATGGCAACAGATGCAGTTATGCCTCAGATACATGAACAGACAGATGAAGGAGCTGCAGAAAACCATGGAGAGTGCCAGACGGGTACCCTACACACACAGTCATGCAGGTTACCCATACTTTAACAATTCCTACTTTCCCCAGGATCCTCCACAATACTCAAGTCTCCCTCAGTTAGAGTCACATACCCCAATGCACAGCCCAATGGGAAGAACCACCGTAGCATCGCAAGAGCAACTGAACAGGATAGTTCAGCACATTCCAAGAGAGCCAGTGTCAGAGCAGGTTTCAGACCCAGCTCAGCCTACCTTGTCAGAGCAAGCCCTCACGTCTGGGCCACAGCCCAGTCTGGATTCAGCTCCGCCTGCCCAGCGCTCACAAACTCCAGCATCTGAGCCACACCCTATTCCAGACTCAGGTCTGCCTGCCCAACGTGCACCAGCTTCTGCCTCTGACCCACAGCCCAGTCAGTTTCCAGCACCACCTACCCAGTACACACGTGTATGTATGTTATGGTTCCCTGACTTTGTGCCCTAGTGGCTGAATGTGGTGTTGCAACATTTGTTTGATTGTCTTCCTAATAGGAAATGGGTGTCACCTGGAAGGGGTCCTACTTAAGGGGCCCTCTGGCTGATGCTCGCTCTCTCTCCATTCAGAGGACAACCTGCAGTCTGGCTACACTGCGCATTTTTGTTCTTTTGTAGTGTTCTTTAATTAAAGATATTTTTGAATTGCGACTATTTTGAGTGATCTCGTTTATGTTGCGACTGGCCAGGGGCTAATCGTAACATAGCTGGGGGCTCGTCCGGGATCTGCTGATCTGGTATGTGTTCTCTCTAGTTTGTATCTCGCTTGAGCACAGTTTTGATTTTAAAGTTCTCCGCGTTTGCGTGGTGCAGTGGTAGGTTGAGTCAACTGAGTGTTATTGGTTTGCTGTGTTTCCCTCAGGTAATTGTAGTCGTCGGGCATGTCCTTCGGGCTTGTCACTTTGTTATTTTGCCTTTCTTATTTTTGGTGTTAACTCTGGGTGGGGGTACTCTCCGGTTCGCCGTGAGTGACTATTCAATTGGTCTCTCATTTGCGTTCACGGGTTTTGCGTTTAAAAGCCGTCTCGAGCCCGGTAACTACACTGAAGACTATGTTAGGTTTTAGTTAGATTTTCATTGCTACTAGATAGTTAGGACCTGGGGGAAGTCAACGTATAATGACTCGGCTTATCGTTGTAATTAGTGTGATTAGTATCACCTGTGATTTTGCTCAAGCGGAGGACGCTAGGACGAGAGAGCTTGTGATTGTGTTTGGGTGAGTATGGAAATTTGCTACATTCCTACCTTTGCAGTTTGTTTTTGAGTATGCAATCGGTAGCTGTGTTTTCTCATATTAATTAGTGATATTTCCATGTTCATGGTCGTTTGTTTGTTCGTGCTCGTACTAGCTGCAAACTTAGCATGTTTACAGTTCGACTTGCGAACTGTGACTCGTGTTCTTTCAAGCCGTGGTGGCTGTGAGCCAAGTTAGAATTACTTCCGTGTGCTTTTCCGAGAGAGCAATATCAGCGCTCGGTAAGTAAATCTGAGTAACCGAGGATGGTTTTGATGCTACCATTGTGTAATGGTTGTATTCGTAGCGCTAGTCACAATGCTAGTGTAGCAATTTTGTGCATCGCTTGTAACTACTTTGTAAGCTTGTAAAATTTTGTAATATTTTTACATCGATGCCTTGATATTGGCTGCTTCATAGTGGTTGTTCGTGTGCGGTTGTCCCTTCGCTTGCGTTTGGTGATGTAGCTGTAAAGCTGAATGGTTAGGCTACTTGTTGTGATACTGTTGATATTGTCCCGTAACGCATTTTTCTTGTGCTTTGGTACTTTGATTAGGATAACAGTACTTGTTTTGCCTTCCTATAGCCTTTTGTATAACCTGTGGTATTGGTAGTTTAGTGTTGATTGCTACACTATTACTGCTGTTGTGGTGCTGGGGCACTGATCCAATTCTATTTCAGCCTCTTGATGTGTTAGTTCTCTTAGGTGAGTGGTTCTGATTGTGTTCTAGGATTCTTGACTGCATTTGTTTGGATTATATCTTAAGATGTCTACTGTTGACATTCAGACGTTTCTTGATGATCCCTCTGAGGACCTGCTAGAGGAATTTACTAAAGAGCAGCTGTTTAAAATTGCAGAATATTACGAAATTGAGATTTCTAGTAGTGATAAACGACTTAGAGCCAACGTTGTTAACACTTTGAAGGCAATTCTAACTGACATGAGGGTGCTTAGAGCTAAACAGGAGTCCCCCTCGCGACTCATCGAGTCTGAGGTTACTTTGAAATGACAAGTACTTGATCGGGAATTGGAAATGAAAAGGCTAGAATTAGCAGCAAGAGGCAGAGTTGGAAATGAAGAGGTTAGATACTGAAGGCAAGAAGACTACCTCTCCTGTTGCATTTGAGGTAGGTAGGCATATTTGTATGGTTCCCCCTTTTTCAGAAAATGAGGCAGAGGGGTACTTTTCTCATTTTGAGAGAGTGGCCACCTCTTTAAATTGGCCGAGGGATGTATGGACTTTGTTGCTGCAATGTGTCCTTACTGGTAAGGCCCAAGAGGCATATTCAATGTTATCATTTGAAGACAGTGCTGATTATGATTTAGCCCGGGCTGCCATCTTGCGTACATATGAACTGGTACCTGAAGCATACCGGCAGAAGTTCCGACGCTATGCTAAGCAGGATAAACACACTTATGTGGAGTTTACAAGGGAGAAGGGGCAGTTGTTTGATAGGTGGTGTCGATCTCAGAAGATTGAGACTAAGGAACAACTCCGTGAGATGATGGTTCTGGAGGAGTTTAAGAATGGTCTGCCTGAAGCCATTACCACTTATCTCAATGAACAAAAAGTAACCAACGTGTCAGAAGCTTCCGTCCTTGCTGATGAATTTGTGTTGACCCATAAGATTGTGTTTGGGGAAAAACATCATAATGAGGGCAAAGACAGGCATCAAGGGGGTTTTCGTTCCTTAAAGCCCACTTCCACTGGCCCTGTGCCATCTGTGCCACTGGGTAAGTCTAGCCCTGTGGGTAAATAGTCTGTTTTCACTGCAAAAAGACAGGACATAGGATCTCCAATTGCTTTAGTCTCAGGAAAAAACAGCAGGGTGCTAAATCTGTTGGCCTGGTAGCTCCTTTGACTTCTTGTGATGTTGCTGAACCTGAATTCCATGTCTCACCATCCAAATGCTCCAGTACTCAAAAGGATTACACACCATTTCTCATGAATGGCTCTGTGTCAATACCTGGGCAGGGCGGAAATGCACCAGTCTGTATCCTCAGAGACACAGGCACTGCTCAGTCCTTCTTATTAGAAGGAGTTTTACCCCTGTCTGAACAGACCTCCACTGGCACTAATGTTTTAATCCGAGGGTTTGAGATGGGCTTTGTTGACGTGCCCTTACATCGCGTTGATTTAATTTCTGACCTAGTGACTGGCAGTGTCGTAATGGGAGTGCAACCGTCCCTCCCCATGCCTGGTGTTACATTTATATTGGGGAATGATCTGGCAGGTGGAAATGTTTGGAGACAATCTGACACTCCACCTGAAGTTGTCTCTATGCCATTGGTGTGTGAGGGTCCAGATGAGTTGGAACAAAAATATCCTGATGTTTTCCCTACATGTGCTGTCACTCGTGCTATGGCAAAGCAACGTGATGCTAGGGACTTGCAGGAAGAGGGTTTTTATGACCTTCGTGACACGTTTTTTGGGCACCCTGAAATGTCTGACTCACAGTCTGTCTCTCTCTCTACAGTCAAGACATCTGAAGACCTTGTTCCAGAGAAGGGTGATACTGTGAAAACCACCATTAATGACATGCCACTGTCTCGAGCACAATTAATCTCTGCTCAGAAGGCTGATCCAACCCTTGTGTCTCTGTTTGAGTCTGTGTCTCCTGATCAGGAGATTGATGCTGTACCCCAAGGATATTCCCTTAGGGACAGAGTGTTGATGAGGACATGGAGGCCGCATGATGTTCCTGATGGGTAGAAGGTAATTTCTCAGATAGTAATTCTATCTACCTACAGAAACGAGGTTTTGAGTGTGGCTCACGATGGTTTGGTCGGACATCTAGGGATTAATAAAACATACAATCGCATCCTTCGGCATTTCTTTTGGCCTGGCTTAAAGCGGGATGTGGTGAAATTCTGATAAACGTGTCATGTCTGTCAGGTTACCGGGAAACCTAACCAGACCATTCCTCCTGCACCCCTTTACCCAATCCCAGTAGTTGGAGAGCCCTTTGAGCATATAATTCTGGATTGTGTTGGGCCTCTTCCACGGTCAAAAGGGGGCCAACAGCACTTATTAACAATCATGTGTGCTGCTACTCGCTTCCCAGAGGCTATCCCTCTGCGGAAGATTACTGCAAAAGCAGTCATCAAAGCATTAATCAAGTTCTTCTCTGTTTTCGGCCTCCCTAGGGTCATTCAAAGCGACCAGGGAACCAACTTCATGTCACGTGTTTTTGCCCAAGTCCTTCAACAGCTCCAAATCAAGCATAATGTCTCCAGTGCTTATCATGCTGAGAGCCTGGGGGCCTTAGAAAGGTTTCACCAAACCCTGAAGACTATGCTTCGTGCTTACTGTTTGGAGCTCAGGAAGGATTGGGAAGAGGGCATCCCCTGGTTGGTTTTTGCATCCTGAGAGGTAGTGCAGGAGTATTTAGGGTTCAGTCCTGCGGAATTGGTGTTTGGTCACACGGTGCGTGGTCCTCTGGTCCTGTTGAGGGACCAGTGGCTTAAGGAAACACCTCAGCATAATTTGTTGGAGTGGGTCAGCAAATTTCGCTCTCAATTACACCGAGCCCATGACTTAGCCAAGCAGAACCTAGAAGTTGCTCAGGGGAAAATGAAACACTGGTTTGACCGTAAAGCCCAGGTCCGGAAGTTCGATCCCGGTGGTGAGGCATATCTGGATGATGTGGTGGTTTTTAGCTGCTCGTGGTCCACGCATTTGGGTCATATACGGGAGCTTTTTGACCGCCTGTTGGCTGCCACCCTTACCATTAACCTTGCCAAGTGTGAGTTTAGTAGAGCTACTGTAACCTACTTGTGTAAGGTCATTGGCAGGGGGCAAGTACGTCCCGTAGGAGCAAAGGTTGAGGCTATTTGTCAGTTTCCTTTACCAACCACCCGCCGAGAGGTACGGCGATTCTTAGGTATGGCTGGATATTACAGGAATTTCTGTAAACTTCTCATCTGTCGTCGCCCCTTTGACCGATCTCATTAGCCCCAAGGTTGATTTCCACTGGTCTGATTAGTTAGTGCCCCATTATTAGCGGCTCCAGACTTCTCGAAGCCTTTCCGTCTTGCTGTGGATGCAAGTGATTCTGGGTCAGGTGCTGTTCTTCTCCAGGTTGCTTCTAATGGCATTGAACATCCTGTCTGCTACTTCTCTAAGAAGTTTAGTCCGCAGCAGCGTGCATACTCAACCGTGGAGAAGGAGGCACTCGCCCTGGTTCTCGCTGTCCAACACTTCGAGGTTTATGTTGGCTCCTCTTCATGCCCTGTACTAGTATACACAGACCATAATCCGTTGGTCTTCTTGAACCGCATGCGGAATTCAAATCAGAGGTTGATGCGCTGGAGCCTTATACTCCAAGCATTCAACCTTGAGATTGTTCATATCCGTGGGAAAGACAACGTTCTAGCTGATGCGTTGTCGAGGGTGTAGGGCGACTCTCTTTTTGGGTCTCTTGTCCTCTCTCCATCTCCTGGTCGCTCTCTATGCCTTGCTTCTCCCTTCTGTTTCAACTTTCCCAGGCGCCGGGGTCGTTGGACGTGTTGGGATGGAGATACGGGTCGGTGAGTGGGCACTGGTTGGTGGGTAGTAGTAGGGTCTGAGTCCCTGTATATATGTATGTTTAGTTGTATAATGGTGTATTATATATTTTGCCTATGATTTGTGACTGTTTTTGTGGCGACTGGTGTCACCATTTGGTGGTGGGGGTGTTATGGTTCCCTGACTTTGTGCCCTAGTGGCTGAATGTGGTGTTGCAACATTTGTTTGATTGTCTTCCTAATAGGAAATGGGTGTCACCTGGAAGGGGTCCTACTTAAGGGGCCCTCTGGCTGATGCTCGCTCTCTCTCCATTCAGAGGACAACCTGCAGTCTGGCTACACTGCGCATTTTTGTTCTTTTGTAGTGTTCTTTAAAGATATTTTTGAATTGCGACTATTTTGCGTGATCTCGTTTATGTTGCGACTGGCCAGGGGCTGATCGTAACAATTTACCACAGCATGGTTCAGACCAAGCTTCACATGCCCAGCACGTCCCAGCTCCACCAGAGCTGCAAAGAATTCCTGTCCCCCGCCTCAGCCGCTGCTATAGCAACTTCCCACACGGCAGGCCACAGCCTACCCAGCCCCTCCCTATGGTCTTTACCCTATGCCTCACCTGTTGCGTTATCAGCCTCATGTGCAGTGTCCTCAGTATGGACAGTCTCCACCCATCCAGCACATGCCTGTGTACCCTCCAGGGTTCCCTCCTGTGCCCAACTGGCCTCCAGTAGGCCCAACAGTACCCAACCTCATGGAAATGGCCATTGTCACATCCTTTGGCATAACTAAACCCAAGCTCACCTAATTTAGCATGGGAAAGGAGAGTGACTTCATTATGCTGAAGAAGGGACTTGACAGCCCACTAGGCCTCCACAGAAAAAGTGCTAGAGATGTGAGCATAGCCACAAGCAAGAGAGCTGTACACTCAAGAAGCCCTGTTCCACCTGTAATGGGCTGCACCTTGTTGTGCTGCATGATGTGGCACTCACAGCCAATGTCCTTACCGTAAGCACCTCAAACATGGTGTATATGGACCAGGCCGGGTTATGCTCAAGGTCATCTTCGTAGACGGGGACCCACAAACTTCCTCCATCATCCGACAAGCAAGAACTCCTGTCTGAACACATCATTGGTCTCATCCAGTCTTGGTTTGCACCAGCACATCGAGAGATGGTGGCAACTCGACACACTGCCATACAGACATGAGAAGGAGGCGACACGTTCAAAGCTGGATCAGGAAGCCGTAGACATGCTGGAGAAAGGGACAGTTTGCCTCACAGTGGATGGAATTTCCCGTTATGCCACTCCACTACTTCACAATAAGCTGGCTCCAAGCCTTCAGGCTGCACCCACAGTGGTTATACCCCTTCTGAGAGCCACGGAGCACCACCTAGCTAACAACCCCGAGCTATCCAGTGTGTGCAACCAGGAGATACACAAGCTAGAGGAAGCTGGCTATGCGGTGAAGATAACCAGCGAAGAGGCCAGCCAATCAAGTGAGGGTATATCCCACACCACATCGTGTACCACAATGATAAGGTCAGAGTAGTGTTCAACTGCTCGTATAGCCATCAGCAGCATTCCCTGAATGATAACCTGCTTCCTGGGCCTATGCTGCTAGGTGGTCCACCACTGCTAGGCGTTCTCCTCAGATTCAGAGAACACGTCATCGCCATGAACGGAGACATACACGTTATGTTGCACCAGATCAGGCTCCTCCCAGATGACTAGCATCTCCTCCACTTCTTTTGGCGAGACATGATCCGAGATCGTAGCCCGGACATCTACAACTGGCGTGTGCTGCCTTTCAGCACAGTCTGCAGCCCATGCTGTGCTGTATACGCCCTCCAACATCACGTCAGAGAGAATAGCACCAGCAATGTGGATGTACTGCAGTCTGTCCTCACCACCTTTTATGTTGACAAATCTCTCCTGTCCCAGAAACAAGTGAAGCAGCTCATAGACAAGATGAGGGCACTGGGGGCTTTGAGATATGACAGGGCAAGCAACGCATCAGAGGTGATCTCCCATCTCCCCACGGAAGCAAAGTCAGTGTGATGCGAGCTGTTGCTTACAGCAGACAAGGCACACCCGGAGTCAACACTGGGCCTACAGTGGCACTGCCCCACTGACACACTGGGCTATAAGCTCCGTCCAGTGACATCCACTGAGGCCACAATGAGGAACGTGTCCCGAATGCTCGCAAGTCAAAACGACCCGCTCGGGTGCATTGTTCCTTACACAACGCGAGCTAAATTCCTGGTCCAAGCACTTTGGAGAAAGGAAAGAGGATGGGATGAGCCCACCGCAGATTAACTTCTCCCACTATGGCAGGCGTGGGAGAGTGAGCTCCCTCACCTACACAACATTGCTATGCCCAGGTGTTACACACCAGCCTGCGCCAATTCCGACACTTGAAGATAAAGGAGGGGGCATACACGTGTTGTTCGTCATGGCCGGGTCACGCGTTGCACCCAAACGGCAGCTCTCTATGCCTCGCTTAGAGCTCTGCACTGCGCTGACCGGGGCACAACTGGCAAAGGTGCTTCACGCTGAGCTAACCATTAAGATCAGGCAAACTACCATGTGGTCAGACTCCACTACTGTGCTGGGATGGATCAAGTCAGAGTCCTACCAGTACAAGGTATTTGTAGGGACAAGAATCACCGAGATACAAGAGTTAATGGGTGCTGTAAACTGGAGGTACATCGACATTCATCAGAACGCTGCTGAGATATTACTCGGGGGAAGACCCTGCTTGATCTGTCTCAGCCGAACCGCTGGAGCCAAGGACCGGTTTACCAGCACCAGTCTCCTGATCACTGGCCAGTCAACCCTTTGCTGAGAACAAAAGATTTCGACGAGCTACAGAAGGCTACATTCTGTGGCCAGCTTGTAGTCACTGTCACCTCTCCTGATCCTAGTCAGTACACCATATGGTCTGAGCTACTGTCAGCCACATATCAGTCCCTTCATGGGGTGGCAGCGCCACCTATGTCTGCCTCCAGACATCCAGACACAGAGGTCGCCCTCCTGAAAAGAGCTCCATCTGTGAGTGTCCCCGATGAAATCAAAACATTACAAAATGGCAACCCTGTATGCCCTGGCAGCGGTCTTCAGAGGGCTGAAGACCTGAGTGAAGACACAATTCATCCCATTGTCCTGGCACCAGATCATCCAATCACGCAGCTCATAGTGCAGGATTATGATGATCTCCTACTGCACTCGGGTCTTGAGTGAGTCTTCACAGAGTCGGGAGGACCTACTGGATTCTCTGTGACCGACAAGCAGTCAAGAATTATCAGCGACAGTGTCTGGAATATCGGAAGTGGCGCAGCAGGCCTGTGGTCCCGAATATGGCTGACCTACCTTCCGCATGGTTTAGGCTCAACCAGCCACCCTTCTGGTCTACCGGGGTAGACTGCTTTGGCCCCTACACAGTTAAGCTAGGAAGGCGGCATGAGAAGCAATGGGGCATAGTGTTCAAATGCCTTACCACCAGGTGCGTCCACCTCGACCTGCTCCCTAGCATGGATACCGGCTCCTTCCTGTTAGCCCTTCGTTGCTTCATAGCAAGAAGAGGCAAGCCCTATGATATCCTGTGTGATAGAGGCACAAACTTCTGCAGAGGTGAAAGAGAACTCCGAGAAGCCTTCGAGGCCCTTGAACTAACCCTCCAGGAACAGCTGGCAGAGCAATGCATTGCTTTCAAGTTCAATCCCCCTCTGGCCCCCCATTTCGGTGGAGTGTGGGAGAGGGAGATTAAATCTGTCATCCATGTCGTCCTTAACCCCTTAGCGCACATGCCAAATCTTGCCAATCCTTGCCCATTTAGGGGGTACCCTATTTAAAGCTTTATAATTCCAGATGTGAACATCACAGAGACATGAAAAATGGTTTAAATGAAGCAAGACATTTCTACAATTTACAATACTAGCGCAGATTAGTTTATATTCATAATTTTGGAAGAAATAAAGTGCCACAAATGCAATTGTCTAGACAAAAAATCAAAAATGAATTTGCACTTTTTTAGTTTGCAATGAAATACTGAGAGATTGCATATATACAGCAGGTTAAACTATACATGTGCTGGATCAAAAACTTCTTGACCACAAGTTCATAAAATCTAAGGGTGGATATGTAGAACTACTATAGATGTATGAAGCAAAAACTAAGCAGTGTACCCAGCGTCTCCAAATCTATCCAAATGTCTAAATTATGCATTGCTGTGAATCACAACATATTCACGTATTTCGCTACAAATCAACTGTTTTGACTCAAGAAAATCACTGTTGCATCATTTTCAAGTTGGAATTACAAGCTTTCAGTCAGTACAGTGGTGTAAAATATCTATGGGTCCAGAAACATATCCAAAATCTCTCCAAAATTAAATAAAATGCTTTTTGTCCATTATAAAGCATATAAATGAGCCCCTTATGAAGTTTTAAGATGGAACATTGCTATCAGGTTAAAAAATAATGCAAAATATTGTCACACAATGCGGTACAGTACCTAAATGTGTAATTAACTCTTGTATGTATTTCTATACTTTGTACTCACGTATGTTTTCTTGTATGGGGATGGGACGACGACATGAGAACTATTTTCAACCGTCCACCACGTTTTGGCAATGCTCCAACTCTCATGTCATCACTGTTGCATGCTTCATAAAAACTATTACACTACTAACTAACGCTTACATTACAGTGTGAAATATCCACATTATATAATACCACTAACCTGTTAAAAGACACTCAATTTCAAAAATAACGTATATAACCAAAGTATTTTGAGCAGTAATACTTACATGGCAATGATGAAATCGTATCTGTTTTCAGTAGATGGAGACAGAGACAGGAAATCAATGATATAGTTCTATCCGCTCCTGTCTTACACCAGAAAACTATGTCAGCTAGGTCTTTCAGCAAACACATGGCTTAGCTATCAGAAGTCCTCAATAATAATAGTATTTTCCAAGAAATTTCGAAAAATCGTTGACAAGGTTTCGTTAGCAGCGTCTTTGTTTTACTACTACCACGTGAATGCGTAATTGAATGCGATGATAAGAAATTTTCCGGTTACGCTGACCTATAAAACGCCATTCCAAAATCAAAATTAGACATGTTATGCATCGTTAGAAAGCTTATACTCTCACCTACTGAATAAATGAATTGTCAGACAATCCAGACTGTACTAAAAAGGGCGACGATGCCATAAACAACAGGTGTGGTATTACACATAGCTATTTTGGAAGGTACCCAGGCATCACACATGCGCGTATATTTCCCAAACGGATTGTCCAAGACAATATATGACCACTCAGTCTCAAAAGGGACATCTCTATGCGTAAAACCAATGGTAAGGTTGTATATTTATTCAATATCTAATCCCAGATATTGACTGTAAAATGACATGGTATCATTTTTAAAAACTTTTTCTCGTTTATTTCGTTATTCAGTGAGCAGGGTTGTCAACGCTGTATAGGCATATCTTAGGGCTGTTGTCAGGTTTATCTTGTTGCTATGACGGAATACGATTTTTTAGTGGTGAAAGAATATTTTTATGAATCTATGTTTTCTAGATGAGATTGCAGGAAGGGGGTGCGTGTTAAATGAACGACCAGAGCGACAATGGTGGCACTGCGAAACTCCGTATACGTGTATCGTCTACTAATGAAACTAAAACAAGTGCTTGCTGACCATTTCTGGGGTCAGTTCAGCCGCAGGTACCTCCCCAGTCTCCAGCTTCGCCAGAAGTGGTGGAACCACATTCCTGACCTCACAGTGAGCAGAGTCATGGTCATTGACTCACAGCTTCCGAGAGCCCTCTAGCCCATCGGACGTGTTACACGTGTCTTCCCCAGCGATGATGGCAGATACGGAGAGCTGAGGTGGACATCAAAAGTAGCACCTACAAGCGTCCAGTCGCCAAGCTGATTGAGCTCCCCAAGATGCCCGACGATTGAGACTGCAGCCCAAAAGCACAGCAGGGACTTCTAGGTTATTGCATATTCCTTGCATGAATCTGGGGGCGGCTGTGTAAAATCCCCTGTTGCGTACGCACTTCATGACGTATCTCTCCACTAACCTACTGTCTCACTGCGCATGCACCAATTTATCCATTTTATTATCACACAGACACATCATCTAACCACACAAAGCACTCTTTTTTATTTACTTGCAATTTAACTTTAATAGTGGTGGGTTTTACCATTGGCTTGCCTATTTTGTGCTATTATATTTGTATATACAATTGTGACCATTCGTTCTGCACCACATATGGCATTCATTGAAACAATTAAGCTCTATGGAATGATCTGAAGACTGAGTGAAGCATGAACGGGGTCTCCCTGTGCATCTGTTGGGACACATTCCTAAGTAACATCTTTTGCCAGCTGTTTCCTTGTTGTATTTTCTGCTGTTATTGTTGTTAAAGCATGAAACCAATCAAAAAGTTTATCCCAAAGCACTGAACAGCAATCCTATGAGTAACACTCCCTGTTCCTGCTTTCGACTCAGTTAAAGGCAAACATGATCTGTTCTCTCACATTTCTTCACGTCAGTACTGAGAACAAGATGGCGCCCTTTTTTGTTAACAAGCACAAGCAACCCCAGCAAGGCAATAAGGAAGAGGCCTGCCAAACAGTTGAATTGCCAGTGTAAACAGAATGAAACGCCAAGAATTTAAAGATGCTTAGAGACCCTAATCCCCTCTCAACGGAATTAACACCCATTTTATTTCAGAGGAATTTTGCTGGTTCTGTTACATGCTAAATTGGGACTTAACGGTTCCCTTTGGCAATTTCCATCAAATGTTAGCCTCTCATCAGAGTATGTCTTATGTATTGACCCTGCTACCCAGAATGAGCTTTAGCTGGCTTGAAGGATTCTAAAGCTTCATGCCAGAGTTTAGACATGATCTCAGTTGGAAATATTTTCAGCTCTTCAGTGACTGGTTTTATGATGAAAATTTGTTGTTTCATACAAGCTAATCCAGCATACAGTACCTGCCACATTTTCCTGGCTGCTATTTGTGCTATCTGTGCAGGTTGTCTTGGCATCTTGTTAACATTTGGTTTGGACCCTCTAAGCCAGAGTCTTTAGCCTAGGACTTGATTTTCCCCTGTACCCCACTGTATTCTCATGTGGCTGGGCCTCACACTTCTCATTCCAAGCCTACTACAACCCAGGAACACAAAAAAACCACAGGATGGTTGTGACATTGAGAGAACAGCATTAAAAATGATAGTTCTCAGCCAAATACGCATACAAACTTGTTCTGACATAACACACAATATATGATCTGCAGTGGTTACCACATCTACATTCTTTTGGGGAAAACAAAAGACAACAGTGCAGTACATCTCCATAACTGGGCAAGCGGCTGACAACGCAATTTTCTCTGATCCACATTCTGCCATAAAATTGTTCCCTGTTCACTGTGTGTGTGTGTGTGTGTGTGTGCATGCACACGCAGGTGGTCATGCCCTAACCTACTTTTATAAGAACATCCTGATCTCTTTCAAAACAATAATTCATAGTGGGGTGCACAGCTTATGTTGTTCTTCAGATATACTCCCCAGCCTCCATTATCCCAGGATTATGATTTTGTTTATAAAACCTGCACTCACAAAGACAATTAATTTCTTTCAAAACATTATAATAGAATAAAGGTCTGTGGGTGTGGGTCTCCTGTCTCCTATGCTGGAGCACTTACATTGAGGAACAGATGTTGGCAAATGTGACGCTGCTTTCGCAAGCTTCATTCAGGCCATCTGAAACATTCACAAGTAATTTCTCACATGTGAGAGAGTGAAACGCACACACTGCTTCTCATGGTGGGCTGCAGTCCAAACATTACTGCTCTGCAGGAGAGCGTGAGCCTTACAGTGCAATGAACTGTCACAGTGACAGTGGTCCCAAAGACATTGGACTCATTGCCCTGTTTTTATTCTTCTTTTCATGCTGTAATTGTAACTGGTTGCCAGAGAACGGGGCATTGTATTGAAGAGTAGAATGGACATGATGGTTAATGGGGTACAGAATTCTCAGATGTAGGTACTAATCTCATTAAAACACATTTCAATGTACAAAAATGCCAAGTTACTCTCACTTACAAAGCACTGTCTATAAGTAATTCGTTCAAACTGACTAAATCTAGGCCTGCCATTAAAAGTACTGATATCAAAATGATGCCAAGTTACTGTGCTACAAACAACATAGGCTTCCGGGGCCACATATTTTCATGAAAAGAAGCAGTTCTTTTTCACTGCAAACAAAACTTAATAGCTTTTAGTTGAACACATACGGAGACACTCGCTTTCAACTGGCTTAGCTTGCTAGTATTCAAGTAAAGCTTGCTACCAAGCACATTACAATACTGTTCTGTATTGCACTGTTTTTCTCTAACAGAAATTATTAATGTTATGACAAGTAATGAAGCCCTGTTTATACAATGCATAAATAAGCAATATAATATGGTTCGTGAAGAATCCATAGTAATGTAGCTAACTAATCATGTGAACAACAATATAGTCTGAGGCTAACACAGAAGATAATTATATTACCAACTAGTTCAGGCAACATTATCTTACAACACTGTTGTGTATAAGCATGTAACAGTCAACAGGAATTTGCAGGCATACTATAACTATTGAAAATTTGCGTTTCATACAGTCTTACCTGCAAATAAAACATAAAAGCTTTTAGCTGACCACATACACAGACACTCGCTTTCAGCTTGCTTAGCTAGTTGCTAATATTCTAGCAAAGCTTGATGCTACCAAGCAAGATGTCTTGTGCCTGCCAATCTCACACTGCCTGGCAGCCCCTAGTGATGGGTGAAAATGAACAAACAAATCTTTTTGAACGACTCTTTTTAGTGTCCGGTATGTACCGAGTCAGCTTGTTGAACGTCCGAGAGCTCATGAATCGGACTCTCTTTTCCAGTCAAAACTGCTGCGTGCTATGGTGGGTGCAGCGCTCAAAGCATAGCAAGCGGAACAACCAATGAATGAGCGAGATCGAATGAACCGTTGTCTCGAACTATAGGACATCAATGAATGAGTGAGTTGAATTGGACTTGACTCGAGACAGACAGCCTGCACTCACTGAACAAGATCGAATGAACCGTTCTCTTCAACTATATATGACGTTAATGAATGAGCAAGTTGAATCGGACTTGAGTCGAGACAGGCAGCCTGCACTCACTGAACGAGATCGAATGAACCGTTCTCTTGAGCTAGGACATCTGCTACTTGCCCAGGAAGAACGACAAATTGATGTAGTCAAATCACATTTCTGTAACATCGTATTGGGCTTACATAGCCTACTTACATACTAGTGGGATGCAGAATCTCAATGTATTAAAATGAATATTTTATCTTTATTAATTAAACTTATACATGATGAATGGTAATGCATTGAAGAGAAGTTTGGTGGGGAGTGCAGCACTAGTTGTCGAACGTGCATGTACTATAACGAGTGTCATGGAGAAACTGATGTTTTTTTTAAAAAAGTATCAAAACTCGAGAGGTTCCAAAGGTTTGATACATTTACATAAATCAGCCCGAAGGAACCGATACTATGAAAAGAATCGGTCCGCCCACCACGAGTGGCCACTGTCATCTACTGACGTCAGCTGGTATCACACTGGCTAAAAGAAAAACAAAAATATTCTTGCAGTAATATGTATCTCATGAAAAACGCGGTTTTCAATGTACAAGAATGGGAAGTTACTCACACACAAAGTAGCTAACGTGAAACACGCTGAAAATGTCAAAATCGGAAAGATTTTACAGATGCAAAAGCAATAGTTTAAATGTTGTATTTTTTGTTAGGCAGCAAGCCAGTGTACTGAGTTTAGAGATTTGCTGCAGTCGGAGGGGGGAATTGAACCCAAGTCTCTTAGTCCTATAAACAGTTCAAACTAAAAGACAATGGCACTACCCACTCGGCTACACAGGAAGAAGACATGATAGATGCAAAGTTGTACTGTTTTAAACATATGCGCACTTGTATATATGATAATTTTGTTTGCATCCAATGTTTTTATTGGTTGATGTACGTAAAATGAACAATGGGGAGACATATTCTTTGTGGGCTAAGAGCATTTCAGGCAGGAATAAGAAGAAGGAGAAAATGCAAAATCCCCTTAGTTTGGGGCTTTATTGTGTGAAGTTGTTTATGAATTCTGTCTGTTGAAATGTCAGAATGTACAGAAATTAATGTTTTTAAGGGCTGAGAGTCTGTGGTCATTGTGGTTATTTCTGTGGGGTTCCCTGAATAGTGCCAAACTCTCTGTGCTGTATAGGTATAGGGCATGCCCCGTCAAGGCGTAACTTAGCTGGGTGGCATACCTGCTATCCCAATTTGGCTCAGATGACTCTGAGGACATGGTGAGACTAAGCTGTTCTGCTATAGTCCATAAATGTGTGCATGTAAGTGTATGCCTCCATGCATGTGTATTTATATATATTCTGTGATCAAAGCATTTTTCACACAGACCAGACTTTTACGACTAAAGTATTTTATAGCAATCTAGTCTGACAGCTTAGAATATCTGGAATGAAAAATGTATTTGCATGTGTACTTTTGCATGAATCCCCAGTAGGAAGACAGAAACTGCTCAAAGGATAACAACAAATCTCAACTTTGTGGTGTAATGCATTAAGGTCATTGACTTGCAACTAAAAGGTCCATCGACCCATCCATGTTCTTAAACTGCTAATTCCTGGTGAGGCAGCCTTTCCCAGCATGCAATGACAATTTTCCACTCAGCATTTCCACTGAGCTCTGCAATAAATTCCTTAGCCTCTTTCACACTAAAGTTGATGCAATCCAACAACAGCTCCTCCTTACTAGTACTGAACATGATGTCCTCTCTCCCACTTTGGAGCTTGCTCAGACAGGTTCTCTCTCTCAGTTCCTCCCTGTCAATGATTCCACTCTGAAATAATCTCAAAATCCAGGTTATCCACATGTCGGCTAGACCCAATGCCCACCTCACTAGTCAAATCTTGCCTCCCTGCCCTCCTTCCCCTGTTGTGGAATATTATCAGCTCCTCTCCTACCTCTGGCACTGTACCTAGTAGCCTGAAGGTGGCAGGGGCCAAACTATTTGTAAAAAAATACAGCAGCTGACCCTGAAAACCCTGAAAACCTACTGAATTTCAGACCCATTTCAAATTTGCCCTTTTTAGCCAAAACACTGGAGCGAATAGTTGCCATTCAGCTTCAGGACTACTTTTCCACCAATCAGTTACTTGAACCTTTTTAATCTGGTTTTCGCACAAAAAAAGCACCACCTTGGTCAAA
Source organism: Anguilla pacifica (assembly GCA_039654925.1). Taxonomy (NCBI): domain Eukaryota; kingdom Metazoa; phylum Chordata; class Actinopteri; order Anguilliformes; family Anguillidae; genus Anguilla; species Anguilla pacifica. The sequence continues at coordinate 32,791,861 of CM077286.1, read as the reverse complement.
GTTATCAATGATCTTCTCCGTGCAGCTGACAACAGCCTCTTAAACATCTTAGTGCTACTGCATCTGTGTCTGTCACAAAATTCTACTTGAACGCTTGGCTAGTCTTGGTACCACCCATCTTGCACTTGCCTGACTCAACTCATACCTGTCTGATAGGCAACAATACATATCTATCAAGACTCACAGATCTGACTTTGCTTCTGCCAGGGTGTTCCACAAGGTTTTGGTGCTGGGTCCTATCCTCTTCATTATTTATCTACAACCACTGGGTCAGATCATGCGTTGTCATGGTGTTAGTTTTCACTGCTACGCTGATGACACACAGCTTTATACAAGTTCCAAACCCTCCACTTCCACCCCCATCTCTCATCAACTGTTTCCTCAAAATTAACAGTGACAAATCTAAAGTCATGCGTATAGGGTCAAAATCCACACTATCCAAAACCCCAAACTTTTCCACCTCTATTAATGGTTTCCTCATCCCACCTTACACTCATGTGAAGAGCCTTGGTGTCATTCTTGACTCCACTCTCATTTAAACCTCATGAAAAACATGTCACCAGATCTTTTTTTATGTGCATGTCATCATTGTCTGTTGTTTTTGTGCTTGTTTTTATGCATATATCATGGTTTTATGTTTCATGTATCACTATATTTATGAAGATTGCTGGAGCTTGTGATGCAAGACAGATTTTCATGAAAACAGACAATAAAGTTTTATCTTATCTGCTTTTTTCCATCTCCTCAACATATCAAAGCTCAGGCCTACCTTGTCCTACTCCACTGCAGAAACTCTAACCCATGCCTTTGTGACATCTCGGCTGGATTACTGTAACCCTACTCTCACTGGCATTCCGATCAGATCAATCTGTAAACTTCAATTAGTTCAAAATGCTGCAGCACGAATACTGACCCATACAAAAACATTCAATCACATCTCTCCAATCCTGTACAAACTTCATTGGCTGCCAGTAAAATGCCAAATAGAATTCAAAACCCTCCTGCTAACCTACAGTGCACTCCATGGTTTAGCTCTGGCTTATCTCACTGATCTTCTCCTGGACTACACACCCACTCGCCCACTCCGCTTCGCCTCTGCAAGACTTTTAACTGTCCCCCCATCTCGCCACTCCACTCTTGGTGATCGTGCTTTCTCCTGTGCAGCACCCAAACAGTGGAACACATTCCCTCCCCACATCCGTAATGCTGAGACTCTCTCCATTTTTATGAAACATTTAAAAGCTCAGCTCTTCATACTAGCTTTCGCATGAACGGGACATAGCTATCCACTACCCCCATGGCACTTTTATTTAGTTTATGGTTTATTTATTTTAATTCTGTGTCCTGTAAGTGCAGTGTCTTTGCATTTTATAACTGTTTTTAATATTATGTCCTGTATGTGTAGTGTCTTGTCATTTTTCTATCCATTTTAATACCATGTAAGGTAACCTTGAGTGTTCAGAAAGGCACCTGATTAATAATATGTATTATTATTATTATTATTAAAACCTTTCAAAGCAGTTTGATCAGATAAAGGCAGTACAAAAGGAACTTGCTTTTTGGGGGTGAATGTTTACTCTTGAATGTTTAAAAAAAATTGTTTTTATCATCCCCTGTTGACAGTTTTGTTATGGGAAGACTAAATTCACAAAATTTGTTACAGGATTACATTTTAAACCCACAATGTAAGCTCCACAGGAAATTTTTAGGGTGAGTTCCAACCCAATATGGGAACCAGTCCTGTAATATCAGTAATTATCCATCTTGATCTTGACTTTATTTGCTCACCTGTGGGACGGGAGCAGGTGCCTGCCATTGGCTTGGGGCCTAATCTGAGTCTCTGTTACTGCAGTGGCACAGATCACTGCAGGGACTGGACCCAGCCGAGATCTCCTTCCAACAATGGAATGCTGGGAGAAAAGCGCAGGGTCGCCAGTCTCGTCACGCTCATCACGCTTCCATCTGAGCATCTTGCCCCACCATCATTTCCCACACTTTTTCATGCCATCCATTCATCCATTTTAATGCGCTGAAAGTCCAACTCTCCAAGTCACAGGCTGGACTCATATAAGTGCTTTATCATGGAGATCACATATCATAACACGAGAGACTTAGCCAGTAAGCACAGGGTGTCCAATAGCTGCCCACTTGGAGCCTACAAACTGTGAATTGACATTACAGTGGTGCACTTGCAAACATTCAAGGCAAGGCAGTAGAGATGAGAATCAGCTGTTAAATGAATGTAAATAGTTGGTGAATGGAGTGAAGGAAGACTCCTAATTAAGATGGAGCAGGGTACAATGAAGAGTACTGTACTCATGCCTAGCTATGTGGGTGTGAAATCCAACTGGGAACAATGCTCTGGTCTTGAACAAAGGTTTTGACGAAACAGGCTGTATAAATTAGCCCCAGGGAATTAGAAAGTTTGTTACCCTCAAATAAGCAATCCAAAGTCATCTGGAGTGAAGGAATGCAATTCTTTTAAACTGCTCGACATGCAAACAAACAAAATGGAGCAGATGTTGGAGCCATGTTCAGTCAGTTCAAGAAACTGATATTTAATGATTTTTTGAAATGTCAATAAAGTTTTTTTTCATTTAACGAATGTAATTTGAATTAATTTCCTCGATGTTGACTGTGGCCGCCAACCCAAGAGGGAGACACACATTTGGCTGTAGCATCGCCCAAAGATGGGAGGGTTTCATTCCGCGAAGATGGGCACATTTTTTCACATACCAGTGACCTCTGCTGGTCAATCAGACACCTGTTGGTTCATCTCCTCAGCAGCACGTGAAGTATCTTCCATCGATTCATCGGGCTGTATCTTACACCCCGCGCAAAGCAGCGCCAAGCGTAACGCAAGTGTCTTTGCTAGTTTCAGACTGACGCACTTGTCATTTTCCCGTCCAGCGCCCACGTTGTTTAAATAGCATATGTACTTGTGCCCATCTGAGCACCCATGGGCGTGTTGGTCTTGAAATGAGGTGTGGTTAGGCACATTGTTAGCGCATTGCTATCTTGAGGCAGCGGAAAGTGATTGTGCGATTGACCAACAAAAACCTGGTCTTAATCAATGACGCAGTATTTTACTGTTATTTTAAGGGCGCATTATTAAGATAGTAATATGCTATAGTCTATATAGGCGGGTGCACAACACGCAATATTTTTAAAAAATACATGTCATTACTAGTTAGTCATAATATTTACTACTACTACTTGGCAAATCTGCCATTATAATAGCAATCCGCCATGGTGCAAGTGCACCTGGCTTTTAAAGGGAATGGGAGGTGACACTGATTGGTTTATTTCATGTTACGCCCAAAACACACCTATGATTAATTAAGAGACTAAGTCCAACCCCTTTGAAACATGCCCCTTAATTTGTGCTCAGATTATCCCCCGTTAAACTAGCAAAAGTGGATTTAGACACGCCCTAAATGCACTTGCCCCATGCGTTTTAGACCGTGCTTAGATCATTAAAATATAGCCCATCGTCTGTGCAAGCCCGACTTGCCAGCAGCTGTGTGGTAAGTGAAAGCTATTATCACATGCTTTGGAGGAGAGCACATGGTTGTCTGCTCTCTCCCAAATTGAATTGATAACAGAGGTTGCAATGAGCATTGCAGCATAAGCGTGACAAAGCATTCCAAATTTAGGAGCAAAAGGGCAAAGTAAAGAATCACTGTAGAGAGGTGGCGTGATTAAGGCACGGCTGTGGGCTGAAAGAGGGCCAGTGGTTAATCCGGCCTGTAGCTGCAGCTGTAGGCAATTTGATCACTATTCCTAACCTTTATCTGTTCTGTCTGTGGTGAGATCGGGGGCTGGAATGAGAGACACACATGGCTGCTGGGAGAGAATGACTGCGGCTCTTGTCGTCCAACAGCTTATCTGTGAGTGTGAATGTCAAATAAAACCCATGTGCCTCTCTATCTGGTCTGAGTGATGTGTGTGTATCAACAGAACTTCTGACAATGACATTGAAATGGAATTGAACCCCAACCCTCCTGTTTATCCCTTAATAGAAGAGGATGAAGGCATAGGCTGTATTGCATGTGAGCTCTTCCTGAACTAACGTAATGGAGATCAGCCCTATAGCTGGCCTGAAATCCAAGTTGTGAAGATCCCAGAAAGATGGCCTACTTTTCTCTCATCCAGCTGGCCCAGAAAAAGTGCTGTTCCTCCTCCAAACCTGTCTGACACATCTGCAAATGGCCCTGGAACCAGTGAAGATCCCTGCAAGAGGGCCTACATTTCCCTCATCCAGCTGGCCCCAAAAAAAGTGTTGCTACTCCCCAAAAACCTGTCTGACACATGGCCCTGGATTCCACACCTTCGTTGCAGTGCATATGGTTATCTCCACGCCATCCAATAAGGTCACTTAAGCCAAATTCTTCTAAATCCTTATAAAATGGAAGATTGTTGGGCTTACATCAAGTGCAATAAAACCACATATTTGACTTCTACACCCTTGGCCATTCCAAAAGCTTTGGGGAAAGGGTAATTGATTGCACATATGCTGTCTTTCTGTGCTTGAGGTGGTTAATTTCCTTTAATTAATGATACAAAGGACCAAAGAAAAGGGCACTTTTTTACACTAATTGTGTAATTACAGTTTAATAGTAACTAGTGCAAGCCGGCTGAGCATGTAGTGCTTGGAAAGAAACTACATATGTTTCCACAAACAGGCAATTAAGTTTCAATTGCTATGTAACAGTGTGTATATAAAAAGTAGTTAAGATATTGATGTTTACTAGCTACCCCCCCCCCCCCCCCCACACACACACACACAAGCCGTTCTGTTTATATAGTATTGTCATAATGACATAATTCTGTGATTAAATGCAAGATGGGTGGCACTGTTTGTGATAATTTACTTAACTTCAACTACGGTATGTGAATTGAATGTTCATTATCTGGTTCCATTTCAGAATGAGAGAATTAGGGGAGAGCGAGGAACTGCTGGTAAAGCAGATTGAGGAAGGTGTGAGATGCAAGTGGAGCTGGAGCTGGCTGAAGCTTGAGGCAGCTATGGACATTAAGGGTGCAGCACACACATTTCCATTGTCAGATTTCTTTAAGAAGGTTGACACACCAGGACATGCTAAATGCATTCTATGTGTTAAAGCTATCAACTACAGTAGTAAGGGCTCACATGCCCTTTTGGCTCATTGTCAAACAGAGTTCCACAAGCAGAGAAGTCTGCAACATTTTATCAACTCGCAGTATTAGTGTGCTACAGGTTTCAGTAAGTGAGACACTTTTTCTCCCCCCCGTGTAAAGCGACTTTGAGTACTTAGAAAAGCGCTATATAAATCTGAGGTATTATTATTATTATTATTATTATTATTATTATAAGAGACACCAGCACCTGAAAATATAAGGGAGAAAATAAAAATGCCAGTGCCTCCCATTGACCGTGTGACAAATGCAGAGGTGGGTGTAATTGGTCAGGTCAGCGTAACACTGTTCTGCATATTGATTTAAAAAATTAGCACTTCAAGACCAATGAGTTGACAAATTCTTGTGAAAGCAGATTTCTCTCCATGCTATCAATGTGAAGTGAAACTGACATGATTTATTTAGTTAACTTTATTATTGCGTTTAGGCAATGGTCCTGGGCACCATAGCTGAGCATTCCCTCCCTCTCACTATGGCACCAGTCCTTGCGGAGCTTGCCTGAAATCTTGCCACTGACAAGGTTTCTCTTAGTGGCATGAAGCTATCACGCACAGCTGCAAGATGGTCTATGGCCTGGGAAGGACCTTTTCAGAGAAAACGTTTACCAACATAAGGAAGTGGCCATTTTCTATTAACATAGATGAGTCATAGATAACAGCAACAAGAAGGTCCTCTCTATGCTGGTGAGCTACTACCATGAAGATCTGGAGAAGGTTGTGGTGGAACACCAGGGGTCTACTGAGGTGATGAACATAAGCTGTGTTTTCCATTTGATTTGTCAGTTGTTGTGCATATTGTGTTTTTGTTTTGTTTGATGAACTTTATTGTATAGTGGATGCAATGCACTTCAACACAATTTTGGACCCGGTTCTGCACTCTCTTGACTGTTTTTTTTTTTAAGTGCCCTGAACTGATGTCCCCCTTACATTACTTTTGTAGCAGTAAGATTACATTAATTCTAGGGTTTTTCCCTATATCCTTATGCTAAAATGGACTGTAAATCCACATTTTAAAGCTGATATTTTTAAAAATTTCTTCCCGGAGGGGCATGCTCCTGGACCCCCCTAGGGGGTTCACATCTGTGTCACCTTTTTCACCCCTGATAGGTTTCCTGTTGTGGTGGAGAGGACAAATTAGCTTATCTCAGGAACCAAAGAGGTGAAGTCATTTCTGAAATCAGGGGGTGTAGCATGCATGGTTGGAGCAAATACCCACAAACACTGCGGTCTGCAGGACCTGGAGTTGAGTAGTGCCGCTATAAAGAATGAAAGATATTTATATGAGGAAACTGAAAGGTGGCATGAGAGAGGAGGTCCAGTTCAGGTTGCTCAGAAGCAGGGTGAGGTGCCAGGCCAGGCCTTCCTGGTTTGGAGCAAGTGAGCAGTGCTGAATCTCAGCTGGAGCAAGACAGAGCTCTGCTCCCGGTCCTCTGACATTTTGGTATGCCCTCCAGTCCCTCTTCACCCCATTTGCAATTACCATAGTTTCTCAATATTGTGAAATTTGTGAAATGTGTGGCATTTCGTATTTTTGCAGTGGTTTGATAATGTGCGTGACATTGATCACACAATTGAGCACAATGGGTCCAATTCAAAGCTAGGGTTCAGAGCTAGGCGCTACATCCAGAAGGGACAAGGTGGTAGGGTGGTCAGAACCAATGTAAAGGATTACCCTTCCCTGACACCAAAACCACCCCCACAGAACCAAGACACCAAAGCTGTTTACATAAAAACAACAAAAAACTTTAGCTTGTGTTTTTTTTACATCTGACCCTTTTAAGTTTTTATGACTATGAGATTAAAAGTTATCTGATAAGTTTGTCCGCATTGACTCTCACCTCTATCATCAGCCTGTGATTCATTATGACATCTGTGTGATTGCAAACTAATCCCAGCAGCTTTGAAGTGCAACCTCTGAGTCTACTTAAAACCTCTCAATCAGTTCCTGGTGTTTCCAATAACTGAAGGAAAGATGTTCTCTGTACGTGCTCATTATGCCTTTAATTGCATCCAGTTTATATGCAAAGATTCCGTAAAGTAAAAATAAATATTAGAAACAGGTGATTTGTCGTCTGTGGTGGGTGATGTTAGACAGTTGGCGGCAGAACAGAATGGACCCCTGCTTGCTCTGGAGCCTCATCCGGAATCCAGAGGGCATGCGTAAGCGTGGTGTACAAACATTTTTCAACAGTTCCTGTATAACAGGAACTTCTAAATAGAAAACAAATTAACATACAGTGAAAACCTGGACTACTTGTTTTATCAAGCACACGTCTGTTCAACAATTAATTAATTAATCCATTAGTGAATTCTTTCTCACTAATAGGGTGAATATATATTTGAATCTAATGCCTGGTGGGTTCCTTGGGCTGAACATTATGCCCTCACAAGAAATGGAATGGAAATCCAGATATTGAATGGTTTCCTTCAAGCCATGCAAGCTTGCCTCGTGCCTATTTTACATTGGACCAGCAGTGCTGACTGATAGTGCTGCGCTAAATGTACACTATTAGTTCAGGCTCATTTTCTGATCCATTTTTCTTTGTCTGCAACTGAACAATTCACACAGATTTCCGTATTTAGTCACATTTGAACTTGTGTCCCCACCTCCCAATTTGGTCAAGAATGTCCCAACAACTCTTCCAGCTCAAGTAGCTAATAAAGGTTTTTTTCCTGTTTTTTTTACTAAAGCAAATTTTAGTGCTGTAGTTTTCACAAGCCACATAACACTTTAGCACAAAATTGAAAGCAGCTGAGACTGAAGGCTGATAACTGGGTACAGAAACCACGTAGCTATAATTAAAGCAGACTAAGACTAAGAAAAACATGTGCTCAGCCCTCTCTCACCATAGATCAGTCCGACTCAACTCCAGGTCCTACAGGCTGCAGTGTCGCATTTGCTCCAATCATGTGTTGTGTCGTTCGCGAACGATTCATTCAAAAGACCAAATCTTTTGGGTGAACGAAGTGTACTGAATCACTTTGTGGAACAATTCGTTCGTGAACGTGAACTGGTAGTTCACTGACTGACTATCGTTCGCAGTTCAGTGATTCGTTCACTGAACGTACTATGCCCGTCCCGAATTGTTCACGAACGACACAACAGTATAGTACACTTTCCCAAATCGTTCGCGAACGACAGTACACTTGCCCGAATCGTTCGCGAACGACACAACAGTATAGTACACTTTCCCAAATCGTTTGCGAATAGTTTGTTCCTCTTGCTGTAGCGAATGAGGAGTCTCTGGTGAGGAAAGTGGGTATGGAAATATGGATAATAAATGGATAATAATCGAACATCACTGTCAAGTGTGCTGTTTATTTTCAATGAAATAAAAACATTTTTGAAAAACATGTCTCAAAGTAGGCTAGCCAAGGCTACTATTTTATCGACTACATTTTATGAGAAAAGGATAGCGTATATCTACTTAGCCAAAGTATATCAGCACTTTTTCTTTCAAGCAGCGGTTAGAACAAGTCACGGTAAAGAAATCAGCATCTAGGGCTAAAACAACACATTTTGGGAAATTTAGTAAAATAAAATGGCCATATCAAACACATTCTTTCAAACTAAATTGTTTAGAATGAAATCGAAATGAAAACAAAATTTTATTAAAAATAGGGAAAGAAAGTGCTTGGTTCTTTGGCTATTATAATATTCTGTGGGAAAATTCTCTGTCTATAGCCTACTTTTTAAACTGGAAAACTACATTAAATGAAAAGAAAATAATGTGCTAATATATAAACTGCAGTTCTCCTGTTTTCATTTTCGGTAGGCTACTAACCATCAGCTGTTTTCGGTACGATTTCTCCGTGCACTCGGTCGAGAACCCCCACTGTCGTCCACATCCAAGTGCACCCCCCCCCCCTCCCCCCGCGCTCGATAAGTGCTGCACCAGCTCGACAAGTGCTGCACCCCACCCCCAACCCACCAATCTGCAATGCGCAGATTTTGTCATTTTAACAATTTTGAAGCATAGGTTTTGTAGCCTTTATTGAAGGTTGTGCTGAAAGCACACCAGAGTAGGTTGTTGTGGGTTGTTAACAGAGTGGGTACCTTTTTCCTTTCCAGTGCTTTTTCCATTTCCAGTACAGTCGGAAAGTATTCAGACCCCTTCACTTTTTCCACATTTTGTTACATTACAGCTTTATTATAAAATGGATTTAATTCATTTTTATTCTAATCAATCTACACACAACACCCCATAATGACAAAGCGGAAACAGGTTTAGAAATTTTTTGCAAATTTATTAAAAATAAAAAACTGAAATATCACATTTACATAAGTATTCAGACCCTTTACTCAGTACTTTGTTGAGGCACCTTTGGCAGTGATTACAGCCTCGAGTCTTCTTGGGTATGATGCTACAAGCTTGGCACACCTGTATTTGGGGTAGCATAGCTATTTTCAGGTCTCTCCAGAGATCAGGTTCAAGTCCAGGCTCTGGCTGGGCCACTCAAGGACATTCAGTCTTGATGCCGCTCCTGCGTTGTCTTGGCTGTGTGCTTAGGGTCGTTGTCCTGTTGGAAGGTGAACCTTCACCCCAATCTGAGGTTCTGAGTGCTTTGACGTAAGTTTTCATCAGGGATCTTTCTGTACTTAGCTCTGTTCATCTTTCCCTCGATCCTGACAAGTCTCCCAGTTCCTGCCGCTGAAAAACCAGGTGATCAGCAGTGCCTAGTTTCCTCCAGATGTGACGCTTCTGTGGCTTCTGTCTGACCACTCTACCATAAAGGCCTGATTGGTGGAGTGCTGCAGAGATGGTTGTCCTTCTGGAAAGTTCTCCCAACTCCACAGAGGAACTCTGGAGCTCTGTCAGAGTGGCCATCGGGTTCTTGGTCACCTCCCTGACCAAGGCCCTTCTCCCCCGATTGCTCAGTTTGGTCGGGTGACCAGCTCAAGGAAGAGTCCTGGTGGTTCCAAACTTTTTCCAGTTAAGAATGATGGAGCCCACTGTGTTCTTCAGGACCTTCGATGCTGCAGAATTTTTTTGTACCCTTCCCCTCTCGAAACAATCCTGTATCGGAGGTCTACGGACAATTCCTTCGACTTCATGGCTTGGTTTTTGCTCTGACACTGTGGACTGCAGGACCTGGAGTTGAGTAGCACTGCTGTCAGAAAAGTTACCACAGGGATTACTGGTTTGTCGTGGCTAAGTGTTCATAGAGACTTAGAGTCACTTTCTGATCCTTCAATATTATTGGCTCTTCCTATCATTGTGAAGCAGAATTCACCAAGCGTTGGATAGTTCACCTACTAATAAGGAACGTGAGCTGGGTTGAGACCATCATGAGACAGGTTAGTTTTGCCCTACTGAGGATGTGTTGCTGCAATAGTAATCCTGTTCAGTACGAGAGCAACCACACGTTCAGAGTTAATCCAAGCTCTTTAACATTACATGTACAGGAAGCAGGCAAAGAACAACAATACTGACTGCCAAGGGTGTCATGACATCAAACACCCCGGCAACCCTTTGACAAACAGCACAGTGTGGATTCTGTTGGTAACCATGGAAACCACCACAGGTGATGGCAAAACTGAGTCACCAAGCCTCAATATACTCCATTGCAGCTGTATATGCTGTGTGTATTTGCATTACCTACAGAAGGAAGATGATGTCTCCTGAATGGAACATTTAACTATCTAGAAAATAAATACAACCAAGATCATTTTGTAATGTTTGAGCATTTGTACAAGGCATGACAAATATAGTCTTGTAAGTGACCTTAACTGGTTTTGAGGTGTTGGAATCCTGGTTTTAATTTCCGTTGCAATTTCTGAAGAGGTCCCACTCACAAAACTGTAGGTTTTACTGTAGGTTCTTCCTCCTGCTCCTGCCAGTTCTAGATCAGAGCTGTGAAAACTGGCTCTCTGTGAGGCAGTGTATGAGCGTTGGAGGTTCTCTGAGTCAATGCATGAACACATGTCGTCTTGTGCAACACTGGCACCCATATGTTTCCCCTGAGGAAAAGCATTAGACATGCATGGTAACGATCAAAACATGGCGACTTCCCTTTGAAATGTTTATAGGTCTTGGTGCCATCCGATCATTAGATGTTATTAGGTACAGAACCTGTCAGTGATTATCGTGTGGTGGCTCAGTGATTTTTTTGTCCTTGTGATCTGTAACCGGAAAACAGAAAAACAGAGGATTAGCCAAAATACTGATTGCAGAACTGTTTCGTTTAAACTAAATGCAAAGTGAAAGCTTTGAGTAAACCACCAAGAGGGCTGTGCAGACTACTTGTAACTGAGCCACAAAACTATTTCATGTGAGTAGTATTAGGCCCCACTGTTGTGTTACCAATGGAGTGGCAGTGTACTGTATACACATTAAGCACACATCCAGTATCTCTCTTTGCCGGATTGAAGGTCTATTTATAATGGCTCATTTCATTATAAGAACAATTAAATACAGTTGAATGTACAAATTTGTTCTGAGAAAGCTGTTAGACCAAAATTTTTAAAAGATATAAATGTCTTCCTGAGGCATTCCATAGAACTGAAGAACATACAAAAGAACTGGGCTTGACATAAACACCTGCCACCCACCAAATGCAGATACAATTTGGCAGTGGCAAGTAACTCCATCATTCTTACTAGACACTTTGGCCGGTGACCTTTTGGTACCATTTTCTATGAAAAAACGATTTGTTTACGAAGGGCATCTGAAATAATTCAGTCAATTTGAGGTGATACTACATGATACAACTCCCATGAGCACTGTGTGCACACAGTGTGCTCATCCCATTGGCCCATCCAGTTTAGCTACAAACTTGCGAGATGATTAAGCAGTGTTAAATTTGGTTCAATTCATATAGTAGTGCAGTGCTTTAGCCAACACACAAATAACGGGTAATGATGTTCAACACAGTTCCAATGTGTATAAGGCATGCTTAGCCTTGTATCCAATAAAGCAGTCGATACCTTAAAGTATATAATATGTAGAGACAGCGACGCCAATAGGAACCTATGGGGAACACATCAGAATCTGGAAGTACAATTTTTTCTCTCAACAGACATGCTCACTTGTGTCCTTGATCACATGTCTAAATCACATGTACAATGAGGATAGGGCAGACATTGGCTCAAATAAATAATAAATAAATAATTAATATCTTTGTCTGTGTGGTATGAAAAAAATATTTTACTCAGAAAAATAATAAGTGATTTTTATTCTTAATATACTGCACAGAGTTAACATCAATATTTGAGTGGAAGTATTTTATTTTTGCTGTCAAAAGTGAATGGATCCCAATAGGGAAACTTCATAATCATAGAATCATAGATATTAGCAGGGGGCGACATTACATCCAGTGCTGAGATTGAGAACTGAAAGCTGGCCCTCTCAACCTCAGCACCAGGTGTAATGTCGCTCCCTGCTAATAGCTAAAGATTTTCTATGAATCGAACCACTGCCAAACATGGCGCCACATACAAACTGTGTTATACTCATTGCAGCTTTAAACTTTTTGCTTAGTGACAGTGGAGAGTGCAAACTTCTTCGGTTGTGACCGGAAAACATGGAATTGATGATTGCCACACCAAACACAGAAAACAACAATAGCGTGGTAAAGGAGCATAAGCTTTGACAGATGGACATGATTTCAGAGTCACTTTATTTAGTGCTGCAAAAAGAAATGAAGAAAGTAGGTTTGTTTCAGTGTTCAGCTTAATACTGTGGCATACAATTCATGAGCCTACACAGGTGTAGTTATTTTCTCGCCACCAATCGTATTTTGCAGCTGCAATTTAAAACTAAAGTAAAAGTATAAAAATAAATAGAAGTGCATCTGCAAAGCTTTAGTGTTGATGTTATTAAATGAATATAAGCACATTATTTCACAGAATGCTCAATACCATCAGACATAGCCAGTTCTCTTCAATTAGGCTATAGGCAAGTAATAAAATCATTTTTATTTGCATCGCAAAATTGCACACATTTTATCAGAATTATTAAAAATTTTGGATACATTTACTATTCTTTCTCTGCACTGACACAAGGAGACTATTCAAACCAAATATCTGTAGTACACAGATTTTGCGACTCAGGATGGATAGCAATCATAGTTTCCGTTCAAATAAAAGGTTATGTCCAAACAAGTGCACGCAGTTACATTCTGAAGTATATTTATTACTCTTTTTGGGGGTGGGGGACTTTGGCTGGTGAAAATACTGAGTGGCTAATGAAGCCACCAGTAGAAAACCACTAGCCGCAGTGGCTGGTGGGCCAAAAAGTTAATGCCAAGCCCTGCAAAAGAAGGTCACATATAAATCATAAATCATTTATGTATGGTACAATATTTATGTATGGCAGCAATATAAGCTTTTTAAATGCTTTAGGGACCAGTGTTGCCAGGTCAGATAAATATTTCCACCCCAATAGTCTTTCAAAATCAGAGATGACAGAGACATTTTTTCAACCGAGGGGAGGGGGCAGGTTGCAAAGCAGGGATTCTGAATGATAACTTCACAGGATTCCACCTGTAATTTTATCTTCAAAATACTAGCCCAATTTGTTGGGAAAATCACACTGCATCGGTATTGATTGCATTCATCACTCTCAAATGAACTATGAATCAATAAATTAAAGTTTTAAAAAGTGCCTATAAAGCAGCTATGTCACACATGGTACAACAGGTACAGTTTTTGCCTTAAAACAAAAAAAATTGGTTTTGGGTTCCCAAATAAAGTAATAGCCCAGCGGTAATTTCGAGTGACGTCATGCTTCAAATCTCAGAGCTCATCTTGGAAAGAGCAGGATGGAAAAATTGGTTTGGCTGTGAAAGATATTGTGTAAGGTAATACCTGCTTGTGAAATCTGTGCATTTGTGGCTTATTCAATGGGTACTATCCTCACTGCATGGTCAAGATAGAACTGGAACAACCCTCTCCTGACACACTCAAGCTTGCCAGAACGTGGTGGGCTCTGCCCCATTTCCCATCACCTGTATCCTAACATCTAACACAAGTGGATCAGACACACTTACCTGATGACCAGTTACATTATACTGTGGTTTAACATGGCCTATTCACTATCCTGGACACTAGGGAGTGTTTCTTATTAACCATACAAAAATTTTTGGCAGTTCACATTCAAAGTGGCAACATATTATTACAGTACTTTTTCCAAGAACTTTCTTCTTCACATCTGCAATGCTACATAGCAGGGTTTTTTCAGGGTGTTCTTATTATTTATTTAATGGTCGGCAAAAGGACGGGTCTATTAAAACAACATTGGAAAAACAGATGGCCCCTATTATAATAAATTGCAGCATAAATGTAAGACTGGCCAGTCAGAAAATATATATCTGGAAGACCACATGGAAACAAAAGGAAAAAATGGGGCAAAAGCACTGTAAAGGCAGTCCAGAAAAGAATATTTGAACTGAATTGTAACTTTCTACCTTTCTAATACCTCATATTGCAGAAAGTATAACTATACACAGTTGATATATAGTTTTGTCACCTTCTTTTCCACCTTACTCCCATGCACACATTTTAAAAATTGAGCAAGCACTCTCATGCAGATTGACTTTTACATAGTATCCATTAATACCGCAATATGTATACTGAAGTAATTCATGTTATGCACTTTGCTTCAGGGTACAACAACATTACTGTACTTGGGAATTGAACCAGCAGCCAGTTCAACTTCCTATGCATTATGCTACATTGCTGCATACACACAGACAAAACACACACACTCGAAACATGCACATGCACATGCACATGCACATGCATGTACAGTATAAAAACACACACACACACATAAATGTGCATGTAAATGCACACCTACATACTTACATATGCAAACACACATACAGACGGCTGACAAATTAAAAGAAAAACCAACATAAAGTGTCTTTGTAAGCTTTTGGGCTACCACAAGCCACCAGAACAGCATCAAGGTACCTTGGCGTAGATTCTATAAGTCTCTGGAACTCTACAGGAGGGATGCAACACCATTTTTCCAAAAGATATTCCCTTATTTGGTGTTTTGATGGTGGTGGTGGAGAGCGCTAACTAACACATCAGTCCAAAATCTCACATTGGTGTCAAATTGGGTTGGGATCTGGTGACTGTGAAGGCCAAAGCATATGATCCACATCATTTTCATACCCATCAACCATTCAGTGAGCCCTCATGCCATGTGGATGGGGGCATTATATATATATATATATCCTTTATTTAACCAAGTAAAAGTCTCATTGAGATTAAAATCTCTTTTTCAAGAGTGACCTGGCCAAGAAAGCAGCATAAACATTGTTACAACAATAACACAAGAATACAAACAGACAAATACAACTGCCATACAATACAAATAATTGTCTTCCTGGAAGAGACCACTCCCATCAGGATAAAAATATTTCATTATGGGATAAATGTGATCATTCAGGATAACTTTGTATTGATTTGTAGTGGCCCTTCCCTCTAAGGGGACAAACCATACCAGGAAAATGCCCCTCACAGCATAAGAGCCACTGGACCCGCTCACTGTAGGGGTCAAGCATTCAGGCCTGTACTGTTCTCTTGGTGTATGCCTCACATGCACCCACCCACTAGTTGAGAATATGGTGAAGGATGACTTGTCATATCACTTTTTTCCACATCTCTGTAGGCCAGTGCCTATGGTTTTTGCACCACTGAACTCTCACATGTACATTCATCTTTGTAATGAGGGGTTTGTTCATTGCACCCCCACCATAATATCCTTCTCTATGTAGTTGTCGACGGACTGTTCTTGCTGACACAGTCTGATCGCGTCCTGCATTGACATTCTCAGTCACCGTAGGAAAAGTTGCTCTTCTGTTTTTCCTTACATATTGCACTAATGCACAAGGCATTACGGTCATAAAATGTGTGCTTTCGACCACAATTTCCGACCCTATTTACTGATGTCTTTCACATAGATGATCTAAATGCAGTTGTCCCTTTTCCTATTAAAACAATAGCCCGTTGAGCAGTCTTTGGGACTGAAGCTTCAGCTGTCCATTTCCCAAAAATGAACTCCCTTTCAAAGTCACTTGGATCTTTTCCTCTTGCCATCTTGATCCACAATTTGAGGTAAACTGGGCCTGCTCAGCATTTTTATACATGCCCCAGGGTATGATAGGTTGCTAATTGCTTAATTGTATCTTTAAGTATTCTTGTATAGAAGCATCTGCATTCGTTATGTTTCTCCACTCATTTATTCAGGTTTTTCCTTTAATTTGTCACATGCACACCCTTGCACATAGTATATATGCACAAATATTTGCATGTGCATGTGCACCTATGTGCAAATACACACAGTATAGATATACACAATACATGCCTGGATAATGATTTCAGATTTCCGTCTACACATGCTTCCTTGTCGGCCGCTGCCTTCATTTTACCATCACGCAAGCTACTGAACACAGAATTAAGACATCTGTAGGTGTTCTGCACTGCCGGTGGGCCCATTGCTAATGATACATTGAAGGGACTGTTTATCCTTGGTGTGGTAGGCATGGTACACATGAATTCTGTGTTCTGTGTGAGCTCTATAGAATGGCATAGTACACCAGTGATGCCCCAGCTTAGTCATGCAGGAATGGCTGGTCACTTGTGAGTGGAGTTAATGCTTCATGGCTCCTTCCCTGAGTTGCTCAATTTCTGGTTCACTCCTTCAGAACTAGCTTTTTAGGGGCTTTTCCAGTCAAACGCTGTTAAGGGTTGCTTCCACAGATAACTGTAAAAACAATTTCAGCACATTTCAAATTAATTAAATTATCTACATTAGTGGTGTGCTGTTTGTGAATAATTTGTTCTTTTTGAATGAATTTTTTTGGTGAACAAATACTGAATTGTACTGAATGTACTGAAAGAACAGAAAGATTAAATTGGTGCAAAAACTCAAAAAGTAGCCTTCTGAATGATTCACTGAGTGTATAGCATAGGCCTACTAATGCCTTGTGCAAGCAGAAGCGAGACAAACAGAAACAGGAAATTCTATATGTTCGGCGAAATAAGTTTTTCATTTTGAGAAAAACAATGTCCCATGGATGTTTATAATGACATTAATGACAACCTTGATGACAACTTGAACTTTTTAAACGGTGCTATGAGAGCATATTCTCCTCATTTGGTAAAAAATAAATGAGCATATGGGGTATTTCTTTAAACAAAACCCAACGGATGCAGCCTAGCAGGCTATATTATTTCACCTGTAATGGTGTTGTCCTTAAGCTAATTATATAATATGAACAGATCATAGCAATTAAATTAGACTTATTTGCGACTGATATTAAGCAATTAAATGATGGACATAGCAAGTCTTTATGTCAAAAATAATAAATCAAGAGAAATGGAAATATGTAAATATAAAATATGGATCAAATCGGAGTTGGAAATATAATAAAGGTAGCCTATTTGAAGACCAACAAATGAGAAACTACAGTCAGGAAAAGTGATAATAATATGAATAGAGAATAATTTAAATGAATATATAAATAAATAAATAAAAATAACATAATTAAAATGCAGAACCCCTCTGGGACTTCAGTAGGCCACATAGACTATATAATTTTACATACTGAGTAATTTTCAATTTGCCATTTATTTATACCAGCTGTCTAACTTTTTATTCAACTATACACAACACTTTTTTTGCAATGGCTACTGAAATGCCTGCAAAATGCACCCAAAGAAGTTTCTGGACAACCAACAGAGAAGGTCCTGTTTACTCTGCTCTTAGTTCACTAGTTCAACACACAGTCAGCCTGGGTAGTCAGCTGAATCCAACCCATAACGGCAGTGATTTCCTTTTGACTACTGGGAAACACTGACCAACAAGGGCAGGCTGCTGACCAAAATCAATTGATATTGAGAGGTGTGACCAAAAATGCTACAAGTGCCCCGTAAGTAAGCACCTTTAGAGTCGTTGCCAGCTGTCGGTCAGTGTTTCACAAATCGGCAGGACCATTTACCAACTATTTATTTTGCATTCTTCTAAGAGCTGATTCTCATCTGGAATGCCTCGCCTCAGCTGTCTGCTAAGGAACCAATGTAGTGTTGATTTGAAAAATTCTGGTGGACCAACAGCTGTGTTTTCAGAGTTGACATCCATGCACATTTCAGTTTATAAAACTCTTTAGATGTGAAATGATGAGTTATATAGTTGCATATCTGGTCTTGTAAATGACAAAACACATGCACCAAAAGCACCCAAAACATGATAGTGCCCCACTTAAGTAGTGCAGGACTCAAGAGGAGCCTGCACAGCCAAACACATGCTCACTGTCAGGGTGGGAACCATGCCCAGCCAGGCAAACAGCTTAATTTTTTATTAGTCCCATTTCACAGAGTTATTGTACAACTGGGAGGAAAGCATGTTTACCATCAGCAAGAACCTAACAAGTTTGGGGTTAACAAGATGAATCAGAGGGAGTATGAGGTATAACACCAAGGCTGGTAGTAAAGACAGTGTGGTTATGCCAAGACAAAGGCACTGCAACAAGCATTAATAACAGCCAGAGCAGCTACACCTTCTCAGTCTACAGATCCAGGACACTCTGTGCCACTAAATTAAATATGGCCAGTTTGACATGTAACACAATACTAGCTGACACACTCTGTGAATATAATTACTTCTAGGTTATGGACTGGTTTGGACTTTTCTTAAGCAGCAGCAGAGATGTTGGGATGAGGAAGCCGATCAAAGTCGTGCTTTGCCCTCACCATTCTGATACCATGCCATTGACAGTAGAAGTTGCAAGATGCGCTTTTTTTCAGAATGTTTTGTTTTACATCAGTTTAGTGCCCAGTCATAGGTGACAAATGGACAGAAAATATTCTGAAAGAAAAATCAATTAGCTCAATGATCACATTTGTCAGGGCTGTTATTCTGGCTTTATAGAATGTAAATGTATATTAAAGAATCAGAATAAAAAGAATTTCCTATTTCATAAAGCATTTAATCTATCTATCTAGTGTACTGTGGTTGTGCAATGGCACAGTGAGAACAGTCTGTTTGGCCTTAGAAAAGTGCCTGGGTTACATAACACAATGGGATTTCATGTCGGAGAGAATAGGCAGGGCTGAGTAGATTCTGAGCAGGTTTATTCCAAGTAAGACCTTTATAAGAAATCATTCCATTTAAATTCAAGATGACAAATAGCAATGGACAGCCAATTTGGCTAAAACTATGCTGTATTAGCATATATAGCACAGCTCTACATTTATGGCATGCAGAGACATAGTGTTTAACTACTTAAAATATCTTAAACAATGAAATTACACAGTTTTGGCCCCTTAAGCCTGCTTCTCTTCAGTCAGTCTCACCTTAATCACCAAATGATTTGCAGCTGCAGGAGTCAGGAGGGTGAAGACCATACTCTGCTATTGTGTTCATTGTATGTTATTTTTGGGGACTGCTGTATTTGGTTATCACACAGCAAAATACTATAACCCCCCACCAGGGGGACTCTAGCCAGCTTTCAGCAGCTAATTTCCTCTCTCAACAGCTAAGGACCCTGGGTAGTACAGATGTTGTAGCTGGGTTGCATTCAAGATTTTAAAAATGTTGCAAATTGTTTTAGAAGCTGAAATGGAGCTGTATGAACGTCTAGTTCCAGAGCACTGTTAGTATGGCTGCCGATAGGGTGAAATGATGCCAGAGTGTGGAAATTGTAGGAGGACAGTCAGTTTGGGATTAGCTTGACGTCCAGCCTTCACTGAGCTGTTTTGGTCCTGGTGATTTTTGACATTTGGCACGTGAAAAGTAGAGTGCTTAACTGGGATGGGTCAGATCGTGGAGGAGGGGAAGGGAGGGGGCAATGGGGAAGCAGAAGAGGGGTGGGTGTGGCCTGATCAGCCGTAGCTGTAATAGGCTTTAGGGACAGCTTTGGCTGCTTGAGGTAATCTGGGTCCCAAGTGCTTTCCTTCTCCCTCCGATTTCTCGAGCCCTCTGTTTGTTTACGCTGTGAAGCTTAGCTGCACAAGCTACTAGAGAATCACACACATAGCACATAGTCACTGGTAGTGAGTAGTACTGGAGGTCACTAAACATCATTCCCTTGTAGTGAAGACCTGCCTTGTACTGAGTGTGGAGAAACAGGCCTGAACACTGAAAACACTGAAACACTGAAACATCTTACACCACACGCGCACACACACTCACTGTCTCTCTCTCTCGCTTCTTCTCTCTCTCTCACACACACACACACACAGTTTCCTGAAACACAAGCTCAAATGCTGTCTGCATTGAGATTCTGCAGTACCCCTCTCCAAATACTCGGCACATTGATCACATGGAGATTTCAGCTCTTACATTCTTACATCACGCTTGCAGGAAAGCTCACTGTGGCCTCTACCAGAGTAAGTAACACCCAGGGGAGTCAGCACAAATGGAGTCCAGATGTCAAATATTTCCAAATGTTTCCTTCTGCCTTCTGTTGACAAACATTCTTGATTAGGTCATTTAATTCCCTTATTTATATTTATAAAATAAAGATGATTGATCACATTTTACCCACTTATTTGGCTTGACAGCTTTTCTTTCCCATTGGTTCCATACCATTTGTAATAAATCAGAAGAAACCAGGGAATGGCAGTGTCTACATCTACATGAGGAACTGTTATGTTCCCCAAGGCCGTTTCATCTGCTTTGAGAAATTTTTCTCAGAAAACCAAATATCTGGACAGGGTGGAAATTTCAAAGCTCTGTGACCGAGTTTAATATTTAAACTTTGCAACACTGTGTTGAATGTGGAACTATGGTAGTTGTTTACATGAGCTATATGATTGCATAATAGTAAATATGGTTACCACCTTATGAGGAGGCTTTCTGATTTCTTTTTTTTTCCCAATTTAGAATTCCCAACCAACTTCATGGTGCACCACAACCTCCATTGTTCATTGGGAAGGGTGTGCAAAGCATGAGCTCTCCTCTGAAGCACGTGTCGTCAGCCTTCTTTTTTCTCAGCACAATTCACAAGATGAACCTGCACAAACGTGTGTGAAACCATCTCATCCTTGGGCAACTGTGTGCGTCAATATAGTCAACTGTGCGCCAACCTGCAGAGCTGCCGGCCATAGTCAGCACTAGCACAGTCAGTATTAGCTGCTACATCATGGGGCCAATCCAAGAACTAGAACAGTGCTTTATAGGATGAACAACATAGCAGCCTGGCTTATTTTTCCATAAGTTCCTGCATGTATAGGCCATATGTGATTTTCTTTTCTTTAAGAAGGAAGGCCAAGTGATCTCGAGTGAATAAATAATATCAATCAATGTAGATAAACAAACCTAAAAAATATATGGATGAATATTCTCCACATTCCACTCTCCAGTGTGGGCTTGATTGGGACTTTTCCAGTCTGGTTGTTTACTTAAATGATGGGTGGCTTCACACCCAAATCAAGCTGAGGCCAAAGCCCATGTTTGTTAGATCAGAACTCTGCATCTGATGCTCAAAGGGGAAAACACTCATGTCTTGGCAATGAGAAACCTTTTTTCAGCTCTCTGCTGTGTATTTTGTTGTTTCTTAATTTTTTTCTTCAATAAGTTGAAATCTTTAAATCATGAATGGATCATTAGACATTATTGATATTGTGCCAAGGTTACCAACCTGTATAATGGCTTGGACTAAAACAAAGAGAAAAAAACAATGCCAGTAAAAGCAGGCATGGTCACAACATGCTCCAGTTGTTTTTTTTTAAAGGTGGAGTGAGCTGGCATGTAGGCTATCATACTAATTACTGGATTACTGATCAGATGATTTTTGTATAGCTGAGGACTATGGTATCAGTGAAATGAAATTTCCCTTAACTTGTTAACTTGTTCTCTGGCTAGTGTGAGCAAAAACGATAACTTTGTTCACATTTCAATCATGACTAAAAATATCATAAAATATAATTTTAAAGCTAATCTGGTTATTGGACCTGTTTAGTTCCTTTCATATGAATTTGCTGCTACAAGGAATGCCTGATGTGTATGAACATGTAAACAATGAAATGTGCGTCTGTTTAGCCACAGTCACCTGGACCTAATGCTTTTCTTGCCATAGGTATGTCATACTATACATCATTATGACAGCCCAGAGTTCAACATTCTTTGCCAGTGACACACTCTTTCTTGTAGCATAGCTTAATCTGATGTCATAGGTAAGGTTAGCTACCCTTACACTGTCGAAATCAAGCAGCTGTGTATTCTGGAAGCATTCAATGCTTAGATCAGGAAATATCCAGCTGTGGAAATGGACAAAACACAGTTTGTCTGGTCTTGGTGTGCATGAATGACATGCTGCTGAAACAGGTCTGATGTATGGGCAGTGGTATATATCTAACAGGCACAAGAAGACAGTAAGGCACTGGCAAAGCAAGCACCTATCAGCCTGTCTCAGGGTGGCAGATGTTGTCACTAGCACTTTGGAAATCAGTGCTACAGGACCGTTCCCCAACTTTTTTTTTAAATTCTCTTAGCAGCTGATACTCACCACAACTGTCTGCTAGCAGTGCTTGTTTCGCCATAGTGCTTGTTTGCAAAATGACCAACAGGTATGCCTTGCAAGTTAAACACACTTTGCTACCCAAAGGTCCATACAGTACTTACATTAGATGTTATTGCAAAACAATCATTCTACCAGCATGGACGAAAATGAAGGAAAATACAGACAGCTCCATAATATTTGGGACAGAAGCATATCTTTTCTTGATTTGGCTGTGAACTCCACAATCTTAGATTTGTAATCAAACAATTCACATGTGGTTAAAGTGCTTATTCTCAGATTTTATTAAAGGGTATTTTTATACACTTTGGTTTCACCATGTAGAAACTACAGCACTTCTTATACATAGTCGCCCCCATTTCAGGATTTGAAAGACTTCTTTGTTGCTTTAGCAGTATGTTTGGGATCATTGTCATATTGACAAATGCCACAGGCAATAAAAAGCTAGAATCAATACTACGATAAAATATATAAATATGATACTGATAGCTCTCCTATACCTGCACCAAACATTAAAAAGCCCTGAAATGGGGAGGGGCTATGTATAACAAGTGCTGTAATTTCTACATGGTGAAACCAGAATGAATAAAAAATGCCATTTATTTAAAGCTGAGAATTTTACTTTAACCACGTTATTTGTTTGATTACAAAGTTTAAAAAATTTAAATGTGGATTATAGAGCCAAATCAAGAAAAAATATGTCTTTGTCACAAACACTGAGCACACTTTATATAGTTAATTCTCAAACAAGAAACAAGAAAACTGGTTTGAGCCAGCTGACTCAGCAGAGTTTTTAATAGATCCGTAAAATCAAGTGTTTGTTTATTTATACAGGAATCTGGCCAGGAAAATGACGTTCTAATGCAAATTCCAAGCATGTTGGGAATGAACCTTGTGGCCCCCAGCCAAAGACACAGCATTTCACTAAAGTTCAAGCAACTGTGTAAAACACTAGGAAAACACACTAGAGAGAAAATAATTACAGTACAAATAAGCAGTTTAAACCCAGCCTTGGTCCTGGAAAGTATTAGCCTTTTAGTATTTAGCCTTTTAAAAATACATAAAAATACAAATACAATTTTAAAATATTTCTGTGACAGACAACAGTGATGACTGAGCCAGCAACAATGTAGGCTTCATACTGAAGGGGGTATCCCAGAGTTCTTTGTACAATTTTTGTGAATGACCCTCGATGTGATGTCAGCAAGTTGAATTTGGATTATAGGCAAGGGTAGCCTACGTTGGAAATTTTAAACAACCCATGCACTGCCCCTAACAGACAGTAGCCTAAATGCCCGTACATGTCTTTTCATGGGGGGATGGCAAACTCAGTCTTCTTGATAAGCCAGTTTATTTGTACCCAGACAATCTTTTTGAAGTTGGTGGCCGTTTACTGTGTTTCCTCTTTTTTTTCTGTTGTCAGAGCGTTCAACAGCCATATGCACAGTTCCATCTTTTACATTTTGTAAGGTTAGACACTGATAAAACAGAATTCAGCCGAGCATATTCAGCAGTCACTTGATGCGTTCTCATCAAAATACTGTCCTCTGATTAGATAAAATGCTCAATCTTCAGAGCTGATAGGTTCCCGCATATCCAGTGCTTTTCAAGTCTTTCACCACTGGCCTTATATTGTGAAAGTATTTTCAATTAATTCCATTAAATCAAACACTTTGTATTTGAAAATTCTGTATTTTAAATGTTTTTTATGACATGGATGACACCCACGAGTGGCTTCATAGACACTAGTGGTATAAATAATATTGAAATGATATTTTAAAATAAATATATTAAAATATTTTTAAATGGTTATATACCTATATACCTGGAGTTAATAGGAGTTTTGTAATGGCCTCAAGGTGAAGCTGTTGCAGTAGAGTGGGTGATGTTATGTGGGACTTCCTCTGTTTCTCTTCATTCCTGATGAAGAGCTTTTTAACAGCAGCAGAAGTCTGAAAGTCTCTTTCTTTCATTTCATATAATCCCAGGAATCAAAACATATTCTGATTGCCACCTCAAATCCTGATGTGTGTAGCACATACTTCAAAGTAATTGCAAATACATGCAAATACTCCTTTGATGTATTTTCAAATACATTTTGTAATTTAAATACTCAGTATTTGTAAATGTTGTATTTCAAATAATTTCTTTAAAAGTTTTTAAAAGTAATTAAAATACTTCAAATATGTATTTGACCCAGGTCTGGTAGATAGATGATAGATGATGTGTAGGAAAATTTTGAGATGCCCCATGATTGTGATGACGTCACTATCCAGGTTGGGCCAGATGTGTCCTCCAAACTCTCTATGATCAGTAGATGTAGATAAGGTTTTTGACACATATAATCAAAACAGTAGCCCTATCAGTAGTTATAGATAAGTTTTTATGAGTGTGACGACTTCAACATGCGTCATGATAAAGTAAACATCTACTCATATAATCAAACCAGTAGCCCTATCAGTAGTTATAGATAAGTTTTTATGATTGTGACGACTTCACTATGCGTCATGATAAACTCATATAATCAAAACAGTAGCCCTATCAGTAGTTATAGATAAGTTTTTATGATTGTGACGACTTCACTATGCGTCATGATAAACTCATATAATCAAAACAGTAGCCTTAGAAATCTTACTATCAGTAGTTGTAGATAAGCTTTTGGAAACGCAAGAAACCACAGTATCCACTGTAGATAAAGAGCATGAAAACGCAGTAGACTTAGAAATCATATATACATATTCACTCACTCAGCAGAAAAGAACTAGTCACTGAACAGATAAACACTAACTAGAAAACTAATATTTTACAGTGACCCACGTGTAACTTGTATGTTTAATGAAAAAATTACAGAAGGCTGAGACTTATATGCATACTGGAAAAGTACAGAACAAAGAAAGTCATTTTGGTGCCAAGAAGGTCAGGTTGACCCAAGAAAGTCCATCGGGTGCCAAACAGGTCAGATAAGAGATGGTTAGAATAACACCATGTAGTGCCAAGAAGAACAGGTGGCTGGGATTTACGTAAATGTATAAGGAGTTATGGAGTTTGGGAGTACATTTTGTGTATAAAAGGATTGTAAAACTGACAGTCGAGGTTCAATTCGGCGGAATTGTTCCGGCTTTGTTGTGCACATGCACCGGTGCAAATAAAGTTTAAACCTTTCTGAAGAGCTTGCTGTTGTGCTGTCTTTTCCCTCGTGAAGTAGTTTTCTACAGATTGGCGATTGGACTCAGAGACTGCTGTCATTTTCCTAGACCACGACAGATAGATAATTTGTTAAGCAATTGAGTGAAATTGATTTTGTTTCTCTGCAGAAAACAAAACTTAAAAAGTCAATAATTGGTTTTCATGAAAGTTAAACTCCCCCATCACTATTCCACACTGTAATATGTTGATGAGATTGTCCTGACTGACTCGGGGTGCATTCCTAGCACTTATTATTTTGCTTGCCTTGCTTCCTTCCCTAGTATGGAAAGCCAAATGGATCAGAAATATGTGAAACTGACATCTGGAATCACACATTGTCAACATAGGCTCAATAAAATTGCTTAGTTTTACCTCTGTGCTTCTTTCACTTGCATCCTTTCCCTGTTCTTAACTCCACCCATTGGAGGACACAAGAAAAGAAAGCAAGGAAAGGACGCAAGGACGGAGGAATCAAGGAAACATGTATTAGGCAAATGAAAGTCCTCGCTCTTTCAAGCATCAGTTTAAAGCCATGTCAATTACAGACATGGCAGATGGGGGGAGGTGGATCCACAGATCATTTATATGTCACGCGTTCCAATAAAATACTTTCACAAAAGATGCACTCGTGTGTTCTTGCTTAAGAATTCTTCGAGAGCCTCCAAGCTCCTAGCTCCATGAAGGAGCATTTAACGGGCTAGAATGTCCTTAACGATGGTGGACCTTGGGTCAGTCAAGGACCTAGGAGACTGTTTAGTGACAAGAACGAATAAAATAAGCCACTAGAATGAGTCCCAGACATCAGTTTCACATATTTTTGACCTGTTTGGTCCTCCATACTAGGAAAGGAAGCAAGGAGGTAGAAAATAAGCAATTGGAATGCACCCTAAAGTCAGTGATTTCCCAAACCTCTCCTTGTGGACCCACAGAAGGATTCAGGTATTTGAGGAATTCCACCCCAAGCACACCTGATACAACAAATCAAGCCCTTGATTAGCTGCATCAGGTGCGCTTGAGAAAGAACAGATAAAATAGCTGGATCCAGCTGGGGGTTGCCAAGGAGAGGGTTGGGAACCACTGGACTAAGCGACTGACTGTAGGACAGAGGAGGGAGGCCAGTCCACTCCCTATGGGTCTACAGTTATTTTTCCAGGTGTGATCAATCCTGCTATTAAACCTACACACTCTCAGTGGGTCCATGAATTTTGTGAATTGTTTGTCGTGTCAATCTGCCAGACTGTAGTAAATCTCAGCAAGGAAATCAGGGATATCCATATATTAGCTGAGTGTACAAATGGATCAATACATGAGGCTGACACCATCACTGTGATAAAGACTGGACAAGCAACTACAGTGTGCCAACAAACCACCATGCAGCCATACCACCATGCACCCTGCTCCTGCTGAATCTAAGCAAGTGTGGGCTTGATTAGTACTTGGATGGGAGACCACCAGGGAATTCTGAGTTGCTGCTGGAAGTGGTGTTGGTGGGCCAGCAGGGGCAGTATTCCCTCTGGTCAAATAAACCCCAATGCCCCAGTGCAGTGATGGGGACACTGTACTGTAGGAGATGCTGTCTTTTGGATAAGATGTTAAGCCAAGGTCCTGACTCACTGTGGTCATTAAAGTTCCCATGACCTTTGTCGCAAAGAGTAGGGGGTTCCCCGGTGTCCTGGCTAAATTCCCAATCTGGCTCTCTCCAATTTGCCACCTAATCATCCCCTGATTTAATTGGCTAAAAAAAAAATGTTCTCTCCCTCTCCACCTTAGCTAATGTGTGGTGAGCATTCTGGCGCAAAATGGCTGCCGTGCATCAGCCAGGTGGGTGCTACACATTGGTGACGGGTGAGGGGAGTTCCCACTCATCACTGTAAAGCACTTTGAGCGTTCGGAAAAGTGCTATATAATTGCAATGATTCATTCATTCATTCAAACTGTTCTTCATTGCTTTTGGCAATGAACTGCAGATCCAGGGGGTGTGGGGTTTAAATCAAGGGTGATACCCCCTTCAGCATTCAATTTTACATAAACCATCCCGGTAAAAATTAATTACTAAAAAACTGTATGAGTCACAGCATCTGTAATCTGTATACTGTTGAATTTGTAAGCCACCCTAGATAGATAACACACTTCCCAGGAATTGCTGTCTCTAAACCAGCTGTTCATAGCAGCATAAGCCTGGCATTTCTTTCCTGCAAACTTACTGCTGTACAGGCTCTCTTCGTTACTGCCATCTGTTATCTGGCTCAAGTATGCCATCTGGTGTGAGTTATATAAAATTGCACCAATGAACCTGGAAGTAATTCACAGCCCATTTAATCTTCAAGCAGGATAGAGCTGACATTGTCAAGTCAAATGAATACCATCCAGTTAAAAAGGAGAACAGGATTTTAATTTGGGGCGTACTATCATTTTAACCAACACATTGAAAATAATTTCAGCTTGTTACAGTGCTCATTTTAAAACATTAAGATCTGCAGCATCATCCCTGGAGCAATATTTAAAACAGCATTTCTGTATGAACTAAAACATTAGTTTTCCTGAATAAAACGTGAATAAAAATAGCAAAATTATATTAAACTAGGATTCAATTTAAATGCCTTCAATGAATATGTACTAGTATGTATACTTCTCTTAACTGCCACCAGTACAACCTCAGATTTGCATTGTAGGTTTATCATCCCCGGGTATTTTTATACACTTCTTCACAATCTAGAAATTTACAGCACTCTTTATAAATAGCTACCTCACCATTTCAGGACATCATAACGCTTAGGACATATTAATGTTATGTAATTTCAAGTCGTAATGTTTAGTCATTTGTCCCATATCCGTTGCATGTAATGACTGCTTGAAATCTGTGACCCAGACATCAACAGGTGCTGAGTATTTTCTCTGGTGATGCTCTGCCAGGCCTGTACTGCTGCTATCTTGAGCTCCTGCTTGTTTCAGGAGCTAGTTGCCTTACATTTTCATTTCCTCATATGAAATGCACATTCAGTTGGATTCAGATTGTGTGAATAACTCGGCCAGTGAAGATGTTTCCAGTTTTTATCTTAGAAAAACTTCGCTTTGTTGCTTTAGCAGTATGTTTGGAATCATTGTCTTCCTCTTGGACAAAGCGCTGTCCAATGTGTTTGGAGGCATATGCCTGAACTTGAGTAACATGCTTTTGAACACTTCAGAATTCATTCTGCTGCTATCAGAAATTATATCATCAATAAAGACAAGTGAGCCAGTACTTGTTGCAGCTATACATGCCCAAACCAAAACACCCCCCCACAAGTCATAATGAACAATCAGAATGTTACACACTCAGGTTCTTCCTGGCTGTGTTTATTTAACCAACAGTTTGGCAAAAGATGCCTTTGTCAGGGTGAATTCCAGTGAGCAGATGAGTGGGGGTGCTTTGGATCTTGGGCAGTTCCTTTTGGTCTCCACACTTTGCCATAACTCTGATGTAAGTTAATCTCAGATTTATTCTGTCCACAAAACCTCAAGGACTCTGCAGGCTCTTTTAGGTACATTTAAATAACTACAACCTGGCCATCCTTTTTTTGGGGTTAACTAGTGGTTTGCATCTAGCAGTGTAGCCTTTGTAGTTCTGTTTGTCTTCTGTAGACAGTAGTCACTGATATATCCAAGCTGGCCTCCTGAAAAGTGTTTCTGGTCTGTCGGACAGGTGTTTGGGGGTTTCTCTTCATTATGGTGAGAATACTTCAATCATCAGCTGTAGAGGTCTTCCATGTCCTACCAAGCCCTTTGTGACTACTGAGCCCAGTGTTCTCTTTTTTCTAAATGATGTTCCAAACTGTTGATTTTGTAAGCCTAAGGTGTGGCTATGTTCCTGACAGACTCGGCCTCAGACTGTCCTTGAACTTCCCTGGCACAAATCTGGTCCTCATGTTGACAAACACCAGAAAGAGACCCCAAAGGCAATTAAAAACCTAGAATCAAAACTAGATACTGAAATCATTCATACACCGGCACTAAGCAATTTAACACCTGGCTAATCAGAAACACTTGTGAAGCTATCTGTCCCAAACACTATGAATACATAGTCCCTCCCTGAATTGAATGAACTATGCATAAAATGTGCCGCACTTTCAACGTGGTTGTGGAGTAGAACCAAATTAAGAGGGGGGGGGGGGGACTCCATAATCTTTGTCCCAAAGATTATGGAGCTCACCATTTCAGCAACCTGAAGGCACTGTACAAGTGATTCAACTACACTACTAAATACTCTATTAAAAGCACAACACATTTGCTCTTTCAGCATGACAGTCATGGTCAGAGTTGCATGCACCATTAAAAAATAGGATTCCAATTCATAAGTATGAATGTGCTTAAGAGGCAAATCACAGTCTGGTCGGAAAAACGTTTTCCCCACACACTGTAAATAATTTTATATTTAATGACTGGTCACAACTTTATATTGCTCACTCCTAAATGTACAGTCCACATTAAAATGCACCGTCTGATTCATAATCAACATGAAGACAGAAGGCAGTGCAGCTTGGCCAGCTGATTCAGAGGAGCCTTTTTGCATTACATGCTTATTTTCATAGTTCCAACAGTATTTTGAATAATTTTTTTTATTGCCTGGGCAAAATGTATAAAATAGCCTTCAAGCAAACTTGTAATGAAAATGGAAATTAACCATTAAAAAAACTACTTGCAAGAAATGTCACGCAAAGCAAAATCTCTTCACAAATCTACATCTCATTTCATCAGATATGAATTTTAATTAAATTAACACTTGCATCTTCTTACACAAACATTTACATCATGAGCATAAAGAGTACTTCAAGTTCACACTATGGGCAACTCATGTAAGGAACTACATTTCCCATTATGACAGTGTAAAGTCTAATCACTCCCTCTTGCAGGAGACAACTGAGATGCAGTATGCAAAAAGAGCAGGTATGGAGTTGGGGGGGGGGACCCGGAGATATAATTTTTGTCCGTTTTTAACCTTACATGTTTCATTTTGATTTTGCCATGACAGTAGTAGTTCCTTCCATGTGCATACATTAAATACAATAGTCATTTCTATATCAACTTGAGTCTTGCATCACATGGTCACGAAGGTGTCAAAATTAAACAAGAAATGAAAAATTACAGATACATGCCATTTTTCTCCCTTACTCAAAGTTAACCCCCCCCCCCATGGAACAAACACAATGGACTATTCTGTGTCCGGGCCCAACAGGGCACAGCCATGTTAAAAGCGTTTTGGCTCCTTGTACGATCACCCATGTCACTGAACGCAGGAATGAGATGCCTCAAAAGGAATGACAACAAACCTGGGAATGCAGTGCGACTGAGGTCAACAGCCTACTTTTCACAAAATTATGAAACTATGAAACAAGTCAGGTTACAGCATTTCTATGCACAGCAACTGCTTAATTCTGTGTCCATGACAACAGAAATATTTACATTTACCCAGACACACAGACCACACATACACACACACACTTTACAACAGCAGTCTTTCTGGCTGAATCTCAAAAAACAGCTGTAGTTATTCAGATTTGTTGATTTGCCATATACAAACTTCACAATCTTAAAGCTAAAATCAATGTCACACAAGTTAAATATTATGATTAAGCACACATTTAAATAAAGAAACACATTAAGACCATACCCTACATGAGTGTCAAAGAGGCAGCCTCCATTTTCATTCGAACTGAGCCGGGACCTCAATGCAAGCTTTAATTCCACATACTCTGACTACACAAGAAACTGAAATAAGGACAACCTACGATGCCAAATCAAGCCATATTTCATCTACAATTTCTGTACAATTAATGGGTCTATAAACTAATGTGCAGAAATGGACACAGTCTGATATTCTGAAAAGAGGCCAATGCAGGCTGTTGGGTAGGGCAGGGGGTGGGTTTAAAGAGACTAAGTGGCAATACAATGGTGCAGGGGCCTTCAGTCCAGACGGATCTTCTGATTGGTCATCCGGTAGATGATGCTGTCATAGCCAGGGTCCATGTTCCACAGGTTGTAGGCAATGGCGATGACAGCCAGGGCCAACGCAATCATCAGCCACAGCACGATGTTGAAGATCACCGCATACTCAAAGTTATAATTGTACGCAAGGTTGTACAGGCTCCCCGAGTTGCCCTTTGAAACACAGGACTGAGGGTTAGCATGCTTTATTTATTGATTTTTTATTATTTTTCCATTGAAATTAGTACACTTTGTGTTTTTTGATATTATTAGTCCAAAAAGCAGCTTGTATTGTATTGTCTACACAGTTTGTACATGGGAATAGATTACGTTTTTAGAATTTATTCAGCTATAAACATAAAATTAAGATTTATATTGTGCCAGTACTTCTCCTTCTCAGTTCTTAAGCGGTATAAACACTTCCCTCCCAAGGACTCATGTAATAATTTTGCAAGCTATGCCCCTTTTTCCCCAAGCCCAGCAGTCTCAGGTTGTAGGTGCCACAGGAAATATTTCCTACCAATGTTGGTTTTTTTTATTTTATTTTTTAAATAATTGGACAGTATATATGTATACCATTTCTGCAAGTATAATGTTACTCTATAAACTGCACAGGAGATACCTGAAGTGTATTTTCTTGCTTTAGATAATGAACCCCATATGGCCATGCATCAACATTAAAATAGCTAGCAGATAAGTAGATTAAATAGCCAAGTAGATTATATTATTTAGTGTTAATTACCAATTAGCTAGCATTAAATAAGTTATTCATTACCAGTCAACTGGTACATAACCCACATTATTCCCATATCAACATAATTTAAGGTTCTTGACAATGATGCAGTTCCTTTTTCCTCATTGTCAGATGAGTGCTCTAATTTCTTTCTTAAGTGCTTTACGAAAATGAGGGCCCTCAGAGCTCCTCCACTCACAAGACACTGCTCAAGAAAAAAATCATAGGGGGAAAACTGCCCAATTTACCCGTGTTCCTATTCACTGTTCAGCTTTTAGTTCAGGAGATCACAGACACTCCAAAATAAAGTGTCTAGCAGTCGTTTCTATGAACACCGCAGTCCACAGACAGGAGCTGGAGGATGTGCAAGCAGATGCCTACGTGCCTTGTCTGCCAAATGACCCTACCCCCTCCCCCTCCCCGCAGGACCACAGGTACTCACCTCCTTGGTCTCCAGGATGGAGCGGGACTTCCTGGTGAGGGGCGCCTCAAAGGTCTTCACCGTCACCACCTCCACCAGCGCGTTACCGCCGTAAATACCGGAGACGTCATCCGCGAACTGCAGAACAGGGAATACAGGACTCCCATCAGATAGCACATGGCCCATTGTGACAGAGCAGCGCAAAGCAGCAAGGCTCAGGCCTCCATAGTAATTGTGCCATAGAGTGCCGTGCCATGCCATGTTATAAACAGACAGCATATCTGAGTGTCACACGGCGTTAGGGAGCGTCACGACACAGAGTCTAACCGAGTGTCAAACTACGTTACCTCACGTCAGAGAACCATTCAGAGCCACAGACATGACAAAGCGTAATGGAAAGTTCTGGAGTGTCGTGAAGCGTTGTGATGCGCTGCTGTGTGTCCTGGCACGCCCCCACCCTCCTCACCTTCTGCAGCACACTGGCCAGGATCTTGGTGGCGTCTGTGAACTGAGGGGAGTCAATGCCATAGTGGCGGCTAATCTCCTCCAGCCCAGCCAGTTCCAGGGAGAAAAGGTCTGGGGAGTGGTCCTTCGCAAGGTGCTTGTGCCTCAGCAGCTGCCGGCATTGCAGGAAACTCATTACATTCAACAGACTTTCCCCCTACATCTGCTCACGGCCAATGCTAATTACACAGCCGTGATCTCCCACTTTTACACGATCAACAGAGCAAGAAATATATTAGAGTGTAGTTTGTATAAAAGGTGGCCATATGCATTACGTTACAGTACACAATACAGTTTACTTTCTACATATGCCCTTGCAAGGAATGTGTAGATTAGAATTTTGGATAATATGATTTATCAACACAGATTATATTACCCAACTAAATATTTTACAGAATTTCTAACAACCATCTGTAGAACATTTCTACATCAGAATTTCCACAAAATTTGCAGAAAAGGGGGAAGCAAGGGGGGGGGGGGGGAAACTGTTCCAGTCATTCATCGGTTCTCCAAAACTGGGTCAAAAGAAAGGTAGGAAAACCAAATGTTAATCCCTGCTGAGAGACGGTAGTGAGATTTTGTATATTGGGTTGAGGTACAGTGACTTGTTTGAACCAATCAAAAGGTCTTTTTTCCACAGCAAAGCACAATGATTGGTTAAATTGTTTCAGTCATTTTCAGGTTTCATGAATCCTCACACCCCCATCACTACCAGATAGTGTTCAGATTGTAGAACTGTGAAGAACCTTACGAGGGCAGCGATGTCATGCAGCACCTGCACCTCAGACAGGAAGAGCAGGTCAGCCTGTAGAGAAAGAGCACCAGGTAAGGACAGAAAGACAGCACCAGGCCAGAGCTCCACCATGCTCTATAATCTGCAGCATGCTGACTGTAAGGCAGCACAGAAACGTCCTTGATGGGCCAAAATTAGTTCAAACGGACCTTTATTCATTTAAAAACGGCGACCTAGAACAGCACTTTGCCAGCCCTCAGGGACAGAATATGATCTAAACTGCTGTGACTGAATTTCACTGGATTAATCACTTGGCCTAACTGGTACATAACTGTGGCACGTCTCATGAAACTAACAAAAAACTGTATTTTGAAAACAGTTTCAAAATACACTATTTATTTCACACCAACCAAGGTTTCACGCATATTTCTGCATTCCCAACTTCATCAGCATAGCACATTCTCATAAAACTGCATGGGGATGTGGAAAATCACTGCTAAGAATGCTGGGTGAAATGTCGAACACATTCCCTAGCACTGTGGCATTTTGGCCATTTTTGACACCTTCTCTGGGTCCAGCTCACCTCATTGTTCCTGCTGAGGGAGCTGAGGGGAAGGGAGGTGAGCACAGAGCCGTCCTGGGACAGGCGCCCCCGAATCTGCTGCAAAGTCACAGGAAGGTCCTCAAACACTGTGTTGGCTTTGCCCACCATGTACAGCCTCTGCAGTGAGAGAAGCCACACAAACTCCTTAGAAGTTAAATCAACACCAATAGAGTACATTTTACTCTCACATTTGATCCCCCCTGGACTCACATTACCCATTAAAATCAACAGTGAACATTATATTGTGCACAGAGAATGGTAAACAGCAAGCCTGCACCATCAGATTTACACATAGTAATTTAGCAGAACAACTTATAAAATGCATGCAAAATAGGAAAAGCACAGTAATGACAGAAACACTAGTCTCACAAACAATAGTGTCACTACAAAAAATTATTACATAATGTTAAAAGCAATCCTAGATGGGCACCATAGGGAGTTTTGAGAATATCACCATTCTAACTGAATTTTATGGCATTGGAATGATACATAGTTACTATTAAAGCAACTGCCTGACTGTTCCAGAAACAACACTTTCAAACAATCATGATACTAATTGTACTTCAAATTGTCCCCAACCACACCTGAAATATTCTGCCATTTATCTGCAAATTACAGAATGACCGTATTTTCGTTTTAGCAGTTGGTCATCATCTTTGATCATGCAACTTTAATTCTTCAAAAACAGATTGGCCAACTGGCCGACTGGTCATTACAACCATGTAGCTGAATATTACTCTCTCCACTCAGATTCTTCTCCACTGGCGTTACTTTATTTTCCCTTTTGTCAGGCCCACATCTGTAGTATGACCCACCTCCTCACTGGGGGCCAGCTGGAGCACCACAGGGGTGTTGTCTGGAAAGAGTGCATGCATGGTGTTTGCCACACTGTCCAGGGTGAAGGGTACAGGCTGCAAAAAAATTACACAAATCAGGAATTAAGTCTGTGGCAATATGCAAATACAGGAAGTATGCCTTAGAAAGATGATGTTGCAGTCGTTTCCAATAACACAAAATCCTTAGGAGAAACATACCCCCTTTTTGGGCATTTAAATACTGAATCATTAGGTTAGCAGAAACTATGGTATATTCATCAGTGTTTCCCGTACAGTTCATTTATTTGGGCAGCCCACCCAAAAATATTTTCCAGTATTTTGTTTATTCCCAGCAACACACTATACTTTCGCTGCGCTAGCTGCCCCCCTCCTGCTCATAGCAGCCGCATGTGGAGCATGAACGTAAACATGATTTGGGGGACAGTCGTGTGCCCATATCTGTGCCAGGTAACAAAATAGTTTAAGGTTTTCCAAATTTAGCCATTGTTTTGCACTGTTTCTTCAAAAGAAAGTGTCCTCTGCGAAAGACTGCAAAGTAAGCCAGCAAATGTCAACAGCTAACGTTTAGTTAGATACCTGGAGTTACCTAATGAAAACACTGAACTTAGCTTCTAGCAGAGCGGAGTATTGACAAATTCTTCTTTAAAAAAAGAAGGTAGTATAGTAGGAGGGAGAAACCACAGGTAGGTTATCATAAGGTTATTGTTATAGTAACAGTGGTAATGTTAACAGTCAGCTAGCTACTACTTAAATTCAAACCAATAAAAGCCATTGTGTTGTCTAGAAATCGAGGCAGTTTGGATATCAGGCACCAATTACTTTAAAGCCCGTAACTTAAGTTTAGAATTTGTGTGTGGTCATATATAGCGTGAAAAGTGCCGTACAGAATTCATTTTTACCGGCGGACAGAGCCATAAAAAAATGATTAAATATCTCCGTAGTTACATGGGCTTTAATGTGTCGCAAATAAAATAATATAACAATTATCAGCACGATTAGTGTGGTTGTGCTAACGCTAAGTGCTTAGGGAAAGGCAGCAAGTGAGGATTCTGAGAGAAGCAGCAGGCCCAGCTGTGTGTAATGAAAGTTCCAATAAAATACGGTGCCAGTACAGGCAGCCAAACTGAAGCAGAACTGTTTTTCATGACAATGTAGCTTATTTTGTTCACCAGATTTTTCGTTCAGAATGTCTGTGCTGCTGACAGTACGATGCTTTGCGTTCAAGAGGCTATACATGCTAACTGTTCCACCCATGCATATTAGTACCGTATTGCACTATTTACACCTGACATTCTTACTATGTATATTTCAAAGAATTCCACAAGGTGCCAAATTTTAAAATGATTTTGCTTTATTTTGACCACTAGAAAATCTAACCTCCCATTTGTGGCAGTACCCTAGCTTTGATCACAAGAATCTGCAATGTCAGATCAGTCTCTGTCTGACCATACTAATACCTATATTTATTGGCAATATCCAAATTAAAAAATTTCGAAGTACCTGAATATTCCGATATCCACTTAAATCTCCACCCTTGTCTATACACATTTCCAATAAATTAGAAAAATAAAAAGGGTGCATTCATATCAAACAATTGTGAGACCCTACATCATGCAGAGTTTAAACAAAACTATCAAGCTTAATCAAGATGAACTGCTCTTTTGTCGTAACACATTGTGTTCCCTTTGTATTTCTATGTATCGTTTTTGTTAACCTGTGGAGACACATAGCCACCTTTTAAAAAAACACAACACTCAAAATCAAGGCTTTACGCCAACATGTTTTCCAAGGAGCACATGTGCTCCTAAATTGAAATTTTTAGAAGCACACTAAAGCATCCAAATTAGTAGATGTGCTACTAAATTATTTTTCATCAATTTTTCATCAATTTTCAGGAGCAGGAGCTCCTAAAATGGGAGCACTGTAGGGCCCCAGAAATCTTGAATTGTAACCTTAAACATGCCTGGCTGACAATGTATTAAGCATATC
Organism: Anguilla pacifica; assembly: GCA_039654925.1. NCBI lineage: Eukaryota > Metazoa > Chordata > Actinopteri > Anguilliformes > Anguillidae > Anguilla > Anguilla pacifica. The sequence continues at coordinate 32,754,242 of CM077286.1, read as the reverse complement.
CTATAACTGTGCTGCAAGACAGACAAGGACAGAATGAGTGGTGAAGGGCATCTGAGATACTCACGTTCTCCAAGGGGTAGGACGCTACACTCTGGGGCAGGTCCACGCTGTCCACTCCCCGTACCACCAGCAGGACATTGGCCTGAGGTCGCTGGAACAGGGAGCCCATCTGCATCGCCGGCCAGCCCAGCTCCTGCTCAAGACACATGCATACAAACAGCTCCACACTATTCCGCAGGAGTGCACAACAGCTGTCAGAAAACAGTATCAATACACTTCTGCCAGAGGCCTCAAACATCGCTCTAGATGAAAAACAGCTTATGATAAGCTGGCACAACCAATACATCAACATTATTATTATTACGTACATCCTGCACAGAGAATCCCATTGTAAGAGCCACCAGGTCAGGGATCTTCTCCCCAGAAATTGGCCACTGTCCCTCATGGTAGGAGACATACTGGGGTGCCCTCAACACTGTTAGACGGTCCCCAAGGATGCCTGCAATGAAGTCAAAAGTGATTTTTCTCAGACGAATTTCAAACAAACAAGAAGCCTATACAGGGGAAACCCACATATATAATTTACTCTCCATCAATGGTGGTCATATTAGTATGTCTGATGTGTGTTTGTGCGCATCACGGGCATGTGCTGCAAGCAGTCCAACATTCCAAGCAATCCTTTGCTTGTATGGAGGAACTCCGTAATTTACTGCTGCCAATGTCACACAATTGTGTTAACTGAAATGACAAAATGTCGGTTAGGCCTTCGCCGAAAACGTTAACTGCGTCGACGCGTTTCCACATGTTGTACTTTCTTTCTGTAATCAAGAGGAACTGTGATTCAGTAACACATGAGACCTTGTAATCACATGATGATTGTCTCCGCTGAAGGAGGAAGTGAGCTTTATAGATATAACGTAGCAACAATATAAAAATGCATCGACGCAGTAAAAACCAATGACATGCAAACTCCACTATACTACTAGTTATCGAATTATGAGACGTAATATATAGCTACGCAGACAGTGACACATTTTAACAAATGGCTAGACTTCTCGGCCAACCACTCCCAAAATACATAACCAACTAGCTAACTAGTCAATGTAAAAAATAGTTGCTAGCTATAATTAACGTTAACAAGCTAAAACGTGGAAGGATGCCCTGCCCGTCGTTCTAAATTTAACATTTTAGCTCTACACAGTCATCTAACCAGCGAGCAATACCAAACGTTTTCTATCTTGCTACCTTAAATTATGGGCAAACGCGAAGGTTGTGAGCGCTTCTCTGCCTTCTGTCAGTGACAGTAGCTCAAGCTAGTTCATCGCCATCATCAACCCATCGCACAGGCCAACTTGTTAGCCAATGCTCACTTATCGGACACTATCCGGATTATCGATGCAAAATTTGATTAATTAACTAACCTGCTGTAAAAGCGGCACAAAAAACAAGTACCGACGTCAACGAACGATTCATTTTTCTTATGCACAGTGTAGATATTTCCCCTTCAAGCAGAAACCTCAAACAGATCAGCTGACATTCGAGCTGCGATGCATTATGGGTACATATGACGAACAGACACAGACATACGTAGACGCCGCATTGGCCGCTGGATCGTACGTCAACGTCGCCACCATATTAGTCCAGGCAACTTGCCGCCATCTGGCCATAACCGTCAGAAGGCTGAGAAGACTGGACTGAAACATGCATTCAGAATATTAAGAAATCATTTGAGTCAGGATAACCTGATTGATTATCAAAGGAAGAGAGCTGTGGCACGGAAAATTATTAAATCATCCGAGAAGAATGCATGGAGGCAATTCTGCTCCTCCATTGGCAGAAGAATAGAATTGGGTGACATTTAGTCAATGATTAAAAAGATGAGTTTGAAAATAAAACCTGTTAAAATCCCAGTGTTGATAGACGGAGAATATCTGGCAATTACAAATAAGGAAAAGGCTGAACTATTGGGTAAGAAGTTTGCAAGTGTACATAGTGTAAGTCATTTAGATGAGATACATAAACAACGAAAAGATGAAATTTTAAGAGCAAATGCTGATGTAACAAAGAAAAAGGATAGCGATGGATCATCACTTGACATGGACTTTACATTACATGAGTTGAAAATGGCCTTGGAGGGAAGTGGATATCCAGGACAAGACCAATTATGCTATGCTATGTTTAGACAATTACCAGATGAAGTCTTGAAAGTCATATTGAACCTGTTTAATAAGATATGGAGAGAAGGTGTAATGCCTTGTGGTTGGAAAAGTGCTATGATTCTACCTTTTGGTAAGCCTGGTGAAGACCCAGCTAATGCAGGAAACTACAGGCCTATAGCGTTGAAATCTCACTTGTGTAAATGGATGGAAAAGATAATTGTCCGTAGATTGTCATACTGTTTAGAACAAAGGATTGCTAAGCTCATGTCAAAGTGGATTCCGCAAAGGTAGATCTACGCTGGATGCTTTAGTGAAAGTCAGTAATGAGGCAGAAAAAGCAATTAGTATGAAAGAGGTCATGGCTATAGTGTATTTTGATATTGAGAAAGCTTATGATTCCATGTGGAGAGAAGGACTATTGATTAAAATGCATAAAATGGGTATTGGCGGAAGGCTATACAACTGGGTCTTAGATTTCCTGTTTAGTCGGACATTCCGTGTTAAAGTTGGAGATGCTGTTTCAGATGATTTTGATATTGTAAATGGTATTCCTCAAGGTAGTGCTATTAGCCCTATTCTGTTTAACATTATGATAAATGATATTTTTATGAATGTTGGTGGAGACATTGGGTCATCGCTTTATGCAGATGATGGGGCTATATGGAAAAGAGGGAAAAATATTAGACATGTGACTAATAGCATTCAGGGTGCTATATTGAATGTTGAAAGATGGTCATATGACTGGGGATTTAAGATGTCAGTTGCAAAGTCATGCTACATGTTCTTTACCAGAAAGAGAAGGATAAATAATACGCAGCTTAAATTGTATGGGCAATGTATGGAAAGGGTAACAGAGTTCAAATATCTAGGGTTATGGTTTGATGAGAAATGTATATGGAGAACTCATGTTAAACATATTGAAGCAGAATGTAAAAAAGTACTGAATCTCACCAGATCAGGTTCTGGTATTGAATGGGGAGCAGATAAACAATCATAACTGGACATCTATAGGGCCTTAATACGAACATGTATTGATTATGGGTGTATGGTGTATGGAGCAGCAGCCAAGAGCGTTTTGGCGAAAATTTGACAGAATACAGTTCAGAGCTCTAAGACTTAGTGTTAGTGCAATTAAAACAACTCCTACTAATGCACTACTGGTGGAAACTGACGAATTGCCATTATATTTAAGATGTTCAAAGTTGTCATTGGCGTATTGGGTTAAGTTAAAGGGATCTGGAGATTAACAACCTACAACAAAGGTGCTGTGTGATTGTTGGGAATATTCACAATTTAAAGGTAAAGGATTTGGTTGGAATATTAATACAACAGCAAAAGAATATTGCTTAAATATATTAGAATATGGGCCAAATATTGTGTGGGGTAATGTCCCTCCATGGATATTACCAGTGCCCAATGTGGACTTGCAACTCGTGGAGCAGAAGAGAGAATGGATTGAAAGGGAAGTGGATAACATTGGATATTTGATTCAAGATTATGTGAAGAGGAATTGTTATAACTGTATGCCAATATTTACTGATGGATCTAAAGATCCAGGGAGTGGATACCTGAGTTTGATGTAGTCACATGCAAAAGAATTAATGATAGATTATCTGTATTTACAGCAGAAATAGTTGCAATAATCTTAGGATTACAATGGGTAGAAGAGGTATGGCCTGAGAGAGTTGTCGTTTGTTCAGACTCTACTGCAGCTCTTAATAGTTTGAATTCAAAAGAAACAATAAGAGATGATTTATTGGTGGAAATATTTACGATAATGCTAAGAATACAAAGAGTTGGAATTGATGTACAATTTTGTTGGGTTCCTGCTCATGTTGGTGTGGAGGGTAATGAGAAATGAAATAATGAAAGTTCCCTTTGGAAAAGGTGAGGCCAAATCATTAATAAGAAAGGCAGTGAGTGATTCGTGGCAGAAGAAGTGGGACATAGATATCAAAGGGAGACACTATTACAGTATACAGAAATCCATTAACGTGAAGGCTTTCAAGGGAAGTGCAGAAGAGAGGAAGTGTTTTTTTCAAGGTTAATATTTGGACATACTGGATTAAATTCAACTCTTTATTTAATGGCAAAGTGTATTTCAGATAAATGTGATATTTGTAATGTTCCTGAAAATGTTGAGCATGTCATAATGAGATATACTAAATATAATTCAGAGAGGAGCACTTTACGTGATAAGATATATGAGCTAGAACGGGGATGGTATTTAGAAGGCTCTCTTTATTTTCCTTAAAGATACAGGATTATATCGTAAAATATAGTTTTTTTTTTGTTTAAATGTAATCTGATGTAAAGCCCTGATGTTACACACTCCGGTACAGTAGGTGGCGGTATGCACCTATACATGTTTGTTTACGACCCGCCATTAAATGAAGAAGAAGAAGAAGAGGAAGAAGAAGAAGAAGAAGAAGAAGAAGAAGAAGAAGAAGAAGAAGAAGAAGAAGAAGAAGAAGAAGAAGAAGAAGAAGAAGAAGAAGAAGAAGAAGAAGAAGAAAGGAAAGGAAAGGAAAGGAAAGGAAAAAAGATGCCTTGACTCGAAGCTTGGGGCTGTACAATCCGTCGCACAATCCAAACCAGATCTCGGGGAATTACCTTTCACAGGTAAGACTGAACAATTGTATTTGGCCAGCATCATTATAACATTATGTTGAGAGCTAACTAGTTGACTAGCATGTTCCTGCAGTAGCGGAGGCTGCAGTTTCAGGACCGCATTTCCAGGAACCTGGAGTAGGACAATGCCACCTACTACTATAGCTAAAATTACCAACGATTTCTTAAAAAGCTGGCTGTTTAGATAACGTTAGCTAACTGTCTTTACCGAGCATGTTAGCTAGCTGAGTTAGCTAGCTAGATATATAATGTAGAGTTAGGTTAGCTACCTAGCTCTCAATGGCGCACTTTATTTTAACAGCTCGGTTTATTTTTAGTTTATATAGTACTAACATTCACTAGTTAGTTAGCTAAAATGACCAACAATTTTTAAAAACTAACATTAGCTGTTTGGATAATTCACTTAATCCAGCAAGATAGACTATCTTGAAGTCAGTGTCTTGTTCTCCTGCATTTTCTCTCTCTCTCTCAAAACCCATTTTAACTGTGCGGTAACGTTGTCATAAAAAATTTTCCCGACCGTGAAAACTGCCTGACTTTTTTACATTTTGAACAGGTCGGGAAAAATGTTATAACAGCGTTAGCTAGGTTAGTACTACATAGATAACGTTACCGGTAATGTTATGTCATTAATGTGTTAGAGTGATGTATTTTCTAGATTCATATATCATATATTCAGAATCATATAAACTAAATTGCCCATAATCGAGATTTTCATCTATACTGGCGTTTTTCTCCAAATCGACTTTTTATGACAAGCTTCTCGTTTCGGCTGAGCGACAGACATGCTATGAATCTGATTGCAGGTAGTTGGCTAGCTAACTTTTCACAGACTGAAGTTTCCCAAAGAGAAAGAGTTGAGGAGGCAGTGGGAAGTAGTTGTAAGAAGGGAAGGCTTTTCCGCCAGTGAGTCGTCCCTGCCCTGCAGTGAGCACTTCAAGCCGGAGGACTTTGACAGGACAGGACAGATCATCCTGTCAGGATTACAGATGGAACTAAACCATCTGTCTTCAGTTTCCAGACTCATCTCAAAAGAGTAGGTGTATCACAAGGCTATAAGCATTTGATAGCTAGTCAATGTCACACTGCTGAAAATGTTTTTTGGGGGTTTTTTTTGTTTGTTTGTTCTTTCTGTATGTTTAGGAATAAATAATGTATTGTGTATGTATTACACTGTGAGATACTTAAACCAGTTCAAGTTGTTTTTAAGTATTTTTTTTCTTCCACTTTAGCCAGTGGCAACCAGGACAACACAAGCCTCAAGGAAGGCTGAAGAGAGCCTATCAGCGGACTGTTCTCTGCATTTCCAAGAGACTGAACCTCTGCCTAATGCGAGTATTTGTACTAGCTATGCTCTCTCTCTCTCTCTCTCTCTCTGCCACTCTTTTCAGACACACTCACGTATGTACATGCACACATTGAAACATGCTGGTGTTGAATATGTTTTACACTCACAACACTCAAACCCATGGTGCTGGCTGAGGGGTGATGAGATTAAGAATGCGGGCCAGCTGATAGTACATTGTACTAGCTATGGACCAAACAGCTGTGACTGAGTGATGTGATATAAACATTACTCAAAACATTTTCATCCTTCTTTCTACTAGGACCACTACTATGCATTGCCTGCATCTGTCACTGGTCAAAAGGCCAGACTCAGTGAAGCCTTGGCTAGGGTGTAGAGTCTGGAGCGAGAGATGAGGAATGCAAAGGACCGAGAACGGAGGGCAAAGAACACAATGCATGATCTTCTGGAGGATCTGAGGCGGAAGAATCTCATAAATTGAAGAGCTGAAAGAAAGGCTCGATTTCTACTCAGGTAAAATGAAAATAAAACTTTGAACTTTATGTGTATCTTATGTTTACACTTTCCCATCTTTGTTAGGCTTCCTAGTTATTATTTCAAGGGCATGTACTAATTAGTCTATGCTAACTGAATTTCAGATCTTCCATAGAGCTCCTGTCAAAACCGGACCACGAGTACACAAAAGACCAGAGGGAGTTTGCCCTCACTCTCCACCTACATGGTCCAAAAGCGTATAGCTATCTGAGAGAGTCTCTCCATCTTAACCTCCCACATCCACATACATTGCAGAAGGTATTCTTCATGTCATTTGATTGCACTTTTAAAAAATACTGGTTCAGATACAATAAATAACTACTTTTCCATTTTACAAAGGTGGATGAGTTCTGTGGATGCCAAGCCTGGCCTCAACATGATGATGTTGGACATGTTGAAAAGAAGACGAGAGGAAGACCCAGCTAAATGTGGATGTGTGACTCATGTTGGATGCCATGGCTATCAAAAAACATGTCCAGTACAGTCCTTATACCCAGAAAATGTCTGGATTTGTGGATATGGGGGATGGAATGAATGAGACGGACGTTGCCACTGAGGCTCTTGTTTTTGTGGTGGTTGGCCTACAAGGCCATTGGAAGGCTCCAATTGCCTACTACCTGACCAAGTCTCTTAAATTACAGGCTGGCAACTCACGAAAAAAGCTGTGCAAAACAGTTTTGTTCCAAGGGTTTTAGCCATACACATATATACGTAGACGCCGCAGTGGCCGCTGGATCGTACGTCAACATCGCTGCCATATTGTTAATGAAATTTCGATACGTCAGTCCGTTTCCAAAAGGCCAAAAGGTGGAGCTACAGCAAGGACGTTTACATTTTAGCCTGTATCTCAGGAATTCTTAAAATTGATTGCCTCATGACAAAATTTAATCTGAGAAAATAAACGGTTTGATGTATCCAACTTTCTTTGATAACTTTTGGTAAGCATGGTCTGTAGATGTTTCACACTGAATTTCAGAAGAATCTGACAAACTGTCTCGGATGAGATGATAAAAGTAGGTATTTCAGACAGTGTGAATAGGCAGGAAGACTAAGGTGTACGACATCATAATTGTTAGATGTTTGTTAATAGTTATCATTCATTACCTTTATTATTCATATTTTTCTTAAGAAATGTTTACGTTACTTGGAGCCTTGACAATACAACAGTTTGAGTGCGTGAATTTGGTAGGTCCGATCAAGAATGCTCCATGGTGCCGCGGGTTGACCCCACATCATGACATGCTGGAGGTCCCCAGTTTTAATCCCTACATATGCTTGGCTTTCTGAACGAATGGTGAAAGGTAAACCATGCTGCTGCATCAGTGAGCTTACCTTAGCCAGTTTTATTATTATTATTATTATTATTATTATTTTTTTTTTTTTTATTATTTTTTTTTTTTTTAGAAAAGCATATGATTTTTTTCAAATATCATCAATTACCAATTTTGTTGCTCCTTTAAAAGAAAAAATTGCATTTGTGTTTTTGTGCCTCATTCCCTTTGTGTTTCCATTGTGTGTTTCACAATAGGCAAAATTTGTCTTTATATTTTGAAATTAAATATGGCATGTGAAAATAGTCCATTGGAGTATTTTTGTCTTGGTAAATAATAATAAATAAATAGACATACATGTACATACATAGTCTTTTTTGCTTAGGAAGGTTCCTAACTGAGTGAAATGACCCGGAAGTATCAAAGTGGTAGCCATGATAAGAGCTGTTCGAATTCTCTAAATGCTAAGGAAAAGTGGTTCAGTGCTTCCTATCTTATCTCCTTTTGCATAGGGCACACTGAACCGTCCTTTGCGAAAGGAAAGGAGATACTGCCATCCCACAATTCCTTACGGCAGCAACATTTAAAGCAAAGCACCATTCGGCCGTTCACGAAAACAAACGATCAACATGACTGAGTTGTGTGGTGGTTCTTAAGCTATTATATGCATAGGCTTATAATCAGATCATAATCAGCATATTAACCATAACACAGAAGTGTGTCTTTCAAGAAAAAGGGATATGAGATGTTTTTAGCCAGATTATGTTTTTAATTATGTTTGAAACTTATGAATGATGATATGTACAGTAGTAAATTTGTAGGCCTAACATGTTATGCCTATCTTGCATTAAATTTAATGAATTATTTTCATACAATCGTACTAATTGGGATTCATGTCGATAAATATGAGTGGACAGGAGGGTGAGCGTGAGCAACCATTCGCAATGTGACAACCATTTCATTTCACTTTTGTGACTGGTAGCCTATATTCCTTTTTTATTTCAATTCCAACCTTGGTAATGAAGTAATATTTGTCACCCGGTTGTCCACGTTTATATAGCCTGCATGGAACAACACGGTAAGGACCAAGCGGCCAAAACCAGACTTCGTTTTTGAAGCTCATTTCCTGGTCTTGTTGTTCCTGGTTGCTCACTGGCGCCACTACGATTGGCTCCAGTATAGGTGTTTTCATATCCGGTTTCCATGTGAGTCTACCGTACAAATGCGGTCAAAATACAAAGTCAATAATTTTTTCTCATGAGTACAAATAGTCACAATATGTGTATTTTATTCGTCTTATGACTGTCCATGGGTCGATTTTATGATTTATTGTGTCATTTGGGCACTGTTATAATATGTGTTGTGGACCAATGAGGTACAGTTTGCGTCACTTCCTGATTAATGCAGAGGCTAAGCTACAGTAGGGGCTACAGTCTATGGTCACTGGGGTGGGAGGTGGCGCCTCTTGGCCTTGACATTGCGGCTCCGACCCAAGCGGCCAAAACCAGACTTCGTTTTTGAAGCTCATTTCCTGGTGTTGTAGTTCCTGGTTGCTCACTAGCGCCACTACGGATGGCTCCAGTATAGGTGTTTTCATATCCGGTTTCCATGTAAGTCTACGGTACAAATGTGATCAAAATACAAAGTCAATAATTTTTTCTCACAAGAACAAATAGTCATAATATGTGTATTTTATTCGTCTTATGACTGTCCATGGGTCGATTTCATGATTTATTGCATCATTTGGGCATAGTGCCAATATTTGTTCTGGACCAATGAGGTACAGCTTGCGTCAATTCCGGATTACTGCGGAGGACTGAGCGACAGTAGGGGCTACAGTCTATGGTCACTGGGGTGGGCGGTGGCGCCTCTTGTCTTGGCCTTGATATTGCGGCTCCGGCCACGGTCCGCCTGTGCTAAGTCTGAAAATGCAGGCATCCCATTTCGTGGTGATTTCATTATGGCGTGTACTATTTACAGCTGCACTAGACGACCATAAAATAATCCTCCTCTTAAGTTTTTCGGTAGCCGAGTCATTTTTACTATTTCCTTTAGCCTACTTAACCAAATAATTACTTGGCAGAAAGCGTAAACAGCTTGCTATATTTGGTAGTCCAGTAGTAGCCTATGCTAAAACAGTTCGCAACTTCGGCTACCAAGCCATTTGACTAGCTAGCTAAGCTTAACCGGCAAACATTCAATCTGTCAAGCCGGGCATCCACCGCACGCGTATCGACAGCGAGCGCACTACGCGCGTAACTGAAGCGTAGTTGAAGTACTGTTATTACAACGGCAGCGGGCGACGTCGTCTCCACCAGATGCGAACGCGTCGCGAACCGGCTGCGAAGCTTGCGTGACACAAGCGAACTGAAGCGTAGTTTTTCGCTTCTGTTCTATTTTTTCGGCTTGTCGCGCGTCACGATGGCCTGTTTATACACAGAAATATGCTCTAAAATGCTAGGTATACATGCTCTGATTTATATTTCATCCTTATATGACTGGGGGTGTGTCCCTAGTTACCTCCCAGATATTTTATAAGCAGCTAAAAAAATACAAGCCTTTTCGTTTTTGTATTGTCCTTGCAAAAAAAAACAAACAAAAAAAAAAAAAACAAAAAAAAACTGGAACCTGGGGAAAAGGCAAACTTAGTTTCGCTATCTTATTTTGCGGAGGGGGCGGGGTAAATTTGAAAATACACCACAGAAAGACGTAGCCTATTGAATGATGTAGACGTGAATGCACCGAGCAGCGGTTTGTTAGCTCGAGTGTTGGAAGGTAGTTTTTAACCAACCATTGCTCAGCCTGTTTGACTTATCCGATGTCTTCGTTCGCCGTGATTAGCTGATTTTACTAAATCTGATCCTATAAATGTTTTGACGTGAATGACAAGACGACATGGGAATTCCCAATGGTTGATTACGGATTATTTATTATTATTATGATCATTACATATTCTTCGTGAAATTGGCACGCTTGTTAACCAAGCAAATAAATTAATACGGTTTGAGATTGATTATTATGCAGGCTACGTTGCGTAGCTTATGGTAATTCTTTAAAGCGTTTACTTTCTCACGTATTTACATGTGTTAAATGTTAAAAAAATATTACCAAATTAACAGACTGAAAAAGGTCTCTCACCAAGTATTCGCTTACCCATAATCAACAGTCCTGAACAAACGTGAAATACACGATGTAATCCCACTGCAGACTGCAGTGGGGAATATAGAGCTTTAAGCAAGCCTTTGCGCGACACAAACGGAACCAGTGGAGACACGCTACGCGCCGCGCCGTGCTGCTTCGCCGTGCTGCTTACGCGACGCTTACGCGACGCGTGCGGTGGGTGCCCGGCGTCAGACGTGTTTGACGGCTTGTCAGTCGTGTACATTCCGTAAATGTCTACCTGGGCCATGCTTCACGCATGTGACAAAGCTACTATAATCCCGATTTTGGGATAAACACTTTTTCAGTTTCACGAAACGAATTAAGAGTCTCAAGGTTCATTTGCTGAATAACATACAACACACAATGAAATCACACACACAGAATTTAACGAAATTAACCATCTTGGCATTTAGAAAGGAACATGTTTTTAGCATTTAAGAGACCGACAAGCTAGGCATTTAAGACAGTGGTTCTCAGAATCGGTCCTGGGGGCTCCTTGCGTATATTGGCTTTTCTCCATTGGTTTTGATGATTTACAAGAAAAAAAATAATAGCCTAATAATAATTAGAAATTCAATGTAGGCTACATTATTTTTGTCTTCATGCACCAGGTGGAAAACTTGCTGTACAAAGTGCGTTGTCATATTTACACGCCTGCAGATCAGTTATTAAAATACTTGGTAGATTTGTTTATCACCGCTGACGGTGTTAATTTTTATTCGGTAGAAAGTGATTTGCGAACGATCGGTCAGCTAGCGTCACCCAGCAAGTGAACACCACAAACGGCGATGGAGTAGCTAGTAGCAGTTACTGGCTCATTAACTGACTGTGGCGAAAACCTACGATGATAACTTGCTCGGTTAACAGCAGGTCTACCAGACAGTTATACGAAAATTAGCCTAGTCAAATCACCAGTAGCCTACACATCTCTGATTGACTGACCATCAGTGTAGTCACTGTTCTTCCCCTGTGGTTCATATTGCTAATGCGTGAGCTAACCACGGATAGCCTACCTAGCTCACTGGCAAGCTGATGCTAACTACGCATATTCGTTTTGCTGAGAAACATAAATTGAAGATAACTGAACATAGCCTAACTGTATTTTTAATGTCATACATATAACGTGATTACATGACACAGTACAGTCATGGATGGAAATTAAACTCCGTAAACATCTGATAATATATTTTAAAACATAACGGCAGACAGTCAGCTAGCCTCAAGTTCATTCTGCAATCGTTCGTTCAGGTTGATGGGCTTTTCCGCACCGGACTGTCAATCAAATTGTAAAAATCACAAGACCGCTTAACTCTATGGTTTTGGCTCCAAATAGGCCTATTTCACAAGATGGCGACCAAAACCGGATGTAGGGATACTTTGTTTCCTGTTAGCGTTGCTACGGACACAAGTCCATTTCTGACAGCGAAAAATTGAGCCTAAACAGCGGCGTGTTCTCACAGTCCCTAATAGCTCTGCCAAAGTTCACTATGTCCGATGTTATCCGCATTGTCGAAGCATTGCCAATGAACGTTAAGCGGTTTAAACTAGACAAGGGCTATAAATTCTTTTCTGAGAAGTTTATATTCGGTCATGAAGGTAAGTTTAACGTTGGCTCTGGTTCGCCAGAAAGCCAAATAGCTAGCTTGCTAACCACAGCTAGTTAGCCGATTAAAGAGATATTTCATTTAGACATAACAAATTATTTTCTGGAGGTGCCTCCATTGTGTTCAGTTCACTACCGAGCTGCTTGTTTTCATCGTTGATAAAAACTACCCACACAAAATCAGCTGATATATCTTAAGTAGGCTTGTCGCGATGTCCATCAATACATTTTGTAATTGCAATTAACAACTAAAATAAACGTGCACCTGCAGTTTCAACATTGAACATCCAAATATGTGCTTGCTAACAAGCTAGCTGGCTAAAACGTAATTTGCTAATCATAACGTAAAATATAGCTAGCTAACTGATTTTATGACATTCTCGAGTAACAAGGACCACATGACTGAAACTGTGTTAGTTCTCAATGAATGATAACAAAATAAAATAAAAAACAACGGAGTTGGTAGGGGACTCAGACATTTAGACCCAAATGTATGTGAGGAGAAAAGTTTAATATCGAGTGTAATCTTATTCACAAAGCAGTAGCTAACTAGCTAGCTATCGTAATGGGTTAGTTTATGTTAGTTTGCAACATTATGACAGTCATGCTACCTAGCAAGTTTTTTTCTTATTTTGGAGTACATCTGTGGGAAAGCTGTGAAAGGGCAAATAAATTATTTTTCGAATTGGTACACAGGGGAACGCTACAAAACAAAAAAGCTCTTAGTCGCTGCCATTGTTTTGGTGGCTGTTAAGATAACCGGAAATGAGAGACCCCTACATCCGGTTTACATACCCGGAAATGTGAAATAGGCCTATCGAGAAAATGGCCGCGCCCGCCATTGAGCTTCAAAACGTGTTTTAGAGACCCACGGAGAGTCAATGGGTGATGTCACAGTAGCTTTGTCCATATTTTTTACAGTCTCTGCTCCGACCACGGTCCACCTGTGCGAAGTCAGAAAATGCAGGCATCCCATTTCGTAGTGATTTCATTATGGCGTGTGCTATTTACAGCTGCAGTAGACGACCATAAAATAATCATCCTCTGAAGTTTTTTGGTAGCCGAGTCATTTTTACTATTTCCTTTAGCCTACTTAACCAAATAATTCGTTGGCAGAAAGCATAATCAGCTTGCTATATTTGGTAGTCCAGTAGCCTATGCTAAAACAGTTCGCAACTTCGGCTACCAAGCCATTTGACTAGCTAGCTAACCCTAACCGGCAAATATTCAATCTGTCAAACGTGTTGACGGCTTGTCAGTCGTGTACATTTCGTAATTGTCTACCTGGGCCATGCTTCATGGATGTGACAAAACTACTATAATCCCGGTTTTGGGATGAACACTGCAAACTGTTCAGTTTCACGAAGCGAATTAAGAGTCTTAAGGTTTATTTGCTGGATAACATACAACACACGATGAAATCACACGCACAGGATTTAACGAAATTAACCATCTTTGTAAGACTGGCATTTAGAAAGGAACATGTTTTTAGCATTTAAGAGACCGTCAAGAGCATTTAAGCCAGTGGTTCTCTGAATCGGTCCTGGGGGCTCCTTTGGCTTTTCTCCATTGGTTTTGATGATCTACAAGAAAAAATAATAATAATAATAATTATAAATTCAATGTACATTATTTTTGTCTTCATGCACCAGGTGGAAAACTTGCTCTACAAAGTGCGTTGTCATATTTACACGCCTGCAGATCAGTTATTAAAATACTTGGTAGATTTGTTAATGTCCGCTGACAGTGTTAATTTTTATTCGTTTAAGTGACTTGCGAACGATCGGTCAGCTAGCGTCACCCAGCAAGTGAACACCACAAACGGCTATGGAGTAGCACAGGCTCATTAACTGACTGTGGCAAAAACCTACGGTGATAACTTGCTCTGATTGATTGATTGACCATCACAGTGTAGTCGATGTTCTTCCCCTGTGGTTCATATTGCTAATGCGGAAGCTAACCACGGATAGCCTACCTAGCTCACTGGCAAGCTGATATGCTAGATAAGCATAGCCTATTCGTTTTGCTGAGAAATATAAATTGAAGATAACTGAACATAACTTTATTATTAATGTCATATAACGTGATTACATGACACAGTACAGTCACGGACGGAAATTAAACTCCGTAATCATTTGATAATATATTTTAAAACATATCGGCAGACAATCAGCTTGCCTCGAGTTCGTTCTGCAATCGTTCATTCAAGTTGATGGGCTTTTCCGCACCGGACTGTCAATCAAATCACATTGTAAAAATTACAGAACCACTTAACTCTATGGTTATGGCTCCAAATCGACAACATGGCCGCGCCCGCCATTCCCTTTTCCACCGCAGGGCCGAACGGTTTTGAGCACGGAGAGGAACGGTTCCAATGGTGTTTCCACTTGGAAATGGTTTGGCGCAGAACGCTTACAAACTGTGCCCAGCATGATATTTTCGGCACAGTTATGCCGCGTTTCCACCCAAAGTACCCAGGAACTACTTTTCAAGGAACTAAAAATTTCCTTCAGCCCATTGTTGTCTGCGTTTCCACCGCGGTCTAAAGACCCGCAAAGATTAGAAAAATTAGTCCACTGACATATGAAAAAGCGGCGTCGTCGTCAGTCCATCTGTCGTATGATTTCTTCTGTAACTAACTCCATACAAGCGTGACCGAAGTACATTATTTTCGAATAACGGGACAGCCCGGAGGGGTGTATTCCACTTGTACAACGGATTACCAACAATGACTATATGGTACCTTTAGTAGGCTATGTATTGATTTTTATCGACTTAATCACCCGAAATTGAAATATTCTTCCGCGGCCGTTTGGGCATATTATTTTACCGTTGTCAAGCAGAACTCTCGTTGGTAGTTCGACTTGGACCGTTGTTATGCAACAAACAGGATATAACAGGCCAGTATACAGATTCTAACTGTTTTATATATCCTCTCAAACACATTCACTATGTTTTTATGCTAACATTCACTTTCATGTCTTGACATCCGAGGCGACAGAATGCATTCACATTCCACAATAGCAGAAAACATGCATGCGTCGCAAGCAATTTGTGACTCTCATTGTCATTTCCATATAATCGCAAAATGGTAAGAATAATCACAGAGCAAAACTGTGGCAGTTTGATAAAGCAAAAGGGACTATTACTAGAATTAACCTGTTATTTTACCCTGACAAAAAGTGCGAAAGGTGATTTTTTCCTGTTTGCTTTTACTGTATGGTCGATGTAAATTACGCAGAACTACCGCATACCTCACATAACTGTATCGAGCGTTTTGAATTATAACGGGCTAACAAAGAAATCCAGATGAAAATATTCAGCAACCGAATTAAACTGTTTGAATGTTTTTGTACGTAATATGCTGTCCCAACACGAATGCTTAATATTTTATAAAACAGACTTAATGCTAAAGCAAGAAAAGAAGAGCACACATGTTATAATCCTCAATCTTAATTTCTCATCTGTACACGTTGGCAGGCTATAACGAAAAGTAGGCTACTGGGCCGCATAACATAAAAGTTTGAATTCACGTTATTATTTTGAAAAGAAAGACTTTGCAGCTGCAGATTTTTAAAAATGGCGGTTGAAATAAAATGCTGCGAGTACTCGACCAATCAGAAATGTTCGCGTTTGCGCCCCACCCCAAAAGTTCTGGTACTTTTGGAAAGTACTACCCCCCGAGCAGGGACTTTTTTGAGGGGTAAAATAAAGTCCCTGGAACTTAATTTAGACCCTGGTCCCTGCGGTGGAAATGCACTGAGTTCCTCAAAAGGTTCCTAGTTCCTGGGGAAAGTTCCTGGGGTGGAAACGCGGCTTTTGACAACCATGCTTAGTGCAGCAGAACCGTTCTGGTGGGTGGGCTTAATGACGTAGGTATTCACTTGATTTCACATTACGTCAGTTTTGTGACTCCGCATGTGGTCTCTTCACGTCCTCTTCCATAAGCTAGGTCGGTAGAGAAGCTAATATAAATGAAAAAGCCGCTCAAAAATCGTATTCCGTCATAGCAACAAGATAAACCCGCCAACAATAGCCCTAAGATATGCCAATACAGCAGTGAAAACGCTGCTCACTGAATAACGAAATAAACAAGACAAAGCTTTAAAAAATGATGCCATGTCATTCAACAGTCAATATCTGGGACTAAATATTGAATATATACATAACCTTACCATTGGTTTTACGCGGAGAGATGTCCCTTTTGAGACTGAGTGGTCATATAGTCTTGGACAATCCGTTTGTGAAATATACACGCATTTGTGATGCCTGGGTACCTTCGTTTACGGCGTTGTCGCCCTTTTTAGTACAGTCCCAGCCAACATGTCTATGTGGGGCCCATGTGGGTTTTCATTTGGGCATGGGCTCAGAGTGGGCTTTATAATGGGCTGCTGTTGGGGCCCAGGTGGGCAACCCAGGTTAATTCCGATGGGCCAGAAATGGGCCTATGTGAACAATCAACCATATGGGTACTGCATGGGTCCTAACTGGGCCCATCTTAATGGGGAAAAAGCCTCACCAACGCTTAGAATGTGGGCTAAATGAGCTGATATGGATCAAATTTGACTAATTGTTAATCAATGTTTTTTTTCTTTTAAGCAAAAAACTAGAATATTCAGTTTAAAGGAGTACCATGGTGATTTTCACACTTTCTCGGTTTTATGTGCTATTTGCACAAGAAGCATTGAAGAAATACAATGAGTGAAGTATAAATATGTCCGTTCTGTATTTTTGGAGAAATATGCGTTTTAAATTTATCGTCCTATTTTCAACCGGTTGAGAAAGTTGTCAACTTGATGCGTCACGAGCACAGTAACCACTCCCCTTTCCACTCCCCATAAACCCATGGATAACTCATTACTCATAGTTTGTGCCGCTGGCTTACGGGCAAGACAATGCAAATATTTGACTAACGTTAGGTTCACTTAAATTAGGGTGCCTTTTAAGGACTATTAGATTATTTCTGGTAATATTAATTTAGCTAGCTAGCTAGCTAACGTTAGCTAGCTAGGTAGTTTGCTTTCATAAGGCAATGTTATCGATAACATTAGCTAGCTAGTTTGCTTTTATGAGGATGTTATAGTTGTGCTTTTATCTTAACTTGGCTAGCTAGATAGCAAAAATTATAATTGGATACAAGTCAACGTCCTGACCTTAGCTATCTATTGATACTTGATATACTACTAAGCTAGCTAGCTTGTGAAAAGTCTCCCAAAAAGAGCGCTTATCATGGGGGTAGCTATGGTAACGGGGCACGGTCTGTCAATCATAGTTAACTGACAATTCTCATTACCACGCCCAGACGGTTCGGGTGAACTTTTAGTGGGAAATTTAGGCTTAGAAAAATCTGTTTTAAAGTACATTGAAATGACTGAATAATAAAAAAAATTATGCACATTTGTTTTGTTGTTGCCTAAAGACAACTGGGAAGTGTCACGTTCAACCACCATGTTACTCCTTTAAGGAATCCTCGCAGTGTAACACAATGAGATGAAAACTTGTCTGTTCATCATCGGAAAATATTTTAAAGTACAATCTTCATTTTTGACACACATTCTCTATGTGATATGACAACAGTGCGTGTAAAATGTCAAGACAATTCAGTCTATCGTTCATGTGCTAGGCTACTGCCTATTGTCCTATTGAAATACATTAAAATGGCAGATGAAATCACACACACCCAAAATTGAATGAAAAATGTGGTACGGCATGTTCTTTTTAATCTATGACGTGCAAGTATGGTGTGCATACCAAAAAATAAGCTTCTGTGTTGAAAATTGTAAAAGCGTGTCATCCGCAACAGACGTATTATGGTGAAGCCACACTATACGCAGTCCCACCGCGCGGCGAGGCCGCAGGGAGATGTCCAAAGTTAAACTTTGACCCCCTTGCCGCGTCGCGGTAACCAATCTGATTTGATCTAATGATCCGTCAAGTAAATTGTCCCCATTTTTTTCTAGTTTTAGTTCCACATTCTATCATTCCACATTTTTTTTTAAACGGAAGACTCACTCATAATTGCCGTGTCTGTATGATCCTGCGCTGCCCTTCTACAGAGACACCAACAAGAAGAACGCAGCGTGGAGGAAAGTTGCAGAAATTGTCGTTGTCTCTGGTATGTCGATAGCTATTACCACGTAAATTTCACAGAAGATGCAATGCTGCCGACGAGCTCGTGGCTAGTGGCTAGTCGATGTCAGACAAGCTAATGAACGTTTGCCTGAATGTATATTGAATGTATATTGCCCATGAATGTATATTGTGCTAAATTGCAAGCAATTATATAAAAATAGGTAACAATAAATAAATAATAACAGCACATACGTTTAACCCAAGATAATTGTCATTCTGAAGAATGTTTATCGGATGCAGAGACCAATCTAGTTGTGAGAGAAACTTCAAGTCAAAGTGACCATAAAACTAATAATGTATTAGTTCCTAGCTGTTTGTGATAGTTACTACCAGCCTCTTAGCTAGCTAACCAAATCTAACTTTGATTAAATTATCTGGCTAATTAGCAATACAATGTTAGTGTTGTTATTGTTGGTTGTCTAGCTAGACGTTTAAAAGACAATTTAGCTAGGCAATTGATTGAATGTGACATAATGTGACTGTATATACAGGTCCATCTTTTTTTGTTAAGTCATTGGGCTGATGTTGCCTGCCATAGGAGGCTACCCCAGTGTGATTATTGATTAGAACAATTGTATGACAATTATTATTAATTATTTTCATTGTTTTACTTTCATCAGAGGAGGTTTGCAGACGCAGGTGGAAAAACCTGCGCGATACATTTATGAAAGAAACAAAGAAAGAAAAGGAATTGATCAGGAGTGGGGCTGTGGGAGTCCATCGACAGCCATGGAGGTACATGCCTGTCATGGGCTTCCTGGCCCCATTCATAGAGTGCAGGGCAGGTAGCGCTAATATTGAGCCCCCAAGCCAGCCACCCCCAGCAGCAGCCAGCCAGACAGGTACCCCCAGCAGCAGCCAGCCAGCCAGCCAAGCAGCAGGCCCTATCAGTGCTGCAGCCATCCCCACCAACCCGACCTCCCATAGGGAAAAGAAAAAAGGCGCGACATGTGGAAATGTCCTCATTTGAGGATAGAATTGAATTGTACGTGCTCTAGAAGAGCCCATCCCCATCCCAAAAGCTTTGGATGAGGATGAGGGTCTTCTTTCAGGGTATCCTACCTGAGTTCCGGAAGCTCTCTCTGTCCAAGAAGCCAAAGCTGAAATTTTTAATTCACAAACTTATATTTGAGGCAGGAGGGGGAGAAAAGGAATAATTTGCCTGACAAAAAAGACAAAAAATGTTACATTTCATAAAATTATTAAAGCAAGACTTTTAATTAATTACCTAAAATAATGGTGTGGGGGGGAGGGGTTATACTTAACCGCTTTCTGGAATACATTCTGATGTGCATTTATTTTGCAGCCTTTGCATAGGAGTGCATTGTGGGGAAATACTTTGTGTTTATTTATTTCTTTGCTTTTTCAAGAGAAATGAGTGGCTCTTAAAAGAGCCATTGGTTTGTAGACTGGGCCAGACCGGAGGCTACACCACTTGGTGCTGCTAAGCAACAGCACCCTCCTCACTGAAGTATGCGCAGAAGGCTTCCCTTGCTTGGATGGCTTCCCTGGGTGCATTGTTGCTCCCCACCCTCCCCATAGGTCTGAGAGCATCAGCGACGGTGTCAGGGGTGAGTGCGGATGCTGTGTATCTCCTCGGGTCTCTCATGGTTTTCACCCGCAGGAAGTTGTGGAGGATGCAGGTGGCCTTCACACAGAGCTCCACCTTCTCAGGATCCAGCGTGATGAACCAGCAATACATCCGCCACTGAGAAGACAGGATCCCAAAACTGCACTCGACTGTCAACCTGGCTCGGCTCAGCCGAAAATTGAAGACCCTCTGCTCACTGCGGATGTTGGAGCCTGGGAAGGGGCGCATGAGGTACCTGCGGAGGGGGAAAGCCTCATCTCCTACCAGGACATAGGGCAGGCTGCCATGCTGCTCTGCTCCCGGGATGACGGAGTCTTCAGGGAAGTCCAGTGTTCCCTCCAGGAGACGCTTGCTAAAGTTGGAATTGGCTAAGGTGCCACCGTCACTGTTCCTCCCATTCCCTCCAACATCCACAACCCTAAACCGGTAATCTGAATCCACAACAGCCAATAGGACAATGGAAAATGTCCCCTTGTAGTTGTGGAACCAAGAGCCAGAGTTGGGTGGAGCCTGGATGACCACATGCTTCCCATCAATGGATCCTAGGCAGTTTGGAAAATTCCAACTCTGACGGAAGCCTTCTGCAATGGTCCTCCATTCCTCCATTGTGGGTTGGGGCATGGACTCCTCCACCAAGCACTGAAAAATTGCTCCAGCCACATCAGGGACAATGTCAGCCACAGTGCTCCTCCCCACTAGCTGAACGCGATTGTTCGGAAGGAGTCCCCAGTAGCAAGGAATCTGTAGGTACATAATATAATTAACAATGATTTATTTGTGT
This sequence comes from Anguilla pacifica, assembly GCA_039654925.1. Taxonomy (NCBI): domain Eukaryota; kingdom Metazoa; phylum Chordata; class Actinopteri; order Anguilliformes; family Anguillidae; genus Anguilla; species Anguilla pacifica. Next base: position 32,733,072 of record CM077286.1, on the reverse strand, counting down.
TATATACACACACACACACATATATATATATAGGATTGTGTGTGTATATATATATATATATATATATATATATATATATATATATATATACACACACACACACACAATAGGGTTGAGCCGAATACTCGGATGAAGCGAGTATCCGGTACGGATAATGTACTTTTTACAAGCACGAGTACCATCCGAGTAAAATGTGTCAATATCTGTACTCGTGATGAAGGAAAATCCTCATTGGGTAGCTGTGTCCAGTGTCCACATCATTCCATGATGGCCAGCCACACACAGAGATCCTCCTCTACACAGAGCCTATACAAAGTTCGCTGCTGCTGCACCATACAACACAATCGTCACAGCCACTCTCTCCACAGGGATCTATTATCTAATCTATTGTCATATATTCTCAATAAAATAAAGTCTGTAATTCTCAAATTCGGCTCAACACATTCTCACCATAGCTAAACACACATTTACTGGACATTCAAAAGTAAGCACATATTACGGATTACAAATGGACATTTCTAGCCTCTAGAATCTAGCTTGCTACAGTGCGGCCAGTTAACCAGCTGGGGCTAACTAGCCAGTTAGCAACTACATGATATTACATTACATAACAGGCATTTAGCAGACGCTCTTATCCAGAGCGACGTACAACAAGTACATCAGTTCAAAGTGCAGAGGTGCAGAAAAACACACTAGAGTGAAGTAGATATAAGCATGTTGTATTTAGCGATCTCATACACACTCTACTAGCATCATTGACATCCTAGCATACATCCACTGTTCTAATGCAATATCACTTTTGTGCACATGTAGACGTCGTTGCTCACCTGAAATCACAAGATATACAGTACATTGTGATTAGCCAACTGCGTCTGCCACTGACTTTAATGGGTCGCGATGAGAATTAACGAGCATGTTGCTTGTCTTATGTTGATATAGTAAATAAGGCTGTATTAGTATTACTAAATGTGTGAAGGTGATTTTTTAAATACAGTTTATTATGTGTATTTTTACTGGACTTACATTTTAATAGGTAATGATTTATTTCAGTTATTTCTCAAAAATACGAAGTAACAACGGGCAAGCACCAGCTATAATAATCGCAGGGATTCAAGCAATTAGTTTCACAATTCCCTAGTGGGGTTACAAAGTTAAATTATATATTTTTCAAAATGTAGTTTGTTCCTGAGATCAGGTTGCACCCCACAGCACAACAACCTGAGCCCAACATCAGCCTGCTCATCGGTTTAACTTTCACTCCGTTTGTAATCGGTGTCATATTAAACACAAACCCCAATAATAAACAAACACCGAGCGGAAGTTAATTTAGGGCCAAGCGCATAACCTTGGCAACGCGCGTGTGTCCGATGAAACCGATATAAATAGCAATGCTGCTCCAGAATTCTGGACTTCTATGACCTCACAATAGAATAACGTGACATCACAGCGGAGGTCATTGCAGGTGTTTCTTGGAATTAGACAAATTGCAAAGAAACCATCCTGAATGTGGTTTATGAATTGACTGTAATCTTGACTATTCTTAAACCGACATGGATTAACATGGACATCGTGTCAAGGTGCGTGGGGGGTTAGGACCCAAAAGCAGAGTGCAGGGAAAAAACTCAAAACTCCAAAATGTACGAAAGAAACAAAGACTTTACTTACAAAAAGGGAACAAAGGGAACAAAAAGCCTCGCAGGGCAACCTTCACAAAACACAAGGAAAAACTTCAAAAACAGGAAACCGGAAAATCCAAAAGTCCAAACGCACGTTGGAAACAGAACATGGGCAGGAACACACGAGGCAGAAACATGGGCAGGAACACGAACAGAGGCATACGCAACGAACAACCAACAACCCACAACCAACACGGATCCAGCACCTGAGTCAGGGAGAAGGGAAACTTAAATAGACATGACACTGACGAGACACAGGAGGGCACAATGAACAGTCAGGCCACAGAGAGGGAAGGGAAAACGAGACAACCAAAAAACAATAATTGGACAATTGAAAACAATAATACAATTAAACAGGGGGAGCAGGATACAAAACAGAAGTGCCGCCCTCTGGTGGCCCAACAAGGAAAGACAGAGGGAAAACAGAACCATGACAGAAAAACTGAAACTCCAAAAGGTAACTGAAACAGACTTTACTTAAAACAGGACAAAGGGAACAAAAGGCCTTGCAGGGTAACTCTTCAAAACAAAGGAAAACTTCAAAAAAACACAGGGAACACAGGAAATCCAAAGGTCCAAAAACACGTGGAACCTGGGCAGGAACACATGGGGCAGGAACACGATCAGAGGCATACGCAACAAACACAACCAAACACAACCAAACACAACCAAGGATCCAGCACCTGAGTCAAGGAAGAAGGAACTTAAATAGAACAGACACTGACGAGACACAGGAGGGCACCATGAACAATCAGGCCACAGAGAGGGAAGGGAAAACGAGACAACCAAGAACCAATAATAGAACAGTTGAAACCAATAATACAATTACACAGGGTACAAGCAGGACACAAAACAGAAGTGCCGCCATCTGGCGGCCCAACAGGGAAAGACAGAGAACACAGAACCATGACAGTACCCCCCCCCCCCCCCCCCCAAGGGATGGCTCCTGATGAAGAAAGGAGTCAGGCGCTTCTTTGCCCGAGTGTGGAAGGCCCTGAAACGCAGCTGCTGCTGCGTTTCCACGGAGACCGACTGAAATTTCAAATGTTTAAATGTCTGTGTCTGTCCGTCTGTATGTCTGTCTGTGTGTTTGTGTGTCTGTCTCTGTCCTTTTTGTCCTTTTGTCTGTCTCTTGCCTGCCTCGCCTGCCTGCCTGCCTGCCTGCCTTTCTGTCTGTTTGTCTGTTTCTGTCTGTCTCTCCATTTTAGATCTGGCCATCACCAAGAAGAATTACTAATTAATACAGCGCACAAAAACAGCAAAAACAAAAAAACAACAAAAAAAAAAACCGAAAAAAGGATTTCTGCTTCAGAGTTTGGATTAAACAGCGAAGGCATTTCATCACTTTGCAGTGATGACAGTGTTTGCATTTATGGAATTTTCTTGTGTATTCTTAGAAAACAAATGTTTTAAAATATTACTTTCAGGATTGCAAAAGAAACCTGTTGAATACAGATGGGACACTGGAATGATACGGTGAAATGGAAGCCAGGACTCACACTTGGTCCTGGTGAGTACACAGTGGTACAGTGGTGTGTCTTAGTGGTACACAGATATGTGTCAGTTGAGTCTGTGCAGGTTAGCACCACTGTTCCTGTATGTCTGATTACACAGAGGCAAACAGTGATGTGATGACATCACAACTGGCAGCGAATGCCAGCAAGATATATGGAAACTACAGTATCAGTAGAGATGGACAAATCCACAGTGGCAGACGTCATTTACCAGGACGAGAGGGTAAACCAGCAACGACCGTCATCAATAATCAAGGCCCCATCACCTACAGTGCTTCTGCGTGTCATTTTATTAGTCGTCATTGCACAAAGACTGAAATATTATGAGCGTGTGAGCAATGCACAGCTTAGGCTGGGTCTCTGTGCGTATGAAAGTTGGCCCTGCATGCAGGCTGCTCCTGCTATCCCAGGATTCAGTGTGGCTGAGGATACGCACAGGAAAGCAAAAAGAATGTAAATTTCCCCCAAAATGTTTGTTTACCTACTTACAAGGTTCTACAGTGGAAAATTAATTCTTGTTTTCTGATCAAGTTTTGTCTATTCACACAGCTCCTCCACACAGGCCAAAATGTGGTGAAGTTAAAATGTTTTCTGGATGGACACCGTGCAGGTAAGAGACTGTATGAGTGACCAGCCAGTAGCTTTGAACAAGAAACACATGGAATCAGAATCACACAAGGGAGAGCACATCTGTGTGCCTCACAGCTAGAGCAATAATGGGGTAATAAAGCAGTAATAAAGGGGTAATAATGGCATTATAACCATTTGCACATGTTTCAGGGTTGCTATATCTGTCGGCTTATTAATATTCCTAAGTAATTACAATGTGTCCATTTTGTGTTTATTAGGAACCATCCAGAGAGACTCATTTCAGGGGGAGCCTAAACAGGTGTGAGGATGAGTTGGCGGACTTTGCGCCCTGACCCCCAGGATATGCTGGATTTATTAGGCACAGTGTGAGCAGTGTGTGCTGCTGTTGCTGTGTGCTGAAGTGGTTAAGGATGAGAAGCTGCTGTCGTAGCCCCCAGGCTAGGAAGGGCTCTTCCTGGCCGACCCTGGGGCTGGTGGACAGGCCTGCAGCAGGGATGCTAACACGTGTAGCGTGGATGCTAGCACATGCAGCAGGGATGCTAGCATATGTACCCCTGCACAGAGACACACATCCCCACTTTGCAGGGATGATTTGCGCGAAAACTGGTTAAATAAAGCGCTGTACATTTCAACATAATTTCCTGGTCAAGCTCCTGGTTTGTAACTCACTCAGTCACTCATTCGCATTTAGCAGGCTGAAGATTCTCCACAAGGGGGAGCTGTTATTTGTATAGCATGCATTGCTGGAAAAACATTGTGGCTCTTAATAGTCTGGGTCATCTTGCTAGGTTACCACAACAAAAAATGATCAGGCAATGTAACACACTGAAGTCATTGGAAACAGGTATCATAACGTTCAAAACGTAGCTAAAGCGTATCAACTACTTGATCTAACGTTACTGTGCATAATTTATACAATGTTAGCTACGTTTAGCTAGCTAGCTAGCTAGCTACAATCAATTTAGTTAGCTAATTCATAACTATTGCAGGCTTATTACTGGTCAGCTAGCTATCGCTTATCACGAGTTCGTTACCTGAAACGAAGTCAGTGCTAGAGTGAGAGCACCTATTCGACCACCTTCGTTCGACAGACGGGAAAGCGTAAACTGATTTACAACTATATATGAAATAGGTGAAATATCGGTAACAACCCGTACCTAGTTATGTAGAAAAAATGTCCTCGTTATCCTCCTGTGTTATTTTTTCAGTACTTTCACAATTTTTTTTTTTTTTGGTGCCGGCAAATACGTCAGCGGTGGTCCAGCGCTATCTTTGGTTGCTAAGGGGACATCAACCAACCCATATAAATGAATGGAACTTGCCATAAATTTGCTAGTATACAGTCGTGCATATTTGATTTAATATGAGAAAGGGTGGTCTCTATCAGCACGTCTAGGAATTCGTACGTATTCACTATTGTAACCCAAGTCGCAGGACGCAAAATAGCCCTTAGGAAAGCAGTTTGAAATTATGAAGTAACCTGGCGCGCTCTGTCTACTACTGTCTTCACACTGTCAGTTCATTTAAAAAAAATAATAAAACCAGAGTAACAATCGAGGCTGCAAATAAATAACAGGCTGAATCTTGCATTGTGTACTACCTATAGCACATAACTACTTATTTGACCACCACCCACACACACATACTCTCTCTCTCTTGCATTTTTATGCTATTTTATTTGAAACACTTATACGATCAGTGATTATACAATGAGTGATACAGAGTGTAATTTGATTGACACTGAACCAGCAGTCAGGGTTTGCTCAACCTTACAAGGCAGTGAGGATCAAGTCAGTGGCAATATTGCATCTGGTGATGGTGGTCCTCCTCCAGCAAAGACCAAGAGGACCTCTGCAGTATGGGACTCTTTCACTGTTTGTGAAAAGGATCCCTCCAAAGCCATTTGTAAGCTTTGCAAGTCCAAAATCAGCAGAGGTAGGGATTCAAAACATTATAATACAACATCTCTACATAATCATCTGTTATATGTTCATCACATGAGAAAGCCCTTTGGATCAGGCACCCCCTCCACCTCTTCTGGCAGCACTCCTTCTCAGGGCACTGGTCAGGGTTTTCCCTAGGTTTTCAGAGGGCTTAGGCGCTCTCAACTATATTTTGGAACAGTTTTTTTTTTTGTTTTTTTTTTTAATTTATGAAAAAACGCTTTGACCAGCGGTTTTCATCAGAAAAAGACATTATGTGTTCACGAACACAGCCTAACTTTGTTTAGATACCAAGCCACATTAGAGTTAACGTTAGTTCAATCGAGGTATCTTTATGTAACGTCAACTAACTAGCTTCACTGGCTAACGTTGTCATAAATGTTTTCCTGACTGTGAAAACTGGATTACTTGTTTACATTTTGGACAGATGTGGCTAGTGGGTAAATCTATCGCTGTTTCCGTCGCAGCACTTCAGTCGACACAAGCAAAATCGGAAGTGCTATCCTAAAATTTCTTCTTACCGTGAAGAGTGCCTGACCCGCAACTGTAGTAATGTGTTAACACGGTGGCACAATTATATCGAGAAATACCATCTTTGGGAAAAAACGCTATATTCTGTAAATGCATTTAACCTACCATGCATAAAAACACAAAAACGCTCGTCAATCACCCACTTCTCTTTATAATTCCATCATAGCGCGGAGTGTTTAGAACCATAAAGCCACCTCTCCATTATTTTTTTTTTTTTTGTCAGTGCATCACCGTTGTTTTTACATTCATTCTGATATGTCGCATAAATGCCTTTTTACGTTCATTCGGCTTAAGGCGCTCCGCAAATTCACCTAGGCGCTGCACCCAAGTATTTCTATGGTAGGGAAAACCCTGCTGGTGTTCAGGTGGGTGCTAAGGGCTCACCTTCCTCTTCCTCTTCACCGATACTCACTGCATTTGCAGCCAAGCAGCAATTCCCAGCAAACCACCCTCGGTCAAACATAATTACAGAGATAATAGGTAAAATGATCTGCACTGATCTTGAGCCTTTCTCTGTGGTGGAGAGGAGTGGTTTCAGCAAGGCCGGCCCTAGAATTTTGGTGGCCCTAAACAAGTCTGTCGAGCGGAGGGGGGCGATTTACTTGGTAAAATCTTTCATACATTACGTTGTTATGAAATGTTCTGTTGCCGTTCCATTTTCACTTTATACCGCTAGTTCAGCGATAGGGGATGAATAACGTAAATATGAGAGGGGAGCTGGTCCAGTCACTTAAAGCAGCTGAGGGAGGTGTCATAAACCTCACTACTGATCTCTGGACCAGCAACCACAATGATCATGCATATCTCTGCCTTACTGGGCACTGGTGTGAATGTGTAGGGGAGTCTTCAATACAGGGCTGCTAAATGTTGGTGTGCTGGACATTGAGCACACATCAGACAGCATTCTGTGCTGCCTTAAGGAAAAGATAAGAGAGTGGGAAGAGTCTGTTGGGCAGTCTATTACAATAGGCTTGGTTGTTTCAGATAATGCAGCCAACATTGTGAAGGCCTTGAGGGATTATGGTCACAACATCCGGTGTGTGTCCCATATGCTTCACTTGGTGTGGCCAAAGCACTGGAGCTGGACAAGATTGTGACATCCATTCTCTCCAAGTCCAGGAGCATCTCTGGCTTTATTCATCGTCCAAGCAAAGCCACCAACAGACTACATGAGCTGCAGATGCAGCTGGACTTCTCCCTGCACATGCTCATAACAGATATAAAAACAGGGTGGAACTATATGTTCTGTATGCTCCAGCGGCTGGTGGAGCAGCGCAGGGCAGTGCAGATTATGACACAGGAGTCCAATATGGGTAAAGCTCCAACAATCATCTACCCAAATGAATGGAGATTAGCATCAGACATGATGCCTGTTCTTAGTCCTTTTGAGGACGTCACACGGGCACTCTCAAAACATAGTGCCTCCACCTCTGAGGTCATCCCCCTACTGCATGGCTTGTGCTCCATCATCAGGTCACTGCATTTGGGAACTCTTGCAGTTGGTGAGGATGAATCTGATGATGTCATGGCTGGTGGTGATGATCAGGATGCCACGGTGGGGCTGGGGCAGGATGTTGCTGCTGAGTCCAGGGAAAAGCTATGCACAGCAGCAAGGAAAGTGGCAGCCAATCTGAGTAGACAACTAGCGTGGCGTTTCAAACCCATCTTTTCAAACTCCACATTTCTGCTCACCACTCTCCTTGACCCCAGATATAAGGCCAGCTGTTTCCCAAACAGTGTTGATGTGGAGACACTGAAAAGGACATTAGTCCATAGGATGGAGCTCTGTGGTGCTGTGGCTGCACCTGCAAGAAACACAGAAGAGACACCTGTCACCAGCAGCTGCTCAGTCTTCTTCTTCCTGCAGAAAAAGAAATCGGCTACTCCAATGAGGACACATGCACCATCAGGTAATGTGGAAGCCTACCTGGCAGATGGGGACATCAGCCTTACTGATGACCCAGTGAAATACTGGTCAGGCAAGCTTCAGTGCTGGCCCAGTCTTGCACATTGTCCACCTACAAATGTCCAGTCTGAGCATGTTTTTAGCACAGCTGGAAATGTGGTCAGTCCACAGCGTGCAAACCTAGACCCTAGCCATGTGGAACGACTGGTCTTCATTAAAGTTAATGACGATTTGAAAAACAGCATAGGACTATTTGATCAGTAGAACAATCTCTCTCTCTCTCTCTCTCACACACACACACACCCACACCACATAATTAACACTGTGTTTTACTTTGTGTAGAAATAACAAAACAAAAAAAACAAATAAAAACGTTAGGTAGTAAAAAAAAAAAGCCCTGTGATCACACACACAAACATCACACTGTTTAAATTTAATTTTTAAAAAGTTTTTTTTTAAAATCTATAAAAAAGAAAGTTATGCTGAGTATGAAAACTCTAGTTCATGCATTTTACTTCATACTTCTTAAAGTAATAATCTCGAAGATTTTCATTAAAATAAATGTCTTTTAAGTCACTATCTATCGCTGCATTAGGTAACACAATGGTGATTGAGCCTATTTTTATATTAATTTATACTATTATTATTATTATAACTTGGTGTCTGTGGCGACATTCCCAGGAAAAAATCACAAGCGGCGCACAGTTAGTGACGCGTTTTTCATCACCCATCAGTGGTTGGTCCGCCAGAGAGTGTAGGCGGAACTAACGCAACAGGCTCGCTCTTCAACTCACTTGTGTGTGAGCGGCGTACTGTTTTTTCCGGTGTCTGCATGCGTTACAATAACAGAGAAAGGGGTTAGGGTTAGGGGAGTTATGGAACCCTAAAAGGTTTTTGTGTAACATGAGAGATCATATTATTTGTTGATGTAGATTTCGTATTACATTTAATGACAATGTAACTTTACTAAATTACATTACCAACGTCCTGTTAGGCCCCACCCACTTCAGGTTTAAGCCCCGCCCATTCCGAGTACAGATACGGATACAGATAATTCGGTTGGTTGAACAGATACAGATAATGGTGTACTTGCACATCCCTAGCTATAATATCATAAAATCATAAAATGTGATACAAATATTACACTGTATCATTAGGGGAATGGGAGACCAATGATATATTGTAAAACAGTGAGGGAATTATTTAAATAATAGCAATAATTGTAAATGTAAAGCAACCGTTTTAGGTGCTCAACACAATTGTAACTACTTCATTGATGTAAAAGTGCATAAAAGTAATTGGATACTGATTTAAATGAATTATGCTGGAATAAGGTGCAATTAATTTGTAAAAAATGTGTGAAAAGTTTTATGAAATTACATTTCAATCACATGTAAATAATTACGTAGGTCACAGTAACAGGGTGACACTTTCGAAGGCTTGAGTGACAAAAAAAAAAATCATTTATAATCCATACAATTTAGGTGCCTGAGTTGGACCAGTATGTTTTCCTGTAACTCACATGTCCTCTTTTGAATAGAAAGTTTAAAAAGTAGAAAATTCATATTTTAAAAATAGCATATTACCATGTCAAAAATATACCAATTCGGGAAAATGACTCAATTACACTTTTCTGAAAGGCGTTTTTATTTCCGAACTCCCTTTTCCATTTCATAATGAGACTTCTCAAAATGGCAAGACCTCCTGTCAATTAACATGAGCAGGGCGTGATCACTCATGGTCACTGGTTGCTCACACATTCAGGTAAAAGCAGCAGAACTGCAAATATCGGTCTGCATGTTAAAATTATACATAGTAAGCCCTAGTGCTACAGCTATTGTGATGTACTAGCCACTTCATGCACATCCATTCCCAACATAGGGTGCAAATCAATAAACAATGCAGCCACACAGTTATTGAATGAGTGCAAATCCTTTATTGGACTAAAAGCAAGTCGCAAAAACACAAAAAACGCACAGGTTAAACTTCATAAAGGAAAGCACTACATCATTCCAACCAATTCTAACACTCCTGTGATTAAGAACATTACTTGCTTGCTAGGTAGCTAGCGGGGCTAATGCGGCTAGCTGTCCCACTTGCTATTCCTGCCTTGCCGGGTTGGTGAAGTGTCTTCATGGCTGTCTCCCAGAACACAAACAGAAGCTAGTTTTAACTAGTGACTAGCACATAAAAGTTCCTTTATTTAGATCCAACACCCAAAGGTTTGCTTGATTGTTTTCATAACTATTATCATTAGCACATTAACTTGATAATGCTAGCTAGGAACATCGCTGATTAAGAACCTACTGTTTGGCAGCTAGCAGGGCTACTGCCGCTAGCCACCCCAGTCACACTTCCCGGCTGTCTCCTTTATAGAGCTTGTAAGTGAAAACGTCACCAAGCCACTCCCCTCGTTTTCCCCATGCGGTACTCATGACATATATGACTTATGAAATATGAAATCAGCAGCACGTTTGACCCATGACAAGTACCAGGTACAACATTGTGTGCCTTTAGTATGCTTAGGAACTACACATGCCTACTACACATTAGGTACTATGCTCCCGACGCACGCTTATATCATCATGACTCAGATGGAACATGCTTGCACCCTTCTACTTCTAGTGTAACTTTGATATCGCATTTCCACTATATTTCCAATTTTTACATTTTAGCAATTTTTACATTTTTTTATATCTGTACATATTTGCATTTTCTTGTTCTTTAGATGGTTACTACTACTACTAGCTGGCTAGGTTAGTTTCTTGTTAACGTTAACTAGTAACTTTTACTGTGTGTATATAAATACTTAGCTAGCTAGCTAACTGTTATAGATTTTTAGATTTTATAGCTATAGTCATTATTAGCTTTTAATCTTAGCTAGATTAGTATTTAGGTAGTTATTTTATATTTTTAAAACTTAGCTTAGGATATTACCGAGCTAACGTTAGCTAGGTGTTCGCCAAGATGGCGCAGTGCTTTGCCCCAAGCTGCAACCACGAGTCTGATGTGGACGCCTGTTCCTTCTTCCAATTTCCAACGCACGAGGTGCAGAAGCGAAGTTGGACTAGACTTGTACGGTAAATGGACACTAAATTTTTTTCATTTTACTAGCGAAAATAGCCGTAACGTTAGTGTTGAAAACGCAAATGTCCAGCTAAAATGTAATAACATTAACATTAACGTTACACGCGCAAATTGGACTATCTAACACAATCATACATTTTGAACAGTGTATATTTATTTCTTTTGAAAACTGCTCAAGTATGCTTTGCAAAGAAACTAAAACTGCCACTGTATTATCCTTAATCACAAATTCTGAATTCATTGGTCATGCTTGTTTGAAAATGTATGCCAAGTAAACAACTTGAATTTTAACCCACCTGTTGTGTTGGGGTCAAAATTGATCCATTTTAGAGTTTAACATCACTGAAGTGCACAAGTGCTGGACATAGATAACAAAATAAAACATATGCATATGCATTTTTTTGAGGGGGGGGGGGAAGTTTTATGACTGCTGTGAGGTCATTTGGCCATCCCGGGTCAAAATTGACCTGCTAACATCACGGATGTAACTGAATTCTTAACATAACAGGAGAGTAAAATGACTTTAGTAAATGCAATCGCTATATAGCGACACATAATGAAATTTAATAAATATCTGTTATGTAATGTTAGGATAATGACTTTTCTATTCAGTCGCTGTGATGCAGTTTTATATGGAAGATTGTCACTGACTTTATGAAATATAAAGTTTAAACCAGCTCGTTAAGTGAAAAATTACCATAACAGACGGTAGAAAATTTGTACTGGACAAGGCAATATTTTGTGTATTTACGGCAGACATTGACACGTGAATAAACGTTTTATATAATAAACGAATTATCAACACTGTCAAAATCACTAATTGTCTGCTTAATGAATAATGTGTTCAAGTACTGCACAGTATGTCTAACTTATTTTTTTAATTTTTTGTTTGTTGGTCTGCATGTTTTCAATTAGGCAGCTCAAGGCTTTGCAGCTGTCACTTTCCAAAGGGCAAGGAGAAGGAACCTCTTTGGTTTCCTTGGCATGGTACTCCATCAAGTGAGGTTTGCAAAGTCGGTAGCGATTCAAGTGGTACTCATGAAGAGGGCAGTGATTCCAATGAGGCTCGCAAAGTCGGCAGCAACTCAAGTGCTCCCCCTTCAGAGGTATTTACTCCTGAAGTTCAAGCCATCATTGAAGAGAGTGAGGTTACTAATGCACAAGCCAAGCTCCAGTCTCTAGTCGAGAAGATTCAATACTGTAGGCAACGATATTCTGCTTCCCAGTTGTCTGAAACAGTTATTAGAGACAGGATTGCCAAACAAAAGAGCCTTACAGGCTTTTGTGGGTTTTGTGATGCGGTTTCAGGACACACTAACTTACTACAGTGGGTGGAGGTTGGAAAATGTCTGTCATTAGAAGACCAGATATTCATGATGTTAATTAAGCTGAGACAGAATTACCCATCGGTTCATCTGGGGGAGTTGTTCCAGTGCAGCACAGCCACAGTGAGTAATATTGTGTCTACATTCACTCAAACTAAAGAGATTTGAATACCAAGAGGTGACACTCAGGTCATTGTTCTGCAACCGCCTGAAGAGGCGCTCACATAGCAGTACCGCCATTTTGGACTGAATCTGCTGAATTCTGAAGGTGATTGATCCAGACAACAACACGAAGACTACAAATCAGCCGCGGGGAAAAGTATAGAAAAACCGAAAGCAGTGTTCAGCAATAAATTGTCAGAACTATCCATGTACAAGTCCAGAGCTTGCCTTTCACTGGTTCCCCAAAGATCCTGATGGTAATTTTTTTTCAAATTTATTCACAAAAGTGTAGAAATTGAAGTTTGACTGGACTTGTCAAAGTGCAAGCTAGTTATCGACATGGCAGTGGCAGCAATACCATTATTTACACGCTAACGTTAATAACAACGATTTCTTGTCTGTCCTTTCACAAACGATAGGTTTTAGTAATAAATTGGTATAGATTTTTATAGAAAAAAATCAGAATAAGACAGTGATTGCCTTTCACTGGCTCCCTATAAGACTACAGATAATTATTCAGTTAAACTAGACCAGCCAAAACTCCCTTGTTTTATATGGTATACGTTAGCTGTTCTTGTAAATGACATGCTAACGTTAGCTAACGAACGTTAATTTATTCCTGGCTTGTGTCTGTCCATTCACAAACGGTTGGCTATAGGACTAAATTATAATAGTATTGCAGAAAAAATCCAACTAACGTTAAGACAACCTGATTAAGACATTGCCACGGTCTTAGTCAGATAAACATAATCCGATTAAAACATATGGTCCGGGCCAATATTATTATTCAAAAATAGATTTAGACATGTAAACAGTTTATATTGAAGTTGTCATATATATAACTTATATATGACCTATATGGTCTTTAATAGCCACTGAAAATGTATTACATAAACTCCTCCATTTTAAATGTGATAGCCTATATGTATTCGTTTTACTCTCAAAATGGCAACGAGCAAAGTAAATATTCTGACCAGTTACACATTTCAGCTGAGATCAAAACGCTGCTCTTGCCATTACCTGTATATAGATTTTGGTGAATAAACTGCAAATTCGCTATGCATTTTTATTTTCAGCAAGACGTAACGTTACAGCAGTGGCAAAAAAAAAAAAAGTCCCCGATTTTATTCTATGGGGCCTTGGACATGGCGCTTAAGAAATCTGGTCATCTTACTATTTGGGTGATTTTCTAGATCTGTTTCTCCTGTCCAGTCCGTGGTTCAATAATTGCAATGTCACAAAAGTGAGATCGTAATAGTGAGAATTACTGATGATTTATTATTTAAAGGAGTAACATGGTGGTTGAACGTGACACTTCCCAGTTGTCTTTAGGCAACAACAAAACAAATGTGCATAATTTTTTTTTATGATTCAGTCATTTCAATGTAGGCTACTTTAAAATGTATTTTTCTAAGCCTAAATTTCCCACTATAAAAGTTCACCCGAACCGTCTGGGCGTGGTAATGAGAACTGTCAGTTAGCTATGATTGACAGACCGTGCCCCGTTACCATAGCTACCCCCATGATACGCGCTCTTTTTGGGAGACTGAATATTCACAAGCTAGCTAGCTTAGTAGTATATCAAGTATCGATAGATAGCTAAGGTAAGGACATTGACTTATATCCAATTATAATTTTTGCTATCTAGCTAGCCAAGTTAAGATAAAAGCACAACTATAACGTCCTCATAAAAGCAAACTAGCTAGCTAACGTTATTGATAACATTGCCTTATGAAAGCAAACTACCTAGCTAGCTAACGTTAGCTAGCTAGCTAAATGAATATAACCAGAAATAATCTAATAGACCTTAAAAGGCACTCTAATTTAAGTTAACCTAACGTTAGTCAAATATTTGCATTGTCTTGCCTGTAAGCCAGGCATGGCGTTATCCATGGGTTTACAGGGCGCGGAAAGGGGAGTGGTTACTGTATTTGTGACGCACCAAGTTGACAACTTTCTCAACCGGTTGAAAATAGGACGATAAATTTAAAACGCATATTTCTCCAAAAATACAGAACGGACATACTTAATACTTTACTCACTGTGTTTCTTCAATGCCTCTTGTGCAAATAGCACATAAAACCGAGAAAGTGTGAAAATCACCATGGCACTCCTTTAATGAAAGTGACAACATGAAAAGGGAAGTGTATGACACTGACCGTAAACAATCAACTTTCAGTCCAAAATGGCGACGGCCTGGCTCAGCAGCTGGGTGTAGATGTTACATTACATTACATTACAGGCATTTAGCAGACGCTCTTATCCAGAGCGACGTACAACAAGTGCATTAGTTCAAGGTGCAGAGGTGCAAAAGAAACACACTAGAGTGAAGTAAAGATCGTAGTGCCAGAAGTGACCTCATAGATCAGGACTCCAACCCTGTAGGGTAACCTGTTCAGCAAACAAACAAACAATCCTGCCAAGTACAAACTAGCACTGAAATCACATTTGCCTAATCAGAATCAGGCAAAAACAATCCTGCCAAATAAAAACTAACGTGATCGTATTAGCCTAACTAGGTCCATTGAGCTAAACTATAGGCTAGGGAGGGGTGGGGAGAGGTGCAGCCTGAAGAGATGAGCCTTTAGTCTGCGTTGGAAGGTAGTCAGATTCTCTGCTGTTCTGACCGCCACGGGGAGGTCATTCCACCAGCGAGGGGCCAGGACAGACAGCAGACGCGAGCAGGAAGTACAGACACGAAGAGGGGGAGGTGCCAAGCATCCAGAGGTGGCAGAACGGAGAGGTCTGGCTGGTGTGTAGGGTCTGATGATCCTCTGGATGTATCCTGGTGCTGACCCCTTAGCTGCCTGGTATGCAAGCACCAAGGTCTTAAATTTGATGCGATGTTTGATATTGCATTGCACAAACCAATGGAGTGTCGCCTCTAGGTATTCAAATCTCTTTGCTCAAACGCTCCATGAATTGTTATTTAAATGGGTAATTATACACACACACACACACACACACACACACACACATATATACGTACACACACACACACACACACACACATATACAGTCCCCTCCAAAAGTATTGGCACAGCAAGGCCAATTCCTTTGTTTTTGCAATACATTGAATACATTTGGGGTTGAGATATAAAGATGAACATGAGACAAGAGCTCAGAATTTCAGCTTTTACTTTCTGGTATTTACACCTAGATGTGTTAAAGTACTTAGAACATAGCACCTTTTGGTATCAGACCACCCAATGTTTAGGTGAGCAAAAGTATTTGAACAGAGAATATTTAAGTAAATGAAAGTAAATAACACTTAATATTTGATAGCATATCCCTTGCTTGCAATAACTGCATCAAGCCTGCGACCCATTGACATCAACAAACTGTTGCATTCTTCTTTTGTGACACTTTTCCAGGCTTTTACTGCAGCCTCTATAAGTTGATGTTTGTTTTGGGGGGTTCTTCCTTTCAATCTCCTCTTCAGGAGGTGAAATGCATGCTCAATTGGGTTAAGGTCTGGTGATTGACTTGGCCAGTCTAAAACCTTTCACTTTTTCTCACTAATGAAGTCCTTTGTTGTATTGGCAGTGTGTTTTGGGTCATTGTCTTGCTGCATGATGAAGTTCCTCCCAATTAGTTTGGATGCATTTCTCCGTAAGTTGGCAGACAGAATGTTTTTGTAGACTTCTGAATTCATCCTGCTGCTACCATCATGAGTTACATCATCAATAAAGATTAGTGAGCCTACTCCAGAAGCAGCCATGCAAGTCCAAGCCATGGCAATTCCTCCACTGTGCTTCACAGATGAGCTTGTATGTTTTGGATCATGAGCAGATCCCTTCTTTCTCCACACTTTGGCCTTTCCATCACTTTGGTAGAGGTTAATCTTGGTCTCATCAGTCCATAAAACTTTGTTCCAGAACTTTTGTGGCTCATCTCTGTACTTCTTTGCAAATTGTAATCTAGCCTTCCGATTCTTACTACTGATGAGTGGTTTGCATCTTGTGGTATAGCCTCTATATTGCTGCTCTCTACGTCTTCTTCGAATGGTTGATTGAGATACCTTCACCCCTGCCCTGTGGAGATTGTTTGTGATGTCACTGACTGATGTTTCAAGGTTTTTCTTCACAGCTCTCACAATGTTTCTGTCATCAACTGCTGTTGTTTTCCTTGGTCAACCTGTTCGATGTCTGTTGCTCAGTACGCCAGCGGTTTCTTTCTTTTTCAGGACATTCCAAGTTGTTCTACAAGCTATCCCCAATGCTTGTGCAATGGCTCTGGTCGATTTCCCCTCTTTTCTGAGTTTCAAAATGGCTTGCTTTTCTCCCAAAGACAGCTCACTGGTCTTCATGTTAGTTTATCTTTTATAACACAAATGCAGTCTTCACAGGCAAAACCCAAGGCTAAAACCAAGAGTAGACATTCAGAACTATTTATTGTTTAACCAATCAATCTAACAGGACACATCTGGGCAACAAGAAATACCTGTCAGTCACATGTTCCAATAATTTTGCTCACCTAAAAATTGAGTTGTCTGATACAAAAGGTGATATGTTATAAGTTGTTTATTAAATCTAGATAAAAATACCAGGAAATAAAATCTGGAATTCGGATCTGTCATCTCATGTACATCTTTTGACCTCAAACTCAATTGTCTTCAGTGTATAGCAAAAACAAAGGAAGTGACTTTGCTGTTCCAATACTTTTGGAGGGGACTGTATATAATGCGTGTGTGCTATATAGGATATTATTTATTTGGCCAATGCAATACAGGACTGAAAAGTTTAACGTTATTATTCTTAACTTCATTATTATGTAATACCTTATAGGCATACCCAATTTCGTCAAGACAACGTTCTATAGCTGGTTATAAGTGAATACATACCGTAGGCAAATGGCAAAGCGTTCAGTTGGGCCAATTGCCTCTCTGAAGGTGGTGTTCTTCTTTACAATTCGGGGCCCCACTCGAGAAAGCAGCTTGTCGAACTGGGCTGTGTCCAGTCGAAAATACTGCTGGAACAGCACCTCATTCAGACGCAGCTCCTGCACCAATCGATGGAACTCCCCGTGCTTCTTCCGTATCAGCTGAATGGGGTGAACCCAAACACGGCGACAACGGCGGCATTTTCGCACACGGATTGCTGCAGCGATCGCAATTAGCTTCCTCCTGTCCATTTCAGATAATGATAAAAACCAAAAAGCCGATTTCTATTTATACAGTGTTCTCCCTCCAAATATTCGCAAAAAGCGGGAATGGATCCTATTTGACATAAATATTTAAATCACAAAAATGAATAGGGAGCCTAGTTCATAATAATTCAAATACAAAATGCAATCTTACGTTTTCATATTTTTACATTTTTATTCAAACTGGATAACGACAACATGAAACACGACATTAAACCCAGTCAACATTTAACGAACACAACTGTCTGTCAAAAATAGGTGACACTCCCACAAACAGCCGATTGTGTGGACGCAGCAACAGGCGGCCATCGCCGCATATAGTGTGGCTTCACCGTTACTTAGTCATACATAGGCTTGGGCGATCGTGCAAAATTTCAATTGTCCATTGTCAATTGTCCATGTCAATTTAGTCATACATATGATCATTTGACCACCGGGTTCTGCACCGAGAGGAGAGAGTGCACTTCCCCCTCCCCGTTCTTGCGGTATTTTTCCCGCCTGCACTGCACACAGACCAAAACTTTGAGTCAAGTCAAGACAGCAATGGAGACCTAACGTCAAGCTCAGCCTGTATAATTTAAGGTAAGATATCACTGGAAGAAAGGAAAGCAAAAGTATGTTGATTCCAAAGGTACCGTTTTTATACAACACGGTATTTGAATCCCCTTTTAATTAACACGTTGACTAACATTAAATAGCAAATGTTAGCTAACGTAGCTAGCTATTCCACTCAAATTCTTGCTAGCATGTAGCTAATCTCAACGTTCGCATGTTAGCTAATGCTAGGTAACTAGCTAATGTTAGTCGTTGGATTTGTAACATTAACGTTTTCGATTGCCATATAACCCAGTTATTGATATTTTAACAAGTAACGTTAATGGAAATTGGTTGTTGGCTAGCTAGCTAACAGATCTAGCGACCTCCAGTTGTCAACATTGCTAAGTTAGCTAGCTATAATGTTGTCTAAATTACCAACCTAGCTAGCTAGCTGATTACTAATATTACTTTAACAACTGGAGTTCACCTAACGTTACCTCTGTTGCTAACTAGACGGTGTGTTTCTGAATAGTTTACGCAGGTGATTTTTATTTAATGCAGGGAGTGTAACTGTCTGGTTGATGTTAGCATCTGAATGAGCTTAATTAGTGTTTGCTAGCTGACTAACGTTAGCTTTTTGGCGGGAGTCAGTCAACCTTGCCTGACAGGAGAGTCTGCTACAGTGTGGTTGCCATTTTGTGCAAGACGGTCAGCTTGTACATTGCAGGATGCAAACGATTACATTAGGCTTCTACATATTTATTATGTTACTAGGGAGGGCAAAATGGAGTTTTAGAATTTAGACCGCAGTGTGTGAACGTGAACTCGCCAATACATTTCTCATAGAAAACGTAGTTTGTCCACGTTTTTACTTCACAGCAGTGGTGATAAAACTAACAAGAAGTGCTAGTGTGTTGTTAGCCTTTACTGATCCCCCATATGAGGTTTATATGATGTAGCTAGCATAAGCCAATAGCAATAACCTATAAAATTAGCTTTTTAATGGTACTTAGTCAGTCGAACAATAAAAATTAAAGCTTTCGATTACGGTCAATAGCACCAAAAAATTTCTGTCGCACCTTCAATAAACGTCCATTATAGGACTGAATTAAATCTTTAAAAGTTCCTGAATCGTCATCAATTTCTCTAGCCCACTGTCAGTTGGTCCATGTGATCTGAGTGTACTGTTGCTATGTAAATTACATCAGAAGGATTCAGCATTGTTATTTGCTACCTAAACTTTGCCGCATGCTCGTAACCGTTAATATTGTGGCGGTTTCGCGAGGAAGCAGAGACGGAGACGGGCTTGGCTGCTTTCGAATCGCTCCCGGGCAGCTTCGCTTTATTTGTGACATCTCTTCAACAGCAATTCGTAGACTGACCAAGATAGCTGGGCGAAACCTGCTTTTGTAAAAACCCGAGGTTCGCCGTGATTGGATACCAAAGCACAGTAGACAAACCAATCACGCAGCCTTCACATCCACCACACAAAGGTTGGATAAATTTGTATACAGCGGGAAACAAACAGCGGGAATACAGCAGCGCGAGACATACACAAAACAGGGAAAACAGGCAAGATCGCCACACAGCCCCCATCTAAAGGGTCGCTAGTCTCCGACGACCCACAATTTCTAAGCGATTTACCTCGTAGTCAACTAAATAATTTGGTAGCCGTCGCTTCCGAGTGGGTCGGCCCGTGGTAGGCTGTGCCATTTCCTCCGCTGCCGGTGGTGTAGAGGGGACAGGGCTGCTACCTTCTTGTCCGCCAGCTGCGTCTTCGGTGGCGAGTGGTTGGTGAGGCGCGAGTCGGTCTTGGTGGAGCACCACCAGGCGCCCTCGATTTGGCATGCGCATGTGATACGTCACCTCACTCAGCCGCTCCAAGATCTCGCCAGGCCCGCGCCAATGCGACTGCAGCTTAGGGGACAGGCCCTTCTTGCGCATTGGGCAGTGGACCCACACTTTATCACCTGGCTTGAAGGCCTGCCCCTTGCAGTGTTGGTCGTAGGCGCGCTTCTGTCACAGTCCCGCAGTGTCCTGGCCCTGGCGAGAGAAGTCGTGTGCCACTCGCAGTCGTTCCAGCAGCTGGCGGAAGTAGCATGTCTCTGTACGGGCTGGTTCCCTGTGTTCGGGCGGGGCCCCGAACACCAAGTTTACAGGCATCCGGAGCTCCCGCCCAAACATCAGGGTGGCGGGCGTGCAGAGGCTGGACTCCTGTACGGCAGTTCTGTGAGACCACAGGACCAGGGGCAGGTGGCGGTCTCAGTCTCGTTGGTGCTGGCTGACGAGGATGGCGAGTTGTGCAGTCAGGGTCTTGTTGAAACGTTCAACTAGTCCGTTGCTCTGGGGGTGGAGTGGAGTTGTGCGGGTCTCGGCTACTCTGAGCCGACTGCAGACCTCAGCCAGCACCCGTGATTCAAAATTTCGCCCCTGGTCGCTGTGGAGTTGGGCGGGGACCCCGAAATGGGCAAACATCTCCTCGACCAGCTTCCCCGCTGTTGTTGCAGCACTTTGGTCCGGCACCGCGTACGCCTCGGGCCATTTCGTAAAGTAGTCCATAGCCACAAGAACGTAGCGGTTACCGGCCTCAGTGACAGGGAAGGGGCCGAGGACGTCCACCCCCACTCGCTCCATCGGGGCCCCCACCATGTAGCATTGCAGAGGGGCGCGGGAGCGCTTGGTAGGCCCCTTGCATGCCGTACAGGAGTCACAGCAGTGGACGTGCAGCTCCACGTCCTGGCGGCACCCAGGCCAGTAAAAGGGCCCCCTCAATCGTCGCAAGGTCTTGCTGTTCCCGAAATGGCCCGCCCCCACCAAGCCATGCACCAACCCAAGGATTTGGGGGCGGAGCGCTTGGGGAACAAGGAGTTGGAGGAGGTCGCTTCCAAGCCTGGGTGCCTGCCACCGCCGATACAGCAGCCTGTCCCGCAGCTCAAGGTTTCTCCTTTGCCCGTAGTAGGTCTTGAGCTCGGGCCCCTCAGCCGAGACCTCAGCCCATTGCGGCGGTATTTCTGCCTCCAGCCAGCCCCTCACCTTTCTTAGCATGCTGTCGGCCTCCTGGCCTTCCCGCAGCTGCTCCTGCGACACTGGCAGCCACCCCGCCTCGCTGATGTTAGCGGTAGCCATCGCTAGCTCCACTTGGCTCTTATCTTCCTGTCACTGACAGTGCTGACAATCTAGCTGAGCACAGGGACGGCGGGACAAGGCGTCAGCGTTGGTGTGGTGCCGTCCTGCCCTGTGCTCGATCTGGAAATCGCACTCTTGTAGCTCTTCTAGCCACCGTGCGACTTGGCCCTCCGGGTGCTTGAAATTTAGGAGCCAGGTGAGCGAAGCGTGGTCAGTGCGGAGGCGGAAGTGGCTACCATGGAGTGGCCACCTCGGAAGTGCCTCAGTGCCTTGACTACGGCCAGCAGCTCTCGGCGGGTCACACAGTAGTTTCGCTCTGCCCGGCTCAGGGCACCGCTATAGTAGGCGACAGCTCTCTCTCCGTCACTGTCTTCCTGAGAGAGGACGGCTCCCACCCCCACGTTACTGGTGTCGGTGTCGACGATGAATGGGCGGTGCACGCCAGGATACGCCAGTACGGGGGCCTCCGTGAGAGCCGTTCTGAGCCGGGCAAAGGCTACTGCGCATTCGGTGGTCCAGACGAACGCCTGGTACTTGTCGGTGAGGCGATGGAGGGGACTGGCAATGGAGGGGAAACCCCGCACGAACCGCCGATAGTAACTCGCCAACCCCAGGAAGCTGCGCAGCTCGCCTACATTTGCTGGAGTTGGCCAATCCCGCACAGCAGTCACTTTAGCTGGGTCGGTGGCTACCCCTCGCTCACTCACAACGTGCCCCAGGAAGGCCGTCTCCCTCCGGAGCAGCTGGCACTTCCGGGGATTCAGCCGGAGCCCAGCCTGGCAAATCGCCTTGAGCACGTCGTGGAGGTTAGCGAGGGCGTGCTCGAAGCTACTGGCAGCTTCGGGGGACGGCCGACAACACCCTTTCCATCAGCCGCTCGAACGTGGCAGGGGCATTGCACAGTCCGAACGGCATCACGCAGAACTGCCACAACCCTTGCCCGATGGTGAAAGCGGTTTTAGCCTTAGCATCCTCGGACATTTTGACCTGCCAGTAGCCATTCCGGAGGTCCAGCGAGCAGAACCAACTGGACCCCGCGATGTGGTACCCCTAGCGCCTCTTCGATGCGGGGGAGACGGTAGGCATCCTTGCGCGTTACGGCGTTGAGGCGCCGATAGTCCACGCAAAAACGCCATTCTCTTCCGCACTAGGACAGCAGGGGCCGCCCACGGGCTGTTGGAGGGCTCAATGACGCCTGCAGTGGCCATCTCTCTAACCTTCTCCTCTGCCCCCAGCCGCTTTGCGAGTGACAACCGGTGAGGGCGCAGACGAACCGGTGTAGCGTCACCAGTGTCAATGGCGTGCTGCACTAGCTCGATCTGCGTGCATTCCTCATCGCGGGCAGCGAAGGGGTCTGCATTGTCCTTCAGCAAGCGTTCAAGCTGTTGGCATTGGTGAGGGTTGAGGCCACTGCAGCTGCGTCACCACAGCTCGCGGACAGCACTTACCGTCTCGAGGGGGGGGGGGCAGGTTGTGACAGTGGGGCAGGCGAGCCACGCTCTGTGTTGGTTAGCTGGGGCGGCAGCTGGTGAGGGTGGGCTGAGGCTGCTCGGCAACGGGTCCTCCTGGCGTTTCCTCTTGGGGGTGGTGTGGAGGGCGAGGGTGGTGGCACCGATGGAGAGCCTGGCATTGGCGATATGATTGGAGCCTGACATGTCTAGTTTGTAAATCCATTTAAACTATTCACCAATCAGCTGGGACTTTAAGGTTATAAGGTGGGATGTACCGAGTGTCCAGCAAAAATATTGACCTGGGCTGCGTTGTAAACATAGACCGTATAAAAATATGGACGAAGTGCTTCATGACGTCACCCACTGATTTGCTATGGTTAGTGCTCGCTGGCGTATGAAGCCTAAACTAGGGTGCAGCCACATTGCCCGTTGCAACCATCGCAAGCGCAGTGAAGCGAAAGACGAGTCCACGACTACAGGAAAATCTACCCCAACTACCTTACATGGTAATTAGACACTCCCGCGTCTGGACAACAAGCGTGGCCTTGCAACCACAGAACCGTACTGTCATAACATTTCAAAAAAGTTAATTGTGCAAGATACATTTAGTGTTACGATATTTACATAGAAAAATGGATAAAATAGATAATTAGCTAACTAGCTAGCTAGTAATATAGACAGCCAACCGCCATCTTTGTTGAAAAAAAAAAAAAACTGTAAAGCCCTACCGCAGTGTATTGTGGGATGGTGGGCTTCCGGATAGTGTGCATAGCTTGTACCCTACATTTTGCAGTGCATTGTGGGGCAGAAGTAGTTCACTATATAGTGTGCTACAATTTTGTTTCTCAGATGGGACACTACAAAATGGCTGATGCCAAAAGTAGTGCACTATATAGGGAATAGGGAGTGATTTGGGACGCAGCGCTGGCTATCAGTCAGAATTCTGAGAGTTCGAACTTGCACCAACTGCCATAAATGAGCGCGTAAAATAAACCAGAAAGAGCCATTGTTATGTCACTGTTCCCGAACTCCATAAATGTAAACAATGGAATGTTCAGTGAAATCGGTCTGTTTTCGGTGCCATCGGGGTCCTGCTGCTATCATTGGTGGAATGTTTGGAAAATGTGCGTTTAAAAGCTACAAAAACAGACTGTTTACCACATTAAATTTCCACTTAAGGACAATCATTGTCTACAATACGTTACTTTAAGGTTAAACTGATATTTTAATTACAATATTCGTGTTGATTTCCGGAAATATTTTTTTTCGGTTGCCCTCCCTAATGTTACACGTTTAAAATGTCCATACAAGTAGACTCCAGCCATTTTTTGCATGATACCATTTTAGTACTTTTGTGTCTTTGCATATAGCCTAGTTGAGAATTATCCATTAATACTAGTTTTTACACCAAGTGAGTGTGGCAGTGAAAAGGAGACTAGAAGGTACTAGAAGAAGTAAACAACTGAAATTTGCCAAATAATGAATTTATTTTTTCTTTTCAAAAGGGACACTGCCTACTGAGCCGAAGAGGATCTAATCACCTGATCTAATTTTTTATAATAAAAAAACATGAACTAAATTACTTGACTGGTTTCTTTTTTAAACAACACATTCAATTAGAACAGTTTAAGCCTTTGTTTTCTTTGGATATTCTTTTGCTTTAGTGTGTAATTTTATTTAAGGGGTTACTGTAAAATAAGGTAGCCCAAGCAGCCCATATGAGAACCAATAAATACCCACTGGTAGCCCATATACAGACCTCTTGTGGCCCACAAGGGCCCAAGCTTTAACTCACCTTGGCCCCATTATTAACCCATGCTGGTAGATACATGTAGGGCCCAAATGGGAAAAACCTGGTTTGACCACAGGGGCCCTATATGGAGCCCATTAATGCCCCATCATTAACCCACTTGGGCCAACACATGTAGGGCCCACATGGAAACTGCGGACAAAACTGGATAGACCCCAGTTAGGTAGCCCGGGTAGGCCCCAACTGTCAGCCCACGTGTAACCCATGTGGGCCCCACATGGACATGTTGGCTGGGGTCTGGCTTGATTGACAATTCATTTATTCAGTAGGTGAGAGTATAAGCTTTCTAACGATGTATAACATGTCTAATTTTGCTTTTTGAATAGCGTTTTAAAGGTCAGCGTAACCGAAAACTTTCTTATCATCGCATTCACTTTACTCATTCACTGTGGTACCGTAGCAGTAAAAGAAGCTGCACCTAACGAAACGTTAACGATTTTTCGTAATTTCTTGGAAAATACTATTATTATTATTGAGGACTTCTGGGCATAGCTAAGCCATATATTTGCTGATAGTCATATCTGACATCGTTTTCTGGAGCAAAACAGAAGTGGATTGAACTGTATCGTTGATTTACTACTG
Source organism: Anguilla pacifica (assembly GCA_039654925.1). NCBI lineage: Eukaryota > Metazoa > Chordata > Actinopteri > Anguilliformes > Anguillidae > Anguilla > Anguilla pacifica. The sequence goes on along the minus strand of CM077286.1, from coordinate 32,707,686 downwards.
AACACAGATAAAATTTCATCATTAATATGTAAGTATTACTGCTCAAAATATTTTGGTTACACGTGTTCTTTTTTGAAATTGAGTGTCTTTAAATAGGTTAGTGGTATTATCTAATGTGGATATTGTACACTGTATTGTAAGCGTTAGGTAATAGTTTTTGTGATGCATGCAACAGTGATGGTTAGTGGAGGACATGCTAAAAATAAAAACCAAAAACAGACCAAAATACACAGAATGCTCGTCCACGTCGTCAGCCAATGAAACATAACATAACAAAAACAAAACAGAATGGGGAGCGACGACAACAACTGGCGTATATTTATTACATACACAACAGGACGCTGTCGCTGATCCACCACGCCACTTGCTGTGGTCACTAGTTTTTCATACTTCCTAGTCCTGGTTTTAGCAGCCCGACAGATGGAAAGGGAAACGGTAACCGTACCCACGAGTCCTGAGCAGCGCGGAATGGCACGGAGCAGCCCTGGTAACGGTTCAGCCCTACGGTGGAAAAGGGCCTATTGAGCTTCAAAACGTGTTTTAGAGACCCACGGAGAGTCAATGGGTGACGTCACAGTAGCTTTGTCCGTATTTTTTTACAGTCTCTGGTTCAAACCCTGCCTTTGGCTTATTTCACCTGGTCTTAATGCTAAATCTTCAAGTTCTTTGGTTGACTGTGTCTCATCCTTTCAGCTTGCAGTCATGAAAACCACATTTCATTAATACTTAAATAACAAACAAGCATCCAAATGCTCCCAATCTGCTTGGACCCCGACAAAAGAACTCCATGACTGCAGCTGCAGTCACGTCAGAGGAGGGAGTAGATGCCCCTGCAGTGTCTGACGATGTTCCCTCAGCAGCAGTGATGCCAGCTGACGAGGTAGATGGTCCTGGTCCAGCGGAGGTTGCTCCAAAATATTTCAATAACACCCCTGAAAAGATTATACATTAGATTTTTTTTTTTTTTTAAATATAGGCTGGAAGACATTACATAGGTATGTTATACGTATCTTATCCAAATATGCAAATTATCCAAATATGATCTACAAAAATACAATTTAACATAGCTAGAAAGCAAAAGGTTAGCGTGAAACTATTTGGGGCAATTTGGACATTTAATAGGTTATGTATTAAAATAATAAATAAAAACACAAATTTAATGTTGCAAGAAAATATTGGTAGCTAGTTAACAAGCAAAGCTAGCCTTTATAAATTATAAATGATGCTTGCAATCCTACTCATGTTAGCTAGCAAGCAAATAGCACGAAATCAAGCTTGTTCTAATGAAAAACGTTTCAGCTAAAATTAATAATACATTCATTACTTTCTAGCCAGCTTGCCAGGTTAAAATGATTGTGGAACTGATGTTCAGGTTAATTCGTTCAAAATCAAAACACGACTTTAATGTTGCAAGAAAACATTGGTAGGTAGCTAACAAGCAAAGCTAGCCTTACAATCAAGGAGGTTATTCGATGCTTACCCTACTCAGGTTAGCTAGCAAGCAGTGAAAAACTAAAAAACAAGCATGTTCTAATGAAAAACGTTTCAGAATCAGCATCTAAATGTCATAATACATTTATTACTTTCAAGCCAGTTTAGAACTGACTGTGGCTATGTTCCACAAGTATTAACCAAGGAAAATAAGCCAAATCCATGCTTGACAAACATGAGTTTTTACAATTCCTTACGACAATGAATTATTTTCCACCACGTAAATAATTCAGTTCATGTAAGCAGAGGTGGGCAACCCGGCTTCAAAGAGTAAAAAGACTGACTATGTATTTGCTCCACCACCACACATTAAACCAGCTGATTCTAATTAGCATAACTCTTCAGCATGATAGGAAAACTAATTATTGTAATCAGCTGGTTTATTGCGTGTTGGTGGAGCAAATACATGGTCAGTCTTTTTACTCTTTGAAGCCGGGTTACCCACCTCTGCATGTAAGCCTAATGCTGGCCCCACACTAGAGGATAATTGGGCCGATTTTGTGCCCGATTCGCTCTTCCCGACAATCGCGGGGGCGTTCCCAAATGAAGGATAGTCTGAACCGATTATCTGCCCAAATGATCCTGTAGTGTGAGGGGTTTACAGACATAATCTTAATGTTACCGACTGGATCGGAGTCTCCCCGATCTCGAATCGTAAATATCAAACACGTTTGATTGAGAGCGAGCTGACCGGGAAGCATCACCAACCAAATTTTTTTCGGCTTGCCGAAACCGAAGAAGTTCTCTGCAGATGAAATTATTTTATACACGATGCGGTTAGGAAACCGCACGTAGCAACAAAAGTATCAGTATTGTTGTATTATGTATATATGTAATTATTGTAACGTTGCCGGCAGTGTGGTCCCCATGGAGACGGAGAATCAGCTTGCAGAAATAAAAAAAGTCCCTGGAATCGCCACTCTGAAATCGTTTAGTATAAACGCCAAGTGTGTGGTCCTGCGTCTTGACTGAATCGTCTGGTGTTCTGCATTCTTATGATTAAAATATTAATATCTGTGGTCTCCCACATTTTTAAAATCAGTTAAGATTTGAAAATCCTCTAGTGTGCACCAGGCTTAATGTTGATACACACTCCTCTCTTGAGCGTCTAGCAGCGATTGTAGCCTAACGATCGAATTCTAAGTAACTGGAGACAAAACTTTTTGTTGTACTCCACGTAGATCATAAACCCTTGAATATAAAAACGACTCATTGAAATCGGTTGAAAAATGTAAATGTTCTAGTGCTTTTTATCCAGAAAAACTGCAGCTCCCCCATTTACTTGTATTTGTTTACAGGCCAGTCTTGCCTGGACCAATATGGCGGCCATGTTGACGGATCGCAGCAATGGGCCGAAGCGGCCATTGCGGCGTCTACGTATATATGTCTATGCAAACAGACCGTTGCCAAATATCACATGATCTTAAATCCACCAATAACAAATGTTCAATATGACACGTGATTATATAGAAGGAACTTTAATTCAGGATTTATGCTATGGAATGTAATTTTTCCTGCTAACCATATCGTCAACCCAGTGAATTCACCAGCGGTTTTCATTTTCATCTATGTTGCTTGATAAAGTAGGCTACCAATTGTATGATAAATGAGTGTAACTACTACAGGCTGTTAGGTTCAGTGTTTTAGATAAAGCCATCCGGAGGATTTACAGATCTGTACATGTGCGCTATGCTGATCTGATCAAGACAGGCACACAACATACGTAAGTCAGTATTTGGCTTCTGCCGGTACGCTTGCTGGCCAATTTGCAGCATTTTTCGATGACCGCCTTATGCCGTTCGCCACTCGTTTATAGGCTGGGGGACAGTAGTTTACTTCAGGTGGGGATGAAGAAGCATGAAGGAAATAAAGGGAAAAGAAGAGGAAAAATGAACAAGAAAGAAAAATGGAAAGAGTTTAGGATTCTTCTGCATGTGTTTTCGTGTAGCAATTTTCTAAAAAAAAAAGATATATATATATGGAGAATTATTGAAAATCACTACATTTTTCTTTTTAGGGGAACATTAGTATGGATGGAGGTTATGAATTTGATCCCCACCTGAGACATATAGAAATCTGATTTGATCAATCATAGAAACTTTCTCTTTTGTTATTTTATACTTTATTATTTGTATCTATGGTAAACAGAATAATTTTTTGTGTATTGTGTAATAAAGCAGCACTTATGTGTTCCCTTTGATTAAAGAGTAAAGGCTCTTTCAAAAAACAATTAGTATGTATCAACTATGTAAAAATTTAAACACTTTTACTAAAATAACTTTGAAAAAAATAAATGAGAGAAAACAATATAGCTATTAAACAAATTATAACCACAAATATATAACTATAGACAAAAATATAGCATGAGCAGATCTTATTAAATTTCACAAAGTATCAATACAAATGATTCATTTTAAACTATTCACAAGATTGACTTAAAAAAAATGTTATATCCAAAATATTTAATAAAAAATAATATAAAATAACCATGTACAAATATTATTTACAAAAGGGTACAAACAATTTTTATTTTTTACATTTCTAGTCACTTTGCCATGGTCTCTGTGTTTGGGCAGTATATTGTGCCTTTGTACTGGCTGTACCCTGTTGCGTCAGTTCTGAATTGCTCACATTTTCTGCATGAATTTACAGTCATGGTCTTACTGAATGACTGATAGGTTACTCTGCCGCCAGTGCACCTGAGGGTAATCATTAGGTAGTATCCAGGTGGACTGGAAACATGCCAGGACTAAGAAGGCATACAAATACACCCCTTCAGTGGCTCTGTTATGCTAAAGGGGACATTTTCCTGGTATGGTTTGGGTCCCCTTAGAGGGAAGGGTCACTGCAAATCAATACAAAGTTATACTGATTGATAACATTTATCCTATGATGAAACATTTCTATCCGGTTGGGAGTTGTCTCTTCCAGGATGACAATTCCCCTCATCCACAGGGCATGAGGGGTCACTGAATGGTTCAATGAGTATGAAAATGATGTGAATCATACGCTATGGCCTTTGCAGTCACCAGATCTCAACCCAGTTGACCACCTCTGGAAGATTTTGGACCGACGTGTTACACTGCACTCTCCACAGCCATCATCAAAACACCAAATGAATTAATATATTTTGGAAGACTGGTGTTCCATCCCTCCAGTAGAGTTCCAGAGACTTGTAGAATCAATGCAATCATCATTGGAGCTGTTCTGGCAGCTCATGGTGGCCCAACACCTTACTAAGATACTTCATGTTGGTTTTTCCTTTAATTTGTCATCATTCTGTATATCCATAATGCTACGGAGTGCTGGTGGGAAAGCAAAAGGATGTTCTTTTAATGTGGCCCAGTAAATGGTGAAAATATTTCAAAATCATTTAAAATTGCAATGTTCTCTTATCAGGCATGCAAAAGGAAATAGATGGAGCATTGGATGATTTGATTGCATTATGCTTATGAAACACACAACACTATTTCATTTCACTTTAAAAATGATTATCATAATATGATCATTATGACAAGTTTAATTTGTACAACACTTTTTATGAGTAGACTCAGTTGGTGAGGGTTTTCAGAAAACATGACAATGCCATTAATATTCAAAAATTCAAAAAAAAAGTTTTCAGTCAAAAGTCAAGTGGTAGTTTTTCAATAAATTTGAGTTTATCACGGCTGTGAAGAGTAATGACAGGCATATTTATTGACCAGGAGATGCCACTAGAGAGGCAGGGGTCAAATGCTTCATGCCCCTGACACTTCAACTAACATTCACTTCACCTGTGTCATTGATTTAGAAAGCTTCGCTCTGCCCATCACTACCTCCAAGAAATAACAGCTTATGCCATGGAAGCCTGTCCTATGGCGAGAAGATAAAAATTATCCTTTTGTTTGCCATGCATTGGTAAGAACGTCATTGAAGAACTGGAGATGGCCTATTAGTGGGTATCATCAAGGTAGGGATCCAAATGAAAAGACAGAGTTAGGAAACATAGGTAAGTGCGGGGAAAAATAGACTTTACTTGGAACTTGGAGCACGAAACACAAATAACAACCAGGATAACACAAGTGAGCAACACTAAATGAGAGACTAGACACAGCACAGCTAATGGCATGTAAACGTAAGATTAAATGAGTACAAGGTGGGAACAAGAAACTTAAATACACAGGATATCAGGTGAACCTAATAAAACAATGACAATCGGAAGAAAAGACAAGAAAAAAATGAGAAACTCTAGGTTTAAGGAACTGGCGGCCTCTAGTGATCAGAAACAGGGACTGTGACAAATTGGTGTCCCTCCTTCACCATGTCTAGAACAGGGCTGAGATAGGCCTAGATTGCTGGAAAGTGATGAGACTGAACATAAAGGCACAGAAGACTGTCCTGCAACAGTGTAAAAATGCACACCAGAGTCATGGGTCATCCGTTTATGCAAACCTTCAAAATGAGCTGACTGAATTTCTTCAATGAATTAGGCATTCATTGGTTCACAGATGTTCATGCAATTGCCTGTAAGGCCAGTAACTGCCAGAACGTTAAAAATATTTATCCAGAATCTGAACAGCCGGTTATGCTGAGGTTATGCTCCACAGACAACTGGGGATTTTAACATAGTCTGTTTTGTATGGGTGCATTTCTTCACACTCACCATAGACACAAGTTTTTGACCCTAGTTGTACATACTGGCCATCTCCAATGGACGTACAAGGCGTTGACAATGTATGGGCTCACCAATCGATTGACCGCGGAACTGATCGTTTTTTGTTCCATAATACGCGATCGGTGACCAGCAGATTTATTTTTACTTTGGCTGATCTGTATCCCAGTTGTCAGAAATGTGAGCAGAGCCCAGGCCCTAATCGCCTTCTTTCCCATTCCAGGAACAAATGAGCGTCGTTAGCACTATAGTGTTCAATAACCAAGCCCCCTGCCTCTCCCGCGGCACCCCAGGCTCTGTTTTTTAAAGTAATTCCCAAGAGTCCGAAAGAAAGCACCACAGACACAGGTGAAAATCTTTGTTGTTAATTATGCCCAGTTACGTTCCCTGAATGCAGCAGATAGCAGCAGCAGTCCGCATCATCTTTTTTCCCAAATCACTTTAGCGCAAACCACACCCTGTAGTTGCAGCGAATGTTCAGAATCGATTCCATTGGTCAACACGACGAGAGCGCTGACAATGTCCCTCCATACCACTGACAATACAAAAATGGTCAGTGGCATATTATTTGGGTGTTTTTGCCCCCTTACAAATATAGGGGCATTTTATGCCCCCCCCCCCCCCCCCCCCCCCCCCCCCAAAAAAAAGAAATTCCTACGCTGTGCTATGTTATTAACTGCATCAATATACATGGATTAAATCTAATAGGAATCTGAATGCACATTTTGAAGGATCCATGCCATGGCGTGTCATTTGCAGCAAATCAAATCAATAAGACTGGGTGGGCTGGTGGGACGTCTTCAAATACAGTTGACAGTCAAATTAAATCGCAAGCCAAATCTAACCAATCAGCCCTCTCATCGCGTTTTCGCGCTAAATCTTGTTGACCAATGTTGCAACTACGGGGCGTGGTTTGCGCTAAAGTGGTTTGGGAAAAAAAGGATGCCAACAGTCCAGGCTACTTGCCATCCTCACTCACACCACAGTACTGTAGAATTATGGCAAGCCCTTTTAACATCTAATAGCTTGTCTGGATTCACATTACAGATATCTGTAATTCATTTATGACTAGTCAAAATGCTAATTTAAGATATCTCTAATTACATTTTGACTAGTCACTGGTGGTTTTTTTACCTCATGTGCTTGCTATTTGGGGGTACAGATGTAGCAAGCCATTCAAATTAGTCTAGGTTTATTATTATTATTTTTATTATTATTATTATTATTATTATTGTTGTTGTTGTTGTTGTTATTGTTGCATGTTCTCCCCCTGTCTGTGTGGGTTTCCTCCGGTTACTCTGGTTTCCTTACACAGTCCAAAGACATGCAGGTCAGCGAATTGTAGACTCTAAACTGCCCATAGGTATGAGTGTGTGCATGAAGAGTGAGTGAATGGTCCATGGTGTATCCTGCCTCTGGCCTAATGCAAGCTGGGATAGGCTCCAGCACCCCCTGTGACCCTGACCCAGATAAGCGGGCATAGACTCCTTCACCAGTTCCTTTGTTGTTGTCTTGGGGTTCAGTCGAACCTATTGGACCAAAGTTCGTTCAGCCCCGGGAGTTAATTTGTGCCTCCTTCCTGAACAATGCAGTGTCTGTGTGGTCCCACAAACAAACAATTGTTTGTACAGATGCTTGTGGTACCTTCAGTTGTTTGGAAATTGCTCCTAAGGAGGAACCAGACTTTTGATAGTCCACAATTTTTTTTCTGAGGTCTTGGCTGAGTTTCTTGGATTCTCCCATGGTATCAAGGGCAAAAAGGCAGTGGCTCTAAAGGTGGGCCCTTAAATACAGCCACAGGTGCCAATTAACTCCCAATCAACTCCTAATTATGACAACTGGCCGATCAGAAGTTTAAAAAAGTCCTTACATAAATTTCTGGAATCTTCCAGACTGTTTAAAGAGACAGTCAACTTGGTGTATGTAAACTTTTGACCCACTGGAATTCTGATATAGTGAATTAAAGCTGAAATAAATCTGACTCTAATCGATTGTTTTAAAAAGATTGCTGATATGAACAAAGTAGATGCTCTAATTGACTTGCCAAAATAAATGTACGGTAACATGAAATGTGCAGAGTTGTGAAAAACTGAGTTTGAATATCTTTAGCCTAGGTGTATGTAAACTTTTGGCGTGAACTGTTGACCCATGTTTCTATTCAGTGTATATAGCTCATTTCACTGTATCTCTTTCATCATATCGACTGATAGGACGCTTGGTACGAAAACATTTCACTGCTAGCTAGTTAACATCCTGTTTTACTCATCTGACATATTTTTTGGCTAAGTTCTGATTTTTTTTTCTGGTCCAGCTAAACAAGCAGTAACAATGAATTGTATAAGAACTAGAGGAGAAACATGGTCACGTGGTTCAATTCAATCCAATTCAATACTTCTGCATGTGATACCACGGCAAGATAGCTGCCACGGCCCAGGAAGTCAGCCATGTATTTCCTATGAGTGTTGTAGAAATTGATAAAATTCAATCCTGCATGAATTAGGTGCCAAAAGCACACATTGTGGCAATCAACAGAAACAGGCAATAACATATTACATTTTGGATCAAAATTTTTTATAGGCTGAAAATAATAAAGAAAAATATGATCAATTATTACCATTCAGAGTGCATTGACTATGTGCACTGATCTGTAATTGGTTAAGAATAAAACCAATCAGATTTGTAACAGGGTCATGAGACAACCATAGCTTCACAGCTTCATCACGTGACAGGGCGCATCTGCACTGTTGCTTCAATTTTAGTTCAAAACCATAGATAGCCTACAGCTGCATAACTGTGGGCACAGCTAATTTGCTCACTAGCTACTTGTTACCTAACAGTTATGAAGTTCGTAGCTCAGATAGCTAGCCACTATTGCCTTTGTGTTTTTGTCTTGTGCATAGTAATACGGTTTCAAATGCTTTGATGCTAATAATATTTCAGAGGACAGAACATCTCAAGATATACAATGCCCCTTCCCTTTTTCCACATTTTGTTATGTGACAAGCTTATTATAAAATGGATCAAATTCATTTTTATTCTCATTAATCTACACACAAATTCCCCATAATGACAAAGTGAAAACAGGTTTAGAAATTTTAGCAAATTTATTAAAAATAAAAAACTGAAATATCACATTTACATAAGTATTCAGACCCTTTACTCAGTACTTCATTGAGGCACCTTTGGCAGCGATTACAGCCTCAAGTCTTCTTGGGTATGACTCTACAAGCTTGGCACACCTGTATTTGGGGTATTTCTCCCATTTCTCTCTGCTTTTCTCAGGTTCTGTCAGATTGGATGGGAAGCATTGCTGCATAGTTTTTTTCAGGTCTCTCCAGAGATGTTCAATCAGATTCAAGTCCGGGCTCTGGCTGGGCCACTCAAGGACATTTATAGACTTGTCCTGAAACCACTCCTGCATTGTCTTGGCTGTGTGCTTAGGGTCATTGTCCTGTTGGAAGGTGAACCTTTGCCCCAGTCTGAGATCCTGAGCACTCTGGCACAGGTTTTCATCAAGGATGTCTCTGTACTTTGCTCTATTCATATTTCCCTCGATCCTGACTAGTCTCCCAGTTCCTGCCACTGAAAAACATCCCCACTGCATGATGCTGCCACCACCATGCTTTACCGTAGGGATGGTATTGGCCAGGCGATGAGCGGTGCCTGGTTTCCTCCAGATGGAATGCTTGGAATTGTGGCCAAGGAGTTCAATCTTGGTTTTATCAGACCAGAGAATCTTGTTTCTCATGGTCTGAGAGTCCTTTAGGTGGCAAACTCCAAGCGGGCTGTCATGTGCCTTTTACTCAGGAGTGGCGTCTGTCTGGCCACTCTACCATGAAGGCCTGCTTGGTGGAGTGCTGCAGAGATTGTTGTCCTTCTGGAAGGTTCTACCATCTCCACAGAACTCTGGAGCTCTGTCAGAGTGGTTCTTGGTCACCTCCCTGACCAAGGGGCTTCTCCCCCGATTTCTCAGTTTGGCCAGGCGGCCAACTCTAGGAAGAGTCCTGGTGGTTCCAAACTTGTTCCATTTAAGAATGATGGAGGCCACTGTGTTCTTCAGGACCTTCAATGCTGCAGAAATTTTTTTGTACCCTTCACCAGATTTGTGCCTTGACACAATCCTGCCTCGGAGGTCTATGGGCAATTCCTTTGACTTCATGGCTTGGTTTTTGCTCTGACATGCACTGTCAACTGTGGGACCTTATATAGACAGGTGTGTGCCTTTCCAAATCATGTCCAATCAATTGAGTTTACCACAGGTGGACTCCAATCAAGTTGTAGAAACATCTCAAGTATGATCAATGGAAACAGGATGCACCTGAGCTCAATTGTGAGTGTCATAGCAAAGGGTCTGAATACTTATGTAAATGTGATATTTCAGTTTTTTATTTTAATAAATTTGAAAAGATTTTAAGAACCTGTTTTTACTTTGTCATTGTGGGGTATTGTGTGTAGCTTGATGAGAATAAAAATGAATTTAATCAATTTTAGAATAAGGCAGTAACGTAACAAATTGTGGAAAACGTGAAGGGGTCTGAATACTTTCCAAAGGCACTGTATGTTGTCAAACTATGTAGCATATGATTAAATGTATCAGACTATTTACTTGTAAGGGGGAACAGCATCTAGCTTGTTGGCTTCACGGAAGTTTGCAAATAGCCTGGTCTAACGAGCTTCCTAGCTAGATAAGCTGGTGGTTATAAAGGCAAGATTTGTTATCTTGTACATAATAATATTATGGGTTCATATCTCAAGTTAAGCATTGTTAGACTATAGCATAAAAGATGAAACGTATTGTATCCATATAGGCTATTTACTTTTGAGTATCCTAGCCTAAATCCTACGGTTACGTCAGTGTTCACACAGCACCAATGTACTAACTAAACAGCTTGCTAATCTAGTTAAGTAAATAGCTATTCAACTAAACGGTTATTTTAGCAACTACTCGACTCATTTCTCCGGTATCGTCATGGCATTTTGCAATAAAGGCTATTCTGAGAACAATTTTTTATTGTCAGATTGTAGGCTATATTGCTGCAGATAGCCAGCGACACCCTACAGACCTGGAAGTCGCCGGCTAGCTTTCTGGCGCCTGTCTCTCTGCTGTGATTTAAACGGGTTGGTGCTGTTAAAATCAGCCTTATGACCATTTATATGACTGAAACCAAGGTTCCCATATGAAATATGTTTAGACCGTATGTAGCGTATGTAGCCAAATGTTAACTAAGCAGCTTGTTAAGCTAGTTAAGTAAATAGCTGTTTAACTTTGCAATATTTGCAATGTTTCCTAAATTGTTTCAAGTTACTTGGCCCTGTGTGTACAAATATTCATGGGCCAAACATGTGTGGATAGGTTTGTAAGATTCAATATTTATGTCTATTTTTTAAATCTGTATTTATGTATTTACATGCTGCTAGGGAAATCTCCCCATGGGGATAATGAAGTATTGCACATATGTGTGTATGTCTGTATTTACAGTATTTATTTTACAATCAGCATTTCTTTTAAGTTGCAAGCTTTGTAACTTGACAACCAATATTCTTATTTTAGGTATTGAACAGCAGTGTTATACATTCATTTAAATGTCTTGCATGAGGCAATTTGTGTTATTAGACACTTTGATGTGGCACAAAGTTCAAATGACAACATTGTCTTCAGATGGTAAGATTAAAAATCACAAGGTCATGTTACTTGAAACAATTTAGAAAACACTGGGTAACATTGCTTTTGAATACAGCTTGTTTAATTTGTATGAGCTAAGACAGCCATGTAAATTGGCACGATTTTGATATCAGTACTTTTAATGCAGGCCTAGATTTTAATTAATGACTTATAGACAATGGTTTGTATGTGTGAGTAACTTGCCATTTTTGTATGTTGAAAATGTGTTTTTAATCAGATATCATGTCTTTTTGCAGTGTGCTCATTTTGAGTAAGTGATAATAGCATCCTTTACTATGAATGACAAGTAAATGAAAGTGTACTCACGTTTTCAAAAGGAAATGTTTTTAATGGGCTGTTGTACATGACAGACCTACTAATTGTCTGTGTGTCGGTAGATGATATATAGGGCTATCTAACATTAATTTTAAAATGTGGCATTGTAGGGTAGCTACAGTAGCCTAGCTACCAGTACAGGCACAATGTGACCGTTTTCACTTAAAGAAAATCAATATACTTGCCGTGAAGAAGTCATTATCTTGCACCCGTTTATATACAACTGGTAATGTTTCTTAATGGACCGCAGTGCAATGCTGGTTTTAGTGCTTAATTTCAGAGCCATCTGTACTAACGCTGTACACTGTAAACTCTGTCAAAACGGGAGAAGGAGAACTGTCTAAAGTGTGGGTGTATTTTATTTTGATTTCAAAAATATAAATGAGTTTCCCGTAAAGATTGGCAATAGAATGGGTCATACTGAAGAACTCAGTGACTTCCAATGTGGGACTGTGATAGGATGCCACCTTTCCAAGGAGTCCGTTTGTCAATTTCTGGCCTGCTAGAGCTATACCAGTCAACTGTAAGTAGCCTACTGTTATTGTGAAGTGGAAACCTATAGGAGCAACAACAGCTCATTGGCAAAGCGGCAGGCCGCACAAGCTGACAGAATGGGACCGTCGAGTGCTGAAGCGTGTAGTGTGTAAAAATCATGTTGTCAGTTGCATCACTCACTACAGAGTTCCAAACTACCTCTGGAAATGATGTCAGCGCAAGAACTGTTTGTGAAGATCTTCATGAAATGGGTTTTCATGGCTGAGCAGCCGTACACAAGCCTAAGATCACCATGTGCAATGCCAAGCATCAGCTGGAGTGGTGTAAAGCACACCACCATTGGACTCTGAATCAGTGGAAACGTGTTCTCTGAAGTAATGAATCACGCTTACTGTCAGTGAAGTCTGAAGGACAAATCTGGGTTTGGCAGAATGCATAGTCCCAACTGTACTGGCCCGAATAGTGCCAACTGTAAAGTTTGGTGAAGGATAATGAATAAAGAATAATCGTCTCGGGCTATTTTTCATGGTTTGGGCTAGGCCCCTTGGTTTCAGTGAAGGGAAATCTTAATGCTACAGCATACAGTGACATTCTAGAGAATTGTGTGCTTCCAACTTTGTGGCAGCAGTTTGGGGAAGCCCCTTGCCTGTTTCAGCATGACAATGCCCCCGTGCACAAAGCTTGGTCCATAAAGAAATGGTTTGCTGAGTTTCGTGGGGAAGAACTGGGCTGGCCTGCACCGAGTCCTGACCTCTACCCTATCAATCACCTTTGGGATGAATTCGAATGCCGACTGCGAGCCAGGCTTTAAGTCCAACATCAGTGCCCACTGCTCAACATCTCAAATGCTCTTGTGGCTGAATGGAAGTGAATCCCCGCAGCCATGTTCCAAAATCTACTGGAAAGCCTTCCCAGAAGAGTTACGGCAGCAAAGGGGGGTCCAACTCTACATTAATGCTCATGGTTTTTTAATGTTCATCAATTACATATGGGTGTGATGTTCAGGTGTCCACATATTTTTGGAAATGTTGTGTAGTTTTGGAGTTTATGCTAGCTGCATAATGTTAGTTAGCAAATGGCTAAGGGTGCTGTGGGCCATTGCCAACAAAAGAACACTACAGACGGGCAGAGTTTTTTCAAGGTCATCAATAAAAAGAGCTAATTTCCAGTTAACAGCACATTATTTGTTTTGTTTTTGGGAATATGCACTGTGGACTGTCAATGTTTGCTAGCTGGTGTTCCATTCACAAATTAATTGATCTAACTTGCACATTTCAGATCAACAAATTCAGTGATCTGCTGGTTGGATTGCTTGGGTTAAATTGTATAGTATGTTCTTATACAGTGAACAAGCTAATTTATTTTGGCGGTTTTACAGTAGTTGGGGTGAGTTGTTGTAAATTAATCATTTGCTATTGTCTATCAGTGCATTCCACCAATGAGAAGCTGAGATTTAACATTAACTGCTTTAAACGGATGTATTCAATGTTGGATTAGTTGTAACAGTCACTTTATTCAATAATGTCTTGACTGTATCTAATTTATTGTTTCTCTTAGGTGTGCTGACTTGTCATCCACTAGCGTAATGCTTAAATTGAGCTCAGTGTATTTGGAAAAGAGTACTGCCATTTCAGAATTTTAAATGCTTGCATCCAGCTAACAGCTATGTGTAGATTATTATGTACACCCTGCCTGGCCTTAAAAGTGCACTTAAAAGTGCAGTAGGTAAGTTTAGAGAAACAAGCAAGAGAGAGCTAGATTTTGGAAAAAAAATATAAAATAAAGAGGGGGTTCTCCCTCAAATGCCCCTCCCTCTAAACACAGGCACACAGGCTGCCTGACATCCATTTGGAGATTATGGGCTCTATTTTCCAGCCAGCACATGGTGAGCTGGGAGAAGTCGCGCTGCCGAAATCGTATTTTCACCATATATTTTCACGTGCCTGAGCGGTTTGGTCATTTTGTGACTCGCCGTAAGTGAGCCGCTGCTGGGGGGTGTGCCAGTCAATATTGCATGGTGCAGTGCAGTTTTCGGGACATTCCAGTCTGTCTTTTGCACCATTCGCCACCCACTTGCCACTTGCCTATGACGTATGGCGCAGGTCATTGTCTGGCGGATTGGTAATTTGGGGCCTTTACCATGCAATGCCCGCATGTTTCACAGTCTATTCAAAAGGCAATCAACAGTTTTCCTGGATCATATGCTGTCAAATTTGACTTTGATATAAATCCCAGAAGTAGGAATAATGCATTTATTGCTTATTGTATTTTGTATATATTTTTTTTAATTCCTGTATTTATTTCTATTTTTAATTGTTTATGGCTGTTCTTATATTGCATTGTGGTCCCTGCAGTAATGTATTTAGTTATTTTTCTTACATGAGTCTGTAATGAGATGAATGACAATCAATGCAACTTGAAAAATCTTTTCATTTTAATATCAACATAAAACAAAAGTAGTAGTAACAAAATGTAGAAATGATTTGCATTTGAGTGGAACTCAAATTCCTATATGTATTAGTCTATACCAACATAATTGAGCAGTCTAACATATCTTACAACTGGAAATATTTTAATCAGCTTGAACATGTATTCGCTTGTCCACTGCCTAGTATTTTTCTACATAAAATAATTATATTTGTGTGAAGAAAATAACTATTTTTTGGCATATGTACTTTATTTTAATTTACTGACGGTCACATAATATCATTACCACTCGTGGTCAAGACGATATATAGGGGAGAACCAGCAGAATTGTAAAAATTTTCACTTTTTATTGAATTAGAATTAATGCAATCAAGAGCTGTGTAATAACAGTGCAAAGAGTACTAGTCTGCTACAAAAAATACATTCAGTTTAGTGTACAATTTAAACAAACATTAACATAGTCCAATGTTCCAAGTATGAGCGGGACAGTTGACAGAGTTAACAAAAAATAACTGCATAAGATTTTACTATCTGCAATATTCACGGGACAAAGCTCTGTTGATTTTTAACAGCATACTGGGCGTTAATGTTTAAACCAGCAACTAATTAGGAAGGTCACTTTATTTATCGTTTATTGCCAAAAACGGAACATATGCGGCATTGGATCAGTTGAGGTTTTGTCATGTTTTAAATACGCTTATTTTGTCTATGTAGACAGGCCAATAGGGAAGAGTAAAGAAATTACTTTTTAAGACAGATTTTTCTTTAAGCTTTAAGTCATTTGTTGGCCAGTTACTGATCATGTGTGAGGTGAAAACTTGCTTTGTTGCTTAGCAATGTCTATGGGTAAGTAATACAATTCAAACCTATGCTGATTCGGAATCAGGAGATAAATAATCGAAATATGTGTGTTTAAAACGTGTCAAAACCACCACTCATCCAGTTCTGCACAGTTCAGTTAAGCCATGCCATTGTTGTGAATGATGGACTCGTGTTATAATTTTTCTTTCTTTTTCTTGTGAGCAACACAGACATTTTACTTTAGTGAATGGGATCACTGGCATTGTATTTTGTTTAATAAAACTTCAAGATACTGTTGTAATAATTTCTTAGTTATAGCATAGAGCACTTAAGCTAATAAGCTACAGGTATAATGGGAAATTAGCCCATAATAAAACTGGCCCATAATAAGCATTTATGTGATGTTGTGATTCTGGTGGAAGAAAATTTGAAGAAGTTTGAACCAATATCTCTTATTTATGAGATTTGTTCAACTTGATTTAAAAAAATTGACAACCCAACTCTGCACCTCCTGCAAAAGAACATCTTGTGAGACACATCATTACATGATTATTCATGTCTTCCAATGCAGCAGTAGACTACAGAAATTGTCAAGGCCCTGCGGCCCTAAATGGGAATTAAAAGAGGTCATTTGATTGGCTATTAACAAATGTAGTTGCACCACATCCACATGATAGTATATTCAGCGCAACCCAGCCCTGTTGGCAGGTGTGCCACGTGCTTCAAGCTGTGCGCCGCTCATCTCTTGTCCTGAAAATAGCAACAATCACAAGCCACGCCCAGTGCACCACATGCCATGCCACTGACTGCACCCATGCGCCGTGCGACATTGATTCCAGAAAATCACAGTGGTTTAGTGGAGTCCCAGAGCCTTAGAAATGGTTTTGTAACTCGTTCCAGACTAATATATTTCAACAAATTTATATTTCAACAAAGAAACTTTGTGGTGATTACTTCACTCTGATGGTAACATTCAATATGAGTGAGGTTTAGATTCAATAGGGCTGGTTGCAATCAAGCCTGGCAGTCTTCAATCAGCTATCAATTACATTTGTTGATTGGGTAACTAAGGGGGCAGTTGCATTTTTAGATGGGTGATATGGGTGTTTGGCAATTTTTTTCATTAAATAAATGAAACAACAATTTTAGAAATGTGTATTATGTTTACTCAGGTTCCTTATGTATGTGTAATGAGAGCCGCATCTGATACAATTGTGTGATTGCATGTAAATATCCTAAACGGTGATTGGAGCATGATAGCTGTGTCTGATCCAGTTGCGTCTGTGCAACCTTCAACAGTACTAGAGGATCAGGAAAAGACATTGTTTTGTCATTCATTTAAATGTTGTTATGGTACTGACTAATACCGTAACTACATTTAAATGAATGACAGAACATCTTGAATAGGTGTTTCAGCCACATGTTTTATACAAGTCATGTAGGTTAAATCATAATATGGATGATTGTAGGTTTTTTTTGCCCATATTATGGCATGATACATCTGTCCGGTCCAATGCAATTGAGGTGCCTGGTTTGTAGAAAGGAAGTAAATAAAAGCGGTGTAATGTCCTCACATTGGTTTTGTAGGAGTGACTGCTAAAATCAATCGGATCTGCATCACAGTTTAAAATTTCATTTCTGGTCCAGATTAATATAGCCATTGCTTACTCTGGTAGACAGGTTGGGCGGCAGACTAGGGCCAACCATAAGATCAAAGATAAATTGCACTTTTTACAGGAATATTGCAGGCCAAAATTTGTTTGCCTCTCCAAAGCATCTCATTGCCCCCTCTGCAAAAGTGGGCAAGTACTGGGGCATCCTCGTAGACCACGGATGACCACAGTAGTGGATGACCAAAGAATACTTTCAATTGTGACGGAAAACCCCTTTTCAACTGTCAAACTGATCAAGGACACTCTCCAGAATGTAGGCATAGATATGTCAAAGACTACAATAAAGAGAAGACTACACCAGCATAATATCAGAGGGTTCACAGCAAGATGCAATATGTCAACCGCTAGTAAGCCTCAAGAACAAAATGGCCAGATTAGAATTAGCTAAAAACTACATTTTACATTACATTACATTACATTACATTACATTCTGTCTTATGGACAGAAGAGATGAGTATTAACCTGTACAAAAGTGATGAAAAGATGAAAGGGTGGAGAAAGAAAGGAACTTCTCATGATCCAAACTATACTTCCTCTTCAGTGAAACATGGAGGTAGCGTTAGGGCTTGGGCATGTATGGCTGCCACTGGAACTGGAACTGGCTCACTTGCATCTGTTCATGATGTGACTGCTGACAGCAGCAGCAGGACGAATTGTGAAGTGTATACAAACATCTTCACTGCTAATTTTCTACCAAATGTCCAAAAACTTTTAAGGAGCTTCACCTTGCAGCAGTGCAATGACCCCAAACATACTGCTAAAGTAACCAATGACTTTTTCAAGGCCAAAAAGTGGTATTTTCTTTACTGGTCTAGTCTATCATCTGACTTGAATCCAATTTAACATGAATTTCACTTTCTGAAGACAAGACTGAAGGCAAAACACCCCCGAAACATACAGGAACTGAAGAGGGCTGTGGTACAGGCCTGTCAGAGCATCACCAGGGAAGACACAACAAGAACTAAGAAATGGGAACATATTAGTCCAGTACTCAAATCTCTTCACTGGCTGCCTGTCAAATCCTGAATAGACTATAAGATCTTGCAGTTTGGCCCTTGACTATCTTAGTGAGTTACTTATTCCTTACTCTCCTCCAAGGTTACTTCGTTCACAAGATGCTGGTTATGTGAAATTCCACGTGTATCTAAAATTACAATGGGCAGAAGAGCCTTCTCTCATAGAGCTCCTGTTTTATGGAACAATCTCCTTACGTATATGCGGGCTTCAGACACACTCTCTGCCTTTAAGTGTAGGCCTAAAACTTACCTCTTTAGTCTGTCCTATAGATAGCCATTCCTATAGTCCTATAATCTTGTCAAATGGTCATGTATAATCATGGAATCTATGAAATTAAACACTGATGTCTGGGCTCGGTAGGGACCTTAGCATTAAGTGTCAAGCTCGCATCAACGGACCGGTCAAACTAGTTAGCTGATCCTCCAGTGTCAACCTGGCCCTACAGAGTTGACACACAAGGTAGCTTAGCATCAAGTGTCTAGCTGACCTTAACCCTGTCTTCTTTGTTTCTCTTTCCATGGGGTTCCCACCTCCTACCTCGCCCTGAGTTCAAAGACCGCACCAGCCTGTTTCCTTGGCCTGAATCCACAGGATCGCTCCAGTCCTGTCCTTTACTCCATGTTCATGGACTGCTTCAGCCGTGTTCCTCCCTTGCCCATGTCTTGATGCTCTCTGGAGCTCCAGATCCATCATCCAGCTCCTCTAAACTGCACCATTCTAACTATACCATTTGGCCTTCTACTATTACTGTTAGCTTTCACCTCAGCTGTAACCTGTTCAATTTTATTTACTGTCTACTACTTTACACGAGGTTGGCCAATGGAGGATGTACTCCCTCTCTATAGCCGGGTGTCTCTCGAGATTACTTCCCATTGGGGAGTATTTCCTCGCCACCGTTTGAGGGTTTTACATTACATTACAGGCATTTAGCAGACACTCTTATCCAGAGCGACTTACACAACTTTTTACATAGCATTTTTTTAAAACATTGTATCCATTTGTGCAGCTGGATTTATACTTCAGCAATTCAGGTTAAGTACCTTGTTCAAGGGTACAACGGCAGTGTCCACCCAAGAATCAAACCTATGAGCTTTTGGTTACAAGCCCAGTTCCTTACCCACTGTGCTACCCACTGGGAGTGTTTTCTCTTTTTGCTCTGTCTCTTGCCTTGCTACTCTATTAAATAATTATTATAAATTAAGTCTGTGACCCATAGACTTCACCAGGTGTTGTTTTCAATTCAATTCCATTTTATTTGTATATGGTTTTTTTTTACAGAGAACTGTCACAAAGACACTTTACAAATTCTATAAACTATAATTGATATTGTATTTATAAATGTATAAACGTAATTTACTTGTCTTTGAATTAGGTCATTACAGAGCTCATTTGGGTATGGCTAGAGGTTGCATATAGTAGTTTTGTAATGGAATTTCCGAAGTTAGCCACTAGATGGGGATATTTGATCACAATGCTTGCACCGTCTTACCCTGCAAAGTTCAGTTACCAGTATTTCAGACGCAGTTTATCTAGGAAAGGGGGAATTGCGTTCCGGTTTCGGTCCCATAGTAGTAGCCTAGCCTAATGTTGTCGTTTCGTTTTTAGCCTATTACGGTGCGGAATAATACAATTATTCCTCATGACCGTATTAAAATTTGTATTCCTGGACAATTAACCGAAAAACGTTCTCGGGTACACTTGTATACCTGGAAGACATAATTTGTCCCATATTTTGATGTAGGCTACGTAAAGTAGCCTATATTCATTATGGCCTACTTCGGTCATATTCATACAGATTTATCCTATTAATTATGCGTGATTTGGACGCGAACATCGTCCACAATATATATAGCCTACGGTAGCATATAGATTAATATTATTTGCTTTTTCTTGGGCAGTTAGTAACATTTTACCTCTTATCTTCAAAGGGGAGTTTTCATTTTGCCTAATTATATTCTGTCTATTTATTTATTAATTCATTATAAATAAATGGTTCGCTACACCCTCATTAACTGGATTTAGGGTTTTATAGCTGATATTCTGGAAACTTATATGGTTACTGTCACTGCGGAAGGGATTTCCTAGCTCCGCTGGCGTATCACTCTAAACAGAGCAGATTTCCTTGCGGATTTAAGGCGAGTTGTATAAGATAGGACGTGGACAGTATTAACTACACTTGAGACAGTTTGGTCTGTCTGTTTCCATGTAGGCTAACAGTTTTGTCATTATTTGGGCAAACTGTCTTGATTAGGCTAAACCAAAGGCACAGTTCCGCCTGATATTTTGACACCATAACCCGTCATTAGACATCATTGCAAAACTTAATTATTTTTTTATTTTTGGACGGTTTCCTGTCAAATAAATAAATAGTCGATGGGCAGGAGGCTGTCCTAGAATTTCGTGCTGAATCTGGGCCACCGCCCTCCAGCCAGGTAAACTGGATGCGAAGTTCACTCCGTTGAAGAGCTTACGGCTTTTTTCTTTTGACATTCGACCTGCTTATGCGTAGACGGTTGTCTAAGATGATCTAAGTACCTAACTACGTCACGCGGTTTCGTTCCGTTTCCCAAATGTAACAACACACAGAGAAATATCATCTCAATTGAATTCCAGTTCATGCGATGCTGGCGCAAACACAGCAGTATAATAAAATAGCCGCTTATTTCTTAGTTCTTTCGGGGGAAATTACAGACACTCAAACTCCCATCAATCACTCCCCTTTCCGGTTGTAACGAGAGCATTGGTTTGCGGAAAGGATGGATCGTGCCTGCCGTTGGGGATTTCGTGTTGATTGCACATTATCACTGGCAGGCTGGGCTCTATTGCTGATGGACGACTCGCAGCAGCTTTTTTGCGTCCCCCACTTGGGAAATGCACAGCCGACCACTCCCGCCCCCGGCTCTTAATACAATATGGGTCGGGATAGGGTGAGAGAGGGGTCCTGCGGTGTCAGAACAAATTAACCACTGAAATACCAATGCTCGGCACCAAGAGTTTTCAATCCTTTCACTGTTTTTTATGCAGCCTAGATGTAGTTTTCACACACTGGGAGCTAACCATATAATTATACGAGGCATATGAGTTATTTGTTTCCTTAGGTCATTTGACGTTTGAAATGAATGAAAATGTAAGCACGGTGAAGGGCACGATTAGCATTTTGTTAACCCGATTCTGTGTAGTATATATTCATCTATAGACTACAAAGTGGTTATACCTCCCTACACACAAGCAGTGTTTTCCCACTTGATTACTAGCATATAGACTAGTTTTGTTGTTTGTTTTAAACACATTTGACACATTTGAAAAGTGGGGTTCTTTTATAGAAAATTGTATGTTTTATGCTTAGCTATATAGTTATTTGTTCTGTTGACTAGGTGCTTAATATATTTGTGGCCTACTTTCCATTTTTTTAAAAACCAGTATCTTCATCCCTGGTCCTGGAGAGCCTCGGGATCTATTCGTTTTTGTTGTTACTCGCAATTAATTGATCAATTAAATTAGACTACACAGTTAACTCACTGGGTCTGAATTGGTCGCTGATAATAAGCTGAGAAATAACTTGAAAATAAAAACCAACAGAACCTCTGACTCTCCGGGACCAGGAATGAAGATCACCGTTTTGAACCATTTACTTTCATAATCGGCATTGCGCCATCAAGCATTCAGAATTGAGGGCGTCTATTCTACATTGTTTATTATGAAGAACCAAAGTCCTATGGACAGCCAGGTTGAATTATGATTAAGAGAACCGGGCGAACACAACAAGGAATTCACAAGTGTCTTGGCAGTCCGAACACATGGTTCTCTCCCACAGAGTCCGGCAAAGACCTTTTCCTAACAGCTGTTGTGCAGACGTTGGTCAAATATCAGAGAAGTCACCATTAACCGAAAGTCATTAGCCTACTGACAGTCTAGGTATAGCAGCCCTATGCGAGTACGAGAGGTCAAATTAATCAAGTATGGAAATTAATTTACATAAATTCTGAGACTTCTTTCTTGGGAAGAAAGCGGTCTCGTTGAATGGCTTATTTAAAAAAGAAAACTTTAGTTTTCTGTGCGTTTAATTGTCAAATACTTTAACCTATTTTTTGATTCTTTTATATAGCTTGGCAGATGTAGTTTAACTTTCATAAAATAGTAAAATTATTTTTAGTATTAATATTGTAGCGATTTCTACTTTGAGCCATTGCGTCCATTTATTAACTTGCCAAGTAAACGTAGCTAAAGGTAAACATTACATGCGGGCAATTTGCAAATGACTGGTACAAATCACAATGAAGCCTGACTGGCTATTCCCCAGCCAAATCCTAGCTATTCACAAACAGGGAAGTGTTATACATGTAGCCTACATCAACTATACACAGATGAGGCGCCCGGTTACAATATCATAAAAAGTAGGCCCAGATGGCGGCTCCCCTGCGTTTCAAATAAGTTCAAATATCCTGCCATAGGTCGTCATCAATATCGTATCTTATTGAACCTATGTTTTGTAGTTGTCCATGACCATGGAATGCACTTTTGTACGTCGCTTTGGATAAAAGCGTCTGCTAAATAAATGCAATGTAATGTCATGTAGCCCATATTTACTTGAAAAGTGAAAATTTTCTAGCCGACTAGGACGTATCTTGGCTATATCCTGGTAAAACCTCGGCTATATTGGGATTAATTTAGTCCATTTGTTAAAATGTCTATTAACCTAGATTTCCACCCCTCTCGATTCTGATTTGTGCTCGCTGGGGGGTAAGGTGTAAAACTGCAGGAACGAAAGTCCAGTCCGAGAAAAGAGTGCTCCTGAATTTTTCAAACCTTCTGTGTATTTTAATTTTAATAATGATAGAAGCACGGACAGCCTGGCTTATGTTACTTTCTTACGTTTTAAATACTACCCATTGGACATTACCGGGCATTTCTTCTGAATACTTTACTGTTCTTAACTTTACTTGCGTTTAATCCGAAATTAATTCTCTCTCTCTCTCTCTCTCTCTCTCTCTCTCTCTCTCTCTCTCTCTCTCGCGCGCGTTTCTTAAATAAGTCGAGCGGTAAGTCAAGATGTTAAGTAAGTCAAGATCTTCAGAAATCTGTTGAGTGCATAGTAATCCATTAACCACTTCCTATTTTATACTCTTTAATAGGCTCTTGCTTTGTTTCGTTTTTATTGGTAGGATTAGGGATGGTGACGCTGCGATATCCATCATATTATTTTTACCACGACCAATGTTATGTTATTTAGAAACAGTGACGCGAATGCATCTCTAGTCAGGCTGCTCCTGTCCATGGTCAGCGCTACGAGAGGCTGCATTCGCGCCCCAACACATCGTGTCAGGAAAATACAGAACAAATATAACGGTAATACAATTTGTTTATAGAGCTCCTTTACTTAAGGATGAAGGGTTCTTTGTCGGGCAAAATTATTCAATCTAGGAGCTTTCACACCTCCCTTGGTTCCATAAAGAACAAAAAGGGTTCCCCTTCAAGCCAAAGAAGCCTTTCAGAACCCCTTTCTCTGAGTGCATAGGCTACACAGCACTGATGGTCATCAGTATAACGTAGTCTTGTAATACCCCCTCCCCAGTTTTCTAAATGCGTGTGTATAGTTTTGCGCATAAAGAAAGACTTTTGCCTCATCGGCCATAGCGCGGCGAACCTCTGGAGAGCCTTCTGATCCGTATCAAATTGCATTTCGGGAGCTAACGGGAAAACACCGCCGTCGTACGCCACCTTTACTCTCTTCGCCTTCTGTTTAGCGAACTATGTATGAACTTGCGCCAATATGTAGGCAAATCTAATTTCTCTAGCACAATTTTTGAACTGACGTCTATTCAATGTTGAACGTGGTCAGATAAATAGCATAGACCTAATTACCACTTCACTGACCACCAAACAATAAAGGCAAACGTTTTAACAAAAATAGTTTTAATAGTAATTCTGTTTCCAGATTTGCAATCATTTTCGCATTTTGTGGTCTAGGCCTATTTTATTTTTGCTGCCACCCCATGCTTCGGCTCTCGCTTTTCTCAAGGGCGTAAATTTCGAGCAGCACTGGTGCGTACTAACGTACTGAAGTATTGGGATAGAGTGCTGTGCAACCGACTGTCTCCCCGGCCACCCTTGTAATATATAAGCAAACAGGAAATTACTTTCCACATAGCAGTACTAAATCAGAGGTGCTGATTTAATTAGAGGTGCAAGATGCAGTATCAGAGTTAATTATACATTGAACATTTTGCTGTACATTTTGCTTAAATACATTCAAGTCTAAAAACATAAATAGGATCGGGGCAAGGCTAAAATCTTTCTGCTTCCACTTGTTATTTTGTTGTAAATTCAGAAACTTCACTATAATTCCCCACATAGGCCTATTTTCAATGTGATTTTTAATCGTAGGCCTACTGGTGTTTCGGGGGCGAAGTACGGATGCTATTTGGCTATCGTTTAATCTGTCATATTCGTACATTTATTTGTTGCAATAGCACCCACAACCCCGGTTCGCAATTAAGCTTCCAGTTGTGCATGTTGTCCGGTTTTGATAGTCCCTAAATCTGACAACCCGAGCTGTAACCTATAACTCATTTTCTCTAATCTGCCTGCAGAAACAGTAGGCCTACGCGACACTCCGATGAATGCAGTTCCTGTGCTTAGCAAATATTTTCAAGACCAGCCTAGGATGTTTTCTAGAGATTTATTAACTCCAAATGATCTCAACCATGACGCCGTCGGTAATTTCCTAAAGTGACGGAACTTCGCTAAACTCTGCCTTTGTAGGCTACACCCGCTTGGATCACTAAAACGCAGAATCTTCAGATATATATATAACCGTGGTAGGCTATATAGAGGGTATCATCACAATGACAAGAGTGAAGACGAGCGTTTCAGAGGTTTAATGTCCGCGTCATGAATTCAGAAGAGCAGTCGTTTTCAAGCTTAATGCTGATCATTTTGGTAGAGTCAAACAGAGCCCTTTGTCCACCCACCTGCAGGCGATCGTTATTAAATGGTAAACATCTGTTGATTGTTGCACGAACCAATGCTTCTACACATCTTATCGTGCCTTTGGGTTGTACATGAATAATGGGTGGTGGGGGGTTAGGGGGCTAAAAACTCGGACACGTGCCTGAGGCTGACTTGTAGCCTATTGTGACTTGTTAATACAGACTTGTCGTATTGTGGCACTATCTGACTCTTTTTTCACGATTAACGCCAATAATGCGGACTAAGTAATAATTAGGAAATTATATTGTAGAATAGTTTGTTTTGATTACATGAAAAAAGTTTTGTCATGTAAAACGCCATGACTTTCATAGTTTGTGTGTTCCTTGTCACTGTTTTCTGTACAATTATGTGCGAAGTTCGTCACGTTTGTAGGGGCTATGGGTAAACAGACTGCAACAGACAGGGTCCTGCACTCTACGTTTCACTGTTAGTCACTGTTAGTGCTACGTACTGTCCATTGTGTGTAGGCCTATGAAGCAGTGTTTTTGATTACTCGAGTAGGGTATCGAATATAGCCTACACTTCCGTTCAGGACTCTAGTGCAAGAGCCGCCTTGTGTCCTGTCCGTGAACCCTGCAACCCATGAAAGCTGCATTTGCTAAAGGGTGTAAATTGCACAAGCGAGCCAGTCGCGGTGACAATTACTCAGCTTAAATGAAGTTAATAAATGGTTTATACCGTTAGATATGTCTTTTGAAACCCCGGCTATTACTAATATTACATGAAGTCATTAAAATAGGCGTAGTCTGCGCCTTTAAATATTTTGTGAAGCGCGTAGATAGCCTAATCTGTACCGCAAGCAAATTTAATTCGTGGGATTTAATTCTGGATTGCATATAACTGTGTCTGTTTGCTACTTGTGTTGTAAAATAAAATAAGTAAACACACGTTTGATGGAGATTTTACGTTTTAATTAACTTGTGTAATAGAATCTATTCACGTGCTCATTGCGCATGCCTGATCAACAAGGGTGATGGGTAGCATATCTCAACCACCCCCTCCCCCTTCCCCCTTTTTTAACGTTTCAGCGCTTGTAAACAAATTTATCACAGCAGTAAATACTGGTTGGTTTCATTGATATTTCTACTTTTTTTATATAGCCACAGGCCCCAGCTCTTTGAGAAATCCTTCCCGCCCTATAAGCGCATTGCACCGCCGTATGACCTTCGGGTCAGCTCCCGAGGGGTTGCGCGGGGGGGAGGGCTGCTGTCAGACTATCCAGGCAATCCTATTACGGCCACAGCGTGCGTGATTATCTTGCTTCCTGCTGTACGGCGTAATAAACTGGTCTTTTACAGCTTGCTTCCAGGTAAATATATCGCACAATTCTGCAAATACAATCGCGGCAAGGTATCCACATATAAGTGTCAAAATACAGACACAGACTCTTCGTTCAGATCTTTCGTACAATCCATATTAAGGCTTTTTGTTTTGTATTGTTTGTTTCACATATCGCCTACAGCATTTAAAATGCTGTTTTTACTTTATCCATCATT
Source organism: Anguilla pacifica (assembly GCA_039654925.1). NCBI lineage: Eukaryota > Metazoa > Chordata > Actinopteri > Anguilliformes > Anguillidae > Anguilla > Anguilla pacifica. The sequence goes on along the minus strand of CM077286.1, from coordinate 32,680,647 downwards.
TTACACAAGGTCATGCTTACCAGTCTTTTGTAACTTGCACAAATAGTTCAAAGTATGCCTATTGCTGAAATTTGAATTTCTAAAAATTCGTGAATTAGGTTGTAGCCTATATCGGTAAACTACGAATCAAATATAATCTAGGTTGACATTCTAAATTATCAAATCAACGGTATAGTCTGCTGCACGGGTTACACTTGTTTTCATCCCATTTTTCTGTAGCCTAGACATGCCTTTCTTGCTTGCTACTCCGTCTGTGACAAGGACAACTAACTGCTTTATTCTCATTGAAGATCTATTCGTGTGTGTTTTTGGACAATGGCCTACCAGCACCCATGAAAAGTACTCAGCAGTATGTACATCGCGAAATTACATAGGCTACATGCGGTCTTTGACCTTGGTCTGGACATGAGAATTCGGGTTAAATTCCCATGGGAGATACCACAGTTATAATTCCGTGAACCGTGCGCATTTTACTGTAGCTATAGGCTGCTTGTGAAACAGTAAAGGAATGCCGTATATGGACTAAGGGTCTCCAGTTTAATGTATTTAAAAATATTTTCAAATTCACAAAATCATCTTTGCAACAGCATCTTTAAGTATAAACTAATCCATACTACGAATAAATATTTAGTTTGGTGAGATTACATGGAGTGCGTCCTAAACACAGAGGAATGCCTTAAGTGTAGGGATAATGTTAGGCCTATTGTTAACATATTTCCGCTTTGTGAGCTAGCCTATTTTTAATGGAAAGCGAATGGAGACGCACGTGCAATTGCTGATCGTTTCCCGTCCCGCTTTCTCGTTCGCTCGAGACATTTTTTCTCTTGTTTTGTTTTACACAGCCGCCGAGCAAAGTGTGCTGGGGGTTTATGGTAATTGCGGTTCCCCGACTGGCCTTCTGGGTAAAGTCTGTGAGTGGGAGCGAATTGCTCTCCGCTCTCATTCTCCGTCGCACGCACGGAGACTGAAGCAGTTGGTGTCTCGGGCTGCTCAGGGCGGCAGAAAGAAGGAACGGGAACTGACAAAAAGGACGTAAAGATAAATATTTGAAACGTTTGATCGAGAAGCTGAATGGAAGGGTAGAAGATATCTTCAAAATGGGAATTATATATTCTACGCATTTACGAGGAAGTGCATAACTAGGCTACTAGTTACACTTAAAATCGGCGTGTGTTCGGTTTGAGCTGTTACCCAACATGGCGCTGCGAGGCATAACCAGGCTAAATTAATTGCCGGAGTCCAAGGACTGTCGCCACCTGTACCCTTGTGTTATAGCCTACACGGAGATTTAACCTTGCATTCGATCATAGGAATATACTGGTTTGGATCTTGGTTTCTGAGGATGTCTATGAACCACGTTACTTTTGCGCATTTTTCCCCCCGACTGGAAATACACAGAAACTTCGGATCGCTAAAAAAAAGTACTTGGACTGCCTTTAGCAAATGTTAAACAAGAACACTTACCACTTAATTTTGCCCTTTTCATTAATACAGAACGAATCGCTCCGCGTTCGATCGACCGCTGTTGTTTTGCTCGTGACGGTGGTCTGAGTTTGGCTGGAATGTTTGCGCTTCTGTGAAACAGGATCTTGTCTGGTTTGAACTGATCAACTCGGAAATTTTAAACAGGAGAAATAAGCGTGATTTTCAATATACGATTGGATTCTGCACTGCACTGAGAGCTATATCAAAATTTTGTCCAGGTAAGAGAAATAGCTTGTTTATTTGAGCTGTTCGCTGCATCATCGGTTTCTTTTTCAAGTTGTTTTTTTAACCCAGTACCGACGTCGAACGATTTGCGTTAATTTGCCGCGAACTAGACAGTTCATGGAATTTCATAAACAACTGCGACCTTCGTGGATTGTTCCGACTTGAATGCTGCGTTTTATCCGTAGCGATAGCGAACCAATTTGAACAGTCCTTTCTTCTTTACGTTTGCTTTTCACACATCTAGCTAGACTAACGTTACCTTTTACCCGAAAGTGTCCGTGTTGTGTACGGGGTTGGTCGATGTTAAATTGGGCTACTCCAATTGTTTTAAGCGAATCGGTCCGAACTGGATACATCCTTATGTCATAATGAATCGGTTCCAGCGCCGCGATTGGGCTTCCCGATTTGCGGACCAATTTTACAGTGGACCCTCGTAGGCTATATCCGAGGAGAAAGTGTGCTTGTTTTTAAAGGGAGAGTTTGTGACCGGTTTACCTGAATGAAATTCGAGGGTTTGTTTTTAAAAACCGGAGACGTTATCATAAAGAATATGACCTCCTGGACATCCACTTATGTTTTGTTGATGAAGGTAGACTACACGTCCCTGTGTCCAAGAAATCATGCGGGTAGGCTACGGATACGAGCCTCGCCCTGTGCACTTGTAGTATAGTCTACGTACGAATGTGTAATTCAGCACGGAGGTTATCAGTAGCCTACTGTTTGCCTATGTGTACGGGAGGGCATTTGAAGGTTCGGATTCGTACCTCGCGGGACAGAGTGCAACTGTAACTCCACGAGCCAGGTGGATCCATCGGGGGTGATGCATGCGAAGTCCCCATCCCCATTTGAACACAGAATGGCTTGTGCTGGTGCGAGCCAAACTGCAAGAGTGTATTCTACTTTGTGCCTATTTCTAGATCTACAATAGGCAACCTTCTGAAACATTCGTAGACTACGCTTGTCCTAAATATCAGCGGGGAATCTTTATTTGACCCGCGTAACTGTAAGATCTGACAGGTCTAGTCCTTAAAAAAACGAGCTGTCCTCATGACGACGTTCATTATCCCTGGCGTTTGGTGACTGAATTTAATTTGAATGTCTGGCTTAATTTGACGCAACTAATTGAAAACCAGCGCGCAAATACGAACAATTGCTCAATCAGCCTAGAAGCGGTCTAGTGAAAAGGTAGGAAGTTTGCCTGTTTTCAGTGGTTATTCTAGACAAAGTAGCGTATCGTTTTAGCCCAGTTCCAGCCGATTTATATTGAGGTAGGACCAGTATGAACATTTTGTGAATGTGTGGTAAAGTCGCAGTATTGGTAGTACTACCGCATGTTTTGAATGTTCTGTAAAAGGATGATTTCTTAACCCGGACTAAAGCTGGCCGTGTGAGCAATACCCAGTACAGTTTCCACGAATAGGCTAAATGCCATTTATGAAACGATCCATTATTAGGATCGTTCGAGGGTTTTAATTTCGTAGGGGAAAGCGTATTACAAGGCTGACGATGTTATTCCCCAGTGAGAAAAAGCCTTAATCTAGAGGGGTGGAAGTCTAGGTTGAGCGACGTCTTAACATGAACGAACTAGGGTAACCACAATATAGCTCAGGTTTTACGTGGATGTAGCCTGGCTACGTCCTAGACGACTCGAAAACTTTCTAAACTGGGTAGAGTCTACCATTACATTACAGGTATTTAGCAGAGCGACTTAAACTTTTTACATTGCATTTATACAGCTGGATAGCATATATACTGATATAGTGAAGAAATGCTTAACCAATGCTGGTTAAGTACCTTGCTCAAGGGTACAACGGCAGTGGATCTACCCGGGAATCGAAACTGTGACCTTAAGGTTGTAAGACCAGCTCCTTACCCATTATACTACATTACCGTTACGCAAACCTGAAAAATAATGAAGCTGGTAGATGTTGTATAATGTGACAGTTCACGGAGCGCTTCATGTGCCCACAAAAAGTTTTCCCCCAGAGAATAAGCGGACACGTTATTGTTGATATTCTACAATCAATCGATGATCCAATTCGGATATTTAGCCTTATGTAGGGCTATTACAGTACGCTACACGACTCGCTGCCTGTAGACGAACGAATGAAATGGTAGAATTAACTATGGATGATTCGTTAATATTAGGCTACTTATTGAGAATCCGCTACGCATATCCCAGCATGAAGTAGTCGCACGTAACGTACACAAGCCTGTATTTATAGAGTTATAGGCTACCGGATAGATTACGTACATTTTTATTTATTCTTTCTTTGGAGAAAGGGTTTTCAGTGTTAACACTATTGTCGTTTAAATACATTGTATAGGCTATGGGAAATGATTTGGGAAACGTACACTTTCCTTCTTTCGTCATTCTGGACTTCTCCACACAACTGCGGATTTAACAGGACCTACAGATAATATTGGAAATTAATTATAGACCGAAGTTCAGACGATAAGTGTGAACTGAGTCATACGACTGTGACACGCAATTGTGGTAGCATAGAAACCGTCGCGCCACATGAATTATCGATAAATCTTGGCTCCAATATCAATGCATACGTTTTACAATTTTAAGTTAAAATCCCAAATTGATGGTATAGAAAATATTAATCTGACCAAATTTTATTGAAAGACCTTATCGGACTTAGCCTGTGGAAAATGACCCCGCAGCAAGTGGGCTAGTCTAGTTATGTCGTGTGGCGCCACTTCATTGTCATTTTTATTCTTTAAATTTAAGCAAAACCATCCCACGGTCCACTAAACTCGTGAAATTAGAAGAACTGAAGTTTGATTTCTGCCTTATCCATTGCCTGGATTTGCGGTAGTAGCGGAGGGAAACTAAGATGCCTTTTCGTCCTATAGCGTTTCCACCGTCCCCCATATGTCAGTGTTTCTCATTCGTGAAACCAAGTCTTTTAAAAATTAAGTTTTTGTATGCTAAGTGGTATGTCCCGTGGAAAACCAAAATCGTTGCCTAAACCTTAATCTAATATAGGCTAGCCTGCTGCACGCTGGTAAAATTTTATTTCGTTACTGGGTGTACGATTTTATTCGAACATAGCCTATTAGTAGCGAGAATGCAGGTTTCTGCTTCGTCGCGCGATGTAAATCCATTAGGGACTGAGAATCAAGTTGCCATTGAAATTAGCAATCGTCTCAGTCTCTTAAAATGTGATTACTTGAGCAGACATCACATTTAAAATAAGTTGGCAACGTCAGAAATACCCCATAGTGTTTTGTTATCAAAGTTGCATGAAAAATCATAGACAATACCCTGCATTGCAAGGGGATGGCAAGGCTTAGGGAGGGGTGTGGTTAAATTAGGCTACACGTATTTTTGATAGTGGAATGTTAACTATGACAAATCGGAATAACCCTGTTGGCGTTCCCGGGTGCCGCTTTTCATGTCACGTGGCGTAACGTTCCGCTGATAATGGTTGGCAGTTTAGCCACACAAGGTCGTGGTTTTCTAGCACGTCCACATGCTCTAGTGCTGATAGTCGGCGTGGGCATGTAAACAAAAGGACTTTAGGTAATTGTTTTGCCTTTGATGAGCAGTTTCTATTTGTGACAGCTCTGTTTCCCGCGGGGCAATGTCAAAATGTTAATTTGCTATGCAATGGGACGGTTCACCGGACTGAAACAATGGAATACTGTCCCTGTACGTGTGCGTAGGCTACTTATGGATGTGTTGGCATATCAAAATTCGCATAAAGACATTTTTATTTGTTAACTGGATTATTTTTATGTAGACTATAACTATGTTTTATCATTTCACATATCATTTGTATACTAAGGGTTAACGTGCTGTTGTTAGGGAGGTTTTGATATTTATGCGAAATTTAAATGAGCTATTAGGACTAACCATTCATGTTCGAAGAGTTATTCGCTTTTAATAGGCGTGGCGCATGCGACAGTCCCCTTGCTTACTTCGTTAAACTATGGTTTTAGAAAAGTATTTTGAGATTCAGTAATTTTATGGGAAAGCAAGCCAGTATCACCTATCACTTACCATGCCCTTTATCCACGGTCTTATAACGGTCTGCAAGTAAAATAGCAATGAGAATACCAGGACTTCGGCTTGGACGCTGAAAGCCTTTGAAATAACTTTCATTGGAAGGGATAGCTCAAACTCCATTCTGTGGACTTTAAAAAACGTTGTCGGTTTGGGTGCATTGCTAATTTTTAAGGTTAGATGTATTTATTTATTTTATTTTTTATTTTATTTTATTTTGGGTGGGTCTTTCTGATGCCCATAGTGGTTTCCAGTTAACAGTAACATCACATTTAGCATAGTTGGTGGTGACGGCGGTGTGTGCATTTGGCGTTTAACTTAAACTATCTGTCTGTCTGTCTGTCTGTCTGTCTGTCTGTCTATCTATCTAAAATGAAAAGCTTTCTTTAAACACGTTGTTCATAGTTCAAATGTGGAAAAAGACGGACACGTTTAAAGGCCCAGTTCTCACAGAGTTAATAGGATGCACAGTGCCATCGTCAACCCTGTCGTCCATTTTAGCGTTTTAAGATTAGGCCTCCTTTGATAGTCAATATTAGAATATATGGCATTAGGCTGCAGAGATCTGGTTTCAGAGTTTGCTCCCGGCGGATACGTCATGGTTTGATTGAAGTCGCGCTCAGTCCGAGTCTCCCCCGGGACTGCAGCCTGAAACAGGAGAGCTCTTTTCTGTGCTTCAGAAAGCCTTTGTGCCGCAGGAGCTCCGCGTGCACGGATCGCTGCGCTTTCATAAGAACGTGTTACTGCCTATTCTTGCATTGTTTTCTCTAACGCTGAATATTTTACCCAGAGTTTGAGATTTGGAACCGTTGCACAATTGGCACTGGGTGTACACTCTCAGTAGAGTTGTTCCTTGTTAAAGCGTAGTAGTTTAGCATGATAGGGATCACATTAAATGCAGAGTCGAGTATTTGTGCTGGATGGTTTCCTTACTAATCACCCTGTATCCTCCACAATACTGGGCAGTAGTCAGTGTTGCCCATTTGTGTAGAAATACTGCAGATACATATAGATTAGGATAATATTTTTTTTTTTTGATGCTGCTGTATTGTGTACAGTTGTTAAATTCTCAAAACCTGCATTTTCGAGGAGCGCTGGCATCGCCAGCTCTCCCACAGCAGGTCCCGACCTGAAGACATCGTTCTAGTTTTATTATGCCACTGCCTTAGGGCTTTGACTGCTGATGAAACACTGTAGAAACACTGCCACTTCACATCCTGTGCGAGGATAGGACGCTGAGAAACATGCGCAAGACCGTTTCCCCTGTTGAGCTACTGTGCATTGTATGTTTATCCAAATACGCTTACTGCTTACCTGCAAATAAATAAGCTTGTATTGTGGTCTGGGCCACCGTATTACATTGGTGGCTGTTGTGTTTCAGCTGCCGAGCCCTGAAACGACCTTCACTATTCGGGGGGTTGCGCGCTTTTCTTACTACGCAGAAGGGTGGTAGCTACGTGGGTCTCGCATTGATTCAGAAATTGCTTGTCGTTTTCAAAAAAAAAAATTGGCAAGCACCATAAAATTGTATTCAGTATTCACCCAAATGGATCGCCCCTGGTTACCAAATGGACTGGTCGCGCCCTTTAACAATGAAACGTCAAGGCCAGTTTTGATAAGAGGCGACACGCAGGGATCGATTTGCATTTTGAATGTTTGGTGACATAAAGAACCATTTCAGTCGCTTTCGTATTTGTCTTGGAATTAATCTGTGATTTCGACTGAAATCATAGGCTTTGTTAAGACACGGACTATACAATGGTGCTGTTGTTAGTTCTGATGTAAAATGTTTTTTTTCATCATTGCACGCGCTATGCGGTCGGGGGAGAACGAGGCCTGTTTACAGCTAGTGCAAATAAAGCCACAGCTGTTTGGTTGTCCGTTGAGTTCCACCTCTCTTGGTATTTTCCCTCTTCCTTTCCACTCCCTAATCCCCTCACCAGCTCGACTGCATTCTTACAACGACCTTATTATAATGTAGGGTTTATAGGCTACTTAAACTTGTGGCACCGTTAGACCTACTTCTTGCCTTACTGGATTTTCCCCTTTTATTGGCTTAGCCTGTTTTGACTCGACCGTTCCATCTCTGATTGGAGTAATTATGTGGATCGAAACGACACTGGCAGTGATGTTTTAAATGGGTGTTAATTCTGTTTTCGGTCAAAGAAAGCCATCTCCCTAAAAACAAGACTGTCTTCCTTGAATGCAACATTTCCTTTTGGCCAATAGCCTACATGTCAAGTCCCCCAGTGGTACACGCGATTGCCATGAGGGATTGCTTCGTGAGCACAAGCAGACCTAAATCATAAAATGTAGGCTATAGGCCTGCGTGAGAATCTGAGTGAAAACCACGACTCGATGGTGTATTTGAACCAGTTACTGGTAGACCTGATCGACGGACAATTCCCTGTCCTGCTTTAAGCGAGATAATGGCTCATAACTGAAGGCTATTTTGGGTGTGATCTTTTTGTTGGACATTACGGAAATGATCCATAGCGTTGTCACGTTGGTTCGTACATTTAGGTTCACAGGTCTACTCGAGCCTTTAGTTGTGTTTAATTTAAATGTAAAAAAAAAAAAAAAAAACATGGCACCGTATTGCTGTTTTTGACGTGAAGTAGGCAATGGAGGAGCCCAAATATAAAATTTAATTAAACTTGAAGTTTGTTTTCTTTAGTGCAGATATAACTCACTTGTAAAGCCGTGGTGTGCCGTTGTGTCTGCTGGTGAACAAAATATCAAAGTTCCCTTGATATTCAAAATGTAGGCTAGTGTATGTTTTATCAATGGCAAGCTGGGTAACTGGGCTATTTTAATCTCAATTTTGTTCTGCAGTTGCAATTGAGGAAATTGCGTATTTCGTCTCGACAGATGAGGACGAAACTGTCTCGCACTGCACATAATGTTATCAGAAGGGCTATAATGAGAAACCGCCAATCTCAGCGTTGCACTTTAAGTTAATTGTTAGATGTTTTCAACGTTTTAAACACGGAAATTTGTGAAGAACTCTTCAGGCGCTCTACGTTCGCTGTAGCGCGGGAGAGAGCAGACCTTTGTGCTGCGCAGGGAAGAGGGTAGGAAAGCGATTACGCGTTCATTTGCTGTATAATCGGGTGTTTTCGATTCCCCGTGTGTCGCTTTCATTCTGAATGGAGAGGAACGGGATGGGACGGGTTTTATTTGATCGATCGGCGAGTCCCTCGGCAGCATTGCTTTGTCATTGCGGGGAAACAGTGACCCCGTCACCTTCAATTATGCAAAACCAAATCCGCGAGTGTTAAATTCTGTTCCGAATGTCCTTCTCTTACTCTGTTTGGATTACACGTGGTTTGCACTTCTTGTATATCTTCTTGTAAATCCAGCGCTGACGTATGATATGTTTGCAATATCATGAACTACAAATTCTTAATTTTTTCCAAAAATTTTTTATTGAAAACGTGATCTTTATGCATAGGCTATATACAGCAGTTTCTTGTCTATTCGATAAATAACGCAGCAGTAAGGAATACCGTTGAACCAAAACGATTATTGTCTTTAGTAACTCCAATTAAAAGAGCCGTAGATGAAGATATCTGCGTGCGAGTTATTGGCAACGAAAATGCCCAGCCTATTCTGTGTCACTACATGCCGCGGCGCCTCTCTTTATGTCATTGTTCCGGTCCCCCTCTCTGGCAGGCGGAATCCTGTGTCTTTAAAATGGCGCGGGCAGACTGTTTCCGACACGCAAGCAGCCTCGCTGTATGGAGAGAGGGAGCGAAAAGTTCCTTTGTGATACGTGTTTATGCTGTGTATAGGGGCTCAGCCCTAATGTGCATAGTATGTCTACCGCCTATACTGGTAGTTGTGTTGCTAACGAAATGTAACAAAACAGAAATATTTAGAATTGTAGCTACCTCGTGTGACCTGTATCAAAAATTATCCATGGTGCTCAAAAGTGGTCCTTAATCGCATAAGCTGTTTTTGAAGCTTGTAGACGCTACTGCAGCGTTGCATAACCTTACAGAAAGAAAAAGAAAAACAATTTAACTGGCTGCAACAACACGCGCTGGGGTACAATAGAGTAATTTGGTTGTTTGAGTATTAAGAGCATTTTATTTTAACTAAGCGTGTTGCCTGTGGCTACTATTCCAATTTCGGTGAATAATCGATGTAAAGGAAAAGGTAGGGTTTGTTGACAGTCAGACGTACTAGTTTTGTTTGACGTTTTCTGAAATTTGATTTTCATTTCATTTTGAGGTCGTTTGGTGTGCACTTTGAAGTCTGCTATCGGAAACTCTCTCCCGGAGTTTTGCGGAATGACTGCTCGAGCAAAGCATCGCAGTGTTTAATGAAGCATTTGCGGTTTAATTAAGCGGTTTGCTATGTACCCATCAGTGTAGAGTAGCCTGTGATATTGTCTGTCGTTCCTGCTTTCCGTCCATACATGAAATAAACAAAAATAAAACTTTAAGACATGACAGTTTATTTGATGTTTTTTGGATGATATTTCTGAACAGCATACGTTTATTTTCCTTTGGTTACATGCTAGGTCCATTGCCAAAACGGGATATCTAGCCCATAGGTGCGTGTCAATTAGGGGATAAAATAGTTGTACATTGCTTATGTCGTCTTTAATAACTGTTCAATAAATACCATATTCTCCTATGAATTGGGCGGATGGGCATTCAGTCAATTGGTTGGTGTAACAGAAACACAGTAGAATGTAGCAGTTCACAGCGTGTTGTATTTTGGTTAAGGGAGTTGCTCTTCATTATCTCTAATTATATACCGGTGAACCAGAGGAATTGTCGTCCAGGATATTATTTGGGATAATGATTGGGGGGGGGGGGGGGGGAGAGAGTTGTAGCCCTGGGCACTAGCGCAGTGTGCAGTGTGCGCAGAAATGCTCGCCTTAATCTTGGTTTAAATTTTTATCAAATTTGCGGACTGATTATGGAGCGTCACACTACATCTTTAAGAGACCGGCTTGAGCGCCACATAAAGCTGGCAATCAGCTAGAGAAAGAAAGCGAGAGGGCGCCAAATCGCAGCTCCCGAGTTGATACAGCTGGGATATCGCGATCGCTCTCTCCCTCGCACTGACACGCTCCTCCCGTTGGAGATTCTAGCGCAGCGCTGGTGGCGAGCGGTTCATTTGGGGAACCCGTTATTATAGTGAACAAACTGCGTGTGGAACCCCCACCCACCCCACCTATCCCGTAGATGATGTCATGATGTTGTCATCTTGCTCTCTTCGTTACAGCTGGAATGTCGCGTGTAGTGTGATGTATCCTTGTGTTTTCTTTAACTGCAACTGAGCGAACTTAAGCCAGCAGAAACCATTCAAATATCTCGGTAAATTGACTTAGTGTAAATAGTGTAATTACACACATTGTAATGCAATACGAGATAAATAGGTGCCACTTGCCTATTGGGATTATGCCACTGATCAAATTACTTATGTATTTTTGCATTTTATCGTTCTTGACTCGGAGTAATAATCGAGTCTATCCGCCGTGGTTTTTAAAAAATAAATTACGAGCAAAATTGTGATTAGGCAAAGCTACTTACGTGCTGATTTTACGTGTTCAGTTTACTACGAACCAAGGAGGTTGACTTTACGAAGTAGTCTAGTGCGCTAGCACAATTTCAGAGATTGGGCGCCATGGATTTATTGTAAAATGAAGTGCGATGCAAGAACGCGCCAGTATTAAAACGCACTGAGATTACATATTCTGTGCGACCCCGCCAGCCCATCCCACCAGAAGGGTGCCCGAGCAGGGAGGAAGAATGTCGCGCATGTAACAGCGACTTGTCCGATTAATTTGATGGGCAGGCGACCTCCGAACCGCAAATTTGCTGCGTTCGATTAATCACTATTATGTTTATCGAATTTTCATTAAATGTTCCGTTATTGTTTTCCCAAAATTTTTCGAAGGAAAATACGACAGGGTTGAACTATTGCGACAGTTAAAGAGGGTTCGAGAGTTTTTACGTAGATATTGTATTGAAACCATTGTTCTGCAGATTTCCTCTTTGAGGAGTAGGCCTAGTATGGGTTCAGATGAAGTTCGACGACAGGATTTAGCATGTCGGGTTTTGCAATGCGCTCCGTTGGGTTTCTGAAATCCAGTTGTAGTGGTCTGTATGTTCTACAGTAGCTTTTTGAATAGAATTCTCTGGTACGTCAACCAGTTAAATATTATGAATGGTTCATTGATTAAATATTTCAAATTGAATATGAATTAAACTGTCTCATTACGTTTTCTCTCGTACTGTTGCCTATTACATTTAGGCTGAATATACTGCCATGACCAAGGCCAAAGCTTTATTTGATGTTAATTTGCTTGTGCACGGAAACTGCTCTTTGCTTTTTCGTTTAGTCTTGGGCAAACTCTACGGCGAAGTTCAAAGGCACACGTGTGTGGCGCTTAAACTAGCCTACACACCGGAGTATTATATTACGCCCCACTGCCGCCGAGCTTTATGGCTTTAGGAGGCCATAAAATAGAAGTAAAGAATTTAAGGCGCAAGGAGTTAGACCAATCATAAATAATTGACTCGACCGCAGCGGACTTGGTGCGCACGAAAAGAAATCACGATGAGTGATTTTATTTAAACTAAAAACGTGCAAAACTATATCAAGGGGGTTTCTGCAAAACACGTTTGTTTGTATTGCTCCATGGTTAAAGGAGTTTACGTGGAAATACGATATGCCGATTTTGGGTGAAATCGTGACCGGAGTTACAGACCGAACCGTACAAGACCGCAGTTGCAGCCTGCTATAATTTGACCAGACAATTTCGGGAGCCGGTTTTTGGAATTTAAAAGAAACTAGGGAGGAGAGGTCACTGTGTAACACCCCTTCGTAATGAAATATTCACAACTGCAGTGAGTATAATTTGGAAAAATGTTCATAATCTTAATATGGTTAAATTTTACTTTTGCCTTTCTAAGCCCTTATGTCCAGGGTGCCCATAGTATTTCTAGTTTATGTTCGTGTCACTTTAAAGTTTCTGAAGCTTCTAAAGTGGATAATTTCACAAACCCAGTTACAATTTGCGGGGTAGACTTTGTCGCCGTGTCGTCACGAGACACTGCTGGCTAGCTTGGTCTGACCGCAGGTTGGGTTTCCCTTTATCTCCGTTAAGCCAGTGTCGTATAGCCTACTAACAGGTGGCGTGGCGTGTTTATGTGGGCGGCATTTGCATCCCAGGAAAGCGGGCATGCGAAAACCTGTATCACCGCTGGCCTCTAACGCGGAGGGAAGGTGAGATCTTGTTTCCGAGAACTAAAGGGTGGAGATGAACGAGAGCGTGTTTTCTTGCGGTGATTTAGAATTCATTAGGCTATTTGTGGTAGAACTGCTGACTGCCCCCCCCCCCCCTCGCCTTGTACTCACCCCTTCCTTTGTTGTTTTGTCTCGGCTGGACTCTCTTTGCGCTGTGTAAAATGACTTGCAAGCCCGGAGGAACGGCAGTGTTTGTGAAGGCATGGGAAAGCCGTTTTGTACGTAACAGACGGCAACGGCTTTTTTGTGGGCAGAGTAGAACACGGGTTCACTCCCTCTAGGCTGGAGTGAGTGTTCAGGCTTCGCTTGAGCTCGAGCCATAACAGAAATGGGAATGGCTCCAAACTCGGTAGATTAATGGATCCGAGGCCACTGTAATAAAACTGGCATGCTGGGATTTAGAGCTGCCGGTAGCGGCAACGGCAGAAACAGACGCGCTTCTTTACGAAAAAAAGGGAAAGGGTTCAGGAGAACGTGATTTATTTTCCCTCTGGCTTTATTGTCCCTCCCCCACACACGCAGGTACAGCGCCGTCCTCAGGTAATTGCCTCTTGCAATCAGAAGTGCTCCACCGCCTTTCTTTAGCGCCACTTCTGTATCTACATCCTTGGCTCAGAAAGATGTTGCTTGGCCAGGGCCGGCAGAGTGGAACACTTTATGATCCAGTTTTCGCACAAGTGTAGCAAGCTGGAGCCAAGCCTGTCTGGATGTGGCAGCAGGGGGAAACGCCTAAATTCACAGCAACATGTTTGCTTAGCACAGGACACTATGCATACCACACAGATCCTGTCACTGACGTTTCTTTTTAGAACCTTGTGTTCATTCGAGCGTGTGGGTGATGAATTTTTATTTTCAAATATTCGAAGATAAGCCTGGCTCACAGTGGATTGTCATTCTTTTGATAGGAAATGACTATCACAAATAAGTGATAAATTAGTGCTTAGACTCTGGCTTGGTCCTCATGCCCTTGAATATATCCATACCTTGGTGTGGTATGGATATATTGTCAAGTTTTTTTTGACAATATTACTTTTTTTCAGCAAAATTGTATTTGTTTGTGAAATACATTATAAAACCCAGAGGTTTAGTTTAAATTGGCTACAATAGATGTTATGCATTTCATATAAAGGCTTTCTTTCCACTTTTTAATCTTTTTTTGGTGAGGTAACAATGAATGCTTCCTGAAAATCATGATTGCAGCAGTCGTTGCGGCCCGGATTAGTTTTTTTAGTTTTTTTTTGCCGCACGAGGTGTTTCTCCCTCGCAGGGGGGTAAATGGCCTCGCACCGCCGTAGCGTGTGATGTATAATCTTTCCTCTCGCTGGCAGCGCTTTGAATGTGCGGGGTCAAGGAGGGTACGGAGCAGCGGTCCCGAGAACGCCATTCAGCGTTCGCTCCCCCACAATGCAAGTTTGCTCTTTCGGACTGGGTGGCATTGGGTTCCAGGAAGAGAGAGAGAGAGAGGAAAGGAGGGGAGAGCGCACAAAGGCCCTCGGAATGGGCTTTGCTCTTGCTTTCCTTTCCCGGGGGGGGGGTGGGCGCATGCTTTAATTGGAGGGAGGAGAGATTGAGGAGGTGGTGTGATAGATGTATCCCCCCCGCCCACCCCACACCGGCAGCAGCAGTGTCTGAAGATAAGGACAGGTCGGCATTATTGAAATACAGAGCCCGTAAACCCATCAATAACCGCAGTCGTATCGCAGCCCGGCAACGCCTCCCTCCCCCTTATTCCCCCCCCCCCCCCCCCCCAATGCCATTTCCCGGGCGCAGGCCCTGGCAGGCAGAGCGCACAGCGATTGCATCTGCCTCTGCGGTGTAATGATGAAATTTTCCTTCTGCCGGATGACAGCCATTTTGCCCCCCCCCATCTCCCGCCCCCCCCACCACCACCTCCCCCCGGATTATGAGATCGCTGCGGAAGTATTCCTTATCGACTTGTGCGTGCGCTCTTTTCCCCGATAAGGGACGTGTGTGTGCGCGCTGCGTCTCTGCTCTGGAGGTCAGCTTCCCGGCCAGGGAAGCACGGTCGTATTACGGGGCAGGAAGCCTGCCACAGCGAACATTCCCTTTGCTTTTTTGTGCATTTTCATGTAGTCAAAATGCCTTATTTAAGCAGTCAATATCACATTTCAGCATTCGTCCGACGAAGGCCAGTGCGGAAACATTAACTTGATTAAAGGATCCTTCTACCAGCGTTGCGCCCTCTCACCTTGCCATTGCTTTCCTGGAGCATGAATGCCGGATATTAATTTTTGTTTAGCGTGTTGTTTTACAAGGCAAGGTCCTGCAAATTTCCGTATCTTACGTGTGGTTTAGATGGGAACAAAAGAGCAGCTTTGCTATTAATCGTTTAGTAGGTTTTGGGATTTAAGAGGCAGGCATGAAACACTTGCCATACCTTTTTATAATCTACAGAAGTTTTAAAGGAATGGTGTGTTGTTCTTTATAACAATTATAACGAACATAACAACGTTCAAAAGTTTAACAGAGAATATACATTTGCTGCTGATATGATGACTATAGGAAGGTTAAGCCTATTGTGTTTTGAGTATTTATTCATTTATCATTTTTATTTGGACAGGACGGTACCTGTAAGTTATGGTGAACTCCAGAAACCCTACCTGGAATTAAGAGAAGGGACCCACATCACACAAAGCATGGTAAGTCCTCTGTCGCAGTTGGCAGCGATTCCTCTTTTAACGAGGCCCAAAGCCTGCGCAGGAACTTCGCGGTGTCACACTCACACTTACTCTGTCTGTGAATTACGCATGCCACGACGTGCCAGGATGTTTCTTCGCCCTTCCTGAATCGGCGCAGGCAGCTGCGTTTGATTACCATCGATCGTGACTGAGCTCAGCCAGGACAATTTGTAAATGGGCCTACAGCTTATAAAACGAAATGGATCAAAACTGCCACGAAGGATGAAACTTAATTAATGTGCTTCCTGGTTAGTATTCAGCAGCAGCAGGGCAGGTCACATGCATTAGTCAGGCCAGGATGCCTTGTGCCCGCTGGCATGGATGGGTCGTGCAGATCTGTGTCACATGCAACATTGCCCTTGGACAGGCATCAGACGTTTCCGTTTCCTGCCCCCCCTTATTTGAGCATGAGAAAAATCATGAACAGTTGCGTTTTTGAAGCAGCGATTCTGATTTCAGGAAGTATTCCTTGTGTAGCTTGTGTAGGTTCTGTATCTGCCTGAAGTGACTTTTTGTGTTTGCGTAATTCTGCGCAATATCTAGCCTCTCCAGTGCCCTCAGCTGATGGTCAGGTGGCTATCCGTGTTTTCACACAGCCATGATGAAGCAAAAGATTCTCACCTGAAAAAGGAAAGATTCTCACCTGAGTGTAATGCATGTGTGCGTACGCATTCTCTGTGATTTGCATTGGGTCATGTAATGGGCTAGTACCTCGGAGTAGAAAAATACTGCTCTTTGACTATTTTGCAGTTTCCAAATGATCATATTCATGTTCTGTGGTTTTATTTGTTGTCTTATGTGGGTAACAAAACGCTTCCGATTGATGTGTGGATTCTGCTACAGTGAAAATGTGGGAAACAGAATATCTTTAGACGTCCTTCGTTCTAAAGGTGTGTGTGTGTTGCATATTTGATTTAATATGCATTTTGCTTGAGCACTTTCAGTTGCTCTGTAAATGAATTGTATTGCCATTCTTATTGTTCTGTATTTTCCTGACATGCTGTGTTGGGGTGTTTTTACAGGTGGATGCGAGTGCAGCCTGCAGGATGAACCCTCTCGCAGCGCTGGCCATGGACCGGAGCAGCCTGATGAGGGAGAGCCTGCGCGTTCACGGTGGGGTGGTCTACCCGGGGCTCCGGGCCCTGTCCACTGAAAAGCCCAGGGAAGCGGCTGGCGTGCCAATGGGCTACGACCTGCACTACAAGCCCGACGTGGCACTGGAGAGCCGGAAGCCTGCCGGCAGCTACGTCAGCCTTTACAAGAGCCCCAGCCCCGCCCCAGGCCTGCAGAAGCACCTGATGGTGCCTGGAGCCGGAGGGGACACCCTAGGGCTCGACCGGCGCATGGGCACCACTGAAAAGCAGTCAGAACTGGGGCTGAATGGTAGCAGTGCCTACCTGCGCCTCCCCTGGATGAACCCTTATCCGGATGCCGGGATGTACCCCTTCCTGGACTCATCCAAATATGCTGCTCTGAACATGTACAAGGCCTCTTTCCTCTCCCAGCCATCCCCTTACCTGGCCCAGCACCTCCCCTACCAGCCCCTCTGTGGGGGGGCGGGGGGCAGTGCTGCTGGAACGGAGCGTCTGTTCTATATGCCCCCTTATCCCCCTCCTCCAGCCCCCATAACTTCCCCCCTGGCTCCTCCCCTGAGGATCCCCACGGCGACTGTGGCCCCTACGGCCCTGTCTCCACTGGTGCACTGCCAGGATAAAGGTCTGCAGAGCATTGGGCCCAGGATCCACCATGAGCCCTCTGCGTTCGGCCAGCAGCTCCACCAGCCACCTCCCCAACCCCTCCACCAGTCCCACAGCGACCGGCAGCACGGCAGCAGCTCAAAATCTAGCCGCACCGCCTCCAGCAAGAGCTCGGGGAGCGCCGGGGGTAGCAGCGCTAGCAGCAGTACAAGCATAAATGGCAGTGGCAGCAGTCTCCCAGTGGACTCCACCTCATCCCTCCTGATGCAGTCCTCCCGTACACCTGCCTGTCTGCCTCAGACCCCTGCCCCCCCTCCGCCACCCCCTCCTCTACTGGACAGTTCTTTGGACTTCCAGAAGTCGCTGCTTCGAGGCCCCCCCTCTTCATCTTCCTCCTCCACCTCCCCATCCGTGAGCCACCCTTTCTTTATGACCGGCGTGAACCCGGACCACCCTTCCCCTGCCCGGCCTGCTGGGCACAAATCAAAAAGCAAGGAGGGGGGCTTGGAGCCCTGGAGTGGCAGCGGGGGTGAGCGGAGGAGCAGCAAGTCTCCTTCGAAGACCACGTCTGAGAAGCCAGCCCAGCAAGGTTCTGCTAAAGATCCCGCTGATAAGCCGCTGGATTTATCTGCGAAAATCCCTGATTTTGGAGCAGCTCCCAATGGGATCCCCCCTAAATTAGAGGCCATAGCCAAATTGGGGAACTCCCCCACAACCCGATATGGGCAGCTACCCTGCCGAGACCTCCTGAAAGAGACGCTGTCTCCTTCCTCTATAGTTAGCACTTCCTCCAAACCCCCAGAGAGGCCCGAGATTATAAGCACTTTACACTCTTCCTGGGTGGTACCTGGGCCTGGTCCCACCCATAACCTGGACTCCAGTCAGAACCTTGGCACCTCCGTTATCAAGAACAAGAACCTGGATCGCGCGTTGCCCCAGCAGCGCAGCTCCTCCTGCCCCCGGATTGGGGAACCTAATGGGATCCCTGCCCCCACCCCCACTCCTGCCGTGGTGACCCCTGCTGGCCGCCCGGCCTCCACATCCCCTTCCCCAAAATTAAACGGTGAGTGGCCCAAGCCTGGCTCCACCATTCCTGAGAAGTCCCCCCAGGCCAGCCAGCCCACCTCTGGGAAACTGGCCAAAATACCCAAGAGGTCCGAAACCCAAGAGATCACCTACAAACCTCCACAGTCTCACCTGGAGAATGGCCAAACCCCTGGCCACCTGTACCTGCCCCAGAACGACACCTTCCTGCCACCTTCCATAGCGTACGCCAACAGGTACCTGCCATACCCAGATGGAATGTCCCTTCCTCACATACCGCTTCCTGGGAAAGGCCCAGTATACCCCCACCCTGTCCTCCTGGGTAGTGGGGGTCTATTTCCTGGACGAGTGGCGCCCCCAAAGCACGGTCTCCCATACGGGCTGCCGTCCAGTCACGGGGAGTTCCTGACCTATCACGAATCCCAGGAGATGGTCCACCCCCTGATGTCCCCCCATCTTGGGGCTGGGCTAGACCCCAAAGTCAGTGAGCGGCTCGAACGGAGGCCGAAGACTCAGGAAAAGCTCAGGCTCCACGAGGATGTTGTGGCCCACAAGAGCCACCACTCCACGGAGCCAGTCGACGGAACTCACAACAGGCCCAACAGGGAGATTGAGTGGTCTGCAGGCCAGGGACTTAAGCCCCAGAATAAGCTGCCTGCACCATGTGGGAAGGAGAAGATCATCTGCATTGACCTGATCCAGGATGATGTGGATGGAGGCTTTCAGGCCACAAAGCTAAACCTCCCCACTGGGAAGAAAGAGGAGCCTGCCAGGCCTTCTGGTGAGGGAGAGCCAGAGCTAATGCAGCTCCTACTTTCCCGCCAGTTGGCCGAATCTGACAAGCAGCTGGAGCCCCATGGAAAAGTGGCGCTCCAGGAGCCAGACGTCCGTCGAGACCATGCCTCCCCTGAGCATGCCATCATCCAGGGCGCGGAGAGTCCCGCCTGTCACAGCCCACTCCCAGACTTGCTGGAGCAGCAGACCCTGCGCTGTGCTCGAACCTCTGGAGACAGAACCGCTGGAGACAGGACTTCTGAGCAGGCTGACACCCGGCATGAGTTCCACAGCTTCCAGAACCACATAGACCCGGTTAAGGATGTCCCAGAGGATGGAGAGTCCCACGAGGAGGATGATGATGGCAGCCATGGCTCCTCCAAGACCAGGAGGTCTAGCCTGGCTAAGAGGATCGCTAACTCCTCCGGTTATGTTGGCGACCGCTTCAAATGCGTCACCACCGAGCTATATGCAGACTCCAGCAAGCTGAGCCGGGAGCAGCGTGCCCTACAGGTCAGTTCTTGGTGCTTCTCCCCTACATTGAGGGAGCAGGCAGTGGGAGGGGTGGGAATGGGAGTTTTTTTGTTGTTCGTTTACAACATGGTTGCTGGGCACTCGGCAGTCTTTATGTAGGCAGAAAGGAAGTGGTTCACACTCAAGTCCACGTTTACAGATTCCTATTCATTACACACATGCGATATGTGAGCTTGGATTCAGAATGCAATACTGATGCCTATTTTTGCAATCTCATTTCTCGCTGCACCACTGTAAATCCCAAAAGCAATTGATTATTCCTATTAACCGCAAAAGCTGTTTAAAGACGCTCGCTTCCCGAATTGTTAAAAATACGTATGTGTATTGGTCTGACAGCAGATCGTTCTGTGGTTAACTATCCAGAACGCTTCATAGGTCATCAGCTATGCATGCTCCTCATCGGCAGCAGGCTGCCCCCACCCCTGCGCAGGGCGGCCGAAGCAGTGCTTGGCTACCTGAGTGAAAGGGTTAATGCGTTGCATGCGCGGGGGTGGGAAGAGTTGACGCAACGCGCTGCCTGCGGCCGCACTGCTCGCCGGGGCAGAAGCACGTCTGCAGAGCGTGTCTGCCTGCAGCCCCACGGGTTCGTACTGCTGGAGGGGACTGTTAACCTGCGGGTGAGCCGGGGGAAGGGGGCGGGGGAGGTCGTCCCGCACCCCTGCCTTTCTACCCTCCCCCAAAGGACACTTATCCCCTTCAGCCAAATACAGAGTCTTCCCGCCCTCTCCCCTCTCCCCCTCTTTTTCCCTCTCTCTCTCTCCCTCCCTCTTTTTTTCTATCTTTCTCTTCCTCTCTTCCTCCCTCTCTATCTCCCTTTCTCTCTCTCCCACTCCCTCTTTTCCTCCTTCTCTCTTACTCGCTTTCACTCCGTGTCCCCTCCCTCTCTCTATCTCACTTCTCTCTTTCCCACTCCTCTCTGTATTGCCCTCTCCCTCCCTTTTTCTCCCTCTCTTTCCCCCCTCTCTCTCCCACTCCTCTCCTTCTTGCTCTCTCTCTCTCTCTCTCTCTCTCTCTGGCGGACTCTAAGCCTTGTCCCCCTGAGCGCCCCTCCTGCCCTCGCCGCGGAGCGCGTCGGCCCCTCTCTGCTCCCAGCCGCTGCGTGCGGGAGACCCGGCTCTCCCCGCTCTCCCCGCGCCCCCCCCCCCCCCCTTCTGCGAGCGCGCTCTGTTTGCGCTGTGCTCACTCGACCCGAACGGATTAATGCTGCCCCGGCTGTCGTCTGAAAGCGTCTGTTAGCGGAATAGCGAAAGCCCGCAGCGCCGGCTCCCGCACACGCGCTCGCTCGCGAACGCGCGCCCAGCCACACGTACAGCCGCACGCTCACGCACTCACGCGCACGTTCACGTTTTCATTTCCAGCACAGCGACTTTCCAGACAGCTCATTTGTAGATGTCTCTGTGTTTGTTTACCCGCACATCTGATTTCACTCGTCCATTTGGGGAGCGAGATTCTCCGTCAGCCAGGGACAGCTTAAATGTATATTTTATGCTTTGTTTCTATTTGCTGTGATTTTATGCATTTGACGAGTCTCGAAGCAAAACTGTTACAGCTGAATTTCTGGATTTTAAATTGTCAAAATATCAAGATTAGTCTTCTTTTCTCTAATGCCAGTTATAAATAATGGGCTTAATTTGGTTAGAAAAAGAAATGGAAAGTAACTGTTCATACTTTTCAAACTATTCCGAGTATGGCAGCCTGTCATAAACTGTCATTTTGCCCCCCCCCTCCCCCCACACTATAGTCCAGAAGTGAGAATGATGGTTTTGTTTTGGCTCACTGTTTCATTTATTTTAAGTTTGCACATTTGTGATGTCACAGTGTCAAGATGTGTCGTATAATTGAAATGATTGACAGATACATTGAGCACCCATTTTAATTGCTTAGATGGAAGGCTTATCACAAGAGGACAGTAATATAAGTCAACCTGCTGCTAACTGTGAGGTCAGTTCTTTAAATTTTTTATTACAAATTAAAACGTTCAAATGAATTTATTTTGCAGGAAGTTATGACGGTCGGCCAGGCTCTCTCCTCTTACCCAGAATCGTCCATGTTAAGGAGGCCAGTCTTGTTAGAAATGTTTGTATAACAGGAAGTAACAGCAGGAACATTTCCCAGAAAGCATGGAATGCACTAAAAAGATTTGCCTTGGTATAAATGTCATCTTACATGCTGCCTATTTGTTTGTTAGCCCTTACTTTTAAGCACTGGACTGAGAAAATAGTTTTCTCTGAAGTGGTAGAGATGCTGTGTGGCCAGGTTTAGAAGAGGAGCAGGAAAGCGGATTTTTTTTTTAGCTGTGCATGGTTCGTTTCATGGCGGCGGCGTGTATGCTTGTAGCGTGCAATGATGCGCTTCTCTGAGCTGGAGCTGAAGGAGAAGGAGGGAGGCGGCGGGCCGGGCCGGGAGCTGGCAGACGGCCAGCACAGCCGGGGAGACTGGGACTGCAGCCAGCGCAGCGCCCATCCGGGGGTCGCTGCCCCCCCCACGCAGGCTGAGAAAGACGGTAAGGAGCCCCCGCGCCCCCCCCCCCCCCCCAGCAAACTCGATACGGCTCCGCACCACACAAGCACACACACAAGCACGCACGCGTACTCGCGGTATGTACCCTACGCAGAACACTTACACACACCACGCATTATATCCTACACAACAGCACGCATGTACACATACACACACACGCACACTCACACGCACAGGCACACATTATTTCCTACGCAGCAACAAACACACACACACAGACAGACATACATTATGACCTTCACAGCAACACGCGCGCACACACACACACACACACATATGCCTCTTCTTTGTAGAGAGTTCTTTGTTGTGTTGTGAATGGTTGAATCACGGTGTTCAAAGTTCTGGAGAGAGACTCGCTGTGGTGACGCATCTCTGGCCTGGCTGTGTAACAGTCTATGTGAGCACATATGCGGCCCTGTGTCAGCGTCGCTAAGCTGTCAAACAGAGGCGTGTGTGCGCGTGCGTGTGTGCGTGTGTGTGTGGTGTGTACGCGTGCGTGTGCAAGCTGGACAAAGGGAAGAGCTTTTCTTGGAATGACCGTCCAGCTTGTGAAATTACTCTGGTTGACTGCAACCGTCGGACGGTTTTATGTCATTGTAAAGATTTTTCGGTGTTAAACACGCAGTCCTGCAGCATTTCGGCTTTCCTTGAGAAATATGCATGTGCTCCGACAGATGCTGGCTTAAAATACTACCTGGAATCTCTGGTGCCTTCTCCGTTTTACCAAGATTGCTCCTTTTATATAGACCTTTTCTCACTTTTTGTAGAGATATAAGTGTGAACTCCTGTGAGTTATATTTTGTACCTTATTCAGCTTTTCTAGTTTGGATATATTCATTTACTTTGTTATAGCTTGACTTTTTGCATGCCACGAAAGCATTTTGTTTTATACATTTTTGTTACCAATTTGCGGAGACGAGTCACTTTGTACATCTCCTATATTTTTTTTTTATATCTCTCCTTGTTTACGGAGTTAAGTGCATCCAAGTGAGTTTCTCAATTAGGCGACTAATCTGAATTTCAAATGAGAGCGAGTGGCTCATTATTGTGCACTTTGCGAGCGCATTGTCTGGCCCGCTTTGCGCAGAGTGTGTGTACCCAAACTTTGAGCCGGGGCTGATGAGGCGGGGGCCCGGGAGGAGGGGTGTAAGAAAGACGCCTGTCGCCAAATGCAAAGCGGGGGTTG
Source organism: Anguilla pacifica (assembly GCA_039654925.1). Lineage (NCBI taxonomy): Eukaryota > Metazoa > Chordata > Actinopteri > Anguilliformes > Anguillidae > Anguilla > Anguilla pacifica. The sequence continues at coordinate 32,657,196 of CM077286.1, read as the reverse complement.
ACCCCTCTCTGGCCCGCTTTTCTTCCCTCATGTCTGGCAATCATTGGACATTTTTATGTGAATGGCAAGGCCGCGCGGTTGCTATGGGCAAAGTGGATAATGTTGCCATGGCAATCTTCGCCGCCCCCACCGCCCCCCCCCCCCCAAACTCCTTGGCGTTTGGTTGCTGTCGCGGCGGCGATAAGTTATGGGATGCATGTGTCGGGAGCTGTGTGATTGCCATTCGCGGGACCGGGTGATTTAAGGCGCCGGCGGTTGGCTGGGGGGGTTCGGGCACATCTGTGGGCCTCACGTGAGAGCTGAGGGGGGGGGGGGGGGTGGGTTCCTGCTGGGACCGGAGCTGTGGCCGGCCCTGCCGCCATCGCAGGCACGAGCGCGGGCCCCCGTGGCTCGGGCTTTGATCTGCCGCGCCGGGTTTGGCGGCGCGCGGGCATTCTTAAGGAGCCTTCACACAGCCCTCGTGCGTGTGGAGCGCTGCGAGGGCGAGGGCGAGGGGGAGGGGGACTTTCCCAGGGCGCACTGGTGCTGGAGCCGGGCCGAGCTGACGTTTGAGGCTAATTAAGGCAGCGGGACGCTCGAGCCAGCGAGTCCCAGGCACGCACTGTGTGGGAAGGGCGTGGTGGAGGTCAGGCGCAGGGGGAGGGTGAGCGGGGGAAGAGGGGGGGTGTTGTTTTCGCCTCAGACTGCGCTTTCCACTCCCCTTTTCCTGTTACGGTCCAGAGAGTCCCGTTTGAACCTTTGAACGCAATTGAGCTTTCGTTTGATCCAGTAGTCTCTCGCTGTATTTTATTTTCTTAAAAAATGCAGATCTCACACGCAAACAAACACACACATGCAGGCAAACACACACGCACACACATACACAAACACAAACATCCACTCAGACACTCACCAAGGTTGAACACACACATTACAGATACGCACACACACTCGCACACGCACGCACACACACACATACACACACACACACACACACACGCGCGCACACACTCACACGCACACGCACGCTAACACACACACACGCACACTCACAGGCACACTCACACGCGCACACACACACACACACACACACACACACACACACACGCGCGCGCACACACTCACACGCACACGCACGCTAACACACACACACACACACACACACGCACACTCACAGGCTGTGCCTGACCCTTCCGGTCTCTCCCTGTCTGTGTCCAGGTGTGTGGCCTGCCTGTGTGAGCAACAGGGTTCCTGTCCTGCAGCGCTGCGGGGTGCCGCGGGAGGCCCCGCCCCCCTCGGAGCGGGAGCAGGGGAGGCCCCACCAGGAGAGGAGAGAGGGGGAGGGGCAGCCGGAGGGGGGTGGGGCCGCGGAAGGGCAGCCCCCGGAGGACGTGAGCCCCGGTGCCCCACACGCCCGGAAGCGCACGCCAGGCCTGGAGGAGGGCCAGGACGTCCCGGCCAAGAGACCCCGGCTGAGCGCGGGTAAGGGCGCGGCACCTCCGTCCCGTTTCCGCGGGTCCCGGTTGGGTGGGAAGCCAAAGCGGTTTGCCCCCCCCCGAGCGCCAGTCCGGCTCTGTCTGGCCCCCCCCGTGGGACGCCCCTGCATCGTCGTGGAAACGAAGCAAAGGGCCGTGAAATTGGGATTGTGGGAAGAGCCTGCGATGCTTCGCGAGTCTGCAGTCGTCTGAGTTTGGGAAATCTGGGGGAGTTGTGGGAAAAGAATAGAAAAAGGACTAAATTTATTGCAGCAGTTTAATTGAACCCGCCCACACTGATTTCATGCACGCATTTGTTTACTGTGGTTCTGTAGCGGCTCACAGATACACAAGGTATGCGCTGTTTTTGTTACATTCACAATCATGTTGGAAAGATTTTACTGGGATTCTTATTTCTGTTTTTTTTCCTGGATGCATGCGACAGCCCTGCCTCCTCCCCCCTCTGTTGGAAGTAATTTAACTGTAGTGTAGCCCCCCCCCCATCCCCCCCCTCTGTGAGGGAGGAGGAGCTGCGATGGTGACCTCGGGTCTGCCTGTGCACCGTTGAGCCTACCGAGGGGGAGGGGCGTTTGTCGAAAGAATACGGCGAGGACTGAGAGGGGTAGGGGTTGAGCCCCGGTTTGGGGGAGGTGCCAAGCCCCGGTTTTGGTGAGGGGCTGAGCCCCTTGTTTGGGGGAGGGGCTGAGCCCCTTGTTTGGGGGAGGGGCTGAGCCCCAGTTTGGTGGAGGTGCCGAGCCCCGGTTTGGGGGAGGGGCCGAGCCCCTTGTTTGGGGGAGGGGCTGAGCCCCTTGTTTGGGGGAGGGGCTGAGCCCTGGTGTGGGGGAGGGGCTGAGCCACGTTTTGAGGGAGGGGCTGAGCCATGGTTTGGGGGAGGGGCTGAGCCTCGGTTTGGGGGAGGGGCTGAGCCCCGGTTTGGGGGAGGGGCTGAGCACCTTGTTTTGGTGAGGGGCTGAGCCCTGGTTTGGGGGAGGGGCTGAGCCACGGTTTGAGGGAGGGGCTGAGCCCCGGTTTGGGGGCTGGGCTGAGCCCCTTGTTTGGGGGAGGTGCCGAGCCCCGTTTTGGGGGAGGGGTTGAGCCCCTTGTTTGGGGGAGGGGTCGCCCAGCTTATTCATAAAAACCTTGCCTCAGTTGAGGCAGTTTAGCCTCTTGGCCTGGCGGTGAGTGTGCTTGTCACCCACACCCCAGCCCCTGGAGTACTTGGGCCCGGTCCTCAGAAACTCATTCTCATTACGGTAAACTGCGCCGGATTCATTATTAGCATAAACTGTCCTTTAAAGAGGAGAGTCCCAGACAACTGGCCCGTGTTATAAAAATGTTGAGAAACATTGGTGTAGATGGGGTCCTGTTGTGAAGTGCTCTATTTTGCACGCATTTACATACATTTTAGCCGACGCTCTTATCCAGAGGGATTTACAAAGGTTATTTCATTTTATTTATTTATTTTTATTATGATTTTTTTTATATGCGGTCCATTTATGCAGCTGGATATTTACTGAAACAATGCGGGTTAAGTTGTTGAAAGGTATGGGGGCAGTTCCCCACTTGGGAGTGGGACCTATAACCTGGTACCCTTGTTCTACAGTACTACATGCTCTCTGTTTGTATGCGCCCCAGATCTCTGGACCGAGGGTGACGTGACGCACCCCTCCGACCGCCTCCTGGAGGAGGTGAAAAACCTGAAGGTGTGCATCGAGCTGACGGGCCTGCGGCTCCGCAGGCCGCGTCACCTGGTGCAGCTGCGCGAGCTGTGGGGCGGCGGCGGCGGCGGCGGCGGCGGCTCCCCCGAGAGGCCCGAGGCAGAGCCCGCCCCCGCCCCGCCGCCGCCCGGAGCCTACCCCTCGGAGGCCGGCGGGGACCTCGAGCTCGGGGCCGGGCCGCCGGAGGAGAGGACAGCCAAGAGGAGGCCGGAGGTCGACAGGAGCTGGTGCGACAGGGTGCTCTGCAACAGCGATGCGAAACAAGGTAGCTACGGGGGGAGGGGGTTCCCGCGCGCTCGGGGGAGGGAGGCGGGCTCGGACGGGCGCCGCCCTCCTCTGATGCTCTCGGCCGGGGGCGGAGCTGCGGGAGGCGGCCTGTTACATTACATTACAGGCATTTAGCAGACGCTCTTATCCAGAGCGACTTACACAAGTTTTTTTTTACATAGCATTTTACATTGTATCCATTTTATACAGCTGGATATATACTGAAGCAATTTCGGTTGAGTACCTTGCTCAAGGGTACAACGGCAGTGTCCTTAACCGGGAATCGAACCTGCGACCTTTCGGTTACAAGTCCAGTTCCTTACCCACTGTGCCACACTCCGTCCTCAGTGTCCTCAGTATGAATGTGTCCTTTGTGTAATCACGGTTTAGCCGTTGTGTCGCCCCAAGGCTATGGAAATCGGCCTCCATTACGGCGCTGGCCGCTTCACTTTCGTTTCGGGAGTGACGGCAGCGGCACGTAATGTTGCTGTCATTGAGATAACTTTTATGTAGTTGTTGATTTTTTTACCCTCTTTTTTTTCTGTGTTTTTTTAAATTTTTACTCGCTTATTGGATTCTGTGTATTTAACGCTGGTTATCACTCCGGTGTGAGCCATTTCAGACGCGCGCTTCCCTGTACGATAGGAGCTCTGCAAATAAAGTGTGTTTTTGTATTATTTCTGTCGTTGGCAGAGCGACTGTTCTGGTGGAGAAGGGAATATGATGACAGTTGGCTGCTCTTAGGGGGTTGGGGGGGTTTGGGGGGGTTGGGGGGGTTTGGGGGGGTTGGGCGGGCGGGCGGGCGGGAGGGGAAATTTGTGTCGCCCTGTCTCGTGCGGTTCGTTTGCCCGTGCAGGGTTCCGGTTGAGCCCGACCGGTTCAGCCGCGAGCTTTCGGCGTGAGCGCGGCGCGAGCGCTGTCACGGCAACCGGGAGGGAAATGTCAGACGCGGAGTCTTTCGTCAGGGGACGCGCGAGGGGAGACGGAGCGAACAGAGGCGAGGGCGCGGCCCCACCTGCCTCCCGCGCTCTCTTTAAGCGAATCACCCGAAACTGCGCTGGGGGGAGGGGGGGGGGAGAGGAGAAAAGCCCATGAGCAGCTCCTCCTGCTCTGCGCGCTCTCTTTGTTTCTCTCTCTCCCTCCCTCACTCACTCGCGCTCGCTCCCTCTCTCTCTCCCTCACTCACTCACTCACTCACTCACTCGCGCTCTCTCCCTCTCTCTCTCCCTCACTCACTCACTCACTCACTCACTCGCGCTCTCTCCCTCTCTCACGCTCTCTCCCTCTCTCACTCACGCTGTCTCTCTCTTTCTCCCTCACACTCGCTTCCTCTCTCTCCCTCTCTTCCTCTCTCAGGCTCTCTCCCTCTCACTCATGCTCTCTCCCTCTCTTTTTCCCTCAGTCACACTCTCTCCCTCTCTCACTCACGCTGTCTCTCTCTCCCTCACTCACTCGCGCTCGCTTTCTCTCTCTCCCTCTCTCACGCTCTCTCCCTCTCACTCACACTGTCTCTCTCTTTCTCCCTCACTCGCGCTCCCTTTCTCTCTCTCCCTCACTCACACTCGCTCCCTCTCTCTCCCTCTCTTCCTCTCTCAGGCTCTCTCCCTCTCTTTTTCACTCAGTCACGCTCTCTCCCTCTCTCACTCACGCTCCCTCTCTTCCTCTCTCAGGCTCTCTCCCTCTCTCACTCTTGCTCTCTCTCTCTTTCTCCGTCACACTCGCTCCCTCTCTCTCCCTCACTCACTCGCGCTCGCTCCCTCTCTCTCCCCCCCCCCCCCCCCCCCCCCCCCCCCCCGGCTGCACGCCAGCGGCAGCGTCTGTGCCTGAGTGACGGCGGGCGGCTCGCCGCTCCCCGGCTGTCTCCGTAATGGCATCGCTCAGACGACGCGTGCCTGGGAATAATGAGCCGTGGCCGGCGGCTAAGCGCCCGGGCGGCGGCCCATCCCGCGGTGCCCGAGGTGCCCCGCCGCCCGTCACTCGCCCGCCGGGCCGGGACCGGCCCGCCCTCTCCCCGCTCTCCTACCTTTTCTCTCTCTTTATTTATTTATTTATTTATTTATTTTTAAGCGCCTGGCTCCCGGCGGATCGGCCCGGCGCCGCGCCGCTGTAAATCAGAGCGCTCCCCGGCGCGCGCTAACGGGCGAGGCCGTTTCCCCCAGATGCCGCCGTCGGAATGCGTCTCCGGCGGCGCGGACGGCTTCTCTCTGGAGCAGGGAGGCTGGGCTGAGAGGCGTGCGGCTTCTCTCTGGAGCAGGGAGGCTGGGCTGAGAGGCATACGGCTTCTCTCTGGAGCAGGGAGGCCGGGCTGAGAGGCGTACGGTGCGGCTTCTCTCTGGAGCAGGGAGGGTGGGCTGAGAGGCGTACGGTGCGGCTTCTCTCTGGAGCAGGGAGGGTGGGCTGAGAGGCGTACGGTGCGGCTTCTCTCTGGAGCAGGGAGAGTGGGCTGAGAGGCGTGCGGCTTCTCTCTGGAGCAGGGAGGCTGGGCTGAGAGGCATACGGCTTCTCTCTGGAGCAGGGAGGCCGGGCTGAGAGGCGTACGGTGCGGCTTCTCTCTGGAGCAGGGAGAGTGGGCTGAGAGGCGTGCGGCTTCTCTCTGGAGCAGGGAGGCTGGGCTGAGAGGCGTGCGGTGCGGCTTCTCTCTGGAGCAGGGAGGCTGGGCTGAGAGGCGTGCGGTGCGGCTTCTCTCTGGAGCAGGGAGGCTGGGCTGAGAGGCGTACGGTGCGGCTTCTCTCTGGAGCAGGGAGGCTGGGCTGAGAGGCGTACGGTGCGGCTTCTCTCTGGAGCAGGGAGGGTGGGCTGAGAGGCGTACGGTGCGGCTTCTCTCTGGAGCAGGGAGGGTCGGTCGGCTGGCACGCGTACGCCGGTTACGCGCGGTCGTGAAGCACCCGCCGTGTTCCGGACGGACGGCTCGGCGCCGCTAGAGTCCGCGTGCGGCTTTGAGTGACGGGGTGTGCTCTTTCTGTCAGCCAGCGGGGGTCTTCCCCCCGGGCTCTCCCCCCTCGGCGGGCGCGGCGGTGCTTCCGAGCGCGCTGGGGGAACGCAGATGCAGGAACGCCGCTGGGGCAGATCGCTGCCTTTGTGTGTGTGTGTGTGTGTGTGTGTGTGGGAGTGAGGGGAAAAATGGCCTTTTAACTGCTGTCCCTGGGGGCCTGTAGGATGGGGCATTAATTAGAGCTCATTGGGGAAAGAAACGGCTGCACAGACACACACGCACACGCACACGCACACGCACACGCACACGCACACGCACACACACACACACACACACACACACAGGACCAGACCCTATGTACGGAGAAACTGAAAACTGCGTGGACACGTGTAGGGATGCGCGCGCGCACACACACACACACACACACACACACACACACACACACACACACAGGACCAGACCCTCTGTACGGAGAAACTGAAAACTGCGTGGACACGTGTAGGGATGCGCGCGCACACACACACACACACTCACACCCCTACCCCTACACACACATGTCCACACTGCACACGCACACACACACATACACAAACACACACGCACACACACATGCATAGATACACGCACAGACTTGATTTATGCACATTCAGGTTGCTTCTAAAGCAGATTCAGAATGGTAGAAACGCAAAGAGGGAGATTTACGTGACGGTATCAGGAAGAGGCCACAGTACTAAAGGGTGAGATTGTGTGATAGGCTCACTGTGTCTGTGTGTGTGTGTGTGTGTGTGTGTGTGTGTGAGAGAGAGAGAGAGAGAGCGAGAGAGAGAGCGAGGTTCCCTCTTTCTGCTGTTCTGCAGATTTGCTTTAACATGTATCCATTAATAGTGGGAGGGACAGACTCATGACTGCCTTTATAAAAGAGAGCAAACTCCAGCAGCTCTTGTGTTGTCTTAGCTGCTGTGGCTCAGGGCTGCTCATCTGTGGCTCAGGGCTGCTCTTCTGTGGCTCAGGGCTGCTCTTCTGCTGGGGGGACGGCTGTTCTTCCGCCTCGCTGCTCCAGCTCCGGCTGCATCTGACGGCTGACGTTAACCCCGCCCGCGCCGCTGTCTCCACAGACCTGAGCCCCACGCACAGAGGCTGCCTGGACCTGCCCCCCCTCGCCCCCGCCCCCGCCCGGCTCTCCGACAAGCGCCAGAGGCTGAAGGAGCACCGCAAGGCCTCGGCGCCGGCGCCCGCCCTGCCGGACGCGGGCCGGGACGCCGACCCCGCCCCCAGGCCGCGCCGGCTGGCCGAGTCCGAGAAGCCCAACGGCAAGAGGCAGTGCAAGACCAAGCACATCAGCCTGAGGGAGCGGCGCGGGACGTCCCGCACCGCCGAGGACTGCCCCGCCCCCGCGCCCTGCCCGCACCCGGACGCCGGCCACGAGCAGACGGTAGGTGTGCGGCGCGCGCCGCGGGGCGTGGCGGGGTCAGAGGAGCGCGTGCGCCGGCGGCCCCCGAGGAGCCCGCGTCTCCCCTCCCGGGCGTTAGGCGTGCCCGGTGCACCGTTGCTACGGCGACCTCCCGGCGCACTGGAGCGCGAGCGCTGCCTCCCAGCGGAGCGCTGGGCCTGAGCAGGCCCCTCCCCCCCTGTGAGCCACACATTCCTTACATAGCCAGCAGTCCTGGGGCGTGTGTGTGTGTGTGTGTGTGCGCGTGCGTGTGTGTGTGCGCGTGCGTGTGTGTGTGCGCGTGCATGTGTGTGTGCGTGCGTGCGTGCGTGCGTGCGTGCGTGCGTGTGCGTGCATGTGTGCGCGTGCGTGTGTGTGTACGTGTGTACGTGCGCGTGTGTAAAATTGAGGGCCTTTGTTTAGACTGTGGAATGCGTGGGTCGTGGCTGGGTGTGGCGGGGTGTGGCTGGGTGTGCGCAGTGCTTGGGTGTGTGGGTTGTGGTGGGGTAGCAGTGGTAGCTGACAGCTGTTCCAGTATGTAATTCCTCTGGGGGGGGGCCTGGCTCCACTGCCCGGATCACAGACCTGCCTATCTCCCCCTTCCTTCCCTCTCTCCTGTTCCATCCCTTCCTCACTTTCATTCTCTCCCACCCTCTTTTCTGCCCTCCCTCACCCTCTCTTTTCCTCCCTCTCACTATCCCCTCTTTCTATCTCCCTTCCTCACTTTCATTCTCTCCCACCCTCTTCTGCCCTCCCTCACTCTCTCTTTTCCTCCCTCTCTCTATCTCCTCTTTCTCCCTCCCTTCCATTCTCTCCCACCCTCTTTTCTGCCCTCCCTCTCTCTCCCTCCCTCTCTCCCTCCTTTGCTACCTCCCCTCACCCCTCTCTCTCTCTCTCTCTCTCTCTCTCGCATTGCTCTCCGCAGCACTTCCTCCAGCGTATCTTTTGCCCTGCATGCATGTGTGTACATGTGTCTGTATGTTATCCCTGTGTGTGTGAATATGCAGTGCTGTCCATTAGTATTTTGGGTACTGACTTTGGCTTTTGGTTCTGTACTCCATTACATTGTATTTGAGATCAAATGGTGACTATGAGGTCACTGTGCAAACTGTCAGATTTAATTTGTGGGCATTTATAATATATGTATGTATGTGTGTGTGTGTGTGTGTGTATATATATATATACACACACACACACACTGCATGTATAAATATATATATATATCTTTTGGATATATATATATATATTTATACATGCAGTGAGCTCCATAATGTTTGGGGCAGACATATTTTTTCTGGATTTGGCTCTACTCAACAATTTTAGATTTGCAATCAAACAATTTACATGTGGTTACAGTGCACATGCTTAGCTTTTATTTAAGGGTATTTCTGTCCACTTTTTTTTTATCCATTTCAGATTCGCCATGTATTAATCACAGCACTTTTTATACATGCCCCCATTTTAGGGCACTATGACGTTTGGGACATCTTCATGTTGTGTAAATGACAGTAGTCATGTTTAATACTTTGTCGCATATCCTTTCCACGCGGTGACCGCTTGAAGTCGGTCACCCATAGACATCCCCAGGTGCTGAGTGTCTTCTCTGGTGATGCTATGCCAGGCTTGTGCTGCAGCCATCTTCAGTTCCTGTTTATTCTGGGGATTAGTTGCCTTAAGTTTTCTTTTCAGGATATGAAACCTATGTTCAGTTGGATTCAGGTTGTGAGAATGACTTGGTCAGTCAAGAATTTAACAAGTTTACAAGTTTTTGGCTTTGAAAAACTGCTTTGTTGCTTTGGCAGTATGTTTGTGATGATCATAATTGTCTGGCTGTAGAGTGAAGCACCATGCAAATGAGTTTGGAGGTATTTGGTCGAACTTGAGCAGATGAGATGTTTCTGTGAACTTCTGGATTCATTCTGCTGCTGCTATCAGCAGTTACATCATCACTGAAGACAAGTGAGCCAGTACCTCTGGCAGCAATGCATGCCCAAACCATAACACCCCCAACCACAGATGGGGGGGGGTGGTCTTTGGATCTTGGGCAGTTGTTTTTGGCCTCCATACTTTGCTTTTGACATCACTCTGTCTCTATCAAGTGAATCCTGGTCTCATCTTTCCACAGGACCTTTTTCCAGAACTCTGCTGGCTCTTTTAAAAGTGTAACCTGGCCATCCTGTTTTTGCACCTAGATGTAGATAAATGCTAATAACAGGCTCCAACGCAATCAAAAACCTAGAATCAAGGCTCGATACTGAAGACTCTCTTATACTTGCACTAAATAAGCAATTGAACACCTGAATAATCAGAAACACCTGTGAAGCCATTTGTCCCAAACATTATGGTGCCCTAAAATAGGGGAGACTACATATAAAATGTGCTGTAATTTCTGAACCAAAATGTATAAAAGCGCCCTTTAATAAAAGCTGAGCGTGTGCAGTTTACCCATACATTAATTGAAATCTAAAATTGAGGATTGCTGAGACAAATCAAGAAAAAAATGTCTTTGTCCCAAAAAATGATGCTCGCTGTATGCATGTCAAATGCATGCAAATAAACACACATTTCATATGCTTTTCCATATGAAAAATAATACATTCTATCGGTCCATGCAGCGTGGCAGGATGATGCATATTTGGCTGCCAGACGTGGCGTTTACGGGATATAAATGAATGTGCGGCGCGCCCCTGCTCCTCCCCGCCCTGCCCCGGAGCCAGGCTCTGGCGTTTATTAACACCCCCCTGAGCACGCGGGCCCTCACACCGCCTCCGTGCATCCTGAACCTGGAGCTGGGAATAATTAACACTTCCCCCCCCCCCTTTCACCCTGGACCTGCGCCCGCAATAGAGAGAGGGAGGGAGAGGGGGAGAGATGGAGGGATGGAGGGAGAGGAGGGGGGAGCTAGATTTTTATATGCAATTTTCCAGACCTGCGTATTAATTTATTACAATTATGTCTGATAATGATGTTTTTCCAATCAACGTTCACGAAGAATATTTATGTATGTATTATCTCGATATCTTTTAAAATGATATGCCCGTAATCTCTTCCTGAAGGCTTCGGCCCCTTCTGTAAATGTAGCGTCTGCAGCGTGAACTCGAGTCTCGCGTTCGCCTTCGAGAGGGCGGGAGGCGTGCTTTTAAGACGAACGCAGCTGAGCGCCGACGTGCTGAAAAGCTCATTTTCGGGAGCGGTGGCTCTCTCCCTCCCCCCCTCTCCGCTGGGTCTGGCTGCTTTGCTGTGGAATCCTATCTGTCATTTTCTTTTTTTTTTTTTTTCCAATTCGGGGAAAGCCAAGCGGAGCGAGTCAGGTTGACACCACTCCAAGGCGCAAAAAACAAAATCGGGTTGGCGCTGTTGGTGGTGGGAGGGGGGTGGGGGTTGGGGGGGGGTGTGAGCGGATGCGGGGGGGGGGGGGGGGGCCGTACGTCACGGTGAAACGAGCTTCTTCCTTTCCCTCCTCTCCCTCAGGCCGCCCTCAAACGAACCTCCCGCAAGAGGTCGGCCTCCCTTTCGGACTGCGACTCTTCCCCTGTCAAGCCCCGGCCCCCGTCCCCCCCTCCCTGCCCCGCCGCGCCCCTCACCCCACTCCAGACGCCCGCGGCCCCGCCCTCCCCTCCGCCCGGCGGGAACCCCGCCCCGGACACGCCCGCCAGCCGGCCCATGCCCCCCGAGGCCCGGAGGCTGATCGTCAACAAGAACGCCGGAGAGACGCTGCTGCAGCGCGCGGCTCGCCTGGGATACGAGGTGCGTGGCTCTCTCTCTCTCTCTCTCTCTCTCTCTCTCTCTGCCTCTCTGTCTCTCTCTCTGTCCCTCTCTCTCTCTCTCTGTCTCTCTCTCGCTCTCTCTCTCTCTCTCTCTCTCCCCTCTCTCTCCCTCTCTCTCTCTCTCTGTCTCTCTCTCTGTCTCTCTCTCTCTCTCTGTCCCTCTCTGCCTCTCTCTCTCTCTCTCTCTCTGTCCCTCTCACTCTCACTCTCCCTCTCTCTCTCTCTCCCTCTCTCTCACTCTCTCTCTCTCGCTCGCTCGCTCTCACTCTCTCTCTCTCTCTCTCTCTCTCTCTCTCTCTCTCTCTCTCTCTCTCTGTCCCTCTCTCTCTGTCTCTCTCTCTCTCTCCCTCTCCCCCTCTCTCTCTCTCTCTCTCTCTGTCCCTCTCTCTCTCTCTCTCTCTCTCTCTCGCTCGCTCACTCGCTATCTCTGTCCCTCTCTGCCTCTCCCTCTCTTGCTCGGTCTCTCTCTCTCTCTGTCTCTCTCCCTCTCCCTGTCTTTCTCTCTCATGCTCTCTTTCTCTCTCTCTCTCTTTGCCTCTCTCACTTTCCCTTACTCTCTCCCTCTGATTCTCTCTCTCTCTCTCTCCCGCTCTGTCTTACTGGCTCTCGCTCTCTCTGCATTGCCACGGCGCTCGCTCTCTCTCTCTCTCGCTCGCTCGCTCTCTCTCTCTCTCGCACCTCATTAATTCTCTGCGAGACCGGGCTGTGACACGTGAGCGTCTCCGACAGGCACGAACAATCGCTTAGCGCTCGCTGCTCTCACATCTCCCACGCCCGTTAACCCTTTCCTCGCCGCCCGGCTCTGGATCGCGCTTGCTTCTTTTCCCCCTTCTTTTTTTTTTTTTTTTTTTTTTTTTTTCTTTTCCTCGTTTTTTTTCACGGGGGGGTTCACCGTCAGAGAGACGATCGGTGTTCGGCGAAAGCCCTGGGAATACCTTCGTCCATGTCTAATTTTTCCCGGGATTAATGAGACTGTGGATTAGTTATGGCGGAGGACTTTGAAAAGGCAGCGCGGAGTGCAGGAAGTGAGCGATTACCGTGGCGGCCGGACTTGTTTTATGCCCCTCCAACCAGAGACTTTAAAGGCTCGGGGGTAACGGATTTTTTAGGAGCGTTTTTCTTTTTGCAGCACAGTGCAGCGCCTGTTTTAAAACGCGCTGCTAGGCGTGATGGAAGTGGTATGTCTTAAAGTGCAAAATGAAGATCTCCATCTCGCCGATAAATTGCGATTTGAGTTTAAGTAGGGAGTTTCGTTAGGTCCTGACGAGATCAAAGCCGCCAACGTGGAAGAAATAAAATGAGAAATTATGCGACCCTTTAAGGATCAAAGCCGACTGTGCGCAAAGCACGGCCTCCCTTTATGGGTTTCCCCCTTTTCTCTCCTCTGGAAACGGGGGGTCAAAGCAGACCTGCAATTAGCTGCAGTCCGTCGGAGAGGCGAGGAATTTATCGCACGTTTAAAAACGTCATCGTATGAACATATGTTTACCGTGCACCTGACCTAGACCCCTCCCCTCCTCCCTTTCTGCAAAGGGGGCGTGTGTGTGCATGTGTGTGCGTATACTGTGTGTGTGTTTGTGTGCGTGCGTGTATACTGTGCGTGCATGTGTGTGTGCGTGTATACTGTGTGTGTGCGTGCATACTGTGTGTGTGCGTGCGTACGTGCGTGTGTGTGTGCGTGTATGTGTGTATACTGCGTGTGCGTGCGTGTATACTGTGTGTGTGTGTGTGTGTGTGCATGTGCGTGTATACTGTGTGTGTGTGTGTGTGTGTGTGTGTGTGTGTGTGTGTGCGCGTGTATACTGCGTGTGTGTGTGTGTGTGTGTGTGTATACTGCATGTGCGTGCGTGTATACTGTGTGTGTGAGTGTGTGTGTGCGTGTATACTGTGTGTGTGTGTGTGTGTGTGTGTGCGTGCGTGTATACTGTGTGTGTGTGTGTGTGTGTGTGTGTGCGTGCATACTGTGTGTGTGTGTGTGTGTGTGTGTGCGTGTATACTGTGTGAGTGCGTGAGTGCGTGAGTGCGTGCGTGCGTGCGTGCGTGCGTGTGTGTGTGTGTATACTGTGTGTGCGTGCGTGTATACTGTGTGTGTGTATACTGCGTGTGCGTGCGTGTATACTGTGTGTGTGTGCGTGTATACTGTGTGTGTGTGCGTGTATACTGTGTGTGTGTATACTGCGTGTGCGTGCGTGTATACTGCGTGTGTGTGCGTGTATACTGTGTGTGTGTATACTGCGTGTGTGTGCGTGTATACTGTGTGCGTGTGTGTGTGCGTGTGTGTGTGTGTGCGTGTGCGTGTGCGTGTGCGTGTGCGTGTGCGTGTGCGTGTGCGTGTGCGTGTGCGTGTGTGTGTGTGTGTGTGTGTGTGTGTGTGTGGTGTGCGTGTGCGTGTGCGTGTGCGCTGCGCATGCTGTCCCCTGGCCTGCTCCAGTGGGCTGGCCTGTTTGTTGGGACAGCTCGGGCAGGGCTGGCCCGCCTGGTCTCACGCTGTTCGCTGCCCTGTCGGATCGCACACACCGCTACTCAGCCCAGCTCCGTTTCCTCTCCTCCCCGTTCCCTCTCCTTCTCTCGCTCACACTCCTCCTTTTGCTCCCTCCCTCTCTCTGGTCCACAAGGATGTGCGCTCGCTCGCTCTCTCCCTCCCTCCACCCCTGCCGTACTTCATTAAGTCGTTCTGCCCTCTGTGACAGGAAGGCTTCTCTAAATTACCCTCCCCGAGCAGCCATTTTTCTTTCTTTAGAATTTTTTTTCCCTCCGTTTGTCAGATTCTCCCTTTTCATCCTCGCAGAATTTCCCTTTGTCTCCCGCTTCACGCTGCCTGTAGATAAGAGGGCTGTGTGTGTGCGCTTGTGTGTGCCTGTGTGCCTGTGAGTGCGTCTGTATATGTGCGTTTGTGTGCGTGTGTGCGTTTGTATCTACGTGTTTGTATTTGTGTGAGTGTGTGTGTGCGCGCGAGCGTGCGTCTGCGTGCGTGTTTGTATGTGTGTTTGTTTTCGCGCGCGTTTGTGTACGCGTGCCTTTTCTTTTTTTCCCGTACGCCGCTCTGGCGTCCCTGCTTTCAGGCGGAGTTGCTCTTTGCCATCAGAGCTCAATCGGCTGTCCGCCGAGTGCTCTCCACCGCGCGGGCGCTTAATTATTCCTCCTCCCGGAGGCGCTTTGCGAGGACGCTGCTAAACGGGCGAAGTCTCGGGCCATTATCTGCCTGCCGGCCTCAGGACCCGCTCTGTCAGACGGCCGCTCGCGTCAGGCCTCCCTAATTGGACCTGTACTCTTTCGGGGTGGGGGTGGGGTGGGTGGGGTGGGTGGGGGGGGTGGGGGGGAGTGTCAGTCACAGCGAAGCAAGGGTCAGAGCGTCTCTGATCGGCTGGAGCCATGTCCCGTTAAGAACCCCAAAAACCCCTTTGTTCCCGCAGCCCTGTGTAGCCCTGTGCAGCCCTGTGTAGCCCTGTGCCTTCTGGCCGTCTCCTGTGCTTGGGTGCGGGGCGAGACGCAGACGCAGGTTTGTTTACTGGCGTTCTCTACGCTGAGCGCTCGGTGCGTGGGTTACGGCTGCGAGCGAAAGTGTGAACTGCGTCCCCCCCCCCCCCCCCCCCCCCCCCCCCCGAGGCGGGCGGACGGGGGGAGCTACAGCGCCGCGGCGGCGCTCTGACGTCGTCGGGCTCGAGTTCGGCGGGGTGGGACGTGGCCAGCGGCTCGTTTCCGTGGCGGCGGCGGCGTTTTTCTCCGTGTTTTTTTTTTTTTTTTTTTTCTTTTCCCTTTTCCGTCCGCTGCCCCGGCGAGACAGGAAGCGGCGTTTCCAACTGCGTGCGCGCGATAAGCTGCCGGCTGCTCCCCGGCGCTCGGCGTGCTCGGGGGGGGGGGGGGGGGGGGCATTTCATCAGGCGGATCTGTTTGCCTTCCCCCCCTCCCCCCCCCCGCACACTACGCCCCCCTGGGGCAGCCGTGTCAATCTGCCCTGCCTCTCCCGTGGGCCGCTCCTGCCGGACGTCCAGCAGTTTGTCTTTTGTTTACCGATTCTGCTTCTGTGTCTCCACGCGCCCGTGTGTGTGTATGCGTGCGTGCGTGCGTGCTTGCTTGTGTGTCTCCGCGCGCCCGTGTGTGTGCGCGCCTGTGTGTGTGCGCGTGAACGCGTGAGTGCGTTTGTGCGTCCGGGAGCAAACGCGTTAAGAAGCTGGGAAAAAATGCATCTCTTCAACGCAAACTGCTAAATGCAGTTCGTGGCTAAGCTTCGGTAAGGTGTAGCTGATTTCGTTTGATATCGCCGTCGCGCGGTTATGGCTGGAAACCTTCCTGCGGAACAAAGGAGGAGCCGGCAGCTCGCTTCAGCGGGCGAGCGCTACCTCCCTCGCGCCGCAGCGCCGCGCTGCTCTCGCGAGCGCGTCGTGCCGCTTGGGCTCTCTGCTTCCTCCGCCGTCGTCGTGGGTAACGGTCTCTAGTCAGTCAGTGTAATCGCCAGCCAAACGCCCTCCCCCTCCCCCTCCCCCTCCCCAGCACAGGGGGGAGCACTGTCCCTCCCCTCCCCTCCCCTCCCCTCTGCATGCACCCCTCTGCATATTTCATGTTAATTTAGTTTTGTGATTCTTGTGGCTGCACATGAAAGCGCTCTCTCTCGCTCTCTCTCCCTTTCGTTCTCTCTCTCTCTCTCTCTCTCTCTCTCTCTCTCTCTCTCTCTGTGGTTTGAAGGCATGCCGCCGCTGTGTTTAAAATGTTAATGCGGGGAGTTGCAAATGAAGTCTTGGTGGTTTGGGCTGCTTCCCCCAGTTACCTGCTGCGGTTACTGCCAGACTCCTAATAATCCCAGGAAGGCCGAAAGTCTCACTTAACGCACATACCCGTATGCGCATACACACATGCACACTAACATGCTTAGTCTAACACACGCACAGCGCCTAAACATGCACGCATACACACACGCACACAGACTCCCACTCATATACTCTCGAAGCCCTGGTTGATGCCGTCTTCTGTGCTGCGGAGTCTGCAGTACCTCAGACTGTACCTCCTCTACTCACACGCTGCCCCTACCTCCTCTGCTCCCTACACTGCCCCTACCTCCTCTACTCACACGCTGCCCCTACCTCCTCTACTCCCCACACTGCCCCTACCTCCTCTGCTCCCCACACTGCCCCAACCTCCTCTGCTCCCCACACTGCCCCTACCTCCTCTACTCACACGCTGCCCCTACCTCCTCTGCTCCCCACACTGCCCCTACCTCCTCTACTCACACGCTGCCCCTACCTCCTCTACTCACACGCTGCCCCTACCTCCTCTGCTCCCCACACTGCCCCTACCTCCTCTACTCACACGCTGCCCCTACCTCCTCTACTCACACGCTGCCCCTACCTCCTCTGCTCCCCACACTGCCCCTACCTCCTCTACTCACACGCTGCCCCTACCTCCTCTACTCACACTGCCCCTACCTCCTCTACTCACATGCTGCCCCTACCTCCTCTGCTCCCCACACTGCCCCTACCTCCTCTACTCACACGCTGCCCCTACCTCCTCTACTCACACTGCCCCTACCTCCTCTACTCACATGCTGCCCCTACCCCATATGCTCCCCACACTGCCCCTACCTCCTCTACTCACACGCTGCCCCTACCTCCTCTGCTCCCCACACTGCCCCTACCTCCTCTACTCCCACACTGCCCCTACCCCATATGCTCCCCACACTGGCCCTACCTCCTCTGCTCCCCACACTGGCCCTACCTCCTCTGCTCCCCACACTGGCCCTACCTCCTCTGCTCCCCACACTGCCCCTACCTCCTCTGCTCCCCCCACTGCCCCTACCTCCTCTACTCACACACTGCCCCTACCTCCTCTGCTCCCCCCACTGCCCCTACCTCCTCTGCTCCCCACACTGGCCCTACCTCCTCTGCTCCCCACACTGCCCCTACCTCCTCTGCTCCCCCCACTGCCCCTACCTCCTCTACTCACACACTGCCCCTACCTCCTCTGCTCCCCCCACTGCCCCTACCTCCTCTGCTCCCCACACACATATAAGCACAGTGCTACACACACGCACACACATAAGCACAGTGCTAGACACACACACACACACACACACGGGCACACACACACAAGCACAGTGCTACACACACGCGCACAGACAAGCACAGTGCTACACACACACAAGCACAGTGCTACACGCGCGCACGCAGACACACTGCTACTCCCACACAGCCACTGAGTGCCTGCCAAACTCCCAATTAAAAGCTGCACTTAGTGCTGCGTAGCCTTTTCCACCACGGTCTTTACCGGGGCCGCCGGCTTGGCCCCATTACGGCTCGCCGGCGGCCGCGGGGCGGGGGGGGGGGGGGGGGGGGTCGCGGCTGAAGCGGCCGCCGGCGTAGCCGCAGGGGCAGGAGTCTGGCCGCGGCGCGGAGCGAGAAGCCAGCTGCTCCCGCCGTAATTGAAGGTTTTTTTTTTTTTTTTTTTTTTTTTCCCCCCGCGCCGCCCCACCTGAGGTCACCAGCCGAGCGGCGTGGGTAATTTGCGTAAACAGAACGACGTCAGCGCGGCCGTTAAACGCGCGCCGCGTTCGTTACCCGCGGTCCTCCCACGCGTCTGCGCGCGTCCTCTCCGTTCGCTCTTCTCCTCCTGGCCGCCGCGCGGGCCGGCGTCTCCCGTATCCCCGTCTCTCTCTCTCTCCGCCTTTGTTTGGATTCGCGGCCGGTGCGGTCGGCGTCGGCCGCGGCGTGCGAGCGTCCGCGCGGTCACTGACGCGCGCGCCGCGCGGGTCGGCGCCGCGAAGGGTTAACCGTCTGCTGAATTAATTTTGATGCATTGATTGCAGCCGAGGACGGGGAAGCACTCTAGAGAAGGAGATTAAAAAGGGGAGGGGGGGGGAGGTTGGGGGGGGGGGGGGGGGGGTGGAGAGCGTTTCATTTTACTGCAGAGAAATCAGCAGCTCACCGCGATCTACGGCTTTCAATAAGAGCCGGCACTGACTCCCCGCCCCGCCCCACCCCACCCCACCCCACCCCCCCGCTGGTTATTAAAGAGTTTTATTGTCTGTTTAATGCAACGCTTAACTCCCGCTGCTGAAAGCCGGGCCTCCCGCGTCCGGGAGAGGAATTCCCGGGGCTGCCTCGCCCCGGCTTTCGCAATCCCCGGGCCAAATCCCAAATCCCATCCGGGGGCTGTCTGGGAGGCCGGAGAGAGGGGGCTGCCGCTCCCGCGGCTCCCGGTCTGGCCCGGCCCACGCGGGCTGAAGGTTCCGTGGCGTAACGGCGTGTCTTTTTTTCAGGACAGCCCGCACCCCCACCCCACCCCCCCCCCCACCCCACCCCAGCTGTGAATTTAGCCTCACGCCATGTTATACGCTGCCTTTGGCCAGCGGAGGCGTAGAGCTTTCCTTGCCGGCGCGGAGCGCCAGCTGGGTTCCTCCTGTCGGGGGGGGGGGGCGCGCGAGGGGGGGGCGCTCGTTAGCGCGCGCTCCGTTTGTTTGCGCGGGGCCCGACCGCCGCGGCTTTACGCCGTATCCTAGCTACCGATCGTCGCGCCGGGGGAGCGGAGCTGCGGCGGCGGCGGCGGGGGGGCGATTCGGCGCACGCAGAGTAGGCGAAGCGAGCGAGCTCCCGAGGAGCGCCGTCGAGCTGCGCTCGAACCGTCGTGTTAACCTGCGAGCTGCCGACTCTCCCGCAACCCTGCTCTCCTGCTTTCATTTTTATTTTATTTCTATTGTGATTTGAGAACGTGAATCTTGAGCTTGATTTTCTGCATTTACACTGAGGTGGAATATAACACGCTGCAGTAGAAGTTTACATTCATTTATTTACATTAGCCCACACATTATTAATTGTTGAAATTGTCGATCTAGATATAACAGAAAACGCATTTTATTTAAATGCATGCTGTTTCAGTATACGCCACTTCCGCAAGGGACCTTTGTTTTTGCTGTCGTTTGTACGACGCCATTAAAGTGCGTTTGCGTCGCACGTGCCGGCTTTGCCCCAACGGGCGGCGGCGCCCGGAGCCGTTCTCTCCTCCGCGCGCGACAGCGCGGGAACACGGGCGGGCTGGCTGGGCTCCTGTCTTCGGAGTTTGGAAGGGTTATTGAGCGCTGCGATGGTTTCCCTTTGATTATTGCTTCCTTAAATGAGCAGGATCGGTGGTTTGGGGGAAAAAAAAAAAAAAACTGGCTACGATTGCAGACCTCAGAAAGGAGCCTTCGCTGTGCAGTCCAGTCGCCTTCCCCCTCTGTGTTTTCTAGTCAGGCGACCACCGGTGGCTGCGCGATCTTGGGAGTCTGAGTCACCCCCCTAGGAGTGTTTACCGGGTTTTTGATCAGCCCGTCAATTTACATCCGCCAGGACGCCGCTTTGAAAAGATCCGCTGCCCTGTGTTCGGATTCGATTGTCGATGACCGGTTGACGCCGCCGCCGTCGCCCTGACCTGCCTCCGCTGCGCGTGGGCGGCCTGTCTCGAAGACGGAAGCGGATTTAGAAACCGCGAGATCAGGCAGGTCTGCGGATTTCATTCGCGAGCCTCCGTCCGTCCGTTTTTTTTTTTTTTTTTCCCGTTTTGGGTAAACTAGGCTACGTTACACTTCTCTCCTCGGATGCAGTGACGGGACGTTCGCTACGTATTTGGGGGGGTCGATCACGAGAATTCCCTGCAGCGGCGAGACATCCAGTCAATTTACGTCTCCGTCGCGGAGATTATTTTTTAAAAAAAAGACGGAGGCCAGGCTGGCCGCAACCTCGGGGACCGGAAGGACCGCGTTGATTATCCCAGATGTCCGGCGTTCGTCTGGCCCGTTTCCGGTAGATTGGATGTGCTGCTCGGCCTCCCCGTCGCTGCGGAATGGCTTTATGAAAGCTGAGGCCCGCGCTGCCGAAATTTGCATAGAAATAGAAATGTGAAAAGATTGTAGCAGTTGAAATGAGCCGTTTTCTCCCCGAGTCTCGGGATATTAAACGGAGGCGCCCTGCTCATCCCAGGCTCTGTCATTCATATATATATATATATATATATATATATCATTTATTTATTCTTATTTATTTATTTTTTTTTAAGACAGTATACACTCTAATAACCCACACATTATAGCAATTACCAACACGCTCCGAAACTAAATCACAGTCAATTGCCGTCCGGAGAGAAAGGGAGACGTGGTGTGAAAGTGGCAGGAATGCGCCCGCATTGTGTGGTGGGCGGCTGAAGGGAGAGCGGGCAGGCAGCGCGGAGGCCGGCGAGGGCGGCGGAATGTTTTATGAGCGCCTCGGTTACTGACGGGGGACGCGGCGCAGAGAGCCGCCGGCCTTGTCTGTTGCCGTGGAAGATTGCATTCCAATTACAGCCATAGTAACCTTGCCGTCTCCTTTGCTCTCTCTCTCCTTCTCCCTCGCGCTCGCGCCCTCTCTCTCTCTCTCTCTCTCTCTCTCTCTCTCTCTCTTTCTTTATAGGAAGTGGTGCTGTACTGCCTGGAAAACAAGGTGTGTGACGTGAATCACCGTGACAACGCGGGCTACTGCGCCCTGCATGAGGCCTGTGCCCGCGGCTGGCTGTCCATCGTGCAGCACCTCGTAGAGCACGGAGCCGACATCAACTGCAGCGCCCAGGACGGAACCAGGCAGGAGCCTCCGCCAACCGCACACACACGCTCGCTAACTCTGCTTCACGCACACACACACACACTCGCTCACTAACTCTGCTTCACACACACACACACTCACTAACTCTGCTTCACGCACACACACACGCTCACTAACTCTGCTTCACGCACACACACACTCGCTCGCTCGCTAACTCTGCTTCACACACACACACACGCTCGCTAACTCTGCTTCACGCACACACACGCTCACTAACTCTGCTTCACGCACACACACGCTCACTAACTCTGCTTCACGCACACACACGCTCGCTAACTCTGCTTCACGCACACACACGCTCACTAACTCTGCTTCACGCACACACACACTCACTAACTCTGCTTCACGCACACACACACTCGCTCGCTCGCTAACTCTGCTTCACGCACACACACACTCGCTAACTCTGCTTCACGCACACACACGCTCACTAACTCTGCTTCACGCACACACACGCTCACTAACTCTGCTTCACGCACACACACGTTCACTAACTCTGCTTCACACACACACACACTCACTAACTCTGCTTCACGCACACACACGCTCGCTCGCTCGCTAACTCTGCTTCACACACACACGCTCACTAACTCTGCTTCACGCACACACACGCTCGCTAACTCTGCTTCACGCACACACACGCTCACTAACTCTGCTTCACGCACACACACGCTCACTAACTCTGCTTCACGCACACACACACTCGCTCGCTAACTCTGCTTCACGCACACACACACTCGCTAACTCTGCTTCACGCACACACACGCTCACTAACTCTGCTTCACGCACACACACGCTCACTAACTCTGCTTCACGCACACACACACACGCTCACTAACTCTGCTTCACGCACACACACACTCGCTCGCTAACTCTGCTTCACGCACACACACGCTCGCTCGCTAACTCTGCTTCACGCACACACACGCTCACTAACTCTGCTTCACGCACACACACGCTCACTAACTCTGCTTCACGCACACACACGCTCACTAACTCTGCTTCACGCACACACACACACGCTCGCTCGCTAACTCTGCTTCACGCACACACACGCTCACTAACTCTGCTTCACGCACACACACGCTCACTAACTCTGCTTCACGCACACACACGCTCGCTCGCTCGCTAACTCTGCTTCACGCACACACACGCTCACTAACTCTGCTTCACGCACACACACGCTCGCTCGCTCGCTAACTCTGCTTCACGCACACACACGCTCACTAACTCTGCTTCACGCACACACACGCTCACTAACTCTGCTTCACACACACACACGCTCACTAACTCTGCTTCACGCACACACACGCTCACTAACTCTGCTTCACGCACACACACGCTCGCTAACTCTGCTTCACGCACACACACACGCTCACTAACTCTGCTTCACGCACACACACGGTCGCTCGCTCGCTACTCTGATGCACGCGCACACATAAAGACACTCACTGTAAGTCATGCGCACACGCACACGCGTGCGCATAGACACACACAGACTCGCTCAAACACCCTTGCGTACGCAGCCCATCAGACGCGTTCATAGTCTGTCAGACGCGCACGTAGTGAGAAACGCGCGCGCACACACTCGCACACACACGCACACACATTGCGGAAGAGCAGAAACAGGCTGAATCTCCTTGACTCCCCCAAGCTTTGTCAGCAGGCTCCTTCTCTCTCTCCTTGAGCGTGCGCTACCAGAGCTGCTGTAATTACACGTTTTATAATTATGGGCTAACATCAACAAGAGGCTTTCAGGAACTCAAGTCCGTTATTTCATCGTGAGCTAATTAGAGAGTGTGCGGCAGATTATAAAAAAAGAATGAGGCTGTTGTCATTGTTGTAATCTGCAAAATGTAATTAATGTGAAAATGCTTTTAACTAGTATACTGAAGGTTTCATAAATAACACTGAAAGTGAATAACAAATAAGCTGGATTTAATCGGATTTTTTCAATCAAATCTGTGTATGTAGCGTGCCACGTTCGTATGTTCAGATTCTGACTTGTCAAGGATGCACAAAATTTATATAGGAAGCTCAGATCCATACATGCATTGATTCAATCGTCATGTTTCATCTAAACCGCAAAATCACGTAAGACTTGAAAGTATGGCATCAAGCTTGATGCTGAAAGTATAGCGTAGCATTTGCATTGTCAGTTTTGGCGCTGAGGCTATGATGGTAAATTAGATTTTGTGAATATGGTGTTCAGTTTGGTACGTGAGAGCGGCGTTAAATTTGGTACTTGCGTTTACTTCAGGTATTTAGCGCGTGCTCTTATCCACAATGACGTAAACCGATTGTATTTTTATATGCCCTCCATTTACCCAGCTGAATATTTATGGAAGCAATTTGTGTGAAATACCTTGCTCAGTGGTACACCAGTGCCCCAGCTGGGTGTCGATCCAGAACCTTAAACATGCTGCCCCTGATTTGGTATTAAGTTGTGTTAAATTTGGTGCTAGAGGGTATGGTGGTTCAGTACTTGCGAGCATGTTGATGAATTCGGTGTTACGTGGAGTTAGCTTTGGTGAACTCCGCAGTGACCAGTTGTTTGTCATCTCCGCAGGCCTCTTCACGACGCCGTGGAGAACGACCACCTGGACGTGGTGCGGCTGCTCCTTTCCTACGGAGCCGACCCCACCCTGGCCACCTACGCCGGGCGTGGCCTCCTCAAGATGACCCACAGCGAGCTGATGGAGTGCTTTCTGTTAGGTGAGCCTCCCCCCCCCCCCCCCCCCCCCACAGAGAGAGGTTGTGAGGCTCCTCTGGCTGCCGCGCTTCTCGGAATCGGCCTGAAAAAAGGATGCTGTTCACCCTTGGCGCGCGTCGCCGGGGTATCTGGTTACTTAGCAACGGCTTGTGTGTTTACTTAAGCTCGAGTTTTTTTTGTTTTTTTTCCCCCTGGTGTTTGGATTTGGGCTTGTGTGCAGACTTGGCCTTTTTTTGTCCCCGTTTGTTTTTTTTCCCCCTCTTAGGTTCTGGGTTTTTTTTTTTGTGTTTTTTTTTTTGTTCTTTAGAAAAGTGAGCCAGCTTTGTTTTCCCTAAGCTTCAGCCGTGACGGTACGGAATAAGCTGATATGAATCTGAGCTCAATGAGTTATGGGGACACCCGGGGATAGGGTGTAGACTGCAAGATTAAAGCATGCTTTCGGGAGGTGTGTACTCCTGTTGTCTGAATGGTGTGTGTGTGTGTGTGTATGTGTGCGGGTGCGTGCGTATGTGCCTTACTGTATGTGTGTCAGTGCATGCATGCGTGAGTGTGTGTCTTACTGTATGTGTGTCAGTGCATGCGTGCGTGAGTGTGTGTCTGTGCATACGTGTGTGTCTGTCCATTGAGGGCTGAATGAGTGATGTGGGTGTGTGTGTGTATGTGTGTGTGTCCAGTGGAGGACTGAATGAGTGATGTGGGTGTGTGTGTGCGTGTGTGTGTGTGCATGTGTCCAGTTGAGGACTGAGTGAGTGATGTGTGTGTGTGTGTTTGTGTGTGTGGGTGTGTCCAGTGGAGGACTGAATGAGTGATGTGTGTGTGTCCAGTGGAGGACTGAATGAGTGATGTGTGTCTGTATGCGTGTGTGTGTGTGTGTGTGTGTGTGTGTGGGCAGGTAGCACAGACAGGGCTCAGCTCAGAGGAGCAGGAAGGAGCTGTGCCATTTCTCAGAGCAGGGAGGAGGGTAGAGGGGGAGAGAGACGGAGGGAGAAAGGGACTGAGAGCGGAAAAGAGAGGGAAAGGGAGATAGATGGAAGGATGGAGGCAGAGAGGGGGAGAGAGGTGGAAGAAAAGGGAGAGATTGAGGGACAGAGAGAGAGAGGGAGAAGGAGATTGGGGGATGTGTGTGAGGTGGAGAATTCCACAGATATGCATGCACTGGAGCATTCCTCACCCTGCCCCTCCCCCTCACCTCCTGAGCCGTTTGTTAGCCCCGAGCCTTATTAATCAGCACGGCCTACCGTGGGAGTGTGTGCCTCCCTCATGCGCACACACACGCACGCATACGCACATACGCGCACAGACACGCACGCACGCATGCACACACACGCACGTACACACACCTTCAAACACACACACGTACGCGCACAAACACACGCACACAGGCATGCACACACATGCGCACGCACACACACACACACAGGCGCGCACACTTCTTCTTAGCTGTTCATCGTGTCCGATGATGACGCTTGCTTCGGGGGACTGGGGGGGGGAGGGTTCAGCGCCGTTGACGCTGGTGCCACTTCGTGTGGCTGTGGAGGCCACACGCACGCACAAACACACACACACACACACACACCTGCTTATGAGGGCTGCGTGTGTTTCCTGGGGCAGAGCACGTTTCTCTCGCAGGCAGAGAGCGGTTAGCTTCCAGCCTGACAGCAGGGCTGGGGGACTCAGCGTGACTGGGGGGGTGGGGTGTCAGAGCACGCTGGTGAGACGGACATTAATCCTGCCCCCGAAACGGCAGCATCCCGGCACTGCCAGCTGCCCAGCCTAGTGTTTCAGTGTGCACGTGCCCATGTGCGTCTGTGAGTGCGTGAGTATGTGCGTACGCACCTGCGTGCGTGTGTGTGTTTGTGTGTGTGTGTGTGTGCGCGTGCGTGCGTTTGTGTGTGTGTGTGTGTGTGTGTGTGTGCGCGCGCGTGCATGCGTGCATTTGTTTGTTTGTGTGTGTGTGTGTGTGTGTGTGTGTTCAGGTGTATATGCGTGTGCATGAATGTGCACATGCGCACGAGTATGCCAGTGTGCACCTGCGCTCGTGTGTGCGTGTGCATGCGTGCGTCTGCGCGCGCGCACCTGCGTTTGTGTGTGTGCGCGCTGTAAGCGGAACACACACCCTGACGCACTTTGGCTGCCTTCAGCGAGCGTTCCTGTTGAAAGTGAGTGGCGCTCATTTGTGGACGCGCAGCGAGGGTTCGGTGGGGTTCGGCCGGCTGAGGGCCGCTCTGCTCCACAGCTCTGTCTGTGGCAGTTTGCCTCTGCTGTTTTCACAATATTACCCCAGGTTTGAAGCGCTTGTTTTGCAGGTCCTTATTTATAAAAAAAAATTTTTAAAGCAATTTTTCAACTCCGTGAAAGTCACAAAAAACGAACCAAAAGAGAGACTCAGTTCAATGCTGTGTAACTGGAGCATTTCCTCTGACTAATTGAGGGGCTAAATGAACTAGGTGGCTAATTAAAAACTTTGCTGGGTTTAAAGAAAAGCAGTTACTCAGGGTTTTTCCTGGCATGAAAAGGGTCTTTGGTACTCAGCCCCCCCCCCCCCCCCGCCCCCCCATCAGTGGACCAGGGTTAATTTGGCAGAGCATTGTCTCCAGCTTTACTTCGCACACAACACCGGACAGGAAGTGAATGACCACCAGACAGCTATCCGTCTCCTTTACAATAATTATCAGGCTTTAGAGGACTCGCAGGCTGCAGACATTGTTTTATAAATGTTTTATTGGCCTATTCTGGGAAACAAAGACATAAAAATAGGAACGCTATGCTGCATCTTGGCCTAAGATTGTTTAAGCCTTAAGTGTATAGTTTCGTGCATCTCATGCGCAGTACACTCAAGGGGATGGAGGACGTCATTGAAAAAATTGGGCATTGCAGGAAATAAACGCACTAAATGAAGTTAGCCAACTCTTGACTGTAATTCCAACACAAACGCATGATGCTCCTCGGAGAAAATGCGCGAGTCTCCCACCCTATGTGCGATCTTATTCTGTAAGCTACAGAATCTTATTCTGTAAGCTCTTATGACGGTCATACTTGATTACCTCTATTTTTCCGTTTTAAGTGTGGGTGAGTGAACAGACTCAACCTGTAATTAATCAGCTAGCTTTAAATTAGCCAGGCTGAAACTAATACAAAATAAAAAGCCATCGGTCAGCTATACTTGTAAATATACGTATATGCACATATGCCCTTTTACCATAGAAATAAAGATTATAGAAAACTTTCGACTCCAAAGAATTACATGTTATGAAACAAAAGATTAAAAAATGACAGGATTCACTGGCTAGCGAACATGCTAATGACTAACACTACCACTAGGATGCTAGTTAAACTAGTCTATTAAAAAATTTAGAAAATGTGGATTTCAGCATTTAGTTTAGGTTATTGACATGAAATGAAATGTTTGAGTGCTTATGTAATATTTCTCAACTGAAAATAATAAGATTAAATTTGGTGAGCTGGGCTAGGATATCATGGCTTGTTTACAGCTTCCAGTGCACCACGTGTACTGTATAAGAGGGCAAATATAGGCCTACGTAAACCCCTTTGTGCCACACACACGCACAATGCGATGTTA
Organism: Anguilla pacifica; assembly: GCA_039654925.1. NCBI lineage: Eukaryota > Metazoa > Chordata > Actinopteri > Anguilliformes > Anguillidae > Anguilla > Anguilla pacifica. The sequence continues at coordinate 32,629,737 of CM077286.1, read as the reverse complement.
ACAGTGTGTTTAAAGTGCACCTGTTTGCACTGTGTGCATGTATGAGTTCAAGTGTGTCCGTGCATGTGGCACAGCGGTGTCTGTAGAAGTGGCACCTCGTTGCTGTAGACAGACAGGACGGCGTTGCACTGTGACCTCCATTAGACTGTGCAGGGCAGGGGGCGGGGCTCTAGAGAGTGGTACACACCACAGTGAGGTCAGGTGAGCAGCAACCTGTGATCTCGCAGCATGGCACCTCCCCCATTCCCCTGCTAATCACTGTCACCTGCTTGGAATTTTAAATGCCTTCTCCACACTCTCTCTCTCTCTTTCTCTCTCCCTGTTGCCAGTAGCTACAGGAACAAGCTTGAGCTACACAAACCCCATCCCCCTCCCCTTTTTACCCTGCTAGGTTTTTCATTAGCATTGCATTTCTGCCTTCTTTTTTGCCATATGCAGAGAGGAAATGAAAGTCTGAAGATTCCCATATTCCCATTGCATATAAAGTACACCTTTACCTGTGCCAATATACGGTAGCGAAGAATCCGTAGCGTTGTCATAATGGATACAAACATGGAGCACAGGAAGGGTGGAATCCATTGGCTCCTGCACGCTACAGTAAATGCGAAAGCATCCTGCATCCGTGCTGGTGAGGACGTTAAGTGCAGTTAGCATCACGCTGCATTACATTCATTCAGCAGACGCTCACCCAGGGAAATTTACAGCATTGGAGAACGTGTGTTCAGCTAGCTGGCTTACACAAGCAACCGCGTTTGATTCTGAACGTGCAGCGGCATTTCTTTTGTGTTGTTTTTTATTTATTTACTTTCGAAAGCTTGTTGTGATGGCTGCAGCGTGCTCTCCCGCCTGACGGAAAGGTCCTCGTCTGTAGTTAACCTTCTCCAGCCTTCGCCTCATTGTAATGAGTGGCTCTCCAAGTCTTCCTCATTCTCCGTAATAGCGCTGCTCTCCCGACCTACCGTGCTACTCCTTTTAAGTCTTTACATCTTTTAAAAGCCCGCTGATCCCTTTAACAAATCCTGGGCGCCTCTGACACGAGCATTTTTGGAATTTGGGATTGGTGCATTTTACTCTGACAGTCTCACCCAGAGCCAGAGAACTGTCAGCAGAGCACTGCAGATGGCCGTATTCCTCTGTCATTTCCAAAGAGCCCAAATCCTTTGAGAGAAGGAAGGATGTAGTTGAACATTTTCTCGTTTCACATGGTTGGAAATGTTTCTGCTGCATTTAAAGATTTCAATGACAGAAACAAGAAACCAGCCAGTAGTACACGCTGCCATTCTGCATCAAACCCTGACCTAATTCCAATATAGAAAATTGTCATTGTAGCAGAGCTTGTAAAAACATAGATCCATTTTGTTAAATAATACAGATTGATACAAACCAGTATAGTTGTAATGGTGAGTGAAGTTGCTAGGGGATTGTCACCACAGTACTATAAATCTGGTTGATTTTGAGGCAGTAAGAAAATTCTCCATTTTGCAGTTGTGCTAAGTTAGCCAGGATTTGCAAAGCCCACCAAATGCATCCAACACAGCTGGCGATTAGTGTGTGTTCTTTAAATGAGAACGTTCTGCATCATACAGATGTACAGCAAGTATGTATCTGGTGCTATTTTCAAGTAAAAACGAGCATTTGCACCGGTATTGGAGCACTAGTCTGATTTTGGGGGCTGTCCTGTTTGTGGGTGCAGTGGGGAGTGATCTCTGAGCTGGGTGGGGCCGGGGAGCAGTGGACACATGGCCTGTGACCCCCCCAGGCCAGGGCAGATAACGCGCCACGCTCTTCTCTGTCCACTTGATTCGTCATCCTGTAGTTTTAGCACGGCCCAGCACAGAAAGCACTCCTGTCAGTCAGCCCCTCCTGAGTGTGTGTGCGCTTGTGTGAGTGTGTGTGTGTGTGTGTGCGTGAATGTGAGTGTGCGTGAATGTGAGTGTGTGTGTGTGTGTGTGTGTGTGTGTGTGTGTGTGTGTGTGTGTGCGGGTGCGGGTGCGTGAGTGTGTGAGAGTGTGAGTGTGTGTGTATGGGTGATTATGTGTGTGTGTGTGTGTGTGTGTGTGTGTGTGCGCGTGCGTGAGTGTGTGTGTGTGTGAGAGCGTGAGTGTGTGTGCTTCCCTGCTGCGGGGGGGCAGGAGGGGGGAGGGTTAGTCAAAGTGGGGCTGAGCTGCGCTGGTCCCTGACGTGCTGTTCTCCCTCTCCTCTCTCTGCAGATTACTTCTCTGACCTGCAGGGCCGCGCCGACGCGGACCCGCGGCTCTGCTGGGAGTTCTACGGCAGCTCCGTGTGCGGTGAGTTCCTCCCCGAGAGGGGACCTGGGGTCAGGGAGCGGTGGGGGTCGGGGCGGGGGGGACGAGCGAAAGGCCCTCGGGCACGTCACCGCAGTGGGACCCACGCCTAGCCACGCAAATTCAGGCAAAGCCCAACCTTGTGTGATCGCTCCCGCTTTCTCTATTCTTACCCTCCCTCCGTGTTACAGAGAAACAAAGGCTTTAAGGCGCAACCCCCACCCCCCCCCGCCCCCCCCCCGAGCTCGGGGTGACACGCTTTAGCCCCCTTTCTGACTCCTCCTAATGTGCGGGAGTTTTCCGGAGCCGTCGGGCGCTAGCGGCGCGCTAATGCGGCTGAATTGATGAATATCAGCGGAGCGCTCCGGCGCTGAAATGGGCTCTCTGCCGCCGCGCGCTTCCCCCCCCAAATTCCTGGAATTACTGCACAGCCGTGACACAGCCCTCGCCGGATTGCCGTCTATTTTTGGATTCTCTGAGTGCTGCTTCGGAAAGGGGAAAAAAAAAAAGAGGAAAAAAAGGCTTGCGTGTAAAGCAGCCCCTTGGAGAGAGGCTCTGTCTAATCGCCAGTGTGCTCTCTTCCCTCCCTATTTCTTTCACTCTCACTACCTACTTCCCTTTCCCTCTGTCCTTCTTTCAGTATTGCTGTCCATCTTTCACTTTTGCTCTCTCTCTCTCTCTCTTGCTTTTGCTCTGTTTCCCTTTCACTCTTTCTGTCTGTCTCTTTCTCTCTTGCTCTCTCCCTCCCCCCATTTTGCCTCCCCCCTCTCTCTCGTCCATTTCGAGCCTGGTCTACGGAGGTCCAGTATAGGGACTGTCTCGGGCTAACAAGCACATCCTACATACACATAGTTAGTTCGTGTTTGACAAAAGTTGACATAATATTCAACACTAATTCCTCTTGCCATATTTAATAATTTGGCTGCTTTTCTGACTGATGCACCTGCAGCTGGGGCCCTGAACATTTGGCCTCTTTGGAAGGGTTAGTTGCTTTGTAAACTTGTCAGACTTTTTTCATAGCTTGGCATGCTACTAATTGCCAGTCTTAATATGACTTACCTGTGGAACTGCAGTTGCAATTACAAAGGCAGTCAGCACTTTTTCCATGTGTGGTTTCCATTATTTTGTCTGTGTGTACATTTGTCTGTGTGTACATTTGCACTACCTATGAATTACATTATATTAATTTGCATGGGTTAATAGGATTATATTTCTTCTTTTATATTTTTTCTATACAGTTTGGGAACATTTAAGCAATACTAGGAAAACAAACTAGCAATTGTAAACATTCCAACTTCAGCTGCTACAGAATTGTCCGCTGTATTTATTCAAGATTGACCGGAAACAGCTTATGTGTTTTCTGATGGAAACGGCACAGCTGAAGGAATTGTGGGATTGCAATTGCCAGAAAAGTGTGCAGTGAATGCGTGCTGTTTGTTTATCAGAAGTTGCTATGCTATCCAGGTAACTTAAAGCCAACTCCATTTTGAGTACCACAAAACTCCAAAAGCCTTGCGTCTTGCATACTCAAAAATGTGTGTGTGTGTGTGTGTGTGAGAGAGAGAGAGAGAGAGAGAGACAGTGTGGAAAGGCTGAGACGAGATTTTGAGTAAACGTATGAGAGTGTGACTCATTTGAAGCGGAAAGGGCCTTTGCCGGTAGCTGTGAGCTGCGAGCTGTGAGGTGGGTGTGTGTCTCGGGGGCCGGCGCAGCGCTGCCCTGCGATGCCGAGCGGAGAGGAGCGGGCCGTCTCCAGGGAAACACCTGGCAGGGGCCGGCGGCAGGAGTGACGCCGCGCTCTGTTTGTGTAGCGAGGCTTGACGCAAATCACCCTGAGCCAGGTCGCACGCAAGCTCCCTCAAACCCCGCCCGGCTCAGGCAGTCCAAACGCTGTGTGTGCGCGCGCGCGCGTGTGTGTGTGTGTGTGTGTGTGCTGGCATACGTGCGTTCGCGCTTGCGTGCCTTTGCGGTAGGAGAGCTCTTATTCACCAGTGCCATTACTTTGTTTTGTTTTCTTAACTCACAGAGCCGGCGGACGACCTCTCTGCCTTCGACGTCCTGGCGAACCCCCCGGGCCCGTCGGAGGGCGAGGAGGAGCAGAGGGAGGTGTTTGAGTTTGAGTTCTCGGACCGGCCGCTCCTGCCCTGCTACAACATCCAGGTGTCCCTGTCCCAGGGGTGAGCCTCCGCTTTACTGCGTCTAATGAGGGCATTCATCACTGTCGCCTCCAGCGCCGCCGCCCGCCGCCGCTCGTCCGGCCTTTCGGGGGGGGGGGGGGGGGGGCGTCGGCTTTTAGCGCGGGGCCTTCTCAGACAAAGGCCCGAGAACCAGCGGGCCCCTTCGCGGCTATAATCGCGACCGCGCAAGAAACACCTGGCGCCCAGTCAGTTACCGACGAGCGCCCGGGACGCGCAGCCGGAGAAGCGGGTCTCACTTGAGCTCGCGTTGGTGAAGACCTGGCCTCGGCCGAAGCGGAAGCCGTTTCCTTCGCTCTTTTAAGCTTCTTTGAAAGGCTTTGTTTTTTTTTTTGTAAGGTTTGTCTGGTCCACACAGCGCCGCTCGCCCGTCGCAGCGGAAGCTGAAAAATTGTAAATCGCGGGTTTTTATTAAGCGCTCTGTTGAAAGGTTGGTAATTACCGTAGCAGTCACCCAGATTCCCGCGCCCGCGTTCATAACTGCCCTCATTTAGGGCTTTTAATTAAGTGGCCGGGCCCAGGACGGTTATTACTGGAGTATTGATAAAGTAATAAGTCTCACCTGGGGCTGGGGGGTTGTTAGCCAGCTCCCTGCTGGGATTTGTCACAGACGCTGTCTGGGAGGAAGTGATTTATGGTGTTTCGGGGCGGTGGGGGCGGGGGGTGGGTGTCGGTTGATGCCTCTGAAGTGCAAGCGAGCCTGACGCTGTGAGCGAGGGCCTGTAGCCGTGTGGCCAAAACACACAGCCGACCGCCTCCCACAGAGTCTGACTCACAGGCTCCGTACGGCCGGCCACAGCGCGCTCTCTCTCTCTGTCTCTCTCTCGCTCTCTCTCTCTCTCTCTCTCTCTCTCTCTCTCTCTCAATTCAATTTCAATTGCTTTATTGGCATGAAATACAAACGTACTTATTGCCAAAGCATACATATATAATAGGTAAAATAATAATAATATTAAAATAATAATGGTAAATAAAACAATATATACAAATAACAGCATATACAACAACAGCAACAGAAGTAAATCAATAAATATGTACAATGTTTATATGGGGTGGGTGGTCACTCACTGTCCCTCAGGTTATGGCAGGCTGAAATGAATTGTGCCGCAATTGGGGCTGTTGATCCTTCCCCTAAAAGGATTGCACATTTTTCTTCTTTTGATTTGTAACTAAAATTATTTATAATTTGGGATAATTTTTGGAAATATTTTTTTCTAATTTGTAAATATTTTGTGCAAATAAGGAGGAAGTGCATCTCTGTTTCCACCTCCCCTGTCTTGCAGTGACCACATATTCGCTGTTCTTTTGGTACCCATGAGTTTTTGTATCTGCCTATTTCAATTGCAAGCGTGTGGTCACTGAGCCTGTACTTGGTCAGGATCCGTCTCTGCTTTGTATCTCTGACAGAGGAGAGATACTCTGCCTGTGTGTATTTTCTATTTAGGGCCCGATAACAATTCAGTTTATTTTGGGATTGTGTTTCTTTGTTCCAATGGTCCAGATAGGAGCTTTTGATGTGTTTTATAATTTGGTTGACTCTAATGGGCTGTTGTGAAGCAGTGCTGGTCTGAAGCTGGTTTACATTAGTATGTGTTAATGTTAGTCTAGAGAGGTTCAGAACCAGCTGACTGAGGGGATACTTTCCTGGGCTGAGCTCTTGGGTTTGGAGTGCCAAGAATTGTAAGGAGTCTGTTGGACTCATTTTTAGGTGTTCAATAAAATTTAATGCCCTTTTTTGAATTTGAATGAGAGTCGGAAATCTGCCTAATTCAGCCCTGCACGCATTGTTAGGGGCATTTCTATGTACTTTTAGTATGTTTTTACAGAATTCTGCATGCAGGGTTTCAGCTGGATGTTTCTCCCACTTGGTGTAGTCTTGCTGACTGAGTGGACCCCATATTTCGCTTCCATACAGCATGATAGGCTGGATGACACAGTCAAAGATTTTTAACCAGATTCTAATGGGAATATTTATTTTATGGAATCTCCTTTTAATCGCATAAAAAGCCCTGCGGGCTTTTTCTTTTAATGCATTCACTGCTAGGCCAAAGCTCCCTGACGCACTGATTTTTAGCCCTAGGTAATCGTAGCTTAGTGTGTGTTCTAGGACGGTGTTTCCTAGAGTAAAGGGGTATCTGTTTTCCTGAGATCTGGGCTTTTTTTGGAAGATCATAATCTTTGTCTTTTTCAAATTTACTGTCAGTGCCCAGTTCTGACAGTATTGCTCTAGCAGATCCAGGTTCTGCTGTAATCCTTGTTTAGTGGGTGACAGCAGGACCAGGTCATCTGCATAGAGCAAGAATTTAACATCTGTGTTGTTTAGGGTGAGGCCAGGAGCTGAAGATTGTTCCAGTAACACCGCTAATTCATTGATATAAATATTGAACAATGTTGGACTCAAACTGCAGCCCTGCCTCACCCCACGCCCCTGCGTGAAGAAATCAGTTCTTTTTTTGCCAAGTTTTATTCCGCACTTGTTTTTTACGTATATTGATTTAATTATGTCATACACTTTACCCCCTACACCACTTTGTAGAATTTTATAATATAGGCCCTCGTGCCAGATTGAATCGAATGCTTTTTTGAAGTCAATGAAGCATGCAAAGATTTTTCCTTTATTTTTTTGGTATACATGTTTGTTGATTAGGGTGTGTAGGGTGTAAATATGGTCAGTTGTGCGGTGTTTTGGAAGAAAGCCAATCTGACTCTTACTCAAGACATTGTGTTCGGTAAGGAAGGCTTGTATTCGGGCGTTAAGAATACTGCAGAAAACCTTCCCCAGATTACTGCTCACACAAATGCCTCGGTAGTTATTGGGGTCGAATTTATCTCCACTCTTGTAGATTGGGGATATAAGCCCTTGGCTCCAGATCTCAGGGAAGCAGCCTGTTTGTAATATTAGGTTGAATAACTTAAGTAAGGCCTTCTGCAGCTCAGGGGTGCTGTATTTAAGCATTTCTGTTCTGATGCTGTCAGGGCCACAAGCTTTTTTAGATTTGAGTTTTTGGATTTTTTCATTTAGTTCTTTTAGAGTAATTTGGTTGTCCAGGGGATTCTGGTTGTCCTTGATTGTTGATTCGAGTATCTTTAGTTTTTCTTGAAGTAGTTTTTGTTCCAAATTGAGATCATCCTGAGAGAATTCTGTATATAGGTTTTTAAAATGGTTTTTCCAAATTTCACAATTTTGGATGGCTAATTCTTCAGGTGTTTTGTTACTTAAGTTATTCCATTTTTCCCAGAACTGATTTTGGTTAATGGAATCTTCCATCTCTTTTAGAGTTTCATGAATTTGTTTTTGTTTTTTTTGTTTTAACATTTGTTTATATAATGAAAGGATTTCACAATATTTGAGGCGCAGGTCAGGGTTTTGTGGCTGATGATGTTTCAAATTTGATAGTTTTCTTAGTTTTTTTCTAGTAGATTTACATTCATCATCAAACCATTTTTCTTCAAGATTTTGTTTCTGATTTATTCTCTTGTTAGTTTTTTTGAGGTTAGCTTTAAGTGCTGATTGATGGAAGATTTCATTTATCATTTTAGCTGCTAGATTTACACCACTTTGGTCAGGTTTAAATGATGTTAAAATGAAACTGTTAATATGGTTAGTTATTTCAGTGGAACTGATTGCTTTGGTAAATTCTTCCATGCTGTTTGCAGCCCATCTGTATGTTTGATTGAGATTATACAGCTTAGAGGGCTGTGTTTCAGTGTTCTTGGGTTGTCCAATTCTTTTCAGGTACACATTGATTTGACAGTGGTCTGAAAATGGGGTTTGTGGCCTAACAGTGAATGCACTGATGAAAGAGGGGTCCATGTCAGTGATGGCATAGTCGACTACACTAGTCCCAAGAGCTGAGCAGTAAGTAAACCTTCCTAAAGAGTCCCCTCTGATCCTGCCATTAAGAATGTACAGGCCTAAGGCTCGACAGAGATGCACTAACTCCCTACCATTTTTGTTTACAGCACGGTCAGGGTTATTTCTCTGTGTTACATTTGGTATAAGATTTAGAGGGGTATGTCCAAATATGTGGCTATTTCCATTATTGCTAATACAATCAGGCTCTATTCCTGTCCTTGCATTTAAATCTCCACACAGTAGCACATGTCCCTGGGCCTGGAAATGGCTGATTTCTGTGTGGAGGGTGTGGAAAAAATTTTCATCGTAATAAGGTGATTCAGTAGGGGGAGCGTAGGCCGCACACAGGTAAACATCAGGATCACACATGACTATTCCCTTTTTAATCTTCAGCCATATATGTGTTGGTCCTTGTTTTATTGGGGTGATGTCGGGTGCCAGGTCTTCTTTAAGCCATATTATGATTCCCCCAGAGTCTCTGCCGTGCTTGATATGGTCTAATTTTAATGATGGTAGTATGATTTCCCTGTAACCTGAGGGACAGTGAGTCAGTGCTTCCAAACGACACCATGTTTCTAGCAAAACAATGACATCATAACTATTTACATTATTGATAAATTCGGGGTTTGTGCTCTTGAGCCCAAAGGCCGAGGAGTACATACCCTGGACATTCCACAAACTGATTGAGAGGGATTTAATATTTAATTTAAACTATTAAAAGTGAAACAAAAAATATATATATAACAACAGAATTATCCTTTCTTTTTCTGTTTAGCACATGTAATTTTTATTTTCTATCATTATTATTATTATTATTATTATTATTATTATTATTATTATTATTATTATTATTATTATTATTATTATTTTGGGACAGTAAGTGTCCCTCCTACCCGCTCTGGTGACCTTTAACCCATCAGTTTGCTGCAGAGGAGGCTGAGGAGGCTCTTAATCTCTCCCAGCTCGGTGGTGGTGGGGGCGAGGCCGGGGGCAGGGGTGGGGGTAGGGGGCGGAGGGTGTCGGCAGGTTGGCTGGCTCAGGACTGCAGCATAGCTGAGCTGCTGCTCCTGGTGGGCTCTGGGCCTGTGGATGGGGAGCCTGGGGTGGTCGGGCTGGGCGGGGCGCTGATGGGCAGCAGGTACCCACATGTTGCTGCGCTGGTGAGGTGGGGCTGGGAGAAGGGGGGGCCTCCTGCTGTACTGGGCTCTGCTGGGGGGGAGGTGGGGGGGTGGGGAGTGCTGGTGGGGCTGTGGCCTCCTGCTGTATGGGGCTCTGCTGGGCAGGAGGTGGGGAGTGCTGGCGGGGCTGCGGCCCAGGGCGCTCTCTGTCTCTCTCTCTGTCTCTGTCTCTCTCTCTCTCTCTCTGTCTCTCTCTCGCTCTCTCTCTCTCTCTCTCTCTCTCTCTCTCTCTCGCTCTCTGTCTCTGTCTCTCTCTCTCGCTCTCTGTCTCTGTCTCTCTCTCTCGCTCTCTGTCTCTGTCTCTCTCTCTCGCTCTCTCTCGCTCTCGCTCTCTCTCTCTCTCTCGCTCTCGCGCTCTCTCTCTCTCTCTCTCTCTCTGTCTCTCTCTCACTCTCTCTCTGTCTCTGTCTCTCTCTCTCTGTCTCTCTCTCGCTCTTGCTCTCTCTCTCTCTCGCTCTCTCTGTCTCTGTCTCTGTCTCTCTCTCGCTCTCTCTCTCTGTCTTTTTTCTCTCCTTCCAATTCTCTCTTGCGTTGTCTCCCTTTTGCTTTCTCGCTTGCTTTCTCTCGCCATCTCTGTCTCTCTCCCGGTCTCTCGCTCCCTCTCTCCGTCTTCCTCGCCGTGTAGCGCTGTGGCGTGTTGCGTGTCGCTGTAGCGTGTTGCGTTGCGCTCTGACGTGTTGTGTGTCGCTCTGGCGTGTTTGTGTGTCGCTGTGGCGTGTTGTGTGTCGCTGTGGCGTGTTTGTGTGTCACTGTGGCGTGTTGTGTGTCGCTGTGGCGTGTTTGTGTGTCACTGTGGCGTGTTTGTGTGTCACTGTGGCATGTCGCTCTGGCGTGTTTGTGTGTCACTGTGGCGTGTTGTGTGTCACTGTGGCGTGTTGTGTGTCACTGTGGCGTGTTGTGTGTCACTGTGGCGTGTTTGTGTGTCGCTGTGGCATGTCGCTCTGGCGTGTTTGTGTGTCACTGTGGCGTGTTGTGTGTCACTGTGGCGTGTTTGTGTGTCACTGTGGCGTGTTGTGTCTCGCTGTGGCGTGTTGTGTGTCACTGTGGCGTGTTGTGTGTCACTGTGGCGTGTTGTGTGTCGCTGTGGCATTGTGTGTCGCTGTGGCGTGTTGTGGGTCGCTGTGGCATTGCGTGTCGCTGTGGCGTGTTGTGTCTCGCTGTGGCATGTTGTCTCGCTGTTGTGTGTCACTGTGGCGTGTTGTGTCTCGCTGTGGCGTGTTGTGTCTCGCTGTGGCGTGTTGTGGGTCGCTGTGGCGTGTTGTGTGTCACTGTGGCGTGTTGCGTTGCGCTCTGGCGTGTTGTGTGTCGCTGTGGCGTGTTGCGTTGCGCTCTGGCGTGTTGTGGGTCGCTGTGGCGTGTTGTGGGTCGCTGTGGCATTGCGTGTCGCTGTGGCGTGTTGTGGGTCGCTGTGGCATTGCGTGTCGCTGTGGCGTGTTGTGGGTCGCTGTGGCATTGCGTGTCGCTGTGGCGTGTTGTCTCGCTGTGGCGTGTTGTGTCTCGCTGTTGTGTCTCGCTGTGGCGTGTTGTGTCTCGCTGTTGTGTCTCGCTGTGGCGTGTTGTGTCTCGCTGTTGTGTGTCGCTGTGGCGTGTTGCGTGTTGTGTCTCGCTGTGGCGTGTTGTGTGTCGCTGTGGCGTGTTGCGTGTCGCTCTGGCGTGTTGTGTCTCGCTGTGGCGTGTTGCGTTGCGCTCTGGCGTGTTTGTGTCTTGCGTGTTGTCTCGCTGTGGCGTGTTGCGTTGCGCTCTGGCGTGTTGTGTCTCGCTGTGGCGTGTTGTGTCTCGCTGTGGCGTGTTGTGTCTCGCTGTGGCGTGTTGCGTTGCGCTCTGGCGTGTTGTGTCTCGCTGTGGCGTGTTGCGTGTCACTGTGGCGTGTTGCGTTGCGCTCTGGCGTGTTGTGTCTCGCTGTGGCGTGTTGCGTGTCGCTGTGGCGTGTTGCGTTGCGCTCTGGCGTGCTGTGTCTCGCTGCTCGGCGCGCTCGCTCTCCCCGCCGCTCGGCGCTGCCTTTTATCTGGCAGCTGCGCTGGTGTTCTCTCCCTCCGCGCTGATGCAGTATTAATGACTCTCCTGCGCTACCTGACGCGCTCTCAGCCCTCCTCACATTTCCGCTGCTCTCCCCCACTCCACTCAGCCGTCCGCCAAAAGGCCTCGTCTTCAAAACCTTTTCAAGTGCCAATCGATTGGGTAGCATCTTTTACTCCTATCTGGCCCAGTGTGCGTGTGTGTGTGTGCGTGCGTGTGTGCATATGTATGCGTGTGTGTGCGCGTATGTATGCCTGTGTGTGCCTCTGTGCGTGTGTGTGTTTGTATGTGCGCGTGTGTATGCACCAGAGTGAAGTAACGCGTGCAGATATTTGCATTCTGAACCCCCCTCTCCCCCTCCCCCCCCCCCCCAGCCCTCGGAACTGGCTGCTGTTGTCGGACGTGCTGAAGAGGCTGAAGATGTCCGCGCGGGCCTTCCGCGCGGCGTTCACGCACATCGAGGTGGCCACCATCGCCGAGGCCGAGTTCTACAAGCAGGCGTCCCTCAGCCAGCTCTTCTCCTGCCCCGACGAGCTGGAGGGCTTCCTGCCCGACAGCAAGGAGCTGCTGGACCTGGTGGAGATCAGCGCCGAGCTCACGGCCCTGCTGGGCTCCTCCCTGGAGTGCCTGGATGGCAGCTGGGATCCCGTCGCCATGGCGAGGTGATGACCCGGCCCCCGGCCCCCGGCCCCCGGCCCCCGGCCCCCGGCCCCCGGCCCCCGGCCCCCGGCCCCAGGCACGGACACGCACGTGTACATAGTGTACATAGCCGACTGATGTTGCAGACTGGACGGCAGAGGTTCCAGCTCTGTTCAGGACCGACTCTTAATTTAACATCCATCTTATTTTTATAAATATAAATATATGAATATATTTCTTCTGATTTTTGGTTTTATTTTATATATGGTCCTATTTTTACTTTCCCTTCACGTAAAAAAAAAATCTCCATGCCTAATTTGGAGAGCTTGGGAATTGGTCAGAAACAAAAAGGCTTTAAAATAGAGGCTTTTACACACAGTACTCTAATTTTCACTGTGCACCTCAGTTTTAGTTTACAGACCTGCCTAGCTTGGCCAGGTGAATGCATATCATTTAGAAGCTGGAGTTGTTTTTGAACATGGTGTTTGCATTCATTGGAAGAAGATGCCCTTCTGAGTTTGTTTCTCATGGAGCTGACTTCAGGAGCTGTTTTCTGCCTTCAAATATTGGCGTTTTTCTTTTCTCTTATTTAAAATGAAAAATTTAAGATATTTTCGTGTGTTTTTGTAAAATAAAAAAGGTTTTAAGATACTAAAACAATATAAGCCGTTTGGTGGAAAGCGTGCTTTAACTTGTAAATAAGGGGTTGTTATTTGCAGTAATTGTTTCTGATTGGTGTGTTTATCGTTTATGCAGATGTGTTTAAACTTTGTAATTAAAGAATACCCCATTTGTATTTATATTTTACAAAAAAAATCCTTTAAAAATAAATGGCAATAAAAGAGAATCTTCAACTCTTGTGTCAGGCTCTTAGTTACTGTCCCAGTATTAAACTCGTTAACTATTAAAAACCTTTCTTGTCATCATTCATTACCAAGGATTCATTTTCAGGCCTTTGTCAGGAACTTGCATGGTTTGGAATTAGAACTCTGATGATGATCAGACAGCCATAAAAAGTGCTTCAAAAGTTATCAGATCAAATGGATCACTGTAGACCTATATTATGGCCCTGAAGTGAGAATTCATTCTTTGCAGTCCAAATACAAACATGAAAAAGTATGTCATAGGAATATTTATTTTAAAGGACGAAGACCGGTATGCCGCAGGGCAACGAACTCTTAACCCGTATTTAAAATCACCTGTGCATCCGGGGTTTGACTCTTCGCTATGACACCAGGGCAGGGCCGACCCTTCCTATACGATCACAGTGCGTTGCATGTGGGGCTTATCCTAGTTTGCCAAACGCGTTTTTATTTGTACAAACTGAAAATAATAGGTCCCAAATAAAATTAAGAGGTATGCTTGGTGGGAGGCTGTGTGGCAGAAACTGAATGCGTATTCCGAACACGAGGGAAGTTTGCAAGTACGAGCTTCCTACGAAGAAAAATCAAGTGGACCAGCTAAATGTTCGCGATCGGTCGCGGACAGCACGGGAAATGGCTCCGTTATTGGCCACGTCAACAATACGGGGTTATTGTACAGCAGTTCACCTTCAAATTGAAATTCATTTGAGATTTAGCCTACATCATAGTTGCAAGACGCAGATACGCCACTTTAAACCAACGTAAGTGATAGAAAAAAATGTGATAAATGAATAAACTGGTAATTAAATACGCAATTAAATATATTGATAATAAAATTATATCTCGTTTATTTAATGACATTTTACTTCCGAAGGACACTAATATGTCCATGAGCTGCAAGAGACTCAGAAACGGCTACCCCTGCCTTAGAAAATGGTAAATTCGTAAACAAGGAGTGGATTATAAGAACACTGGGTTCTTCCCTGAACAATACCTAGGGTTGTTCGGAACTGTTTTGAAACCCCTGTTTTCGTGCACCGGAAGATAGTTCCCTTCCGTAAATCAATCCACAGATGCAGTAATAATGTTCTGGGTACAACTGGGCTTCCCAACGGTGTTTTAAGCGCTAAATTGTACATAATAATAGAGTGTGTTAAAAACGAACAGAATTTTTTGCAGTAAACGACCAGTGAAGACTAAAATTCTCATTTGAAGACTATGGGCAAGAATAATGGCTGTCTATAACGTTCCATATTGCGAAGTAGGCTAGTTATGTGGGTGCTTCAGCTCGAATGAATAATATCGCATACAGGAACGTATGACGGCACACCAACATTGAATTCACTCGAGCATCTGGAATGAGGCCTGGTCAGAATGTTTTTTTTTTCTGCTGGTCTTTAACAAGGCGAGGCTAATCTCGACAGAGAATCTGTATCCCATTAAGTAGAAGCTACAGCGTAAGGCATTAGGCTGTTAAGTATCAATATCCTCCGGCTCTTCTCTGGAGCCCCTGTTGCGAAGTGTCAGGTGGCGCGTGAGTCAGGGAAACGGCTGCGATGAGAAACGTTTATTTCCCAGCCGTTGTCCACGACTCCAGATATGTTGCAAACGGTTCAGTGGGCTCATCAATTGTGAGCTCGAACATCGCACAGAAATGATGGCCCCAACTTGTGCACAGAGAAAATACTTTAAGTTCAATGTAAATGCAACGTTTGTTTTTCGTTGTTTGCACATAATTCTAAAATTATTCAGAAAGCGTGTTTCGGTGTGAATGTTTGCATGCTAGTCTAATTTTTAAGTCTAGTGTTTTCACGTACACGATATTCGCCTCAGTGACTGCAATTCCATTGACTACCTTTGCCCGATAGGAGAGGCCGTAGTAAATATAAGAACCGAGGACTACTAAATCTTTCTGGAGCGTAGCCTATAGTTGACTCAAGAGAAAGAGATGGAACAAAATCTGAGCGCGCAAAAATTATTTAGAGAAACTGCATAATCCTGAGATAAATTTACTGTCACGTAGGCAACCATAGCTGCGTGTGTGTTTGGTTAAGACGAGTAAGTGACCGTCGATTTATTATTATGTCTGCAGCAGTTCGGAAGTTGCGCATGTTGGGCACCAACTGCATTCGATTCGTAAGTGGTTAAATCGTGTTTTTCCTTGTGCGTTTTATGAGGAAAATTCAAATTAAACATTTATAGAGCTTTTTACAAACGCTTTATATGAAACGTTACAGAAATGTTAATAACCCCATGTAGGCCCAGAATGCACAGCCGTGGTGCTTTATGTGACTCAGTTTTAGCCGCTACGCCGCAATTTGAAGGCCTCTGCCCACAGGGTGATGAAACTGAAGATCAGGGAAAATTCATGCGGATTTCAGTGTTTTATTGCATTTTCATCTTTTGTTAGTTCTTCTTCTTTAGGCGCATCCTCACAGAAAATCCGATGACAGAATCCGAGAAGAACGTAAAATAATTAATGTGAATTGTGTTGTGATGGAGCTTGAATATTTGGCCATTGCTCAACTTCTGAAAAGGATAATATCCCATATCTCCTAGGCTGCAGTAAGCCTATAGGCCAACCAGAAATGCCTAAATTAAAAATAAATAAACTACTCAATAAATAAAATAAATTCAAGAGTACATGAATGTAAACATAAATAAATTAATTGATAAAATCTGAGGTACATGGGTATTTCTGCATTTATTTTCCTATTTATTTATTTTCGAATTATTCATTTCTGTACTTAATTCCCTATTTGTATCCTGTATCATTAATTTCTGTATTTATTACTGTATGTATGTGTTTCTTGATTTATTGATTATATATTTATTTTCGTAGCCTATTTATTTCTGTATTTTTTGTCCATATCATAATGAGGGGTGCAGATTTTACAATCACGCACAGAAATCAAGCCTAGAGTGGGAGAATAGGAGGTAGGTGCAGAGAGAGATAGGGTGCATTCCACCCACTGATTTTTCCCCTTTCCAGGTCTCATTTCTTTCTCCTGGAAATCGATCAAGGTGCACCATCTTTGAGGATATTCCAACCTGTTACATGCTTCTCCTAGGAGCTGGGAGCTAGAAGGCGCCAAAAGAACTCTTGAGTAAGGAAACACGAGTGCATCCTTTTGTGAAAGTATTTTTTTGGATTGCGTAACGTATTATGATCGAACTGTGGCAAGTAACGGAAGCAAGGAGGTAAAAAAATAAGCGGTTGGACTGTGCAGTTCTTAGATGTCAAGATGTCTGATCGACCAGACGCTCTGTGGCCCAAACTTGAGCTGTGCACCACACAACAGTAAATCAAGTTAAGATCCGGTCCGTGCGAAAGGTTCACCCTCGGTCCTGAACATCACAGAAAAATAGGCCTGTATTTACAAAGATCGGTCTGAGTTGAACAAATCCAATCAATTGGTTAATCAACTGTCTATTGTCAACAGGCTGTTAATTAATTAGTTAGTTAGTTTATTTATTTATTTCTAACATATCAGACCTCCCTGGAGACCCATGTCCGTGGTTGTCTTTCTTTTCTCATTTTCTGTGAACATACAGATGGCTGTTTTATTTGAGCTATCTATTCTGTAGCTACATGTTTGTATGCCTTCGCAATGTGTCACTGTAGGCAATTATGTGAATTGTATTGTATGTAGATGCATATGAAATGTCATAATGGAGTCCATTTAAAATACTCAACTTAGGCCTACCATATTCTGTCATTTGCAGCATACAACTTAGTAGTAACACACTCTACTATTAGTAATTTCTATAACTGGCAGCATAAAACACTGCATTAGGTTTAACTTGCCTGGGGTGTCTGCACTTTTTACTGGCTAGCAATCCCAGCGAGCTAGCATGCTTTATCAAAACTATGCAATCTGTTTGTCACTAAAAGACTGTTTATGATTAAACACATTTGGTTTCCTTGACATAAGCCTACACACAATACAGCACCCAAAAAATACTTCCAGTAAAAAAGTCATTTGCCTACAGCCAAAACAGACTTTTTTTTGGCAGTATCACCAGGAATATTTTTTGAAATCTAATGCCATTCGTTGGGGACAAGGGGGGGGGGGGGTTCTGAGTTTTCAGGCCAACCCAACCTCATTGTTCACCCTGAAATACGTTGCTCTAGTTATAATGCAACCACTTAAAAAGCATCTGTTACATTTGGCCCCCTCTGCCCTGAAGCAGTCGAAGCAACCGGGGTTTAAACAAGAAGTGTACAGTCTATCTACGCACTCTGGTATTGATCAACCAATGGGAATAAGGTGACAGCGCAGCATACTTCGATTGACAGCCCCCACCCCAAGGACAAGGAAAAACATAAATAATTAAATATATAGAAATAAATACGGAAATAAATATATACAGAAATGAATATGCACAAATATGCATAAATACCCATTTATATAAGATTTTATCTATTAATTTATTCATGTATACACATTTATTTTTTCATTTTTCTTGTATTTATTTATGTTTAATTTGAGCATTTTTGGTCCTCCATAATAGGTCTACCTGTGGTGATGTTGACCATCATAATGAGAATTCAAATATTTTAGAAGATAGAGTCGAACGAACAAACGGTAAACGCTGCTGCCGCAAGGTTCAAGGACGGACTAGTGCATTTGGAGAGTAAAAGCGGTTGTTGGCTATATATAGCGTCTGCTTCAACACCGTTGCCATTATACCATTTCATATGGACGCTTGCAATAACTGAATAGTTCAGTTAGGTTGCAACCATGAATAAATTAGGCTCGGCCTATAATACGTTCGCATGAGGCTAAACGAGCGCTGTGAAATGACAATGTCATATAGTGACAGGCGCGACGCAACTTATATATTTGGAGATGACTAGCAACCGTTTTTACATTAATTTAATGAGGCCAACATTTCTGCTTTAGGAGTGTTTCCGTAAAAGCAGTTGGAGAATTCCACAGAAAGTGCGAAAGAACGTGGAAGAACACGTTCATAAAAATGTGCCCGAGAAGAATATAACTGAAAATTTAAGACGGATTTCATGAATAGCCTAACTCGTTTCGTGACGTTACTAACCAAGCATGTGATGTTATGATGGAGAGGGATTGGCTCAAGGCCAAAGCAAATCAAATTCCAGGATCAACAAAACAGTTCGGTTTATCTCTACGCTGTTCAAACACAACGCTGTGCCGTGCTCTGCTGTTTGGTGAGAACCATTGCGTGAGATCTGAGAAACCGCGGCGAGTTCCGACTGACACGTTGTGAAAAATCCTGCGGTCAAAAAGAGTTCAAGAAGAAATAACGCGGAATCTACTGGAAAAAGTATTTTTGTCGTGTGGGTAGACGTTACAGACCTTTACCGTGCACTGTAGTCTGGCGTTACTCAGGTTCTGATTTTTTATTTATTTAACGGACGTAGGGCAAATTCGGAGAACAGTTTTTAGATGCACCAATTAGGCACCGTCAAGATAATTTATGCCAGCGTTCAGAGGGAACTTTAAAAAAAAATTTTTTTTTTTAAAACTGCTCCGTACACGGGAACTGTTTGGTGTAGTAGCCTAACAAAGTATAAGAACTAAAGAACAGATACCGTTGAGACGGTTTCACCAACATAAGGTGAAGACTCGTTTAAGATGCGACGCCCTACCCCTTCTCATATGGCAATGAAGACAGGAATCGATTTAAACAAGTCGGTGTGCTTTCTGGTCAGGGCTCCCAACTTAAATTTGCTGAGCCAGAAATAACCCTCATTGTCATGAGAACGGGCAAAACAACTTTGCAGGAGGGCACTGGTTCTCCTAGATCATTTTCAGCTGTAGAAGTTGTGTTTTTTATTTATTTATTTTGTCAGCGTTGCTGTCAAAACAAAGCAGCGGGATTGATGTCTTTGTGTGTTTGCGTATCTGAAATCATCAATGACTAGTAGCTTACATTCCACCTGTATTTATTCTGACAACCGGCAAGCAGAAAATAGAGCCTACCTCTATGCGATGCACACCATTTATTATTTTATTAGCAGACACTCTTAACAATGACAACTTACTTTTTGAAGGTTACGACATGTTATTTGATGGAGCTTACTATCTCAGGTCTCGTGCTTTGCTTCCTGGAAAACTCCCTGTTTACCAGAGTCTTTCCATCCGCCCTCGGCGGACTACGGGACACTCCGCTGTGCACTGCGCCAGTATGCATCCTGGGGTCTGTTGTTTACACAACCAGATCAATGTGTTCTTACACACAAGGGCAACCAAAACAAATACAAGCAACCAGTTTACACAACCTTTAACGCGCCGGACCTCGGATAATGTTTTTAGCATTTAAAGCAAACATCCAATTCTTTCGGTTGCAGTAGTATTTTCACATGATCCATTTTTACATGAATTAAAAAGAAACAATGAGGAGACTGAGGCTACGGTCACACAAGTCTTTTCATGCGACTTCTGGAATCGGAATTTGAACATTCGATCACACCAGGCCACATTTGAGTTGTGTCCACATTTGACAGTTCAATGCGAGCTCTTGTGATCAGATCTCAGTTCGGATTTAATTATCCCGCGAAATATGTATAAAAAATAAAAATAAACGGAAAAGACATTCCAGTGGCTTTCGGTATTCGTGAGATTGTGTTCTTTTTAATTATATTTAAACTATTGAGTAGTCGAAGTAGGGCCCGCACCAGGCGTGCACTGATCAGGAGGCAGCAGCGGAGGCGTGCAGTTAGTACTGTTTGCATCCACTGTTCCGGTCGAGAGGAGGGTATGGGTCCACGAACGTAGCCAGCACTGGTGGAGCCACATTGTCCACAACTTCAAAGATTCCGACTGGCTTGTCAATTTCCGTATGCGAAAGCATACTTTCGACCACATTTGTCATCAGCTGCAGGCTCGTCTCCACCGACAGCACACTCATCTCCGTGCCCCCGTGTCTGTGCTCAAACGAGTGGCTATTGCGCTATTTCCTGACGTTTTTCCGGTGAAAGCGTTTGGAGATGCCTGATTATGTCCAGACTACAAGCAATTCCGAACACAATGTGTGCTAGACCACCTCGCCAAGTGGTCAGATCCGAACCCAATGCGAGCGATATCCGATGTGTGCGCGTCCACACCGGTCACTTAATGCAGCCTCGCCTGATCGGATATTAAAAAACGCAGAGAAATCGGATTTAAAAGAATAGTGTAGCCTGAGTGACAGAGGAAACGTTTCGAACCCCCCTTCCCCCCGCGTTACCACAAGTCACCAACTGCCACTGTGGTCTGAATAGTCTGTTGGCACACATCTGTCATTTGTTTTTCCTAAAGAGGGCCTTTAAAGCTTCAAGTGATGCCAAGATATCAGCGAGCCTGTAGGTGGAGGAGGGCGAAGGATGTCGGCCGGAAAATATGCAGACTCTACTGACAGAGACTTCAAAATGAAGCGCTACAAAGATGGTGGAGCAAGTGACAAGAAGGAATTGTTAGTTTGAAAGTGAATTTTTAAAGAAGTGTCTGCAAGTCTTAGCAAGATTGGAGGCTAGTTCGCCAGAAATGTATTGGACATTAATTGAGACAGAGCTGTTATGTGACCCAGCTTTGCGCATATTTACTGTATATAAATTTTAAAAGATCACGCAGCAGTTATTTTCAGAGCTAATCATGAGTTGTTGGTCACGTAAGATTGTGTGGCCGCATGAACGAATTCATCAAGTTATTCCATACGGGAAGGTAACTCCCTAACCAAATGTAAAACCTACTTGCATGAGGTAGCATTGTCCATGCGTTCAATAGTGCCCAAGCCTAACTTGTAGGCTACTTGTGACAAGTTTGGAAAAATTCCCGCTCAAAACCGAATACTATTTCCTGAGTAGTTTCGTTATTTTCGCGGACAGAAGGACAGAATATCCAGCTAGTTGGTCCCCTCGGGACTGCATTTTTCTTGAAACAGCACCAGTTCATCTGGTGCCACAGGCCGTGTCAAATGAGTGTGATGTTGAGCATCTTGCGAGCATGCGCATCCTCAAGTTGGCGTGTGGAGGAACCAGATGCGCTCTGTTCCCAGAGGTCACTGGCGCTACCTTCAGCCGTCTTGCCTCAGCCTCGGGCGAAACGGAGATGTCAGTCGCTTTGCCTAGGGAGCCAACAATGAAGTTGTGTCACTTGTTTGTCCCTGCCGCGTGGCTTCCGTTGTTCTTGCAACATATCACACCGTCCCCGTTTCCTACACACGCACGTCTTGCAGACTTCTGATTGGTCATTGCCTTATGTTCAGTTACTCTGTCAGAGAGTGCTTCAAGAGCCATATGTAACTATGAGGACGCTACGCATTTCACCAGATACAGTATGTCGCAGATTCAAATAAACCTACATCTTCCTAAATTCGGATTGTTTTACGATACTGTGTGATACTGCCTCGACGTAAAATACACATATTTACCCACGTGTGTACTTTAGTGCCGACACACTTTATAATATGCTTAGAGATATTTGTGAAACAAGTTTTATGATGGCTACATCTTAAACTTGATCATCTTAGCCTTTGTTATTTAATCATTACAGCACATTCTCAAGTCATTAACAATTTGCAACATTCATTAGCCATGCAGATTAAGTGTGGAAACACCTAATTAATGGAATATA
The DNA here is from genome assembly GCA_039654925.1 of Anguilla pacifica. Taxonomy (NCBI): domain Eukaryota; kingdom Metazoa; phylum Chordata; class Actinopteri; order Anguilliformes; family Anguillidae; genus Anguilla; species Anguilla pacifica. The sequence goes on along the minus strand of CM077286.1, from coordinate 32,608,111 downwards.
TATATTTAATATATGACACCGAAATAACTTCACATAAATTTATATATCCCATTTAACATATATTTTACCATGGTTTTTTTCCAGGAATTAAACTTATACTTTTTTCCTAGTTCTGTCACCTCCAGTTCTCACCCCAGTGACAAAAAGTGATTTGGTGCAAGGAATGTGTTATATAATAATTACAATATTCTTTTATATTGTGTTTTTCTGACATAATTTTGGAATAAAAATAACACCAATTCATCGAATCTTAATAAAAGTACATTTGCTGCTTTTCTGAGATGGCCTTAAATATAAATGCATTGCCAATTCCAGTATGTATGTAGTATCCAGTCAACTCTGAAAGAAGTCTGCATTTTAGAATGTTTTCTAAATACAATTAGGCACTCACAAGTAAACATACAAAGTGTTGTTTGTCCATGGGTTTAGAATGGAAGAACTGTGCATGCTTAATTAAAAAACAATTAGATGACAGTAGCCAGGGTAATTATTCTCCCCCTCATCAGATTCATTGTAGTGATGGCTAATCCCCCTCTTATCTATTAGCAGTGACATTGAAGGCAATTGGCTACAGTGTCACATTTCAATGAGGGCTAGAGGTGCAGGCTGCAGCAGGGGCTTACAGGGAAGAGTGGAGGGATATCGGATGGGTGGACGTGGGGGCGTGGGGCTGGTTTTGGGTTGATGCAGGCAGTGATGGCTGTTGGGGGGGGGGGGTTCTGTTGTCGAAACGACTTGCCCGAAAGACAACTCCTGTTTTAGGGGCGAGGGGGACAAACTTGTCTCTGATGGATAAAATAAGCTGAAAACTAATTAATGCCGAGCAGGCCATTTATGGCACAGGCCTCTGTGGTTCCAGAGTGTCAGCGAGCGAAAAACAGGGAGGGGGTGTTTGCAAGCAACTTCCAAGGAAGCTGAGAAAGGCTGCCCAAAATAGAGATGCATTATTCTGCCTCGTGAAAGAAATCAGAGTGGCAGTCTCCAAAGCTTCAGGCAGCGTGCTATAAAAGCACTGTGACTGCTTTCTGTGACGATATCATTGCTTAAAAGCAATGTTTTAAGTGGATGCTTGGCGCAGCCAAGGAGTGTGAATTTTGGGAAGGGGGGGGGGGGGTGGTCGCTCCGGGAGAGATGGGGTGGTGGGGGTTCTGTTCTGTCCCCTGGGCCTCCTCTCTGGGGTCTTGAGCAGCTCCAGCTGTCGACAGGATCTGGCAGGAAAGTCTGGAGAAACCCGCTGTTCTGCAGTTCCCTTCCCTCCCAGAGCTCGCGTCTCCCTGGGCTAGAATCCCAACTGGGCTTGCATGGCGGGGATTGGACCAGTGGTATTAAATGTGGAACTTACAAAGCCGAATACTCAATAAATCGCCATTACTGAAATCCTAGGGCCATAGACATGTATTTTTATACAGGATCGGTTTTAAGGTGTACAAGCATAACATGGCCACATATACAGGACAGACAGCAGGGAGTTCACAACACAAAGAGCTATGTTTTGTAATGACATTGAGGTTCAAGAGAGCTAGAACTTTGACTGGCTGTACATTGCTATGTTTGTTTATGGACCAACTGGGACAAATGAGAGAGATTGGGGAGGACTTTTGCTTTCAGAACGTGGATTTTCCACCTCTGAAAAAAAAAACTGTCTAAGCACTACAATAAGGTGCAATCAATGTCATGTCATGTATCTAAATTACTGTTAAAGCCATGGATCCAGCAAGTTCGGTGGGGTTTTAATAAATTATATGAATTGTATAGCTGCATTGCAATTTACTAGAGACGCTTACAAAAAGAGATAAAAAATAAGGGAACTTAAAATAGTCTAAATGAAAAAAATCCAGTTGAGTAATTCCATCCATCCCAGGGCCAGAGACCTATAGTACTATGCAAGAAATAATTATTTGTAGCAACATTATTTGCACCTAGGAGTTTTCTTCTTTATAAAAGGTATCATAAATCTGCGCCATCAACCAAACCTGAGATTTTATTTGGTAGAGATGCCAAGACAGTCTAGGAATTTATTGACACCCTCTCACTTTATGTTTTATGATGGAGACAGGAGGGAAGGAGAGAGAAAGAAACAACTTTTTCATGCAGAAGACACTAGGATAAGACTGAAAACTCAAAATTGACCCCTGCCTCTTGTACTACTGGAAGGAAAACCCTGGGAGCAATGTCCAATATTGCTTTGTCAAGCCCAAAGAGCTCTGGTGGGGGCATTTTTCATCTCCCTGTCTGGACACAGCCAAAAACAATCACTGATGTGTTAGCTGAACCCCTCTTGAACTCGAACATCGAACAATTAAAAACGTGTGTATCCCAGTCCGGAAACGTGCACTCAATGTGCATTTGCAGCCTCACGGACCGTATACGCGAAAGAAATAAAATCAGAAAAGCACCGTGCACTCAAAAACATGTTAGTGCGAGAGTCGCGCTTTCCGGGAGATAACAATGATCCAGCCATCTGTTCGAGTAAAAGCACAATGGCAGAGCGGCTTTTAAGGCTTGCGTGGCTGTGAGCTTGATCTAGAACGAGGGACTTACAGGCGGGGCCTGTCAGCGCACGAACAACACCGACCAAGACGGTTCAGATTGCAGGAAGCTCTTTGCACGCAGCGGTGCCTCCAACAGCCGTTATTAATCAGCTTGATCCACCTGCAGATCGTTATGGATCGCTTACAGAAACGTCGCATCCCGCCCCTTCCATTGACTGCGCGGCTCTCCGAAAGAAGCTCCGCGAGTCCGCATTGTTCTTACCCTGGCTGCGTCCCATTCTACAGTCTGTGGTTCAATTACTTTTCGTGACTCCAGATGTCAATTTCACATATGTATATATCTATCTTTTTTTAAAATCAGTTTAGCTTTCCATACTAGGAAAGGAAGCGAAGAGGTACCTCAATAAATGGTTGCAATGCACCTCTTCTTTCCTCCACTACCACCTCGTCTCCTCCATTACCCTGGAAACTGATCGTTGTGTCCTCCCTCCAGTGTCCCAATATTGGAGGAGACGAGAGATGCAGCTTCAAACTCGGCTCCTCGCCTCCTCCCAGTGAAGGACACATCAATGTACGCTACCACGGAAGTCTTTTCACATTTCTGGGTGACATCATCATGCTCCCGCCCAGGTTTGAAAGACCACCCCACAGAATTTGACATTCAAACTTAAGAAGAGCGGAGATGAGAACTTGAATTCCCCCAATTATGCTAGATATTTAGCCAGATTTGTGTGTGATTCAGTAGTTTATATTATCACACATAGCCTAACAGGCTAGATTGCTCACAACAGATAGGCCTAACAAAATGTCAGCGACAGGGAACGCGGTGCGATAAGCTGTAAACTGTCTCCCGTTTCAAATTTTATTTCCCCATTCCACAGTTCTGTTAAAGTGCTCTGTTAATCGTTCCATTAATCATTGCTCTGTGGCAAGGGCATGTCTTTAGTTTGAATATTGGGGGCATTGAAATACATAAACCCTGAGAACTGCGACCTTCCAGGGGGGTCTGGGAGGAGTCATATTTTTTAAATAAGAGTTGTGAAATGATCGGTTTTGGTGAACTCTAAGGGGATATTAGCCTTCTTCAGATTACTAATCAGTAAAAAAAAAGGGTGTTTGTCATGGGAAATATTGGATGAAGTTCCAGAGTCACAGCTAAGTTGTTGAAAATCCTTAAAAACTGGGAAAAAAGCTGAAGAAACAACGTATTTCTTGGTAAACACATACTACCCCCTTCTTTGTCACCATTGATTTCAGTAGATATTTCGGAAGGTATTGCCAAAAGTCTGTTGTAGCTATATGAAAGTGGATTTTTTCAGCTACTGCATTCTGTGTACGTCAAGGAATCCACAGGTAGGCTATGTAATCGTAAGCAGTCTTTTAGTGACTAAAAGATTGCATAGTTTTGATATAGCATGCTAGATTGCTGGCATTGCTAGCCAGGCGAAATGTGTAGACACTCTCCCCTCGGGGTTTGACCTAACATGATTTTTAGGCCATGCCTAGCCGTAAGAACTAGAGTAGCCTATGCAATTAGGGAAGACCATGGCTGGTTGGCACAAAGCTATTTCATTGAACATAATATTTATATTTATTCCCTAATCTTTCCCTAATCTATGTGACACGAAAATTGATTTGCTAATATTGCTCTCTGTGCACACTGTCTAACCATTTTTTTATTTTAGTTTTGATATAGTCTACAACTCCGCATTTTAGTTACAGTCCAGAAGGTAACCCAGATAACAAAATAAATTGAATCAACGTTGATGGCTTACATTAATTGTAAATTGAAAATGCTCATTATGTTAAATGTCGATTTAACTTAAAATTTTTAATCGAGACTAACATTGGGTCAAAATTGATCCATCCATGAAATTTTTTTTATTGTAGTCGATTTGATATAGAAACAACATATTATGAATAAATTTTACAAAGACCTCTATTGACAAGTCTCAATTAAAAATTTGATGTTAAATCAACATTTAACATAACAAGCACTTTCAATAGAAGATCAACGTAAGGAATGTAGATTCAATGGCATTTCGCTATCTGAAAATTATTTTAAACAAAACCTTGACGGAATCTGTAGTGGTTAGCAGCAATGCTATTCACAGGAGTGCTCCGATGGTTGGTGATTCAGCTAGGCGCAGGATGGAAATACCTGGAGAGCTTATCATCTTGCTCCTGCTATAGCCTCTGATAATAGCCTATAGCCTAGCTAGACTAGCCCAACCCAAATACAAAATCCAGTTGTGCATTTTAACATTGTTTTTTTTTAGATTTTATTCAAACTGGACAATAACACAACATTCAACCCAGCCAACATTTAACAAAAACTTCTGTCTGTCAAAAAATAGATAACAAGCGGCCGATTGTGGGACGCGGGAGCAGGGCCAGGTGATTTTGGTGAAAACAGTGTGGTTTGAAGGCTGATGCTGAAAACACACTGTCTCCGGTGTAAGTTCACTGTCTGTGTCCCTTGCACCATGGCAACCCCCTATTTCTGGTTCCGTCGCGACTGCAATGTATCGACCCCTGATTGGAAACAATGCTATCACATGATTGTGTACTTTGAAAGTGTTATACTTCCGGTAGCCTCACTAACCTGTGAGCTATTAGCTAAGATGGCTACCTAACTAGCTAGCTGGCTAGCAGTTGTGAATTACACAGAAAAGTTTGCTAAGATGGCAATGTAAGTAGCAAACAGCTATGAATTACACCAATAATGCTGCTAAGACAGCTACCTAACTAGCAGCTGTGAATTACATATATTGAATGTTAGCTTCCTATGTGTATACATGTATAAATGGTTGGTATAAGTGGATTTGCATTAAATCCCAAAAGCAAGAAAAAAGACTTTGCTATCTAGTGCCTACTTTCTTATTTCAGCATCACCGTGTTATTAACGTGTCATCAATGATGGAACTATTGAATGGGGAATTAAAATAAGTCAGTAATTGCAACATGCCTTGAAAATGAATGAAGGCGGTGTTGTCACCTGGATTAAACTGTTTTGTGTGTGTATCCACCGTGAAGTCACACAGAGCACAATAAAGCGCAATAAACCACTCCTGTGTTCCACAATCGGCCCATTCATGGGTGTGTTTTCTATTTTTAACATACTGTTCTTTTAAATGTAGGCTACATCAAGCCTATATACTGGAAAACCCCACACAGATTCCTCCGTGACAGAACTATGCAGAATGGGGAAGTAAAATTATCAATGGGGGACAGTTTACATGTCGCATCTTTAATCTGATTGGTTATCGCACTATTTTCCACATCACTTCTGGTCGCTTCACCAGCTTGCCTTGCATCGCCAGCAATCCCAACATTGATTTTATAGAACAAATCGTAGAGTCTAGATAAAGAAACCTGTTGTGAAATTGGATGGATATGTTTAATAAAATTTCAATTTGAAAATTATGTATGATTTTGTTTAAAGTGGGCACTATTTCCTGTGGCCCATGCAACCAGAGGCCCCTGCACTGGAAATAAGTACCTGTATTACAAAAAGTATATTTCAATTTATAATTGTAAATAAAAGCTGTAAAATTAATTTGTTCTCTTGTACAACCTCTGGAATCATAAAACAATGTTGCTACAGGCTGGTTTGGTGTTCAAGGACATTTTCTTGCTTAACACTACAAACCCTGAATGCCCTACCATGCCATTGCAAAGCCGGGGTCGTCAGAAACATATACATAGGCTTATCTAAACATCATGCAGCCAAAAACTATCTGGGCCAATCGAAAACATGCACCAAGCTAAAAAAAATATTTTTTAAATCTGAAATTGAACTATCCCATTAATGTATCAACGTGCATGTCCTTGCCATCTGTGCAGTCTCCTCCCCCACTGGGCGCATGTGTTGGGGGCCGTGGCAGTTTAAAACCGCGTTCATGAAACATCTTTTTGCTGCTCAAGCCGGCTGAACAGTGTTTCCTAAGTGTTCCGACTATTATGTGTGCTGGCGGCGGAGCGTGAGAGGCTATACTCGTGATAGACTGTTGAGGCAGAGCGCTATTCACCCCTCTCTTCCCGTCTCCGATCTGGCTCCTCTCGCTGCGGCGAATAAATGTGTTTCTGAAAGGCTACAGCTGCTGTCTGGGGCAGTGGAGACTGAGCGACGACTCATTTTTCCCACAACAGAAAGGAAAATACACAAGGTCGTTGGTATTGATAGTCTCTAATGAGAACTCCGAATCTCCTCTTATTGGTCCTTAGCGTACAGTCATCAGACACTCACAAATAGGCCTACTCTTTTTCCTGCGGGTGCTGCGCGTCGGAGATTCCCACCTTTGGAGGCAGGGGTGTTACGCGATCGCACGTACACTTTTTTCGCCTCCACATGCACATACAAGTACAAGGTCACACACAGTGATGGATTATCTATCACGAAGGCGCGCACATATATTCACAACACAGTTAGAAACAATCCTTCTGCGTGCGCCGGTACACACAAGCAAGCTCGCTCAAGATATTAGCAGATAGAACGCTGCAAATCTATTGAAAGTCTAGACGCGTGATGACGAGGATACCAATAAAATATGCATGAACTGGGGCCGTGCTTCCGTATTACCGCTGCTCGTGAGACCAGTCAGCTCAAATGGGAACTTTGACATTACCGCGCAGCGGACCTCCTCAAACTCAATGCTCTGTCCGCTTTTCCTCCGCAGGAACTGATGTGGAACCACGCGCTCCAAAGGCGATTTTTCTTCTTCCAGGCAAACAGCAGGGCCGGTCTGTAGGCTATGAACTCGAACCACATTCATCAGCGCCAGCGCCGAGGCATTCCCAGGAACAACAGACAAAGGCACTCTCCTTATTTCGCGATGCTGACTCTGAGTAATCGAGGAATATGGCTCAGAGGCATTATGGTGCACCGGGATCTTTGGTGTGGTGCAGGCTGTAATACCAGAAACATTTTAAACATAAATATAAAGCTCAGAGTCAAGATGAAAGGCATACATTTCTAACACTAAGGTGCCCTCACTGCGTTTATGGAATCAAAACAATGCAGGTATGATAAAGAAATAATGTAGCCTACGAGATGCCACATGCAGCAAACCTAGATCGCCACAGTGTTAATAGTTGTTTCGGTTAAATGTTATTTCGGTGAATAAACAAATTTGCATATTCAACAACAAATAATTGGTTGCAATTTTTATCCGACTTGAACTAATATGAAACGATTGCTGCATAAATCTTAGGCGATTTTCTGTTAGTTGCATTGTATAAGTATTGAGATCCAGCTCGTTAACCATTTTGAGTGTGTCTGGTGAATCGCGCAAGGGTCAATGCTGTAGGCTACGTCTACCAACATAGCCTCCTTTATCACGCATACAAACACGCACACAGAGAAGTAAAACACGTCTGGAGGAAAATCAGAACTGGAGCCAAGGGGACGTTGGGTGGAGTTTCCGTTTTTCAGTCAAATTCCCTGACAGGAGCGTTCGCCCCCTGCGGAAACTCCCGGAGTGTCAACCTAGCACTGGACGGCGCCTTCCTGAGGGCAAACACCCCAGCCTAGCGCTCGGTAACTAGCAGTTCCTGTTGCTAAAGAGGAAGTTTACGAGGCAGGACTGTCGCCCACGAGCTCCTAGCAGCCAGCGCAGAGAGGCTTGCACGATCGCAGCCGAGCCCCTCAAAGCATTAAATTTAATGCTTCCTGTTCAGCCTGCACGTCTTTCATTTCGGGCCAGCTGTGGGCTTCAATTTAAAATTCGTTTTTTTCTGTTGAGCCTTGGCTGCCAGTTGCCGTCATTTAACCAGTGTTGTACTGGGGCCATGCGAAGAGCCAAACAGCTGACTCAAACCTCTCTGGGCCCCATATTAATCCCTTTGTCATGGGAGGGCGTGCTTCTGCTGTTTTACGAGCATTGAAAAATAATTCAGCGGCGAGGCCAGTTTGCGGCAGGCACATCGCGCGCCGACATGCCAGGGGCTGCAAATGTTAAATTGTATCCAATTACAGCACGCGCGGCGATAAGGGAGAAATAATTCTTTCCGTATGACAGCGAGAGATTCGATTATTCTACGGGCACATAGGCTCTCGTACCAAGCTAATATCTTTGAACCCGTGAAAATCCTTGCAATTGGGAAGGGGTGCAGATTTCTTTTTTTTCATCAAAGGGTTAGACGAAAGAGAAACCGCTGCGAGGAGGGTAGGCTATGCCACGTTCTGTCTGCTGTGAATCAGAGTGATTTATTCCTTGTAAATCTAAAACTGCTGTCCTACAATTTAACCTTGTGAACAAAAACGCCACAAAACAAATGTTCCATCACAATGGTGTAGTTGATCAGTACTATTATTTATTTTTGATTTGTTTGCAAGTTAAAATGGACAGCTATCGGACGCACACCCGAGTAAGCGCAGGCGGATGTGTTTATCAACGTTTATATCATGAGAAGCGCGACCACGAACTTACTTAATTACTTAAAATATACCTTTGTTTTAACTGACACCAACATGTCGGCACAAACTGCTTTAAAAAATAGCCGTACGTATATATATGTGGAATTTAGGGTGACGATGTTTGCACGTGTGAAACGCAGCTGGCGCCATAAAACTGATTTAAAAAAAACTTTGAGATAGGAGCGAGGTATTTTTATCATTAGACCATTTCTAATAAAGATAAGAAACCATACAATCTGATCCTTTATGACTAAAGAAGACAGGTAATCAAAGTGCGGGCGCACACACATTTTTTTTTTCATGTTCAGAAAGAATGGTCCGTGCGTGACTCAGTCTCTTCTCTAGAAATGAGTAACAGGCCGGCGTGTGTAAGCGGTACGTGTAAATTATGCAATAAAGGTAGAGAGAAAGGGGGAACTGAAAGTAGGGTCCCGCGGCTGCAGGCCATTTTGCATATGAAATAACTCAAAACGCATGCACGCGCACATGCCTGTATTTAGCATGCATTTGCTTGGTCACTTCTCCGCGAAGCCACCAAAATACAAAACTAATAAATAAATAAATAAATAAATAAATAAATAAAAAAATGAAAATTCAACCATATTTTAGCATACCTGATTCTACTAATTAGTAGCTCCAAAAGATCTTTAGCTGCTGAATGAAGTGAGCTAGGTTACGGGTGGAGTGAAAACCTACAGGACAGTAGATCTTCAGGAACAGGGCTGTTCAATTATGAATGACACGATAGGACGTAAATTAACAAACAGGTTTTTTTCCTCAGAAATTTTATATTGTTCCTTTATTTGATCAACACTTTAAATTCAGTAGACCTGGATTCATCGCGATGTAGTAGCAGCGCTGTTGAGATTGCTTCTTTCCACGTGGTAGTAGGCGACCATGTCACAGGCAGGACAGGAGTCTGTGAAATCCCTGAAACTCCAAGCTGGGTTCTGAGCCGTTATCCATTTCCCCGCTGCAGCGTGAAGGTGACGAGGTGCGTGCCTGAGTGTGTGGGACTGTGGGGCGGCATTTCCCCGTGCAGTTGCGTACAAGGGCTGCGCCGGGCTTGTCGCTCCCACAGGCTCCAACTCTCGAACAGCGTCTGTTTTACCGCCACCTCTAAGCCGTCTCCCAATCGCGTGGCAACTACGGCGGCTGACAGGCTGTCAAGGTGTCTCCTGACGGGGTCGTGTCAGGCGCTGTGGTAGCCGGCGCATCAAAGCGACAGGCCGGTTTGCTCTTGGCTGCGCTGGGGGGAAACGAGCTGAGGTGAACCCCCGTCTGCTGCCCCGCTTTGCGTGCGAACGCCTCCCCCCCAGCCCCCTCCCCCCCCCGCTGTAGCCGGCCTCACACTGTCATAATCATCCAAAAATATACATATAATATACAAATATAGAGAACACTGCATGCTTATATTTTGTAAGCAGACCAAATCTTAAAAAAAACAAAGTTATATGACACATTACATGTAGTTAAAGTAAAAAAAAAAAAAAAAAATCTAAGGTGTAAATAAAAAGCAACAACATGATACAATAGTAAACATATACTGTGTGTAAACAAGAGAATACAACAGGAATACAAAATTGTTCTTTCAAGCCACAAAAATCTTGGGATAGTGCACTTCCCCCTCCCCGCTTTCTCACACCTCTTGTCTGTGGGGCTCTGCGTGCTGCGTCCTCTGCATGTCTGATGGCTCGACGGCAGCACGGGGAGCTGCAGTTTTATGACATTAAATATTAAGAGCCGGGAATTAATAATGGAGGCTGACAGCTCGTCTCCAGTGTCTGCCTGGCTGTCCTCCTGCACGCGGCTCGGCACAGGCCTCGCTCGCCCCCCTCCTCTCTCTCTCTCTCTCTCTCTCTCTCTCTCTCTCTCGCTGTCTCTGTTCCCTCAGGGACCCCTGTCCTTCAGAGCCATGTCCGGGGAGTAGAAGAGCACGTTGGTGTCCTCGTCCGAGTCGGTGAAGCCCGCTTCGTCCGCCGGCGAGTAGCGGACGGCCCCCGGGTGATACTCGCGGATCTGCGTCCGATCACAGAGCCTGGAGCGCAGGGCCAGCTGGGGGGCACACGGATAACGAGGAGGGTCAGCACGCGGTCACCCCCCTCCCAACCTTCCCCCCATCCCCCCGCCCCCACCCCCTGCTACTGCCGATCCATGCTGAATGTATTTTAGCGATTTACTGCCTTGCAATAAATATTCATCCACATTTACAGATTTAACATAAAGGAATGGACCAGCCCCACCCCCAGCTGTGTTATCCTACTCTGCTCAGTGGCACTCACACACACCAGTCCTAATAGCACAGGCTAAGCAGTGCTCACACATACACACACACACAGCAGTCCTAATAGCACAGGCTAAGCAGTGCTCTCACACACACACACACACACACACACACCAGTCCTAATAGCGCAGACTAAGGAGCGCTCTCTCTCTCTCAAACACACACACACACACACATTAGTCCTAACAGTGTAGGCTAAGCAGCGCTCTCTCTCTCTCTCTCTCTCTCTCTCTCTCTCTCTCTCTCTCACAGACACACACACACACACACATTAGTCCTAACAGTGCAGGCTAAGCAGCGCTCACACACACACACACACACACACACACACACACACACACACACACATTAGTCCTAACAGTGTAGGCTACACAGCACTCTCTCTCTCTCTCTCTCTCTCACAGACACACACACACGCACATTAGTCCTAACAGTGCAGGCTAAGCAGCGCTCACACACACACACACACACACTAGTCCTAACAATGTAGGCTACACAGCGCTCTCTCTCTCTCTCTCTCTCACACAGACACACAGACACACAGAAAGCACAGCACAGAATCAGACACGTAAGCATGGTTGATCTCCCCCTGCTCTGCCTCCCAGCAGCACCGCAGCAGTAATTCAAGGGTGGGCTGTGGGGGGGGGGCTGAAGGGATTAATTGATCGGCGTAAAATTGAGCTTCGTTAGCACTCCCCCTTTAGCAGTCCGCTAACTGCAGCATAACCGCAGCGACCAGGGAAATGGAGCTTTCAGCCGTCTGAGCCACAGACAGACGGACGGACGGACGGACGAACGCAGCCTTGAAGGAAGAATATCAAGCTTCATGCCCCCATCCCCACCACTCCAAACCCTTGCCTTTTCCAGGGATCCCCCTGGGACAGAGCCTCCCCCCCCCGCCCCAAACGCGTCCTTGTCACGTAAACACGCATTAATCACACGCATCTCCGCTGGCATTTGCACTAAAGGTCACGGCGCAGCACGCCGGCGCAGCCCGGACGCGCGCGGTAAACACGACCCACTCAGCCGCCGCCGCGGGAGGGGACACCTGCAATTTAACGCCCGGCGCATCTAATCACCGGCTTCCCGCGCCCGGGCCCGGCTCCGTCTGCGCTAATGACATGGTAAATACAGCTATTTAACGGCACAGAATGTCAGCGCAACAGTTGAGCCGCTCTCTCCCAACCTTTCCCTCCGGCTTCTCACATTCCAGCCGCTGGGAGATGGGGGGAGGGGGGGGGTTTGGGGCGGGGGTTGGGGGGGTGGAGGGTTTTTTTTTTCCCGGGAATTGCAAAACGTTTCCAGCGGGAGCACGTCTGAAGGGCAAATTCAAGCAAGAAGAGCTTCTTTGGTATGTTGTAATGAATTTTTTTTTTTTCCCCCCCCTGCTAGACCAGGGAGAAGGAGCCTTGAATGAACAAAAAATAACACGAGAGAATAAAGCAGAGATGGATAGAAGCCAATCAGAGGACAGGTTGCTCTGAAGAACAGACCGAGGCCTGCCCCCAGGAGCCCTCTTCGCTCAGATCCTGTTTTTAGTCGCGCGTGAACGAGCCAGGGTTCCGCACGAAGTCCCTCGGGCATTTTGTTGGCTGGAGACCCCGAAACGTTTATGGAAACGTTCTGCTTCTACATGTGTGTGAACAAAGCTGGAAATTTAACGGATCAAACCTGCAGGACTCATCTCACTATGCAAAGGAACCCATCAAGTGGTGTTCAAAAGAAAATGGAGCACATACACAAAATAAATGCTAGCGTACCTTCTTTTCTAAAGTTCCCACAGGTGTACATGCATAGTAAAATACAGCAGGCTATAATTAGCTGTTATGATTCACATTTTCCTACACATGGCAAACTTCTGTTAACTTCTTTGCCTTCTAAGCCAGAATGAACACAATCATACCTAGCCAGGGCCGTAACTATGCATTTCCCCCTATTCTTCAGACCTGCATCCTTAGCTCTCTTGGAGTTTTGGACAGCTGCTTGATTAGACAGCAGTTGCTGGCACCGTCACGTGTGAATGCTACGGACTCCACAAAATGGCGGCTAGTCCTCGGGTGTGTGAAGAGAAGCCGCGAGGATGGCTGGTAAGGTTCATACAGCGGTGTCCTGTGCTCCGTGTGCGAAGGCGGCTAGCGTAAAGGAAGTCAGGGTGATGTCACGTCCCTCCTGCGGCAAACAGAAAGCGGGGAAAGGAAGCGGCAGTTTGACCAAAACGCAGCTGTCAATCTCTCAGCCGGGCATCTGGGACCGCCTCCTCCCCCGTCGTATTACGACAACAGACGGACTCGCGTGCAGGGGGCCCAAAGGCAAAGGTGGGCGCGCCGATCCGGAAGATTCCGGGAAGAGGGGGGAGACACAAGGGAGAAAAGTAACCCTGCAGAGAACCGTTAGAACCTAAGTCTGGTGGAGCAGAATCTGATAGGGAAGAAAAGGGAGGAGAAAGGGTTAAAAAGAAGCGGATGTAGGTGAACACCCCGGAGCAAATGAGTGGGATTACGCGCGCCTTCCTGCCCCCCCTCCCCTCCTCTCCAGCTGATCCGATTCTGCAGCCCTGCCGCTACGCTAATCACCCGCAGACGACTCCCTCCAGCCGCCCCCCCCCCCCCCGCCCCCCCCCCCCGCCCAGTGACGAGGCGCAGGGCAAACCCCGCCGCTCTACAGCAGCTCGCTCGCCCGTCTGCCTCCCGCCACTACGGCACGACCGGAGGCGGGGCCGGTCTCCTCAAGGGGCGGGGCTGCCCGGGCACGAGAATACGTGTTAATGTGTGCTCGCGCTGAACAAATTCCAAACAGACGGCCCCCCCCTCCCCCCTCTCCTGATCCGAGCAGCGGCGGCGGGACCTGTTTCCAGGCGTCTGGGGTTGACGAGCCCCTCGGGGCGTGGGGAGGGGTGGAGGGGTGGAGAGGTGTTGGGGGGCGGGCGGGGGGCGGGTGAAATCGGACTCTGCGCTCAGAGAGGCCCCTCCTCGCACGCCCGCGCTCCGAGCCCCGCGCTTTTATTAGCTGTTATGACTTGGAAATGTATTTTGCGGTTCACCCTGGGAAACCAACCCCCACTGATAGCGGGAGAGGAAAAAAGGAAGAGAGGAGGGAAAAAATCAATAAGGCAGAGAGGCCAGAGTGATACGAGGAGGAAGCGGAGGGCTGTGTGTGTGTGTGTGTGTGTGTGTGTGTGTGTGTGTGTGTGTGTATAAACGTAGTCTCTGTGTTCATGTGTGCGTGTTCTTGTTTGTGTGGGCATGTGCTGTGAGCGCATGCCTGATGCGGGTGTGTGTGTGTGTGGCACGCCTGATGCGTGTGTGTGTGTGTGGCACGCCTGATGCGTGTGTGTGTGTGGCACGCCTGATGCGTGTGTGTGTGTGTGGCACGCCTGATGCGTGTGTGTGTGTGTGGCAGGCCTGATGCGGGTGTGTGTGTGTGGCATGCCTGGCTGGATTCACACTGTGCAGTCTCAACAGATCACTCGTCTTACAGAGGTTCATCGCCACACACTGCCTGCCAGACTCAAACTCCGCTTAAAACCATCTGCATTTACACGGATCAGCCTGCTTTTACACAGATCAACCTACTTTTACATGGATCTGTCTGCTTTTACACAGATCAGCCTGCTTTTACATGAATCAGCCTGCTTTTACACAGATCAGCCTGCTTTTACACGAATCAGCCTGCATTTACACGGAGCAGCCTGCTTTTACACGAACCAGCATGCTTTTACATGGATCAGCCTGCTTTTACACAGATCAGCCTGCTTTTACACGAACCAGCATGCTTTTACATGGATCAGCCTGCTTTTAAACGGATCAGCCTGCTTTATGTGGATCTGTATGCTTTTACACGGACCAGCCTGATTTTACAAGGATTAGCCTGCATTTACACGGATCAGCGTGCTTTTACACGGATCAACCTGCTTTTACCTGGATCTGTCAGCTCTTACACAGATCAGCCTGCTTTTACATGGATCAGCATGCTTTTACACCTGCATATACCCGGATCTGCCTGCTTTTACACGTATCAGCCTGCTTTTACATGGATCAGCCAGCTTTTACATGGATCTGCCTGCATTTACACGGATCAGCCTACTTTTACACAGATCAGCCTGCTTTATGTAGATCTGTCTGCTTTTACACTAATCAGCCTGCTTTTATATGAATCAGCCAGCTTTTACATGGATCAACCTGCTTTTACACAGATCAGCCTGCTTTACGTGGACCTGTCTGCATTTACATGGATCAATCTGATTTTACACAGATCAGCCTGCTTTTACACCGATCAGCCTGCTTTTACACGGATCTGCCTGCTCTTAAACGGATCTTTCTGCTTCAACACGGATCAGCATGCTTTTACACGAATTAACCTGATTATACATGGATCTGTCTGCTTTTACACAGATCAGCCTGCATTTACACGGATCAGCCTGCTTTAACACGGATCAACCTGCTTTTACACGAATTATCCTGCTTTTACGTGGATCTGTCTGCTTTTACACAGATCAGCATGCTTTTACATGGATCAGCCTGCTTTTACACGAATCAGCCTGCTTTTATACGGACCAGCCTGCTTTTACAAGGATCAGCCTGCTTTTACACGGATCAGCCCGCCTTTACACAGATCAGCCTGCTTTTACACAGATCAGCCAGCTGTTACACGGATCCGTTTGCTTTTACATTGATCAGCCTACTTTTACACGGATCTGTCTGTTCTGTCAGGACCACTGTCATCAAGTAGAACTTTATTGACAATAAAGGCAATACAGTTATGTTTGGCGGTATGGCTCTGTTCTGGAGCTCTCCCGCCAACCACGCAGCCCGCGTGGATAAGGCCGGGAGGCCAGCAGCCAAACCCCCCTAGAGGGATACACACAGAACAGATCCAGCAGCAAAGCAAGTTCTTAACACATAGGGATGGAGCAATACAATTTCTTAACACAGGGATGGAGAAATGCAATCTCTTGACGCATGGGGATGGAGCATACAAATTCTTAACACATAGGAAGGAGAATAGCAATTCTTGACGCATAAGGATGGAGCTGGGGTGGTGGAGGGGATTTACGAAGCAACGTGCAGCGCTTGCATGCAGGAGGAGCAGCCGAATGAGTAGAAGGAGGCTGTTTAAATAGACCGCCCTGTTAGTTAATGTACTGTGATAGGCGAACATTACTCAGCTGAGCCATCAGCTGATTCGGCCGGAGCGCTTGACCCTCGTGGCCTGCCAGAACTACGCGATGCTTCATCTTTTACACGGATCAGCATGCTTTTACACGGATCAGCCTGCATTTACACGGATCAGCCTGCTTTTACACGAACCAGCATGCTTTTACACGGATCAGCATGCTTTAAAATGGATCAACCTGCTTTTACACGGATCAGCCTGCATTTACATTGATCAGCCTGCTTTTACATGGATCTGCCTGCTTTTACACAGATCAGCATGCTTTTACACGGATCAGCCTGCATTTACACGGATCAGCATGCTTTTACACGGATCAGCCTGTTTTACACAGATCAGCCTGCTTTTACACGGATCAGCCTGCATTTACATGAATCTGTCTGCTTTTACACAGATCAGCATGCTTTTACACAGATCAGCCTGCTTTTACATGGATCAGCCTGCATTTACACGGATCAGCCTGCTTTTACACAGATCAGCCTGCTTTTATATGGATCAGCCTGATTTTACACGGCTCAACCTGCTTTTACATGTTTCTGCCTGCTTTTACACGGATCAGCCAGCTTTTACACAGATCAGCCTGCTTTTACACAGATCAGCATGCATTTACATGAATCTGTCTGCTTTTACACAGATCAGCCTGCTTTTACATGAATCTGTCTGCTTTTACATGGATCAACCTGCTTTTACACGGTTCTGCCTGCTTTTACACGGATCAGCCAGCTTTTACATGGATCAGCCTGCTTTTACACGAATCAGCCTGCTTTTATATGGATCAGCCTGCATTTACAAGGATCAGCCTGCTTTTACACGACCCAGCATGCTTTAAAACGGATCAGCTTGCTTTTACGTGGATCTGTCTGCTTTTACACAGATCAGCCTGCTTTTACACAGATCAACCTGCTTTTACATGGATCAGCTTGCTTTTACATGAATCAGCCTGCTTTTATATGGATCAGCCTGATTTTACATGGATCAACCTGCTTTTACACGGATCAGCCAGATTTTACATGGATCAGCCTGCTTTTACACGAATCAGCCTGCTTTTATATGGATCAGCCTGATTTTACACGGATCAACCTGCTTTTACACGGTTCTGCCTGCTTTTACACGGATCAGCCAGCTTTTACATGGATCAGCCTGCTTTTACACGAATCAGCCTGCTTTTATATGGATCAGCCTGATTTTACACGGATCAACCTGCTTTTACACGACCCCTCATGCTTTAAAACGGATCAGCCTGCTTTTACATGGATCTGTCTGCTTTTACATGGATTAGCCTGCTTTTACACGGATCAGCCTGCTTTTACATGGATCAGCCTGCTTTTACACAGATCTACCTGCTTTTACATGGATCAGCCTGCTTTTACACAGATCTGCCTGCTTTTACATGGATCTGTCTGCTTTTACACGGATCAGCCTGCTTTTACATGGATCAGCCTGCTTTTACACAGATCAGCCTGCTTTTACATGGATCAGCCTGCATTTACACGGATCAGCCTGCTTTTACACGGATCAGCCTGCTTTTATATGGATCAGCCTGATTTTACACGGCTCAACCTGCTTTTACATGTTTCTGCCTGCTTTTACACGGATCAGCCAGCTTTTACACAGATCAGCCTGCTTTTACACAGATCAGCATGCATTTACATGAATCTGTCTGCTTTTACACAGATCAGCCTGCTTTTACATGAATCTGTCTGCTTTTACACGGATCAACCTGCTTTTACACAGATCAGCCTGCTTTTACATGGATCAGCCTGCATTTACACGGATCAGCCTGCTTTTACACGGATCAGCCTGCTTTTATATGGATCAGCCTGATTTTACACGGCTCAACCTGCTTTTACATGTTTCTGCCTGCTTTTACACGGATCAGCCAGCTTTTACACAGATCAGCCTGCTTTTACACAGATCAGCATGCATTTACATGAATCTGTCTGCTTTTACACAGATCAGCCTGCTTTTACATGCATCTGTCTGCTTTTACACGGATCAACCTGCTTTTACACGGTTCTGCCTGCTTTTACACGGATCAGCCTGCTTTTATATGGATCAGCCTGCATTTACAAGGATCAGCCTGCTTTTACACGACCCAGCATGCTTTAAAACGGATCAGCTTGCTTTTACGTGGATCTGTCTGCTTTTACACAGATCAGCCTGCTTTTACACAGATCAACCTGCTTTTACATGGATCAGCTTGCTTTTACATGAATCAGCCTGCTTTTATATGGATCAGCCTGATTTTACATGGATCAACCTGCTTTTACACGGTTCTGCCTGCTTTTACACGGATCAGCCAGATTTTACATGGATCAGCCTGCTTTTACACGAATCAGCCTGCTTTTATATGGATCAGCCTGATTTTACACGGATCAACCTGCTTTTACACGGTTCTGCCTGCTTTTACACGGATCAGCCAGCTTTTACATGGATCAGCCTGCTTTTACACGAATCAGCCTGCTTTTATATGGATCAGCCTGATTTTACACGGATCAACCTGCTTTTACACGACCCATCATGCTTTAAAACGGATCAGCCTGCTTTTACATGGATCTGTCTGCTTTTACATGGATCAGCCTGCTTTTACATGGATCAGCCTGCTTTTACACAGATCTGCCTGCTTTTACATGGATCAGCCTGCTTTTACACAGATCAGCCTGCTTTTACACGGATCAGCCAGCTTTTACATGGATCAGCCTGCTTTCACACGGATCTGCCTGCTTTTACATGGATCAGCCTGCTTTTACACAGATCAGCCTGCTTTTACACGAATCAGCCACCTTCCCCTCTCTCACAGAACACAGACAGGCGCTCTCCTTGCCGCTTCCTGTGGCTCTGGGGCAGGGTACCTGGATGCCAGTGAGACTGAGCTGCCCCCAGGTGTCTCTGTCCAGGCCGAAGACCACGGCGTTGGCCAGGCCGTGCAGCGGAGCGGAGAGCACGTGCAGTAGGGTCAGAGAGAACACCGGCTCCCGCGGGTACGAGGCGTTGTGCAGTCTGCGGAAGAGAGAGGCCATATCAGCTAACATGCACACACAAACACACACACACACACTACATTTAGATTACACTTATTTAGCAGACGCTTTTATCCAAAGTGACGTACAAAAGTGCATATCATGGTCACTGGACAACTACAAAACACACGTTCAATAAGGTACAATACTTAATTCGCACAGCTATTTAAAACCAAGAACACAGTTCAGTTCACGCAGTGAACATTAGTCTGACACATCAGCTAACATGCACATACACACACACACGGACGTACACACACTCACATGCACGCACACACACTCACAGGAACAGAGGCGCAAACACACACAAGCAAACAATCACACATACGCACACAAGCAGATGTACACAGATATGCAGCAGCATTGACACACACACACACACATAGACACAGAAAAGCAAAAACACACAAACATAAAGAAC
Organism: Anguilla pacifica; assembly: GCA_039654925.1. Lineage (NCBI taxonomy): Eukaryota > Metazoa > Chordata > Actinopteri > Anguilliformes > Anguillidae > Anguilla > Anguilla pacifica. The sequence continues at coordinate 32,588,307 of CM077286.1, read as the reverse complement.
ACACACAACACAGATGGCACACATGCCCACCCCATTAATAAATGATAACAAATTAAATAATTATTACACAACATCTGAAATATTAAAAGGCATTTTGTACTGCAAATGACAAAGGACAACACTCTCAATCCTTCAAATCAGAAGTTTGAGTGAGATACAGATGTGAAAAAGAGAATTTGACAACGTTGTTCATATAAGACCATCCAGCATTACTGAAGTTTACTTTGTATAGCTTTCCCTAAATGTATTCCTATGTGATTCTTCTCTTCATGATGTACTGCTGTACATCCAAATAACAGCTACAACAATACTGAATACAAAAACCATAGAAACCCTACAAGAGTAGAGTAGTAGGAAAGATGCAGTGAGCTGTATAACCGGCTAAGGTGCTTATGTCAGCGATGAAAGTAAGTGGCGTCCATGCTGTGTGCTTGTGTTCAGCAGGTTATTCCCCTCCTCACTGCTCAACGGCAGCTCCTCCTCACTGCTCAACGGAAGCTCCTCCTCACTGCTCAACAGCTCCTCCTCACCGCTCAACGGCAGCTCCTCCTCACCACTCAACAGCAGCTCCTCCTCACTGCTCAACAGCTCCTCCTCACCACTCAAAAGCAGCTCCTCCTCACTGCTCAACAGCAGCTCCTCCTCACTGCTCAACGGCAGCTCCTCTTCACTGCTCAACAACTCCTCACTGCTCAATGGCAGCTCCTCCTCACTGCTCAGCAGCAGCTTCTCCTCAGTGCTGAAAGGCTCCTCCTCATCGCTCAACAGCAGCTCCTCCTCACCGCTCAACAGCAGCTCCTCCTCATCGCTCAACAGCAGCTCCACCTCATCGCTCAACAGCAGCTCCTCCTCATCGCTCAACAGCAGCTGCTCCTCACTGCTCAACGGCAGCTCCTCCTCACTGCTCAACAGCAGCTCCTCTTCACTGCTCAACAACTCCTCACTGCTCAACAGTAGCTCCTCCTCACTGCTCAATGGCAGCTCCTCCTCACTGCTCAGCAGCAGCTTCTCCTCAGTGCTGAAAGGCTCCTCCTCATCGCTCAACAGCAGCTCCTCCTCACTGCTCAACAGTAGCTCCTCTTCACTGCTTAACAGCTCCTCCTCACCGCTCAAAAACAGCTCCTCTTCACTGCTCAACAACTCCTCACTGCTCCACAGCAGCTCCTCCTCATCGCTCAACAGCAGCTCCTCCTCACTGCTCAACAGCAGCTGCTCCTCACTGCTCAACGGCAGCTCCTCTTCACTGCTTAACAGCTCCTCCTCACCGCTCAAAAACAGCTCCTCTTCACTGCTCAACAACTCCTCACTGCTCCATGGCAGCTCCTCCTCACTGCTCAGCAGCAGCTTCTCCTCAGTGCTGAAAGGCTCCTCCTCATCGCTCAACAGCAGCTCCTCCTCACTGCTCAACAGTAGCTCCTCTTCACTGCTTAACAGCTCCTCCTCACCGCTCAAAAACAGCGCCTCTTCACTGCTCAACAACTCCTCACTGCTCCACAGCAGCTCCTCCTCATCGCTCAACAGCAGCTCCTCCTCACTGCTCAACAGCAGCTCCTCCTCACTGCTCAACAGCTCCTCCTCACCACTCAACGGCAGCTCCTCCTCACTGCTCAACGGCAGCTCCTCCTCACTGCTCAACGGCTCCTCCTCACTGCTCAACAGCAGCTCCTCCTCACTGCTCAACAGTAGATCCTCCTCACCGCTCAGCAGCTCCTCCTCATCGCTCAACAGCAGCTCCTCCTCACTGCTCAACAGCTCCTCCTCATCGCTCAAAAACAGCTCCTCTTCACTGCTCAACAACTCCTCACTGCTCCACAGCAGCTCCTCCTCATCGCTCAACAGCAGCTGCTCCTCACTGCTCAACAGCAGCTCCTCCTCACTGCTCAACAGCAGCCCCTCCTCACTGCTCAACAGTAGCTCCTCTTCACTGCTTAACAGCTCCTCCTCACCGCTCAAAAACAGCTCCTCTTCACTGCTCAACAACTCCTCACTGCTCCACAGCAGCTCCTCCTCATCGCTCAACAGCAGCTGCTCCTCACTGCTCAACAGCAGCTCCTCCTCACTGCTCAACAGCAGCTCCTCCTCACTGCTCAACAGCTCCTCCTCATCGCTCAACAGCAGCTCCTCCTCACCGCTCAACAGCAGCTGCTCCTCACTGCTCAACAGCAGCTCCTCCTCACCGCTCAACAGCAGCTCCTCCTCACTGCTCAACAGCAGCTCGGCACAGCAACTGCGCAGCTCGGCACAGCTCTGCACATGCAAAGCAGGCGCCCTCCCAAATCGGAACTGTAACGGGACAGCCTTACAGCCACCATCAGGCATTCTAAACCGGTTTCTAGAGAATGAGAAGTATTTATACTTCCTTTCCTATTCTGGTATCCGGGCCTGCGCTGCATACAGGTCCCTGAACTAGTAATTACTGTGAAATGTCAAAACAAAGGGCCTCCCCGCGCATTAGAGAGCATTACGCGGCGCAGCGCTCCCACGTGCGGGGCAGTGGGAGGCAGAGAGCGCTGCGGTCTCCGCTGAGTGCCATCGCGCGCTTCCTCCTGGCCCCTATCATTAAAGAGGCAGCCAGCGCGCACCGCGGCCCGCTCACTGCTTAATTAAACGTCTGGTTCACTGAGAGGCCCGGCCAATGAGAGGGGCGCTGTGTCGACTTCAGGACAGATAACAGACTCACCTCACACGTCTCTCACGCACGCACGCACACACACACACGCACGTCTCTCACACACACCATGCATACGCACACACACACGCACACACACACGCACGTCTCTCACACACACCATGCATACGCACACACACACGCACGTCTCTCACACACAGGCACACACACACACACGCACGTCTCTCACACACACCATGCATACGCACACACGCACGCACACACACACATGTCTCTCACACACACCATGCATACGCACACACACACGCACACACACACATGTCTCTCACACACACCATGCATACGCACACACGCACGCACACACACACACGTCTCTCACGCACGCACGCACACACACACACGCACGTCTCTCACACACACCATGCATACGCACACACACGCACACACACGCACGTCTCTCACACACACCATGCATACGCAGACACACACGCACACACACACACACACGCACGTCTCTCACACACGCGCATGCACACACACACACGCACGTCTCTCACACACACCATGCATACGCACACACACACACACGCACGTCTCTCACACACACCATGCATATGCACACACACACGCACACACACACGCGCACGCACGCCTCTCACACACACGCATGCATATGCACACACACACGCACACACACGCACGTCTCTCACACACACGCATGCATATGCACACACACACGCACACACACAAACACGCACGTCTCTCACACACACGCATGCATATGCACACACACACGCACGTCTCACACACACGCATGCACACACACACACAAACACGCACGTCTCTCACACACACGCACACACACACGCACATGCACGTCTCTCACACACGCATGCATATGCACACACACACGCACACACACGCACGTCTCTCACACACACGCATGCACACAAACACACACACACGCACGTCTCTCACACGCATGCATATGCACACACACGGGTGCACACACACACACGTCTCTCACACACACACAAGCACACACACACACGCACGTCTCTCACACACACGCATGCATACGCACACACACACGCACACACACGCACGTCTCTCACACACACGCATGCACACACGCACACACACACGCACGTCTCTCACACGCATGCATATGCACACACACGCGCGCACACACACACGTCTCCCACACAGAGAAGCATGCACGCACACACGCATACGCACACACACATCTCACATGGAGCATACACGCACACACGCAGGCACGCACACATACACACGCATGGACACACACACGCCTCTCACACGGAGAAGAGCGCACACGCTCGCACACACGCATGCACACACACACATGCGTGCACACACACACACACACACACACACACCAATGCTGCTGTTGGTGTTCTGAAAGAATGCACACTGCCTTCTATGCTCTCAACACAAAGAAACCAGTTTAATTGGTGTTGTGAGAGTCAAAAGCAGTGGAAAGGAAGCAGGCCCGGTCCGCTTCCCTTTGTGAGCGCTCAGGAGGAGCTCTGTGTAACTCGACCCGTTCAGCGAGGAGAGCAGTGCAATGCCCTCATGGGTAAAACCGTCCTCCGCTCTGCCTTCACTTCCGTTCCGTCATCCTACGGGCGGAATTCACGTTCCGCGCTAGCTCCCTAGCGCACGGCTAGCTTTTATTTTTACCTCGGGGGGAAAAAAAACCGCCCTGTAACTGAGGTGGCGAAAGGTGACCAGGGTTCACTTTCACGTCGCGCCGAAAATCGCGCTCGAAAATTGGAAAATTGCGTTTGCCGAGAAAACGTGCCCCAAAAAAAGAAAGCAGGAAAAAAAAAAAAAAGGAAAAGAAGAGAAAGGAGGACAGGCGCCGTTTATCTAACGACCTCGCCGCGGAGAGAGAGGCGAGGGGGATGTCTAGCGGGAGCGGGCAGACGCGAGGGCGACGGGAGCCGCACGTGGGCGCGCCGCCTCCCCGACCGCCGCAGGTGCGTCGGCGGAGGGAGCTCGGCGACGCCCGCCGGAGGGGAAGCGGCGAGTCGCGCGCCCGGAACGCGGCGCGGAGGAGCGCCGGAGCCCCGCCCGGGCCTCCCCGCGCCCGCCCGCCCGCCCGCGCCTCCCCGCCCCGACGCCCGCGCCAGAAACGCAGCTGGCGCGCTTTTAAAAAACGTGTCGCGCGTTCGTAAAAAAACCCGTCCCCTCCGAGGCAGGCGGAGCTGGGTCTGGGTCGCTGCCGCGGTCGGGGGGGAGCCTAAAGGGGCCCCCCCCGTTATAAAGGCGCCGGCCTCGGCTGCTGTTACCGCCGCCGGCGCCGCGGCCGGGCTGTGAAGGGACGCTTTATGCGGCCGTTTAAGAGGCCGCCGCGCTGCCCAGGAGGCGGGGCCCGCACTCGTCCGGCCGCGGCTCCGCCAGCACGCAGCACTTTTAATGGGGAAGGGGGAGGAGAGGAGGGGGCTGCGTGCTGATTGGCCTCTCTCTCTCTCTCTCTCTCTCCCCCCGCCTCTGCGTCTCTCTCTCTCTCTCTCTCTCTCTCTCTCTCCCCCCGCCTCTGTGTCTCTCTCTCTCTCTCGCTCGCTCTCTCTCCGCCTCTGTGTCTCTCTCCCTCTCTCGCTCTCTCTCGCTCTCGCTCCTCACTCGCTCTCTCTCCGCCTCTGTGTCTCTCTCGCTCTCTCGCTCTCTCTTGCTCTCGCTCCTCGCTCTCGCAGGACAAAGCAGGGAAGCGCGAGGCCAGCTGCCCTGGCCCAGATCTCAGAACAAACAAGCCTCCCGCCGCTCCGCGTAAACGCAGCACGCGCACGCCCGGCTATTTTCGGCCGCAGCCAGACCCCGCCCCCCCCCCCCCCTCCCCCCCACTGCGTGCTCCTCAGGATCCGACGTGTTAACACATCCTGCTCTGTGCGCTCCTAGGGCTCCGATTGGCCCCAGACCCGCATGCCTCTGTGCTATCAGCGCAGGTGGAAAATGAAGGATCGGCTCCTGCTAACGAGGCTTTCCACTCTTAACAACACTAATGCACGGCCACCCATTTTCCCCCTCGCAGATTACACATTAATATTCCACACAAACTTACCTTTTATTATTTATTTATTTATTTGGTTTAATCTGTTCCCCTGCTGCTGGGGTGGGCCATGTAGGATTAGTATCAGTCTCAGCGCCGTGAAATTTAATTAGAGTGGCTCTGACATTTGGGTTCTGTGTCTCTCCCACCCCCTCTCTCTCCCTCCCGCCCTCTCTCTCTCTCTCTCACTCCCTCTCCCCCCCTCTCTCCTTCTCTCCCTCTCCCCCCGTCTCTCGCTCTCACTCCCTCTCCCCCCTCTCTCCTTTTCTCCCTCTCCCCCCCTCTCTCGCTCTCTCTCTCCCTCCCTCCCCCCCCTCTCTCACTCCCTCTCCCCCCTCTCTCCTTCTCTCCCTCTCCCCCCCTCTCTCTCTCTGGCCCCCTCCCTCCCTCTCTCTCTCTCAGGTAGGGAGGGCAGTCTGTCCTGGTTATGCAGGGCTTGCGGAGCAGAAGATGGCGGGTCCGGGGGGGGTGTTGGGCACTGGTGCAGGGCCGGGCCCACAGGGAGCCGGCGGATCAGCCGCGTGCTCTGCTGCTCTGAGCTCCTGTGGAGGATTAGCCAGGCCAGCTGCTGCTCGCATTTCAGCGCTCATTACAGGCTAAATAAATCACCAGGCCCAGCGCGGCCGCCACTCTGCCCGCTGTCGCTCTGCCCGCTGCCACCCACCTGCCCTCTGTCGCTCTGCCCACTGCCACCCACCTGCCCGCTGTCGCTCTGCCCACTGCCGCCCGCCTGCTGCCACTCTGCCCGCTTCCGCTCTGCTCGCTGCCTCTCTGCCTGCTTCCGTCCGCCTGCCCACTTCTGCCCGCCCGCTGCCACTCTACCTGCTTCCGCCCGCCCGCTGCCACTCTGCCCGCTTCCGCCCACCGCTGTCGCTCTGCCCGCTTCCGCCCGCCCGCTGCCGCTCTGCCTGCTGCCACCCGCCCACTGCCACTTTGCCCACTGCCGCTCTTCCCATTGCCGTCCGCTGCCGCTCTGCCTGCTGTCGCTCTTCCCGCTGCCGCTCTGCCTGCTGCCGCTCTGCCTGCTGTCGCTCTACCCGCTGCCGCTCTGCCTGCTGCCGCTCTGCCTGCTGTCGCTCTACCCGCTGCCGCTCTGCCTGCTGCCGCTCTGCCTGCTGTCGCTCTTCCCGCTGCCGCTCTGCCTGCTGCCGCTCTGCCTGCTGTCGCTCTACCCGCTGCCGCTCTGCCTGCTGCCGCTCTGC